>CM068994.1:8435829-11354579 GCA_035357415.1 Ophraella communa | reverse complement strand
TAAATAAAGTAATTAACAAATAAGGTAAATTAAAAAGTATACAAAAAATGTGCATCTGGGATTGAGGATTTCAAATTATTGCTATAGCTGAGTAGTTTGTTGTTTCATTCTTTATGGAAAACAGTTTGGAAATAGTATTATACAGAATTTTAAGATGGTATTACTGCTTGCATTAAATGTCTTCAAAATCCGTCTTGGGTGTGCTTCCTCACAATAGGCAACTGGACTGATATGGAATATTGGACTTTGAACTACCTACCTCATCGTATTGTTACAGACCCTAATTAGTTTTTAAATCCCATCAAAACTATTATAAATGCGATTTATGAGCTTATTCGTTGTTCGAAATCATGAAATTTCATAACCTATTTTAAACAATCCATGACAGGATGCCAATTTGTATTCATGATGACGTCACTTGTTAAGGGGTAAACTTATTATATAAAAAATATATTATATATTATACAGTATGGAACAAATGAAAGGAATAAATTCATTATAATGGAATTGGTTCGTTTTCGAAAAAAAGGCTCGGACAGGGCAATTTTGTTTACTAAAAGCGCAACTTTTCACCATTCTTGGACACTGATGTCATTGATTAATAAAGTCAAATTTCAATTTTAACTTTAGCACCGGGTGATTAGTTAAGGATAGCGAGCGGCCATATTTCATAAGGTATTGCTCGTATAGATTTAGAAAAAAAGTCACTAAGAGAAATTGTCAAACGTCCGCTAGAGGGTGTAACAACCAACACTAAGAAGAATTTTTATAGAAACTCTTTATTTATTTTATCTGTGCTATTTATTCTACTTCAAAAATCCAAACAACAAAAAAGTCTACTTTTTATTTAAGTTTGACATTGTCAACTAGAATTTGTAGTCACCATTGATAGTGTACTTTGATACATTATTTATTTTGTTTCGCTCAAATGGTTTACTCTTTGCAAGAAAGAATGGAAATTGTAGGTTTAGACTACCAAAATAATAATTGTGCAAGAGATGCTGCAAGAATATTTAACGAATTACATGACGGAAGACATGCAACTCATAAGTATGTAATTCAAAGGATGGAGAAATTTACCACAACAGGGTCTGTTTGCAATAAAGTGCATAAGCGAGAGGGACTCGTAAATAACGAAGCAATCCAAGTGGCATTTCAGGGCAAGTCATCTTAGAGGCTCAACAACCCCAATCGTTGTCAACAATAAGTATAGAGCGATCGGTGTTTCATCTTCTATAGTTTTCCGAGTTTTACATAAATTCAAGTACCACCCATACAAAGTTAAGTTGGTGCACGAGTTGAATGAAGATGATTTTGATCGTCTTCTAGTTTTGCGAATCAATGACGCAATTTATCAATAACAATCCACAATTGTTAAACAATATTTCCTTTTCTGATGAATGCCCATTTTCATTAAATGGCTTAGTAAATAGGCATAATTGTAGATATTGGGCTGAAAGTGATCCACATATGTGTGAATTCAATACCCAATATCCCCAAAAATTAAACGTTTGGTGTGGTATCCTAGGTGACCACATTGTAGGACCTTTCTTCATCAACGGAAATTTCAATGGTGAATCATATCTTGAGTTACTCAGGGAAGGGGTTGACCCACATATAGAAAATGATGTTAACCTTTCCGAAGATTTACTGGTATTTTAACAAGACGGAGCTGCCCCACACTGTGCTATGCCTGTCTGACAATTTTTAAACATTCTCCGCTGGTTGGATAGGTAAAAGAGGGCAGATGATGGAGTGGCCACCTAGGTCACCGGATTTAACACCCCTAGACTTCTTTTATGAGGGTATTTAAAAACAAAAGTTTATGCTACCCAACCAGAATCTCTGGATGATTTACGAGAGAGGATTAGAAAATGAATGTCGACAATTAAATCCAGCCGTATTAAGCAATGTCAGAAAGGCATTTCAAAACAGGTTATACCATTGTATGGAAGTGAATGGTACTCAACACTTACTGTAACTTTATAATAAATAGACCAGTTAAAAAGATTAAAGAGTTTGAACTGTTGTACAACCCATTTTATTACAGGCAAATAAGGTGAAAGTACAAAATAAGTAAAATTTGTGCTATTAAAAGAAAAATTGTTTATCTCATAAACTTACCACTTTAACCTACAAGTTTTATACATTTTTGAAATCAGCTCAAAGAGGAGTATCCAAATTTTACATAAAAAATATAAGAAGTAATTTAAAAAAAAAGGGATGCTGCTAAGGGTAAGGGGGTGGCGATAATGCTTGTCCCTTCCAAAATAAATTGACGTGTTTTTGGATTTTTCCTAAATACCAGTATAACAAAAGTTATTAAAGGTGGATACTTTTATCTGAAAAGCTGTTATATCAAAATAAAGCGGTGGGAAAAGATCAATTGGTTTTTAAGTAAACCAAGATTTCTTCCGTTTCGCTTGACCGATCTCAACAAATTTGGGCTCATATGAAAGAGCATAATTTACATTACGCTTACATGGTTTTGACTTTCTTCTTCGTCGCTAGATGGCGTTAACTGAAATGGTAGCAAATTTTTGAGTTTTTTTTAAAAAAAAAGTAATGGTACATCCATTTTAGATATTTTAAAAGAGGATACATTTTTATAAATACATCTTCTTTTTTTTGAACCTTTGATATTGAAAAATCATTTTCGTAATCACTTATAAGTTGCTAACAAAAAAACCCTCTGACTTTTTTTCGTTTTTTAATGCAAAAACGTTCGTTTAACGAAAAAAAGTCAGAAGTCATAATTTTTTTTTCTATATCTATACGACCAATATCTTATGAGATTAACTGATCACCCAGTACACCTTGTTTTGGTTTTTGTATGTATTTGTGATATATGAAGATATATGAAGATAAAATCGGAAAAAATCCCTTTGGTAGTAATTATTTCCAAAATCAAAGCCGCTGTATTACTTAAAAATATGAAGAACCACTGTATTTGATGTATGATATAATATTTCAAGACAGTTATACACCATATACAATCTAAATATTTTTCGAATCTTTCCACTAACGATTAAAACATTTCGTAAAATTTTTCTTACAAACCAAACGGAAAGTTCTATATTAATCTACAGAATAAAAATTATGCAGGGTTAAAAATGTATTTTTGCAAATTAACTCAAGAATAATTTAGTTACTTGATCATTACGGCAATTAGTACGATGTCTACCTATTTGTTTTTTATCCAAATTCCAATTAAATTACACAACACTACAAAATTTGGAAAAATTATACCATAAAACTAATGTTGCAATTAAAAAAGCACCGCTGTGGAAAAAAATAACAAAAATAACCAAATTCTGAAAACAATTTTTAATGAAGATTACTTAATATTTATTTGTTACTGGAACATATTAAGAACATAATTGGAAAATGATGTATTTACGTTTTAAATATATATATATAAGCGATTCTGCTTTTGCCATTCATTCATCCAATAAGTTATTTTGAAAAAGCTTTAAAATGATAAAAACTGTAAGTAACATTTTAAATTGTTTATATTAAAATGATAAATAACAATAATAAAGTTTCATTTTCTATTTTATTATAAGTAGGTAGTTATTTTAACTTTATTTTAATCTTTTTCAATGTCTATATTTTACAAAGCTTTCTTTTTAAAATTTATTTTAGAATAAGCAAATAACTAACTTGGTGATTGTATACAGATATTTGTTTTTTTTTTCTTATGCCATAAAAACAATATTTGAATGTTTTACCTAAAAATGCCATTTAAGAAGATAACTATAAACTATTCTTCCTAATTTACAATTAAATTACTATCATTTTAAATTATTCACATTAAAATAGTAACAATTATATTCTAATTTTTATTTTATTGTTGTTATAGTGTTTTATTTTGCTGTTTTTAATATGAATACTTAGTTTAATTTACTCAACAAGAATAATCTTGTTCCATATCTTGTCTTTTTGTCTTTTTCTTCTGCCATAAAAAACAATATTTTCTCTGAGAACTTGTCCCTTTAGTTTGTCGTATAATCTACTCATTTGAAGTTAAGGTAGCATTTTTTTTACTTGATAAAGGTGAGCAGTCACACAGGATGTCGTCCACAGTTTCCTCTTTTTGGTCACATCCTCTTCATAAAGGTTTCATCCAGCATACATGTTTTTGGAGACAAAAGTCACTAGTGAGTTTTCCAGGCATTTTTAGGAACCTTTTGGCTGTGTACTGGTTCGGACAACTAAGTAAATACTATAGCTTTCTCTTTAAATTATAGATGAGCGTGTGACAATTAGGTTAGTCATCGCCTATGGATGTTTCTCCGTGTCGTATTTTAATAATGATTCTTACTGTTTTGGCAACAGTTATGGCCCAATATTAAACCTTCATTATAGATCGATTTCATTGTGTTTGACCTATATATTTAAATCCTGAAAGTTCTCTACTATTAAACTGTTTACTTTGATTGCATTCCATACTTAGTCTAGTCTTAACTACTTAATCATCAGGTACCTAGCTACAAACAAACAAAATCTAACTACAATATGTCAATCTGACGGTGCTAGTTTTTAGCGAAACAACTGTCATTGAATTTAAAAAAGCAATTTTTTAAATAAATAGGGGAAGTTTTGTTTAAAAGTTCTATTTTTAATGTTCTTAGTAATATTTCATCTGATAATATGTATGTCAAATTTGATTAGCAATAAAATTATTTATTGTTGAGATGTAATAATAGCATTTTAGAACAAAATCTTAAATAATTGATGTAGCTATTCTTCTTAATGTACTAATTAAATTACTGTTTTCACTTTCCTAAAAAATGTAATTAGTTATGTTGCTATTCTTAATGAACTTAACTTCCCTTCCGAGTTCTTATATCAACAGTCCACTATCAACAGTCTTTTCAAAACTAATACTTTAGCACTTATCAATCACCAAAAGATGGTAGTGCTGTCATTTGTAATAAAAGTGTAGAAAGTGTAGAAAGCTATAATAAACAGAGAAACATTTATAGTCTTCATATCCTAAAGAGTTCAAAACAATGGTGAACCCCGCACCTTTTCTCTAAAGTAGAGCAAAAGCAACTCACTGTAAAAGTCCTACATTTTTTATTTTCGCAACAAATGACATAAGTACCAACTATTCTGTTTCTAATAATAATGTGCAATATGCCGATGACTTAACGATTAACCGCCAGAGTAAAAACTCCTCCACTATGTCAATTTCTACAATATGCAGTTGATCAACTTCATAACAACATAAATGAAAACCCAGGCTCATACCTCTCCTCTTAATTGTTAAAAAATGGCTTATCTCATAATCCCAGTGAAACATAATCTGTTTGGTCTTGCACTTCACAAAATAATATTTGATTCACGTCTCCACTGGAAACAACAATATACAAATGACATTGTTTAAAATGGCTTGATCGTTTAAATACACTTTTACAATTTAATTGGGATCCCGATGAAAGTTAGATAAAATGGCACTTCCGCTAAGTAACAACTAAGTCTAAGATCCACTTAATTCAATACACATTACTGCTTATCTACTCTGCTTTGGTACTTTCCGCCACAGTACAGGAACAAAAAAACTAGACTTGCTACCGAGAAGAATTATTGTAACAGAAAAAATCATTTGAACAAATCTTTTCGACCAACGTAGTAGATTGCACTGTTACTGTTTATGGTCCCAGTAGTACAACTACAAAATGGAAACACTAGAAAGATGTCAAATACCTTCAAATATATTTTAACGTAATAATCTGCACTGACTTCCTTTCAATAGTAAACTCTTTAAGCTTACTTTATATTGATTGTCAAGCATGCTCGAGATACTAAGGAATTATGCTAATCTGGCTACCATTTTGCACTGCTCTCTATGTAAACAAAATGGCCGAAATACACGAAATGTCTCTCAGTAAACAATAGAACTCAAAATTACCTTAAAGCATCTTTCAAGAAATTACTTTTGGTACATGCATTAGCAGCTCAGTTCTACACAAAAATCAGCCTAATTTTAAATGTTTGCATCCAAGTAATTTTACAATTAAAGTAGCTATGTATACATAGAAGACTGATAATGATACCTTCTGCAGCATTTGCTAAATTATGTCCTAATTTAAGCAAATTAAACTTCTACTTGAAAGACATTTTAACGGTATCATGTTGTTACAACTTTTGAAATATCGGAAACTCTAATTCTCACGACAATTTAGAAAAAAGCTTGTAAGAAACTGATACAGTTTAATTTGTTGCTGCACCTTGGAAACGAGGCACTTACAATAAATAATTAAGGAATAAATATTTTATTAAATATAAACCACCATGTTCTGGACGAGGCTTATAACTTATAGTTTTTATTTTGCGGCAGATTATTACATTTTGTAAAGTTTCTAATACAATTTTTTAACCAAAATATGCAGTAAAATACTAGAAGTCGTCACTAATGTAATACAGGGGGGGTCAATAAAGTGTAATTTTAGTGATTGATCTGTCAAAATTATTTTTCTGGTTGGTTACAGGCAATAATACGGGTACAATTAGAATAAACTCACGCAATGTCCACTGAATATGGCCACGTTTGGCAATTAAACGGAGCATTTTTAATTATGTGATTATTTATTTAAATAATTAATCTCTATGTAGATAGTACTTCATATTTAATATTGTTATGTCTTATTACTTCCCTACTTGGTCTAGCCTTAACTACTTATCAACATCAAGTACCTAGTTACAAACAAACAAAAGGTAACTTCAACATGTCAATCTGACCGAAACAGCTGAAATTGAATGTTAAAACGTATTTTTCGATTTTTCGAATAAATAGTGGAAGTTTAGTTTAACCGTTCATTTATTTATTGTTCTTAGTAAGATGAACTTCCACAAAGTAAAGGTTAACAGAATCAATTTCATTTTTTATAATGATTTTCGCGTCACAAGATATTCTGTACGTTGGGGTATAAAATCTTTGCTATTAATGTCTGTAATAACAAATAAATGTTATAAAATTATTGCACGCCATAACACAAGTGAACACTTCCAATGAAATACAAAGACTAAAATGAACATGAAGTGTAAGCTGTAATCCTCTACAATTTTTTTCTGAGAAACAAAATTACCTGGATCAGGTCCTTTTACATTTATGATGTGCATCTCGGATTTTACAACCCAAGGGTTTAATTGGTTTTATTATAATCCTTCAGTTAATAACATTTATTGTGAAAACTACTATACTACTGGTAAATTCTTGTTTTTACCAATTTTATAGGCCTTTAAACACTTTATTTAATCTCTTGGGCAAAGGTTTATATAAATCCTTCGATAAACTTTTTTAAGAAACAAAACCCAGCTCATAAAAACACGTCAAACTTCAGCGATGTGTATCAACAGCTAACTTTAAAAATTCCCGTTGACTTCTGATCAAACCTCTTATGAACATTATTACATCATTACTTTTATTCTTTTGCAGATTATCTTCATTGCTTTAATTGCCTTAGCCTCATCAGCACCACGACCAAATCCTCATCCTGGTTTAATTGATGGACTATTTAATTTAGGATTTGGGAGCAATCCATTAGCATTTCTTGGGTTAGGTGGAAATGGCGTGAATGGAGGATATGGAGGATATGGCGGATATGGAGGACACCCCTATGGATATGGTGGATATGGTGGATATGGTGGCGGTTTCCCCTTTTTAGGAGGTGGAAGAGGACCATATTAAATATATTCAAAAGAATTTGTTAGTTATGTGATTTGTGTTAATGATATTTATTTATAAACATTGTAAATAACTATTTGAAATAAAATATTTAATTCAGATTTAACAGGTTTAATGATTCAAGTAGGTACTTGACAGTTCAAACTGCAGTCCTATTGGTGAATAATTCCTTAATAATTAAAGAAACACAATATAAAGTCCAAGTATAAATTTTACAGCAAAACTAGGAGAAATAAAATTTTTATTATTATGGTATTTACAAATGTAGGATTTTTACAAATTATGGATTGGTATAATAACTTACAACAAGTCATATTACTAATAAGTTTTATCAGAATTCTCCAGTTTTAATAACTTTGATTAAACCTTCTGCGCTATTATTGTTCAAGCAGGTCTTACAGAAGTTTATCATATTCGATGACTTTTGGCCAACTAAAACAAATCGATATATAATTAAAACCGCAGTAAAAGTTGATTCAATATCTTTTCGCTAATTTAAATTACCAAAATACACTTCTCCAAAAAATTAATACACCTCCAGAAAATACTAATAGTATAATATCATTTAACTACAGTTGTAAGTAACCCATTATGCACGAAGTGGAATATTTTATAGTCTTTCCAATATTAATTGCTAAAAACCATTTAAAAGTGTTATACAGAGTGAGTTAGTTTACTAGGCTTTAAAGTAGAAAGAATGACATGGAAACAACATATTTGCCCCGTTAAACATCCACTCTAGGTTTGTTTTCACATTGGTTTCAAACTTGTTTCTAACGTTTGGAGTGTGCGCAGTCGATATTTTGTGTTCGCGCATTAGTTTGAAACTAATTTCCAATCACTAGTCGGATGTTTTCACATGGTTTCCTGACAGTTTGGTGACAGTCCAAGCAGTTTGAGAATTAATTTCCAGCAGATTGTTGGCACATGCGCGTATTAAACCTTATGTCAATTAGTTTCTATATTTTTTGTTGTTATTTTCTCCTGTTTTTTTAAATATCATTATAAACCTATTTAAACTAAAAAGACATGTATTCTGATGAATCTGATTATTTAATGTCATCCGACACTGACGATTCAGATTTAGAAATTATGTTGGAAGAATACTTTAAGGATAATTTACTCATACACATGTTTACAGTTTTCATAGCTTTGTAAACAATAACAATAACCTCTTTCATTTTAATCTTCTTTTTAGGTAATATCATACGGATTATTTAATCATACACATTTTGTCTACTGTTTTCACATTAATCACAGATCAGATCGGGATTTATTTCAAACGAGACTTGCGCACAAGAATGGTTTGAAAATTGTAAGAAACAAGTTTGTGATTTGATGTGAAAACAAACCTTCTGTATCGTCGGAACCCAAGCTCTCTCTAGGCTGGTAGTTGTACATCGCGAAAACAAGTGGAGTACGCACACGACTTGTTGACGGCTTTTAATGGTCTGCTGTATTCTGTTGAGTGCAGGGGTCTGGGGGTTATTTTTTTGTGGCAGTTTTTATATAACTCATAAAGTCGGTATCTAGTCCCGAGGCGGAGAGTCCAGATTTTTATTGGGGACAGTTAAGTATTAACTTTAGATATATCTTTGTTTTGGTAAGTCATTTTTAATAATTGGTTTACGTATTGTAATTAATTGATAACCTTAAATTAGTTACATATATAATGGCAGCGTTTTGGAGACCTTTTGAATCAGATGTGATCGACAATATTTGTAATACACACGGACATACACGCCTATGGAGACAATGTTTCCACAAAGCAAAATTTTCCGCTAGGCGGTACCCTTTGTAGCAACTTATTTTAGTTATACAATACCCAGTTTACCCATTTCGCGAGTGCGTAATGAGATTATAACTCGTGTAACCTACTATATTTTTTCTACGCCCGACGAAGTGCTCATATTTCATCACTTTCATTACTAAATTGTATATTGTATTACCGACATTTAGGAACAATACTCTTTTAATCTAAAATGTATATTAGTAAATCTAAAAGATATTTTATTTCATTGCAATTGGATTAGAAAGAGATGTAATTTTTCTTATCTAAACTCACGTGTATGTTATGAAATCTCATTACGTGCATGTTATTGTTAAATGTCACTTACATGGAATGTCAACAGTGCGATTTTTGTCGTTTACAGATATGGGCGTAGAAAAATATTTTATTAAGAACAATAAACAACTAAATGACATATAAATATAAATCCTAGATGGTATTAGCCCTAAGGGATTATTCTGGATGTATTTCCCTCTATGATTAGTATAACTGTGCAATGATATAGAAAAAAGTATATCATGTGTATAGTTTGACTTATTGTAAAGATCAGCATGATATATTTCTAAATGTTATTTACAATATGTCAACCTGACTAGAAACAGCTGTAATTTCATTTAAAAAGCTAAATTTTTCAGATAAAAGATTTTACTCAAACGTTTAGTTGTTGTTTTAATAAGATGGACTTCCACAGAGTAAGAGGGTTGTTACAATAAATATATATTATAAGCCTTTATGAGAATAATCATTATGAAATACTATTTGTATATCTCTTCAGTGTATTTTTTTAGAATTATAAAAATAATTCGAAAAATAAAACATATACCAAGGTTCTGCTCAAAGCCATTTCTCAAACACCATGTTATTTGCAAGAGGACCAATTATGATTTGGGGGGATATTTCATTTACAGCAGATATGTACATATACAAGATTTCTTACCGACATTATGCAGTACCTTATACTCTGCATATTGAAGAAGATAACACCATTCCGCACGTTGTCAGGGTTGACCGAAAAGAAGTGGGGAAGAAGTTAATTCAAATATGGACCAAGATCAGTTAAGGGACCTTATTTTAGGTATGGGTCACCGATCTTAGATCTTCATTGGTGTTAGAGGTGAAATAATTCTATTTTAAGAACTTGTTTTTTTTTCATTTCTAGTTGGTTTATTGTTAACGAAGTTTTCGTTTATTTCATCTAGAATTTTTATTAAAACCCAAATGATATTAATGCAATATAGATTAACCTTAAACCTTTTGTATTAAAATGTAGATAAAACTAATTTACTAAGTGATGCGTTAATATTTTGGAGAAATGTACAGTGCAAATTAAATAATATTTAAGTTCTACGGGGTAAAATCTTGGTCGCAAGATTATTTATTAACAAATTTCATTAAGTTTATAGTATTTAAAATACATTAGATTCTAGTTTTATAACATATTTTTAGAAATGGAAAATGGAAATTATAATAATATGTGTACGTACCTCTTAGTCTGGATGCTTTTTGTATAATAGCATTGATTGTTTTCATTGTTTCAACACCTTCATTGAAATTTTGTACTCTTATATTGTAACCATTTATTAATTCTTTATTGACATTCATCAATTCATTATATTGGGTAGGTAAACTTTCCCTTAAAATATACAATATCTGTCAGAAAAACTCTGAAAATTGCAATAACTGAAACAAAAACTATAAATAATCTTGACAAACATTTTGGAAACTATACTAGAACCATAAGTCAATTGCTGAAAAAATCTATAATCGCTAGGATGAGGTATAACTCTTCTATCAGGAACTAGGAAATGTGTTCGAACATCTGTGCGCAAATTTACTTTGCGCACGGAGTTGGCAAACGGCATAATAGCCAGATATTATGCCATCAGTTACGAAATGCCTAATTTTGTGTAACACGTGAGATTTTTGCGGAAGAACTCACAAGTTATACAAAATTTAATTTCGTAACGTATTGCATATAAGATTTTTTTTAATTTTGAAGAAAGTAATAAAAAAATAAAATTTAATATACTTGATAAAAATTTGGAAAACATAAATTTAGTTTGTTGCTGTTACTTCATGGTATTTGTGAGTTTGACATTTTGTAAAAAAGTCTAGACGAAAGGTTTTTAGCGAGATTGATATATGTTTAGTTTTATTTTTAAAAAATAAGTGATTCAAGCTCTGAAGAGCTACCAAGCGATATTGAAGAGGCAGCAGGTAATGCTCTATTATCAGTAATTCCCAAAAAGTCAAAGGCAGTTTATGATTTGGCATACGAAAAATTTGTTACGTGGTGTGATGGGAAGAAAATTAAATATGTTAATGAGAAAGATTTACTTTTATATTTTGAAGGTAAGAAAGAACTAAAAGTTTCCACATTATGGACACTTTACTCAATGTTAAGGTCTGAACCAAATCTGAAGAGGAATATTCATATTCAAAAATATACAAATTCTCAAGCCGACCCTGTTTCGTTTATGGCCCCTTGAAAAGATCGGACCTTACACAATGGGGATTAAGGCTCTGATTGATTTATGGTAGCAAAAGCCAATGGTGCATATTTAACCACACTTTATCTGTTGATATTTCATGAATATAGCATTACTTGTCAAACTTCGAATCGGTGGTGGATCAGAGATACAGCACTCGCCTTGTAATATTTTCCAAAAATATTAGACAGTTTTATTTTATTTATTTTTTGTCAAAATAAATGTCAAAAAAATAATAGTTTTTTTAATGCCAATTTAGTTTTATTTAATTGTACAGTCGGCTTTAGAATAGCATATACATGTTAAATGTGAATTTCGTTTACCTACCGAAGTTATAAAAACGCCCTTTAAACGCCTACATTAAATGGTTTTTGGAGATTTAGTTTATTTACAAGGGACAGAGAGACAGGCAATTTGTCAATAAAATACCTTATGCTGCAAACATTAAAGATGTGGGCGTGGACAACTGTTTAACTGATTTCAAATTTATTATTATTTAAACTGTGATTGGTTATATACAATAAATAGGCCGTCCTTAACATTAATTCATTGTAAGCGATTTGAGTTTGAAAATGTATATGTTATTCTGAAGCCGATAGTACATTATATTACGATTATTTATACAAGTGTATAATGAGTTTTTCGGACAGTGAATTTTCATCTAGGAACAGCTCTAAGGGTTGTTGTTTTTATTTTACCATAAACATAAACAACTCCTTCTTAGTTTTTAATATGTCGTGGATAAAGTATAGTACGTTATTCGTAGGTTAAAGTCAAACACGCCCTCACAACGTTACAATGTTGTCGCTCGTGCGTAGTTGACTGCTTAACCAACGCGTTACGTAATACACTATTATTTTATTGAGTGGCCAATCCCAAATGAAAACCAGCTTTTCTACTAAATCCAAGAATCCGGGCAACAAACAACTGATAAGCAATCTAAAAATATAGCTTACAAATCGTTTATCCTGCAATCTTCCGCTTGTACGATTAATGCCCTAATTTGGGACATTCTATCAGCCACATCAGTTTCCAAACGCACACGCGCATTTTGAATTTCTTGTAGTTTTGTCATCATATTCGTTATGTTGTCTTCTTCCAGCGGAAACGAAGCAGTAGACTAAAAATATGGACTCATTTTAAAAAAGAGACTACAAAGTATTAACTAACAAACCTCTAAACTGTTTATATTTAAATAAGTGGCTAAGGATTGCACTAAATCCGCAGCTAAAGTTAAATTTTTAGTAAATATAGTAACTTTTCCAGTTGATTCGAAAACCATATCCAAATTAGATCCGTCTCGCAAGCATTTCAAACAAACGGTCAAAATCGGTGCAGATTCGCATTTAATTTCATCAGAGAGAAGAAAATTTTGATTTATCCACAAGCATATCCTCGGTAATCTTTCGTTGATTTTGAATATGACAAAACTGTCGCTTCTAATTTTTCTGTCCACTTCCTTCAAAGAGTACATGGAAAATTTCGGTAGTTGTCTGGTTATTTCGTATACATGGAATTGACAACTGTTCGGATAACCCACCAATACCTTAAAATGAAAAATTGGTTAAAAAATAATATAAAAAAACTGAAAAAGTTGAAAATTGTTTCCACCTGCACCCAAGGTAAAGAAACTTAACAATTTCTATACCAAACTTGACCGTTTTCTATGAAAAAACAACTACTTCCTGGGCTAGCTTGGTATAGAAACTGTTAAGTTTCTTTACCTTGTGTACAGGTGAAAACAATTCTACTTTTTCAGTTTTTTTATTGACTGCATCTTATTGAAATTATTTCATGCATTGTTAATATAAAAAAATACGGTTTCTGGTAATTACCTTAACGTGAATATCTACAGCAATGTCTTTCGGCAAATATAGGGGAACTAACAACTGAGGCTTTAATTTCGCTGATGGAGGATGAATCACATGAGTTTCTCCATTAAATATACCCTCTGCAAATATAATCGCTGCTTTAATTATTGTGGAATTGTTGGTGCAAAGATACAGTTCCACGTGAGGCTGAAAAAATCCAAACTGATCAGTTTACACTCAAAACACTGAACCATAAGAGAAATGAAACCAAATTTTCAGTCTACCTATGAAAAGATTATTAATGGGACAAGTTTTAATTTGACAAGCAGACGAAATACAGTTTTGTGAATATTTTTAATAAAAGTTAAGCAATAAGAGTGAACTCAACAAGAAATGTATGAAATCCTACTGCCATCCGCCTTTGTTGGTGACTTTTTACAAAAAGAAGAATAGTTGAAAAACACAATTTAAAAAGAAAGAAATCAATTAAAAGAATATTTAATATGAATACATTAAAAAAGAAACAAAAGTAAAGCATAGACATTATACAGAGCAGAGTAGTGGTACGCTAGAGAGAAAATCGCTGGATAAGGGATTTGATCCTAGAGAACTGGAGAAATATAATGAATAAAAAAAGAAAGACAGTTAAAATGACAATAAGGTAATTGAATGTTAGTTAATTAATTTACGATAACTTTTTTATTTGGCAAATATACGAAAACCAACTGAAATAAATATGATCTTATTCAGTTTGTTCAAGTAATTTTGCCTAAAATAAAAGAGTTTAAGTCTGGAAAATAAAAATTTATCTAGTAATTTTACAGGACGAGTGGTATTTGAGATCATTTTTTGAAACATTCTGTACAAACACTACTTTATTTAGTAATTTATCGTTATCTTTTCAGTAAATCGATTTTCGCTGTTAGATTCCATTTTAAATTATAAAAAGTAAATATTCAAAAGATTAAAAAGATTTAAATTCAAATTGCGTGTATTTTATGTTGCCTACCCATGATCTAATTTATTAAAACATTAATAATCAAGGGGCAAAAAGGAAGTGGGCTTACACATAATAATGTTTAATAATTTCAATTTAAAGCTTGCAGAGCATTTCATCACAAAACATACCTTTTGGTCGGTACTATTGGTACTTATTGCTAGTTCCAATCGGGTACTAGCTGGTATTACTCCGCTATTTTCGTATGACTCAGTTTCGTAAAAAATATTTTCATTATATTTATTATTTGTATCGTAATGCCTTAATTCCATCAACAAAGACTGTTTTTCCGCTAATAGTTCTCTAATTAGGTCTTGATCTGCTTCTGATCCATTATTAGAAGTCAAAGTTTTTGTTGTTGTATAACCCCTTACTGTAAAATACATTACTTAAAATAAAATAGCTCTTTATTAAGAACAGTAAACAACTAAACGCCAAATTTTAAGAACGTCAAATTGTTTTTAGTTTAGACCACGAGGAAAACAAACATGCATAAAAATATAAAATGTAGGGTATGTTAATGAATAAAAAATGTTGATTAAAATAGCTGACCTTCTCCTTCAGAAGACACGCAGATCAAATCAGTTTTACCAATGGATCTGTAGTCTCCTTCCACAATTCCTGACACACCACACACCATCGAATCTTTGTGTAGAACTTCTCCTGTTTTGATTGATCTGAAATCTATTTTTCCGTTAGACCACCCCGTAACGAGTTGCGGGTAACCTTGACCTAAAAGGTCGTAATAGTGTAGTGATATTGCAAAATGCTTGGACTGAAAACCAAAGTAAACAATATTAGATTATATCACTAGGAGTAGAACGGACTCTTTTTGTGTTCAGTCTTCAGTTGACAGCCGAGTAGAAGCAGAGGCTGTAATGAGGAAGAAATATAAAAAGAGTGTTTTACTCTACTAGTTTTTTTGCAAGCGTGTGAAATAAATGAAAATAGCTCATAAACTTTATTTTATACTTGTACGTCATCTTGCTGTTTTTGACATTTTTTTCCAATCGCGTTGAAGATGGACGGCACAGAATGTTCAATAACAATCAGTTGGTTGATATATATTGTTTCTTTTTTCAATTCGAATATTATAGTTATGTACGTTACAAGTCCGGGAAGTGACTTATTACGGTACGAGATAGATGTTAATGGAGCCGAGTCAAGAATATCTAATCGAGTACCGTAATAATCATTTCACGGACGTGTATCGTACTATATTTTTTTCATACTGCCTTTGGTTTTAAACGCAATAAAATATGAAACTGATCATTTTATTAGGAAGTGTATGTAGACTGCTGTGAAAAAATCATATTACTTGATTTATTCTTAACATGGTTGATTTGCTTTATAAATAAAAGATGAACAGGGGTTACCAAGTAACAAAGGCAGACATATTGAATTTTTCTGCACACACGAAATATCTGCGGAGAAAATCGATCTGAAATTAGATGAAATTGCTGAGAAAACTGCAGAAGAGATAGGGCAAATCATTCCAGTTAAGTCTGCAAAAAGATATGAAAAATAATATGCGCTGTTTTGCAACTGGCGTGAACAACACAATTTGAAAAGTAGTGCTGATGAAAATGTGATGTTGGCTTACTTTTTGGAGTAATAAGAACAGTTTTTTTAAAGAATATTTTTTTCAACAGTTTAAATTTTTAGTCAAAAACATTCAACCCTTCTTCATTTTGGTCCAAATACTTGATGGTAAAATCAATGATTATAGTTAATGAGAATGTCAACATATCAAGTTTCCCAAAGTTGATAGCTTTTTTGAAAAAACAAAATGTAGACCATCAGCCAAACCAGTCAAAGGTGCTGACAAAGGAACAAATTGAAAGCTTCATGAGGGACGCTCCAGATAAAGAATATCTATTAAGTACTCAAAGTGATAGCATTACTTGGAGTTGCTGGAGGTTGCCGAAGAGAAGAGATCTATAATTTAGACGTTAGTGATGTGGAGGATACGGGATACTCAGCTAGTAGTTAAGATTAACCAAACAATAACGCATATTCGACGAGCTTTCACTGTGATTAACAGTGATGAGGTTCACTATTTGGATGTGAAAATACATAAATTTACGGCAACACTTCTCCCTGAAAGCTCTTTTGGTGGGTTATAGACAAGGAAAATGTCTGTCTCAAAGAGCTGGTATACATACTGTTGGCGGAGCACCTAAGAAAATAGCTGAGTTCTTAAAACTAGACCAACCAGAAAAGTATACAGGTCATTGCTTCAGGAGGACATCCTCAACGTTGTTGGCCAATGCTGGAGCTGACCTTAAAGTTCTAAAACAGCACGGTGGATGGAAGAGTTCTTGCAGAAAATTATATAGAAGAATCGATTGTACGCAAAAATAAGATTGCAAGAATGATCCAAAGGGACGAAACTTTTGTTGAATTGCTACATCACAGCCACACGTCTTCCGCGATTACAGAAAACACTGTAAATCCATCAACAACTCCATTAAGTATGAAAAAAAGTAAATATTAGCACAATATGTTTTATTAATTTTGATAAATAAATAGTTATTCTTTACGAAATATTCAATTACATCGGAGGTTTAACCCATAACTTCTACTCCTTAAAATTCTGTCTCTCTCTCACAAGCCCATACTTCCCATTTAAAAAATTGGGGGTTGTAACTGTCACTCAAAGGGGGTTGAAGGTAGGGATCAAATTTTCACTTTGAAAAAATGTCAATTTATAATTTAAATTTCACGTGTTTCGAGATTTTCTATAAATATGTACCTAAAGAATTCATTTTGCGGCAGCTTGAAGAGAAAATATATATTTTTAATGTAGTAATTTTTAATTCTTGTACCTTGACTCTCCACAGTCTAACTTCTTGTTCGTATACACCTATGGTCCCATTAGACACTGAATAAGCAAATCTGTTGTCAGGTAGAGCTAGTAAATTTGTTACTACCTCTGTTTCTACGTGTTCAGCTAGCATCTTGTCTTTGTCAAATACTCTAATGTTAAAATCCTCTGAACTCACAAGTAACTGAAAAACAAAATAAATTTCCAGTGTAATTCAAGTAAATCAGAGCATCACTGCATTTCCCTATTTGTTAAAATTTCTAATTGAACGTTTTAAATTCTAAATAAATTACCTCATTTTGGTCGTCTTGATTGTAATCCATGAAAATTAACGAGGTCGCAATATCTCCCACAGCGGTCCAAAATATTTCATTCCCTTGGTTATCATAAGCGTGTACGGAAGAATTCCCACCCACCATAATTACGTTTTTCTCAGATTTAAATGTTCCGACTGCTATTGATCTTACGCCATCTGGACATTCTTTATACAAAATATCTTTATTATCATGGACGTGGTAAGCCAGTAGGTGAGTACTGCTTCCTAGATAGAAAAATAAGAAAATGTAAAACCAAAATTAAACCAAAATAATAGCTGTTTGTTTTTGTTTGTAATAGTCCAATATTGGAAAAAGTTGGAAACTATATATTGTAAAGAATATTGACTTCTGCCGCTGGAAGGATTGTTGGCGTTGATACATGTTTGGTTGTTAGTTTTATTATGGGATATAGTTGATTTTTCCAATTGATTCGTGAATACAGTTTAGTGATTTTGTGTGTTGTTAATTTTAATCAGGACTAGAACTGTTTTCACTCACTATTAATAATATAACCTAACTAATCACTAATGATATACACCACTTACAATGATAGACTGATCTTCTATGGTTGACCTCCAATTATACACTGATCAATGATCTCTCAAGATATACTGACTACAAGAACATCTTCTCAAGTCCTTTTATACACTTCTTAGCTTTTATACACTTCTAAGCTTCCAGAAGTTTCCTGGAGATTGTAGAAAGCTAATCATGTCCTAGAACACTATATGCATCTCTCTTTTTCCTATATACCACTAGACATACGTCAGTTCGTAAATTTTTCTAGAGCACATACAGTACCTATATATGTCTTCTTTTTTCACATTACATAATTAATTTCTAGAAATTTCTAGTAAGTTTAAATAACTTGTCTATGTACAAAATATAATATTGATAAATTACATAATAAAAAAATTATTTCTAGGTTAAAATTTACTTACAAATATACAAATTAAGCTTATTATTAAGTTTATGTCTAAGAATCTTCTACATTTTTAATCGAAACAGTATAAGATATATATGTTTACTACATTTTTTGGAACTAGATATAATATAAATAATTTTTTGTTATCAGTTAACATTAATCATTATAAATATATTAATAAAATCAATTTTAAATAAGTCTATATCACTTATATTACTAAAATAATATGGTCCTTAATATTATGGTAAAAGTAGCTTTGTATTCAAATTGATTTCTTTTCATTATCTACAATTTAAATAATTTCACTATTTTTACAAATTGTTATCGGAATAGACATTTTTATATTAATAATATAGTGACCCTATACTCAAAATATATAACAATTATTAGATTAAGATAGTAGAAAACAATTTCTGTTAATATCATTCTTATTATACCATTATTGAATATTTTAAATGTCGCCGCCACTGGAGGTTGTTTACGCTGCAAACTGTCAGGCCGAAAACCTTCGCGTATACTCCTGGCGGATTATATTCGAATAGTTTGTCGCATTTACGAGAAGCAGTAGCGTAGTATATTGTAATGTATACAAATTTTAAATATAGTAGTGACCCTAAAAAAAGATAATTCCGCGGTATTTATACTCTTTCTCCCGAAACGACATAAATGACATAAATTATTTAAATTCAATTATTTATATAGGCAATTTTTCGAAATTTTCTAATAAATCTATTTAATTAATTCTACTTAATTGATTCTTTAATTGGGTGATAAATAAACTTTAACTATTATAATTGATAATAAATTAACTTTCATTAATTAAATTTTACTTTTTCCATGTTAAATTTTAACTTTAAACAGAGCGATGTTATGGCTACCTCTTGTAAACTTATAATGATATTTGAAAAAAATTATGAGCAAATACACTTTACATCTAATTCATTTTTATATAAACATACTCCTTAATACTTCAAATATTGATGGATATCTTTTTCTATAACTAAAACTCTATAAATTTTTTATAAATTGCTTTTTAAATTAATTAACTTCCGCCATTTTTTATCCAAATTTAAACTAAAATTATATAATTAACAAAATATTTCTACTCTACACATATACAAATTTGATACAACGCATATTACTAACATATACAAATAATAATAACAACAAATTATATATTGTTCTTGTACTCCATACTCAGAGTCTCAAGTGTCCTTTCACCTTGCAATTATACTCTTGATACATTATAACTATTACATATTGTCTTGTTTCTAGTGTCCTATCATATAATTTTTTATTCCCTATAGTTCCATTTCTAGTGTCTTTTCACTTTATAAGCTCGGGCACATTGTCACTGATTTTTGATGGGTTTTCACCATGTCACTCATGGTTTATTAATAATGATATATAAACATTACTTATCACAAGTAATATGTTTTATTGTTTCTATTGGTTTTTTAGGTAATTTAAACTTGATGCAAGATTCGAAATCTAACAAGAAGATAATCCAACCATACTACTGACCATACTCAAAATTATTATTGGACTCATAGTTCCTAGTTAAATGTGTATAATTTCAAATAAAAGAAGCTTTGAAATTCATATATTTGAAGAATTTATTATTATTATATATCCTTTTTCTTAATAAAACATGGAGTGTTCTGGCAAATAAGGTAAGATTATTTTAATTTAATTTTGAATTATTATAATATGTACCCTTGTGCGGAGAAGCAGTTTTACTTTTACTCCAGACAGATAAATTATGTGTTTATATAAATCAGTATAAGTGTAAATAAATTGTGTTATAAATTATTGAAGGTATTTTAGTGTACAAATAAAGTAAATATTAGACAGTATAAATAAATAAAAGTTACAGTTATATTATAAGGAACTAGTAATATTTGTAAATTTTAAAAAAAATACCTATTAGTAGAATATCCTTGTCATCGCCTGGTAGAATGGTTCCAACAGTTAAACATGTAATAGTTTGATTAATGTTTAAATTGGCAATTTCTTTATTAGAATCTGACCATAATATTCGTCCAGTTGTAGCATTATTTCTTCTATGGGGACTATGGATCAAGACCTTAAAGCACGTTTATAATAATAGTAGTATGTATTTGATCGCCTTCATTATGAGGTATTCAGAATCGGACGCTTCTGTTAAAAATTGAACGCCCTGTTCTTATGATGGTGTTTTAATTGTTTTTGCTTTGTCTAGTTGTCAAATTTTTCCGAAGTGTTATTTAAAAACTAAATTTATTGATAACGATACCGAAACGTCGATACCGAAACTCATAAAAAAAGGATTGTGGTGTAATTTCCCCAAAAAAATAACAAAAAATGAATTTACCAGAAGGAACATACAGAAAACAAAACATTGAAGTTTTCTTAAAAAGTTCTTTGTTTAGTGTTCTTAATGTGGACTTACCTAACCACAAAGTAAGGGTTAGTACAGGATATTTTTTAAACTATTTAAGATTCCTTAAGTATAGTAATTGTAATTACCAATTATAGTAATTAACAGCAAAGCGTATAAAAAAATTAATCTGAATGCCCATAAAAAATTTTTATTGAAATGTTTTTAAATTTACCTTATCGGTGGTCGTAGCGGCTGTGATGCACGGATGGGTACCATCGTATTTTCCAATTGTCACAAGACCTGGTACTATTTTGCAATTTAATTCCAGAGTAAATACGGGTCTTATAATTTTATCCATTTTCTTTGACAGAGTATGACGACGATACAAACTTAAAGTAAAACTTTGGTTTGTTTTTCTATGTAATACAAACAGAAGGTAGTTAAGGCAATATCGATTACCTCACAAAAAAAAACAAATATGACTAACAACCGCATGCTTATCAACGTGTTCCTGTTTTTGGTAATTTTCCAGGAGTGTCGGGATTTTTCAAAACGTATATAAATTTAAATATACCGAGAGGTAGTTGGTAGTTTTTACTGTTTACAGAGCGTTTCAGAAATTTCTGACATAAAAATCGTAATCAGTGACCCAAAAATCGCCACGGTATAGTATTTTTCACAGTAAATGGTATTGGCTTATAACTGCAATAAACTACCCGATTTAATCTCATTGTGTAGAAAATCATCAGGTAAAATTAAATTGATTGTACTAACCCTTACTTTTTGGAAGTCCATCTTATTAAGGATAATAAAAAACTCTTCGTTTTAACAACAACATTGAAGTCAATATGTCAATCTGACGATGCTAGTTGTCTAGCGAAACGGCTGTCATTGAGTCTTTAAAAAAGCAGTTTTTAAATAAATATTGGAAGTTTTGTTAAAACGAAGAGTTTTTTATTATCCTTCATCAGGTAAAAGATGCAAATGTGCTACAGGGTCGAACTTAAGAAATTTGAATTTTGCATTTTTGATCCTGCGTGTAATATTGTGATTTTGTTTCCTTTATTTGATGGTGCTTTTGTTTTCCACTTATCAGAGGAATCAGACCATCCTTTGGAAAGGGTGTCATGCGTGTCAAACCACTTCTCGTCGGGGTAAAGTATTGGCCGATTTTCAGACCGGTATTTTATTATTGACGTTATATATTCAGAAGGCCAGTTTATTAAACGTGTGGATTCTATTATTACTTGTCTCTTGTCAATTTTGCGATATTTAAAGCCCATTGCAGACAGAGCTCGCCAAAGAATAGTGAGGCCACAGTTGATGTGAGTTTCGTCATTGATGAGCCGATGTTTCAGTCTTTTGATTGTAGGGACACGCTGCTCATCGTACATAGTGTAGATTTTTCGCCTTATCAAATCTTTTTCCCAGTCGTCAAGACTTTTTGTGACACCGGAATCTTTACGCTTTTTTTTTCAACAATTTGTCTAACTGAAGTAAGAGACACCTTCGTCAAATTACTGGTTACTCTTGCTGCAGCACCCGCATTATATCCTTACTGAAGTAAGGAATTATACACATGTTTTATAATGATTTTCGCGTCACAAGATAGGTAATTCTTCTTTAACGAACCACTGGAAGAAGCACTATTACTTTTTATCCACGGACGCCACATACTGCCTATTCTATGCGTTGGGGTATAAAATCTTTGCTATTAATGTCTGTAATAACAAATAAATGTTATAAAATTATTGCACGCCGTAACATAAGGGTCTAATTGGTTTTATTATAATCCTTCAGTCAATACCATTTATTGTGAAAACTACTATGCCTATTTTCACAAGAATTCACTTAATATTGCCCGAGATATTAAATATTTATTTATTTTTGACAAAAAAAAAACATTTAGGCCAATTTTACACCGTTTTGGACCAACCAACCAACCAGAAACCCAACCTGTTTACTCGGATGCTTGATACCTTTCTTGATAAATTTCAAGTGGATTTTATGCTAGTGCAATTACAGTTTCGAAAGAAAAAAATATTTAGGAGGAAACGATCAGTGAGAACTTTTAGTTTGGGGTATGAATAAGAGAAAAAATAAATTAAACAGAAGACGAGCGGAAATTGTCAAATGGGGGTAGTTTTTAGTGGTTGAAAATGAATTTTTACAATTTTCGGCAAAAAATTACCTCCTAGCGAAAAAGTTCGATAAAAGTTGTAGATAATAGAGAAATGAAATTTTTTTTATTTTGAACTTTTTTTCACACAACCTCAAATTTTTGGAAAACATCGTGAAAAACCGATTTTTTACTTTTTATTTTTTTCTTCTCTCGCAAGAAAATGCGATTTCCATTTGTGTAAAAATATGTTCAATATAAAAAAAAAGGAATTTCTTTATTATCTACAACTTTTATATTGAACGTTTTTCGCTGTAAAAATTCGTTTCCAACCACTAAAAACTAGCCCCATTTGACAATTTCTTAAACTCTAGAACTCTAATACTAACACTCCAGCTAATACTTCTAGCCAATGTTTCCTCAACTAAGAAATTCTGATATAATTGACATTGAATAAATTTCCAATAACTTTCTTAAAGGTTAGTAGGTATATTTAAAAAAGCTAAACCTATAATAAAATACAATTTTTACAAACAAAATTAAATGCATTTGGTTTTATTCTACAATGTATATAGGCATGTTTATTCAAATTAAATTCTACGCAGTTAAAATAACTCTATTAAAAGTAATTTTGAAGTAATTTTGGTCTTATTTTGATTTATTACCTTCTATTCAGCAATAATTAGCTAATTCGCATACATACACTAGAAAAAATCTTTGAAATCGATGTACAATTCGACTACACATTATAACTAACGCCTGTTTGGTATAGAATGTGTAATACATTTTTTTAAATAAATCTTAAAGTTAATCTTTATATTGTTTTCTGTAGAGGTCAATTCTAGGCTAGTATGGGACTGTGTGCATGCTCTGAATACTCTGGGGGATCGTAGCAAGGTTACGGTAGCTTGGGTACAAGGGCATAGGGGTCTAAAAGGCAATGAAAAGGCAGATGAAATGGCTAAACTAGGCTCATCAATCAGTTCATAATGGAACATTCGCATACGTCAGATTTATTGAGTAAAGACAGGAAAACGATCAAAACTGTAGTAAGTCTATTGACAGGTCACTGTAAGCTAAACAGGCATCTTAAGCTGATGGGGTTGACAGAGACGGATCTGTGCAGATTCTGTCACCTAGAAGAGGAAACACCAGAGCACATCTTATGTCAGTGCGACGGACTGGTAAATATGCGGATCCTGACTTTAGGAGAAGAATATCCATTGGCAAGTGACTACATGAAGGTTACAGTCTCAAAGCTTATAGACTTCGTTAAGAGAGTCGGATGTAATCTAGTTTTTCGAGGACCACAATAGATTTGAAAAGGTCGCAGTGGAATAGGCTTCTGGCCACCTCTTAAACATCTATCTATCTATCTATTGTTTTATAAGAAAAGAAAACAAAGAAGAAAACATTTTTTTACGCTAGATTACGGCCGAGGTTATTAATGTTCTCCATCTTCATAAGACAACCACTGCAGTGGTAGAAAAGAGTGGCTCCAGAGCAAGAAAATTTCTTTTGACGACACCATGCTGAAAACGGAATTACTACAAATTGCAAAGCGCCACAAATTACAATATAAAAGATATGTAATTGACGAAATGACGAAGGAAAAAGGAAAAACTGTATTACGTTTGCCACGTTATCACTGTCAATTAAACTCTATAGAATTAATATGTGCACAGGTAAAAGGTGAGGTGGCAAGAAATAATACAACTTTTAAATTGAATGACGTTAGACAACTTGTGAAGAAGGAAGAAGAACGGTTATAGAGTGTTGATATCAATATTGAAGAACTACTGTTCGAACCCATTGTAATTCCTATCGGACTAGGCAACGAATCTAACTCATCGTCGGATGAATACGACGAAATGGAAGCCGACAATTAAAGGACCAAGTTCTTACTTTTTAATATGTAGCATATTTTTATTTTACTTTTAATTTTTATTTTAATTTGAATTATACTTTAAAAAAACTTTGGTTCTACGGTCATGGGATCTATTCAGCTACCTGTTATGACAATATTATCTAGGGTTTCTATTGTATTTGGGTTAGTTAATCCCTAATTACAGGTTGGACTCTTTGAAAAATAACACCTATGACCATATTTCAATAGACTTGTATACTACTTTTAGTTATTTTTTATGAACCACCCTTGCTTAGGCTTTGAAGGATTTGTATTTAAAATGAATTCACTGTACTGGCAACTACAAACAAATATAGTATAAATAATGAATTCTTCCAGGGAAATTTTATATAAATTGTATAAGCAGAATATTAGACTGAGATTTTATTTAAGAAAAAGGCGTTTTTCTGTGTGTAAAAATACGCGTCAACCGCACCGTGGGGCTTCACCAATCGACATTCTATTATCCCAGGTCGGGATCAAGTCTCTTGTTGAGATATTCTTTCATATTTTTATTTCAACTCTCATATAATTGTCACTGTGGCCTTGCCAGGCGTCGTTTTCCAATTATGCTCTTCGGGTTTCCAGACGGAACATTATCAAATATTTGACATTCACGCCTTCGTTCAGGTTTACATGTTACTGGTCGGAGAATGTTAAGGTACATAAATCAATTAGAACAATTTCTGAAGTTGCTGAACTTATATTCGAAAAATTACCGAAAACACAAAATTAACAACAGTTTAATAAAACTTCTACTATTTAGTTATAAACAATTATTTTGTTAATGACAGCCGTTTAATATTAGACAACTATTTAATGTTGATTACGAAGTGTTAAGATCAGAGAAAGTATAAAGTAATTACAAAGAAATCCAGCTTTGATAAATCGAGTGACCGATAGCTAGCCAATGAGTTCCATCCCCTCTTCCGAAAAATTATAGTAACTGTATTGACCAATTACTTTGTTCGTGATATAGTCCAGATATAGTCCATTCTGTGAGCAGTGCCGTGATTAATGTGTTGCTGTGCTGAAATATTTCTTACACTTGTATACGGATTCTATGCAGTACTTTCACTTCAATCCAATTTTACCAGCCAATTCTTAGGTCCAGTTTCAGCAAACAGTTAATCTTAGATTTACAAATCAGCGTTGCCAGAGCTGGTACAATTGTACAGATTTGGTACATTTTGAAACCGTTTGTACAAGAGTACATTTCCAATATTTCTGGTACATTTCTCATAATAGTGAATATTGATCGACACGATAGTTTTTTGGTTAAAAATCTACGAACTAAATATAATAAGTTCCAAAAAATCGATTTTTCCTAATATGGAGATTTCAAACTACGACTTTAGCGCTTGGGCGGCGGACAGATCAACTAATTTCTACCACAATTGGTTTATAACCTTACTTTTTCTTCCTTATGGATTTTATTATTTATTTTGTTTATTTCGTGTTTCGAGTAATTGAAGCATTGTTAAGGCCCTTTAATCATTGGTAAACAAAACAATATGAAAGTGTGGTTAAAAAACAATGTGGCGGAGTTAGTTTACATTAGAGCCACCAGAGTGCGTATAACTTCTCTTGAACTGCCATTATTTTCGCAATTGAGTTTAATTAAAACCAAACCAGAAATCGCTTATTGCCTAATACGTGCAATTCCCTGTTAATGGCAAAAACTTTATTAGGCACAAGTCATTGTTGTCCATCTTCTCCATCCTTATTAAAAAGTAAAACCAGGTACTTTTTTAAACTTCTAGTCAACAGTTACAATACAATAGATGCTCAAAGTGCCCTCCATTGTTATCAATGCACAAGTAATATTTTTATCTCAAATTATTTGCTAATGCGTCAGATATTGAGTTATTATGACCATTTAAATTTTCAATTTCCGCGCGAACTTTTGTTGTGATAGTGTTAATATTTGTATTTGAATCAAAATCCAGTTTTTCTTTTAAAAACCCCCCTAAAAAGCTTTCACATGGTGTTAAGTCGGGACTATTTGGCGGCCATTTAATGTTCCCACGAATACCTATTTTTTTTTTATTAAAAATACCTGAAGTTAAAAAATTTGATTCCCACGAATACCTATTTTTTTTTATTAAAAATACCTGAAGTTGAAAAATTTGATTCATCTGTCCATAAAATGTTATCGAAATAATTAGGATCATGGTTCAAATTTAAAAGCATTTCTTGACAGAACTGTAAACGCTTCCTCTTATGGTAAGTTCTTGTACCGGTAATATTTTGTACGGCTTATAGTTGTGCTTTTTTAATAGTCTATGTATCGTCTCACGGCTTTTCTCTAATGCATTAGTACTTAGCATTGTTTAAACTAGTTTTGGAATTTTCTACAATAAAATTGTTATTATGGATTTAATCTATTATTTAGGTATTTAATTTTTACCTTCAAAGTAAAGCAAAGTATTAAGATCTTCATCATTTCCTACGATAGTACGTTTCTTCCGCTCAAACATTTTATCATTTATGACACGACGATAATTATATGAAAATGTATTTGCAGAAGAAGTCTGTCGATCCGGATAAATCAGCCTATATTCTCTTCTTGCCGCTTGTTTGTTTTTATAATTTTTTACATAAATTGAGAATATATCTACTTTTTGGGCACTCCCTTTATACAAAATTCGGTCTGTTGCTACATTTTTGGTCGGTACCGATAAAATAATATAACTTTTATTTGAAACTCTTTTTGTATTCTCGAAATTAAGGAAAATAAGTGGGGGTCAAAATATAATGAGAAACCCTGGACACTTTTTAATTTAACTTTTGTATTTACTTATACCAAATTTTAGCTGAATTCACGTGTTTTGTTTTTCACTATAGTCTACTGATGTAAAAAAACAATCTGGCAACGTTGACAACGCTGTACACACATACATCTTGTTTTTGTACCATCGAACAAAATTTGGTACATTTTTCATCAAAGAATAGTACATTTTTTGGAAAGTCTCTGGCAACACTGTTAAAAATTTTAATTGCGATTTTTCACCACACCGCAAACTGCGATTAAGTCTGGTAATCGAGTTTATTTATGAACTTTTCCCAGTTCGAAAACCAGACAATCGCAGTTCGGTATAATGCACACAGATTCATTTAAAACATCATATTATTATGTTTGGATTTTAACAGAGTTATACAACATCCTGTATAGTTTGAAATAATTTCAAAATATAAGCCCTAAAGACATCTATTCTTATTGATGACATTTTTTGATATATCTCTTATAAAACAACCCATACACCGAACAAGCAAATAGCAACATAAAATTGACCTTTACCCTGACGTCCCTAATTATATACCTCATCATTTTCTATTGGTAGTAGAAACACATCAAACAATTATGTACCCTTGTCTATCAAGCAATGACATACGTTATTTTCAACTCTATTTATGACCTTCGAATGTTGGAAACTTAAATGTAAAATGAAGAAACGTTTAAATGGTTGTATTCATAAGAATTTATTTTGACCTCTAATGACAACTGTCATTATTTTTATACATAGTTTTGCTCAAAGCGTTTTATCATTTGCATTCAAATAAATTCTGTAAAATCGGTTTTTATCAAAACCTCTAGTTAGTTATTTTTATTTTACGATAAGTACAAAATTTCCTGTTTTTCGAGTAAATATTTTTAACACAACCTTACATTTTAGAGGGTGACTAAACTTTCATGTAACGGGAACAGTTATCGTGGATTTATTAAGTCAGCTAAGGCCGCACCTATATTAGATCCGTATTTCTCCCGATCCGATCCGATAGTCGGACGACGTCGGAAGAAAAACAAACATATCGATATTAATGTTAGTGCCTACAATTGAAACGTAGCTCCCGATTTCTCAAGTCCCAACGGCCTCCGACACTATCGGATCCGACGGCCGGTCAATCATGTTTGTTTCCAGTCCAACGTTACTTGTCCGACGCTTGTGCTTAGTTGGTGAAGGAATTAAAAAGTTAAGTTGAACATTTTAAAAATTGTTTAAAAATGACGAAAAAAATAGACAGGGAGTTGTTATTACAACTTGTTAGAGATGAACCTCGTATGTGGGACCAGTGGGTGAAAGCTTATCACAACCGTGATATAAAATGTGATCTATGGAAATAAATTAGAATTAGAATTGAAACTTCGTTTGATAATTATTAGATATAGTAGTGAGCAAGTAATACATAATAATATAATCCAATATTATTAAATGTGTAACGGCTGTGATGTACCTAAATTATGAAATTTAAATAAGGGAAAGTATTCTGAGACGGCATAGTCACTGAGATGGCATATCGCCGATAATTTGTGAAAATCGAAAAGATATGGCAACACCGATGTTGCTCATCGTGAAGAATACGTGTGGTGTTGTACCGATACAATTTTTAGTTCCATTCTGTTCTTTAGCGAGTTGCCACGTAGATGTTTTTAAAAAACGATGTTTTAAACTTTTGCAGTATAAATCTTTTGGTGTTTGTTATTGGACACCAGTAGACGATGTTTTAATTTATTTTGTACCTTTTGAGAATACTGTTGAAACTACTCTAGGTGGTTTTCTGTTTGTTTAAAGTGTGTGAATGAGATGGCATAGGAGCAAGTTGTCTAAGATGGCATAGCATGCCATCTCATCACTATTTTATATTAGTCTGTTTATATATTTTAACTGGAACTGTTTCAACTTTATTTCAGATATGGCTCCATATATTAGGAAATCTTCAAGGCAGTCGTGGGATGAGAACCAGATGAGAGAGGCTATCGATGCTGTTAAGAGCGGCAAAATGGGTTGGTTATTGGCGTCCAAAACGTTTAAAGTTCCTTTTACCACATTGCGCCGACGTGCTCAAAAAGGGAATACTTCAAAAGGATATCTAGGTGGGCATAAGGCGACATTTGACATCAATTTAGAAAGGGAAATAGTTAATCATTTGCAAGATTTGGAAATCAGATTCTTTGGAATGACATCGGTCGATGTCAGAAGATTGGCTTATCAAATAGCTTTTAAAAAAAAACTTCCCCATAGGTTTTCATCTGAAAAGGAAATGGCAGGTAGAGGATGGTTAAAGTTATTCAGACTAAGGAATCCTACAATATCTCTTCGCATACCGGAAGCTACTTCCGCTGCAAGGGCCCGCGGTTTCAACCGACCTCAAGTTCAAACATTTTTCCGTCGCTTAACGGAAATAATAGACAAATATAAGTTTGAGCCACAGCAAATTTGGAACGTTGACGAATCAGGGTTTAGCACAGTACCAACGCAACCCACCAAGATTTTTGCAACTAAAGGTAGAAAACAGGTTGGTGTTTTGACAAGTGCTGAGAGAGGCCATCACTTTACTTCAGTTTGCTGTGTAAACGCTTTAGGAACATACATTCCTCCTGCTTTCATATTTCCGAGAAAAAATATGAAATTAGATTTGATGGACAATGCTCCAACGGGTTCCGTAGGATTTGCCCAGGAAAAGGGATGGATGAATGGAGAGGTTTTTCTTAAATGGTTGCAACATTTTGTCAAACACAGCAAAGTTTCACCTCAAAACAAGGTTTTGTTGCTTTTAGATGGTCATTCTAGCCACAAAAACATAGATGTTTTAACATTTGCAAAGCAGAATGGCATCGTAATTTTCTGCTTCCCGCCGCATTGCACCCACAGGCTTCAACCGCTAGACGTAAGTTTCTTTGGGCCTTTAAACACATTCTATAATTCACATTCAAGAATTGAATGTTTGGCTCAAAAGTCACCCTGGTAGAACGGTAACTCACCAACAAGTTACAGGTATATTTAAAGAAGCGTATCTTCGAGCTGCAACGGTAAAAAATGGCCAAAGTGGTTTCTCGTTTTCTGGAATATTCCCACTTAACGAAAATAATTTTCCTGATTGGATGTTTGCACCTGCCGATATAACTGATGTACAAGAGCCAGTGATACCTGAAGAACCAAATGAACTTTCAGTAACCGCCCAAGAACAACCTATTCCTTCAACTTCCAAAGATCCACTGAAACTTAAAGAGCCAAATGGACTGTCAGTAACCATCCAAGAACAACCTGTGCCTTCATCGTCCAAAAATCCAGGGAGGCCAAAAGGGCCAAATGAATTTTCAGTAACCATCCATGAACAACCTACACCTTGTCCATCATCGTCCAATAAGGCAATGGTACCAAAAGAGCCAAATGGACTGTCAGTAACCGCCAAAAAGCAACCTGGTCCTTTATCGTCGGACCTAAGTATATCCGAAATTTCGCCATTGCCAAAGGCCACTGTTACAATTAGATCAAATCGAAAAAAAAGGAAAATTTGGAGTTTTAAACGCTACACCAGACATTGAAGAACTGAAGTTAGACGTGGCTAGTAAGAAAGCTCCAGTTTTAAGAAAATCTGCTACACGCTCGGCCAAAAGAAAAGTCCGACCGGAGTATTCTGAATCAGAAGAAGAAGATCCGGCCTGCATTTATTGCCTTCAACAATATACTATGTCACGAAGTAAATAATGGTGGCTACGTTGCCAAATGTGCCAAAAATGGTGCCACGCCGAATGCATTGGCCTACCCAGAAGTGCAAAAATTATAATTTGCGATATTTGCAAATAAAACATTAGTTTGTAAATATATGCCATCACACCCATAGGGGATGGATGAGACGGTTTTTGTAACAGTGTACGTTTTATTTTTTTAAGCGTAATGTATACATTTTAATTTAGTTCTGTAAACATTTTTTGTCAAAAATGAAAAAAAATGAAATATATTGTTTGCACAAATTTTTGTTTTTTCTTATCTACAAAAAATACATTTTTTATAAATTATTTTCAAAAAGTATGCCATCTCCCCTAAATTTAAGAGCAAAAAATAAAAAAAATTTGGGTATTATTAAAATTTTGTATTAAATTGATTAAATATTACAATGAGTTCCTACAGACGTAACAAATCATTCTAGACAAATAAAGTCATAAGTAGTTAATCACTTTTTTATATTTAAGCATTTTACTTCTGTACTAATCCAAAGAGAGGGTCCGTTGAACCGAATTTTATGAACCATACTAAAGCACTTATTAGACAAGCAGAGAGAGTAAAATTGTGGATAGTTTACCCAAGTTCTGGCTCAGGTCCACCTTTGGTTTCCCTCCATGTACCCCCGCTCCAACACATCTCTCGGTCTTAGAGCCATCCGTGTACCAACACTGGTCAGCCATTATAAGATTTGATTTATTCGTCTCCCATTGGTCCCTTTCTGGGAATAGGACGGTAAATGGCTTGTGGTAGTTGTATTTAGGTTGCATTGCATCTGGTACTATCTCCAGAATCGGATGATTTTTTATTATCTCTCCGGCCCTGGCCCTGACACTGCTCTGCCCTGCATCCTGACATTTCACTAGTCTTCTATATGCACCAGCCATCGCCTCCCTATCCATCCAGATGTAGAGTAGAGGAAGATCTATTAAAATATCGATGGCAGCGGTGGGAGTGGTGAACATATCTCCCGTTATGATTAAGCCTGCTTGCAGTTGAAGCTTATTCAGCTTCTCCCTTGTGGTCTTTTGCTGATATTTAGCCCACCAGGCCATTGCACCATACGTAATCATAGGCCTTATTACTGTCAGATATAGCCAATACATTTGTTTGGGTTTCATTCCCCATGACTTACCGCATACTCTACGGCATGTCCAAAGGGATAGCTTTGCTTTACTGCAAATGTTCTCTACATGTGCGTTCCACGAAAGTCTTCTATCCAGCGTAACCCCTAGATATTTGACTTCATTCGCTTCCTTAATAGCTTCTCCATCGACGGCGGGCATTTGTAGTTTATCTAGTTTCCGCCTCCTGGTGAAACTAATAACTGTTGCTTTACTAGGGTTGACCGAAATTTGTTCCTTGTCGCACCACCTAGTAACAATGTTAAGTGCTCGTTGAGTCACTTTAGAGATGACCTCTTCATACTTTCCTCTTACAAATATCACCAGATCGTCTGCGTAGGCTTGTACCTCTAAGGCCAGCTATAAACATATGTTTAGAGATTAAAAAAACATTCCAATAAATAAAAATCAAAGAACATCTAGCAGATCAGCATTAGGAATTTGTCCATGACCATATAAAGTTCTCCATTGCATTCTTAATGGATAGTCTTTAAAAAAATAACAGTGTAAGTTGGCACCTTAAATTTTGTATGGTTTACTTATTTTTTCATAAAAATATAATTTTTCAGTGACAGTAAAGTTTGGAATTCTCCATTCCCTTTCTCTTTCAGTCGTGTACACAATTATTAACTATTTTGGTTGATATTTGTTGACAGTTATCGTTGAAATTAAATCGGACTTTCACATTCGGGCTTACTATATTTACAGTTTTGTTTATGTTTTTGTAACAGATAGACTTGTTTTGATTCTTTAATGTCTAGCACAATTACTTCACTAATAAATCCGACATCAACAAAAATCAAAATAATTCTGTTATGTTGAGTCGACGAACGATTGTTTTTGTATAATAACATCAAAACAGCTTGTGAACTGCCTTAAGAAATAACTAATGTAGAAATAATTTTACCCTTTTTTATATTCTATTCATTTTATTCAGCTGATTATTTTTTATATCAATACCAATTATCTTTCAAGTGGAAAATCAAATTAAAGTGCAAAGTTTCGATGCATAAACACCATTTATAAAAGACTTAGAAACCACTTATGTGGAAAAGAGGAAGAAAAACAAAGAAGTTGCGCGCCACAATTTATATTCGATACAGAGTCGGTTGGGCGGTTGGAGTTTAAATTGCTAACTTATTCTGAAGATATTCAATTGGGTTGAAATATTAATAAATAATTAATACACTTTATAAAATAAACTGCTCCACAGGAGTTAAGGATATGTGTTTTCTTGGGAAAGAATATATAGGAATTCTAAAAATGCCTTTTTTCTGTTGCTAAAAAAGAAAATAACAATTTTTCATGTAAACATAAACTTTATTTTTTTATAAATAAAAAAATGAATTTAACTAATAAAATAATTAAAATCTTGTAAGTTATCCATATCTCAAATGTGGGTTGAAACACAAAAGGTTCAAAGGAAACTCAAAATCTATCCCACAACTGTTTAATTTAATGTTGCAACTAGTTTCGGTCCTATAGGACCATCATCAGGCTGAAATAATTACATCAATTACATTAATATTATTATAATTGTTAACTTTGCTATATTATTTCATTTTGCTTAATTATGTGAACAATAACTTGTAGTTTCATAGTATTATTCTTGTTTATTGTTTTGATATATTTTGACATTTGATTGTAACTTTCCATATTATTTGTATTATTGGTTCAATTTTGTTAACAATTTGTAAGGAATTGTATTGAATTTTTAACTTGATATAATACTTTTAAGATCCTCTTTCTATTATATTGTAATTATTTCAGCCTGATGATGGTCCTATAGGACCGAAACTAGTTGCAACATTAAATTAAACAGTTGTGGGATAGACTTTGAGTTTCCTTTGAACAAAATAATTTTTAACAAGAAATTTTAATTTATTTTTTTTAATTTTAAATACAATTTTATTAGGTAGTATAGCCTCCATGTGCATCAATAACAGTTTGGCAACGTCTTTGCATGCTGTCAATCAGGTTGTTAAGCATTTCTGGAAGAATTTCTTTCCAAAGTTGTGGTAAAACGGTCCTAAGCTCAGCCATTGTTTCGACAGCGGGTCTGTGTTCATCTAGCCTTCGTTGCAACATGTCCCAAGCGTGTTCGATACAATTAAGGTCTGGAGATAACGGAGGGAGTAAAAGATGCGGAATTCTATTGGTTTCTATCGCATCAATAACAGCTCTAGCCCTGTGAGGTCTGGCATTATCATCTAAAAAAAGGAAGCCTGGACCGATAGCAGCATCAAAATGGTGGTACAATGTTATTAATGACATGCCGCCTGTATTGTTCTGCGTTCATGTTTCCATCGCAAATGTAAAGGTCAGTACGACCATTAAAACATATACCACCCCACACCATTATTAAACCTCCTCAGAAAGGGTAGACACGTTGAACAGGTCGGCGATTTGTAGGTGTTCTAGGTAGGGCCAATACTCTAACTATTCGACTATCTGAAAATCTGGCATATCTGGATTTATCTGTAAAAAGCACAAACCTCCATTCATTGACCCAGTTTACATGATCTCTTGCTCTCTGTAATCTTTGCCGCATGTGGTTTTGGGTTAGTGGGACCCTCCTTAATAGACGTCGAGATGTTTCAATTGAAACACTGGTTCCTGTAGTAGTAAAAAGGCGCTGCAAAAGTTGTCTACACGTGGATAGAGGCTCTCTACGGGCACTTAGTGTAGCAAATCTGTTTTCTGCCGATGTGGTTTTCCTGGGGCCACCAATCCTTGGTCTTTATAACACAGAACCAATTTCATTAAATCGATTATTGTATCTACTTATGACACTTTGGGATACATTAAACAAATTGGCAACTTCCTGTTGAACACTACCACTTTGGAACATGCCAATAGCTCGATTTGCTTCTTCAATTGTTAATTTACGTCGCACTATTATATTGAAGAGATATGCACACTACAATATTGTTATAGATATAATAAACCATAAATTTTTCAACTTGTTTCATTTTGATAAATTAGCAAAAATGATGTAAGTAAACAAAAACTGAATTAAAAAAAATGTTTACCAGAATACCAATGTAAGTAAATAATAATAATAATAATAATAATAATGACTTTATTAACCAACTATATAATACAAGAATACAAGAAATGTGTGGGTCTATTTTGTGGTAAACTGGTCAACAATAATTTATTTTATTGGAATTTATTTACAATTTTCAGCAATATCCTTAACTCTTAATAAACAAAATATTTCTTCTAATTAATTGATCTAATTCGATATTTCTTTGGATAAAGTTTGGTGCATCAAATGTTTCAAAAAAAACACAGATCCATAGTGGTTGTTAATTTGATTATGCGGTTGTTGCAAATTTTTCTATTATATGAAACTTATATTAAACAAATTGTTAGTTGTAGTTGAAACAAAGACGTAGGTAATTACTAATGCTATCCAATGAAACGTAGTTGATAGTTGACTATCGGGGTGAAGCAAGCTTCTAGCTCCTACCGTATAACTACGACAACTAACCCATTTGGCATCAGCGCATAAAAATTCACTGTGCATTCATACTTGACCACCAAGTTTTATGTAAAATTGAACGCTCGCGCATGATAATAATATATTCAAATACGGGGAAACCATGACAATTAGCGGTTGATAAAAAACATTTTAAAGTTAATTTAAATGAAAACAAAAATATAAAATTTAATAAAATAGTATTTAAATACTAACGTATACTTAATAAATGTTCCTAGTGTGCTAAAAATTAAGTATAAGTGAATTTTCAACGTAAATTCGGATATATCCTTTGGAGCTGGTGGGTAAATGAAGATGTCCATGAATGAAATTTTGCACAGAGGTAGAAAAAATAATTCTCAAACATCTGTTATATTCAAAAGTTACTGACAAACGTTACGAGTAGGCAAAAAATGGATTATAAGTAAATTTTTAACGCAAATTCGGATATTTACAAAATAAATTGAAACTGTATGTCTAGGAACATAATAAATGAATACAACAACTAATGACCTAAACAAACTAAAGAAATTGAAAGTTATAAAAATATTAAATATTGTGGAAATATTTCGAATACAATTTCAAAACCAATATACCTTCGGCAACATCAGTATTAATACCAAGTTTTTTTATACATACGTGCGATACCAAGCACCCCATTTTTTTTGTGGCTATCTTTGTAATTTTTACACTTTTTTAAGTAAAATGAAAAAAAAACGCAAAAAAATTATTTTGTATCCATTTTTATTTCAATTGAGTTATTAAAACAGTTATTTGTATGCTAAGGCCGCGAAATACCTCTTTAACGTACCGAAAGAACAGTTATCGCCGAGGCCGCTTGCGGCCGAGGCAAGATAATCTTGAGGTCGTTAAAAAGTTTCGCGGCCATGGCATACACACTATTTTTCGTGCAATCGTTAAAATTATTAAAATAGATAGTTGTAAATATAGTATATTACATAACGAGTGTGGAAAGTGAAGTATTACGCACGAGAGAAGTTTAGCACGAGCCGCGTAGTGGCGAGTGCGGAAACGTAACGAGTGCAAGAAATACACTTTCCAACGCGTTGTGTACACGATTTTTCCTACGACCCCAATATTTCTTATTATAATAAATATTTTAAATTTATTTATAAAATTTATTTTAATTGTTAGTCATGTTAAAAATTAGGATTTAAACGAGTTTATATTATTGCATGGAAATATAATTAATTAAAATCAAATAACCACCTTTCTCAGGAATTCACATCAAAATTCTTTATTAGCTAAATGACATTTAAATTTTTTTTGTGGGCTCTATAAAAATTAAAAGTAAAAAGGTCAGTTGGTAAAATTAATTGAAAAGTAATGTAATAATAATAATAGACACAAAGATAATTGTAAACAGAAACACAAACATAACTTCAAAAATCCACATTCGACACATGCACGGAACATAAACACAATATAAAAAAGAAGAATAAACTGTTCTTCTTTCTAAAAGTGTTTTTATAAAAATAATAATACTGAATTTTTAAAAATTTAAAAACCTATAAGAAACTTTATTCTTTATTCTTACTTTATACAGAAAAATTTGTATTGGCAATTACAATACAATATTTGACACAAGGAAGATTTAAAAAAAATTAAATGGTCCTTGCTTTGACATTCATGTGTTTTTACTATTGATAAATTTGACGTAAATGTCACAGATCATAGAACTATATTTTTTTACTTTTCAATACGTGTATTGATATTTACTTTTCAATACGTGTATTGATATTAGCTACTTTCTTAAGTACAAGTAAGTGTGCAAACTAGCACTTTCATATGTGGTCATAGGAAAAATATATTATTGCTCTAAAATCAACAGCATTTCAATTCATTTAACAATATCACCGTGTGCTATGGAAATGATATGTTTCAATATATATTTTGACAGTTCTTGTCAAAACGCAAAATGTCTGATACTGATAGCGATATTTCAGTACCTTCCACTCCTCCGGAACTAAAAAGCGTTGTAAATTCGGCGCTTTCCGTTTTAATACCCGAAAAATCTAAACGGCAGTACGAAAAATGTTACGGCGAGTTTAAAGATTGGTGTGACAAACAGAATGTTAAGACGATGTCTGAAAACATTTTATTGGCTTATTTGATTCAGAAATCAAATGTTGTAAAAAGTTCAACTTTATGGAGCATTTATTCCATGCTGAAGTGTATGCTGAACATACGAGACAATATCGACATCAAGCAGTTTTCAAAATTAGTACCCTTTCTGAAAAGAAAAGCAGTAGGTTATCGAGCAAAAAAGTCTAATGTATTAACGCGTGAGCAAATTGATACATTCCTGAAAGAAGCTAATGATGAAAAATACTTATTGTTGAAGGTAAGTGTTAAGAGATGTTATTTACAATTGTTTTATTTATTGTACTGATTTTTGTAGGTAGTTTTGATAATGGGAATATCTGGTGCCTTGCGACGAGATGAGTTAGTAAAAATGGCCATTGAAGATATTCAGGAAGAAAATGCTGTATTAATAGTAACCGTTCCTGATACCAAGACGGATAAGAAGCGTGTTTTCACTGTTACTAATATTGATTTCATAAAAATTTATCGTAAATATGCAGCTCTTCGACCAAAACATATTGTTAATAATCGTCGTATATTCTTGAGATACGTAAACGGAAAGTGCACCGCACAAGTTGTTGGAGTGCATACCATTGCGAAAATGCCTAGTATGATTGCTAAGTATCTCAGATTACCAAATCCTGAAACATACACGGGTCACTGTTTTCGGAGAAGTTCTGCCACGCTGCTTGCCAATACTGGGGCTGATATGTCAATTCTTAAACGTCACGGTGGATGGAAGTCCACAACAGTAGCGGAAGGATATGTAGAAGACTCTATCGAAAATAAGAAGCAAATTTCCAACTCAATTTCTGGCGATATGGTATCTGGTTTGAATGTAGGCAATAACCATTATTCAGAAACACTAGATGTAGTTGCTTTAACTTCTGGAGTAAATATAAGTAATAATACAAACTGTACAATTAATGTAAATATTCATCCTAAATAATATAACTTATGTATTTGTTGGTATTCAATAAAAAATAATCCTTGTCTTTGTAGTATTTTAGAAATGTCAAATTTGGAAGTGACGTTTGGTTTCGCGGCCGTTGCTATGGGTAACGGCCGCGAAATTAAATTTCGCGGACTGTGCTGAGAACGCGAAATACTGACTTCGCGTGCGATTGCACGAAAAAATAATTAAGTATTCAAAATTAATTTTAAGTTTTTGCTTTAATGTGGGATACAAAAAATGTCTATACAAACAAAACGCACACATTTTACACAACGTTGTCTTGGTTTTTTTGCAGAGAAAACATTTACCTTGAGTTCCTACAGGTCTTGTTGAAGGGATATTTTGCTCCAATTCTGGAACAACTTTAAGAATATTTTCTTTTTTGCTTGCTTGCAAACCATTAGTATTTTCCTTGGCCAGTTTCTTTCCCAACTGAAGAAGATATTTTCTTTTTGCATCTAAGTGCCCAGATCCGTAATCTGGATTTTTAACTTTCCATAATTTATAGGCATTTATATAGGCATTTGATCAGAAAATGGTATCAATTTCTAGACAAAATTGCTGGTATTATAGAACGACAATATGCAGGGTCACTAGTAAAAAGCATTTCAATGGGTTCGGTACTAGCTTGCAATGCTCCTAATGTAATAAGTAGGGCTTGATTTCTCTTCTGTTAGTTGACATATTTCTTTATACTCTCGGGATGCGTTTCATTATAATTATGATCCGCATTATTAAAAAAGCACTGCATAGAAAATCATTAAAACCTATCCTGTCCCCAATAAATCACTTTCTATCGAAGAAAATGCTTGATATATTTCTAGAAGGTACGTTGAACTCTTCCGGACAGTTTTTACGAACTTCTTAGCAGTTATCAATAAATAGATATGAAAATAACTTCCTTTCATAAAAAGAGTATCTATCTATTGGTTTTTTATCTTTGAAAATTGTTATTTTCAAGAACGTCTTCGGTCGACGAACCTGATATCCTTACAAAAAAATGAATAATGATTTTCCGCGGCGAAGTACTTCCGCATGTTTTCTATGGTAAGTAATTCGATTAAAAGTAAGTGGAATATTTCCGGTTCTTGTGTACGAGATACAGTTAAATGAAAACCTTAAAAATCCTAACTTTCCATTGAAATGAACTTCAACTGTAGAAACGAATTCGGAATATTTTAAAAGCCTCAAACAATTACCCAGTAACAATAATTTGTTTAGCTTTAGGAAACGAAAAATTTTCCGTGTATCCCAAACAAAAGAAAGGAAAGAACTATACCTTATTCTTTGCGATTTTTGTGGGATATTTATACTTTTCTCGAAAACTTTAATTAGGCATTTTACTGCAATAAAATTTTTACACAAATTCTGTTTGAAAAAGTTAATTTTTTTTATTCGTTTTGAATGCAACAAAAATGGCAGATGGTTGACAATTTTTTTGTAATCTATTATGCTGCCCTTTTATTTTTAAAGCATCTCATCTAGCCTTGCCCTACCAATGAAGTTCAACAGCCTTGATAGTGGCCGTTTCTGAGACATATTTATTAATGTATGTTTTTTCATGGGCTCGATTCTTGAATTCGAAAAATAAGTGTCGACTTTCGACATATATGTCGATAGTTTTGTATAAAGGCGATTCTTGAAAGTCGATTTCGAGATAAATTCGACAATTGTTGTTCGAGACTACATCGAATGGGTAAAACCGTTAGACTAATTGAATTTTCGAATTTTATTCACATTCTGTCTTGTCTCTGTCATAAACCAGATATTACATGTTTATAGAAACAGAAGTTTAGTATAGTAATCTTTCATTAAGGATGAAGGTTTACCCACAGATTGCAAATATAACATTAATAAATATATATTACAAAAATAAACTAAAAACAATACTATTGTTTGCAAATATGGTTGAAATTTTTTCTACAGCCACAAGAGTCTAAAAGTTGAGCCCCACTGTACAACGTTGCCAAAAATAGGTATCCAATTATTGTGAAATGAAAATAAAAATACATTACTTCGATAAGTACTTATAATGTTTTATATTACATTAACACCATTTTATATAATATAAAAGTATTTTATAACAAGAACATATTTTAAAAAATCATTACACGGATATGATCCATTTCTTCCGAGGTCGGGTGTTGTAACTAGTTTTCTCCTTTTTTTGTACTAAAAAAATTACCTGTTATTTTTTTATGACAATTCAGAATTTATTTTTAATGGAACAAATTTCTCTTCATTTTATGAAGAAGTTTTAATTTCTGTTATTATTTTATTTAAGGAAGCATATATTTTATTTTTTAAAATGATCGGATCATTTTTATATTTATTGCCCAAAGTATTTAAACGGAAATTTCATTGTTAATATCATCACTGTTGTCATAATGTTCTCTACACTATGACATTTTTCTCGATTGCCATTTTTTTACAACTATCTTGCAGATACATGAAAAATTCCTCAAATGTGCATTTAAATTTACTTGTCTCGTAAATATTTTATTGCAAACACTACATATTACCGACATTATAACTTTTTAACTTGAACAACTACAATCCAAACCAAAAAAAAACTAAACTTTGAAACAAGTTCATAAGTAAGGTTATGTCATGTTTAGGGTAAGACGAGGAATAATCCACCTCGACTAGAAATTGGATTCCAACAATGCTTTCCGAAGCATTGTTAGACGCTGATAATGATGATAGTTACTGAATAATCAGCAGTATGTTTTTGTCAATTTTCAATGTGTTTAACGCTTCCCAGAGTTTCTGACTTCTCCAAGTCTATAAAGATTATATGCAGCTTTTATTCCGTCGATATACACTTGAACCGCTGAAAGATTACCCGTGCGTCATTGTATGTAAGCATACGAATAGGATAGAGAAGACAACAGTTTATAATTTAAGAATAATAAAAAACTCTTCGTTTTAACAAACTTCCACTATTTATTTAAAAAACTGCTTTTTTAAAACTCAATGACAGCCGTTTCGCTAGACAACTAGTAAGGGTTAGTACAATCAGTTTATAATTTAATATTATCGTTTGATATTTATAGAAAAGGACAGCACATAGAAAAGGTGTCGGTGATATGGTCGTTGAATCGTGACGCACGGGTAATCTTTCAGCGATTCAAGTGTAAGTTTCTCCGTCAGTTGTTGCACAACAATAATGTTACCTACACATGACTGGCCAGCTATAAATCCCGACTGTTTTTTACTTATATAACCCAAATATAAACCTTCTAATAAGTGCCAAAAAAACATAGAACAAACGTTACTGTAAGTGGTTTACCCACTACAACAATTTATTAATCAAAAACCTATTGAGTTCTCTACAAAATGTTGTTAGTCGTTTACATTTACAAACAAAGCATGTATATTATAATTACTTAATTATATAGATTTGCGAATAAATATTAAGAAAATAAACAATTTTCCAACAAATTCCAAATACCGAAAACCGTTTACACTACCACTACACCAACACACACTTTTATATGCCTGACGCGCGTTTCGATAACCAAGTTATCTTCTTCAGAGACCGAAGGTAAACTAAAGCTATGCCTACAAACTAACCTTATATATAGAACATTTTTAGCGCCAAATGTTTTCGCGGTAAATCTTTTGGCGGCAAAGCCAATATTTAGCATGAAAACATTTTTACAATAAGTTTTCTTATAATAAACTATAAAGTGGACTATCTAATGAATTAATCGATGAACCAAAAAATGAAAACTTGCCATTTTGTGTTGATTACAGTGAAAAGAATCTATCGGAATATACCTATACGTAGCGGTGTCTTTCCTAAAAATATCAAATTCTAGAATTCTTGGTTCATTTGGTTCATCGATTAATTCATTTTCCTTTAAACAAAACAAGATATAACAGAGAAAAGAATTTAATTGAGGATATAGCTGTACTTAATGGATATGATAAAAAACTAATTCATAAGCTGATCAATCGCCATAGTTTTAAGAAATCTCTTTGTGAAACCACCTTTTTCCTGCGAGAACACAACGATAGGAAATTCATTTCATTACCATTTATCCCTCAGTATACCAAAGGATTGAATACAATTTTCGGCGCGGTGGGATTAGGTTTAGTTCATAAAACTAGTGGCACCCTGAGACAATTGTTAGGAAATCCGAAGGATAAGAGAGAAGATCTGGAAAAAAGCGGTATATATGAAATAAGCTGTAATGATTGTGATAAAAAGTATGTTGGGCAAACAAAAAGATCGGTTAAAACAAGATTTAAAGAACATTTAGCTCATCTAAAATATGGACGTATAGAAAAATCTAGTATTGCCGAACATGCTTTTACCAAAAACCATTCTGTAAATGTAGATAGTTTAAAATTGTTAAAAAATGTATCGAACAATAGATTGTTGGATGCATTTGAAAGTATAGAAATTATCAAATGTAAAAATAGATTAAATAAGGACAAAGGACCTATCCCAGATAGTCCACTTTATAGTTTATTATAAGAAAACTTATTGTAAAAATGTTTTCGCGCTAAATATTGGCTTTGCCGCCAAAAGATTTACCGCGAAAACATTTGGCGCTAAAAATGTTCTATATATAAGGTTAGTTTGTAGGCATAGCTCTAGTTTACCTTCGGTCTCTGAAGAAGATAACTTGGTTATCGAAACGCGCGTCAGGCATATAAAAGTGTGTGTTGGTGTAGTGGTAGTGTAAACGGTTTTCGGTATCATTTTCGCCAACGGTTCCAGATTCAACATTTTAAATTCCAAATAATTAACTTTAGCTAGGTATCAAGCAAATCTCTTTGGAATATAGAAGGTCAAACATTATCAAAGTTAATTTATGTATTTTTTATATAAATAAACTTACATAAAGTAATTTATGTCATTAGCACGAGTTACATCAACAATTATATCAGTTAACACAAAAGTAGGTATACTTATTATACTTTGTTGATGCATTCTTCATCTTATAGGACCTTTCGGTATGTGGTTTGTGTAATTAAGGATGTACTTGAGATTTTACTTGACTTTGCTTAAAATGGATATGGGATATGAATATAGGGGTTGCCTTTTATATTTCGTGATTAGAGAACAAAAACAAATATTAATCATCGAAACTGACTTTATTGTTTTTCAAAATATTCCCAATGAAGATCTATACACTTTTGTATGCGTTTGAACCAATTGTCGAAGCATTTTGGCCACTCTGATTGAGGTATCTCCAAAACATACATTCTGAATGCGGCAACCGCTTCTTCAGGTGTCGAAAAACGTTGACCTCTTAGTTTTTTAGTTTTTTTATGTACGGGAATAAAAAGAAGTCATTCAGTGCCAAGTCAGGACTATACGGCGGATGACTCATCAAATCGATGTTTTGGGCGCTCAAAAATGCAGTTGTTTGAGCCGATGTGTGGGAGCTCGCATTGTCGTGGTGAAGAGTGATCCGTCTTCGGCGGGTGGTTTTCCTGATTTCTTGGAAGACAACTGGCAAACAAATGGTTGTGACCATTGACCATTTGCTTTTGTTGTTTTGGGCTCATTTTGAAACAACCATACAGTCGACTGCTGTTTACTTTCGGGCTCATACGCGTAAATTCACGATTCAGCACCTGTCACGATGTCATAGACGTGTTTCGAAGCACCGCGATCGTATTTTTTGAGTATTTCCTTCGACCAATCGACACGTAAAATAGTTTTAGTTGTTAGATAGCCAACTTTTTATTTTGATATCTACTTAAAGGTAAGCAATGGAAACATTTTTGATATTATTTAAATGGACGTAATTATTTACGGAATTTTTTTCTTAATTTAGAGTAGGTACTTAACTTTGTTTAGCAACCCAATCAAAGGTCGTTAGGAAAGTTTAAGAATGAAGTATTTTTTTGTATGAGTGCTTTTATGTCTTAATGCTAGTAAGGCATAGAAACAGGGTCGGTTAATGAACTTAATTAGATTTCGGTGTTTGGTCAATTTGTTTGGTCAATTAGCGCCGGTCAGTACAATATCTGTGAACTCTTAACCCCAATCTATAGAAGTTTTTTATTTGAAATTGTTAAAATACAAAAAAAGGCAGAATTCAAGTAAAACACAATTTTATGCAGTATTACTCAGCAAATAACGATTTTAAAAATATGAAAGTTTAAAATAAATTATGAGCATAGTAGGTACTAAGAACATTAAAAATAAAAATTTTTAACAAAACTTCAACTTTTTATTTAAAAAACTCAATGACAGATATTTAAGAAAAATTTGGTTTTTCAAGGTAAATGTAAGTAGTGTTAAGACTACACCAACAATATTAATGCCTAGATCGTTTTAGCTACCTTGAAAAAACAAAACTTAATTTCAATATGTCAATCTGTAGATGCTAGTTTTTAGTCAAACAGCTGTCATTGATTTAAAGAGCAGTTTTAAAAAAAAAGTTTTGTTAAAAAGTTTTATTTTTAATGTTCTTGGTAAGATGGACAATACAATATATTTTTATAAGCATATTCTTTGTTTAAGAAATTTATTGAATTTGTCAATATATTTTCATATTCAATTATAATGAACATAATTAGACGAAAAATCAAAGAGATAACATACCTGTAAAGAAAAACAACAGCAAAAATTATTGACGAAGACAATGTTACCGTACGACCGTAAGATAATTTATACTAAAAATTGTTACTTTACTCAGGGTTAAGGTTAAGAACCCATTTATTAATCACTGGATAATGTTTTGTTATAATCAATCAAGTTAAGTATTTTTTCTTTCTTTTCTACTTAGCTAAAGTATCTTTTCCCTGTTGCAACGTACGGTTGTGGCTAGCTTGACACATTCTCAGAATAAGAGGAACTTTCAGAAAATTCATTTCCTTCATTTTTTTGGATTTTGGTCCTTTTGAGGCTATGGTATGTCATGTGCTGCATGATACAATACGTAAATTTACGAATCTGTTGCCAAAAATTTAATTTTTTAGTAAAAATTATTGAATTTTAAATACATTTTTGAGGAGATAACAATTTTATGGATTTTCGATAATTCAATAACTAATCATCAACGTTGGCTTTTCTGTTTAGTTACTAGAAATTCCACCATAAGTAGTATAATATGCATTAAGTAATTTACTAGGTATTCTGCATCATAGCTGTTGTTTAATACTAACATGACTCCTTGGTCGTAATTTTCGGTGAATATTCAAAATGTTTATGAAAAATCGTACATGTGAATCAGACTAACAGTTCAAAATGGAAATTGTGGTTATTTGTTATATTTGTGCAAAATAAAGTGCAAACTCAAATTTTTATGTGTGGCCGCTGAGAAATTACTGTTGGATACATCCAAGAGTTTATCTTACAGACTTTTTAATTTGTCAAAAAATCCTTTAACTAACTAACATTGTATAATAATCCGGATCGAATGACACCTCGTTCCTAATTGTCGGTGAATATTAAAATATTTTATGAAAAATCGTAGATGTAAACCAGATTAACAGTTCAAAAGCGATATTGTAGTTATTTGTTATATATACGAGGGTTGTCTGAAAAGTTTCCGACCTAACAAAGATACTAGACATGTTTTCTTCAAATTAATTTTTTTATTTTTTTACATAGTCTCCTTGTAAGTCTATACACTTCTCTCAGCGATGCTCCCATCTCTTCAACCCGTCCAAATAGTACTCGGCGTCTTTCTCTGCAAAATAGTTGTTTACGAAGGTGATGGCCTCCTCATTTGACGAAAATCTCTGTCCACCGAGCGCAACTTTTAGCTTAGGAAACAAAAAAAAGTCGCTTGGGGCTAGATCTGGTGAGTAAGGAGGGTGGTCAAGCAGTTCAAACCGTAATTCATGGATTTTCGCCATGGCAACCGCTGAGGTGTGAGACGGCGCATTATCTTGGTGAAACAAAATTCTTTTTTTCTGCAAATGTGGCCGTTTTTCCGCAATTTCTGCCTTCAGCTTGTCAAGTAATGATGCGCAGTATGCTCCTGTAATGGTTTTTCCTTTTTGAAGATAACCGATTAAGATAACTACATGACTATCCGAGAAAACAGTTACCATCACTTTCCCAGCCGAAGGAACAACCTTTGTTTTTTTTTGGAACCGATTCCCCCTTCGTAGTCCATTGTTTTGACTGTGTTTTTGTTTCTGGAGTATAATGGTGTATCCAAGTTTCATCTTCAGTAATTAATCGGCGCTAAAACTCTGATTTATTGCGCTTAAACTGGGCCAACAGAGACTTGGAAATGTTCATTCGAAAACGTTTTTGGTCCAAAGTGAGCAAACGTAGCACCCAACGCGCGGACAGCTTTCTCATGCCTAAATCTTTATTCAATATGTGACAAACACGTTCTTTGGACATGTTTATAGCCTCTGCTATCTCTCTAATTTTAATTCGACGGTTGTCTAGCAACATTTGGTGAACTTGAGCGATACTATCGTCAGTGGTTGCAGTTTTTGGACGTCCCGAACGTTCATCGTCACCCAAGCTGGTACGGCCACGTTTAAATTCAGCAGCCCAAAATTTCACGGTGGTAAATGATGGTGCAGAGTCCCCGTACACAGCGTCCAACTCGTCTTTGATTTGCGTAGGCGTATTGCCTTTCAAAAACAAATATTTAATGACAGCTCGATACTGGATTTTTTCCATTTTCATAAAAACACTCACATCGACTCACTCAAATGATTGTCAAACAACAACTACGCGTCCAAAATGGCTGAAATTTTAGTGGGTACCTTTCAAAGCATGCGCAAACACATTCCCCAACTTTTGTTTACAAGTGCTGCCATCTTCATGTTGAGGTCGTAAGTATTTGTAAACCAGAGGATGCACGAGAATTGAGGATTCGCTCTTATTTTGGAAGATGTTGCCACAACGTAATAAACGATGCAGGATATCGGAATTTATGGACAGAAATAATTAAATTTTATAATTAGAAATACGCCGAAATTATAAATTATTTTAAAAAACTGTAAATAGAAAAATGATTCAGTTTGTTGCATGTCAACTGGCTCTCTCCTTATTTTTTTATTTATTAAAAGAACGATAAAAAATAGACTCTATTTATTAAAACAAAAAACTAAGTAGAGAGCGACTTGATGTAAGTCAAAATAGACATTTTAGAAAACAAACGACCTAAATAAAGTAATCTTTAAGGCTGTAGTTCGACTTTTTATTTTATTGGCGGACGCGTATGCTCTTAATAGACAAACAGAAATAAGCAGAAACTTTAGAATGTAAAAAAGTATTGCTAAATCCCAACTGAGCTTATATAATTTTCTCGTATAAAATTTTATGAACCACACGTTTTTACGATTAATGTTGTAGATATATCGATTGTAAACACTGCTGGTTGTGTTACTGACATAACTTTGGTGAAGGTTTCATACGTCGTACATACGTTGATATAGGTAATTTGTTATCGTAAACAATCGTTAACTAGAGTGCTTTATTAAATTTTGTTTTTCCATAAAGCGTAGTAAATTTTCATAGCAAACAGCGTCAATAAAATCACAAGCTACAAAAGAGGTTAATAAGAATTAGTCTTAAAATAAAATCCCATTATATTTTCTATACATTTTTTTTAGGTTATGTACAATTATTTTTCATTTAGAATCGTTTGTTAACTATTAAAAAGATGCGTCATATTGGTTAGGTAAGGTACTGATGCGCAATCATAAATTTATTAAAGACCGGTTTCATATTTAATTTGTAATCAAGCACACAGAATTAAGAGATGTATAAGTTTCATTAGGAACTAACTTTTAGACTTTTTTCTTTTAATAAGTTAAGAACAACTTTAGCGAATTGTTTTTCGTGGTCTACTATAGTATGTACAAAAAGTATGAGGAAGTAATAAACTCTAATTAAGTATGCAAAACCTTTACAGGGAGCATCATGAAATTTTTGATAAATCTCTTACTTTAAATTACATTTCTTCCGTAAATCTAAAAACCAGGTAGATCGACCCCGTATTTGTTTCAGATGTAGCAAAGTTTAGGGTTTCTTCATTGTTAAAGGATTAGCAGATAAGCAATAACGCAATGCAGTGGTGTGTATTTTGGGAAAAAAATACGTTTTAAATTATAATATAATAAAAAATGAAAAGAAATAATTATTGGAATACATTTATTACTTAAATTTTATTCTATATCCGACTCGGAAGAGAAAGAATCGTTGTTGACATTAATAATAATAGGGTCGATTAAATCATCACAAATATTGTCAATTTTCCACATATTTGCCTCTACTTTGATAACATGCTCATACAGTTTGTCCAATTTTCCTTACTAACATGACTTACAGCACTCTCAAACAATTTCACAACATCGTTTATTTTAAAAGTAGTATTTTTTTCCAACTTCCCCCTTTACCTGAGCCCATATTAATTCTATGGGATTAAGTTCACAATGATAAGGGGGAAGTCGAAGAACTGATATACCACGAGAAGAAGCCATTTCTTCTACAATGTAGGTTTTGTATTTATTCTTGTTCATTTTTGCAATTCCGTAAAGTTCTTTCCTTAGTGGATCTTTTGGAAACTTAATATTTTTCGAAATAAGCCACTCCAAAAGCTCTGCTTTATGCCAACGACTTGTGGGCAACGCTTCTCGTAACTTGCGTTGTCCATAACAATAACAGCCCCTTTTGGAATCAGATCCAACATTTGAACAAACCATTCCTCGAAGACATCCCCATTCATATCTTCGTGATAGTCCCCCGTGCGTTATGAATTAAAAGTTAATAATCCACCATCAACAAAACCTTCCGAACTTCCAACATGGACAATGATGTCTTTTTCCTTTTCCAGATGGTGGCTGCAAACCTAACGACAAACCTTCCACGAATGCCTGCCTTCCGCTTTTAATGTTTTCATCTTACCAAGATTTGGAAACTGTATATACAGCATTTATCCACGTTTCGTCTAAGTAGAAGATTTTTAAATTTTGTTCTCTGGCATGTCGAATGCTTCTTAAATAGTCTTTTCTTCAAACAACTATTTCCGGTTTATCTATCAAGAGAGATTTTCTATTATGTTTGTATCTCTGAAACCCACATCTTTCAAAAGTTTGCATAATGTCATTCTGGAGAATTTTGTATAGTCCGTATCTTCTTGCACTGATGTCATAATTTTGTCAAGTGTTGGAATTTCCTTTCGTAAGTAAAATCCATGGACTTTACGCCTTAGTCTTTGTTTTAATGATTGATTTAGCAACACACAACATAGCAGCCGTTAATTCCACAATATCATCAACACTTGCACTTGGATCCTTGTTTTTTAATGATATATAACAATTCAATATCAGAGTTTTTTCATTTAAAGATAATGGACCTGTTTTTGGTCGTTTAGATGGTCCTTGGCTTATCTACATTGTTTGGTACTTGCACAAATAACATTCAACAAATGTTTTAAATATATTCCAACTGTTTACAATATTATGAAAACCATACAACTTCATACAACTTTACTCAAAGAACTAATACTAAGTACTGATTTAATGTTTCTAAGAAAACTGGGTTGTTCCCTCTCAATAATCGAATAATCTGTAAATAGGTGTAATCGTATTAAGCCGATTACAGTAAGCCACTTGCCATTTAAAATGTCTGAGAAAAATTCCCCAAACACTACAGGAGTAATACAAATAAAAAATATTCATTTTGCTTCTTTGAATTTAATAAAAATTGTAACGATATCTTGCTATCTTTACTTTAATTAATTTTTTAAAAATATATTTCATTGTAATTTATTTGTGACAATATTCAAAGTTTGAATTAATCTTCTTACAAAATATTGTTACAGATTGGTTTGTTTTCTATTATGAATAAACTGTGTTGCCTTTCTTTATCAAACTTACTAAAATTTATGTACCTCTATCACTTTTTTTTATTAAAATTAGTACATCCCGTTACCTCTGACCTAAATCGTATATTCTTTAGCATAGCTGCAACTCATTCGTTCAATACAAAATGTACCTTATGGTATACCCTCTTAAAATATATTTTGGTACGTCTATGAAATCTACTTAAATGAATGATTTTTTACTCCTTGTCCTTTCTATATAGACTATACTTATCTACTTGTTTTTATTTATATCTAATTAGCAGCTTGTTTTACGACAGAAAGTCAAAACTGTTAAATTCTAAGAAGTGAACTTAGGACAATCGGGTATTCAAAGAAGAATATTTTATAGTTTATTTGTTTGAAGTTGACACTTACGAGAAGTAATTAAATCATAAAATGTTGTAAACGTTACCCTAAATCAGTAGCGCACGTACTTATTTATATAGGTATTAAGAAATTTCTTTTAATCATCATATTTTAATCTTCTTAGGTAAGGAAGTAGTCATAATACGATATTTAGAATATTTTGTTCTTCGATGTTAACGAGTATAATTGAATAATTACAGGGTTGACTCTTTGAAAAATAACCTCTTTTCAATACATCTTGGGACATAAAAAAAATACGAACATGTGGTTTTTGTCATTTTATGGCCAATTTTAACTAATTTTGTATTCCATTGCTAATATTGTAATGAAATAAATGCATTTTTTTATATTATTATTTAATTTCCAGCAATCTAAATGTTTTATTTTTTTTACACTTTGTTCTACTCGTATCTCTGTATTGTTCTTTTTGTTTCTCCTTCCATAATGTTTCTCCCGTTCTTCCTCAGCAAATTACTACAAGGTGGTAACTTAAACCTTCTACACCGAGGGAGCTCCACCCCTTATTTCAACTTTGAATATTTTGAATTCATTTTCAGGCAGTAAAATATAATCTAAAAACGTTGGCGCACATTACTCAAGATTTCTGGTGTAATTTAACGGCATTCATTAACGACCAGAGTTTTTAAATCATGCTAAGTAACACAGATCTTGGAATTCAGGTAACCTCATAAAAAAAGTCCAATTGAAAAAAATCTGGTGATCTGGGTGAACACTCAATACCAATCCAGGCTGGAGGAAATTTTTCATGTAAGCACTGATGCACTTATTAAACGGAATGTGGTGGTGAACCATCCTGTTGGAAAATAAGTGTTTGATGGATAGTGCAATTTACAGTCTACGGGTTGGCAAAACTTTAAGACGTTGTCAAATTAACTGGTAGAATTCCCCAGTTTGTTTTGACGTTTATTGACATTTGATCATCTTCTTAGTGTTGTAACATGTCTATCGCCATACTACCTTACTTTAGACTACCGTCATTACGAACTTTAAAATGAATCCGGCTGACCACTATATTAGGTACTTTACTTACCGTAACTGAATGCGCTCTAAAGTAAAACCCTTAACTGAAGGCAACCCCTAACCGGATATCAGCGAGATAACTGACAGCCCTCGTTTATAAATCACTATGCTCCTACTACACCACCCTTTTCTCGTCGAAAACTCAACCAAGATAGTGAAAGATACAGCCAGCTAGGCTACAGCAAAGTTAGTATACAGCAAATATACTGAGATGAATAGCTAAGCTCCAGTAAAAATAAAATGTAAAACTTACATCAGTATGAAAATATAATAATAATAAAATAATTTTCATTAATATATCAGCCATTTTTCTCTATTTCATTAAAAATATTTGATATAGTAATCTTAAATGTTAAACATTCAAATAGATGAATAATGTATTTGACAACTTTATCTTGGATAGAATTCTGTAATACTAGTTCAAACCAATCAAGTTCCAATTCATATAGCTTTCTCTGGAAGTTAAAGTTAGAATCTAAAACAAAAAGAATATAACTAAAACTATTAATTTAATTCATATGTTTAATAAACAATTGTGTAACTTAGGTAGTTAAATGTTTAAATATTAGTTATAAGGTGGAGGTACTCACATTGTGGTATGTAAACATTTTATAGTGCTTCGATAACAGATATGTATTCAGGCAAAACCTCATAACCTGAGAAATACCCAAAAATATAAAAACTGTGTAAATAAATGCTATGAGACAAAGGTGAAATGAGTGTATAAACTATAAATGTTACAGTGATAGACAAAGTAACCCTATTTCATTATCAAAACTCAGATAGTGACTTCTTAAAAGACTAGATAAGACAGTTGATAAAAGTTAATATGAGGCAATTTAGTTAAAGAAAATGTATGTAAAATAGTAATTTAACTTTGTACATTAGTTATAAGTTTGTTAATCTTTGATAATATCAAAAGATCTCACTTAAATAAGTACTTGTAATAGTTACTATCAAGTTCATATTATAGATTAAAAAATAGATTGACATACTAAAATTAGCACGCTTCAAACATCAATTTTATAAGGAAAAAATGAACAAAAAATAATTTAAATAACTTTTCATGAATGTAAGAATACATATTTTCTTTATATAATCAAAGAAACAGTCAAATATGTAAAAAAAATTATCATTTTATGTAAATTTAGGTTAAATTTTTCAAATCGAAACAATTGATTTCCAATTTAATGTCATTAATGTCATAATTAGGGAAAAGGTATAAAAGGCCGTGCATTTCGGTTTTCGTCCTCTTGTTTCTCTCTGATTCGCGCTGACTACGTTAGTTGGCAATTGAAGATTTATACCATAACCACACTTTGAATCAAAAATTCAGTTTAATTAAATCACTCAACAAAAATATTATTACCAAAGTAATTAAATAGTATCAAAGTACTTACCAAGAAGTGCGATTAATCAAAATAAATCTAGATTCTAGTAAGATTGATAAGATTCGTTTCATCTTTATTGAACAGGAAGCCATTTTGGAAAACTTGGAGATCGAGTGTATGAAAAATTTCCAACCTACCTAACGAATCGTTGCCAACACACAATACTGTGATTTGAAGGTACGTTCATTAAAAAAAAACATTTTATTTGTATGCGCATGAGTATTTAAAATTAAACCAAAGACAAATATTAGCATTTATCAAGGTATTTTTATTGTGTTGGGTAAATTCCTGCATGTAATAAATTTTTGAAGAAAATTAATGGTTTGTAGAATTTTGTATCAAATAATTCCTTAATTATAATTGTATATTTTATAGAATAGGGAAATTGAGTTTTCTTGAATCCTACCCAAGATAAAGAGTCGGGTTTTAAAATAAATCAAATGTTTACTGAGCTAGCAAATATTTATTAGGGCGTTCATAAAAAAATTATGGAACAATCAATAATTCAAACATTTCATTTTTCAAATATGGAATATAAAAACAATATAAAAACAATAAATAATAAATCCATTCAAAATCAAACCATCACAGCACATATGCTATAGATAGAGAAATCCAATAGCCCTAAGAACACCACAACACAGCCCAAGAATAGCAACTAAAATTCAACAGCCCTAAGGACAGAAAAAACCACTCGCGGCTCTTTGGAACCTCAAGAAACCTGATGTGCTAACCTTTTGCTATAAGTTAGGACTTTTCCATCCTTCACTACTAACCTGGCAGTTAAATTAAACAAATAAATCTTTTAATTTTTTCAGCAATACCCCTCATCCCCATTCAATATGAAGGGGTTGTTGCTCACCCTCAGTATTTGGTTGACGAATCAGAAATTAACGGTTCCAGATTTTCGTTTTGATGTCCGAAAATTGAGGTGGATCGAGTTTTCATTGGACCGCTTTGTATTTTCAATATATTCTTCTGTGATGTTTAAACCAAGTGATTTATATTTTGTTTAAACTATTATTTCTTTTTTTAAATTACACCTACTTTGTGAAGTTAATTAAAACGACATTCAATTAGTTAAACCTACGTAAAAATGTGATCCGGTGTAATTTTTATTGTTTATTTTCACTTTAGTCTAATTAATTACTAAACCCGTTCTTTTTGACCTTTAATTAAAGAATTGATAATTGTTGGTAAGGTAATGAAGTTTTACGTAGTGTCTTTATATAACTATACCTACTGCTGCTTAACTGTAACACTTTTATTTATCTAAGTACTACATAATTATCAAATAAGTCGAAAATACTTGGAATATTTCCAACGCAAAAAATTTAATACGTAAGTGTTAAAGTGTGCAAAAACTTAGAGAATAAATAATGTTTCTTGTAAGGCAAACTCTATTGTTAAGGCCACGTGCTTTAATCACATGTATTCTGTAATTTACGTGTGATTCGATAGCCGAAAGATTTGTTGTAGGTTTGTTACTTGTATATACGTGGATCCAACTTGCAGGTGTCAAATAAAAACTCTCGAAACATTTTTTGTTGGTTTAGTTGCAATAACATAATAAAAATCTAACAAAGTAAGTTCGAGTTTTTTGTGAGTCGTTTGGCGGTGAAAATAAAACTACACTTGCGTGCATAGAAATCAGCCCACTGTAAACTTTCGACTTTATACTTTTTTTAAATTATTCATCAGTTAACAAAAAGAAATATGCTGTTTGAAAGTGTAACAGTACCTGTCAACATTTTAAGCACCTGGTATCCTAAATATTAAATTAAATTAGTAACGCGAGCTCCATCTCTCCGAAAGAATTCTTAATAATAAAATAATGAATACGGTCTCTATAATTATAATTGGAAGTTCAAAGTAGCTACGCTACGAGGTGTACTAATGAGTTGCCATTATCGGGTTCAAGAGGTTTTAATAATTATTCCCAGTCTCATTTCTTCTATTGGTTTACTGTCATATACAGAAAGTTGGAATATAATACAGTAAACTCGAAACATCTTGTAAACTCGAAGCATCTTGTAAACTCGAAACATCTTGTGAACTAGAAGCATCTCTTTAATTTGAAGATTCATTAAACTTGAACAGCTTGTAAACATTAAGCCCTCGTATGCACGAACATTTTTAACTGGATCATCTCTACAACTTGGGCAGATCATCCCTCCACTTCCATAGTCATTTGAAACCACCTAGACAGTGCCGTAGCGACCCCAAGGTGCGGCGAAGGATCGTCCACTATTGTTAACAGATAAGCTTGTTGTGGTATATCAAGTTTACTGTTCCCATATTTTTTTCTCTTTTATCTCCGTTTATATCTATCTATATCGTCAACCGTATTAGAATAAGTAGTTTAAAGAACTGTTTGCGGATTATTTTTTTGTAACGTATTCTCAACTTCATTTATTTTAGCACCAAGGAAATATATTTATCTTTTATCTGTTTGTACATTTTCATTTTACTTTTTTTATCTTCATAGACAGTTTTTTCTGACATCTTTCTGTCCTCTTATGATACTTATTTTAATAACTCAACTTAAAACAACTTTCCTTAGCAATATCATAAAAAATAAAAAGATTTCAGTGGCGCCCATATTATTTCTTAAAGAAATAAATATTATACTATAGTCAGAGCTAATGAACTTACTCACCCCTAGCCGAGGTATTTAACTATCTTAATTTTTGCTGTGATAAACATTTATAAATTTTGTTAATTTTTGGAATATCTTTTACAACTAATAAAAGACGAAATTAAGATTAATGGTTGTTTTATTGTAAATTACATTTTTTCTTTTGGTATATTGTTATTTTTTAAAAAGTTAACTAAATATTTTTATAAATTCACTCTCAACATTTAAATCATATCACAAATTGACGCCCAACGTCATAATATGGTTACAAAAGACAATTTAATTTTCTTTAATGTGAGTATAAATTTATGAAAACTTATTTCGACTTCCTATGTTTAACACAGATAAATTAATGCATTAAACAAAGTAAGCTTTTTTATTGTTAACATAAATAAGGTTGTTGACAATTTAACAATTCAAACTCAATTTTTTAATAATGAGTATGACCACCTCTTGCCCTAATAACATCTCTCGTACGATTAGGCATTGATATAATCAAGTTTGCTATTGATTCTTGTGGCATGTTAAGCCACTCTTCTTCTACAGCAACAATAAGCTCAGGGATCGAGTTTGGGGTATGAAGTCTAGCTCAAATTCTTTGTTTTAGCTCATCCCATAAATGTTGAATCGGATTTAGGTCAGGACTGTATGCTGGCCACTCCAAAACCCGCAAATCGATCTCTGCAATATAATCTAGGACGGTGTGCGGTGTGTGGTCTTGCGTTGTCATGCATAAAGGTAAATCCGTCTGCAATGTAGTCGACGTAAGGTACCACATGCATTGCTAAAATCTCCTCGATATATCTGGCACCCCAGATCATGCAGGAACCACCTTCATAAGCACTCCGCTCTTCAAAGCAGCAATCTGCAAATCGCTCTCCAGGTCTTCGGTACACTTCCCATTGCAGGCGTGCTTGCCGATGAGCTGGAGTAAGTTTTGAAACCAAACGCAGGTGTTTTAGGGGTCAGGTTATTTTCCTGCAGTCTTTGTCTTACTGTCCACTGACTAATAGATACTCCTCGCACCTCACGGAGCTGACGTTGCGGTCATCACGAGCAGTTGTAAATCGCCTTCTGCCTGTTCCAGATCGCCTATGAAAGGATTGAGTCTCCTCATAACGTTGGCACACTCTTCGAACCGCTGCGCGTGTCATATCCAATTGTCTAGCAACAGCTCGCTACCAAATCCATTTTCGATTAAAGCAATATTCTATTCTATTCTATTCTTCTGGGGTGCGTTTCATGCATGTACTGGAGCTCTAGGCTCATTGTACCCCCCTGAAGTAATCATACCAGGTTCGTTTCCTTCATGTATTCTAGAATGTCCCTGATATTCGCTTTCACGATTTCCTCTGGCTCAGGAAACTGAATGCCAAAGTGTCTCTGTCTAAGCCACTTAAGGCTCGGACAGTGACATATTACGTGAAGAGGAGTTTCGTCTTCCTCACCACATTTTCTGCATAATGGGTCCTCAGCGAGTCCTATTATGTTCATGTGTTTTCGGAGATGGCAGTGTCCTGTAAGCAATCCCACTGCCTTTCTCAATTGGGTTCTACTTAGGCTGAGTAGTTCTGTAGTTTTCTCCCTGGATGGACCTGTTATGAATAATCTGGATTGCCTGAGTCCAGGCAGTTCCATCCAGAGTTTCTTATGTTGTTCCCTTAGTCGTTCCTCTATTGTTTCCCTTACATGTTGGTATGAGACCCCACATGTGGGAAGAGGTCCGATCAGGGTTCCTTCTGAAGCTTCCCTGGCTAGGAGGTCAGCTTTTTCATTTTCAAGAATCCCTGTGTGTCCTGGTACCCATTCAAGGATAACCTTGTGGCGTTGTGCCAGTTCAGCTACAGTTCCTTGGCAGTGCTTCACTGTTCGTGACGCAGTGTGTACGCTCTCTATTGCTTTGAGAGCTGCTTGGCTATCACTTCTGATCCTGACAGTCCTGTTAGGGACTGTCTCGTTCAGGATGATTTCCGAGCATGTGTTGATGGCAACCACTTCAGCTTCCAGGATAGTCTCTACTGAACCCAGGTTGAGACTATACATCTTCCCTGTATTTTCATTGTAGATTCTAATCCCAGTGCTGGTGCTTGTTTTGGATCCGTCTGTGTACCAAACGGATTCATGTTGTTTCCTAGTCTTGGTACGAGCTTCGTCCCTATCCGGAATATGAACCGTATATGGTTTGGAAAGGTCGTAGCAGATAGGTATTCTATCTGAGGGCATGCTCAGTAATTGATTATGTTCAATCTCTTTCGAGATTGTGGAATGGTACCTAGGGATCGCCCTGCCCCATTCGTTGTTTATTTTCAGCCTGTAAGCAGCTGCCAGTGCTTCCCTTTCCACAATAAGATGTAGTGGAGGTAGTCCCAGCATAGCTTCCAGGGCCGCCGTGGGCGTTGTTCTCATCGCCCCGGTTATGCCTAGACAGGCTACTCTCTGTACCCTGCCTAGCTGTCTAGATGCTACTGAGCATCTCGCTTTATGCCACCACACAACAGAACAATAGGTTATGATGGGTGCCACCACCCTCGTATAAAGCCAGTGCATCATACTGGGTTTAAGCCCCCACGTATTGCCCACAGCTCTTCTGCATGCCCAGAGAGCTCTTAGGCCTTTATCTGTTGTGTTTCTAATGTGGTTGGAAAGGGTTAGTTTGCTATCTAGGGTTACCCCTAGGTATTTGACTTCCCCTTTAAACTTTAGCGTTAAAGCAATAACTCGGGCGGCTTTTTGTGGAGTAGTATGCATTAAACTAACACACTTGAACACTATTGAGATTATGAAAAACGAATAGTATGCAAATTTCAGTTGCAAACGCAATGATTTTAATGTTTGACAAATTTGTTATTTTCGTTACAATGACCACATAAACACGTTTCATATGTTTACCGTTTGCTATGCATATAAACGATAAGTCTTGATAAATTTATACTCACATTGAAGCATATTAAATTGTCTTTCAAACAGCATATATATTTTTTTGATCGGATGAATACTTTTAAAAAAATATATAGTTAAAGTCAAAAGTTTACAGTGGGCCGATTTCTATGCACGCAAGTTACCTGCACATCTTTTGGTATAGTCAAACAAGAGATCTAGTGACTCTCATAAATCATATTAGCCGACGACCCTCATTATCACCCATTGTTCGTTTTGTAAATAAGCCATAAAATTATCTGTTGGTTAAAATATATATTCTCCTAAAATAGTAAAGAATATGTTTTTAATTGAGGGCTCTTTATTTCAATGAATTGTTAAAAGTTTTGAATGCAAAACTATTGATATAATCAAAAAATTCTTAGAGTTTGAAGTACTTATAAATAAAATTTCCCTGTCTGATTTTCTGTACAAAACGTCTATTAGGAAGATTGGCGATAATGGAATATAGAGTTACAAATAAATTAAGATATCTAGTCCTATAATTCCAGACAGATTACAGAAAGTTAAATAAATAATAGGAAGTCAGTACCTATATACCTAATACTTTTAATAACTAACCAATTTTTAGAAACGAAAGGAGGATACTAAATTTACGAATATTCCGTTGTGTCAGTTGCATTTATTTCGAAGTGTCTTAAACATTTTATATACAGTGTGGAAACCACTTATGGAATAATAGTAGATTATATCACTAGGAGTAGAAGTGACTCTTTTTGTGTTGAGTCCTTAGTGGGTTGCTAATAATGGTCCTTTTAAATGGCCTCCTCAGTCCCCTGACATGACTCCAATGGATTTTTTATTTAAAAAAAATATGTATTGAATCACTCTATTCGATATAGAAAAATAATAAAAGTTATTTGTATTTAGTATTGCATCAAATTTATTAAAAATTACAAAGAAAGTATTTCATTTTATGTTCTGTAATAAACTAAAATCAACAATAATGAAGGAAGGAAATCCAAATTACAATTTTAGTACCCAAAAAAACCTAATTTTCGCCGCCATATCTTACAAATGCATAAAAATTGATATAGGAAAGTAAATACAAATATAAAATGGGGGTTGCAATTTAAAAAAAAGAAGGAATCGTCGTTTTATCAAGTTAAAATTTAACTCAATGTTGTGACCACCCTGTATAATTAATATGTTATTTAAACACTATAACTTATAATTTAGGCCCTTAGGTGCAAAACGATGTAATAATTTTTAAATTTTATCAATTAGTTAATTGAAATCATTAACATTTTATTAATCGTCTTTTTGGCATTTTTTTTTCAATGGCATTTTTTTTTCAAAAAAACTTAAATTTTTCTAAAACTATAAATTTTAGGTACCTGGTATATTACATAAAGAGGCCCTTAAATTTAATCTTCTAACCAAAAAAAGAAAAAAAAATGCATTCTATTTAAAATAGTGAAGTGTGTAACAGTACCTGTTAACATTTTAAACACCTGGTATCCTAAATATTAAATTCAATTAGTATCGCTAGCTCCATCTATCCTCAAACATTTTTAATAATAAAATTGGAAGTTCAAAGTAGCTACGCTACGAGGTGTACTAATGAGTTGGCATTATCGAGTTCAATAGGTTTTAATAATTATTCCCAGTCTCTTTTCTTCTATTGATTTACTGTCATATACAGTTGGAATATAATACAGTAAACTAGAGGCAACTCTTTAATTGAAGATTCTGTAAACCAGAAGCATCTCTTGAATTTGGAGATTCCGTAAACTTGAACAGCTTGTAAACTTTAAGCTCTCGTATATACATTCTTAACTGGATTATCTCTACAACTGGGGCAGATCATCCCTCCACTAGTGATCTTCCATAATCATTTGGAACCACCTAGACAGTGCCGTAGCGACCCCAAGGTGCGGCGAAGGATCGTCCACTATTGTAACAGATAAGTTTATTGTGATCTATCAAGTTTACTGTTCCCATATTTTTTTTCTTTTATTTCCGTGTATATCTATCTATATCGTCAACTGTATTAGAATAAGTATTTTTAAAGAACTGTTTGCGGATTATTTTGTTGTAACGTATTCTCTACCTCATTAATTTCAGCACCAAGGAAATCTTATTATCTTTTATATGTTTGTACATTTTCAAATCATTTTTTTATCTTCATAGACAGTTTTTTCTGAGATCTTTCTGTCATCTTATGATACTTATTTAAATAACTCAGTTTAAAACAACTTTCTTCAGTAGTATCATAAAAAATAAAAAGATTTCAGTGGCGCCCTTATAATTTCTTACAGAAACAAATATTGTACAATAGTCAGAGCTAATGAACTTACTCACCCCTAGCCGAGGTATTTAACTATCATAATTTTTGTGTGATAAACATTTATAAATTCTGTTAATTATTGAAGTATCTTTTACAACTAATTAAAGACGAAATTAAGCTTAATGTTTGTTTTATTGTAAATTACATTTTTTCTTTTGGTATATTGTTATTTTTTCAAAAAAGTTAACTAAATATTTTTATAAATTCACTATCAACAGGTAACTCATATTACAAATTGTCGCCCAACGCACAAATAATATTACAAGTGGTGTCAATTTCCGGTATAACGGGAAGTGCTGTAAATTTGAAAATATTTTAGTTGAATTCAGAAGTATCGAAAACCCCTGTATACCAAATTTCATCCACCTAGTATTATCCGTTCCCCATAAACTTCTAGGTGAAGGTCGATATGGGACGATGCTAGTTTTTAGCGAAACACCTGTCATTGAGTTAAAAAAAAGAAATGTTTTTAATAAATATTGGAAGTTTTATTAAAAAGTTCTATTTTTAATGTTAAATTTTCTACAATCAATTTTTTAATGAAATGTATGATAACCAAAAGCAGAGGGTGAGTTTATAATATATTCCAAATCATTATACTTTCTAAAACAATGTTTGTGTCTTATTCAAATTGACCAATATACATTGCATTACAATCTGAACAAGATAATTTATAAATTCTATAATCTTTAAGGTTAACCAAACGTGAAATAGAGTTTTCTGTCTAGTAAAACCAAATAACCATTACTACAATTTGTTTAAAAAAATGTATAATGTTAAAGAAATAGCGTGGGAGAATGTATGGTATAGACAGAATATGTGGATATACATTTGAACGTTCACTTGATGGAAACTAAAAAGTCAAATCTCAATTCAAGTTTCACCTAGTGGTATATTGTAGTTTCAAATAACTATAGTGAAATCTTAATATTTGTTATTTGTAATTGGGTCAATAAATAAACAAATTAATAAAATGTAATCTAAACCCACATTTGAAAAACGTTAACTCGTGTTTACGTCAGTTTTTTAACAGCCCACGTTTCAGATATTGCGATGGAAAATAATATATAATAATTCACATGCAAGGCAAAATCTTAGAAAACGTGTTAAAAATTACGACTTCAACTATAAAGACACTTATAAAACGTGTTAAACATTTGTTATAGATATACGACCTCCTCGTGAAATAATCAAACGTATGCCAGTTACAAAATTAACCATAATACACCAACGTTGAGTATCAGTCACGCTTCTTTCAAACCCCCAAATCAAAAACCTCGAAATGAATGATCACGGTGTCGTTTGATATTGGAAAATTTAATTAGCTGCATAAAGGCTGTAAATTTTCTTGTACGCGGGACTCACGTGTTTCGAGCTTCAGCCTAAGGGAAGAGCGTGCGCTCCACGTTGAACGCGCCTATAAAAGGCGAAGTAAACAATCCCGCCGTTCAGTTATAGTTTACGCTGCGATAAGAGAAAATCGGGAAAATGCCGTCGTCAAGTGATACTAATTTAGTGCTCATGAATATGCCGGACTCCCGGAGTATCTCGCCGATGACACCGTCCCCGTGCAGAGAGATGAAAGGAATCAAATTATTTAGAGCCATCAGCAAAAGATTATCAAGAAGATCCAACGAGGAGTTGAGTTACCACGAAGACTGCAATTCTTCCAGTTCGGATTCCTCTTCCACTTTCGGTAGAGTTTCCAGGAGGAAAGAAACAGCTTCGGCCGATTCAGGTTTTCGGTCGATTTCTCCCAACCACATGTCGAGTAGTTCCAGTGAAGCTGGCAGCGATATCCAGTCGAGATCGAGACATCACCATTCCACTTCAGCGGAAAGCATAAGAAAAGTTTTCCAAAATTTAAACCTCAACGTCAGATCACAGAGCTGTAGTAACACCAAAGAAAAAAGAAAAACGAAAAAGCCTGCGATGAAGATTCTCAGACAACCAGTGACTTATACGTACGTTAAAGGACTTTCGGGTTTACCGACTCAAAGAATACCTAGAAACTCAAAAATGTTCCAAACGTGCGGTTGTAGTATGTATTACCCGCCAGGTAGATAAATTTATTGTTGTTTATTTACCATTTTTGCAATATCAAACAAATTTATTCGGTGATTTTTCCTCTATCGATAAGACTGTTAACTATCACATATTGTAGCTTTAAATAACGATCACCTTTTTTATAAAAATTAAAATAATAGCTCGCTAGATAATAGAGTTATTGTATTTAATGTAGGCGAGGGACTCAAATATCAAACGAAGTTTTGAAAAGCACCACATTCTTTTATCAACATATTATATATTTTTAATTGTAAACGAACACTGTGCTTGACCAGAACTATTTCTCAATCTAGTGCCTTGTAGAATGTCCCTTTAATAAAATTATTGAATTAATATTTTGTTTTATTTGTTGTGCAAAAAGTTTACCTCTTTTCACCCCCAAAAAGTGGTAATTAATTGCATAAAAAATCTCACCCGAAGGAAGGGTATTATATAAAATATAGTTTATATATAAATATTTTAGATTAAGCAATGAGACTTTTTAAATAAATTTCGTTTAGTTGAAAAGTCTCATTGCTTAATGTTCTTAACAAGATGGACGTCCAAAGACTAAGGGTTAGTACAAAATATTACATATTTCAAAACAAGATTTTTCAAGGTAGGTAAGTACCTGATGTTGATTAAGTAGTGTTAAGACTAGACTAAGTATGAAAATAATAAGACAAAACAATATTAAAGCGTAGATATTGTTAGCCCTAAGGAATTTTCCTGGATGTATTTCCCTTTAGGATCAGTATAATTGTGCAAAAAATTAGGAAAAAAACTAAGTATATATCATGCTGATCTTTACAGTAACTTTATTTGTGTTACAATTACGTCTTATCTATGTATTAAATGAAGATTCAATCAAAGTATATCAATCAATCATTGATATAGAAAAACCAGGAAAAAACTGGATTACCGACTTGAACATCCAAACTCATTCATACACACCAATGACATTCAAATACTACACATTTGTAGATTTCCTTGAAGATGAAATTAAATCTAGCATCTTAACACTTTAAAGTTGTTAATGCATAAATAAATCTTGGAAGTTCTCCACTATTAAACTGTTTACTTTGATTGAATCTTCATTTTATACATAGAAAAGACGTAGCTAATTGTTACACAAATTAAGTTATTGTAAAGATCAGCATGATATAGATAGTTTTTTTCCTAATTTTTTGCACAGTTATACTGATCTTAGAGGAAGAAAATACATCATTAGCCCCTTGGGGCTAATAACATCTAGGCTTTAATATTGTTATATCTTATGACTTCCATACTTGGTCTAGTCTTAACACTACTTAATCAACATCAGATAGCTATATTGAAAAAACAAAATGTAGTTTCAATATATCAATCTGACAATACTGCTTTTTAGCGAAACCGCTGTCACTGATTTAAAAAAGCAATTTTTTAAATAAAATGTGAAAGTTTTGTTAAAAAGTTTTATTTTTAATGTTCTTACAGTAAAACCTGTCAATAACGGCCACTAAAAATGAATGAACTATTGGCCGTTATATAAAGGTGGCCGCTATTGTCAGGTTTTGCAGTCGACATATAAAAAATATTTGGATTTTTGTTTATTTTTTCAATTAAAGCAAATTTAATTCTATACATAAACGGAAAACTACTAAAACTACTTTAATCTAAGTACTACATAATACAAAACATAAAACTACACACATACAATAATAGAAAAAAAAACAGATGTTAAGCTTTTTTAAAGAAGGTGTCAATTTTTGTTTGTTTTACATTTTTTAGCTTTGATTTAAGAACCTCAAGTTCACATTTAAGTAAAATTCGAGACACATGTATAAATATTTCACTATCATTTTTTCACAATAAATAATTTTCTACGTCCCTCGATTTTTCACACACTTCACTCATATTAGATAAAGTGGATTTTGGAGTTTAACATTCGTACACATCACTATTGTCAGAATTGTCTTTTTCATCATCAGTTCTTCAATAATGTCCGTAATACTAAAGTTAGGGCTCTCTGCAAGTATTTTTCAAAGGAAGCAAATTCATTCAAATCTAAAATTTCGTTACGGACTGTAGGGAAAAGATGGGCAAGGGGTATATTATCCTCATCATCAAAATGTGAATCTCCTTGGATAATATCAGAGAAGCCGGCTTTAGAAAAACATTTCTTAACTGTAGCAGGAAACACTTTTTTCCAAGCAGCTGTAATCCAGATAAGTGCATTGGACAAATTTATGTTTTTTTCGCAATTTTCGAAATCACATTCACTGTCAGTAAACGCTAGAAGTCTTCAAATGAAAAAATTTCGGTAAATCAATTTGAAATTCTGAATTATTCCTTGATCTAAGGGCTGGCAATGTGATGTGGTGTTGGGCGGCAGGAAGATTATTTTAACGTTTTCTAATGGAACTTTAGGATGTGACGTGGCATTATCCTGGAAAAGAACCACTTTTCTATTCTATTTTTTATTCTATTGTCAAATTTATGCAGCCATCTTGTCATAATTTCTGTTGTCATCCAAGCCTTTTTGTTAGAAACCCATTCTAAGGGTAATTTATCAGCATGACAAAACAGTGGTGATCTTTACTTTTTCCAATTACTAATGAATATTTTTTCTCACCTTCCTTATTTGCACATAGAAAAATAGTCAAACGTTGTTTTGCTGCCTTCTTTCCTGCATATTTTTCATTTTTTAATGCAAATGCCTTGATATAGGCATAGCTCTGTAATATAGTCGTGTTTCATCAGAGTGTATACATCTCGTGGAAAATAATTTCTGCTACAGCAGTAGCAGCAGGTAATCAAAGAGTCTGAACACTTTGAACAGCCCTCATTCTTTGCACCCTTCTCAGCTGATTGTCGATTTGACTTTAGAGTGAAATGGTAGATCCATGTTTCATCCATTGGGAAGTACTGATGAAAAACTCTTATTGCTCGTAAATGTGTCCAAACAAAGCTTTAAGTCATCGGTTTGTTATTTTTGATCTTGGAGTAAACGCCCCACCTATTTGGTATTCAAATCCAAATTTTCTTGGTGTATGAGCTACCTTTTCATGACCTCAAAGACTTCGCTACCTCTTGCAACTTCAGTTTGCGATTACCCATGATGATTTTTAAGAAAGTTTTAATATTTTATGAAATTACTGCCTCTTTTAGACTTCCAGAGCGCTTAAAGTCAATAATTATTGACAGGAGCAGGAGCCTTGTTTGAAAATCTGTTTTTTCGATTTTTTGTAAGGTTTTTCGGTTGTTACCATTGTTGTCAGACCAGGGACACTAATCTAGATTAAATTATCTTCTTAACAAAACGAAATACATCTATCCATATAATGGGAGCTGTGATGTTACGAATAGACTCATTGATGCATATGTCAAAGTTATAAAGTATTTAGAATGTTTAAAACGTTGAAAAAAGTAAACCAGAAGAATTTAATCAGAAAATATACAATATGCCAACGATTAGAGTACTAAAGAGAAGAAACTTCTCTATTTTTAGCGAAAAATATTAATCCGAATAAATAATTGAATTAAATGTTTGAAACTGCTCCATTTTATAGTTGATTTTATATTGAACGCTATGAATTTTTTAAAATAACAATAATCCAGTATACATTTTATATATGTATAATTAATTATAAAAAATAGTAAAGAATATCGTAAAAAAAACTTGAGAGTAAATAAAAAAATCTGTAAAGTCTCCGCCAAATTTATAACTACTTTATTTCTTAATGGTTTGTAAAGTTTTATTAGCATGTCTGGGTGTCTGGGGTGATTGCATTTACGGTATTAATTTTTACTTGATTCTGATCTGCTAATGCAAAGGTTTAAATTTGTTTCGTAAACTTTGTGTTTCAATTGTTAAAAAAATTGTTTAAAAACGGGGGCAATAAAAAATGTGCACGAAAATATTTATCTTACTGTTATTGTAGCTTATATCATTTGTTGGAGTTTGAAACTTTATATACAGTATGTTCAAAATGAACGCATAAATAAATTATTAGCTAAGTAAATAAAAAATGCTGCCATTTTGTGTTGACTACAGTGAAAAGAATCTATCGGAATACAGGTCCCATATTGAAATTCACCTAAAAGTTTATCGGGAACGGATGATACTAAATAAATGAAATTTGGTATACAGGGCTTTTCGACACCACTTCTGAATTCAAATAAAATATTTTTAAATTTATAGCACTTCCGGTTAAACCGAAAATTGACACTAACTTCACTATTTTATGTAAAAAATTTACAGTTTTAGAGGAATTTAAGGTTTTTTTCTAATGTTTTTTTTAATGTCAAAAAGACGCTTATTAAAATGTTAATTATTTCAATTAATTAATTGATCAAATTTAAGAAATTATCTCATTTGTTTTACACCTAAGGGCCTAAATTATAATTATAATTAATTATACAGAGTGGTCACAACGTTAGTTAAATTTTTATTTGAAAATAGAAAAGAAACAGAAACCTGTTATAAAAATCTAGAACTAACAGATTCTTGGAAATTTTCTTTTGTATGTCTCTGCAAAAAATTAAATAATTTTATAATAGCCGAGATATTAGTGAAACTCTAAAATAGTGTACCGATATATAATTAACTTACCTATAAAAACTTGATTGTTACACAAAATAAGGTTTGGTATATGATCTGGAATTTATTGTAGTAACCCTTACTTTGTGAAAGTTCATCTTATTCAGAAAAATAAACAACTAAAAGGTTGAATTAACTTTCACTATTTATTCGTAAAATACTTTAAATGTAATGACGGCCGTTTCGCAATAATGTCAATCTGACGATGCTAATTCTATAGCGAAACGGCCGTCATTACATTTAAAGTATTTAACGAAGAAATAGTGAAAATTAATTCAACCTTTTAGTTGTTTATTGTTCTGAATATAATCTGGAATCAAGGAACACTGAAATTAGGTATTTTTAGTAATAAGCTAAGGGTAGTTAATTATTCGATCATTAATAATAGTTAATCAACTTGTGTGTAAATAAGAAATAATTACGTTTCTTTTCCAATTAAACCAAGCCGTGATTTTCTAATAAATCAAAGTGCGACGTGCCAATTAGTTGAAAATCAACAGTGCCACATTTAAAACTACACTCGTCACAAAAAAGTATCGCGTAATTTTAAAAATTGAATTATGGTGTAAAATTAAATATCACATTGTTCAGAATATTTTAATATGAGTGTACGGTATTCTTCAGATGAATAAAAGTCCAAAATATTCACAGTTTAAATCGCCTTTTTTGTTGAAAAACAAAAAATGAATAAATTTTGATAAATCCTATTTGTATCATTTACATTTTAAAATTTCTTGTGTGCAGTACATTTGTTTAATTTTTCATTTGGAACATTTTGAGTAAAAATGAGTAATTTAACCCCAGAACAAGCAGCTCAAATGGTCGCTTTAGTTAAAAATGGACAATATGTTGTATTGGGAATCAACCAATCCAGCGGTGTTGATCGATTCGATCACGACAGGTCATAGATTAAAATGTGTAAATTTTAATCCCTTTATCTATAGGCGTATTGGGTCCCAAGGTACTTAACTACCTGAAGATTTTAAACATTTTAAGAATGAAAATAAATATTATTTTAAGTGAAAAAGGAAAACAAATGTTAGTGATAAATAACTTTAAATATAGTTTAAATAAAGTGCTTAAAAAGTGAAGAAAGGCGTTGGATATGTACAAATAAAAAGTGTAAGTCATATATACTTAGTTTGGGTGAATCGAAAGATATAACTTTGACAAAACATATTGAAGAGCATTGCCATAGCGCAAATAAAGAAAAATTGAATCGCCAAATTGTAAGCTCTTCTTGCAAACGCAAGGCAGTTGAAGACTTGTCCGAAAAGCCTACAAAAATTATTCGTCGTGTACTTCAAGAGAATCTGCCATCAACCATTACAACAAATGACGTAGCAAATATTTTTTTAGGTTAGGTTAGGTTAGGTTAGGTTGGGTTGAGTTTGGTTAGATTAGGTTAGGTTATGTTAGGTTAGGTTAGGTTAGGTTAGGTTAGGTTAGGTTAGGTTAGATTAGGTTAGGTTAGGTTAGGTTAGGAATTTTTAAATCCTAAAATGTATACCTTTTCAATGTAATAAATATATCAAATTTTTAAATTAGTTTTATTACCTGATTTTCATTGGGTTTACCAACAGGTGGCTGGGACCGAATCCATACATTATTATTCAGGTAGGACAAAAGTTCGGGACCCAATAAGCACGTTATTTTTGAACTACCTGCTACTTGGGACCCAATAAGCATATGCCCGTCTTAAGAAGGTTTAGAGAAACTGGAAGTTATAATAGAAGACCAGTTCCAGGACGTCTCAGGTGTACTAATACTGCAGATGACCGTTATTTAAGAATTCAGACTTTGTGAACTCGTCGTTACAGCCAGGCAACTGCAAAATGTTCTCTTTGGAGTCCGTAATGTTAGAATATCTGCCAATACGGTTAGAAACAGATTAAGGAATTTTGGAATCAGATCCAGAATGCCTGTTACTGCTCCACTGTTAACCAGAGCACACCGTGTAGCACGTTTAAGGTTCGCAAGAGGACATGTTAATTGGGATATTAACGATTGGGCTAATATTCTTTTTACGGATGAATTAAAATTTTCACTTTTTGGATCCGACAGACGTATTTCAGTTTATAGACGCGCAGGTGAGCGATTTGCTCAGTAAACATAAGAGCAGCCACAAATTATGGAGGTGGTTCGATTATGGCCACACGGATTTAATTGTGTTTCGTAGGGGATCAATGACAGCTGATCGTTATATAAGGGAGGTTCTTAAGGAAAATGTAGTGCCATTTGTTCCAATCACTAGAGACTGTTCCAATCACTGGGACTACCTGGACAGGCGCATAAGAACTCGTAATATCGCTCTAGACAACCTTGATGAGCTGGAAAATGTTTTAATAGAAGAATGGAAAAATTTTGATAGAATGGTAGAATAATAGAGGCACAATACCGGTAGATAACATTGATAGCTCGAAGAAATCGTCTGGGATAGGTGATATTGTTGGGCTTGAAGAATTGAACAATAACACGATGACTAAATGCGGTAAATTTGTATGGTAGACCCCTAAGTAATCGCAATCCAAAATCTATCAATCCAAAAAGGTTGCAATGGGCTCAAGTAATCAAAAATTGGCTTGTTTCTGATAGTTTGAACAGCCCCAGGAAAACAATCCAATTTGAGGTGGTATTATAAGAGGCACACGGATGCCTCTTATGGATCTGGAAACAAGAATTAATGATGCCGAGGAAGTTTTAAATACTATCGTGCGTTTATTATCGATAATTTACAAACATGTTTTAAACAGCGCGGTCATAAATTTATAATAATACAGATTTTAAAAATAATTGAGTTAGAAAAAATGATTTTAAAATTACTTTAGATTGATTTGGTGCTGCGAACCTCGCTTCGCTCGGCACGCAGTATTCAGAGGAGCGCTAGGTGATGGATTTGTGTTAAATTTATGAAAATGCACAAGGGGTATATTTGAGGGTAGAATAGGTTGTTCTGCTATAGTGTGTGGTTTTTTACATTTAGCTACTTCTTAAACCACTTTGTATGATGCTAACAAAGCTTTATCGTTCACTGCGAGCGGTTTTTGGAAATGTGTCTTCTGTTTTCTAAACGATCTGAGATTTTTCTTGAAAAATCACACGGTTTACTGATATTTTCCTTTCTTTAATCTATTGTGTTTCAAGCTATCAGCAGCTAATACTTTTAAACAAATATTGCAGTGTGGTTTTTCTTCACCGCTAATTTCAATACTTGTAAAACCCAAATTTAGGTTAGCTTGGTCATATTTTCGGATTTAAAAATTAAATCCTCAGTCGAATATATATCAGTCGTATTACAAATTTTAGAAATTTATCCATATTTTTACAGATTACAAAATATTCTGTGTTACAGCACTCAACTTGAAAGTTTCTTGTTTAACTTCAACTATTTGTAATTCAAACACTGTCTTAAAACAAAAGGCTTTACCTGCAAACGACTTCTCTAGCTATAGCCCCGCATCTTGCGTCGAGAAAATTCGATGACATTTTTCGCGAAATATCATTATACATACATCATCATCATACATCATACAGTGTTGCCTAGTCTAACTTTAATTCCCCGGGTAGACTATTTATTTCTGGTAAAACAATTCGGGGCGCGAAATTGTTTGAAATCAAATAGAGGGGCGTTAAGTAAAAGCTTAGACCATATACAAATAGACTGGCTGTGACGTAATTTTTCTGAACAACATACTGAAGCCAATATTATCTCTCTTTGTCGCATAAAGTTCGAGGAGCTACGGGATGAGGTGTGTGGGCAGTACTGTTTACAAACAACAAATACCAGCGGCGCAAAGGTCTTTTAATAGGTACCTAACAAGGTTTTAACTCAAAAAAAAAAAATCAAAATTCTTAAATCATAACTTTAACCCAAAATTAATACAACGAAAACAATAACACAAATAGTTTATGAACAGGGTAAGATTAATGTTTACATATGATTCGCAATGTTCCATGCTATAAGAGACAGTGCAGTCGAAGATATACGAAAACAACCGAAGAAGTTTTATTCAAACGTGGATTTGTTTGTAAACATATAGTTATAGAACACAACTTAAAGTTATTTTGGCTTCACAACAAGGACAGAAAATTGACGTCTAAGAGTAAAAGGTAAAAGGAAAAAGTACGCATGAGCATTAAAAACAGAATATTGTACCCTCCTAGATAAATAGCAGGGGACATGGCGTAGGGTTAGCTGCCTACTCGCTTAAAAAAGGCAGTTCTTTAAAAACTTTTACGTTAATAATAACTATACAGAACTAAATTTTCATTCTATGTATAAGATCCTTGGTTTGTTCCAAGACCCTCACTACCAGATTCTATTAATTCTGGGTTGGTCGAGTAAAAAATAAAATTATATATTTACTTTTGTCTGTCTATACAGATGATACCAACTAAGAGTAGTGATGACACTAAACGTCATTTAAATAAGGCACGAAGGGTAACAAGTCGATCATTTGACATTTGAACAACATTAAACAAAGAACTTTTCCTATCGATATCGAAAGAGCTGTCATTGAGCTAAATAGTTAATTTTTTAAATAAACCGAGGAACGTTTTGTTCGAAAAACAAATTTCACCCCTTTTAGCAGCGGCAAAATATTTTTTTTTTCATTCGGGTTAGAGGTTCCAGTAAAAAATCTTTTATTTGTAAACTTTCTTGAAACCTATATCCACATTGGTACATAAAAATGAATTAACACAGATTTTTTTAAACATTGGTGGCATTATTATATCGCTAATTGATATTGATGAATTGTCCAAGTTGTATACTTCACAGTACCTTGCTTCTGAGATTAAAAAAAATAAACAGTTGAAAATTATGAAATGGTCGAAGCCAGCAACGGACAATCACAGCCAGTGACAGCCAGCAGTGACGTCACAGGAACATATAGATCCGTTTATGCAGGAAAATTTATGTTGTCAGTTTGAAATCGCAAATAGCAATATTTTATTTTTTTATACACGTGGTCTACATGAAATATATTCAGGTGAAAGAAAAATAAAATATTTTATCTTTTCTATTATAACAAATATTAACACTAAAACGAAATAGACTAGAGACTGACAACTAAAACGCAGTTTATGCAAGAATTAATATAGCTATTTATATAACTAGTTGCAAAATGAACGTGTTTTTCGCACTAGATATTTTGCACACACATCCAACACATCGTGTGCCAAAAACACGGTGTTTTGCATCGTGTTTATATACAATACTTTTTGTAATGTAGTTTCATATTCATTTTAAATTTATTTTACTTGGTTATTGTCATAGAATATAAATTAGTAAGGAAGGAGTTTATGTTACAATGTTAAAATCTGGTTACAAGTTATAAAAATTTAGTTTTCTATTAAAAATTTGGATTAATTATTTAAGTTTAGAACATTTTTCGTTTATAATAGGTTTAAGTAAAGGACTGTAGTACTTAGTACACACTTTGGATAAAGTGGAGAAAAAGAGGTAAACTTGTATTTTTAAGTGTGTATATATTTTAATAATTTAAAATTTCATAGCTAAGCGCTTTCAACCATAAAATAGGCCATCTTCAGAGCTATATCTAAATTGGAAAATATGTGTATACATTATATGAATTTGTTTATATATAAATAAAGTAACTTACGTCAAGTTAAATATTTCCCAAGAGAGTTCATCAAAACACACTAGGTCACATCAAATAAGGACATCCACAACAATTTAAAAGTTAATTTAAAATTATAAATAAAAATAAAATCTAAGTTAAAACTGTCTCAGTAATAAAATTAAAACGATATACAAACCATAGATAAGAGATGTATATACTGAGATAGATCGGAAACTGCCATTAGAACCTCGACACCAAAACGATATTCGCGGCACCTCGCGTCTGGAACCAAGAACTATAAGATAAAGCGGGAAATTTAAATGTATTTAAATATTAATAGGTTTTGATTAATATTTTGATGGGAAAAATCTCCAGGTCTCTTCAATAATACACAAATATACATCTTTATGAAATATTTATTACATTCAATAAATTATTTACATGTGCATGACAAACTCTATGTAATTCATGAATTCTAGACAATGGTTTTTCTTTTAAATCTAACCATCCAATTAATGACAACCATAGATTGCATAGCTGAAATTAAATATTCAATTAATATTTATAAGATGTTTCTCTCTTAAAATTATTAATTAATCCCAAAGTTCTCACAGTTAAAGTATTTTAGACACAACACAAATATTAAATTTCACTGTATATTTAAATTAAAAATCGAATAACCGTGAAAATATTATTAAAAAGTTATTATTTTAAGGCTTTTATTATTTTATATACTTTAATTCAACTTACTTGTTCATCTTTAGGAATTCGATGTATTTGATATCCTGTTTTATCGGAGTAATTGCATCCAGGAACACAACATTGAAAACCCATTTGTATCTCTAATTAATCACGAATTGTAACAAATACTTCTTATACACTATAAATTACTGTAAAGAGTAACCGAACTTGACATACCTACTATAAACACAAAATGGCAATGAAATTCACAAAACACGAAAATTCTTTGACAGATGCGACATATGAAAGCACACCAGCGTTTTTTGCGGTTGGAACCTCAACTAATAACAATGAACTTTTATTTACATATAAGATTCCTAGCCATGATACAAACTTCGAATCGATTGTCATTAAAAATTCAATGAAACGTTTTTATAAAGAAATGTTAATAATTATATTTAAATTAAAAAATGTATATGTTGGTTGGTCCAAAATAATGACCGTAAATATTAAATTGTTTTCAAAAAATTTCCAACAAGCAATCGATAGCAAATCCTTAAACCAAACATATTTATAAGTATTTTTCGGACAATTACACTTAAACTATATAAATGAGATAAAATTGAAAACAAATATAATAAAAATAAACAAAAACAAAAATCTTTATATCACATTAAGCAATCAAACCTGCCTGATAAATCAATCAACATAAGAAGAGTATTCATCATGAGAGCTCCAAAGAAACTTAAAAATGGGTGTAAATTTACAATTAAGGTGTACTTGAGTGTTAACACAATTAGTAGGATTCTTATTCATTTCTCTGCAAATCTCCAAATCCTCCAAAAGGTCTATTTTATTATAATTGTTGTTGGGTAATCTATGAAGAAGAATGCTATTTTTATTAGGAGAGAAATTGTGGCCACTGAAAGAAATGTGGTGGCCAAAACTAGATGTATTAGGTCTATCCAAATGTTCTTTAATTCTAGTTTTTAAAGCCCTGGTTGTTCTGCCAACATAGGAAACAGGACAATCTTCGCATTGCAATTTGTAGACACCACTTTTAGAAAGTTTAGGGATATCATCTTTGGTTTTAGAGAAAAGTGATTTAATGTCATTTTGACTCTTAAATGAAATTATCAAATTGGAAACATTAGCAGTAAGAATTTTAGATATGTTATCAGAAATCTTACCTAAATAAGGAAGAGATCTGTAAATTTTATCAATAGGAGAAGAGAGTTGTTGATTAAAGGCTAATTGTTTTCTAATTCTATATTTAATTTTCTTAATTCTGCTGTCTATAATATGAGGAGAATAACCATTGTTAATAGCTAAGGTTTTCAAGATGTTAACTTCCCTGTTAAAATTAAGATCAGACATAGGTATTTTTAAAAGTCTGTAAACATAACAATTAATAGCTGCCATTTTGTGCCTGTAAGGATGGTTGGAAGAGTAATTGTTGTGGATGTCCTTATTTGATGTGACCTAGTGTGTTTTGATGAACTCTCTTGGGAAATATTTAACTTGACGTGAGTTACTTTATTTATATATAAACAAATTCATATAATGTATACACATATTTTCCAATTTAGATATAGCTCTGAAGATGGCCTATTTTATGGTTGAAAGCGCTTAGCTATGAAATTTTAAATTATTAAAATATATACACACTTAAAAATACAAGTTTACCTCTTTTTCTCCACTTTATAATAGGTTTGTTTAATTCAAAGTTTTAGTGGTAGATATATATATGTATATATAATGGTTAGTTGTAGTGCTCGTGGATGCTCAAAGAGCACTACTTTTCATCGGTAAGTAGCTATTATTATAATAAATATACATTATATATGTATACGTAAACTATATTTTGATGTTTAAATTAAATTAATACTTTGTATTGATCCCTAACCTATCTTTTTAAATTGACATAGGCGTATCAATAATGGAAAGAGGATAATTTATTTTAATTATCATTAATTTACAATTTTTTGGTTAAGCCCATAACTGTATATGTCAATTATTTTTATGTCTATGGAGTATTCTAAAGCAACGTTGTACAATAAATGTGTTTGTGTATTAATCAACACATTATTACATTCACAGTTTCCCATGGGATGAAAATATGAGACGGCAAGAATAGCTTTTTATGCTCACAACATTTTACAGAACAATCATTTGATATAACTTCTTCAGTAATTGTTAGACTAGTACCAAATGCTATACCTACAATTAAAATTAAAATGCTGAAGAGATAATAACTACTAGCAGTGAAACTATTTCACCTGTACCTGAAACTCTATCATCTACTTCTGAAAGTCCTCGTAGGAAATACATTATTAAATTCACAGGAAAACAACTTAAAAGACAAATTAATAAGTTGCAAGTACAAAATAAAATAAAGACTGCTAAAATAAGAAAACTACAGCAGACTAGAAATATGGAAACATCCAAAAGTCATTAAATCATTAAAAACATTATTTTTGATTAAAATGTTGAATCTGGAACCGTTGGCGAAACTGATACCGAAAACCGTTTACACTACCACTACACCAACACACACTTTTAACTGCCTGACACACGTTTCAATAACCAAGTTATCTTCTTCAGAGACCGAAGGTAAACTAAAAAAAATACTCTATTCAGCAATATAGTGCCTACAATAAAAGGGGACTGCTGGTAATAAACCACTTTTATTGCGATCGTCTGTCACGGTTTATTGCTTATGCTCAAAATTTGCACACCGGATCGGTTCTTGTATTTGTATAATTTGGGTTGAGTATAATCATTTATATTTGTGTTCCTGTAGTGAGAGTTAGTTTGTGCTGTTTAATAATTTTTGTGAACAATGTTTCGTCCTTGGGAAACTGCATCAGCGGCTCCTGTGTTACTGTTCCTGTTTGACGACGAGTTTTATCCCTTGATGCCAAAGAAATCGTCAGACATGTTCATCAGAAGCTGGTCCAAAGGGGTTGGGCTTTTACTCATGCTGTAAGAGAAACCAGCGAATTAACAGGGATACCGGAATCATCAGTGGGAGTTCACATTTCAAGGCCAATTCATCCAAGACGAAAACGAAACGATAGTGGTGTTTCCAGAACCACTAATGACGGTGATAAAGATTTGATAAGAAGAACTATCTACTCTATGTACGAAGAAAACTTGGTGCCTACTACCAAATCATTGCAAACAAGACTAAGGAGCTCCACTGAGATAAGGATATCAATTGGAAACCTATGGGCACTTTTATTCAAACTAGGTTTCAAATACTGCAAAATTGACAAAATGCAAGTTATTATGGAATCCCAACGGATTATGCAATGGCGTTTTGAATATTTGACTGCCATAAGTGATTACAGGTCTTTACATAGACCAATAATCTATTTGGATGAGACCTGGCATGATACCCACAATACGCCGACAAAAGGATGGACCAATGGAACAGTGCTATGCCAATCAAAAGCTCCATCGAACAAAGAAAAATGGATCACGATTATTCATGCTGGATCAGAAGATGGTTGGATTCCAAACAGTTTGGGACTATCGGCGAAGAACATTCAAGATTCGTCGTTAGATTACCACCAAGATACTACAGCCGAATTGTTCGAAGATTGGTTCGAAAACACTTTGCTGCCAAATATTTCCCCACATAGTATCATAGTTATGGACAATGCCAGTTATCATAGTCGCCAATTGAAGAAGGTTCCAGGCTCTTCAAATACAAAAGCGGAAATCCAGAAATTTATGCTCCAAAACAACATGTTCTTTGAAGAAGGATACAAAAAACGGAGCTTTTAGAGGTTCTAAGGACATTTAACATACAGAAGACATATGTATGTGACACAATTGCAGCATCCAAAGGACATACAGTTCTTCGTCTTCCTCCTTATGTGGAGAAAACTAAAGAACAAAGTGCGGACCCAAAATACTATACCTACATTATGTTCTTCGGTAATTGCATTAATCCGGCAAAATATAGATGACCCAGACGCTGATTTTTGGAAAAGAACAATAAACTATGTTATAAAAGTGGAGGATTCGTACAGGGCATTCCATACTAACATAAAACCCCTTATAATTAATGTAGACGACGATAGTGATAGTGAAACTGAATTGATATACCTAATAACATATTTAAATTTTTATTGTGAATATCCTTTAATATGCGTTTCTATTAAAAAATTATTTTTGCAAATTTAATCCTGACCCGCATTCTTTACCCAAACTTGCCAAAATCTGAGATAAAAGTATCTAAGAAGTTTATTATCACCATCAGTCCCCTTTTACCGTAGGCAGTATATTGTTGAACACACTATACATCGGCAAGCATAACAATGGATTCACACGTGGCTCAGTTTGTTAACAATGATGGGGATGACATATCATATATATGAGTAATGAACAAAAGGCATCAGTATTCCGTGGCAATACGTTAATACGTTTCAAAACCGTACGTTTAATTTTTGTAGTAAACTACAGTAATTTTTAAATAAAAATGTATGTTTAATTCATGTCAATATTCTCAAATAAATGGATTTGTTGTAATATATGACAAAATATACCTACTTAATTTGCGTTTTACTAAAATGTAGTATAAACTATACGATAATATAATTTTCAATATGTAGTGAACAACAGTTTATTACATAATCCATTTATGTACAAATTCTTAAAAGTAAGGATTAGTAGGTACAACAAATGTCATGTAATTTGGAAGTTTGAAAATCTGATTCAACCGATAGTCTCCAGGGAGAATCAAAGTTGAATGATGACGTAAATAGCAGTAAAATGACGTCACACGCATGAATCGGGGAAGTAGGTCAGTCTAGGCTCAAAGTAGGCCAGCGACCGGGCCAAAAGGTCATCTGTATTTTTCTGGATGTTTTTTTTACTTTAGGTATAAAGCAGAGTCGTAATATCATAAAACGAGGTTACGTTGATTTGAAATAACCGAATATGTTACTATTTAAGCCATCAGCAACCATTTTACACAAAATATTGTCTAAAACTATTGGAAATGTATCATAATTAGGAATTAGGAATAACCTAGAACCTAGTATATTTGTACATGTGGCAGACGGGAAAAGTATAGATAAGTAGTTCTAGAAATTACAATAATAAACCTAATTGATACCTAACTATTGACCATTTTTATGAAAGGTTCAAAAAGTACTAGAATCGAAAGTAACATATGAAATAAAAATTCAAAACCTAGAGAAACTATTGGGCTTATTCTGTACAAAAATGTTAGCAGTAACAGCGCTGTAAATTTTCAAGGTCGAGAGATGTTATGAAAATGCTATTCTGTACGCTCTTACTGTAATTTACATCGATGTATTTTAACATTTTCGCTGTTAATAACGCCGACCTCGACCAAAACATTCGACGTTAGGAGTGTTGAAACTGTCAAACTGTGTCTGTGATAGAATTGTAAATTTTCAAGAAGTAAATCAAAATAAACAATATCATTCCATAATAATAATAATAAAAATAAATATATAAAACTAATAATAATAAATATCTTTCAATAAACATAAAGATAACCTAAAAAGTAATTTATATTAACCAACACAATAAAAGTGAAGTTAGCTGCAATGTAATATTATTCAGAATACGATTTTTAAACGCGCTGTTAAATTTGATTTAACATCGCGATGTTAGTAACATCGATGTTAAGTTTACAGCTGTTACGAATATTTGTACAGAATGATAAGTTTAGTGAACAAATAACTAACGGATACTTTACTGTACAGATGAATAAACCGGCTCTAAAGTCGAATGATCTGTGCCGAAATTCGGTAGTTTTTATTGAATTGGTTTTTTTGCTGATATCTCAGATGAAAAAATAAAATAGATAAGTAATCCCTTAACACAGCGTTTTTTTGTAGCCCACATAAACAACACAGCATGTAGAAGGGGCGGACGAGGTTTGTTTATATCAGAGACGTTATCAAAATACCAATTTACTGGTTATTTTCTTGAAGGGTACGACGGCAAACGAAACGTCGGACGGAATATTCAATATAATATATGAATATAAACGGTCTTATGTACAGTCGGCTTTATAATAGCATATAGGTACATGTTAAATGTGAATTTCCTTTACCTACCGAAGTTATAAAAACACCCTGCTTCAACAAGATAGGAGTGGCAATTTTTAAAACGCCTACAATTACTTACTTCGCTAAGGAATAAAAAAATAATAATAAGAAAAAACACTTGGAATAGATGGTGGCGTAACCAGTTCTGTGGTGTTCCGAAATAATTGTTTTTAAAATAAGATATCAGATTTAAACAAAAATTGGCAAAAACATTTATTTTTTAATATATTAAACTTATTGGCTTATGTTAAGGGGGAATAAACTAAGTATAATAAAATTTTATATACAGGGTGTCCCATTAAGGTCTGCGAGGCAACATAAAGAAAAAAAATTTATAACAAAAAATTGCTGGAAATATTTGTCAAGTTTGAAAGTCGTCCGCTACGGGCGCAATAGTTAAATAGAAAACCAAAATTCGTGCCAATATCGTCGTAGAATAAGAAAATCCAGTAAATAGTCACAATCAAAAAACAAAATTCTAAATCCGTGTCAATAGCCAACGTTGTCACAAAAAAGGAATCAGTAAAGAGGTTGCAATAAAAAAACAAATAAAACCGTACTGTATAATACACAGGCAATTAGTCAATAGAATACCTTATCTTTCCTCACCCAATATCATCCCTTTATGTGTAACATTAAAGATGTGGCCGTTACAACTATTTAACTGATTTCAAATTTATTAATATTTAAACCGTGATTGGTTATACACAATAAATAGGCCATCCTTAAAATAAATTCAATGCAAGCCATTTAAGTTTGAAAATGTATATGCTATTCTGAAGCCGATAGCACTTATGTATGTTTAACTTTGAACGGCGAACGCGGTCGGATCAGCGATTCGGTCGGAAAAGGCCGACGGTAGATATGAGTGATTAGGTTTATGTACTTTTAATTGGGAACGCCAGCGCAAACGCCAACGACAAACGACAAGTTTATAAATCCAGGTTGATACAAAGTAAATCTTTTATAAAGTTTAAACAGCTTAAAACTTTACAATGTACCTACGCATATATATAATCTACTTCATTTAATCCCGCTTTGTTTTTAAACATATTTAATACAGGAAAGAAAGTCAAATTTTTAGGGTGCACACTACCAGGACCCCGATTCCCGAAATCTCACAAGGGGAAAGTCTCTCAAAATATACAAAAATGTATTCTTGAAATAAAATCTTACCAAAGATACGTGACATGCGAGAGAGAATCAATTCTCCTGCCAAGACCCGGACCCCGATGTTCGAAATGCAGACGAGTAAGTCGTGTGAGAAAATGTACCACGTGACCACTCACTGTTCTCACACATCGAAAATATTGGTATGCTTGAAACCGAGAGAACTCGATAAGTTCTCTTAGGAGCACTCCATTGGTTTTTACCAGTAGAGTAAGAGAGTAAGCATGCGCAGACTACACTTATAATAGGTATGTTTTTATTTCATGCAGTTGGTAATTTAATGGTTAGGTAACGGGGTTTTATTTTATTTGCGAACACGAGCTACATACCTTTTTAAGGATTAGGTAGATTTAAAAATTATTGAACGGATGTTTTACTATGTCTGGGGGATCGTAAAAATTACCTGTATTTTGTATGTTAACACACTTAATTCATAATTATTGTCAAAATCCAAAGATTTTAATGTAGTTGTGATAATATAATTATATATTATAGCATTCATTAAAGGTACCTACCTATTTCTTATTATTGGTGATATTATTGTGATCCAATTTGAATGTCTATTTATAATTTATTTTAAAAGTTTTTATTGTTTCAATGCAATCTACGAGTATTAAACTATATTATGTATTTTGTTACACTTTGAAAGAGATATGTTTTATGTTTTAATCATGTGGTATTGGGCGATCAAATTTAAATTATGTAATTTAATTACCTATATCTTACAATTTTTATTTGATGGGTGCTGTGTTAAAATTCTGTTTATATACTTTATGTTGCCATTTGATGTGTTTATATTTATTTATTGGATACCTAATTAATTAAAAATTAAATGTTTTATATACGTATGAAGATTTATTTGTCTACCTATTTCTAAAGTCAGATTAATTCTTAACAAATTTGTGTTCTTTATTAATAAATGGAGGAAGTTATGCATCAGAAAAACTTTATTTTGAATAAGTAGTGCAGGAAAAGCTGAAAATTAGTGATATCTTCTTGTCTTGTATATTAAAAAAAGGATGAAATTGTAGTATTTCTTCTATATATTCTGCATAGTTTTCAAAATGATCAATGCCGAAGTTAACCATTGTTTTGAGAACCTCGAAAAATGACATGCTTCCACATTTTTGCTTACAACAAGAAAACCAGTAGTAATTTTTGCTTGTCACCATGAAATATCCAAGAAAATTTGTTGCAAAAATGACCGTATTATCGCCAAAAGTGTGTACTAAAACCCATGGCATATGGTCAATTATTAATATTGAGATCTTCTCTTGGCTTCTTAAGTGTTTTTATTATTTCTGAATAACTAACGTATCAGTATTTGAATTTCTTAGATTAAATACTTATAATTTATAATAAATGTTACCATAGAATAGTTTTAATACTTATATTTATTAAATATTGTACAACGATTTAATACGACTTTATAACGAGAACTGCAGCCTACGTCACAGGCAACCACGTGCCATCGATTTTTTGGCGAACGTACTTCATCTTATGGGATTAAACTATCCTTCTCTAGTTTACTATTCTTGACCACTGTTTATTATTTAACTTAATAAGTAATGATAACCAGTAATTTGTCTTGCTTAACACCCTTTATTGTGTAGATACAACAACATTGTACAATTTTACATTGCAATTCATAATGAATGACATTTTTATTCTTATGTCAAAAACAAGTACTGTCAAAAATATTATAAACAAAAAAACAGAAAATAAATAGATTTCGCGTGCAACTCGATTGAAACCAGACCAAGTTCTCTTGATAACACCATATCGCACGGTCACAAGTCTTTAAGCCGTTAACATACCCCCCAACTTGAAACCACTAGGCTTCAACCTAAAACAACACTTAATAATTAGGCTTACTGTTCATTCTAAAGGTAATGGGCAAATTCTTTGAAAACCGCGTTTTATTAACCCAGAATCAGTCTTAATAGTTGCCACTCGCGGTATTTCATCCTTTCCACGATGAATTTCTAGGACTCTACCAAGTTTCCATCGACCAGGTGGCACATTTTCTTCTTTTACGAGGACAAGAGTATTTTCTTTCAAAGAACTTTGGTTAGTTTTCCATTTTACACGCTTCTGAAGTTCCGAAACAAACTCTTTGCTCCATCTCTTCCAAAAGTGAAACTTCATTTGCTGTATATGTTGAAATACGGAGAGGCGGTTTACAGGAATTGTACTAACGTCTTGCTCTGGTACTGAGTTTAGTGGCTTGCCGACTAAGAAGTGAGCTGGTGTTAAAGGTAAGAGGTCATCGGGCTCAGAGGATAAGGGAGAGAGGGGTCTTGAATTGAGCACAGCCTCGATTTGCACCAAAAGTGTATACAAGCTTTCAAATGTTAAAGACGTTTCCCCGATTACCCGTTTCAAGTGATATTTGGTACAGCGTACACCCGACTCCCACAGTCCACCAAAATGTGGTGAGTATGGAGGAATAAATTTCCAAGTAATACCATCATTTGACATTTTATTAATAACAAATTCTTGATTTAACTTGATAAAATTACCAAATTCACGCAGCTCTGAACTAGCTGCTACAAAGTTTTTTCCATTATCAGAAAATACTATGGAAGGCTTTCCGCGACGTCCACAAAACCTGCGAAATGACATTAGAAAGGATTCTTTAGAGAGGTCTGAGACCAACTCTAAATGGATCGCTTTTGTAACAAAACAGACGAACAAACAAATGTCAGATTTTGAAACCCGAGAAGAACGACCAATTTTATTTTTTATTAACACTGGACCCGCATAGTCTACCCCAACAACCTCAAATGGTTGCCTTGATTCTAATCGCTCACGAGGCAGTTCACCCATTATAGGTGCAGACGGTTTTGCATTATACCTAAAACATCTCATACACTCGTGCACAATTCTTCGAGCCAATGATCTACCATTTACTGGCCAAAACTTATTTCGAACATTTGCTAGCAACTGTTGTGGACCACAATGCAGTGATAATATGTGTTCATTTTTCAAAATTAATTTTGTTAAGTGATGCTTTTCTGATAGAATAATAGGATGTTTCTTCTCATACTCGAAATTGGAAAATTTAAGACGACCTCCAACTCTCAAAATACCAATTTCATCCAAAAAGGGATTCAAGGAAAGAATTTTAATTTCCTTGAAAAATTTTTCATTTTGAGAAATTTTTATTATAACACTGAAAGAGTTATTCAATTCCAAAACACTAAGGGGGCCTGTTGAGCGACTTTCTTTTGACTGTTTATAGTTATTCTTCCATCTTAGCATATAAGCAACCACTCTTTTTAATTTAAGTAATGAAGAGAACTTATTTATGAAAGTACATTCAGTTATTTGTTGAAAAGAAAAAGTATTAGATTTGCGCATATCCGGAAGATTGTTTGATTTAACAATAGTGCAAGGCCAGGATGATTTTTCGTGCATTAAAAACTTTGGACCGAACCACCATAAGCTTAGAAATTTGATTTCACTTGATTTTACTATTTTAGCATTTTCTTCACTATGGGGAATCTGTTTCAAAACTTCAGGACTATTTGACATAAATTTTCTAAGATTAAAGCAACCCTGATGTAATATGTCGGATACGCCAATGCATATGCGCCCCGCTTCTTCAACTGACTCACAACCAGTAAGCATATCGTCCACATAAAAATCTGACTTGATAATTTCTGAAAACTCAGGGGCTACCTTTTCATTTTCTAATGCAAGCTGGTAGAGACAACGAATTGCTAAAAATGACCCGGAAGTAGTACCGTAAGTAACCGTTTGGAGTTCATATGTTTCAAGAGCATCGCTAGGATGAAATCTCCACAGAATTCGTTGCAGAGGCAAGTACTCGTTAGAAATATTTACGTTTCGGTACATTTTTTCAATGTCAGCAGAGACCACAATACTATGCTTTCGAAATCGTATTAGAATTGAAAACAGAGAGTCTTGTAATGTAGGGCCAATAGATTGTAAACTATTTAAAGAATAGCCAGAGGATGAAGGTGCAGATGCATCGAAAACAGTGCGTAATTTTGTTGTTAGACTGTCCTCCTTGAGGACACCGTGATGTGGCATGTAATATGTAATTTTATTGTCATGTTCATTGTCTGTAACTTTTTTCATATGTCCCATTGTAATATATTCTTCCATAAAGTCACAATACAATTTCCTAAAAACTGGATCCTTTTGTAATTTATTCTTTTCAAGTTTTAGAAAACGAATTTTAGCTTGACTGTATGACTCACCAAGTTTTGAAACAGAATCCTTTAATGGTAAGGAAACTACGAAACGGCCACTAGGTAATCGCTTAAAGTTTTCCACAAAACTCTTTTCGCATAAAGAATCTTCCTGGGACAGGGGTTTTACCTTAGGTAACTCCTCAATTTCCCAGAACCGAGATAGTTGATTTTGAATGTTTGTTTCAAAATGATTTGAAAAATTACATGAAATAGACGGAGTTTGAAGTTTGGCCACAGGACCGGACACGATCCATCCAAGTCGAGTTTTCTGTAATATTGGTTTGTTGCGACCTAGTACATGCTGACCATTACTCAATAAACGCCAAAACAGGTCTGCACCTATCAGCATATCGACCTTTGCGGGCATATAAAATGTTGGATCGGCTAGTTTAATATTTTTAGGAATATTCAACTTACTCACATCAATGCTTATATTGGGTATATTTTCCGTAATCTGAGGCAAAACAAAACAAGTAATATTTTCGGAAAAGTTATAATATTGCGACTGCAGTGAAACATTGCATTTGAAATCGATGCTAGATAGAGTACCATTAAGACCTTTTACCGAAATATTTGTTTTCTCCACTTTCAAACCCAACTTCTCACATAATTCCTTTGAAATGAAACTCGACTGGGAACCGCTGTCAAGCAGTACTCTAATAGCATGCAATTTTCCATTCGCGTCTGCTATGTCTATAAAAGCCGTGGACAAGAGTACAACATCAACTAAACCACTTGCCGAAAGAGCATTGGTACTAGGATTCTGATTTGTAGTTTCTGGGTCTGACTGTACATTATTGTTTGTATTATTGACATGAGTAATATTTTCTGAATTTGAGTGATTTTGATTAAAGCCTGAGCTACTTTCGGAATGTAGTAAGGTGTGATGTTTTCTGTGACACTTTCTACACAAAGAATTTCTACAGTTTTTGGATATGTGTCCAAAACGCAAACAATTTAAACACATTCTAAGAGAAATGACCATCTTACTCCTTTCGTCACTAGATAACCTCAAAAACTCCAAGCAATTTTGAATAAAATGTGAGCCCTTGCATAACTGACAAACAGGGGAATACGACTGAGCATTAGAACCTTTTTTTTCGATGTTGTCTGTAGACAAAAAACCCTTAGTTATGTGTGACTTACGTTTTTCGATTGGTTTCTCTGTATAGCGAGTGTCTGGAGAAATATTATGCTCAAGTGATTCTAGAAATTCTGCTCTCGATTTTAGAAAAAGTTTAAAGTCTTCAAAAGTTGGAACAATCCCTTTACTTGTTTTTAGTTTTTCCCATTCAAATTTAGATGATTTGTCCATTTTTTCTGTAGCTAAGGCAATTATTAATACATCCCAATTTTCTGTAGGCTGTCCCAACTGTTTCAAAGCTCTTAAGTTTTTCATCAGTGTATCACTTAAAGCTCTAAGCTCCACCGAATTGTCTCTTTTCACCTGTTCGATATTAAATAATGCTTTGACATGGTAATCTATTAACAATCGAGGACAGTTGTACCGTTCAGTAATGCACTTCCAAGCAGTGGAATAATTTTGAGCACTAAACTCTATGGTTTTGAGAATGTCGGCAGGAGCGCCTTCCAAAGATGCGCGTAAATAATGAAATTTTTGAATCTCACTAAGAGTTTCATTACTATGAATCAAGGATTCGTACGTGTCACGATATTCTAACCACTCTAAATTTTTACCCCGAAACGTGGGTAGAGAAATTTTAGGCAATTTTACCAAGTTATTCAAGTTTTTTTGTTCACTATGTTGACTAGGACCACTATGGTTGGATGAAGATGAACTATGATTATTTACAGTTAAGTGTGACATTAAATTCTTTACCAAGCTCAACTGATCATAAAAGGTACTTTCAAACTGTGATCTTTCATTAAATTCTACTTCTAATTCTTCATCTACATCCTCACCAGTAATATTATATTCAATTTGCAATTGAATCTCGTCAAATTCATGAATAAGTGTTTGATATTTCTCTAATCTCTCTTTGATATTTAAAGCCTCAATATTGGTAATATCCCTAACATCTTTATTTAAAAACGGCGAAATGAATTTAGAAAAAATCGTAAGTTTACTTTTTATCCCACGTCTTTTACGTTTTAGTTCCTCGGTAGACATTTTGTACTTTAAATTATGTTTGACTTGACAGAAGTGGTAATATAAGTATTATTAATAGAACTTAAACCGTAATCAAATGCGATCTTACTATGTTGCCCAAGTTTGATACACTCTGATACAAATCAAAACAGTAAACAATTAAAGATCTTACCCTGGAATTAAAAAAGGATACTCAACTTCTTATCGGATTTTACCGTGTAATATTCCTGGTTTTGTGCTTCTATTGTAAATGAAGAAGAGATCGTCCACAAACCAAACCAGACTGTGTTTTGCAGACAGCGCCAAATGGTGTAAAATTGTTGCACTTTAATCGGAAATAACTGTATTCTTCACGATTTACTGGTTAATCCGACTCACGAAGGACCAAATTATGTTTATTATTTAACTTAATAAGTAATGATAACCAGTAATTTGTCTTGCTTAACACCCTTTATTGTGTAGATACAACAACATTGTACAATTTTACATTGCAATTCATAATGAATGACATTTTTATTCTTATGTCAAAAACAAGTACTGTCAAAAATATTATAAACAAAAAAACAGAAAATAAATAGATTTCGCGTGCAACTCGATTGAAACCAGACCAAGTTCTCTTGATAACACCATATCGCACGGTCACAAGTCTTTAAGCCGTTAACAACCACAAACCACTTAAATTGCTTGAGGATACGTGTAACTTTGTAGTATCATGCTATTCAGGCTATAATACCAATACAAATAATTAAAAAATTGCCAACTACAAGAAACAACATAGTTTATATAAGTGTATTCTGCCGATGCTTACTCTCCTCTCCTACTCTACTGGTAAATACCAATAGAGCGCTCCTATGAGAACTTATCGAGCTCTCTCGGTTTCAAGCATACCAATATTTTCGATGTGTGAGAACGGTGAGTGGTCACGTGGTACATTTTCTCACACACTATACTTGTCTGCATTTCAAACATACCGTTAAATCTGATTCGGAGGTAGTAGGGGGTAGACGACGTCGCATGCGAGTGCTCCTATAGGAGTTGTCGCATGCGAGGAATTCTCTTAGTTTCGAACATCGGGGTCCAGGAGAATCATAGCTTCTAGTAGCTTTTGTGTATTTTTAAATTACTTTAACTTTAAGATTTTGGCTATAAATATTGTTAGATTAGTTTAAGGAAATTATAGAATGCTTATTTATAAATGAAGGTGTTTTAAAAATTAAAAAATAAACCCTATTTCTACTGTAATTATAATTTTTTATATACCGCATTTAAAATAATGGATTTACTTGAATCCGATGAAATATTACTTATGTTGGAAGTAATAAGGGACTTATATATCCTGAACAAGCAAGCTATTCCTGCAGTTCGTCATTATATAAGAGAGAACTGTTTTAATTTATCCGATCAATTCCTTATTTGCCCCCGGAATGGAATTTAGTTTATTAAAAATTCTACCCAAGAGCTTTAATTTATTTACAAGTATGTCTTCGTCAGTGATAACAACACAATATTTAAAAAATAAAAACTTCTCTCATTTAAAATTATAAATAATATATCGGATATATTGTTCTCTTCGTCTTCTCCAATTATTAAACGAAGAAAACTATTATTATCGAAAATTGTTATTATCCAGTTATAAACAACTATTTCAGAATTATTTAAGGTTATTTCTTGTGGTATTAACAAAATTAAAAAATCTGTTTTTATCAGAACAAAATAGTATATCTTGAGTGAATTATCATTGTTATTTGGACGCTTTTAAAAGCTGTGCATTCCTTGCTTAAGGACAAAGAAATATTTGAAGGTAGTGAGTCTTCTTTGCGTACAATACTACATAAAATTGGCTTTAAATCGCAAAAAAGACAATCCACGTAGAAGCCTAATGGAATTTCCTCATAGTATTTATTCATTGGACATCGTCCAATTGGTTTTAAAGTTTTTTTTATGTTCAATTTCAACTGGATTAAAAATGAAAATAGTATATTAAACAACGCATTTCATATGAAATTCTGTTATCACACGAGTTCAAGAACGAGTGTCACAACAGCCATATGAAATAAGTTTTTTATAATATTTTTTATATTTTGCCCTTTTTACCATTTTTTAAATTATTTTTTTATTTTTATGTAATTACGAAAATTTTTATTTTAAAAAGTATGTCGGCAGCACTGTGTAATTTATATAATTTGACAGTTGTGACATTTAAATTATCAAATGTTAATGTTTTAAAATATTTTAAAAAGAATAATATACCAGTAATAATATATTATATAAGTAAAATATTAAATTCATATTCACAGATACTTTCTTAAAGAACAATATAAAATTAATAAATTGCTATTAGCCACAAACGTCATTGTCAATAGTCTTGCCTTTAGATACTTCACTCATTTCGCCAACCATTTAAAACAAAAATTTGCGTGCGTAAAAGTTACATTACGATACGGAAATGCGTTTTATAATGAAGATTTTTATAAGTGCAAAATATAAAAAAATAATTAAGGCTTTTGAAATGACACAAGACAACTAATTGAACTGATCCAAATATTTCAAGATTTCATCACTGACACCGCACCAATCGAATCCTGGAACTATATGTAATTATTTCTGTTCTATGGTATAATTATGAGTTCTCTGATTATTAAACTTGCAGGCCTATTCTGTATCTAAGTGGAAGTGAAGCAACTTTATAGCAATTGACTGACAAGCAACTGTAGATAGTAACTTTTTAACCACTTTCAATAAAATTGCTATTCCAGTGACTACTAGTGGTTAAGAAAGAAGAATGATTAGCCACCCAAGTTTGACAACTGAGAAAATTGAGAATAGTTTATTTTTTTATATAGAATGTGATACCTATGTTGATATCGGTTTTTTATTGTACCTAACATGTTTGTATTAAAAATAGAAAATCTGTTGCTAGTAATTTACTTTTCCTTCCACAAGTTTTAAACTTGATGCTCTTTAGGATAGGGTATAAAGTATACTGGGTTAATAAAAATTATAAATAATTAATAAAGAATTATTTAATTATTAATCTTAAAAAAAATGTGAATATTTTTTTAAATTGTGTTTCGCCCATGTGAAATGGATTGCTCTGATCCCTTGCATTTTTATGGATAATACTGACTCGATCACTAGAAAAATATAAAATTTTATACTATGTTCACAATTTTTAGTATATTTTACATACTCATTGTGTATTTCAATAATTTCATGATTTAACAAAATATTCATAATCCACGGATCCATATTCCTACCTCACTTCTACCTTTTCTGATAGTTGCTAACTTTAACAACCACAAATGTTGTGGTTGCTCAGAAACAACTATAAAGTAACTTTCGTAACCATTGGCTGCTTCTACAGAATACCATTTGAAGACAAGTGGCAACCTAACCACTGACCTTGCTCTAAACCACTTGCTCAGTAGCAACTATGCGATACAGAATAGGCCTGTTGATAAATCCCAATTTTTCTTACTAGTTTTGATATATGACAACATCACAATTATGACGTGCAACGATTTTTGTTTTAATTTTACTAGAGTTTCGGGGTTTTGGTTTCTGTGAATAAGAAAGAGATAAAATATAAAAAGTAATTCATAAATAGTTTTGTTCATGAACAGACAGACTGTATGTAATTATTCTTGTACATGGTTATTAAAAAATCTTTGTATAGGCTGTAGTAAATATAAAATCTATTGATTTCTAGAATTGTTTTACCGGAAAAAGATTTTAAGGTATCTAATTGTTGGTATAGAGTTGATAATTCTGTAAAAATTGTTGTTTAATAATAATAACGTCTTTATTATTATAAGAAAATAAAGGTCGAAGTTCATTTTCTGCAATTAGCAAAGCCATTACAGGAAATGTTCTTCCACTTAACCCTAGTTAAATACAATCATAATAAACAAAAGTAACAAAAATTATCATTAATGTAACATTAATTAAGTATATAATATTATCTTTATATATAGTATCAGTTGGTTTCTATATAGGTTCATTGTTGCAATTCAAGTAAAAGATTTTTAAGAGAAATTTTAAAATTTGTAGTACCTACTACGAAACTTTAACAACTCTGGTAAAGAATTGTAAACTTGACAGACTTGATATCTATAGGACCGTCTAAATATTTCTGTCTTGAAATTGGGTACCCTTAACATCCTTTTACTGCTTTAATTCCAGACATTTGAACTGATTCCTTATATTATAAAAACTACTTCATACGCAGTAAAAAATTTTAAATTTATTATTTTAAGTAATAGATAATGACATTTTTCTGTAAAATTTCCATCAACACGGTAAATCACTCTGGCCGAGCCAGTTGCGATTGCAATTGTTATTTCACCGGAGTTCCATACACATTGATCAGATCCTGCAGGAACCTGCAAGGATAAATCGGGAAAGCTTTGGCCTAATTCCATCGGGTCGACGACTCTTGTAGCTATAAATAGAACGGTAACAGGAGAGTGCACGAAACTTTATCTTGAATGGTAACGAAGAGGGGACGGCTTTTGGGGTTACTAGGTCATTCCAGTCTTCGGCAAGCTCAATGATGATGACGTCACCGTGCCGTTTAGGTACGCTTTTTCTTTCATAAACGATGGGGGGTGAGAGGACCACATCCCCACCCAAACATCCGTACTGACGTCAGAGAAATTTAAAGCCGATTGTTGAACATAACAATGGGAATGTAATCATTACAAAAGATGCGCTTTGTTGACTATTTTTGCAAAAATAATAGTACCTTTTATTTATTAAATCGTTTTTTAATATTTTTTTCATATAAAACTGTCAATAAAACTGGAATTGGTAGTAAAATTTGACAACTTTGCGACATTTTGTTGTTTACATTGCAATAAAATAAAGTTATAATTGCTTGGAAATACAAAAAATTTAACTATTGGTTAGAAGAAGAAGTTTTCGACAAGGCACTTTCTAAAAAATAACTTTAACATTAAAACTAAAGAAACATAACCTAAATAATTTAGATATATATGACAACTGCTGTATTTTTAGTTTTTAATAAATTACAAAACGCCACATTATTAGAAACGTTACTGTCACCATTATATCCAAACAAAAATTTGCCTTATTGTAGTAAATTTGCCTTGAAGATTTTTATATTATGTATTTTCTTGTCTATGAGTTATTATAGTGCTAAATAGACACATTATTCTCGTTAAGGAATATTTGGAGTTGTATTTAAAGAAGTTTTATTTTGTTTTCACCTTAGAACAAAGTAAAACTTCTTTAAATAAAACTTAAACTATTCCTTAATGATAATAATGTGTTTATATAGCACTATAATGTCAAAAACTCCACAAAAAAACAAGAAAATTCACAATACAAAAAACTTCAATGCAAACTAACTACCATAAGGCCACAGTTTGTTTGGATATAATGCTATGACTTATGTCAAGCAATGGTGACAGTGACCTCACAATAATGTGGCGTATTAAATAAGAAATATGAATACATAACCAAAATTAATAACTTAATATTATCAAAGTATCAAAGTACACAACAATTTTTCTAATGATAAATATACCTGTTTAAAAAAGTTGCAAAAAGTACAACAATCCTGAGATATAGAAAAAGTAGAAATGCTACTGTTTAAGTTTTAAATTAATTTCTAATTTGATCATTCTAATTAATATATTGTCTAGTGACTACATATCAATTATTGTGTTCTATCATGGAAAGGAGACATTTAACGTTGGACGAAAAGAATCGAGCTGTAGGTCTTCTTGAAGGTGGCATGCTGCAAACTGCTGAGCAGATGGGCTTTTCTCAAAGCATTATCAATAGATTATAAAATCGTTTTAGAGAAACTGATATTCCAGGCGAGCAACATCCAGGATGGGGACGCTCTACAATAGCAACTCAAGATCGTTTTTTAATTTTAACAGCTAGGAAGCAACCAACAATAACTGCTCCTGAGTTAATTACGACTTTACAAAGAGCCTATAACTTATCTATTGTTCGAGAACAGTGCAAAATCGTCTTCATCGAGCCAGCTTGTTCAGTAGACGACCCCTGAGATCTTCACCTCTGTCTAGAGGTAATCGCGCTTCAAGACTGAAATGGTACCAAGAATATCAGAATTGGTCTACTCACGATTGGGTTACAGTTTTATTTAGTGACGAATCTAGGTTTGGATTTCACCCAGAATCTCGTAGAACAAAAGTTTGGCGACGATCTGGAAATGTGGAACGATTAGGAAATGTTCAGGAAGTGAGCAGAACAGAGGTGCCACAATCATGGTATGGTGGAATAATTAAAGGAAGCCGGACCGATATCTTTTTCCTGATTCCTTCCTAACAGGTCAATTATTTTCTTCGTCCTATTGCTGTGCACTCATTTGCTGACGCAGTTGGTGAAAACTTCCGCTTAATGCATTTATTACCAGTCCACATACAGTAGTTGAAAAGCGAGTGAATTGAAGTTTTACCATGGCCAACACAATCTCCGGACCTTATTTCTATTCACTCCAAATATGGGTAACATTTATGTACTGCTTCTGTGAGCAGAGTGGGGGAGTATACGTTAAAGTGGAGGTCACCCTAATTTTAATTTTTCAATTTTTGGAAAGATTTTACTAAGATCTTAAATTGATTTTAAATTATATGTGTGTATTAAATTGATATGATCAAGCAATGTCCGAATTGAAACTGACATTTACTCTATTTATAACCTTAAACTTGAAAAAGCATAACCTTATTAAATAGAAATCCTTATTATTAACTCAAATACACAATAAATTGATGCAATTTCATATTTACAAAATAGAATTGCTATCCTTAAAGATACTATAAAGCTGTATTTATAGATTAAAACAAAGCACCTATTAACATAATTGAATATAGGTATTATACGTATTTCTAAAACGAAGCTTACGACTAAATATGGTAACTGACAGTATTCTATTATAGTGAAATAAATATCCTTGAACTAATTCTCCTATAATTAATAAGAAAATTTCGATTAGGGTCAAATGAAATTCAAAAGAGAACGAAGGATGCTTTTACATTTTGTGAAAACATGTTACGAATTCAAACTGTACATGAGCTTTTGTTACATATGTTTATTAAACATATTGTAATATTCACATTGTATACGTTATTAAATATCAATCATGAGCAGTGTCAACGGTAAAAAAAATCAAATCCTTACCTTATCAATACAATAAGGGATTAATAGGTATCAACATAAGTCTTAAGATAAATCCATTGCATTTATGCAGAATTGTAACATCATCAGACTCCCATTCATTGGCCAGTTTCGCGCAATCGCAATAATTCAAAATTCAACTCGACTTCCAGCTGACCTTTTCTAGGTTATGTTTATATTTCGATTTTTTGAACAACAGATAACAGATCGAAATAATTATACAAAATGCTGTACCTACGTCCAATCAATCGTCAGAAGAAATTGAAGGGCATTCTGCGGCTATAAAATATTCAAGATATTGTATATAAAATATTAATTTTAAACACACATTACTTCACCTGATGCATTCATCACTTCACTGATTGTTTTCCATGCATTATTTTTTCGTTCATTATTTCGGAAGTCGGTATGCTTTATATCTACTAAGAACTGCCTCACCAGTTCTATATCCATTTTGTACCTATTTTATTTTGAAATTAAGATAAATGAAAAAATTTCCCAAAATGGCACAAAGCAAGATACGAGGTACGACCCGGTACGAGAGTATGTTACGTTTTGAATTTCTTTTAAAATGCAGAATTTATCATAATTTTTAGTCATAAGAATGAACTTTAAAACTTATGACTAAAACTTAAAGGCCGATTAATGCAACGTTCATTATAATTACATTAACATTACAGTATCATTAAGAAAAGTTGAGCACCCATAATGGAGGCGTTCATGCAACACATTAAGGCATTACAATTACATTAAGCCCACTAAGAAGTTGGGAACTTTCAACTTTTCATTTACATTACATTATATTCTTAGTGGAAAAAGCGCATGCGCAGTACGATAGCAAGGAAATGTGAATTCGTATTTATGTCAAAATTCCTATGTTTAGGTCTCAGAGTAATAAGTAAACATAGAGTAGGCATATTCCCTACTACTTGTCGTCGAGACCGATTTGTTTACAAGCAGAGCATTGCCAGACGTTGTGTTTTGTAAGTACAAAGTAGGAAACACAAACGCAAGAATATAATTTACAACAATTTTATTTTACTTTTAAGAGAAGATTTTTATTCAGAGAAAATATTCTTTAATACATTTTAATATTCACTTTCTTACCTTTCTATAATATTGATAAAAAAGCTCTAGACCAATTGTATCAAATACCAACACCGAAAATTTGGCATCAGTGCCTCTGTTTGTAATTGTTTAGAGGTGATTAGCAATTTTTTCGATTTTTCTTGAATTTTTGTGTATTTAAGTGAACTTTATAAAGTGTTTTTATTTATTTTCAATATTGAAAATGGTGAAACCCCGAAAAGCGTGTATAATAGGTGCGTTCTTTTTGACTGAGATCTCAGCTCACTTCAGTTGAAGTGATCTGATATAAAGTGATGTGAGTAAGCACCAAAAAGAACGACAAACGCGCGACCTACGATTTCTTTCTCCCCACCACTTTATTTCCGACTCAATTCTAACTGATACCCCCGCATAGCACATTCAGCATCGGTAAAGGGGGAGGAAAAATCTCAGCTCACTTTGAAGTGAGTGAATCGAAAAGAACGCGCACATTACCGATGTGAGCTGAGATTAACTGAGATCTCAGTCAAAAAGAACGCACCTAATATGTGGTACTTCGCAAAATGATAATCTAACCTATCACCGATAAGTTATTCACTACATTGGCGTACAATTAGCAATTTCAATTAAAATATATTACAATTAAGAAAATCAAATTAATAATGAAATACATATAATATCCTTTTAGATTTCCTTCCGATAAAAATATGTTAGAAGTAGAGAAGAAGAGGTATTACGGTGAACTCTAACCAATTACACGCCACTGTACGGCTGTGTTTACCCACACCACTAAATTTTCCATCTCTCTCAATTATAGGTTCATTGCAATTGACTACAAACTGTATGTTATTGTGTCTGAGGTTTAGGTTATGTTGATATTGAAGGCCAGTTTTACAAGCAATAAAAAATATTAGAATATATTATTATCAATATTATATTATTGTATATTAGCTAGTATCATATGGATCAAGGTGCATTAATTGATCTAGTTCGTCAATATGAACTTTTATATAACAAAAAGCACAGGGAATTCAAAATTCTAACAAATTGGCCCGAGAGAATGCCTGGAAGACTATTGCTCTAATTATGGATCATCCAAGTAAAACTTTTTTAATATTGTAGCAGATGCAGAGAACATAACATAACTGTCGTGCCAATAGTGGACAATATACGCATGCACTAATACAGAATTTATAATGTAATTAAGTCTTGCATGAACGACAACATTTTTTTAGTGAAAGTGTAATTATAATGTAATTATAATGTTCGTTGCATGAACTGGCCTTTAGACTTATGACCAAGTGTATAAACATTTTAATTGAAAATCAATGGTTGAACTTTCTCATGACTTGTTACATAAAACTTATGATTTATGACTAAGTCTTAAAACTCCTGCATAAATCCACCATCATTTTTAATGATGATGATTTATCATTAGTGATAAAAATTAATTAAACAATTGAATGTAAATACCTCAAATCTGTCACTTTTTCCAGAAGATTATAAAAGAGCTGGAATTTTTCAATTTAAGAGAGAGTTGAATTATGACTTTACGCCGACTCCACGATAGTCAATTTTAAGTTTTCATCATTTCCATGGTATATACTGTAAATCAAAAGTAAATTGTAAAGTGTATTGTATAAGTTAAAAAGTTAAATCATTTCGTAAATGTAAAACGTCTATAAAAGTGTTTTTTTAAGTATTAAAATCAAGTACTTACCAGATCATCAGCCGAGTGATAGCCATATTGGTTGATGGGAGTGGCCAATTGGAAGATGACAGCTAGAACCACAGAACACGACCATAGACATTGAACAATAAACGTGAGTAAATGCACATTTCTATGTTTTACATTTGACTTTCACATTATATTGAATTATTTTTATGCAAAGGAAATTCTCAAATGTTTTTTTTTGTTATTAAAATATTGGTTGTTGTTATATCAAATTTTTTTCATAGAACCATCAACTTTTGGTATAATTCATCCTAAAGCATATCAAAATAAATAATTAAAAATATTCGGCGCTCTAGTTTCCTAAAAAAAATTCAATTTAACTGGGCATTTTAAATAATTTGATTCAACATTTTAAATTTAATAACAATTTATCATTTCTAAACTCTCTCTGAGGTGAGATTTTCTTGGTGCTCTATTAGTCATAAGGTAACTGAGCTAGCTACAAAGGATAAAAAATATTGTAGTACTTAACAGGCAATTTAAAATAACAATAATAAATACAATAAACAATTAAAAATCAGAAACATCATAATTTATTATAAAAAAAGTATATGAAAGGCTGCTAAACCATAAACTAAAATCATTTATAGAACCACAACTTAAATACTCGCGGAGTTTTAAAAATCTTTGATCGTGGAAAAAATAAAGTCTGCTACTCAGTTAGAATGAAAATTCGTGATGTTCGTGGTTCCTCTCGCATCGATTTTTCATTATAACCTTGTTACAGAATATACTATTCTGAACTCAGTCATAAAGTTAATAAACCCTTATAATAATCAAATCTCTTTGACTCTTTTTTAGTCAGAATACAGAATAAAAATTATGTCAACAATGTTTTGAAATAACTTTCATCATCAGATTGACAGATTAAAGTTACATTTTGGTTTTATGAGATTACTATTTAATTTTAAATAAGTAGACCAAATATTGTAGGAATTAGACTAAAATATTAAAGATTATCCTGGATGTATCTGCTTCCATGATCAGTATAACTATGCAATAAATATTGTATGGTCTAAATTCTAAATGGTCTCCAGTTCAATCCTAACGTGATTAATCTTTACAAAATTAATTTAAAGTTTGCTCGTATTTTCATCTGTGAAGAAATTCAATTACGTCAGCAAAATTTTCCCGTAACCCAAATAAAACTTTCGTGAAACTAGTTTTAATTAGATCAACAAAAAATACCTAAAATGTGCCCTTGGCAGGTTGCAAAACGATGAGAGTTTGACTGTTGTAACCTAGATTCCATCCTGCAATCTGCGTAAGCATTACGTTGATGACCCATTTATAGGTCGGTGCACTGCAATATGGCGTCTCGGGCAAGAGTCTATTTTATGTAGGGTGCGATCAATCCCGGGTTAAAAAAGCTCATCTCTAAATTCTACAAGCTAAAAAAGGTGACTCTTTTCTAATAAATAAAGGTTTTATACTATTTTCGAGTATTGAATATACTAGATTAAAATTTACCCAGTTATTGTAAGGTACAGGTAAATAATTTTAGGCTAAAGTGTACTAAAAACATAAATGAAAGAGCCAGTGCATCGTTTTTATTTTAGTAAATATTATTTTTTAACAATAATCACGAATTAAAATATGCTTCAAACCGAACACGTTTTAATCCACCTAATGACGTCATTCTTGTGATAACTTATGTAAAGTTATAGTTGTGAATGAAACCATTTGTTATTGCGCAAATTAATTACATATTTTCAACAAAAGCTGGAGCCATAAAAGCCTCCAGCAATCTACCGAAAATTAGTATTTACAGGAATATAATTTTTTTGTTGAATGTGTGTTTAAAAACTTCTGCTTTTATTTGAAATAAGAAGTTTTTTGTTTATTATTATTTTGTTTACAATTACATCACAGTAACTGCTCTCCAAATACAAAATTGCAAATGCAAGAGTTTAAAAAAATGTTTCGTCCATAAGATACCTTGGTATAATAATAGATCAATATTTAAAACGGACGGAACACATAACATCTGTTGCGAAAAGAATAAGAGTTTTAATGAGAACATTTTATCAGCTAAGGGAAATTATGTCAGGTAAAAACCTTATTATAATATACAGGGTGTCCAGGAACTTAATGCCAATCAGATCTAAAAGATCAAATTTCTCCTAAACCCTTAATTTTATCGAGTTCAAACAAGAGTACATTTTCATTAGTAAATGGATTGGAAAATTTATTTTTGAAATTTAAATATTATTCAGATGGTCCCTATTAAAATTACGGATTATTAACCAATGGGCACAAGCCGTCTCTGCTTATCTGTACGTAATGTAGATTCATTTATACCGTCAAACACAGGACATGGATGTATGCAATCCGTCACTGGAATTTTATAGTATTCCAATGTATAGTTTAGAAATTATGACAAAACAAAAGTTTTTATTTCGAAACTTTAGAGGTCTATAACTCGGAAACGAAGGCTCGTATGACAAAAATTTATTTGAACTTCAAACATTATTTTGACCTCATCTATTTGCTTCCGAATTTTTGGCATTAAGTTCCTGGACACCCTGTATAATGCTTTTGCAGAGTCAATAATAAGATACTACATAGTAGCTTGGGAGGAGCATTCAAGACTACAATTGGCATTTTGCAAACTGCACAAAATTTACTTCTGAAAATAATCTTCAAAAAGTGCAGATTACACTCTACTCTTCTATTGTACCGAGAATCCAAAATTTCAAATATTCAAACTATGCATACATATCAAAGCTTGTTTCAATTATATCATGAAAAAAATAAACTACATATCTTTAGCCTATGTGGGTACTAGAAACAATACAAACTTGAACGTTAAAACTACATTAATTAAAAAATCTGTTGCAAAAAACTCATTTATATATTATGCACCAAGATTATATAATCAAATGCCTCCATATTTAAAAACAATAAAAAAATATAAAATATATAAAAAAGAAGTTAAACAGTATCTTGTCAGTCATCCTGAAATATTGAACATATAAGTAATGGTTTCCTATGCTGAAAAGTCGATGTCATTATCTTTGCATTTATTTCATATTTTTATTTCTGTTTTTTATTATTATTAATGACAAACATTTGTTAAATATATATATTTTTTTTGTTTACTGCTTATCATAAATATTACAATTTCATGTAAAGTGCTTGGGTAGTGTGATTTTACCGAACAAGCATTTGGTTGGGCATTTGGTTTTATGATGAATGTCATGTATTTATATATGAAAATAAAATTGAAATGAATTGAATTGAATTTTCAACCGTTTCATTGTTTATTGTTCTCAGTACTTTGGTATGGATACATCGCCCTCACTTTATATTTTACACAGCAGCTTCTACATACAGCGTTTGTTTTAGATCAACAAGGGAGACGACTCAATCGGTTATGTCCACATGCCCAACTACTCAGTTACAAATATGCATATGCAGCAAGTTGCACGCCAATATAAAAATTTTATTATTATTATTTTATCTTTTTTATTTATTTATCCAGTTTTGTAGGTGGAATAAATTATACACAAGCTAACTACTGCCTATTTATTAAATAAAATACACACTTAAATTACTAAATTCAGTTATAATTTATTTATTCCACTCCGATTTATATGCACTTATTTCACTGCTCACTACTTTCTGCACTCTAATTGTCCTCTGTTAACTAAGATTGTTCTGGCTGATAACTGACTTCCTTACGCGTGTACCGCCTTTTACATATCCCTAACGTCTCGAACGTTCCAGGACGAACATTCTAGTAGGAGAGAAATAGGAAACAACGGGAAGGAGCAACAACAACAACATCGTCATCCCTAGATGTAATTACTACTATTTACTTTTAGTTTTTTTTTAATGAATTATCTATATCAGTAAACTCTGTTTAGAAACAGTGCAACTTGATGGATTAGTACGTTGGATACACGAAGGCTTAAGTCAAGAAGAAGTTCCTACACGGCTAAATGTGTCCCAAAGTGTTGTCAGTCGTGCCTGGAATCGATATTTGGAAACTGGTTCTGCAGCGTCCAGGCATGGAAAAGGACAAGAACGAGCTACAACTCCTGCTCAAGACCGCTTTATAGCTGTAACTGCAAGAAGAAACCGAACAATTACTGCTTCGAGAATTAACAGCTTCTTTAGGCATGCTACCGAAAGAGTAATATCTAGTCAAACTGTTAGAAGAAGGTTGCATGCATGTAATTTAAGAACCAGAAGGTGTAGTTCACAAAGAACAATAAATAACTGCACAGTTAAACTAAACTTCCACTATTTATTTGAAAAATTCGCTTTAAAATCAATTACAGCTGTTTCGCTATAACTAGCATCGTCAGATTGACATATTGAAATTACATGTTGTTTGTTTGTAACTAGGTGCTTGATGTTGATAAGGAGTTAAGGCTAGACCAAGTAAGGAAGTAATAAGACATAACAATATTAAAGCCTAGATGTTATTAGCCCTAAGGGATTATCCTGGATGTATTTCCCTCTAAGATCAGTATAACTGTGCAATAATATAGAAAAACCAGGAAAAAACTATATCATGCTGATCTTTACAATAACTTAATATATTTATGTTACAATAATGTCTTATCTATGTATAAAATAAAGACTCAATCAAAGTAAACAGTTTAATAGTGGAGAACTTCCAAGATTTATTTGTTCATTAACTACTTTAAACTGTTGATCTGCTAGATGTCTTTTAATTTCAAGTTCTTCTAGAAAATCTAAATTTTGTTTTTTATCACAAATGTGTAGTATATGAATGTCATTGGTGTGTATAAGTGAGTTTGTATGTTGCAGTAGGTGTTTTGCATAGTTCGACTTATCTGGTTGTTGTAATCTATATGCTCTTAAGTGTTCATTAAATCTTACTTCAAAATTTCTTTGTGTTTGACCTATATATACTGCATTACATTTTGGACAATTAATTTTGTAAACACCAGATTTTTTTAATTTTGGTAGTTTTGTTTTTACATTTAACAATTTTGTTCCAATACTATTTTGTGTTTTAAATGATATTAATGCTGATGTTGATTATTTTTTATCGAAGTCATTCAATACCTAGTAAATAAAAATCCTCAATGTCCAGAATTATATGGAACAATTAAATTACATAAAGATTCAAAACCAATTAGACCGGTAGTTTCGTATGTTAACACTCCTAATACTAAAGTAGCTAAAAAATTAAATAGTATCCTTATTGTTCTTAGTAAGATGAACTTCCAAAAAGTAGAGGTTAACACAATCAATTTCATGTAGTTCACAAATTTTTGTAATATCTACTTCAATTGTTGAGCAGTGTAGTTTTAACGAAAATTTATTAAAATAGGTATAGATAAATAGGAATAGGTAATTTTTAAACTTTTGCCTGTGAAACATTAGAAAATGTGTCAAATAAAAAAGCAAGTTATGTAATATTAAAGACCTCTAATCGAGTTTATGCAGTTTCACTATTAAATATTATAGTGATATTTTTCTGATTGAAGTATCTAAGATTTAGAAATCATACAAAGCGTTATTAAGCCAATCAAGCAATTATTCTTTTATGTTTACGTCAATCTTGATATCTAAAATTTCCAAATTAAGTGAATTATTTACATCAGAAACCAACATCACAGGTAAACAATAAACAAATATCGCCAATTCCATTTAACGTGAAACCGTGTAAACAGGTTTATTTACATTGGATGACGTTCAATCAACTTCAGAAAAAATAAATCTAATGATGAAATTGACAATTGTACAGGTAAATTGCTATTGTACAAACCAACAAAAATATAAATTAAAAAGAAGTAACATTAGAAAATTGAACCATCTACTTTTTATAGTAGGTATATAAACTCCCTTTTATCTAGTATTTTACTTCTTTTCTAGAATATCTAAAGATTTGTCTACGCAAGCTGGGATCACAATGTATCACGCCATAATTCAACCACATTTTATTTTTTACTTTTTCAATATAAGTCAGATAAGTATCCTAAATGCAAAAGCTTTAAAATCCAGTAATGAGAATAATTTTAAGAGCTCCTAGATTGACATGAGTTTCTTTTTAATTGAAATTTCAGTGGTTTACAGTCTCTTAAAGTTATTTTATCCAACTATGGTATTTGTATCTTTAGTCTATGAATTCATTAGTTTTAAAAGTTTTTAACGGGTATAATAGACTACCACATGAAATTAAGTCTAGTTCATTATTAAGAAGTTTTAAAAGGAAGTTGGCTGAACATATTAGGAGTATACTCGTACATTGTTTAGACTGATTGTATGTCATGTTAAGAGTGAAAACGCAAAATTTTAACACCCAGAGTTGAGATATCTACCCTATCCTAATTTTCAAACGCTCTACGGCATAATAGTCTGGTCGAGAAGTCATTTAAATCGGATTTGGGTTAAACCTATCCGTAAAATCTGATTTTGGTGTCAATCGATTCGAAATGACAAGTAGAAAAATTTTCCTGAATATCAAAATATTTTTTAAAAAATTCCCTATTGTTATTAACAATTTAAGATTTTAGAAAAAGGGGGTTTACATTTTTGTTAATAACTCAAAAACTATAATAGCTAAAACAAAAAACTGAACGGATTCTTAAAGGGCAGGAAATTTCCAATAAAAAATTCCCCGAATTGTAGCTCAGTTATTTATAGGTCTAAAGTAATGTTGAAAATGGCGTCACTGTAGCAACGACCAAATGACATAAATTATTTTTTTTCAATAAATGAATATTAATAAAAAAAATTAAAAAAATTCTAGCACTAACAGAACATATCAGAGAACGAATTTCTGCAGTCGAAAAACTTTTTTCGTTATTTTTCACATTTCTATCCATTTGATAATTAAAAAATTACATCTTCATTGTTACTAACTTTAAATTCGTTACTGTGAGTAAAATAAAAATACAAGAATTTTTTAACCCTTGGAATCCTTTATCATTATGCTACTGAACAAAGTTACATAACAAAATTTATTAATTTTTAAAAATTGAAAATGTTAACAAGCAAAGTAAACAAATGCCATTTTAGATATAAAAAATTTAAATTTTTTTAAACAATTGTTTACAGTCGTTTTTAAAACGCTATAAATAATATAAATCCAATTCTTTTAAATGTTTGTGACCAATTGTTTAAAACATTTTTATAAACAAATGGCTTATTTTTCAATTTAAAAAAAAATGTTTTTGCCATTCTATTGTTTATTAAAAACCATGATTTAAAAAAATTTTTTTTCTTCAAAAATTTTTTTTTATTGTTAATTAACGTTTTTGTTTATTAACAATTGTTTAAATTTAATATTAAGATATTAAAAAAATCCTAAAAATCATAATTTTTTCTTCTCTACAAACAAGTATTTTTTTTTGAATTTTTTAGTTAATTATTTAATTGTTTATTAATTAAACAATTTGTTATAAACAATTGCATCAACAATTAAAATTTTTTTATAACACCTCACAACATACTGAATACCATAGTATACGTTTAATTTTTGAAAAAAAATTTAAAAAACGTGTAAAAAAATTTTATACAAATAAACTGCATATTGTATAATCTTCCGTATCAAATAACTCAAAATTTCTCTGTATGACATTAAAAACTTTAAACCCAAAATTGCTCTGTATATTTTTTTATAACCCGTTTTATACATTTTGAAGTAAATGATTATAAAAAAAGCAAATTAAACTTATTACTTTATTTCGTTTAAAACGTATATGAAATGTCCTGTGTATAATTGATAAATGGAAAGATTTTTTAAAGAATTCAAAAATTTTAATGTTATACAACCCTAACAAGATTTAATTGTACTGGATATAAAAAATGAATATTTCTGCATTTCGATTACTAGTAACACAATATGTCAATCTGACGATGCTATTTCGATAGCGAAACGGCTGGCATTACATTTATTTAAAGAATAAATAGTGGAAGTTAATTCAACCTTTTAGTTGTTTATTGTTCTGAGTAACATTAGCCATACACCAATTTCAGACCCAAATTTCGTAAAAATTTAAAAATCAATCGATATGAAGGTGAATGAACTGTAGTCGCATCCTGATTGAAAAGCAATTAATTGCTAATCCCATTTTATCCTGAAACATTATAGCGTTCTACAAGGAAATCTAAATAACAGAAAGGTGGACACGATAAAAAAAACTTTAAAGAGAAAGCACATTGTCTTACAGCTGATACGAAAGAAAAAACGGCATTAGGTAATGATTTTCTTCTACATCACCTGTTTGATATTATGGCACGTGCTATTAGAGAAAGAAAAACAAGTCGTGGGATTGTTATATTTGAGCAGTATAATATACGTGACTGTAAGAGAAATACTTCAACACGCTTTATTAAAAATAAATGATAAGATTGAATTATAAGACAATTAATAAAAAAATATATTAATAGTCTGTCAATAGTTTATTACCTTAAAAATAGAAATATATTGTAATGATTCAAAATTAAATCAAAATAATCTTACCTTATTTGCCAGAACAGTCCATGTTTTATTAAGAAAAAGGATATATAATAATAATAAATTCTTCAAATATATGAATTTCAAAGCTTCTTTTATTTGAAATTATACACATTTAACTAGGAACACTAAATAAATTTGAGTCCAACAATAATTTGAGTAAAAACACTATATATCAGTAGTATGGTTGGATTATCTTCTTGTTAGATGTCGAATCTTGCATCAAATTTAAATTACCTAAAAAACTAATAGAAAAATAAGACATATTAGTTGCGATAAGTAATGTTTATATATCATTATTCTTAGTTAGATGGACTTCCAAAATGTAAGGGTTAGTACAATAAATTTAATTATTAGAATGAGTTTATTAAGAAATTAATTAGCAAATTAAGTTTTAATATCAACAAAACATAAAGTATCATTGTTATAAAGTAGTGTAGGTTATAAAATATGATTTTAGAGTTAATATTTTAATTAAACAATTAATACCAAAAAGAAAGTTATTAGTATATGAACTATACAATTAACTAAAGTCATAATTAAGTTTATAACAAAATAAGAAATTACTTACAGATAGTAATAGACAGTAGTTTTAACATCCATAACAGTGGGTATAACATTGTAAATTCAAGTACTTGAATATATCTGAAAGCATTGAATTTGTTAAATAACAGCATATGTAATGTAATATAAACATAACATGTGATTAATAAACCGTTAGTGACATGGTGAAAACCATCAAAAATCAATGACAATGTGTCCGAACCTATAAAGTGAAAAGACACCAGAAATTGAACTATAGGAAAAAAAATATGTTAAATGAGTTATTAAGGTGAAAGGACACTACAAACAAGACAATATGTAATAGTTATAATGTATAAAGAGTATAATTGCAAGGGGAAAGGACACTTGAGACTCTGAGTATAAAGTATAAGAACAACATATAATTGTTGTTATTATTATATGTATTTGTTAGTAATATGTTTTGTATCAAATTTGTATATGTCTAGTGTAGAAATATTTTGTTAATTATATAATATTGGTTAAAATTTGGATAAAAAAATGGCGGAAGTTAATTAATTTAAAAAGCAATTTATAAAAGATTTATAAAATTTTAGTCATAGCAAAAGATATCCATCAATATTTGAAGTATTAAGGAGTATGTTTATGTAAAAATTAATTAAATGTAAAGTGTATTTGCTCATAATTTTTTTCAAATATCATTATAAGTTTACAAGAGGTAGCCATAACATCGCTCTATTTAAAGTTAAAATTTAACATGGAAAAAGTAAAATTTAATTAATGGAAATTAATTTATTATCAATTATAATAGTTAAAGTTTATTTATCACCCATTAAAGAATCAATTAAATAAAATTAATTAAATAGATTTATTAGAAAATTTCGAAAAATTGTCTATACAAACAATTGAATTTAAATAATTTATGTCATTTATGTCATTTCAGGAGAAAGAGTATAAATACCGTGGAATTATCTTTTTTTTTGTCAGTTCCATTTGATTCGAAGGCGAACCTATGCCGAAAAACAAAAGAATTTACTTAAAATTTAATGGCAAAAGTGTAAAGCTATAAGAAGTCGATACCCCCACCTAAATAACTGTCAATTTGGTAATTTATGTTTAAACCATTAAAATTGGAGAAATTGAAACAAATTGAAACAAATTGAACACATTTAATAAATGGAAATAGTATAAATAATCACCCACCTAAATTTTATTAGGTTCCTGGACATTAAACCAACAAAATCTTAAAAAAACTATCAATCATCGTACACCAAGGGAAGCAATCGACGCCATTGTTGCCTACAGGTATTGCTTGGAACACAGAACTATCAGAGAACTAATGTACGAATCGATTAATAATTTCAGTTCTCACATGCTCACAAAATTATACCAAGTTAGTCACAACGTAATTAATAATCAAGTAAGGTAAAATTAAATTGAAAATATTTAACTAAATAATCATAGCCCGACAAATATTAAAATTTAATAATAAAAATCATAAGAAATAAATTTAATAAAATAAAAACTTCAAGAAAGACCACGATTTTCAAATAAACCACTATGATTGCCTCAAAATCAACGAGATCAATCTTAATCAGCACTAACCCATAATCGTCTTACCAAATTTGAAGAAGAAGACTAGAATTCTGAGGATGAAGAGCAAAGCGAAAAAGTTGTTATTGAGAATGCTAGAGAAGTTGAAGAAGAAGACAAGAATTCTGAGGTTGAAGAGGAAAGCGAAGAAGTTGTTATTGAAAATGCTAGAGAAGTTGAAGAAGAAGACAAGAATTCTGAGGGTGAAGGCAAATGACAACGGTCTTATCGCATCAAATGACAAGAAAATAGAAAAACATTTTCTTGAAGAGTTTAAAATATAATTTGGGCGTTAAAGAAAAATAATTCTATTTTTAACACTACTTGTCTGTAATCGCAGACAAATTCAGGGTAGCCGTTTATATTTTTAGCCAAATAAGGACAAAACGTTACCTAATTTGTAATTAAAATGGAATTTATTATTAATGGGCGAACCATTAATAAATAAGATTTTAATAACATTCCCACACACATACATTTTGTTTTGAAATGAATTTATTTTAATTGGAAAATCTTATATTTTAAATGAGTTAATAAAAAGCAAACAAACTTCAAAGGGCCAACTAATTAGGTTTGATAAAAATTAGTTGTCAGTATTATTTAAGAGAAGTTAAATCGATCTTTTTGATCATTATAATTTGTGGTCGTGGCTTTAGATGGGTCATTTATACTTTACAGTGAGTATAGTAGTTTTCACAATAAATGGTATTGACTGAAGGATTATAATAAAACCAATTATACCCTTAAGTTGTAAAATCCGAGATGCACATCATAAATGTAAAAGGACCTGATTCAGGTAATTTTGTTTCTCAGAGAGGGATTTTAGAGGATTATAGCAACAGAGTAATAAGTAAACATAGAGTAAGCATATTCCCTACTACATGTCGTCGAGACAGATTTGTTTACCAGCAGAGCATTGCCAGACGTTGTGTTTTGTAAGTACAAAGTAGAAAAAAAAAACGTAATAGTATAATTTACAACAATTTTATTTTACTTTTAAGAGGAGACTTTTAGTCAGAGAAAATATTCTTTAATACATTTTAATATTCACTTTCTTACCTTTCTTTAATACTGATAAAAAAGCTCTAGACCAATTGTATCAAATACCCACATCAAAATTTGGCATCAGTGCCTTTGTTTGTAATTGTCTAGAGGTGATTAGCACTTTGTTTCCTGAATTTTTGTGTATTTAAGTGAACTTTATAAAGTGTTTTTATTTATTTTCAATATTGAAAATGGTGAAACCCCGAAAAGCGTGTATAATTTGTAGTACTTCGCAAAATAATAATAATCTAACCTATCACCGGTAAGTTATTCACTACATTGGCGTACAATTAGCAATTTCAATTAAAATTTACTACAATTAAGAAATGCAAATTAATAACGAAATATATATCCTTTTAGATTTCCTTGCTATAAAAATATGTTAGAAGTATGGTGCCATGCCATAAGTGTAGATACACACAATGCAAAAGTCTAGGGATATTTTTATAAGTCGTTGTGTTTTCACCTGTAATCAACTTGAAAAAGTAATTCAAAATTTATATTTTAGATTGTTGTTTAATATGTCAAAAACATTAAAAAACATTAACTTTTTTACAAAAATAACAGAAAACTGTACAAAAATAATATTCTAAAAACCACTGTTTTTTCAAAGGTCAAAAAAAAAATACAAAAAACACAAAAAATAAACTTAAAATAAAGTATGGCCACCACGTTGATTTATCACAGCTCTACATCTAGCATTCATGCTCAAAATTACATTGTTAATGTCTGCTTGAGGTATTTGTGTCCATTGTTCTCTCAGAAGCTCTCGAAATTGAAATTCATTGTGAATGTTGCCCATAAGTGGAGTAATTCGTCGTTGGAGCATGTCCCATACATGCTCAATGGGATTCAAGTCCGGTGACTGTGCTGGCCATGGCATTACATCAATACCCTCGTTATCCAACCAGTTTACTACGATACGGGCAACATGTGGTCGAGCGTTATCATGCATGAAGTGAAAGTTATCTCCAACAGCACCAGCAAATAGACGAATGACAGGTTGGAGAATAGTATCCAAATACTGCTGACTTGTGAGAAAGCCGCGGGGGAAAATGAGCTCAGTTCTTCCGTCAATAATGATTCCGCCCCATACCATTAATGTGCCACCTCTGTATGTGTACACTTCCTGCACATGTCGCAAGCGTTCCACATCTCCAGGCTGTCTCCACACTCTCGTCCGACGAGAATCTGGATGAAATCCAAATCTGGACTCATCGCTGAATAAAACTGTAGCCCAGTCGTTGTTAGTCCAATTCAGAAACTCTTGACACCAGGTTAATCGGGCAGCGCGATTGCCAGAGGTGGACATCTCAATGGTCGCCGACTACGAAGATTAGCTTCATGGAGACGATTCCTCACCGTATTTCTGCAAATTGTCACATTATGTGCCCGCTGTAATTCATTAACCAACTCGGGTGCTGTGATTGTGGGTTGCCTTCTAGCGGTTAAAACTAAATACCGGTCTTGAGCGGCGGTTGTAGACCGACCACGTCCTGGATGTTGCTCGGCTGGACTCCCAGTATCTCTAAACCGACGCCATAATCGACTTATGGCGCTTTGCGAGACTCCCAACTGTTCGGCTACTTGGGTTTGTCGCACACCAGCTTGCAGGAGGCCCACCGCCCTATTCATTTCATCCAATGTTAAATGTTGTCGTTCCATGGTAAAAACACACTATCTTTAACACACCTACTATGCAAGAACAGTATGAAATGACTAAAATCGGAATTAAATACAATATTAAAATGTCAGTTTTTTCGTCCCTTGTGAAAAAAGTTCTAAAACACGTATTGTTATCTGTTTTGAAATTTCCTTAAGTTCGATCCTGTATCACATTTGCATCTTTTACCTGATGATTTTCTACACAATGAGATAAAAGGGGGTAATTTATTGCAGTTAATAAGCCAAAATGTGAAAAATACTATACAGTTGGCCCAATAAGCCGATCCCTCGGCTATATATCAGCCTTGAGTACAGAGACTACGGATATCAGAAACTATTCATGTAATAACTTTAGGAGAATAAATCCCATGGTAAAAGTGGCCCAGAGAAATCGCTATATATAATCGCTAGGGGGCGTAACTTGTAAAAAAAAGTTTATAAATCAGTTTTTTGGGGAATATACCCAATTAGGTATACCCAGTGTTAATAAGTAAACTAGAAAGCAGCCTAAAATCCGCACAAAGTGGTTAAAGTACATTTTTTTCATTTTTTCAAATAAAGAGTGGGGGAGGGTGGGAAAGTATGTTTGGATAAATACATATAACTTTGGTTATAAACAAAGAACTATAATATTATATCGACAATATAAAGAAAATACGCTTTGCTTGGTGTCCGGAGACATTCTGAAGTAAAAGTACAAGCGTATTATTTTCATAGTTTTAGGTGCAAAGGTGAATGGCTTTTTACTTTCTACCTAATCGAAAATTGTATAAAAACGCCGATAGAAAGGATTATGGCTTTGATAAAACATAATAGGTATAAGTTTTCAAAGAAATTGATACAAAGATATACTCAATCAATCAGGAGACGTTAATTAATCAACAAGAGAATATCAACTCATCTTTACCCTTTGGTTCAACGAACTTACACAAACCTTTTGAGAGTCTCGAGCGACATTGTAATTTAGGAATCATTTATCTTATCTTGGCAAGGTCCTTTTGAAGTTGTGCGTTGATGCGGAATACTAATTTAGGGCTTAAACGATGTTTAGGTATGGGATGAGTATACTTCCTGGTTTAAATGCAACAAAAAATTACATAACTAACTTGGTTGAGGTGAACGATCTCAAAGCTTCGAGAGTTCGACTAATGATTCCATTCTCAAGGGAAAAGGCATTTAGAATATGCGAAATATTTTCTTCAGATTAAGTTATAACTTAGTAGGTTGTTTTTGAAAAATGAAAGCTATACTTTGTATCCCACCGACAACCAAAATACCTTTAATATTGGTAGACTTTTTTAATAAATTGAAAAAACAAGTTAAGAGGGGCGTCAAAAATGTGACAGCTGAAAACGGGTGGCAAGCCTGAATTGTACCCAAAATTTCAATCATTTTGTAAACAACAAATCTAAAGAACGCCTTTAAATTACGTATTCAAATTTTAACAGGATATAGCTTAGACCTTTCTCTAGGAGATAAGGTTTTTTAGTTAAGTTTTATATTGTAATAAAAGAGATATTGGTGTTTAAGTGATGGTATGTTTTTAAAAAGTTTGACAATTTGTGATCACGAATTTTAACGCCAGAAGCTTAACTCCTAAAGAAAGCATAGAGAATGCGACTAGCAAAATATGAAATTAAAGAAAGGTATATTTTTTGAGATTTGTTGCACGCAAAATTTGAACATTGCACTAATCTGTCAATTTAGTTCAACAGTTTTGGTGGCGCTTTTTTCAAAGACGTAAGTCGATTCTAATTCTCCAAATCCAAACTTCACTTAACACAACCAACCTAACCTTATTTTCATTTCTCGTTTATAACGTCAAAATATATTAATTTTAGTGTTTTGCTTTTAAATATATAATTGTCTATATTAATATTCGTTTATAATTTACCAGAAGTTAAAAAAAATTAATTTTAAAGTATATTTTCACAATTTGCGTTGGTTTTTACATCGTTTATAGCATTATCCATTATTATATGTGCAAGGAGTTTAGTGTTATGAACAGTTGTTATTTCCTAAATTACTTTTTACTTAAACACAGTTGTCTTATTTTAGTCGAATTGGTAAAAATGTGAGTTTTGAGACACCCGATTTTTGTTTATACTTTTTTTTAATCTTTTAAGTTACCTAATCATTATCTTATATCTTTATATGTTAAATAACTAAACCCAACCTAAGGGATTTACATTTATAAATTAAAACCACATATTATGATATTAACAGCTAAGTGTTAAACTGTTTTTCTAAATAGGCATGATAATAATGTCCACAAAGTAAGGGTTTCTACAATATGTATTTACATGTTCAGTATGCATAAATATAATAGCTTTCTCTTTAGATAATGTGAAGAATTAAAATTTACAGTCATATATGTAATATTTTTATTAAAACAGTTTTACAAATTTGGGTTGGATACTGGATATGTCTGTTATCTTTATATATATCCCCTTCACCATTGAAAGTTTGTTGGTAAATGATAAAACAGACCAAAGGGTTCCATATTTATGTCAGAATGAAGTTCATATATTTCCATAATATGGTGAACTGGGTACATATAATTGAGAAAATGAGTCCTAAAAAAGAAAAACATAAAACATTTACTTGTTATTTACTAATAATATGCAAATGCTATTTGGTAATGTTTAAAATATAATTGAACCCTAAAATAAACATTTGTATTTTAAAACACATAGTAGCCCACAATAGGTTTCATATTGATGTAGCCATGGGTTCTATAAGGGTCCAGACTCAATGTTTTTGAAGAAAGAGTTATAAAAAATAAAAGATTAGAATTAACAGTAAAAATTATTAATTATTTACTATAAATAGAATAAAACCTGTGTAGGCAGTTACTTCAGGTCCAAAGTTTTTGAGGAAACAGTTCTAAAAAAATTAAAGACTAGAAATAAAATATAAAATAATTCATAACATTACTAACTCAGTTACAAATTTTGTCAGTCTTCTTACTATCAACAGAATACCACCAGTGTAGGCAGTTACTTGAGGTCCAAAGTTTTTGAGGAAACAGTAGCATATATTTTGAAAACCATTGATTTATTTCTCCAACAATCTAATTATCTAAACATAGATGAAATAACATATATGGTTGCCAGAAAAAGTATATTGCTAAAAATAGTATTTTCAGGACATTTTTGAAATACTTTAGAAAAGTAGTAACCTATTGAATCTTGTAGAAATATACATACTCCACCTAATAAAATGATCAAAAATTAATCAAATAGTTTTGATTTAGAAAATGATACTAATATTCTTCTTGGTCTATCCTACTATTTAAAGTAGACAAAGGATGGCTCAAAGGACAAGTAGCATTAACACTTCTCTGAGATGCCCTAGTAAAGCCTCTTATATGAACTCAAAAAGGTATAGGTACTCAAAAAGAAGAAAATTCATATATCTAATATGCAAAATACCTATATCAATACATCTTTTAAAACTAAATTTGATATTTAGATCTCAATCATAGATAATAAAATAAATAATACCTACCTATTAATTCTAAAAAAATTAAACCAGTAAATAAACAAATTAAAACTTACCTTCTGATTACTAGATGGAGAGTGCTTTCAAATGTAAATAAAATATGGATCTTTATAAAATAAATAAAATTTTTTCATTTGTGTGAAAGATACCAGTTAAAAAATTAAAGTTACAATCCTATTGGATACATTTTAATTTCAATTAATTCCACAAAGTATGGGGTTGACATTTTTGGAATATAATTAATAGCCATAATTTAATGATACAATTAGTTTTATTAAGATATACCCACATTAACAATTATTATGTTTAGTACTTGCAAGAGTATTGTTGGCCAATCGCTGATAGTCAGCTTATCCCACTTCTTTAGGTATCTTGAAAACGGGTGCACAAAGTGTATTTCTATATAGATACTAGATTGGTTAGTTATTATCGTAGGTTATTGAAAACATGGAAATATTTTTTCCTACGACCACATATGAAAGTGCTAGATTGCACACTTATTTGTACTTAAGAAAGTAGCTAATATCAATACACGTATTGAAAAATAAATATCAATACACGTATTGAAAAGTAAAAAAATATAGTTCTATGATCTGTGACATTTACGTCAAATTTATCAATAGTAAAAACACATGAATGTCAAAGCAAGGACCATTTAATTTTTTTTAAATCTTCCTTGTGTCAAATATTATATTGTAATTGCCAATACAAATTTTCCTGTATAAAGTAAGAATAAAGAATAAAGTTTCTTATAGGGTTTTAAATTTTTTAAAAATAAACAAATTTTTATTCAGTATTATTATTTTTATAAAAACACTTTTAGAAAGAAGAACAGTTTATTCTTCTTTTTTATATTGGGTTATGTTCGACTGTGTCGAATGTGGATTTTTGAAGTTATGTTTGTGTTTCTGTTTACAATTATCTTTGCGTCTATTATTATTACATTACTTTTCAATTAATTTCACCAACTGACCATTTTACTTTTAATTTTTATAGAGCCCACAAAAAAATTAAAATGTCATTTATCTAATAAAGAATTTTGATGTGAATTCCTGAGAAAGGTGGTTATTTGATTTTAATTAATTATATTTCCATGCAATATATAAACTCGTTTAAATCCTAATTTTTAACATGACTAACAATTAAAATAAATTTTATAATAGTATATTAAACAACGCATTTCATATGGAATTCTGTTATGACACGAGTTCAAGTTTAAAAAACGAATCGCGAAGCGATGAGTTTTTTAAAGAACGAGTGTCACAACAGCCATATGAAATAAGTTGTTTATAATATTTTTTATATTTTGCCCTTTTTACCATTTTTTAAATTAATTTTTTATTTTTATGTAATTACGAAAATTTTTATTTTAAAAAGTATGTCGGCAGCACTGTTTAATTTATAAAATTTGACAGTTGTGACATTTAAATTATCAAATGTTAATGTTTTAAAATATTTTAAAATAAATAATATACCATTAATAATATATTATATAACTAAAAGATGATATTGATATTCACAAATACTTTTTTAAAGAACAATATAAATTTATTAAATTGCTATTAGCCACAAATGTCATTGTCAATAGTCTTGCCTTTAGATACTTCACTCATGTCGCCAACCATTTAAAACAAAAATTTGCGTGCGTAAAAGTTACATTACGATACGCAAATGCGTTTTATAATGAAGATTTTTATAAGTGCAAAATATAAAAATAAATTTAAAATATTTATTATAATAAGAAATATTGGGGTCGTAGGAAATATCGTGTACACAACGCGTTGGAAAGTGTATTTCTTGCACTCGTTACGTTTCCGCACTCGCCACTACGCGGCTCGTGCTAAACTTCACTTGTGCGTAATACTTCACTTTCCACACTCGTTATGTAATATACTATTTATTATTATATATTATATTAAAAATACGTGCAGATCACATAGTTTTAATACTAATAATTTATGTCCTTTTTAAAAAAAGTATCCTAGGAAGTATCCGGATACTTGTATCCGAATACATTTTTAAATGAAAGTATTCGAACTTTTTAAAAAAGTATCCGGATACATTTTGAGTATCCGTATCCGGCATCCGGATACTTTTTTTTCTTTTTTTCAATATCCGACCCAACTCTGGTTAGTAAAATAAATTTCATTTATTAATTATTTGTTAGGTATGCCGAAATCTTATTTTTTTTTTATATATATCGATATTTTAAATCCTAAAAACAATTAATTTGTTACGCATATGAAACACAAATAACTTCCAAAATATATCCAAATAGGATATTTATTAAAAAATATACAGGTATTTTTCATCTGTTTATGGTCTCAAGGTCAAATGTATGTGTGTGTCGTGGAAACATTTAGAGATATACGAAGCAAAATTCATATTTTCATCTCTGTCTTAGATAAAGAAAGCCAACAAGCTCTAAAAATATTCAAATTTATAATAAAAATACTAATTGGAAACCACTATCGCCATCTACTCTACATTCTTGTAATTTAAAAATAACCAGATTTTTCACTAAATTCAGGCAGTCTTACCAAATTAGAAACGCCCCTCTTAATTAATAATAATAATAATGTAATAACAAAACTATCAGAACTAAAAATATAAAAGTAATTATGCGCCAAGGGAGAAAAGTGAGTTATTATTATCGAGGTATTTAATGGACAATAATACACTTTTCTACCGTGGCTTATAATGTAGCATTTTTTCACTGGCATTCTATTTTTTTTTAATTAATTTTTAAAATTAATAGAGGAGAAGGTGGGAATATTGAACCCTACTGCCAATTTGGAACTCCTAGTCATTTGACAAACTGTAGGCGACATCTAGGACTTGATAGGTTAACGACAATCACAGATGTTAGTGTTGCAAACGTAGAAAACCGCAGAGGGCTGGATGCGTTATTAACTTCAGAATGTAAGGTTATGAAAATTTGTGGTTATGAAGGTTTTATTGCGCAGTTTCGTATCAAGTATTGAGAAGTTCAAACTCAATTGCTTTAGGTGCTTTTGTTTGGAAAGCCTACGGCATCGCATTTTCGAAGTTCTAAATTGATATAAATTCTTGTTTAAAAATAAATTCTGGATAATGTTTTGTTTTATGCTTTGTTGTTAATATGGAACCCCTAAGGTGATGGTAATATGGAACCCACTTACTGGGGTTCCATATTACAAACACAGATTATCTTCTCTGTAAAATCCTAAAACCTATGTATTTTATTACAGAAAGGATTTCGCAAAGAACTAGAAACCAAACCAATACCTAAACGAAAGGCCTGGGACAAGCAAGCCATGATAGATGCTGTTAAAATGATGCGTTCTAAACAAATGGGATTCAAAAAAGCTGTAAAAAGGTTTCATGTCCCTAAGACAACTCCTCAGCGATTTGTGCATAACGTAGAGTATTCACCAGAAAAAGTCGTTACAAAAAAACTGGGCAGGAAACCAGTTCTGTCTCTTCAGTTTTAGGCAGTAGAATTGCAGCCCAGTTCTTCCAGATTAACGAAACTGATCTTGCAGAAGCAAGAAGTAGCTCTGTCCCAGACGTAGGAACAAAACAAAGTAATTTTGTATTGTCCGTGGATATTTCACCGGTTCCAACACCAAAAACAAAAACGTCCAACAGAGACGGAAAGCTTCTTCAGCTGAAGTGATTACCAGTTCTCCCTATAAAGCGAAGAATCCTTGTCCAAATCTACTGACAGGAAAAAGGTTCCTAGTCTTCAGCTTGGAGATAATGATGCTATTCCTAAAGAATGTGATGAATCGCGTCGTAATAAGGTCCAAAATCCAAAAAGACCGGGAAGGAGTGCAGAAAATACATATAAAGGGAAGAAGTTCAAAACAGAAGCTGCTGAGTCTTCTGATTCGTCTGATGAGGACAATGTTGACATCAGCGTGTATTCAGGTTCTTCGGATGATCTTGACATTCCAGCTGGAAGACGTCCATATTTTTTTCCATATATTTTTATTCAATGTGGATAATATTTTAATTGAAGTAAAAGCAGTAAAAGGCGGACGACGAGAAAAAAAACGATCAAAATATAATAGTTATGTACATGTACACCAGATTTTTTATATAATAAGTAAATGCGCATGTGCGAACGCTGTCAACATTATAGTTATTAGTTACATTTTTTCGTCGTCCTCTACATACCTTTATGAAAGTAAGAACAACTCGTCATGCTAATTTTTACAGAAAGAAAACCCACCGGCAACTATTTTTTCAGAAGAATGCAGCAGCCTATTTTTTATAACACAGATCTACGAAAATGATTCAATCGCCGTTTGCGGACGAAAGGACGATTTTTTATCCAGAAATTAGTACGTAAAATGTAACTTTCTGAGGTCGACGAAAAAATATATTTTTCTGTTCATTACTTACCTAAACTATATGTCTTCAAACGTGTACGACTGGGTTTAAAACCAGTAAAAGTATATTCATAACCTTAATTTCAAATAAACCTAATTAAATAAAACTCGTAAGGTCCAATAAGTGGCCAACGCTAGTGACGGAATCTTCCATCTTTTTGTTAACGTTCTAAAAATGTACGGTTTTTTAAATTAATGAATTGTTATTACGAATTTGAACTTTAATATCTATATTTATACAAGCAAGTAAAACGAAAATGTAGCTCTAATGATCGGTTATGAACTATACTAGTTATGAAATTAATTATTAACGTGACATTTCAATCACGTGCTAAAAATTCTAACGTTTATAGTACAGGAATTTTATTAGTATAAGTTCGTGTTAAAATTTTAATGAAGTGTTTTGAAGTTTTTTAATGTTTAAGATATTTAATGGTCATGTCATAACTGATTCTCGGAAAGTTGTTTAGTTATTATAGTTATAAGGACGTAAAAACTACAGTGGGTAAGTATTTATGGTTAGTATTTAAGGATTAAAAAATGTTACAATAATCATCTGATTAATTTAAGATTAAAAGTAACGGTTTAATAATGAAATTAATGTGAAATTTATAAGAATGAAATTAAAAAATGTAAAAATTAAATATATACATTATATTGTAAAAATTACTTTTGTAGAATTTTCTAATAGAGGAGTTCAGTCTACGGTCAGTGTGGCCAACAAAAAGTGGTTATCTCACAAGAATGCCATTTAAGCTCTACCACTCAAAACATAAAATTTTTGCATGATTTTTATCATTAAAACTATGAATACACCACCGAAGCGTAAATCTTAAAATTTAAAATGATGAATACTCGACCTATCGGTGGTCAAGAATTCCAGGAACTTCTGTCATATGTCATTCTGTCGATATTTGTAAGACTAACTGGTTTATTGATATTCGTATAAAAACTAAAAAATCTCATTGAAAATAAACACTATTAAAATCGACTATCAACAATAGCAAATACAGCGATAAAATGAAAGATGACATAAATTTTTGAAATTTATTGGTGGAAATTTTTCTCTAAATATTAAGAGAATTAATTCCATATGCTTTTTGTTGGAGAAATCACATTTTCTCTACATATTTGGCTTGTTTGAAAGCAATTATTGAGGTTAGATCACATATTTTTATTTTTATACTGTGGTTAGATATAAGCACTTGATAGTATTTAAAAGTAACAACTTTTGTTTTTTGTTTAGCTATTAGTTTTTACCTAATTAATAAAGTAAAAAATAATGGATCCAGTAAATTTGCAGTTGCAATTGAATGTTGTGAATAATTTAGAGGAGGCAATGGCGATTGCAAATCGACCAAAACAACAGTTTTTAAGAAACCGTGATCCTAGAAATATTTTATCTGATATTGAATTTATTAGACAAGTTAGACTTTCAAAAGAGTTAGTGATATATTCTAACAATTTCTTTTTTTTTTGACCTTCTGTAACAAAACTTCTCTTAGGAGTCACCATTGTTTTTAAAACAAAACCTAAATAATGAAAATAAACATTCAAAGCACATATGTGTAACCACAGCAGAACTATACTAGAAGTGTCAAATCATTGCCAGGAGTCACAACCTGTAAAACATAAAAATTAAGGAAATGCTTCTTCCTAATTGGTTTACTACATACTTAGAAAAGACACACGTCACATACTTAATTCTCCAGCGAATTATATTCTCCTACTGTTAAAAAATCAAGTTTTCAAATCTCCAGAGAAATTTGAAGGAAGAAAAAGTTCTCTGGAGAATTGATTCTCCTGATTTCAAAAAAAAAGTCCCTGAAAGTATTGGCCACCGAAAGGTCGAGTATTCAACTAAAACGTCATTTTAAATTTTAAGATTTACGCTTCGGGGGTGTATTCATTTTTCGCAATGATAAAAAACATGCAAAAATATTATGTTTTTTATATAATTATAGGCAGAAAGATTACGGTCGATAGCCATTAGGTAACCAATAAAGATATCTCTCTCTCTCTCATATCTTTTTGTTTAATTTTAATTGTAACTAACTATATCCCACTAGAGATGATAGATGCTAATTTTTAATATTAAAATTGATGAGTCTCCGTGAACAATTAATTTTATCTTCCATTATCTATGGATAACAATTATTTATGACGGCAAAATAATAATTTAAATCAATAACGATATACCATTATAAAACTTTTAAAAACTTGTTATGCAATATACAATTCTTCATTTTCTGTCTTGTACCTGTTTACATGTTCAATAATCTCGAACAAATTTCACCGAACTATAACGCAAAAATGTGACGTACAATTTAAACTCTTAATTGTGTTTTGTCGCCTACCCTCCAGAACCTGAAATAGGAAAAGAAACGATGAAAAGTCACGTTGATTAGCCGGTGATTTTATAAGGATATATTTTGACACAACGTCTGTTGTATCGATTTTGAAAAGCATTCATGTTTGGATGAAAGCAATGTGTAAATGCGGTTTTCGGTTTTGCAGTTTTGTCGGGATTCTAGAACATGCTGCGCTGCCTATAATACAAATACATCATATCACATGGTTTTATTTAAAGACAACAATGGTTAACACCCCATGCAATTGTTAGATACCATTTCAAGATCTTTTGTGCCATTAATAACTACAGTTTGACGTTTGAATTAGGTAGCTTGGCGTAATATAGTAACAATTAATTTGCACGACACCATTATTTTAGTTAATTATATACCAAGTGCGCAGTAACAGTCGAGTCGTAGTAGGTACATACAAGATTTTATTATTCACGAAAACATTATCTTAAGCGACGTTGTTTAGCTCATAAATATCTTCTCAAATGTCATGGAAACATTTATGAGGTTGCTATGAGCTATGTAGGTGCCATGAAACATTGAACAAGCTGCTATGAGCTATGCAGGTGCCATGGAAACATTCAAGGGGTTGCTAAGGGTTGTTTATTTAATAAAACAACGCTGCATTTTTGTAAAAATTGACAAGCTTCGCGGTTTATCGAGTCTTCCGTCAAGGTCAAACACAGTTTTTAATTGTTACCCTAACCGCCATTAGGTCGCTACTATCAGAAATTATGGCCGCATGAACCGAACTGTCACTATCTGGGGGGTTAGTTTTGAAATATTTCACAAGTGAAATTGCTTATTTCGATCAACCCAAGTTTTGAACTAATTTCATGAGTGAAATAAAATTCGAATTCGAAAATATTTCACAAATATAATACGAATACTATTTAGCTGTCGAAATATATATTTCACTTGCAAATTACCTAGTTTATTTGGTTACAATCGTCGAAATTTAGAAATTTTGTGTTATGGTTTTCTGCTTGTATTTTCTTGTTTTGTTTTTTGAATCTAGTTTATAGCTAGTTAGCAAAAAATATTAGATATTAGTATGATATTTTCATTAATTATTGGACGAGAGTGAAACGAGAACATTTTTTAATAAAATAAATAAAATAATAATTAAATAAATATAAAATGTCAATAACAAAATAAATGAAATATTCTAAAAGACCTTTTTTTCAAATTTGCTTTAATACATTTAAAAAGTTTTTTCGTTAGTTATCCAGTAGTCAGCCTCCCTGGAGATGAGACTGAAAGTCCACCACACATAATAACCGACATTGTTGCATACTGTGTGGGAAAAGGATTGCAGTTAATAATAGGATGTGATGCGAACGCACACCATACAATATGGGGCAGCACGGACATCAATAAAAGAGGTGAGTCTATTTTGAACTTTATCTTATCCGATGGTTTAATTATCTCCAATATAGGAAATAAACCTACATTTGTCACCAAAACGCGCAAAGAAGTTTTAGATCTAACACTCTGCACGAATAAAATTGGTGATAACATCATAAACTGGCATGTGTCTGAAGAACCTTCGAGTTCAGACCACAGACACATAAGATTTGATCTAAACATTTTTCCGTCGGAAACAAAATACCGTAACCCAAGAGATACGAACTGGACGGGGTATAAAGAAGCCCTCATCTCAAGGAAGGTATTGAACCACTTAATAGTACCAAAACTATAAACGCGGCGGCAAAAATGGTAAGTGAAGCTATATTGGCGGCATACCATGAAAATTGCCCTGAAAAAACAAGGAAAAACAAAGGCACTAATACAGTCTGGTGGAACAACGGCTTAAGGAAGCTTAGGGCGGAGGTCCGAAGCCTCTTTAATAAAGCCAAAAGCAGCCAGGACTGGGATGCCTATAGGTATAAGCTCACGCAATACAATAAAGAAATACGTAAAGCCAAAAGGAAAACGTGGAGGAAGTTCTGCGAGGAGATTTCAGACACTCCGGCATGTTCCAGAATCCACAAAGTCCTGGCTAAAGATGGAACAACCAGTAAAGAGGTGGGTTTCTTAAAGAAAGCTAATGGCACTTACACAGAAACCAAAGAGGAAAGTCTTAAAGAACTGGTATATACACACTTTCCTGCCGCAACAACCCAAGCAACCAAAAGACGTCCATACGACGTCATAATTTAGACGTAATGACGTCATTTTTTGACGTCCCTATGACGTACTCACGACGTGAAAAAGTCACATGATTTTGACGTCATTTGGTGACGTCCCCACGACGTCATAATTTAGACGTAATGACGACATTTGGTGACATTATATACACAGTTCTAAATTATTTATAGGATTTTAAAAATGTATAGGAGAAGTTATTAATAATAATAAATTAGTAAATAAAAGATTTTTATTCTCTTCTCATAAAAATAAAACAATAATAGGTACATTATAAATCAAATAAAAATACATAACACATAAAATACATATTACAGTATCAAATATAAAAATATTTCATAAAATGTAGATATTACATTCAAAAAACTATTCACCAAAGATTTTTTTATCAAATATTCGATAATGTATATACCGCCCATAGGCTATAGAATTTGGAATACAATTAATAGTGACTAACTATAACTAGCCTAATAGTGTAGTACATCATGGATTAAAATAGCTATGTAGTAATGGAAATTATGTAAAGGATGATTGGTCTCCCAACATTGGAAAAACATCGTAGTTCATCGATGAATAAAAGCAGATGCCTCAACTTGTACATCTAAACAAAAAGGTAGCCATCTTTTAAAGGTGATTATAATTTTTCATTTCTGTCTATTTTATTGAGGATGAGCATAGTAGAATGTTTGATATTGTATTTCTTAATATAAATCTTAGAAAACTTACTTTTCTTTCTAATTCCTGGGATAACTCTCCTAGCCACAACACAACTTGCACAATTCACGTTAACTTCACAACATATAACAACTACTTCCATCAAGTCGTTGTTTCACGTGTGCTGTTGTTTCACTTGTCAAAAATAACGGAAACGGAAAACACTCCAATGACGAGGAATGTATACAATGAAGCGGGAGATTTAAACAAATCTGTCACTCCGAATTCCAAAGTAAAATATACGTATAGAGGATTTATCACGAATGTGGATACTATCTAATAAAATAAATTATGTAAGATACAAATCAATCAGAGTGTAGTAGGAACATATTTAAATGAATTATATACCGGGGTAGGGGAAAAATTGAGTGTTGAAATCTGCATCCGTAAGAGAACGTGTGTGTTACGATATGCATTTCTATCGCTGGTATACTGTGAACTCACGGTGTTGGAAGGCCGAATCAAATCGTCTTTGGCTAACATTTTTTAGAAAGATAACTTTTTATTAAAGTCACGAAACAGAAGTTATACCAACGTCGTTCATAAGACGTCGTTACATCGACGTCGTACCAACGTCTATACACTGACCTATGACGTCTGTGACCAAATATCACCAAAAAAGGACGTCGCCACGACGTGATGTTTAGTCAGCTGGTTACCTGGGAATTCTGGATGACTCAATAAGGCTAACCAATCTGGAACAAAAGCTGACAAGGCCAAGTTCGACAGATTGGAAAATGGCTACAGAAGTCACAAGACCTAACAGAATCAGATGGGCAATCAAAAAATTTAAACCATTTAAGTCCCCAGGGATGGATGGTATACACCCCATTCTATTACAGATGGGGGTGGAGGAGTTGCTACCACATTTAAGTAGGATACTAAAAGCTTGTTTGGCATGGGGTATCTTACCAGAAGTATGGCAAAAGGTTAAAGTCATCTACTTACCAAAGGTTGGTAAAGTATCGGACCTAACACCAAAATCATACAGACCAATAAGCCTGTCATCCTTTCTACTAAAGACTTTAGAGAGGCTTTTGGACAGGTACATAAGAGACGAAGTGCTAAAAGAGCACCCTCTAAGCAATCGTCAATATGCATACCAACCAGGTAAATCAACGGAAACGGCATTAGATGACCTAAATAGGTTGGTCTCTAAGTCTATAGAGGACAAAGAGATTGCAATGGCTGCCTTTCTGGACATCGAAGGAGCGTTTAACAATGTTACAACGAACTCATTGATAGATGCAATGAGTAGACGGGGCACACCTCAAGTGATATGCAGATGGATAAAGGCAGCTCTAGAGAATAGGATTGTAATATCCTCACTAGGGCAAGCTACCATCAAAGCGAAAGCAGGTGGAGGTTGTCCACAAGGAGGAGTTCTGTCACCACTACTTTGGGCAACCCTAGTAGACGATCTCCTCAACGAATTATCCAAAAAAGACTTTCAGTGTCTAGGATATGCAGATGACATAGCGATTGTCATCAGAGGCAAATTTGCCGGGGTATTATCTGACAGAATGCAGATAGCCCTAAACACGGTTGAAAATTGGTGTAAGCAAGAGAGACTAACAGTCAATGCTCAAAAAACACAAATTATCAACTTCACAAAAAAGACAACATTGGCCGGTCTAACACCACTAACATTGGGGGGAACAGTGATTCCAGTAGTCAAAGAAATAAAATACCTAGGAGTATTCCTGGATCAAAGACTCTCATGGAACACACACATACAAAAAACCACGCAGAAAGCTATATTGTCATTGGGCAGATGTAGACGAATGTGTGGAAAAAATTGGGGGCTTAACCCCAAAATGACCATATGGTTATATACAAGGGTTATTAGACCCATAATAACCTACGGGTCAGTGGTATGGTAGACAAAGACACAGCAAACAGGAGCAGTAAGGCTATTAAGTAACATACAAAGGTTAGCTTGCCTGTGCGTTACGGGGGCCATAAAAACTACTCCTTTAGCTGCACTGGAAGTCTTGTTAAACATTCCACCACTACACATATATATACAGGGCGAAGCGAGAGCAGCCATGCACAGATTAATACATAATCAGCAGCACATAAGCCAATCGCATGGGGCTGATAATGGTAAGCTAATCAAGGAACTAAAAGCGGATAACATTTTGGGGCAACCCATTGACGCAACAGTCACGAGATATAGCTTTGCCAATAAATTTAAAATAGTTATACCAGGTAGGGAAGACTGGGAAAAAGGTGTACCCGTAGAGGCGGAGTCAACCTGGTACACGAACGGCTCAAAGACGCCGTATGGCGTGGGAGCCGGCGTAGTCGGAAGGAAACAAGGGATAACATTCCCAGTAAGTCTATCCCAAAATGCCACGATTTTTCAAGCAGAAATCACGGCAATTCACTACTGTGTAGAAGAAATTAAAAGGCTGGATAGGACGTACCGTTCAATAGCCATCTTCACAGACAGTCAGGCGGTGCTAAGGGCACTAGATTCTGTAGAGGTCAATTCTAGGCTAGTATGGGACTGTGTGCATGCTCTGAATACTCTGGGGATCGTAGCAAGGTTACGGTAGCTTGGGTACCAGGGCATAGGGGTCTAAAAGGCAATGAAAAGGCAGATGAAATGGCTAAACTAGGCTCATCAATGCCTTTTATTGGACCGGAACCCTTCTGCGGCATTGCAAAAAATATAATAAAGACGGCCATGAAAACATGGGTGGCACAAAAATCACGGGAATGGTGGTGGAATTCACCAGGACAAAGGCAAGCGAAACAGTTCATAATGGAACATTCGCAAAAGTTTACGTCAGACTTATTGAGTAAAGACAGGAAAACGGTCAAAACTGTAGTAAGTCTATTGACGGGGCACTGTAAGCTAAACAGGCATCTTAAGCTGATGGGGTTGACAGAGACGGATCTGTGCAGATTCTGTCACCTAGAAGAGGAAACACCAGAGCACATCTTATGTCAGTGCGACGGACTGGTAAATATGCGGTTCCTGACTTTAGGAGAAGAATATCCATTGGCAAGGGACTACATGAAGGTTACAGTCTCAAAGCTTATAGACTTCGTTAAGAGAGTCGGACTGGGGGATGTAATCTAGTTTTTCGAGGACCACAATAGATCTGAAAAGGTCGCAGTGGAATAGGCTTCTGGCCACCTCTTAAACATCTATCTATCATATTTAATTTATTATAAAAACAAAACGAAAAACATATAATAAGCCGTCTACTGCCTGAACTAGTAGGAATGTCTAAAAAATGGAAATAGAGTAAGAGTCTTAAGGGTGTAGCGTGTCGGTCTTTATTTCAAGTAGCTTCTTTATTTGTTTAATTAAAGTAATTACAAGGTGTTTCTATCTTTCTCACCTTAGTTTTTGTGTAGTTTGTTTGCTTAATCGATAGCGTTCAAAAGATAGTGGCGCCCTCATTACTTATACATCACAATCCTTCCTATAGTGAGCATTAACTTGGAGTCGAACCACCCCTGGAGAGGGTCTCAGCCGGGATCTCTTTTGGAGAGTTTTTTTTAGTTACAAATTGGCGCCCTGCCTTTTTGGGACTATTATAGTTACAAATTGGCACCCAACGTGGGGCACAGTAGCACAGTATAAATATAGGTGCACGTCATCAGAGTGAACAAAACGCTCTGTTCGTTTAACTTCCTTCATTCGTTTGCTACTGTCAATCAGTAACTTTTTCACTGTAAATTTGGTAAATATTGAAATTCGTAGGCCGCAAGTTATTAAAAAGCATAAAGAAATGCTTTAAGAAAAGTTTCGTAATTAAATTGATTGTACTAACCCTTACTTTTTGGAAGTCCATCTTATTAATCTGACGATGCTTAATAGCGAAACGGCTGTCATTGAGTTTTTTAAAAAAGCAATTTTTAAATAAATATTGGAAGTTTTGTTAAAACGAAGAGTTTTTTATTATCCTTAATTTCGTAATTAATTTTATATCAAATAAAACTCCTGGACTAAACTTCAAACGAACATAACTCGTGCTAAAATATTTTATATGTTGGTACAATTGCGCTCTGTTGCCGCGTTCAAACATGGTTTATCAGGTGGAATTTTTCACTTTCTGGACTAAGGTGTATTGGTTGCTTATTGAACAATTTCTTTTTGTTGTAATCATATATATTGGCAAGATTTTGCTTGTTGATAATTAGCTTAAATTTATTTTAGATAATAAATATATTTAATGTTTATGAAACATTTAATTGGACTATTATATACATTTCCTTATTACTAATTTATACAGACCTTATTAGGTAATACTTAAATAGAATCATTAAAATATGAAATTCTAATTTAGTGATAAGCTATTAACCTCAAAATAAATCTCTTTTAATAACTAAAATCACACTAAAATAAGTTTTGTTTGGGCTACAACACATAACCTTTTTTTTAATTATCTGTATAACTAACCTATCTTTATTTTGTACTCAAATAAAAAGAATATTAGAGAAACTTCGTTTAATATTTACTAGATTCTAGTACTATTTTAAATGCTTGGCAACATAGTCCCGTTCTGACAGCTGTGACGTGCAACCAGATTTATACTGGACCAGGTATATACACCATTTTATTTTAAATATTAGCAAGGGTACGAAGTAAAATACCCCCTCGTAATGTTTACGGGTCTTAATATTGCTTATATTACTTCTGTTTTATTTTATTTAGTTTGTGTTTACATCCCACTCTGCACTAGTTTTTTGTATAGGTATTTAAAATTTCCATAAAACTATACCTACTTCTTTGTAATGTTCATAAATTATAGTTAATTATCTATTTCTTTTAGCAGATTTAGTTTCTAATTGTCTAGACGGGATTGAAGAATTACACAATAAACCCATCGCTTATATGGTAATAACTTTATTCAAATAAATGATGTCAAAGCTTTTTAATCAATATTATATCTGAAGTTGTTTAGCACAAATTTTGTCGGTTGGGGTTTTCATGGCTCTCCGTGACCAGGGACAACTTTTCACTCTTTTATCCAAAAATAAGTCAAAGGACAAAACGTAAACAAATATTTTTCAAAAGCTCCGTAAGTAGTAAACAGATCAATTAGAAGATTTATGTATGTATGCCTAAATTTGATGTTATTGTATCGTAACGAACCGATTGAGTATATTTTAGTTTAATTAGAACATGGACGTGAATAGCCAAAAATTAAATTGTTTACTTTGACGTAAAAAGGGCACAATTTTGGGAAAATTCTAGACGTTATCATAATCTACACTATAATAAATTATAGAAATTAGGAAGGAAAATTCCCAACGGATTCCAAATTAAGCCAACACATTTGAAATCATATATTTCTCTGCATCACAAATGTCAAAGGGTATTAGATTTTCCTAAAAACTTTAATTGGATAATTCGTCACTATAAATTAAGGAATATAATTCAATGTTTAAATACCCACTTTCCCCAGTAAACAAATTTGTTACGTTAACTTAATTTCTGTATATTAATGATGTAACAAGATTTGTAGTACTTAGTGGATAGAACAAAAACGTCACCAAAATGTAAATGTATAGTTTAAGTAGAGATTGTAACTTAATAAATTGTGTAATATACTTTTTTTGTAATTACCCTTACTTTTTGAAAGTCCATCTTATTAATAATAATAAAAAAATATTCGTTTAAAAAAAATGTACCTTATTTACTTTATTATTTCTTTTGCAATTTAACTTTTATTAGGAATCTTTACTGATTTCCTTCACAGGAATCTATTCTTCTTCTTTCATTTGCTCCAGATGTTCCTAGTGGTCGAACTGTTTGCCTACATTGACGCTTGTACCTGTGACTGTTTCTTCATGAAATCAGGAGGCACGGGAGTGTCCCCGACAAGTCGAGCGTGAAGCCAACACTGCCGGTCCATTCTTTACTATAAAAACTAGGATAATCGAAGATCTAGAGTTCCTGGTGACCCTGATGAGAAAACACAAGAGTTCAACCAAACTATTACAGATCGACATACCGCTTTTACAAAAAATATTAAACTTGGTGGGTGGGTGACTTCATTTGATGTAAAATATGGAAAGTCCGAAGTATCTGATGAAGAACCCTAAGATGTACCTATTAGAGATATGGTAATGTCCCCTTCTACTAATGCAAAAAGCCAGTATAGTGAGTGGGACACTATTATCTAATTTAATTGCAACATTAAACTTACTGGTGTGGACAAAATAAATGAATTGATGTAGGTACTTGACAATCCATCAAATTTTCATCAAGTTCGAAGTTAAAGTTTTGGAGTTAGGAATAAAAATGAATTTTTTCTCGCGCTAGCGGGTGCTAGTCGACGAGGAGACCTATTTAGTTGTTTTTTATAAAAATTTGAATGTAATAAAAATTTCTGATAAACACCGTGAATGGACTGTTTACGAGTTAAATACCGAACTTAAAAAGAGAAATGGTAAATGTACAGGCAAGTTCTTACACAAAGGTAAATGATGTGAAATGAACCTTTTTTTTTTCGTGCTGAGATGGGAAACTCATGTTCGATGGGTCCTTATCCAGAACCCAACAGTGTTGGACTCACCCTCGAGAGGATGCCTACCAACCAAACCCACCTCAAAACTCGCCGTTACCCCCGCCTCGGAATCACTACCCTAGCTTCCATTTCTCCCCCACACTGCCTTCCCCTACCTCCTATTGTACCGAACTCCCCTCTAAGGGGTCCAGAGGGGCCACCAAATTTTTTCCCTCCTCATGCCCATCCAGCACCTTTTTCCCCATACAATAATTCTCCCCTGTTTTGTGCCCTCTGACCCCACATGCTCTACAGAGGAACGCCTGCCTGCAGTTCCTGGCCATATGCTCCTTGCTTTTGCACAACCAACATCTAGCCTTCTCCTTGACCCCCTTCTCTTTACACACCGCAACCTTGAGCCCTTTATAGCACTACACCTAAAACATCTACCCTCCTCTTTACCCTCCATAAATGTTACCCTATTCCACCCCAATTTTATCTCCCTTTTCCCAGTAAAACTTCCGCCTTTTCCCGTTCCGCAGTCACTACCGCCATCTTCATCCCATTCCTCTTTCTTACCACCTTAATCACCTTTAGTACCTTTCCCAGTTAATTCCTCTATTCTCCTCCTTATCTCTTCATCTTCCATCCACGGGTCTATCCCTATCACCTTAAAGGTTATTGTTCCCCTTCCTGCCTCCTTGCTTCTGTAACCCTTTCCACCTCGCCCAGAATTTTCCTCACCTGAACTCCCTTCTTTGCTTCAATTATCAACTCCCTGCTCCTTGATATTCTGAGTCTATCGACCCACTTCTCCTTCATCTCCCCTAACCCCTTCTTAATATTTTCAATTTCCTCCTGATTCAGATCCCCATGTGAAATGAACCTAACCTCAAATTATTTTACTACGAATATTGACAAATGAGGTTTAATTGAATTCTTATTAATAAATAAACGGATGAATTGTTTCTTTATATTCTCAGATTAGAAGCATACAACCGTAATAATAATTTTGTTCTACGCCCATGTCTGTAAACGTCAAAATTCGCACATCTCATAACATACACGTGCGTTTAGGTAAGAAAACTTAAATATCCTTGTTTAATCCAATTGCAATTTAATTTTTATCTACGTAATACTTTATTTATGGTCGATTTACATACTTTTAGTAAATAGAAAAACGTTAAAAAGCTAATATTACTATTAGAGACATTCCATTTAAATTAAAAGAGTAATGCTCCTAAATGTCGGCAACACATTATACAATTTCTCAAAAATAAGTCTTATTTTCTCATAGTATGTTATGGAAATAAACGTCATGTCATTTACACTGTCAAGTTTTGTATGCGAATGAACCTTAGACAAGGAAAGAGAGAGGACTGCGCATTGGAATCAATTTATGTAACCCATTTACCACCAAACTAATGACGGACAATATTGACATAGGCGTATCATACGATTTTTCTTATACGATTATTAAATAATCATTTTCATTATTTCGTATTACAAATCTAATTTAAAAAAGTCTTTAAATATGTACTGCTCCAAAAAAAAACAACAATCATTTTAAAGCATATTTTTTTAATAAATATTACAATTTTAATCCATTTTATCTATTTTAAATATATGTTTTTATTCCACGCCACTGCAAAACTATTACATCTATGAGCAAATAATAACAATTAAATGAAAAATAATCTTTAAAACTGAATGAAAACAATTTTCAAAATGTATGTACAATTAATTTAAGTTATCATACATAACATATGTGATTTAGTTAAACATCTATTACCTGAAAGCTGTAATATTAATAAAAATAAATTTCAAGGAAATACTGTAACATGATATGTTAACTAAAAACGTAGTATTTTTAAATTAATTATATGGCTAACACTAATACCATCTATTGTATAGAGTTCTTAACATGTTAATTATTATAAACGATTCCTGTCAGTAATTCCAACTTTATACACGATCTTTAATGTGGCATAGTCCAATACCTTAAACCACGATTCTTTTCTCTTATTGTCATTGGTGTTATACACAGCATTGGAATATACAATACCAAAAGACGTTACAAATTTCAAGTCAAAAGACGTTACAAATTTCAAGTCAAAAGACGTTACAAATTTCAAGTCAAAAGACGTTACAAATTTCAATTTAAAAGACACTACAAATTTCAAGTTAAACGACATTACAAATTTCAAGTTCAAAGACATTACTGGGTTACTACAGAATTACCGCTGATTGGTTCTACATTGGTAGACTGTTCATCAAGCCAACCCTTCATTGGACCAGCCCTCTCCTGGATCAACCAATGGATCAGATGTAAAAAAGATAAGTCGACCACGTAAATAAATGCATTTATAATATTATACAGCTGTCTCGTTTTTCTTTATTTCTTAAACGTAATATCAAAATCATTGTCGTATCGTCAACTGTATTAGAATTAGTAGTTTTAAAGAACTGTTTGCGGATTATTTTTTTTGTAACGTATTCTCAATTTCATTCATTTTAGCACCAAGGAAATCTATTTATCTTTTATCTGTTGGTATATTTTCATATCATTTTTTTATCTTCATAGACAGTTTTTTCTGACATCTTTTGCTGTCATCTTATGATACTTATTTAAATAACTCAGCTTAAAACAACTTTCTTCATTAGTATCATAAAAAATAAAAAGATTTCAGTGGCGCCCTTATAATTTCTTAAAGAAACAAATATTGTACTATAGTCAGAGCTAATGAACTTACTCACCCCTAGCCGAGGTATTTAACTATCATAATTTTTGCTGTGATAAACATTTACAAATTTTGTTAATTATTGAAGTATCTTTTACAACTAATTAAAGACGAAATTAAGATTAATGGTTGTTTTATTGTAAATTCCATTTTTTCTTTTGGTATATTGTTATTTTTTCAAAAAAGTTAACTAAATATTTTTATAAATTCACTATCAACAGGTAAATCATATTACAAATTGACGTCCAACGTAATAATATGGTTACAAATTGTCGCCCAACGACCAACTAATATTACAATACTTTTAAAATACTTTTTACCTATGAAATGAAATTTGTTTACCACCAAACGTTTGAAACTTGGCTTCACTCACACGCATAAGGTTTTCATTGCCATGCGCTGTCCTCTCTCTTTCCTAGTCTAAGGAATGAACATTTTCTCAACTTCATCTACAAAAATGTCTTCTAGTAGTGAAAATGATGACATTATGAGCTCATCGCCGGAGATGTTAGAAAAAACCTAAGCTACCACACAAAATTTGTTACCGCGAAAATCCAAAGAAAGATACGAAATTACCTATCAAAAACTTATGGATTGGCGACACAAGCACAACGTAAAATCTTTTCGGAGAATATTTTCCTGTCGTACTTTGAAGAATTATCAAAAACTATCAAACCATCTTCACTATGGGCCATTTATTCGATGCTGAGAACTACACTAAACATTAATAATACTAACAACATATCAAACTATCCAAAACTAATCACCCTACTGAAACGGAGATCGGATGGATTTAAAAGTAAAAAATTGAAAATCTTATCTACAGAACAAATTGATACGTATCTGAAAGATGCTCTAGAGACGATAAGCATTTGTTATTAAAGGTAAAGAATTAAAATATTGTGTAACTAGCATCACATAATAATGGGTTTTCAGGTTATCCTCATTATTGGATTAAGCGGGGCTTGCCCTAAACAAGAACTTAGAAATATAAAAATGGAAGACATTCAGGATACAGGAAATTATTTTTTAATTAATATTCCAGATTCTAAAACTAAAACGAGACGTTCATTTGTAGTACCAGATACGTTTTATACCATATGTCAAAAGTATATGACTGCGTCCTTCTGGAACGGAACTTCCTTTTTTACTTCGTGCGTAATGGGTTACTTACAACTCTAGTTACGTAATCTATTACTATGAAAAAATTGTAATATGAAGAAACAAAATGACAGGTCTACTTTGACAACAGCGCCACCATTTAAAACTACGATTATAATCCTGCCATTCCTAACTTTAAAGCCCTATAACTCAACAAAGGAGTCAAATATTATATTTCCCACAGAAAAAAAAGTTATATGAAGTATTGACATTATTTTAACACCGCCCACTTATTTCCAAATTTTGGCCTCTCATTCCTGGGACACGCTGTATATGTGTATTCAAGTTTTCTTTAATACTTGGGAGCAAAAGAGATCATTGGGTGCTAAATCAGGAATGGACGAAGGTAGAATCATCAATTCGGTGTTTTAACTGTACATATTCTTTATAGATTATGTAACAATTCTAGTAGAAACAGCAAAGAAAAATACATAAGCTTTACCAGACCTTAAAACAAAGTATAGCATCCAAAAATGATACTAATATTAGACAAAAGATCTCTTAAGAACAGCAAAAATGAAAACCTTGGAAAAGAGAAAGAAACAGCGACATAAGACTGTTTAGATTTAGTTGGATTTAGTACATATAGTTAGGTGGAACATAAAAAAAGAGATAAATATATTATCACATAGATTAGAATAGACAAATGCATTAACACCCACATTGGACAACCACCCAAAAGGTGGATAGTGGAGACAGCTAAAATTCTATGTCATTCACCAGATTGAGGCAATCAACAAAACTTAAATAAAAAGAAGAAGACTTCATATAATGTGATACTTTCATTATATTGATAAATTTAAACAAACACAACAGCAAATAATATATTTATTAAAATAGCAAGAAACAGTTAATAGGTACAATAAAAAATAAAAGCCAATACAAGATTATTAATTTTTTAATTATAAAACTTAATTAGTAGGACAGAATCCGATAGTAACGTTTCCGTTGCTTGTCATTTCGTTGGTTAGTTCCCAAGGTTCGTTATTGATTTCAATATTTTTGATACACCCTATAAACGGTGTTCTCGAATGGATACCTCGCACTTTTTTAATTAACCGATGACCTCCCAAGAAGAGAGCGCTACCGGTGTCCGTCGATAGAGCATGAGGGCCTATTCTCGGATCAGTATACAAATTGTCTACTGATAATGTAACGACATTCTTCGACTTAACAGCTGGAAAAAAAATTAAAAAATATAACTGCAAATCTTAGCAAGACAACAAAAAGTACTTATACAATTTTTAATGATGTATTACCGAATTAGTAGTAGCTTACATCTTTGTTATTTAATCATTTTCTAATTAAAAAAATTAATTAGGTAATTAATAGGTAATAATCTTGCAAAACTTCGAAGGCACAAAATCTTATCTAAGAACTTTCTTAGATTATGAATCCAGTTATTCGATACCTACACGTGAATAATTGTTATGAATTTTCAAGATTAAAACAAACTTTTTTTTATTTAGTTCTCAGAGTTTTAAACCCATTCGGTAATAGCCAATTTAAGTAAGTAAATAGGTCACAGATTAACAAGATCATATTTACAAATAACTTAAATTTATATAAAAAATATTATCTTGTGAACACAGTATAAACAATAGTTTAAAAAAATCCAGCATGTGGTATGGGTATGTATATACAGTGTTGAAACAACTTATAGAATCATATTATTTGTGGGGTTAGTTTAAAAGATTATAAAAAATGCTGGGACACGTCAACTTTGAAATTTAAATGTGAGCTTTTTAAACGTAAATTTAAATGTACAGGGTGATACACGCAAGTCTGGCATCGTCCATAATCTATATTTTTAATGAAACACTCTGTATATTTTTATGATTGTAAAAGCTCCTTAATAATACGCTCTAAACTCTATCATGTAGGGTCTACTATGAATTGTACAGGGTGAAAATTTGAAATTATTTATAATTGATTTTTTACATTAAAACAAATGCTCAAAATGTTCTCCACCTTGTTGGCAATAACACAGTCTCCTATAAAAGTCGTCCCAAACTTTGTTTAAAGTTTGAGGTGAAATAGCCCGTATTTCTGTAGTTATCCCTTCGTTGAGGTCTGCAATGCTAGTTGGCTGTGTTGCATATACTTTGTTCTTGGGATAACCCCACAGAAAAAATCTAAGGGCGTAAGGTACGGCGATCTAGCTGGCCACTCGATAGTACCTTTTCATCCAAGATATTTATTAGGGAAAATTTCATTCACGTAATTTATTACAATTAAAGCATAATGGAGTGTTGCTCCGTCCTGCTGGAACCAGATATTTTCATCCGGTAGGTTCGGATCTATTGCGCTGGGATATAAGTTGGCCAACTCAGGAACAACTTCATCTCTAAGAAAAGTACCAACAGCTATTTCATTTCTGTCCAATTTAATCATAATTCTTTCGCAGAAATCCATTCTACGATCTGGATCGTCTTCTATTAGTTCTTGCAAAAAAATCAATTTATATGGATGAAGTTTTTCTTTATGAAAACACCTTAGGATAGTTGTGTGACTCACATTATTCTGACGAGAAATTTGACGTGAACTTGACGTTAGATTCTCCATGACACTTAACATAATATCTTCACATCATCTTCAACAAAGTGCGGCTTTCTTTTTAATTGTTTGACATGTCCAAGTTCTCTGAATTGTGCATGAATTTTAGACACAGTACCTTGTGAAATATTAGGCAACTGAGAATACCTCTGATTAAATAAGTTTGCCACTTCAACTTGACTTCTGCAATTATCGCCGTAACCAATCATCATTAAAATTTCAATCCGGTGAGTTAAATATTTTATTATTACTTCAAAAGATATTAGTTTTTGATTAAGAATTGACAACTACGATATTTAAATGTCAACAATCAACAACTGACAGACGTTATTTACCGATTTAGTTTAATTATTTTGGCATAGTTATCTATACAGTTTTTACCTATCCGTGACAAAAAATGTTAACAAAACCCAATATATCGATACTCAGTGAAAAAATTTGAGATCTGCATTCAGCTAATTCAAAATAAAACCATTATTAAAAGTGTGAAACATTATTATTTTCACAATTTTATGTATAACTTACTATCTTGAACAAAAATAATCAATTTTTGCATACCATCAAAACTATTAAATGCCATTTATGAGCCTATTCGTTGTTCGAAATCATGAAATTTCATAATCTATTTCAAACAATCCATTTCAAACAATCCATGACAGGCGCCAATTTCCTTATTGGTCTGTTGATGTTCCATTTTCACTTGACATCCAATGTTGCCAAATCAACCATTAAAAACAAGTTAACCGGAAATTTGTCTTCATAAAATAGTGATTGATGCCAAAAACTCCTTCGAAATGAATGTCATAATTAATTATTTTGGCATAGTTATCTATACAGTTTTTCATAAATAAAATTAATTGATTAGTTCTCAAAGCTATTTCAGAATCTGTAGCTAAAATTTCTTTTATATTATTTGTAAATTTGGGAGGAATGTCATATTTTAAACCCTTATCTAAAAATGTATTTTCATTATTTGAAAAAATGGTGTCTGGTAGATTTACATACCGAGGAGCAAAATGTACTGGTAGGTACGTGAGTATTTACTGTGTCATTATGTTGAGTATAATGTTGTGTGTAATGTGTTTTATTGTGTTGGACATTTATTATTTATTTATTTATTTATTTATTTACAAATAATATTAAAGAAATTTTAGCTTCAGATTCTGAAATAGTTTTGAGAACTAATTCAAATAATTTTATTTATGAAAAAATGCAAATAGCAAATCTTATTAGAGATATACAGTTTTTACCTATTCGTGACAAAAAATGTTAACAAAACCCAAAATATTGATACTCAGTGAAAAAATTTAAGGCCTGCATTCAGCTAAATAAAAATAAAACCATTATTTAGAGTGTGAAATATTATTATTTTCACAATTTTATGTATTTACTATCTTGAACAAAATTATAAAAAATTTTAAAATTTCGCCCTGCACAATTTCCTACATGGTATAATTCGTTAAGGTCGTATTGTTAAGGAGCTTTTAAAATCATAAAAATATACAGGGTGTTTCATTAAAAATTTAGATCATGGACCATGCCAGACTTGCGTGTATCACCCAGTACTTTAAAATTTATGTTTAAAAAGCTCACATTTGCATTTCAAAGTTGACGGGTCCCAACCTTTTTTTATAATCTTCTAACTAACCCCATAAATAATTTAATTCCATAAGTAGTTTCCACACTGTAGAAGAGAGTACTACTAATAAAGAAAGTAAGCACCTGGAAGCCACAAGAAAAAGGAGCGAGAGGAAGACCTAAAATTAACTTAGAGAATGACGACTTACCTTGTATGTTGTGCCACTTTCCATCACACAAATGGAAGGTATTACCGTTGGGTGGTATGAAGATAGCGGAAATTGGTCCCTTGCCATTTTCAACGTGCAACCTAACAGTACCGTTCAGCAGCTCCAATACGTAGTAATCTTTCTTTCCATGAGCAGCTAACAACACACCAGACTCTACTCTCGGTTTTATGTCCAATTTAATGTTGAACATTTGACCGACTTTAAATTTATCTTTAAGCTTAATGAAAGTGTCTAAACCACCTCCGAAGTACGTTCCCACTTCGACGTTATCGGTGCAAGGGATGACGCCGTTTACTTCGGATGGATCCAAAGGTTTGTTGTTCATCGATATACTTCGTATGCAACCGAAGAAAGTAGATGTGGTGTTCAAGTCTATTTGTGCGGAATTGTAGAGCTCGGGAGCTATACCTCCGAAGAAGAACGGAAGACGTAGATTCAACATCAGCGTCTTGGTTCCTGAGGTGTTGCCCGAAACCGTTTCTTCTTGATCGATCACCAACTTTCCAAAAGCTCCTTCGCGTTCGAATTCCACCAAATGCCAATTGCCGTCGTTGTAAGTTTTAACAGATTTTATGATTGCCGGGTCTCCGTCGGCTTTAAATACGAAATAAACTCGACCTCCCGATAAATATACAGCGGCATAATGTTTATGATCGTCTCCGGGCGATCGGACGTCAATATCGGACACATAAAACAGTATACCTTCGGTTTCTTTTGTTCTAAATTCAAATCTAAAATCAAACGTTTTTCGGAACTTTCCTCTGGCCGTATTAAATTCGATTCGACTGCCGTTGTGTATTCCGAACCGGTAACCGACGATTTTGATATCTTCGTGTTGAGGGTTGGGTGACAAAGCGCATTGATCGGTTGGAGGAGGTGGAGCCACGGTAGGCGGAAGCGTCCCTATTCTTCTAGGAGTCGTTGGTACCGTAGGAACTATGTCAGTTACTACATCTACAACGGAAGGTTCTGTTTCCCCGATGGGAGGTTCCACTTCGACAATGGAACCTTCCGGTGATTCTGTTTGAGGCTCCGGTTTCGGCGGAGGTCTAAAATCATTACCTCCATCTCCACGTACGGTGGCGTAAGCGTCAATCACGCTAACCGTCGTTATTATCGGGCTTTCGGTCGTGTAATATTCATTCGTTTCTATTGGTTTCAATTCCGGTAAAGAATGATCGATATCTTCGGGTTCGTCTAGCACGCATTTATCTAAAATCTCCAAATGTCTATCGGTGGTATTAGCGAAATTTTTAACTTTTCCGTTTACCGTTAAATCAGCAACGCAACCGTAAAAGACGCTACTCGCAGCTATAGCATTAGATTGCGGGACTATTTTACTTGGTAGACCTCCAACATACAAACTGGATATTAAAGCGTGGATGAAAGGAGGAGAAGAGTCGATGGCTACGCTTTCTTCGTCGTCAATATCCATTCTTAGATAAGTGTTTTTATGTATAACAGACACCACGTGCCATTTGCTATCGTTGAACGCTCCTTTGGAAGTTAATTTGATCTTTTGATCTACCAGCACTAAATAACCGTCTTTCAACGACAGAGAAATGGTGTTCTCCTGCGTCTGATCGAAAATGTAGAAAATAAGACCGTCATCGTCACTGGTTTTAAATGTAAGACTCATATTGAACTCGTTGGTGATGGGTAGTTGATCCCAACCGACGTAATGGTAGTCGTCGTTGCTAAACGAAACCAAGGAAGACCATTTATCAGGACAACCTAATTCGACGTCGAACGCCTTTATGTTGTTTCTTAAATCTATAGATTCGCCGTTTATACTAGCGTTTACTATACACCCGTCGAATCTAACTTCCGTTACATCCGAGTATTTGTGTCGGTTCGGGTAACCTCCGAAGGAAATCGTGTCGATGAACTCCAAAGAGGTACCGTTAATTTTTTTGGTTCTATCGATAACGTCCTCGGTGTCGACGACTAGTTTTCCTTGGGCGCCGTCTCTAATAGCGGTAACCTTGTGCCAGTTTCCGTCGTTGTATTTCTTGCTGGTTACCCACTTCTTAGTTTCTCCACCCAAATTGTATTGATAGAGTATTTTGCCATTTTGGACTTGGATCGAGATAAATGTTCTTTCTTTGCCGGCTAAAAATAGCAAGCCAGTTGGAGCGAACGTTTTGAAATACAACTGAATGGTGGATTTGGATCTGAATTGCAACGATCTCGAATCCAGTATAGCGTAACCGTTACCGTTAAATCTGTACCCATTGCTAGGTGCTAGGTTTACTAGTTTGTTTCTCTCCATAGCACCGTGGTAGTTCTCGTATCCGTATTTAAAGTTCCACAGAGAGACGGGGGTGTTTCCAATAACGAGATCTTCCATTTCTCCATCGAACGATCGGGAATCTAAACCTTCCGGTACTTGGTAATTGTTAGGAATACTTCCGACGAATATTCTTGAATTTTGGTCATCTAAATTAAATACAGTGTACGGTCCAGATATAGATTTTTCGTTGGTGGTCACTTGTTCGGTGCCATTTTGAAGTTCTTCACGAATAGATAGTTTAGCATTGAAACCAACCCTAAAAATTAATAGTTATAAGTATAAAAAAATCAACAGGAGGCAATAAAATAGCATTATTAAAACAAAATCGTACAAAATAGCGCTTTATGGTTAGCTTTGTGAACCAGTGACTATCACTGTAGAAAGTTTATATGAATAAGCAAAGATTGTGTCCCTGATTATTCTAAGGCACTAGCACTCGATTCCACAATGAATTTAATAAAAATTCTAACCTATATCCATCTTTGAGTAAAATTATTAGTCACTTTACAATGCCAAAAGAAGTAATGAGATTGATTACCCACTCCAAAGAAAATACTATCCTACTGTCATTGCTTAAGATAGTCAAAAACAAAACAACAAAAAACAATTATTATGTCTGATAGCCAAGCAGCAATCAAAGGGCTCAATTCAAACACAATAATATCCAAGTTGGTTTGGGAGTGTCTAGAGAGACAAAAGGAATTGAGCAAGAATAACACATTTACTCTTCTTTGGCTCCTTGAACCATAAGAGGGACTGAACTAGCAGAAGAGCAGCGAATTTACCACTAATGGGACAGGAGCAGGACAAGTGGTAGTTTTGTTACAGATTATTAAAGGTTTACTCAAGCAGTTGAAAAACCATGTTTAGGAGGTGTTTCTAGTTCTAAAAACTAATTATCTGTCATATCAAATAATTTCTTGCAAATCTGAATCAAATAAATATTGAAATTGATTTGAAAATACTGCAAAGATGATTAATAATAACAATTTATACAGATTTCTTTCCATGTTTTATTGCAAATCAATTTAATAATTACCTTTTTTTATTACTAGCCTCTGAACTTTATTGGCTTTTGTTGAGGTAGTTCATTTTTAACCAAGGTAGAAAAACACAAAAAGTGCTTGATTAGGATTAAAACTCAATCCATTTGTCATTGCATTGACATGTCGTGTGAAACGGGAGTGATTGGTGCCCCGTCCAAAATTTTTATTATTTTTAAAAACTAATATTCAAAAAAATAGAATGCTAGTAGTGAAAAAAAAATGCTATATGAGCCACGGTAGAAAAGTAAGTTATTAAGAGAATTATTATTATCACTGTAACAAAGACAGAGCAAGTTTTTCGTAACAAAATTGTAGCCATTATTTCAAAACAAACCTTGAGCAAGTCTGTTATATCAAATTTGCATATTCTTTTAAAAAACAAACTTCATGCAAGTTTGTCGCAGTGAAAGTAGAAAGTTTAAATTAAACTTGCTGCAAGTTTTCAAAGTTGCCATGGCAAACTTGATGCAAGCCTTCTTTTTTGCTGTATCAAACTTGTTGCAAGTCTGAAACAAGTTTATATTGTTATCTGGGTATTGAGGTCCATTAAAGACTGAGAAGCGAAGCTACCTTGGCGCATAATTACTATTATATGTGTGATTATTTTTTTTAAAATTGTAATTCATACAGTGTATTTTTTTTATTTTTTCGCTAATAATGTCACTATTAATAAAAAGTTTTTTTTACTTATTCTAAAACTCCATAAAATAAAATTAAACTTTTTCAAAATCACTGCTGCTTGATTTTAACTTTAATTTTTTGCAAATCCCTATGAATTTTTCGAAATGGTAATAATAATCTAGTGAGTGACGTTTACAATATAACTTTCACCTTCGGTAAATAATTTTTGAATTGTGAAAATTTTTTAAACAATGAGTATTGAAAAAATGCTCTTTTATTGGGGCTATATGCAACTGAATTTTTTAATTATGCACCTAATCCATCCATCAGTAACTCGTTGGCCTGCTTGAATCTCGACCCTCTACAAGCATTACAAAGATAATTATAACCAGGGTTGGCTAATTACAATGAAGTAATTAAAATCATGATTTAAATCGCTTGATTTTTAAAATTAAAATCATGATTTAAATCAATTTTTTTCTTTTTTATTTAGAACCAGATAACAACATAATATAAAAGTTTTCTTAAAGATCAAAAGAAGTATTTGCTTTTAGCAAAAACAACAAAAAAGAAGTACATAATTCCAAATTCTTAAACTAATTAAGTCACACTCTTATTTCAGATAGGGATAGGATGACATAGAAAGCTTCAAATCAGCTATTGAGATATCCAAACAAGAAAAAAGCCAGAAATAACCAGAATATAATTCAGACTATTAACGGGTACTGATCACCAAGAGAACCTTCCTCCATAGCAGTTGTAAACTACTTTAAAACAGATGGAACCTTATGATCACACCCTCCCTAATCTACAAATGGACACCATTATTTTTAAACTAAAACTATGGACTTTCTCGTACCCTACCAAAAATAAATTGAATACCTACCTTTCAATAATATATTGATACCAATTATTATCGGCCACATATTTTTCATTAATAATCTGTTCATTTCCATTTCCAATATTGAACTTCAATACCGGATAACCATTTTGAATGATGAGTGCCATGTAATCGTCCTAAAAATACAATTCATTGATTTTATTGATAAAATACTATTTATAGTAACTTACGGTTTTTTGTTTAGGTATATCAGTAGCGTTAGGATTTCCAATATAAAATATGAGTCCTTGTTTTTCGTTGGTCTTAAAATAACCAGAGAATTTAGAAGAAGTGCTCAAACCTTCGAGATTCTTGGGATTCCTCAACTCCAATGTGGTGTTCGTAAAGAATTTAACGCCGACTTTAATTCTATTTGCGATATCACGCGCTAAATCTATTTGTTGTGTCAATTTTTTAAGGTTCGCCTTCAAAGCTTCGGATTTTAATTTGTACGCGGCTTGTTGCTCTGGTAGCTCGTCAAGACTTTTTAAAACTGGTGGGAATTTTTCGTTAACTGTATTTATCTGCTTTTCCGTTTGTACTAAATTTCTATGCATATCGTCCACTTCTTTTGGTAGTAGTTGTGCTTGTTCAGTTTCCTTCGGCAACTGCAACAGATAAATTAGTACATACCACATATTGCACACAAATCTTTCAGATCAATCATTTCTCTTGAAAACGATGGGGAAGATAATTATATAAGACAAGGATATGTCATTAGCAAACACAGCACACCTATCGTTGCAGGAGATCAACTGATATTGCCCTTCTAATCCGTGCTGACAAGAACGAAAAGACAAAGAAATAGAACTAGTTGCATTTCTTCATGTGGAAAGAGCATTTGATAGTACGCCCAACGAAACACTGGTAGAACTCCTCAATAAGGAATGCCATGGATCAAGACCATACTTGAAAGTAGGCCAGTTAGGATGCAATTACTTAACTATAAACTATAGAGTTAGTCACGGCATTAAGTTGACCACAAGGGGAATACTCACTCCATTATTGTAGACTACTCTTGCTTTAGGTCAGCTCATCCATAAGTTGGCTGAACTCTGCTTGGACACCAAGGCCCACGCAGATGACCTAATTGTAACTATGAGAATAAATTACCAAAGCACTTTATCGTACCTAATGCAGATTAAACCGTGGTGACCTCATTCACAAGAAAACGAAAATTTGATAAGTTTTCACCGCCAAGGTAATACTGAACCACAAGCTTATCTACTATGCACATGTTGACGAAATTGCAGAAGACTGAGCCCTGATGATATGTAGTCGGCTAGCATGAAGCAGATTGGAACTAAAAACTCTGGATCTGCACAGCTATCATAATACCGATGGTGCCTTAAGCCTCGACCACCTATTTAATCTAGAGAAGTAGACAAGGGCAAGCGAGTACAGGATTATTACGTATTCAAAAGACTCGGTTCTTAATCTAACAAGTTTGGGGATGCCAACAGACCCTATATCTTGTAGGTATACTTACTAGGAATGACTAGTCAAACAGTTGTAATAATGGAATCTTTAAGGATTATTAGGTATTTAAAAGACTCAGTTCTTAATCAAACAAGTTTGGGGATGCCATCAGACCCCATATCTTGTGGATATAATTACTAAGAATGACTAGTCAAACAGTTGCAATAATGGAAATGGAAAGTCCAGTTATTAGGTAGGATGTGGAACCTATGAAGTAACCCTAAGAAGGCAACAAGCTTAAATATGGGAAAGTTCTTCTAAATTCTATAAGGCCTCCATAAAAGCCTTTAGTAAAAATGCTTTAGTCCCAAGTAAAAACAATCTTCACAAATTGGTAAGGGCAATGTGGGCTAAATAGCGTTACAAAAGTGTGCAGATTATGTAAGAGTTGGAAGACCCTTCCCTCCACATTTTGACGGAGTGCTCATCGTTTATGAGAACGGGTTATCTCTGTCTAGAGGAGCAACTAATGCACCTAGATAAAGTTAAAGCAATCACGGGCAAGAAAATTCTGCAATTTCTTGCAGAGTGGAATAATCTGGACCATAAACTGAGGAGATAGCAATAGTCGCAGTAATAATGGGCTGCACGTTCCTGAAAATCCACGACTCGAAACTTATTAACTTAACATCATTATTTAAAATATAGGTAGATAGTTATTTACGTTACAAGTCCAGGAAGTGACTTATTACGGTACGAGATAGATGTTTATGGACGAGGCGACGAAGGGGCCGAGTCAAGAATATCTAATCGAGTAAGTACCGTAATAATCACTTCACGGACGTGTATCGCACTATTTTTTTTCATACTGCCTTTGGTTTTAAACGCAATAAAATATGAAACTGGAATGACATTTTGATCATTTTATTAGGAAGTCATGTAGACTGCTGTGAAAAAATTATGTTACTTGATTTATTCTTAACATGATTGATTTGCTTCATAAACAAAAAATGAACAGCGGTTACCAAGTAACAATGTAAATAAAGGCAGACATATTGAACAACGCAATTTGAAAAGTAGTGCTGATGAAAATGTGATGTTGGCTTACTTTTTGGATGTGGTAAGAACAGTTTTTTTAAAGAATATTGATTTCAACAGTTTAAATTTTCAGTCAAAAACATTCAACCCTACTTCATTATGGTCCAAATACTCGATGGTAAAATCAATGATTATGGTTAATGAGAATGTCAACATATCAAGTTTCCCAAAGTTGATAGCTTTTTTGAAAAACAAAATGTAGACCATCAGCCAAACCAGTCAAAGGTGCTGACAAAAGAACAAATTGAAAGCTTCATGAGGGACACTCCAGATAAAGAATATCTATTACTCAAAGTGATAGCATTACTTGGAGTTGCTGGAGGTTGCCGAAGGGAAGAGATCTATAATTTAGAAGTTAGTGATGTGGATGATACGGGTACTCAGCTAGTAGTTAAGATTAACCAGAGAAAAACGCATATTCGACGAGCTTTCACTGTGATCAACAGTGATGAAGTTCACTATTTGGATGTGTTTAGAAAATACATGAATTTACGGCAACACGTCTCCCTGAAAGCTCTTTTGGTAGGTTATAGACAAGGAAAATGTCTGTCTCAAAGAGCTGGTATACATACTGTTGGCGGAGTACCTAAGAAAATAGCTGAGTTCTTAAAAATAGACCAATAGCCAATGCTGGAGCTGACCTTAAAGTAAAACATTTGGAGAATTGAAGAGTACTGTAAAGTAAAAGTGTACCGTGAAGTGCCATTTGCCGCACTTAAACGAGTCCAGGAAATGGCACTTTACCGTAGAGTATGAAAAAATAAACTTACGTCATTGTAATTGCTAGAAACGATTCCTTTGACTTCTCGAACAGACCACAGGGCATCATCTGCGTTTTTACCAGCTGTCTTGTAACCCTCGTCTAGATCCTGCACTTGTAGATTTTCCAAAATGCTTTGAATCTCCTTCAACATCTGACCAGCATCGGTTAACAACTTCTTAACAGGCGCATACTTCTCGGTGGCATTTTTTAATTTTGGTTGTAACTGATCGTTGGTGGACTGTTTTAACTCGTAGGAATCATCCAAAGCTTTGTCCGAGTTGGTTTCGGCATCATTGGTACGTTCCTGAACGTTGTTAAGAATTTCTGCTGCGTGGTTGGTGTCGTTTTTAGCGCTATCCGCCGCTTCTCGAGCACTTTTAACGGCGGCTACTATATCTTTATAAGCTCTAGCAGCTTTAACTGCATCCTGAGATCCGAATTGGGATTCTGACAAAATATGTTCCAGCTGTTGAACTCTCTCGGATAGATTAGCGGCATGTTCTTGTACTTGAGGTCTGAGTTTTACAATGTTTTCGAGTTCCATTTTGTTGTTTTCCAAATTTGTACTGAAGTCATTATTGAGAGATTCTAAAGTATCTGGTGCATCCAGCAAATCTTTTAAATGTTTGACTGATATTTCTAATAAGTTAGACGCGTTAGTTAAAAATTTGTCGGAATCGTCTAGATTTACTTTGGATTGGGTCAATTTGTCTTCTATATCGTCTAGCTTATTTTTCAAACGATCTTTCCTAAAATAAAAAAATAAATAAAATTAAATGTAAAACTTTTGACTTCTTATAAAACGATGAACCCCGCTCGAGCCTGAGCACGCAAGCGCGAGAGACACGATCGGCCCAAGCCTCAGCTTGAACAAATTTATCTCACTTTGTGTTTATTTCTAAAATTCAATAGGATTTAATTGATTTCCTTTATAATTTTCAGTCCGATTTCATTTTGTTGTTTTGTTCAGTTAATATGTTTTTCTCAAAACAGTGCAAAAATTAATTCTTGCATTTTTAGAATATAACTAATAATAAAAAAAGAATAATATGACTGTAACCAACTAATTATTTGTACACTAATTATATTTAAGTGGATTAAATTAAAAAAATAAATTTATAATAATTATAAAAGATAAATAATATAATTAATAATAATATATAATTAAAATAATCAATATTACTTATAAATAATATTTTTTTATGATGTTATATCAAAAAATTATCCTTCGTAAATCGACTTTACAGATAACCAACTTTTTAATTAGCCCTCGTATATTTCTAAACTATTTAAATTAGACATTTTATCAAATATATCCACATGAGCTGTATTCTAAAAATAGCACATTCACTGATATTTTATATCATCGTGCTGATAAATCATTTTAAAGGCTAAAAACCTCAAATGATTTATTAAAAGTTTTAGTTTTTGGTTTTTAGTTAATATATACATGACGCATTGAGTTATAGTGTCCGTAAAATAAAACTATTAGTACAATAGTTAGATGCTTCATGTGTAAAAGGCCATGTGGTGGAAGATGCATTAACAATGAAAAAAGAAGAATAAAAGTCAATGTCAATATATTGTCACAAATTTTTGTAAATAAATAGGTTAAGTGAACTTAAACAGTACTTATGTTGCCTACAAAAGGATATTTTCAAGACATTGAATGTCCTTATTATAATAGTTCGTGTGGTAGGCCATACTGTCACTTTCGGCATCGAAAAAAATTGTCTGAACATGTTGAAGATGTCGTTGCAGCGTCAGAAAATGATACAATTCCCCTTGTTCCTACATATAGACCAACGCCAAAAAGTCAACTTGCTAATATTCACAATTCTAGAAGTCATATACCTATTAGTTATGTACCAGATCTAGCTTTTAGGTCTGACAAAAAGTATAGACCTACAACAAAAACAGAAAATCCAACATATAAACCTACACCCTTAAGTATTCTCTCTAGTGTTAATAAGAACCAATCTTTACTTGAAGATAGTAGGGAACGTATAGAAGCAATAAAGGAGATTGAGCAAAATATAGCTGATGAAGAATATGATCCTACAGTATCTTTGCAACCTTCAGAATGTATTAACTTTGAAGACTTATCAACAGAGTTTGATTTAATAGATGAAATAATAAATTCTGATGAGAAAAACTCCAAATTACATTCAGACATTTTAAGCCAACCTAAAAGCAAGTATAATGTAGATAACTCTAATGAAGAAATAGTTAGTTTTGCTAATAACTATGAAACCAATCCAAAATATGATCCGCATTGTGAAAAAAACAATAAGACTGAGAAAGACAGTAAAATAGATAATTTATCTGCAATTAAAAATTATAAAAATGGTAATAAGAATACATTTAAGGCAAGTGTAAATAAAGATTCTAGTCATCATAAAAAAAATAAAGAAGATAAATGCAGAAGCCCAAGTCAAGAAAAAAGTCAAAAAGACAAAAACAAAGACAGACATAAACAAAAAAACAAAGAAGATTCTGAAAAAAATAAAAACCGAAAAGATACCAAACATCCTGAAGTATCAAATTCACCAAAAAAATCTTCAAAAAAAGATAAAAATGAAACAGACCGAAACCATTTGAAAGACAAACATAAAAACAAAGAAAAGATTAAATCAGAAACTAAGTCAAAAGAAGAAAAGCATCAAGAAGATAAAGTAAAAGAACATAAAAGTAGATCAAAAGATGAAGAAAAAGGTCAAGTTTTGAACAAGGATAGCAAAACTAACAGTAAAAAAGATCAGTCTTCCCATAAAGAAACTAATAGTAATAGTAAAGATTGTAAAAAAATCAAATCTACAAGTGATCATAGAAGTAGAAGTAAAGAACGTAAAAAGGATAAATCTACAAGTGATCATAGAAGCAGAAGTAGAAGTAGAGAACATAAAAAGGATAAATCTTCAAGTAAAAAAAGTAGAAGTAGGAGCAGGGAGCATAAAAAGAAGAAAGAAAAAACTACCAGTAAGGAAAGAAGTCGTAGTAGAAGTAAAGAACAAAAAACTAAAAAGGATAAGAAAAGCAGTAAAGATAAAAGCCCTAGTGTAAGTAAAGAAAGAAGAGGTAGTAAGGATAATGATAAGAAAATAAAACATAGCAAAACTAAAGTGGATGAAAAATCTAAGCAAAGCAGGTCTGAAGAAAATCATAAAAGAAAATCTAGTGATAGCATAAATATGGTCCACTCAAATGATAATGAAGTTGACTTATTTGAAAATAGTACACTTGCATCTGATTCTGATGTAGAACTCAATGAAGATGAAACAATGTTAGAATGTTATAGAATATTCAATGAATATAAACCGGAAGAAATAAAAACACTACCTCAAATTTCCCAAGACACAGAACCTCCTGTAAAGGAAAGTGCTTTATTTGAATATCAACGAAAAAAAAGAATAGCACACTCAAATATTGAAAATCTATTCAACCCGCCTAAAATTATTCCAACTAAACCAAACACAGTCCAAACTCCAGGACAAATATTGGCCAATAGATATAAATTAGCTAAACAAATGCAAGCAAATAAAGAGCAAGAATTACTCATAAATGAAGTTCAACAAACTGTGGTAAAAAGACCAGCACCTTTACTTTTAGAGGCAGCTAGAAAACGAAAAAAACTATTGGAGAAACCAAAAAGTAGCAACCTAGTAGATGATATACTGAAAGGTACAAAAACAGTTACTTATACACCTTCTCAAAAACTGATGCCAAAAAAAATTACTCCTGTCCACAATGTTTTGGCAATCACAAAAGCAAAAGAAATGCTACCAAAAGTAACAACAACCACTATTAAAACCATTGCACAAACACAAAAAAGTGTTAGAGTTGCTCATGTACCTGATATATCATTAAGTGATATTCCTGATGTCCTTAGTGCAGATAAATCTAAACTCCCCATTAATGTCAGGACACGATTTTTGACTATGATTGCAGATGAGTGTGTTAAAATGTATATATCAAAAGAAGAAGCTTACACTCGAGCTTTAAAGGAAGAATTTAACTGTTATGAAAAATGTAAGGTATTAACATCATATAGAAATTCTGCTATGTTGGCAGTTAATCGGCTAAGAAAAGAAATTCAAGAAAGAAATAAGAATGGAATGGGTCTTATTGGTGTAGGTGAAGATGATGCTCAAGGATCAGAAGAAACTAAGACTCAACAATTTTATAACCAAATTAAAAAGTGGGTTTTAACTGATGAAGAATTAGATATACATGGATATCCAAGACAGACTGATGAATTTGGTGTTGCTGTAATAAAAAATTTCAAGAGTAACTTACCTAGTAACTTGGATGACAATCAAAGAATATGTTCTAGGTGTAAAAAGATGTACCAGGTGTGTTTGTTATAATTTAACTCTTTATTTTTATGGGTTTAAATGTCAAGTTGAAGACTATTGTCGTAGTTTTTTGTGTTCTGAATTAAATTACTTATTTTGAATAATATTTAAGTAATTTATTAATATATATTTAATAATTGTTCATCATCTTTATAAAACATAAAGATTTTAAGTAACTTTATGCATAATTATATGTTTCCTTTTAGGTCGATGATGATGGTTGGCCCCTCTTTGATGAAGAATGCTGCTATCACCCCTTAAAGAAGCGCACTATACGAGGTGAACAAACTTACCTGTGTTGTAGGACAAGTGATGAAATGGGATGTGCTACTTCAGATACTCATGTCTCTGATGGCTTCACTTCAGGCAGGTTGGAAGGATTCCAAGCCACTATGGATTCCAACTTAGAAAAAGACTCTAGAAGTCACAGTGTTTATGCCTTGGATTGTGAAATGTGTTACACCACAAAAGGTTTGGAATTGACTAGGGTAACAATAGTGGATATTGACTGTAAAACTGTATATGAATCTCTAGTGAAACCTCTTAACCCCATTATAGACTACAATACCAGATTTTCTGGTATAACAAAAGAACAAATGGACAAAACCAGTACTAGTATTCTTCAAGTACAAGCTAATATTTTGCATTTGTGTAACTCTAGGACTATATTGGTAGGACACAGCTTAGAATCAGATATGAAAGCATTGAAAATAGTTCATGGTATGATTGTTGATACTTCTGTGTTATTTCCACACAACATGGGTCTTCCTCATAAAAGAGCTTTAAAAGCACTGGCTAGTGAATACCTTCGCAAGATTATTCAAAATGATATCAGTGGCCATGACAGTGCTGAAGATGCTGTGACTTGTATGGAACTACTCAAATGGAAATTAAAAGCCGAGGCTAAAACAAAACCTTAATTATTTTTATCATTGTTGATAGAGGTTTTGTTTTGTTGTGTTTTTCGTTAAATGTTTGTCCTAAATCTGGTGAAAGTTTCAGTAGGATTTCTTATTTAAAGGTCTTACAATTAGTCGATTTAAGCTCATTTTTTTATTAAAAATATATGGGATTAAGTTTAAATATTTCAGTTTATTTTCTAAAACTGAAAAACAGTCGTTAAGTCTCAAAATTCAAAATGTTTAAAGTTATCAAAATGTGTAATTTAAATTAAATGGGCGTAAGTATTAAAGATCTTTTCGTAAAAAATTTAGCTTTTACTTACAGATCGATATTTAATATATAAGTCGATACGAATCGTGTTATATAATAAAATAATCTTATTTATTTGTGACCAACGTCTTTTAGAGTTTAAGCGAAAAATATTTAGTTTCATATATTTGATTTATTTATGTAAAAACTTGAATTTTTTATGATAAATCTAAGAGATACTGTGAATAGATTTCCATATACATTATGTTTACATTTTTTATTAAATAATAATAAAAACCTAATAGATGTGTTTATTAAAAGCTTGTTTTGCTTACTCCGCGAAAAGAGTAGTAGAAAAAAAATTAGATGAGGGAGAAGAGCTGTTTCTAGCTTTTATAGATCTAAGAGCAGCTTTTGGCACTGTACATAGGGAAGGAAGAATTAAGATAATTGGAAGAAATACAAGTATAAAAATAATAATAATAATAATGGTGGTAGTAAATTCACTTACAAGACAGTAAAGGTACAGGTAGCAGAAAAGAGTTATGAAGAATTTGAATTGGGAAAAGGAATAAAACAATCTGATTACGCTCTTATTCGTAATTTTGATGAACAACATATTAAAACAAATAAGGGACTTCGGTCCAAGTTGCTAACCCAGAAAAAAATCATTTTTTTCTACCACTGCAGAAGGGAAATTTCAGAACGGTTTTGTAATGTGAAAGTTCGTATTCTTTTTAATATCCGTAAATGGAGCCTCGGCTCTTCAAATTGGGTAATGTGATGCAAATATCGATATTTGTCTGAATGTTTTGTTGGAGCACCTGATTTCGTCTCAATAACCCATGATACATGTAAATTTGTTGTATCATGTCAATAACCTATGTCATCAATGCTCTAAAGGTTAAACTTTTTGTTATTTTAATAATACTCTAACCAAACCCGTTCCTTCCAGAGTGCATCCCTCTAGGAGCGGTGCATTCCGGGAAGAACTTCCTCCACCCCCCATCAGTCCTCGGGCTTATGCTCTTCCTTCCACTATCTTGGTTCGGAGATGGTTTCCAGGTGTCTTCTGTTTGGTCCGGGATGGTGCTTTGCACCTTTATCCTCCTGTCTTCTTTTTAGGCGTTCAAGAGTATGTGCTTTTCGCTGTCTCTAAAAAGTTAATCCTTAGTCGACGAACTGCGGATAAAGGTAACCTTAGAGAGTGGATCCACTTGTTAAAGCTGTCCCTACTCAAGAATCTGCGCATCTCCCTAGGGATGGGCTGTCTTTTATAGGTGGTTCCTCTTCTGTCTGCTTCTTGACAGATGTTGTTTCTTCTTAGTTGCCCAGCTGTTTCCTTACTAGGATGTCTCCTGTAGTCATCTGCTGTGTAGTTTGTTAATTCCCTAAGTGCTGTGTTCGGGTGTGTCCTGAGTTCTTCAAATCTTCTTCTGGCTCTGGCTTTCATGATTTATTCTATCTTCTCCTGGTCTAGTTCCCTGTATAGTTGTATATATTTTATGTACCATGGGGCGTCTGCTGCTTGCCTTAAGCTGATGTTCTGCTGTGCTTTTATCTTCTTTTTGTAGGTTTTGGCTGTGTGTCCCCAGGCTACGGAGGCGTACAACATGATCGGAATGATGATTGCGTTTATTAGATGTATCTTTGTCTTCAGTGCTAGTTTGGATTTTCTTCCTATGAGTCCGGCTAGTCTTCCTCTTGCTTGTTTTGCCTTCTTTGTGATGTTTTCCACGTGTTCTTTGAAGGTTAGTCCTTTGTCCAGTATCACTCCTAGGTATTTGGCCTTGTTTTTCCATTGATAGCACTCAACTAAGGAAGACTCCAACAGGCTATGGACCAAATAGACGAATGGTGCACAACATGGAAAATCCAAATAAACCCGGAGAAAACCCAAGCAGTCTACTTTACTCAAAGAAAGAAAAAACCAGAAGAAAACAATAACATAACATCATCACTGCTTGGTTTCAATCTGGTATAAGAACTTCTATATTTTCTTCGTGTAGTTGATCTCGTGGTCTTTTGTAAGCTGATATGATTTCCAATTCCCCAAATTCTGTTCTTACAACGATGATGGTTTATTTTAATAAGGCAAAACCTTAATAATGCGATGGTATAAAAAGAGTTATCACCACGGTACTTCTGTAAGATAATAAGTTCACAGTTGACGCTGACGCAAAAACTTGTTAGTTTTAATCTAGATAAAAGTTGTTATTTTTCTTACTAATTATTATCAGAGAGTGTTGTCTCTGTTATGACGTTAATAAATTTTATAAATTTATATTCTATCTTTACTTTAAGTTAGTACAAAAATATTATTACTTAATGTTAATTACTATCTTACCTTTATCTAATAGTTTAGACATTATAGATTTTCATAAATCTAAATATTATTTAAGTTACAATTAATTTATTTCTTAAAATATTGGCGAAAATCAATGACCACTAGATGGCGCTGTCAATTTTCAATATGGCCGCTACGAGGGTGAACAACAAAATTTTAGTTCATGCTTTACATCTATTGTTGTTGCTGTGTACGTGAGAACTTCCTATTTTTGTGATTTTTTTTGTCTTAATACATTACACTACAAGGTTAATGGCACACTGATGTGTTGTTCACCTTCACTTGACCTTCCCAATAGATGTCGCCCACTTTGAAGTTTTCGCGAATACATCACATAATACTGACACTTCACAGAAAAAGAAGAAATTAAGGTAATTTTCACTAATTTTATTTGAGTCCTTAACACGACCGACATAAAGTTAAAGCATTCACTTATTAAGGTTTCCTTATTTGAAAGATCTTTGTACGCAAGCGTAACTGTCAATATAAGAAAAACTATTAACGCAACGCACAAAAGGGGTGTGTGTGCGATAACTCCCTAATAATAGGGTGCCTTAAACAGATAAAAGTTTTTCTCTATGCAGATGACGTGGCGTATTCAAAAAAGTAAAATGCAAAGGTTGATTATCATAAATAGGAAAGTAAATATAGAAAAAACAAAAGTAATTAGACGCAAACAAGCGATCAAGACATAAACCAAATAAAATTCAAGGGACGAGAAAATTAACCAAGGCTGGTATAAATAGACATGAGTATTAATTAAACTGTTGGAATATTGATTGTCTCACGCCATGAAATGTGTTTGAATGAATTAGGTATGAAACGAGTGGCAACAAAATATCTACCAAAATTTTTGAATTGTTGAAAAAAAACTACACCTACACTTAGATCGCCAATTTGCTCTTTTATACTACTAACACAACGATAAAGGTAACCATAAATGATTGATTACCGATTACTCATATAATCATTGTTCTAGCAAAAAAATTAATCGAAGTTTAGAAAAAGCAGTAGGATGCATACGTATTATTTTGTCAGTGTGATTTTCAGTTTCACATAAAAACACTCAGGCTATAATTTTGTCTTCAAAGGTAAACGTTACTCATTAGCCAGTTTCACTCTTATTTTATATAAAAACTCTATTTCAGTAACACGATCCTTAAAGTATTTTCTTCGTGCATTTTAATTTTAGGTAGGTACTTAGAAGTACCTATTACTGATTAAAAACTTACTTTCTTCTCTTGCTGGGCATTGGTTTGGGATTTAATGCAAAAAAACTCTTATATATTGATTATTAGGTTTACTATTTTTACCTACCTTCTTCATGTGACATTTCTATTCATAGCATTGGTAACATCTCGCAACTATTTAAGTTCTGCCTGTCTTATTAGAGATTTTTCTCTAGGCATAAAGCTAAAGTAAATTTTGCCACTATTTAATTGATTTGGCTGCTCTGATTTTCTTTAGAACAGCGGTTCCCAAAGTGTGGGTCGCGACGATAGGTTTTGACAGTAACATTTAAAAGCGGGAAAAGGAAATAATATTGACTAAAAAAATTAACATTCAATCGGCGACAATCGCCAACTTTATCGCTGCTAAAATGCAAAAGTAGAAGTCAGATATAAATTCGTTTTTTGTTTAGTGCAGAATAATGTTTTTCTTCTTCAGATAGTAGTTGGATCTAAGTAGATACCACGGCGTAGCGCTGATCCCATTAGTTTTATTATTAGAAAGAAGTTATGTTGAAACTATCTCAATTCACTATTATATTTTTAACAAGCTGGTTTGTTCGCGATTTCGACTACCGTTGAGGGCGCTAAGAAACGTAAACAAATATGGAGGATTATGCATGAGTAATCTTTTTGTTTGAGGTGTCGAACTTAGTGATTGAGTTGGGTGTTTTAATTGTTTGGTGGTAATTTTACAAATACAAATAAAAGAATCAAACATCAACCTCCACATAACAATCCAAAATAAAATAAAAAAAATTTGCGATTACTCACAAAGTAGGTTTACTATTTATCCTCCAGAGGGCGTCTAGACTTTCGAAAAGGCGAATAGTATTTAGTGAATTTTATTTTATTTTGGATCGCTGCGGGCTTGTTTTGCCTGTATTTGTACGGTCTAACAACAAAACTGTAGTCAAACTGCACGGCAATTTTCATTCATGGAACTACTTTTAAACGTGTAGTTCTCAACGTGTCTCATGGATAGCAGCAAACCAAGATTGCCGTCGGTACAGTAGTCTGAGTTAGTTGAGTTATAATTAAGTCGTCCCTGCCTTTTGGCGTGTTTCAGAAAGTTTAAAAATATTTGTGCCATGCAATCGTGTAAGTGTGGACTAGTGTCTTTACTTTTAAGTAAATACACGTAACTATTTTTTCCTACGACCACATATGAAAGTGCTAGATTGCACACTTATTTGTACTTAAGAAAGTAGCTAATATCAATACACGTATTGAAAAGTAAATATCAATACACGTATTGAAAAGTAAAAAAATATAGTTCTATGATCTGTGACATTTACGTCAAATTTATCAATAATAAACACATGAATGACAAAGCAAGGACCATTTAATTTTTTTTTAAATCTTCCTTGTGTCAAATATTGTATTGTAATTGCCAATACAAATTTTTCTGTATAAAGTAAGAATAAAGAATAAAGTTTCTTATAGGGTTTTAAATTTTTAAAAAATAAACATATTTTTTTTTCAGTATTATTATTTTTATAAAAACACTTTTAGAAAGAAGAACAGTTTATTCTTCTTTTTTATATTGGGTTATGTTCCGTGCATGTGTCGAATGTGGATTTTTGAAGTTATGTTTGTGTTTCTGTTTACAATTATCTTTGCGTCTATTATTATTACATTACTTTTCAATTAATTTCACCAACTGACCATTTTACTTTTAATTTTTATAGAGCCCACAAAAAAATTAAAATGTCATTTATCTAATAAAGAATTTTGATGTGCATTCCTGAGAAAGGTGGTTATTTGATTTTAATTAATTATATTTCCATGCAATATATAAACTCGTTTAAATCCTAATTTTTAACATGACTAACAATTAAAATAAATTTTATAAATAAATTTAAAATATTTATTATAATAAGAAATATTGGGGTCGTAGGAAAAATCGTGTACACAACGCGTTGGAAAGTGTATTTCTTGCACTCGTTACGCACTCGCCACTACGCGGCTCGTGCTAAACTTCACTTGTGCGTAATACTTCACTTTCCACACTCGTTATGTAATATACTATTCATTGACTGGTCATGTCACTTGTTTTAAAAAAGTAATATGCACTGTTTATAATTCTCTTAGATTATCTTCGTGGGAAATGAGATAAAATAAAAGACGCTACTTTCCTGGAGATTTTCTGGCGTTCGACGCACGTGAATTCATCCACACAATACACATTTTTATTGATGTGGACCCAACTTTAGGTTTTGGTGTCGAAATAATACATACTACTGGGTGGGTCGCGAAAAATCTTTACAAACAGTAGTGGATCATCAGCCAAAAAATTTGGGAACCAATGCATTAAAAAATAAATGATACCTTTTAGTAATACTCAGCCCATGCAGGACGTACTTGATACCAAAGTCTCTTATCTTTATTACAATGATTAACTATTGCTGTATATTTAATAGTAAATTAAACCAGCGTAATAAATATACATTAACTTATTTAGATATCCAAATTTATAATAATAAATATATATAAATAATAATTATTGCAATAGCAAATAAACATTTTTGTACTATGCAAAATTCTCAAATACATGAATATCTGTTGAACAATAAAGCTGTTAATATAAAGGAAATAATTACTGTGGATCGGATAGATTGCAAAGCCTTCTTAGGATATTAGATAAACTCAATGATTTTTCACATATTATTTTATGACTACTTCGTACCAAAATAGTGTTTTTCTCTACTTACCTGAAAACTTAATGTTTTATAAAACATACAATCCTTCTGCGAAAAAATATCTATATAACACAATATATTGCAAAATATTTCATATACAAAAAAGTCTAAAACGTAAAAATTTCTGTATATAACTACCATTAAAAAAATTAAATAGTTACCTATACCTTGTCCAGTATAGTCATCAAAGTGAACAAATCGCTCTGTTCGTTTGACGTCCTTCGTTCGTTTGCTACTGTCAAACAACTCCTGGACTATTAAAATATCAACTTCAAACGAACGTAACTCGTGCCAAAATATTTTATATGTTGGCACAATTGCGCTCTGTTGCCGCGTTCAAACATGATTTATCAGATGAAATTTTGATATTCGCGGGTATTACATTGACGTATCTGGTTTCTGCAATTTTTTGTGGTAACCTCCAATTGTGTTGTATTTCGCTCATTTAATTTTATTATTTGTGCGTTGTTAAAAAACTGTTATTCTAATAGCAAATATGCCTAAAAAATTAGACAGCCGCTGCAAAGAACTTTAATCGATTATTTTGAACAGGAACGTGATAACCATGGCCCATTGCTACATTTGAATGCTGTTTGTTTGGGCTATAACACATAACCTTTTTTTCTAATTATCTGTATAACCTATCTTTATTTTATAATCAAATAAAAAGAAAATATTAGAGAAATTTCTTTTGATATTTACTAGATTCTAATACTATTTTAAATGCTTGGCAACATAGTCCCGTTCTGACAGCTGTGACGTGCACCTATATTTATATATATACTATATACTGGACAAGGTATGTATAGTTGATGCAAGAAGTTATATTAAAATTGCATTTTTGTACGTATATAATGCACTTATGCAAATACATACAAGAATACAATAAATTCAAAGTGCAAACCGTCCATACTCCTTGACAACTATGTCAATGGGTCCATTAACCTTACTTCCATTACCCTGGTCGGTGTTATTTTCATGGCTCTCAGTAAATTAAAGCAAACCACTATTTGTATTTGTTCCAATTTTTGTATGGTTATCTGATTTTCTTTTGAAACAGCTCCGTATGTTAGCATAGGCCCACCAAGGTATTTTACCTCTGTTTTAGTTTGATTTTAAGAAGTATGGGAGCTCTAAGGTTTTCTACTTTAAACTTTTTGGCGATTGACTGACAGTGAGTGGTTCTCATACCATACCTCTGTGAAGCTATATGGTTTTATTGAATTTCCATATTCATCAACAAAGACTCGATTCAGAATAAGTCTTGAAAACTTACCGTTTCATATACCACCTACTCATTGGTAGTCAAGAATTATTTAACACACCCTATTTCGCTAATATACTTCTGCTTCTTTAGCCACATTTAGTGAAAACTCATTGTCGATTTCAAGAATTGTTTAATTAACTCACCCAATTTTGCTAATGATATCTTCCGCTTCTTTAGCCATATTAAGCGAAAACTGCGTATGATTGTACAGATTATCTAGTTTCTTGTTAAACTTTTTCAAATTGCTTTCGACTTCGTCGACTTGATTTTTTAAATTTTCAACGGGTATTTTGAATTCGGTTACATTTTTCAATAGCTCGTCGACTTTGTTTAAGGAATTATTGGCTAACATATCTCGCTCAGTTAAGTTGTAAGTCTTCATGGTGTTCAAAATCTCTTCACCTTCTCGTAACGCTTTCTCGACTTCGTTTCCTGTAAATACAAAAATAGCTTTATATAATTATAGTTTTCTCAGTATAATTAGATCCCTCAAATGCTAAATTATGTCATTAAATCTAAAGGAGAAGGACAATAGTTAATATAAATTTGTAAGAAGGAAAATTAACATCCATATTATGTTAAGAATATTAAATAACAACTTTCAAGGTTTATTGAAACATTAACTTTTGTCTCCCAATGTAAGGGTTTGTACAATAAATTTCATCAATAATGGGATGAAACAAATAAAAACACAAATCTTCTTGTAATAAACTTCCAAAATTAAAACATCTTTAACAATAATTGCAATGTCTATTTGTGCATTCATTGAAGTCAAATTAAAGGTAGCACTATATGGAAGCATGGCCAAGATGATAGTTAAAACTTGAAGCTAAGTTAAAATGGACTAGATTTTTTAATTCATAAGAGCAATACAATTATGGAACAATTCCACCGGCAATTGTACTCCGAAAGCATCAGGTCGCCATTTTTGAAACCGTGTCACTAGACGCCAGTAAACAACACAAATAAATGTCAGATAAACTTCAAAAATAGAAAAAAAAATGTCGCGTTTGGGTAAGTGCTCCAAACAATCTATAGTTGTAATTAATTAGTGTCAGAGAAATTTTCATTTTTCTGATCAAATTTATAATTAGGTGTCTATTGCCTAAATTTTTTGTCTGTGTTCTGTGTTCAAGTTGCCACTGATGCTTAAGTTTGCGACATTTTTGGCTTTTATTAACTAAATCTCAAGTAAGAAGTACCAAACTTCTCGTGCTTATGGTTAAATGTAAGCTCAAATTTATAAAAGTAAAAAATCAAGCATACTCAACCTTGAGCATCAGCAGTAATTTGAGCACGAACTATAAGTATCGCCACAAAATGTACAAATTAAAAATTAATGAAGCATTAAGCCATGAACGGATTTATCAGACTGACTGACCCTATACATAGAATATACATGGTCTGATTCAAAATACAGTTTTATAATGTGGAAATAAGTAATCTAAAATAATCAATTAATTGTGTCAGTTACCTGCTTGTTCATGTAATTCTGTGAAAATTTTATCAATTCCTTCAGCCGTTCTAATAGCATCTTCTTCAACTAGTAATATTTCGTCCAATAATTCTTCTATTTTATTTTTGATATATTCTGACTTATTTTTATATTCTTCGCTATTTACCAATGAATAATTCGACTGAGAAAAAAAATAACAATGTAAAGCAATGTTTTATTTTCCATAAGTGATATTACCTTTCTATTCAAACCCTTTGAATCCTGTTCCAAACGTTCTAATTCTTGTATTGTGCTATTTAAACTAGTTTGACTGGGGTTTATTTCCTCTAATTTTGGTTTTAAATGTTCCAATTGTTCGCGCATATTTTCCAATCTCCTTCTGGTAAAGTATCCCGATTGAGTTGACTGAAATCATTAGAAATCAATAGAAATCCATAAAAATTTAGAAAGTTTGTATTACTTACATCAAAATCGCTTATAACTGGATCTATCAATTCTGCAAGTAAGTCGGTATCGTTTAACAAAGCATGGTGACAAGTATCACATTGATGACAACCAAAGTTGGGTTCGAAAGCCCATCTATGCGGGCACTGGTCACATTTTTCACCGATAACTCCTTCGAGACATTCACATTGACCGGTAAGAGCGTTACAACCAAGTCCTAGTGAATATTCACTTTTGCATCCACAAGCTAAAATTAAATGATCCAAGGATTCAATTAAAAGTTGTTGACAGGTTAACAAAAGAAAACCTACATTTGCATCCTTCTGAAGTGTAGTTCCAATATCCCGCAGCGCATCTATCACATGTCCTTCCGTTAACTCCTGGTTTACACTTGCATTGTCCTGTCAGATCCTCGCATTGGTTACTTTCTGCAGCCACTCCACAGTTGCAAGGTTTGCAACCCTGGCCGCTTTGGAAACCGTAGTGTTCAACTTCACATCTATCACATTTTTCACCAACTACGTTTGGTTTACAAACGCACTTTCCAGTGTAACTGTCGCACAGGTCAGTTCCTTGGTCGTCACAGAAACAGGCTAAATAAAAAATAATTAAAATTATATAAATTTTCTTTCATTTGAGTAAAAAATTACTTACGTTGACAATCTTTTAGACCAACAGCGTCTCCGAAGAAAGTTGGTGCACACTGAGCGCATTGTTCACCATAGGTATTATTTAGACACTTCAAGCAAGCTCCAGTGACAGTATCACAGGAAGACGGATCTCTAGGATTAATATTTCCAGAACATTGGCATGGCTTGCAATAATCACCTTAAATTAAATATAAATATGTAAGTATTTGGCGCAGTCAATAGGATATACATTTTAAATACACAAATTTTAAAAGAATCAAATATAAATATATGTAGCTATATGAACATAAAACATATTTACCTGGTTGATCGGGTCTTCCGTAATATCCAGGGGCACAGGAATGACATCTAGCTCCAATATAACCTTCTCTACATTCGCAACTAATCTTTTCTCCATCAGAACTTAGATCGCATGAAGTAGCGAAGCTAAAATAATAAAAAAGAATAGTTGTACTCGCTCATGATTTGCTGATGACAATTCTCTTATAATAACATATAGGAATATGTAGAGAATAACAGATAGGTGAACTTGTGCTGATAGTACTATGAGCGATATGACTAATTACATTTAGTCGCTTAAACACCACTATTTGAATGTACAGTCGGCTTTAGAATAGCATATACATGTTAAATGTGAATTTCGTTTACCTACCGAAGTTATAAAAACGCCCTTCTTCAACAACATAGGAGTGGCAATTTTTAAAACGTCTACATTAAATGGTTTTTGGGGATTAAGTTTATTTACAAGGGTCGGTCATGTCCCGAATAAATAGGTTTTTTCGCATTTTTGCACTGATATAATAAAAAAAATGTTTTGAAAAGGGATTTTAATCCCAAACAAAGATTTATTATCGAGGTTTCCAAACTAAGTGAAGTAAAAAAGGAATCAGTAGAGAGGTTGCAATAAAAAACAAATAAAACCGTACTGTATAATACACAGGCAATTTGTCAATAAAATATCTTATGCTGCAAACATTAAAGATGTGGGCGTGGACAACTGTTTAACTGATTTCAAATTTATTATTATTTAAACCGTGATTGGTTATACACAATAAATAGGCCATCCTTAAAATTAATTCAATGTAAGCGATTTAAGTTTGAAAATGTATATGCTATTCTGAAGCCGATAGTACCACCTTATGCAATAAGTGATTCTCATTTCACATATGTAAATGTAAAATGGAGTAACAATGTATTTAAAACAAGATTATCTTAACTAATTATACTTAACTAAGATTATCGTGTAGTTATTAACAACCTGCTTTGTAATTTCTTGTATTGGTTAGAAAATATTTGTAATGAAACTATACTTCTTTAATTTGTTGAATGTTGTGTTTCTACATTATAGATGGTACTGTAAGTAGTTTTTAACAAAAGGGTATTGTCTTTAGACATTATAATCATTTTTTGAAATATTGTAAGGAAATTGGTAATTTGTAAATGTAAATGTAAACCAATTTTTTCAGTGCAAAGTAAATATTTGTCTTTTAAAGCTTTTTTGAAAACATGTTTGGGGTAAATGAAAGAAATTGTGATTCTTTAATATATTATATGTTAGGTTTTCTACTATAGACGGCACTAGTTTTTGACAAAAGAGTATTCGCGATCACAATTGGCACCAGGGGCGCTCTAAAGCTTCAGGAAAACAAAGTTAACCTCATTTATCTAGTGTTGAGTGCTGACAGTTGAGCTAACAAAAATTATCTTACTAGGTGTGACATTTTCCAAAGTAAAGACTATACTACAAAAGCACATTATATTTACTGATAAGTTTCCCGATTTTCAATCTAATATCCCATGTTTTAGCTAGTTTCTGGGAAACCCATGCATGGATACATTTGCAGATAAATAATTCTTGCACTGTGGCACTGAACAACATTTTTTTGACTTACTATTCATATCAAAACTATGTTTTCTGCATTTTTTTCATATTTTAAATTTACAATCTGCTTCATTGAAGCTATAATTAAATGATTTGAATGAAATAAAAACATAAGGGAGAAGAAACTGCCTCGTGGCAATCATCCTTTTATAAATTTAGTTTAAATAGTTAACATATTAAATCTGTTGGCCTTAGTCTTGTTGGGAATATGGGAGGAGCGTTTAGCAGTCTTGCTTTGTTTTTAGAATGATCTGCCATTCCATCAAGGTAGTTGCCAGTGATTCGACTTATTTCTTCCTCCACCAGAGTTGTAGCTGAGGGTTTTATTGCTTACATACCAGGGCGCGTTTAATATCATTCTTAACAATTTTGATCGGACTCTCTGTATTATTTTGATGTTCGATAGCTTTGAGCAGCCTCAGAGTTGGACACTATAGGTCCAGATAGGTTTGATTATGCTTTTGCACAGGAGTAGCTTGTTTTCTACAGTAAGTTTCCATTTTCTACCTATAAACCAGCTCATTTGTCTTAGTTTAATGTTAATCTGAGTTTTCTTGGATTGAATGTGCGGTTTTCATTTTAATCTTTTGTCAAGGGTTAAGCCCAAGTATTTTACTTTGGTGCTAACTGGTAGCTGCATATTGTCAAGTGATACTGTTGAAAATGCACCCGTTCGGTTTGTAAAAGTGACTTGAGTTGACTTCGTTTTAAAATTAAAGTAGATGTTTTCCGCATTAAATCAAAAAAATTGAACCAAAAACACAGCAACAAAAAAAGAATCAACAATTTATCAACAGACAAAATGTTTGCTTCCCGAAGTTTTTCGTATAAATTTCGAAATTTAGATGTCGTCCACTCCGTGATTCTCTTGAATTGTCAATAGATATAATAATTTTCGAAAGATTGTAAAGGAAATCAAAAATTTTAAAAATATAGTCGTCGATTTTATGTGTTTTTATGTTTTCAAAGAATGAAATTTACATGTATATTATAATGTATTAATAAAACAAATTCCTGTTTTCATAACAACGCAATACTGTTAATTTACAGCATAAAGAATAAATTAAGTATTATATATTTCGTAAAATGTTACTTTTTAATATTACTATTGATGTATATGCCTGTTTGGAATTTTTTTTAACAATAAGGATTATTACACTTACTTATTACTGGTGATTGGTAAAGGACATGCGCATATTAAACAATCGTTAGGAGTTCCGGCTAAAGCATTTCCATGATATCCTGTTTCGCAAAGTTCGCAATGATCACCTTTTGTATTGTGCATACAATTCTGTAACAATATAGGTAATTGTTTTTAGTATATAAAGGTAAAACATTATAAATCAAAAACTTACCAGACAGATGCCGGTGTTAACGTCACATTCTTCGGCATGTCCGTGACATTCACAAGGTGCACAATAACCACCATGAGGACCGGACAGAATCCTATAATATCCTGGAGCACACTCTTCGCAAGATAAACCTTGATAGTTTGGTGGACAGTGACATTGTTCGACTGAAAGCGCCAACGGGGTATTTTCTAAATACTTTTCTGATGAATAAGCATCGTCCAGGAAAATGTTACTCAATCTAAAAATTGATTTTGACTGAAAACACTTAAAAACATTTTTTTCTATGAAGTATTTACCTTGTAGAAGTAGTTGCTGTCCAGTAAGTAGCCCTGAGAAATACTCCTCTTAAGTCTCTTAAAACTTCCATAATGTGTTCCCTTCGAGCTGGTTCTCCGTCCAATTCGAAATTGTCTTCAACCAGTTGTAAGGTGGTAAGAAATTCTGTCTCAGCCGGAGGCTGTTCAAAGTTGCTGTAGGTTAAATAAATATCCCTACCTAGGATAATCACGTCTGGACCGCTCACCGCACTTCCTGAGAACAAACAAAACAATAGAAGATAAAAAAAATATGCTACAAGTATAAAATGTAAAGGTGAATAAAAATACTATTTCTACTATATCTTAGAACACAAATGCTTTTTCTTTTCTTTCGCAAACTATAAAAGGTTCATGACGGCTTATTGACGGCTTGTCTTGTCTTTTCCACGACTATCTGAAAACAGAAGTAACTGTTCTACTTCATAAAGGCGGAGAAAAAACATAACATATAACTGACCAATTTCTCTATTACCAATTCCAATAGATCCATCGTTAATGGCACAAATTGAATACTCATGCGCGAACCAACTCCCACTCTCGTAGTTCCCCCTAAATGTTCGTGCCCCTTATAAAATTGTGTTGGCATGACATGCAAAAGTAATCAGTAATCCAAAGTAAAGTAAATCCAAAGAGAAGTCTAGGTACACACAGACAAGTCGTTAATATTAAATACACAAAGACAAGAAAACACAATAACAACTAGCAAGCGGCGTACACGAACGAAATTTGTGGTTTATGGCCTTGGCTGACGCGGCTATACGGCAAATAGAAGCTTTTGACAGCTAAAAGGGTTTTTTTCATTTAAATTGTGGTATTCCTGGGTAGCAATACGTTGTGTTCTATGGCAAGAAGTAGTCATATTTTAGCAGTGGAAAGGGAAAATTAAAAAATATTTGCGCACGAGTATTCAATAAAGAGATAGGTGTATTATAATTGGAATGCTAATAAAACAGCAGTTTGGGTTCCTCCGGGGAATCTGCATAAGTGATTTAATGTTTTCTGTTCTTGAGAATGTGTTTATTTAGCCTCACTAAACAAAAAACTTTTTTGTAACGAGTATATCACTTTACCGAAGCAATTTGAATATATTAACCACAAAATTTTGATAAACAAACTTAAATATTATGACATCCGTAGTCTTTATTCGGAGTGGTTTAGTTCCTACCTCACGAATAAGAGGTAAATGGTACAAACAAATGATAAACATTATGAAAGTTTGCTGATGAAGAATTTAGTACTTCAAAGCTCAGTGTTTTGGGTCCAACTGTTTTTGTGTTAAATATTGATGAAAAATTATTTTGTAGATGATGCGAATGCGACCTGAGTAATTGAAATATGAAAACTTTACATTCTACTATATGCAGGGATCTTCTAACCATTAAATCCTGGTTCGATTCTTATAAACTCTGTTACTGCTCTTTCTTACAAATCCAATTTACAAGCCAATAGCATAAATAACACACTAATATCCATAAAAAATTTGAATAAATGTTTGGGACTTTATATGAATGACACCCTTTACTTACTTTTCCATATTTGAGTCTCTAGGCTATGGGCTACTTTTCTGTGATTTTTGTGTTCTATGTTTTTTCTATTATATTTTCAACTACAGAAAATGTCAACATGCTATGTTTTTGACCTACCCAACTAATCGCATTGAAAACCCAACTTGGAAAAAGAAAAAATTCTGACCCTTTCGGCACTATTCAACTAGAAATTTGTTTGCTTAGTAACAGAGACGACAATGATACTTCACGAGATAGTCTTATTTATATTAAATTGATTGTACTAACCCTTACTTTTTGGAAGTCCATCTTATTAAGGATAATAAAAAACTCTTCGTTTTAACAAAACTTCCAATATTTATTTAAAAATTGCTTTTTTAAAAAGACTCAATGACAGCCGTTTCGCTATTAAGCATCGTCAGATTGACATTTAAGTTACATTTTGTTTGTTTGTAGCTAGGTACCTGATGTTTAGGTAGTATTAAGGCTAGACCAAGTATGGAAGTAATAAGACATAACAATATTAAAGCCTAGATGTTATTAGCCCTAAGGGATTATCCTGGATGTATTTCCCTCTAAGATCAGTATAACTGTGCAATGATATAGAAAAACCAGGAAAAAACTATATCATGCTGATCTTTACAATAACTTAATATATTTGTAATAAAAAACAAAATTTAGAGTTCCTTGAAGAACTTGAAATAAAAAGACATCTAGCAGATCCACAATTTAAAGTTGTTAATGAACAAATAAATCTGGGAAGTTCTCCACTTTTAAAGTGTTTGCTTTGATTGAGTCTTCATTTTATACATAGATAAGACGTAATTGTAACACAAATATATTAAGTTATTGTAAAGATCAGCATGATATAGTTTTTTCCTGGTTTTTCTATATCATTGCACAGTTATACTGATCTTAGAGGGAAATACATCCAGGATAATCCCTTAGGGCTAATAACATCTAGGCTTTAATATTGTTATGTCTTATTACTTCCATACTTGGTCTAGCCTTAATACTACCTAAACATCAGGTACCTAGCTACAAACAAACAAAATGTAACTTAAATGTCAATCTGACGATGCTTAATAGCGAAACGGCTGTCATTGAGTATTTTTAAAAAAGCAATTTTTAAATAAATATTGGAAGTTTTGTTAAAACGAAGAGTTTTTTATTATTCTTATTTATATGTTTATTTGACTATGCCCACCTTCTAGTCTTACAAAAAATCATCCTAATGCAAAAAAATGGTCAGCAGCATACTAGGTGAGGTTAGGTTTGTGGTGAGTGGGTCTATAAAGCCAAAAAATGAATATTTGCTATGTAGACAATTAAACTGCAATTGACAATTGTCAAATTGTGAGTTGGCCACAGCACTCTACTAGCATATTTTGTAGTTTATTCTCTACAGTCAATTAAACGATCGATTCTGTTTTATTTTCTTTAAACCATCACTTTTTACAAGATCAACAGACCTTTTAAATGATATGTCACAAGCCCATAAGTATTTCCAGTTTAAAAAATTGGGGGTTGTAACTGTCACTCCAAATGGGTTGAAGGTAGGGATCAAATTTTCACTTTAAAGAATGTCAATTTATGATGTAAATTTGACGTGTTTCGCGTTTTTCTGTACCTGGGCGTAATGAGGATGTTTATATTTGAGGGCAAAATTTATTTTTCACTTTTAACGCGATTTTTGGTAAAAATATTTCATAATTCAATATGAATCAAAAGTTAAGGTTTGTATCTGTGTCACTGAGACAGTTCTGATTATTATAGGATATAATAAAATTTGCGGGCCACAAAAAGCGGGTTTAACGATTACGCCCGCTTTTATGCCCTGCAGCTGAAAAGACCTTCATTACAAATCTAGATGAAAAGACTCAGTTATAGTAAAGTGAACAATAAAAACTAGTATTTATTGTTTTATATGCATTCTTTTCTTTAAAAAATATAAAATATTAACACTTCCATCCTTAATTATTTTTGAATATATTTCTTCCATCCACAAAAATTTATCAGATATCTCAGGCATACCATTTCACAAATATCCACTTATGAATGCAGAGTACAACCTTTATTTAGCAAAAATCACGGTCAAAATTAATCAAAAACTCCATTTTTACAACTCAGGTAAATGCACAATAATCTACTTTTTAATATGAAGCCTATTACATCGTTCACCGCATTTCACAAAACTTTAAAGTTATTAGGAACAATAAATAACTGCACAGTTAAACTAAACTTCCACTATTTATTCGAAAAATTCGCTTTAAAACTCAATTACAGCTGTTATTTATTGTTCCTAGTAAGATGAACTTCCAAAAAGTAGAGGTTAACACAATCAATTTTTAAAGTTATTCTTACTGGAGAGAGCTTTTTATGGAGTTGGCAACTTTTCTTAACACATTTAGAGTCATATCACAAACCGGATGATTAATTTAAGAGATTATCTATTTATTTTTTTATAGGTAGTTGTTTTTTTGTTGCTACTTTGACTTAATTAAAATTTTTATATTAATCAAAGTGTGACTGAATAATACTATTATTTTTATCTTAGTTGACATGAACAAATATTTTATAATTTTTGTAAAAAATACATTTTTTTGATTGGGTAAATAAAAAAACGAAGTGTTGGAAACAAATCAGACATCTTGATAAAGTTCAATACGAGGTTCAATATGTGCACTTCTACTAGCAGAATTAAGTCAAAAGTAGAGGAAAATATTGTTTTCTTTTCTTCCCTGTATATGAGGGGAGTATGATATTATTTTGAGACGTCTGAATAATAAACTTAAAGGTACAGTTTTTTATCTACAAGTTGCGAAAAATTCAAAGAAAGCAGCCTCCGCGTTCGGAAGTTAGAGCATATTTAAATAAATCAATATTTTGAATGGATCCAATTTTAAGTCGGTGAGTGTACTTGGTCTTGCTTTTTATACTTACCATTTTCACCGATATCATAGTAAATGGTGTAGTTCAAATATCCGCCATAGGAAGCCAATCTTTTACCAAGGTAATCAACAGGAGCGGAAACATAGGCAGTAGAAACGTTGATATAAGAAAAATCTATCGCTATTTCGTTACTATTCTCGTCTAAATTTTGCAAATTTATGTTAAGAGGATCCACAATTAAAATTTCGTTTAAAGTTAATTCTACCACTTCCCAATCTCTCATTACATTCAAAGCGATTTTAAGCAGTCTAGAACTCGAGCATCTATAAAAAAATTTAAAAAAATAGGATAATAATTATATTTTAGTTCACAGTGACATGAATAAAAGTATTTTAACAAATACCTGGTGGTTTTGCCGAAACAGAAACATTCCGTGCATCCTTCTTCGTTAGAAGCTTCTAAATTGAAAGATCCCTCTCGGCAAAATTCGCAATGTGGTCCGACAACGTTTTTCTTGCAAAAACATTCCGCGGTTCTATTGTCGCAGATTTCAGCGACAGTACCGTCTGTTCTGCACTCACAGGATTCGCAGTACGGGAAGGAATGAGTTCCCGGTTTACACTTGTCGCAGGTACGGCCGTAGATATTTTCTTTGCAACTATAAAAATCATATTCACTTGAAATTTTGCTATACAGACTAATTTATCCAGGCTATATCTCTTAAACGAATTAAGATTCTCGAATGGGACAAATACACTTTAATATGGTGTAGAAAAAATTATCCCCTAAATATTCATCCCTTATAGTTACAACCCCTAACTTTAAATTTCTTAATGGCACCCTGTACATTTTTTTATAATTTTGGATTTAGTTTTCCATCGTTTATTCAACAAATTTTTCAAAAATAAAATGAGTTCTTAGGTAATCAAGAAAATATCAGTTAATTTTTTAAGTTTGTTAAATTAGTCAAGAAAGCCTTAAAGCTTAAAGAAACAATAAAAATAAATGTAATAAAAATAACAATTAACTAATTGATATTATTCCCATTAGATTTTCGAATTGTAGTCCACCTGCTGCAACACACATTTCGAATCTTGGCAGAAGATTTCTTGGACAGAAGGCTTGAATCATTGCAGGAGTAATTTGGCGACAGGCTTGTCTTATGTTTTTATTTTATTATTCTTTCATTTTACGGTTTAGATTGATAAACAATATCTTTTATCGCTCCCCAAAAGAAATAGTCAAATAGTGACAAGTCAGGTGAATGTGCCGCCCACATAATTTCTGGAGAGTTGTTTGCTATCCAGGGTTGTGTTCATAAAGTTTACTCTTTAACTCAGAGTTAACTCTATATCGTTCAGAAATCTGAGTATGATCGGAAGTAATTCGGAGTACGGCGTTCATAAATTTAACATAGTTAACTCTACAGTTAACTCTTCATTAAGAGAAATATCTTCTAGCAAATCGAGAAGTATGTTTTATAAAAAATCTAAATATCCAACACCTGTTAGAGTGCCGTTAAAAAAGTAAGGGCCTATAACACGACCATTAAATAAACCGCACCAAACATTTATACCCCAAATATTTTGAAATCTTGTTTCCATCATCCAATGTGGGTTCACGGGAGACCAATAATTTGAATTGTGACGTTGACTACACCAATATTATGAAATGTAGCCTCATCGCTCCACAATAGTTTTGATAAAAAAAGTGGATCATCATTAATTTTTAATATCATTCTTGCAATAAAATCAAGACGTCTTTGGCCATCACCATGTTGTAATTCTTCAACTAAGTACACTTTAAAAGGATGGTAATTAAAATCTTTTAAAATTCTATGAACCGCACTTCTCGAAATACCACTTTCAATGGCGAGGGTTCTAACAGATTTTTGGTGACATCTTATGTATCTGTATCTGTAATTCTGGAACAGTGGGTTGCCCCACAGCACTTAGGCCACATTTGGCCCATTGTGCGTCCTTCTGAGATTGAGCCTAACCTATTGGCTCGTCAACCATCCTACCTGTTTAAAGTAGGTGATAACGTCGCCTGTAGGCAGCTCCCTCAAATTGGCATGTTCTAGCCGAATACAGAAATTCTTGTTAGAGAGAGTGCCGGACAGTCACAAAGGACGTGCTCAACTGTCTCATCCTCTTGTTTACATCCTCTACATAGTGGGCTGTCCGATAAACCCAACCTGTTCCGATGTTTTCGTAGGTGACAATGGCCAGTAAGTATACCTGTGACCAACCGCAGGTCCTTTCTGGTCATGGCCAAGTATTTCTTGGCTGCTTTGCTATTCGGATATTTTAGAAGTTCCTTGGATAGTATGCAACCTTTTTCTTCGTCCCATCTTCCCCCTAGCTAACGAGTCAGCTATGCGGTTGCTTTTTGAAATTCCATGACCTTTTATCCAGCCTAGAGTAACCACATTGTTGTTGCAGGCTTCCGTAAGGGCCATGTGACATTCTAATACTAGACCTAATGTGATCTGTAGCCTATTCAGGGCTAATAGTACTTGTCTGCTGTCCGTAAGGATACGGATTTTTTTGCCAGTAATTACTCTTATGGTAATCTCTTTTGCGGCTATGGAGATGGCAGTTAGCTCTGTCTAGGCTATACTTGCATTACAATCCATTGCCCCTTTTATATTTAGGTTTAGGGATCTGGAGTAAATTCCACATCCTGAACCTTCTTTTGTCTTAGATCCATCGGTGAAGATACATATAGTACCTGTCGCCAATGCATTTTGAGCGTGACCCTTCACTGACAATCCTCTGGTACGACCAATGGTTCTTCTACACTGTTCATAGGCAATATATGCTTTTTTGACTCTATTTTCTAGATGAGAGTTCCATGTTAACTTGCTGTCAAAGGTGATCCCTAGATATTTCACCTCTGCAGAGAAGTTTAATTCAGTCTTTAGGAGTTTTGGAGCCCGAAGGTTCACAAGCCTCATTTTCCTTGCGAAAAGGACCATCTCTGTCTTTTATGAATTGGTGACATCTTACTGTGCATTCAATTGTACCTCGTTTCTTATTTGGAAAAGGTTCAAATATTGTGACTTTATTATATGATATTTTTTTGTGAATTTTTACACACGCATTTGGAAAATAATAATGTCTGCATCTACGAAGCCCAAATTTAGAGAGAATAAGTTCGTAGGCTTATAATTGAAATTTTTTCTTCAATCGATACATTAATTGAAAATGTGAAAAACCGAAAAATGACAAATCGAGCACGATTTACCTACATACCAGAAATCATTTTTTGGAAAATTTGTTGAATAGACGATGGAAGACCAAATCCAAAATTATAAAAAATTGTACAGGGTGCTATTAAGAAATTTAAAATTAGGGGTTGTAACTAAGGGATGAATATTTAGGGGATAATTTTTTCTACACCATATTAAAATGTATTGGAAATGGAATAGACCCGTTTTTGTCCCATTCGAGAATCTTTATTCGTTTAAGAGATATAGCCTGGATAAATTAGTCTGGGACACCCGGTATACTTTCTTACTATCGACAACAAATACTTACGGGCAACTTCCGTTTACTACGTCGCATTGCAGATTGTTGCCGACGATTCCCAAGTAATCGCACTTGCATTCCTCGCAACCGATACTGCTGTGAAAACCGTAAGTGAGAGGTTCGCATTGGTCACAGTTAACACCAACAACGTGAGGTGGGCACACGCATTCTCCTGTTGTAGGTTCGCAATAGGCAGTCAAAGGACAATTGCACGGTTTGCAATCGGGAAAACCGTAATGACCAGTTTTGCATGCTTCGCATTTCCTACCGATTATGTTTTCTTTACATTTACATTGTCCGCCGAATTTTTCGCATTCAAAACTCAATGAACCCACGTAGTCGCACTGGCAAGGAAGAGCGCCCGTGTTGTGATCGGCCGTTATGGAAAATACGGAGTCTCTGCAGAAACCTGGAAAAAAATTGTTGTTAAAAACATGAAACTACAAGTTTTCCCCACTTCTCTTCCGCCACTATGTTTAATATCCGATTTTTTATCACACTCTGCTTCATAAGGTAAAGTCCTCATGTAAGCGAAATTGCGAAAAGCGAACTTTTAAAATGACCGAATTCGTCACTCTTGAATGTCAAATTTTCTACCTAATCCCCACGTCTGCGAAATTCGCACGTTTTTTCAAATTTTTTAGAAGCTATGTGCATTTCTTTTCTTTATTGTTATGTATTTGATATTTTGAATATTTGGTTAGGGTCCCGGATTGTCAGCTCCTTTATATCCATTTTTATCTGAAAAATGATGAATAACCTAAAAATCACAGATACCCGTAGCCCTACATACATACATAACCACACTTCCATACAATTTTCGCCAAATTTGAGCGAAAAAGTTAAATATATTGAACTAATTTCGTACGCCGCAAGAAGTTGAAAAATATCGCTACTTACTTCCCCTCTTTTCAATGTCACTGTCAAATGTCACCTATACCGCCAATGGGAACAATTCCGCACAAAATAATTCGCAATTTCGCGTGCATGAGGACTTACCTTTATGCAACTCTATTTACTAGAGTAGAATTCCATAGATGGCGATACGTATAAGCCCTTTGATAGTATATAAGTTGTAGGTTAATAATTCACCTATAAATGTTTTACTGTAGTCTTGATTTTTGTTTCCATCACATTAAGTCTTACTACTGTCTTCCTTTCAAAATTGACATTGTATTGTATTTTTAGCCTGATGATGGTCCTGTGGACCGAAACTAGTTGCAAGTAACTTACATTATTAAATTAAAATTGTGGGATCGTCTTTGTGTTTTTCTTTGAACCTTTTAGTATATAAGTGGTTTTATTTTGCTGTTTTAGTTATTGTCAGTATATGTTTTACAACTGTTGCTTTTTCCTTGGTCATGTTTGATGATTTTGTGTTTTTCAACTAAATTTTGACTCCCTTGCAGTGTAATGTGCTGTCCAAGTCTTTAGTCACTATATGTGACTGGACTGATATTGAATATTGGACTTTGAACTACATCATCGTATTGTTACAGACCCTAGTTAATTTTTGCATCCCATCAAAACTATTCTAAATGCGATTTATGAGCCTATTCGTTGTTCGAAATCGTGAAATTTCATAACTTATTTAAACAATTTGTATTCATGATGACGTCTGTTGATGTTCCGTTTCCACTTGACATCCAATGTTGCCAAATCACCTATTAAAAACAAGTTAACCGGAAATCTTCTTCATAAAATAGTGATTGATGCCAAAAACTCCTTCGAAAGGAATACTTCACCTCATCAATAGACATAGGACAGGTTCCTGATGATTATATCAGAATTAGCAGCCTGGGAGAACTACGAAATTGATTTTTGACTCTCATTTAAAACGTTCTCTATATATTCGTTAGAAATTTGTCACGTTAATAAATCTAAATGTCCTCAAGTATGAATGCTTAATATAAATAAAATATCGAATATTATGAGCACATCATTGTATCTGAAAGAATATATAACAGTTTAGTAGTTCACTTCATAATTAATGTTCAAAACATCAATATTGGAGAACCAATTGTGATTATTTCCTGAAACTTAATGAAATTTGCTGATTCATTTTGACAAGTGGTAACCGTGTTCTCTTCCCCTTCTAATTAAATCGTGACGTCACTTACTAAAATTTTGACCGTTTGAATATTATTTTGACTTTATTGGCGATTAGAGTTCGTATGATCAATAAAAAAATAAAAAAAAAATATTAAATCGCCTAATATTCATGAATATTATTTAAATATAAATTTTAAAAAAATAGTCCACTCGCCTATTGATCTTATGGCTCAGTGTGATAAGCAAATAATATATTTTCAATAAGTATCCAATATTAACTACAAATTAAAATATATGAAAATAACTGCTAATACATTTTCCAAAAAAACAATTGTTCTCCAACTAATATGTTTACTACTAATTTATTTCTTGTTTTAGAAGCAACTGATATAACTACACAGTACAATATGGAGAAGAAAAATTCTTAAATTCTCTGATAGATTCAATGCTGGAAATTGTAAGGGTGGTCTTATGTGGTACTGCTTGCCTATATTTCTAAATTTTGTAAAATAAAGTAAAAGTTGAAAGAAAATGGTTAGAAGTAGAAATTGTATTTGTAATTGTACATATTTTTAAGATCTTTTCTTATGAATTTGAAATCTTAATCTTAAATCAAAAATCAACATCGTTTTTCAGTAAAAATGTATTGATTAGAATTTATACATAAAGTAAAAATATGTAATATTTGCTAGAGTTCCCTTAATAAATATATTAAAAAGTAATAGATATTTATTTCAAAATGTACCCTAAAACGTACCCTTACGTACTTGATTTCAATCCGGAAAATAGAATTTTACCAGATAGTAGCACTTAATATATTTCATTACGTGCTACTATCCTGTAATGAAATTGGACAGGCATTTGACATATTAAAAGTTAATAAAAACTCAGTTAGGATTCAAACTATGAATATACATTTATTGAAATTCATCAGCAAAATAATAAACATAACTTACTTATTGCCTATATTAATATTAAAATCCAGTATGTAAAGGTATGTTTTAGGAAAAAATTTTTTGGAAAAAAATAATTTGTTTAGTCTGAAAAATCAATAAGAAGTACACATACAACAAGAGTTTGTCTTTTATATCTTCAAAAATGGTTTATGCAAAAAGTTATTTCAAGCCTACTACGTATGCAATACTGAAATTTTCAAAGCATTGCTTGATACATACCTTTTACTGATGTGTCGATATTGAAGTGATTACTGCCGCATTGCGATATAAATTCTCCGGTTCTGTCGACAGTTTCAGGTTCGAGATTTTGTTCGTTATACAAATCTGCGGGGACGACAAGCAAATAATCCAAATAAACATCTTTGTCGTTATTTAGCTAAAAATTTAAAAAGAAAAATAATTAAAATGATCGTAATACGTTTTTTTTCTTTTTACCTTTAAAGTAATCATGAAATTTTCAGTTATATTGAATATTTTCTTCCCGTCTAATTTATTAACGACAGCTCTACAGCCAGATTGAGATGGGCAATGTTCGATGCGTACTTTTGCTTCGTAAAAGGCACCGTTTTGAATAATCACGTCTAAATCAAAAGCTGAAACAGAAAATTCATGTTTAGATTGGTTTTATATAACACTGCTCAACAATTGATGTGGATATCAAACAACATTGATGATTTGTGTGTCAAAGTAAAATAAAAGTAAAAAAAAAACTCAAATATTTTAAACACAAACTTTATTCGTAGGATATAAATAAAATCATCTTTTTAACATAATAAATAAATAGTTTAAAATCATTGGGAACATTCCAGAAAAGTCAAGCTGACCAAATTGTTTTATTTTCACTATTATCAACAGTTTAGGACTTTTGTAGGGCCGCCTCTTGCTCTTCTTAATGCTGTTACTCTATTTGGGAAAGTGGTTATGAAATTATCAACGGTCATATAAGAAGACATTGATAAATAGTCGGCTATTTTTGTTGTGTCTAAATTACAAGAATATTTTAATATCAATTTGATGAGACATAATTTTGGGATTAATAATCTGATTCAAACACGTAGGCAGCAAGTTTTTACAAAAAATAAATAAATGCTTTTATATCAAATACAACTCGTGGACTTACAAACGAACATAATTCGTGCTAAAATATTTTAAGTATATGTTGGCAAATTGATGCTCTGTTCAAACATGGCGTAACATTGTAGCTAAATAAAAAAATACTAATAGAGGACTTCTGTTAAGAAATCAGTGTTGCCATTACCGAATAAATCCCTAAAAAATCAATAAAAACATACTGACGCTATATATTGCTTTCAGTCATTATGTTAGGATAAAAAAACCTCAAACTGCATAATAGTCTAATTTTTCAGATATTGCAAATTTTTTCCCCAGGGAAATTTTAAACGCCATCAACCCGATCAACCATAACCTATATTCTATATAAAGTCCGAACCAACTAAAACTAACCTATGTTTATTTTTATTGGCTTGGCTCGTTAGTCATTTCGCTAGTATCTTTTTTTATTTTTCAGCTGCATTATTCGTAGTTTGTGCCATTTGTGTTGTTTCTTATAGACTTTTTATTGTTTCATATATTAGGTGTATTCTCGAGTGAACTTATTATCAGGTAAAGTATTACATCTCGATCAGCCAAAATGACAACATTTTTTAACAAAAATTGATGAATGTCATATTTTTCAAACAACTCTCTATCTGAAATTGAGCCTTCAAAGCCCTCACTACAATATAGCTGACAGAAAAGTCCCCAAAAAAAATGAATTTCCCTATAAATTTGTTTTTATGCAATATCTTTCAACTCGAACTATTATGCACTATTTTGTTTATTGTACAGGGTATTTCGAAGCGTAAAGCACCTTTGAATATTTGTAAATTATGAAAAAAAGCGTCAGTATTTTTTTAGTAATTTATTAGGGATTTATTCGGAATTGGCAACACTGATTTCTTAGCAGAAGTCCTCTATTACCGAAACTTCGTTTGACATTTACTATTCTCTAATACTATTTTAAATGCTTGGCAACATAGTCCCGTTCTGAGAGATGTGACGTGCACCTATATTTATACTGGACAAGATATATATCACGAATAAAGTGATGCTTTAGTGATGCTTTTTTAACCTCAATGACGATGCTAATTCCAGCGAAACGGCTGTCATTGAGGTTAAAAAAGCAATTTTTTAAATAAATAGGTAGTGGAATTTTTGTTAAAACGAAGAGTTTTTTATTATTCTTAAGTCGATATGAGTGATACAGTGAATAAAATTTTGAGGTATTGTTACCCAAATTCCTTGTAACTCTTGAGCTAATTATAATTTTTGAGGCGGCTGTAGGGAGCTTTTCTAGACATTTCTGCCCATAAGTGCAGATGTAGAATTAAAATTATAAATAATGGAGTTACAACTTCTGTGATTAAGACTTTTTTGTGAAATTTTTTCCCCTTTTTTAAAATTTAATAGTTTAATACTAACGGCCAAAAAACAGAGACCATATTTTCGTTTTTTGTTAATAACAATTTAAAGTTTAAAGGCAAAAAATATAAAAAATTCCCCATTCTCCGAATTTAATTCTGAATCCGATAAACCAAACCCGATATTTTTAAATTTATTCTTATACTCATTTTCACAGGAAACTGACTTCTCGACTAGACTAAAATGTAAATGGTTATTTGTTTTATCGGAACAACAGTAAAGTAGCTAGGACTTTTACTACAAAGATATACCAAATTATTTGATTTATTTGCCAAAAACTAAAAGAAAAGAAAATTTGCATGTACAAAACAATGGCTATCAATTTTTGTTCAGGGCCGTGTTCATTGCAATTTAATCGGACTATTAGTTTTAACGATATTAAGAAAAATAAGATATATCCACTTTAATTGTTGAGCAGTGTTATTACTATTTAAACATTACTAACTAAAATATTTAAAAACTATGAGACTGTGTAACAGTACCTGTTAACATTTTAAGCACCTGGTATCCTAAATATTAAATTAAATTAGTACTGCGAGCTCCATCTTTCCGAAAGAATTCTTAATAATAAAATAATAAATACGGTCTCTATAATTATAATTGGAAGTTCAAAGTAGCTACGCTACGAGGTGTACTAATGAGTTGCCATTATCGGGTTCAGGAGGTTTTAATAATTATTCCCAGTCTCACTTCTTGTATTGGTTTACTGTGATATACAGACAGTTGGAATATAATTCAGTAAACTAGAAGCATCTCTTTAATTTGAAGATTCAGTAAACTTGAACAGCTTGTAAACTTTAAGCTCTCGTATGCACGAACATTTTTAACTGGATCATCTCTACAACTTGGGCAGATCATCCCTTTACTCGTGATCTTCCATAGTCATTTGGAACCAGCTAAACAGTGCCGTAGCGACCCCAAGGTGCGGCGAAGGATCGTCCACTATTGTTAACAGATAAGTTATTGTGGTATATGAAGTTTACTGTTCCCATATTTTTTTCTCTTTTATCTCCGTTTGTATCTATCTATATAGTCAACTGTATTAGAATAAGTAGTTGTAAAGAACTGTTTGCGGATTATTTTTTTTGTAACGTATTCTCAACTTCATTCATTTTAGCACCAAGGAAATCTTATCTTTTATCTGTTGGTACATTTTCATTTTTTTACTACAAAGGCAGTTTTTTCTGACATCTTTCTGTCATCTTATACTTATTTAAATCACTCAGCTTAAAACAACTTTCTTCAGTAGTATCATAAAAAATAAAAATATTTCAGTGGCGCCCTTACAATTTCTTAAAGAAACAAATATTGTACTGTAGTCAGAGCTAATGAACTTACTCACCCCTAGCCGAGGTATTTAACTATCATAATTTTTGCTGTGATAATTATTTATAAATTTTGTTAATTATTGAAATATCTTTTACAACTAATTAAAGACGAAATTAAGATTAATGGTTGTTTTATTGTAAATTACATTTTTTCTTTTGGTATATTGTTATTTTTTAAAAAAAAGTTAACTAAATATTTTTATAAATTCACTCTCAACATGTAAATCATATCACAAATTGACGTCCAACGTAATAATATGGTTACAAATTGACGCCCAACGTCATAAACAAGACAGAAACAAACAAGACTAAATAATTTTAGAAATATACTAACCTGGAGAGTGGGGTTGATAATACTGGACAATAAAAGAATGATCTCCGGGTGAAGGTACTTTTCCTCTAATATCTAAAGAAAAATCAGACGGATTCAGATACACATACGAATTGTTGTATAATTCCCTTATGGGTGGTTTGTTTTTTCCAATTTCCCCTGCGACTTCTTGATTGAAAGAAATTTTTTTCGTTTCCGGTGGATTTGGGAAGGTTGTTGGGATACATTCTCCGTTTTTCCGGATACAAACCGGTTTCGGAGTGATGAAATCCAGAGACCAGTCTTCATAAGGTATAGCGGTTACTGAATGGATGCCGACGTTGGCGTCAACCCCCTAAAATATATAAAAAAAATAAATTCGTTCTAAATAAGCATGCTCGACTTACGAAAAGATTTATTGGTATGTTGTTTTCATTTACGCTGTAAACGGCAACGCCTCGATTGACGTTGGTTACTACTTGTCGACACATAGTGGTGTAAGGACAGGCGTACAAAATAATACGCCCAATTTCCTTTCCTTCTTTGGATTGTTTGGTAACTTCAATCTCGTGTGTTCGGAGATCGTCTAAAGGTGTGAGATAGTCGACTACAAGGACGTAATCTCCGGCTTTGTGGACGGAGATGTTTAGGAAAATTTGCGGTTGGAGCTGGTTCAACATAGGAACTTTATTGCTGATCCTTCTCACTTCGTGCAAATGCTGAAAACGATATTTTTTTGTAATTATATAACGCGTTTTTAAAGAACACCTACCGTTGTATTTTTGAACCATTCCACAAGCGGTTGTCCATCTGCATCCCGACCTACAACACCCCAAGATTTATCGTATACAGTAACGTTCGGGTATGCGTGATGCCGACACAAGTCCTGTTCTCCAATCGTGCAAGGTTTTTCGACTTTTTGGTTCAAAATCGTTGCCAAGTAGAAATCTTCCGGAAGCAAAACGAAATAATCCTTAAAAGAAATATAAAGTAATGAAAGGGAAAATTACAATCAGAATAAGTGTTTAAAATTCCTTTTAAACTTAGTTATTTCCTTTCCACAACTCCAAAATTTAATATATTTCAATATCAGCTGTCAACAAGCAAACCCGAAACTAATAAAAAAGGCGCTAGCTTTGGCCTGCTGTAGCCGGCCGACGATCATTATAGTCAGTCTTCACTGAACCATCTAATAGTAAACATGTGCCTATTTCAACAGTGTTCGCTACCATAATTAGTTTAAAAGTAGTTTTTTGTGAGGTGAAGAACCTAGTAAGTAAGACTCATCGATTTCCTTCAGTTGTTTCATTCTTAATATGATTTAATGGCAATTGAACATTCAACGAAATAATTCTTGATAATTTAATTAACTTCATTTTACATCGTTGCCGGCTCTCTTCCATCAGTGTTATAACTGTGCGTTTTATAACAACTTTATTTTTGATCGTTGATAAATTGTTTATTAGTGAAGTGATTTTAACATTACTTCTGGTTTTTGTATACCTTTCCCTAAATCCTAGTAAATCGTAATATAAGGTATATTTATATTATGTCTCGCTTTAATTAGATTATCCAAATTACTCCCCTTTGATTTTTAAACCGTCTCTAACGGTCAATTTAGAGTGGTCCTTCGACAGTACATAATATAATTAGCTTCCGCATCGCTCAAGGATATGTAGGAACGGAAACGATGATGGTAGATTCCTTCTCATACCACTGAACCAGCGCAAAACAAATCGAAGTTTTTTAATCCCTTCCTATTCAATAAGAATTATTCGTTGTGTATGATAAATCTTGTATGTATTTACTACTCGGTGGCTCTACTTTGATAAATGTGGCAACAAAGTCAGTCACTTTCTCTTGGTTCAGAATATGGTTTAAAAATAGTACTACTCGGGTTCTCGAGTTTCTAAGACGAGGGAAGGGGCATGTACATCTTACTACTGAAACCCCACTACTTGTATATTGTCGAAGAGGGTTTGTTTAAAATATTACAGCGGCTTGACCAAAGTATTTTATATTCTATTTGGAATATAGATACATTTATTTTAATGTGATTTGTTTTTGTTTTTAGTGTGTTGGTTGTGATTTTTATTGACTTTTAATTGAATATTTTGCTAGTTATTTTTTGATTTTTGTGATTATTTCTGTGATTATTATCGAATATATACATCAGGTAATTTTTTTTGAACAAACCGATGAAAATGTGCTTAATATACACTAAGACATAAAAAAACACCCATTTAATAGTATATTACATAACGAGTGTGGAAAGTGAAGTATTACGAACGAATGAAGTTTAGCACGAACCGCGTAGTGGCGAGTGCGGAAACGTAACGAGTGCAAAAAATACACTTTCCAACGCGTTGTGTACACGATTTTTCCTACGATCCCAATATTTCTTATTATAATAAATATTTTAAATTTATTTATAAAATTTATTTTAATTGTTAGTCATGTTAAAAATTAGGATTTAAACGAGTTTATATATTGCATGGAAATATAATTAATTAAAATCAAATAACCACCTTTCTCAGGAATTCACATCAAAATTCTTTATTAGCTAAATGACATTTTAATTTTTTTTGTGGGCTCTATAAAAATTAAAAGTAAAATGGTCAGTCGGTGAAATTAATTGAAAAGTAATGTAATAATAGACACAAAGATAATTGTGAACAGAAACACAAACATAACTTCAAAAATCCACATTCGACACATGCACGGAACATAAACACAATATAAAAAAGAAGAATAAACTGTTCTTTTTTCTAAAAGTGTTTTTATAAAAATAATAATACTGAATAAAAATATGTTTATTTTTTAAAAATTTTAAAACCTAAAAGAAACTTTTTTCTTTATTCTTACTTTATACAGAAAAATTTGTATTGGCAATTACAATACAATATTTGACACAAGGAAGATTTAAAAAAAATTAAATGGTCCTTGCTTTGACATTTATGTGTTTTTACTATTGATAAATTTGACGTAAATGTCACAGATCATAGAACTATATTTTTTACTTTTCAATACGTGTATTGATATTAGCTACTTTCTTAAGTACAAATAAGTGTGCAAACTAGCACTTTCATATGTGGTCGTAGGAAATAGTATATTACATAACGAGTGTGGAAAGTGAAGTATTACGCACAAGTGAAGTTTAGCACGAGCCGCGTAGTGGCGAGTGCGGAAACGTAACGAGTGCAAGAAATACCCTTTCCAACGCGTTGTGTACACGATTTTTCCTACGACCCCAATATTTCTTATTATAATAAATATTTTAAATTTATTTATAAAATTTATTTTAATTGTTAGTCATGTTAAAAATTAGGATTTAAACGAGTTTATATATTGCATGGAAATATAATTAATTAAAATCAAATAACCACCTTTCTCAGGAATTCACATCAAAATTCTTTATTAGATAAATGACATTTTAATTTTTTTGTGGGCTCTATAAAAATTAAAAGTAAAATGGTCAGTCGGTGAAATTAATTGAAAAGTAATGTAATAATAATAGACGCAAAGATAATTGTAAACAGAAACACAAACATAACTTCTAAAATCTACATTCGACACATGCACGGAACATAACCCAATATAAAAAAGAAGAATAAACTGTTCTTCTTTCTAAAAGTGTTTTTATAAAAATAATTTATACTGAATAAAAATATGTTTATTTTTTAAAAATTTAAAACCCTATAAGAAACTTTATTCTTTATTCTTACTTTATACAGAAAAATATGTATTGGCAATTACAATACAATATTTGACACAAGGAAGATTTAAAAAAAAATTAAATGGTCCTTGCTTTGTCATTCATGTGTTTACTATTGATAAATTTGACGTAAATGTCACAGATCATAGAACTATATTTTTTTACTTTTCAATACGTGTATTGATATTTACTTTTCAATACGTGCATTGATATTAGCTACTTTCTTAAGTACAAATAAGTGTGCAAACTATCACTTTCATATGTGGTCGTAGGAAAATGATTTTACCTAACCACACTGGGTCCTCCCTTTAACTCCAGAACACCGACGTAATCGCCTTGGGTGGTGCAGAGAACGGTCACTCTGGGATCAGGAATGGAACAGTATTGTCTTTAGTGACGAGTCTCGATTTTGTTTAGGCATGCACGATGGTCGAACGAGGGTTAGAAGACGACGTGGTGAAAGGAGAAATCCACGGTTTTTTGTTTAAAGGCATGTTCGTCAACTGTTGGAGTTATGGTTTGGGGTGCTATAGCTTATGGTTCGAGATCACCTTTAGTCTTCATCAGAGGTAACATGAATGCGCAGCATTATATCCAAGAAGTTTTAGAACCCCATTTTTTACCCTATCTTGACACCCTGGCAAATCCAACTTTTTAACAAGATAATGCCCGACCACATGTCGCAAGAGTCATAATAGACTTCTTTCCATATAATGATGTCACATTGTTACCTTGGCCACCAAGATCTCCCGACTTATCCCCAATTGAGCACGTGTGGGATATGATGGATAGATTACTTAATTGGCAACCTCCTCAGACTCTAGAAGAATTTCGAGAGAAGTTGGTGGTTGTCTCTACTTATACAAAATTTTATAAAAATAAAATCATTTAAACTGGGTGTTCGGTTTTTTATGTCACAGTATATTTTGCGATTCAGCTATTATCTGAAATGTCTCCAAAAGAAACTAATGAACCTGTTCACCGAAGAGGAAGATAATCCCAGTTAATGCTGTGGACAAGAAGGTATAAGAGAAAGTGTTTTCCAAAAAAAGATCAGGTAAGTCAATTATTTACCTCAAAAATAAATATTTTACTTAGAGATGAGTATATAAAATAACATAATAGTTAGGTATTTTTGTTTTTACGCGAAATTTTACTTTGGTGATTGATAAAATGATTTTATAAATTATTTAAACAAAAAAAAATTAACAATGGTTTTACCAAATCTAAGGGCAACTTCATGTGACTAAGTCGGATGCCTACATTTTTGCTGTTTGGACCCCACTTGGACTAAAACATGAAATCATTTCAAAGGATGACCATTTCTGGATTAATAATATGGAAAAACAATTAGTGAAATTTTTTTACGCTTGTCTATTACCTGAACTAGTATACAGTCGTAAAGCCAGAAATATGGAGATTCGTAATCCAGTTTAGGTAACGGAAGCAATTAAAAAGAAATCTTTAAAGTAAAAAAAGTTTTAGTTGTTTTATTTTTAATCTTCCTTTTACCTTATTTAATGACTTACACCAGACATAAATTATCTCAGGTGGTACTGATGAAAAAAGTAGAGAAAAATTTAAAGATCAAAACAAAAATGCAATTGTTACTGAAAAACTGAAGAAAAAATAAAGAAAACAGTGTGTTGTGAACACAGTATAGTGTGGAAAAGCCAAATGGAATAAATTCATTATTTCGATTATTGTACATATTTATATAAAATCCCGAAACACGTCAAATTTAAATTATAAATTGACATTCTTTAAAGTATATTTTTTTATATGAGAAGATAACATAATTAAAGAATAAAATAAACTGAACTAGTCTATAGAAGCCGAAATGCAAAAATAGTTAGCTTTTCTTAATAAAAATTGATGTAATAAATTAATTAATAAATTGATGTACAAAATGTTTAAAATGGCAATTCTAAGTACATATTTAACGACACGTAGAATTAAAATTGTCAAAATTTGATTCTATAGAAAAGTACATATGTGTTTTATGTTCATTAAGAAGTAATAAGAGTTTAAAAAAAGGTAGAAATGTGAGGATGCACATCCAAGACGGATTTTGAAGACCTTTAATAAAAGCAGTAATACTTTCTTAACCATATTCATGTGGAAGATACGAGTAAGGAATATTGGAAAGGAAGTGGTACGTTTGGTTATGAGCTGAGGATGGGACAATGGTGTCTCCAATATGGTAAAGGGTGATAAGCCCAATCTTGCAAAGAGGGTTAAGTCCCCCAGTATCTACCTTAATAGGATGTATTTCCATAAAATAATGGTTAGTACAATAAATTTTATGTTTTTATAGCCTCAATGCACCTACTGAAGCTATTTAAAAATAATTTAACCTTTTATAAGACCAGATAGTAGTTTGAAGATTTATAAGTCATTGGTTAATATTTCTTTGTTTATATTACAAAGAAATGACCTAAGCATATAATGAATAAATTATTTAGACTTACACAACTGTATGTATGATGAAGGATACCAAATGTGTTGATATATTTGAGATATTTTTCTCAGTACTACCCCTTATAAAACTTTGCTTACCAAGAAAACGGTTTGATTTATATTTATGATAACAGTCCACCGTCCTGGATTCATGACAAAAGGTTTTGCAATATTTCCACTTTCTCCAGATACAGTTACGAAGGCGGATTGCGAGGTGTTTCTAAATTGAACTGGAATGTACTGTTCGATATCGCTGGGATTTTCTGGAACCACTCTTATGCCTCCGATGACCGTATAAGGATTAGGATTAACAAATCTAAACACCATTCGGTATAACGATGGTTTAATGATGTTTATCTCTTGAACCACCTAAAATTTCAAGACAAAAATGTAAAATTTTCACTGATAAAATAGTTATACTGTTAGCGGTACTAACCTCACTTTGTAATAAATTTGTAAATACGGCGTATCCTTTCCAAGAATAGTTAGCGAAAACGTTTTCATCGTGTTCGTATCTGACTTTGTTGTTTTCCGGAGTCCGACCGTCTTCTACTTCATACTGGTATTGATATAATGTGGGAAAATAATGAGCTTGCAGTGGTTCCTTACACATACGACCTTCTACACGAGGTTGACACTGACATTGACCGGTCAGTTTGTTACAGAAATTATTAACGGATCCACCAACGTCACAACCACAATCTAGCAGTAAAATAGGTTGGTAATTTATATTTTTCCTGTATTTAAAATATTAAAACACGTACCAGTACATCCGAACAAGTTATCTTCGCTTAATCCATAAGTACCATCAGCACATATTGAACAAGATCTGGATATTACGGAAGGCTTGCAAATACACTGTCCATCTTCACCATCACAAACTGCAATTCCTCCCAAAACTCCGCTCTGGTTACATTTGCAGTCCTCGCACCCGTTGGGATTGTTGAGATTCAAATTCCAAAACAACGGTTTGCATTGATCGCAAATTCTTCCTTGAACACGCTCCTTGCATTGACAGAGTTCACCAGCGGGTACCGAACCACATCCTGCGAAACCTTCCACTACTCCAGCAGGATGACAGTTACAATCTAAAAATAACATTTATTAGAGAAACAGTTTAACTTGCAAATGAATCATCATGATTCTTTGGTCTTTTGGTATTCTAGTTATCTCTCCCAAAAGATAATCCTAGTCCTATAAACAAAACTCTGATGAGGAATGAGTGTAGCTACCTTCGGACTACTTTTACTTACAGAATCTAAGTGCAAAGCCAGTGCCACCCCGTGGTGGTTTTGGTTTATTGAAAGCTTGTTTGAAAATTTAAAGACATCTGTGGGAAGCTCATTCCATAACGTGAATATTCCAATGATAAAGGAGCGAAGAGTTACACGTTATTCCTTCAAGAATTTCTAAACTGTGAAAGATTGAAGAATTATATAAGGAGACTAGCAGGAAATGCGTTGGTTATGGATAAGGTCAAGAATTGGTAAACTAAAGGAAAACTATAAATCATGCCCTGGGCGCTCTCCTCAAATGACAGGTCCACGATTAGTAGTTAATACTCAGGTCACGGAAGTCGCCACTATCGAAAATAAAATCTCAACCAACAGGAAATCCGTTATAATGACATAATTTTGAATTTAAATGTTGTCAACAATATTGTTTGATAGTTAGTATTGTATTATTATTATTATTGTAAATAGACCAGATTTGGTTAATTTGACTGAAAAGGACAGTTACAAATTTAGAATCTGCATTTACCACTTTACAAAAGACTGCTTTTTCTCACAGAATAGATATGTTACAGATTTAAAATTAGATGCTGTGTCTACTCTGAAACTTCCAGGTAAAGGAATGATTTCAAAATTTTGATTGTAAATTAAAGCAAAAACTTTTTTAAATAACAAGAGCTTACATAATTTTTTTCAAGCATCCACCTTCCAGATTCGCATTATTCAGACCTGACCCCTTCAACAAATAGGGAAGTTGAAATACCTACTATTATAGGTTAGTGTACAATTTTATTATGAATTTCTAATTATGAGTCTTATATTGACAATTCAGTTTTATAATATTTAATATTTCTTATTCAGGAACCAGCATCTCTCATTGTTCTGATGATCCTCTAACAACAGAAGCTACTCCCAGGACACCAGAATGCAATACATCAATTTTAAAAATGATTGGAGAAACAAGAAAAATAAATTTGACTCCTAAAGGTAGAAAGCTTTACCAAGTGTACTAATTATAATAAAATTATTTTGAAAAAATAAAGAATTATTACTTATTTTATTTTTATTTCTATATAAGTCAATACCAAATTATTAACAGTATTAAAATACTTTAGAGTATACTTACTACTAGAGTATAAAAACCTTTAGAATCGGCTATCTATAAACTTCTTTCTAATCTATGCTCTAAATATAAAATATAGAATGAATGACTAGAATTATTTGCTAGAGCGGCCAAAGAGTAGTCCCCCAATTCGTAGATTGGACTTCTGCTGTACATATCTACTAATTAAGATAAACCAAACCATAGCCCCGTCTTAAATTCTTCAAGTTTTTCACAAAAAGTTGATTAACTGGTTTAGCTATGACTTTAACCATTGAAAGCACATTTTTAAAATTGAAAACTAATGTCTGCCGCGATACATTCAAGTGTACCAAGGAGGAGGTCCAAGGCTCGCACCTTGGACCTCTTTTGTTTTTGTTGTTTATTCATGAAATTGATAGTATGTTAAACATTTTTACTACTTGCTGATAATATAAAACTTTATTTCTTTTTTATGATTGTTTTCATTGGCAGAGTGATATTGATACACTACATTTGTGTGGTATACCAATAGTAGTTAAAGCATGTAACATCAACAAGTGCTAGTGTATAACTTTCACTAGATGAAGGAATTTGATTAATTTTTATTATTTGCTTTCCAATTCTATTGTCACATTTGTAAATGCAGTTAGAGATTTGAATATAATTGTTGATGAGAACCTATAATTACTACCATATCAAATTGTCAACAAAGGACAGAGATAGCTTCTATTCACTGTGGAACTATTTAAATCAAGAGGCAAAAGGTACAAGAAAGGACCTTTGCTGTATTTTAAAACAGCCAAGCGGCCATAAAAGTGTTAAATTCAATGGAGAACAAGGTCGAAATGGAAAGGCGTGTAGCTACACAGTTCTTAAATCTAATCTAGTATTATATAAAATCCACCTTGAAGATATAAATATTCGTTTTTGAGATAAAAAGAACACAAATGATGTTTTTACCTTCGCATGCCGGAAAATTGTAAAATCCTTCTTTGCACGTATCGCAGTGCTGACCATCGAAACTGTTTTTGCATTCGCATTTACCATTTTGATCGCAGGAAAGTCCTATCGAACCAGCACCATCACAATCACAAGCTGTGGGAAAACGTCAAAATTAAAACAATCGTTAGTGATACGTATAATAGAAAAAAACTTACGGTTGCAATCGGGATAGTTAAAGTATCCGGGGCTGCACTGATCACAAGTTTTCCCGGCGTAATTTGATAGACAGGAACATTTTCCGGAAGCACTGCAACTCGAACCGTGGGAACCGATTTTACTGCAATCGCAAGGTTTGCAATCAGGATAACCATAGTAGCCTAAAAGACATGTGTCGCATCTAGCTCCGCCGTAACCTGGTTTACAGATACAGCTTCCGTTAGTTTTGTTACAAATTTCTGGTTTGGTACCGCTTGAGTCGCAATCGCAATCTGAAAAAAATATAATTAACTTAATGAATGAGATACTGACAAACAATCAGTTCATAAAGTTCATCCAAAGCTCGAATGTGGTTGAATCAAATAGAAAGATGCTTTCTAAACAATTATCTATTGTGCTGCACTTTGTATTTCAAAGCACCTTATATAGCCGGGCCCTTCTGATGAAATTAGTTCATTAGCCTTGGCAGTGGCCACTTCATATAGCCTGCTGCTTCTGGGTTTTCCTCTCCGAATACTATAGAGACCGTTCACAGTGGTATAGAACGTGGTTTTTGGTTTCCTCTTCCAGACAGAACCCGTGTAAGTCTATAAAATTCATGTGCCAACAGTGTCTGGTTAACAGTCCTATCATCATTCTTACTGACTTACGACCGTGTGAGAGTGTAGTGTTACGTTTTGATTTCGCAAGGTAACGCCAAGAATGTATTGAATTATCCTCGTATATATTTTGACTGTAAAAGTGTAGTTTCGTACTTTACTATGAACGGAGCAATTTGTTAGAACTAGGTACCAGTGCGCTGTCATTTTTTTGGGGTTAAGTAAATTATAGTTTTTGATTTATGTTTTTTGGTGATAGAATATAAAATGGATGTATCGTGTACTAAGCTTCTCTTTTTGGTAGAGTAGTTTTATCAGACGGTCATTATTTTGGGGTAATTCGTGGCTTTCAGCCAACTGTATTGGGAGATATCCTCAAAGTATTTTTAGGGTACGGAGTGTCTGGATAGCTGTTGTTCTTCGTTATTTTGACTTCACCTCAAAACCATCGCTTAGCGGAATATTTTGGAAAACGTAGCAGTGTAAGTTGACCCCAAGAAGAAGCATTTTTAACTGTAAAATTAAAAGCAAGCCACCCAGTATTCAATAAACCCCGACCAACTGGGTTTTTTTGTATAATTGCTGTTGTGTATCTACTTCTTCCCTGTTTCGCATCCTTGCCTTGGCCTGATCCAGGGCCGGACTGAGGTCTATCATAGGGACTTTTATTGGACCCGTAGACGTCTAAGACAACGGGGCAGGGACACATCCGCACCCTCTAATATTCAAGCGTCAACGTATCCTTTATACGAACATTTATTGGACTTTTGTGCAGTTAGATTGTAAGTAGAATTTGTGTATTTGTTGATTATGCGAAAATATAGCGGAAAATATACCAGGTTGTTTCCTTTTATTTCCTTAGGAACATCCTCTAATGAAAGTACCTTCCACCAAATCTGAAATTAAATAACTGAGTAAAAGTGATTTGATGAATCGTTTTTTGTATTTACTGCGGAATATTTAGCCCTGTATCCCAGGTTAGGGGATACGATCTGGCTTGAGTGCTAGTGGGTGACCTGTCTGGCGCCCTATAACATTAATACATATATATTTTGTCTTTAAGTCGAACCATCCCTCCTACGACTTGAGTTAGCCCTGGCATTCTCTGTGCATACCAAATAAATAATAACTTTAAAATTCTTGTCAAATAAATATAAAAGTGGTAGCAGTAGGTCTGCCATGAAGTTTGCCGAATGTCCCCAGCTGGGCCTTTCAAAAGACCACTTATAACCTAAGAAGCTAATAAGATACTTACAGGTGCAATCGCCATCTTTATAGAAATAACCATTTCTGCAATTCTCGCATTTGACGCCATCGTACTTATTCTTGCAAGTACATGCTCCACTGATTTGGTCGCAAGAGGTGGATTCCGAGCCTTGAGGATTGCACTGACATTCTAAAAGAGCAAACAGGTTAGTCCAAAAAAAGTTAAAGTTAAATAATGAATAAATATATACAGGGTGTTTCATTGGGAAAGGGCCTAACTTTAACTGTTGATGGGGATCACTTTGGTGGTTCCAAAAACCTATATTTAATGTGTCTGCTGTACTTTATAACCGAGATACAGGGTGTTTTATAAATTTATCCTATTTCTTTCGAACCTCATAACTTCCGAGTTACCCTGTATATTATTTTGAGATTTGGTACACGTAATAACCATTACCTAGAGACTCCATCAAAAGCATCTCCAAAAAGATAATGCAGGTCCGGCTTAACAAAAAATTTCAAAACTCGTCTTTCCTAAAAACAACACCCTGTATATAGATTTTCTGAAAATTGCTCTTTATAATAGAAAAGGGTATGAAACATCGAATCTACTTATTTCTTTTTTATTTTTCCGCAGACAATTTTACTACCAAAAATTGACCGTCAAACTTATAATTTATGCACGTTTTGGGGGTTAACAATGGTATCGGAGAGGTTTTTATTATTTTTTAGCTTGAAATGGAATCCATTCAATGCATCTAGAGAAGCATCCTAGAAATTCAATTAAGTCTGTATGTTTACGAGTACAGACCACTAAAAATGTGATTACAGGGCCGTACTTAGAACATACTCATTCAGTATGTTTCGAATATCTCGAACACCCTGTATCAACAAAAGTAAAATACGAGAAATAAATTTATTTATTTCAAATAACGAAGAGATTTTCATAAATTTAAATAATTAACATGAACAGAAAACAAGAAATTCTAACAACATTGTTCAAACAAAAAAGTCCAACCTACAAAAATTGCTCAAAATGACCTCCATTCTGCTCTATGCACTTTCTTGCCCTTTTTGTAATATTGCGAATGGACCTTCTAATCACATCTGGATTATTTCTGATTTCTCGACAGGCATTCTCTATTCTTCGAAGAAGTTCTTCTCTGCTATTGATGTCGGTAGCATATACTTTTGATTTTAGATATCCCCAAATATGGTAATCCACAGGATTGAAGTCAGGTGACCTTGAAGGCCAGTTATTGGGACCACCTCTGCCTATCCATGAATTAGGAAAATTTTCATTTAAAAACTTCCTCACTATTACTCTGTAATGCACCGAAGCACCGTCATGCTGATAATACATTCCTGCTACATTTACGTATGCATCATCTAATAGCACTGGTAAAATATTCTGCAGAAAATCCAAATAGACTTCGCCAGTCAGTCTATGTGGAAAGATGTGTGGTCCTATTAATTTATTATCAATGACACCACATAGTTTCCAGATACATATCCTTATACAGGGTGTTCGAGATATTCGAAACATACTGAATGAGTATGTTCTAAGTACGGCCCTGTAATCACATTGTTAGTGGTCTAAACATACACACTCAATTGAATTTCTAGGATGCTTCTCTAGATGTATTGAATGGATTCCATTTCAAGCTAAAAAATAATAAAAACCTCTCCGATACCATTGTTAACCCCCAAAACATGCATAAATTATAAGTTTGACGGTCAATTTTTGGTAGTAAAATTGTCTGCGGAAAAATAAAAAAGAAATAAGTAGATTCGATGTTTCATACCCTTTTCTATTATAAAGAGCAATTTTCAGAAAATCTATATACAGGGTGTTGTTTTTAGGAAAGACGAGTTTTGAAATTTTTTGTTAAGCCGGTCCTGCATTATCTTTTTGGAGATGCTTTTGATGGAGTCTCTAGGTAATGGTTATTACGTGTACCAAATCTCAAAATAATATACAGGGTAACTCGGAAGTTATGAGGTTCGAAAGAAATAGGATAAATTTATAAAACACCCTGTATCTCGGTTATAAAGTACAGCAGACACATTAAATATAGGTTTTTGGAACCACCAAAGTGATCCCCATCAACAGTTAAAGTTAGGCCCTTTCCCAATGAAACACCCTGTATATAAAAACAAAAGAGTTTTTATACCTGTACATTGTGGGAAGTCGAAGAACCCTGGGGCGCATTCTTTACAGAAGGACCCACCAAAATTGTGTTTACAGGTACATTCTCCTCGCAGAGGAGCACATTGTAACTCCAGAGTTCCGTTAAGATAGCAATCACAAGGTTTACAATTGGGATAGCCGTAATATCCAAAACTACAGCTGTCACAATTTGGTGGCACATATTCTTTTCTACACTCACATCTGCCGGATCCTTCAGCACAATTACCGGTGGAATAGAAGACATCACATTGACACCCTGGAAAATTTTGTGTAAATATTTCAACAGTACGTTTAAAAGCTCGGTACTTACGTTGACACACGTCAGTTTCATTCCAGTGTTTATTGTAAGGTCTGAAAAAAGTCGGTTTACATTTATTACAGTTGATACCTTCGGTATTATCTCTGCAATTTTTACACACACCACCTCCATCGTATTTCTCGTATATATCAAGAGAGAGACGCTTTTTATCAACTTCTGCGTCGTATTCACATTCATCACTGTGTCCGTAACAATTACAAGCTGCAAGAAGTTATAAAAAATAGTTTATTCCATACTTTTTTACAATTATTATTAGATTAATGCGGTACTTACGTTCACAACGGAAAAAGGCATTGTGTTTGGATTGTCTCCAAGCTTTTTGTTCGAATCCTGGACAACATATGTCGCATTTCGCCCCGCAAGTATTATGTTTGCAATTACATAAAAGTACTCTACTATCCCTAGAATCTGGAATATCACAAGCATCCGCGTGTCCATTACACATACAACGACCTCCAATACTAATTTCTTTAATAGAATAAAAATACTAAAAACAAAAATTATTTTACAATATTATCATTTTATAAAACTTCAGATATACGAGGGTTAGGTTTCGGTTTATTAGATCTTTATAAATAAACCATTTTCAAAGCATTTTATATTTATATAAATCTGTTTATGAATAGTAACCTTATTTATGGTTATTTTTGTCGTTACAATAATGTTCCATTAAATAACAAGAAATAAAGAAACTGTCAAAATGAATAGGTATTCTGTTAATGGTGTTTTGATAGTTTAGTAAGAAAATATGTCATTGAGGAGATAGCCAAAAAACGAGGAATTGAAATACTTCGCCTACCATCGTATCATTGCGAGCTAAATCCGATAGAATTAGTCAAAGGTAACGTTGCTCGAAATACAATGTGTCCATCTATAAACTGACACATTTTAACTGCTTATAAGTCGAGAACGGAAAATGACAACAATGTGCGGTTTTCACAGAACTTCATCAATATTTTTAAAGTTTTTTTTGACAGTATTGCCAAGTTTCAAAATTTACCTGAAATAGGAGGAAAAAAATTGATGATTTTCAAAGGCCGATTTCTCAAAAATTTTAAATGTAACACCCTGTACGTTTTAATTGCACATGAAAGCCTGTTAAATCCCCTTTCCGAAAATGTATAAATTGTCTTAGTAAATGACACCTTTTTGAAAATTTTTGAGAAATCGGCCTTTGAAAATCATCAATTTTTTCTCTCCTATTTCAGATAAATTTTGAAACTTGGCAACACTGTCAAAAAAAACTTTAAAGATATTGATGAAGTTCTGTGAAAACCGCACATTGTTGTCATTTTTCGTTCTCGACTTATAAGCAGTTAAAATGTGTCAGTTTATAGATGGACACCCTGTAATACAACTTTTAAATTGTCAGATGTTAAAAATCTTTTTCATAAATCAATATCCGAAGTAACGACTGAACATTGGCAAAAATGTATTAATCACGTTATGGATATTGAGAAAAATATGTGGGAGCTTGATCGTATAATAGATAGCAGTATAGAACCTATCATAATTTCTCTCGGATCGGATGACAATTCGTCTGAAACAGAATATTATGTGGAAGCATAACTTTAAACTGTGGCTCAGAAGTTTATTTTACATTTTAACTTCATTTATTATTATTTTTTACATAGCCTATGAACCACTATTTATATATTACATTAATTACTAGTATTTTAAAATTATATGATTCATTATTGTTTTACCTATAATTATTTTGGAGTATTTCCCTATTATACTATTATTTTTTATTGCTAATATAATTTTCATTCTTATTGCCAATATTATTAGTATTAAGAATATCATTAATTATTAATAGAAATGTGTAAAAACTCAACATTTTTGTGTATATATTTTACGTTTTATTATAATTTATTTTATATTAACTGTGTTTCACAATTATTAGAATTTTTATTATTTTTATATGTATCTTTTTATTTTATACCAGTATTGTATTGGATTAATCTCTTTGTTCTAAATATCCAAATAAATTTAACGTAAACTTTTCTTTTAAGATTACGTTTTAGTTAGAAGTTGTGCACGCCTAAATGTATTTCGAGGTTTCGGAGATTAGTATTCTGAGAATTTACTCCGGCTTATTTTTCAAACGTACTATAAGTTACTGTAAGCAACACAAATAGCACTCGTATGTCAAAACATTCTGAGTACGTATAACCTCAAAAATGTCAGTTGCCAGATTGCAACACCAGGGTTGCCAAATCAAGAAATATAAAAGACAACCCTCGTATCAAACAATTCACTTTCATTTTTCTTGTAAAACTCTACTTACTCTTCTTGTAACTGTGGGGTCTTGACGAGCTACTGACATAAGATGTCCAAGTAAATTTTTCGTACGAAGAAACCTCAATCGAACGTTTGTGGCCCTAGTCCATTCTTGCAGCACAGAAGAGTTAAAATAATGGTTAGCTGATGGCCTTTTATTCAATAGAGATATCGGAATCTACAATTATCATAAAATAATAATTTATATTACAATAATTTGCGAAAATACATACCTCTCCACCTTCCAATGGTACAATTTTAGAGTATTCGGTTGTACAAATTACAGAATTGTCTTTAATAATGGGTTGTAAGCTTTCTCTGCCGAAAAATATTTCACAATCGTAAGCGGAATCTGAGAAGTACTGCCAAGGAGTGTAAGTCTTTCCGTAATCCGCCGATTTTTCCAAGATCCATAATCCTGGTCGAGGGGAATTTGCCATTTTGATGTACACATAAGCTACGTGAAATTCCTGCAGAATTATTGTTTCATTTGAGATATTATAGTAATTTTCAATAAATTGATATTATTCTAACAAGTAAGCATTGTTGTATGCCTAACTTTTGGGCGTGTATATAAGGAAATAAAAACTCAATTTAAATACAGGATTGTGATAAAAATATATATATTTTAAAACAGGGATTTCCAAAGTGGTTTTCAAGAATTGAAAATTGATTATAGAAATCGATGAGGACTACAAACTTTCACTAAAGTTGAAAGATACTGTATGTTTTTAAATTCGATGAAGCTCATAATAGTATATTAAAAAACTCATTTTATATGGCTTTCTGTTGACACGAGTTCAAGTTTCAAAAACGAATCGCGAAGTGATGAGTTTTTTAAAGGAAGAGTGTCACAACAGCCATATAAAAAAAAGTTGTTTATAATCTTTTTTATATTTTGCATTTTATCATTTTTTAAATTAATTTATTATTTGTATGTAAATTACGAAAATTATGATTTTAAAAAGTATGTCGGTAGCACTGTACAATTTATAACATTTGACAGTTTTGACATTTAAATTATCAAATGTTTATGTTTTTTAATATTTTAAAATGAATAATACACCAATAATAATATATTATATATAAGTAAAAGATAATATTCATATTCACAAATACTTTTTTAAAGAACAATATATATTTAATAAATTGCTATTAGCCACAAATGTCATTGTCAATAGTCTTGTCATTATAGATTCTTCACTCATGTAGCCAACCATTTAAAACAAAAATTTGCTTGCGTTAAAGTTACATTACGATACCAAAAAGGGTTTTATAATGATGATTTTTATAAATGCAAAATATAAAAACTAATTTTTCTACGCCCATGTCTGTAAATGTCGAAAATCGCACTGCAATGACATTCCTTGTATGTGACCTATAACAATAACATGCACGTAATGAGAATTCATAACATACATGTGCGTGTAGATAGGAAAACTTACATTTTTTTGTTTAATCAAATTGCAATGAAATTTTTATCTACCTACCACTATATTTTTTGGTCTCTTTATATACTTTCAGTCAATAGAAAAACATTAAAAAACTCGTAGTATCTGAGAAATGCCTTTTAAATTAAAAGATAAAGCCCCTAACTGTCAGCAACACATTATTGAGATATAATAACATACACGTGCGTTTAGATAGGAAAACTTAAATTTCTTTGTTATATCAGAGATGAATTTTTATATACGTACTACTTTATTATTTGGTCTATTTACATTTTTGGTAAATGATAAACATAAATCCTTTAAGTATATATTATATATAGATATACCTTTTTTAAAAGAGTAATGCCCCTAAATGTCGGTAACGCATCATACAATTTAAAATATGGGATTTCCTTAATTAATAAATTAATATCGTGTGGGTCCACCCCTAGCTTGCCTTAGTGCTGTCTCTCTATTTGGTATGGTCCTTATTAAATTATTAATAAAGTGCTAAGATGTGTTTTCCCATATTCTCTGCAAGGCATTGGCGAGCTGTTCTAGACATGCTCAATGCAATTCATATCGGGTGAACATGGTGGCCAGTTCATTCTTATAAAATTCTTATTCAATGCGATCATTTACAATTCTCGCATAACATATGCCTCTCCACAGGCAAACTGAGCCACCACCAAAAATAGTGGTTGGCGCTATCAAATAAAGTTCATGGTCTCTTTCTCTCCACACCAATATTCGACCATCACACATATTCAGCCGAAATCTGGACTCTGGACTCAACCGTAAACATACAGTACCTCCAGTTCTGAAAATTCCAACGACTGTGTTCTCTCCACCACCGATATTGCCAATAAATAACCATGCATTTCTGCCGTAACGGGGTATTAAAAAAATAGTTCAATTTTTATTATTATTGATTACAGATAATATTTACGGACTTTAATTTGTTTTTGTTAAAATTTAAGGAATAAATTAGTACGTGTTTTGTATCAAAAAGAAAAAACTAAAGATTTTTTTATATTTTGCACTTATAAAAATCTTCATTATAAAACACATTTGCGTATCGTAATGTAACTTTTACGCACGCAAATTTTTGTTTTAAATGGTTGGTGACATGAGTGAAGTATCTAATGACAAGGCTATTGACAATGACATTTGTGGCTAATAGCAATTTATTAATTTTATATTGTTCTTTAAGAAAGTATTTGTGAATATAAATATCATCTTTTACTTATATAATATATTATTATTGTTGTATTATTCATTTTAAAATATTTTAAAACATTAAAATTTCATAATTTAAATGTCAAAACTGTCAAATGTTATAAATTACACAGTGCTGCCGACATACTTTTTAAAATCAAAATACTCATAATTACGTAAAAATAAAAAATTAATTTAAAAAATGATAAAATGGCAAAATATAAAAAATACTATAAACAACTTATTTCATATGGCTGTTGTGGCACTCGTTCTTTAAAAAACTCATCGCTCCGCGATTAAACTTGAACTCGTGTCATAACAGAATTCCATATGAAATGCGTTGTTTAATATACTATTAAGCTACCTATAATTTCTCTATACCTACCTAGTGGTTTGAAGGTTTAGCCTATTTTGGAAAGTAGGTTGAATGTAGCTCAAAATTGTTAGGAAATCCATGTTTTAAAAAGCATAAAGAAATGTTTTTATTACATTATAACTAATCTTTGAACTGAAATTTATGTTAAAATATTAATATATCCTATAATTGCAAGTTGTTTTAATAGTGTAGGTAAAATATTTATACCATGTCATCGGAACTATATCTAATAACCAGACGGAAGTCACATTCTTGTAATATAATCATTTATCCAAATAGTTGATAAAAAACTTGTTTATTTGATTACAAAAGGAAATTGACGCCTACGATATGTGAATCTTATTCTGTTAAATTTGTTGATAAACACACTACAATAAATATAAATAAATGTTTGTCAGAATCTATCAACAAGGCACAAAAATCGCAACTGTTTAAAATGAACTATACCTATTGATGTTTTGATTTTCTACGTACAATATATAACATTTACAATGTTTTTCCTTATAAACCCTAACAAGGAAAAGTGTGCTGGTGCCAACTCTGTTCTTACATAAAATCCAGATAAAGAAAGTTTATTTTAGAACACATGGTGACCAGATCTTACAGTCGTAATTTTAAGAAATAGAACAATATCTTCAGTTTCGGTTAAAGACCTTTAAAATTATCAAAAGGTCAACAAATAACGATTAATACAAAATAGATTATTTGTTGTTTGAACTAAATTTGATTATTTTCAATTTATTGGAAATACAAAAATTATGTATTTCAATTCGACTTGATGAATAAAATACTTACTTGTCCTAAATCGATGGTAAGATTAACTTCGTTGTATTTCATACCTCTGGAAAGTGGCGGACTCTGCCACCAATTCTCTCTGCCATCGACGGCGAATTCCGCAGGGTGTTTTTTATCTGGTTTGGCAGGATCGCAGACATCACAGTACTGAAATAAAAAATTAATCTTTATAACTTTCTATCCATAACCAAAGGACAGAAAATAATTTTTTGCATAACCCCGATACATCAGCTTACTTATAAACATGTTCTATAATTATAAACTGAAATTACAAATATTTACGAGTGCAAGCAGAGTAGTAAAACGAATTTCTTGAAATATTTTAGTTGGAATAATGTTGGTAATAAAATATTGAAAGCATAAGTTCCTTCATAATACCAAAAAACAAAACTTTAACAGCAATAAAATATATATAAAATGTTAATTGCAAAAGTATATTTTGCTGAAAGAGTGAAATATAAATACCTATACGTTATTCTTATTCCCGGAAACAATTTGTATCAAATTTCAAAAAGTTTAAAGTTATCAATATAAGTAAAATAATACGAGGATTTTAAAATGTACCTAGTTTAACTATGTTCTAAAAACAAATGATTTAAAATTTTTTGGAATGCGTTTAAAAAATGATGTATAATTATACTATAATCTTCAAATCTATAGCCAAAATGGACTAGGTATTTCTAATATGTTCCATTATTATTTATTTACTAATTGTTTTTATATCCTGATTAAAAAATGTTTTAATAAGATGATTTCTTTAAAAATTTAAATTATATATTTTACTACTATTGCTTCTTTATCCACTTAACATTTAATCAAGATAAAAACATTCTTAAAATCTCCCAAAAACATTTTTTTTACGATAAATCCCTTTTTAATTTATTGTTATCATAAATCAAAACCTGTCGGACCTTTTTGCATCTCTATTACAATCATATAATGGGATTAAGCCAACCTACCTGCCCTTGTAATATATTGGCGGTGAGATCATTTTCGGAATTGGCACCAATCAATTTACAATACAACTCTGGCCCTTGTATACCTTCGCCGCACGTGGCCGTAGCAGTGATATTTTTTCCTTCGGCTAAGTTAAAGTAGGGAGGTGTTAGCGATTCACCCCGTATACCGGTAAACAATGAAAATAGGAAAACTGTCGGGAAAGCTACTCTGCTTCCCTTCGATGTTCTTCGCGTTAACATCGTTACGCGACTAACGACTACTGAATGAATTTTGTTGGTGTTGGTAGCATTAAAATTGGAATAAAAGATGGTCGGGAATGGTCCTAATCGCTGCCGGCGTGGTTTGAATTATGTGGTGTCTGCAGATTAGTGACTCATGCAGGGCCGCATTCGCGTCTACATGGCTTAACTTAAGTCACAATATTATATTACTATTGGTTGAAGAATATATTTTTGAAATCATTAAAAATAAAAAAAATAAGAATTACAAACCTTTCTACATTATTTATTTATCAAATTTTATACCTCATCAATGTTTCTTATTAAATTATGTCCAAGAAGAGAAATAAAAAATTGTTTTCTAATAAACTTTTATTTGTTAAACAAACCGTCTTTTAAAAATATTACATTGATAATCTATATTTACAAGAATTAATGAAAAATGCTAAAATTAGTTCTGAAATTATATCAATAATTTATTTTATTTATTAATTAAATATTTAATGTTGATTTTGGCTTCAACAAATTAAAATTTAATATTTTTTTGTAGATTTGCAATACTATTTTTTTGTTTTGTGTACATATCCATGGGCTAATTTTATATAACCATAGAGTGAGTAGAATAGGTATTCAAAATGTTAAATGATATTAAGTAAAAAATTCAAAAAATATAAAATTGATATAGTATCTTTTACAAAATTAAAATAGCTTAAAAATAAATAATAAAACATTGAATTCTTATCATGTACAAAGTATTTTAAAACTGAATGAAATTAAAGTAATTAAGGACAATATAAATTGTATATAATATTTACACAGATAAGTGAAACTACAAATTTAAAGAAATTTTAAATAAAAAAATATATAAATTATAAAATACTGTCTTTTACCATTATATATTAGACATTGAAAATTAAACTATGGCAAATATTTATGGGTAACTATTTCCTAATATATGGCATGCATAAATTTTTAATTTACTCTTGTTTAGGATGTTTGTACCAATAAGCAGCTAACATCACTGAGCTACTCAAGAATGTATTAATGGTGAAGTTAAGGAGTAAAGTAGGATCCATGGATTCTAAACAAATGGTAAATACTCTAGCTAAAATATAAAATATTGTATTAAAAAATACAAAAATTAAAAAAATAATATAATAACAAAACATGAATAGTAATACTTACTAAAATTGGTAAAAGCAGAAATGAACCATGTAGTGACGCTCACAGATTCAGAATTTTTTGTTTTTAAAATTTCATGTAATTGTACAACCTTCGAGGAAGCTCCAATTGGGGTACATAGAGGCTAAAAATAAATGTAATTAGGACATAGTATTAATAAAGTTGTGTAATTTAATATAAAATCCTTACAACTAAGAAGACTAGCAGACCAAGAGGAACAATTCCCAGTAAAAATGCAGCTGCAGAGAAAAAATATACAAAAGATCCAATTAAGCTGTACAAGTTAATCATTTGTTTGTAATATAATACACACATTATGAGTATTATCTCTTGGACAAGAATAATAGGATATTCCAAATAGTTTAATAAAGCATAGCCACTTCTAAAATTGTAGCTCATCATAATAGTGTAACTAAAACAAAAATAATTACATCTGAATTATATTATGATAAGGAAAACAATAATTCATTTAGTACAATTTGTATAATAAATACATAAAAATACTTAACTAAAGATTAAACAATTTACCTTGTAAGCTCCATTAGTAAACCAGCAACATTGATTGCTTTGGCATTTTTTACCTTTAATATTGTTAGAATTTGAGGAATTTTTAATATAAAACATATTGAAACAGTTATTATACTCAAAACATCTGAACATAGTTTTAAATACGAGTTGTCATCATAAGACATTTTTGCTACATGGACAAAATTAAACAATACCCTTTTAGTTTGGAAATAGAAATCCAGTTTTAAATTTTGACAATCAGCTAACCTTGAAATATTAAACATTTTATTGATGATTGCAATTTATAATCCGGTATATAGATAGATGATTTGGTAGGTAATAAGAAATAAATAAAATCTTTTTATAAGAAATTTTATCATAATTCTGTCGTAGAAGTTATTTTTTTGTAAAAATATTAATTTTAATAACCATTATCTAGTATTTGAAGCCGGACGACTTACTCAATCATAAAATTCCTAACCACATTATATGTGATAGTTGGCTAAAAATAAACTACTACAGAATTACATCGTAAAAAAATGACTTAAAAGATTTGTCAGCTGTTTAGAGTAGACGCCATCTTTCAGTTGCCGCTGTAGAAGATTAGTAAATGTCATTCATTTAATTTTCTCTCTGATTCAAAGCCACTTTTATCATCGCCATCCTTGGATAAAATATTTTATACAAGATGACCACTGGAATGCCCGAGCTGGGCTCCAAAATCAGCCTAATATCGAAGGCCGATATTCGTTATGAAGGACGTTTATTTACAGTTGATCCTCAAGAATGTACAATAGCTTTGGCGTCCGGTAAGTTTAATGGAAATTACGTATACATTTTTAGTTATTTGTGTATTATTTAATTTTTCTTTTCTGTAATAGAGGAATAAAGCTTACAAAAATTATTTGGTATAGTTACAAAAAGGTAGATAAAGATCTTTTGTGCGGAAATTAGTTAGAATTATGGATATATACAAATATTATTTATTTCAAAAATTAATGGTTAAGAATTCAAATAACTCAACTATTTAAAATTAAAAATGTTAGTGTAGGAATTATCTTATAAATTTTGTTCTTCTTTCTTTGCAATTTTATATTTTTTGCTTGCCTTGGTTTTTTTGCTGATTTGTTACCTGTTTTTAACTTTACTGCTTGCATTTTTTTTTGTAAAGTTCCACATACATGGTTTTTTGTATTGTTAATTCTTAAAATATTCTTTCAACAACTTTATTTAATGATTGAATTTTACAATTTTGAACTTAATTTATAAACATCATTAATATTTTTCTTGCATAAAATCATTTTAAATTTATATCTGGTTCTATAAAATTTAAAAGTACTTAGTATTTATAAATAATTCAGTTCAAGTTCTAATTTTAATCTACAGTTTTAATAAATTTTGTAGCATGAAATCATTTTAAATTTGTATCTGTTTTTCTAAAATTTAAAAATTAATTCTATAAAGTATGTTATACAAATAGAAAAAATATTAAAAAAGTTGAAAGGTATAAGTGATTAGTTTTTAATTTGCTGATAAAGCATAAATGCTGTTTTTATGTGTACTTTTTTTTAATTACTTGTGAAAGTAAATTTATACCCTTTAAATAGCACCTATAAAGTTATTATCTCAAATACCACATTATTTAATTTATAAACACATTAAATGATTATGAGTAGATAGTCAATAAAAATATTTGTAATCATGTTTATTTAAAAATCTTATCTTTGTTGCAATCTATTCTTATAATAATTATAGTTTTTGATTTCAGTTCGCTCTTTTGGTACAGAAGATAGAGAAACACAATACCCTGTACCAGCCCAGAATCAGGTGTATGATTACATTCTTTTTCGTGGGACTGATATTAAAGATATTCGTGTTATCAATAATGTTACTCACCCACAACCTCTCAATGATCCAGCCATCATGCAACTTTCTGTTCCTCCTACATTGGGTGGTCAAACATTTCAAAGTCATCCTGTCTTGGGTCCAATGGGGCCTCAAATGGGACAATTTGCAGGAGCTTATGGTGGTATTGGTGCCATAGGAACAATTGGCGCTGGAGCTATTGGAACTTCATTGGGTATGCAGAATACATCAAGGGGCTTAAGCAACTCTAAGCCAAGTGAGTTAATATTGGGATCAAGTCCTCAACCCAACACAGTGAAACCTTCCGTTCTTTCTCCTACCGGTATTGAACCAATCCAAACAAATACCAATGGTAAAATTTTCATTTAATTAGATTTGCTTGCTTCTTGCTTGTTTATTTGCTTAGTTGTGATCTAGAATTTTAATCAGCAGGATCGTTATGATTTACTTACATACATTATTCACCTTTTTTTTAGTAAGTAGTATTGTATTTTGTAAAACTGTTTTTTATATTTTGTAATTTAAACTTCATTAATTTTATATCTAAATACATTATTATTAATAGTTTATTTTAATGGTACTTCTAGATAAGAAATATTAACAGTAATTAATAGAAACCTACCTACTTATTTTTTCATTTATCACCAAAACATCTAATTTCCTTCTGATATGCATGTTATGATATTGAATTAATGCATACATTTCATAGCATGGAATTCCTTACATTTTTCCTTTGTATTTAGCAGTATAATAGTGTTTGCTTTTGCTTTCATCTGACCTAGTTCATTTCTATAAGGCTCAGTGTTTTAGCTTCTGTTTTAGACCTCATTGGTGGATCAAGAAGTACCACACCAGCCAGCTTGAGTTCAAGAAAATCACCAACAAATGATCAAGGAGTTCAAGCTGGGGGATCAAGCCATAATGAAAAAAAAGTGGTGAAACCTATTCAACCTCCCAATCAGAAAAATCAGAATAGAAGAAATGATAATAGGGATTCTAGAGGAGATCGAGGTGAAAACAATCAGGTAAAGAAATATTTAATTATTTTGAAATTTATATAACTGATATATAAATTTCAGCAACAATCTAGGCAATCTGGAGGAAGATCTCAACATTACAACGCCCAGCACAATTACCCACATCAACAATCTCATTCAAACCAAGGCTACCAACAACACCACCAGCAATCTAATTCAAATCAAGGCTACCACCATCAACAAAACCCCAGGGGCAACTGGGTAAACAATAGAGGTCCCATGAGAATGAGGGGTAGAACAAGAGGTACTGGGTACCGAAATAATCCAGGTGGTAATGCAACAAGATCTAGGAATACCTTGAAATTTGATAATGATTATGATTTTGAACAGGCTAATACAGAATTTGAAGAACTTCGAAGTCAGTTAGGAAAGGTAATTAGAAATGAAAAGTATTTTATTCCGTTTTTCTTTAACAATTACTATTTTAATTAACAGGTTAAAATAGATGAAGCCAGTAACAGTGTAAGTGCGAAAAGTGACGTCAATGGAGATGTAGATAAAAAAGACGATTCTGGTAACGAAACAGGCGCTGGAGAAGCCGAACAGGATGAAGAACATGAAGTTTATTATGACAAGAGCAAGTCTTTCTTCGATAAAATCTCTTGCGAAGCTGTTGAAAGAGCCAAAGGTAAATCACAAAGGACTGACTGGCGCGTGGAGCGCAAATTAAATTCGGAAACTTTCGGAGTAGCTGCCGCAAGAAGAGGAAGGTGAGTGTAAACTATTAAAGGATTTACTTTCAGTACTTTTACTGTATTAGTTAATTATGCCTCTTTGTAACAGTTATAGGGGACGTGGTGGATTTCGGGGAATGGGATACCGAGGTGGTTATCGTCCCAATTACCGACAACAACCCCAACAGAATCAACAACGTCGTGGACCTGGACCAAGTAACGATAACGCCCAACCATCACAACAACCCCCACAGCAGCAGCAGCAGCAACAAGGTAATCGATCAGATCAAATTGAAAAACAACCACAGGAGAATATTCATAATGATACCGATTCTGTCAAAAAGATCGTTTTGCAGGCTATCGATTTACCGCCAGAGTGTTCAAAGACTCAGGCAAATAATAACGACGGTATCGGGAATGTACCCGAACCTGCCATGGCAGGTAGATTATTTTAATAGTTTTAGGATTGTTCTGGGGTTCTGTTTCACTTTTTATGTTTTTAATTTGATGTAAAACAAACTCATATGATTAGTTTATTAAATTTTAAGGGAACTTTCATATAATTTTATTTAAAAAAGAATTCATAGAAATGCCTTAATTACTTGATAATTTGTTTTACATTAGATAGGTGACCTTACTTAATGTCCTGGTTTAACAGGTTCAGCGCCAAGCAAATTTTTGTTAAATTTTCACCATGGACCATGGTGTTTTTTTGTTACGATTATATATATTTTTCTATTTTAATTATATTTCATAGATTTTCTAATGATTTTAGACACTCGAAATGCGGAAAAATTACAGCGGACACCGGTGTCCGCCGTGGCCATACAAAACGACCAGCGGACACCGGTGTCCGCCGTGCGTTGTGACAATCGAACGGACACGATAATTCCCGAGGTGTCCGCTAACGTAGTTTTGCAAGTTTCGACAGAATAGGGCTTTCCAAATCACGTGACATAAAGATGGCATAGGTATTCATAGGTATTATATAATAGTAACTTATTATCAAACTTATTCCTGCATTTAATAATAATTACTATTAAATTTCTGAACGAACATTATGAAAAACTACTTTTTTTTATACCTGTATAATTTGAATAGATGTTGTTAGAGACAGCCTGGCAGTAACTTAGGCTTGCACAGGGCCATAGCGGACACGTAACAACAATGATAATCATAAAAGTGTGTCCTCTCGGCCATGCGGGATTTATCAATACCGGGTGACAGAGCGGACACCGGTGTCCGCCATGGCCACAGCGGATAGGGAATAGGACGGACACCGGTGTCCGCCACGGCGCTATACCTGTTAAATTTAATACAGATGCTTCTTAACATTTATATTTGTTTGGTTAAATACTAGATTAGTACCTCTAACAAAGTTTTAATTGAGAACTAGTTCAAAAACATTGTGGTAGAGAAAGATTGGTTATAGAATATTTGAAGTTATTTAATACAGTTCAATAATACTTTACATTTGCCAGTTGATTTTTAAAACTCTATATTTCATATTTCAGCTAAATTTGTTATATTTTGTAAAATATTTTTTTTATATTAGTGAATCAGGACTAAAAGTAGGCTTTGGTTGGTTTTTTTGCTATGTTAAAATGTAAAAAGATAGACCTGTTTTAACAAGCAATATTATAAAAGGTTATGAGACTGTGGTTAATGAAACTTTTAATCAGGAAAATATTTAAATATTTTTTTTACATAATTTATATTTTTAATTTAAATGCATGTTGAGTATTGTCCTTGGGTACGAATTTTGGGCTGTTAATATTCTTAATTTTTTTTATTTATTCACTAACTAGTGGAAATAAAAGAGTAGAGCACATTTATTAATGGTCCATAAGAATTATTCTTCAAACTTGTGGTATTGTTCTTATTTATTTATTTAATTTTTTTATCATTATTTAAACATCCAATTTATAAAATTTTGACATTTGTACAAAAATTTAATTTTTTATTGTTTAAATCACTTTCATTACTTGAACACTCAAATAATTTTTAAAGTTTAGTTCCATAATCCTTTTTATTATTTTATAAATTTTGTCCCATTTCAAATATTCTAAAGTTTTAGAAATTGGATGTGGGTGAAGGTTTTTTATTTAGTAGGAATACTTGAGGTGACCTCACTCAAGGACTCCTGAAAACAAATAATTAATGTATCCTAAAGGGATATTCTGATCTATTTTAAACTTTGAGGAAACTAGAGATTTGAGGAAACCTCAAGAAATAGTTAAGTTTATGATCCAATGTTTTCTTGAGAACACTAAACGTGCATTGGTTTATTAAAACTTTAACAATTTATTAGTAAAAATTAGCTTACTTTTTATCAATAGCAGCTGTTTCAAGTTATCACTCATGTTGCATTGTGTTATGTGATAACTATTTGATGTTGATAAAGTGGTGTTTAGACTAGATCAAGTATTGAGGTAATAAGACAACGATATTAAAGCCTAGATATGATTAGTTCTGTAAGATCAGTGAAATGATGTGCAGTGATCTAGAAACCCCTGGAAAAAACTATATTGTGCTGATCTTCACAAATACAAGTATACTCCGGGAGTAAAATTGGGGTCACCTCGAAATTTCAATTTATTTTATAAATTTTTATTTCTTTCAAATTTATTTTAAATGTATTACACTGAACTGATTTTCTTGAAGACAACGCAACATTTATGCATGGGTTTCACACTGATCGGGCAGTTATCCAGTGACTTGACGAGGTTTAAATTATTCGACTTGTTTGCTCGCAGTCCAGAGTTAAATCCGATTAAAAATATTTAGCATGAGATTGGAAAACGTTATCAAAGGCATGTGTCGACTTCCAGAGCTTCTTAAATTTGATTGCTTAGGTGAAATTATTCATTTTTATTATTTTCCATAAACTTTAAACAGCAAAATCTTTGTTTTTTCAAACAATTGGTTAGTGCAGTATGATATATAATTAATTTGAAAGAAATAAAAATTTATAAAATAACCTGAATTTCGAGGTGACCTCAATTTTATTCCTGGCAGTGTATATGTAATCATTAGATTAGATTAGTGACAGAATGGTTTTTATGTCCTATCCCACTGCGACCTTTGCAGATCTATTGTTGTCCTCTCTATATTTAGAGTACGGTATCCAGCTTTATCGTTTTTATTAGACCTATTAGCCTGGACGCCATCCCCTTCGCATAGCTCTCTGCCCTCGGTTTTTCTTTTTCGAATAGGTGAAACCGCACCCTTGCTAGGCCTTCGCACTCACAGAGTATGTGCTCCGCAGTTTCGTCTTCTTCCTGGTAGAATCTACATAGGCTGTCATCTGCTAGGCCGATTGTGTGCATATGTTTCCTTAGCCTGCAATGTCCTGTCAGCATACCCACCATCATCCTTGTCGTTTCTCGACTTTGAGATAGCAGGTCGCGTGACAGTTGGATCTACGGTCATTTAAGGAATAGCTTAGCTTGCCTCATTCCTGGGGTTTCATGCCACCAGCGCGACGCCTGATTGTTTATCCATAGTTGGATGCTCTCCTTAACGAGGCATTTGGCAATTCCACATGAAGGTTCTGGCCCTATCATGACCTCAGTCGCTCCCTGCTTGGCTAAATCATCAGCTCTTTCATTGCCTTTTATTCCTGAATGGCCTGGCACCCAGACTAGGGTCACTCTGTTATGACTGCCTAGAATGTTGAGGGCCTTGCGACACTCCCACACCAGACTTGACGATGTCCGAAATAAGCCTATCGCTATTAGTGCTGCTTGGCTATCGGAGTAGATGACGATTCTCTGGCTTTTAGCCTTCCGTCTCATTAACTCTTCTGCACAACATTGCACCGCCATTACCTCTGCCTGAAAGACAGTGACATGTCTTCCAAGGTTCAGAGAGATCGTGATCCTCTCTTTCCCCCCGTATATTCCGGCTCCTACTCCAGCGTCTGTTTTGGAACCATCAGTGTAGCAGTTGAGATTCGCTGCTATAGGAAGCCCAACTTCCCAGTCCTTTCTCTCTGAAATTACTACTATGTATTCGTTTTTAAAGCTATTTGCAGTGGTGGTAGGCTTAATAATACCTCCAAAGGCACGCTTGCCTTTGGATACCACTTAGCTGCCTCTGCGCTCCAACCTGCAGTGTCCTGGACCACCAGACTACTGACCCATAGTTTATAATTGGCCTAACGACCTGTAACTATTTGGTTATGTTTGGATTTAATCCCCAATTCCTCTCGCAATATGTAATCCTTAATATTACCTTATAGTTTTTAATAAAATAGGCTTTAATTTTGTTATATCATATTCCTGCAATACTTGGTCTAGTGTAAATATTACTTAATATCAAATAGTTATCTCATAAACACAAAATTTAACTTGTCAATCTGACGGTGAGTGTTTACTTAAAACAAATTTCATGAAAAAAAAGTTTTTTTTTCCAACGTAAACTGTGACAGTTTATTTTATTGTTCTCAATACAATGGACTTCCACAAAGTAAGGGTTGGCACAATAAATTCCAATGATTTTTGTTTTCTAATTTATTTATTTGTTTTTCAGTGAAATAGAAGATCTGACCAGAAACACCTGACACTAGATTGAGAAAAAATACACGATAAAAGTGTTTTAGTTATAATAAAATACAACAATCTGTGATGGAGTGAGTTTGTACTACTAGAGAAATGTTTTTGTTAGAATTACAAGTATCCATCGCGTTTTATTCTACAAAATTTTCTTTGAATTAATTTATTTTGCTAAATTTTATTATTTAGGGCTGCAGATGCATTTCCCTTTCTATCGGTAGGCGGCACTATTTGTGTTTCCAACAAAAACTAATTAAAAAAAAAAGAAAAGAAAATTTGTCTTGGTGTCAGTATTATAATTGAAATTTTATGGATCTATAATTTTAATCACGTTTGTAAATTATAACTTGTTAATTTATTAAATAGTGGCTAAATGACAAAAATGAGATGGTTTGTATTTTATTTTATTTTTTTCAGTTATCGTGATTGAAATTAGGGATAATTATTGAATGAAGTTTGTAGAAGACAAAAAATTATCGGCATCAACTAAAGCGAATTATGTTTTGTAATTTTTTTACTTTTTTTTTGAGAGAGTAAAATTATATATTTAGAGTAATTATCGACGTGCTGTATTTCATTTATAAGGAAGATCCCAAAAAATCTAAATTTAATATATATTTTTTTTAAATGAATTTCAAAGAAATTCAAAGCAGACTTTTTGGGATGTTCTGTTTATTGCCAAATAAAAATATAAATTATTGTAAAGTAGACAGTCTAAAACTATATATGCTAAAATGTCTTTAAATGATTATTGTCCCAATTTTGGTTAAAAATTGCAGTAAGTGTAATTGATGGTTGGTCCGAGCCATAAAAAATATAAATAAAATGGCTGTAAATTTTTCTTCATAAAATTTCATAGTAAATTAAAATGATTTTTGTAACATTTCTAGTTTTAATTTATTTGTTAATTTTATTAAAATTTGTTTCAAATCTTGTAATTTACAAAATATCGAGTATATTTTGAACTATTGATGTATGAAATGTTTTATCCATTTAGCATATATAATTTTTGGACGTCAAAAATACGAATGACTAGAAGGATGCTTCCGTTTCTATTATATTTTACTTAAAATTTTTAATGAATAATTGAAATATGAACGAGTTTAAAATTTGAAGATTGGCGTTTGATTTCTGCATTTAACAGTACTAATTAAAAGATAGTGTTCAATTAGATGATGACTATTCTAATTTTTGAAAATGGGTAGCTTATTGTAGAATTGTAAAATAAATATTATTGAAAAGCTTCTTATAGGAAACTTTAAGTAACCATTGCTTTGTCGATTGGGAATTGAAGAGCTTTTAACTTTATGTAAAGTCTGCTTTACTTTATTTTTTACATTTCTTATAAATCTTATAAAAGTTTGTCAATACTATTAAAAACTCTTAATTGATTCTTAATCTCAATTCTCGGTGACGTTATTTAACAGTCTTAAATTTTGTGGAATAAAATTGAAAATCTCGAAATGTACAATTTCATTTATCGTGAGCCAATCGATATTTTCTTTTCTGTCAATCGTGGTAGTTGGTGCTAGATCAAATCTTTTGACAGAAGACAATTTTACAAATTTATATATATATAAACAAATTGTAATAGAAATTAACTTTTTTTTACACTCTAGTTTTATGTTTCAGTTAATATTCGTGTGAGGAAAGTTTTAGTTTTTGAATCGATACGTGGAAGTATACATAAGCGGGGGGAAAAGGCACCTGGGTAGAATTTAAAAATTGTTTGCTTTTTTTACAGTTCGTATGGTCATTTTTAAAATGCGAGAACTATTTGGGGAATAAAATTTGTGTATTTCAATGTGTGGCCTTTTACCCTTTTCTTAGAAATGTTATCTTATTTTGATAATTTGTTATTTATAAACTGATTATTATTAGTATGGACTTTTGTTTTATTAAGGTCATTTTGAAATAAAAATATCTGGAATATACTTTAAATTTTTCTGGGTCTTATAACTTTTTCACCTTATACTCCTTATTAAGCAACATTTCCCAACGAAATGTATGATAATGTTCATCACTGACTTTGGGCTCATAATCGAGCAATTTTTATTCTAGATTTATATAAAGGTTTAATGTCGAAGGGGCACTAATAGGATTACAAGAAATCCACTACTTCAATGAGCACCGTATAAGCTTCCATTTGTTGGCAATTTATTATTAAATGTTTACTCAATAACTACAGGTATAAACAAAAATCAGTTAAATCTTTTCTTCTATTTGTCAAACAACGTAATCCATACTGTGAATAACTTTTGTCTAAATCGAAAATTGTGCCGTTGTAATAAATCAAATTTTAACGTGCCCTGCCTTAATTTTAAAAATCGTCTCTGAACTGCCTTCTTTTTTTAATATCCCGTTGACTGTTACCAGTAAAAAAATTGGACATCAACATAAGCGTATAGAAATAAAAGGTGTCAAAAAATTAGTACAAAATTGATAAAAGGCCGTCGTTGGGAGTCACATTCTACATGGTATTGATGGATCAGAAAAAAATCTTGTTTCTGGGAAGTTTTTAATTTTTTCAACATTCATTTTAAGTTCAAATTTGATGTAAATAATATCAATAAAGAAGAGCAATTAATAATAACTTTTGTAATTCTTAAATGATTTAGGGGTTGGACGGTTTATTGATATCCGTGAGGAAAGTACTTTCTACACGATTGAGAATAAAGGTTACTTTCCATAGAAGTAGAGAGTGAAATATATACGATACTTTTCAATAGGGTGGTAGGAAATAGTAGTTTATCTAACAAGTGCCAAAAGCTATTAGCACGCGATTGCATTAGCTCCAGAAAAGACGCATTTAGTGTTGTTAAATGGCCCAAGGGGAGCAAATTTAGAATTGGAGTTGGAGGGGGTAGTTATTAATAAGGTTAAGGAGGCTAGGAGTTTGGTTAGGGGAGGGTTAACTAGAAGACGTGGTCAGAAAGGCGGAGGAAAAAGTTCGAGCATTGGGGAGGTTGATGCCCAACGTAGGTGGACCCAGCAGTGTAAAGAGGTTTCTATACTGGGGGGTGGCAAAGTCAGTTCTTTTGTATGGGGCTCCGACGTGGGGGGATATCTTGGATAGGGTAAGGTATAGGGATATGTTGAGGAGGGTACAGAGAAGGATTTTGTTAAGGTTGGTGTCGGGTTATCGAACGGTATCAGGAAAGGATTAAAATCAATGAGAGGAGGGTGCTTCAGAGAAGAAATAGAATTGGAAACTTTGAATGATTGGAGGAATTAATGGGAAAATGGACGAGGGATCTAGTTTGGGATTTAGCAAGGCGGGTGGGATACAAACATAGGAGGGTTGATTATTACATAACACAGGTGTTAACGGGACGTGGGTGCTTCAGAGACTACACGTACAGGATAGAAAAGACTGGGGATGACCAGTATATCTACTGTGGGGAGAGGGACGATGCTAGAATGTTGAGGGCCTTGCGACATTCCCACATCGGACTTGACGATGTCCGAAATGAGCCTATCGCTTTTAGTGCTGCTTGACTATCGGAGTAGATGACGATTCTCTGGCTTTTAGCCTTCCGTCTCATTAACTCTTCTGCACAACATTGCACCGCCATTACCTCTGCCTGAGACAGTGGCATGTCTTCCAAGGTTCAGAGAGATCGTGATCCTCTCTTTTCCCCCGTATATTTCGGCTCCTACTCCAGAGTCTGTTTTAGAGCCATCAGTGTAGCAGTTGAGATTCGCTGCTATAGGAGTCCAGGGTCGAAGAGAATTTGTTAATTTTTTCTCTTTGCCTTCTTTAGTTTATACGTAAATTGTGCTTTTTTGTAGACTAATTATTTATTCCCTGTCTTTACCATAGTGTAATTCTCGCGGAGTACTCCAGTTTTGTGTATTGTCTTGCATGTGGTTAAAAAATGTTTTCTTTGTATGCCCTTTTTTTAAACTGACCGAACTGTAAACATCTACTAGATGTTTTTTATTAAGAGTTCTTCAAGGACATCTAATTTTTGTTTTTTATCACAAATGTGTAGTATTTGAATGGCATTGGTAAGATAACTGTAATATAAGAAAAAAAGTATATGTAACACAAATATATTAAGTTATTGTAATGATTAGCATGATATAGTTTTTTCCTGGTTTTTCTATATACTGATCTTAGAGGGAAATACATCCAGGATAATCCCTTAGGGCTAATAACATCTAAATTTGATCTAGTCCATTACTTAACCAACATCAAGTAGCTACCTTGAAAAAACAAAATGTTACTTCAATGTGTCAATCTGACGATGCTAATTTTAGCGAAACAGGTTAATATGTGTAGTTGTTTATTGTTCTTAATTTCCATTCCTAAGCTTTGCCGCTGTTCAAAGATCAATTAGTGTTGCAAATCACTTGCTTCTTGGTTTTTAAAATTAAATTTTCATTAAAACAACATATTAATATAAAATATTTATTATCACCCAATTATACAGTTCATCATAAAAATATGCAATTTGTTGATCAATCATAAATTTTGTTCCTACAACTAAAACGTTGATTTTTACGTTTAAGTTACAAGAAAAATTTTATTTGAAAACGCAAATTAGAGTAAATCACAATCTCAACAGAATATAAAATAAAATATCTAACTGAAATAACTAACAGATACGTTCTAGGTGATTTTATTTAATTGTTGAAGCGTTGGTAGACGTACATCGACAAATTTTGGGATAATTTTAAACAATTTTGATTATACTAATGGCACATTTTGTAAAAACCTACCGTCATTCGTAACTCGGATGTGAAATTATTACATTTTTAATAAAAAACGCGCACTGTCTTCTTAATTAACTCTATCGCAGAAATGTCCGTAACAAAATTATATAAGGATGCCTAATATGATTGACTAAAATGTTTAAATATATTTTTATGTACACCCTCATAACGAAAGTAACAATGATTATAGCTGAAACTTATTGTTTCAAGCAGTAATTATAATTAATTAAAAATCAGATTTGCATTTTCTTTGAAAGATGGAAGATCATGCAATATTTTTAACAAAAAAACTATCCACAAATCATTCTGGTAAGTTAACCAAGCGTATTTATATTTTGTACCAAAGAATTTTATTCCTGACCCGGTATGGGCGTATAACAACAAAATACCTAATAAGTTTAAATAATTTCGATCAAAAATATAAATAAAAAAGTAAAGAAATGTAATGATTTAACATAATCTATTATCATAAATAATTAACTTACACTAAATCAGTTTATACATTTTGACCAGTTGAAGCTTACTATAATAGATATTTGTTTCATAATAATTAATAAATATAATAAGCTTGACAAATTTCATATTATTTAATATACAAAATGAGGAATCTACTCGCGTTTTAAATACATTAATTGTGTCAGAATAATTTAGCATAATTAAAATATTTACAGAACAAAACCAAATCATTAACATTTTCATTTTCTTATTTTTAAATACATTTTTTTTGCCTGTTTAAAAGAATCAATTTCGTCGGCTTCATATGAAAATTGCCCAAGTCCAAAATGATCCAAATTGGGTTTTTGTCACAATCCGGTTCATAATGATGATACCTACATGCACATCGTTAAAACTTCCACAAAAAGTCAATAGATGTTGCTAAAATGGCAAAAAAGAATACTGCGTAACTCCATTATTTTGATAAATGCTGACATCACTTTGGAGAACCTTATTACTTTTTTTTTCGCCTAATATATATTTCAAACATTCTGTATTTTTGTGAAAAAAGTGCAAAACTCATAGTTTTACCATGTTTGACTTCCACACTAAAGAAGCAAACTGTTTTGTTTCTATTATTTATAGATTCTTAACAACCAAGGTTTTACCACCTATCGACAAAGAAGACAAACCATCAATCATACTTTATAGTGACGGCTGCGGAGCCCAAAATCGTAATGTACTGTTTAATGCTCTTTTGAATTTCACTATACTGAATGATATCTGCATCATCCACAAATATTTTGAAAAGGGGCATACTCAAATGGAGTGCGACTATACGCACTCTACAATAGAACGACAATTGAAAGGAAGAATAATTAACGTTCCTGCTGACTATGTTGAGGTTGTCGAAAGTGCAGGAAGGTGCCGAGACCCTTCTTTGTAGAATACCTACAGCAAGACTATTTCAAAGATTTCTCGAAATAAAATTTTTTTAATCCGATTCGGCCTGGGTTGAAAGTTGGAGATCCCACTATTCAAGTGATTAGGGCTCTGAAATACAAAGGATCCATTCAGTATAAAATTCGCCACTCTGACAGTTACAAAGTTCTACCAGTTAGGCAAAAAAGAAATGCGAAAGAAGTGCCTTTTCACAAATTACCCAATTCACATGAAGGTCCTCTAAAAATCAAAAAGGAGAAATATAATCATCTTCAGTTTCTAAAGAAGACCATGGAACAAGATTATCATAATTTCTATGATAATCTAAAACATGATTAGTCTTTTAAAATTGTTTACTGTTTTATGTTCATTTAGTTTGGTTGAATCCTTTATTACACAACTAAGAATTTATATTTTTAATTAATACATAAAAGTTGATAAAAGTAAAAACCTTTATTACTAAAATTTGTCAAAGTCCCAAATTGAACATGAATTTGAACTGAAAATTGCCCTATCTCCGTTATTTATCAGCAACATAAAAGGTTAATAGTTCTATATTGACTTATGCTACCTCATAGGAGACCTTTCAAATATGTATATCCAAAAAATCTCATGTGACTAAAAAAAATCAGTTTTTTATGTATCCTGTAAAATTAGTGTTTTGTGAGTTACGCATTTTTCATATGAAGCCAACGATTTGTAATTGTAAATTTCAGTTTTTTATTTAAAATCCTCATATATGTATAAATAACAAAAAAATAAGATATATTTTTTTCTTATGCACGTTACGAATTATTTATTCTATGACTAAGATACAACTTAATATGTATATGTATGTTTGTATATATATAATATAATTTTAGAAACATCACAAATTTGTACAAATTGCTATTTTTTATACATCACCATTAGATTATTAGTTTTAGCATGAGATAAGGGAATGTTTGATCGTTACACGGAGATAATATACATAAATCTAGAGTTGGTTTGTGATTCATTAACAAATTTAGTTAGTTAAAAGTTGCAGTGCATTTGCATAACTTTGAATAAAGTATGGTGACAAATAAAAAAATGCACTTACAAACTTAAATCTATCCCCTATTTGCAACAAAGCAACTCCTTACATCTGAATTCATTTGTATAATACATATTTATATTTTATACTTTGGCTTCATACTTCTACTGATAATAGAATCCAGATAAATAATTATTTATGTATATATGAAACAGTTTTATCTGTCTGTTATATTAAAATGGCATTTAAAATTTCTTAAAAAGGGGATTTTAACAACTTTCATTAGAAATATAAGACTCCAATACCACAAAACTATAAAATAATTTCATATAATGGTAATAACTGCCATTAAAGCTATTATTGATTAAATTAACCTATAGAGTGGTTATTAAAGATGTTCTTTTCGTAAGACAGATAAATAAATAGAGTTGGCTAAATACGATATTTACAAATAATTACATTGGCCCTTCTATGATACTAACTTTCATAAAAATATAATATAAACCGCGTACGAGTAAACCAAGTGCTGACACAAATAAACCGACGTATGCCACGTAGATGCCGCTGTAAAGTTTAGCCAAATGTGTAGTACCAGCTGTTACTCCTACAGCAATAATAAATATTATGAAGAAAAGAATTATGAAAAGATTGGCTCTGCCACGTGCAAAATCTGGACCCACTGAAGATATTCTCCGACAATGAGGACATCGGGCCAGAGCATTGTTCAAAGTATTAAACTGGAAAAAATTACTTCAATGAATTATTTAATGAAAAATAAATAATTTGACTTACCAAAAAGGTATCATGACAATGTCCACAGGTAACTCTACACATGCCTGGCATAGTTGGAACAGGTGGAGTAACAGGACTTGGAGCTAAATTAATAATTCTTTTACAATTTGGTCTAGGACACGCAATTCTTTGTGACGAACTTTTACAAATCAGGAGACAATTGCAAGGACAACGAACATATTTTTTGCCAGGAGGAGCATTCCTTATTGGCTACAAAATAATCACAGTTTAAATCTTTTCAATGTTTTGATTAAATTTTTGTTACACCAAAAAATTATTATCTTACTTACTGTAGCTTCATTACATTGGGTACATTTTACAACATGTTGATCTTTTTTTCCAGATATATCGATCATGGCTTGGCATACTCGACATGTAACCATTGGGACACCACCATTTTCAGATGGTTGAAAGAAAGGAGGGGGTAGTTCATCAGGTCCAATAGGTGAAACTGTTGTTGGCTGTTGTCCTTTTAGAATAAAACATATTTATTATAAACTATCTCAAAATAAACAGCAAATATGATTAGGATTAAGCAATTTGAAAATAGCAATAAATAGAAAATAAAAGAATGATATGACTAATAACATTTTAACAATTTGTATTCTACTGTTTTTAATTATAAAATAATTTTATAATTATTTTGTACTTTAAGCTATTTACATTATTTGTAACTACCTCTTAAGTAATGCAATAGGGCTTCATTTATCAATACTGGATATATTACATAGGTGATTTAAATATATTTAAACCTTCTATAGAGATAATCTCATGATACAAGTTGTATGAATACCTTTTACATAGTAATGTACAATAAATGTTTCCAATAATAACAATAGAATGTATTGTGTACAAAATGGGCATAAAAATAAAAATCCAGTTAGAATAATATATCAAAAATAAAAAAGTTTTTCATCAACATTAAATTAAAGCCGGGTGTATTGAAAAATAATTTTACAAATGTTATTTAAATTTGTAAAACAGGAAATTGTTTTGAAAAAATAATTTTATAAATAAACTGCCTATTCATGATTTAAGAACAATAATAAAGATATTAAGAAATGCCAGTAAAAGAAAACATTTATCAATATTTAATGTCTTTATTACAAGGCCACAACCACTACATCAAAACATTATTAATTTTTATCAAACTGTTCCAAAAATTTAACAAATATAATAAACAAAATTGACAGTGTACTTCGATATGCACATATTTATACCAGATAATTTTGTTTACAATTAATTTATCAAATTACTTCAGTTATTTTTATTTCCTTCCAAAACAATATAATATTTTTGAGTTACAAATAGATATAAAAAACTAAAGAATTAAATTTTCTGATTAAATTGATTGTATTAATCTTACTTTGTGAAAATCGATCATCTGCTAAACTGGCAAGAAGTGTTAGCTCAAAACAGCTGTCAATAGCTAAAAAATGTATCTTTTAAATTAAATAGTAATTTATTAACTGTTATTTTTCCTATATTCTAAGATAAGCTTTGTATTTGTTAAAATAATTTCTTATATTAATTGTTAATCAATTGTTAAAAAGTACAAACAAACCAAGGAAATGTTTAAGATAACTAAAAAAGAGATATAACATACTACATTCTATGATAGCTTGGTACAGAGAACAGAACAAAAATCTTCATATTGCAATACTCTACATAAAAAATATGTAAGATGTTTACTATTTAATGTTCTGTAGTGCAACAAACTTTGAAAGACCTTGTTTACGAAAATTAAAAAAAATTGTCAGGTGCATTTGAAGAACTAATTATTACTGTACTTAGGCTATTTTAAACGTAATGTGTATACTTGCAAATCAAATAATAATATATAAATTAATCTTTTCATAAACAAAATCTAATTACTTCCCACATCTATGAATAGAACAAAGACAATACATTAATATTTTAATTATAAACTACAAGAATAACAGACCGTGCTTAAATCATTAGTATATTAAAAACATATATTGTTTTTAACTTACCAGAAGTATCTGAGTTGTAGTTGAGAATGGAAGTATCACGATCCAGAAGGGGTTGATTTTCTCCATCATTACTATCTCCCATTTTAATTTACCACAAGACCTTTAGAACTATTTAGTATATTTGCTTAATTTTTTACAGATAAGTATATTTAAATTATATGTTGCCCACTTCCAACCAAATTATTGTAGAATCTTTGTTTTTCTTTAATACATATATTTATTCGTCATCCAGATTCAAGCTGATGGGATGACATTTGTGTCAAGTGTCAATTTTAATATGAAAATTTTGGAGTAAACAAAAGTCCAGATGATAGACGAATATCAACGAATATAGCCGAAACCCAAACATATTTCAACATTTATTTTTTATACAAATTTTAAATTTGTAAGTGCACAAATTAAAATTATTTTTTGAGTTTATAGTCAACGCTAAGATGATTTGTGGCTAAGACGTTACATAAATCTATCTGCACATACAAAATTATAAATTTGTTCTGATTTCAGTATTTTTAATTTAAATAGATAACATGATCCTCAATAACTGTGTATTTAATAACATTATGATTAAATTCTTCCAAGTATCTTCAACTAAGGTAGAATTAATTTTTTTATCAAGGAACAAACGTTAAGATAACTATTTAATTATTATGCGCGCCTTTTTTCTTAATATTTTGATAAAAGTTTAGTGTAAAATGCGCATATCTGCTAATATTTTCCGTAAATTAAAAAAAATTGGGTGGAATATTATTTTTAAAATTTTGCGAAACTGAAAATATTTGTTACCAATATTACGCACGCGTAAGAGAGGGGTAATAGATAATAGATACATAAAAGCTTAGAAAAGATATGGGTTAGTTAGTTAGTTAGGTTAGGGTTAATTAGATTAGATATACATTCCCAATTTCCCTTTAAAAAACTAAAAAGCTTGTCACATTTTTACACAATGAAATCTCTAAAGAGTTTTAAAGAAATTCCTACATTGAAAAGTTATCCATTGATTGGGCACACACATTTATTTTTTCCAGGTGGTAAGTGTGTTGTTTGTTTTATTCCAAAGAACATTGTATTTACATTTCATTTTTAAGGAAAATACAAATTTGAAAGACTTACGGAAGCCGTTAAAGATATTAGCGAAAAATTAGGACCTATTTTCCGGTTAAATTTAGGAGGAAATAACTTTGTTATGACCACAAATGCCGATGACACTGAAACACTTTTCCGAAATGAGGGTGTCCGACCAGTAAGACCACCTTTTCCAGCGCTCTATCATTATCGAAAAAAATATTTCAATAGCGTTGGAGTTGTTCCTGGAAATGGCGAAGAATGGTACAAGTTCAGGACTGGTGTAATTCCGCTGTTAAAGAATAACATTCTAGATTTTTATAAACAAGAACAGGAAGATGTAGCTAAAACATTTATAAGTTATATAAAAAAAGAAATTGGAAATGATTATGTTTTGAATGATGTTGTTGAACATCTTTTAAAATTTGCTGTTGAAGGTATAGTATTTGTGCTATAATATTTATAATAATAAATGTTTCATTCAATGTTTTAGCTATTTCCATTGTTTGCCCTGGTTATCGATTAAATTGTACATCTTCTTCTAACAAACAATCATTAGAAATACAAGAAGCCAGCAAAGATTTCATGGATGGACTTTATAAAACACTAATGGGTCCTCCCTTATGGAAATGGTTTGAAACATCAGGGTATAAACAATTGAAATCTTCCCATGAACTTATTTTTAGGTATACTTATTTATATTTTATTTATTTGGAATTCTAATCATAATTCCACTTTTATTGACTAGGGGCTAACAAATCTAATAATTATAAGAAACACTCCACCATTAGTTAATTCATTTTTTAGATTTTGTTTTATAGTGAAATTTTATTTTACCTATAATCAAGAAAAATTGGTTCAAACTAAAACTTAGTTATATTAGCAAAGTTTTAAATTATTTACAGGACATTGGAGATGTTTTTGAAAGATCTTAAAAAGATGTATGATAACAACCCAAATATTTTAAAAGAAAAACAACCTTATATGTATACATTATTTCAAAATAAAAATCTATCTTCTGATGATTGCAATATGTTAGCCATTGAGGTATTTTTAGGTAGGTTAGGAAGTAATAATTTTATTGTAAAAATAGGGTAACTAACATTTTATCTTTCAAACAGTGCAGGTAGTGTGAGGAAAAATTCTTCAATTGTACTAACAAATACATTTTGATAACTTCAATTTTTGTTTTTAAAATCAAATTTAAGGTCATACAAGTTTAATCCTGATATTTTCTTTAATTTTTTAGGAGGAATTGATACCACAGCTACAGTGTCAGCTCTTACCCTTTTCTATCTGGCTCAAAATAAAGATGTACAAGAAAAAGCTTGGAAATCCATTGCTAAAGATGATTATTTGAAAGCTTGTTTGAAAGAAACATTAAGAATTTCCCCTACAGCTGGCGCTAATAGTAGATTTCTTGCAAAGGATACTGCAATGGGTGGTTATTTAGTACCCAAACATGTAAGAAAAATATATTGTAACATTTGGATCTTAATGGTTATTTTCATAGTGTGATAAAAATGTTGTCAACTGTTATTACTACCATTACTGTTCTCGCGTAATGTCCTCTCTATATTTATATAGTTTTTCCATCTCGAATTTTCGAGATTTTTGCGTCCGAAAGGTAATACAAACATCGTAAAGGGACGAACTCGATTCAATATTTCGATTTGGTGTATTAAAACTTAATAAAAACTTGGAATCATTATTTCATGTTTCCCAGAATTTGGTATCTGAATTCTTTATTTTATTTATTTCAGACTTTGGTATCTGCATTTAGTTCTGTAACTTGCAATAGTGAACAGTATTTTGATAAAGCCAATCAGTACATTCCAGATAGATGGCTCCGAAATTCAAATGAAAAATTCCACAAATTTGCTTCTTTACCTTTTGGGTATGGTCCAAGGATGTGTCCTGGCAAAAGACTAGCCGAAAATGAGATGGTTGCTCTTCTAAAGGAGGTAAGAACAATAAAAAATACATTCTTACAATAAAAATATATTTTTTTGCAATTTGCTAGAAAATTTTGATATTCCTTACAAAATGTCTTTAAGGAAAAGTAATATTTCCTATTTTGGTATAATCAGAAGATTGGTTTTGGTATCAATCCCCAAGTCCCCATATCCTGCTCGCCTTTAAGGATTTAGATAAGATTTTTCTAAGTTGATTTTTTATCTGGGATCAATCCTAGATATTTTACCTTCTAGGAAAATATAATTTGATGTTATTCATAGTTGGAGCGATCACAGAGTATCTACGTCTTCTGTTGAATGGTATCAAAATTGTTTTGTCTGGATTGACCTTAAGTCCTTCCTTCTGGCACCATTTCTCTATTATTTTTAGGACAACTGCATTAAGCTTGAGATGATACCACCAGGCCATCTGCCTAAACTTGAATTGTAAAACCACTCATGCAGCTTTTATTGAGGATTGTTGATAACTTAGGCCACAGCAGAGCGATAACACTTCTCCTTGTCGACACCCTTTTGCTGCAGTAACAGTCGCTGATTCTCCTCAGCTGTAATAATTCTGGTTCTTAACATTGAACTGTACCTATTGTAGTAGCGAGGCTCCAGTGTCCTTTTGATGTATGTAAACAAGGTGTTATGAAAAGTAAAAGCTTATCTCTTTAGCTACTAGTATCTTATCTATACTCTCATTTAATAATTGTAAGATTTTCGTTTCTTATGTGATCATCTATTAGTTTATCCAGTTTAGTTCGATAAAAGCTCAGCTGAGGATATTGACTTTAACATAATGGTATAAATTCTACAACATAAGCAATGTTTTCTAAAACGCCTGCTGGGACAGTGACATACACGTGCTTGTCTCTTATACGGACGGCCTTACTAGTAATATAGGTAGGCGAAAAACAGTCCTGTCACAAATGCATAAATGCAGTAGCACCCTTTAGCTGGTATTTGCTACCTTCGCTACGCTCAGCGGGCTGCTAATGGCCACTTGCCGCCCTTGTGACACAATATACGAATGTTCAAATATTTTCCGAAAAATAAAGGAAAATTAAAATTCCTAGACAATGCACTACTATTTTCTTAATTTCAGGTACTGAAGAACTTTATTTTGGAAATGGATGAGAAAGAAGAGGGCAGTATAGGAATGGTATACCGAATGAACAGGATACCGGATAGGCCGATAAACATAAAATTCATAAATAGAAATCGCTAAATATTTTTATTACTTCATTGTACAACAATACATAATGTCTTAATTTACAGTTTGTTTTTTATATACAAATTTTTTAAATGATTCACTACCTTACAATATAAATTTTGTACAATAAAATTTGATTTTTAAAGCTTACACTGTTTGCTTACCATGTTTGATGTTTTGTATACACAACTTTTTTCTTTCTATTGTCATCTTAAACTCAATAAAAAATTATAAGTAAGTTTTTTTATATAGTAGCCTTAAATATAGAGAAAAATAAATTTACAAAGTGATGGGACATATACAAATATGTGCTAAAAAGCAACGTTGCGGGAATGTTTTTTGTTATTCAAGACGTGACATCAAAAAATGTATCCAAAATAATTTAAAGATCTGGAAATTGTTTATTTGATTAAATTAAACTCAGAATTTTAATAGCGCATTTATCGTATATTAAACAAATATTTATTCAAATAAAATTTGTTTATATTGTATACATAATTTTATGTATGGAGAATGAACAAAATTCTGAAATAGCAGCCCGATTATTTTATTCAAATCTGTCATTCAGAATCGTGTCTACGTCCTTATTTATTGAATTCAGCAGGTAAATATACTATTTTACCCAATGCCAATAAAAAAGTAAAAATTGTATTTTTTTCTGATAAAATATAAAATTAAAATTTGAAAACAATAAATAAATTATATGATAAACAATATGCATTTATACTGGAAGATGTTAATCTAGTTAATAAAAAAATACTTCAATGTAATATTGGAGAAGCAAATTGGCTTAAATTATTTAAAAATAATACATCTTGTCAAAACGCCAAAAGATAAGAAGAAAAAACAATAAAATACATTACACTATTGCATACATTTTACATTTAACAAAAAATAGCTAATAATATTAAAAATTAGCTTAAATTTAAGAGATTTTTAAACAATATAAAATAAATTCTCATCAATGTAAACAAGAGAAAACATCACAGAACTTAAAAAAAAACAATGCGACTCATTTATATGCTTAATGTTCTAATTTCTGTAATACAGGATTAATATAAAATGTTAAATTTGAGTAATTTAATTATTCATTCAAATAACTATCACAGTTTGAAGTGTAAAATATGATTCATAAGCAAAAATTTGCAAAAATGTTATGTAGTAAATTAAATGATAGAATTACAATCTAAATAATTTTTAATATCTTTTATTTTGATTTAGATAAGAAAGTTAAAAATAAGCATCGCTTACTATAAAGGTGGAAAAACAATTTTTGTCATAAATACCAATATGAATTAACAAGAAATAGAAAATAATTTACCTTTGTACAAATAAAACCAAAAATAGCTTTAACGTTTTAAATTTTCAATATGAAATAACAAATTTAGATAACTTAAAAAATCCTTTCAATAAATTAAAAATCTTAGTGTCAATCTGAAATATTCAAAAGTATCCGATATGATGAATTGGATTAAAAAAAATCCATCTATTCATGATACTACGAATATGTACACACTCAAGATTATCCCAAACATTCAAAACATGTTTTGATAAAATCAAGTTATGATTTAAAATGAATGATTTCCAGACAGTGACTTGGAATACACTACCCTCCATTTGTACCAGTTCTGAATAATATTTAAACGAAATTTAACATTTAAACATGATTGTTGAAGTGCTGGCTAAACGATCAGAACTAGTGATTGGGACTTGATATATATTAAAATATAGATAGTTGGCAAATTTTTTTTGATATATTTTTTGATTCTACAATTTAATATTATTTGTAGAGAGCAGAAAATAAATATATAATCTAAAAAATATATATCTATATAAATATACAGGGTTCGGACTCGGTTGGAGAACCTGGAATAGTCAGTGATAATAAAAATGAACCTAAAAAAGGCTGGGAATGACAGGAAATTTTGAGTTCGCACAAAAGTGACAGGGAAATTTGAAATAATCAGAAAAACCGTGACATATTTTGTCGCATGCGAGAAATCCTCTCTGTCAAAGAAAATCTGAATATCCTTATTCTCAAATGTCGCCTTCGCAAATTTCATAACTTTTGAGGTGTATAGGTTATCGTTTTGCATTGCAAAAGTCAAAACACTCAAAAAATTGTTCAATTTTATTTTTTCAGTCATTTTTGCAGTGAGAATACGGCAGCTTTATTAATTGCTATAGAAAATTTAGAAAATCAAGAAATGTGTCAGCGACCTCGATAGACGAGGAATATATAGAAGTGCTTTTAAAATTTTATCTGACATAAAGTTTATTAAAACGTTCCGATTAACTAAAGAATTAGCTAGAGAGCTAATAATAAACATAAGTTTTTTACGTAATCTAAACAATATAATAAACAGCAAAACAATAAAAAAAATCAACACAAGCTTCAAAAAACCACAAATCTACCACACGCAAACTATAAAACGTACCTTTCACTCTCACAAATGACAAAACATATTTGAGAATCGTTAAATCGGTGTTGTCAGCTCCTGCTATTCGACAAAATATGTCGCATGCGAATTGGAAGACGAATCCAATCGAGAATACCACAATTTGAAGTTGTGCGACAATTTTCATCAACAAATGTCGAATGCGACATATTTTGTTCGACATTCGAGAATAGACCCCCAGGAATTTCAATTAGAAGACAGAGAAAAAATAAGGGACACCCGATGTTTTCACACTTTGTAGTTTGGTACAGTCTGAAAAAGTCATGGAATTTTTTATTGCAGACTGGAAAGTCCAAACCCTGATATATTATCAATACATTTTTTTTCACATTTTTTGTGGATATGTATTGCTATTAAAATAACTTAACTATAACTTTTCCGTAACTGTTTTCCAACGTAAAATTGGATTATATAAGATATATTAATTTAAAAAATACATGTATATTAAATTAATACTTACAATCTGTAAGAGTACAGGTAAAATAGTTAAAATATACCACGGATGTGTGATTTTTTTTATATATACAAGTGCAAATAAGTAGTTAAAACTCAAATATGCAACTTTAATTTATATTTCATGCCGGGCCCAGACTAATCAGACGAAAAGTGAACACGAATTTGAGACAAACTGTCCACACCACAAGGACAAACGTACAACAAAATTTAGTTAACAATCTAGCGTTTTCAACAGGAGAAACATTTTAAAATGAAGATTTAATGCTAACCGCCAGTTGTTATAACCTTCTTTCCTCTGCATCCTTATGTTGGAAAAATAAAAAACAAACTCTCTTAAAAAAGGGAGAAATTCATTTCATAAATAAATTTTTACTTCAGATACGTGAGGATGATATTGGACTAAATGGTGAGATTTGTTAAAGTTTTTAAGAATGTCCACTTAAGATTTCGAATATATGATATGCCTTGTTGGTCCTGTAATTGCTAAAAAACATAATAACTACAATCATTTGTGTGATATTTCAATGGTTTAAAGGAATTCTCCTAGTTTTGTCAGCGCGCACCATCCACACTGCCTCGACAACTTTTCTTAAAATATGCAGACAAAACAGAGACTCTTAGACTTTTACCAACTACCGAATTTGGAAACAAAACACACAAAAGGCAAAAATGTTGCAGAAATGGTTGGGATTTTGCGCCACTTTGTCTCGAAACACGAATGGCATTGTCTTGTAATTATTTTGTCTGCATGGTCTAGACTAGAGGTTCCACAAATAGTGATTTGGCCCAATATCGAATGTTCTTTAAAACTACTGTTATTGGAACTGTTTTAAGGAACATATTACATGCAAAACGATGAAAATATGGGGAAAAATCTTAAATCGAACAACTGGGATTCAAACAAGTGGTGGTGAGCAAACGAAAAAAAGTACCCAAACTTGATAAAATTTGATTACTATAATGTGGTATTAGGTATTTTTTTATTTTTTTTTTCGGACTGAGATGGGAAAGTCATATCTTATTGTGGAGTTTCTTTCTACAGGTGAATAGGTCTCTTCATAGTCAACTCCGTAGACTTGGGTATATCCCTTGGCAACAAGTCTAGCTTTATGTCTGTTCACAGTACCATCAGAATTTCTTTTGATTTTGAAAACCCATTTATTCTTGACAACCTTTGCATTATACGGTTTTTCTACAAGTGTCCAAACATTATTTTGTTTGAGTGAATCCATTTCTTCTTGCATTGCCGAAAACCATGGTTGTTGATCGTTTCTGTTGAGAATTTCATTGAAACTTTCCGATTAATTCTCATCTTCGACGTGAACAGCTTGATACAAAATGAAATTTGTTCCAAAATCTTTGGGTTTCCTTTCTCTCACTGGATATCTGGTACTATTTTCTTCCATTCCATTCGAACTTTGTATCTGACCTTCAGAAAAGTTTCAAATGACATTTCATTTTGGTACCTTGATAAATTCTGATTTTCTATCTTTGTAGAGATTGGTTTCAAAGATATGTTTTCGATTTCTAATGCCTGAATGAGTACATGGGCATCCGTTGAAATTTGATTTTCTTGAAATTTCCTATCGAAATTTTACGTCTTGTCATAGAATACAGTGATTTGCTACCCACGAATACCACTATTTAAATGAAAAACCCCTTTTAGCTGTCGAACTTTGCCGGATAGCACCGGCAGCTCAGGCCATAAACCACAAAGAAAAAGTTCTCATTTTTATTTACAGTAATTATAACAATAAAAAACTGTGATGGTCCAAATAAAAAACAAAATACAGATGAACTCAAACTTTGCTCGTAAACAAAATAAATAACTAACCTATTATGCAGAAATGAGATACGGCTTAATAGGCTCGCCAACAAAATTTTATAAGGAGCACGAGCATTAAATTAACGGTACAATTAACGAAATGGATGTATTGCACTTGCAGAGAGAAATATGCACTGGGAAAGTATCAAGTCGCCATAACAATATATTTGAAACCGTGTCGCTAGACGCCAGTAAACAACACAAATAAATGTAAGATACACTGACACGCCCATCCAATCTATAGAGGAAAGTTTATGAATTACATTCGTCATAAAAATTTTGCATTCGGAATCAGAGACCTCCTACAATTTTTAGATATCAAGCTTAATTACAAAATTATTGGTAATATTTCTGCACTCGTGCTTATAATTGCTCGTGGCATCTCTGGAGCCGACATTATATTCAAAGATAAACGTTAAGACTTTGTATAATGATTAAAACTACTTTCAATATTCCTCTTGTTTGAAACTTTGATTCAAACAATTTCATACAAATGAACGTTACTGATTACCAAAAAGATATAAAAAAATGTGAAAAGTACCAAGTTGTTTTTTCGATTAATCCTGTAATTAGCAAATTAGAATCATTATAAATAATTCAATACTTGGCTGTGCTTAATTGTGATAAAATGTGTAAACTAAAAATAGCTGTACTTTAATCAGAGTCAGAGCAACTTTTTTAAAGATATACTTCAGAAGATCTATAAAAGTGTATCTTCAAAGATTTAGACTTAATGTTTGGTAATAAAAAATTGTATTTTTAACACAAAAATAAAAAATTGTATTTTTATTAGAGAAAACTAAAATCATTTTTTGAAACAACTGTGGTTGACATAAAAAAGTTAAATAGTATATTGCACTCGTACTACATAATCCGTCTTTGTAACACGAGTTTTACAGACTATTTTTTATAATTCGCGGCCAGAAACATTTTAAACAAAATATATAAAAGTTAAATGCACTCAGAGATTTTGATCTTTGTTGATGTGGGTATTGTTATACATCATGTTGTTCAATCTTTTAGTTGGAATTTGGCAGATGTTTTAGATGTCAATTTTGATGTAATTTTGTCACATATAGTTATTTAATAAAAACCATTTTTACAATTTAAATATTTGTTGTATTGCAGTTTGGCGCAGTCAGTCATGAATGAAGAAATGGCAGAAACATTAAAGAATTTTATGAAGACACAACACGAAATACTCAAATCTCAACAAGATTTACGCAAATTGCAAAATGTTTTGGAGCTCAAAACACAACTTCAAATCAAAACAATGAAGAGTTTCGTATGGATATTTTAGGCAATAGTATCCAAGAATTTCATTATGATCCTGAAAACGGCGATATGAAAGTCTTTTTAATGAAGATGCTAAAAACATATCAGACTCTGCAAAAGTAAGACTCCTGCTCAGAAAATTGGATACGCAATGCCATGAAAAGTATAGCAATTTTATTTTACCCAAAGAAAGTAGATTTTAATTTTGATCAAACGAAATTAAAACTTACGAAAATGTTTGGTAAGAAACATTCAGTATTTCATTTAAGACATCAATGTATGCAACTAACTAAAAATGATTCGGAGGATTTTCTTACTTTTGCTACACGAGTAGACAAAATGTGTGAAGAATTTAGAGTAAATCAAATATCTGCAGATGACTTTAATTGTCTGATATTTACGTGGGGTTTAAAATCTAGTAATGACTCAGATATACGTAACAGAATTTTAACAAAATTAGACTCAACTAATACTTCAGAGACACACAATTTAGAAACTCTTATAACAGAATGTAACAGATTTTTAAATTTAAAACAGGATACAAACATGATTGAAAACAATCACAAATCCTACTGACTGCGCCAAATTGTTGTAGATTTGCAATACAACAAATATTTAAATTGTAAAAATGGTTTTTATTAAATAACTATATGTGACAAAATGTTATTGACGAACACGAGCAAAAGGTGCGCCCTCTATCTGAACTACTAGAATGGGGAAAACAAATCCATTCTCCATTTGTTTGCATGCTATTTGTGAGCAGTGTTTTATAATAAATAAATCAACACACGTACCATCTTTCACTAATCTTTACCACACAAAATTCAAAATAGAAAAGGTTGAATTAACATTAAATCAAATAGCTGATGTTATTGTTTTCCCCATGTCACTGACAGTTACTGCAGCGCCAACTATCGGAAAAATGTTCGCGAATACATCATGTTGTTCAATCTTTTAGTTGGGATTTGGCAGATGTTTTAGATGTCAATTTTTATGTACACATATAGTTATTTAATAAAAAACCATTTTTACAATTTAAATATTTGTTGTATTGCAAAGGAAGGAGAACCAACTTGTCGAAAAACGGTCCAGCGGTAAGCAGCAAATAGTAGATGGCGCGAGAGTAGCAGTAGGGTGAAAAGACGACGTGAAGTCAATAACCCTCTATTTAGAGTTAAGTGAGCTGAGTTGAAAAATTTAATATTTTTCGTGACTTGTGTAGTTAAAAATTATGCAGTATTTAAAATCTCAAGTATATACGTGGTCAAATGTAATTTAATTTCGTTCCTTGATCTAACAATTCATTTCGACATAGCCGATCAATTCTTTTCTACTATTTGTAACGTCCTTTGACAATCTTGCTACTGTGGCGCCACCAATTTGATGGATACTTTTTAACACATTGAATCGGTTCTCCTTCCTTCTACCCTCCAAATGTTGTTATTAAAATTTAAATTTGACAGCTGAAATTATAAATACGATTCTAATTAGCTAGATCATAAAAGTTACTTTATATTTTTTTTTTACTGAAATTATTGTGTTCTCTTTAGAATTAACATAAGGATTAACTGAAAGTGGGAATATTGCTTGTCAATCAAATGTCACACGACTTGTGTCTGTCTAAACAGTAACAGTACATCCAATTGCGCGAAAAAAAAGTTCCTAAGCCAGTGTCAAAGTGTTAAAAATTAGATTTTGTATACGCAAATTAAAAAAATTTATTTTTCCAATGAATTGTTAAAGTTTTATCGTTTGTTTAGTGTTCCTAATATGATGAACTACCACAAAGTAAGAGTTAGTGCAATAAATTTGATTAATAGTTCTAATATGTCAACACGTTGTATTTTATTTTTTATATATTGAGTTTATTTCGCCAAATTCAAAATAATGATTTTATATTAAAAATACTGATATTTCTGTAGTTGCTTTGACCTTCCAAACAAAAACTTTCAGTTTAATATACCTAAATCCGGTTTCTAAATAATATATATATATATGTATATACAGAATAACGTAAAAACATCATATGTACAGATGCACATCTTTGGTACCTACTAACTTAAAACAATCTACAACCACGGCGATCTGTTCATCGAATCATACGGTTGCCTCATACTCAACGCAGGATGATAGCCAGGCGGATAAGCCCCAGGAGGTGGTAACAAACCTTGATTCAACACTCCCGCCTGCAGGTAGTGTTGATACAAAGGCGAGCTAGTGTCCATCAGTTGAGCTTGCGCGTTAGGTAAGAAAGGTCCCGCTATAGGGTAAGTAGATCGGGCTTGCGGGGCACCCAAAAACGGGTAACTTTGAGGATTCGAGTTTTGGTGTGCGGGTCGCGTTTGTTTTTCGGCATTTTCGGGCGTGGAACGATGATGGGCGACCGCCGCTGCCGCCATGTAATAGTTAGGCGCCGATCGGAAGTCTTCAAGGAAGTTCGGATATGCATCTTTGTCGGCGTACAAACCGGATCCGATTCCTAAAGCCGTAGGGGTCGGACCAAAGTTGAAAGCACTACCCGGCACTACACTGGATGTTTTCAAAGAGATTGCACTTGGTTCGAGCGACGAGTTACCTTTCAAACCTGCGTACGATTGGAAGCCCTGATTGGTAGCGGTTTGTTGTTGTGGTTCAGTTGCACTAGTGGGAGCAGCTAAAAAAAAATTATATAAGTATCTGAGAAGTGTCTATTCATACGAATGTTCGTATAAATTATTAGTTATTTGTGTACCAATGCTGTAATGTTGATCTTTCATTTTAGTGAGGTGATAAAATGTATACGGCCGAGGTACACACAACATTTTCTAGGCGACTGTCATATTATTTTTCAATTCGTGTTTCTTAAAAGGGAATTATAAATACAAGAATATAGTTGGTGCAAAACAAAATTTGATTCACGTCACTAATTTCGTCTTAATATAAAATACTTAAATTTGTTTACATAAAGTTGATAGTCGTGATTGACAAGTCGCGTCGTTGCCGTTGTCACCGATTAGTATATTTAGTTTTGTATTTGTCATTTTGTTTGTGGTTTTTGTGTTATTCTTTCTTGTTGTTATTTTGAAATATAAAAAAACTGTTCTTTTAAGAACAAAAACAGTGTAATAAGTGAAAAAATGCCAAAACAACTAAATAGTCGCTGCAAAGAACTGGTAGCTTCTTTGATAAATTTTTTTGAAAAAGAACGAGACAATGGTGGCCCTTTCATACCTGTTGCTGCTGTTCGAGAGGTTAGTAAAAAGTTTTAAACAGTATATTAGACAAAATATTATTTAAGTTAAATAAAAATACAAATGTTTTCACGATATCCACAGTATATTGTGGATATCGTGAAAACATTTGTGTGTTTATTTAACTTAGTTATGGATATCCATCAAGTAACAGCCAATTCAATCAAAAACATTTTATTTTAGCGTGTGGCAGCTGCACTCCACCTCAGTATGGCTACAGTTTCCAGTATTTCAAAAACTGTGAAAGACCATGGAATATTAAAGTCGCCTCCAAAGAAACGTCGGTATGAAAAAAGAGTAACTAATACCGATGTATTAAATACGAGTGGAATTCGAAATGTAATCTACAATATATATGAAAAAAGTAAGCCTTTTTCTTCTGAACACAATATTATTTTTTTGTTTTCAGGAGAGGATGTAACTTTAAATTCTTTACTTGCTGAATCAAAAGTAAGGCACTTATTTAAAGGTTCTCAAAGGTCTTTATCAAATTTATTAAAGGAAATTGGATTCAAATGGAAAAAATATGAACCAAGACGGGGGCTCATGGAGCTTCCTGATATTGCTGTAAAACGGGTTAGATTTTTAAGGAACTACATTAAAGAAAAAGAAGCAGGTCTATATAAATTTGTTTTTATTGATGAAACATGGATATATCAATGGATTCAGATTTAGTTCTAACTAAGTAGGCTCTGTATTTTTTTACCTTGGTTGATAATGAACAACTTTACTACCTGAACAAAAGTCAATAAAGTTAAGGTTTAGATGCTAGTAGTGAAAAAATGTACAAAAAAATTGTCATCAATAAAATTTCATTTTTTGACAGTCGTCTAGAAAAATATATTATTCATACAAATATTCCATATAAGTACATTTAAATAAACACATTTTACAGGTGTCATTATTTAATTAAAAATTAAAATCATTACAAGTTAATGGAATAATCATAACAAAGAAAAAGGTAAAACATTTTTTTAGATTCAGATTCAAAAGAAAGCAAGAAAGATTTAAAACTGAATGAGTAGTTTGATTCTAATGTAGAGCTCGAAAAAAATATTGCAGCATTGTCGAAAATTTGGGATTAAATGGCATTTTAAAATGTTATTACTGTTGTATTCGTGGAGGAAAAAGATTTAAAATAACAGGAGATAGATCGTCAAGTATCCTGATTAATGAAAATAAAGAATCAATCAAGTGGATGATGGACTGTTTCAAGAACTGTCATACTTTGTGGCACTTTTGGCACATGTAGTGTATACGATTTTTCTTTATAGCTGGTTGAAAGTACGTAATTTTATTCGTAATAGCAGATATGAAGGTTATGACGCGCAGGAACAGTCAATTAGATTAATTTTGTTTTGCACTTACCACTTTTGTTGGTTTTTCTTTTTTTCGACTTTTTCTCTTGCATCTGCATCTGTTGACTATTCTTGTCGGTTTGCATAACTCCCGAGCTCTGCAGATCCGTCATCTGTCTATTATATAAGGACGACGTAGTAGCTTGCAGGTTCTGGTTATAAGACTGAATAGCCGCCATATTTGCTTGACTGAATATGGGTAAAGCGGAAGCGTTGTTTGATATGGGTTTATTCAAGATATGGGAAGTGCCTAAGGCTTTGTCACTGTAGAACGAAGAAGAATTCTGTAAACCAACCATCATTCTATCATCGTTACCGAATCTGTCTACAATATGAGATAGATTCGCCATCGATCTCCCTACGTCTACTGATGATGTGTTGTAGTTGGATCTAGACATATTTGCACTAGAAACGGCTTGCATTTGGGTCAGTCTGTCGTTGATCGCGTCGGTCCTAGAGTTTGACTGGTCAGATGTGTCAAAGTTGGTGCGAGATTGTTGACTATTTGCTGTATCCATTCCTAAAATTTACACAACGAATATATTACACCATTATTTTACATCAACAATGAAATTTAGTCAAAGAAACTCACTAATTAAACAATTAGTTTCACACTTAAATAAAAATCACTGTTAGTAAGTGAAACATGTACACACTTGTTGTGGATGACCTGACAAAACAGTAAGACATACATGAATATGTCTATAGGGTGCTTAAACATGAAACATTATTCAAACTCCCAGTATGTAGGACCTCTCTACATATCTGAGCTAAAGGCAATAGAGGAATAAGTCAAGGAAAACATTTGGGGAATGAGACAATGCAAAACACTCCTTGGGACCATCAACCCCAAAAAATCTAAGGCTCTAGTAAATATATACAAAACTAATTTTAGAATTCTTATAGGGTTTCTAGCAAGCATTATCACCTCCGAGAAGACCGTAGGAAACTGAAAGTATCAGGAGAATGCAGATTCTACGGGAATGAAGAAATTCCAGAGCATCTAATGTCTGAATGCTAAGCGGTAGCGAGAGGCCGTGCTAGATATCTCGGTCACCATAATGTTATAAAGGGTGATCTACCATCCTTGGAACCGTCTCATTTACTAGAATTCATCAAGGACTGTATGATGTGTTATAATTTGGGACCAGGATCAAATAAGTATCCACACTTGTCTAATATGAAATTTCTTTCACGGGAAAAATTATGCAAGTTCATTTTGGATCAAATAGAAGAAATATAAGTATTGGGAAAAGCAGGATTTCCTAGATGGCGCTCTGAAATGTCAATGTCACCTTAGCAACTACCATATATATTTAAATGGTTTTATTTAGCTGTTTTAGTTATTTTCCGTCTGGGTTTTGTAAAATTTTTGCGTTTTCATTAATCATGTTTTAGTATTTTATGTTGTTAAACTAAATTTTGATTCGTAATATTAATATAGTAGGTATGGTTGATATTTTTGAAAAATAACAATTAACTGCTCAGTTGTAAGTCTGATTTCGAGTTTTGATTTTATTTTTGATATACCTACCTAAGTTGCAGGGAAGTTGCGTTTGTATTAAGTAATATTTTAAATCTTTAATATCAAATGAAATTATGACAGTTAAGTTGAGTAGAAAATAGAACAGTTTATTAGTTTAGCACTGATACAAAATAAAACAAAAACGTAAGTGATACGGTAATTACGATGACTTGCATACAATACCAAAACAATGCAAAATTAATTATTTTACTCGTGGCGCGACAACGGGGTACTGAACACTCACTAAAAAGAACAGTTTAAACATAATTTGTTAATAGTTATGTGAATTTTAGACTGCAATCAAATATAATTATAATTTTGGAGTCAATAATAATAAAAATAGTATTCTTTAAAATGTAAGTACAATTCAAACAAAAGAATATGGCACCCAGAGATGACTCATATGGTGGACACCAAAATGCACCGCCAAAGAGACTATATTGACATGGACTAGGAGAAAAATTCTTCAATGCTGGATAGATATTCTCGGGCTAGTTTACTCCAAGGCGTTTTTCAAACCCTCAGGTAGTACCTTATAGTAGATCATGCAAGGGGCACTGTCGTCTTCGAGTAACACATCGGACTCTGTTGTTTCAGCAGCGTGGAAGACGAAAAGAAGTAAAACCTCTAGAGGTGAGCCACAATAGGCTTGCCACAGTGGAGGGACGGGATAGCGCTAGACCAGGAGAAGACAGAAAAAATCATGAAAGCCAGAGCCAGAAGAAGATTTGAAGAACTCAGGACACACCCGAACACAGCACGTAGGGATTTAACAAACTACACAGCAGAGGACTACAGGAGACATCCTAGACCAAGGAAACAGCTGGACAACTAAGAAGAAACAACATCTGGCAAGAAGCAGACAGAAGAGGAACCACCTATAAAAGACTCTGCCCATCCCTAGGAAGATGCGCAGATTCTTGAGTAGGGACAGCTTTAACAAGTGGATCCAGTCTCTAAGATTACCTTTAGCCGCAGTTCGTCGACTAAGGACTAACTTTTTAGAGGCAGCGAAAAGCACACACTCTTGAACGCCTAAAAAGAAGACAGGAGGATAAAGGTGCAAAGCACCATCCCGGACCAAACAGAAGACACCTGGAAACCATCTCCGAACCAAGATAGTGGAAGGAAGAGCATAAGCTCGAGGACTGAAGCCCCCATCGGACGTGATGGGGGTGGAGGAAGTTCTTCCCGGAATGCCCCGCTCCTAGAGGGATGCATTCTGGAAGGGACGGGTTTGGTTAGAATGTGTGTGTGTCATGAAACCTATTCATTGAAAAAAATCTCCATATAAGCAACTGGAGACGGAATTGATTGATTCGAGATTATTGTAAGGATATCAGTGATAATGATGAAGCTCTATAAATCCTTAAACCCAACAAATCTATGTTCAAAAACACAGGACAAAAAAAAACCAACCAAGACCAACAATGACAGAAACTGAAACACTTTAAAATAACTAATAGTTCTGAAATTACTGACTTACCTTTGTATCCCATTTGCTGTAACGCCAAGTTGGGGTTACCATACCTCATGGAAACATCATTAGCATTGACATTCGAAGCTGATAACGGTGACTGAACAGAAGCAGGCGCCTGTTTTTGAGATAGAGTCGACGGTATAGAAGTAGTGGGAAAATTAAGTTGTTGCAACCTTGTGTTGACGTCGGGACCGGTGTACCCCATATTAGTGTATTTCGACATTTCGATTTTGTTCTGTTGGGTCATACCCATACTCCTATCTCTGCCCGGTATATTCAAGGGAAAATTGGCCTCGGCGTTGTAGTTAAAAGCGGACGAAGAAACCGTTTGAGATGTTGGCTGATTGGACATTTTGCTGCCGAAGAACTCTTCGGCCGTGGGGATGTTCAAACTCTTTGGATCCGGTATATTTTGATGGACGTACGACTTAGCCGGTTCTGGTTTATCTTTCGTTTGATGGTTTTCTAAATTTTTCTTCAGTTCAATCTGTTGAGTCAATCTCGGATCGATCTCGAACTTTTGATTGCTTATTTGAGGCATTTCGCTTTCGTTGTAAGCTCTCTTCTTAACAGGGAAGATTTTTTGCTCTTCGTGACATTGAAACGTTTCTACTTCCTGGGAATTCGTTGAAAGAACACTAGGAGGCCGTTGTACCAAAGGAGAATTCTGCGAACGAGCACCAGGAGAATGTTGCGGATGAATATTGGGAGAATGTTGTTGCGGTAGCATGCCTGGAGAATGTTGGGGATGGATTCCGGGTGAGTGTTGCGGGTGAATATTGGGGGAATTTTGCGGGGGTATGCCAGGAGAGTGAACGTTTGGTGATTGCTGCGGTAAAATGGTAGGTGAATGTGGAGAGTAAACCGGAGAATGTACATTTGTGGAAGCCATGCCTGGCGCTCTATCAGCTGCCATATTATTCGGCGACGATTGACTGCTGGCAGCAGGTGAGTTGGCAGTGTAATTGTGAGATTTGCTGTTGTCGTAATAAGAGTAGTTTCCTTCGGCGGTATAAGGGGGCGTGGGATTGGTACTGGAATAATTAGGAACGTGCGTATAATACGGAGAGTTCGTATAAGAATAATAGGCGTTTTCCGTCGTATTGGGAGTATATACGTGTTCAGAATAATGGGGATAAGGAGATTGGGAATTTTCTTTGGGACTACACGATTTATCCGGACTACTTTTATTCGAGACTGTGTCTTGATAAAATCCGACTCGGATCTGTCCGTTTATGGTAGAGTAAGTAGCTTTGGGGGATATATCGGGCCGAGGAGACGCCATTACCGGAGAAGCACCCGATGGAGATCTATGCAAGGGAGAAGGGTATGGAGCAGGGTAAGCTCCACGTTCGTCCATTCCGACTCTAGGAGAATCCATATCTTGACTGAAACTGGATCGCTCCGACATGCTGCTCCCTGTACTGATTCTCCTTTGTCTCGTTATCGGTTGCCCATGGTTATCGGTATTCGGCGACGCCAAGGGCACAGATACTTTCTTATCATCGACTTTATCTTTTTCCTCCGGTTTAGCGTCGTTTTTCTTAGGAGCCGGTTGTATTTTCGGAGCTCCGAAAGCTTTGAACCAAGCGCTAAGGTTGGGCGTGGCTCCACCACCAGCGTCATCGCTAATAGGTAATTCTTGAGGCTTAACAGCAGGATCTTCTTCAATTTTTTTACTAGTGACGTCTTCAATATCTGCTTTGACGTTTATAACTACTGGTTTCTCTTCTAATTGCACTTCTTCCGACTGTTTTTCCTCCTTCTTTTGATCGTCGACAAATTTATGTTTGCCGAAACTATCCAATACGGATCCTAAGCTAAGTTTCGGTGCGTTAGTGTTCGTTTTGACGATCAGCGAATTTTTAGTGTCTTTAAGTTTAGACAATGGACCCAATGGGAATATTTCGTCCGTTTTACTAACATTTTGTACATTCGAGATAAGATTTCCTTTGCTCTTTCCCGGTTGCAAACGATCGATGGTTCTTTGAACTTCCCGCCGTTTGAAAAACTTGGACGGGTCTCGAAACGGTTTCTTTTTGACGTCTTTGTTTCCTTCTTTTTTCGTCGTTGGTGGTTTTTCTTTTTTGTCGGGAATTTGATCCAACTTGGCGGTAATCGGATCCAGTTCGTCCAAGCCCGTGTAAGTAGGAGAGTTACTGGCCGAGCTGAACTCGGCAAATTTCGGTGTATCGTCCAACCATTTGTTTATATCTTTTAAAGTTTGTTCAGTAGCGATACTAAGAGCGTCCATGTTCGAAGAAGGTGGTTTAGCGAAAAGGTTCGAACTACTGGTCGTGATCGATGATCGTTTTCCTTTCAAACCATCCGAATTGTTGCTATCCATCGTATTAGCGTTTTCTTCGAATTCAAATTCGAATTCTTTAAAAGACTTCAGTGGTTTCTCTTTTATTTTATTTTTTAATTTATCATCCTTATCCGGTCTTTTCGATTTGTCTTTATTCTCTTTTGGATGATCCAGTTCGAACTCAAACTCGTGTTTCAATTTTATCTCACTTTTGGCTTTCAGTTTCTCAATCGTCTCTCTTAATTTGTTATGTTTGTCTTTCGGCTTTGGAGAAACTGAAATAGAGTCTCCTTTTATTTTCTTGTCCAAATTGTAGTCCATGTCTTCGAAATCTTGGAAAAATTCGTTGAATTTAGGTGGTTTTTCTAAAAATAAAAAAAATTGTCAATTTTTTAAAGTTTGTGGAAGGAAACTACAATTTCCAAAATTAATTTGAATCAAAAGTGTTGAACATATAGATTAAAAAATGTCCCCAATTTGCTTCCTCATGAAACGCTTAATTGACTTTGATCTTTTTTTTTAAATTGTAGACTGACTTCATATCAGTAACAATGCTGTGTCAGAAATTTTTATGCTGGTTTGAATTTGAGCAACAATGAGACAAAGTTTATTTCCCGAAATTTGTAACACCCTTGTAGTGCAACTAAATGTTGTCGAAGTGTTGTCGACTGGAATCCCATTGAACTCTGATGTTTTCAGAACATTTTGTTTTTTAACATCGACATTATCTTTGTTTTTACTGGAGATGCACTTTTTTAAAGCGAACGACTCGAACGAAGCTGTGAAAATAATAATCATTATTGCTTCTAAACGAAAGGTACAGCAATGATTATATTGCAACCAACTTTTATGTGCTCTATACATAGATAAAAGACACAGACGTGCTCTGCGATATTTAACTAGTTCAGGTTGTCAGTATTAATAAAGGTTATTTCAAGTTAATTCAAGTATAGTTGGTTCCTTTTTCTCAATTCAAAGGAGACAATAAAATTTTATGGTACAAATGGATAGAACTTGAGGAGCCCTTAACTTTTAAGGTTCCCTTAACTATTCTCCATCAGTGTCAATGAATGTTAATGTCAATCTGTTTCCGTGTATGCCGCCTTAATTGTTTACACGTACAAATTTCTACATGCGAACCTCTTTTCCGAGGCGTTTGCTTTAAAAAAGTATATCTCCAGTAAAAACTCCAGTTGACAATAGCTACTACAGATGTTGCACTGCACACAGTGTTACAAATTTAGGGAAATAAACTTCGTCTCAATGTTTCACCCTGCATATGCTCAAATTCCAATCTGAATAAAAATTTCTATCATAGCATCGTCATTGATGAGAAGTCAATATACAACTAAAAAGAAAAACATCAAAATCAAACTTTGGAATTGGGGCCAGTTTTTAGTGACTTTTTTTGCCAAGGAGTGCATAAAATTTTAAAATTGTAGATAAAATTCAATTCAATTAAGTCATTCAAATCTGTAGCAATCCTGATGGTTGGAAGAACAGCCACTACTGATTTGATAAATGCAAATCTTCTATGATTAAACAACATTAAAGGAAAATTACTTTAATTTCCTCCACAAAATTACAGTATAGTAAACGAACAATCTAACCCTCACATCACTTCACAGAGCAAATGGAAAGATGGCAGAGGAAGTCAACTATTTTCGACTATATCGTTCAGTTACATGGTTGAATTAGGGAAAGCCATTTTGACATTACTTTTAACAAGTTACTTAATAAAATTTGATAACTATTTTTTAAAAGGTTGTTTAATGTTTTACCTTCTTGTATGGAGTTTTCTATATCAGACAATGCGTCTTGATAAGTTTTCTTGGTCCCGCTTTTGGGTATGTAGTCGAATCTGCTATCTGGACTGGAAGGAGGCGGACTGTCACTATGGGGCGGACTCAAACTTGGACTTCTGCTCACCGCCTTTGCTTTCACCTTTTTCTTTTTCTCTTTCTTATTAGCTTTTTTCAGTTTATTTTTTAACGATTTTTTGGAAACCGATTTGTCTTTCTTTGCATCTCTTTCTTTGATTTCGTCAGTCTTACTTTTCTTCTCATGTACCTTACTCTTTTTAGAATCTTCCTTGTCTTTTCTTGCTTTGGAATCTTCTTTTTTTATTTTTAATTCCTCTTTGTCTTTCTTTTCTTTTGGAACTTCTTTTTCTCTCTTCGTCTTCAGTTCTTCTTTATCCTTCTTGCTCTTCAAATCGTCTTTATCCTTTTTATTTTTGCCGATTTTATTGGGTTTCTCAGGTACTGATTCGACGGGTTCGATTCGTCTGTGCTTCGAAGATCTTGTATTAACTTCTCGATAAGGCGATTCGTAAGATCGACTCCTTAAACTCGATAAAGAATCCTCGGATTCCGACCTTACCCTCTTCCTATCGGTTTGGGCTACCAACATGGGTTTCCTTCGAGACATCGTATTTGGCTCGCTGGCTACTTCCGATTTTTTACTTTTGGGTTTTACTTTGTCTTCGTTGGAAAATTCTATGGCTATTTCATCGTCCGAGGAAGAAATTTGGTCCAAGTATTTTTCTGTTGCTTTTTCAAACACTTGTTGTAAATTGTCGACCATTTCAGTATACTCTAAATAAAAATAAATACAGGTTATATATAACGAAAATTTACTGTCAATTTTCATTACCGTTTTCAGCACCATTGTAAAGTTTGCAATTGTCCACGATTAACTGAAAATCTCCGCGGAATCTATCAAAGGTCTTGTAATAACCCGATTCCAATCTTTCTTCCATTCTTTGCAGATCCATTGGTTTTCTTATTATGGAATAATAGTTAGGAGCATATTCTTCTTCTACTGGATCCGTAAATGGCCAAGCGTCTTCATGATTCTTCACGAAATCCAAAATTTTGTGCATTCCCGTTTGTAAATCTTCATCTGTTTGACGATATCTGTTAACAATACGTTTAGAAAAATCGTTGAAACATAACTGCCCTTGGTAACAATTTTAAGTGATTAGTGAAAAGGAAAAACATTTAGATTTCAAAGTGTTAATTTTAAAGAATTAATAGTTTAGGTCTACAAACTGACCGTATGTTAATTAAAACTATAAAACATCTTATGATTATCTATTCAAACGTTTCTTTTTTAAATAAATTTAGGTAATAAATATATATTTAACTAGGCAATAAGTTTTTAAATATAATAATTTAGATTTTGTTTTTTTTTCCAAAGAAATCTCTTTTAAGAGATGAATTTTGTTAGCTACAACAAAAATAGAACATTTTGATAAGTCATAAGAAATATTACATTAAAAATTGGCTATAGACAGTGGAGTGATAAACACAGATTGTTTAATAAAAAAGCACATTGATTCTCTTGTTACTACACCTGTAACCTTGTCTAAATTAATGCAATATGCTGACTCAACTATATTATAGTAAACTGAATCATTATATTTAACAAACAATGATAAGACAATAAAAATTAAACTGAAAAGGATGTGTTTGTACTTACATCTGGGATGTTTTTAATTTTTTCTTGTTAGTATTCCTGACAGGTTGTATAAGAATTTGTCCTGTAGCCGCAGAAAGAGAATTGTTAGTTTGTCGACCAATAGTTGTTGGTTTGGAAGTGTATATTTTTGTTTCATCCTCACTTTGTTTGTCTTTTTTTTTGTTGGACTTTGAATTTTTAACAGGTGTAACTTCATCTAAAAAGAATAAAATCAATAAAATAAACTTGAAATTTTTTTACGTAATAATTGTACACTATTTGTAAAATTACAAACATAATTTAGAAAATTGTATTTTAAATAAAACATAACTAACTTTTGGGCACATTTTTCTCCTTATTCTTGGGCTTTTTACCCCTAATTCCACCCATTTCGTCACCAGACTCTAGATTTTCATCTTCACTTTGTACTTCTTTTAACTTATTTCTTCTTTCATAAGCTTCTTTCCTCCTATTTTCTAGTTCTTTCTTTTTCTTATTTTCCTCCTCTTCTTGCCTCTTCTGCTCTTTTTTTAATTGATCCTCTTTTAGAGTTTCCTTTTCTAGAATTTCCTTTTCACTTTCAATTTCCTAATAATAATAAAACATTAACTTATAATTATTAAATACCTATAGTTAATTGTTAATATTTTACTACTTGTTATAAATTAAGTATAAATATATCATAAACTAATTAGTGTGGAAAAACAAAATGTTTTGTTTACAAAATACAAAAAAAGTGAAAGTACAAGTAGAAGCAATATTTACCAATTTTTTTAACCGGCTGGAAGTCCTTCTTGGCAAATTTTCCAATAACCTCTTTCTTGCTAGGTTTTCTTTTTCTTTGAACAATCTTGGTAGTTCTGGGAGGAAATTCTCACTTAATGTGTGGTGTAATTGCCTTTCTGCTTTATTGGCAGACTTCTTTAACTTCTTTGTCAATTGGAACCAATCATCTTCAGTAAAACAGATAACCTGCCAAACTGCTTTCTTCTTATTATTTTTAGTTGTATAGTCTTCTCTATACAGCCTAGTTCCATAAAAATACCAATAAGCTGATTCATTACTGTCAAAGCCTAAAGGTTCAACTCTAAGACTGTCAGCTTCCAAGTTTTTTAATTGATCTAATACATCCTCAGCATCTAGACGAAAATCACATAGGGCATGTAGGATATCAACTTTAGTCCTAAGAGGAAGCAACTGAAAATCAATATCTGTGTTAAATGGATTATAACGGTCGTGTTCCTGGCATTTTTGACGAAATAATCGTCTTAAAAACATCTGATAATTAAAAGTTGAAATTTCATTGTTTTGTAGACAGCCACTTAACAGTCTTACAATTAAATCTTGCAGCCAGGAAGATTCTTCAGTTCCGTCTGTAAGAAGAGCTTCTTCTAAATCCTAAAAAATAAATAATATTGCTTAATTCTTCAGTTATAGAATATGTAATTACAAAGAACATACTCACAATATATCTTTTATAATAAATATACAACTACATTTTTTCTGAACAATAATTTAAAATACAAACTATAAAATTTAATATATCTGAATCTAAAATAAAATCCATACTCGCCTCAATATCAAAATCCAAGAGATTAAACGCTGTTCGAAACAGTGAACAAAAGTGAGCGATGCTTGGGACCTCCCACCATGATTGAATATCTTGAAAAGAAAATAGAAACTCCAATAATTACAAACTTATCGCATTTTATAAACAAATATAAATTAAGTAGTTTATAAACACACCTAGGATGCTAATGAAAGTTGGAAACATAACCTATTCGTAGATCAATACGTACAAATACATAAGATAGTACTCTTGACATCAAGAATTTCATTAAAATAAATAACCTGCCAAAAGTTACTGTAATATTTGTATAAAATACACATTTAAATTATTTGTATATTCTTCGGTTGTCAAAAATGCCATTTGCAACAAGCTCTTGTAAGAGTAGGTTTGTTCGACTATTCGATTTCTATCACTTTTATCTAACTTCTTTGCTCCTAAAGTGTATTTTGAATTATCTTGATAAAGATGGATGTATACTACTTTCCGTTATAATGAGTGAAATGTACTGAACGAACAGCAAAATTATATTTTTACCAGACAACGTCTCATGTCATTCAGTCGATCTGATTGATGATGTGATAAAACAGAAATATACGCATGCGTATGTCAATTTACTCAACCAGTAGCGTATCCAAAACTTAGCTCATGAAAGTATATAATAATATGTACATCTCAGTATGTACTGATAAATAAGTATGTTTCAATTACATAGGGTGTGTTCGTGTTCGGGGAGCACACTATTTGCGCCATTTGGCGCTATCTAGTCTTCGAGCAGTATATATGCTCGAAGTATCTAGTACTATTCCTCGTTTGCGTTATATGGCTCTTGGCGCTACGTAGCTCGAAAGCTTGCTCCCCGAACACACGAGAAATTAATCCTTAGAACTTTTTTTTGTTTTAAAGTATGGAACTGCTAAATAGTTCTTTATAATCTTATATGTACACCAGTTCTGTATAAAATTAAAACGGGTATTAAAAAATGTGTCACTGATGGCGTTTGCAGGTAATCTTGCAATACTTGCAAGATTGAGAACAGTTTCCAAGCAAACTTAAATATACAGGATGAGAAAGTAAAACAAAAAGGCACTAAAATCAATATAAACAAAACGGTAGGAACAAAGATTCTAGAACACATAGAGTATAAGGTGTTATTATTAGAAAGATGGACATCCACAGAGTAAGGGTTAGTACAATAAAATTAATCATAATGTGTCCATTACTTAGACAAGGAAAGAGAAAGGACTGCGCATTGGAATCAATTTATGTAACTCATTTACCACCAAACTAATGGCGGACAATATTGACATGGGCGTATCATACGATTTTTCTTATACGATTATTAAATAATCATTTTCATTATTTCGTATTACAAATCTAATTTAAAAAAGTCTTTAAATATGTACTGCTCCAAAAAAAAACAACAATCATTTTAAAACATATTTATTTAATAAATATTACAATTTTAATCTATTTTATCTATTTTAAATATATGTTTTTGTTCCACGCCACTGCAAAACTATTACATCTATGAGAAAATAATAACAATTCATTGGGTACATTCAGGAGGTCCCAGCGGCTGAGATCGCTTAGTAAGGAGTCTCTCTGAATGTAGCGCTGCTTGAAAGCCATTCAACAGCGGCTGACTGTTTTGCTCAGCGTAGAAATTTGTCGCTTTCTAAAAAGCGCATCACGATTTTGACATTAATGACATATCGAAATTGGGTTATGTAGGTTTGTGTTGATCTTAATTATATTCTAAGGTGTTGATTGTTGGGTTAAGATTTATCCAATTGATAATTGAAAATAATTATTGAAGTTTTGTACATAAACACAATAGACATATAAAAACCAAAATAAAAATTGGGTTATGTTTTCAAATGTTTTGACATTTGTTCCGCTTTCAGTGAGCCACGCATTCAGGCGAAACGAAGGCGCTTATTAACAGCGGCCACAGCACGCTGAGTGGCTAGATCTAGCCGCTGGGACCTCCTGAATGTACCCATTGAAAAATAATCTTTAAAACTGAATGAAAACAATTTTCAAAATGTATGTACAATTAATTTAAGTTATCATACATAACCTAAAAGCTGTAATATTAATAAAAATAAATTTCAAGGAAATAGTTTTAAAATACTTTTTACCTATGAAATGAAATTCCTTCCTCTTTTTTAGCACTCTGGCTGTTGCACTTATAAACTGCACAATTAACCATTTTAAAATGTCTATTCAGGTAATTAAAAAAGGTGAAAATTAATAAAAAAACTAAAAAAATACAATTCGACGTTCCAAATTTGTTTACCACCAAACGTTTGAAAATTGGCTTCACTCACACGCATAAGGTTTTCATTGCCATGCGCTGTCCTCTCTCTTTCCTAGTCTAAGGTCCATTATTAAGATAACGATCAGGACCCCGATGTTCGAAACTAAGAGAATTCCTCGCATGCGACAACTCCTATAGGAGCACTCGCATGCGACGTCGTCTACCCCCTACTACCTCCGAATCAGATTTAACGGTATGTTTGAAATGCAGACAAGTATAGTGTGTGAGAAAATGTACCACGTGACCACTCACCGTTCTCACACATCGAAAATATTGGTATGCTTGAAACCGAGAGAGCTCGATAAGTTCTCATAGGAGCGCTCTATTGGTATTTACCAGTAGAGTAGGAGAGGAGAGTAAGCATCGGCAGAATACACTTATATAAACTATGTTGTTTCTTGTAGTTGGCAATTTTTTAATTATTTGTGTTGGTATTATAGCCTGAATAGCATGATACTACAAAGTTACACGTATCCTCAAGCAATTTAAGTGGTTTGTGGTCAAGAATAGTAAACTAGAGAAGGATAGTTTAATCCCATAAGATGAAGTACGTTCGCCAAAAAATCGATGGCACGTGGTTGCCTGTGACGTAGGCTGCAGTTCTCGTTATAAAGTCGTATTAAATCGTTGTACAATATTTAATAAATATAAGTATTAAAACTATTCTGTGGTAACATTTATTATAAATTATAAGTATTTAATCTAAGAAATTCAAATACTGATACGTTTTTTAATATACAAGACAAGATATCACTAATTTTCAGCTTTTTCTGCACTACTTATTCAAAATAAATTTTTAAAAGTTTTTCTGATGCATAACTCCCTCCATTTATTAATAAAGAACACAAATTTGCTTAAGAATTAATCTGACTTTAGAAATAGGTAGACAAATAAATCTTCATACGTATATAAAACATTTAATTTTTAATTAATTAAGTATCCAATAAATAAATATAAACACATAAAATGGCAACATAAAGTATATAAAAAGAATTTTAACACAGCACTCATCAAATAAAAATTGTAAGATATAGGTAATTAAATTACATAATTTAAATTTGATCGCCCAATACCACATGATTAAAACATAAAACATATCTCTTTCAAAGTGTAACAAAATACATAATATAGTTTAATACTCGTAGATTGCATTGAAACAATAAAAACTTTTAAAATAAATTATAAATAGACATTCAAATTGGATCACAATAATATCACCAATAATAAGAAATAGGTAACTAGGTACCTTTAATGAATGCTACCTATAATATATAATTATATTATCACAACTACATTAAAATCTTTGGATTTTGACAATAATTATGAATTAAGTGTGTTAACATACAAAATACAGGTAATTTTTACGATCCCACAGACATAGTAAAACATCCGTTCAATAATTTTTAAATCTACCTAATCCTTATAATCCTTAAAAAGGTATGTAGCTCGTATTCGCAAATAAAATAAAACCCCGTTACCTAGGTACCCATTAAATTACCAACTGCATGAAATAACAACATACCTATTATAAGTGTAGTCTGCGCATGCTTACTCTCTTACTCTACTGGTAAAAACCAATGGAGTGCTCCTAAGAGAACTTATCGAGTTCTCTCGGTTTCAAGCATACCAATATTTTCGATGTGTGAGAACAGTGAGTGGTCACGTGGTACATTTTCTCACACGACTTACTCGTCTGCATTTCGAACATCGGGGTCCAGGAGGATGGAAATATGAATCAGTTGTGAATAGAGTAGCTAGAGCTAGATGACTGACAGACAGATCGAAATAATGCTGCCTAAGATGAATCAAGCAAAAAATCAGATGAGTTCACATACTTCATTACTTCTTGGATACCAAAGCAAGCCTACCAAACCAAAAGAAAACGTAGAAGACTCAGAACAACGTGGGAAGCACTGAGAGATATGAGCTACCAAGAGGATACCCTGAATAGTGTTGACCGGTGTAATTGACGAGCTCTTTGCCAACCCCCACACCCATGGTTTATGGATTAAGTAATTAATTATAAAAAAATATTTTTTTAATATTATTTAAGTAGTGTATTAAAAATGTATTAAGCACGGCTATGATCTTTCCTTTGTTGTTAAAATAATATTGCGTATCCGCGCCATCTGTGAAAGTAAATGCAATACTAACATAAAATGGTTTATGGTAGATTGCAGTGACCACTAGTAGATCAGATCATGATCAGAGTATATCTGGGGTTTCACCCGCTAGATGTCGGTGTTAGTTTTAAATAAGAATTTTATTGTATAACAGCCCAGTGTTTTTGAATTCTTTCTTGGACATTTTTTTATGTTAGGACTTTTTAGGACGAATATTCAATATTAAATAGTAGATGTTTTTGTTATGGAAACTATTGAATTTATAATTTTATACTACGTATATTCCTCCCTCTTCATGTAAAAATATTTTGAAGAGTTTTATGAGCGATATACCTATACAGTCACTACTACAAATAACCAAAAATGTATGTTTTTCAATTATTGGGTTATGTTACGATATATTTATTATTCACCCTGTCCAGAGAGTTAAAACTATTAGCGGCTATCCCGGCTGCGCACAGGATCATATTATCCCTATATGTTTTGTCCAGAATCCCATTAGTGCGATACACGTGGAACACGCGAATTAGAGGTATCTAATTGTTATATTCCAGCAAATTTACACAAAACCTTAATAAATTATGTAGCAGATTATTCTATCTCTACAGGAAAATTGCATGAAAATCCATGCACTAATTTTTAAATTTATCGTATCTTTTACATGAATTACTTATTTGGAGCCATATACAATACTAAAAAATTAATAAAAGATTTGCAAAAATGTATCTACAAAACTGGTTGTTTTTATGTAACGTTTTGTATAATGTTTTAAAATGCAGAAACAATTTACGCAGTAGCGGAAATATATGTGCGTTCATATAAGTATGACATTTTATTATTAATTACGTTATTTCCAAATTAGAGTTTAACCCCTCATTTAATTTTTGTTGCAACGGCGCTATGTTTTTTATTTATTTGCAAATTAGGGAATTATGAGCTCATTAGAACCTTGTACTAACACTTTCTCAATAGAAAGTCAATTTTAAAGTAAAACAACTGGAATACAATATAAACTGTTTATCTCATAGACCTAATTTCAGAGGAGACGGAACAATTTATTTTTTTTTCTTGCTCAAACATTACCTATTTCTGGTCGACTGTGTCGTCTTGATATGGTCGACTGGAATTTGTTAGGCTGCGATGTTGCCTGCTGTCCATTTAAGGTAAGATATTTGTGATTGTTATTGACTCATCTATAGTATTTGTTGATTACATTTGCAAAAATATTGTGATCATAATGCTATCTCTTATTAATATTTTATTAATTATATACATTAATTAGGTATATAAATTATACAACTCATCTTATGGAATGTTTAACCACTGAACTATTTCATTCGGTTAGAATGGTTAGATCATAGAAATGAGTTGCTCAATAATCGACAATGCTGCACGGCTTGTCTGAATAATACCAATCGTAGACGCGGTTATACTATGAAATTTGAAACAGTCTCTTTAATCATTTCAAGCATTGTTGCCGAAGCAATTGCAACGAGATTTTAAAGTTATATCATTTTTGTTTTAATAAATGATGGGTAATATTAAGTGAAATTATTTCAAGCATTGTTGCTGAAGCAATTGCAACGAGATTTTGAAGTTATATCGTTTTTTTTTTAATAAATGATGGGTAATATTAAGTGAAATTATTTCAAGCATTGTTGCCGAAGCAGTTGTAACGAGATTTTGGAGTTATATCATTTTTTTTTTAATAAATGATGGGTAATATTAAGTGAAATTATTTCAAGCATTGTTGCCGAAGCAATTGCAATGAGATTTTGGAGTTATATCGTTTTTTTTAATAAATGATGGGTTATATTAAGTGAAATTATTTCAAGCATTGTTGCCGAAGCAATTGCAACGAGCTTTTGAAGTTATATCGTTTTTTTTAATAAATGATGGGTAATATTAAGTGAAATTATTTCAAGCATTGTTGCCGAAGCAATTGCAACGAGATTTTGAAGTTATATCGATTTTTTTAATAAATAATAGGTAATGATAGGTTTGATATTTGGGGGGGCTTGAATTAGAATAATAACATTGGATTTGCTGATTTTTACTAAGATTACCTTTTTGGTGAAAAATTTAGTGGTTTTTAGTCTAACCTTAATAAAGTTATGTTTATAATTACTTAAACTTTTATGAAACATCCTTTATATCCTTCAACTATTCTATACCTCTCCTCAAATTTAATCCAAATGAGAAATCAAGGAGTCAGGAAACCCTGTATATAATATTTTAATTTTTTCCTTTTAAGTATTTAATACCTATTAATAAATAGTTTCAAAATTAAAATTTAAACTACAGTACATTTAATTTGTACATTTAATATTATTTAAGTAAAAAACTGATCGTCGGTCCATGGCTTCGTGATATAAGTTGCGAGTTTTTAACTATCGACTTATGTTTCAGTTGGAAAACGACATGGAAAATTATATGCAATGTTAATTTAAGGGTTACATAAAAAGGGTTCGGCTGAAACCCAAGATTTGCTTGGAATAGAAAACACAAGTTTACAATGGTCACTTTCTGTATTATATGAAAAATACTCTGTGACTGTCACTTTAGTTTACACAGCCGAATGACGTAATAACATGGCGGCTACTAACTGAAACTAACGCTTACCGACTGTTTTTCACAAGAGCTATGTCAACAATATACTTTTAGACTTTTTCCCATATTGGGTAAAATACCCTATTAACGAATGAAAGCTTATAATTAAAACTATAGTGGGTAGAGGTAAGGAGGGCCATAAAAATAGAGAACTATAAAATAACTGAATGGCCATACTCTCAAACAAAAATACGGTCAGTCGTAGAAAAAGTATTGTACGCATCTCGAAGCTTGGCCTAGTAATTTGTCAATGTTTTGGAACTGGTACTTTTTTATCTTAATGATTATATTAAGAACAGTAAACAACAGATTGACGATGCTAATTTTAGCGAAACGGCCGCATTGCATTTAAAAACGTATTTTACGAAAAAATTGTGAAAGTTTAATTCAATCTTTTAGCTGTTTACCGTTCTTAATAAGATGGACTTTCACAGAGTAATTTCATTAATGATTATTTATTAATAAACCATTTTTTGTTTACTTCAAAAATCTTTAACTTATATTGGTATGTAAATAGAAAGTAGCACGAATTTCAAGTCATCTTGTTCTTTTTTCCTTACGACTTTAATATACCAAACGGGAAAGTTGATACGTCAAGTATTCTGTAAATATAATGTCCTTAGATATGGATTTCTCGTAGCTTAACGTGGCTGGATTCGGTATAGAAAAGACAAATTTATTCCGGATTTTCACATTCTCCCGTGTATTTTACGGGAATATCATTTCAGATATTAAAGAGAAAACGTTTTCGTTGTTTTTTGGTTTTCTACAGGGCCATTTTAGGTACCGATCTTACTTACGAATCAGCCCTATTTTTGTTTAATTTTTATTGAGAGTATTTCAGCTATTATATGCACCACAAATTATTATGTGAATCTTGATGAACTTATTATTATTAAAGTAATAAAATATTTGTTCGGCAATCGTCCAGTAAGTACCCACTTCCCGGACGTTTTTTCTTTGAGAAAGTGGCATTTTTCCGGCCAAAAAATGCTACAATCTCAAAGAAAAAGCGTTCGGCGAGTGGGTACCGAAAAAATAGTGTACGCAATACGACTGAAAACAGATTCTTTGGACAGACTTCCAGAATTTTGTCTACTAGTTTAAAAAAACAGTATTTTCCGGACTTCTTACGTAAATTACTATTATTAAAAATCCGCAGTAAATTACTAGAAATCGTAACAGATCTGTCAAAATTATTATGTATTGCTGGTTGCATACATACTATATGCGTATTAATGAACTTGAGTATACACATTTAAGTATCATCTATCGTAGGTTTCGCCCAAGAATGATAAACATTTACCAGGATTGCCTAATCGGCCTGATTTGTCCGCCAGCTGTGTGACGTCACTGCAGTCCTTCATTACAACGTTTACCATATAAATGCATGGAGATAATAGGAATTAGACAGTATTTTTATTATTTCTGAAATATTAACGTACCACTATTTGGATTTTTAAGATTAAACACTTATAATTTATAATAAATATTCACATAAAATCGTTTTAATACTTATATTTAATTAATATATTGAATATTATTTGGGAAATAGGTAGAGTAAGAAAACACTATTTCAAACATATTTAGTTTTATTTTTATTTTAAAAAATACATTCAAATAAATTTATTATTACACAAAAGCATACCTAAAACTAGTGTTTTTTGACAAATAAAGAAACATAATAAACAATTTGCAGCATATTACTACTTAGTACAATCCGTGAATATTTTATGGAGCGACATAATATGTATTCTATAAAGAATTTTTGATTACAAATTTAAAATTAACAAAAAATACTACATATTAAAAAAATAGTAAGTGAGTAAACTATCTCACTAAAAACGTAAAATAAAAAATGTATTCACTATTGAATTAACGTTGACACTCAACGATACTAACCAAGCAATGTCCAGCCAAGCAGTGTAACACATGAAATTTAAAAGTCCGAACTGGAGTTTAAAAGAACAGTTTTTTAAAAATTTTACACAAAAATGCAACGTACACTAATGTATCCACAATATCTACCAGTCAAAATTTTGAATATTTTTACAGTAAATCTAAAAACGACGATTGAAAACGACCTAAAATGCACTGTCAAGATAGGAATAATACGGCCGAGGACTGCAGTGACGTCACAGGCCACCACGTGCGATCGATTTTTTGGCGAATGTACGTCTTATGGGATTAAGCAATCCTGGTAAATGTTTATCGTTCTTGGGTTTCGCCAATCGTGTGTATTAGTGTAATGTTGGTTGCATTTTTAAGCATTTTAGTTAAGAAAATCACACGTGGTTTACACATACGTTATCAAAAAAGCTTGCCTTGATACACAAATAATTATTAAGTATTCATCTTTCTCTTCATTTGGCCAATTTAAATTTGATTTAAACAATTATTGTGTTTGGATTTTTTAGTTTTTAATTCTAGGGTTTAATTCTTTATTTATCTGTTATAAACAATAGATATATTTGTGTAAGTAGTATTACAAAGTACTATTTTTCCTCTCCTATTCAAGAAAATAAAAGTTAATTTACCCCCATGTTATATACATATTTTTTCCACTTTCCTCAAATAACAAATCTATTTTTTTACTTCGATTAAATAATTTTAAAATTAAAAGAATTGCATGTTTTTATTGAAACCAGCAACCTTTTAACTTCTGTATATTGTTCTAATGTATTGTTAAATTTTGAAAAATCACTAGAATGGCAATAAATATATAAATAAATTATAATTTATTGATTTTTTAGATGGGTCATAGCATTTTATTTAACAAACTTTGGCTTAATGCTAGAGTCCATTGAATTTTTTTATTTTTATTTTTGTGAAGTTTTTGAAACATTATAATGCCAGTGGGACACATTATTATAGTTAAGTTTTTAAATTTCTTTTTTTTAAAAAGAGTTATATTTATTATTTGAAATTATTGAAATTGATGTTAAATTGTTGCTTATTACGACGTATTATTGCTCTATACTAACTTATTAAAATTCAAATCAAGCGGTCAAATTGTTTTATTTGCTGATGACACTGCAATAGTGTAGTTAGGGGTTAGGGGGTGTTGCTAAAGAAATAGTCGTTCTTGTTGACCTTGAAAAAGTATTTGATTGTTTTAAGCAAGAGATTTTCTGTACACCATATAAGATTTATTTTTTACTTTTTGTCTAGCCATTTCTTTACCTTCCTATAACACTCTACTCTGGACATACAAGATAATAATGTATATAGAATTGTGTATTTTTTCTTAAATTAAACATTGCATTTTAGTCCAATACCTACTATAAATTATAATCTCAATTTCTTTATTAAATTTTTTTTGTTCATTGGAATAGAAAATGCTCTATGTACTGTGGAAATATTTCTAATACAATTTCAAAAATAATATCTTCGGCAACATCTGCATTAATTTCATTCAAATCACAAAGAAAGAAGAAGAAATTATTCTTCTTATTCTTCTTCTTCCGATGATCAGTGACATTACAGTAAATAAACAATGAATATTATTATTAAATAACTAAATTGATCACTTTCATTATTTCATAAAAAAATCATATTATAATCATTTGTAAGATTAATAAGTATATACTAATTTGAACGGTATTAATGAAAGGTAATACCACGTGTCCTTAAAATTTTATCAATTTTTTTTTGACGAAAACATTTTTATTTAGCAAAAATACGAAAGATTTAAATTCAAATTGCTTGTATTTTATGTTGCCTACCCATGATGTAATTTATTAAAATATTAATAATTAAGAGACAGAAAGAAAGTGGATTTACTCATATATTATAGTATTTAATGAATATATTATTTTTTAAGAGAAAATACTCACTTGATTTTTCAAGTTATTCTTGGTCTGTAGTCTGAGGCAGTACTTGATTCAACTAAATTTATCAGCAAAGTAACCTAGTTCTAAATTTATTAGTATATCTTTTACCCGAAAGGAAAATATGGACGTTGTTAACATCTTGTAGAACCGAAAGCTTGAAAACTTTGTTTATATAAAATTAAGTAGTAAATTCTACGTGAAAACCCAAAGATGGGACGCTCTCTCCGCTAAGATATAAAATAATATACAGCGAAGTTCGCGAATGCTTTCAGATACCAGACAGAAGCGATAAATAATTTTTTCTTTCCGCTAGAAGCTTTTAAAACAACATTTTTTTTTCGTTTCGGCGGCATAGTGTTCACCCTTTCCATACCCGCTTATTAATACATAATCCAAAATACCGTTGACAGATTGACATTCGCCGCTGCTCCATGTGAATGTTTTATAAATAATATAATACGGCTAAAAGCAAATCTATGTGAAACTGTCAGTAATCTCCGAATTGTTAAATACGTCATAAAATAAATGCAGAGTTTCCGTAAAGGGATCGATGGCAAAATAAGGGGGGATGTTGGTCTAGGTGTCACGAGACAGTGTGAAATTACGGAAAAGGGTAAATTATACAATACGATGTTTGTGAGAGATTTAAACTTCTTTTCCCGTTGTCTGCCATGACAACGAGACCCAAAATGATTATTAAGGCTGGGCATTGGAAGTGAGAAAACGTCCCTAAAAAGAGAGCGAATAAGTGTACCCGTGAGGTGCTGCCTCTTGCAATGACCTTACGCGATAAACGAAATAATATTATATTCATTCTTGGAGTATATCAGTTTCCTTTAAACATTTCAGGGCTGGATTAATTTTAAAACAAACATGTTGGATTTTGTTAAATTTGTTAAATAAAAGATGACATTGTTTCAAAACCATGCAATGGAAATAAAAATCCAATAACTCCTGAACAAAAACTTTGTTTATTTCTAAGGTAGGTTCATGGATAAGCTTTATTAATGTTTACATATTAAAAAACTTGGACAATGTTATGAATCATTTGGAGAAAGAGGCATTGTCGTACTGTACTCCGCTGAGAACGCAGGTAGAGGAGTCCTTTACGAAGACAAAGAAGAAGCTTGGTTTTGAGGGTTATAATTACTGATGGTACCATAACAAGCAGAAGTTGATCGGCTTTGCTTAGTTGCTATAGCTACAGTCCTGTATTTATTGACACTATGAAAGATTTAATTGTCACAATCGCATCTTTTCAAGTATCTAAATAAATTTCGAGGTGATTTTGCTTGTAAAAAAATATTGATCCTAACTCTTGCGGAAATTAACTTTTCCGCACTTGTTAGGATAATAACTATTTCATACTTGATTTATCGCTACAATGTAATATAAAAAAAAATTATAATGAAAAATACTATCCCTTTCATTTAATCTTTCTTTACTTGTAATGATTTTAAAAACTATTTTTCCCTTTTTTGTAAAAATGGACCCCAGTAAATCTAAAAAAAAGTGCAAGACTTGCATGAGTCTTGGTGCAAGACCAAGACCAAGACCAAGACTGGACCCTGCAAGAACAAGACCAAGACCAAGATTGCTTATTTGACTGCAAGACCAAGACCAAGACCAAGACTAAATGGGCATATGAAAACAATTGAACTGTCAAAGAGTGCGGGATGCAGATTCTTTCAGGAGGAGGATGAAACGGCGGAGCACATCTTGTGTAATTGCCTAACTTAACCAAACACCGTGGACTTGACCTAGAGAAAAATATCAATAAATAGATAGACTTTTTTTCATAATATTTAACATAATAGTTTTGTGAACTCATTGCCTGAATAGGGCACCAAAAATGTTAAACGCACTGGTTCATTGTAAATAATGCATCACAATGAACTGTTGCACAAAGAAATCTCACAAATATGTATTGTTTATAGAAATAACTGTTCCTCCTCTATTTTAGTTGATGTAGATGCTATTGCGGCCACTTTTCTTAGAATTACGAGGCCGGTGTTTGTGTTTTAACAAGAATGTCGGTGGGTGTAATGGATTTTGAATTATAGATGAGGTTTATTTCACAAAAGCGCTTTAAACATGATACCGGGACGATGGTGTTGCATTACGATAAAGTGTTTTGAGTATACTACGACCAAGTGGGGTAAGAGCCCTACAAAATTATCACTTCCTTTATCGGTCAAATCGGTCAATTAAATCTGAACGACGACTGATCGTACAGTGTGAAGTACCGATGTGAATTTTGCACCATATTTCAGTGGCAAATATTGGAGCTACTGGATTTTAAGTTTCAGTGGCCTACAAGTTTTATATTTAAAGGAAAAATATTACAGAATAATAATTAAAAGTAGCTTGACAATATTTTAACACCTATAACAGTTTACTACATGAACTAAATTTGAAGTTCTAATACCATCTAATATCATTTTAAAATTCGAAGCTACTACAGAAAATGAAAATGAAATTTCAGTACCCAAAAGTGTTTCAATTAAAGCTGAAAATTTTTTACGACACTAAATTGAAACGAACAAATTGTTAAAACAAAAAAGACGTTTGGTTAGGTTAGGTTATGTTAGATTAGGACCCAAAAATGTTTCAATTAAAGCTAAAAAATGTTTACTACCCTTAATTGAAATTTTAATTAATAATGTTATTGTTTTAATTTTATTAATTCATAATCATTTTTACATTTTATAACTATCTATCGTATCTCTTTGGCTGTACACAGTAAGTAAAAAATTCCTTTAGAAGAAATTGTACATACTAATTTCATCACAATATATTGTTTTTTTAAGACTAAAGTATTAAGCTTTAGGGCGTGATCTATTTAAAATTGTTTCCTGGTCCTATTTACAAGTAAAGTCATTTAATACAGCTAAAAAATACAAAATACATATCATTTCTTATAAAAATATCATTTTGTTGTTGTAAAATTACCTATTTTTAATATAAAATCAGAGAAATGCATTTTTAAACATGCAATATATAACTGAGTCTATGTAAAACACAATCAACTAGCCCTAATTGTTTTAGAAGTCTATTTAGAATAATTAAAACCTTTTTTTGGATAACTACCACAATTAACAAGTTTACTTTTCTTAAAAATCAATTATATCATTTTAAAATTTTGTGTATAAAAATAAAAGTAATTGAAATATTCAACTCTCCTAACAATTAATTAAATATAACCCGCTTAACTGGTTTTACATGTTTGTATTTTCATAAATGTTCTTTCTTTTAATTTGTTTCACTATGGGACATAAATGTTGGAAAGCTTCTAGTAAATTAACTTTTTGATATTACCATAACTGCCGTCCTTTTGACCAAGAAGTAACCAGTATTAAATGCCCGATAACATTATAATTTCCTTTCTAATCCCAACTTAAACTTGTAGAAAGGTACAGCTAAAATAAAGCTAAGATGCCACTAGGATACAGCTAAAATAAAGCTAGAATAAAGTTAGGATTAAACAAAGCCAAAATACCACAGAATGTCTACTACCATACAATACAACCCAAGTACAAGAATATCGAGGCCCTTTGGAAAAAGGAAACAAAAAGGAATATTAACAAATGAAACTGCATTACGAATAGCAGATTACAAGGAAACAATTATAGAAGACATCGTAAAAAACAACTAATATGGTAAAGTGTGTTCAACAATAGAGTGCCTACAATAAAAGGAGACTGATGGTATTTTTATCTCAGGTATTTGCAAGTTTGGGTAAAGAATGCAGGTCAGGATTAAATTTGCAAAAATAATTTCTTAATAGAAACGCATATTAAAGGATATTCACAATAAAATTTAATAAAAATTAAAATAAATGCCCTGTATGAATCTTCCACTTTTATAATATGTTTTATTGTTCTTTTCCAACAATCAGCGTCTGGGTCATTTATATTTTGCCGGATTAATGCAATTACAGAAGGACATAATGTAGGTCCGCACTTTGTTCTTTAGTTTTCTCCACATATGCTCAATCGGGTTTAATACGCAGTAGTAAGGAGGAAGACGAAGAACTGTATGTCCTTTGGATACTGCAATTGTGTCACAAACAAATGTCTTCTGTATGTTAAATGTCCTTAGAACCTCTAAAAGCTGCGTTTTTTTATATCCTTCTTCAAAGTACATGGATTTCCGCTTTTATATTTGAAGAGCCTGGAACCTTCTCCAATTGGCGACTATGGTAACTGGCATTGTCCATAACTATGACACTATGTGGGGGGAATATTTGGCAGTAAAGCGTTTTCGAACCAATTCGGCTGTAGTATCTTGGTGGTAATCCAACGACGAATCTTGAATGTTCTTCCCAAACTGTTTGGAATCCAACCATCTTCTGATTCAGCATGAATAATCGTGATCCGTTTTCCTTTGTTCGATGGAGCTTTTGATTGGCATCGCACTGTTTTATCGGTCCATCCTTTTGCCGGCGTATCGTGGGTATCATACCAGGAATCATCCAAATAGATTATTGGTCTTTGTAAAGACCTGTAATCACTTAAGGCAGTCAAATATTCAAAACGCCATTGCCTAATCCGTTGGGATTCCATAGTAACTTGCCTTTTGTCAATTTTGCAGTATTTGAAACCTAGTTTGGATAAAAGTGTCCATAGGTTTCCAATTAATATCCTTATCTCAGTGAAGCTCCTTAGTCTTGTTTGCAATGATCTGATAGTAGGCACCAAGTTTTCTTCGTAAATAGAGTAGATAGTTCTTCTTATCAAATCTTTATCACCGCCATCAGTGGTTCTGGAAACACCACTATCGTTTCGTTTTCGTCTCGGATGAATTGGCCTCGAAATGTGAACTCTCACTGAGGATTCTGGTACCCCTGTCAAATCGCTGGTTTCTCTTACAACAGGAGTAAAAGCCCAACCCCTTTGGACCAGCCTCTGATGAACATGTCTGACGATTTCTTTGGCATCAAGGGATAAAACTCGTTATCGAACAGGAACAGTAACACAGGGCGCCGCTGATGCAGTTTCCCGAGTACGAAACATTTTTTACAAAAATTATTAAACAGCACAGACTAACTCTCACTACGGGAACACAAATATAAATGATTATACTCAACTCAAATTATACAATTACAAGAACCGATTCTGTGTACAAATTTTGACCATAAGCAATAAACCGTGACGACGTTCGCAATAAAAATGGTTTATTACCATCAGTACCCTTTTATTGTAGGCACTCTATTGTTGAACACACTTTACGGCCACGTTCAACGAATGCCTGAAGAAATATAGCATTAAATGGGTACCTAACAAACACAGAAAGAGAAGAAAACCTAGGAAAACATGGAGAAACCGGAATCAATAGAGGAAAAATCTAGGAATCGGACAGCGTAGAATAAAGCTATAAACCGATAATATAGCTATTAAACTGAAAACTAACACTATTAAAAACTAAAATGGTCTCTTACTTCATAAGAATATTATAACGTCTTGTAAGTTAATTTAACTAGAAAAATTATTTACATTATTATCTCTGTATTCAACTATTTTTGTTAAAGTTGCTCATTTTTTCTTGTTAATTTGCGACTACACTCAAAAGTTGACTCAGTAAATTCAATTTAAAAACTAAGTAAAACCAATTGTTAATTAAGGAGACGATTGTCGTGCCTTGGAATATCCTTCTCGAGATAAAATTTAAAATACTATTTTTCGTGTCGACTTTTATTACTCTTAAAATTATAAAGTTCTCCTTGAGTATAATCCATATCTCAAAGAAAATACCTTTTAGAGTGTAATTGACGTAAATGGGTTGTAGCACAATATAGAGCACTATCAAATAGGTGCGAATTAACATAATTGAAATGACAGGCTTTTAACGTCACGCTCCGGAGATTAGTCGAAATAGAGTTACATTTAAATTTGCAGATGAAATAAATAGTTTATTTATTTACTTCATACAAGTTATAGGGATAAGTGATATTGTGTTAAAGCAAAGTATCTGAGGTATCAAAGTATGTTAGAAATTTACACCTAAGTGTTGGAGCACTATCTTAAATGACAGGTTTTGTTATCTGACAAATGCGAATGGAAGCTAAAATGGAAAGGAAAAAGTGATTGGATGATGGAAGGTACATCATGTATCGATTTCAACCACATGTCAATTATAATGGAGCCAGTAGTGAATATAAGAAAAGTAGAAATGTGGTTCTGTCGCTTTCTTGAAGAATTTATGGGGTATTTTGTTTTTAAAATTTTATTTCAAAAGCGATGTATGTTTGTGGTTGATTTTTACAAAAAAGATTTGGGTTGAGTTTAGAGTAATACAGTGCGGCTCTAATTATCCTCCCCTTTAATTTTCTGATTCCTAACAATTGGAAATTTGTTTTGGGAAACTGGACTAGGGAATATTTATTACTTTTTGTATGTGACGAAATAAAAATTTGAGAAGAAGGGCTCTTTTGGAAAATAATTTTAAATGGGATCATACAGGGTGTACCAACCTTACGACAAAATTCGGTATATGGGTTGTTTTAGAAGATATTAAAAAATTGTATAAACAAAAATAGTAAATGTCTTTAAGGTCTATTTTTTGAAATTACCTTAAACTATATAGAGTATTGTATAACTCCGTTATAAACCAAACGTATGATTTTTTAAATGGGAACCCCTGTATATAATACCTAATTCGGACTACTCACGTTTTCTTGAAGATTTTGATATACGGTTTTGATACGTTATACAGAGTCCTTCAGAAGTTATGGACACGTTTGTGTGAAAATTGTAGGTAAATCAACGCTCTGTATCTTATTGTACGTTGAAAAAAAAGGGTTTTGCCTAGCAGAGTTTCGTAATATGATACAATATCACCTTATTCTATTAAGTATTAATTATTTTCCCTTTTGTATACAGGGTAGACGATAACTCGAACCTTTAATTTTCTCTCTTCTTTCAAATGGAACACCCTGTATTTTATATCATAAATAAAATACCCGATTATGTAACTTTTATTTTTGTTAAGCATTCCCTATACCCAAAGTTTATGAAAACAGAGTTATTTTGTAATATTTATTGTAAACCATAATTATTAACCTTTTATGTGAAAGGAATAAACATTGAATGTAACAAACAATCCTTAAAAATAATAAATTTTAAAAAACAATTTATTCTAAATATTGTAGGTATACCTGGCGGTAAAATGTCATTTTTGAGACCAAAAGATAGCCCCTTTCTGAGGCCTGAAAAGAGCACTTTACTGCCGTGGTTTATACATAATTTTTCATCCTACAAAATAGTTCGGTGTTTTCCATTTTTTCAAAATCATGCAGGAAGACAGAGCAACACTCAATTACCCCAAAACCAAAAATACTTAAATTAAAAAAAACTTGTAGCATTCCATCCTCAAATTCAAATTCAGAAATTTGCCGTGTAAACGACTAGATCCAACACTACACGTCACTACTCATATGTGTCATTGAAAGCGCCATCATTTTATTGTAAACAGTGTATCTGCGAGATTGTGTGAAGTTTTATATTTATATTTTTGCTTTATTTTTTGTTGATTTTCATAAAAATAAGTCAGTTGGACATTTTTAATGCAAAAAGCACAAAATAAGTACTTACACTGTTGCTTTTACATTTCGAAATTCAGCTGCATTCAAACCTAAACTAACCCAACCTAACCATGAAAATGTCTAATGATGGTAAATTGTTTGACAATGCTTTCACAAACTCTACTGACGACATTTTATGATTGCATAACACAAATAAAACCAATAATTCACAATAAAATCAAAAATAAAAGTCCAACTCTCTCAATTACCACACATTAAATATAAACAAACTGTCATCGATATGAGTTTTGACGTCACGACCAATGAAGGTACGTTTCGATTTCTATTTGTATTTATCGATTTTAACTTACTTTCAATTTGATATTATATAAAAAATAACCAGAATTGTTGCGTAGCAATGAGTTTAGGATTAAATATTTATAATTTACTATATGGTTACAAAGGAATTTCATTGATTTATTTCTAATGAAAACACCGAATTGTGTAATATTTTTCTGTAAAAATTTTATTATATAATTCAATTATTCATTATTTTACTTCATTATTTTGTAAAGTGTCTAATATTAAAAATTGAATGTTAACAAAAGAGATTCCTTGCGCTTGGATATACTCAATGATATAACATATTGTCATATTGTCAGTACTGAAAACTTTATTAGTGACATTTATTTTATTATAAATCAAGCCTTTAGAAAACTTAAATATACTAAGTGACATAAAAATCCGAATACCCAGTTTAATAGTATATTATTACACGAGCGATTATGTAGGCCATTATTCACGAGGGTAAAGATTGAGCCCACGAGCCGAAGGCGAGTGGCTCAATCACCCGAGTGAATAATGGCCATAATCGCGAGTATAATACTATACTTTTTCTACACTTATGGAATAATTAAGAACCAGATTAAATTAAATTTATTTAAATAAACCATTTTACATTAATTTGCATTAATATTTAATAATTTGGGTAATTATGTAATACAATAATATCACAATAATATCAATTTTATTTCATCAAAATTAAATCCAAATGTTTAAAGAGGTACTAAATATGCTTTTACAATCAAAAAGTACTAGATTTAGTACAATTATTGTACATCATTGAACCTTTTCCGTTGCCATGGGAAACTAATAAAACTATAGAACATCTGTTGGCTTATGAAATTCGTGGTCTGTGATTGGTCAAAATACCGTTGGCTTATGGTTCATAAGCCAACAGGTAAATATAACTATTACTATTTAAAGAAAAACCGTAAATAATAGACATATTATTCCATAGGTGTAGAAAAATGATTTTATTTAAATAAAATTTGGCGAATTTATTTATTTTACTGAAATAAACAATTGATAAAATTTTCAGCCTTATCAGTTAAAGATTCCGGTTTTTATACTGCTTTTTTTTTTTAAATCCACTAAAAATCCAAAAATGAATATTGTAGCCGTAGTAAAGATCCAAATTTTGCGGATTTTGGTTCTTGACATTCTTTACGATTGGTTACGATGCCTAGGGTACGATTTCGTCAACTTTGTGAATTTGATAGGGGGCGTATAGTGGGACTTCGGGAAGCTGGATTTTCTTTTCGGGAAATTGCAGTTTGCATTTTAACTGCAATTTCCCGAAAAGAAAATCCAGCTAAAATGCAAAGAAGTGTAGACACCGTGGTTAGGTGTTGTCAGGCATGGCTTCGAGAAGAACAAGGGGCTCTGAACGCCCCCGTAGAACAACAGACCGTGAAGATCGCCGTCTAAGATTATTGGCCTTAGGGGAGCGTTTCTCCACTACCAGGTCCATTGCAAATAAATGGTTTGCAAAACACGGAAGACCTATTGGCATGCGAAGTGTTTACCGATGAATAAGACGTTTTGGCCTGTTTTCATACCGACCACAGTGGGTCCTCCCTTTAACTCCAGAACACCGACGGAATCCCCTTGAGTGGTGCAGAGAACGGTCACTCTGGGATCAGGAATGGAACAGTATTGTCTTTAGTGACCAGTCTCGATTTTGTTTAGGCATGCACGATGGTCGGGCGAGTGTTAGAAGACGACGTGGTGTAAGGAGAAATCCACGGTTTTTTGTTGAAAGGCATGTTCATTAAACTTGGACTTATGGTTTGGGGTGCTATAGCTTATGGTTCGAGATCACCTTTTATCTTCATCAGAGGTAACATGAACGCGCAGCTTTATATCCAAGAAGTTTTAGAACCCCATCTTTTACCCTATCTTTACACCCTGGCAAATCCAACTTTCCAACAAGATAATGCCCGACCAAGATCTTCCGACTTATCCCCAATTGAGCACGTGTGGGATATGATGGGTATAGAAGATTGCTCAATTTGCAACGTCCTCAGACTTTAGAAGAACTTTGAGAGGAGTTGGTGGTTGCCTGGAATGAGATACCACAGGAGGACATTAACCACCTGATCAGAAGCATGCCCAGGCGCGTTGGAGAATGCGTAACACATCGGGGTGCATCCACACATTGTTAAAGGTAAAAGGCCTTTAAAGCAATGCAATCATTTTGAAATTTTCATCATGTACTTATTATGCTTCAGTAAGTACTTATACAAAATTTTATAAAAATAAAATCATTTAAACTGAGTGTTCTGATTTGTATGTAACTTATATAAAGTTTTCGACATAATGGTATATCAGTTCTTGAACATACAAGTAAAATTAAGTGGTTCATGTAAAATATGCTACGAAAATGTTTATAGATAGTCCCTTTAAATGCATCAATAAATCCAGTTGATCATGGAAGGCTTAAGGCAACGTAAAGTAGCCGAACGTTTAGGGTTTTCTCAAAGCAGTAAATCGTTATGTAGATGCATATGTTTTATATTTATTTTGGAGGTTGATAACGACCCTCAACCCCTGTTCAGGTTCGATACCTGTGAATTACTGCAAAGCCACGGTATATTCTACATTCTCGTGAATTGATTTATAATAAAATAAAGCTTGATGTTACCTTAATTTTATACAAGGTTTTAACATTTTCTTGGCTAATTGAAATTTATTGCCTTACTCTGGGAAGTCCATATTAACAGGAAGATTAAAAATAAAACTTTTGAACGAAATTTCCACTTTTATTTCAAAAACTAGCAAAAACGACAAAAACAATTTGCTATAAACAGAGTTTACTGATAGCATGAAATGTTTATTTAAAATATTATTTTTGTACGCAATTTCCTGAAATTTAAGAAATATCCACTTCAGTTGTTGAGCAGTGTATATATCATGCTGATCTTTGCAATAACTTAATAAATTTAGTAAAATAAACAGTTTAATAGTGGAGAACTTCCAAAATTTATTTGTTCATTAACAACTTTAAATTGTTGATCCGCTAGATGTGTTTTTATTTCGAGTTCTTCAAAGAAATCTAATTTTTTTTTATCACAAATGTAATATTTAAATAATGTCATTGATTATTTCTTCTTATTTCAAAAATATTCGGTTACTTTTTGTATGAGGCATGCACAAAATATTAAAGTGCATGAAATACTTCATGAAACGTGTGTTCCTAGCTCATGGACTATTAATATACGTTCTGGCTAATAAAAACATTATTATAGTGGGAATAATCTATTACATTATTCCGGTGAGAATAATTTAATGTAAATTGTTTTTAATGAATAACCACTAAACACAAATAAAACAAAATAGATTCACTATAATATATTGCGCCCTTGATACTAAATTTTAGATAATCCGCCTCACACAAGTTCTAATGGCAACTACTGGCGCTACTTCAAATTTGTCAGCTACATTTTAAATGTATTTTCAAAGTTCTTTTATTTATTTAAAAAATTTATTTAAAAAAATCGCAATTGAAATACGAATTCTATGCTTTTCCACATTTCATAATTGAACAACTACGTCAAATGTCAAACTTTTGACAATTTGAAATTTAAAATCTCAAAAATTTTCTTCCGAATATCATTCGGACAGTGATAAATACTCATAATTTTATTAGGTTTGTTCCAATCAAGCAAAGAACCGTTCTAGAACGGTAATATTACCACTCACGAGACCAAATTAGTGCACTGCGCAACTCACTACACCACTGCGCACAAAAATTATTATTATAGAACGGTTCTCTGCTTGGTTGAAACAGACCTATTAGTTTCCTCAAGCAACGTGCTTTTGGAAGCTAATAAAATTATTTCGTTCTTGGTATATTACTACTGATAAATACTCTGTTATTTTTGTTGTTGCTAAACTTTTACGCATCAACAGAAATGCAGAAAAGTCAAGTTTTTTTGACAGTTATACAAAAACAATAATTTTAAACTCGTGCAAAAATTATAAGTCATAAAGTTAACTTGAAAGTATATACAGATTTTTCAAATCTTGACAAAACTTGAGTTGTATTTTATAAGTTTTAAGGATAACCAACTTTTTATCAAGAATGACACATTTCGCCATAAAGTTTCCTCTCCAGGGCACTTCTATTGTTGTTACACTGTCTTTTGGTATTTTTCCAAAAGTATTTATATATAATTCAGTTTCTGAAATTTAAAATTGCTTAGAAATTCTTTTGTTAAATCCATTATCAAACTTTTTAAACCGATTTTTATCTCTTTCAACTTACTTCTTAAAAACTAATGATTAATTCTGATTTATTTTTATTAAAAACTTTTTAAATGGGAGACAACAAATGGTTAAAAACAGAAATACACTTAGTGATCCACTAACAGCAAAAATTGGGGTTCCTCAAGGAACAATTCTGGGCCCACTCCTATTTATATCATATAAATTCTCTTCTATATGTAAATCTAAACGGCATGTCTATTTCTTATGCAGATGAGACAGTTCTATTATTAAAAGATAAATCATGGGATACAGTTAAACAAAAAGTCTTGAAATAATTAAAGATTGGCTTGATCTGAATAAATTAACCATATAGAAAAAACCTTTTATATAGCTTTTACATTGAATGATGCTACTAGACCTAGTTTCAGCTCTATCAAATTAACAAAATCTAATTCTATTATAAAAAAAAACTTTCAATATAAAATATTTAAGAATTACAATCGATAAAAATTTAAAATGGACTACACATATTCAAGACTTGTCAGACAAAATTAGGCACCTTATACATAAATTTTATATAATACGCATGATTATATGCCAAAAAATCTGCTTATTCAAATTTACAAATCCTTAGTGGAATCTTTACTAAGATATGGGATCATTTTCTATAGCAATGTTATAAATCAATTAAATGTAATTCAGAACTATATTTTACGAATTAGGTATTCTGTTTAGAAATAGATTGTATTCGACAAAATTTCTTTATAATACTGATATTTTAAATGCCCGTTCCTTGTATTATGTTAGTAACTGCATTTTCTATTTTAAATCTAAAGTAAAAAAAAATAAGTAAATCATAGATAACAAATAAGGCAAATTATTAATAATATGCTAATGGTACCTTATAGAAAATATGATGCAAATCAAAGATTTGTCTCAATTTTAGCGCCAAAAATTTTTAGTATGCTGCCTACAAATATTAGGACAATAACTAGATACAAACACTTTGTAAAACAATGTAAGACATTCATATTTTGCAATAGTAATGAAATATATCGTATATATAAAAATAACAAACTATGAAGAACAAATAAGAAACTAATTACCTAAATATAAATATAAGAATACAAGTGTTTAGTCACTTAGGTGCATGTTTCAATTTGGTTTTTTTTCTTTGTTTTTTTGTGGCATTTCTTATTTTAATTTATAGGGACAATTTTAGTGATTGTGAATGTTCGGTCTTTGGATGATAATTATTATTTTTCTTACGTCAATATTACTTTTATTAACTTAAATTTATTGCTTAATTGTTGTATATGGTATATTGCATGTCGATATTTATATATTGCATTGTATATTGTATACAGGGTGGCGCACCGAAAACGAAACAGAGGCATTTACTGGCAGATGATTCCTTTTTTGAAAACACGATCGGACCCGTCGATTTTGTTTTCGAGGGGGACACAAAATTGGCATAAAAGAGCACTTCAATTGCTATTTTTATTATTAATAAACCATGGGCGTAGTAAATAAAAGCATTTACTTATCAAGAAAATGCTTTTACTCAAATTTCTTCTGAAAGAAGTACAAACTAATTTGATGTACCTATTAAAGTCTACTTTAAACTTTAAATCAATAAATCTCCAAAACTACTGAATTGAATACATGAATTTTACATCATTATAAAGGAAGTTGAAAGACCTTTCAAATAATGGATCATTCGACCACCCTTTTCATTTAAGATTTTAGGGATGATGCCACCCCCGTTAAGGGGCTGCAAATGTTAAAGTGATTTTATGCCAATTTTGTGTCCCCCTCGAAAACAAAATCGACGGGTCCGATCGTGTTTTCAAAAAAGGAATCATCTGCCAGTAAATGCCTCTGTTTCGTTTTCGGTGCACCACCCTGTATAATAATTCCAAATATAAAATTTATAGAACTATATAAGGAACTATATAAGGATCGACATTGTATTGTATTTAAATAAAAAATAATAATTTCACTTTTGACGGTATGACAAATCACAGTTAATTTCACAGCTAATCTTAGAACATTTACATTTGAACCAGTGTACAGATTATGACGGCATTCCTTAAGAAACTATCGGAATCTTTATAAAAATATTGACTGTTAGTTTAGCGCCTTTAACCTAAATATTACCGCCACCATATTTTCACAGCAAGTAAACTTGAATAATGTTGACAGAACCTGAGTACATTGCCATTTCCCATGTTTCCCAAACACATCCAATCGACCACGTAAAATCCTCGTTGTCCTTTCCAGGACGAACGTTTCGTTCACTTGGTCGATCGGAGCGGATTCCCTCGTTCAGTTTGAATATCCCCTTACCCGTCTCCTCATCCCCCGTTGCGCCCAAACGTTGCCAGCGTAAAGACGGGAAGGTCGTCAGGTTCTCCACGATCTTCTAATTTTTCTACCATTAAAAGCGGTTCGGTTTTTGTGTATAGTTATGTAAATAATTTACCATCGAGTGCTTTATCTGGTAAGTGTTTATTTTAAGCGGAATTTCTATTAAGAATCGCATGATTCGGAAATGTATACACAGTTGTAGAATCTCCATGCCGTCATATGTCGGAGGACGGATTCGAACGAGTCACGTCGGATTTGATCGATCCGAATTTTCCTGAAAGAAAACTCTCTTTTTACGACCAATTCAACGTAATATGCGTGTAGTTTATTATTTACCAAGAGTTTTTCTTGTAATTTTAGCGCAATAACAAATATTTTCTTTGGGTAAAGTAGTTTTTTGTTTGTTTGTGTCTTTTTGAGGTTATGAACCAAGTGCATTATCGATATTTTCGTTGGAGAGAGTGGAAAGAGAGAGAGAGATAGGAGTAAGTGTGGAGTAGATTGTAGGCCATCTGATACAAAATCAATTTTATTTTATATTGGTACAGAAAGTTACGGGGTGTTAAAGAGAATCTTCTTTTTCTTGTGGTAATTATCATTTCAATTAAAGAGTATTTGGCTAATTTTAAAAAAATTAAATTATCTACACACTTAAAGTTTAATTCATTAGATGATTGTTAGTTTTAAAAATATTGGTCTTTTAATATCTGTTTTTACTAAATGTAAGATTAATTTCTAGTTATTTCATTATCAGTTAAAGAAAATTATATTTGAAATTGGTTTTCAAAAAAATTCATTTTTTAATTAATTAAATATCATTTATAATTTTTAAACAAAAGTTATTCCAAGTTATCCTGTAATATTTACCTCTTAATTGTGATCTATAATAGAAATAGGTACAATACTTTGCATATAAATTAATACTGTATAAATGAAATTTATGATACATAGAGCATTTTCAATTTCAATGAACAAAAATAATTTTGATAAAGAATTTGAGATTATAAAACAAGTAGCTACATGTAATGGATATCCATTACATTTGATCAATAAATTAATTAATAAGAAAGAACAGAAAATGTTACTACACCTAATCCCTCAAAAAACTAAAAAAATATTTGTAATACACTTTAAAAATAATATCTTCGGCAATATCTGCATTAATTTTATTCAAATCAGAAAATAATGTTGGTACAAAATTGTTTATTGTAAAAACAAAATCACCTAAATTAAAAAATCTGGTGTTACAGTTGAACTAAACTTCCACTATTTATTTAAAAAATACGTTTTAAAATGCAATTACAGCTCTTTCGCTAATAACTAGCATCGTCAGATTGACATATTGAAGTTACATTTTGTTTGTTTGTAGCTAGATACTTGATGTTGATAAGTAGTTAAGGCTATATCATGCTGATCTTTACAATAACTTAATATATTTTTAAGGATAATAAAAAACTCTTCGTTTTAACAAAACTTCCAATATTTATTAAAAAATTGCTTTTTTAAAGGCTCAATGACAGCTGTTTCGCTATGAAGCATCGTCAGATTGACATTTAAGTTACATTTTGTTTGTTTGTAGCTAGGTACCTGATGTTTAGGTAGTATTAAGGCTAGACCAAGTATGGAAGTAATAAGACATAACAATATTAAAGCCTAGATGTTATTAGCCCTAAGGGATTATCCTGGATGTATTTCCCTCTAAGATCAGTATAACTGTGCAATGATATAGAAAAACCAGGAAAAAACTATATCATGCTGATCTTTACAATAACTTAATATATTTGTGTTACAATTACGTCTTATCTATGTATAAAATGAAGACTCAATCAAAGCAAACACTTTAAAAGTAGAGAACTTCCCAGATTTATTTGTTCATTAACAACTTTAAATTGTGGATCTGCTAGATGTCTTTTTATTTCAAGTTCTTCAAGGAAATCTAAATTTTGTTTTTTATTACAAATGTGTAGTATTTGGATGTCATTGGTGTGAAAGAGTGAGGTTGGATGTTCAAGTAGGTGTTTTGCATAATTTGACTTATCTGGTTGTTTTAATCTATATGCTCTTAAATGTTCGTTAAATCTTACTTCAAAATTTCTTTGTGTTTGACCTATATATACAGCATTACACTTTGGACAATTAATTTTGTAAACACCAGATTTTTTAATTTAGGTAATTTTGTTTTTACATTTAACAATTTTGTACCAACATTATTTTGTGTTTTAAATGATATTATTGCTGATGTTGCCGAAGATATTATTTTTGATATTTTATTGGAAATACTTCCACAATATGTAATATTTTTATAACTTTTAATTTCTTTACTTTGTTTAGGAAATATTAGTTGTAGTGCCACTTTCTGTTCTTTTTTATTAATTAATGTATTTATCAAATGAATTGGGTAGCCATTAGATGTAGCTATTTGTTTTATGATATAAATTTCTTTATCAAAGTTAATTTTGTCCATTGGAATTGAAAATGCCCTATGTATCATAGAATTATAAGCTGCTAATTTATGTGTTATAGGATGATTTGAATTATATGGTATGGTTACATCTGTTTGTGTTGGTTTTCTGTATATTGAATAATTTAGTAAATTATTAACTTTTTCAATTTTTAAATCTAGAAAATTAATTGAATTATTTTCTTCAACTTCTAAAGTAAAATTAATTTTAGGATGCAAGGTATTAATATAATTAAAAAATATATCTAATTGTCGTTCGCTACCTACAAATCCTGCTAACACATCATCAACATATCTATACCAAAATACAATATTGTTTTTATAACTAGAATTAAAGATTTTGTTTTCTAAATTATCCATAATTAATTTTCTAGATTTAAAAATTGAAAAAGTTAATAATTTACTAAATTATTCAATATACAGAAAACCAACACAAACAGATGTAACCATACCATATAATTCAAATCATCCTATAACACATAAATTAGCAGCTTATAATTCTATGATACATAGGGCATTTTCAATTCCAATGGACAAAATTAACTTTGATAAAGAAATTTATATCATAAAACAAATAGCTACATCTAATGGCTACCCAATTCATTTGATAAATACATTAATTAATAAAAAAGAACAGAAAGTGGCACTATTTCCATGATTTATTTGTTCATTAACCACTTTAAACTGTTGATCTGCTAGATGTCTTTTAATTTCAAGTTCTTCTAGAAAATCTAAATTTTGTTTTTTATCATAAATATGTAGTATATGAATGTCATTGGTGTGTATCAGTGAGTTTGGATGTTCAAGTAGGTGTTTTGCATAGTTCGACTCATCTGGTTGTTGTAATCTATATGCTCTTAAGTGCTCATTAAATCTTACTTCAAAGTTTCTTTGTGTTTGACCTATATATACTGCATTACATTTTGGACAATTAATTTTGTAAACACCAGATTTTTTTAATTTTGGTAATTTTGTTTTCACATTTAACAATTTTGTTCCAATATTATTTTGTGTTTTAAATGATATTAATGCTGACGTTGCCGAAGATATTATTTTTGAAATTGCATTGGAAATACTTTTATATCTTTTAATTTCTTTAGTTTGTTTTGGAAATATTAGTTCTAGTGACATTTGTTTCTTTGTTATTTCTTATTAATTAATTTATTTATCAAATGTATTGGATAGCCATTAGTTATTTGTTTTATGATCTCAATTTCTTCATTAAAATGATTTTTGTTCATTGGAATTGAAAATGCTCTATGTATCATGGAATTATATGCTGCTAATTTATGCGATAGTGGATGATTTGAATTATATGGTATGGTTACATCTGTTTGTGTAGGTTTTCTGTATATTGAATAATTTAATGAATTAATAACTTTTTCAATTCTTAAATCTAGAAAATTAATTGAATTATTTTCTTCTAAAGTAAAATTAATTTTAGGATGCAAGGTATTAATATAATTAAAAAATATATCGAACTGCCGTTCGCTACCTACAAAACCTGCTAACACATCATCAACATATCTATACCAAAATACAATATTGTTTTTATAACTAGAATTAAAGATTTTGTTTTCTAAATTATCCATAAATATATTTGCTAAAATTGGAGAAATAGGACTTCCATGGGAAGACCCTAATTTTGAATATAAACTTTGTTATCAAAAGTAAAATAATTTTGACTAATGCATACATCAAATAGATCAATTATATCTGATATTATACCTGGATGGATATTTCTTTCATCTAATAGCTTTTTAACTAGAACTATACATTCTTTAGGAAGCATTTTTGAGAACATATTAGTTACGTCAAACGATACTAATTTAGTATTATTTTGTAAATTACATTTATTCAATTTTTTGATCAAATCTAATGAATTTTGTACTGAATATTTAGATGTGTAACCATAATTGTTTAGAATACTATTTAATTTTTCAGCTACTTTAGTATTAGGAGTGTTAACATACGCAACTACAGGTCTAATTGGTTTTGACTCTTTATGTAATTTAATTGTTCCATATAATTCTGGACATTGCATTTTAAAACGTATTTTTCGAATAAATAGTGGAAGTTTAGTTCAACCGTTCAGTTTTTATTGTTCTTAGTAAGATGGACTTTCCACAAAGTAAAGGTTACCACAATCAATTTCAATTATACTGATCTTGGAGGGAAATACATCCATCTAATAAATATGTTCTCATGAATATATTCAATTGTCCAAAAAATTCAATTTTCTCTACAAATTCTCTGTAATAACATAGAGGGACTACTTGATTAGAATTAAATCTCAATCCAGTTAACTGATGCAAAGACAGAGTGAAAAAAAAAGTTATTCCTTATTTATTTAATAAAAATGGACTTATCCATATATTTTCATAGCGATTTTTACAACACAGTATTGAAGTTACTTCAATATGTCAATCTGACGATGCTATTTCTATAGCGAAACGGCCGTCATTGCATTTCATATTTTGCGAATAAATAGTGAAAGTTTAATTCAACCTTTTAGTTGTTTACCGTTCTTAATAAGATGGACTTTCACGTAGTAAGGGTTAGTACAATAAATTTCGTTTACTTTGTCATTGTCAATTTTGAAAAGTTGTCATGTTAGAAATGGATTTACTGCAAAGTGAGGATGAATTGATGTAATTAACACCACCGAAAAAATCAAGAATTGTATATAAACTCACAAATTCATGGAATATAGACAAAAGAAAAATATAGGATCTTTCTCTGAAGATGTGCTAATTGTCTATTTTTCCGATCTTTCAACGATAATAATGCCTTCAACGTTATGGTCTACCTATTCGATGTTGAAAGCTACCCTGAACATGAAAAATAACATTGATTTGGCAAAATACCTAACGTTACGCGCTTTTTTGAAACGCCAGTCAGACGGTTTCCTTGCAAAAAAATCCCGAGTTTTTCAAAGAGAAGAAATCGAGAAATTTTTATCAGATGCCCCAGATGAACTGTATTTGTGAACGAAGGTAGGAATATATTGAAAATGATCTATTATGGATTAAAGAACTAATTTTCAATTTATACCTTAAGTTGTACCTACTTATTGTTGCAGTCTCTGGGGCTTGTAGATGTGACGAGCTTTTGCATATGAAAACAAATGATATAAATGATATGGACGACAAATTGCTAATTATGCTACCAAATACTAAGACCAAAAGATCAAGATCTTTTGTAGTGACGGAATATTTAAGCGTTTACAGAAAATATGCAGCCTCCAGACCCTCCAATTTGAATAATCGGCGTCTCTTCTACAAGTATGCGAACGGTAAAGCACATCATCAATTCATTGGCATTTACAAATTCGGTAAAATTCCAAAAGAAATTGTTACTTTTTTGGGACTATCCCATGTGAAAGAGTATACTGGGCACTTTCGCAGAACTTCAGCCACGTTGCTGGTGCATTCTGGTGGGGACATAACAATGTTGAAGCAACATGGAGGAAAGTCTTCCGCTGTTGCGGAGGGCTATATTGAGGACTCGCTAGCCAATAAATCGAAAATCGGCAATAAAATATTTTCTGGCGTTTCCGAAATATCAATATAACAACTAAAGTTGTTAATTTTACTGGAAAGGAAGGAAGTGGACAGAGTTCAATAGTATTATTCGTGTTGTAGTTTGTAGTTTCAATGCAATAAAACCAGTTTATTATTATCAGCATCATTTTGAGTTTTCTTAATGTCATTGTCAACTTTAATAACCAGTTTGATTCAAATGATTAGTTGGAAGGTTGTCTAGCAACAAACTTTTTCTGCCTAGGTATTAAAATTACAACTGCCAATTGTCATTAAAAGGCCGCTTTTAATGTCATTTGGAGAAAAATATTTTTTTTGTAATATTACCAGATTTTCAGTACAATTAAAGAAACTTTAAAAAATTCAACTCGCAAAAATTACAGTTTTTCTAGCGCTCGGAAGGGGTTCATTTTTATAAAAAAATGTATTTAGTGTTTTTATGATAAAAAAAAGATAATTTATCTCTTGGTTAAGTTGTTTTTTTCCTTCCCCCTCCCTATGGAGTTCCACCTTCCCCGCCCCCAAACCTTTCCGCCGAGTAAGTTATTCACTCGGGTATTGAGCCTTTTTCTATGTATATAAGAATAACTTTTTTTAAATCTTTTTTTTTGATGTTAAAAGAATAAAAAGTTGCTAGTTAAAACATTAAAGTTAAAAAAATAAAAATGGTTGTTTTCAATAAAATGTTAGCAATTAAAAGTTAAGGGAATTGTAGAAAAATATATCGTTTTGCTAAACTTAATAGTCCAAGAGCCAGCGCCTAAAAAACTGTTTGGAATCACTAAGGCTAATTTTTGTACAGCTTTTTATATTCGATGTGTACACAAACATACTGCGGTCAGTCAAGCGAATCGTAGAACAGGTGGCTCAGGTAGGCAATCAAAGGTGTTATATTTGCCGACGTATTACAATACGTTTACTAAGGCTGAAATTTGTTACACATCTTTTAAATTGCATATTAATTAAAGTTATCTTTGTCAGTCAGCTGGATATGGGGACGGAGCTGGTCAGTCAGCTGATATATATGCGCAAAAAAATTAGTCTTGTGCAATTCATTTACTATACTTGAAATTTTTTTTGGGATTATTAAATATTATTTTAAATATAAAAAAACCTGTCAGTCATCGATTTGACAGAACAATACCCGTCAGTCAGTAAGTAAACGAATAAAAATATCACTCGCGCGCTCAGTATCGCAGGTGCAGGCTTGCTTATCATCGAACTTTAACACGTAATTTATTAAGGATAATAGAATATTAAAATGATTTATTTTTTTATAAACAATGTACAATGTAAAAATACGATCACTTAATTAGTTATTCATTTTCGAATTCGTCCTCGGACTCATCGAATTCGTTGATGTCGCTTTGTTCAGATATGTCGCCGTCGGTGGTTTCTGATAGTGAATCTGAAAAATGATTGTAATTGCTATAAATAATGATAATAATAATTATTATTTTTTAGTTTTTCACCCATTATTGACATACCTGAATTTTCGCGTTGAGGTTGAATTACGACATCGTTCACCAATCGAGGTAATTGATCGCCTTGAAACCAATCGAACTCGTACTTCTCCTCGACTACTTTCCAGCCATAATCGATTGGAGAAAGTTCAGTTGTTATTTTTGCATGTGCATTGCGCCAAATATTTGATATGTAAGCAGCTCTTAAAAATTGTTGTAATAATTCTGACTGGCTTGGTGGCATACTAGATCCATCAACATTTTTTATTTTAATCTTGAACGAATCAGTGACGTCACTGGAGCATTTGTATGTTTTCGAAAATAAAACAAACCGTGCCTCATTTACAGATTTAATTTTTTTCATGCCGTATAAGTGGCACAAAAATTCTTCAATTTTCTCGAAGATCTCACTCCTCATATCGTCGTTCAGAAACCCCAGATCGGCGAAAGCTTTTTGAAAATCTTCCCGTTGACGAAGCAGTTGCAGAGGTCTTTTTTTACCCTTTTTATAGAAGGCAGGGTTAAAATCGCATCCAGTAAAAGCGTGCAGTCCTGGCATAGCATTACACAAAGAGTTTCCGAGCTCTTAGTACAATTCATTTACGTCAATACTTCTTTGCCGGTTTCCAGCTCCAACTTCAATCCAAATCTTCGATGCATTAGATAACTTTTCCATGTTTCCTAGCATTATGACAAGAATATCAGTGTCTGAACACCGGATCATAATGTTTGAGTCTTGTACGATATTACATGCATGGAAAATTATTTTAGTATCTGTTTCCTCGTGGGATGGACACGAAAAACTGTCTTCAATCCTGCTATTTACTTTGCCATCTTTTACCATATACTGATAGCACTGATCATAATTTAATTGAATGGTTTTAATACCAAAGTATGGCCCAATGATCAATTAGGAATTTTACGAAAGCTTCTTTGAAATTAATATTTTTCATTTCTTTCGAAAAATCTGCGCTACATTTTTGATCTGGGCCAGATATGTTATAAGCGCGCTTTTCCGAGGTACCACGTAATATATGCTCGCAATCTTTAATCGATGGCGAAAAATATCTGTCAAAAATTACATTCTTAAATTTTCATCAGTTTCAAGCGCGCGGGACCGATATTTTATTTCTTTTTTGACTGACTGACGATCATTGTTCCGTCAAATCGATGACTGACAGATTTTTTTATGTTTAAAATAATATTTAATAATCCCAAAAAAAAATTCAAGTATAGTAAATTAATTGCACCAGACTAATTTTTTTGCGCATATATATATCAGCTGACTGACCAGCTCCGTCCCCATATCCAGCTGACTGACAAAGATAACTTTAATTAATATGCAATTTAAAAGATGTGTAACAAATTTCAGCCTTAGTAAACGTATTGTAATACCTCGGCAAATATAACACCTTTGATTGCCTACCTGAGCCACCTGTTCTACGATTCGCTTGACTGACCGCAGTATGTTTGTGTACACATCGAATATAAAAAGCTGTACAAAAATTAGCCTTAGTGATTCCAAACAGTTTTTTAGGCGCTGGCTCTCCGTCTATAATAATCTACTAACTTTTATTATTCATTAAACCAGTTTCATATCTTGTACAATTAATTTTAAAAGTTTTGTAGACAATTGTAAAATAAATACTTGTGAAATTGTAATTAACCATAAATATAAAAACTTCTATTAAAAGTATATTTTTTTAAATTGTTAGCGACTTCTCGTTCATTGCTGGAAAAAAGTTTTTAAAAAGTATCTATTAAAGAAGTTTTGTTGTCATTTATTTTTTTTTTAGATTTTTAATTATTAAAAAAATAATGTTTTTTATTTTAACTTCTTAAATAGTTTTTTAAACAATCGTGATCAATCTAAACGTGGGTTCTAAAAGTGCATAAATACGAAGGTTGCCTTTTATATTTCTGGATTAGAGAACAAAAACAAATATTAATCAGCGAAATTCACTTTATTGTTTTTTTAAAATATTCCCCATGAAGATCTATACACTTTTGCATGCGTTTGAACCAATTGTCGAAGCTCTTTTGCCACTCTGATTGAGATATCTCCAAAACATGCATTCTGATTGCAGCAACCGCTTCTTCAGGTGTCGAAAAACGTTAACCTCTCAGTTTTTTTTACGTACGGGAATAAAAAGGAGTCATTCTGTACCAAGTCAGGACTATACGGCGGATGACTCAACAAATCGCTGTTTTGGGTGCTCAAAAATGCAGTTGTTTCAGCCGATGTGTGGGAGCTCGCATTGTCGTGGTGAAGAGTGATTTCTTGGAAGACAACTGGCAAACAAATGGTTGAGTACCACTCAGAATTGACTGTTCTTCTTTGTTCTATAGTGGTACGGTTGCGACATGTCCAGTTTTTCCGAAAAAACAGGTGACTATTTGCTTGGAATTGATTCGTGCGCAAACAACTTTTGTTGGATTAGGCTCATGTTGAAATACCCATACAGTCGACTGCTGTTTATTTTCGGGCTCATACGCGTAAATCCACGATTCATCACCTGTTACGATGTCATAGCCGTGTTTCGAAGCACCGCCATCGTATTTTTTGAGCATTTCCTTCGACCAATCGACACGAGCCTTTTTTTGAGCGATTTACAAATTGTATGGGATCCAACGCGAACAAATTTCTTTGACAGTCAAATATTGAAGTATGCTGGTCCCAATAATGTCTAAGGTTGTCCGCTACGCTACGAGGTGTGATAATGAGTTGCCATTATCGGGTTCAAGGGTTTTAATTATCCACAGTCTTATTTCTTTGATTGTTTGGTGTCATATACAGAAAGTATTTTATTATACAGTAAACATAAACATCTCTTAAACTTGAACATCTCTTAAACTCGAACATTCTTAACTGGGTCATCTCTATAACTTGGGCATTAATTAAACCTGAACATCTTTAACTTGATCATCTCTAAGAATTGATCATCCCTCAACTCTTGATCATCCATAGACATTTTGAACCACCTAGACAGTGCCGTAGCGACCCCAAGGTACGGCGAAGGATCTTCCGTCAACTGGTACTAAAAGATAAGTTTTATTGTTATATCAAGTTTACTGTTCACGTATTTTTTTTCTCAATTTATATTTATCTATATCGTTACAACTGTATTAGAATAAGTCGTTTTAAAGAACTGTTTGCGGATTATTTTTTTTGTAACTTATTATCAACTTAATTCATATTAGCACCAAGGAAATCTATTTATCTTTTATCGGTTGGTACATTTTCATTTTATTTTTTCTTCATAGACAGTTTTTTCTGACATCTTTCTGTCATCTTATGACACTCAATTTAAAACAAATTTCCTTAGCAGTATCATAAAAAATAAAAAGATTTCAGTGGCGCCCTTATTATTTCTTAGAGAAACAAATATTATACCATAGTCAGAGCCAATGAACTTACTCACCCCTAGCCGAGGTGTTTAACTATATTAATTTTTGCTGTGATAAACATTTATAAATTTTGTTAATTATTGAAATATCTAATTAAAGACGCAATTAAGATTAATAATTGTTTTACTGTAAATTATTTTTTTATTGGTATATTGTTATTTATTAAAAGTTAACTAAATATTTTTATAACAGATACAGACTATAAAGTAGTAATTCAAGGTCAAACATCAGACAGCTTTAAGGTCACAAGGGGACTAAGACAGGAAGATTCGCTTTCTACAATCTTATTTAATATAGAAATCAAAAGTCTAAGTCAATGTCACAAAGTTTTATTAAGGGTAAGCAAGTAAAGTCGTTAACAGCTACTAGTTTCGGCTTTTAGAAAAGCCATCATCAGGCTAAAATACAAACAAGTTTTACAATATAAGAATAGAAATCATAATAATAACAAGGTTCATACCTGAACTGCATATATGATACAATTGTAAATCCAGGCAGCTTACATTATACGTTAAAGCTTGTGGGTAAGATAAATGATAACGATATGACAATGAAAGAAAATTAAATTATTAACTAATTATGATATAATTTATAAATGTTAATGTTAAAATTAAATAATAGAATTAAGTTAAATGAACTAATAAAGTTCAATGATTGGAATTAATGAGTTAAGGGAGAGAAAAGTATTCATCAGCAAGATATCATGATGAGAGGAGTTGTAGACTAAATAACTATTAACGTCATATTCCCAAAGGGCTGTGCCTAGGGAATATGACGTTAATAGTTATTTAGTCTACAACTCCTCTCATCATGATATCTAATACAGTTCAATGATTGGAATTAACGAGTTAAGGGAGAGAAAAGTATTCATCAGCAAGATATCATGATGAGAGGAGTTGTAGACTAAATAACTATTAACGTCATATTCCCAAAGGGCTGTGCCTAGGGAATATGACGTTAATAGTTATTTAGTCTACAACTCCTCTCATCATGATATCTAATACAGTTCAATGATTGGAATTAACGAGTTAAGGGAGAGAAAAGTATTCATCAGCAAGATATCATGATGAGAGGAGTTGTAGACTAAATAACTATTAACGTCATATTCCCAAAGGGCTGTGCCTAGGGAATATGACGTTAATAGTTATTTAGTCTACAACTCCTCTCATCATGATATCTAATACAGTTCAATGATTGGAATTAACGAGTTAAGGGAGAGAAAAGTATTCATCAGCAAGATATCATGATGAGAGGAGTTGTAGACTAAATAACTATTAACGTCATATTCCCAAAGGGCTGTGCCTATTATTTAATTTTAACATTAACATTTATAAATTATATCATAATTAGTTAATAATTTAATTTTCTTTCATTGTCATATCGTTATCATTTATCTTACCCACAAGCTTTAACGTATAATGTAAGCTGCCTGGATTAACAATTGTATCATATATGCAGTTCAGGTATGAACCTTGTTATTATTATGATTTCTATTCTTATATTGTAAAACTTGTTTGTATTTTAGCCTGATGATGGCTTTTCTAAAAGCCGAAACTAGTAGCTGTTAACGACTTTACTTGCTTACCCTTAATAAAACTTTGTGACATTGACTTAGAGTTTTGATTTCTATATCTATATATATCTAGTCACATTTGAGATATGGATGATTTACTTCATTTATTTAATATAGTTCTGGACATCGCTGTAAGAGAAAGTGGAATACAGGCAAAGGGGACAATATATAACCAGATGTGTCAATTAATGGCATATGCAGACGACATTGTGATTTTAGCAAGAACAGCGATAAGAAAATTGGAAAGATCAGCAAAAGCTAAAGGTCTGACAATAAATCAAGCCAAGACCAAATTTATGGTACTAAAAAGTGGATCAGGTCTCAGTGATGTATCTGCAGAATTAAAAGTTACAACGGAAGAATCAGAATATTGTTTTCAAAAAGTAGAGAGTTTTAATTATCTGGGGGTTACCATTACAAGCAGTGGAGATGAAAAGGAGGAGGTACAGGAAAGAATAGCCAAAGGCATGAAATGTATGGGAAGCATGTTGCATATTTTAAAATCAAAGAATGTCTCAAGAAGCACCAAGAAAATAATTTACAAAACTATGATAAGGCCAGTAGTATTGTATGGATCTGAAGTGTGGAAACTAAACATAAAAGAAAAGAAGGCTTTGGATATATTCGAAAGGAAAGTATTACGAAAGATATATGGCGGGAAAAAAATAGATGACATGTGGGTAAGGAGAACCAATAAAGAACTACAAGAGTTATAAGACGAGCCATCAATAACAAGCATAGCCAGGGTTCAAAGGATGATATGGTTGGGCCATGTAGGTACAAAGATTGGGCAATGAGAGACTGACAAAGCAAGTTTTGAGAGGAGGCATAACAGGGAGACGTAAACGGGGCAGACCACGAATGAAATGGTTAGATGCAGTAGAGAGGGACCTGGAAGAAATAGGAATAACAAATTGGAGAAGGAAAGCTGAAAATAGAAAAGAATGGCGAAGAACTTGCTACCAAGCCATTGGCCTACTTGGCTCGCAGTGCTGAACTATATTTTTATAAATTCACTCTCAACAATTAAATCATATCACAAATTGACGCTCAACGCTTAATATTATTACAGTACGTATAACCTCAAAATTGTCCAACTTTACGATAGAGCTGTCAGTTGCCAGATTGCTAAATCCCGAAATATAAAAGGCAATTCTCGTGCAAAAAAAAGTGTATATTTACTTCCCGTTAAAAAAACATAGCCTAATGAATTTTTACTATCAAAAACAAACTCGATAATCTTTGAGACTTTAATTCCTTTTAAAATGTCAAATGGTTAATTGAATAATTGGTAGCTATAGTGCTGCCAATTAGGTCATCGATGAATAATTTGCTAGTTCCTAAAGCATCCGGGTCCCCATCAAACGGTTCAACAATACCGAATTAGATATTCGGACAGGTGACTAGGCACCCATCTAACACAATTAATTTTCTAACATGGTACAATAATTATCAGAGTAAAATTTGTTAATACCGAATGAAGGTAGGTAAACACACGTTCGGATTAATTCGCAGTTTAACCACTCGGGGGCGGTTATTTGTAATTTAAACCGCCTATTGGTATTTTTGTGTTTGAAACTCTAATGATACATGGGTGCTATTTATATACGGGTGATCGATTAGTGTGAGGAAGCTCAGTAGATCTGTTATAGTAAAAATTACGCAAAAAAAGTTTTTTACAAAAATTGTAGGCAGCTTTAAACTCTACATTTTAAAATTAAAGTTTATTTGTTTGGCGTTCACAGCTAAGAAAAGTCATTAAATCGTAAAATGTTGTAAACAAGACCCTAAATCAGTAGCGCACGTACTTATTTATATCAGTATTAAGAAATTTCTTTGAATCATCATATTTTAATATTCTGAGGTAAGGGATAATACGATATTTAGAATATTTTGTTTTCCGATTTTAACAAGAATAGTTGTGGTCGTTAGGGGTGTTAAGGGATTAAGGTAACCCTATGTGTATAATTGCAAAAACAGGTACGTTATTAGTATATAAATTGAGGATTTGTTTATATCCTAATACATAAGAATATATTTTAATTAGGTAAAGGACTGTAGTATTTATTACACACTTTGGATAGAGTGGAGAAAAAGAGACAAACTTTTACTTTTTAATAAGTATGGATATTAATAATTTAAATTTTCTTAGCTAAGCGCTTTCAATCATAAAATAGGCCATCTTCAGAGCTCTTGGCTACTTGACGTAAGTTACTTTATTTATATTTAAACTGGCCAATTTTATGGTTAAAAGTGCTTAGCTAAGAAAATTTAAATTATTAATATATACACACTTATTAAAAAGTAAAAGTTTGTCTCTTTTTCTCCACTATATTTTTATTATTTTACTCCAAGAACATTTTCGGTAGTTCGAGTTCGAGTTTTGTTCCAGTACAAGTGGCTCATTTAAAACAAAGTGCGTTTTCTCAAAAAGAGAAAAAACTATTGTTTTAAATGTTCATGGTGCACTAATATATCAAGATGCATCAGCAACTGTTATGTAGTGACTAGATGCTCCAATATGACCGGTGTTAGAGAACGAAGTAATCGATTTTTGAGTGAGAGAAAACAGGGAAATGTTAGTGAACCAAAAAACATGTAGGAAAAAAGTTCATTATGGTCGATAACTTTAATAGAGATATCATTAGAAGGCAAGTCCATAATTTGTACTTAAATAAAGAATTTCCGACTTTAGACAAAGTAATGACTGTTATAGCAGAAGTAGATACGTGGAGAACACAATACTTAAGAATTAAAATGTTTCGGAGCGAGGGAAGAACTATCTTTTATTTAGATGAAACATGGTTGAATGAAGGACACACTGTTTCTAAAGCATGGATGGACACCAATATTTCAAATTTCCGTCAGGCATTTTTGGAGGGATTAAATGCTCCTCGAGGAAAAGGTCGCAGACTAATAATCGCACACATTGGCAGTGAACATGGTTTTGTAGAAAATGGGTTATTAGACTTTGTATCAAAGTCAACCAAAGATTACTACGAGGAAATGACTTCTGATGTTTTTGAAGATTATTTTTCCCAGCTATTGGACTTTTTGCCAAGTGATTGACAACCCAGTGGTTGTCTTAGATAACGAACCGGGAGTTTTGTGTTAGAGTTGGCAAGTCGCTGTCATCTAAAAAACCGGTTTTAAGTGGTGTTCCACAAGGATCTGTTTTTGGTCCACTACTATTTGTGTTGTATGCCACTGATCTTGAATCTCATATCAAATCTAAGAAAGCTTTCTACGCAGACGATACAAAAATAATTGCTGACCCACTCTTCAATAGGCAAGACTTACAAAGTGACTTAGATTCGATCTTCAGGTGGTGTTCGGATTGGATGTTACCTCTAAATAAAAATAAGTGTGTGGTTTTACATTTGGGGAAAAACAACCCTCATTTGTCTTACTCGATAGATGGAATCATATAGTGACCTTGGTGTAACAATTACTGAAAATTTGAGTTGGTCGGAGCATATTTCAAACGTTACTAAAAAAGCGAATAGTTAGTTATACTTACTTAGTAAAACTTTTAAAAACATATCATTTTCGGGTTCTATTCGTTTGTATAAAACTTATGTTCGACCCCTACTGGAGTACTGTGGAACGGTTTGGTGCCCAAAACTAGTACGCAATAGAACTCTTCTCAAAAATATCCAAAAGAAGGCCACCAGACTATCTTTTACACGAAGAAGGCCAGGTTACCAACAAAGACTTTCTCTAGCAGGGCTACCAACTTTTGAAGCTCGTCGACTCCATGGTGACTTAGTTATCACCTTCCGAATTTTAAAGTATGGATATGGAGATTTGCAACACTTGTTCATTTTAGATGATCACAGCAGACTACGTGGATATAGTTTGAAAGTGAAGAAGGAACTCTTTTTATCGATAAGACGCCAACATTTTCTGTGTAATCGTATTTTTAGTATATGGAACAGTCTCCCAATGGAAATTATAAATTCTGCATCTATAAATGTTTTTAAAAACCAATTAGACAGTTATTTGTTTGTAAACTGATCAGTGTTGTGCACAATCTATTAGTCTGTAGTTTATTTACGAAACCAATTTTTATAATGTACTTAGGTACTATTTCATTTATCTTGTAAATGGGCTTATGGGTCTCCATGACCCCAGCCCTTATTTCTATGTAATAATAATAATAATAATAATAATAATAATAATAATAATAATAATAATAATAATAATAATAATAATAATAATAAGAAATTAGCAATAATTGTTATTTAGTAATTTATTCAATTTAAATTAGCAATAATGAATTTTACTACTGGGAATACAATAAAAATTCTTTACTATCAGCTAGAATTTATCAAGAAATAAGTGTATTGATTGCAGTTACAAAAAAACCCACACACACGTATAAGGAGTATTTCCAATGAAGAAGAACATAGTTACTACTCTGGTCAAAACAGTCTATGTAAAAACAAGATGCACCCTTATCATATTCAAAAGCACCAAGAAGTAAATAATGATGATATTCATTAACGAATAATATTTTGTTTATGGGCCTTGGCAAAAATTAATGAGCAGAGAGATTTTTTTGCTTATGTCTTATTTGGTACTGAAGCTATATTCCATTGAAATGGTTCTGTTAATAGGCATGATTTTCATTACTATTCAACAAGTAATCCATACCACATAGTAACATTGTCAAACAAGATGGTCTCTAAATTTTTGGGGACGTATCGTCGGTAACCTTGTAGTAGGGCCATATTTTTTTAAAGACACCTTTAAAATCTGGGAAGATCTTCACTATTAAACTGTTTACTTTGATTGAGTCTACATTTTATACATAGATAAGACGTAATTGTAACACAAATATATTAATTTATTGTAAAAATCATCCTAGTTTTTCTATATCATTGCACAGTTATACTGATCTTAGGGGGAAATACATCCAGGATAATTCCTTAGGGCTAATAACATCTAGGCTTTAATATTTTTATGTCTTATTACTTTCATACAAAAAAAACAAAATGTAACTTCAATCTGACGATGCTAATATTAGCGAAACAGCTGTCATTGAGTTTAAAGAGCAATGTTTTAAATAAGTAGTGGAAGTTTTGTTTTAAAAAGTTTTATCTTGAATGTTCTTAATAAGTTTGTATACTTAACTAAAATTCTGTACTTCCGGAAGGCAATTTAAAGTTAAAACAACATAAAACTCCATATACGTTCGCTTTTATTTTGTTGTTAACAACAAAATCCGATTGTAAGAAATAAAACAACTCAATTATTAACGTTTTCATTACATTCGCCGCAGCAGCCAATTTACCAAAAAAGATATCCAGATTACTCCGAGAGGACTAATTACCTGTAAGGTACGCAAGGACAATAATATTCGGTAGGTATGAAGTAAGTTAGATATAGTCTTAGCGACGTAATTCGGTGCAACAAACACGTTCAATGTGAAACGACATCACGAATTTACAAAGGAAAACACGGCAAAATTATGAAATATACAACATACAACAGTTCCCCGAGGTGTTTATTGAAGATTGCGGTAATAAAATTTGGGTGATGGTGGCGAATACAAATAACCGACAGATAAAACTCCTTCATTCATTCTTCGACTTTTATTAAGAAAAATTAACATACTAGATTATAGAGGCTGTTGTAAATAATAGACGTTAATAAAACAACTTTAAGAATTAAAGAATGAATGTAAGAAATGGTAGATTTAATTAAGAAATCACTCAATAAATTGAATTTGAAATTAAAGAAACTGGAAGAAAATGGTAGATTTCATTTAAAAATCGTTCAATAAATTTCATTTTCTTATGAGCCTCTATGAAAACAACACTTTACACATTTATTGTACTAACCCTTACAGAGCTGGGTAGTATCCGGATACTTCTGTATCCGGATTTTTTTTATGTATCCGAAAGCTGTATCCGGATACTTTTTAAAGTATCCGGATACTTTTTTTGATATTCGGATACTTTTAAATATCATCCCAACCCTCCATATAACTTTATTATACGTTCTGTTCTTCAACTTATACAACCACTGATTCAAGACGTAAACCGATCTCAAACACGAACTCGCCCTCTCTCCAATACTCCTCCATGGAACAAATCCCTTCCACAATACGATCTCTCCCTCTGCAAATTTAAAAAAGATGAAACCCATTCTGATGTTTTTCGAACAGCCTTTCTTGAATTGCTTAATAATAAAAAATACAACATAGTCTTATTTACGGATGCCTCAAAGACAGATTTTGGAGTTGGGTGTTCCGTAACTACGGTACAAGGATCGATTGGACTATATAAAATTTCCTCTAGTTGTAGCGTCCATACAGGTGAGCTATTTGCTATCTTACAAGCCTTCAAACATAGCCAAGAATTTGCAAATACAGACATAGCCATATGCACGGACTCATTATCCTCCATCCATTCCGTTAAGAATCCATTTACTAACCATCCCCTTGTACAAGATATCCATGATACATACCAAAAACTTCGAAGACAAAATACAACAGTCACAATAACATGGGTCCCATCCCACGTTGGGATTGTTGGTATCGAAAAAGCCGATTACCTTGCTAAAGAAGCTGTCTTAACTGATACTGTCACAGTAAATATCCAACTGTGTAATGACCTAAAAGCTAACCTAAAAAAAAACAACTCGTACCAACTGGCAAATTGACTGGAATCAAATTACATGCTTACTTAGTGAAATTCAACCAACAGTGCATCAATTTTTCTGCCCTGATTTATCGAGGAAAAATATGGCCGTGATAAGAAGACTACGTATAGGACATACTAGACTTACACATGGTTACCTAATGTCATCATTACCTCCACCGAAATGTCAGTATTGCGACGTAAAGCTCTGCATCAAGCATATTCTCGTTGATTGTCCACATTTCGCTACGAGACGTCTACAACTGGGTATAAAGTCTAACTACAAAGAGACTCTGAATAATGCGGATCAAGTTCGAAAAGAAGAAGAACAACTTATTAACAAAATTTAATGTAAGAAAAAACTTTTACCTATAATGTTTATATTAGTGTAAGCATTCAGTTTTGAAATATGTTATCATATATATGTAATGTAATTTTGAATTGTAACTCGTGCTAATGGCCAAGCTGTCTTATGCACGCTAAATTAAATAAAAAAATAATATTTATCGCCCGCCGATACTGTAAAAAATTCCAAAAAAAACTATAGAAGATATAAAAAAATGCATTACAACTGTTGCCAAAACACAAATGGAATTGGAAAGTTGCAATGAATCAGATGAAAGTGGAAATCAAAATTTGGATGACTTTTTTGATTTTAGCAAGTTTCGAGACCAGCAAGTGGACATGGACAACAGCTGTACAGAGAATGAACAGGGTTACAGCATCAATAATAAAAGTTCAAAAGTACAGTTGGAGTTGGTAAGATATTTGGAGGATAAAAGTACCAATTTGAATATCTTAACTGGATACCCAATCTTAAAAAGGGTGTCAGCACCAGTTGAAAAACTTTTCTCTTCTGCAACTATGATTGATACGCCTAAAAGAAAAGCTTTAAGCGATGAACACTTTGGGGTATTGGTACTTACAAAGGCAAATGCACTTCACCGCTGACTTCGTCAGCAATTCGAATACTTTCTGTAATAGTACGTTTTTACTTTAATTTAATGTTTCCTTATAAGTTTATGTTCTAGTTTTATTATTCATAAGCGATAAACATTTTTTTGAGTACCTTTTAGTTATTTACTGTTCTTAACACTTAACACACTGTTTTAACATTTCGAAAGTTACTGATATCATACGCGTTCGAAAAAAGAAGAAGAAGAAGCAATATCACTCTAGTTTGATATTTTTTAAAAACGTGAATAAATGTGAATAAATAAATTTAGTTTGTTCACTTTGATAAAAAAATATTATATTTTGGTAAAACTAATTGTCAAATTAATAACTTTTTCTGTGCCGGGAAAAAACTTTCCCATTTTATTTCTGATAACATGAAAAAAATAAAGTTTGTTCAACCATCCTTTGCCATTACGTCATAATCGGTGACATATTCTGCTGTTTTACTTTTGTCTTATATTACTTGAATGAACTGAACTGTCAAAAGTAAAAAAAAACATTCACGTCGATATTAAATTGAAAATACTTTAATGACGCTATAATTCTGTCTCACCTGTTTCATAAATGAGAGGTAAAAAACTTCTGTATATTCCTTGTGGTGTACTTGTTTGGAAAAATTCCAAAATAAAATACCTTACAACGCACGGTAAAAAACGCACATCTGTGAAGTAAATCGCACGGCTTCCCTAGCAACCATTTAGCAACTATCAATAGACGACGGAATTTTATTTAAAATCTCCTATTTACATATTTGAAGCTAAATTTCATACTATACATAAATGGAAAAAAACGTTTATTAGATATAAGATTGCATTTAATATTTAGAGTTATTTGGAATTATGTATTTGTTCAGTTTCCATCAACCCACTTCCTGTATCTGTCTAAATAGATGGAATCCCTCTGAGATTCCAGAGGGATTCCAGGTAAGTTTTCTATCTAGGATTACCCCCAGTCGTAGGTAAAGTATAGTACGTATTACAGTTCTTTGTAACTTGATATTGTCCTCCATATTATGCCGAAGTGTTGTGTTTGTTAATTTTTTATTAATTAAATTCTGTGACATTGATTTTGGGATTTTTCTTTGGTTTTGATTACTAATTTATTTGCTATTTCCCTTACATTCCTATCGATTTAATATGAAATAAACAACGATGGAGAACACTCGTAACAAATGTTTACCAAATCAATCATACACTTTTTTAAAAGAATAATGAAAACAAACCGACAAAAATATATATATATTTGCATCCAAAACAATAATAATAAAATTCGATATAACAAAAATGATTAAATATTTTCTTTTCATATTCCATTATCATTTGAAATAATAAAGTAAATGATGACGTTTACTTTTTAGAAATTAAGATAAACATCATATTAGTGACGTTCCTAGTTATTTTAAACTGCATCACCTATCGATTTGAGTATACCTAAATCGTACAGAGTGTATATATACGACGACGATATAGAAGGGATCTTTAGATAATAGGATTACGTGTACTGTATTTGATTAAAGTTAGTATCCTGCCTCGCCGAAATGGAATATTAAATATTAATTTAAATTAATTAAGAATGATTTGACCGGCTGCTGGTATACCGTTTGGTAAATCTGTTACAGGCTATTAGTAAATTAAATGGATGCATGTTATAAAGTTATAGTCAATGCATGTTACATTTCATCAATTTTTTAAAAGTAAACTAGTAGAATAAAATTAATTGTATCCTAATATAATTTTAATATTGGACATTACACCAGCTTCCGATAAACTGGCTCTATGATTTCATGGCTAAGCAGTTACCTTAGAGAACGCACACAATATGTTAGATATGCTGGCTCCATCTCTTCACCGATATCTGTTTTCTCGGGTGTGTCGCAGGGTTCTCATTTAGGTCCCTTGTTATTTAACATATTTGTTAATGATGTTAAGGAGGCTATAGTTTCGTCTCAAATATCTATTTTTGCAGACGTTTTTAAAATTTTTCTTGCCATAAAAACCATTGAAGACGCCAGATCACTTCAAGCTGATATAGATAACCTCGTTAGGTGGTCTAAAATAAATCTTATTAAGCTAAACCCAAAGAAATGTCACCAAATTACATTCCATAGAAACTTTATCCCAGTTCAGTTCGACTACATGTTAGACAATCATCCGTTTCATAAAGCTGACACCATAAAAGATCTGGATCCCAAATTATCATTCCAGTCTCATTACTCCTTAATTACATCTAAGGCGTTGAAAATGTTAGGCTTCATTTTGAGATCTTCCAATCATTTTTCTATAAAATTAGTTAAATTGTTATATTGTTCATTGGTGAGATCTAACGTTGAATATAACTGTGTCCTATGGAATCCCTATCGTCAAAGAGATATAAATTTGATTGAAACTGTTCAACATACATTTTTAAAATTCGCGGCATATAAGATGGGTATTCCAGGAGGTAGTAGCAATTACAATAATGTTTTATCATCAGTTAACTTGAGTTCTCTGGAACATCGCAGAATGGAACTATCTCTGTGCTTTCTTCATAAACTGCTTAATGGTACAATTTGTTGTCCAGATTTGTTGAAGCTGGTGAACTTAATACAAGCAGAAGGACTCGCGTATCAGAACAATTCAATATCTCATTTCACTCCACAGATTATGCACAAATGAAACTATTTCAAAAATACTTAGGATTGCTAACAAACACTACTCTAGCATACAGTTATTTGACTCATCTTTATCGTCATTTAAGCGCCAAATTAGGAACTTGCATTTTAAGAATTGTGAATTGTACCTACCCATTGTATTAATATTTAAAAAAATTTTTAATCTATATTTTAAATCTTATTTTTTTATCTGTTCTGGAATTTTTTTTTGTATAATGGTATATCCGTTAAATAAATAAATAAATAAATAAATAAATAAATAAATAAATAAATAAATAAATAAATAAATAAATAAATAAATAAATAAATAAATAAATAAATAAATAAATAAATAAATAAATAAATAAATAAATAAATAAATAAATAAATAAATAAATAAATACATAAATAAATAAATCAATAAATAAATAAACTGCTGTTGTAGATTAAGCAAGAAAATGATATTTTCTAAGAGCATCTAGTGTAGAGATGTTGTCACTCTCCCACGTCTTCAATAATCTTCTTTCTCCACTTTTTCTTATCCCTACCCATTTGCTCCGCACCTCCATCCCCATTTGCACCTAGTGGTCGCCCCTATTTCTTCATTCCATTTTCGCATTGATCTGATCTTGGTTTTCTTTTTTACTATTCATATTTTCCAAATTTTCTTTGCCAACTTTACAGTTAGCCATTATGTCCGAACCATATCATTGAATAAAATTAATAAAATAGAGCTATGAATAAAATCAGATAATCACATAAATATAGTAAAATCAAACTTTCACATTTCAAATAAACCATTTAGCATCAAATTAAACCAATAAACCAGAATTGCTAGGTAGAGTTCTTCGTTTCTATGTAATTCTACAGGTAGCTCCTAAAATAAGATAATAGTTATTTATTGTACAAGACGATAAAATTGTACTTTATCTTCGACAGAAGATAATGCGATTTTATCGTCGTGTCGTGTGCAATACAACATTTTTTTCCATAGCAAGACTTCAAGTTCAGGTGGAAAATACAATTTCAAAGAAAATTGTAATTTTTGGCACAAAAATTGCAACTGTGTTGCTCCGTTGCTAGGGATGTGAATTACTCTGTCAAAAAATGTCAAACAAATGTTACGTTTTGGTTTTTGCGGAGAATATTGTCGCGTTTTGTGTGTTTTGTAAATAAATAGGAAATTGATGGAATATAATTAACACAAGAAAAGGAAAACCTACCATCAGATGTAGTAAATGCAGCATTGGAAGCATTGGTAGTTTATTGTTGCCACAAATATCTAGGATAATGTATGAGAAAGAATACCAGTCTTTTAAAACGTGGAAAAGCATTAAGAATATCAATGGCGTGAGTGAAAGAATACTCCAAATATTGTTGGGATATTCAATAGCAGTGAGACATCGTGGAACATCAGTAAACTTACAATACGAAACATAGGTTGGGACAAATCATCATAATCGGCATTTTGGAGTCACAAAATTCATTATTATCAACTTTGATTTTTACCAAAAATGTGTTTTTTTCAAATAACTGTTAAACGACGAAAATAAGCACGGACAGTAAACAGCAAAGTTGAAGGGGATAAAATCCAGTATCCAATGATGAATATTTATACAGGGTGTTCAATTTGAAAAAACTGCAAAAACTTCAGTTCAAGGTTTTTGGTAGACCATCCAGTACAGAGTCTAAAAAATCTTCAGTCCTTTGTCTTTGTACATTGGTAATTTGAAAGCTTTATCTTCAAATTCCATAAAGTTGCGGTTTTTTAAAAAGGGGTGTGCAAATTCAAATATGGTTTTCTCCGAGATAGCTGATAGTTTTACAAAATAGTACTAACTATTTTGGTTTTAAAAATGTGGAAAAACTATGGCATTCCATTTAAAAAAAATAAGTCAATTGCTTATTAACTAATGGACCACCCTGTATACATGAATATAATTTTAAAATGTTTGATTTTAATTACCTTTTACATATACCTTATAAATAAATATAAGTTATATACAATAAGAGTTATAGAACGACGACATAGGTTTGCCGGACCCTGTATGTATCGGTATTCATTCTTGATTATTATTCACACTACAGTCTTATTCGTACGTAAATTCGTACAAATTTGATAAATAATTAATTATAAAACAGCAAATGAAAGTTATTGTCACAGGCATTTGACAACTAGTACGTAAAATGCGATTTTTTGTTAAGGTTGCTAAAAAAGAATTTTTCTACTCCCATGTCAAAAATCGCACTGTCAGCATTGCTTGTAAGTGACATTTAACAATAACATGAGCGTAATAAGATCTCATAACATACACGTGCGTTTAGATAACAAAATTTAAATATCCTTGTTTAATCAAATTGCAATAAATTTTTTATTTACCTAATACTTTATTTGATCGATTTACATACTTTTAGTGAATAGAAAAACGTAAAAAACTATTAATATTAGAGACATTCCATTTAAATTAAAAGAGTAATGCCCCTAAATGTCAGCAACACATCATACAATTTCTCAAAAATAAGTCTCATTTTCTCATAGTATGAGTATATAAACATCATGTCATTTACACTGTCAAGTTTTGTATGGGAATAAACATTTTCTCAACTTCACCTACAAAAATGTCTTCTAGTAGTAAAAATGATGACATTATGAGCACTCCGCAGGAGATACTAGAAAAAGCTCAAGCTGTCTCACAAAATTTGTTACTTTTTTACTTCGTAGTTACTAGTTACGTAATATACTATTACCACTTAAACGAGCTTCTTTAACATTACGTGTTTGTTTTTAATTTCCATCTATTATTGAATTAATTTAATCCGAACACTTGCAAAAATTCATTTAATCATCTTCGATTAAGGACAAAGTAAGCTCTAAACTATATTGAGTCTGGATTAATAAAAGTTGTTTAAACTAATTTATTATAAGACGGAGTTGCAAGAAAAAAAACTAATGACAAGGCGTTCTTTTATGGCTTCTTTTCAATATTCGTTATCCTCGCGATATTTTTATATTATCATCGATCGATTACCTCGAACAATTAATTTTTAACAACCCGTCAACTGTCTTTAGAAATAAGCATCTCTTATTTAAAAGTTTATAGCAAATGCCATGGTATCGCTGTTGATTTTCGACAATTTCTTTTTAAAATTTACTAGCGTGTCAATCTTCTAATAGAGTGCTATTATTCGAAGAAATGATCAAAATTTCAATATGTTTTAAGATTTGCGTAATTGATGGTTGTCTTAAATTTATTATCTTTGAGATATTTAGTAATTTTCGGGTCCTTGTAACAAATCAAATGTTATTCCTAATTATAGGTAATATATTGTAAATGAAAATTATGATTTAATGATTGTAGTTTAACTGATTGATTTGTATTTATAAATTTGATTGATTAATATTTGATATTATTATTTAAATGTAATATAGCAACAAGATCTTTTTTTTCTCAGGGGTGCTTTGTTCTGCAAGCATCTAGTTGGACAATTAGGTGTATGTGAATGAAAAATTGATTAATTATAATTACAAATTTATTACAAAATAGTTAAATTAAAACAGTATTATATTGAATGTTTAATAATGAAACTAATTAGTAAGAAAAATAAGAAAAAGAAAGGCCTTTTATTAACTAGAAAAGAACTTATTGTGTCTCATCAGTACGAAACCGGTCTATGAGTAGTGTTCTTCCCGTTGATTTGCAAATCGATAGAGATGGTTTTAAGTATCGACGAAGTCGGTCGCCATCAAGTTTTCTATTGGAATGTAATTCAATGTCCGTTGGGATATATAGCCCAGGAAGTAGTTGTTTTTTCATAGAAAACGGTCAAGCTTGGTATAGAAACTGTTAAGTTTCTTTACCTTGGGTGCAGGTGGAAACAATTTTCTACTTTTTCAGTTTTATTATTGACTACACCGTATTGAAATTATTTCATGTATTGTTTACATGTACCTATAAAAGAAGATAAAAGAAGACTGACATATTTGTATTGAACTTGTTTTAGAAAATTCAAAGAAAGAGAATACTAATATGACTAGTTGTATATAGTTAAGACAAAGATGGAAATAATGTTCTAGAAATTGTTAGGTTCCAAGAACATCCAAGATCTTTCTAGAACACGAGGAGCCTATAAAAACAGTTAATGAAAGGTCGTTGGAGTTAGTCAATCATGGTCAGTCAATCATAGTCGATCAGTCAGTTGAGATCAAGGTGTAAGTGAATTTAAATCATCGGCTAGTCAGTTTAAACAGAGCGAACAAGAAACACTTTTTAAAAGTAGTGAAAGCAAACTGCTAAATAGTATCGTTAAGGCTCAAGGGCGTCGCCAGCCCATAAGCTAGGGGCTGTTGATAATGTAATGGAAAAATTAGTATATAAAACATATGACTGCTAGTACCCTTCATAGTAGTAATGACATGAGAGTACTTGTTGAGTTGCATATCTTATGGAAGTGGGTTCCCATATAGTTTTTGCAGTGGTCGTGAATATCTTTAAACTTGTAAAATGGCCTTATAATGAATGGCCCTAATACGCCTCGAACAGAATTTGGATTTGGCGAGAACAATATCCACAATATTTACAAAACGCTCCTTTCTGGTGCCTTGAATAGACTAACCATGAATAATTAAACTTTCTTTTTAAATGTTTGGCGACGTCTGCAAAGTCATATGTTGAAAAAAGGGACCAATAGTTTTCCAACAATTCCTTCTTCCTTTCGGTCAATAATAACGATCCTCGACCGACATATCGTCCAATGTCATATGCATTGCAGTCATCCTTGATAAGTTCGGGATCTGAGTCCAGAGCTTTGAATAAGCCTGGTTTTGGCAGATCAATCGTGTAATTATCATAAGAACATGCGCCAATATTAGGATCAGTGATTGGAATTTGTTTCTGACGGTAAAATCGGTAGAAACATGGGGCGTTTCCTGTATTTTGTATATCTTCCTCTTAGCACATTTTTTTCAAATTTACTACAAATCAAAATAATAAATGGGTTAGGTCAGGTACCATTTTTTATAGTAGTTACCAAGATCCTAGGGGAAATAAGTACCTATTCCCTTTTTTAACAAACTAACCTCAAAGGGGCGAGACTCCAATCGCAAAATTTTATAATTCACTCTCAAGTTATCTAGTAAATTTTACTGAAAATATTAATTAATTTGACCAAAAAACTTTCTGATATCCATGTTGCGAAATGTGGCTGTAGATGTCTTTTTGCAGTGCGATCTATCGAAGGAATAAGAAAGATGCGACCACAAACAGGACAAACAGTAGACTAATAGCACTAATAGACAGCACCATCGCACAGCGAGCGGCATGATCTTCCCACTTCCCACCCTTAATTCTCTAGAAGAACTAATGAGAATTCAAATTTTAAGAGCGGCGCGGTGGTGGCGGGAAATTTTAAGTATTTAAGTATCTAGTTTTACATTTGTATATATTTTGTTCAAACTTCTAGGGGGGTGGGTTACTGCCCCACCCTGCCCCTCCTTGGCGACGCCCATGTTAAGGCTATAAGTAATCAATGTGTGTAATTAAAAACATTTTCGGTGTATATAAGGTAAAAATTAAGTGTACTTACCATTTATAATAAAATTAAAAGAACTATAATTCAACAAATACTGAACTATATCCATAAATCGGTTGGGAAGAATAATAGTATTACACAACACAACTAATAACATCTAACCAAACGTCTATCAACGATGACATTTTTCAAAATTCGGAGATTCCACGTACACTTTCCTCGGTTTCCGTTTCTCATTGAGCGAGTACGATTTTACCTACCAACCAGAAAGCAGGATTCTACGTCATAAGGTCAGACTGTTTTTATTGTATAATATGAAACTTTGTATTAGTTAGTTTAAATTAAATAATTAACAAACAAGCAATTTTTTTGATTTTCAATAATTAATAAATTCGGATAGCAACTTCAATAATTTATTTATTTATTTCTTTTTTTATTAAATAAAGGACCTTTTCTTATCTTTTCTTAATTAGTTATTTAATATATCAGATAAAAAAATTACTCTCTTAAATTTGTCTATTATAATTAATCAATTAATAATGATATTGCCAGATTTTGGCTATTGACATTAGTGTTGCCAGTTCCCGTAATATAAATCCTACCCCTCGTATTTCGGAGACCACTTTACAAATTCTATCAGACGTTTTGTTTATTTGGGACAGCCCTCGTGGCCTTAATGTATTCTTGGATAAAATGTCGACCCTTCCTTAAGAAAATTTGTATTTTTGACGAGAAAAAAGTTTCTAAAGTTTCGAAGGTGGAAGTTGTTTTGTTTGTCGTGTTGGCATTGTAATTAGGGAGATTTTAATAATTATGGAACATAATTTAGCGCGTGTGTTAATTGTGGGTTACTGTAGATGATAATCTGCATATCTGCATGTAAGGAAAGACCGGTGTGTTTGTGTATAGGGCCGTCCTAAGCGTAAGCGCGCGAGTTCATTTAGTTCCCGATGCGCGATGTCGTTTTGTTCGGCTTTCTTGTCCCAGGCCCACTGGATTTTCTAGACAGTAGTAGCCGCGCTATAGCACGCTAAACGAGCACGCACCGCCTCAGTGGGCTATGTAGGACACGTGTGATTTTTCGCTGTAGTTGGTTTTCGGTAGTAAAAAAAACGGTTTACGGAACAGGTGAAAAGTTTCGTGTTTTTCGGTTTATGAGTGAGGTTTGTTGGTTTTGCTTGTGCTGACCTCTTATTAAATCATCAAGTGTTTCCTAGTGTTTGTGATTTTTTATTTTTTGTTCATTAAAGTTACGCGATATGGAAATTTGTTTGGATGTTTACAGGATTTACGTCTAAGTTTTGGAATTGATGTGATTTTATAATCATTCGTGAGTTAATGTATTATTTATGCTGTACATATCTAAATTATTTTAAATTTTAATTAAGTATAGAATAATCCACTTTGCTAAAAGTTTATTAAACATTAGCTTGTTTATTTAATTTTTTCACCTTTTATTACAAATTTTGTTAAATTAAATTATATGCAAAATTTAAAACTTTTTAAAATTAATTTTAAGTGCGATAAAATTAAAATAAAATTTTTTGGTTAAATAACAAAATAATTTTGTTAATATCTTATTTTAAGTATTTTTTGTACTTATCTCCTTATTTAAAATACATTTTGGCCAATTTTTATATGACAGGCTAAAGACAATTTTTAGTATAACTTCGTATATAACTGCATTTAATTTCTTATTCTTAAATTTTCTATAAAGTTATAAAAAGAAAACTAGATTTTTTACAATTTTTATTTAATATATTTTTCTAATAATATCTAGTATATATTTCTTTTTTCTTTTTAAATTAACTTTTATTTAAAGAAAATTTACAAATAAATTTTGGTCTATTTAAAATAAATTTATATTAAGTAATTTAAATTTTTTTTACATTTCCTAATAATTTTTATTCCACTTTTAATAGTTAAAATAAATTTGCACTGTCTTTATTCTATGACTTTAAACTTTAATAACATTATACAAAATGCCTGCTTATAAAACATATTCAAAATATTTACATACTATTCTATAAATTTATTTTTTACATTTACTATTGTTAGATTTTCTAAGACCTTTATGAATTATTATATTTTTTGTAAAATTTCACCTCTAATTTTTAACCAATAAGATGCCTTAATTTTGACTATTTAGATACCACGGTAGCTAAAAAAATTTCCAGAAAGTTTTTTGTGACGCTGAACGTACTGACGTTTTAAACTAGTAAATATTAAACTTTGTGACAAAACTTAGATTGGGTTAATATTTGTTTTCCAAAATCTTCAAAAATATTATTCGTGCCCTCAAGAAAATTTCCGGAAATAATTTAAGGTCTTATGATATTAAAAGAGACAACTTTGTTGAGTTTTTTCTGTTCTGTATGAAGTTATTTTTTTTAGTTTTTAAATATTTTTCATATTATTTATTTATTTAAGTATTTATTTATATATTTTATTTAGTTCTTTTAAAATCAATACTCACTTTATGCACTGTATATAAATTAACGCAAAAAAACTTAATATTTACTTGGATAAGTAAATAATATTTCTAATATACTTAAAATTTTTATTTATTTTTTTAATTTATTCTTTATTTTATTTTTATATTATTTATATTTTTTATTGTTATTATACAAAAATTAAATAAAATGTTATTTTATTAATAAATATTTTTTAGAATTACGGATTTTATTTTATTTTTATTTTTTATAGGCTTTCAAACATTTTGTATGTATTTTTATTAACCCTTTGCTAAATATCTATTTTATTAATAATTTTCATATACTATTAAACGGAAAACCCTTTCTTATTATAGAATATTTGTAAATAATTTTACACTTTCTTTGATTGAAAGAATATTTTTATAAAAACTTAAAATCACTTTAAAATATTTATAAGTTAAAATTATATTCCAAAACATAGTGCAGAGCTGGGTAATTACATGTTCTTTAAAAATAATTACAATTACAAAGTACTTTTCCAAAAGAGGAATTAATTACAATTACAAAGTACTTTTCGAAAAGAGGAATTAATTACAATTACAAAGTACATGTCGTAAAAATAGGAATTATTAATTACTTTTATAATTACTTTTACTGTTCATACAAACGAAAATGAGAACGAGACAGATTTTACTCAAATTTAGTTACAAATGCACCTCAGCAAATCATTTTTTATAACACAAAATATATTTGTTCACGACCGTGCTATAAAACCTTATTTATACATGTGCTTGCTCAAGTATAATGTTACCCATTATTCACTAGTGAATAATGAACCCTTATACACTGTATGACGTCAAAACAGCACGTATTGGTATGAAAATATTTTTTGTTCATAACACGGTAGCATACACTCCAATACACACACGCGTAATAAGTGTTGCCTATACAGAATGTACTTTGGTATATGGTATACTTTATACACAGATACACACGAATATTATTCAATACGAGTATTTTATATGAACTTTTATTTACATGCTATTCTGCAATTTTCTTTGTCTTTGCAGTCTTTTTGATTTGTAATTTTGCTAAATAGTGCTAAATAAGAAATTGTAGTTAGAAAAGTAATTGTACTTATGAGAAGTAATTGTATTTAGATAATTTAAATAATATAATTTAATATAATTACAAAGTACAATTCCTCTTCAGATTTTGCTGCAATTACAATTACAAATTACTTTGAGAAAAATATGTACTTAAATACAATTACATAGTACATGAAAAAAAAGTAATTGTAATTATTAATTACTTTTTAACTAGGAATTACCCAGCTCTGACATAGTGCCATGATTAAATAAATTAAAACCAAGTTAAAGTGATTAGAATTATAATTTTTAAAATATTCGTGCGCTCAAAAAATTTTCAGAAATAATTTAAGCTCTTGTGATATGAAAAGTGATAATTTTGTTGACTTTTTTCTGTTCTGTATAAAGTTATTTTTTTTAGTTTTTAAATATTTTTCAAATTATATATTTATTTATTTATTTTATTTAGTTTTTTTAAAATCAATACTCACTGATAAAACTTTATGCACTGTATATAAAATACCGCAAAAAAATGTGGATTAGCTGTTCTTAAAGTTAATATTTACTTGGATAAGTAAATAATATTTCTAATATATATTTTTATTTAATTTTTTATTTTATTGTTAATTTTATTTTTATATTTTTTATTTATTTTATTGTTATTTTAAGAAGTTTAAATAAAATGTTCTTTTATTAATAAATATTTTTTTAAATTACCGATTTAATTTTATTTAGGCTTTCAAACATTTTATACCTTTATATTTTTATTAACCCTTTGCTAAATATCTATTTTATTAACAATTTTCAAAATATAATACTATTAAACGGAAAACCCTTTCTTATTATAGCATATTTGTAAATAATTTTACACTTTTTTGATTGAAAGAATATTTTTATAAAAACTTAAAATCACTTTAAAATATTTATTAGTTGAAATTTTATTCCAAAACATAGTGCCATGATTAAATAAATTAAAACCAATTTAAACTTAGCATAAAGTAAATATTTGAATTATTTATAAAATTAATGTTCATTGATCAATTTTATAAAATTTTAAATTAGGTTTTTTGCTATTAAATTGTAACAGAAGCCTTGAAACGTTCTCATCATATACCTACCATTTGTATAATTGTATCCTCAATGCAGAGAAACAATTTTAGCTTCCTCTGAAAGAAATCCAAGGATACTTAAGGGATTTATAAAACTTTTCAATTTTCTTACACTAAGTTTCACTATAAAATCTTAAAAAGAACTAATATAAATCTTCAAGTTATTACACCAATGATCTTAGTTGTCGAGCTTTCAAACTAAATACAACATAATTATTTCATAAATTCAAAAATGTCTGTTGGGATACCATATATTTATAAATTTATAAAAACTATATAATTTTAACGAAGTTTAATTGTATTTCTATTGTAAGAACATAAAAAGAGAGAATACTAATATAAAAACAAATATTTTAAAAAATGGCATATTGGAAAGGTAACTTTTATTTATATACTAGCTGAATTGTCGAACTTCGTATCGCCATATTTTTTGCCTTCAATACTGTCTAAAGTCTTATATTTTAATGCATTGTAATGATTTTTTTTCATTTTTCGTTCCCAAGAGAAAACAAATGGTGCAGGTGGGTTGTCGAATTTGGAGCACGCAAAATATAACCTTATTTTTTGCAGCGAAAATGGCTTGTTCGTTTAGCCAAGCATAATTTTTATAATTCACGTCAATATTTATAAATACTTTTGGTGATAATTCTTGCCTTGATATAAGTGATAACAGAATCTTTCTTTTTCTACTTTAATTATTGTATCTTAATTTGCTTTTTTGGTAATTTAAATAGTAAGTATGGATTGATTCAAAGCGTTTTCTCGTTCAAATTCACGGTTGAATGTCATGGTGCTATTGGACGCAGACTCTCATAATCCATGCATTTTCATCATTAAGTTTAGCGGTTTGTTAAACAATTTTAGAAATATGAAAAAACTAACAAATAAACTAATTAAGAATTACTTACATTTAGATAACCTAGTAACTTTTTCAATAAAATAAATATATCGTTGATATTTTTGTTGGGTCTAAATTTCAAGAATATTTTAATATCAATTGGATGAGACATAATTTTGGCATTAATATACTAAGTGACATAAAAATCCAAACACCCAGTTTAAATAATTTTATTTTAATAAAATTTGGTGACTTTTTTATTTTACTGAACTAAACAATTGATTAAATTTTCAGCCTTATCAGTTGAAGATTCCGGTTTTTATACTGCTTTTTTTGAAATCCACTGACAATCCAAAAATGAAATATTGTAGCCGTAGTAAAGATCCAAATTTTGCGGATTTTGGTTCTTGACATTCTTTACGATTGGTTACTATGCCTAGCGTACGGAGACCTGTACGATTTCGTCAACTTAGTGAGTTTGATAGAGGTCGTATAGTGGGACTTCGGGAAGCTGGATTTTCTTTTCGGGAAATTGCAGTTAGAGTGCAAAGAAGTGTAGACACCGTGGTTAGGTGTTGTCAGGCATGGCTTCGAGAAGGCCGTACGCAATGAGCAAGGGGCTCTGGACGCCCCCGTATAACAATAGACCGTGAAGATCGCCGCCTAAGATTATTGGCCTGAGGGGACCGTTTCTCCACTACCAAGTCTATTGCAAATGAATGTTTTGCAGAACACGGAAGACCTATTGGCATGCGAAGTGTTTACCGACGGATAAGACGTTTTGGCCAGTTTTCGTAGCGACCACACTGGGTCCTCCCTTTAACTCCAGAACACCGACGTAATTGCCTTGAGTGGTACAGAGAACGACCACTCTGGAATTTGGAATGGAACAGTATTGTCTTTAGTGACGAGTCTCGATTTTGTTTAGGCATGCACGATGGTCGAGCGAGGGTTATAAGACGACGTGGTGAAAGGAAAAATCCACGGTTTTTTGTTGAAAGACATGTTCATCAAACTGTTGGAGTTATGGTCTGGGGTGCTATAGCTTATGGTTCGACATCACCTTTAATCTTCATCAGAGATAACATGAACGCGCAGCGTTATATGAAAGAAGTTTTAGAACCCCATCTTTTACCCTATCTTGACACCCTGGCAAATCCAATAAATCCATAATTGTTTATGTTTTAACATTGATTCTGTTTGTTCTATAAATGTTAAAATAAATTATTTTTTTTTCCGTTTCGGCCAGCTAGGGCCACGATGTTTCAACTCTCATAGATTTTTTTTTTTTGGATCCAGTATGCCTTCATTTTCTCTGAATGGGCTGCTTTCCGTTCCTCAGTCCATTTCGCATCGGGTCGAGCTGTGGCAGTTGTTAAGGGATGTAATGTTGTGGCAGATTTTACTAGATCTCTAAAGTTTGTCCTATCGTAGATGGAATCATAGTCGATATGTGCTTCCTGTAGGTCTTTCTTTACTATGTTTGCCCATTTGGAGTAGGAAGACTTGTGAGCGATGGAGGAATGGATTCTGTGGGACAGTCGTTGATGATCCATTCGTTCCAAATGAGCGAAGAATGTCATTCTTCTCTTCCTCATACACGTGATGATATCTTCATTGTTTAAATATAGTTCGTTGTTATGTCGTCTTCTATATTCTTCATTTTCCTTTACTGGACCTAGGATTCTTCTCAAAATTTTTCTCTCTTTGATTTCTAGTTTTCGTAACGGTCCCTTCATTGTTAGATGTAAGCACTCTGAAGCATATAAGCCAGCTGGTTTAACAACAGTATTGTAATGGCACAGTTTTAGGTTACGAGATAGGCTTCTACTTTTATATAGGTCTTTACAAATGTGATAGACACCCTCAAGTTTGGCACAGCGACTTTCAATTGCTAGCTTTTCAGAGTTGTTGGGAGTAATCCATTCACCAAGGTATTTAAATTTACTGGTTCTTTTAACCTTTTCCGAGCCAATTTTAATATGGTTTGGGGCATTTTTCATATTGGTGATGAATTCAGTTTTGTTGTAGGCAATTTGAAGGCCCGTTTTAGCTGCAATGGTCTGAAGTGTAGAAAGTTGTAATGTTGCTTCTTTAATGTTATTTGATAAGAGGGCAATATCATCTGCAAAGGCTAAACACTTTATGTCAAGGTTCTCCTTTTTATAACCAATCTGAATCCCACATGTGGAGGGTAATGAAGCAGACCATTCCCTGACTATCTTTTCCAGAACACAATTGAATAGTAAGGGAGAAATAAGGTCTCCTTGCCTTACACCAGTTTTTATATTGAAAGAGTCAGACATTTCCCCTCTGAATTTTACTTTGGAACTTGTGTTGTTTAGGGTTGCGTTAATCAAGGCAGTTGTTTTATGGTCCAAGCCAAATTCGTGGAGAGTTTTAATCAAGGTATTCCTGTTATATTAACTATCATTTTCTATTACATGTTACATTTTATCTTATATGATTTGACTTTTGTATTTCTTCATTCTGACATATTGTGTTCTTCTCTTAGAGCCTGAAGATGGTCTTGTGACCGAAATATGTTGCTGTTGTAACAATTTCATTAAATTACATACTGTGGGTTGACTTTGAGTTTTATTGCTACTATTGCTGCTAAAATAATTTAAACTGGGTGTTCTGATTATGTCACTTAGTATATATTAAGAGAAAATCGCCAAAATGAAATTAGGCATATCTATTTAAAGTTTGCCTACAAGACCACATTTATCTGTAGCTACCTATCTAAAACTTTTAAATCCATCAAAATCAAGTTAATTAAAAGTACCTACCAATTTGATTTTTTATTGTCGTTTAGATAAATTGAATTGGAGATAATATTAACAAAATATATTTTAGAATATTTTGATAATATAAATGAATGTTGATTTATAGTTACTCATAAACAAGAAAATTAATTTTTTTGTGCATGATTTTAATGTCTTAATATGATCTCAAATTGTGGAAGACCAGCGATAAAACCTTTACTAACCAGTAAACACAGAATTGCAAGACTCCATTTCGCTAAAAAATTTATCTGCGCAACGTTTCCATTCGTGCGAAAAATGCTTCTTACCACACACGTTACGTAATAAAAAATCTGCCGCCCTAGGCTCCTGCCCACTCAACATGCTGATAAATCCACCACTCTGTCAAATCATAGATTCTTGGTTATATTACTGCTAACTTTTTATTCTCTACTTTTTTTATTAACCAAAATACCAAAGAGACCTCTGAATGGTTTAAATAAACACTGAAATAACAGCAGTGTATCATTTCATTGTGGAAACTATAGAAGTAACAGTATTATTTGTTCACCTATACGCTAACATTACGAATGCTCGCCATGTGTTCTGCGCCATTCTAATTCTCACTGTATTTATCCGTGACGTGGTATATCTCGCACGCAAAACTTGAACCTGCCAATCGTACAAGACCACACAAAGAGTTGCCAGAATTCCCGTTAATGTTATCGAGATCGGCGAATGTAGCAGTCTGCTTATTTCCTGGATCGGCATTGTTTTGTGAAACATATATAGGTTTACGATCCACAGGTATATATCTACCTACACAAGACATTTTAGGGTAGGAAGGCAGTTGTTGTGGAGAAATTACCATCGTTTGTCATGCTATACGATACAATGTCGATGAATACATCACACCCGGCAAGATTCAAAGGTGTATTTTGCTGAATTGTTTTTTTAAGGATGATTATATATGTCAGCTTTCGCTCTAAAGATAGTTAACAATAAAAAACTAAACGTTTGAAGTTTTATTCAAAAGTTTAGTTGTTTATTGTACCGTTTTTATTTGTTTTAAAAATGTTATTTAAGTTTGTTGTAGAGTGATCACTGAATCTTAAAAATTTCTTTGTGTTTGACCTATATATACAGCATTACATTTTGGACAATTAATTTTGTAAACACACAATGACATTCATATACTACATATTTGTGATAAAAAACAAAATTTAGATTTTCTAGAAGAACTTGAAATTAAAACACATCTAGCAGATCAACAATTTAAAGTACCTAGTTAATGAACAAATAAATCTTCGAAGTTCTCCTCTATTAAACTGTTTACTTTGATTGAGTCATCATTTTATACATACACTGGACGGCTAATTTATGGAATATTATCATTATATCGAGAACCGTCGAGTTTTGAGGGTATTCCCGAAACAGTAGTAAGGATGACGTCACCGGTGTGGGTGTAGTGACGTAATCGTTAATTTTTGTAAATAGAAATCGTTACAATGCGACACCTCATTTGAAGGAGAATTTAATTCTCTATTTAACGACATTACATTTGTAACTAAAATATTTTTTTAAGGGTACAGAAACATTTCTTTTTTATTTAAATTCATAACGTACCTTAAAGTAACCAAATTATGCATAATAAATATTTTAAATTAAATATTCGAAATGCCCTCCATCGGTTTCTTGACAATATGCGAATCTACGGGACACATTCATCAAGTACATTGCGGATGACTTCTGGAGTAATGAGACTCATTTCATGCCTAATTCTATCTTTTAAGTTCTGTAAATTTTGGGGTCTATTGACATAAACTTTTGATTTTATGTAACCCCACAGGAAAAAGTCTAGAGGTGTTAGATCTGGCGACCTTGCTGGCCACTCTATAAAACCTCGTCTTCCGATCCATCTCCTGGGAAAGCAATTATTTAAAAATTGACGTACTTCACGTGCGTAATGCGGAGGGGCTCCATCTCGTTGAAACCAGATATTGTCACAAGGTAAATTTGCATTATTGGCATTTGCATACATGTTAGCAAGGACAGGTATAAGTTGATTTCTCAAAAAAGTTAAATAACGTTCTCCTGTTAGATTTTCTTCATAGAAAAAAGGGCCAATGATTCTGACATCGATGATTCCTGCCTATACATTCACTTTCTGAGGATATTGCATGTGTGCCTCAGTCATCCAATGTGGGTTTTCTTGACTCCAATAACTGCAATTTTGACGATTCACGGTACCATGTAAAAAAAATGTGACTTCATCGGAAAAGAGGATTTGATTGATGAAACGTGGATTGCCGATACATAAATCCTGCATAATTTCAGAAAATTGAAGCCTGCGATCGGAATCGTCGTCGTTTAATTCCTGGTGTAGTTGAATTTTGTAGGGATGGTATTTTTCTTTTTTTTTAATACGTAATACCGATCGTTGGAAAACTCCAGCATATTCACCCATTTGTGTTGAACTACTGTGAGGATTGTCAAGGACAGTTAATAAAACATCAAGTTTCACATTGTCTTCAATTTTAGGACGCCCAGCGTTTGGAATATGTTTAACGTGCCCAGTTTCTCCAAATTTTCGGACTATTTTACTTACTGTTGATTGGCTGATGGGTCTGTCTGGATATTTTGCGTTGAATAAATTGCATACCTCGTTCTGTGTTCTTTTTTTATCTCCACATCCGCTAAGAATTAATATTTCTATGCGTTGTTTTTCATTTAGGTGAGCCATAATTTAGTATTCAAAAGTAAAAAATTACAATTAACAACTGATGACAGTTCTCAAAATCAAAAAATATTTACGACAATAAATATTACAGTAACTATGCCAATATCACTTGCTTGATTAAACATTTGACAAAAAGTTTCAGTGTTTATGAGATAACTTTTTGTGTCCATTATTATTTTTACTTATTTTTGCTTTTTTAAGTATTTATTTTAGAAAGTCATGGCAGGAACCGATGGATGGCATTTGGAACATTTAATTTAAAATAATTATTATGCATAATTTGGTTACTTTAAAGGACGTTATGGATTAAATCATTAGTTGTAATTTGGTTGAATTTAAATAAAAAAAATGTTTTTGTACCCTTAAAAAATATTTTAGTTACAAATGTAATGTCGTTAAATGGAGAATTAAATTCTCCTTCAAATGAGGTGTCGCATTATACCGATTTCTATTTAAAAAAATTAACGATTACGTCACTACACCCACACCGGTGACGTCATCCTTACTCCATGTACGTTATAAGATGGGTTTTTTATAACAAAAATCGACCTGTTTCGGGATTACTCTCGGTTCTTGAAATAATGATAATATTCCATAAATTAGCCGTCCACTGTAGATAAGACATTATTGTAACATAAAATATATTAGATTATTGTAAAGATCAGCATGATATAGTTTTTTCCTGGTTTTTTTATATCATCGCACAGTTATACTGATCTTAGAGGGAAATACATCCAGGATAATCCCTTATGGCTAATAGGCTAGGCTATTACTTTCTTACTTGTTCTAGTCTCAATACTACTTGATCAACTTTGAAAAAGCAAAATGTAACTTCAATATGTTAATCTGACGATGCTAGTTTTTAGCGAAACAGCTGTAATTGCATTTAAAAACGTATTTTGCGAATAAATAGTTCAACCGTTCAGTTATTTATTGTTAGGATGGACTTCCACAAAGTAAAGGTTACTACAATCAATATCGTTGAATCTATCACATTGAAGTGAAATAGTCTAATGTGAACATGCATTCAACCATATTGCTCTATCGATTTGCGTTTCAGTAAAAGTGAAACGCATTTCTATTTTTCGTGGTTCTACGAGACTGATTCAATAAAATTGAACAGTGGTTGACCGTAAGAACTTTAGTGTTTAATTTCATTGAAAGACCATTGTGGTTGTTTTGAGGTTATGTTTTGCTGTCGTGTTTTTATGAATATATTTTTGCTCTCTTCAGAGACAGAAAATTTTATTTTGTGTTAAAAAAGTCTAACTTTAAGTGGAGGGATGATCATATCCCAAAATTTTTAGAATTATACCAAAAGGAAGAGTGCACTAGCTAAATATCTTAAAACTACTTGTAATTTGAGTTTTGAGTTTTTTTCTGAATAAAAGGTGACACTTTTTTTAAAAGTTCTTCAAATTTCTCTTCAGACATTCGTACATGATTTTTGTAGGCATCTAGATCACCTGTTGCCCATTTTACTAGCAGCATTGCTGAAGTACCTTCAGAACTACGTTTTAGGATCCACTCTCTGACCCACCAACGACGAGGTTTTCTATTTTTCTGCTTTTTGGTTGCTGTTAATAAATGTTGGCACATAATACGAACGTCACCACGCACTATTTTCTTCTTGGCAGCCGTTTTTAAAACTGACACATTCAATGCTCCTGAAACAAGAGAATAAATTTCCCATTCAATGCTATGTTCAATTGGATAGAATCGATCAATGAAATTAAATAATGAGAACGCGCCATAAGTCTATGAAGGTCGTTTCTAGAGCTATGTTAGTTCTTCCAGGTATTTTGAATAATTTTCCTACCACGCATTGTTTGATTATATTTTAAAAATGTAAGTTTAATACACATATGATGCAAATTTATCGAAGTAATTAAAGTAATCGACATAGAAAGGGTGGGATTGAAGGTTTTATTATGTTGTTATTGCTTCTGTTCACGCCATCATATTTTTAAGGAAATGTTTTGTAAAATGTCTGTTTATAATATCAAAACAAACAGATGTCGATGTTTTTAACGTAATTTATTAATAATACACTTTTTATTTTTTCTAAAAAACGTCAAATTGTTATTACAACAATAAGAATGTTTCGATTTTTTAATTTAGAGTGGGGACCCTATCAGGTTAGTCAACTCTATATACACATCCGATCTACAGTTAATTTTTTCATACAGATAATATTGTGGCGGATGATCCTAACCTTACTTAGAAGAAGTTATCTTCATTCTTGTTGGTTTTTTACTCCTAACAGTAAGAAATACTCCTTTAATCCTCAACTCTTTCATTCTACTTAGGGGTTTTAACTCCAAAATTTAACGATTTGTTTGTTATCAACCAAATAATAAGTCATACTTCACTTGTTTAAAGAACGTTTCTAGATTTTTATTTAATCAAAAAATGAGTTTATTTTACGTAATTTTTACGTTTAATTTAACTTCAATGTCCCTAAAATTAATGTTAATGGATGTCGACCTAATAAGAATAGTGTTTTTTTATGACTTTTGTGGAACATTTAATTTGACTTTTAGCTTTCAAGATGACTGATTATGTTGTTGAATGCGCTTAGCTAATAAATTGTTAAATTTTCAACGCCTTATGACTTTTGTAAGTACTTTCATTCTAGTTTAATTCAGTTTATTTCAATTTATATTAATAATATTTTTTTCCTTATTTAAGTTATTAAAAATGTATTAAATTACTAATAGTTTACTATTATAAAGATAATTTCTTGTTTACTAGTTACAGTCTTAAAAGAATAAGATATATTTTAAGTTAAAACGCGATAACGTTTTTGCTTGTTTTGTTCAGTTAAAAAGCTTTTTTTATTTTATTTAATTTAATGATTCTGTGTACAAAATTTTTCATTGTTTTTTCATTGTTTTTATTAATTTCGATGTTAGTAAACAAGATTATGAATTTATTATAAATAGTCACATTTTGCGTTTTAAAATGTCTTTGATATTTGATCTTTGATTTTTGGTCTTTGATTGTTCGTCTTTAATTTTTGGTTCTTGATTATGATTATTAATTATAAAGTTTAAGAAAATTATTGTTGAAAATTATAGTATTTTGTCAAACAGTTAAATTAATTTTTAAAAAGATCATCGTCGAATTCATTAACATAAATTACAACGAACTATACCATGTAGGGTTTATTATGAATTGTACAGGGTGAAATTTTGAAATTATTGTTTAACTGTTCAGTTATTTATTGTTCTTAATTTTGTTTAAGATAGTAAATACATAAAATACTTGACGTAATTGATTTTGTACATTAAAACAAATGCTTAAAATATTCTCCACCTTGTTGTTGGCAGTAGCACAGTCTCCTATAAAAGTCGTCCCAAACTTTGTTTAAAGTTTGAGGTGAAATAGCCCGTATTTCCGTAGTTATCCTTTCTTTGAGGATAGTCGGCTGTGTTGCATATACTTTGTTCTTGAGATAACCCCATAGAAAACTATCCAAGGGCGTAAGGTCCGGCAATCTAGCTGGCCACTCGATAGTGCCTTTTCGTTCAATCCATTTATTGGGAAAAATTTCATTCAAGTAATTTCTTACAATTAAAGCTTAATGGGGTGTTGCTCCGTCCTGTTGGAACCAGTTATTTTCATGCGATTGGTTCAGATGTATTGCGTTGGGATATAAGTTGGCCAATTCAGAAACAGCTTCGTCTCTAATCATGCTTAAATATTTTTCGGCTGTCAAATTTCCATATACAAAAATAGGACCAATAATATGATCACCAATGATACCTGCCCAAACGTTCAAGTTTTGAGGGTACTGAGTATGTGTCTCACGCATCCAATGAGGATTCTCCTCTGACCAATATCTACAGTTTTGTCTGTTGATTCATCGGAAAAAAGAATTGTACCAACAGCTATTTCATTTTCGTTCAATGTATTCATAATTTTTTCGCACAAATTCATTCTACGATCTGGATCGTCTTCTATTAGTTCTTGCACAAAAGTCAATTTATATGGATGAATTTTTCTTTATGGAAACACCTTAGGACAATTATGTGACTCACATTATTTTGACGAGAAATTTGACGTGTACTTGACGTTGGATTCTCCACGACACTTAACATAATATCCACTTTCACATCATCTTCAATGAAGTGCGGTTTTTTCTTCAATGGTTTGACATGTCCAAGTTCTCTGAATTGTGCATAAATTTTATACACAGTACCTTGTGAAATATTAGGCAACCGAGGATACGTCGACCGCCGTAATATCGCTTTTATTGCACTTGACCTTCCGTTAGGTTTCTTTGGCTTTCCGTCCTAACGCAGCTATGAAACTATTTTACCTAAGCAATACGTTAAATCGGCTATTCTGCCATTAAAATTAAATACCTGGGGTTCTACATCTTTCGTTAGATATTTGGCAGTTTTGACAGCTGGATTAGTTTTTTCATCGCCAGGAAACTGGATAGCAGAAAAGCCATGAAATACATGGCCATGACTAGAAAAGACTTGTGGCATCCTTATTGGTCAATGATGAAACAGTTGAACACGTCCATTGTGAATGTTGGCACTCTAATAAGATTCTCTGTATACGGCGAGAATTGACACCTGACAACCAAAGGGAGCTGTTTACTGACGACGTTACCATCTACTTCAAAAATTTATGGCTGACGAGATAGTAGTTGAGCTCAACTTCAGGACGCACAATGGCCCAATTTGTTACAGATACAGATACAGATAATCTAGCAGACTTCTAGGTGATTGTAACAGTCTGTTCTAAAAACCAACCCTCTAAATTTCATGACAATATCGAAGGCATCATACCAAAAAAACAGTTACTGATGTTGTTAAAAATTAGAAAAAAGATAAAGTGATTTTACTTAAGCTTAAGATTAGTCTGATTAGCAGCTTGTACATTTTTTATTCCACCGCTGACGTTATTACTTAAATTATTTTATACCGTTATATTATTAAAAGTAACCGCTCAGTTTTGAGAGGAAAGTAATATTTCAAAGTGAAAGTACGTTTCATGTCATAAAAAAAGTTTTTAAAAGAAAGTTTCCTTACTAATGAAAGTGATCGTTATAATGGAAGTTTATGGGTGCATTCTTTTATTTCCAGTTGACCCATATCCTTTCTTTCGTTTATCCAAAAAGTATGTTCTATTAAATCTTGTTTTTAAAATGTTCTTACAACATTGCTATTGATATAGTTAAAACGAAAACGATTTTCAACGAATTGTCAGATAAGAAATGAATGTAACGGTTTAGTTGGCTGAAAAAAGGAACAAGTAATACAATAAAATGGATATTTAGAGGTAATAAAAGGAATAGAAGATCGTCGATATCCTGGAGGTTTTGGCTTAAGAGGGTGTCCGTCAGTTTCGGCCGTAGAATGATGTTACTGACGGGAATAAGAATGAGTGTTTTATAATGAACGAGTTTATTTTAAATTGAATTTAAGAACTGTGATAGTCAATTTTGTCAGTATTATTTTTTACCATAAACTAAGTATTGTGGCTAACCTAACCTTTCACGTTTTTTGAAGCACCACCACGGTTATCGAAGTTTAAGACTATTTTTGAACTATTTATAAATATCCAACGAAAACAAAGTTGTTTACAATAAAGTATTCATGCAAAATTAAATATATTGAAGTAGAACTAATGTAGAAGGATTTTGTATTATCAATTCCCGCATTGCATGGATGTTTTGTGGCACTACAACCGATTTTGGACAACCTTCACTGAATTCGCTGGCGACTGAACTGACTACTAATAAAATCTCCAAAACCAGAGAGTTCTTTGTCACATTATTATTGGGATAATCCAGGCAAACGTTTAAAAAAATATCAAGCGAAAACTTTCCCTTGAAATATCCATTTTTTCGCTAAAATTGATTTTCTTAACTAACTGTAAACAAAGCAAATAGCACTGCATCAAACCATTCTGAGTAAGTTCATGCTAAACCATGTCACACTTTATCAAAGTGTTGCTAGATTTTAGCTATTGTAATTGTGTTACCAGTTCTCTAATGTCCATAGAGCTTTTACTAATAGTATATTGTAAAACAAGTGTCATAAAGACAGATTTTGTAGTAACAGTGCAAAGCCAAATCAGTCATTGTGATACGAGTTTTACATACTATTTTTATAATTCGCGTCCAGAAACCTTTTTAACAGAATATAAAAAATTAAATTGCAGTTAGCGATTTTAATCTTGATTTGTTGATGTTGGTATTACAGATTTGAATTTGACAGCTAACAGTATTTTAAAAATATAATTTCAAATAATTTACATTTACATAAAGTATTAAAAAGAAAATGTACATTATTTTGTTTTCTTTAGAATTAATAAAAGGATTCACTGAAAAATTAACTGAAAATAGAAGAATATCAATCAAATGTCACACAACATGTGTCTGGTTTTTCTATATCATTGCACAGTTATACTGATCTTAGAGGTAAATATTGTAATATGCGTTGAGCGTCAATTTGTGATATGATTTAAATGTTGAGAGTGAATTTATAAAAATATTTTGTTAACTTTTAATAAATAACAATACACCAAAAAAATATAATTTACAATAAAACAACTATTAATCTTAATTTCGTCTTTAATTAGTTGTAAATAATATTTCAATAATTAAGAAAATTTATAAATATTTATCACCAAAAATTATTATACTTAAATACCTCGGCTAGGGGTGAGTAAGTTCATTAGCTCTGACTATATTATAATAATTGTTTCTCTAAGAAATAATAAGGGCGCCACTGAAATCTTTTTATTTTTTATGATACTGCTAAGTTGTTTTAAGTTGAGTTATTTAAGTAAGTATCATAAGATGACAGAAAGATGTCTATGGAAAGAACTTTATATGAAAAAAATTAAATTAAAATGTACCAACTGATAAAAGATAAATAGATTTCCTTGGTGCTAATATGAATGAATTTGATAATAAGTTACAAAAAAAAATAATCCTCAAACAGTTATTTCAAACGATATAGATAAATATAAATTTAGATAAAAAAGAAAAATACGTGAACAGTAAACTTGATATATAACAATAAAACTTATACCAGTTGACGAACCTTCGCCGTACCTTGGGGTCGCTACGGCACTGTCTCGGTGGTTCAAAATGTCTAAGGATGATCACGAGTTGAGGGATGATCAATTCTTAGAGATGATCAAGTTGTTCAGGTTTAATTACTGCCCAAGTTGTAGAGATGATCCAGATAAAAATGTTCGTGCTTAAGAGATCTTCAAGTTTATGAGCTATTCAAGTTTACAAGATGCCTCAAGTTTAGAATTGTTCGAGTTTACTGTATTATATTCCAACTTTCTGAAAATTACCAGTGTCAAACACGTGTAACATTTACTTTTTCTGGCACAAAAAGTACAAATCAGCAGAGTCCGAAATTTACAGTTAGATGATAACGTATTACAATAGATTACAAAAGATACATTCTTACATTAAATTTACTTTACAACAACCTTACATATTAATTAAAATTCCAGAAATGTACTTTCACTAGCCATTTTGTATTTTTTCTTTATAAAAAAATTATTATTAATACTTTTAAATTACCATAAAAAGATACTTCGAATAATAAAGAAATATGTTGAAATTCTCATCTGATATAATAAAATATAATATGACTTTTGATGTTTTATAAATATTTTAACAAAAAGGAATTATAAAATTGGGAAAAAACATACATGTACTGAACTTCCAACTGTAGAGACCGTATTCATTATTTTATTATTAAGAATTCTTTCGGAAAGATGGAGTTCGCGGTACTAATTTAAATACCTACATATTAAGGATACCAGGTGCTTAAAATGTTAACAAATACTGTTACAATATATCCAGGATAATGCCTTAGGGCTAATAACATCTAGACTTTAATATTGTTAAGTCTTATTACTTTCATACCTGGTCTGGTCCATGAATAATTCTTGGAAAGTCTTTCTGTAGTGGACTGGTAAATATGCGAATCCTGACTTTAGGAGAAGAATATCCATTGGCAAGGGACTACATGAAGGTTACAGTCTCAAAGCTTATAGACTTCGTTAAGAGAGTCGGACTGGGGGATGTAATCTAGTTTTTCGAGGACCACAATAGATCTGAAAAGGTCGCAGTGGAATAGGCTTATGGCCACCTCTTAAACATCTATCTATCTATCTACCTGGTCTGGTCCATGAATAATTCTTGGAAAGTCTTTCTGTAGTGGATATAAAAACCATCTGAGCCTTCCTCTTATGGTATGTAACCTAGGATAAAACCTAAATAAGTATAAACAGAATTGGAGCCTAAATTGTTTCTTTGAAGTTTATTTTTGTTTCTTTTTGTCAACACAAAAATTTAAATTATTCAAAGGGATCATCGGGAGTAACAAAAAAGTACTTAAAAATCAATCGCACATAGTGATATTTATAGATTTGATTGGCCATATTGTTAATAGGACATTATTATTTTTATTATTTTTGATTTGTGAAATGTTTAAATTTAGAAATTGGGCTTGATAAACTTAAGAACTACTATTTCTTCAATGACATTGATAATCTTATTTTGTCTATGAACCAAAGATGTAGAACAGTAATAAATCAACATGGAGCTCACACTTTGTTTTGTTTTTGATTCAAATACTTTGGTACAGACGTGAAATGCAAAAAAACAAGTAGGTAGGCATATTTATAATAAAAAATAAGGTTGTTTCCAATAAAACCGGAAATACAATTTTAAGGCATTCATTAGGTTCAATATTTTATCTATATATGAAACTGGACATTCATTACTGTGATTAATTTTAATAAGCACGTAAAAAATATTCAGGATTTATCTACCTCTATATATTTATGATTTTAATTATCGCTAATCGGAAATAATCCCTCTATGTATAATCCAGAATAAATTATTAATTTGTAATGACGCACGTCCGATGTACAAATAGGGTCTTAATTATTCCAACAATATAGTTTCTATTAAAAAAAAGTGGCAATTGTGTGGATAATTATAACTCGGTAAATTTATGTTAAAAGATCAATTAATTTTGGTTATCCAAATGGAAGTAAATCAATAAATGAGTAATAAATATCATAATGTTTGAATTGTATTTAATTCTTTGTCACTTTTACCTTTAATATCTAAAATGTATTTAATTCTAACAGTTTGCATGTTGTTAATGAGCTTGTTAATTGCCTTAATTTTAATAATATAGACAATCGCATTCATGTATAATAATTTTCATTTGTGAATACAAAAAGTGTAGTTTGCTATCGGCTAAATAGGAAGGAACATAAACATAACATAAATACAAGTGGATAAAAAAATCCAATAAATAACGTTACCGTAATAACGCTCATTTACCGTTTGTTAATCAAAAGTTGCGCGTCAGTTTGACAAATGTAAATGTCAAAAACAGGAAGAATTAAACAGCATATAATACACTTCTCCAATAAATTAACGCACCACTTTAAAAATTAAAATATTTTATTAGCGTTAATAAAAATTCTCATTATAGTGTTATATTTTGGAAGTCCCTTGTATATGGTATTCGTAAACTTGATATTTCGAGGGCTAAAAACTATAGGGTTCCAAGCTCCACAGACATAAATTTTCAGGAGACGAATTTTAAAGTTTATGTGGTTCTAAATCAATTATTACAAGAGGAAGCTGGCACAACTAGGGCTTAAAACTTAATTAGATATTTTGACAATACCTTCCTACAATATCATTACTTTCATCACAACTGCAGGTATTGTTTTAGTATTTTTGTTAAATTGCCTCAAATTTACTTGGAACCTTATGGCGCTGTAAGCAGTGTACTTAGAACCTTATTAGAGTCCCCAAATTCAAAGAAGGTAAAAAAGTTAAACAAAAATGTTGGTACATTTCGCCGTCAAGATATAAAACACAAGACATCCATTTGGTGCCTAATCGTAGCCGACTTAATGACAAAGGGTCTTTACGATGATTTTTTCCTATTAAAGCAATATGCATCACAAATTCTTGAACAGGCTCTCCAACTTTATGTTTCCGAGTCTTCAATTAAGACTTATAGACCGGCTTTAGAACAGCATGCTCATAACGCATTTCCATTTGTTTCTGTAACATTAAGGACTGAAACATCTCTTCTTGTTCAGAACTTATCTGTTAGTCCACCTCTTCTCGTTGAGGATTCTTGTTTAGGATTAGTTATTTTTATTCATTGATTATAAGTCAATCGAGTCATTTGCTGTAAGACTTCAGCTCTTTGATTGATTTGCCTCGTCTTTTTGACTGGATATTTGCTGTGATAACTTGCTGCTGAATGATTTATTGTCGATTGCTCTTACTTTTTATGTCTCTAGGATTCTGGAATTTTTACCAGTTATTTCAATTATTTATATATCTGTATTATGTTTTAATCTTTTGTACCCTATTTTATGCCGGTATTAATTATGTAGTAGAATATTTTCTATTGATCTATGTTATTTTTATTGTACAGAATAAAGTGTAATTTGTCTGTATAATCTGGTGTTATGTAACAAACAATAAGCTAAAAAAGTGATGTATGACCATTTTAATATACCAACATGAATTACCGATTAATGATGATGAATGAAAATATTTGTAAACGCTATGGTGTTTTTTTAACGATATTCATTACTTTATTTCCATTTGTCAAAGTAGTTGTTCCCCTTGCTCTTTTCTGATATACCTATATTTTTAGGGTAATATGTGGTCCAATAATTTTTTAGTTACCTTGAATTTGTAAATGTAAAGCATACATTTACATAATTATGAAGCTTGCTTGCAACGCCATAGTTGAACATATGTATTGCAAAAATTAATTCATAAATATTTTTTTTATATACGGTTTTGTTTATTTTGGCATTTATTGTATTTTTAATTTGATCGTAGAAAAAATATAGTGTGCAACTCTTGCAGACAACATACTCCACACTCCATATAATGGCGAATGCGAGTTACAGCTTCCACCAATTATACAAAAACTACCATACGTATTATAATATTAACAAGTTAAAACATTAATACTAATTTCAATTTTGCTGATCGTTTTTTTCATGATTACGAAGTTGAATCTTTGCAACATTATATTAGTGGCTATTACACACGAAATCGCAACACGAGCCGGAGGCCAGAGTTGTAACATCTGAGTGTGTAATAGCCATTATGCGCGTGTTGAATACTATACTTTATCCACAACTTTGTATATAAGTTTATAAAAAAAATGCAAAATATATTTCAAATGAACAATATTTTTTACCAATGGATACTTTATTAATACACAATAAATTTATGTTTATTTACTTACATAATAATTATTATTAGTTACATTACAATTGTTCAAATTCATGCCATGGATAACTTTGTCTGCCATCTGAGTCTGATTGAAATTATGGGGCTTGGACTGGCACTAGAGCTAGTAAAGTGTGTTCAACAATATTTTGCCCACAATAAAAGGGGACTGATCGTTATAATAAACTTCTTAGGTACTTTTATCTCAGGTATTGGCAATTAAAGATTGGGTAAACAATGCAGGTTAGGATTAAATTTACAAAAATAATTATTTAATAGAAACGCTTATTAAAGGATATTCATAATAAAATTTAGTAAAATTTTAAATATGTTAATATATCAATTCAGTTTCACTATCACTATCGTCGTCTATATTAACTATAAGGGGTTCTGAAATGCCCTGTATGAATCCTCCACTTTTATAACATGGTTTATTGTTCTTTTCTAACAGTCAGCATCTGGGTCATCTATATTTTGCCGGATTAATGCAATTACAGAAGGACATAATGTTTAATAGGTATAGTATTTTAGGTCTGCACTTTGTCCTTTAGTAAGGAGGAAGACGAAGAACTGTATGTCCTTTGGATGCTGCATTTGTGTCACAAACATATGTCATCTGTATGTTAAATGTCCTTAGAACCTCTAAAAGCTGCGTTTTTTTATAACCTTCTTCAAAGTGCATACTGTTTTGGAGCATAAATTATGCTGTCATCTATATAACCTTCGGCAACTATGGTTGATTTCCATCCCCCCAACTGCTTTACTTCTGTAATGTCACCGCCTGCACTAACGCAAATGGTTGCAGATGATCTTCGGAACGAATGTCCTGTGTACAATTGTGGATTCTTTAATTTTAAAAATGTAGCAATGTGCTCTCCCATAGAAGATAATTTGTTAATACCTACTCTCTGAATAGTGCATTTGTCATTCTGATAATTTAAAAATAATGATAGGCATTTAACATGAGATGGGCGAAGATTTATATAATTTTTGCAAATATCGTAAAATTCACCTGATATAGTAAATGATCTAGGAATCTTTGTTTTTGTGAAAGGTATTTTCACTATAAGAGCACCATTGTAATCTTTATTTTCAGTTTTCATAGAATATAATTCATTAGATCGGCAAGCTCCCATTAGCCCCATGATTAAGGTAACCTAAAAATAATTTGATTAAATTGGAAAGTTCTAAGCTGAAAATTGCGTTATTGTAAGAATACCTTTGTCATTAGATAGGTATGATCGGGCGGTTCTTTAATAAATTTACTGATTTCTTCGGGGGTAGATTTTTTCGGTGGATGGCCCTCGGACAGACGTTTTAAGAATGCCTGTAACTTCATGTAAGTCTCTATGGTAAATATTCAATGTACTTTTCAGCATAGAATAATGTGCCTACAATAATGATGACTTGTATTTTTTTGCAAGTTCAACAAAATACACTGGGATAACATTTTCAGAAAAAGACGATGTTTTTTGTGCCAGTTGCCAATCGATGAATCTTTTGTACACCGCATCATATTTACCTTTTGACTTGTTAGGTAGGAGATTTTCTGTAGCGCTAGCCACTAATTTTAGAATGTCTGGCGATGTACAAGACATATAGTCTAAATCTGAATCACTATTAGACATTTTTCTAATAATACCAGAGAATGTACACACCAAGTAACTCACAAACTAATTGACAGTATATCTACAAATACAATGACAAGTAAATTTACAAATTTGACGTAACGATTGAGTAATATTATTCTATCGTACTGTCATTATTATTCAATTCTAGATGGTAATGTATGGAATTACTTGATAAAAATTGCATATTTAACAGATATATTAATTAATAGTTGTGGATAATAGTATATTATTACAGGAGCAAGTAAAGAAGGTTTTTATTCATTTGAGTGGATAAAAACCTTTGCTTGCGAGTATAATACTATACTTTATCTACGATCAAGTATATAAAAACATATATTGGTTCTATTAAACTTAATTTACATTGTCATTTTTATTATAAATATTAAACTTCTTTATTTGTTCAGGGGTTAAAGTTTTGGCGTTTTTAGGTGTATATGCCTCGGATTTTCGTTTCAAAAATGCTTGAATTTTTTTATAATTCCCAATATTTATACCGTGATGAATGATAACTCCAAAGAAAAGAAGATGAATATTTTTCTGCCAGCATCACAAAATAACTCAATACAATATTTTCAGAAAACGATGTTGTATTTTGTTCTGCTCGCCACTTTAAAAACTTTTCATAAACACATTCGTACTTGTGCCGTGATTTTTGTGGTAGAAGATTTTCTATTGCAGTCGTTGCAATATTGCGAATGTCAGGTGGCGTACAGGACATCTCGTTCTCTTCTGTCGACATTTTCTTCAGTCACAGTCACAAAAAACTACCTTAAAACCCACGAATTTCACTTTGTACGTTTTTGCTGTCAATTGTGTGATTTTGTTTGTTTGAATTTTTGGTTGTCACCGTAGCAACTGAAAGCTGTTGCCAACGTAATAATGGGGAAAATATAAAAATCCCAATATGTCCGGTCCTCATTCCAGTGGATAAAAGTTCCTGTCAATTTTACCCACAGCTGAGAACCAATCAAAGCTCTCCTTTAGGTTATCGACGGGTAAAATGAAAATTTAAAGTGGGGTTTTCACATCAATAAAGTTTGTATTATGCTATGATCGTAGATAAAATATTTTAAAACATTACCATTTGATAATTTAAATTTCAAAACTGTCAAATGTTATAAATTACACGCAGTGCTTCCAACATACTTTTTAGAATCAAAATTTTCGTAATTTACATATAAATAATAAATTGATTTAAAAAATAATAAAATGGCAATATATAAAAAATATTATAAACAACTTATTTCATATGGCTGTTGTGACAGTCGTTCTTTAAACTTGAACTAGTTTCATAACAGAAAGCCATATGAAATGCGTTGTTTAATATACTAGTTAAACTATTTATTCTAATAATTTACCTATTATAATAAATTTCGTAATATTTGCATGGATTTGAAATACATATTTTCCATCAGATATAAATGTGTTTAATGGAAAATAGTTAAGGACATTAGCAAAAGTATAAAGAAAAATTACTTGAATAACGAGCAGACATTTTCTTTAACGACCTATTCAATGAAAAAAAGGGAGATTCGAGAAGCTAGATTAAATTTTTGTAGCTTTAAATTAATCCTTGCTTGTAGATTTTAAATTCATTGACTCGCTGGGTTCTTTCACTATAGCTTAGAAAAAACCTCTCCTGTTTAGAATATCTAATATTACAATCTATACAGCCACATAAAGTGGAAAAATAATGGTGGTTTCAGGTATAAAATTGCATTTTGTGATGTCATTTTCGACTACCTATTTGAATGATTTATTATTTTAATAAACAATCCGTAACGAAACACACAAAATTTAAAAGCCTTTTATTTGTATATGTATAAATTGATAGTGTAAATAACTGCGAAAAACCTTTTTGGTAGTTTTTTTTTGAGGTCGAAAGATATTTCCATTAAATACAACCGGATACTAATGGATTTTTAATTCTATAATTTGCATTTTTTATGCACCTAGTCTGTGCCTATATTTTTACCTAAAAAGCAGACGAACGTGATGGCATTTTGTGTTGTTAATTAATCCTAAAAGATAAAACTAGCAGATTGGTACTTAGCCAAAAATTTAAGTTAATAATTGATAGAAATTAAAAAAATATCAGGTAACCAGCTCTATTTCTTATATGATTATACCGGGTTAGTCAAAATAACTGCAAAAAAATGTAAGACGTAACTCCTTGTTAAAAATTGATAAATCATTTGATAAAAAATTATTATTTTTTGCAATTCTATGGAATAGATAACTGAGTCAGTTTATGATTATTGATATTTGTAAAGTCTGTAAGTTTTATATGTGTTACACTCAAGAATTTTTAACAAGCAAGTGTATTTAAGGTAATGTTTACAACATTTTACGATTTAATTACGTTTCTTAGCCGCCAACTGCAAATAAACTAACTATAGCATCCTAAAAACGTTTCGGTTTATTGTGGTTTTATATTTTTTTGTCTTTAAGTTTATGCTTTTCGAAATGAAAATATATAAATAATTAAAATTGTACAAAATGAATTACATAAGTACACCAAACAATTTGTGTTCATTTTTATACTGTTTATGATTGTTTTTCAAACAAAATTGTTTGTCTAACTGTCGTTTCATGTTAATTAACAGTTTTGTCGAATAGTTTTCCATGTTTTCATAAATAAAGCGCAATATTTTGAAGTTTCAACCTATTCGTAATTAACATTTCCATTACACTATTCTCATTTTCAGCATACATTCAATTTACCTATTAGTCGCAGATACGTTGTATAAAGAAAACGAATTCAAATTTAATGAATTGAAAGTACTTATAAATAGGTTAATCATAAATTATTCATAATAAAAACATACAAATTGTTTGGGTGATTTAGGAACAAAATCCAGATAGTCATTTTTGTAATTGAGGTCACATAATCGATTTTAATTACGCCTATTCTAGTGAAATCTCTTATAAAATTTTCATTTATTTCAATGTTTCGATTTTGACGTACAAAATGGATTTCTAATAATTTACTGCGCTACTTAGTTATCATTTAAAATGAATTTTTGCTGAAATTTATTGTATTATACTTTACTTTGTGGAAGTCCATCTTACTAAGAACATAAAAATAAAACTTTTTAACATAACATTTCAATTTTCATTTAAAAAATTGCTTTTTTAACTCAATAAAAGTGACATTTTGTTTTATCAAGGTTTCCAGTTTTACCTAATGTTGATTAAGTACTGTTAAGACTAGATCAAGTATGGAAGTAAAAGAACTTTCTAACTGAACATGATAGAATCCCAGCGTCTCAATACGGTTTTGTACCAGGCAGGTCTGTGGTGACGAATATGTTGTGCGTAAATGATTGGTCTCTAGCTTTGGACAGTAAACAACCGGTGGACATTATATACTTGGACTTTTCCAAAGCATTTGATCGCGTTCCGACTAAACGTCTACTGTTTAAACTCGAACATAACGGAGTTAGAGGCAACCTGCTTAATTGGATTGAAGCTTTCTTGACTAATCGGAAGTTTTGTGTTCGTATTGGAGACTCCTTCTCCTCAATGTTTGATGTGTTAAGTGGGGTGCCACAAGGATCGGTTTTAGGACCTGTTCTCTTTCTAGTGTACGTAGCAGATCTGCCACTTAGCGTCGAAAGCAACATTTCCGTCTTTGCCGATGATACAAAATTATATGCCAACCCTATATCTGAACATGACAGACTCCAAGCTGATTTGCACAGTGTATCGAAATGGGTGGATGTCTGGCTTTTACCTTTAAATGCATCAAAGTGCTCAGTGCTCCACCTTGGTAAAAATAATCCACGAAATAGGTATGTACTCTCTAACACAAACTTGGAAACTGTTTCTCAGCAGAGAGATTTGGGAATACTTGTCACAGAAACATTATCGTGGTCCGAACACATTCAGTATATTTGCAGTAAAGCTAAAAGTGTCATTTTGCAAAAGTTCTCCTCAAAATTTTGCGAATATTTTTAATACCTACGTGAGTTAAACTTTGGAGTTTGCTGGTCCTGTGTGGAATACGGACTGGGCACGGGATTCCACTCGTCTTGAATCGGTACAAAGGTGGGCAACTAGGATTCCATACGGGATACGTCGTCCGTCCTATGAAGAACGTTTAAGATCGGTTGGCTGTACGACATTCGAGGATAGAAGGCTTCGCGGCGATTAAATAATAGTCTACAGAGCTATAAATAATAAATTTGGTTGTGATTTGTCACACATTTTTCCATTAAATAATGATTCAAGGCTCCGAGGACATTGCTTTAAATTAAAAAAAAAACAACAATTTCACACAAAGTGTCGCGAGGGTTTTCTGTCAAATCGAGTGTTTGACAGTTGGAACTCTCTTCCACCAAACGTTGTCAGCGCTTTGAGTGTTAACTCTTTCAAAAACAACTATGATTCCTATAAATTAACTATGCTCAACTGATCTCTTTGTATTAATAAATGTATTTTCATGTTGTGTTCTTATCATCTAGTTTTCTATTGTACTTTTGTGGAAAATATGTTGTTTTATTTTACTGTATTATCTATGTACTATAAGGTTATTTCATTTGTTTCGATATGTTTTTTTTCTATAGGAGCTATATAGGTCCTAGACCTCGGCTTCTTTAATCTTCTATAATAATAATAAGGCATAACAATAGCAAGGGATTATACTGGATGCATTCCCTCTAAGATCAGTATAACTTTGCAATAATATAGAAAAACCAGGAAAAAACTATATCATGCTGATCTTCTAATTAAAAAAAAACGTATTGGTATTTAAACATTTTTAAAATATATTTAAAACATTATAAGTAAATGAACGTTAAAATCAAAACTAGTTTTTTTTTGAAAAAAATCCAGTTCCCCCTCTTCGTGAAGAGTTGGTCTTTTATTCGAGAATTATTTAGCTACTGTGTAATGACCTTCAACAATATTAATAGTAACAAGACTTTTACTCTAATCCTTATGTTAACTAAAAACGTAGTATTTTTAAATTAATTATATGGCTAACGCTAACACCATCTATTGTATAGAGTTCTTAACATGTTAATTATTATAAACGATTCCTGTCAGTAATTCCAACTTTATACACGATCTTTAATGTGGCATAGTCCAATAACTTCAACCACGATTCATTCTCTTATTGTCATTAGTGTTACACACGGCAAATTTCAATTTCAAAGACAATCACAATTTCAAAGACATTACTGAGTTACTATCGAATTACCGCTGATTGGTTCTGCATTAGTGGACTGTTCACCAGACCAACCCTTTACTGGAACAGCCCTCTCTTGGATCAACCAATGGATCGCAGATATAAAAAAAGATAAGTCCACCAACGTAAATAAATGCATTTATAATATTATACAGCTGTCTCGTTTTTCTTTATTTCTTAAACGTAATATCAAAATCATTGTCGTATCGTCAACTGTATTAGAATAAATAGTTGTAAAGAACTGTTTGCGGATTATTTTTTTGTAACATATTCTCAACTTCATTCATTTTAGCACCAAGGAAATCTATTTATCTCTTATCTGTTGGTACATTTGCGTTTTTTTCACTTCATAGACAGTTTTTTCTGACATATTTCTGTCATCTTATAAGACTTATTTAAATAACTCAGCTTAAAACAACTTTCTTCAGTAGTATCATAAAAAATAAAAAGAATTCAGTGGTGCCCTTATAATTTCTTAAAGAAAAAAATATTGTACTATAGTCAGAGCTAATGAACTTACTTACCCCTAGCCGAGGTATTTAACTATCATAATTTTTGCTGTGATAAACATTTATAAATTTTGTTAATTATTGAAGTATCTTTTACAACTAATTAAAGACGAAATTAAGATTAATGGTTGTTTTATTGTAAATTAAATTTTTTCTTTTGGTATATTTTTTTTAAAAGTTAATTAAATATTTTTATAAATTCACTCTCAACATGTAAATTATATCACAAATTGACGCCCAACGTCATAATATGGTTACATCCTAAGACGGCGCATTCCTGATAACATCTTTTTTGTGAGTTGTGAAGATTGAGGATATTGTTATACTTCCAGCAGATAAAGGCAACGCAGCTATCATCTTAAATACTTCCTCCTATATCGAAAAAATGAAACAACTCCTTAAAACTTCCGATATATATAATAAGTATAAACCCAGTCAAGTAGTGAGTGTTATTTTTCAACACACTCACCAATGTGTATTTATATAATTAATTGTTAGTACAATAAAAGAAAATTTTTGTGGCTACACTGGTAGTATTTTTATTCTTAAAAACCACATGCTAAAACAATATTCAAAGGAAGTTTGCGCTTGATGTTATCCCTTCTACAATTGCCTTAGGGTCCTTTTTATGACTTCTTAACACGCCATTGTATTTTTAGCGCCCCGAATTCTATTAAAAACCTCATTTTAAATTAATATTTTGAACTGAAAATGTTTTATAATACATCTAAGACTCGATATCTAACAAAATTAAATTGTTAACGAAGCTGCAGTCGTCCATGCTCTAAATTAATCTTATAATTTTGATCTTCTTATTATAAGCGCATTGCAGTTGTTATAATTACAGGACGTTATTCAGACTTTGTACTTGGTTGTGGTTTTGAAATGATATAAAATTCAATTTTGTTAAATCATTATGATACAACCTGCAGTAGAAATTGTATTTATTGTTTCATGTACTTTTTGTTAAGCTGGTTTATTATTTCGTGGCATGTTATAGCAAGCCGAAGTCTTATTGTCAGTAATCGCCGGCGTACACACTGACTGAATATCTAATTATACAGCGTGATCGATTAATGTGAGGAATGAATGTATGAATGAGTTAGGGGTGATGATTACACTGCGACCCATAGGATCTATTGTGTCCCCCCTTACTTGCCATGTTCTGATGTTTTCTCAGATTTATAGCAGCTCTTCGAGTCCTATTTTCCTGAGGAAGTTTAGGACATTGTCGGGCTTCAAATCAGGTAGATCCCCTTCCTCTGAAAAATTTATGGTACTAACCCTTACTGTGTGAAAATTCATGTTATTCAGAACAATAAACAACTAAAAGGTTGTATTAACTTTCACTATTTATTCTATAAATTGCAATTACAGCTAGTTATAGCGAAACAGCTGTAATTGCAATTTATAGAATAAATAGTGAAAGTTAATACAACCTTTTAGTTGTTTATTGTTCTGAATCCCCTTCCTCTATTTCATGTGCTCCTAGGTATCTAGCCCTAGAATTTTGCAAGGCAGGACATTCTGAGAGTATATGTATTGAGGTTTCATCCTCTTCCTCACAGAATCTGCACTTTGCTTCATCTGCTAACCCTAGTTTCTTCATGTGGCTTCTTAACCGGCAATGCCCGGTTAATATTCCCGTTAGAATACGGAGCCTTTTTTTACTGAGGTTGAGGCAGCTAAGAGATCTCTTCTGGTCATAGTTCCCCATTAGTATCTTAGATTGCCTCAGTCCTTCCAGCTGATTCCAGTACTCGGATTTTTCTTTCTCCATTTCCTCCCTTAGTTTTCCTAAGATTATACTCTACTGCTGATCCCACAAGATGGTTCTGGTTCCAAATGTGGGGTTTCAGCTCCTTTTTTTGCCAGCTTATCTGCTGTTTCATTCCCCTCTATTCCTATGTGTCCCGGGACCCATAGGAGGGTGACAGTGTTCTTCTGGCCTAGTTCATTTAGTTTGCCTAGGCATTCCCAAACCATCTTCGAACTGATTATATTTGAACTCAGCGTTTTGATGGCTGCTTGACTATCCGACATGATCACAATCTCTTGTCTGCGATAGTTTCTTCCAATATTGAATTCCACACATCTTTCGATGGCGCGGACTTCTGCTTGAAAGATGCTCGGGTATGTGCCCAAGTTTTCTGAGTATTTGGCTCTCGGTCCAAAAACTCCTATCCCAGTTCCCTTGTCTAGCTTGGAACCGTCCGTATACCACTTTATGGTATTCTGGTTTAAATTCTGTATGGTGTCTTCATCCCATTCAGATTTATTACTCAACTTTGTGATGAATTTTCTCACAAAGTTGAATTTCTTTGGCATATCATCTTGGGGCATTTCCCAAGTTTGATCAAAGTGAAGTGATCGAGGTTTTTCCCTGATAATTCCTTCTTTGATCATTCTATATATTGTTTTCTTCCTTACACTTTCTAGCAGAATGTGCAGTGGGGTCAAGTTTAAAATCACCTCCATTGCAGCAGTGGGGCAAGTTCCCATTGCTCCAGTGATACATGAACAGGCTAGTCTCTGAATTTTCGAGAGGTTTTTCCTCGTCGTATTCAGATTAGCCCTTACGCCCCAAGCCACTGCCCCATATGTGATTAATTGTCTCACTATTGCTGTGTACATCCATTGCAGGATACGTGGGTTACATCCCCAGTTCTTCCCTGCAATGTTCCTACACACCATGAGGGCCTTGGTTGCTTTGTGTATTACTTCGTCTTCGTGTTTGTTCCAGAGTAACCTGCTATCTAGGATTAGCCCTAGATATTTTACCTCTGTTTTCCACTCGACGATGTTCTCCTCTATTTTTATGATTTTTAGATTAGGTTTCTTTTTCCTTGTAAAGGCTACTAGTGTGGTTTTGGTGGGGTTGATGCTGAGTCCCACCGAGTGAGGAAGCTCAGTAGATCTGTTATGGTAAAAGTTACAAAAATAGTTATTGACAAAAATTGTAAGCAGCTTTAAACTCCGCATTTTAAAATTAGTTACAATCTTACAGGGTGTTCTATAAAATGCTGGCACACTCTGTATTTTATTTTAAATTCGAAATCTGCATCACTTCCACATCACAACAATGTAAAGTTTTATTATGTTATACCGGGTATTTAAAAAGTTATAACCAATATCACCTGAAAATCGTATTAAGTTTAACTCCCTGTATAATTAAAAAAGAGTATACGAGCATTGATCTATTGCAACCACAGTTTTTTAATAATTGTTAAAAATTATAAAACATATTCATTTTCATAATATTCGTTAAAGCAAATACAGGGTAAGACAAAATGCAAGTACATTATTTTCTTGGTAATTTTAAGTAGAACACCTTGTATTTTATATCACTGTCGAAAAACTAATGTCATACTTTTTTTTACGAAGTACTCCTTATACCTAAAGTTATCAGTTTTCTAGATATTTTTATTTTTCCATCAAAGTAGGCAGATATTTTAACGTTTACCAATAATTATTGTGAGTTGGCCATGATTGGTTTGTCAGAAACTGACAGTTTGACATTATTGTTTATTAATTGCAGTTCGCGATTTTTGGCATTGAAATAAATATACAAATTGTATTCAATCGTAAGACACGGTTATGTAAAATACTCTTATATACTAAAAAATGGTAATACTTATTAATGTCTAGCTTACTTTACTTTACTAGCCCATTCGTGTCTTGAGATATACGCCTCCGGTCTAATTATTTTAAAATAATTACATACTTGATGGCTGGCGCAAAAACGATATGTAGATACATTTTTACCGCGGTTCGTGTTTTTCTGCGTAACGTTTTACATTGTAATTACTTATTTTTAACCAGACGAAAATTTAACAAAAAACCAGTAATTTTTAAGTATATAGGTAGTATATCTATCAATATTGATGATAATAAATTTTGTGTACATCACAACAGTCCAATAAAGCAAATAATTACGATATTAATTACAGTTAGATTTGTTCTTGCAGCTAGATATGAAGATAAAAACTGCTCAAAAACTAATGATGAAAAAAGCATTTTCATTGTTGAGAAATCATTAAATAATCTCATATTCCTTATAATAAAGCCAAAAATTTTATAAGCTGTGAACGTCAACTTTGGATCAAAAGTGTGTCCAAGATCTTTAATTATTTCTGGTCGATTTATTGTAGTGTTTTGCAAATTATAAAGTATTGCCGAGTCTTTTCTGGTAAAAGTCATTACATTACATTTTTTAACATTTAACATTTAGACGATTGAGGTTCTCTTGAAGTAATAAACAATTATTTTTAGTAGAAATTTCAAAATAAAATTTGAGATCATCAGCAAACACTAATTTTTGAACGTCCAAAATACAAACAATATCATTAATAAAAAGTAGAAACAACAACGGACCCAAGACTGAGCCCTGTGGAACGCCGGATGTTTGTTTAAAACTCCTTGATTTATAAACTAGGCACTGAACGTAAATATAAAGATCTGTTATATAAGATCGCAAGAGATTCAGAAAAGAACTGTGAAATCCTAGAAATGCAAGTTTACTTAATAACACATTGTGGTCAATTCTGTCGAATGCTTTAGAGAAGTCTGTCTAGATGACATCAACTTGACTTCTTGTATCCAGTACTTCAGAAATATATACTGTGTCAAACATATTAAATTGGTGATGATGCTAATTCTAGCGAAACAGCTGTCATTCTAATTAAAAAACGAATTTTTGAATAAAACCTGGAAGTTAAGTTAAATGAATAGTTATTTATTATTCTTAATAAATAATCTGTTTCTATTTTCTCGATATGAAATCCACAATATTGAATACAGAAAAATGCTGTCCTTTATCGGTTCCTTAGGTTCCTTAGGATTCTATTCGTATTATACTTCACCAGTTTTCCGTAATTTGTGGACCTTTTCATTGTTTGAAATTTCTGTAATTTAAGTATCTTTTTTTCAGCAATCCTTTTTGATTCCACAAAGGATCGTAGGAAAATTGTTTCTGTCCCACACTTAATGCTACTTCAGTTTCCTTCTTTGAAATTACATTATTATTTTTTTCTTTATATTTTCTGGACATTTTCCGAGGTTTTTTAAGCAGATTAAATTTGAATAAAGCCGAGGGCTTATTTTTAAATTGTCTATATTTTTGCTTTAATTATTCTTGGTTTATTGGTCAACTTACCTTCATCTGCAAGTGAAAAAAATAGGAGGTAATTAGCTGGATATCTCATGAATTTCCGAAGGGTCTCGAGTGGTTGGTTGTTTTCTTAGGGCTTTTGAATGCTAACTGATATTCTTGTACTGGGTTTAATGGTGTTTCTTACATGTATCTACGAAATCTATGGACTGCTTACTGGTATTCTTGCATATATTGGTATTCTTAAAGCTGGGGAATTTCTCTATCTATAGGTCTGTTCCAACCAAGCAGAGAACCGTTCTAAAATAGTAATTTTTGTGCGCAGTGGTGTACTGAGTTGCGCAGTGCACTAATTTGATTTCGTGAGTGGTAATATTACCGTTCTAGAACGGTTCTTTGCTTGGTTGGAACAAACCTAATAGCATAGCGGTATACTTGCTGTATCCTAACTTTGCTGGCTGGTTTTGATACATAGATTAATTGTTTTACATTTAAAACATGATGTTTTATAAAAAAAATGATAAATATTTCACATTTTTTGACTATATTATAGGATTACTTACAGTTATTGTTTTAAGAAACTGTTTAGCATTGTAAGTTATAGACGAGGGTTGCCAATGTTCTCGATGATATCCGGTTAGGGGTTGCGTTCAGTTAAGGGTTTAAAGCACAGCTTAGGATAGCGATATTGTTCTATCAACAGAATATTTTCCAACCAATTCAATGTCATTTTAAAAATCTTATGATCGGAAGTGTTTTTGGAAACACCTAATATTATTTTAAGAAAAGCTAACTGTACTCTCTCTAGTATATCCGTGTATCTAAGACTCCAAACAGGGGAATAGTTTGACATAATACTCATCAAAGATTCAAACATCTTTATACGAGGTTGCCAAGTATCAATTTTAGCTCTAGCCATTAAAGGTAATATCGTCCTTGTCTAGCTTTATTTGAAGAAACTAAGGCCATTTCGTGAAACTATCCTAATAAAGTAAAAGTAACACCCTAATACTCGTAAGTATAATTATTATTGGTCTCTAAAAGTTGTCCTTTAAATTTAAATGAATAATTATATTTTTGGTAGCCACCTCTGGAGCATGACTTTTGTTTTGCTTATGTTGACTGCTAATTTTTTTTCTTTAGTGTATTTTTCCAATAGAAGCTTTTTTACAACATCTATTTCTCATCAGCATAAAGTAGTAGCAGTATATCATTTATGCTATCAATGTTTATACCATGAGCCTCATTTGTATAGAAGTAGTCTTCTGCTATGAATAGGGCGAAAAACCATTAGTTATATTTAATTTGGTGCTCTAAGTGTCTTAAAGATTCACCTTGCAGTACTTCAGATGTGATTTCAGATTATTTAGATAATCAATCAGATGAAGTGTCCCTGCCAGACGTATTTGAGTATAGAGCCCTGCATGGAGAAATAAATAAACCATGATAAATATTTCGTTTTAAAATTTACGAGGGGTCCAAGAATTTTGGCGATGGGGGTATTGTAATACGCTAAAAGAAAGATTCTTATTTGTTATTACCAGATGTAATACCGTAAAAGGTTTTAAACTTAATTTTTAATAAACTTTAGCCTAGCCGAGCGGATGTTAGGCTAAAGTTAGGGTTCGTGGATTCGGTCTGCGCAGTCGGACACGCTGAATCCCATTGTACCTCCAGTCTTGGTTAGGGCTAATACCTAGGGTAATACCTAAATCCATTTTTAGTTGTGGCAGCTCCATTCTTGATTCTTATTCCTCTTGCGCTTCGCGCACATTAAGAGTACATATAGTCCAAGTGTAAGCCGCGCACTTGTGTAATTGTAGTCCGATCTCATTTTTAACTAAATTAAAAACTGGATGTTTATCACAACAATAAACAATAACTGTATCTTATGCGAAATAATAATAACAAAAAAAATAAAGTTCAGTACAGTAATTGTCTAACAAACAAACAGTAATTCTTACTAAGTTTGTGCACATGACAAAAAAAAATCAAAAATCTTGCTACAACACTAAGCACTACGTATAATATATAAATTCATATTAATGGCAAACAATAATAAAAACAAATATTCAGCAAAGTAATTGCAAAATACTGAACTAATAATTCGAACTAAGTTCTTGCGCGTTACATATATTTGTTAAAAAATGAAATTAAAAGTCTTTGTTACAACAATAACCGTAACAGCATATGAAATGCTAATAATAGCTTAAAGCAACCAATAATTACAAAAAAAATATATTCAGCATATTAACTAGGAAATACTCTATTAATAATTATAATAGCTCTTGCACAATTAACCTTTTTTTTTATATTTACAAAATCATTCGGAAAATTGGGGTATTACAAGTGGATCCATTCTTTTATTCCAATCTTCCTACTATCTGAAAATTCACTGACTCGATGCGGAAAGGCGCAAAAAAAAATTCTTGTTGGGAGAATTTTTTTTTTGTAAATAGTGAACCCATAAAGAATAAAAAAAACTTTTTTTTTTTTTAAATGATACCCCCCTTTTTTAAAAAAAATTAAAACCAAAAAAAATATTATACCCTTATTCTAACTAAACTACCCCTATGTATTTATATGGTATGTTCACGAAAAATTTCAAAGTGGACCCCTTTTTTTTTAAAAAAAACATTCTTCCTTATAATATTGGCTCTACTGTAAGGGTTGAACTTGGTCCCTGAGGTTACATATCGTATACATTACCCCTCGATATTTGAAGTATTTCGCTTTTCTCCTACCCTAATTGGTTCCCTTAATATTACATGTACTTTTTAATAACAGTTTGTGTTTCTCCCCCTGCGTTGCCATTGGTATGCGTCATTTTTAGTTATTATTTAATTGACTGTTAATTGGAGTTTGACAGCGAATATTTATGCTCATTCCTTCCCCCTTTAAAAAAAAATGCGTGCAGACCTGCATAAAAGGTTGCAAAACACAAGCGCAATTTAAAGTACTAGCGTAAAAAAAGCACATTCTATAATTATTTATGGCTTCCTGTAGCCTTTTCCTAAATTAACTATATCCCAAAAAATCTAATATCTGACTGATTACTTGACCATAGACTAATTGCAGTTATTTAAATTAAAATGAACCTTTAGAGACTCGTCTCAATAATATAACAAAGAAAACTTTTTCACTTTAAAGTCTTATGTACTTAATTAATTAATTCAAAATAGTAAAATTAATATTTGTAGCTTCATCTAATCTAGATACACCTCTTATATTTGTATACCCATAATTTATCAATTAAGAATTTTTTTAATTAGTTGTGGCTTTTACTAGCCTTATCCCATTTAATAATTAAACTTTCCACTTACCTTTGCTTTCTTAATTTATCCTGGTTAGAGCATAACCCTTAGTTACTTTACCTTATTTCCTTTTTCCTTTTTTGAAATATTTTTCTCCTCCCATGACTAGGAGTGCTGTTTTGGGGATGAATCGTAATAATTGACTTGCGATAGCATTATGTTACACTTACTGTCTAGCAGTGGGTCCGAAATCAAATTATATTTTTACAAAATTACCCAAAGTTGTATGTCAAAGCTTCTTACGCTACCTATTGTTTAGGCGTTTAACGACATGTAGCAGGGTGCCAACTCACTGTGGTCCAGGGATGTTGCCTGTTGGTGTCCACAGTAACCATAGGTCATCGCGCAGGTCCAGTGAGAGAAACCCCCGTGCTTCATAGTATAGTCGCCCTTACAGCTGGAGCGAAGTATGGTGACATTTATTAGGTATTGTTTGTTTTGATTCTAGCCCTCCTTTGTGCTTAGGCCGGTCGCGTCTGTTATTACGTTTTTTTTCTGTCAGCTGCTGGGTGATCCTCCTCTATGCCAGGTTGATTATTTTTTCATTAATACCTTATTACCTTTTTTCTTTTATATGTTATTACACTAAGGACCATTATGTATAATCTGTATACGACATTAGTGATTACTTTTTAATTGACTGAACTGGCTGCTAAGCTTTTGAATTCACAGTACTGCCTATTCTGCCTTTTCAATTTTCCTGCAGCGAGTTTGGGTACACACACTCACTTATTTTTATTAGTCGGCCCGGTAAAAGAATTTAAATTGTGATTTATCTCTTGGATAATATTCACTGCTTGTATTATTACAAAAAAAAGAATTATTAACTCGTTTTCGCGGCCTGGTAATCGATTATTTAAATTTATTACTTTAGATTAATTTATTGAAAATTAGCACTTAGCTCACCTTCCAAAATAACACCTATAAACACCTAACGCGTTTGATTCAATTGGCATCAAGCCCATGGAACGCTCCAAATCGAATTCCCTCCATGTTCTCAACACGGAGGATTCGATAGGCATCTAGCCTCTGGAGACGTCCAAATCGAATTCCTTGATTCTTCGCTTTTCGGTCCCCAGCAAAAGTCTTTTTTCCCCCGAGTACCTCATGCGCTGAGCTAGCAAAATTTGGCTTACACATCGCGGCTAGCTCCTACGTGACTTTTTTTTGTTTTGCAGAACCGCAATTTTTGTAAATTCTTTAGTTTCGTGTCCTACATTTTTTTTAAATACATTCTTGTGAAATAACTTTTCGCTGACCAATGTCCTGTCGCTATTACGCAAAAGTTACTTAGTTTCTTTTTAACTAATGATACGGGGGAGCTCCGATATGTTATTTAACTTATTGTCTTATTGTTTGAATTATTGTAACTTTTGTCCTCATATCAACCCTAGGCGGGGAAGGGGGGGTTACTTTTGGATTATTACAGTATATACAGTATATTATTATTTTCTTAGGTTCGCTGGTATTACTTCTAGTTTTCATGCTAGATACATCTATTTGTCAAACATTTTCGCTGTTTCATTACTCAAGAATTTCCCCACCATTCTTTGTCTACTATTATTATTAATAAATACCTGGGCAGGCTCCAAAAAAGTGTACTTTAATTTTTCTTGGCAATTTTCCAGTCAAAATCTCGAAACAACTCAACCCGTTGACGATCATTACCATCCAATTCATTTCAAAATATGTACTTATCACGACCTTAATTTGAAAAACTTTTTCGTTGCATTGTTTAGTTGGTGCATTTCAGTTTTTTCAAGTGGCACACTGAAAATAAAAGAATCCTGAGTTGAAATGAAAAATAATTTAGTTTCGAATGAAAAGCTTAGCGAAAATAATTATTGCAGTTGAATACCTTTTTGGAATTATTAAACACCCGAAGTATCTACTTTTAAACTAAATTTTATTCATTACTCGAATGAAACATTTTTCATGGAAAACTTTTAGATTTTTTACATTAAAGCTCCTTGTTAACAATAGAACTAAGGACTTAAATTTTAATAGCTAATTATAGTGCAGAACAAAAGCTAAAAATATTATTTTACACTTTTTCTCCTATTTTTTATTAAGTTAACTGACTTAACAGCTAGTATTCGTTCCCGGGGGGATACTTAAAGATTTAAATTTAATATATGATGGAAGATTTTCTTTCCGTTTTCAATACCTGCTTTTGTACGCAGTATATATAATATACAGGAAATTGAAAGAATGCCTTTCTTGTTCTACATTTCTTTTATTCGCCACTTTCTGAAAGGTGTATTAAAGGAAGCTTTTCTATTGGCAAAAAGCAATTTCTTTTTACACCTACAGTCTCTGATGCCAAAACAAACGCAACAAAGGTCTAATGGATCTATTTATAAAAATATAATATATTAAAAATTCATTTTTGGTTTTCGTCTTACAAAATTAAATATTCTCATAAACACTGTCTTACTTTTACGTTTACTCAACTCAATTAATAGTAATTTACGTAACTTCCGCAAGTTCCGCAGGATTCCAGAAACTTCCTACTCATCCCGTAAAATCACTTTCGTATCGTGTTACGTATAATACTTCCTGTGGCCGTTAATTTTTGTTAAAAAGGATTGAATGAATATATTTGTTTATTATAAACTTTTTATTATAAATTATATATAACAATTGCTCTTAGAAATGATATACTTATGAATATTAATTACACAATTATAGCAATTACTATATTAATATTATTAGGGATATTCACAGAACTGCCAGTATTGAAATTAGTATTATTAGATGTGTCAGTATTTGTACTAGTTTTCGGAATATTCATTTCCTTGTGACCCTTTTTGATCTGTGATGCTATTTGAATCTTATTTCTCAAAGAATTTTCTAAATATCTTTCTGCTACACTGGTTGATTTCCAGCCACCGTGTCTTTTTAAATTGGTTATACTACCACCACCATCAACTAATAAAGTTGCTGAGCTTCTTCGCAAGCAGTGTCCGGTGTATTCTTTGGGATGTGGTAATTTAAGAATTTCAGCTATTTTGCAGGCGATATTACCAAAAGTGTGAATACCAATAGGTTGTGTGGTACATTTTCCGTTTTTGTAATATACAAATAATCTACGATGTGGTGTGTTTGATGGACGTAATGACAAATATTTTCTGTATAAAGAAATATTATTTTCTCCAATTACGACAAAGGTTCTTTCCATATTCGTTTTGGAAATGGGAATTTTAATAACTAACATGTTCATATCGTCTTCTATATCTATTTTTCCCATATTTTTGAAACGCAAAAGTGAAAACTTTCTCAAATTATATCTGACAAGCGGTATAATAAAAATACAAGTTGTTATTGTTGCCAAGGCCGCCTACTAAGATATCCAAAATCGTTTCAAAAGTAAAAAAATGGTACCCAAAGTAACAAAAATTGTCCCGAAAATAAACTTTTTGGGACGGCTGCAGAAAAACAGTTTTTTGTGATTTTTTTCCACATTAAGACATAATTTTTTAGTTTCCGGCTGAGACGCTGCAACAAAAGTTGTGAAAAAATGTAGAATTTGGTGAACTCTCCGATTTTCATAAACATTTTATGAGGGGTCTAGGACTCCATAATAATTAGGAAAAAGAATTTTTATTTCCGCGGAAACAGCTAGAAACAGTAAAAAATTGCTCAAAATTGTCAACCCAAAATAAACATAACCTTAAGCTTACCTGTTGTAAATACGAGAATTAATTCATATTTAACAACATCAAATGGTTTCCAAATACCTTATTTTTTATAATTACATCATTTTTAAATCCAATAAAATTTCCACAACTTTAATACTCGTCACAAAAAGTATTGCATTAGTGATTTATGAATTTTTATTATTCTTTTTTCATTTTTTTGGGAAATAATAAGAAATGAATTTAGAATTATGTTTCAAAGTAGTTTATTTAATTAAAATTAAAAATCAAAATATAATGAGCATAAATAATGAAAATAACAATTATTCTAGAAAAATTAAATAATACAAAGTAACAGAATAAAAAATTTAAACGATCAATTTAACATTTTAGTATCTGGATTTGCCACATCTGGCTCTAATAACATCTCTTCGCTACGCTTCTTATCAGGGCACTTATGTAATCCAAATCCAAATTTTCCCATTCTTCTATTAAAACATTTTCCAGCTCATCAAAGTTATCTGGTGCGATATCACGAGTTCTTATGCGTCTGTCCAGGTAGACCCAAACATGTTCAATTGGGTTTAGGTCTGGACTAACTGCTGGCCAATCTAAAACTTAGATACTAACCTCCTGAAGGTATTCCATTGTTATTCTGGCAATGTGCGGGCGAGCGTTATCGTGCATTAAAATAAAATTCTCTCCAATGATTGGAACAAATGGAACTACATTTTCTCCAAGAACCTCCCTTACTATGTATCAGCTGTCAGTGATCCCCTACGAAACACAATTAACTTCGCGTGGCGTTAATCAATCCACCTCCATAATTTCTGGCTGCTCTTATGTTACCTTGAGCAAATCGCCCACCTGCGCGTCTATAAACTGGAATACGTATATCGGATCCAAAAAGTAAAAAATCTTGATTCATCCGTAAAAAGAATATTAATATCCCAATTAACATGTTCTCTTGCGAACCTTAAACGTGCTACACGGTGTTTTCTGGTTAACAATGGAGCAGTAACAGGAATTCTGGGTCTGATTCCAACATTCCTTAATCTGTTTCTAACCGTATTGACAGATATTCTAACATTACGGACTCCAGATAGAACATTTTGAAGTTGCCTGGCTGTAGTATGACGAGTTTGCAAAGTCTGAATTCTTAAATAACGGTCATCTGCAGGATTAGTACACCTGGGGCATCCTGGAACTGGTCTTCTATTATAACTACCAGTAGACACATTTATATATTTTTTATACGCCCATGTCTGTAAACGTCAAAAATCGCACTGTCAACATTGTTTGTACGTGACATTTAATAATATCATGCGCGTAATAAAATCTCATAACATACATGTTCTTTTAGACGAAAAATTAAATATCCTTATTTAATCAAATTGCAATAAAATTTTTATCTACGTAACACTTTATTTGGTCGATTTACACACTTTTAGTAAATAGAAAAACGTTAAAAAACTATTAATATTAGAGACATTCCATTTAAATTAAAATATAATACAAGTCTCATTTTCTCATAATATGTTATGGAAATAAACGTCTTGTCATTTACACTGTCAAGTTTTGTATGCGAATGAACATTTTCTCAACTTCACCTACAAAAATGTCTTCTAGTAGTGAAAATGATGACATTATGAGCACTCCGCCGGAGATATTAGAAAAAGCTCAAACTGCCATAATAAATTTGTTACTCAAAAATCCAAAGAAAGGTACGAAATTACTTATCAAAAACTTATGGATTGGCGACACAAGCACAACGTAAAATCATTTTCGGAGAATGTTTTCCTTGCGTATTTTGAAGAATGACCAAAAACTTTGAAACCATCTTCACTATGGGCCATTTATTCGATGTTGAGAACTACACTAAATATTATTAATAACATTAACATATCAAATTATCCAAAACTAGTCGCCCTACTAAAACGGCGATCGGATGGATTTAAAAGTAAAAAATCGAAAATCCTGTCTACAGAACAAAATGATACATATCTGAAAGATGCTCCAGACGATAAGCAAACCATAAAAACCATAGAGAGGTGCGGTTTTCGAGGAACAATTTACTTTTATATGAAGTTTTTATCAGTATACATGTTTAATTAGTAAAATCTTATATAGGGTGTTTAAAAGAAGGTGTTTTTTAAACGCAAATATCGTCGATTTTTTTAATGGAACACCTTATATATTTTTATTCTATCTGAAAGACGAACTCTTTTTCTTTGAGAAAATGTATGATTTGTTAAAGTTTTGGAAAAAATGAGTGTTATTTGATTTTTTAGGATGGGCTGTTATGTAGGCATCTACGGGTTTCAATGTAAAAGTAGACTTTGGGATTTTTATAGATTCAACAAACTGACACATCGAACTGTCAAAGTAATTCATTGCGATTTATTTTCGACTTATTTTCAATAATGATGCGATTTAGTTTACGTGAAAAATCAAAAACTGTGTTATTATTGGCTAAATATGAATCAGTTGTTACCACCAAAAGATTTCGTCAGGTATTTAGAAATCCTACCTTTAAAAAATAGCATTACAAAATGGTACACTACATTTCTACAGAATAGATTTATGGAAAGGAAGAAATATCAAACACGTAAAGGTGATATTTTTTTAAATAGACTCTTAAATATTCAGGAAACATTACAAGAACATAATCGAATATCACTTCGCAAAGTATCATCCACAACTGGAATTTAAAAATCCGAAGTTCAGAGATGTATGAAGGTATTGAAGTTAACTCCTTATAAAATACAGATACACCAAAAAATATATGAAGAGGATGTTCAAACCAGAATAGTTTTTTCTGAGACATTACTAGATTTATTTAGAGACTTTTTGTGTAGACATCTCTATCTTATAAACAATTATTAACATCCAAATAACCTATTTTTCTTCAAAACTTTATCAAATTATACATTTTCTCAAAGGTAAAGTTTGTCTTTCAGATAGATTAAAAATATATAGGGTGCTTCATTAAAAAAATCGACGATATTTGCATTTATAAGAAAACTTTTTTTTAAAACATCCTATATAAGATTTTATTAATTAAACATGTACTGAAGAAAACTGTCTATAAACAGAAATTTTTCCTCGAAAACCGCACCTTTCTATGGTTTTTAAGTTCCGCAGTTAAAATGGGTCAAAAACTTCTGGGACACCCGGTATTGTTTATGTCTTATTACTTCCATACTTGGTCTAGCCTTAATACTACCTAATTAAAATCAGGTACCTAGCTACAAACAAACAAAATTTTACTTAAATATGCCAATCTGACGATGCTAGTTTTAGCGAAACAGCTGTAATTTTAATTTAAAAGCTATTTTTTAATTAAACGTGAAAGTTGAGTTCAAATGAATAGTTGTTTATTATTCTTGGTTATTTGTACATTTGATTCTAACTACACCAGTTTTATGAAACAAAATAGTGTTAATACATTAGAAATTTACCATTTACAATGCTAGCGCTTTAAATGGGGAATGCCCATAGGGAAAATTACTACGGGGCCAGTCCTGGCCCTAGCTTGAGCCAACTATGCAGAACTCTGGTCCAAGCTTGTAAGCCGGGGTTGGCCCAGGCTGGGTAAAAGTCTGGAGTGATAAAGATGGGCCAGACTTGGTTGTCAAACCTGGCCCAGGCTTGGTTGCTAAGACTGGGCCAGGCTTGGCTGTCAAGACTGGGCCACTCTTAGCAAACAAGCCTTACAAGGCTTACAAGCCTGGGCCAGGCTTTGAATGCCAGGACTGGTCCAATTTTAATTGCCAGGTCTGGGGCAGACCTGGTTAACAGGACTGGTTGTTAGGACTGGGCCAGGCTTTGTTTCCACTACTACGTTTTTAACTGCTATTAATTTATCGCAATTAAATACCAAGTATTGCCAATTAATGAAACAATGGGATTCATAATTATATACACATATTAATAGTAATTATATGTTGTATGTAATGTATGCTAGGTTTCCCGGACTGGCCCAGGCCCGGCTCCATTGTCAACTATGGGGACTTCCTACATGGGTGTCCTTTATATAAAAGTGCTAATGTTGAATTTTTCGTGTACTTAAAAATAAATTAAACGATAAAATGAAAATAACCTTGTTGTAAATCTTCGGATACATTTTAATAAAGTTGAATCACGTGATATAATTAATGTCGAAAATACCAAACCATGTATCCGCTTTCAAGGTTAACGTTCTAATGAGGGGACAAAAGGGATGAATTAAAATAAAAAATTACCCACTAACGACGACGTATGGAAATATTCCTACATTATTTATTTACTTATTTTCCGGCTCACTGTTGATAAATTACGTTAAAGTATAAATAAAGGATCAAAAAGTTTCGACGACATGGAAGTAAGCTTGTAGATTGTTCGTAAATGTGTGAAGTTGTTTACAAACTGCAAACTAAGCAAATCAGAATTAGAGGGAAGAAGTTATATACTGAGTAAAACAAGGCAGTCAAACTATGCAAAGAACATTTAACTGAATAACAAAAAATCTTAGGTAATTCAACTTTTTTTTTTGTTTTTTAATTATTGTTGATTTTACCAATAAAATGGAAATTTACTAAAAACTAATGTAGTTATTTATTTGTATCATAAATATTATAGATTTTTCATTATATATAAAAGAAAAATCCTGTTATTTTTGTTCAAATTACATTTGCTTTTCCAACAAAATATAGGTCTAAAGTAAATCACTATAGTTTACGAGGCCTGGTTATTAAATAACGAGACTGCGCGCGCAAAAGGCGTTCTAGAGGGGTAGGGTGGGAAACGAATGCATCTTTAGATAGCTGGAAGTGTCTACTATTCCAGTACGAAAACACGTTTTTGTTGCTGTAGTAGTATTTTTTCTGTAGAGGTTAGAAATGAACGTTTTTTTTCTCATGGTCAGAATCCATGTACTGGAAAACTCCTGCATCGTTCCAGAGGGTAAAACTGTAAACCAAACTTAGTATTTGATAGTTTTGGCAACGCTGCGAGAGCGAGTTCGTAGGAAACAAATCTTGGATCTTGTACCAGGACAGCGCACCTGATCATAACGCGCTGGGTGGCAGGAAGATTATTTTAACATTTTCTAATGGAACTTTCGGATGTGACGTGGCATTATCCAGGAAAAGAAACACTTTTCTATTCGGTTTTTTCATTCTATTGTCAAATTTATACAGCCATCTTGTCATAATTTCTGTTGTCATTCAAGCCTTTTTGTTAGAAACCCATTCTAAGGGTAATTTATCAACATGACTACTGACTACCCTTAAAACAGTGGGGATTTTTACTTTTTCCAATTACTTCTTTCTCACCTTCCATATTTGCAAAACGTTGTTTTGCTGCATTCTTCCCTGCACATTTTTCATTTTTTAATGCTGCAAATGTCTTGTTAGGCATGACTCGGTAATATAGTCCCGTTTCGTCAGCATTGTATACATCTCGTGGAGAATAATTTCTTAATATCAATGGTAACTTGGTTTTCCAATCCTCTATGTCGGCAAAATTAACCTCTGTAGACTCACCACAAATTGATTTACGTTATATTATAACGCTTGCAGAAACTTTCCAAGCATCCATTTGATACTGCAAAATTTCAATCTTCAAACTGCTTGCTGCCTCGAGTGCTTTTTCTTTAAGTAGCGGCCCAGGTATTGGAATTGCTTTATTTCTGGCTTTGCAAAACTAATCGTAGAAGACTTGATCCACTGCCAACCCTTCTTATTACGGAAACTTAACTTAAGAACCTTTCCAACACGGAGAAAGCTTTAAGCTAACGAAATATGTATGTAACAAAAAGACCGAGCTACTAATAATGCAGATAATTTCATCCCTTTTTAGGTAGGTAGATACCTATTGAAATATCTAATAATATTGCCTATTTCCATCAACAAATAAACTAAAATATTTTGGCCGATATTATAAGGTAAATTTCTACGAAATGTGCTTTAGAAATATGAGATTATTTGGCCGCGGCCGCATTATAAAGGTGTCCGTAAATACCATGGGACCTCCATATAATCGGTTTGAGGAATTTTGAAACTGACCGTTAGCACAGGTGGCCGCTTTTGACAGGTGGCCGTTGAAACAGGTTTTACTTATTTCACACAAAGTCCTTCTTTGTTTATATTTTTTTGCGAAAATTATTCTTAGTATTCAAATTTATTTTTTGAGTTTTTCCCATAAACTTTAAAGTTATATGAAGCAGAACCAATACGAAGTTGTTGTTTCACGATCCTTTGCCGTTACGTCATACGTTGTCCAACTTTATGTCCAACTTTATGCTGTCCTCTTCTGGTAAGGCTTCTAGGCTGTCAAAAACCAGCCTTGAATTGACCTTCGGTGCGTTTAACGCCTTAATGGACGCTTGACTGTCCATTATGGCTTCGTGTCTGTATTTGTGGTAAATCAGTAGGACATATTTTGGTTTTCTGGTTTTTCTACATGATTATAGTTGATATTCAATTGACAAACAAGGATTTAAGTCCTAAAATATACGAATAAAACACAATTTTTCCTTAATTTGTTAGTCACGTGTTACGCGGATCTAAGAAAGAATATATTTAGGATAATCCTTAGGGCAAATAATATCTTGACAGTATAACTGTTACTTTTTTTATTTCTTCAATATAAGGTTTTATTTTTAACGTAAATTAAACAATATGTATTTTCCATTTTCATTCCATTATGAGTTGTAACTCGAAACAACTATCGATTGCATAAATAAAAGTAATTTTAAAGCAAATATGAATTAATTAATAGATAATGAGTAAACCAAAGTTGTTATTAAATTTGTTCTGTTTTAAAAGTTTTTGTTGATTTATGTGGCGAGTTTAGCCAACATTTACCTTCAAATTAGTCGAATTATCCTTTTTATTGGGCATCTTGTTGCTTAGCGATCTAAAATGTTTAGCTCGAACCCTTATTTTAGATAGATCGGTCGTATCCTACTATACTTACGTTTCCATTAAAATTTGTTTCTGCTGCAAAATTAATTAGAAAAGGGTTAACAAATCCATAAAGGTTCAGATATCTTTTTAACCCTAATCCCATGCCGAAAAGGTGGAAGGGTTTGTTGAAATAACCAAAAATTTAACTTTTTATTATTTAACTTTCATATTTGCAAAAGTTGTTTATATGTTGTTAAACTAGCTGACCCGACACGCGTGGTCCTGTCTTAACGAAGAATATTGGCTTAGAATTGGTGTAATAAATAAAAAAAAAATGATACACACGCAAATAAATAGTTTTGTTAGTATTCCAACACAGGAACAGAAGAAAAGATCCATGTGAAAAACATGGATTTTTAAAATTGATGTGCTTGTCAGTTGGACTTGCTTTTGTATATATTTGACTCGCAGCATTACGAGTTCTGCGACTTAATTTTGCTGGCATTTTCAAAATGAATAAAAAATTCAACTTTAATTTCAAAAAAAATCTATTATTTATAAGCGAGTGTACCACTTTTTATGCTATTAAAGTTCAAGTTTTTTTTCTTTTTTTTCAATGGGTTCTTAATCAGAACTCAACAGTGTTGGACTCATCCCCAAAAGGACGCCTACCAACCAAACCCACCTCAAAGCTCGCCGTTACCCCCTCCTCGGAATCACTACCCTAGCATACTTCCAGACGGGCGACGGTCCTTCACACTCTACCGCCATACTATCATACCACTCACGCCATAAAGAATGCTCCCTTCCCCTAATCATAATCTCTACTGCCAAGCTTACCTTCATACATTCTTTCTCCCCTCTCAACTTTACCTCCCTCATGTTCTCCCAATACACTGCCTCTTCTTGACCTGGGTCAAGAAGTAGTTCACCTACCTGTTTTACCTTCCGCTACTTTCAATCAGCATCGCTCTATCTTCCCAAGAATCTTCCTACACATCCTCTCCGCCTTTCCTTCTATTTCCGGCTCTTCCTTTGCATACATTATAAACTCACAACCCTTCTCAAATACTATACATCAAACACACATTTCCAGAGCGTTGGTCGCAGTACCGATCGCTGGGGCACTCCCACCTCCGTTTTGTACTTTCTCTCCCTAGAGTCGACTTCAAATCTCACCGTTAGGTAATCTTTAATCAAATTAACCTTCCCCACATCGAAGAACACTAGTAATGCCAGCTTCTTGTTTCTCCAGTTGCCCTCCCTAGCCCTTTCCACCAAATCCACCACTCTTCTCTATAACCTTCTGTTAAAAAGCTCCCAGAAATACTCCCCATTCTTCTACAGAGAGTTAGTTCATGTTAGTATATTCAAACTTCATATGAAATTGAACTTTTAATATTAGGCGTATTGGCTATGAACTAATCGTGATGTACACTAAGAAATTCAATTTTTTTACATCCTTTTTGTGGGAAATAGTAAATTAATTATTATAAATGTATTTTTTATCCATAAAATAACTCTAATCGAAGCATTCAGTTTTTTACATCCCCTTTGATGATATTACCAGCATGCATTCTGTCACTTTTATATCAAACGATAATACATAAGGCACTTTCTTTCGTATACATAAACAAGCAGAACAAGCAAATTACCTAACAAAAATCTAAAATACAACCGTTGGATAAAATCCTAAATTCTTGGATTTATTATTTTGTATTACCGGAAAGAAACAATTATTGTTATTAAAAAGTAAAAACAAAAAAGGCATGTCTATAATTTAACTAGTTTTTGTTTGAAACATAGTATGGATAAAATAATGGACTGGGAAAGTAGTGACGTAAGCGTCAAACCAACTGATTCCGAACAACTTTTTATGGTATGTTTTATAAGTGTTATTAACTATTATATTGTATTTTCTTGATTTTTGGGAGTTAATTACTGTTTTTTCATTGGTAATTGTTCATTCATATAATTGACATATCACTAAAGTAGATAGACGAACAATTTCCGTAAAAATATTATAACATAACCTTCAAAGTTGTGCATTGTCATAAATTTTAAGAATACTTACAAAAATGGTACCTTAAAAATCGAATTTGGAAAAATTTTGCTTATATGTATTTAATTATGATACTTCCGTTATATTTCAAAGTATAATAATAACAAAATACCTCAAACAAAAGTTATTTCTGGAGATTTATAATGTTGCCGTTTGGAATCATTTCGTTGACATTTTCCAGTTCAACAGCATAGAACACAAATTTTGACGTCACACTTTCCCAGTCCATTACGGTTACATTGTTATGTTAACCCATAGAACACTAATATTGTGAACCATAAACATGAAAATATCATATGTGGCAAGGGGAATACTAACCATGAAATTTTGTGACTGCAAAAGTGTAAACAGTTGTTTATGTTTATGATGTGTACAAGTTTTTAGCACGAAAGAAAGCGCCTATAAACTTTGATGATATTTGCAGTAGGCATTCTGTCAATTTTATGTCAAATGTTACATTAAAAAACTTTACATTGTCCAAAGCGCTAATGTTAGGTGTATAGTAGATATTAATAATAGTTACAAGTATTCTTAAATTCTTAATTTTTAAATTTTTTTTCTTTATTCTGATAATAACAAACACAAAAAAATAGGAAAATCGGTCCAGCCGTTTACCCGTGATGGCGCGACCAAAGAAAATGGAGTAAAAAAGGGATATAAGGGGTATATTTGGTAATAATAAAAATCATTCGGTGCAAAATCAGGAATGTACGGAGAATAAGTCATAATTTCGATGTTTTGACTATTAAAAAAATTACCCGTTTGATGAGATGTGTGAAACCACGCATTGTCATAAAAAAGATGGTCGTCTAGCACTCAGATTTGAACGTGTTGGGTTGCTCGACAGGAGCAATGGCCACAAGAAACGAAATTCTTAACAGGTCACTATAGTTGTTTCGTTATACATTGTGTAGGAAATCTCACTGTCCTGCTATGAGTAGCAGCAGGAGGACGATTACTTTACGCATAATAGATGGTCATGGGAGGATGGGGCAGCAAAAAAAGATCTAGGATTCGAGACATGTGGATGAGCTTTGATAAGGGTCACAATAAACTCTTAGAGCTATTCTGCAACCGAGGTTTACTTTTCTTTCTGTCACGTTAAGATCCATGTCCAAATTTTTTTATATAGTTTTTGTTTGCAAGGAACTTTTATAAATTATTTATAAGATGTTTTTGGTTGTTTGTCATTTGTTTGATTCTTTTTGTGGCATAACATTTGTGCCATGTGGCCCAAATCATGTAAGTGTTTATTTGGGAATAGGATTTTTTTTCGTTTTTTGTACTATTTTGAAGATATATGTTCTTTTGCTTATTTTTGTTAGTATTTATACATTTTTGTTGTGTAATGTGCGTTATTTTAGATTTTTTAGGTAAAAAACTGAATTGTATTTTTTTCAAATTTGAAAATATCCTACACCAGGAGTAATATATTGTCGGACGTAGATTACTACTTGCTTTCCCGGACCACTAAGTTTTAACTTAAATATAAAACCTACAGCAGTAAAAAAATAAATGTCGCTATCTTACAATAGGCGACTGGACTGATATTGAATTTTGAACTTTGAACTACATCATCGTATTGTTACAAACCCTAATTAGCTTTTGCATCCCATCAAAATTATGATAAATGCGATTTATGAGCCTATTCGTTGTTCGAAATCATGAAATTTCATAACCTATTTTAAACAATCCATGACAGGCGCCAATTTGTATTCATGATGACGTCACATTAAGGGGTGTCCTTATTGGTCTGTTGATGTTCCATTTCCTCTTGACATCCAATGTTGCCAAATTACTTATTAATTATCAGTTTACTTACTCATTTTATCGATGCTTTATAGCACAACTGATTTTGGACGACCTTCACCGAATTCATCGGATACCAAAGTACAACCAAGATTGATATGCTTGTGTATTTTTTAATTGTACTTTGTAGCCATTGACACATTCTTGCTAAGATAATCCTTTATTCCAGACTGTCAACAAAATAAATAAAACTCTTATATCAAAGCGTGGATAATGTCTTGTTAATAGCATTAGTGTTGTAATATAAACAATTATTTTGAAAGAACGTACAGCCAAAGACAAATGAAACGCACAAGGCAACCACCAAAATTCATAAAAATTCAACTAGTTTCATTTACTTATTATATGCCTGGCAACGCCGATGAAATGTATTAGAAATACGAGTACCTACATCAATTGTGACCGTAATAACCTAAATCTATCTATTTGGAGGGGATAGCAGACGTTTCAACGATACATTTTGGCAAATTTGGTTTATTCCACAGTTTTAGTATAAGTGACTATAAAAATAATTATTGTTATAGTCACTGGTATTAGTCTATGGTTAATTGTGCATATTTAGAGAACATTGGGCCGAATATTAAATAATACGTCTACTGTGTAGTTTTCATAGTTTCTAAGGGATTTTTACATATTCATTTTCTGGTTCAACTATTTTGCATTGTTATAATAATCAAAATTTTCGTTGCCTGGGATTTAGTAAATAGATGTTGAGTTGAGGGTGTATTAATATTTACTGAATAGTAACTCATAAACCTTATTATATGATAATAATTAATATAAACCGTAGAACGATAGTTAACTTTCTAACATTTTTGTGTTTGTGCTGGTGGATATATGTCGAATATAAGTTTCGATATTTTTTATTTTTTCGACTGTTCGGTAATTTTTGATGGTTTTCAATTTTGTCGATTTGCTTTATAAAATTAACTAGTGTAAAGATATTTTTAAGCGATTCGTCTTTATTGGTCACCGAATACGACAAAAAGTTACAACGTATATGAACTCTCTTAAAATAATTTAAAATGAAGTAATAGTCTGGTCGAGAAGTCATTTAAATCAGATTTGGGTTACACCGATCCGAAAAATCTGATTTTGGAATCAATCGATTCGAAATGTCAAATATAAAAATGTTCCTGAGTATCAAAATCCGTTTAAAAAATTTCCTATTTTTATTAACAATTTAAGGTTTTAAAAAAAGGGGGTTTACATTTTTGCTAATAACTCATAAACTATAATAGCTAGAACAAAAAACTGAACGGATTCTTGAAGGGCAGGAAATTTCCAACAAAAAAGTCCCAACTCCCCGAGTTGTAGCTCAATTATTTATAGGTCTAAATTAATGTTGAAAATAGCATAAAAAACAGGCGGCCAAATGACATAATTTTTTTTTCAATAAGTAAATAGTAATAAAAATTTTTTTTTAAATTCTAGCACTAACAGAACATATCAGAGAACAAATTTCTGTAATCAAAAAATGTTTTCCGTTATTTTTCAGATTTCTATCTATTTGTTAATTAAAAAAATTAAAAAATTACATCTTCATTGTTACTAACTTTAAATTCGTTATTGTGAGTAAAATAAAAACACAAAAATTGTTTTAACCCTTGGAATCCTTTATCATAAAGCTACTGAACAAAATTACATAAAAAAATTTTTAAAAATTGAAATTGTTATTAACAAGCAAAGTAAACAAATGCGATTTTAGATGTGAAAAATTTAAATTTTTTTAAACAATTGTTTACAGTAGTTTTTAATACGCTATAAACAATATAAATCCAACTTTTTTAAATGTTTGTGAGCAATTGTTTAAAAAATTTTTATAAACAAATGGCTTATTTAATAATTTTTAAAAATTTTTTTAAGAATCCGATCAGTTTTTTGTTCTAGCTATTATAGTTTATGAGTTATTAGCAAAAATGTAAACCCCCTTTTTTAAAATCTTAAATTGTTAATAACAATAGGAAATTTTTTAAAACGGATTTTGATAATCAGGAACATTTCGAATCGATTGACACCAAAATCAGATTTAAATGACTTCTCGACCAGACTATAACAAATGTTTTTGTTGTGAACATAATCCCGAGTCGAGGATGAGGGATAATATAATTTCTGAAATCAGTTCATCAAAGAAATGTAGAAAATCCCAAACTGTATAGGGTGTTCCATGGGGTGACCAATGGGGGGGAGCGGATTATACAATATGTATTGAAAATGAATTAAAACACTGTGACTTTCATTACTAACGTTCCGTTCCTGTGATTGGGAACTTTCTTAAAGTTTAATATAAAATTAAAATACATCGATCGTTTGCAATACAGACAATAAAATTAAAAAAAAAACATATAAGTAATATATAAATAAAATCATTTAAATAGTAATTAAAATAACATTATTTATATCTACATTAGTTGGTACTTGATTCATACAACGAGTTTGACGATATTATAAATATAAACCTTTTTTAAACTAAAGAGACCTGGTCACAATTCTATTCGCAGCGTTGCAACATGAGGTCAGCAACTAATCCCACCTGAATCTAGTTGTGCGTTTCATTTGTCTTTGGCTGTACAATCAAATTTAATTTGAGGGCCATTTCCTTTCCATCAAAAACTTTGAAATAACTCTTTATTTTAGAATTACTATTTTTTGTGAAAAACTTCCACTAAATATACTAAAATTTGTTTTGACACCAATGAATCTTTAAACAACCCTTTAATGCCGTTTATTCCCCTTAAGGTTTAAGCATGGCTATTAAAAGTTTTCCAGAATGTATCCGCTAGCTTTTGTAATTTAATTTATTCAGAAAAATGATGGTTATAAACTTTTAGATAACAATGTTTTGCAGTCAAGTTTTTTTGGATATTTACTATAGTTTATTTAAAAACGATTTAAACAAATTACGAGTACTTAAAAAATTTAAAATTTTTTGCAATATATTTTATATAAAAGTTCGCCTTAATGTCTCTAGGTAAGATTACACCATGCGTTGTGTTTTTACGTCAACTGATGAGGTTCCTTAGGTTTGGATTAAAACTCACTTGATGACTTTAACATTTTATACAAAAATTTTAATAATCATTGGTACATCACTAAAAATATATAATAGTTATCTATATTAATATAATAGAATCATGAACTGTCGTTGACTAACTACAATTGACTGTGAATGATCCCTACTCCGGTCAAACCTACATATTTATGCAGGTTAGTTACTGAACACCTGAGTTATGTTATTTTAATATAATCACGTTCGTTCTTTGCTAGTGAAATTAGTTAAAGGTCGAGTCATCAACCATCCTTCGCTTTGTTTACATACTATTTAACTATAAACATTAAAATAATATAAAATAATATACGGGGTGTGTATTAATTATCACAACCATAAATTTATACAGCAAATTGTTTAGTAAACTTTTTGATTATTCAGATAATTAACAATATTGTTACGAAATAAGAGACCGTTTTAGTAATGTTAGTTGTCAGTTTGATAATTATTAGGTTAGATTCTTCGTTGTAGCTACTTGTAGTACTTTCAGTACGTTCTCCCTGGCCCTGAGTTGTTGTCTTGACCGTTAAACCCAAGGGGACCCACGAATAGTTTCTGTCTTAGTCTCAAACTCCAGTGCAATTGACAATGCAACTAGCAGGGTTTTAGCAACACTGGTCAATGAATTTTATGGTTTCTAAAACCCTTGACGAAAGCTTGGAATGCTAGATTATCTAAACCACCATTATCTAATCCTAATGGATCTGCATACTTCACTATTTTAGCACTATCCATCTCACATTCTTGAATAAAATCTCCAACTTTTTGTTTCCGGGTCTTCAATTGAGACCAACTCTGGATGTGTATGTAATAATGCATTTCCAGGTAGTTAGTTTGACTTAGTTTGATTGCAGCATACCCAAGGCTTCGCAAGAGATATCAAGGGATATACTTTTTCTCGAATCGTCCAACCATTAGCCCCATCTGCAGCAAGTGCCATCTCCATTGCAGAGGTTGGCGATCATCATAGCGATTCAGATTTTGTAGGCGGCTGCGCTGAACAGTTTATCTAATGTACATCCATGCCAATCTCTAAAATTACGCAGCCAAGATATTCTCCTTCTTCTTATGTTGCGTTTTCCCTGAATTTTCCCCTGTATAATGAGTTGAAGCATTCTGTATCTCTCTCCTCGCGTAATCTGCCCTAAGTATTCCGGTTTTCTGATTTTAATTCTGTCTATTATTTTCATATACTTTTTTCTTCTTCACGTCTTCAGTCCGCAGCATTGAATGGTTTTAAATAATTCGGCCAAGAGGTTTTTTCATCAAATGTAGATGGTTTTATGGTAGTTTTCATTTCTCTGTAATTATAAGCATCTGTTTCACCATGATGAAGAATATAACTTTGCCGACTTCGAATTTAATCGTAGAGTTTTGTTCCTAGTTGAGTTCTCATCTGTTGGACCAACTCTTCTAATTGAGAAATCATCTTTTGAATAAATTCTTCGTGTTGATTCGTCATAAGATGAGTTATTTGCTTTAATAGTTCAGTTTTTTGTTTGACTATTTGATTGAAGAGCTGGGATATTTGCCTCGCCTTTTTAGTCAGATATTTATTTGCTGTGTTATCTGGGATATTTGCTGAGATAACTCGATGACTGGATCTTCCAATTCCATTGGTATTCATTAATTAAATAATCGATAGAATTCTCATCAGTACTGCCTTGGCAGCTTTCGTCAGAGCTCAATTAGTGGACGACGATTTTTTTTAGGACATCTTTGTTTCTTCTACCCGTACTTGGGTCACTGTCAACTTTCAAGAACGAACTATCTTCAAGTTGACATTTCTCTCCTCATATATAATCCTCTCCATTTTTTCCTCCATAAAACGTTCTCGTAAACTCTAGGGAAAGGGGACAAAAGAAGACTCTTATAAGAACTAACATTACTTGAATGGTCTCCTACTTCCTTACAATATTATTGATTAAAACAATTAATAAATACTGAAAACCATCCAATTTTCCATATCGCGTTAATTTTCTTTCTTAATAGTGCTTGGTGTTAAAACAAAATGTCGACCGAGAATGTCGATAGGCAAACAACTAGAAATAAATAAATATGGAAAAAGTGCATCAGACTACGTTACGTCAATGTCATGCGATAATGTTGAGCTGTGATTCTACAACTGTGTATAAATTCTAATCTACAAATAATATGGAAAAATCTGCTGAAACGGTTTGATTTTTTGTATATCAATGTAAATATGTGTTTATTATTCCTATAGGTTATTCACGAAGATGTTGGCACCTGGTATTTTTGCCAGTGTTATGGTGCTGCTTGTTACCGGTCAAGTTTTCTCTAACGGTAAGTTTTTATTCATTTATTTATATTGTTTATCAACTTTGTCGTGCACTGAAACAAATGAAAGAGTAATGTGTAATGCAAACAAATTTAACTTATTGTGTAGGAACTGTCAAGTATTTTATGTTGCGTGAAGCTTTTTGATTTAGTTATCAAAAAAGCAAATAAAATTAGGTATAGTAGCCAAAAAAAAGGATTATATTTAATTTTAGTTGTGAGTCCGGTTTTCATTCCTTTATTAACAATAACTTTGTAAATTCTGTCTCTTTTGACGTAAGTCAACTTTATTTTTGAAGTTCAGCCAATACAATCGAAACTACAGTGGAAATATAGCTTGCCGCTGTATTTTCACGTTGATAACTCTGAAAAAAACTGAAAAAGTAGAAAATTGTTTCCACCTGCACCCAAGGTAAAGAAACTTAACAGTCTCTATACCAATCTTGACCGTTTTCTATGAAAAAACAACTACTTCCTGGGCTATATGCCCCAACGGACATTGAATTACATTCCAATAGAAAACGTGATGGCGACCGACTTCGTCGATACTTAAAACCATCTCTATCGATTTACAAATCAACGGGAAGAACACTACTCGTAGAGCGGTTTCGACATTATTGTGTCTCATCAGTACGAGGTAAGTAGTTCTTCTCATCCCGCAGAGCAGGATGCAGAATGATTCTTTTACGCCAATACATAAACTGTGAATCCACGATTCCATGATAAAGTCGCAAAAGTGCCATCCTACCATTCATTTGCAAACCAACAGACAAAGGTAACTGCTAATCGAAAGGTAAACAATACATGTATTGTTTGATAACCCTGCTTAGTTTTTAAAAATACTTCCTTTTTCCTACAATTTTTGAAATTGTGTACAAAGTCTTCAGTCTTCGTTTATTTGTATAAATAATTTATTACTTTAGGACTAGGACTATATAATTGTAAGAAAAACTTAAAATATAGTAAATAGGTTGCTTGTTTTGCTACTATTTTTTCCTCTCCTATTTCGATTAAGTCGTATAGAGGTTAGAAAGAATGAAATGAAAATTTTCCATACATATGTCCCAGACAGTGTATCAAACAATAAATTTTTATGTTTGATGAAAGGAGACATACCTAAGTGAGATAAATGATTCACTCTCTCCGTCGAATTATAACCTAGGGTGGTCCAATTATTGGATCTATAACCATGTCCCTATATCGTACAGCCGTCATTGTCACACTCATTAAAACCACTAAATCAGTGCGGCCATCATAACATGCCTCCCCATACGCAAACTGAGCCACCACCAAAAAGAGTGGTTGGCGCCATCAAACGTTCATTGTATCGCTGTTCTATTTCTATCCACACTTATATTCGACCATCACACATATTCAGCCGAAATCTGGACTCATCCAGTTCTGAAAATTCCAACGACTGTGTTCCCTTGCCCAACGATATATGCATGCACGCTGATACGCTGTCAACCGTGGATGTGAACTACACCTTCTGGCTTTTAAATTACATGCATGAAACCTTCTAACAGTTTGACTAGATATCACTCTTCCGGTAGGATGCCTAATGAAGCTGTTAATTCTCGAAGCAGTAAATGTTTGGTTTCTTCTTGCAGTTACAGCTATAAAGCGGTCTTGAGCAGGAGTTGTAGCTAGTTCTCGTCCTCCTCCATGTCTGTACGCTGCAGACCCAGTCTCCAAATATTGATTCCATGTACGACTGATAACACTTCTTGACTTAAGCCTTCGTGTATCCAACGTACTAATTAATCGAGTTGCACTGTTTCTAATCGCCGTTGCACCATTTTTTTTCAGGTAAACAGATTTATGGACTACAGTAACAATGTTAAAGTCACTGCACGCTACTAAAATGTTATTATTTTGAAATCGAATTCCTACAATTCTGGTTAAAGAGATAACAGCGTATAAAAAGAAAAAAAAACGACAAAAACAATTTGCTATAAACAAAGTTTACTGATAGCATGAAACGTATATTTAAAATATTATTTTTGTACGCAATTTCCTGAAATTTAAAAAATAATTACTTCAATTGTTGAGAGTGTAGTATACAATACAGTTAGTAATTTCTGCGGATTTTAATAGTTATTTATGATATAAGTGTTAAAAGTACATTTCTAAGGCATGCATGTGAAGGTTTGCAGAATGAGCGAAGGTACTTTTAACACGTATATCATATTTTTTCTACAAACGTTCAAATAAAGTAATTATAGAGTTTGAATTAAATTTTAAAAACCTGTATTAATACATCCAACAACACCAATCCAATAACAAACATCCGAAGAAATTGTGGCCTCAACTTCGACTGGAAATTCAATTATTTCTACGGATCATTCTTCCTTTGCCATGGAAAATGGTAAAACAGCAATGCAAGAAATTAATTTGTCAAATTGCATAAATTGTACTATTAATATTAATGTTAATAGATAAAATCTAAATATTTTAAAGTTTGCTTTCAAAATCTGACAATTCACTTTTGACAGCAGTGCCATAAATTAATATTTTAAGGCACTCAGTGCCTTAAAGTGACATTTTTAAGGCTTCCATAGCACCATTTCCCCCCGAATGCAGATTTAACATGGTTCTAGACTTGCTATCAAAAAAAGGAATACACCAGTCTATTCAGCGAATTAACAAACCCTATTTTTCATATTTTCAAGCATTTCAAAAAAAAATTCACTTAAGAAAATGGCAAGGCTAATACTTTCGACTACACCAGTCGATTAAGCAACTAAACAAACCCTATTTTACATATTTTTAAGCATTTCAAAGAAAAAAACAACTAATTCGACCACGTAGAATTCAAAAATGACCTTAAAATTGCAGAAATTCCGATAGTTTCCAGCAAAAATGGCATCCATAGAGTTTTACGGCACCATTTCTTCCCGAACGCAGATTTAACATGGTTCTAGACTATCAAAAAACTGACTATATCAGTCGATTAAGCGACTAAACAAACCCCAATTCAGCAATTTTATCTTGGGAAATAAAACAATAATTATTTATTTATATAGAATGAAAATTAGTAGAATTAACGAACATCGAAAGATAATTATTTTTATCACCGACGGCGATGTCAAAAACACGTGATACTGTTACACGTCGCGACGTCGTGACACCTTTCAATTTTGTGCATGATGCGGAAGTCAATATATCAAACTGTTAATCTCTTTCACTCGATCGAAAATCAAAAAGGGAAACTATACGGCGGCGGCGGCGGTCGTCGCCTGCCCCATATTTCATTGAAACCATTGTTGATGCATATTTATAATGTCGTAGACGAACAATGAAGAATATGGAATGAAAATAAAACGGGATGAAATTGGATTGACCGTAGGTAAATTGGCTGTTAGGTGTTTTGATACATATTTCGGACGAGTTAACTAAAAATTGATGAATATTGGGAAACGCTGACTTTTGGAAGTAATTTTATTGTAAATTATATAAAAATAAAACAAAAACCCTTGTTTTATGGAAGGTTCTATTTTGGATACAAAATAAGCACTTTACACTATCATTGTCTTTTACTTCTTTGAATCATTTTACCATCTGCGCAAAGAAATTTAGCATTATTCATCATTTCCTTCTAAGATCAGTATAACTGTGCAATGATATAGAAAAAGCAGGGAGATACATCCAGGATAATCCCTTAGGGCTAATAACATCTGTTATGTCTTATTACTTCCTTACTTGGTCTAGCCTTAACTACTTAATCAACGTCAGGTACCTAGCTACAAACAAACAAAATGTAACTTCAATGTGTCGATCTGATGATGCTAGTTTTTTAGCGAAACAGCTGTAATTGTAATGTTGAACCTAATTTCTTTAATTAAACTTGGAAGTTGAGTTAAAAAAAGAGTTTTTTATTATTCTTCGTAAGATGGACTTTCAAAAAGTAAGAGTTAGTAGATATAATAAATTAATTTACTGTTCAGTTTTTTGCGATTACAATATTGACATAAATTTCAAAGCAAACTTGCAGTAAGAAATAATTGTTATAATATATTTGTCAAAAATTAATTTATTAAAAAAAGATACAATTTACTAAAAATAATATTCCGTAAAAACTAATCAATTTTAGTAAAAAAAATGTTTTATCGAATTTTTTCATAGTTACGTCATTATACAGACAATTTGATTTAATTATGTATTATTTATAATTTAATAATTTTAAAATATCACTAATAAATTAAATTATTGAAATTATAATCGTCAAATGTGTATTGACGAGAAATATTATCAAATTATTAAACAAAATGCGTGAAACTAAACCAACTTTATTGGTTATACAAATCAACACAGCAACATTTAAATGAATACGCAGATGTAAATAAATTCAAACGCGAGGGGGCTCCCGTTATGCAATTTCCTAACTAATAAATGTAAGTTGATAAAACAATTGAATTTAATTAAGCTACTGCTAAGTTGACACATTTCGCCGCACAAATTAATATTAAAAGTGGGTTTTCTTTTTATATTATGCACTTAGAAATGTTATCCCACCGAAACTAAGTGACGGTATAAGAATCAAAATAGTTAATTTATCAAAATTATTTTTTTCCATAGCTTATGTTAAAGTGTTGCCATAATAACTGTTTTGAGTAGATTAAGTATCACTTTAACCGCAAGAGACACTTTAACAGCAAGAGTAGATACAATGTTTTAACTTTTTTATATTCAATGAAATTTACAAATTCAAACACATTAAGGATCAAAAACAACTGAAATTTTACAATTAACCCTATTAGAAATATCTATTTTTGGAGCATCACAACTTGTAATCGTTTACTTAAACATTTGATTCGAGGTACTGGACTGATTTTCAAGTCCGCCAAGTATACACTTGGACTCTTCAATGTAAGATTCTGCAACGAATGACGATTTCCATCCACCTAAACGTTTAAATTTTACTTGATCAACTCCAGAATTTGCAAACATAGTAGCTGAAGAACGACGGAAATAATGCCCCGTGTACATTTCTGAATTTGTAAGTTTCAAAAAATCTGCAATCTTCTTGGGGATATTATATATAGTTTTAATCCCCGCCGGTTGAGTAGTGCACTTTTGCTCTCAGTAATTCACAGATAACTTACTGTGAGGTACAATTTTGGGGCGCAAGGCAATATACTTTCTCACAATTTCCAAGAAACTCACTCCACTTTTCTAGTCAGTAATACAAAACGACCCATCCTGCTTGATTTTAGTATCAGATAATAAGACGATTATCACCGATTTTCTGTCGTCCACAAGTTTTTTAGTAAGGTTAGGTTATGTTAGGTTAGGTTAGGTTAGGTTAGGTTAGGTGGTTAACTTGCTGAATTTAGACATTTCACAATTTTTATTCACCAACAACCAAAGCTTCAGCATCGAATAATATGACCACAATCACGAAGGAATCACTTTCTTCGACTTTTCAGAAAAATACGCCAGAAGTATTTTTTCACTCCCGCCATTGATATTCTAATTGCTTTTCCACTTTTTAAAAGACTGGTTTTCTTTCTCATACATCATCCTAGATTTTTGTGGCAACAATAAACTTTCTACTTCCAACGCTGCATTTTCTACATCTGATGGCAGGTTTTCCTTTTTTTGTGTCAATTCTTTTCCGTCAATTTCGTATTTATTCACTTTGTACACAAAACGCAACAATATTCTCCACAAAAACCAAAACGTAACATTTGTTTGACATTTGTTAACAGAGTAATTCATATCCCTAGCAAAGGAGCAACACAATGTGCACAAAATTACAATTTTCTTTGAAATTGTATTTTTCACCTGAACTTGAAGTCTTGCTGTAGAAAAAAATGTTGTATTGCGCATGACGATAAAATTGCATTATCTTCTCGAACATAATTAAACACGTTCTCGAAGATTAAGTACAATTTTAACGTCTTGTACAATAAATATTATCGAATATACCATATTAACTAAGTTCGACACTGGTGTTTTTTTGTAGCAAGAATTCTTCATATTTTTCCAACCGTCCAATCGTCGTCGTAAATAGCTCAGTCTTTCATAGTTTGTTTGATCTTATATTTCCATGACTTTGCCGATCTTCCACGCATTCTTCTGTTCTGCCACCTGTTCTGTTTGGCCATCTATCCTCTTCCATCCTCAACACATGTCCGTATCACAGCAGTTGTTTGGTCTGAATTGTTTCTATCTTCCTACGTACCCGACCTATCGTCGATCGAATATTTTCATTACGGACAATGCCAACTCGAGATACCCTACAGCAATGACTCTCAATCTGTGGTCCGCAAAGTGAACATTCATATTTAGTAGATGTTCAAAATGCTCACCGCAAACGTCTTGGCAACATCCTAATCTTAAATAAAAATATCTTCTAACTTTAATTAACATATCAGGCAAGACCGATCTAATCGTAAGCGATATTCGCTCTCTTAAGTCAACTAAATCATGTGGAAATAGTCCCGTAAAAAGTCCAATGGGGTAAGATCAGGTGATCTTACTGGCCATTCTATTGATCCTCCTTATCCAGCGATTTTGAAATGTTAAGTTAATGGCGAACATTGAATTAGTAATGTGGAGGTGCTCCATCTTGCTGGAACCATATGGTATTTACTGGAACTTGACGGTTTTCTGCATCAGAAAATAAATTTGCCAAACTGCAAGAAGACCTAAACAATATATATGACTGAAGTTTAATAAATAATTGCCATTTTAACATAAAAAAGTGCTGTGTTAGCTTCACTTTAAATAAAATGCCTATAAAATTTGAATATCGTATGAAAGACGAAATACTAGAAAGAAACTATAAAGGACCTTGGACTAACCTATGACAGTAAATTATCTTTTGCAGAACATCTTGAAAATACAGTAAAGGTTTGTAATAGAAATTTGGGTTTTATAATAAGAAACACTTTTTATTTTACAAATGAATTATTATCTTTAAAAATTCTATTCTTTACAGTAGTTAGGTCAAAATTAGATTTTGGAGCAATATTGCTAACATCGCAACCAGAAATATACCTCCAGTTGTATGAAAAAATCAAAAATAAATTCTTAAGGTATTCCCGGAAAAAGAAAAAGTGGCCAAATTATTTAACTACCAGAACTAGTGAACTTAGAAAGGAATTTAATATTCCTTCAATAATTGTTAGGCATAAAATGATTTTAATGACATTTTTGTTTAAAATACTTAATTTTAAAATTAACGATGAAAAAATTTTAACTTTAGTAAGTTTTAATATACCAACGTTTTATACTCGATTCCCACTGATGTTCAGGATACCATCTTCTTCAACCCAAATATCAGCACGTTCTCCTGTCAAAACTATGCTTATGTTAGCAAATAGAATAAACTATCAAAAAAACTCAGATTTTACAGTGAAAGAAAATATTTTCAGAAAGTTATTACATGAATATTTTGAATACTTTTAATAAAATTTATTGTTACCAAAAAATAAAAAAAAATATTACCGAAACTCGCCAAATTTTGTAATAAGATATACTTACATAAATATATATCAATACTAATGCTCAGTATTGTCCTTTGCTCCTCTGGGGTTTATCTAGTGGTAGTAAATTGTTACATTCAAGTTATGTTATATAATTAGCTTCATTCATGTAATTAGGTTCTTAACTGTTTGAATGTAAACAAATAAAAAAAACTTAGCACTACATAATTTTGTAGTAGTGCTAAATAATTATCGCTATTTAAATTCTCCTCAACGAAAAACGGACCAATAATATGGTTTTTAACAATCCCTGCCCAAACATTAACCTTTTGAGGGTATTGTATATAGTCCTCTATCATCCAGTGAAGATTTTCCGTTGTCAGTACCGGCAATTTTGACGATTAGCATGATTGTTAAAGGAAAAAGGGCACTCATCCGAAAATATAACATTTTCAAATTAGATGGTATTGTTATTCAACATTTCCATAATTTGTTCGGCAAAATTTGTTCTCCTATCAAAATCGTCCATAGTTTTACTTAAAGTTTTTTTCCTTCAGTTAAAATTAAACTCCACTAGGAATACCTATAAATATCCGTTTCCATAATATTAATTAACAAGGTGAATTAATTGGATACAAATAGAAATTATATACACTCACTTTGATTGGTAAACCGACAGTAACTCTAGCTTGCGTGTCTGAGTTCGGGTTTTTCGTGTACATTTTCTTCATTTTTCGAAATCGTACACGTACGTCAGGCTGTGTTACAGATAATTATTTTTCCTTTAATAAATAATAGATTTCATCTAAATGGATATCAAACAGGTATAAAGTTTGATCAGATATTTATGAACATATATATACAACGTGGGGTTGCTAAAAAGAAATTCATGTGGTTTTTAGTCGATCACGCAAAGTCTGAGGGTGGAAAAACAGTTTTTTCCCCCAACAATTTACGCAATTTATAAATGGCTGATGATAAAATTGGAAATGGAGAAGGAAAAACTTTATTTATTTGTCCACCAGAGATATTACTTTTTATATAAAGCTATGGAAAACTAAAAAAATAGTATATTATTCAACTAGCATATAATAGCAATTATATCCGAGTAGAATTTTTATACTTTGTCCAAGACTTTTAAAGAAAATTTACTAGTAATTATAAAAATCTTTATTTTTTATTAAAGTATTAACATAGTTATTCTATAACTACTTTAACTCTTTCAGGAACCGGTTTATCAATAGCAATTTATTTGTCAGTTAATGCTTAACTACCAGTTATTTTGAAAAGGTCGGTTTACCAACAACAGGTTAACTTTATCCGACAGCTAATATGTCAAATATTTATCTGTAACTTTCAACTGGTGGTTGGGTCGATATCTGAAGGTTATATAACTATAATATCACTTTATGCAGAAGAGTTGGTTTGTTTTGATTCCGAAGTTTTTACTTGAGTTTGAACAAGTGAAAAATGGAAAGTACTAGCACGACTAAGAAGAGAGGATGAAATTTCACAGCAGATGAGAGAAAGTTGCTTTTAAAAATTGGAAACAAACATAAAAACGTCATCAAGAATAAAAAAGCGAATGGGACAATCTGGAAATCGAATATCACTTACCTATCGGTACAAAACTGAAGTAAATTAATATTGACAGAACAGTCTCTTTTGTCATCTTAAATCTTGCATGAAAATCCTGATTATCCCACTTTTCGAAGTTGTCTACTCTTTCCCTAACTGTATACGGCCTTCTTTCTTACTCAAGAACTTGCACAATATCCTCGTCCTCGTTGCTATTCAGAATATAATCATCCAAAAAATGCATGTTCATCGACAAATCAAAAACCCACGAATACATATAACAAGGATGTGAAACTCCTATGCCGAGCTATAAGCGCCCGTGACTGAATTTACGGCTCCTATCTGGGCGGAGTCTAGTCCACGGTCGTTGCGTACTTTGTACTGCGCATCAGTTCGAACATCATACGATCATAACTATTCGAAAACACATGCGGTTGGTTATCTCGCTCACACAAAGAAAAAGACAGCCTGTTGCGCAGTACGAAGTACGCAACGACCGAGAATTTAACCCTGCCCAGATAGGCGCCTTTTCTCCTGCTACCCTCTCCACTCGAGTTTCACATCCTTGTTATATGTATTCGTGCAAAAACCTTTCAGACAAAACAAAATTTTGCATAAACAAAAACAATCAACAATAACCTAACAAAACGGTCGTGACATCTCAATTGATGTGACTTGACCTTGTTCTTGTAACAACCAATGAGATTGCTTACATTCATCCATCAGCATTGCCAACTTTAATTATCTATCAGTTAACTAACTAGAGGATAAAAACGAGTTGGTAAACCGCTTCTGAACAAACTTGAACTTTATCTGCTAGTTACTTTTATCTGACGGATACCTAACTGATGGACACTATTAGCAATTGATAAACCAGTTGTTAACTGCGGTCCACAAAAACGGTTCACTCTAATGGTGCTCACTGCCATAATAGATTTGGTATTCAACCACTGAAAAAGATGATAAGAACTGAAGAAATTATCGAAGTACAAGCTTCGTGATGCGATTCTTCAATTCTCTCAGCTAGTTGAGTGACAGTTCCTGCTCCTTATCCAAACTATCTATCACTGATTAGTAATTGTAGTATATTGTACACTGGTTTCTATTTCGCACTAGTTACTATGGAAACTAGTGCACAATATGTTCATGATGCACTAAAAAATACTAGAATATAACTAATGTAAGAAAGTTATGATCCTATGTCTCCGAATAAACAACAATTTTGACAGTTGTTTGTCAGTATAGCTTATAAAAGTCAATATAGAATTATAATATAAGTAAATATACAGGGTGTCCCGAAAAGTATGGTCATATATTATACCACAGATTCTGGGGTCAAAAATATGTTGATTGAACCCCACTTACCTATATACAATAGTGCACACAGAATCTGTGGTATAATTTATGACCATTCTTTTCAGGACACCCATATAACATAAGTCAATACAGGACTATAACATAATTAAATTTTGTTCTTAAAACAACATGGAAACTAGAGACAGTAAGTTATATTCAACACCGTCTGATATTTCAAAAGCCGCAAATGATATGTGTGCCAAATTCATGCAAAATGGATTGAAAATTTAAAAAACAAATCATCTACTTTAAGAACCGAAATTTTTGAAAATGTCACGATTAAATAACAGTGAAACAATTCTCCAAGAATGACATTTAATAACTGCAGTAATTTTACAATCAATGTTGTTAATAAGTAAAGGAACTTTGATTCGAATATGAATATTTGATCACGCTATTTCTGTATTGTAATTTTAACCTAGCTGTTAGTAAATAAAAACCTCCTTCTCTTTATAAATATTTCTTCTTACTATAATCGTAGGAAAAGTAGAGTGTACAACACGCAGGGAATATCCATTTTCCACTCGTGCAAAATGAGTATCTTTCCATGCTTGTTGCACAATATACTTTTTGGAAACTATTTATTACAAAGTTGAGTATTTACAATTCATTTTTGATTTAATACAACTTCGGCCTTACAAAACAAATCTCGCTTGTCTAAATCATCAAAAAAGCGACCGGATTATTCCACCTCATATTTCTATTGTGTCGCAGATTCAAGTTTTCAAATTAAATACCCCGGAAAGTTATCTATTTTAATTAATGCAAAGAAACTCGCCTCGACTTGAATCTCTCTCTTATTAAATATGACTTACCTTAACTGAATACTTTTTAAATCGTTTAATTTCATTTTTCGAATTAAAACTAGCGCTGCTAGAAATTAACTTTCCGACGAATGAAATATTTGAACCGCGATGAACTGAAGCCATGAAAAAATTACCTATTTTGAAGAGATTAAATGATGGGCCAGACAGAACAAATTACTCATTTTTTATTTATTGTTGTAAGGCTTGGTCTGGAACTAGTGAGGATATATTGCGACAAAATTAGAAGATACATCAACCTGTTAGTTGGAATTTTATACTTGCAAAGAGAAAGAATGATTTTTTTAAGGATATAAACTTGTTTTTACCATAAATGTCCGACCAGACCGACAACGTTTCTACGTACAAATAAAAATTTTATTAGTTTTGCATTTTGATGCAATAAAAACAGATGAATTTAGGTCGGTCAATATAAAAATTACTATGAAGTAAAAGATATTAAAATACTTTTGCTTGTTTTTTGCTTGAAATGTCAACAAAAGCTTTAACTGTATTCATAGTAAAATCACAGATTAATTACACACAGATGCGAAATTGACAGAGAAACGTAAAAAGCAAGGGGTGTACAGTCGGCTTTAGAATAGCATATACATGTTAAATGTGAATTTCGTTTACCTACCGAAGTTATAAAAACGCCCTTTAAACGCCTACATTAAACGGTTTTTGGGGATTAAGTTTATTTACAAGGGACAGAGGGACAGGCAATTTGTCAATAAAATACCTTATGCTGCAAACATTAAAGATGTGGGCGTGGACAACTCTTTAACTGATTTCAAATTTATTAATATTTAAACCGTGATTGGTTATACACAATAAATGGCCGCCCTTAAAATTAATTCATTGTAAGCGATTTGAGTTTGAAAATGTATATGCTATTCTGAAGCCGATAGTACCTTACCTCTTTAAATGTCCATACAAAAATAATATTTTAAATATAAGTTTTATGCTAACAGTAAACTCTGTTTATAAGCAAATTGTTTTTATCGTTTTTTTTTTCTTTTTATGCAATGTTATTTGTTTATAACCAGAATTGTAGGATTTCGATTTCAAAATACTAACATTTTAGTCGCTAGAAGTGCTGGCAGTTACTTTAACATTGTTACTGTAGTCCATAAATCTGTCTACCTGGAAAAAAATGGCGCTATGGCGATTAGAAACAGTGCAACTCGATCAATTAGTAGGTTGGATACACGAAGGCTTAAGTCAAGAAGAAGTTGCTACACGGCTAAATGTGTCCCAATGTGTTGTCAATACGACAATGACGGCTGTACGATATAGGGACATGGTTATAGAGCCAATAATTGTAAAATTGTTTGGTGCAATAGGCGAACAATTGGACCCCGTTATGCAATAAGGAACCAACCGCCAAATCTTCAAAATCCGAGATTTTACTACTACGCGAACCCAAAGATGTTCATCTAACAATTCGCAATAAAGATCCGAAGATTAGTCCTTTCAGCGCCATCTGTGAAACAGTAGAAGCAACTTGCAAAATTAAAACTATTTAAATTAAATTTTGCTATAAGGCACCAAACCTGTTTGGATCCTTTTAACAGTAATCTGTATTCTATTTGTGGCACATGTTCGAACCAGGGTTATTTGGGTCTCTTTTGCAAATTTAACAAAATGACTTCCGTACAACGAGTTATTGTTACTTTGTTTAGTGCTGGTATAGATTAACCTGAAACATGTTCAAAAAAATTAAGAAAAATCAACGTGTTGAAAAGATATTAGACAGAATGTCAGTTGAGCAAGAAGCTGCTGTGCTCTGGTCACAGTTTTCTGCCAAACGACAGTGACTTTGGAGATGTGGAATGTGCAATTAAAAAACAAAATAAGATATTTTTCCCGCAAGACTATATAAACATCATGAAAACATGTAGAAGAAAACGCCCCATCAATATAAACAAAGTGGTAAAAGAGGATTTCGTTAGCACAAATAAGGTAGAAGAAGCCATTGTCAATAGAAAAAAAACTGGTGATGCAGAGAAAATAAAATGGCTACATATTAAGAAAATCAAACTTCTGAAAGAAAAAAATAACAGTATTTTTATAAAGACAGGATACAATGGTGAGACCGAATAAGGAAATTAATATTAAAAAAGGCAAGAGATCAAATATAAACTTTTCTCAACTCTTAGAGCCTCTATAGCCAAATCGCAAACCAGTGGCCGAGCCAAAGCTGAGGGATATAAAAAGCTATTTGCATCTTATTCCTGAAGAGGATCATGTTTTTTATAAAAATCTTGTCGGAGATCCGAACATAGTAGAAGATATAGATGGATATAACGTCGACTTGGACTTTGAAACAGATGAACTCAAATTTAATCTAAGATAATATAATTTTTTGTTTTCCGTTTTTTCACCTAAATGTGTTTTACTAACTGATTCAAATTGAAATAAGACTTCCAACCGTTTTTCGCAATTTTCACAAAACAATAAAGAAGTCGGTTGGTTCCTCATTGCATAACGCGGTCCAATTTGTCTTTATCGACGATAATGCGTGCCCGCACCGCACCGAGCGAGAATTATAAATGATCGCATTGAATATCACGGTTTTTTAAGAATGAACTGGCCACCATGTTCACCCGATATGAACTCGAACTCGAACAGACCTCCATAACCCTAAAACAGCTCGCCAATGCCTAGCAGAGAATATGGGAAAACATAGCTCAACAATTTATTAATAATTTAATAAGGACAATGCCCACACGATAATAATTTTCGTGAAAGGACTTAATGACCTGCGCAATAAATGATTTGCATTTTTTAAATTTTTTCTGTTTTTTTTTTCATGAAAAATTTGTTTATTATATTTTTTCTACGGCTGCTATGGAATGTGGTGCTTTTGACACATTTAACAAAACTACAAAGTAACGTATTGCTATCAACTGTGAGAAAAAATCTACCTAATAACTAGCATCGACATATTAAAGTTACCAAAAAAAAAAAAACAAAATGTAGACCAGATACGAATGTCGTCAAATCATCAAAGGATTATTAAATGCCTATTTAAAATATTATCAGAATTTCTTATAGAATTTCAATGTTGACGCGGGGACAATAACAATTCCCAGTGACTGTTTTTTTTTGAAAAAGAAAAAACTTTATATTTCTTTCTGAATAGGATTTATTTAGGCAGTCTCTGTGTAAACAATACACTCCATCTGTTTATTCATTTATTAGGAATAATGCCCACTGTATTTGCATTCAAAGTTTCATAAATATTGTTCTTTTCGACTAAAAGATATTTTCTTTATTCCATACTTTATCCCAACCCTGTATGTGATTATTATTAAATAGAAGTAAATCATCCACAGCACAAATGTGACTGATTGATAAACGACAAAAAATATCAAAATCAACGTCACAAAATTTTGTGACATTGATTTTGATATTTTTCTTCGTTTGATTATTATTAGTTTTTAACGATGTTTCCATAATAACATCCACTTTAATAATTTTACGAACTCGCGAGAAAGCTACAAGTACAATTCTTTCGGAGTCAATGAATTTATCATTAACGACAAACTCAACTTAATGAGCTAATCTTGAAACATTTATGAATTCTTGTTTTGGGTTCATATTCCTTATCAGCATAATTTTCAAAACAATTCGTTAAGTGGATGTTTTATCGAACAAAATTGATAATTTTTTAATACAAATTGCTCGAAGTATATATTTAAATTTTTGGCGAATGCGCGTTACGTACATTGTATTGTATATTATATTGCAACATTGTTTTTATCTTTTTGTGTCAACAAAAAGATTTTTGCCTATATTTTATGTACTTGTAGTCAAAAGTAGAAATTATAAGCTTTAACTGGGTATTTTTCTAAATTCTTATGCTCAAGTTTGGAATGAAATCTAAGCGATCCAGGAAAAACACCTTTTAGAAAAAATAATACATAAAATTATTGGTGGCTGCACAAATAAGTACGCCAAAATATAAAATTTTAAAGACGGTTTCTTTCAAAAATATCCTCAACGGTTTAGTTTAAAACCGTTTTGATTTTTTATGAAAGGTAATACCACGAGTCCTTAAAATTTATCTAGTAAAATTTTACAGGACGAATGGAATTTGAGGAGATTATTTTTTGAACCATTCTGTACAAAAACCACTTTATTTAATAATTTATCGTTATCTTTTCACTAATTTTCACTACATTACTTCTCACTATTTTCGCTGTTTAATTGTTCAATATTGTTATTGATTTTTGACAGTTCTATAATTTTATCAATACTGGTAAAACGACTAATGGTTTTATCAGTATAAAACGGAATGATTGGCTAGCATTTAGCACATGCAGAACATTGAAGATTAAGCGTTTTCATTGGACGAAATCACAAAACTGATATTTTGACAGGTGAAAAAAATAATCATTTTAAATCATTTTACATGCCCTTAACCTATTTCTGGATAAAAACAGTGCAGATCATATTCAACGGTAATTTAACAAGACGTTAATAAAAAGTCAGCTACAGTGGACCCCCGGTAATCCGGCAAACACTATGCAGGGCAGTGTCGGACTATCGAATTTGTCGGATTATAGAGCACTGCCTAAAACCCCTATAGTCCGGATTTTTTTACGAAAGAGTACCTTGTAATCCGACAAATTACATATCTAATGACAAGAATCTATATATTATACGTACTTAATGTATGTACTTTGAAGTACAAATCAGACTTAATTTATGTAAGTCGAATTTAGTAAATTAAATAACAATTGAGAGCTTACGGTTTATTATAAAATTAAGCATAAATGCACATACATATCTACCAAAATAATCAAGAATTATTAATCAAAATCATGTAGTGAATACTATATCAAATTATGAAGCTTTGAAATATTCATCAATTTTTTTTTGTTTAAGGTTGTTATAACGCGAGATCAGAGCTTTGTCCCTCAGTCTTCTCAAAAGTAAAAGTTCGTTGTAGGATGTACCATTCTCTTCAGCCCATTGTAAACCTAGCTCAAAAGCGTTAACTGCGTCTTGATCTGTGACTTGTGGAGCAGTTGCAATCACGTCGTCGTTATCTTCCTGATCGTTTGTTGTATTATTAGAAACTTCTTTTATAATATCTTCGTCAGACATTTCAAGACAAACATTTTCTTCTTTATCCATTCCACGGCACCAGACTTCCGAATCTTCCGGACTTATCTGTGTTTCAGTAGCAACTTGTTCTATAACTTCCGAAGTTACACTGATTTGTGGATCGTTGCTAGGAGTGGTGATTATATCTTTTTCCAAGACGATTTAATAGTTGATGACGGTAACGCACTCCACGACTGACTAAGAGCAAAAACCAAGTATTTCATATTAAATTCTTTTAAAGTTTTTTCTATTGGTTGGTCTTTTGATACGGCTCTCAAAAGTAGGATTTTTTTATAGTCTTGCTTAACAAACTGAATGATGTTCTGGTCCATTGGTTGAATCAGTGCAGTGCAATTTGGCGGAAGAAACATCGCAGTGATGCATTTATCCTCAGTTGTCAGTACTTCTTCAGACGGATGACCGGGAGCGTTATCAAGAAGCAACAACGCTTTTTGAGGAAAATGTTTTTGAATGCCCTTCGTTTATTAGATTTCCCAATGACCACCATCTTAAGCGCCTGTGTACCTGCAGCATATGGTAGTATGGTTACACGCTCTTTACTCACTTTTCGTCCAGGTACCTCTTTTTCGTTACAAGAAACGAAAGTTTTTTTAGGCATCACAATCCAAAAAAGCCCTGATTCGTCTGCATTGTACACCTGTGACGGGTCAAGATTTAAATCGTTCACCTTTTGCAAAAATCTTAATTTAAAGGGCTTTATGCAGGTGGCATCGTTAGAAAGTTTCTCTGCTGTAATAGTCATTAAACGTATGCCATGACGACTTTTAAAACGTTCTGGCCATCCTTTGCTGGCCACAAAATCATCTTTTTTTGTTATTTCCTTTTAAAAAAACTTAGCTTTCATCGCCAACATGGATCCCGAAATTGGTGCATGCCGGTTTCTTTCCTGAAGAAACCACATGTACAAAGCTTCTTCCACTTCTGGATGTTCAGCTTTCTTGAGTGTCTGTCTCTTGCATGGTCCGCAGTCAGTAGTTGACACGAACTTCTTAATCTTCTCGTGGTATTTTTTAATGTCATAAATTGTAGATCGGCCTACGCCGTATTCACTTGCTAAACTACTGAAAGTTTCATTGCGATTTAAGCGATCTAAAATATCACATTTTTCTTTAATTGTCAACGTTTTGTGCTTTTGTTTCTGAGTTTGTGACGACATTACTAGGTAATATACCTAAAACACAATGAAAAAATAGTAATCAATGAACGCACGCTAGGCCGTACCGCTATCACTAGTCGTCAAATCCAAACTAAGTAAAACAATGCATACGCGTCGAGCACAATAGCGGTGGCGCGTACGAGTTGTGACCTGTTCAAACCTGCGTGATCTATATGTATTAGCAAAGACTGTCAAACATACATGTAATTCTAAGTCATGTCGGATTACAGGGGGCGCCGGATTAGACAGGGGCCGGATTATCGGGGGTCCACTGTATTTTTGTTGCGTCTAAATTACGAGTATATTTTTAATATCAATTTTATTAGACATACTTTTGGGATTAATAATCTGATTAAATCTGGGAGCTTTAGCTAGGGGGCTTTAATCATTTGATTATTAATTCCAAAATTATGTCGAATCAAATTGTAAAATTTGACAGCACACTAACATCAGGAAAACAACTAAAATAATAATAAAACTGACCGTGGTATTTGACATTTTAATTCACCCCGATTGGTCTAAATTTCAAAAATTGTGACATTTAATTGGTTAGTATATAGTAAGATAAATATTCAACAAACAAATATCTATCTTGAAAATACGCTGATGAATAAATGCTGCGAGATCTTGAGATACTATTTCAATTTATTCGTCCATTACAATTAGGGTTCGTTTCCATGAAATAAAAATGTGTGCGCAAATTTACTGCGGGTTTTGACACTAAATGAAATTGCTTGATTAATTTTCCACATAAATCACAAATGCAAAAAATCCCATCGTTGTTTAGATAACAATCAAATTAAAAACCGTTTCAAAAATAATTTCCAATTAGTTTAATTTTACGAGCGGAAATGCTTATATCGTAGTACAAATAAAGTTTGCAAATTAACACATTACTCCAAAAAGATTGTTTCAGTGAACGAAAGGTTGGAACGATTTCGCCGTTCAATATACCCAGGATGTTGCCGATGTAATTGGGATGATTTTACTCGTAATGGATCGAGCTGGTAGTGTATAAGGGTAACTAATAACTATAAAAGGAAACGTTTATTATGTTTTAAATTTTGTTGTATATATTTCTCTTAAAAAAGGAGTTTTCTGTAGATAATTATTGAATTTCTTGTTATTGGAATAAATTTTAATATTTATAATACAACGTTATTCCCATATACAGGGTGTACCAACCTTACGACAAAGTTCGGTATATGGGTTGTTCTAGAAGATATCAAAAAATATTATTAACATATACAGGGTGTTTCATTAAGAATTATCCATATAGTAACTGGAGAAACCTTAGCACTAAATATCAAGATTTAAGCCAAAACAATTAAGTAAAATATTTCTCCTAACCGAGATATAGGGTGTTTTATTTTAACTATTCCAAATGATTGTATCCCATATTTTTGACACCTTCAAATATTTTCTCTTCATACTTGACAAAGAGTTTATACATATTAGGTTACTTTAAACAGTGGCAAAAGATATTTTTTCTCGATTACCAGAGGCGTGCGGTAGGGATGGATACTTCCTTTTATCCCCCTACAATTTACGCCACTGTCGTAATAATTGTTTCTGCATGTTTTTTTGATTCTCCGTCACTTTCTACGAAAATATCATCCTCTTGTCTCAATACGATAGAGTGAGTAGTTTTCGAGTTATTTGCATTTAAAGGTAATGTTTAAAATATCCATTTTATTCCAATAATTCCTTAATAATTTAATCAATCCAACATATTTCTAAAGGTTAGGAGAAATTTTTCCAAAAGGAATAATAAATGTATTGAAGTCAATGGAGGCCATTTACTATAATGTTAACTAACTAGAATTTTTTTTATAGTAGTCTAAATAAATAATTGTTTCAGTACGTTTATTTTATGTATTCATCATGTTATTTCGTAATGAAAATCATAGTTCTATTTTGTTATAAATTTAAAACTGAAATTTTGATAAATATTAATATGAAAAAATCATTTGAAACTAATAAATTTTATTTATTCAGTGAAATAGTTATTGACTCATGTGAATTTACGATTAGAATTAACAAATTTTGTTGTCAAGGTGGTTAGATTATTAAGGAAACTCATGTTAAATAAGCAATAAAACAAAAATGGATATTTTAAACATTACCTACCTTTAAATGCAAATAACTCGAAAACTACTCACTCTACCGTATTGAGACAAGAGGACAATATTTACATAGAAAGTGACGGAGAATCAAAAAAACATGCAGAAACAATTTTTACGACATTGGCGTAAATTGTAGGGGGATAAAAGAAAGTATCCATCCCTACCGCGCGCCTCTGGTAATCGAGAAAAAATATCCTTTGCCACTGTTTAAAGTAAACTAATATGTGTAAACTTTTTGCCAAGTATGAACAAAAAATATTGGAAGGTGTCAAAAATATGGGATACAATCATTTAGAATAGTTAAAATAAAACACCCTATATCTTGGTTAGGAGGAATATTTTATTTAAGTGTTTTGGCCTAAATCTTCATATTTAGTGCTGAGGTTTCTCCAGTTACTATATGGATAATTCTTAATGAAACACCCTGTATAGAGTAGGCAACTCCGTTACAAACCAAACATATGATTTTTTAAATGGGAACCCCTGTATATTATATCGAATTCGGACTGCTCACAACTTTTTTGAAGCTTTTGATATATGGTTTTGATACGTTATACAGAGTCCTTCAGAAGTTATGGACACGTTTATGTGAAAATCGTAGGTAAATCAACGCTCTGTATCTTATTTTACGTTGAAGAAAAATAAAGTATTTTGTATACAGGGTGGACGATAACTCCTAGCTTTTATTTTCTCTTCTTTTAAATGGAACACCCTGTATTTTATACCATAAATAAAATAAAGCTTTCCCTATACCCAAAATTTATGAAAACAAAGTTATTCTGTAATATTTATTGTAAACCATAATTATTAACCTATTATGTGAAAGGAATAAACGTTGAATGTAACAAACAATCCTCAAAAATAATAAATTTTAATAATCAAATTATTCCAAAACAATTTACCAAAAGTTTAATTTTAACCATAGATAATATTAAACTAAATGTTCAAAGTGTTCACCGTTAACATCAATGCAATGCTGCAGTCTAAGTTCTAATAATTTACTAACATTCTTCAGCATTTCAACGTTAAAAGATTAAAAAGCCGCTGTGATTGTCTTTCATGTCGTGTCTAGTAGTCGGGGGAGTTTTATAAACCTCATTTTTTATAAAGCCCCAAGAAAAGAAATACAAATTAGTTAAATCAGGAGACCGGGCTGGTCAATCATTTGGGCCCCCTCTTCTAATTCATCTGTTATGAAATTCGGTAGGTATTGAGACAATGTTAACCGTGAACACTTTGAACATTTAGTTTAATATTATGGTTAGAATTATAGTTTGTTTCATTCAACGTTTATACCTTTCATATAATAGGTTAATAATTATGGTTTACAATAAATATTACAAAATAACTCTGTTTTCATAAACTTTGGATATAGGGAATACTTAACAAAAAATAAAGTTTAATAATTGAATATTCTATTTACGATATACAATATATCATTTAAAAGAAGAGAGAAAATGAAAGGTAAGAGTTATCATCCACCTTGTATACAAAAGAGAAAATAATTAATATTTAATAGAATACGGTGATATTGTATTATATTATGAAACTTTGTCAGGCAAAATACTTTTTTTTTCTTCAACGTACAATAAGATACAGAGCGTTGATTTACCTACGATTTTCACATAAACGCGTCCATAACTTTTGAAGGATTCTGTATAACGTATCAAAACTTATATCAAAAGCTTCAAAAAAATGTGAGCAGTCCGAATTCGGTTTAATATACAGCGGTTCCCATTTAAAAAATCATATGTTTGGTTTGTAACGGAGTTATACAACAGTTTCAAAATATAGACTCTAAAGACATCTACTATTTTTGTTAATAACATTTTTTAAAATCTTCTAAAACAACCCATAAGTATACCGAACTTTGTAGTAAGGTTGGTACATCCTGTATCAAGTACAGTTTAACTGTAATATAATAAGCATTTTAAAATAAAGTAAAAGATCGATTCGATTTTAAATTTTTACATTATAAAATACAAAATAATATACAATAATAAAATTAACAATACAAAGTTTATCAAATTTATCACCGAGTGTATTTTTGCTACACACTGGAAAATTATAAGACTACCTATTTATTAAATATTGTCGGAATAAATATTTTTAACTAAGTTAGAAATTGTATGACGATCTTTAGTTAGAAGGAATTTCTTTAGTAATTTCTTAAATATGTGTATTTTAGAGCTGCATTTTATTTCAGGTGGAGTATTATTATAGAGCTTAGGGGATAAATAAGCAATTAATCCTTGCCAATAGACTTTTGTTTAAAGGGCACTTGGTGACTTTTCTTTTGCATAGAGCGAATAGAATAATTGAGTGTTGACTCTATGAAATTGTTTTTTTTACGATAACAGCTAACTATTCTTAGGTAAAACAGTTGTCGGATATGTAGCATATTTGACTCAATATAAAGACTATTTGAAGGGTACAGCATGGTTTTTTTAAGAATTATTTTTAAAATCCTGCGTTGGATTGTTTTAAGAGGGCATAGGTGTGTTTTAAGTGCGCTTCCCCAAATACTTATACAATAGCTAATATGACTCTCAACTAGGACATGATAAAGAATTTTTAATTGTTTTATATGTAATATATTGTAATGTTTTAAAATAATAAAAAGAATAACTTACCCAAAATATAATATAGAGATTGTGATAAATTATAAAAAAATGGATATAAGTTTGAAGTCTTTCTTTTAAATGATGAATTTACCATAAAACTTCTTTATTGGAACTAAGTAATAAGTCTCAATTGACACACAAACACAAAAATAACTTGATAAAACATGAGTCTTTAAGAAGAAGCATTAACATCAGGAGTCGATCCAATAATTAAGTCCATTATCCTATGATGTTTAGGCTAAAAATAAAAATAAAATAAACATTAAAATGTGGCAATATTGAATAATAGAAAAGTTAGTTTAATCAAAATATAAATAAGATATAAGTAACTAAAGTTTATATTAATAATAAGTTTGATAATGTTTTTAATAGGTAGTTATAAAATAAGAATTAAATAGGTATAGATGACTACAAACTATTATTTAAGGTAGAAAATATCCAACTATATTCAATTAATTTTATCATTAGCAAAATTTAAGTTCAACAAACCAATATTAGCTATCAGAATAAAATAAATAGTATCATAGATTAGAAATATAACTAAATAAACAAATGTGACTTACCCAATCAATGTTTATGGAGTCATTATAAGCATCAAGGTGATGATTGTATATTACAATGTATCGGATGATAGTATAAGCTTGGTACATTCCATGTTTTGATACAGGATACAGGATTGAGAGAGTCTAAAAAAGATATTGAAATTTATCATATGTAACATTGTTAGAAAGTGATTAAAATTGTTTTGTAATCAAAGACTAAATAATTAAAGGTTTACCAAGGACATTGTGACTGATAAATCCAGTGAAAAGACACTATAAATAGTGATATTGTGATTACAAACTTAAAAATAGACTAAAGAAAGTGTTATTACAATGCAAAGACACAAACCTAATATTAAGTGTTAATTTTAGTGTTATTATTTATTAAAACTATGTGTTGTTGTAAAATATTTAATTTTAAGTTGTTCTTCAATAATTTTAAATGTTGGTATATTGTTTATTTGATAAAATTTACATTAAAATTGTTATGACGCAGTGGATTTCAAAAGCAAATATAAACTAAAATAAGAATTGTCATCAAAAGAAAAAGTTTACTGATTATATTTGGATATATAAATTTTCATTTTATGTTAAAATCAAATGTCAAAAAGAAATATTTGCTCACAATTGTTATAAATAATCATTGTTAATTGTAAAGATGTCCGCCATTATGTAGCTCCAGAAAAATTTTAATTTTATAGGGAAAAATGGGTTTTAAAATTTGAAGAATGTTATTTTGTGATATAATAAGTTATCTAGTTTCAATACATAACAATTAGAAAGTCAGAAAATGCCAAATTAAAAATTTAATTTTTTAAAAATTCATTGCAAAAAGGTTAGAAAAAACAAAAGACTTTCGAAAAATCGGCCATGTTTGGAACTTCCGGCGTTAGCATATAAAAACCCGAGAAAAATGGGAAAATAGGTCACTCTAATTTCATCCGAAGGCCAAACCACGTTTGTTTGTTTCTAAAATTGTTATTATATAATGGTGGACTTCCTGTTAAAAATAAAGATGGTTACACGATAATAATTATGTTAAAACATGATGAATTTGTAATACACAAAAAGTAATTGGAACCTGGATATTTTAATAATAAAAAAAACCATTAGCAAGAATTGAAATAATATTTTTTTAACTAACCTGAAACAATAAAAAAGTTATCAATATCTGAAGAAATTGAGAAGAAGACATGATATCCAGTGGTTTAATCCATTTGAATCCGTCCAAGGAAGTGGTCCCACGTGCTTAAAATATTCCATGTGAGAAGCCGGAAATGGAATAGCGGCTCAATTCACAGCAACAAGTGATTCAAACGGTATGTTTTTAACTATAAATTATTACAACAATTATTATAATCACTTTCATAATACTCATAAACTTTTATGAATGATAAATTTCAAAATTTTTTTAAACATTATTCTAGTACAATTTTGATTTAAACATAATATTTACACCACATTTAACTACGACTAACGATATAACACAATAGTGTCAAACGTCTGCTAAGGGCGGATATAACTGTAAAATATCACGTGTTCTTTTAAATATAGCTATCGGCGCACTACAAAGGTACCCATAGTCGTATCGTAGTGTAGGGTACATTAATTTTCTTTGGGATAATAAGTGAAATAAATAATTTTATCGTTAAATTTTAATTTTGAATCGACTACTAAAGTTAAGAGTTACTCATGCTTTGTAATTAATTTAAATAACCTAAATTTAAAATAATAATAGACAAAAAGTACATATTTTGATTTTTATAATATATAATTTGTAAACAGTTAAAAAATAAGTAAAGATAAAGAAGTTTTAAGGTGTTTTGGGATAAATAAAGATTGAATGAGAATTAAAACATACATAATCATAAATTATAGCCCCACAAAACTTAATAAAAATAAAATTTTAAAATAACAAAAATAACTATTTAATAATTATAATAATTAAAATATAATATCCAACCAGTCACAACACTTTTATCATTGTAATTTATTACAATATATTTGTTAAGTATTTAAATTTACTAATACTAATTACAAATCTTAATTTTTTACACACATAATTTATATGTACATTCCATTTGAGGTTGCAGTGAAATGCAACATAATACGTTTTTTCTAGATTTAAAGTCAATAGTTTATGGTTAAACCAGTTCTGTATCCCAGGTAGTATTGATTCAACTATGTTTTTTAGAGCGATCCATGTTTTATCTTTAAAGACGTGTCATCTGCGAAACCAATAGCCTCGGGGTATATGTCAAACAGGGCATTAACATAGGTGTTAAATAGTATTGGCACAAGTATGCTACCTTGGGGGATGCCACAGCTTATTGATGAGCATGTGCTGCTTATGTTTCCGAGTTTAACCTACTGTTGCCTTTGACTCAAGTAGCTTTTAAAAAGTTGATTTACATTTCCCCTAATCCCAATGTCTTCTGGAGCGTTTAAAAAATTACTGTGTCGAGAGCCTTTGATAAATCTAGGAAGACATTTAGGCATTCATGGATTCGTTTATTTTTTCCGTTCAGTGGACACGTTTTTGCTAAAGCCGTATTGATATTTAAAATTATATTGAATTTATCTAGATATGAATTAAGTCAAGTTTCTAGTATTTTTTAAAGACCTTCGAGATTGATTTTATCAAGAATATGGGCGATAGTTGGTTGCTATTTGAGAGTCTCCATTTTTGAAGACACTTTTCTTAAATATCTTAGGCCACAAACCTGCGTCAAAGCATTTGTTAACTTCGGGGGCCAACTATGTTTTTGATAATTATTTTCATGGTTAACAAGTCCTTATTAGTCGGTACAGGCGTCTGAAACTGTTCCCGAAATTCATTGGCAACCATTAATCAACTATGATGCGATTATATTTCACAGGCTTTATGGTTTCAGTGTCCTTTGTTTTGGCACATACCGTATAATAAATTTTATTCAACATCTTCAATAGTTCTAATTTTTTACTCTTTTGTCTGTCATAAAACAGGTTCATTGTATCTTCTACACGTATTTGATCAAAGGTTTTTACTACGTCTAGAAAATAGAAATATGCACCATACTTTAGTAACGTAACCCGTCATCACAAAATGTATTTTATTATATTTGTTATTACTTAAGTAATTAATTTAAATATTATTATAATAATATACAATCACTTTGTTTTATATCCTTAACAACGAAAAGTTTTTTAGGGGGATTTTAAATGAAATTGTTTATTTACAGCTGTTTTTAATGTATTACGTTAATGGAAGTCACACATTTTTCTGCTTTTACCGTAAAAGCATGCACAAGACAACCGCATCTACCTTCCAACTTAATAACCACTTTAGCATCTTCTTCCTTCCCGAATTATTCTCGTATTATCTGCCATACACCTGAAACCAGGCGTAGTGTTCATTAAATATGAAAGCCGACGAGTGTGTTTATGTTTTGTTTGGCCTCGGTATCAAAAACGCGCGATGGTTTCAGCAATGTGCGTGATAAGTTAATATCGATTGACAAAAAAAAAAACGTGTTGCCCTAACCGGTCACGCTAACAAACGACGCCATTCTATTTCTTACGATGCTCGCTAGAAAGTTGGAGTTAAACGCACATTTCTGTTGGTTTTTGATAAATGCGGAAGCGATTATGTCGTTCGATATATTTAATTATCAGTAGGGGTGATAATTTTCCTACACCTTGGAGATAATGTGGCGTCTTCATGCTACAGACACCTGGTTGTTCAATACTAATATATAGCTGCAACTAAATTCCAAATTAACAAAAATAGTTTTTAAACTTATAAACTGAGTGTTTTTGATATTAGGAGAAATGTGCCTATGATGGACCCCCGCCAATGATGGACCACTAGATGCATTTTTAAATATACCGCGTATAATACACTACCAACACATTGGTTGGGTAGATTGAAGTTTTTGAGTAGCGCTGACGTAAATATAAGCTGTTTAAAATTTGAGGTGAAACAGCCCGTATTTCTGTAGTTATCCTTTCTTTGAAGTCTGCAATGCTAGTTTGCTGTGTTGCATATACTTTGTTCTTGAGATAACCCCACAGAAAAAATCCAAGGGCGTAAGGTCCAGCGATCTAGCTGCCCACTCGATAGTACCTCTTCGTGCAATCCATTTATTAGGGAAAATTTTACACTTACAATTAAAGCATAATGGGGTGTTAGGACAGTTGTATGACTCACATTATTTTGAAGAGAAATTTGACGTGAACTTGACGTTAGATTCTCCACGACACTTAACATAATATCCACTTTCACATCATCTTCAACGAAGTGCGGTTTTCTCTTTAATGGTTCTCTGAATTGTGCATGAATTTTAGACACAGTACCTTGTGAAATATTAGGCAACTGGGGATACCTCTGATTAAATAAGTTTCCAACTTCAACTTGACTTCTGCAATTATTGCCATAACCAATCTTCATTAAAATTTCAATCCGGTGAGTCTCAAATATTTCATCATTACTTCGCCAGATATTAGTTTCTGATTAAGAATTGACAACTACGATATTTAAATGTCAACACAACGACAACTGACAAACATTATTTACCGATTTAGTTATTATAATTATATTGGCATAGTTATCTATAAAGTTTTTACCTATTCGTGACAAAAAAATGTTAACAAAACCCAAAATATTGATACTTAATGAAGAAATGTGAGTCTGTATTCAGCTAATTAAAAATAAAACCAATATTTAAAGTGTGAAACATTATTATTTTCACAATTTTATATATTTACTATCTTGAACAAAATTATAAATAATTTCAAAATTTCACCCTCTACAATTCATAATAGACCCTACATGGTATAGTTCATTGAGATGGTATCGTTAAGGAGCTTTTAAAATCGTAAAAACATACAGGGTGTTTCATAATTAATTTAGATCATGGACGATGCCAGACCTGCGTGTATCACCCTGTACATTTAAATTTATGTTTAAAAAGCTCACATTTGAATTTCAAAGTTGACGGGTCCCAGCGTTTTTTATAATCTTCTAAACTAACACCACAAATAATTTTATTCCATAACTGGTTTCCACACTGTATGTATAAATAGATACTAATAATATTCAAGAAATCCTTTTCTTTTAGATTTAAGACTTTATACTTCCAAGATGCCTATTGGTTCACTTCCAATGTTATCTCTTTGAATGCACCGTTAAAAATAATCATTTGAATCGTTTTTTATTTCCTCTACTTCTACATTTTTACTCGATGTGTTAAAACTAAGAGGGAATAATGCAGCACAGATCTGTAGCCGTCACCCCATAAAGTTAGCTTTAAACTCATCCTCAAAATTTGAGCTATGAAATTCTTCTAATACACATGTTAAATAAAAAAATGCGTACACTGATAAATAATCATAAAAGACGGCAACTCAAAAATAAATACCTACCTACACATATGACCAAAAGTTTGGAATATTTAGAAATAATATATCTACGCCTATGGTTTTTTAAAAACTATTGTTGATATTTATTTTAAAGCGTTTTTAAATCAAAATAATACTAAATTTGAATCGTTTTTGTATTAATTTGGTCATATTTAATTGATTTGGGTGCTTTCAAATTATTCCAATTCTTGTTTAAATTTCATTTAAGCTGTTTAAAAATGCCCAGAGACATAATATAATATTTTAATAGGTCTAGAGTAATTGCTTCTGTCAAAGTGATATCGTGAATATTGTTGGTGTTACTCAGGGTGTTGTATCAAAAATTAAAAAAAAAAATCCAATACACAAATGATGTGAAGGATCGTCCCAGAAGTGGCAGAAGTCGATGTACAACAGCAGCACAAGACCGGCAGATAACATTGATAGCTCGAAAAAATCGACAGGAATCTACAATCCAGAGAATTTGCTAGACTTGAAGAACTGAATATCTCAAGGCTAACAATTACACGAAGATTAAAGGCGGTAAATTTGTATCGCAGAAGACCTCTACGTGTTCCCAAACTAACCTATCAACAAAAAATTGGAAGGTTGCAATGGGCTCAAAAAATGTTAAACTATGGTCCTAACTGGAATTACGTGATGTGTTCTCTGATGAATCAAGAATTAGCTTGATTCTGATTCTGAGTTTCTGATTCGCAAAGAACGCTAGTTTGGAGGGCCCCAGGACGACAGGCCCGATTAGAAACAGCCCAACCACGTGAAGGTGGGAGTATTATGGTTTGTAGTGGTATTATGAGGGGTACACGGACGCCTCTCCTGGTTTTGGAGAGAAGAATCACTGGTGCTGTGTACATCGAGGAAGTTTTAAAGCCTGTTGTGCGTCTATTCCGGGGGGCGGTAGGTGATGGATTTGTGTTTATGCATGACAATGCACTTCCACATCGAACAGCTGCAGTACAAAATTGAACTGAAAGATGCTGCTCGTGAAGAATGGGAGAGAATTCCGCAAGCCTAGCTCCACCATTTAATCGATAGCAAGCCACATCGCGTACAGTCATGGAGGAAATACTGATTATTAATTTTATTTAAAAACCTTTTTTTGCTTACTAATTTATTTAAAAAAATTTGTAATACATTGTACATTTTTCACCTCAAAAGAATAAATCATTTTTTTTTTGTATGTTTATCTTTTTTTTTTTTTATTTTACAAAATAGTCGCATCAACCTCTGGGGTTATTAGTGACATATATTTATACAAATGCATGAGATAGTTTACTTACAATTAAATTTTGTTAAATATATTAATGTCTTTTAGGAATTTTGTCAAATGTTCAATTTTACAATTTTCTCCTAAGATTTCGCTTGTTGATCCGATGATGTGGTTGTTCTGTCTCTGCAATTAGTATCTTGGACAATCTACAAGTACATGGTTAACACTTAGTGGGATATTACAGTTTTCACATAAAGCGGGATTAGTGTGACCAATTATGTGTCCGTGGGTAAGTCGGGTATGTCCTAGACGAAGACGGGTAACAATGACTTGGTGAGTTCTGTTGTGAATTTGAGATTTCCACGGTTTTACAGACGTTTTCACTTCGCGTAGTTTTGAAGTTGAATTGTCCCACTGGTTTTGCCACAGATTTTCGACTTTCACTTTAATAAATGGTTTTAAATCGCTGAGAACTACGTCCCTCACTTCACTCGCGGTTTCACTGTTCCTGGCTTGTTGGGCTGTACGATCCGCTTCTTCATTTCCTGGAAGGCCGATGTGTGAAGGTACCCATAGGAATTGTACAATATGGTTGTTGCTTTGAATGGTAGCTAGTTCTTTTTTAATTAGGAGAGCAACTGGATGCTTCGTGTACAGTTGGTTAATGGTATGGATGGAGCTGAGGGAATCGGTAATTATAAGAGCATTGGATATATTACTGGAGTTAATATGAGCGAGAGCTTGATAGATGGCGTATAGCTCGCCAGTATGTATACAGCTTAAGGATGGTAGTTTATACTCAAGTGTAATATTTGGAGTAATGACAGCTGCCCCAACTCCAGTAGATGTTTTAGAAGCGTCTGTGTATATGTGATAGGATTTAGAAAATTTTCTTAGTTTGTTGATGAAAGTATTTTTTATTAACGAGTGTGGAGTATCATTCTTTCTGAAGATATTTAAGGATGTATCGGATTGAGGAATGCTTAATGTCCAAGGAGGAGGAATTTCTATGAAGTTGGAATAGGTATTTGGTATTGGAATTTGTAAAGTCTTAAGGGTTTGCCTAACTCTTTCGTAGAATGGCGGTTTCATGTTCCTATTTTCAGTATATAGGTTTTTAAAGCGATCAGTGAATATGTTACTTCTGGATGGATTGTTTGGATTAGAATTAGCAGCAAATGCGTATGTGAGGGTTAAGTGCATCCTTCTATATTTAAGTGATGGCTCTCCAGTTTCTGCCCGTAAACTTTCTGTTGGGGTGGTCCGAAATGCTCCTGTGGCTATTCTTAATGCCGTATTTTGAATTACGTCAAGGTGGTGTAATAAAGATTCCTTCGCAGATGCATATACTATGGAACCGTAGTCTATTTTAGATCTAATTAGGGTTTTGTAAACATGGATTAAGCAGTTATAGTCAGCTCCATAGTTTTTATTAGAGAGAGTTTTCATAAGATTAATTCCATTTTGGCATGTTTTTTTTATATGCAGAATGTGTTTTTCCCATGTGAGTTTCGTGTCAAAAATCATCCCTAAGAACCTAATGTCATCGGCATAATTCAGGATTTGGTTACATAATTTTAGTTGCGGTTTATTCGGATCACGTTTCTTTGAAAATAACAAGCACTTTGATTTGCTGAGTGAAAACTGAAATCCTGTTTTCTTTGACCAGTTTTCGAGTTCATGAAGTGAAGTTTGTAAGTGACGCTGTATTGATGAGATGTTTTTTCCTGAGGATAATAATACCAGGTCATCCGCATATAATCTGCCACGAACTAAGCTGGAGTTTGATGTTATAATATTATTCATGGCAATTAAAAATAACGTTGCGCTTATTACAGATCCCTGAGGGGTTCCATTTGCCTGACGTCTTATTGAAGATGTGGAGTTGTTTACTCTTACTTGAAAATTGCGTTGGTTGAGGAAATTTGAAATGAAATTAATGATATTACCTCTAATATTCCAATTGTGTAATGATCTGATAATATCGTAACGCCATGCTGTGTCAAATGCTTTTGTAATGTCTATGAATACTGCAATAGTTTCCTGTTTGTTCGCGAAAGATTCAAGAATTTCAGATTCTAAATCAATGAGGTTATCAGTAGTAGTTCGATTTTGTCGAAATCCACTTTGTTCGTTAACCAGGAGGTGATTTTCTTCTAATATCCATAGCAATCTTTTATTAACTATTTTTTCCATGACTTTGCACATTACATTGGTGAGAGAGATGGGTCTATATGAGGAAATTTTAGTTCGCGCATTGTTAGGTTTTAGGATAGGTATAATTATTGAATCATTCCAGGAAGTTGGGAAGATATTATTTAACCATATTCGATTGAAAATTTTTAGAAGAGTACACTTAGCATTGTCTGGCAGTTTTTCCAAGAATATTAAAGGTACATTATCGGGTCCAGGAGCAGAGTTTTTTGTAGTATTAAGGGCAAAGTTAAGTTCATCTAAGGTTAAAGGGGTATTGAAGGAACTGTTATTTCTATCTTCATATTCGAGCTGTTGTTTTTCTGTGGTGGTTTTGTGTTGTATAAACTCTTCGGAATAGTTGCTATTGCTGGAGTTTTTTTCGAAGTATGTAGCAAAAGCATCAGCTATTTCATTAGGGTTTGTTATTATATGAACTTGGTAGAATTTGATATTTTACGAATATTGGACCAGACTGTAGATAAAGTTGTTGTACTGTTTATACTTGAGACGAATTTCCTCCAGTTGGTTTTTCCAGCATTTTTTGTTATATATCGAGCATGTGCTCTTTGTTTTTTGTATTCATTTATATTAGTTGTATTGCTATGTTTTTTCATTCTATTAAAAGATGCTTTATATTGCTTGACATTTGACATTCCGTATTCCACCATGGTAGAGGTCTGTGTATGTTTATCTGACTTCGAGATTTATTTAGTATTGGTTAGAGTTGTAGCAAAATGATGTTTACTTATATCAAAAAAATTATTTATAAAAATAAATAAAAAAATGAAATATTCCATTATTCCAAACTTTTGGACATATGTGTACAATTCTGCAATGCAACAGAGTCCGCCAACATTAAAACTATTAAAAGAAAAGTTAATATGATGTTAATGTAAACTATGATTAAGAAATTTAATTAATTATACCATTTATTATAATTATTGTAAAGCAATTATTGTTATTTTAGAAAAATTAATAGTTCAAAACTCTACAAAAATTATTAACTTACCTAAAGTAATTAATTTCTTGTTTTCTTTCAATTCTACTGTAAGAGATTACTAAGGATTTAGCCATTGGTATTTTCTTTTGCATTCCGGTTTTCTACATTTTTAATTTTCAATTTTGCCAACCTGTCTTACATAGTAATCTGTAAAATTTCAACAGAAAATGTAATGTAGTTCACCGTTGAAGGTTTTCCTTTAGAAAAGTACTTATTTTATAAATTGCTTAATAATACTTTTATTTAAAGATATTTTAAATACTTTGTAGCATTTCAACAATTCAAGTTTACTGGGTATACGCTAAAAAGCTAATTAGACCAAAACATGACTGTTAACGAATATTATTTTGCGTAATAACACTGTCTGAACAAAGTATTGTTGGTATATTTTTGAAATAAATTACCTTTCATGCCGAATACCTATTCTGAAGAAACATTTTCATCACGCGAACTATTGTAATGAAGCTTAGAGAGCGTTGTGAATATGAAAAAAAAAATAAGTAAAATTAAATGTTTAAAAAGTGTGAGGTAAAAACAACATAAAATAATAGTATATTGTTTTATGAGTGACAAAAGTAGTCTTTTACATGTTCAAATGAAAAAACAAGTCAAGCAGGATTTTCCTTGAAATGGATAAACTATTCACTGTACTATGTTGTATGCATTTTATGAAAAAGTAATTGGCTATAAAAGTTAATTATTGAATAAATTAGCTGAAAATAGTAAATATTATTATAATAAATTTCATTAATACCTTATTTCGTGTTACCGTAATATAAGCACAAAAATACCCTATAAATAAAAGTATACAGTTAAAATAAAAAAATATATTTTGGTTGCTAACATTAAAAATAGAACTTTTTAAACAAAATTTCCACTATTTATTTAAAAAATTGCTTTTTTAAACTAAATGACAGCTCTTTCGCTAAAAATTAGCATCGTTAGATTGACATATTGAAGTTACATTTTGTTTGTTTGTAGCTAGGTACCTGATATTGTTTAGGTAGTTAAGGCTAGACCAACTATGGAAGTAATAAGACATAACAATATTGAAGCCTAGATGTTATAAGCCTTAAGGGATTATCCTGGATGTATTTCCCTCTAAGATCAGTATAACTGTACAATGATATAGAAAAACCAGGAAAAAACTGTATCATGCTAATCTTTACAATTACTTAATATATTTCTTATTAAGAATAATAAAAAACTGTTCGTTTTAACGTAACTTCCAAGTTTATTTGAAAACTTAACTTAATGGACTCCTGCAGGAAGGAAAAGAAGAGGAAAACCGAGGTCAAGATGGTTAGATGAAGTAAAGCAAGATTTACATACATTAGGAATCAGAAATGCAAAGAAAAAAGTAAAAGATCTAAGAAGCTGGAACCGGTTATGTAACAACGTATAAAAAACAATGAAATAAGGACTGATCCACCTCAAAAATATGGATCTAGAAAGCTTGTAAAAGCGGCGCTACCCCTACGGGGGTGTAAAAACAATATGTATAATGAACAACTGTTTACTTTGATCATTTAATACATAGATAAGACGTAATTGTAACAGAAATATATTAAATTTATTGTACTAACTCTTACTTTTTGGAAGTCCATCTTATTAAGAATAATAAAAAACTCTTCGTTTCAACGTAACTTCCAAGTTTATTTGAAAAAATATGTTTTAAATTACAATGACGGCCTTTTCGCCAAGAAGCATCGTCAGATTCATTTAACTGTTTAGTTGTTTACTGTTCTTAATTTAAATGAATATTGTTTTTCTTCTGCTTAAGTGATTTAGGAAAAGCCGGCCTGTAGATGTTTGGAGTTCACCTAAAGTTGTTGTGCTACTGCGTCGTAAATATTGCTAGAACTCCTCAATTGAGTGCTTAAGAACGAGTTTGTGAACGTTTCTAAGATTTAGTAAGGTTGGTTCGCTGGTGCTAGAGGAAACTTCTTTGTTGTGATGGTCTGCAATTTCAATCAGTTTCAATCACCACTAAATATGTGCAGCCATCATAACATATGCCTCGCCACACGCAAACTGAGCCACCATCAAAAAGAGTCGTTGGCGATATCAAACGTTCATTGTATCGCTGTCCTCTTTCTCTCCACACCAATATTTGACCATGGCACATATTCAGCCGAAATCCGTAAACAAACAGTACCTCCACTGCTGAAAATTCCAACGACTGTTTCTCTCGTCCACCGATATCTGCATGCACGCTCATCCGCAGTCAACTGTGGATGTGAACTACGCCTTCTGGCTCTTAAATTTCATGCATGCAACCTTCTTCTAAAAGTTTGACTAGATATCACTCTTCCGGTAGCATGCCTAAAGAAGCTGTTAATTCACGTATCAGTAAATGTTCGGTTTCTTCTTGCAGTTACAGCTACAAAGCGGTCTTGAGCAGGAGTTGTAGCTCGTTCTCGTCCTTCTCCATGCCTGTACGCTGCAGACCAAATTTCCAAATATCGATTCCATGCGCGACTGACAACACTTTGGGACACATTTAGCCGTGTAGGAATTTCTTCTTGACTTAAGCCTTCGTGTATCCAACGTACTAATTGATCGAGTTGCACTGTTTCTATTTGCCGTAGCGCCATTTTTTCCAGCTAAACAGATTTATGGACTACAGTAACAATGTTAAAGTCACTGCAAACACTTTTACACGACTAATGTGTTAGTATTTTGAAATCGAATTCCTACAATTCTGATTAAAGGGATAACAGCGTATAAAAAGAAAAAAAAACGACAAAAAATTTTTGCTATAAACAGAGTTTACTGATAGCATGAAACGTATATTTAGAATATTATTTTTGTACGCAATTTTCTGAATTATTCCTTATTATGTAACATTTAAATAAATTTTCCTATAGATATTACTAAAAATTGTACCAAACATACACAAACTTCTAAAAAATCGCAGCTATTCTTTTTATGTCTTTCTAAGATATCTACCAGTTATTCTTGTCACAGTGGAACAAATAAATATTAATACATTTGGTAGAAGTTGCAGTTAACTCAAAAAAGCTTTCACCGAAACCACAATTGTAAATTGTCCGCTTGATTCAAACTAATGTATTTTTTTGTTTTCTGTAACAGATGGCGTAACATTAGTACGTCGTATATTACACTGAAGCCGTCTAATAATTACAAAATAACATGTACAAGTATTTATGATTATAATGTATCTAGTAAGATTTATTCGGATGTTATTCTAAAGTTATATACAGGATGATCGGTCCATTAAGGGTGCCACTGGCCAGATGTCATAAGATAGTGTTCAGAAAACTTTTGAAAAAATACTTTGCTATAATCTTACTGCAAGAGGGTGTAGTTATGATAAATTTCTATGAAAATTAAGTTTTCCGCCTATCTTACCGGAAAACCAGTTACATGAACACAAAAAATAGGGCGGAAGTATTGTTTATCAACCTATTGGAGAAAAATTCATAACGTCACAATTTTTTTATTGTAGCATTGGAAAAGTGTTTTTTTGGATTTGACAATTTTAAATCAGAAATAATATAAATGTCGACCAATTTTAAAGGAAACGTCCGATTCTGAGTACCTCTTGATGAAGGTGATCAAATACATAAAAGTATAAAGTCAGGTCGAAGATTTTTCAGCACAGGTTCGGCAATTTTTTTTAAGACATTTTTTTTTCTTTTCTTCTTTCTTGGTATAGACATTAGTCATTCAGCTAGACTCAATATTTTTAATTTTGTAAACACCAGATTTTTTAATTAAGGTAATTTTGTTTTTACATTCAAAAATTTTGTACCAATATTATTTTGTATTTAAGAAGAAATTAATGCAGATTTTTAATTTGTATTACAATCGTGCTTTGTAAAACTCACCAGTTAGTTTTGCAAACTGCAAAAGTGTTACAAAGCGAGTGATTCTGTCAATCGTTTTACACAATATTTTTTTTATATATTGCACTTATAAAAATATTCATAATAAAACGCAGGAAGGAGTCTGTCATATAATATTAACTTTAAGAAAAATTTGCGACGGAAGTCGGCCATCTTGAAGCTTCTTGTATGACGCATTGTTTATGTTTACAGTATACTATCAAAGTAATATTTGCATAAAAATGTCAAAAATGAGCGCATAGGCGTATCATTCGCTTATTATATACACAAAATGATTTACAACACTAAATGTATTCACATACTTGATTGGTTGGAAGTTAATAAAAATAAAAACCCTACTATAAATTTTATTTTTTTACGGTACGTCATTGGAAACGGAAATTAAAATTGACAGTTGGCCACCACAGCACACCCTCTAGCAGGCTAACTCTTCTACTAATTATATAGATCTAATATATTAGTACTGGGCCCACCCGCCTCATGTTGCGAGCGCTAGTGTACGTCAGCCCAGAACACAGAACTATACATAGCAATACAAATTTTATTAATATTTTTGGAAAGTTGGGTTTTAAAGAAAACTTCGACGTTGTTCATCAAGTTTATATTAAATAAATATACATACAAATATATAAATAAATAAGAAATATAAAAAATTAAATTTACTTTTTGCTCTTGATTCTATTTATATAGGATTTGTGTGCCTGTACTTTTATTGGGTCAATGTAGGAGGCATTCTTGACCCTATTTAAATATTTTTCATATTTGGAGTCTTTGCCTGCAGCTATTTTATTCACTTGTTTGCACCAAAAAAAGATAGTGCATCTAATTATCAACCTGTAGGCTTTTTCTCCACATGTAGATGGAGCTTCCAATGACACCGTTGTGGATGATGGTAGAATAACTGAAGTATCTGAAATCAAATAATTTTATTCACTTACAATATAACTTGAAGTTGTATCTACTTACCAAATAAAAGTAGAGTTGGGTATGCACCTGGTTTCAATTCTTTCTGAAATCCTGCGTTATGAAACTGCTGGTCAAAATGTTGATGGCACACTCTATGATTGTCATAAAGTTGTTTTGGAGTTTTCTCCTTTAACACAGGATTGTTTATATTCTTCATCCAAATATTAATTAAGTTGGGATCCTTGGTGAAACAATGCCTCTTACTTGTTTGATCGGTACAACTAGGAACACAACACGTTCTTTTACGAGATGCCATGCTTATATTATACTAAAAAAAGTAAAAAATATTATAGTATGATATTTTATGCTTCACTATATAATTATGAAATAATTGTTAACATTTAAATATTAACACACAATACACAATACTTACACTGCTCTAATTCTCTTATAATACAGAAAATAATTAAAAAGTTCATAAACTAAAATATAAAATTCAATAAACTGCAAGAAAATTTCACAAATAATAACTAATTAATCAATTTAACGATAATCAACGGAAAAAGCTCAGGCGAAACACAATTCAAAAGTTAACGGTTAACAATTAAAAATGAAATGACAAATCAAGATTAGTTAATAAATATGTGATGACAGTTCACGTTTCCTCCGATTGGGCGATACTGTAACGTCACGCTACAGATACGCCCTCAAGTGGGTGGGCGCAATAATATAACTTGGATACAAATTGTAAATAAGAGTTAAACCAGAGACAACCAAGAGACGCCCAAGTACATGTTAAATTTTTGTTCTACAGTAATGAATTGGTCCACCAGAACCGGAAAGTGAGTTAAGATGGCGCTCGCGCTTCTCAGGAAATTTAAAAAAGGGCGGGCAAACCCTTTTTCGTTTATTTTCTTATTTCTTTCATTAAAAATTAAATACAAAACTAAAAAAACATACTTTATTGAAAAATACAAAAAGTAGTTTTATATGAAATATAAATGATGTAAACAATATATTATAATTATCATTAGTTAACATGATTGTGGTCCTCGAAATAATATATGACCTATTGGACAAATTACAGGAGCAATGAAAACATAACGAACGTGAAATATGGAAGTGGTTCTTAACTTTTCAAAGAAATGACAAGATATAGACTAAAATGATGCATAAAACAACACATCGTTTTTTAACTATCGTTACACACAAACTAATCACTAAACAAAAGTCTAAAATAATTGTTCTACAACCCACTGTTACACAGTTTATAAATAAGAACTCTAATTATTGAATTTATTCTAAAAACACCACAAAAAACACAGTTAATACAACTCGTCAAAACAATAATGGCGACTGAATACTTTGGCAGTTGACACGTCACATTTCACATTTACCACAGAATATGAAATAAACTTTATGTTCTAAGCTTTGCCGTTGTGTCAAAAATTCCATGCTCCTAGTGCCATCTGCGCTAACTTTCCAAAAATATGACAGAGATGTGACATTTCATAAACTTGTGAACTAAACAAGGATAGAGCTAGCAGGACTATTTTATTGGACAGTCGAACAAAAATGCTCATGTACTTGACCGTCTCTTTGGTTGTCTCTGGTTAAACTGCTAGGAGGGTGTGCTGTGTTGGCCACCATATGTAAGCTCCTTTTTGGACTTAAGGTCATTTTGCATATACTCCTTCCTGTTTCTTTTTGTTCTAAGGTTTGTCCACGGTTTAACTGAGTTGTTTACTTCTCTGAATTTGTTTGTAGAGCATATCCATTTATTTTTATAGCTTTTAACATATAATTTACTTTTTATTTATTAATTAGCAGAACCATAATTTTTTTTAGGTTATGTTATGATCTGAGGTTCTATGTTCTGTCATCTTCTTAGTTAACTGCAAAATTGTCTAATAAAATGCACACAATTACCAACTGTGACACAAAAAATAACTAGAGTGTAGAAAGAGATTTCTTTTCCACCCTCCGTTGAGTGTTACAATGAAGTCTATTGTGAACGTGAATTATAAAATAGTTCAAGTTTAAAAAACGAATCGCGAAGCGATGAGTTTTTTAAAGAACGAGTCATTGTCAATAGTCTTGCCTTTAGATACTTCACTCATGTCGCCAACCATTTAAAACAAAAATTTGCGTGCGTAAAAGTTACATTACGATACGCAAATGCGTTTTATAATGAAGATTTTTATAAGTGCAAAATATAAAAATATTTTTTCAATATCCAATGTTTTTGTAACTTTGAATTTCTTGAGTTAATATTTCCAAAACAAACTTAAGAATAAAGGGTTGGTACAATAAATTTAGTGAATATGACATTAATTTTTTGACTGGCTCATTTTTCGATTGAAAATTAAAAACTTAACTCAAGTTTAAAGTTTTTTAAAATGGTTTAAATTAAACCAGCATAATTTATGGACTAATTTTTATTTCGGTAGGCAATTTAAACTACAATATCGATGTTAACCTTTTTCCTATTTAAAAATCCGATTTCGGAAGATCTTATACTTCAATTTTTTATTTCCGTTCTATCAAATCCTTAAACTCGAGATAGCTTTATTGAATTTTAAGTCCCTTTACGTTGCCGGAAAGTCGAAATACAATATTATTGGTTAAAGGTTCTTTTAACTTTTCTTTTTTTTATTTAATATCGTTTTTTATGAATAAACTAACTGTTGTTTCCCGTTGTTTTGTAGATTGAATTATAGATACATGTCTGTAATATTGTCAAGATAATTTTTATCAAAAAAATATTATCATTTTCCAGAAATAGGGATTCTAGGTACTAGCAGTGGTTTTTTGAGGACGTAGATAAATTTTCGCGCAAACAGGTTTAAATAATGGGACAAAATCTAAGAAAAGCTTTTTTTTCTATAGAAACTTTAATAAACTATTTCTTAGAAATATATTTATTGAAAGAAACCCGGTAATGATACTACCATATAATAATTATCTACGCAAGAGCAAATCTTTTTGGCAGCCCTGTTGATGCTTTGGGGTCCCAAATATTTTATTTTGAGTAATTGTACATTGAGAAACAAGCATTTAAGTTAACCAAAAATTATATGTCATTTTTTGAGTGCAGAATACCTAAAAAACGTACTAATAATATTTTTAACTATGCCTTTTGTACCCAATATTGTCATCATCCAAAATTTTATTCTCCATCTAGCATTTAATCTTTAAATTGTTTCTTTTCAATATTTTAAGGAGGATATAAATGTAGGGATGTTCATTTATTACATGTTAATTTTGTTCCTCCTAGTTAACACTATTCATGATTGAAAAATATTTAAAATTTTAAACACATCCTATTGATTTAGGAATGCTTAAATAATAAAAGAGTAGTATATTCTGTAGCAAAATTAGAATGATACACGAGCATGAGGAATTTTCATTCTAACCGAGTAACAGACTATACTTTCTCCATGATCAAAGATTTTAAATATGTAGGTATTACTTTTAAATGGAATTTTTCAACAATTGCGTGGTTTGTAGAAGATGAACTAACATTAACATAATTTGAAGTGGAAGGCATGGTTAGCGGATTGTTAGATCCAGTAATTAATGAGACTAGCTTATTTCCTATATTATTTCGATTTTGCAACGGACAAAGAGCATATTGCCATAAATTTTTAGTTCCATGGGAAGAAATAATTCCAAAAGTGAGGTTAACCAATGATTTATTAAAATTTATTGCAATGTAATTTAAATTAGCATATAAAAATCAATTTTCCGCATATAATCTAAGTTAAAATATTATAAAAAGTACGTTACTTTAATTTTCAAAGGATTTCCATTTTTCTGATGATTCACCAAAAAATGCCATCAAAACATTTTCTGCAAATGAATTTGCTTTCTTTGTTTGTTTTCAGTTCATAAAAAGTGTTTAATTTCATATTCCGGTTTTGATTTTTGTGGTAATAAATTATCCAATATATTATTTACATTTTTTGGAATTTAAGGTGCGGTGTATTTCCAAACTCTAACTCTGAATCATTGGAAAAATTCATTATATTTTAAAATTAAAACTAACAATAATTTTGACAGTTAATCTTGAACTACGCAATTTATTGTAGTAACCTTTACTTTGTGGAAGCCCATCTTACTAAGAACAGTAAACAACTGAACAGTTAAACGAAACTTCCACTATTTATTCGCCAAATACGTTTAATGCAATGAAAGCTATTTTTCTAAAAACTAGCATCGTTAGAATCTGTTTTTGATATTTTCTTCTATGCGAATCTGTCTTTACACTGACCGATTTCATTTCGAGGATAGTTTCCCTTCGGGTTAGGTTAGGTTAAGTTAGGTTTGATTAGGTTAGGTTAGGTTAGGTTAGGTTAGGTTAGGTTAGGTTAGGTTGGGTTAGGTTGGGTTAGGTTGGGTTAGGTTGGGTTAGGTTGGGTTAGGTTGGGTTAGGTTGGGTTAGGTTGGGTTGGGTTAGGTTGGGTTAGGTTGGGTTAGGTTAGGTTAGGTTAGGTTAGGTTAGGTTAGGTTAGGTTAGGTTAGGTTAGGTTAGGTTAGGTTAGGTTAGGTTAGGTTAGGTTAGGTTGGGTTAGGTTGGGTTAGGTTAGGTTAGATTAGGTTAGGTTGCCTTAGGTTAGGTTAGGTTAGGTTAGGTTAGGTTAGGTTAGGTTAGGTTAGGTTAGGTTAGGTTAGGTTAGGTTAGGATGTGTGTGTGTGAGAGGGGGAGAAAATGGCTCGGAAGCAAGTCCATCAGCCACAGACCGTTATTAAGACATTTCATACATTTATATTTGCACCTTTACCTCCTTTATAAAATCTATTAAACGTTTCAGTGTATTAATGTCTGATGTTGTCAAAATATGGGTAAGGTTTAATGGTAGTGAATAGTTTCTTTTAATTAAGTTACTAACTAGCTCATTGATTTTACCAAGATATTTCTTGCATCCAATTAAAAGTTAATGCCTGGTTTGTATTTTGGATAAATACCCCACAGCCTACACCATCGTTTGACTAAGATCCATCAGTAAATATAAAAGTTTTATCTGCAAAGTCAGCCAGTATGGATTTTAAAAGAACGTAATTTATTTGACGAGATACGTGATATTTGGAATTATGACTCTATGTCTGTGAATTAATGATTTATATGGAATGGTATACATGAGCATCATTTTGATTTTACCAAATATATTGTGAAAATCATTGGTCTCAATAAAAGCATCTACCAGTGGGTGGGAAGTTTTTAATTTTCCAATAGCGGTTTGTAAGATTTTCTCTCGCGATATTACCTAATGTGCTGATCATGTGTGACTCCCGAGATTTTAGTTTCATTAAATATTTTTTCGATAATATTTGTCGTCGCAAATCTAATGGATATTCATTACATTCTGCCAGTATTGCATTCACCGGAGAAGAAATCATTCCATCTATACAGATTCTTAGGCATTTATATTGTACCCTGTACCCTGTCAATTTTTTTAAGGTTGACGTTACAGGATGATCCGTATAAACAACATCCATAATCAATAATGGATCGCATAGGTTAGGTTAGGTTAGGTTAGGTTAGGTTAGGTTAGGTTTGGTTTGATTAGGTTAGGTTAGGTAAGGTTAGGTTAGGTTAGGTTAGGTTAGGTTAGGTTAGGTTAGGTTAGGTTAGGTTAGGTTAGGTTAGGTTAGGTTAGGTTAGGTTAGGTAGGGTTAGGTTAGGGTAGGGTAGCAGCGCTACCCGTCACTGAATTTTGCGTGTTTGTTTATCTTTGTTTTATCTTTTATAATATGCAAAAAGACCGATTAGTTTGGGTTAGTAATATTTTCTCTACATTTCACATTTATTATCAATATTTGTTATATACTTATAATGTAAAAAAATATGATACTAATATTTAGGTTTTATTTAGAGATGTGGCAACATGACATAACGCACCTTGGATAGTGAATGTTTTGTGTATTTAGCCTACAAAATTTTAGTTTTTGACTCTATTTTTCTCGAAAAATATTGGATAACCCCCAAATTTTTTTACGAAAATATACTATAGAAACCAGTCTCTTTTTATATTTTTTTTTGCGAAATTCGTGTTTCCCTATTCTACACCGGACCATAATTGGCTAATTATGGTGATGATCGTGGAGAAAACAACATTGTGCAATAATAACATGTCTTATTTTCTGACGGCACCTTTACACTTCACGGTCATGTTATAGTCCTGTTAAAACCTTTAATATTTCTGAAATAGTAAAATTTAGGTATAGGTACATAGAACGTTTTGAATAATCCAAACACATGTTAAGTTTTTGAAAAAACAAAGATGTTATTGGCCACGGTCACATGACACATGCTGTATAAAAAAATTATTGATAAAACAAACAATGGACTATGGAGGTCCATTTTACTAAGTATAATATTCTTATATTCATAAAGTTGAACATTTAAAATGTAATTGCAGCAAAGGCAAGTTGGATTCTGAATTGTTGTCGTTAGTACTTTTTATTATTTCCCGAAGGAAGTAATTTTTTCCCCAAAAAAGATAAATACCAAATTCCGAAGGTATAATTATCAGATAACTGCGCCCCAAAAAATAAATTTCTCTTAAAAAAGTTGGGTTTTTATAAAATTTTCCTCGTATTTTTCGATTAAACTGAAAGTAAAATCCATAAGTTTTCTTATCTGTGAAAAAAACGACCGGTTGATTTACTTGTTTCTCAAACAATAGAGTCGCGTTCGGCTAAAACCAATTAACAAGAGTTACAGTTTTTTTTTTGTTGAAGGGATTTCCAGGTGTACGTGGCGAACATTCAAAAGCTCAATATTTTCCATGTTAAATAGACTGATAAAATCGAATGGACCCGAGTTGGAAAAGACTAAAGGTAGCTTTAGCACTATCGCGCTAAAAGTATTTCTATATATTTTTCTTTTTTTACTTTCGGATGGAGGAAGTTCCTTTCTTCGGGTAATAAATATCGCAAGAAAATCCACGTGATGTTGCCCAGATAAAAGAGGTTTGAATGCCAAAGTCGAAGTTGCTGGCCACGCGGGATTTCACGAAAAGAGCTGCTTATTACGCGTAGGCAGGGTTTCCTAAACTACTGATTTATTTTAGCGGAAGCTAGACTTTAGATTTATTTAAGTAGGCCCTCAAAGATTTGCTTTGGTTTATTTTAAAATACACAAAGATTTTTTATTGCTTCTTGAATCTACGTCTTAAGAACCTAAATATACAAATTTATAAGAGTTACTATAATCCAAATAAAAACTTTTTAGACATACAGGGTGAAAATATTAAAACTAACAATGGCTATCTGAGAAATCAAAGAAATATAATACTTCGCTTCTTCTTTAAGAGCCCTCAGCGACGAAGGTTGGCAATCATCATGGCTATCTTATAAAATTGTGTTGGCAAGCCTATCAAAACGTATATTATTATGCATAAAACCATAAAAGGTTAGTTCATTGTTTATTTTATTTAAGTGGATCTTGTAACCTTATTCAAGGGCGCCAATTTGTAACCCTTTTTAGTCCCAAAAAGACAGGGAGCCAATTTGTAACTAAAAAAAAACTCTCCAAAAGAGATCCCGGCTAAGAGACCCTCTCCAGGGGGTGGTTCTACTCCAAGTTAATGCTGACTATAGGAAGGATTGGGATGTATAAGTAATAAGGGCGCCACTATCTTTGAACGCTATCGATTAAGTAAACAAACTACACGAAAACTAAGGTGAGAAAGATAGAAACACCTTGTAATTACTTTAATTAAACAACAAATAAAGAAGTTATTTGAAATAAAGACCGACCACGCTAACCCTTAAGACTTATAGTCTAAGGTATATAAATGAAACTGTTTTTTTTTTAATTGATTATTTATTGAAACTGTAAGTACTTGCTGATAATGAACTGGAGTTGTAAAAAGTAGACTTAACTTTAGGTTTCTGTGCTGTCTGGGAGGGCGGCTTCAGCTTCTTCGTGGAGAGATGAAAGTTTCTTTAATGGTTCTGGCTGCTTGGGATGTAATAGTTTTCTTAACAGCTCAGAAGTGGTTTGAAGGACTGTCTTCACATTGGAACCTTCCAAAAGCGGTAACTGGGCTCTAAATTAGCGATAACTTGACTCCAACTTAGCGATAACTTAGCAATAACTTGACTCCAACTTAGCGGTATCTTAGCAATAACTTGACCCCAACTTAGCGGGTTGTATCTTTCTAGTTTTATGTGTGTGAGAAGGAATCATGGAGGTATGGGCGTTGGTTGGACAGACTTTTCAGATAGGACAGCAAATTAGTAAATTTCAACAAATAAATTGTCTTCCAACACAGCGTCCATAAATATAATAAACAAATGAGCAAGATTAAAAATGAGTAATGCACAGGACGGTGAAGCCGGTCCTGTTATTTATAATGCAAAAAAATTATCAATTGACTAATGTGATTTTAATAAAAAAGGTATATATTTAACTAGTTCTAGTAAAGCTTTGAAACAATCATATATTTTTACTAAATGCATATTTGTGAAAAATTGATTTTTTATGACATTAAAAATATTATAGTGAAGTGGTTTTTGTTTAATAGCTACTATTAATTGTTTGACTCTAAAGCAAGTTTTAATAGCGTAGTTGAAGACTACGCTCTAAGATTTTTATGAACTTAAAATTTGTCAATAATTATATTTTTAATTTACGGAAAATATAATGTCTAGCTGTTTACTGATTAATTGTTATATTTTGTCTAAAAGTAATAGCTTACCTTGAACGATTATTGAAGCCACGTGTTCGAAAGCAAGCTTCTGATACATTTTATTAATTTTCAAATAGTATGTGTATAGATTGTGTGTGAATTGTGTAGAAAAGATTTTTTATTATAATTGTAGCATAATTATGTAACTAGTAATGAAAAGAATAGAAAAAAGTCTACATACCAACAACCAAAAAGGAAATTCACAAGATGAGGTACTTTAACGTTTTTCTTCAGTCTCTTCAGTTGGCCTGTTGGTCGATTAAAGGAGGCATGGTTGCCTTAAGGGTCTTTAAATAGTCTTGCTCAAAACGGAAATCGTGTTTGTGTCATTTGTCAGAAGAAATGCGTTCGTTATTCAATTCCAAGCGAGGGACGCGTTCTTTGATTAGCCTCGTTCAAACAGATAAATAGTTAGCGTCTATAAGGAGTGTCTCGTGTACAGTAGCATTAACAGTGAATCGGGGTCTGTTTTAACGGTAATAATACCGGTATCGTTTACGGTCGGTAATAGTGCAAGGTGACATGGCGATAGACATGTTACAATCTGTATTTTATTTTTTTGGACCATGGCAGTATTTTTATTGTTATACGCACTAATAAAAATAAACGAAATAAAAATTGGAACTTTTTTGTGGTTTATGGCCTGAGCTGCCGGGGCTATACGGCAAACTTTTGACAGTTAAAAGGGTTTTTCCCTTTAAATTGTGGCATCCTGGGTAGCAATACGTTGTGTTCTATGACAAGAAGTAGTCATATTTTAACAGTGGGAGGGGAAAATTCAAAAATATTTGCACATGAGTATTCAATAAAGAGATAGGTGTATTAGAATACCGTTTTTTGCAAAACTTGCTATGAAAACAATATATTTTTAATAACCATGTTGTTATTGCAAGCAGAATCGACCTGAATATTATTAAAATCACTTTGAAATAATAGTCCGATAACTATTTTGGTCAAACTTGTATTTTTAGGCGTAGATTAAGAATCAATAATTAAAAATTGCAAAATGTTGTAGGAAGGGTGGTAAAAAAATTAAAAACCACCCCAAAAACAGGTTTTTGGAAATTTTCTCGAAAACTATAAAAGTTAGAAAAATATGTTTCAAATAAAATCGATAGATCATTAGTTGATCTATAAATTTGTTCCTAATCATTTTTTTCGAACTCGCGATAGGAAACGTGATATTTTAATCTAAAAAATATAATTTATAAAATAATTTTACGAATGCCCGAATAAAATCGTCGCAGGCCGAGGCGACTAAGTCGGCAGTCGAATGTCCCCACTATATTTTTTCGTCCCTACTACATTCTATGGCTTTTTTTACGATGTTCGTTGGTACTCCGGGCGTATATTTTTTTCATTGATAAATATTTTTATAAATTGAGCTAGGTACCGCGCGTTTTTATTTTTAACAATTAATATCTCATTAACGGTAGGAGATACAACAAATATGATTTAGGACGATTTTGTTAGAAATTTAATGAATTATTTAATGAAAAATTTATTCTAATATTCTTTCTCGATCAGAAGGAATTCGTAATTGAACAAAATTCTTATTATTTTAAAAGAGTTTTACCCTTCATTAATATTATAAAAATTTGTTAAAATGTTATATATACCATTGAATGGTTAGTTTCTTTTTTTCTTTAAAATACATGATTCATTTTTTTTAAAAGGTACCAGACAAAATATAACACAATTTAAAATAAATATTATTAATTAATAAATTGAGCTGATATAAAAATAAATAATATTAGTTAATTGAGCAATATTACAAAATCTATTTTTAATTATTAGGCCAATATCACATCAAATATTTAACAAATTGTAAATTTTTGCCAGTTAAAAAATTTCAAAATCTAGTTCTCTACTTTCGGTGTTATATATTTCTTCATCTGAATCTTGACGCAATAATACGTCTCTAATGGTCACATATCTATTTCCGTGTTCTGATTGTTCGCGTTCTTGTAACTCATCATTAATATCTGAATTATCATAGTTATCGTTGTTATCTATGTTCTCGTAATCGTGATTAAAATCTTCTTCCAGATCATTATTGTAATTTTCGTTCATTTGGCTGGTTCATTTGTTCTGTCCATCGCCATCAACACCATCGCCGGTCTGATTTTCAGTACATTGAACATTATCTCTTACGCTAGACATTTCTGACGCGTTGCTGCAACTAACTCCATTACAATTTGAGCAGAAACTGGAACAACGCAGCCCAGCTTTCCGACACCCGCAACGTTTGTTTGCACAAATTGTGGTACAGCCACAAAACATCTTAAAAAAATAAGAATTTGTAATTTTAAGTTAAATGTCAAAATATATATAAGAATTTTTTACCTGCGATAATAATTATTTTGGTGCTATATCATCAGTTGTCATAATTGGAACCATAATCAAATTTATCCGTTTCCAGCCCCATTCTTCAGCTCGCAAATTTTTCCTAACCATTTCTGTATTTGGTAAAATACTCGTTTGGCATGTTGGAGTAGTGCTGAGGATGTTGGAGGTAAACTTGCTAGTCGAATCTCAGTATGTGATTGACTTACAAGAGCAGCAAAACGTTTATAACGAATTTCTCCAATTGTCAAGTTATCATCGACATCGTTCATTCCGTACAACATAAATATAAATTTCTTTGCTGCTTCTTCTAAGTTGTCAACGCTACTGTTCGAGTCATAAAATGCCTGCAAAATATTTTGTAAACTTCCATTTTTTTGTAATAGTCTGATAATACTTTTTTTGCCTTTGCTAAAAATAGCACTGGTAGTGTCACAACCAGCAAAAGCATGCGCAAACAATATAAATTGTTTCAGATCTGTATTTTCAGATGTACAGTATAATGTATTACCAGATCGTTTACTGGCAGTCATTTTATAAAAATATATATTTTCCGACGTAGATGTAAGACCAACTAACAATACCAACAAATCAATGTCATTTCCCACCACTGATACTGGTGTATTTGATTTTTTATTCATATCAATTGCGGTGTTGACTATGAGGACATCAGCGTCTTCATCAGCTTGCAGAACTGTCATTCCTTTGTCTTGAAAATATTTGGCCAAGAGATCGACGAATTTGTTTTTATTACAAATATTGGATAGAAATTTTGTTTGCGTTAAAGATATCAGCATGCCTATATCGAAAACCACATCAGCTCCTACATTTTTCTCCTTTCGTCTATATCTTTCGTATGATTTTACCCCACACATTTTATTGTTGTATCCATCAAATACTACGACAGCTTTGTCAGTGAAATGTGTCACAACATACCGGTAATATTGGTGAAATACTTCCTGATACGTTTTTCCATGTGACCAGTAAAAATCCGCCATCAATTACATATGAAAACGTAGACAAAAGAGTATCAGACACAAGACTTGTCTTAAAAGTTGTAAATAACTCGGACTTCTTATTCTTGCGTATGATGCCTTGTTGATCGAATAAAGATAGAGGAAACGGTGACAACTCATAGTTAAAAGAATTTTTAGTGAGATCTTCATTGTCTTTTGTTAACAAGCAAATTCTTTGAAACAAAAGCAATGAATTGACATTGGCATTGGAGTAGTGTACAAATAAATGAAATAAACACTACTTCACAAACTCAAAAAACGTATCTTCAAATAATTGTATCAATGAAAAAAGATACATGAAATTCGTCCTAAATCATATTTGTTGTATCTCCTACCGTTAATGAGATATTAATTGTTAGTCGCCTCGGCCTGCGACGATTTTATTCGGGCATTCGTAAAATTATTTTATAAATTATATTTTTTAGATTAAAATATCTCGTTTCCTATCGCGAATTTGAAAAAAATGATTAGGAACAAATTTATATATCAACAAATGATCTATCGATTTTATTTGAAACATTTTTTTCTAACTTTTATAGTTTTCGAGAAAATTTCCAAAAACCTGTTTTTGGGGTGGTTTTTAATTTTTTTACCACCCTTCCTACAACATTTTGCAATTTTTAATTATTGATTCTTAATCTACGCCTAAAAATACAAATTTGACCAAAAAGTTAGCCTTTCCAAATTCCATGGCTATTTAAAATCTGCATTTATCGAACTATAAACCAAATGTCAAAACTTATCTTACTGTTACCGCACGTTACCTTGCAAACTTTTAAGATCACCCACGTTCTCATTCCAACTATTGAGTTATTAAAACATCCTTTTAAACATTATCCTGAATGTCGTATATTGAAACCGGACTCTCCAGCTCTCCCTTTACATTTGTTGTCGTATGAACAGCTTATTTCAGTTTTCTATTTACACCGAATGAAAGTTTCTGTTTGCTATCAAAGAGACGACGCTTGAAAAGTCTCGACTGCCTAACTGTAAGAAGTCTGAATGCCGTAGTCCGAGTTTCCCGCCTTTGGGGTGAAGATTTTCGCAACAGAGGGCGCATTGCAAGTCGACGGTGCATGAAATGAATAGCTTACATTCCTTTCACGTGACCGTGATACGTTTGAAGACAGGGTCGGGTGAGCTTTTTGTCGTGATTCACGATCAGACGTTCGGTAGATAGAACTAAATTCTAACTAACGTGAATTACAGCGAGAACGGTTAATTAATATAATTGTATCTAAACGGCACAATGGAAATACGGCATGAGGGTAGGGCGGACAAAAACGAATACTAATTTAATGGCTTATGTCTTTTGAATGGAAAACACTAGCAGAGGATTACTAAGTTGAATAGATATTGTTGATGCAAAAACAAACTTATTGATTCGGCATTGTTAAACTAAAACGCTTGAATTGTCAAACATTTGTCAAACATTTTTGCTCTTGGGGTTTGTCATCAATCTTTAGTTACATGCTGGCGTTGTAAATTGTAAAGGGTCCCGGGATATCTTATACATAACTTAACGAAAACCATTATGGTAAGACAATTAATTTTATTTATTGTGCTAAACCTTACTTGGTGGAAGTCCATCTTACTTTTGTTTTAATTAAGTGAATTACAAATGTTAATAATTTGCTAAATTATCAAATATACAGAAAATCAGAAAAAATTTGGATACTCCTCTTTGAGCTGATTTCAAAAATTTATAATACTTGTAGGTTAAAGTGGTTAGTTTATGAGATAAACAATTTTTATTTTAATAGCACAAATTTTACTGGAGTGTTTAAAAACAAAAGTTCATGTTACCCAACCAGAATTGTAGCATTTAAATATTCTAACCATGAATATATCCCTATAAGTTGAACGATAAAAAATCTACCCGCCTTCACCCCCGGTCGGCAACAGAAATTCCTAGTTACAAATATCTTCCTATCCTTCACGAGCTATTCTTGTCTAGCACGTGTGCTAGTAAAATATTTTTAATTTTTACCTTTGCATAAACCACGCTCTGACTGCGATCTAAGTTCGCCCTTGAAATCAGCCAATCAAGAGCGAGCCGGTAAAGACAAAAAATTAAAACCGACCCCCTTGTAAAGGAACGAGAAACGGTTAACAGGGGAGACTAACTTTGTTTTTTGTCGAGTGAAGACGAATTTTATTTTGTATAAACTATTTTACGAAAATAAAAACCGGCCGGCTAAAGCCATTTTTAAGTGCCGTAAAAAATTTTTATTTCAAATAGTACTCGTATTAGTTTTTAATTTTGGAACTTATTATTCCTATTTTGATTTAAATTGAATTTATATTTGGTTGTTAAGTAAATCAAAACCAAATTCAAGTATAAGTTCCTTCTAAGTTTTTGAAAAGTGATTTGTGAAATCAGCCACCCAGGAAGCTGCAGTTCGACATCATTGAGAAGATAGCAGACTGTAAGTTGTTTTATTTGATTAATTAATCATCGTAGAACAGTAACTTGGCGAATACCGAGACGTTTTCTACATCATTTTCTCTATACTAACCTACATTTGGCAAGGTGATATTTGGATCAGAGTGCGTTAATTTTCGTATGAACAAGATGCGTTTCAGTCCGATAAACTAATTAACACCCGGTCATTAGCGAAAAATACCCAGTGCCGTGAGGGTACATTTTTTTAACTTTATAAACTGTACCTATATGATACAAATTTATTTTTTTTAGAAAAGTTGTAATGCTAAGTAATTTAACTTTATCCTAATAAATATATATCTCGAGTGTGATCACATTCGGTAATTTCCGGAAATCCAACAGCCCAATAAGAATATTTTTATTTTCATTTTATTTTGTTACCTAGGTTGATAAATTCTTAAAATTTCATAACTTCATTTAAATTTTTTTATCACACTTAGAGGGTAGTGGATGAAAGAAATAATATCTAATCACCGATATCATTACATAAACAAATGTATTGCGTTGCATGATATTTTGTCTGTATTTTAACATTGTTTTTTTTGTTTGTACCAAATAGTTTATTTTTTAAATAAACTCCGTTATTTGTTATATTCCAGTTTAAATAAATAACCCTTCCCAAAAGTAAATGTATTTCTAAAACTCGTTAAATAATATAATTTTTTTTAAACCGATCAGTTATATATTGTAAAATTTTAAGCAATCAACCGACAACTAGATTGTCACGAGTTTCCTTATTTCTCGTAAAGAAAAAATAAGGTGGCGCCCTGTTTTTTATTCAAGTTTATTTTAATGTTTTATTTTTTATTTTTTTAAATTGTCGAACGACCCACTTCCCGAGCCTCACCGTTTCACTGAGTGCCGTACGCAGTGCGCCCCAGCTTTCTGTACGATCCTCTACTACATCTTAATAAATATTTATTTTTTTATTTAATCAATTTATTTAAACTATAAAAGCACAGAGTTGTGGGTACAGAATCTCTGGATGATTTACGAGAGAGGATAGAAAATAAATGTCGAAAATTAAATCCAGCCGTATTAAGCAATGTCAGAGAGGCATTTCAAAATATATTATACCATTGTATGGAAGTGAATTGTACTTATTTTGAACACTTATTGTAACTTCATAATAAATAGCACAGTTAAAAAGATTAAAGAGTTTGAACTGTTGTACAACCCATTTTATTACAGGCAAATAAGGTGAGAGTAAAAAATAAGTAAAATTAGTGCTATTAAAAGAAAACTAACCACTTTAACCTACAAGTATTATACATTTCTGAAATCAGCTCAAAGAGGAGTATCCAAATTTTACATAAAAAATATGAGAAGTAATTTGAAAAAAAGGGATGCTAGGGGTGAGGGGGTGGCTTTTCCAGTAAGTTTAAATCAGCCATAATGCTTGCCCCTTCCAACATAAATTGACGTGTTTTTGGATTTTTCCTAAATATCAGTATTACAAAAGTTATTGAAGGTGGATACTTTTATCTGAAAAGCTGTGTATATTATATTGTGTATATCTTAAGGAAAAAAACCTTCCAGGATAAGTCCTTAGGGCTAATAACATCTAGGCTTTAATATTGTTATGTTACCTTAAAAAAAACAAAATGTCAATATGATGATGCTAGTTTTTAGCGAAAATGCTGTCATTGAGTTTTGAAAAAGCAATTTTTTTAATAAAAAGTGGAAGATTTGATAAAAAGTTTAATTTTTAATATTGTTAGTACAAAAATTAGTAAAAAATTATTGTCTCTGGTGGTGTGATTCAGTTGAGACCAGGCACATCGCATCCATATTTTTTCGGATTGTGCACGTGCAGTACAAATATTATTGTTTATTGGCAGTTTTGGTAGTTTTGTTAAGAAGAGAATGACGTTTCAATACATCAACCATTTAAATAAATGGGTTCAGGAGATTTAGTAAATACATTATTAGGTAAGTATACCACCATAATGTTGTATGTAAAAATATTGTAAAACAGATTTTGGCTTTGGCTCACTCTCCGGACACAGGAAATTAGGTTTTATATTTCACAATTATTATATAAGTAAGTTACACTTAAGAAGCAAATTCAGCTAGTGTATACGTTACTGTATTTTTAGTCTTATTTTGGGGTTTGAAAACTCGATAATTTCTGCACTCATCAAATTTTCATATTAATTTTAATGCACATTAAAAACATGTTTAATATTTATTTTTAGATGCGGGTATTAATGGTGGGCATTTTCCAACAATAATGTAGAATTTAAGAAATTAAATACTTAGTATATTAATCTTCCAATATTTTTTAGGACCTGTCTGAGCTAGAATCTATGAGTGAAGCAAGAATTAGTTAATAGCTAAGAGTTATAACATGTTCCTTAATTTACTTTTATTTTTTTTTAAATTTAGCTATGTTGTTAGTTTGGTTGGTTTCTCTTTATTGTTCCTGTTATTATGAGTTGTTGATAAAAATATATAAACAGTCTTTCAATATTTATATAATTTTTATTTAGCATCCTTTTTTTTAGACTGGTATATACGGATATGTAGGATATACAGGATTGCCAAATAGAACAAATCGTTATACTCCCGCAGTAATATTGTTTTACCCCTTTGGTACAACAATTTAACTAGGTACTGCTTAACTGATAAAAGAATTTGTCTTACCACCCTTGTAAAACATGTTTACCACAGTAGTAAGATGTTCTTACTGTAGTAGTAAAACCGTATTGTAATAGTAAGAAAAAAATGCCGCTTCCGTAAATATATTTTATTACCACAGTAGAAACATAGTTTTACTGCCACAGTCAATCAAATTTTTAGTAATTGAAATATTAGTAAATCATGTATTACTGCCACAGTAAAACCTTCTAGCTGCCGCAGTATGAATTTTTTGTCGGTGTAAGATGGACTTCCACAAAGTGAAGGTTAATACAATAAATTTCATATTCTCCCAAATGATTTGGACCCAATTCCTGCACAGAAATAGATAGTTTTATTTGAAAAGAAACATCAGAAAATGTATGAAACGTGTACAAAGTAGCAAAATTCTCCTTTTGTGAGGCCATCCGTGGCTAACAAACATGCTGGAGGCTTTCAGATGGATGAACCGGAAACCGACCCTGTTGCCTTATACGTTGACATTTTAACGCATATACAATCATTTGTTATTTCCAGTTGATTCTGAAAAATGTATCTGGCGATGTCATGGGGTTACGTGAAAGGCCTTTCTTTTATGTTACTTTGACGGATCTTTCGCTGTTTATACAGCGCAAACCGACTTAACTTTAAAAGTTGACTATTTTCTTTTCGAGTATTCTAATGGAATGTGACCTTTTAAGGCATGTGTCGGCCAGAATGTCACGTTTGAAGGACACTTTTAGCGAATGGAGGCTAGTTCATACAAAAAAACGGTATGCATTATTAAATTTTCTTTTTCTTTGACATTTAGTTTGTTACTATAGCTAATATTGGCTTGTTTGAGGTGACTGACGTAGGAAAATTTTAAGAACACCAAGCAAATACCTTGGTGGAGAAAAAAGGAAACTTGTATTTTCAATAAGTGTGTGTATTAATAATTTTAAATTTAAATTAGATGGGTCATCCATCTCAAATGTGGTTGAATTCAATAAAATACTTTTATTGACTAATACAATTATTGCAACTAGTTTCGGTCTGTCATTATTTGGGCTACAAAGTTTTTACAAACCTATCTAAATAACAGAATACAAAGATAACACCTTTTAAAAAAATTTAATTTTATCTAGTCGAGATGTACCCCAAGGATCAAATTTAGGTCCACTCTTTTTTTCTATATACATTTCACAGTTGTACACCCATATGCATTACCACCTTTACGCAGATGATACACAACTTTACTTGGATTTTAGTGAAACGGAATCGAATGAAGCAGTCAGAATAATTGTAGTATTTTAGAAGTGTCGAAAAAATTTTCCCTTACTATAATTCCAGCAAAAACTAAAGCCATGCTGTTTGGCCTCCAGTGAGTCAAATCCTGTGTAAACTTAGTAACTTATCAATTAAATTAGAACCTAAGGATCTTAATTTCTCCAAATGTGAGAAAAATCTAGGGTTTTATATTGATGAAGATCTCACTTTTTCTCAGCATTTAAACTCAATTGTGACAAAGTCTTTCGGCAATTTAAAACTCATTGAGTAATTTTCGTAAAATGCTTAGCAAACACTTAAAAACTGTTCTTTGTGAAAGTTTAGTTTTGTCTCAACTTAATTATGGAGACATGGTCCTGCGTTAACACAATTTAATAAAAATCGGCTACACAGAATCCAAAACGCGTAGGTTCGGTTAATATGTGGTGTTAATCGCCGAACCCCAACTTCATGCCATATGATTTCTCAAGGCTGGCTTAACCTTGAAAAAAGAAGACTTTTACATGCCTATGTTTTTAATCATACAATTCTATTAACCCAAAAGCCATGTTACCTATACAATAAAATAAAAAAATATCAAAATCACACAACATAAACATAAGGTTTAAAAATAATCTGAAACCCTTAAAAACCATTCATTTTAAGAGCTCTAAAGAAACTTACACATGGGGGTAAATTTGCAATTAAACCTAACCTAACCTAACCTAACCTAACCTAACCTAACCTAACCTAACCTAACCTAACCTAACCTAACCTAACCTAACCTAACCTAACCTAACCTAACCTAACCTAACCTAACCTAACCTAACCTAACCTAACCTAACCTAACCTAACCTAACCTAACCTAACCTAACCTAACCTAACCTAACCTAACCTAACCTAACCTAACCTAACCTAACCTAACCTAACCTAACCTAACCTAACCTAACCTAACCTAACCTAACCTAACCTAACCTAACCTAACCTAACCTAACCTAACCTAACCTAACCTAACCTAACCTAACCTAACCTAACCTAACCTACCTACTTGGTTATTAACACAATTAGTGAGATTCATATTCAATTCTCTGCAAATATCCAAATCCTCCATTAGGTTAATTTTATTATAATTTTTGCATGATATTCTATGAAGAAGAGTATTTTTGTTGGGAGGAAAATTGTGGCGACTGAATGAAATGTGATGGCCAGAACTAGATATTGGATCTATCCAAATCTTCTTTAATCCTAATCTTTAAAGCCCTGGTTGTTCTGCCAACATAGAAAACTATGCAGTTTGTAGACACCAATTTTAGAAAGCTTAGGTCATCTTTAGTTTTAGTTATTTTGACTTTTAAATGAAATGATCAAATTGGAAACATTAGAAGTAAGAATTTTGCAAATGCGTAGCATTTCTAGTTCTTTAGTTTGAGCCAGAGAGTGTGTTCAAGTAGATGTTTTGCATAATTTGACTTATCCGGTTGATGCAATCTATATGCTCTTAAATGTTCATCGTAGAAAAAATTACTACCAAAGGATACACAATCCATAGGTAGCTCTTTCTAAAATCCTTCTACTGTAGACTCACTTTAATAATTTTTGTAGTTCTTAACACTCAAGACATCAAATATATTTTCACTGGCTGTAATGTTTAAATTAGAACGCTACAGAGCTAAATGTCTAGCTATAGCAAACACCTGTCTTTGGTTATATCCTTTAATAATTAATCAAAACTTATCTTTTTCCTATTTTCATCGGAAAATGACTAAAGAACCTAAAGGAAATTACTTCCCATGTTTGATTTTGAATGAATGAGTTCATCTTACTCTTGGTATTCTTTCACTAGATGGATTGGTTACTACTGTTTATCAAAATATAGTGAGACACTTAAACTATTAAATAAGAGTCTAATAAACATAATATTAACAGAATTTGTTTTGTACTACCTCAGTCTATAACTGTTATTATACGGGGTTTGGGATAAAGTATGGAACCAAGTAAATATCTTTTAAACGAAAAGAACGATATTTATGAAAATTTGCAATGGAACAAAACGCATCTGATGTACATTTTTTTGATAATAATATACTTCTGGTTTAACTGGAAATGCCATAAACTTCTTTAATTTAAATGGGACACCCTTTATATTTTTACAGATTTTGAAAGAGCTTGTTATTTTGAATTCATACATACTGAGTTTAATGTAAACAAATTTGTAAAAACGAGGAATAACTCACTGTTAGTAGTACAATAGATGTACATTTCATTATTTTAGAATAATGAGAAAAAAATTACTTCAAATGTTTAAAATGCTCGCCGTTTACTTGCTGACAATATGCCATCCTATTAACAAATTCTTGAGTCACTCTTTCCAAAACTTCTCCACGTATTAGTTCACATTCATCAATAATTCTTTGTCTCAATTCCTGTAACTTTGTTGGTCGTCTAACGTAAACACGTGATTTTAGATAACCCTAAAGAAAAAAATCTAACGGGCTAAGATCCGGAGAACGAGCAGGTCACTCTATGAAACCTCTACGTCCAATCCATCGATTTGGAAAATTCGCATCCAGAAAATCCCTAACCCGTCTATCATAGTGGGGAGGTGCTCCATCTTGTTGAAACCAAATATTTTGTGGTAATTTCCCATTCTGTTGAAGTGCAGGAATAATTTCGTTATTTAGTAGATCCAAATACTTGTCACCATTCAAGTTTCCGTCGATAAAAAATGGGCCTATAAGCTTATTTTCGACAATTTCCATCCAAACATTTAACTTCTGTGGATTCTGGGTATGTGCTTCATGAATCCAATGAGGATTTTTATTTGACCAATACCTTGAGTTATGGCGATTAACTGTTCCATTTAAACAAAAAGTTGCCTCATCGGAAAAAACTATGCTAGAAGCAAAATTTTCGTCGATATTACAGATGTCATTAGCCGTTCGGAAAATTCCAGCCGTCGGTCAAAATCATCGTATGACAATTCTTGAACCAACTGTACCTTATACGGATGATACTTTTAACTTTTTAATATCTTTCCTACAGAACGTCGACTGATACCATGGTTTAGTGACAAATTTGTGGTGGAAGTTTGAGGTGATTCTTCTAAATCGATTGCAATATTTTGTTTAACAGTTTCGTTCGTTGCAGTCCGCGGTCTTCCAGGTTTTAGTAAATTTTTTACCATCCCAGTAGTATTAAAACGTTGTAATGTTTTAGTTACTGTTGAGCGTGATATAGGATTTCTCTCTGGATGCAAATAACTAAAAATATGACACACTTCTTTATGAGTTCTAACACGATCACCATAACCGATCCTCATTAAAATTTCAATACGCTCTTTTTCACTTAATTGAACCATTCTAAATTGTGCAATTTATTTCCGTCAATTAGAATTTGACACTTGAAGAACAAAAGACGTACTAAACAGTACTTGTTTATTTATTACTATGCATACAAACAACTTCAATAAGTTTATCTACATAGTTTTTTGCTCTAATGCAAAAAACTCAAAGAAGGTTGGTTAAAGTGCTATATTCCTCGTTTTTACAAATTTTTTTACACTAAACTCAGTATGTATGAATTCAAAATAACAAGCTCTTTCAAAATCTGTAAAAATATATAGGGTGTTCCATTTAAATTAAAGAAGTTAATGACATTTCCGTTTAAACCGGAAGTATATTATTATTAAAAAAATGTACATCAGATGCGTTTTGTTCCATTGCACTTACCTGCAAATTTTCATAAATATCGTTCTTTTCGTTTAAAAGATATTTACTTGGTTCCATACTTTATCCCAACCCCGTATATTTTAAGTGTAGTCACTATATTGTATATTGTATCGATTAACATAAAAGTGACTATTCTGGTACTTAACAATTTGTGAAAACATTGAAATAATTTCAATTGTAGATAATGAACCGAAATTCATTTTAAAACAAAAGCAGCTTTTATCAAAATATTAAAGATAATATATAATTTTGAGTAATATCAGTATGTAACTGGTAATAATTTTCTATTTTATTATATTTATAAAGATGTATATAACGTTAAATAGTTTAAAATTAATTTCATTATTATATTTCCAACTCATAGAAAATTATTTAAACTAAACTAGTTCCATGTAGTAATCATATAAGTAAAAAAATTGATTTATGTACTATCGGCTTCAGAATAGCATATACATTTTCAAACTCAAATCGCTTACAATGAATTAATTTTAAGGGCGGCCTATTTATTGTGTATAACCAATCACGGTTTAAATAATAATAAATTTGAAATCAGTTAAACAGTTGTCCACGCTCACATCTTTAATGTTTGCAGCATAAGGTATTTTATCGACAAATTGCCTGTCCCTCTGTCCCTTGTAAATAAACTTAATCCCCAAAAACCATTTAATGTAGGCGTTTTAAAAATTGCCATTTCTATGTTGTTTAAGAAGGGCGTTTTTATTACTTCGGTAGGTAAACGAAATTCACCTTTAACATGTATATGCTATTCTAAAGCCGTCTGTACTTGTAAGTAAATTTTAACATAGCCATAATTTTATTGTGTAATTTTATCAATATTATATTTTTGTATGTAAATAATTTACTGAAATTTACTAGACTGTTATATAAATAAAATACGACATATTTGAGTTGAATCTTGTTCCAAAGATTTTCAGTAATACAATAATTATAGTTTTAATATGCTAGTGTTTTTTTTTAGGATCTTTAGATGACCCACCAAATCACTAGCTGCAGCTTATTATTATGCAGTACATTTTCATTAGCCCTGTTACTCATTGACAATTGGTAACACAAAATACACATTTTAATTAAACTTTCAATATTAAATTAGCAAAAAATTATCTTTTTCGTCCATAACAGCAGTTTCAAAATTACTTAAATCGTCAGATTTTAAATATTTTAAAAGTATTTTTAATTTGTTTCAATGAAATTTATTGTTCTTACCCTTACTATGTGAAAGTCCATCTTATTATTATTATTTGCCAATAAATAGTGAACGTTTAATTCAACCATTTAGTTGTTTATTGTTCTTAATTTGTTTCGATGTTTTTATTGCAATTTCTGGCATTTTCCAACGTTTTGCCGCATCCCTGATTGGATATTTAATTCACCGATGTCATTTTACACTCTCGTAGGTGTTTTCGAAACTGCGGTTTTGACATCTGTTCAACTTGAGACTAATAACGGTATAACATAATAGAAATCATCAAAATTAGTAATAATAGTGATAGTTTGAGTGTAACTGTTACCGAACATATCATTGTAATGCGATTTCATTGCAGATATCGCCATTAGAAGGCGTTAAGTCCAGCTGGCGTAAACGCAGGTGTCCCGTGATTATTGCAAAGTTACGTTATCATTAAAAGCAGACAAACGTAATGCTCCGGCAAATAATATAAAAGACATAATGCATTTTGGTGAAAATTGACTGTTTAAAAAGATCCTACAAATGCGTAAATCAAGGATTCTGGAAAGATTTTAGATTTTTTTTAGTACATCTAAGCATTAGCACGTTCCTTATGTTCATAAAACGGTATCATAAAACGTAAATAAATAATTCATTATCTTTTTTTTCCTTCGCCAACGGCCCGAAAATTTTTACTTCCCTGGTGCATTTTCTTTAGAATAGTGGACATTTTGTAGCGCCTGTAGTCCAACTGTTTTACGAGGAAGAAAACATGTCTACGATTAACTTTAAATTTATAAACAAACCACGTTTATTTCTAGATTTGTTACTATTTAACTAAGAAATTTAAAAATAGAACTTTTTAAACAAAACTACAACTATTTATATAAAAAATTGCTCTTTAAAATCAATGACAGCTGTTTCGTTAAAAACTAGCATCGTCAGATTGATTTATTGAATTTACATTTTGTTTATTTGTAGCTAGACTTCTTGTAGATATTAATTTGCTAGCTTATTGCCGGTTTATCACCGGATGGCAAAATTCATCTTTGAAATGATGTGTGACGTTCATAATATTTTTGGATAAAGCATATACCACACAATGTTTAATCTTGTATCTATCGATGAGTTTCAAGAAATGGAATTAAAAATTATAATTTGGTATTTGAAATTAACTCAAAATAAAATAACTAGAACTAGGGGTTGAGAAAGATACTCAACGTTCAGCACTCTGTATATTATGTTTATTAAAAAAATAACATATTTGAGTATCTTCTGCATACATGTGGTAACTTAGTTGTTTTAAAATCGATGGAATATTACCTGTATAAATGGTATACAGAAGGGGACCCAAGTTTGATCCATGGGGTACTCCTCTTTTTATATAACCAACTGCAGTTTGCACTCCTTGGTATAAAACTATTTGTGTTCTTCTAGTAAAGAACTGTATAGATCTATTCGATAAACCTATACAATGTAATATATGGAAAATACAATTTTTTAGTTTAACATACCAAAAGCTTTACTAGAATCCAATAAAACCAACACACCACATTTTTTTTCATCAAAGTTCATAACAGAGATCATCAATTATATTTAAAAATGTAGAACCACAACTGTATCCTTTTCTAAAACCTGATTGATTTATTGGAATCAAGGAATATTTTTCAAGATGATGGGTTTGCTTCATGGTAGGCCGTCACCGTTCATAGGAAATAATATACTGACATAAAAATCCAAACACCCAGTTTAAATGATTTTATTTTTATAAAATTTTGTATAAGTACTTACTGAAGCATAATTAATAAATGATAAAAATTTTAAAATGTGTGGATGCACCCCGATGTGTTACGCATTCTCCAACGCCCTAGGCATGCTTCTGATCAGATGGTTAATGTCCTCCTGTGGTATCTCATTCCAGGCAACCACCAACTCCTGTCGAAGTTCTTCTAGAGTCTGAGGAGGACGTTGCAAATTGAGTAATCTCCTACCCATCATATCCCACACGTGCTCAATTGGGGATAAGTCGGGAGATCTTGGTGGCCAAGGTAACAATGTGATATCATTATGTTGAAAGAAGCCTATTGTGACTCTTGCGACATGTGGTCGGGCATTATCTTGTTGGAAAGTTGGATTTGCCAGGGTGTCAAGATAGGGTAAAAGATGGGGTTCTAAAACTTCTTGGATATAACGCTGTGTGTTAATGTTACCTCTGATGAAGATTAAAGGTGATCTCAAACCATAAGCTATAGCACCCCAAACCATAACTCCAACAGTTTGATGAGACAATACTGTTCCATTCCTGATCCGTTCTCCGCTCCATTCAAGGCGATTACGTCGGTGTTCTGGAGTTAAAGAGAGGACCCAGTGTGGTCGGTATGAAAACAGGCCAAAACGTCTAATTCGTCGGTAAACACTTCGCATGCCAATAGGTCTTCCGTGTTCTGCAAACCATTCATTCGCAATGGACCTGGTAGTGGAGAAACGGTCCCCTGAGGCCAATAATCTTAGACGGCGATCTTAACGGTCTGTTGATCTACGGGGGCGTCCAGAGGCCCTTGCTCTTTGCGTACGGCCTTCTCGAAGCCATGCCTGACAATACCTAACCACGGTGTCTACACTTCTTTGCACTCTAACTGCAATTTCCCGAATAGAAAATCCAGCTTCCCGAAGTCTCACTATACGACCCCTATCAAACTCACTAAGTTGACGAAATCGTACAGGTCTCCGTACCCTAGGCATCGTAACCAATCGTAAAGAATGTCAAGAACCAAAATTCGCAAAATTTGGATCTTTACTAGGGCTACAATATATTCATTTTTGGATTGTTAGTGGATTTCCAAAAAAGCAGTATATAAACCGGAATCTTCAACTGATTTTATCAAATTTTTATTTCAGTAAAATAAATAAATTCGTCAAATTTTATTAAAATAAAATCATTTAAACTGGGTGTTCGGGCTTTTACGTCACTTAGTATATTTTATCTTCAAATCACCTGAAAAATTGATAAAACTTTGCTTCCAATTTTATTTACTTCTGTAGCTTCATCAAAATCCACAAAAGAAAAAACAAATACAGTATAAAATCGACATATCGTGATCTATGTAATATTAATACACAAAGTTTTTCATTTGAAAACTTTAATAAGCAATTCCCACGGAAAATTACAAATAAATATCAAGCTATATACCCCGATAAAGTGTAAGATTTTCCAAGCACGGCAACAGTTAAAACTCGTTTGATCTACTGAATATTAATATATAGAACATGAAAGCGTTTCTATATAAGGCACGTCTTCGAAAAGTTAAATTAAACTTTGTTTAACGTAACTCACTTAAAGGAAAACCTTGACTTTTTATTAGGTACAAATTCCGCACATAATATGAAAACTATTAGAAACAATTTAATAGGCAAATATTGAGCTTCGAATTTCAAAAATATGACGAATTCAGAAATATGATGGGTTTACAGCCTCTTAAATCAGCAAGTATAACTTTACAGACCAGTATTCGAGATATTTATTGTGTAAAGTACATTCATACTTACACCGTTCTGACTTAAGGACTTCGATTATATTGCCTCCGGCAGGGACTTTTTACTTTTACATTGAGAAGCAATTGAAATATTGATAGATATAGATATAAATTGTCTAAAAATATATACAAATGTGCAAACATCTATAAAAAAAGTAAATTCCACCCAGTTTCGTTCAAATTTTATAGCAGGCTAAAGCGCCGGCCGACAATAAGGGACAAAAGGGTCGTTTATTGTACTTAAGAAGTGAGAACGGAATAAGTATGAATGTACTGTATCAATTTAAATGCAGTCGAAGAATGCGGTTGTTGATAATCTAACGCGTGAGAAGTGGGTTCCTGGCTCCAAAACGGTAAAATCGATTTGACAACACCGCTCCGCTGTATATTTCGTCCGCCGGTTACGAGGGAGTTACAATATTTAATATAAATCATAACTTTATAATAAAAAGTCTTAGCCCTAATAATAAAGGTCAGAAATCTTTAATAATAAAAATAAAAACATTGAAAAGCATTGAGTTAATGGTAAACAAAACATGTAATTCTTTCTTGGGTAAATAAGAATGTCCATAAATGAAATTTTATATAGAGTTAGAAAAAACAATTCTCTTTCATTTGGTATGCTCCGAGTAGGCTAAAAATTGATTATAAGTGAATTTTTTACCAAAAATCGGATAATGGGGGAACTGGGGGGTAAAATGAAGATGTCCATTAATGAAATGTTGCACAAACGTAGAAAAAATAATTTAATTTCATCTGGTTTATTAAAAAGTTACTGATAAACGTTCCAAGTAGGCCGAAAATTGATTATAAGTGATTTTTTTACCTTTGGAGCTGGGGGGTAAAAATGAAGATGTAAATGAATAAAATGTTGCACAGAGGTAGGAAAAACAATTCTCTTTTAACTGGTGTTATCAAAAAATGATGACAAATATTTGTTATTATATTAAAAATTACATTATATATTTTTGTTTTTATTTAAATTGACTTTAAATTGTTTTTTATCAATCATTAATTATCATGGTTCCCCGTATTTGAATGTATTATCATGCGCGGGCGATCAGTTCTACATACAACTTGGTGGTCGAGTTGTTTGATTTTTATGCGCTGTTGCCAAATGGGTTTGTTGTCGAATTTCTGATAATTTAATAGACTAGGGTAGATGACAAAAGTTTTTTAAAACCGGTTATAACTGTTCAAATACCTTGTAATATTAGTTGGTCGTTGGGCGACAATTAGTAATATGATTTACCTGTTGATATTTCTATCAATATATATCAATATTAATTTGTAATATTAATTGGTAGTTGGGCGCAAATTTGTAACCATTATTATTACGTTGTGCGCCAATTTGTAACATTATTTATATGTTGAGAGTGATTTTATAAAATTATTTAGTTAACTTTTAAAAAATAACTATATACCAAAAGAAAAAATTTAATTTACAATTAAACAAACATTAATCTTAATTTCGTCTTTAATTAATTGTAAAAGATATTTCAATAATTAACAAAATTTATAAATGTTTATCACAGCAAAAATTATTATAGTTAAATACCTCGGCTAGGGGTGAGTAAGTTCATTAGCTCTGACTATAGTACAATATTTGTTTCTTTAAGAAATTATAAGGGCGCCACTGAAATCTTTTTATTTTTTTATGATACGAATGAAGAAAGTTGTTTTAAGCTGTTATTTAAATAAGTATCATAAGATGACAGAAAGATGTCAGAAAAAACTGTCTATGAAGATAAAAAAAGTGTTATGAAAATGTACCAAAAGATAAATAGATTTCCTTGGTGCTTAAATGAATATAATTGAGAATACGTTACAAAAAAAATATACCGCAAACAGTTCTTTACAAAAACTTATTCTAATACAGTTGACGATACTAAAATGATTTTTATATTACGTTTAAAAAATAAAGAAAAACGAGCTGTATAATATTATAAATGCATTTACGTTGGTCGACTTATCTTTTTTTAAATATGATCCATTGGTTGATCCAGGAGAGGGCTGGTCCAGTGAAGGGTTGGTCTGATGAACCGTCCGCCAATGTAGAACCAATCAGTGTAATGTCTTTGAAATTTGTAGTGTCTTTGGAATTTGTAGTGTCTTTTAAATTGAAATTTGTCACGTCTTTTGACTTAAAATTTGTAACGTCTTTTAACTTGAAATTTGTAACGTCTTTTAACTTGAAATTTGTAACGTCTTTTAACTTTTGTAACGTCTTTTAACTTTTGTAACGTCTTTGATATTGTATATTCCAATGCTGTGTATAACACCAATGACAATAAGAGAATCAATCGTGGTTTAAGGTATTGGACCAAGCCACATTAAAGATCGTGTATAAAGTTGGAATTACTGACAGGAATCGTTTATAATAATTAACATGTTAAGAACTCTATACAATAGATGGTGTTAGTGTTAGCCATATAATTAATTTAAAAATACTACGTTTTTAGTTAACATATCATGTTACAACCTCTATTATTACTTTAAAATTTGATATTTTAGCAAAATAGAACATTTTGGCGCCAAAACAATATTTTGTGTCATGGCGGGTTTTGTGACGTCATAGTTCTGACAGTGACAAATACGTAACGTCAGCGCAATTATTAAAGAATAGTAGTGTGTAGTACATGAATGCGAAAATAATTACGTCAAATTAGACATCAAATAAATTAATATTAGTTTTTCGCAATTTTGAGCAATTTAACGATAAATAAACCACCAACTTACATTAGAGCAGACATTTCAATGACCTCTAATATACCTTCGAAATGCAAAAGAACATCGTGGAAGATATGGATGTTGTCTTTTATATTGGAAAAAAAATCATGCTTATTCAAGATGAAAAAACACACGTTTACAAATTTTTATTCAAATTCAAATATTATACTGAAAAATCGGTTTTTCGCCATTTTGACGGTTAATTTGAGGTTATGTCGAAAAGTGTTCTGTACATAAGTTTTAGATTTTTTTACTATCTACAACTTTTGTGTGGAACAATTTCCGCTAAAAGGTCACGTTTTGTCTTAAACCGCAGAAAACTGTTTTCAACCCCTAAATTGCATCCCCATTTCACCATTTTGAATGTTTTCGTGTTTAAATATTTTCTTCTCTTAAAGTTGGAACGTCAAAATATTTTTCACCTGATCCTTGCCCGCTATTTTTTTTAACGTTAAAAATTGATTTTGACACCAGCCTACACGCTTTTCCCACAAACAATACAATGTTTTATTGCAAACATCTCCTGTTAAACCAGGTATAGTAGTTTTCATAATAAATACCACTGAAGGGTGATAATACAACCAATTAGACCCTTAAATTGTAAAATCCGAGATGCACATCATAAATGTAAAAGGACCTGATTCAGGTAATTTTGTTTCCTCGACGAGACGTGGTTTGACATGCATGACACCCCTTCCAAAGGATGGTCTGATTCCTCTGATAAGTGTAAAACAAAAGAACCATGGTTGAATGCCAAACGCTATGTGGCTTTCTGCCAAAAATATTAAGGACTCTTGTGTTGATTATCACGAAGATACGACTGCAGAGCTTTTTAAAGATTGGTTTAAAAATTGTCTGTTACCCAACAATCCTCTAAACAGCGTTATAGTAATGGACAACGCAAGCTATTATAGTCAACAATTGCAAAAAATTCCTGGCTCAAAGAATACGAAATTGGAGATTCAAAACTTCATGGGTGCAAATGACATATATTTTGAGGAAAATTATACAAAAAAAGAACTTTTACAAGTGCTGCAGTCATTTTCTTTAAAAATAAAACGTATGTTTGTGATACAATTGCAGAAGAATTGGGACATACAATGTTACGACTACCTCCCTACTACTGCGTGTTCAATCCCATAGAGGTTATGTGGCACCAACTTAATTTAGATGAGGATAGCGATAGCGACACTGAACTAAATATCGAATAGAATTGTAACATTTAAATAAATTACTTGTATATCTCCTATATTATGCAAAATTCAAATTTCTTAAGTTCGACACATTTGCATCTTTTACCTGATGATTTTCTACACAATGAGATTAAATCGGGTAGTTTATTGCAGTTAGGTAATAAGCCAATACCATTTACTATGAAAAATACTATAAATCGTCTCCTAATGGACTAGTTTAGTGATTTTTTTTTATATTTGCATCTTATAAAATAGGTTTTTAGTGGTTCAACTGTACAAATAAAATTTTTATAAAATTAATCCTCTAGCCATAATCGGCTTTTGAAATTTAAATTACATACGTGGTTACATACGTCATAAGTGGTAAGTGACGTGTTTCAATAAGATTGGTAGAAAATTTTCGATGTTGTGGATATGATTTAATATTAACCGAGAAACTTATCTCTTATTTGTTGTCATTAAAAAGAGATGAACATATCGATATTTTTGTTCTCTGATTGACACTTTATCAAATAAGGAGTAAAACACTAAACAAAATATTCTGTCATTTTCGTTAGTTTAATTTGTTGTTTGGTTGTATTTGGTTTATGAAAGAAATTACTTCTATACTATTTTTGGTTCGAAAATAAAAATACCTAACACCTTCTCTTGGTGTTATAGCGGTTCCTTCAAAAATAACCAATAGAAGTAATTGTTTTCTCGGGGAGAACCCTTCTATCGGTACAGTGAGAGAACGAATTTCAAGAATAAAGTTTTGGCATATTCAATAGAACCACGCCCACCTTCTATTGGCTGTTCTATTCTATCACCGTCAAGAATAGCGGTCTTGTTTGTTTATTACAGATAAACACGATTTTCTCTCCTGTCATATATTTATCATGTCAATTGGTACAATCAGTTAGTCACAGAACACGGTGTTTTGTGCCGCCAGTTCTTTGAGAATACTTGAAACGAACGTAGCTAAACTGTGACAACGTTGACTTTTAAACACACTTCATTATTGGTTATTAGTTGGCGCTACGTTTAAAACTTACTAATTATTTATTGCTAAATTTTACGAAATGAGAAAAATTACTTGCAAAATGAATACCAATATAAGTAAGTAGGTATCTTATCCTAATATATTGCTATCATTTTGATTAATATGATCCTACTAAACTAGTCCATTTTAACATTGTTTTTGTTAAGCTTTTAACTACTGATGTTCTAAATTCGAAATATTTCCTGAAATATACTTAGCGCAGCCGCTACCACAAGTAAAATATTGTAGGTTCTTTGCCCATTTTTCATTTTTAGTCTTGAGTCAAAATTAAAACCACTAGATTTTTCATATTAATCTCTAGTAAGCTTTAGATTTATTATTAGACGTTAACCAACCGCTTATACTCCGCGATAATTTCTAAATAAATTTGCCACATTAATCATAATGATTGAACAATAAGAATAATCTACATCGCATTTTGGACATTTTTCACGATCTTAATTTATCTTCGGCATACAGGAGCGTCAAGATACATAAATCTAACTAAGAAATTTCCTTTAACAACTTTCCGACGTGACGCAAGATGTCTATCCTACAGATTCCCATATAAAAGGAAAAGGGATGAAACTCACCTAACCTGAAAATGCTCTTGCTTAAAATCCTTATCTTTTACAAGAACACATTTTGTTGCTCGCAGAATTAACTGGAATACGGTTTTTGCATTCATTTTGGTTTACTTCATAGAATTATACTATAAGGTACCGACACTGAAATTACTCGGAGTTCATTTGAGAGAAAATAAGCTGTGAAATTGAATAGACGATGCTCCGGCACCTTCCTTGATGTTTTTGAATAATTAGGGAAGAAAAATGAACGCTTTGTTATACCGTAGAATACGCTTTTGACGTTATTATTTTAAAATTGGGACAATGATTACCACATAACAAGCAGTATTACTTTTACTTAATATTTACTAAGCAAAAATGAACATTTAAATTATGAAGTAATGGATTTCAAGAAAATGTTTTTATTTACATAATTTTATTTAATCCATATTAATCCGCAAACAATACAAAAAAGTATTAATAAAATACTCACAACCAGAAAAGTTGGTTATCAGGAACCAAACTATTACATCGGACAAGTGTGGACGGTGTCAACAAACGTCGGAAACGTGACAACAAATAACATCAGGATGTTCAACGATAGCCACCACGGATTATTTACGTAGGCACGACCAACTGTGAAAGATCACCAAGCAGAAACTGGCCAACAAATATAGACTGCTGATTACTTTTCCAACCTTGTAACGGTAACAACGCCTTTCTGGCAGAGCCCGGCTAAGAGACTCTTTCCAGGGAGTGGTTCGACTCCAAGTTAATGCTGTCTATAGGTTGAATTGGCGAATATAAGACGTAGACTTGAAACACGTTTCTCTGAACATGTTAACTTCATTAAGAATTACCAGAAATTTGAACATTTCAATTCTCCATCGTTTGCGAATTATATCCTTTCTGAAAACCACTCTCGTGAACTTTTTAAGGTAGATTTACTGCATTTTTGCGATAAAGGTTTTAGATTGAATTTGCTAGAAAGCCTTGAGATACATACATCCCTTTTAGATGATAACATCAATTGCCTTAATGAACAACTTAGACCGTCTGAAAGTTATGTTTGCCTTAGTCTCAAAAATAATATTTTGTTATGAACTTGAATTTCTTTACTATTATTCTTCTTCTTTTCTATTCTTAAATTTGACATATAGATTTCATTTTTAATGATAAATTTTCATAGTGCCATGATACAGTACTTGTGGTTGCGTATTTCTCTTTCTTATTTAGTTTTTTATGTTTTATGTTGAAAGTTGATAAGTTAAGTTTGTTTATTGAATGGTACTGTCAACGTGTCTACTTCAGATATAGTTTTTTAAAACTTTTTGAAATCTTCTGGCATCCTTTTGGTTTAATGGATCAATATTATGATTTTCATACTCATCATTTCTCTATTTGTTTTTAGTGGGATATATTCCTTTTTGGAAGTTCGTTCTACGAAATTCCATCCACATGGGAATAATAGGTTTCTACCCTTGGAACTTCGTTTATCTCCTAAAGTTTCCACTTTAAAATATGCTTCTTGCACTCCCCTCATTCTCTTTTCTTCAAAATTTTTTCAAAAGCTTTATTCTACAATAGCTAAATTGTATAAGTTGCTCCCATTCTTGGGAATAGCTATTACTTAAAAATTTATCTCTTCAAATTTTAACTTTTTTGATATTCGCCATTATATTCCCTATTTTTCCTATTGGAGTTTAAATTTTAAAAAGAATATTACATTTTCCATATCGGTCTCTACAATTTGAAATGTTATAACAAGTAAACTGTTATCCCTAAAATTTTTAATCTACTGTTTTTTCTTTTTTCTCACGACTTTTTGCGGTAAGTTTTGTTTACTTATTACATTACGTTTGATAAGGAATTTCCTCATCAATTTATCTTGAATGGCAATTTAGTATTGGACGAGGTCTTTGTGAATTGTTTTTTGACTTGGTCTCATCCTGTCAGTATTAATTATAAATTTATAGATATTTTTGAAAATTTATCATTTTCTATCTCTTAAAATGTTTTAATGTAGACTTAACAATGTTAACTTTATTATATTATTTCAGATCACTTAATTGTTTGAACAATATTTTGTATTTTCATATTATTATTCATGTTTATTATTTTATTATTTTGATATGGTTTAACATTTGATTGTAACTTTCCCTATTATTTGTATTATCAGTTCATGATTGTTATCAATTTGTAAGGAAGTGTATTGAATTTTTAACTTGATATAGTACTTTTAAGATCCTCTTTCTATTATTTTGTAATTATTTCAGCCTCATGATGGTGCTATAGAACCGAAACTAAACTAAAATTCCAAAATAGTAGGCACTAAATTCTCAGAAATGACTGTGACGTTTTTGCCTTAATCTGCCTCTTGCAGTGGCGTACGGAAATTATACTAAACAGATGTGGAAAAATTAATTATTTAAAAACTATATCCACAAATAAGAATTAAATTACATTATATTAATTATATAAAAAAAATATACACTGTGTCCACGGATGGAGTTGCTAAGAGGAGAAAAACCTTTATTATTAATTTTATGACAAAGTTATTGTTATAAAAAATTTGCATCCTTTGGAAATAAGATTGACATAAAAAAATCTGAGATCGGATGTACAGGGTATTAGCAAAGTAATAAAACGTGAAAATGTTTCATGAGAAAAGTAGGCACCATTATTATTATTAATGCAGCCGTGTGCATGAGATTTCGATTTCAGACCTACGTTTATTGGACTAAAACCACTACCACCACAAAAAGTTTAAAATTACTTACAGTATTGTATTATTCATTATCATCTGAAGAAAACTCGTCGGATGATGAGCAACTATCGCGATCGCTACTATTCAAAGTAATAATCAATGGTTCAATTGCAATGTCCATTCTAGTGTCGAGATCCCACATTTTGTCCTCTTCTTTTGTCGCATGTCTAATGCATTTTTTCCATGACTCGGGTGTGACATTTTCTATCGCAGTAGCTAGTAGGCCTTTTACCTCATTCATTTTAAAAGTTAAGTTTTCCCTCGCCACTTGGTTTTTTATTTGAGCCCATATTAGCTCGATCGGGTTTAGCTCACAATGGTAAGGAGGGAGGCGGTGTACAATTATGTTCCTCTCACGAGCCATTTCGTCGACAACATATTTCTTCAACTGAGGTATATGTTCCCTTGCAATATTGAGTAATTGTACTTTTAACATATTATCGTCGAATGGTAAATTTTTTTCAGATAGCCAGTTAATGATATCAGCTTTTCGCCAGGCAGTTGTAGGTGACCGCTCCATTTGTCTGCTGTGGTAGGAGGCATTGTCCATGACGACGACAGAGTTTGGTTCAAGGTTTGGTATAATCTTTAAAAACCAACTTTCGAACTTTTGCGCGTCCATTTCCTCGTGGTAGTCGCTAGTTTTCTTGGACTCGAAGAGTAACAAGCCGTTTTCCAAAAAACCCGAATCGCTGCCTATATGAGTTATTATGAGCCTCCGTCCTTTGCCAGCTGGCGCTTTTAATCCTGTTGAGAGGCCTTCAATAAAAGCTTGACGGCAACTTTTTATTTCTAAATCTTGCCATACCTTTGAAACAGTATGGCCTTGATTCAACCAAGTCTCATCTAAATAGTAAATCTTTTTACCTTCACGACGATACTCTCGGATTTTTTCAAGTAATTTCTCCGCCACAAAACAATTTCTTCTCTTTCTATAAGAGCACTTTTCCTACCTCTTTTCATAAATTTAATGTTCATTTGCTTTAATGTGCGCAATAAAACACGTCGTGATATTTTGGGCATCGATTCATCGGAACTTATTTCGGCTGCGACTTTTTTAAAGTTGGGATTTCATTTCGGAAAAAGAACGAATGGAATTTCCTACGAATAGCATATTTGGTGCAATCATCAAGCTGAATTTGTTTTCTTCCTCTAGTTTCAATGTCTTTAGATACATTATCACATTTACCTTCATTTTCTTTAAATGTTTTAAGAATTCTGTGAACACTTCTCGTCGACACTTTAGTTAAATCACTACACAGATTAACTACGTCATTATGCAACATATTCTCATTCCGTTCACGGAGCCCACAATACACATTGTATATAATAGTTTTTCTCCTTCGGATAAATTTGGACGTCTGCGTTTACTTTGACTGCTTTCACTTTCCATATTGCTCACAGTTCACAGCACAAAATTAAACTGATTTATAATGATATTTCCCTTGTTTCAGTCCTTAAACAAATCCCTTGGTTTTTACCTGATCTGATATGAAATTACCTTTTTTTTACTGTTAATCGTTTTCCTAGAAATGTACCTGCCTAATTATTTGACGTCTACTACATTATTACTTCTTACGAATGGATTAAATGGATTAACTGTATGTTTATCTAGGGTAGGTATTATACAAAAATATCATTATTTATTATATTATTGAAAAGGGTATTTCCAATTTTAGAATTTTTACAACAGAAATTCCAAAACTGTCATCAGTGTTGAAACAGACCTAATTCGTTATAACTGTATTATAATAACAGATCAAAGAAAAAAATAATATTTACATTACGTATTATTCAACGAATGTTACGCTCATGAATGTTAACCTAACCGTGCTCAGCTGATGAAGCAATATTTATATCTCTCTCTATCTTACGGCAAATTTAATCTACCTCTTTTTTTTCCGCCCCACAAACGTCTCTGTGTACGCAACGTTGCCATTTATAAATTTTAGTCCCAGAATATAATTCAAATTTTTTTATATTTAATAAACATTGATGTTGTTGAATATATTTCATTAGCAGGAAGTTTCTTTAATATTTAATATTTTTTAGTATTTAGTATTTAATGAATAAAACACGTTGTCCGTTATTCTATGACCATTTAGTTGCGTGTGTATGATTTAAATAGAAGATGATAAAATATATAGAAACCCAACCTGACAACAATGTTTACGTTTTAATTCAATAATATTTCTGAGAATTTAGTGCCTACTATTATGGAATTTTAGTATAGTTGCAACAATTAATAAAACAGTTGTGGGATAGACTTTAAGTTTCCTTTGAACCTTTTGTGTTTCAACTCACATTTGAGATATGGATAGTTTACAAAATATAAGAGTTGATGAGCGCCACAATATCTTTATTCGTATATGGTTAAATAACAATAAATATAAACAAAAGGAAACGAAGGTGAAAAATATAGAAACACCTTGTATAAATTAAATTGAATGCCAAATTATTAATTAATCAAAAAATGAAATGCTAATGCAGAACGCGATACACCCTTCAGCTCTTATAGCCAGTATAAATTAAACTGATATAAAAAAAGAATAATTGTTTACTGAATTTTATAGTTAAATTTATTATTTACGGAAATTCTGTCTGATTAAATATTAACGAGTTTTATTATTAGCACAAACAAAAAGTTATAAAAAAAGTAAACTTATCGTAGTTATTCAAAAAAGGTTTTAATTATTCTAACAAAGTTCTAAAAGAGTTTGGGCTAGTTGATTATGTTTTACATAGACTCAGTTATATATTGCATGCTTGAAAATCTGAATTTGTATTGAAAATAGATAAATTTACAACAAAAAAATGATATTTTAAGGAATTATATGCATTTCGTATTTATTAGCTACATTAAATGATTTTAATTGGAAATAGTATCAGGGAACATTTTGACAGGGACCACGTCCTAAAATTTAATACATAAGTTGCTCATTTTGGCCTCAAAAAAATAACGTGATAAGATGAAATTACCTGTACAATTACTTCTAAGAAGGTTTAGAATAATCATAAAGTGAAAAGAAGATAAAAATAAAAAAATAATAAATTTTCTACTTACAGCCCAAGAGATATTAGGTATATATTGCAGGTGATAAAATTTGCGACTGACTCGTTTGGTTTTCGTCAAGAAAAGGGAACAATGTGTTGGGTGTATCGTAATTTATAGAGGAGGGTTGACAATGGTTTTCGGTTGGGTTTCGTTCATTTTAAGGGTTTTGTTTCAGGTGGGTTCTATTGTAAGGGGTAGGTTCGGTAGCGGTACTTATTATTATCATCCCTTTACAATTAGTATATTTCTTTTTTTTTTCTTTTTTGTTTTTCAATGACACAATGTTTCATTATATCCTAACTTCATGCACGCATGAAGTTTTTAGCATTAGTTTTTTAGGTAGATTTTAGAATCATTGTTAGTCTCTATTGCTTATTCTTCAATTACTTTTTTAGCCTGATGATGGCCTACAGATAGGCCGAAACTAGTAGCTGTCAATAAATAAATAAAATTTTGTGACATTGATTTTGATCTTTTCTTCGTTTAACAATCAGTCACATTTGTGCTATGGATGATTTACTTCTATTAGTATTAATTTGATCTAAAAAAAAGTAGGCTAATAAAGAGGATATAGGGTTGCCAATAGCTAAACTCGTTTATAAATTATGCAATATAAGTAAGATGGTAAAAACAATTTGTTTAAATTTTTGTAATTTTAAAGATTAGAGTCGATGTCCCTAACTTTATTACTAACTTCTTTCATGAAAAATACATGGATTTTCTTCCTCTATTCAAAATAGTTTTTATTTAATTACCCAGCAAAATAACAAATTATTCAGTTTTCCATATTTTCCATAAATATATTTAGTCAAATTATATTAACTAATTATTTAGAAAATAAAACCAACATAAAGATTCTTGCCTATACGAGGGTTGCCTTTTATATTTCGTGATCTTCGGCGTTCTACAGGGTGAATCTCTCAGTCCTATATTATTCTCACTATTTATGTTTGATATAGAAGATTATTTCTACACTAGAAATTCACGTGGTTTTTCCATTGATAAACAAACGGAAATCTGTATTTTATTGTACGCAGATGATCTTGTAATATTGGGCAAAGCAGAAATCGATATTTCTCGTAAACTCTCCATATTAGAACGGTATGCTGATGATAACGGTATTGTGGTAAACACTCAAAAGTCCAAAATAATGCGTTTCTCGCGTGGTGGCTATAAAAGAAAATTTAACTATAGATTTTTAATCAATAACTCTGAGATAGATATAGTTAATACCTTCCCCTATTTAGGGGTCGAATTTACTTCGTCTGGACTATTCCGCCAAATGAGTGAAACGGCTATTTCTAAGTCAAAACAGGCTATTGGTGTGGTTTTAAATCTGCTTTCTAAGTCTAAGTGCACCTCGTGGGATGCTCGAATTAAGTTATATGATTCCATCGTTATCAATACGCTTTCGGCCTGTATGCCCATCTGGAGCCTTGAATACCCAAATATAGTGGAAAGAGTACAAGTTGCTTTTTTCAAGCGAATCCTTCTTCTTCCGCAAAACACACCGGATTATTTAGTAAGGTTGGAAACAGGATCAACCCATCTATCCTATCTAATTTTTAAATACGCTTTAAACTGGTTGATCAAAATATTAAGTATGGAAAACTGTCGTTATCCAAAGAAATGTTTTATTAAACTCAGAGAGTGTGGAGCTTGTGATAAAAGATACAACTGGATTTTGCAACTAGAATCTTATTTTTCCGCTATAGACAGTCTCCATATATTTCATGTATTAAATGTATTCAGGATTTATCATAAAGGCATTTACTATAAAATCGACACAACTGAAATCTGCTCACTATGCAACACACATCAAGATCAAACTTTAAAACACATTTTGTTTGACTGTCCTATACTGTCCCCAGTAAGACCTAAAGTAGACTTCCTTGAAAGCTATACAACTTTGTCTCAGTCGTTGAACGACATGTCATGCATGCAAATGAGTATTTTTTGTAAGTTCATTTTATTTTAAGCTCGCTCAAACTAAGATCTTTTCTGTTAAATGAATAATTTGCTCTTTTATTTACCAAGTCGCTAACTCCTAACTACTTTTTTATATTGAATTTTTTTTTTCATATTATTTTATGTGAATATTTTTATTTTTTTATTTATTTTATATCGTAGGCATTTCTAACTCTGTATATGGTTGGGCTTCTTGTCACAAGATGTATTTCTTTAAGGCAATAAAGTTATTATTATTATTATTATTATTATTATTATTATTATTATTATTATTACTTTTATATTTCGGGATTAGAGGACAAAAACAAATATTAATCATCGAAAATAACTTTATTGTTTTTCAAAATATTCCCCATGAAGATCTATACACTTTTGCATGCGTTTGAACCAATTGTCGAAGCACTTTTGCCACTCTGATTGAGGTATCTTCAAAACTTGCGTTCTGAATGCAGCAACCTCTTCTTCAGGTGTCGAAAAACGTTGACATCTTAGTTTGTTTTTTACGTACGGGAAAAAAAAGAAGTCATTCGGTGTCAAGTCAAGACTATACGGCAGATGACTCATCAAATCGATGTTTTGGACGCTCAAAAATGCAGAGCCGATGTGTGGGAGCTCGCATTGTCATGGTGAAGAGTGATCCGTCTTCGGCAGTTGGTTTTTCTGAATTCTTGGAAGACAACTGGCAAACAAATGGTTGTGTAATACTCAGAATTGACTGTTCTGCGTTGTTCTAGTAGTACTGTTGCGACATGTCCAGTTTTTCCGAAAAAACAAGCGACCATTTGCTTGGAAGTGCTATGAGCGCGAACAACTTTTGTTGGATTGAGCTCATCTTGAAACAGCCATACAGTCGACTGCTGTTTACTCTCGTGCTCATACGCGTAAATCCACGATTCATCACGATGCCATAGACGTGTTTCGAAGCACCGCGATTGTATTTTTAGAGCATTACCTTGGACCAATCGATACGAGCCTATTTTTGAGCGATTGACAAATTGTGTGCTATCCAACGGGAACAAATTTTTTTGACCGTCAAATATTTATGCAATATTGTATGTATGCTGGTCCCACTAATGCCTAAGGTTGTCTCAATCTCACGATAGGTTACATGAGGATCTTGCACAGCATCAATGGTTTTCGGAACAACAACTGGTGTTGAACGATCAAATAGCACTCGTATATAAAAACGTTCTGAGTACGTATAACCTCAAAAATGTTCAACTTTACGATAGAGCTGTCAGTTGCCAGATTGCAACACCAGGGTTGCCAAATCCCGAAATATAAACGGCAACCCTCGTATACTTAATTGAAGTAAAGTTACATTTTAATGAAATAAAATTAGAAAAGCAAATAGACCGGAAAAGCAATTTTATATAAGCTAAAAATGTTAAATTACTGTTTTGTTTGCTATTACTATTTGTTTTAAAAAAACAAATACCTGATTGTATTTCTGATTTTATTGATTGCTTCTTTGACAAACTTCTTATGAGAATTGTGTGGATTTAGGATACAAAACAAACTAACAATTTATTAAAAAATTATATTGTATCGTTACTGAAACTTTGTAATAAAACTTTCACCATTTTTTTTAAACTTATCGTTAGTTTTTTTAAGTAAACAATCATCATAATTGGCAACTTTTTAAATTTGGTGGTTTAAGAAATTAATAAATTGATGATTATTTTGAATCCAAAATAGATATTTTGCTATGTGCTATGATTTTAGCATTTTACGGTTATCAGGAAAGTTAGCCAAAGGGTATCACTTAAATACTAAGCACATTTTACACCTTCTTATCTAGAACTTTTAATTTTTTCTTCTTCTTAAATATCTCGTGAAATATATCTGATACTAAGAAATCCAAATCCATTATTTTTATTGTTTCTTTAATCAAAATGCATGTAACACTTTAAGAATGGTATTTTTTAACTACAGAAACTATAACGAACTTATTTACGCCACTTATACCAACTTTAAAGTGTCTGAGAACGATTTTTATTATAAGACTCAGAGACTAAGCACAAGACTATCTAAAACTTTAAGTTGTAATTTGTTGAGGCTGTGTTAGTTAAGACAACCAATTTTGCTTCTACCAAGTTTATCGAAGTAAAAGAAAATTACACGTGTGCTGGGCCATTACTCGTAACTTTTTACCCATAAACAAAACCCACTGATTGGTGTCTCGGGTGTTTAAGTAAAATAAGGTAGCGACAAATAGGATCTCTATAGCTTAATCAAATATCTTTCGAGGTATCTAGTTTGAAAGATTAAAAAGGTTTGCTCAAGTTAACGTAAAATTTTTAGGTCACAAATGAGGGTCTGTTTTCTAGGCCGTTTTGTTCACTTGTGTGATATAGAATTACTATATTTTTACATTTGAAGTAATTTAAGCACTTCCCGAGTACAAAATAAAGATTTTAAACTAATTTTGGAAGAAAAATGTCATTTTTAGCAGTAATTTTAGGTATGTCTAGTTGAGTGTTTCTAGCCACCATTTACATTAGTAAACATTGACAGTTAAAGTTAGTTCTTTTTTGTCGCTTTACAAAGAAATTTCTGTTTGCACCAATAATAACGACAGATGTAAAAAATACAGAGTTCTTCCCTTTTCAAGGTAGTCGATAAAAATTATACCGTTCGCGTCCCAAAAACTGACGCCATGACTTTGCCAGCTGCCTGTTGCATTTTCGGACGCTTCGGACGACATTCACCGGCTGCACGCCACTCAGCTGACTACCAATTCGACCTTGGAGTGTAATGGTGGATCCATGTTTCGTCCATTGTCATATACCGACGCAAGAAATCCTGTTTATTGCGAGTAAACCGTGCCAAACAGGTCTCTAAATCGTCTATTCGATGTTGCTTTCGTTCAACTGTGAGCAAAATTGGCACCCAATTGGAAAATACCTTTTTTATGCCTAATTTTTCTTGTAAAATCGTAAACGCACTTCCAGTCGATATGTTCACGATCTCAGCAATCTCAGAAACTTTCGTTTTGCAGTCATCCATCACTATTTTCAAAACTTGCTTAATATTTCCCGGAGTTACTGTTTCATTTGGCCTCCCCGAGCGTTCTGCATCACTTGTATCAGTTCGACCGCGTTTGAAATCGGCATACCACCGACAAATCGTTGTTTTCGATCGAGCAGAGCCTGGATAACGCTTTTTTTTCTTCAAACGTCAAATAATGATGACATTACTTATCTACCTTGATCCTTTCAAAGTTTGATGTATCCGCCGGCAGCAGTTTTTTTCCCATTTCATTACAGCGGAGGGAGAAGTGTTGTCATGGCAACAATATGAAACATGTCACAAAGCAACAATGTATGTATGTATATGTATGTATGTATAAATTAGGGGTGATAAGTACACTGCGACCTATAGGATCTATTGTGTCCCCCCTTACTTGCCATGTTCTGACGTTCTCTCAGATTCATAGCAGCTCCTCGAGTCCTATGTTCCTGAGGAAGTTTAGGACATCGTCGGGCTTCAAATCAGGTAGATCTCCTTCTTCTACTTCATGTGCTCCTAGGTATCTAGCCCTAGAATTCTGCAACGCAGGACATTCTGAGAGTATGTGTATTGAGGTTTCATCCTCTTTCTCACAGAATCTGCACTTTGCTTCATCTGCTAACCCTAGTTTCTTTATGTGGCTTCTTAACCGGCAATGCCCGGCTAATATTCCCGTTAGAATTCGGAGCCTTTTTTTACTGAGGTTGAGGCAGCTAAGAGATCTCTTCTGGTCATAGTTCCCCAGTAGTATCTTAGATTGCCTCAGTCCTTCCAGCTGATTCCAGTACTTGGATTTTTCCTTCTCTATTTCTTCCCTTAGTTTTCCTAGGATTATACTCTACTGCTGATCCCACAAGATGGTTCTGGTCCCAAATGTGGGGTTTCAGCTCCTTTTTTTGCCAGCTTATCTGCTGTTTCATTCCCCTCTATTCCTATGTGTCCCGGGACCCATAGGAGGGTGACAGTGTTCTTCTGGCCTAGTTCATTTAGTTTGCCTAGGCATTCCCAAACCATCTTCGAACTGACACAAAGCAACAATACAAATGTCATTAACAACAATTAAACATCATATATTAATGAAGCATTTTCAAAATTGAAACCATACAAAAATGTTCCCGACTCTTGATACGCATTGGTAATTGTTGATGATACTAATGGTCGAGCACAACTTTCAGCAATCATTCCCGATGTTGGCGAATCATGAGGGTTAAAAATTTTTTGAGCATTACCGCTCTTATTTTTTATTGAATCCTCTATATATTCTTCGGTAACCGTGCTTGATTTCCAGTCCTCATGTCGTTTGAGGCATTCTAGATTTCCGCCTCCATCAATTAAAAGTGTTGCTGAAGTGCGTCGTAAACAGTGACCCGTGTATGCGCTTCCATCGTTTAAATTTAAATAACTAGCAAATCCCACCGACGACTTAATTATTTTAATTTCTAACATCTAAACGACTTTGATAGTTGTCACAGTTAATTTCGAGTAAAAATAGCGTATGAATTGTACCATTTATGATTGAAAATTGCTACGTTTGAAGAAAAAATAGTATACTTTATTCGGCAAAGAAGCATGACTTTTCTTGACGCGCCCGGTATTACGCGCTGAACGAAGTGAGCGCGTCAAGAAAAGTCATGCTTCTCCGCCTCATAAAGTAATATACTATTATCTACTCCTATTAAATTATACATTAATTATTCAACTGCTTTTGAGGAATTAATAGTATCCATAAACAAAAAGCGTGAGTTATAATAACTCTCTAGTGAGTTATTACACCATACTGTCACAGTAACACGGAATCAATGGCGGTTCGATCCCCTGTGCCTACCAAACCTTTTTTTTAATTTTGTTCATTGTGTTCATTTTTTACATAAATGTCTATTCAATCCATAGAATTAATTAAATTTTAATTCTAAATTACAATTTAAGAACCGAATACCAAAGGTGGCTGAAGAACCCATATTCTAAAAAGCCGATTCGATGAAACGGAATAGTCCATTATTGTAATTGAGGAGAGTAATGTCAGTTGATATTTTTAAAAAGATATTTTGACGTTTTCAAATCTGTTAAAAATTATAAAGGTGTTAAGAAAGATGAATTCAGAGAGTGAAGATGAAAAGTCACAAAACAAAGCGGTCAACAAACATTTTCAAAATTGATGTATCAGTAAGAATGTAAACTCTTTTACAGAAATTGGTATATTTTAAAGAACTGAGCAGTAAGTATAAAGCATCTCTGTGGACTTTCTACTCTATGCTGAGAAGCACACTCAATTTAAATAATGAAATAAATATAGAAAATTATTGGAAATTACTTGCGTTTCTTAAACGTCAATCAGAGAAGCATGTAGCTAAAAAGGCAAAAACATTTACACCAGAACAACTTAATAATTTCATGAAAAATATCTGGCGACAAAGGTACCTATCTAATAGATTTCACAATAATTCAAACGTTTTAATCATCTATTTATTGTTAAAGTCGTAGATAAAGTATAGTATTCAACTTGCGGTAATAGTCATAACTCGCTTGATGAATTGCAGCACTCGCCTGCAGCTCGTGCTGCAAACTTCATCTGCGTGAGTTATGACCTACATTACCGCTCGTTAAATAATATACTATTAATCCATTGCTGAGCTTGCACTGTATTTTTTTCCATTAAATAGCAATGTTTTATTAACACACGATATTCGGTTTTTTCCATTTTTGAACAAATGCAAAAGGAGCGTCACTCTCACCACAGTAGCTTTGTTGATGATGGTTCGATTGACATGAAGTTTTGACTCATGTCACTTGAAGGTTGGTACTTTTAAAAAATAAGGTTGATTTGACATAAATCACGCTATCTCTGGGTTAGTCCCAGGACTTATTGAACGATGCAATACTTTTGTTCATAAGCATCCAAGCTTTAACTAAACAATCCGCAATATACACAACTCAATAATCTCTGGGTATTTATAACAATACGAAGCGTATAGTCCTCATTTAATTACACATTACCATGTAAATTTTAGACAATACCCGCAATGGATCCGTCAAGGTTGCCATTTCCAAATTCGTACTTTATTGAATAATTAAAAGAATAAACTTTGTCGTTTTCTTTACCATAGCTCTAATTAGAATGGCAGTGCCATAAAATTAAATTGTATTATAAAATTACAAAATTACACAACGGAATAGTGTTCTCTCTTTCGAAGTTTTTACTCTTGTCGTCGCCGCTGTAGCATGTGCACATGATTGTAATCGTTGCGCTCTGTTTTATTATTGAAAAAAAGTCACTTTATTGAATGTATTTAATGGTTTTAAACAAAAGAAGATTTTGCAGCAGATTTTAACAATAGTGTGTTGGGATATCAAGAAGGTCTTCAGTTATTTTAAATAATTAAATAAATAATAATTCTATTAAAAATCACATACTTTAAAACAACCAATTTTAATCAAGTCTTGTGTGGTCCTTAAACAATATCTAATAAACCTAGGATGGAATGAAACCAAAATATAACTTTAAAACAATACATGTTACTATTAGATGCACAAAAAATGTTTTAAAATCAATAATGATCAAACTGAACATATTAATGATAATTTAATTAGTAATAATAAACCGTACTTACCTTTATTGAACAATCCAATAGGATAATTGTATTTTTTGTCATGGTCTTCATATAGATAATAATCTTAGTGTTAATATATAGCTCTTACCAATATTTAGCGTTTGAAGAATTCCTAGAAAACACAAGCCACGATTATAAACAAAGAAATAGAGCAAAAATCTTTAAATCACCCAAATAAATAAGTGTTAGTGAACGTCCCAAACAGAAAGTGACTGTCTAGTGATAACCATTTGAAAAACAATTTAATAGAAATAATTCCATTGGTAAAAATTATGTAACTATTTATTATTAACTTGCAAATTAATAATGCTCAATATTGAACATAAATGAAACATTAGTGAGCATACAATGTTTATTATTGCGAATTAAAAGAAAAATTAGTTCCACATAAATAATAGATGACACTGAACCTGACTATCAACAAAAATCACAAAATAATTTAATGTGTATAGTCTCTGACAGTAACATGTTGAAATTTAAGGAACTTTGAATGTTGATATCAGATAGAAAAAGTTTGTCTATAGATAAGTATTAGGCATTAATAGAATTGTACAATGACTAATTTTAAGCAGATATGCCAAAATTTGCCTAGTAATAAGTAACAATTAAGATTTATCGATATTTAATAATGACATTTTATCATTGCAATTAAAAGTTATTAAAATAAATTTGTAAAGTTACCTGTGGAAACGTCAAATTGATGGTTTTCTATAAATACCTTTAATTTTTAAACCTCGCGGTCAGTCTTAATTTGTTCATCGTCAAACCCATGTCGAAATTGTCTTCAATATTTTCATTCGTTAGTAAAAATCCTATATATAAGAATTTTTTCTACGCCCATGTCTGTAAACGTCAAAAATCGCACTCTATCAACATTGCTTGTGACATTTAACATGCGCATAATAAGATCTTATAACATACACGTGTGTCTAGATAAGAAAACTTAAATATCCTTGTTTAATCAAATTGCAATAAAATTTGTATCTACATGATATTTTATTTGATCGATATACATACTTTTAATAAATAGAAAAATGTTAAAAACTATTAATATTAGAGACATTCCATTTAAATTTAAAGAGTAATGCCCCTAAATATCGGCAACACATTATACAATTTCTCAAAAATAAGTCTCATTTTCTCATAGTATGTTATGGAAATAAACGTCATGGCATTTACACTGTCAGTTTTTGTATGCGAATGAACATTTTCTCTACTTCACCTACAAAAATGTCTTCTAGTAGTGAAAATGATGACATTATGAGCACTCCGCCGGAGGTATTAGAAAAAGCTCAAGCTGCCACACAAAATTTGTTACCTGTCTACAGAACAAATTAATACGTATCTGAAAGATGCTCCAGACGATAAGCATTTGTTGTCAAAGGTAAATAATTAAAATATTGTGTAGCTATCATCACATAATAATGGGTTTTCAGGTTATCCTTATTTTTGTATTAAACGGGGCTTGCCTTAAACAAGAACTTAGAAATATAAAAAAGGAAGACATTCAGGATACAGGAAATTCTTTTGTAATTAATATTCTAGATTCTAAAACTAAAACGAGACGTTCATTTGTAGAACCAGATACGTTTTATACAATATGTCAAAAGTATGTGAGTTTGCGTCCTCCAGGGGCCCGATCCTGGAAAATGTCACTAGTGACAATGACAAAAAATGTCGCTTGCAAACTGGCAACGTTAAAGTGACATTAAATGTCTCTCGTAAAGTAGTGGAGACTTTTAAAGTCGCGAGAGACTTTTTTCCGATTCGGCACATTAGGTTACTGTCAAAGGTGTTTTCATGAAGGATTACCTTATTTCTTTAACCTTCAAAAAGTTAGGATTAATTACGTGGTGGTGAAAGTTTTTACAAGCTTTATTGTTATTAAAAATGGACTTAAACATCTTTCTGAACATGTTAAACGATTTAGAAGAAAATGAGGACGAAGAAGAAGTTGTAAGAAGGAGGAGGACCCCAGTGGACCCATTCAGTTTGAGTGATGTATCATTTATAAAACTATTTCGGCTTGACAAAAATTCGGTTAGAAATTTATTAGTGCCATTGTTGAGCCCTTAGAACAAAAAGAAACAGGAAGGAGTCTGTCATAATATATTAGCTTTAAGAAAAATTTGCAACGGAAGTCGGCCATCTTGAAGCTCCTTGTATGACTCATTGTTTATGTTTACAGTGTGCTGTCAAAGCAATATTTGCATATATATGTCAAAAATGAGCGCATAGGCGTATCATTCGGTTTTTATAAACACAAAATGATTTACAACACTAAATGTATTCACATACTTGATTGGTTGGAATTTAATCAAAATAAAAACCCTAATATAAATTTTATTTTTTTACGGTACGTCATTGGAAACGGAAATTAAAATGGACAATGGATGAGTTCTATAATAGGGAAATGTTGCCAAATTAACGAGCAAAAAAATACTGAAAAAGGTTAGTCGCATAAGGAAGCAGTTTTTCCAATATATTTTTGGTTTTTCTTATGTATTTTGGGCCCCTTTATCACCCGTGTTGTACCCGAAAGATATGGAGGTCTTTTAACATATTTTTAGTTTGTAGTATTTTACTTCTTACAGTTGACGAAAAACTAAATGTCAGCTGTCAACACATACACGTATCATTAGATATTGTCCTGTTATTATTTAGCATTTTTCTTTGCCTTATAAAATTAGTAGAGCTATAATTGTGTTCCAACATATTTGTAGTGGGTTTAATTGGGAAATTCTTAGATTGATTGTCAATATCTATTTGATTGTCTGAGACACTAGCATGTTCTTGTACATCAACTTGAGTTATTTCTGCATTTTGATATGCACAATGCTTCATCGCAATTTGTATTGTGGAATCACAACGAAGATACAAATCCGGGTAGAATTACTCTTCTCGATGGTATTTGCAATAATAAAAGCAGATCAGAGTAACACAAATCACTAACAGATAAAGTTAGAATAAAAAATCAGTAATACAAATACACGAAGCCACACAATGCTAAATAATAACAGGACAATATCTAATGATACGTGTATGTGTTGACAGCTGACATTTAGTTTTTCGTCAGCTGTAAGAAGTAAAATACTACAAACTAAAAATATGTTAAAAGACCTCCATATCTTTCGGGTACAACACAGGTGATAAAGGGGCCCAAAATACATAAGAAAAACCAAAAATATATTGGAAAAACTGCTTCCTTATGCGACTAATCTTTTTCAGTATTTTTTTGCTCGTTAATTTGGCAACATTTCCCTTTTATAGAACTCATCCATTGGCCGCCATATGCAAGCTCCTTTCTGGACTCAAGGTCATTTTGCATATACTCCTTCCTGTTTCTTTTTGTTTTAAGGTTGAGCCCGTTCAACGGGAGTACCAACCATAAATAGAAAAAGTTACTTAATATTCTCACCTTTTCAAGAATAGCAATTTTGTGTCTGCGGTCGACTTTTTTATTCGACATTTTTGACGACTAGCGACATTTTTTGTCATTGTCACTAGTGACATTTTCCAGGAGTGGAACTTCCTTTATTTGTTAATTACAGAAATGGAAAATGTACAAAACATGTTGTGAGGATAAACATAATCGGTAGTACACCACGTAAAATTGCTGAATACCTTCAGCTGCCGGAACCATAGCAATATACTGGCCACTGTTTTAGGAGATCGGCAGCCACTATATAGTTGATTCTGATCATGATAAGCTATCATTAAAGCGACTAGGCGGCTGGCAATCTTCTACAGTGGCAGAAAGCTATGTGAATCAATCACATAAAAATTTAAAAGACAAGGCTTCACGAATATCGGAAGCGATTACCAATAATAATTATCAATCGTCACCTTGTGACGTCACAATTGTAGATAACCAAAGTATACCTAGTATGTTATACGAGTTGTAATTCCATTACGCACTCGTACAATTTACTCACTCGCTGCTGCGCGACTTCGTGCGCAATGGGTTACTTACTATTATAATACAGTTAAGTTGATAATAATTAATTAATAGTATATTAAACAACGCATTTCATATGGAATTCTGTTATGACACGAGTTCAAGTTTAAAAAACGAATCGCGAAGCGATGAGTTTTTTAAAGAACGAGTGTCACAACAGCCATATGAAATAAGTTGTTTATAATATTTTTTATATTTTGCCCTTTTTACCATTTTTTAAATTAATTTTTTATTTTTATGTAATTACGAAAATTTTTATTTTAAAAAGTATGTCGGCAGCACTGTGTAATTTATAAAATTTGACAGTTGTGACATTTAAATTATCAAATGTTAATGTTTTAAAATATTTTAAAATGAATAATATACCAATAATAATATATTATATAAGTAAAAGATGATATTCATATTCACAAATACTTTCTTAAAGAACAATATAAAATTAATAAATTGCTATTAGCCACAAATGTCATTGTCAATAGTCTTGCCTTTAGATACTTCACTCATGTCGCCAACCATTTAAAACAAAAATTTGCGTGCGTAAAAGTAACATTACGATATGCAAATGCGTTTTATAATGAAGATTTTTATAAGTGCAAAATATAAAAAGTATTTTGTGTATAAATTATTGTTACAATGTTTAAAAAAATCAGAGTTTACCTGTTGAATGCAACAAGCCGGTGTAAAGAACCAAATTACCAGCTGTTTGACTACGATTTGTTCTTAAATATATCTTTAAATTAAAGTAGAACTACGCCCTTAGCATAAATTAATTACAGCTATTAAAGTTTTAATTTCCTTTGATGTTTTATATTTAAAGAAATAATAAAATGCTTTTCTGGTTTGTGTGTGTGTGTGAATGTGAGAATTACATGTTTTTGTTATTTTTCTTTAGGACTGTGTTCCTCTGAAACAAAGCAGATGATGTGTTTTTGTTTTGACAAATGATTGTGCTGATTCTTTGCTTTATGGTTATTACTATATGCGACTTGGTATTATCTTTGGCAAGCATACATTTTTCCCGAAAACAATGTATTTTTTGTTAACTTAAATTCAACTCCGTGTTCCTGTTGTAATTGAATATACAGAGTGTTGTATGTGTCACCAGACTTTTTCATTATTTAAAAACATCAGAATTTTGTAGCAAACTTTTTAATAATTCAGACTTAATAATATTTGTTTTATGGTCACTGCCATTGCGAAATATTGTCCTGTCACCTCTCATATAGTTCTTAAAGTTTACTTAGTAATCCACACTACTTCATTCATCAGAGACCATTAAAAATACCTTAGAGTAATAATTTATTTCTATATAATACTGTTTTAAATTAAATAATAGGGGCAGCAAGTCAAACCGTCATCCCATTGGTGAATAATAATAGTAAAAAATGTAAAATTCCGGAATAGATTGAATCTTATCAAACAATTACCGCAAATTTAAAGTAGGTACTTACCAAGGAGTTTTAATAAGACATCGAAAAGTTTCCAACTTCTTTCAGATCCCGGAGGGCGGTTCATAAAATATGGAATTGATACGAAGATAGGAAAAGTGAAAAACGTGTTTATCCATAAAAAATTGCTCGAAAGTCTTTAAGATTACACTTTAAAACAACAAATTGTATTTTTCCAAAACACATTTGCTTCTTCTTATGGGATTTTCGGCTCAAATTGATATCATAAAAGTCGATAAATTAATGAATAAAGCTCTAAATGATAGTGTGGTGATATCGGTAAAAGCAACACCATTTCAATATTAATTACAACAAAAAATAGTTAGTATAGTTTGTTCAACCCTCCTTTGCCTTTGCGTCATACATTGTCCAACTTTATCTCTCATTCATGAATTAGATTAGACGGAATTATGACGTCATTAACATATTTTCTATTTGATCGACGTGAATCTTTCTACTTTTGACAGTTCAGTTAACATATTTTGTATCAGCTATGTAGCGCCAAGAGCCATATAACGCAAACGAGGAATAGAAGTAGATAGCGGCAAATGGCGCAAATAGCGTGCTCCCCGAACACACCCTATGTCTAATCAGATGTTGTAGTACAAGTGGCAGTAAAACATTGGTGACACAGTTTTTGCTAAATCTAAATCATCTTTGGAATTCTCGTTCCTCAAACGTTTCCAAAGGATTCTGCATGTCCCTAATATATTTTTTAGGCAAACGATTTACTTCTTCAAATTCCTCATCACTCTCAAAAAGTTCATCAAATTCTTCCATTTTCAAAAAAAATGTATGCAAACTGTCTATAAATATAATAACTATTCTTCCTTAATAAAAAACTACCTAAACATAAATAACTATTTCTTATTATATATGTAATACCTATTTACTACCATAAAAAATGTCAATAATGTAATATAATAACCTATACAGAGCATAAGATATGTCAAATCTGTCGAATATAAAACTCTCAAGGTGCCCTCAAGGGTAGTCACGTCTTCACTTGAGTTAAGGGTGACTTGAGGGACCCTTAGATCTTGAGGGTTGTTTATGAAACACCCAAGTGCCCTCAACCTACCCTTACCCTCACACTCATACTTAAGGGATGACTATGAATACGGCCATTACTTATTGCGAATGTTCGCAGATTTGAAATGACAGATTTGAAATGTGACGCCAAATGGACCTCAAAGAAGAAGAATTTTAATTAAAACAGCACATCGAGATAATTTTCTCATTCAGCAGATATACAAACGAGAGCATAAAATCAATGTTGTTTGAACCGAAAAAGTAATATCGCTGGAGAAAGCTCCTTTTATGTACCTACAGCAAATTTAAATAACTAATTTGACAAGAGATCTAATTAAATTTAGATGTTTCTAGTTGATAATTATTACAAGACGAACATAAAACTTCATAGAATTGAGCTGTAACCGATGACAACTTTATGAATAATAAATTTTGCGAGTATTAAGTAAATTTATTTTAATAAAATACCCTGTTTCTAAAGAGGTATTTTTAATATATGTGTTATTGTCTTTTCACTTTAAATATTTTCCCTCATATTAAATAATTCATTTGTTGTGTTTTATTCATGTCAGAGAGGAATTAAATTTAAATTATTATTCCATTAGAAAACAAACTATCTTGATTCTTTGGTGGTTATTCTCCTGGGGTGTTGAGTAAATTTGAAAAGGGAGAATGAAGTTGGTTTTTTTTTGTGAATAATTTTTATATGATGCTTGACTTGTACTGTTTAAATATTCATGTTTTGCAAGAGGTTTATAAAACCACACGTATAAATCAAATTAAAAAAAAGTACTATAATTTTAGGTCAAATTAATAACATACAAGGGGATCATAAAAACAAAATTTAGATTTCCTTGAAGAACTTGTAATGAAAAGACATCTAGCAGATCCACAATTTAAAGATGTTAATGAACAAATAAATCTGGGAAGTTCTCCACTCTTAAAGAGTTTGCTTTGATTGAGTCTTCATTTTACACATAGATAAGACGTAATTGTAACACAAATATATTAAATTATTGTAAAGATCAGCACGATATAGTTTTTTCCTGGTTTTTCTATATCATTGCACAGTTATACCGATCTTAGAGGGAAATACATCCAGGATAATCCCTTAGGGCTAATAACATCTAGACTTTAATATTGTTATGTCTTATTACTTCCATACTTGGTCTAGCCTTATAACTACCTAATAAACATCAGGTACCTAGCTACAAACAAACAAATAGTATGTATGTATGTGTCAGGGGTGATAATCACACTGCGACCCATAGGATCTATTGTGTCCCCCTTACTTGCCATGTTCTGATATTCTCTCAGACCTATAGCAGCTCTTCGAGTCCTATTTTCCTGAGGAAGTTTAGGACATCGTCGGGCTTCAATTCAGGTAGATCCCCCTCTTCTATTTCATGTGCTCCTAGGTATCTAGCCCTAGAATTTTGCAAGGCAGGGCATTCTGCGAGTATGTGTATTGAGGTTTCATCCTCTTCCTCACAGAATCTGCACTTTGCTTCATCTGCTAACCCTAGTTTCTTTATGTGGCTTCTTAACCGGCAATGCCCGGTTAATATTCCCGTTAGAATTCGGAGCCTTTTTTTACTGAGGTTGAGGCAGCTAAAAGATCTCTTCTGGTCGTAGTTCCCCAGTAGTATCTTAGATTGCCTCAGTCCTTCCAGCTGATTCCAGTACTTGGATTTTTCCTTCTCCATTTCTTCCCTTAGTTTTCCTAAGATTACTCTACTGCTGATCCCACAAGATGGTTCTGGTCCCAAATGTGGGGTTTCAGCTCCTTTTTTTGCCAGCTTATCTGCTGTTTCATTCCCCTCTATTCCTATGTGTCCCGGGACTCATAGGAGGGTGACAGTGTTCTTCTGGCCTAGTTCATTTAGTTTGCCTAGGCATTCCCACACCATCTTGGAACTGATTATATTTGAGCTCAGTGCTTTGATGGCTGCTTACTATCCGACATGATCACAATCACTTGTCTGCGGTAGTTCCTTCCAATATTGAATTCCACACATCTTTCGATGGCGCGGACTTCGCTTGAAAAATGCTCGGGTATGTGCCCAAGCTTTCTGAGTATTTGGCTCTCGGTCCAAAAACTCCTATCCCGGTTCCCTCGTCTAGCTTGGAACCGTCCGTATACCACTTTATGGTATTCTGATTTAAATTCTGTATGGTGTCTTCATCCCATTCAGATTTATTACTCAACCTTGTGATGAATTTTCTCACAAAGTTGAATTTCTTTGGCATATCATCTTGGGGCATTTCCCAAGTTTGATCAAAATGAAGTGATCGGGGTTTTTCCCTGATAATTCCTTCTTTGATCATTCTATATATCGTTTTCTTCCTTACACTTTCTAACAGAATGTGCAGTGGGGTTACGTTTAAAATCACCTCCATTGCAGCAGTGGGGCAAGTTCCCATTGCTCCAGTGATACATGAACAGGCTAGTCTCTGAATCTTCGAGTGACAATGACACCTGTTCCAAGATTTCTGTTCTAATGTAATTGTCTACAGCTTTTTCCATCGTTTTGAGAACAAACGATGAGAGGCTGATCGGTCTAAGGGATTTGGGGTGCGTAGTGTCCCGTTTCCCTACTTTTGGGATGAAGGTGATTTTAGCCCTTCTCCACGCTTCTGGTATGTATCCCAGTTCAAGGCTGCTCCGACTAATTCGGATCAAGTGTGGAATTATTGCCTCTTGGCCCTGTTGAAGTAGGGCAGGAAATATTCCGTCCGTTCCAGGGGTTTTGAACGGCTGGAAGGTGTTCATAGCCCATCTCAGCCGTTCCTCACTGCATATGTGCTTTGCCATTGCAGTGTCTTCCCTGGTAGGTCTTTTAACTTTCTCATTTATTTTTCCGGAAGGGACTATTCCTCCGGGAAAGTGAGTTTCTAATAGGAGCAAAGCTCTTTCTTTTTCGCTTTCTGTGAAGCTTCCATCTGGCTTTCGTAATGCCATTACAGTGTCTACTTTCCCTTTGGCCAAGACTTTGTGTAGTCTTGCTGCAGAAGGTGTAGCATCTATTTCTTCGCAGAATTTCTATTTCTTTTAGCTTTTCTAATCTCCTTATTATAGGTTGTAAGTTTCTCGGTGTAGCTCTGCCAGTCTCCGTTACGTTTGGCTGCTCCCTGGAATTATCTCCTCTCTACTGGCTGTTTCCCTTGTTAAACCGTGGACGGGGATTTTCCCGAACCGGTAAAACAAGGTGTAGCCATTTTTCCTGAGGGTATTGCAGGATAGCTCGTCTATCGCTGCCCTCAGGAGTTGCCCTTCCGCCTCCTCCTTCAGGCTCAGGACCTTCCACCTCTTCGTACTTAAGCCCTCATTTTGGGCTTCTATCAGCTGAAGTAGTTTCTCAGCTGATATTCCTTTACTCCTGGGAAGGAAGGCCGTCACCACATGTGGTTTGGGGATGTCGTCTCCCCCACATGTTGTTAGCCTACCCTCCCATTCCTTCAGTCGTGGCACTTTCAACCTGAGCCACTCCGCTGACTGTGGTGTTTCACAGTCCACGATTATGTGGCCCGGTCTGAAGTGGATGCCACCGAACTGGAGCTTGTGCTCCCATCCGGCGAACATCTCCTCCACGATCGCCTCCTCCACCAAAGTTTGCTGTTCCGAACTGAGGGTGTTCTCAGGGAACCCTTTGGGAAGGATGGCAACCTTCTCCGACTTCAGAGCGGCCGCATAGCTGCTCTTTCCCGTCGTAGAGGTGGTTTTCTTTCCCACCTCTCCCTTCTTCTTTTTCTTTTCCTGCGCTGGGCTGATGACCGTCTCAACCCGCTTACGTTTTTGGCTGGAAGGCTCTTGGGACTTGTGCTCCAAGGCCTTCTTTCTGGCTGTTTCAGGTGACATTCCCTGATTTAGGTACCTTAGGTACCATCTTCAGCCTGCGCCGCTGAGCCCACGTCTCAGTGGGTCGTCCCTACCTCCAGGTTCTCCCAAATTGGGAAGTGGAGGCAGTTTCGAAGTTGAGGGCCTCTGGAGGGTTTTCCTCCTCTCAGATCCTCCTTTGTGGTGTGTTCCCACTCTGGAGTCTGAGGTATTGGTCCTCAGCTTCACAGCCTCTTGGGGAGTCTCCTGAGAGACTGAAGAAGGGGAGTGACTTCCTCCTTCCTTCTTCTCCTCTTTTCCTGGTTTAGCTGTGTTTTCCCGCTGTTTTTTGTACTTGTTTTTCTCAGTTCTTAACATGGTTGTTCCCACGAGTAGCAAGGGAATGACGGTCCACTCCGGCAGAGCCCCGCATGCCGGAGTAAGGCTACATACAAGGGGGTTTCGCCCGGTTCCCCCAGGGGAACGTTCGCAACCGCTTATACCCCAGCGGCCATCCATCCTTCGGCACGTTACCTTATACCTTGGAATTGGGGGGGTTGGTCCGCGGTGCGACCTTAGGACCAACAAATAGTAACTTCAATATGTCAATCTGACGATGCTAGTTGTCTAGCGAAACGGCTGTCATTGAGTTTAAAAAAGCAGTTTTTTAAATAAATAGTGGAAGTTTTTTATTATTCTTAATAAGATGGACTTCCAAAAAGTAAGGGTTAGTACAGTCAATTTACCTGTATTTACGATTATCGAGGGCAAGATTACAGTAAAAGAGATATTGTGGAGAAGGCGTGGAGTACAATTGGAGTACAATTAAAATTATCTGGTAAGCGATGGATGAATCCAATATCGTCTTCGTTTTCTATGTTTTCGCTTTTTTAAATACCGAAACAAAATTATGACTTCGTTCTCAGACGACGACATTTTGAACTAGAGATATTTTATTGCTTTGGTGTGCGAGATAGCTATGCAATGCATTGCCTGTGGCTTATTGCCTATTGCCGGTTGCACATTGCTCCGGTGTGCAAACCGCCTAATAGAGTATGCCTCGACGTATTGAAGGTGTTATTCGTGCTCGTGGGGGAAATACCCGGTATTAATACTTGAAGTTCTAGTTTTTGTTATCGATTTTCTTATTATTGTTAATGATTTGTTTATAATATTATGTATTACTCTGTTTAAATTAAATAAAAAATTAAAAATGTTTCATTTTCTTTAAACAGTCACATTTCACAAACAAATCAAGATATCTGGGTAAATAAAAAACGAAGTGTGGAACAAATCAAATATCTTGTTAAAATTCAATATGTGCACATCTATACTAGCAGAATTAACCTACAGGGTGAGTCAAAAGTAGAAGAAAATATTGTTTTCTTTTCTCCCCTTTATCTGATGGGAATATGAAATTATTTTGAGACGTCAGAATAATAAACTTAAAATTACTTTTTTTTATCTACAAGTTGCAAAAAAATTCAAAGAAATCAGCCTCCGCTTTCGGAAGTTAGAGCATTTTTAAATATATCAATATTTTGAATGGATCGAATTTTAAGTCGGTGAGTGTATTTAAGTTTAAGAATTAATTTAGTTACACACATATAGTTACGGCATTATAATTTGCAGTCATAATAACTGGGAACATCGGCAATTTAAGCCTTTTTTTCAAATCAAGGGACCTGAAACTGATCCCCGTTTCTCTGTTATAAGTGAAATAATTAGTTTGGGAATTAACTAGATATTATTGTTCTAAAGTATAGCCACTCATTTTTAGTTCAGAATTTGGTCACCGTTTAAAGAATTGAAAGCGCCCTAGACGTCAAACACAGGAATCATTTGTTAGAATGGATCTAAATTGACCATTGAACAATCTCTTCATTTCCAATTAGCTATATTTTATCACCTGACTACTCCTTGTTCTTTTAAACACGAACGTGCCATGAAAAGTATCACTTTTCTTATTAATCCAAATACTATACTATCCAAGTTTTGATTTGACTTTCTCCCTGTAATGAAACGCTGATATTAATATCTAATTTCCTTGTTTGATTCAATGGAGTGGTAAACATCCTTTTGCAGCGCAAATCGTACATTCTTTCGACCTTATATGCGTCGGTAAATGTAATGAATATTCATTGTATACCGCCGAGGGCGGTCTGGAGTATATAATTACGGCGATACAGCCGATGCGCCTCAGCCATATATCAAAAGCGTTGTATGAAAGGTGTTTCGAGAAGGTCTATATACGTGGTCTGCCTCCAAAAGCCTTCAAATGTAAATTTAATTAATATCGGTAATCAAATACTCCTATTTAGAGGGGCATATTGTAGACCGGCACCAGTTAGATAATCGAATGCATACAGGATAACAACTAAAATCGTTTCGGTACCACCAACGTTATGGTTGCTCGTAGATATCACTATTGCCATATAAATTTAGCATCCGTGGAAGTTTTTTAGAATGAATTGGTACTTTTTTGACTGATAGAAAGCTTTTTGTCACAGCTAGAAACTCATTATCATCGGAACGAGATGTGTTATGTGGTGAACCACATGGATCCATCCTAGTTCCATTGCTATTTTGTACTATACGTTTGTGATTTTCAATTCCATATCAAATCTATGTATCCTTTTCATGCAAATGATACCAAAATACACACACTGGCAAATTTAAAGGAACAGGTTATGATTGTAGTTTATTTCTTGATTGTACTATTTTATAGACTATGTCTAGATAGCTTTGAATGCTGCACGCTACAAGTGAAGTTTTAAATGTCAAAACAACAAATTATTTGTTTATTTGTGTTGTGTTTTACATTTTAAATACAATATTTGTTGATAAGCAGTACTTATTTATTTTAAATTAATCAGTTAATTTGTTTGGGTTGGTTGGAATTGATTTTTCTTTTGACTCCGTTGTGTTCTTATTGCAACGAGCAAGTAATAATGAGTGATTTAATACCGACTGATCTTGCTAGGGCAGTAGTAATGATGGTCGAACATACGGGGAAGTTGCTTTAATGTTTGGTAAGTCACCATCAACTATCCACCGTAGTGTAAGTCGTTGGAGACAAACCGCGGAGTATGTAAGAAGACGGGGGCAAGGTAGAAAACGCTTAACCACGGCTGTAGATGATAGTTTTATAACGTTGCAAACTTTACGAAACAGCAGTTCAAACAAAAAACGTACTGCAAGATGCTCGTGGAACCAACATTAGTGAGCGCACAGTGAGAAGAAGACTTAAGAAAGTTGGTCTTAAGTCATATGTGCCAATAAAAGTCCCAAGATTCAAGAGACACAATCGTGTAGGGCAACTGGAATTTGGTCTAGAACATCAAAATTTGAATGCTAGCCAGTGGGGTCATATTCTCTTCACGGACGAGAGCCGTTTCTGTGTAAATTTCATCGACGGTAGGGAAAGATTGTATTGACGTCAAGGAGAACAATCTGCACCTTTTAATTTTAGTACTGCTATACCTTTTAGTGGAGGTTCAATTATGACATGGAGCGGTATATGTTTGGGGGCACGAACAGAGTTAGTGGTGATTGATGGCGAGGCATTAACAGCAGATATATACATTAGAGATATGGTGTCTTGGAGTTTCATGGAAGTTGCTCGAAAATATATTCTACGCCTCAACCAAAAGAAATGTAAATTTTTTTGTAACATCTATTAAACTTCTTGGTTATCTAATCAGTAATGGGCTTATCAAACCTGATCCAGACCGTTTGCAACCTCTATTGTCTTTATCCTCCTTCGAATAGAGCTTCCTTGCAGAGGATAGTGGGGATGTTTGCCTATTGCTCAAAGTGGGTCCCTAGAATTTCTGAAAAAATCCGAGCTCTGAAAGACTCTCAGTTACTCCCCTTAGAATCTCACGCCCTGAAAGCTTTTGAAACTCTGAAGAAAGATATAGGAAATGCCCTTCTAGTTTCTATTGATCCAAAAATCCCGCTTGTCGTTGAAACGGATGCTTCGAATTTTTCAATTGCAGCTGCCTTAACTCAAGATGGGCGACCGGTTGCGTTCTTCTCGAGAACACTAAATGGAAGTGAGAAAACCTATCCTGCTGTCGAAAAGGAAGCTACTGCCATTATCGAAAGTCTGAGGAAGTGGAGACATTTCTTGATAAACCGTCAATTCAAACTTATAACTGATCAGGAGGCTCTCCTTCATTTTTAATCTCAAGCACTCAAGTAAAATAAAAAATGACAAAATTCAGAGCTGGAAATTAGAAATGTGCTGTTATAGTTTCGACATCTCCTATGGGCCATGAAAGTTAAATAAGGTGGCTGATGCACTGTCTAGAGTATGTGGTGCTACTGTCAAATGTGATATGTTTGAACTACACGGTTCTCTGTGCCATCCGGGTGTCACAAGGATGTACCACTGGATCAAATCTAAGAATTTACCATTCTCCGTAGAAGATATCAAACGCATGACTTCTGCTTGTCCTGTCTGCGCCGAATTGAAACCCCGTTTCTACAAACTTCATAATAATTATCCAATCAAAGCTATTCGACCGTTCGAAAGACTCAATATTGATTTCAAGGGACCAGTTCCCTCCAGCACAGGAAATCAGTACATTTTGACTATTATTGTTGACGAGTACTCGCGTTTTCCTTTTGCACATCCTTGTCGTGATATGACGTTCGATACAGTGAAGAAACACTTCATACAATCTATTCAGTATTTTTGGACTCCCCACTTACATTCATTCAGATAGGGAAACTTTATTTCTTTCCAAGAATCTCACAGATCATCTTCATGCTTACGGAATCGCTACAAGCACTAGCACCCCATACAACCCTGAAGGAAATAGACTTGTTGAAAGATATAATGGAATTCTCTGGAAAACAATGTCGTTATAGATGAAAAGCAAAGCAATAGCAACTTCAAAGTGTTAGTTTCCTGAAGCATCTAGCTCCAAGAGGGGATAATTCTATATTTGGATACGAAGATACAGTTGATTGTAATTCTGATCAAGAAGATTCCAATTCTGATCAAGAAGATTCTAATTCTAATCGAGGAGAACCTCACGAACATAACTCTTAACAAATTCAAACTCCACAGGATGTGTAACCCCTACAAAATTAATGCTGGATTCTTCAGGAGAAATCAGAAGATCCAAAAGAATTAGAAAATCCCTGAGTTACCTACAAGACTATGCGCTTAACTAAGAGGGGGAAAATGTCATGATATTTAGTAATTGTTTGTTGTTGTTAATAACGTCATAACACATTCTGTTCTGTCTAAATTTGTACTAACGTTTTATTATTCAATTAAAGCCTTATGTTTGGAAGGTTTTCTTTATAACAGAAATGTTGCACACATTGGTTGCTACCTCTTAATACAGATAAATTTGTTATATTGCATGTGGAATATACGTCTTTGTGTTACTTTATTGACGGTCGATTTCTAGCAAAGTTAATTCTTAATTCTCCTAATTACAATTATGGAAAATCTTAGCTGGTCGGAACATAATATAGGTATCAAACATAATAAAAAGGCTAATAGTAAACTCCTTCGTAAAGTATTCCCAAAAATGTCATTCTGAACATTTCCAGATCGTCGCCACAATCTTGTTCGACGAGAATCTGGGTGATATCCATATCTAGATTCGTCACTGAATAAAACTGTAGCCCAATCTTGAGTAGCCCAATTCTGAAATTCTTGACACCATTCCAGTCTTGAGGCACGATTATCCCTAGATGGACGATGGATGAAGCAATTTGGCTTCATGAAGACGATTTCGTTTTGTATCTCAACCAATAGTTTTACTTTTTGCCACTTTTTTTTAAACTAACAGGTGTATTTATGATTAGAAATCATACTAATACATAAGGCACATTCCAATCGATGCAGAAATTAATTTTGCCTAATTGATGATCATTTTTTGATTATTTATTTATCACCGGTTTTTATATGCACTAAATTAATTCATCAACTTGTGGGTTGTGGGCTACAAAATTGAAAGATTTTAGCTTTGTGAACTGGACTATTATTTATGGAATCTCGTGCAAAGTCATATAGCGTTGTTTGACTTCCCTGTTGCCTCTAAACACAAATCGTTAGAGCGAAAGGTAACTTGTTTCTATTTCATTAAGGACTATTTATTATGCTGACGGTATATATAGACACCGTGTTCCATAATAATATAGAGAAAAAGAGGAATAACACGTATGAAGTTACCGGAAAACCGGATATTGGTATTTTGTGTTTGCTTTTTTTTTAATGTTTTTAAATTAAGTCTGCGGGCGAAATCTCTATTCATGAAAATTATGTCGAAAGAAAAAACTGTTAGTAGAATGTGATTTACAAGGTCAAAAGGGCTTAAGCATATTTTAATAATATTTCAGCACTATTGGTATAATAATCAATAAATACTTTTTGTATAATCAGGTCTATTCTGCTTGTAATAACAAGGTTATTAAAAAGATATTGCTTTCATAGTAAGTTTTGCAAAAAACGTTAGTTTTAAGCAATATGATCTGTCATTTATTAATAGATCTTGCTACAAAGCTGGCTATCTCAACAAGGTACTTTTTATATTTGTTGTAACCATAACAAAGTGACAAAATTGTGAAATTGTGGTTTTCATTATTATTTCAAGTCGATTTTATAGGATATGAGTATGAAAATATATGAAAATATATTTGAAAATAGGTATTTATTTTTTATAATGTATTTTATCTTTAAAAACGTTTCAAGATAGAGTTTAGACATATAAAAGACACCTGTAACCTCTTTGAACTCCCTGAATATTGATTTACAAACAAAATAGCATGTCTTGACAACAAGAAGGGATACCAGTCCTTTTCATTCACAAAAGTTGCATTACAAACATGCTACTGTAGGTTACATTACTACTTCCTGTTCAGTTTTACATAATATTTACAGTAAATATCATTAGGAAGCTTTGGATTAAGATAATGAACCTGATTATTAAGTAATATTTTTCACAATTATAAATAGGTACAATTATTTTTTTTATACTGTACGGTAATGTGCCATTTCCCGGACACTTGTACTTTACAGTACTCTTCAATTCTTCCAATGTTGTTTGAAATAATAAGTGAATCAACATAAACTAAGCTTTTATTCTAGTTTTTGAACATTTTTGACATTAATTGTACAACTGCTGTTGCCAGCAATATGTATTAATGAAGTTATTGATGGATTTACAGTGTTTTCTGTAATCGCGGAAGACGTGTGGCTGTGATGTAGCACTTCAAAAAAAGTTTCGCCCCTTTGGATCATTCTTGCAATCTTGTTTTTGCCTTCAATCGATTCTTCTATATACTTTTCTACAACTAAAGAACTCTTCCATCCACCGTGCTGTTTTAGAACTTTAAGGTCAGCTCCAGCATTGGCCAACAACGTTGAGGATGTCCTCCTGAAGCAATGACCTGTATACTTTTCTGGTTGGTCTAGTTTTAAGAACTCAGCTATTTTCTTAGGTTATCCGCTAACAGTATATGTATACCAGCTCTTCACTCATCACTGTTAATCACAGTGAAAGCTCGTCGAATATGCGTTTTTGTCTGGTTAATCTTAACTACTAGCTGAGTACCCGTATCCTCCACATCACTAACTTCTAAATTATAGATCTCTTCCCTTCGGCAACCTCCAGCAACTCCAAGTAATACTATCACTTTGAGTAATACATATTCTTTATCTGGAGCATCCCCCATGAAGCTTTCAATTTGTTCCTTCGACTGCTTTGGCTGATGGTCTACATTTTGTGTTTTCAAAAAAGCTATCAACTTTGGGAAACTCTCATTAACCATAATAATTGACTTTACCATCGAGTATTTGGACCATACTGAAGAAGAGTTGAATGTTTTTGACTGAAAATTTAAACTGTTGAAAAAAATATTTTTCAAAAAAACTGTTCTTACCACATCCAAAAAGTAAGCCAACGTTTTCATCAGCACTACTTTTCAAATTGTGTTGTTCACGCCAGTTGCAAAACAGCGTATATTTTTTTCCATATCTTTTCGCAGACTTAACTGGAATAATTTGCCCTATCGCTTCCGCAGTTTTCTCAGCAATTTCATCTAATTTCAAATCCATTTTCGTGTTTCGCGGAAAAATTTAATATGTCTGCCTTTATTATTTACATTGTTACTTGGTAACCGCTGTTCATTTCTTATTTATACCTAAAGCAAATCAACCATGTTAAGAATAAATCAAGTAACATAATTTTTTCACAGCAGTCTACATGAGTTCCTAATAAAATGATCAAATATGTCATTTCAGTTTAACATTTCATTGCGTTTAAAACCAAAGGCAGTATGAAAAAAAATATAGTGCGATACTCGTCCGTGAAGTAATTATTACGGTACTCGATTAGATATTCTTGACTCGGCTCCTTCGTCGCCTCGTCCATAAACATCTATCTCGTACGTAATAAGTCACTTCCCGCACTTGTAACGTAAATAACTATTTTCTCTTTTTAAAATATCATTAGGTAATGATGATAAGAGGAAAATTGCACTAACCACTTCTTTAAGTGAACTAGCTATTTCAGTTGACCTCTGGTTATATAATTCTGCTTTTGTTTTTATGTAAGAAAAAAGTTCTCACAAAATGATTTGTTCCACCCCTGTATGATATTTTGGGTGTATTTTGCCTGTAGTGAAAACTGCATTTTTTCTTAACAGTTTACTAATAACTCCATTTGTTTTTAGAAGTTTTTATTTTATTTTTTGTTTGAATGTTACTACTTATTTTGTAGGTTATCGCGCAAACACTAACCTCACATTCTTCTTTTTGATCACAAAACAGTAGATTGCAATGTTGTCAGCTATAAAATTAGAAATTTTTAGCATTGTAATAACAATTGTTATGAATCAAAATAATAACAATTATTGCTATTACGGTCCAAACGGAATACGAATTTAAACTACCATATTATTTAAAAGATTTAACAATATGGTTACTATAACAAGACTTAAACAGAATCGACCTGAATTTATGTCATGAAAAATTAAAATTAACTTGAAAACAGTTTATAAACTAAATGAATCCTAAGTATTAGTTGAGGTATTTATGTTTAGAGAAAGATAATTGGGTAATTAGAGTGTAATGTACCTAATAAATAATGCATTCTACAAAATAAAAACGAAAGATAGTAAAGTCATTTTAGTTTTATTCACAATAAATGTCATACAATAAGAGTATTATAATTCAGGCGGATTGTTCTAAAGTATTTGGCGATTTTAAACATAGAGCTTACTATGTAAGTAAAAGTAAATACAAACAGATTATTTATGCTATTAAACTACAATAATCAGAAGATTGGATTCAATTATAAGCTAAAAGCAAATGATGAGTGACTTATATTCCAAAACTATTTTATTTTGAACTAAGTACTAAAAATACGCAGAACTTGATTACTTTCTTAAATACTGCTCTTAACTATCGACGGATTGTATTAAACTCGTAACTTTGACCTCTTAAAACGTTTAATCAACTCCTACTTTGACGTGGGTAATCACAAAAACATAAGAGAACGACTGTAAATCCACCAACGGATAAATGTCCCGAAAGCGATTACGTGGATGCCTTTAAATCGCCCATTAAAGGGCCCTAAAATTTCGCAATGTTCCTACGATATCAACGTTTGTCCAGCCAAATATAAACCGTTCTAGATACCGTTGCGGATTCTATTCCTCCTTCATCTACAAGTGACCTTTCGGATTAGCATACTGGACACGGTTTCATCTGCAATTCAAATAGTTTAGTAGATTATTTCAACAGAAGGAATTGTAAAACTATAAGATGTACCCCTCAAATTCAAAACTATTTTTATCATTTAACTGATTTTGAGCAAATAGAGTGGACCACAGAAAACAGTTTACTACTCAAAATGAAAAAGAAAACACTGTTATAAATTATATTTCTATTTATCGTGAGAAATATTTCATGGTAAAAACTTTTGGTGCATACCCTCTACCAATTCTATATCATGTTCCGTTTGGTTGTTGTTTACTTCTTTTGCTTCTATCTATTTAAAAGACAAAAAATCATTCATTATTTAGTTTCACTTTAATTTAAGGCCGGGCATTGGCAGTGTATTTAATATAGGCAAACGCGACGTCCTTTCAAAGAGCTTTTAGCAAAAACTATAAGGCAATGAAAATTGAAAAAAATCAGTAGTACACTAGATATATAAAGTTATTCAATAAAGAATTTTGAAGCTTAAGAGTACAAGGAATCATCCAGAAAAAATTCCCGAAATATGTCTATTTTTACATTTCATAAAATGATTAATATCTCACTTAAACGTGATATTATTTTAAAAATATTTCTTCTTTGAATAGATGATATATCTACTCATAAGTCAGTGTTTTTAAAAATTACAATAAATTCGTTTTTTTCCTTAAAAGCTCTTTGAAAGTAATTTTAAAGAAATCAGAAATGGTGCCATTTTTTTACAAATTTAGGCAACTCTTTTGTCACATATAAAAAGGAATCTTAAAAAATTGTTCCCAAATTAGTGTGAGCATTGTCTAATTGAGGGCGTTGTGATAGAACATCTATTAAATCTTGTTTATCAGGTCCGCATTAGGAATTTAGCAAATATTTATTTAATTTAATATACTATAATATTAATACTAATATACAGCGTGTCCACGGATCCTATACGTGAAAAATGTTTAAATACCTATTAGTTTTAGTAAAAAATGTAATTCTTGATAAAAAGTTTTGCTTGTTCTGAAACACCGTAGAAGATAGATTTTATAATAACGAACAGAAAGACACTTGTGCCAGAGATCCATTTCATTCTAACAAAGTAAAGTACCTGCGATTTTTTCTAGTCAAATTTTAATCCTCTAAGTATTTTTACCATGGTCCAAAGATATTCTAACAAGTCTGGTAACTCCTTTGATGTAGTAAAATTTGTCGCTTTTTTTGTGAGCGGCCGTAAATCATCGGTACAATAGCAAAAATACGTTATACCAGGGTCAATGGGGTATGTTTATTCGAAAGTGTGTCTACGAGGGTTAAGCGTGGGGTGTTTTGATCACATTCATTATTTATATTTTTGTATTATCTTTTATTGCGATTATTACATATAATATTCTAATAACAACAATGAAGAAACTTTTCGTTGTAATAACTAACATTAATTACCTGATTGCTTAAATTGGGACAGGTAAAAGGGTAAAATACTTAAAAAGGGAATTCAGAGAAAAGACACAATGTTTAAGGCTCTTTATTTGCTTATGTTGAAATATGTTGATTTCATGTACAATAGTTTATCTCTGTTAAAATATTATATTATTTATAGTTAAGATTATTTTGATTGAAAAAGTGAAAGTTTCCATTTATTTTAACATTTGGTAAACATGTTGCAAACCTTGTAAGGGTTTATCTTTGTAGTAAGAATAAGGGTACTCGAACACAGTAATAAAACTCAGGTAGACTTACTTACTCTATTCTAAAATAAAGTAACAATTTTCGTGCAATAAAATCTTCAATTATTTCATAAAAACAAATGATATCGACATCCATAATCTCAAACTCTTACTATTATCATTGTTTTCAATTATTACATATTTTGCAAAATTTTATATTTCGGATGTTCTTTATTTAAAGGTTGATCTTTTATTTGTCAGTTTACAAATTTGATTGTATAGTAGATTCGAACTCTTGTAAACAATGAAAGTAAATAATCTTTACTGCCATATGGGAGGAAGAATTCTGCATTGTAAAAATCTTTAAAAAATATGTTTCTTATACCATCCTGTATATAATAATTATTAAAATTCAAAACAAACATATTCTCTGATCTTATTAAATACTCTGAAAAATTATTGGGAATTACTGTTAAGCCATCAAAAATATTTTTACTGTGACTGTAAGCTTTGAGTTCATAAAATGAAGTAGAATTGTCTATTTCGGATGATGAACAATATTGTAAACAAGTTTGACATGAATGTTACAGAGACATCTACGTAAAAAATATCCACCAACATAAACCAGTGCATATCCTTTCTCTGATATCAATTTTTATAATAGGAGAAATATTTTCGTAAGTTTTTTCCTGAAAACTTTCAATATTTTTCAATGACTTTCCATGTTATATTAAGCAAAATATCGCCACCATCGTCCATAGAATATATCTTAGAATATCTTTGGACGATGTTTTTACTAGTGGAGTTTTACTGTAGTCCTTTACTAGATTTTTGGATTAATAAGTAAAAAAAAACATAAAAAGGTCGAATATTAGTTCTTAGTGGATCTATTAATCGTGTAATTTTTTTAATCCATTTAAAAGGTAAAACTTTTAATTTTTTAAAATGAACTGGTAGTTACTGCTGCTACACATTTATTTTAAGTTTATGCATCATTTTCTTAAATTTCTTTACTAAAAAACTTGTTAATCGAATTTTTGACCATTTTAGTTTTTCCAGTTCGTTACTTTGAACTTTTGGAACCTATTTCAGTTTTTTTATGAATATGTATAGGTAATGGTAACCGAATATATTTAAACACTTGAGATTTTTAAAATAATCCGCTCAACTGCTTTTTGGTAAATTTTAATTTTTGTTTTCTTCTTTTTTCCCTTTTAAAGAGCTTTTCAAAATATTGCCATATATGAATATGTATATCGTGAGTTTTTAATGACCGTCAGGTATGTGGTATAAATATTTTCCTTCGCTGTTCGGTCCTTACCTACTCGTTATTGCTTAGTTAAGATAAACAAATGATAACATTTTACACTTGAAAAAACTTGAATGATTGCCTTTTTAAAAATAATACCCCAATAAATATTCTATTTATAATTTTGATTTGAGAAAAAAACCTATATAAATAAAAATATTGTGTAAAATCTATAAATTAATATCGTTTAATGTAAATACAAATAGCCAATTCATATTTAACAAAATCAAACATGTTTGTTTTAAAATTAATCTAGCCCTGAAATTTCTAAAGGAAACTGATATACTCCAAGAATGAATGTAATATTATTTCGTTTATCGCGTAGGGTCATTGCAAGAGGCAGCACCTCTCGGGTACACTTATTATTCGCTCTCTTTTTAGGGACGTTTTCTCACTCCCAATGCCCAGCCTTAAGTTGTGATAGGTGTTAAACTTTAAAATTTAAAAAATGAATGTTGATGTATTGGGTAGAAGGCGGATACGTAGGGTGTATCTCAATGAATTTCAAGTTGCTAGAGCGGTGGCATTGATCAAAGTGGGATATTCCAGGCGTCGTGTAGCCCAAATGCTTAGTGTAAGTCATTCTGCGGTTTCCAAAGCTTGGAATCGCTACTAAATTTACGGCGTGGTAAGAAGAGCCCCTTATCCTAATCGCCAAAGGGCAACAATCCAGAGAGAAGATCGTCTTTTACCCCTTTGGGCAATTAAGGATCGTACCGCTACTGCTAAAACACTGCAGAATCGCCTTGTACAAGCTACAGGGACGCGAATTTCGGACCAAACGATACGTAACAGACTTCGCGAAGGACAACTCCGTGCAAGACTACCCGCTAGAACTCCAGCTCATCGAAGAAACTTTTGTCAAGATCATCTTGATTGGACTTTACAGCAGTGGTCCAATGTAATGTTTGCAGATGAAAAAAATATCATGTTATTTAATAATGATGGACGTGTACGAGTATAGAGTATATATATATAGTAGAACGATATTTGGATGACTGTGTTCAAGAAGTTGTTCCCTTTGGAGGAGGATTCATAATGCTATGGGCTGGTATAAATTTAAGAAGAAGTGTCTAGAAACATTTTGAGTAAAAATGAGTAATTTAACCCCAGAACAAGCAGCTCAAATCGAGGCTTTAGTTGAAGATGGACGATATCAGCAATATGTTGTTGAAGCCATGGGAATCAACCAATCTAGCGTTTAAAGAGTCTTAAGAAGGTTTAGAGAAACTGGAAGTTATAATAGAAGACCAGTTCTAGGACGTCCCAGGTGTACTTATCCTGCAAATGACTTTTATTTAAGAATTCAGACTTTGCGAACTCGTCATGTTATAGCCAGGCAACTGCAAAATGTTGTCTCTGGAGTCCCTAATATCTGCCAATACGGTTACAATCAGATTAAGGAATTTTGGAATCAGACCCAGCATGTCTGTTACTGCTCCATTGTTAACACAGAGCACTTTTAAGGTTTGCAAGAGAACATGTTAATTGGGATATTAACGACTGGGCTAATATTCTTTTTACGGATGAATCAAGATTTTCACTTTTTAGATCCGATAGACGTATTCCAGTTTATAGACGAGCAGGTGAGCGATTTGCTCAGTGTAAAAGAGCAGCTAGAAATTATGGAGGTGGTTCGATTATGGTATGCGGAGGCATCTGTTTTGAAAGCCGCACGGAGTTAACTGTGTTTTCGTAGGGGATCACTGACAGCTGATCGCTATATAAGAGAGGTTCTTAAGGAAAAATGTAGTGCCATTTGTTACAATCATGCATGATAACGCTTGCCCGCATGTTGCCAGAATAACAATGGAATACCTACAAGAGGTTGGTATACAAGTTTTAGATTGGCCAGCAGTTAGTCCAGACCTGAACCCAATTGAACATGTTTCGGACTACCTGGACAGGCGCATAAAAACTTGTAATATCGCTCTAGACAACCTTGATGAGCTGGAAAATGTTTTTATAGAAGAATTTGAAAATTTGGATTTGGATTACATAAGTGACCTTCCACGGAAAATGAGAGATGTTATTAGAGCCAGAGGTGGCAATACCAGATACTAAAATGTTAAACTTATCGTTTAAATTTTTTATTTTGTTACTTTGAATTATTTGATTTTTCTAGAATAATTATTTTCATTTTTAAACAATCACATTTTTCATTTTTTAGTTCGAATTATCAATTATATGTGGTATTTAGTACGACCAATTTTATTTAAAGTTCCTTGGGGTTTTTCATGTCAACTTACAGCAAACAATTTCTTCTGAGTACAGTATCTAAATTAAAAATTTCTATCTGAAAATTTATTAATTCTGTCGCTCTTAATAAAAATAATTGAAAACTTATTACTCAACTTATTAAATCAATACATTGTTATCGGACCTTGATACGTAAGCAAAGTTTCAAATTAATCAGACATCTAGAAGCTGGTGAAAATGAAGCTCAAAGATTACATTACATACTTACAACCAAAGTTAATAAAAAGCGTGTTAAAAATAAATAGAATATACGTACTGTCTTCAATGAAAGTGGCTTGACATGAGTTTTCGTTGATACTACAAATTCTAAGTTACCGCACATATGAGACATTGAGAATATTAACCTACCAGACATATTCTACATCTGTCTCTTTCGCGTTGATAAGGCAATCACGATTATCGATACACTACTATTTTCTACACTGTAAAATACCTTTATTGTTTACATCTGCCAATTTGACTAATGCACATTGCATTTGAAACGTACCCAACATAATTTTAGAATATCAATTTAAGTCACATTAAAACCACTTTCAATGTTATTACGACAGTTCTATGTAACTTATCACGCAAATATGTAAGCCGGAGATTATTAAAAATTTCAACAAAAAAGTACTTACACTTCGATAATTTAAAAATAGTATTAAAATGTTGGTAAATTTCAAGATATTTATGATTTAAAACAGAAAGTAAATGATTTAAAATGTTTGATTTAAATAATTTCACAAGATGCAAATGATTTACGATTTAATTCTTTTTTAAAATAATTCATTACGGTTCTGTGTCCAAAAGAAAAATATTAGAAATATTTCAGCAAAAAAGTACCTTCTACGATAATGAAAAAACAGCATTGAAATGTTGACAGACTTTAAAAGTTATTTTAACACAATGTAATCTGATTTTGCTAAAATATTTTTAGTTTTCTTCTTTCTTTCTTATAGGCATTGCTCTGCCTGTTTCTTAATGTGCCTCCAGTATGTTATCATTCCATATGTTTTGTATTCAGTCAAATAATGGTCGCTGGTTACTTTAACTATTTATTCAACATAACTTATAATACGTAATTTGTAAAAAAAGACAAAATTTCAATGAAACAACATATTCTCTCTACGTGTGTCTTTTTCACACTGCTACTTGCTTGCTAACGAAACTTGAGGGTTCGTTCGTTCCTCCCTCTCGTCTCCGACGGGGTGCTGTCGAACAGCGATGCTTGGATTCATGGGCGTACCATTGATTCTTGAATACCATAGTTTTCGTGGCCTTCCCACTGATCTCCTCCCTATTAGGGAGCCGTCCTATTTAGTGCCATTCTACTTATGTGGTCATTCCATTCCATTCTCCTCTTCTTTGTCCATTCAATGATGTTCTCCACTTTGCACCTCCGTCGTATATCTATTCCTCTGGCTCTATCCCAGAGGGTCTTGTCATCGATCCTTCTAAGGATTTTTATCTCTTCCTTTTCTAGCATTCTTTTTGTTCTCTCTGTGTTGGGTCACTTTTTGCTGCATATGTCATTATTGGTCTTTTGACTGTATTGTAAATTCTGCCCTTCATTTCTTTTCCTAAATTCTTGTTCCTCCATATTGGGTCGTTCAGGCATCCTGCGGCTCTGTTTGCTCTATTCACTTAGCCTTGTATTTCTGTTTCGAGCTTTCCGTAGCTGGATAATGTGATACCCAAATATTTAAACTCCATGACTTGTTCAATTATTTGTCCCTCCATTTCCAATTTGCATCTGATTAATCTATTGTTACGACCATGCAGTTTGTCTTCTTTGGTGAAATTGTCATGTTGAAGTTTTTGACGATCATGGTAAATTGGTGGAACATTGTAAATCGTCTTCACTTTGGGAAATTAGTATTGCCTCGTCTGCACAACATATTATTTTTAGTTGTTTTTCTCCCATCTAGTATCCTTTTTTTGTTCTTACCTTTTTTATTATTTCATCCATGATTTTAGAACGAAATCTTAGGCATTCCGAAAAACATATTAACACTTATTGGTGTTATCAATAACGCAATTGATCTTGCCCACAATCTTTTAGGTTCATTCAATTCTAGTTTAATTTTGTCAGGCCACTTTCGTTGACGATAGTACATACATTCTTAATTCAAAAATTTATAATTTGGAATTTTTACAATTAATCTTAAACCTATAAACTTCAAGAAATGCTAAATCTGATGAAAAACCAATTTTTTGTATCGAAAAGACCTACACTCTACACTCTTTCTTTTCGTCGAGACAAATCTCTTTTTTTGCCGTTAGAATATATTTGCGTGGAAATGCCTACACACGATATGGAAAATTTGTCTTTGGTGGGCAAAAAGGAAGGAAGAAAAATTGCGTCCGTGACAAATAAACTCTATCGATAGCTGGGCCATAAAAGAAAATTATTGCATTTTTTTCTTCGCATATTTAAGAGCTTTTATTTATTATGCGTTTACAGTAAAAATAACATCAGCCTTCGTTCTAATGTCAATTTTACGTGAAACGACGAAAAATCATAAAATTAACCTGTTTTCATTATACCATAAAATTACTTTTTGCAACGATCAAAATCGTTGGAGTTTTTTTTCTATTTAAAATAGGCAGTGCCATTTGGAAAACGTGCGGCTTAAATTATTATGATGCAAAACAAGCTCTTTTAGTCGAACAATCAAACACTGATATAAATCTGTATGAGCCTAACGAGAAAATAATCGTCGAGCAATTCCAAAAGTGACATTTTATTGCTAAATCCTTACGCCGAACGTTCAGCCTTAACAAGAGTGCCACCGAAAAGAAAGTACACTGCAAAAAGTTTTATTTCTAGCAAACAAAACAAAAAGATCAGGACGGTAAACAAGTAAATAATGAAAAAATAAAAATTAATATTCCACGTGTGTGTTTAATTATCAAACATATTATTTACCGGTATTAAAGGAAGAATTAGACAATATTGTATAGATTACGACTAATAAACCAAAACTCTTTTGCTAGACAATTAATAACATATTGTTATGGTTGCTGTTTTATTTATTTTATTGAATTTATAATTTTAATATTGCACCATTAACTAATTTTAAAAAACATGATCTAATTAAATAAAAAAAATGTATGAATGAGACTCTAAATTTTGATAAGGGGAAAGTTTATTGTAGTAAATTATAATATGAATTTTGTTTATGTAAAAAAACCATTGATTAAAAACAATTTCTATTTTAAAAGTTAATAAAAATATTAATTAATTGACATTTGATTTTTTTATAATCTCTTGATCTTGAAAGCTTTTTTCTTCATAATAATTTATTTCTTTATATATTGTTCTTTACTTATAAACTTATCTTAACTGGAGGGTTTTCTTTTATTAATTTAATTTATGTTATCTAGGCCTTTACACTTTGTAAATCTATTCCTATATTCTTCTTCAAACTACTTTCCTTCAATCTCCCTTCTCAAAAACCGTCGTTCGCACATTCTCGCTTTTCGTTTTTTTTTTCGTATATAATATCATAAGAGAGAAAATTTTGCCGGCAAAATTTTCGAGTGGTATGAAAGTTTGTTGCTTGGCAATTTACGCGAATGAAATTTTAAGCTAAAATTGCCAAAATGCATCAAACTTGAATAAAACCAGAAGCAAATTTGGCCAGGAAAAAATTTTCTCTCGAATGGTATTCGACAAGATTATTTCACGAGAAAAACAAGACAATATCAACGAAACATAATCTTTGTTTATTTGTTAACAATATTAAATGTACAATTATTATAAGTTATAGTATTTTGCCTGTTCTTTTCTACTAAAAATTGATTTTGTGTATTATTGACATGTTAGATTTGGGAACTTGAAGGTCCAGCTTCATTTGTGGTCCTGAGATTCTCGATCAACTTCTCGTGGTCACTGGAATCCAGCTGCAGATAAGGTTTTAACGAGCTTGCATTTGAGTGACCCGTTAATTTAGTTAACTCCTGTTCAGCAACACCTTGCTTAAATAAGGCTGAAGATCGATGAGAATGGTTTGTTATTTTAGGTTTTTTTGGGGTGAACGGTAAGAGAGTCTGTCTGATAAAATCTTTTTTTTTCTTTTTTTTCCATGAATTTCAAGAATAGGGCATAAAATTTCGTTCTTATGAATTTCTTACCAACCATTTGCTGCTTGCCAAACTTTCTGACCCGCCTTGAATTGTTTTCAAAAAGATGCTGTTGTATTCAATTCGACCGGTAAATTCTCCCATATCAATTTCCTTCTGGAAAAAGTTAATCTTGTAGTTTACGGCATCATTGCCTCTCCAAGCAAGTTCAAATGAGCCAAGGTGAAAAAACTTTTTTTGTGCTCCATCGGGGGTTTCTTCGTTATAGTTTTTGATAATTTTTAATAGTTCTTCGGTAAATAATGCTTTTGAACTGACTTTTCTTTTTTCTGGACAACTTTGAAGCTGCCTTCGCTTGGTGTTTCTGGCCAATCTTGCACATTTGAAAGATATTTTTGTCAAAGGGTCGATTTTTATGCCGTATTCCGTAAAATATTTTTCTTGTACCATTTTTGCTGTTGTATTCCATATTGGCTTTACAGACGACTCTTCATAGTCTTCGCCATTGCCTTTTTTCATATTAAAGGCGTAATTATCGAGAATTTTTGATAGTTCCGTAATGGTAGTACATTTTTCAAGTGTACAATTTCTCACCCGTAGGAACTCCGAGAATTGGTTCCAAATAGAGCTTCTGGACTTCTGCGTGTTCAATGGGACATTTTCCGAAACCAATTTTCTGATATCTTCGCCTGACCGGCACCCGAATCTTGATATTTCGTTTGGATTCATTATTTGTTTTCAAAATTATAAAGTCACTTTAATGACGTTTGCGAAACTGACAACTATAGAAATACCAGACACTTTAGTAACGGATCTGTCATAATTTTGTCGCTGATATATTACGAATTGTCATAGGTAATACCACGAGTCCTTAAAATTTTATCGATACATTTTTAGTTTCGACGAAAACTTTTTTATTTGGCAAAAATACGAAAAAAAGAAATCAGGAAAACTAACCGCCGAAGACGGATCTCTTTTCACTATGACAATGCGAGCTCCCACACATCGGCTCAAACAACTGCATTTTGGAGCTCCCAAAACATCTATTTAATGAGTCATTCGCCGTATAGTCCTGACTTGGCACGAATGACTTCTTTTTATTCCCGTACGTAAAAAGCAAACTGAGAGGTCAACATTTTTCGACACCTGAAGAAGCGGTTGCTGCATTCAGAATGCCTGTTTTGGAGATACCTCAATCAGAGTGGCAAAAGTGCTTGGACAATTGGTTTAAACGCATGCAAAAGTGTATAGATCTTCATGGGGAATATTTTGAAAAACAATAAAGTTATTTTCCATGATAAATATTAGTTTTTGTTCTCTAATCCGGAAATATAAAAGGCAACCCCCGTAAAACGTACTAAATCTTTATCGAGAAAGGTTTTTACAATTTTTACTGTTATTTAGTTTTAATTCTTATTCACATATATGATGGTACCCTGGGTAATAAAATTTAGAATATCATGTGAATATTTAGTAGTCGTAGGTAGATAGAGTAGTGTATTCCATTCGCATATAATGGCAATTATTTTCTGGGCTATTTAGCGTAAACTTTATCTATTCACCAATAATGACAAAGTGGTATATTATCAGCAAAACAACGTGCTTAATAAAATACCAAACATGCTTAACAGATTAGAATATTTCTTCAAATTACTTAAATGTCAGCCCTTATTATTAGAAACGTGCCGGAGCATCATTGAATGCTAGTCTAATTCATGATCCATAACAGATTAGTCGGAGCACTAAAATTGTGGTTTCCACGAGCTTTTGTGGTTTTGTCCAAGAACAGGTTAGTACACACAAGATGATTATATTGATTTTTAAGTATTTTAAAAGAGAGATTAGTTTGTTTAAAAATAAGAAAAAATAAAAATTATGTGAAGACTCCATTTATACAAAACATTCACGCAAATAATACAAAAGTTGTTTCCTTTCACTTAATCTGCATGTTGTAATGGATAATATTATTATCACTACGAATGAGAGCACTTACTATTTTGTGAAATAATAGACTATTATCGAAGGAATGATCCATATCTCAAATTTGACTGATATCAAAATATCAATAAAACACCAAGTCAAACCACACTAATTTAATCTGACGATGCTAGTTTTTAGCGAAACAGCTGTAATTGAATTTAAAACGTATTTTTGAATAAATAGTGGAAGTTTAATTCAACCTTTTAGTTGTTTATTGTTCTGAATAAGATGGACTTTCACATAGTAAGGGTTAGTACAATAAATTTAACTAACATTGACATAATTTGAAGTGGAAGGCATGATTAGCGGATTGTTAGATCCAGTAATTGATGAGAATAGCTTATTTCCTATATTAATTAGTGTTTCCAGATCTGCTCCTGCATCCACTAACACAGTGATCCACGTTCTCCGATAACAATGACCTGGGTATTCTTGAGGCTTCTCGATATTTAAAATAGTGGAAATTTGTTTGGGCATATTACCAATTTTATTGATTCCAATTACCTGTTTCGTGCAAACGATGTCTCGTGGTCTCAAATGGTAATATATTTTAACTATGTTGTAGAATTTTTCTGTTAGGGTAAATTTATTTTGTGAATAAGAATTAAAACTTAATAACAGTAAAAATTGTAAAAACCTTTCTCGATAAAGATTTAGTACGTTTTACGGGGGTTGCCTTTTATATTTCGGGATTAGAGAACAAAAACAAATATTCATCATGGAAAATCACTTTATTGTTTTTCAAAATATTCCCCATGAAGATCTATACACTTTTGTATGCGTTTGAACCAATTGTCGGAGCACTTTTGCCACTCTGATTGAGGTATCTCCAAAACATGCATTCTGAATGCGGCAACCGCTTCTTCAGGTGTCGAAAAACGTTAACCTCTCAGTTTGTTTTTTTTACTTTTTACGTAAAGGAATAAAAAGAATTCATTCGGTGTCAAATCAGGACTATACGGCGGATAACTCATCAAATCGATGTTTTGGGTGCTTAAAAATGCAGTGGTTTAAGCCGATGTATGGGAGCTCGCATTGTCGTGGTCTTCGGCGATTGATTTTCCTGATTTCTTGGAAGACAACTGGCAAATAAATGGTTGTGTACCACTCAGAATTGACTGTTCTGCGTTATTCTAGTGATACTGTTGCGACATGTCCAGTTTTTCAGAAAAAACCGGCGACCATTTGCTTGGAAATGCTTTGTGCGCGAACAACTTTTGTTGGAAACACCAATATAGTCGACTGCTATTTACTTTCGGGCTCATACGCGTAAATCCACTATTCATCACTTGTCACGATGTCATAGACATGTTTCGAAGCAACGCGATCGTATTTTTTGAGCATTTCGACAGTCGACACGAGCCTTTTTTGGGCAATTGACAAATTGTGTCGGATCCAACGCGAACAATTTTTTTTGATCACCAAATATTAATGCAATATTAAATGTATGCTGGTGCCACTAATGCCTAAGATTGTCTCAATCTCATGATAGGTCACATGACGATCTTGCAATATCAGTTCGCGCACATCATCAATACTTTTCGGAACAACTGCTGTTGGACGACCTGCAAGAAATTCGTCTTGGAGTGAACTACGGCCACGATTGAATTCACCATACCATCGATTAACACTGGTCCTTGATGGAGTTTCATCGGCAAAAATTGAATTAAGTTCATCTATGCAATGTTGCTGAGTTAATCCACGTCGAAAGTTGTAAAAAATATTCGCACGAAAATGTTCACGATATAATTCCCGAAATATAAAAGGCAACCCTTGTAATAATTTTTTGGAGTATTTTGATTTATCGGCTTAAAGTTAATCCATAAATACGACTTTTTCTATCAACATATTGCTGTAGGTTTCAATTAAGTTGTTGCTGAAAACCAAATAATTTGCATTGAAACATTCACGCTTTGCTGTTAGTAATGGCATCCAGCAATTAAAAAATGTTAACCTCTGCTACGTACGATGAAAAGGTTAAAATTTGAATAAAATAATATTGAGAGACGATAGGATTTATTTGACTTAAAGGCATGAAAGCATTCGGAGTAATAAGCCGTTAAAAATACTCGTATAACTAACTCTGTAAATCCTTTATAAGTAGTAGGTATAAATTACACAATAAACACTAGATTTTTCACCAGTAGTGATGAAAAAGTAAAGAAGCCAAATTTTGATGCCGGTTACACTACCGAAGGTATAGTTTACTTTCGGTATCTGAAGAATATAACTTGGTTATCGAAATGTACGTTAGACAATTAATAGTGTGTTTGGTGTACTGTTAGTGTAAACGGTGTCCAATATTAGTATCACCAATTGTTCCAGATTCAACATATTATCTATTGTTGCAGTTAATTTCTACGTATTTTTTAACAGATTTAAATTTTTAAAAGGAATTATGGTCGAGTAAAATCTAAATAAGACCATTATTGTATTGCCCAGGGTACTGCGATATTCTAAAGAGCATGATACTAACAAACATGGTAAGTTGTATGCCATAAAACTAGTAATCTTTCACTTGAAAGACTAGTGCTGTCAATTAAACCAAAGTATTTGTTGTTATTGGTCTTTGGATTTTAAAAACCAATCCAATGTAACGATATAACCCACTCTGAGCAGATCCCGGCTACAGACTCCTCTCAAGGAGTGATTTGACTTTTGATTTGACAAGTTAATGCTTACTACAGTTAAGGTTAATTGGTTATAAAAGTTGAGTGCGCCACTATCTTTTTATTCGTTTACGTAATAACAAAATAGTTATTTACGTTACAAGTACGTTACAAGTAATAATCACTTCACGGACGTGTATCGTACTATATTTTTTGTCATACTGCCTTTGGTTTTAAACGCAATAAAATATGAAACTGAAATGACAAAATTGATAATTTTATTAGGAAGTCATGTAGACTGCTGTGAAAAAATTATGTTGCTTGATTTATTCTTAACATGGTTGATTTGCTTTATAAATAAAAAATGAACATCGTTTATCAAGTAACAATGTAAATAAAGGCAGACATATTGAATTTTTCTGCATACACGAAATATCTGCGGAGAAAATGGATCTAAAATTAGATAAAATTGCTAAAAAACTGCTGAAGCGATAGGGCCAATCATTCCAGTTAAGTCTGCGAAAAGATATGAAAAAGAATATGCACTGTTTTGCAACTGGCGTGAACAACACAATTTGAAAAGTAGTGCTGATGAGAATGTGATGTTGGCTTACTCTTGGATGTGGTAAGAACAGTTTTTTTAAAGAATATTCTTTTCAACAGTTTAAATTTTCAGTCATAAACATTCAACCCTTCTTCATTAAGGTCCAAATACTCGATGGTAAAATCAAATATTATGGTTAATGAGAATTTCAACATATCAAGCTTCCCAAAGTTGTAGACATCAGCCAAACCAGTCGAAGGTGCTGACAAAGGAACAAATTGAAAGCTTTATGAGTGACGCTCCAGATAAAGAATATGTATTACTCAAAGTGATAGCATTACTTGGAGTTGCTGGAGGTTGCCGAAGAGAAGAGATCTATAATTTAGAAGTTAGTGATATCGAGGATACGGGTACTTAGCTAGTAGTTAAGATTAACCAGACAAAAACGCATATTCGACGAGCCTTCACTGTGGTTAACAGTGATGAGGTTCACTATTTGAATGTGTTTAGAAAATAAATGAATTTACGGCAACACGTCTCCCTGAAAGCTCTTTTGGTGGGTTATAGACAAGGAAAATGTCTGTCTCAAAGAGCTGGTATATATACTGTTGGCGGAGCACCTAAGAAAATAGCTGAGTTCTTAAAACTAGACCAACTAGAAAAGTATACAGGTCATTGCTTTAGGAGGACATCCTCAACGTTGTTGGCCAATGCTGGAGCTGACCTTAAAGTCCTAAAACAGCACGGTGAATGGAAGAGTTCTTTGGTTGCAGAAAAGCATATAGAAGAATCGATTGAAGGCAAAACCAAGATTGCAAGATTGATCCAAAGGGGCGAAACTGTTTTTGAAGTGCTACATCACAGCCACACGTCTTCGGCGATTACAGAAAACACTGTAAATTCATCAACAACTCCATTAATACATATTGCTGGCAACAGCAGTTGCACAATTAATGTCAATCTTCAAAAACTAGAATAAAAGCTTAGTTTATGTTGATTCACTTGTTATTTCAAACAACATTGGGAGAATTGAAGAGTACTGTAAAGTACAAGTGTACCGTAAAGTATAAACAAAAATAATAACCAAGTAAAGTAAATTTAAAATGAATATGAAACTGCATTACAAAAAATCTTGTATATTAATACGATGGCAAAACATCGTGTTTTTTCTACACGATGTGTTCAAACTTCACATTTGTTGCAAAACACATGTTCATTTTGCAACTAGTTATATAAATAGATATTTTAATGTGAATCCCACAATTATAAAATAAAATCTTTGTAATCTTTTTCAGCGAGGCTGAAAATGCCTCGCTGAAAAAACTATGTAAGAATGAATGTTTGTCTCATTGTTTGCAAACCCATTGTGTTTACAATTTTTCCAAAATCAATCCAAGGATTTTAAAATAAATACTCTGTTTTCCTTTTTATTCATGTTCAATATAAAAGACTGTCTAATAAATCAAAGAAAGGTTTTTATGTGTAACGAAATGTTATTTTATTGATCCATACATACAATACAACAAGAAAATCAAATCAATAACTGATTAATTATCAAAAAGATTTTTATAGAACACAAACAACCCAAATAATAATTTCGGAATTAACAGAAAACCAATTATGGTTTGAATGGAGCAACATAATATTGTTAAAATAGTAATTAACTTGGTATAAAGTTAACATTTGAAAGAGATGTATTTCATCTAAATGACAATGCCCAAATTCAAAGGTATTTGCCTTATTTAAATACCCAAATACACAGTACCTTTCTGTTAATTATCCAGTCTTATCTTTAATGAGATATCCTTGATATCTCAGCAGGACTTGAAATGTGATTAAAGCAACACATCTAATGCGATGCTTTTAGCTTCCATTTCGTTAATTATTTTATTAGCCGGGTTTAGTTTTATTAATTAGTTATTACATTACCAAGAATGAAAAGTGTTGCAAAAGTGAACGGAAAAAGGCTAAATTATAATATAAATTCAGTTGTCCAAGAATGATTTTTTTAACGAAAAAAACAATTAAATTGTTTAGTACTTGTAGCATTTATAGCACCTACCTGGTGCGTACAAACGTCAATAAAGAAGAAACAGGAAGGAAAAGCACTCGGAATACTTTTTATTGCGCGAGAAACATAAAATTGTACAAAAGTTACTTTTATGACATTGACAATCAATAATAATTACACGTCAAAAAAAATAAAAACTAAAACAACGGGCTGATATAAATAAAAAGTGCATATTCTCAATTTTAACATTTTCCCCACCGCCAGTCGTATTCTTGGTAAGAATTAATCTTCTCATAAGTTACAGATTCAATTTTGCAGGTGGTTTAATTTTTCTACCACTTCTTGTGACAACATCGTCGCCTCTTTCATAACTTCCATTACCTGCATCCTCGAATTTCTTCCTCAATTGGCCAATATTTTCTTGTTCTGACGCCATTTCTAATAGATGTAATCTTTGAATCGGTCTGATGATGAATCCATTCGCCGTTTTAAGTCTAACAACCCTAGACTCGCCATCTTTTCCTTCGAATAATTCTTCTACTCTTGCTAGTGGCCAATCAATACGCTTTTTTGCTTCGTTTTCAACTATCACGACATCTCCAATTCTTAAGTTTTGTGTATGACGTTTCGTTTTTCGTAGAACTAGTTGTCCAAGATACTCTCTTCGAAATCTTCTCCTCAGGTCCTCTTTGAGTTTGTTCTTATATCGAATTCGTCTTCTGAGGTCGTTCGATTCAATTTTATCGATATCTGGTACACCGATCTCCTTGATGTCTTGAAGGAACATGGATGGAGTGAGAGTTATCAAATCAGATTGATCTTCCGATAGATATGTGAGAGGTCGAGAGTTCACCACAGATTCACAGTCGCATAAAATAGATGACAACTCCTCGTATTTCAGACATGCTCTTCCACATACCTTTCTGAGTAATTGTTTTATGAGACGAATCAATCGCTCCCACCAACCGCCCCACCATGCAGCTGTAGGAACGTTCAACTTCCAAACTATTTTTTCTATTTTGTGGATTTCTTCAATTTCATGCCAGTCCAAAGCCTCAAAGGCATTTTTTGCCCCAATGAAACTTCCACCATTATCCGAGTAGACCACAGAAGGGCGTCCTCGCCTAGCAATAAATCTGCGGAAAGCCTGAAGGAAACTGTCGGTTGTCAAAGAAGAAACCAGTTCTAAATGCACAGCCCTGTATACTGCACATGTAAAAATGCATACCCACACTTTTTCTTTATTGCGGAGGAATAGATGGCCAAACAAATCAATACCAACTATTTCGAAAACAGCGGCATCCCTGACACGATGTTTTGGTAAAGCCACAGGGGTTGATTCACAGTTCTTCGAATCAAATCGTTGACATACGGTACATTTCGAGATGACGGACTTGATGGATTTTCTACCACCCAGTATCCAAAATTTTTCCCTCAAAACTGAAAGGAGTCCCTGTACGCCAACATGACATAAATCAATGTGGCTGTCAAGTATCAAGCGATCTACTACAGGATGTTTTGCAGGTAACACTGCTGGATAGCGAAATTCTCTTGCATCTTCTCTCTCGGATATTTTCGTCTTGATGCGTAAGATACCGTCCTCATCTTCAAAGGGTAGCAGTGACGAAATATTATCTCGAATTGTATGAAAAGCATCCAGTTGAATACATTTTACTACGAAGATTTCTGCCTCCTGTCGCTCTTCAATAGATAATTGACCATTTCTTCTATTCGTAGAGTGAGTACAATTGAAAATGAATCTTCGAATCCATCCAATGAGATTGATAATCCTCCGATATTTCGAAAAATACTGATGAATCCAAGAAAAATCTCTTTTCTGGTGCGTCAACAAGGATAACTCTTTCTTTCGATTCTCTTCTGCAACTAAATCTTCATTTATCTCGTATTCTTGTTGTGGCCATTGACTCTCATTTAAATATAACCATGCTGGTCCCTCCCACCATCTAGATTCTAACAATTGTCTTGCTGTACATCCTCGAGAAGGTAAATCTGCGGGGTTCATTGATCCAGGGACATGGAACCAACGTTCTTGTCTCGAAAAAGTTCGTATTTCTTGGATACGATTCCATACGAAAGGTTTCCATCTGTCTCCTCTTTTGATCCAAGACAATACAGTGGTTGAATCTGACCAATAAAAAATTGGGATATCTTCCTTGAAGGCTTCGCTGATGGACTGCAGCAGTCTGACTCCTATTGATGCGGCGAGTAGCTCAAGACGGGGTATAGATATTCTTTTCACAGGGGAGACTCTTGATTTTGCTTGTATTAACTGTACAGTGATTCCGTTAATTGATTTTGTCCTTAGAAAAATCACTGTAGCATAAGCAAGCTGACTTGCATCCATAAAGACATGAAGACTTACATCTCTTGATGTTCCGTTGGATTCGTGCATAACCCATCTGGGAATTTTCAGATTTATCAGAATATTAAGCTCACCAAGCCAGCGCAAGAAACTATTTTTCATTTCATCTGGTACTTCTTCATTCCATCCCAGTTTGGATATCCATGTTTTTTGTAGTTGCGTTTTTGGGAATATAAGTACAGGAGACAAGAATCCAAGAGGATCAAAAATCCTATTTATCGCAGAGAGAATCACCTTTTTTGTAATGTGATCTGAATGAAAGTCTTTGAATGAATCAAAATTTATTCTTAGGGTATCTGAATGTTTTTCCCAATTCATTCCCAGAACCAGTGAAATACTTATTTCAGGACAATCGCTTTTAGGACATGTATATTCCCAGCCTCGAAGTTCAAACTTAGCATCATTCATCATTTCCTGAGATTGTTGAATAAATGAATCCAGATCTTCTTTACAATCCAGGCTTGTGACACAATTATCAACGTAGAAGCTACTCAGAAGTTTCAAGTTGATATCTTTTGAAAATCGACTGTCTTGGTAAATATTCTTCTGGAGATGATGGTTGATCACTGCCCCCAACAGGAAAGGACTGCATGTAACGCCAAAAACCACACGTGCATGCCTATAGAGTATGAGCTCACCACTTTTATCGTACCAGAGAAATCGTAGGGAGTTTCTTTCATGTTCGTGGAGGCCGATTTGTAAAAAGGCTTTCTTAATATCGGAAATCACACCAAATTTGCACATTCTGAAACCAATGAATATGAAGGGTATCAAGGTTAACAAGTTTATTCCTTTTTCGAGGCATTCGTTTAATGAAGGATGGTTTTTCTGCTTCGCCGATGCATCAAAGACGGGTCTCAATTTCGTAGTTAAACTGCCGGTCTTCACAACATGTCGATGGGGTAGATAATGACCTATATCTTTCAACTCTGTAACAGGTAACTTCTCTATAATGCCCTCTGATAACCATTCTTCAAAAACTCTGTTGTATTCTTCATAGTACCCATCATTCTTCAATTTTACCATGAGTTTTTCTAATCTCTTCATCGACAATTCAAGATTGCTAGGTAGTGGAGGATGATTTTTTATCCATGGCATGCTGACTTGATACCGCCCTTCATCATCTCTAGTGACAGTATCGGAAAAATATTTCATTACTGAAAGTTCGTGTTCCTTTATCGATTTTTTCTCTTCTGGATCTGCGATACCCAGTATGTCCAAATTCCACAAGTGAGTTATGGAAAATGATCTACTTAACAAGGATGTTGTCATCATTGAAGTTGTCGTGTGCGAGTCTGTTGGAGGTTTCAATTTTCCCATAATAGTCCAACCTAATGAAGTGTTCAGGGCTACAAGACCACATTTCAGAATATGTCGGGGGCCAGAAAGTAATTTTCCCGCGACATCGGCACCAATTAAAACTTCTATAGGACCATCCTTCGTATCGGTGACGGTAACATTCAAATTCTCCAGCTCTTCGATCCAAGGGCCTTTACAAATTGAAACAACATTGCTACATATGATTGGTTGATCTACGACTTCTAAATTACACGCGTAACTGTGATCAAGACTTTCTAAACAGATTTTATAGCAGTTGTGTGAAGTTATTTCTGACTGAAAACCTCCAAAAAGAGCATGGACCATGTCCTCGGTTCTAATTTTATCCAGTTCCATTTCAATTGCGGTGTATTTGTTGATATAGGATCTCTGTGAACCCGTATCAATAATAGCTCGTACACAGCGTGTTTTGTTTGCTCCTTTCAATAATACCATCAAGGTTTGTAAGAATACTTCGTTACGAGTATTATTGGAAAGGTTTTCGGTGGATGGAACAATATTTCTCGGTTCAGACGTTATTTCAGAGGTTTTAGGGCACATCAAGGTAACATGTCTGCCTTCACAGTTCTGACATTTGAGATGGAAAGCCGTTCTACATTTTCTAGCAATATGTCCAAATTTAAGGCATAGATGGCAACAACCTTTGGCAGAAAGAATCTTTTTACGGTCTATAAACCCCATATTGTGTGCTTCTTTACAGTTTTCAGAGGAATGATCCATCTTGCAGAAGTGACATTTCAATATTCTGGTGTTTACCAAAGCAGAAGCAGTTGGAATCATATTCGAAGGAGGATCTTCCTTTCTCTTTCCTTTTTGCAGATCGAAACTCGAAGAGGCAAGGGCGATTCTCTCTTCATTCTCCACCTCTTTCCTGAGAAAAATCATGAGTTGATCTAGGCGTTTCTTCAGGTTATCATCAACGGAAAATTGAGGACAGCGTTGCCAAACACGGAGAATATCTTCTGGTAGGCAAGACTCTATGAGGGGATAGAGCATTGCTGCACATTTATCTGAAGTGATTCCAAGAGTGTCCAATGCGCGAAGCTGTGTTTCAATTTTGTCGTACAGATAATTCAGTTTGGACTTTCCATTCATATTATTCAAAATTAATTTCAGCAGCTCTCGTACGTAAACTTCCACAAGGAGATCTTCTCTACCAAATCTGGATTTTAAACTTTCAATAGCTTTTGGGTAGTTTTCAGCTGATGGAGGATAGCTGTCAACAATCAATCTGGCTCGTGATTTGGGAACGGTAGCTTGTATTAAATATTGAAATTTATCTTCTCTTTCTATTTGATCATCTTCGTGAATCCGTTTGAACTGACTCCAAAAAGGTAACCAGTCACGAATATCTCCTCCAAACTTTTTGAATTCGATCTTGGGTAGTTTTAGTTTAGTTTGAGTGTGACTTACTTGGCTTTGTCTGTCTTGGGTAATTATATCAGTAGAACTCAGTCGATATTCGATTCTCAGCTTCAAATCATTGAATTGGCATATGAATTGGTCAGCTTTCTCTACTTCAGCATCAATATTTTCACTCTCAGCATCATCGGTTTCTAGTAACATATCGAGTAACTTCTTATCAAGTTCCACCATGGAATCCATTTTTTGTTGAAGAAGTTTGAAATTACTTTGTACCTCGAACATATCGGCGTTTGGAGATTGGAGTACCTTTGATGTAGCATCGTGTATTCTCGTAAATGATGTTCGATGAATGTCTAGTACTTTTATAACTTTTTCCATGCTTCTTTCGCTGATCACTTCCTGTCCTGTCACGGTCGCCAAATGTAGCATTTATAGCACCTACCTGGTGCGTACAAACGTCAATAAAGAAGAAACAGGAAGGAAAAGCACTCGGAATACTTTTTATTGCGCGAGAAACATAAAATTGTACAAAAGTTACTTTTATGACATTGACAATCAATAATAATTACACGTCAAAAAAAATAAAAACTAAAACAACGGGCTGATATAAATAAAAAGTGCATATTCTCAATTTTAACAGTACTGTTGTTCTCCCTACTAGCAAAGAATATCCTAACCAAAGATTATACCAACTAACAAGAAGCGAAAGTAAGGACTTCTGTCAAATTATTTTTTGTTTGCGCATGTCTGAAGACGCCATGATTATAATAAGATAGCAGTCAGAACATTTAGTTTTTAAATTGAAGTGTGAATGCATAACTAATCTTTAAAACACTGAAATTGTTTTAAAGTCATTAATATCCACTTATACAATGTATTATTTTTCTCAATATAACCAGAATTTCATATTTCTCTAAGGTCCAGTTGCATAAACGCTTGTTAAAGCTCTGTTACTTAGCAAATGTTATCTTTTGACAAGTGTATGTGCGCGGGTAAACATACCTTAACATTTATAAATTAATGGACTGTTACTGCCAAAATCTATAAATAGTAAGTGATTCTCTTGTTTTGATGGTAATCTGTAATTTTAATTTTTTAATATGGTTTCAAATGAATAAAAAATATAAACTAATAGAATAAATACATGGGGGATGTAACCTTTACCAATTTAACATACAATTAATACGTTGTTAACTAACAGAGATTTGACAATCGTTTATGCAACCGGCCCTTAGTGTATTTAGGAAGCTATGAGTTAATTTCTGCATGTTACACACTCTGCTTTCATGGTCAAATTTTGCTGTGAATTTCTCAGAAGCAAGCACATATTGGCCAGATATGGCCTAAGTGCCTTCAAGAATTACACATACAGGTACAAATACTTTATGTATAATTGAAACTTAATTGTTTTTTATTTTTGATTTAAGGAGGCTCCTAGAGGTATGCTTTAATTATAAATTTGTAAATTTTCAATTAAAATTTTAGTTGTTTTACAAGTACATAGTCAAATATAAATAAAAATCTGGTTAATTACCTTCAACTGGTTTATTTCAATGGTTTAACATTTAAAAAATTGCCTAAAGGATATAATAGGAAAGTATACTGACAGTTAGAAACTTCTGTTGGTCTTTCTCTCTTCCTTTTCTCTGTTAGCTTCTGAATAAAGCATATGCTTTATGCATATAATTGATAGCTAACTTTTGGACCTGAAATTTAATAATCAATTGGTTGATTAATTAAAAATCTTTTTAAGGATATAATAACATGTTTTACCAATAATTCTATAAGGCCGCAACAACATCAACAGGTATGTCATACTTATCTTTACCCTCCCACACAGTCATTTTTTTCCAGTAAAGCATATACTTAATCATTTTTTCTTCTGGGCCATATTCTTTCTTCCATTCTTTTACTGCTTTCTTTCTGATATTTACCACACCACTATCATATTATTGAACTTCACCTCTTTTATGCATACTCAACCACTTGGTGCTTTCGGAGGACTTCATGAAGCTTCTTTGCTTGGGATGCTACACCATTGAGCATTACTGTCGACACTAATTACCTAATTTGAACTATTTTATATGGCCAATCTCAGCATTATTACTAGTTATAGGTACTTACCAAACATAATAAAACACACTGCAATACAAACTACACTTAGTATTCTTGCCACCAGAAAGACTTGAAGAGTATACTCGCTAGTTACTACTTTAACTACTTATTTATTTGATAGTAATATTCTAATTGTAGTCACTACTTTTGCTATATATTGATAAATTGCTTCATTAGTATATAATTAAATTTTAATATGTAAACCAAAAGTACATATTTGGGACATAGGAACACAATTATATAAACGTAAAATAGAAGTATATTTACCGTTTTACGCATATAAATTTGATATTAATAATTATTACCTTTAAGTTTTTCATCACTAAACGAACAGCTGATTAAACTTCACATTGTTAAATCCACAAATCATCTCTTCAATCTTCTTTACCGTTTTACCTAATAGGTCCGAACCTAGACAAGTACAGCCACTTATTGTATTATACCGTTTTATTTAGTGCGTTATTTAGGTTCTGTGTTATTTATTTATAACCCACATAAACTTTCAAATTTCGAGCCTTCCTGGGATAGTTATCATTTATATATATTTAATACAACAAATAAACGTCTTACAATTTCATATAGGTACTTTAACCCCTTTCATTTACTAGAATATTTATATATAAATTTAAGTAGGGCAGTTCTGAAATGTAGCAATGTTAATCTGACATGTGAAAGTATTTTTGTACTTTTTGTTAGTTAATGTTGATTAATACTTTCAATTAATTGACCATCTGTTCCGGAAAGTTATAATATTAGTTTTTTTCTATATATAATACGGACCAATTAAATACTACGACATATTATCTACCTCTGGATTTTATTACACCAACTCAATTATTTCCTTTTAGTAAAACAACACTGAAACTTTTCCCAACCAATGTGGCTTGACATTTTTATCAAATTGTTACTTTATCCATTCGAAAGGCTTTTATGTCGGAAAGCCTGCCGTCTGTTCCCTTTTGTCGTAACAAATCTTTAATGTCAAAATACTTTTTACGGGGAATATTCTTCCTTTCAAAAATACTGTCTCTTTGCTAACATGAAATAACTCAGCCGTAGCATATTTTTACTTATTTACGGCATAGCAAATATGAGCCACTTTGTTTTGCAAAATGTATTTGCAAAATTTGAAATAACGTCTTCGTCTTTTATGGTCCAGTTCACAAGAGTCATTTTTTTAGAACTGTTCAAAATAATAATTAAAAAGTTTCTGTAAACTTGTATCTTAATTAAAAAAATATTTTAGTAAAATGAAATAAGTTAGAACATTATTAATACGTAGATAACAAAAAAGGGAACAAACCTTACTTAAAACGTCACTTTACGCCCCATTTAAAATCTTATCTATATTTTTTCTACGTCGCCACAATGTTTAAATGGCGTCGCTATATTATAAAGTTTATGATGTCAAGATTAATGGCGTTTGTTTAAAACTAAGTTTGCTCATTTAATAATCAGCTACATAGAAGGAACATATATCTATCTACGCAAACAAAAAAACTTTGAGAATATTTATTAATTAAAGAGGTTAGGAGGATGTTGGAAACACTGTATCTTTTTTGTCAGTTAATTGAAAGAGAAGCTTGTTTTGTTTATTTAAACAATTAATAATCAGCAGAGAAATTATGGTACGATTACAGTTGACATATAGTGCATGATAATAAACTTTCACGTTTATTTAAAAAATTAGTGAAATTGATTGTAGTAACCTTTTCTTTTGTGGAAGTCCATCTTACTAGGAACATTAAAACTAGAAATTTTGAAACAAAACCTCCACTATTTATTCAAAAAATTGCTCTTCAAACTAAATGACAGCTCTTTCGTCAGATTTTGACATATTTAAGATACATTTTGTTTGTTTGTAGTACTTACCTGATGTTGATTAAGTAGTATTAAGGTTAGACCAAGTATGGAAGTAATAAGACATAACAATATTAAAGCCTAGATGTTATTAGCTCTAAGGAGTTATCCTATCCTGGATGTACCTACCTCTAAGATCAGTACAATGCATCATGATATATAGAAAAACTAAAAAAAAATATATCAAGCTGATCTTTACAATAACTTAATATACACATAGGTCCAGAGTAATTGCTTTGTTACAACAGGGCTTTAATCAAAGTGATATCGCGAATATTGTTGGTGTTACTCAGGGTAGAAGTCGATGTACAACAGCAGCACAAGACGGGCAGATAACATTAATAGCTCGAAGAAATCGACAGGACTCTATAAGTGGCATATCCAGAGAAATTGCTAGACTTAAAGGACTGAATATCTCAAGGCAAACAATTACACGAAGATTAAATGCGGTAAATTTTTATCGCAGCAGACCTCATCTACGTGTTCCCAAACTAACCTATCAACAAAAAATTGTAAGGTTGCAATGGGCTCAAGAAATGTTACACCATGGTCCTAACTGGAATTACGTGATGTTCTCTGATGAATCAAGAATTGGCTTGGTTTCTGATTCGCGAAGAACGCTAGTTTGGAGGGCCCCAGGATGACAAGCCCGATTAGAAACAGCCCAACCACGTGTTCCATTTGAAGGTGGGAGTATTATGGTTTGGAGTGGTATTATGAGGGGTACACGGACGCCTCTCCTGGTTTTGGAGAGAAGAATCACTGGTGCTGTGTACATCGAGGAAGTTTTAAATCCTGTTGTGCGTCTATTCCGGGGGGCGGTAGGTGATGGATTTGTGTTTATGCATGACAATGCACCTCCACATCGAACAGCTGCAGTACAAAATTTTTTGGAAGAAGGAATATCCACATTAAGATGGCCATCAAATTCCCCTGACATGAACGTCATTTAACATGCCTGGGACATTCTTAAAACACGCATTAAGAAGTGAAACCCTCCCCTAATTACTCTACGAGAACTGAAAGATGCTGCTCGAGATGCAAACTGGAGAACCGGAAAATATGCGAACTAAAAGAAAGGTTATCGCCATCAGCCTATCACGAGCCAATTTTTAAGATTGTACATTAGTAATGAAGAGTCTAAGTCTGACGTCACTCGAGGCGTGGTCAGTAAAGTCTTTCCAAACAAACTGAGTGCTTGTGCGCTTAATTATCATAAGAGATTTTTGATTTTCCGTTTGCAAATCTTACCTTGCAGATTTTTTTATAAAAAAGTATTTAAATGATCGCTTTTTACTTACTTCTAATTTTACAAGCGTTATAGATTTGTTTGGAAATATTTTTGTGACGTCAGAGAGCTTTGGCAGTCTATTGTAAATATAATCTATATAATATGACTGAACGATTTTATTGATATACATCAATTTTAATGCTGCATCAGTATTGTCAAGGTGATGATAATTATTCGATTTTGAGACAATTTCTCGAACCCGTTATTTTTTAGATCTAATAGTTTTTCGAATATTTTGCAAAAGGGATATATAAAAAGGCTACTTTTTTTTTATAATATTCCCAATTTAACAAGAATTAAAGATTTTATTTAGACAGATCTGGAAATTTTGACAAATTCTAGTAATTTGAATCGTAAGTTCGGAGAATTTTTATTTTCGCATCGGCAACACTGGACTGCTTTCTGTTTTCTCTTTGATTTCAAAGCTGTCATTTATAATCTGCTTCTACTTATATTTTTAAACGTTATTTTGTTACTTGATTCATATATTGGAGAACAATCAGTCTTTGCTAAGACTAATGTGATAATTATCTTAACAGTAGATCTGTTCCAACCAAGCAGAGAACCGTTCTAAAATAGTAATTTTTGTGCGCAGTGGTATACTGAGTTGCGCAGTGCACTAATTTGGTCTCGTGAGTGGTAATATTACCGTTCTAGAACGGTTCTTTGCTTGGTTGGAACAAACCTATAGTAAAGCAAGTTTGACTTTGCTTACCTACATATCTTTTGACATATGACACTTATGATATCGATATTTAGTTATCGATTCAACATATCGATTGTTACAACGAAAATACAACTGCAACCAGTAACTGCAACTACGGCGACATGGACACGTCCACCCTAGGCTCATGTCGTGTGCTATTGTTCATTACAGTAATTTCGCATTTTTGCTAAATAAAATAGTTTCGTCGAAAATAAAAATTTATTTATAAAATTTTAAGAACTCGTGGTATAAAATATAATTGCAGTATACAACAGTTAAATTTATTTTTATTTTAAATGAATATATCTTCCAATAGGTCAGAAAGTCTAAAGGATAATGTCTACTTAATAGCCAGTCAGTTGTTTGCTTTTAATGAAATTAAAACAATATTAATTATGACAAATTACGATCTACTCATAATAGTGTGGTTGTGTATTTATCTGGGAAATGGTAAGTTATAAGCAGTGAAGTTTCTATCCCCTTAAAATAAAAATAAACAATTCAATAAATATTCATCTTATTGTGTTACATAACAAAGATACTTTATTTTTAAAAACGGTTCTGACAGTATCGAGATTGTTTTAGAATTGGTTGAACAAAAACTAACATATAAATAGCTCTAGAACGGGTTCGTATTCCATTAAATACAATTTATTTTCATTAAATAATATTTGTGAGCGGATTTTAAACAATAGTATTCTACCCAGCGAAATGCCCATCCGTAATAAATCTATTTTATATAATTTCAAACGTTTACTGTCATTCATACGGAATTTGAAGAGCAAAATAATTTCCCCGAGGACGGGATTTTCCATGCATTGAATATTTCGATTTAATGGATAAAATCCCTTGATATTAAAGGACATGTACAGGTAGATGGAAAGTGTATCAAACGAATATATCTAATAATCATAAAATTTATTGTTGTTTGTTCCGAATTAATGTTTACTTTTTTAAACTTGTTTCCTTCATTTCAATATTAACTAGGCACCGTTATTTTAACTTTTTTGATTTAATATATACGGGGTGGTGTTTAAGTAATTGTACTGTAACCATACGACGTTGGGCGTCGATTTGTGATATGATTTAAATGTTGAGAGTGAATTTATAAAAATATTTTAAAAAATAACAATATACCAAAAGAAAAAAATGTAATTTACAATAAAACAACTATTAATCTTAATTTCGTCTTTAATTAGTTGTAAAAGATATTTCAATAAATAACAAAATTTATAAATGTTTATCACAGCAAAAATTATGATAGTTAAATACCTCGGCTAGGGGTGAGTAAGTTTTAGATGTATAAATATGCAAAATATTGATTTTTATAAATGTAATTTAAATATATAACATTTTGTACTATTGTTTATTTGTGTGAAATAATAAAGACAATATTATTATTATTATTAAAAGTCCAAAATATTCACAGTTTAAATCGCCTTTTTATTGAAAAACAAAAAATGAATAAATTTTAATAAAACCTATTTGTATTATTTACATTTTAAAATTTCTTGTGTGCAGTTCGTTTGTTTAATTTCTCATTTGGAAGTGTCTAGAAACATTTTGAGTAAAAATGAGTAATTTAACCCCAGAATTAGCAGCTCAAATCGTGGCTTTAGTTGCTGAAGTCATGGGAATCAACCAATCCAGCATTTCTAGAGAAGGCTTAGAGAAAAAGATAGCGCTTCACTTCCGTTTTACAGTCCAGTTTTCAAATATGCATTCTGTCAGTCCTAGGGCTTACGACATATCGTTATCTAACTTAAATTTATATTATTTTAGGAGAAAAGCTTAAAGCTTATTGGCCCATAGAGTATAAGGATGGTCTTTATACGTCACTGTGTATTTAAAAAAGATTGTAGCTGAACCCAAATAATTAGATGGAAAGAAAGGATTCTAAACAATTATTTTTAGTAAACTATTTTCACTAACAACTAAATCAAAATGGCACGGCGTGCATTTTGCAAGTAAAATTCTTTTAACTGGGTATTTGCTTGGGATTAATCTTGCCTCCCGACGTCAGTGCAGAAGGATTTGAAAGATTAAAATTAATCCTTTACGGAGATTATAATAAAAAAAAAGAGTTTACTTGTTTATTCTACAAAAGTTAGTTTTTGTATAGCTAGTTTGGAAGATTTTTTTAAATCGAGATTGAATACTAAAATAAGGATTTTAAATAGGTAAATTTAAACAAGCTAGATATACGTTTGGGATTTAAACTATCACATGGTAATTTTAACTAAAAATGTGAGTTTTAAAAGAAAGATTTTTTATGTCAAAAACATTGTTGGAAATGGTAAATTTACCTATGTGAAGCTATACTATATTTGTTTGGAGTTGGCAGCACAGTGAATTGATTGTAAATGCAAATTCTTCAGAACCCAAGCAAGGGTGGTTCATGAAAAATAACTAAAAGTAGTTTACATTTCTTTTGAAACATAGTCATAGTTGTTATTTTTCAAAGAGTCCACCCTGTAATTAGGGATTAACTAACCCAAACACAATAGAAACCCTATATAATATTGTCACAACAGGTAGCTGAATAGATCCCATGACCGTACAACCGAAGTTTTTTTAAAGACTAGTTTAATTTAAAAATTAAAAGTAAAATAAAAATATGCTACATATTAAAAAGTAAGAACTTAGTCCCTTAATTGTCGGCTTCCATTTCGTCGTATTCATCCGACGATGAGTTAGATTCTCTGCCTGGTCCGATAGGAATTACAATGGGTTCGAACAGTTCTTCAACATTGATATCAACACTCCACAATCGTTCTTCTTCCTTTTTCACATGGTTTATGGCATTGGTCCAATTTTCCCGTGTTACGTTTCCAAAAGAATTTATCAAAAGTTGTCTAAAGTCATTCAATTTAAAAGTTGTATTGTTTCCTGCCATTTCACCTTAATTTATAGACTAATAACGTAGGTACTTGTTTTTGCAAATATATAAGGTTACCTTAATCCCTTATCACCCCTAAGGACCACAATTATTTTCGTTAAAATCGAACAACAAAATAATCTAAATATCGTATTTTGACTACTTCTTCCTTACCTAAGAAGATTAATATATGATGATTAAAAGAAATTTCTTAATACCGATATAAATAAGTACGTGCGCTACTGATTTAGGGTCTTGTTTAAAACATTTTACGATTTAATGACTTTTCTTAGCTGCCAACTCCAAACAAATAAACTATAATAATGTCAGACGAAGCAATATTTCATTTTAATGAAAGAGTTAATAAGCAAAACTGCCGATGAATTAGAAACTAAAGTTGTTGAAATGTGATACTTTACGTTTGGAAGTTCTTGCCATTGTTTTATAAAAAATAATATTTCTTTAAAAAGTTTAGTAAATTCAGATAATGTATACATTCTTGGAAAGAGGAAGAAAAGTACTTTCATATTATATTAAAAAATGTAGGGTGTTGTATTTAAAATAAACAGATAATTTCGCTTCAAAAAAGGTCAACTTTTCTTCCACGCTACCGGAAAAATATATACACTTGGCAACTATGTCAACAAAAACTTGAAGGGAATATAAGAAGTTTGGCGAAAATTGCACGTCGATATCTTCTTACATCCTCCAATAATAAGCCGTCAAAATGTGTTATTTTTTAGTGGGACACCCTATAGTTTATAAACTAATATGTCTATAATATACTAATATGATTTAAATTTTACTTTAATTTTTATGTTTGATTTATTATAGTTTTGTTTGTTAATATCCCACGTTGGTATTGTCAATTTATAATGATTTAATTTTTAATGATTATAATTTTATAATTTTGTTTTGTTTTATTGGTTTTGTCAAATGTTTTGATTGATTTTAATGATTGAATACTATTTAATTTTATATAAATTTTACTTGTTCTTCTGTAATTCTATTGTTGGGCGCCTTATCAAAATTTTAACTAGCTCAGACTATTTGTTTTGAAATTTAAATTTAAAATCTGACTCTTATCTAATTTTACAAAAAAACTGTTAATTGGTTTTCATATGTTTAGTACAAATAAATAAATGAATAGCCTTATATGAAAAGAATGAAGATGATACATACAAATAAAATTAATTTACAGTCACAAAATAACAAATACACAAATACTAAATCTTAACTATGACACGTACCTTTTATTATAAAGTTCGTTCACTAAAAATTGCTATTGTCTAAATGGAACAGCACAAAACTCGGATCGGCTTCTCCTCGTCCCCTGTCAGAAATGCAATACCAACAATATGGCGGCTAAGGACCAGTTGCAGAAAGAATGCTCAAATTTAATCTTTCAAATTCTCTTGGAATCAGTCCCTGATTTGACAAATTTATTACTTTGGTAAGTAATTTAATAATGGTTGATTATTTTACTGCATGTATTTTTAATATTACATGTATTACTTTAACATAAACAGCTTTTAATTAATGCAAAAAATTTTCTTCTAGTTAGTAATACATACGATGTTAATTGCTCTGCTACCAAAATCAAAAGAGAGATGAATCATCAATTTTCCGGCCTTTTTATAGGCTTCCAGGAAAAATGACAAGTATGACATCGAAAAACGAAATTCCATTGTTTAAATGCAAAATTCTAACCAAAATTCTTGAATATGAAGGTAATGAAATTACAAAACTAATAGTATCTTTGTTAACTTACAGTGAAATCTTATCCTTATATTTACTAAAATTTTGTTTGTATAATTTTCTAAGTGACTTTTCCTAAGAAAATTTTAGATTCAAAATGCACAACTTTCTTGAGCTGTCAACTTATTTTACACCTTCAAAATTTGAAATAAAACCATCATTTGTATTAAAATTACTATGAATCTGTTAAACTAATACTATTTTAGCTGATAACTACTATTTTAAACTCTAACAACTAAAATTTAAACTTTTAAAAGATTCTGTTATTTGTAGGTATCACTTATGCATTATATAAGATAAGATTCTCTGTGTTACAAAAGACTCACAACTTAAAATTACTATAAAACATTTACTTAACTATCCTACATACATTTTGTTACATAAAATGTCTTTGTTAGTGTTTGTACACTAAGTTTTTCAATATTTATTTCACTATGCACTATTAAAGTGTTCTATCAAAAACTTATGTGATTATGTCCAACATTATTGATATGGGAATTAGTTTACTGTATTTCACCACACCTGCTACATATTTTTAATTGTTCTTATGTCTTTTTAAGGTACTCATGAGCTATTGGAATATCTGTTTGTACAATATCGAAGACTATAATTTGTCTTTTTATAATTTTGTAAGTACTTCCTTTTTATAATATTAATTTAAATACTTTACTAACTAAAATTACATGTTGATTTCTTAAACATGTGAAAACCATTAATACTTTTGATTTTTTTTTCTTTTTATTGTTTCAGATTAAACTTAGAATTTTAAAAGAGAACTAGGACAAAGATGAATTGTTATGTAAAAGTGTACTCATTATGGATTGGAAATATTTAATTGTTATAAAATAGCAAAATATGGATTCTATTCAATATAAAATGCCCATTACATTCTTTGTTTATATTAAATGTATGTCTTGTGAAAATTATGAACTTGGAAACTTTAGATGTACAAAAGAAAAAGTAAATGCTGATTCTATAAAACTTAATAATATATCCTTTTACTGTAAATTATAAGGTAAGTTCTACTTATTAAATTTTTAACTATTAGATATCTATCTCAATACATTTATTGTTTCGTTTAAGACATCGCTGAACTAAACTAAGAAAATGCAATTGTTCAAACGTGAATTTGAACCAAAACGACAATACGATAAAATTGCTATGAATCAAACCGTACGAAGTAAAGTCCCACAAATCACGGTACAAAAATTAATGCAGTAAATGTTGGCATTGAAGAATTATTTTATGCCTCCGACGGAACTGGTAAGATGTTCTTGATTTCATTAATCTTAGATAAAATTGGGGCACAAATTAAAATAGCGCTGGGAATAACATTGTCTGGGGTCTTTGCTACATTATTAGTAAGTGCAAACACATTCCTTGATCAACACATGCTGATGAAAAAATGCTGTTTAAAAACATGCAATTTAGGAGTTAAGAACATAAATAATAGAACTTACTAAACAAAACTATTTATTTAAAAAATTGCTTTTTTAACTCAATGAAAGCTGTTTCGCTAAAAACTAGCATCGTCAGATTGACATGTTTAAGTTACATTTTGTTTGTTTGTAACTAGGTACCTGATATAAGTATTGTTAAGGCTAGACCAAAGTGTGGAAGTAATGACATAATAATATTCAAGCCTAAGCTCTAAGGGATTATCCTTCCATAAAGTAAAGGTTACTATAATCAATTTCATATAAAATTGCGACAAATAATAGGCGAGTGGCGTTTTAAAATGAATTTCGCGGCTGTTTTCACACTCATTATTAGGCATTAGCTGTAGTAATATTCCTGTCGACTACTGGGCTCAATATCAAAGTAAGGATTACCATCAAAAGTGTTTCCAAATGTTGATGTGAATAATAAAAACTAAGCTTGGTTTGAATAGAGGGTACGAGTTATTTTAGCTTGAGAATCGGCAAACCCCCAGCACTATTTTTTTTTCATCTGGAAGGAAAAACAAAAATGTGCATTACGAGGCAACAAAATAAAAATATTAGATTTTAAACATTGTCTCCATAGGCGTGTATATGTCCGAGTGTATTACAAATATTGTCGATCACATAATCACATAAGCTCTTTTATACTTCGTAGTAATTCCTTCTTTGTCATTATCTTTTCCGAACAAATGTTCCCATTTTTCATAAATTCTAAAATATCTGCCTTCTTTGAACTAGAATTTGGAATTTTATTTAATATCCGCGAATGATAGGAAGCATTGTCCATAACGACTACTGAATTTAAAGGAATGTTGGGAAGAAGCTGCTCTTGAAACCATTTTTCGAATAAATCTGCAGTCATATCCTCATGATAGTCGGCTAAACATTGCTTAATATTTTTTGCAGGCAGTATAAATTTGGTATAAAACAGTTTTCACTTCCGGCGTGAAGAATTATTATACACTTTCCTCTCGAACATGGCGCATTTAAACTACACTTTTGAGACTGATCTGCCCAGCCATACTGAACAGTATCATGTGTGTCAAACCCAGTCACATCTAGGTATACTATATGTCTTTTTAATTCACGATACTTCCTTATTTTATCTAAATACTCTTCACGGAGTATAACAATACGCCGCCATTCCATTATAACCAATTCGTTTATCTAATTTCTTATAATTAAAAGCGCTTTCTAATAGTATTCCGTGTAAAGTTTCTAAGCTTTAATAATTATAATCAGGATAATCTCGTAATTTCTCTTGAACGATTTCTAAAGTCGGTACAATATTTTCTTGATATAAATTATAAACCGTTCGCTTTATAACATCTTTTGTAGCATCTGTGAATGATCTATAACGTCACCGCGCTTAATAACCCGAGAAATAGTGTAAATAGAAATTTTAGTTAACGTATTAATTCGCCTTATTATAACCGTTATTATCTTCATTTTTCAAACACTGATACATATTTAAAATAACCCTCTGACACTGAATGTGTAAATATTTTTTGCAAAATTCGCTACTAACCTCACCTGTTGGCGATAGCATATCTTCTGAATTTTAATTTTGATCTGGATTTCCATTTTTTATTCAAAAGGTCTCCAAAACGCTGCCATAATATATGTAACCAATTTAAGGTTATTATTAATTAATATGGGCAAAAATTACAATACGTAAAACAATAATTAAAAATGAATTACCGAAACAAAGATATATCTAAAGTTAATACTAAAAAGCCCCAAATAAAAATCTGGACTCTCCGCCTCCACACTAGACACCGACTTTATGAGCTATATAAAAACTACCGCAAAAAATAACCCCGAGACCCCTCCACGCAACAGAATACAGGGGACCATTAAAAGCCGTCAACAAGTCGCGTGCGTACCACACTTGTTTTCGCGCTGTACAACTACCAGTCTAGAGACAGCTGGGTTCTGACGATACAGAGTGGACAAATATGTTGTTTTCATGCCATTCTTTCCACTTTGAAGCCTAGTAAACTAACTCACTCTGTATGACACTTTTAAATGGATTTTAGCGATTAATATTGGAAAGACTATATCTATTTAAACTATCGATAGATAATTTAATGAGTGGTTTTTCCAAGAAGTATGCTGTTGTTCTTCCTTTTATTTTTTATTAAAGATTCTTTCTAATAAACAAACCAAATAGAAATTCTCTAACCCGTTTCGGTCCTTCGGCAATCCTAATTATGAGCGACGTTTTCGTCTTATCTAAAATTCAAATTGTTTTGTGACCCTATCGGGATTTTCTTTCCTTTTCCTTCCCTATCTGACATTTATCTCTCAAAAAGAACAAAGTACAAGAAAGACCGGGTCATCGGTGAACTTTATCTGTCGGGTAACCCCTTAAATATTTATGCTCAAAACAGAAAAAAAGAAGAATCACTCACGGACTCGGAAAAGGGTGAAACGAAAATGGATATTTCCGAACGTCTAAATCAACTGAGGAGGTGTCCGCGTTTCGTTCTAGAGAAATTTATTTTTAGTATGTTACCGGTTGTTACCAGGGAAATGTTGGAAGTTTTTTTTCTAGTCGTTTTGTTTTTAGGTATCTTTCTTTCAAATGGACAAGTGATTTGGATTCGTAGATTTTTTTATTTTCATCATTTTCGCATTATTAACATATCTTTTTGATAAATCAACAATCTATTCATTTCTTGAAAGAAATGTGGAGTTTAATAAAATATATTTTTAAAGAATATGCAGTTTATTTAGAATAAAAAACTGATTTCAAAGCGTTTTTTATATAAATATACCTAAATACGTAAATATTGACAAAACGATCTAACTGTATATAACATATAAACGAAAATAGCCCACAAGAAATAGAGTTAATATTAAAAAATAATAAAGAGATTTTAAGGCATTTATTTAATTAAATTACTTTTAATATACCTAATTAAATGGGAGCAACACATTAATTTATTGGGGTTATGAAACGTAGATTAAATTAGAACCGACTGTTGGTGTATACGGACCGTAACCAACATTTGTGTCTGTGAAATCACGTATCTAAACATGCGCAGTTGACACGTTAAAAATTTATTTGACTCATATAGATTATCATATTATCACATTTTTTAGTTAAATATTATTATTAAATAAGTTTTCAAGCCTTTTAGACACACACCACCGGATTAAAACGATTATTGTTTAATGTATTTTATGTAATTTTTTTGCTAGTTAAGTTCTTTCTGGAATTAAATAGTTTTTATTTAATTTAAGGCTGGGCATTGGGAGTGAGAAAACGTCCCTAAAAAGAGAGCGAATAAGTATACCCGAGAGGTGCTGCCTCTTGCAATGACCCTACGCGATAAACGAAATAATATTACATTTATTCTTGGAGTATATCAGTTTCCTTTAGAAATTTCAGGGCTGGATTAATTTTAAAACAAACATGTTTGATTCTGTTGAATATGAATTGGCTATTTGTATTTACATTAAACGATATTAATTTATAGATTTTACACAATATTTTTATTTATATATGTTTTTTTTCTCAAATCAAAATTATAAATAGAATATTTATTGGGGTATTATTTTTAAAAAGGTAATCATTCAAGTTTTTTCAAGTGTAAAATGTTATCATTTGTTTATCTTAACTAAGCAATAACGAGTAGGTAAGGACCGAACAGCGAAGGAAAACATACTACATACCGGATGGTCATTAAAAACTCACGATATACATATTCATATATGGCAATATATTGAAAAGCTCTTTAAAAGGGAAAAAAGAAGAAAACAAAAATTAAAATTTACCCAAAAAGCAGTTTGGCAGATTATTTTAAAAATCTTAAGTGTTTAAATATATTCGGTTACCATTACCTATACATATTCATAAAAAAACTGAAATAGGTTCCAAAAGTTCAAAGTAAACTTACTGGAAAAACTAAAATGGTCAAAAATTCGATTAACAAGTTTTTTAGTAAAGAAATTTAAGAAAATGATGCGTAAACCTAAAATAAATGTGTAGCAGCAGTAACTACCAGTTCATTTTAAAAAATTAAAAGGAACTAAGTTTTACCTTTTAAATGGATTAAAAAAATTACACGATTAATAGATCCACTAAGAACTAATATTCGACCTTTTTATGTTTTTTTTACTTATTAATCCAAAAATCTAGTAAAGGACTCCAGTAAAAACATCGTCCAAAGATATTCTAAGATATATTCTATGGACGCGATAGTGGCGATATTTTGCTTAATATAACATGGAAAGTCATTGAAACATATTGAAAGTTTTCAGGAAAAAAAATTGATCAACGGATTATAGGAACTTGATATCAGAGAAAGGAAATGCACGTAGATTAGAGAATATGCTTGCTTTGAATTTTAATAATTATTGTATACAGGATGGTATAGGAAACATATTTTTTAAAGATTTTTCCAATGCAGAATTCTCCCTCCCATATGGCAATAAAGATTATTTACTTTCATTGTTTACAAGAGTTCGAATATACTATACAATCAAATTTGTAAACCGACAAATAAAAGATCAACCTTTAAAAAAATAACATCCGAAATATAAAATTTTGCAAAATATGTAATAATTGAAAACAATGATAATAGTAAGAGTTTGAGATTATGGATGTCGATATCATTAGTTTTTATGAAATAATTGAAGGTTTTATTGCACGAAAATTGTTACTTTATTTTAGAATAGAGTAAGCAAGTCTACCTGAGTTTTATTATTGTGTTCGAGTACCCTTATTCTTACTACAAAGATAAACCCTTACAAGGTTTGCAACATGTTTACCAAATGTTAAAATAAATGGAAACTTTCACTTTTTCAATCAAAATAATCTTAACTATTAACTATTTTAACAGAGATAAACTATTGTACATGAAATCAACATATTTCAAGATAAGCAAATAAAGAGCCTTAAACATTGTGTCTTTTCTTTCCCTTTTTAAGTATTTTACCCTTTTACCTGTCCCAATTTAAGCAATCAGGTAATTAATGTTAGTTATTACAACGAAAAGTTTCTTCATTAGTTTCTTCAAAGTTTCTTATTAGAATATTATATGTAATAATCGCAATAAAAGATAATACAAAAATATAAATAATGAATGTGATCAAAACACCCCACGCTTAACCCTCGTAGACACACTTTCGAATAAACATACCCCATTGACCCTCGTATAACGTATTTCTGCTATTGTACCGATGATTTACGACCGCTCACAAAAAAGCGGCAACTGTTATAATACAAGTTAAAAAATAAATTATAAATTAATTAATTATTATAAATATTGATAACACAATTATTGCAATTATTCAAATTAATTCCCGACGAATTCGTAAACTGACTTTGACTTGTTGGGAATTACTGATAATAGAGCATTACCAGCTGCCTCTTCAATATCGCTTGGTAGCTCTTCAGAACTTGAATCATTTATTTTTTTAAAATAAAACTAAAAATATATCAATTTCTCTAAAAGCCTTTCGTCTACGCTTTTTACAAAATGTCAAACTGACAACTAACTTGAAGTAACAGCAACAAACTAATTGGTTTATAAAAGTTGACAGTTACTTGGGACACTTAAACGTCACTCACTAGATTAATACATTATTTTCGAACTTAGTGCAAAAATTCATACAGTTTTCATAAATAAAACCGGCTAAAAAATCAGACGGATTTTGATAAACTTGAATTTTGTTTTATTTTATGGGGTTTCAGAACAAGCAAAACTTTTTATCAAGAATGACATTTTTCACTAAAACTAATAGGTATTTAAACATTTTTCACCTTTAGGATACCCCATCCTTGGACACGCTGTATATTAGTATTAATATAGTAAGTATATTAAATTAAATAAAGATTTGCTAAATTCCTAATGCGGACCTGATAAACAAGATTTAATAGATGTTCTATCACAACGCCCTCCATTAGACAATGCTCACACTAATTTAGGAATAATTTTTTAAGATCCTTTTATATGTGATAAAAGAGTTGCCTAAATTTGTAAAAAAATGGCACCATTTCTGATTTCTTAAAAATTACTTTCAAAGAGCTTTTAAGGAAAAAAACGAATTTATTGTAATTTTTAAAAACACTGACTTATGAGTAGATATATCATCTATTCAAAGAAGAAATATTTTTAAAATTATATCACGTTTAAGTGAGATATTAATCATTTTATGAAATGTAAAAATAGACATATTTCGGAAATTTTTTCTGGATGATTCCTTGTACTCTCAAGCTTCAAAATTCTTTATTGAATAACTTTATATATCTAGTATACTACTGATTTTTTTCAATTTTCATTGCCTTATAGTTTTTGCTAAAAGCTCTTTGAAAGGACGTCGCGTTTGCCTATATTAAATACACTGCCAATGCCCGGCCTTAATCTGGTTTAAATAGGAAACATTTTGCAAACAAAAGACCAAATTAGTAGAGTGGCAAATGAACAATAATTTATTCATCGGAATTGGAAGATACAAAAAGGAAAACAAATAAAAGAGCAAAAAAGCAACTTAAAGGAGCAACCAAACGAGACAAAAAAGAAATAAAATTTGTATATACCATAATTTCGAAAGAAAATAATTTAGAAAGAACAAGAATTGGAAGTGGATCTCGTCAGATTAGGCGATTCTTGAAGGGAAGAGAATTTTTGATCTATATAGTTTAGTACTTGCTTTTGTTCATAATTGTTTATAGAGAATTAAAAAGGTCTCTTTAGATTTGCTGCAAGCAAGGTGATCATTATTGCTAATATACAGTATGATGCAAATGTATAAAATAAATTCATTATTTCATAAACAGACGACTTTTTTAAAAAAAATCTTAAAACACGTCAATTTTAATTTTTGAATGGCCATCAACTGCTATAGATGTGTTGGACATTACGTTATTAGCGATGGCGTAATGACGTCATCGACGATTTTTTAAATACAGACCGAGGTCACGTGACTGCTCATTTGAAAGGTCTCCTTATCGCCTTGGCAAGAATGTGATCTGTAGTAATATCACAAGAGAGTGAGAATAAATTGAAAATAATTCGACAGATTTTAGAAAACTTGTTGCCAGGCAATAGACACGAGAGCCCGAAGGGCTCGAGTGGCTATTGCCAGATGGCAACAAGTTTGAGAAAATGCCTGGAGAATTATTATCTAATTTATCGAACTCTCGTGTGGTATTCGATAGATTATTTTTTGACGTTACAATCAAAATCACTTTTAGAAAATAATTTGACAGATTTTGTTCAAACCTGTTGCCAAATAATTGGAATTGTTTCCAAATCGACGCGCTGCTTATCATGGTATTCTTACATGCACTTTCAATGATTATATATTATTTATTTCATCGACTGATGATTCACTGAAACGTTTGGGATTCATTTTACGAATTTCTTGAAAATTTATGACAGACGCGTCAGATCAAGAAAATACGTTGTCATTTGGTTGTCATTCAATAAAAACAATGTACATTGAATTATTCTCGCTGGAATAATGTAAGTAGATTATTCCCACTATACTAATGTTTTGATTTGCTAGAACGTATATGAATTACTAAAATTGAAAATGTCTATTGGTTTCGAGAAACGTCAAAAAATAATCATTTAAATATTTATTTCTGCAGGGTTAACCAAAATTATGAACTTTGTTAAGTAACATGGAATTACAATAAATATTCATTCACTGAACTGAAATACATTGTTGGTTCCGAAAAAAAATACAGTGATAAAAACAATGCTACATTATAATTTGAAATTAATTATTGTAGTAAGTACTCGGAATTTTTTTTTACAAAAATATTTAAATCAATATTGTCATTGACTCGTCTTTATTCGTCAATGATCTATGAATCTGTCAAATAATAGACGTCAAATTTTTACTCTTCGAGTTTTTTGTCGACATTAATAACAGCATTTACAAAAATGAAACTAACAGAAACAGAACGAATCGAGATTTTAACCATGATTGGTTATGGAGATAGAGTGAGGACGCAAGCACAAGTTCGTAATTTATTTAATGCTAAATACCCCAATCGCGATCCTATTACTAAATCAACAGTAAAAAAATTTAGAGAAACGGGCCATGTTAAAGATCTTCCCAGAAGTGGTAGAACATCAATATCCGAAGCCAAAAAACTGACCGTTGTACTGGCGTTTCAAGAAAATCCTCATACCAGTTCTAGGCAGGTCGCACTAGATAATAATGTACACCAATCAACTGTTGTAAGAGTGCTAAAAAAGGAGAAGTGGCATCCATACAAAGTACATCTGGTCCAGGAGCTGTTAGAAAATGACTTTGATAGAAGAATAGAATTCTTCGAAATCGTTATGGAACAATGTAACAGAGATCCGGGTTTCATGCAAAAGGTACTTTTTTCAGATGAAGCGTCTTTTATGCTGAACGGTCACGTAAATCGCCAGACATGTCGATATTGGGCAAGTAATAATCCATATTGGATGGAAGAGTATATGACACAATATCCCGAGAAGGTGAATGTTTGGGCCGGCATTATAAACAATCAAATTGTAGGGCCATATGTTTTTGAGGTAAACCTAGCTGCTGCTAGTTATCTGGAATTTCTTCAAAATTATCTGTTGTCACAGCGGAATCAGCTATTTCCAAATAGAAATGATTTATGGTACCAACAGGAAGAGGCTCCCCCACACTATGGCGTTGAGGTTCGAAATTATCTTAATACCGTTTTCCCAGGAAGGTGGATATATGTAGAAGGGAGCCTATCGAATGGCCACCAAGGTCTCCAGATTTGACTCCGTTAGACTTTTTTTGTAGGGATATTTAAAGAGCAGAGTATATCAAAATCGACGGAATAATGTAGAAGAGTTGAAGGAGCGAAAATTGCACAAATAACACCTGAAGTCCTCGAAAACGTTAGGAAAGAATTTACTGCTCGCCTTTTTCATCGTATCATTGCTAAAAGTCGGCAATTTGAACATTTGTTGTAATTTAATTGTATTTAAGTAAACATTTATTCCAAGTTAATTGTATTAATAAACGTACAATTTTGGTTAACCCTGTAGAAATAAATATTTTAATGATTACATTGTTGCAAAGGCAATAAGGAGACCTTTCAAATGAGCTGTCACATGACCTCGTTTTGTATTTAAAAAAATCGTCGCTATCACTAATGACGTAATGTCCAACACATCTATAGCAGTTGATGGCCATTCAAAAATTAAAATTGATGTGTTTTAAGATTTTTTTATAAAATTTTTTATAAAAGTCGTCTGTTTTTGAAATAATGAATTTATTTCATACATTTTCATCATACTGTATGTTAAATAGAAAGAAAAATAGAAATGATGAAATCAACCCAAAAACTATGAGAGCATGAACATGAGAGCGAGATGTCTCAAAAAAGCAAGACCATTTAAAACGAGACACGTATGAAAACATTTTAGACAATACTCAGATCACACACATTACCTTTACATGTAGTTTAATTAACCTTATATTTATACCGAAATTAGCCTGATGTTATTAGATGAAAATAAAGTCCGAAACATTGTACCTTCAAAAAAATGCAAACAGTGATTTTCTTTTACGGTGAAATCAAATTTTAAATGGAAGCTTTTACCGGGGACCGGTAGGTAATATATTTATTATTATTATTGATGCTAAAATGCCGATCGACTACATTTATTTGATGGCCACTGACTTTTCTCGTTCTGACACATGACAAGAAATCCCTTTTAACTTAATTTACTTTATGTAGCAACGAGATCAAAAATACCAGATTGAAAAAACTGTCAAAATATATTTGATCGGCGATAAATATTGATTAAAAGTCGAAGTTATGTTCCGATTAACGTGCGCTTAATTATTAATGTGAACAAAAGTAAATTTACTAGCGTGCACTTCGTGTTAAATATCGTGCGAAAGTGCTAAAAACGTAATCAGTTCTGCAATTGTTAAATACACTGCTCACCAATTGAAGTGCATATTACAAAAATCTGTAATTATCTTTTGTCATTGGTTAATAATTAATCAAAATTCGATTTTTCATGAAAAAAAAACAGTTACAATAAAGCAGAAAAAATTGAAAAATGTTAAATCACTTACTGCGCAGGTCATAAAGTCTTTTATGAAAATTAATATCGTGTGGGTCCACCCCTAGCTTGCCTTAGTGCTGTCACTCTATTTAACATGGTCCTTATTAAATTATTAATAAATTGCTGAGGTATGTTTTCCCATATTCTCTGCAAGGCATTGGCGAGCTGTTCTAGGGTTCATTATCCAAAACATAGGATTCATTTAATTTGTCATACGTGCTACTAGTTTTGGTAAGACATAACCATCATAAGGCTAAAATCATTGAAATGGTAGACTTAGCAAAAATACTTCTGATATTAGACTCACATCAACTTACATTATTTGTAAGACATTATTGTTTAATCTTACAGTTTTATTGAACCCTTTTTATTATCATTCTAACTACATTTGTAGAGGGAAAATCCAAAAACTGGAATCGGCTGAAGAGACAAGCTAAGATACCTTAGCTGCCTCTATCTTAGTAAGAAAATACTCCGGATCTCAATGGAAATATTAACAGGGCATTGCCTGTTAAGTCACATGAAGAAACTAGGGTACGTAGATGGAGCCAAAGTGCAGACGAAACCTTAATACACATACTCTCGGATTGCCTTGCAGAATTCTAGGACCAGATACCTACGAAATAGAAAAGAAGAACCTACCTGATTTAAACTCTACTATATCCTAAACTTTCTAAGGAAAACAGGACTAGAAGAGCTGCTATTAGTCTCAGAAAACATCATACACATGGCAAGAAAACAATAGATCCTACAGGTTATCATCCCTACTTTGCCAATGATAAGTATTGAAACATACACATATGTCCAAAAGTTTGAAATAATGGAATATTTCATGTTTTTATTAATTTTTATAAATCATTTTTTTGATATAAATAGTAATAGAGTTTGACAAATTCTTTTTTCTAAAATCGCTTGGAAATGGCTATATTCTCGGATCAATTTCTAACCCCAAAGTACGCTAATCTAGTACAATATTCCGTTGCTAGCCAACGAACTTTCCCGTACTGTACGAGAAAAATATTCCCGGCCTAGGCCTAGAAAAATCTCCCTTGCTACATATTTTCTATAAAAGGGTATATATGTCTCATTTATTACCTTGGTTTATTAGTTTTATTATCAGGTATTTTAATTAAAAGTTTAGATCCCCAATCTTCTACGTCGTTCAATGATCAATAAAGGTTTCAATATGCTCAGGGTCAAAACTTTTGATTTTTTGGGTTTGTAGTTGTCACTTTGACGTTTTAGGAAAGTACACAATTTTAAATACAAAATCGCAATATTGAATGTGATTTCAGAAAAAATAGTATGTGCACCTCGGAGTCAAACCACATTCCCAGACTCCAATTTACATTGTCGTCCGGGAATGTATCGCTTTTACTCCTATAGAGCGGGTCACAGTTATTATGCAGCACTACGTTTATGGACGACGGCGTTGCCATATCGGCATGTTCTTCGAATTTGATTCCAACTGGCGCGGGAATATAACTTGCCATTGTGTTACTGTTATGATTTAAATGCTGACTAAATTATTCATTTGAAAATCGTTTAGTGAGTAATTAAGAATATTTATAATTATGCTTTGAGATAAATTTTACGCGTTTAAAGGAAAATATTGTAAATCCGCTAAAATATATAAATTTTATACGTTTAATTATCACGTATAAAGAAATAAATAAATACGGCGGCCTTACAAAAGACCTTTTTCAAATTATGAAATAATAATATAATAATATAATTAATAATAAAAATATGTCAATAATAATAATAATATATACATAAATTACAAGACGAGTGGTAAAAAAGTCAGCTGTCATCTAAATTTTAAGGGAGAACGATTAACAGAGAAAAGCTAATGAAATCTTGCCGACGTTTCGATGATTTGTCCGGGGATTTTTCTTCTTCTGGCGGGTTATTGTAACAAAAAAAATATAGAATAAGTAAATGAATTAATAATTACATATTTTAACTTGAATTAAAATTAAACTTTAAAAATGACAATAATTAGCAGGGAATAACTAAAATAAATGAAAATTGAATGGAACATTTGAGGGTTAAGAAATATATTACTGATCTTCATCGTCATCCAAGTCTTCATCTTCATCGTCTTCATTTAGATTTATTATTATTGGCTCAATGTCTTCCATTAAATGATCTGTTTGCCACATCTTTTCCTCTGTCTTTTCTATATTTTTTTCATAATTAGACCACTGCATTGGGGTAACTTGCAAATACGCTGTTTTTATAAGCTTTTCCACATCCTCTTTTTTAAAAGTACTATTATTACGAGCCACATATCCTTTCACTTGGCTCCACACCATTTCAATAGGATTTAATTCGCAATGATAAGGTGGTAATCGTAGGACTGTTATATTATGTTCCGTGGCAGGTCGTACTGCTCTCTAAACGCGTTTGCAGTAGCCAATAATTCTGTTTTTAAATCATCATCCTCGAAGTAAATCTCTTTTTCCAGTAGCCAGTACATTATTTGTTCCTTATTCCAAGTTGTCTTTGGAAAAGGTAACTTCGCCGAATGGTATGACGCATTGTCCAACACTACAACATTCTTTGATCCGTTTTTCGGCAAATTAGGGATCAATTGATCTTTAAACTAGACCTCAAAGCCTTCTGCGTCCATTTCGTCGTGGTAATCGTCTGCACCTTTCTTTGCCAGAAAAGTTTTTTCTGCACCCTCAAGAAAACCGTCTTTCCAGCCTGCATGAAGAAGAACAAATCTCGGTCCTCGTTGACTTGGAGCCTTCAGTCCTGTTGTCAGTCCTTTGACAAATGCATCTCGGGCATTTTTTATGGTAGTGTCTTTCCACTCAAAATTTACACTGTGGCCCACATTAATCCATGACTCGTCCAGATATATTACGTTATATCCTTCTTCGCGGAACTTCTTCACTGATCTTAAATATTTGTGCCTCCAGGCGATTATATCAGCTCTTTCTATTAGAATCGAGTCTCTTCCTCTCTTTCCATAAACAAACCCCATATCGTTAGGCAAGCGTCTTAGCGTACTTTTAGAAAAATTTAGTACATTTTCGTTCGAATTTATTTTAGCAAGAACTTTTGCCAGTGTTGGTGGAATATTTTCGGAGTAGAATTCATGCACAGCTTTTCGTATTTGCGATTGGATACCTTCATCGTAGGTGATCAGTCTTGAATTCGACTGGCTGCTGTTCCGTCTTCGTTTTTTTGGCGATGTCAAAGGTCCAGTAGCGGCTTCGCTTTTCAGATTATACACTGTTTTCACACTACGGCCAGTCATTTCAGAAATCAGTTCTATTTTCGCTGTCATTCTTTTGTCATCTTTTGTATTTAACGTATACGTTAAAATATTCAATAAAAGCCTCTTGGTTTGACGATGAAGATTTTCACCTTGTTTAAATTTTTCAAACGGTGCTGCTAACTGCATGGCTGTTGTTTAAATAATGCCCTTTCGTTTATCAGCAGAAACAGATAGGTACCTTTCTATGTTATTACTTACCTGTACATTTACTTACCTCTACATTCCAGGAATATTACATAACGGTTTACGAGGATCAAGGGATCATACAGGTAAAAATAATTAGCATCTTTGTAATTAAATAATATTTTCACTGGCAATAGGATTAGGATTTGTCTGAAAGATTTAGTAGAGACCTAAATAATCCATCAAGTGATCAGGTATATACTGATTACAATCTACATAAATAGATTTGAATTTCATTTTTTAATAATATTTAATATATAGAATACATCTGTTTTGCAAAATTCATAATAAAACGTTTCTACGAAAATAAATTGGCTGAGTTAATTGTGATTCAAGCCGTAACCAAAGCGGCAACAGTGTTGAATATTCGCCCATAAGATTTACATTGGCCTATGCCGGCCAAGCTGCATAATAACTGTGACCCGCTCTATAGATACACAATATACTATTGCAGTCTAAAGTAGAGTGGGTTTACAATATTTTTTGCAATTTAGGATATTGACGATTTTTTTATATTCTGATTCTAATATTCATATTTTTATTTGTATTTTTTTCTGATTCAGTAGAAATTGAATTTAGCAAATTTGCATTGTTTCATTTTAGTGTTCCATTTTAGGAAATATAAGGGGTCCAACAATTTTGTTGAATATATAAAACTGCTGCAATGGTGGATAGCGTTCCTTTACTTATTTTCAATAGTTTTTATTTATATTATTGATCGTTAACCACTTCATTATTTATGACGACTGTTTAAGATAAAAATCCCGCGATAGATTTTCATCTTATCTTCAATTCGCACACACAGATTCGCCTAACGTGAACGTTTACAAAGCAAGAAATTCCATAAATTTTCTTTTATCGCAGCGTTTGATAGGAATCGGGGATTTAGTAAGCAGTAAAATTTCATATAGAAATAGAAAAAAAAAGTAATATGGAATGACGTCATAAAAATGTTCATTATACTAAAAGTATCAAAAAGAAGAAGAATAACGGCGGGACATAATCAGGACATGAATAAAAAGTATGCTGCCAACGAGATAAGGAATCAATTTTGTGTACTAACAACTTTTTTATCGGTTTTCCCGTTTGTTTTATTAATGTACGTGACAGATAATCTAACAAGACAGTGTTGTTTGAAAGAAGAGGTAAATAAAGAATGTTTAACATTGTTTCTGAGAAAACACTAAACAAATAACTTTGAAGAAAAACTTATAAAAAACGATTTAAATCATCCACGTCTCAAATGTGACTAATGGGAAACAACCAAATGAAAAACCCTAGGTCAATGTCACAGAATTTTATAAAGATGAATAAAAATCTTTGCGACTAGTTTCTGCCTAATTTTGAAGCCATCATCAGGCTATTAAAACAGTTATGTTGTATAATGCAAATTATAAAAAAGGAATGAACGTATAGTCTGGTCGAGAAGTCATTTAAATAGGATTTGGGTTACACCGATCCGAAAAATCTGATTTTTGGGTCAATCGATTCGAAATGACAAATATAAAAATGTTCCTGAATATCAAAATACGTTTTAAAAAATTTCCTATTGTTATTAACAATTTAAGATTTTTAAAAATGGGGGTTTACATTTTTACTAATAACTCATGAACTATAATAGCTAGAACAAAAAACTGAACGTATTCTTAAAGGGCAGGAAATTTCCAACAAAAAAGTCCCAACTCCCCGAATTGTAGCTCAATTATTTATAGATCTAAATTAATGTTGAAAATGGCATAAAAAACGGGCGGCGCGTCACCGTCGCAACTACCAAATGACATACATTTTTTTTTTCAATAAGTAAATATTAATAAAAAAAATTTAAAAAATTCTAGCACCAACAGAACATATCAGAGAACAAATTTCTGCAGTAAAAAAAATTTTCCCGTTATTTTTCACATTTCTATCTATTTGTTAATTAAATAATTACATCTTCATTGTTACTAACTTTAAATTCGTTACTGTGAGTAAAATAAAAACACAAGATTTTTTTTAACCCTTGGAATCCTTTATCATAAAGCTACTGAACAAAATTGCATAATAAAATTTTTAAATTTTTAAAAATTGAAATTGTTATTAACAAGCAAAGTAAACAAATGCGATTTTAGATGTGAAAAATTTTTTTGAAAATAAATGTTTACAGTCGTTTTTAATACGCTATAAACAATATAAATCCAATTTTTTTAAAATGTTTGTGACCAATTGTTTAAAAAATTTTTATAAACAAATGGCTTAGGTATTTAACAATTTTTAAAAAAACTTTTTTTGATATTCTATTGTTTATTAAAAACCATGATTTAAAAAAAATGTTTTCTTCAAAAAATTTTCTAATTGTTAATTAACGTTTTTGTTTATTAACAATTGTTTAAATTTAATATTAAGAAATGAAAAAAATCCTTAAAATCATAATTTTCTCTTCTCGAATTTAAAGTTAGTAACAATGAAGATGTAATTTTTTAATTAACAAATGGATAGAAATGTGAAAAATAACGGAAAAAATTTTTTGACTGCAGAAATTTGTTCTCTGATATGTTTTGTTAGTGCTAGAATTTTTTAAATTTTTTTTATAAATAATTACTTATTGAAAAAAAATAATTTGTCATTTGGTAGTTGCGACGGTGACGCGCCGCCCATTTTTATGCCATTTTCAACATTAATTTAGACCTATAAATAATTGAGCTACCATTTGGGGACTTTTTTGTTGGAAATTTCCTGCCCTTTAAGAATCCGTTCAGTTTTTTCTTCTAGCTATTATAGTTTATGAGTTATTAGTAAAAATGTAAACCCCCTTTTTTAAAAATTTTAAATTGTTAATAACAATAGGAAATTTTTTAAAACGGATTTTGATATTTAGGAACATTTTTATATATTTGTCATTTCGAATCGATTGACACCAAAATCAGATTTTTCGGATCGGTGTAACCCAAATCCGATTTAAATGACTTCTCGACCAGACTAATACCTTGATGTAAAAATAAATACAAATTTAATGTTCAGTCAAAACACTGGCGGTTTGTTTTGCAAACTGCACTCTTGTTACAGAGTGAGTCATTTTGTCAATCGTTTTACAAATAACTATTGTAACACTGAAAACAGTGTTACTTTGTGACAGTGGTTTAAAAACTTTTTTATCGCGCTTACTGTTACTGTTTAGACTGACTGACAAGTCGTGTGACATTTGATTGACAAGCCAAATTCCCATTTTCGAATAATCCTTAGCTTTATTCGGGTTTCGTTTTTCGAAAGGTTTGAGAACGATTTGCTGACTGCGCACACCTGGATGTGCAGTAAACTAAATCCAAGGACTATTTATGTACGGTTTGAAAACTATCAACAAAAGAAAAAACCCGAACGGCTTATTTTTTAATACCTGATACAAAAAGTAAAACCGAAAACAGTCAGAAATAAAACCCGAACACCAAACTAAAATTATAGAATGGTTCGAAAATCATACAAGAAAAACCCGAACACAGGATTTTTTAGTGCGCAGAATCCTGACAGCTTGAAAACAGTAATCAAGTAAACCCGAACAAAGCTATAATGTTAATTCTAAAGAGAACACAGAATAATTTCAACAAAAAATATAAATGTAAAGTAAATTTTATGATCTAACAGCTTGTCAGCTGCCAAATTCAAATGTGTAATACCAGCATCAACTAATTAAGATTAAAATATCTAATTGCAATTAATTTTATTTTTTTGTGAAAAATGTTACTGGACGTGAATTATAAAAATAGTTTTACAATATACCATTTTACCATTGTCTCTTTATTTTAAACGACCAATACTTGAGTTTGCGAGATTTTAAAAAGTAAAGCTGTTAACCCTGAAATAGCACTTTGAGAATATCTCTCCCGGCTTCCATGAATGCTTAGTCAAGCGTCTTGATACCTCCACTTCGGGCTGAATTTATATGGTTCGTATTTGATCTGATTATGCTTACGCAATCTTTAATGCTGAATTGCATTAGCTACAGTCTATTTGTACCGTGCCGCAAACCAACGTGAACATTTCTCTCAAATAGGGACGATTTAAGTATGTTTATAAAAGTATATTTCTTTTTTTAATAAAAAGGTTAATTTTGGGGCATATAGCCCCAAAGTTGGAAAATGGTCAAACCTGATTGGAAACGATTTGTGCGGTTTCGATACATGAGATTGTGATGAATAATACACCCTGTATATTATCTGATATTTAATAATTAAATTAATAATAAGTAAAAAATCAAAGGTTTGTTTAAAAGGCGACCCTATGGAGTTAGGTCATGTACGGTAAACAACATTGTATTATCAAGTTTACTTTACCAGTTACTTTACCAGTTTATGTTTTGAGGATTCGGCTATATGATTAAAAATACATATTTAAATTATATGAATTATAAGAATATACCAGTGATTTAATTATATATTATATATGTTAAAATCTAAGTGAGTTATCAAAATACCACGATCCATCTAGAAGACAACCCAAGTTACACCACAGGAGGGTGCAAGTAGAAGTATTTTTTTATTTTTAAATTTATGATAAAATGTTTTTTCAATTTTGTCCAAGAAAAAACAATGGAAAGTCGAAAAAAGATGTGTTGGGCTACGATTATTTTGATTGGAACAAAATAATTTGTTTCTGGTTAGTTAGTCGTACAAAAAGAAATAAATAGGCATGGATATTAACGAAGTAATTACATTTGTGTATTTATTAAGCTTACTTTCAACAACTTTGCATAAGTAATCAAATTTAGATTGTGTCATTTTAGTATATTCAAAATAATTTTTATCCTTTCTCCTTAGTTCTTTATAGGATTTCCCAAATTGTTCACTGTCGAAACTTGAATGATACGGATGCGGATAGTAGTAAAAGATTACCCAGTCCACTCATGAGATGGTAGTGGGAACATAAAAAGAAATAACTTGAGAAGATGATCAAAAATTCCCAGAAATAGCGCCACCAGCTTATAAATCCGCGAGATTTAAGCTGGAAAACCCCGATTTTCTATTTCCGTACGCTCTGTTACTATCCAGAACAAAAAAACCACCCAAACACACAATTAAAAAAACTAACGTCCTATAAATCCCTAAGGAACTTAATTATAAAGCAAGAATATTAAATCCTATAGGTAGATGTTATTGGTAACCATAAACCTTGCTGAAAGTAATAACTTTTATGTAAGTACAATAATGAATAATAGGAGAGTATTAGTTTAATGTTTAAGTTTATTCCAGAATATTATTCTTATAGTTTATTCGTGAAGTTTTTACAATTTAAAATAATTAACGATATGTATCAATTATAGTAAGAAACTATAAATATAAGGTCCGGCAAACCTCTGTCTTAGTTCTATAACTCTTATTGTATATAACTTACACATTTATTTATAAGGTATATTATGTAAAGGGTAATAAAAATCGAACATTTTAAAATTATATTAATATATACAGGGTTAGTAAACTAGGCAATTGACTTATTTTTTTTCAAATGGAACGCCAACATTTTTTCTGCATTTTTAAAATCGAAATGGTTAGTACTATACATTCCCAAATTTTTTTTGTAAAACTTCCAGCCATCTCGGAGAAAACCACCTTTTTCCAAAAAAAATTGAATTTTCACATTATTTTTTAAAAAACCGCAACTTTATGGGATTTGAAGATAAAGCTTGTTACGTTTTTATTTCGCAAGGTAACGCCAAGAATGTATTGAATTGTCCTCGTATGTATTTTGACCTTCAGCGGTCGCCCGATTGTTTCAATAGATTTTTATTGTGTTCTTTCGATAGATTATTGTCTGTAAAAGTGTAGTTTCGTATCCAGGAATTCGGGTTCTTTAATTAGGTATGGTACTTTACTATGAACGGAGCAAGTTGTTAGAACTAGGTACCAGTGCGCTGGCATATATTGCCATTTTTTTGGTTTAAGTAAATTATAGTTTTTGATTTATGTTTTTTGGTGAGAGAATATAAAATGGGTGTATCGTGTACTGAGCTTCTCTTTTTGGTGGTGTAGTTTTATCAGACGGTCATTATTTTGGGGTAATTCGTGGCTTTCAGCCAACCGTATTGGGAGATATCCTCAAAGTATTTTTAGGGTTGAGAGTGTCTGGATAGCTGTTGTTCTTCGTTATTTTGACTTCACCTCAAAACCCTCGCTCAGCGGAATATTTTGGAGACCGTAGCAGTGTAAGCTGACCCCGAGAAGAAGCATTTTCAACTGTAAAATTAAAAGCAAGCCACCCAGTATTTAATAAACCCCGACCAACTGGTAAGAATTGCATTATATTTCATTATAGTATTTTTTCCACTGTACAAATTTACCTTCTAGTTGTAATTTTATTCAAGTATGGTAATTCAATCACGGGGGGGGACATTTTTGGTTATTTAAATAATTTAAATTGGCAAGATATCCATTAACAAACGTTTTTAACAGGGTTTTTTATTTGGTGTATAATTGCTGTTGTGTATCTACTTCTTCCCTGGTGCAACCTGTTTCGCACCATTGCGTTGGCCTGATCCAGGGCCGGACTGAGATCTATCATAGGGACTTTTATTGGACCCATAGGCGTCTAAGACAACGGCGCAGGGAAACATCCGCACCTGCTAATATTCAAGCGTTGACGTAACCAAACGGTAACCTTTATTCGAACATTTATTGGACTTTTGCGCACTTAGATTGTAAGTAGAATTTGTGTATTTGTTGATTATACGAAATTGTTATAATATAGCGGAAAATATACCAGGTTGTTTCCTTTTATTTCCTTAGGAACATCCCCTAACGAAAGTACCTTCCACCAACTCTGAAATTTAATGATTTGATGAATCGTTGTTTCTTTGTATTTACTGCGGAATATTTAGCCCAGTATCCCCTTGACAGGTTAGGGGATACGATCTGGCTTCAGTGCTATTGGGTGACCTGTCTGGCGCCCTATAAAATTAATACATATATATATTTTGTTTTTAAGTCGAACCATCCCTCCTACGACTTGAGTTAGCCCTGGCATTCTCTATGCATACCAAATAAATAATAACTTTAAAATTCTTGTCAAATAAATATAAAAGTGGTAGCAAGCTTTCAAATTACCAATATACGAAGACAAAGGACTGAAGAATTCTTTTAAACTTAAACCAAAAAAATATTTTTAGTACCATTTTCTATGTAACGCTAAGCTCACATTAGAAGAGTTATTCTTGGTCTTTATATAGGCTCATAACCATACTCTAATCTCTGCGTTTTGGTCTCTAACCAAAAATTACTTTCCTTATTGGTTAGTTTTGGCATTTGGGGTGCTTCAACCCCCTTTAATTTTTCATGTACTCATATAATTAAATTTTAGTGAGCTTAATGCTCTCTTTTTTACTTATCTGTCTTTTCATTTCTTTTTCATTGTCCACATCTTCTCTCTTTGTATAATTTAATACTTTATCTTGGTTTTAACTATCAGTTTATATATGTATATGCATTATTTGTTATAATTTCAATGTTACACCATCAACTGCAATCTTACAATCTTCTTGAATATATTTAACCTTTTACTTTGTAACTTTTATATGTAAGGAATTGTACTTACTAATTTCTGATCTGTTTGTAATGTTTCTTCTTTGTAGCCTGATGATGGCCGTATTGTAGGCCGAAACTAGTAGCGCTTTAGATTTTCAACATTTACAATAATAAAGATTGTGACATTGACATTGGTTTTCCCTTTCTTTATCCATGAAAAAAGTTAAAAAGTTTTCATATTAGTCTAACTCACTCAATATTACTTACTCAATTATGTAAATATTCCAAATTAGTTTCTATCTGCATACTTTACGAGCACCTGACCTATTAATTACTTTTGTCTTCGGTTCGATAATGTTTGGTATACAAGTAGATAGGTAGGTAGTTGCTGTGTTCGATTTCAGTATGAACATGCCAAGAGAGCGACCTAATATTAAAGGTAGACATGATACATCGTGGGCGTCAATAACGTTGTTGCCGGTGCATATAGGTCCCCATTATTTACCATGGAATCAAACTACACGGCCTTTGTACACATATATGTAAAGCAGCTTGAATCTACTAAATATACATCTCGATGTAAAAACAAACTTAAAAATATCATTTAGTATAAGTAGTTAAGTTTTTTTTTTAAATTAATTAAAAGTTTTAACAATAAACAATTAAACTCTAATTCTAGCGAAAAGGCCGTCATTGCATTTAAAAAACGCGTATTTGCGAATAAATAGTGAAAGTTTAATTCAACCGTTTAGTTGTTTATTGTTCTTAATAAGATGGACTTTCACATAGTAAGGGTTGGTACAATAAATTTTAAAAGTTATTAGTTTAAGTTATTAGTCCCCAATCTTGGGGTTGTATGTTAGGGGTGATAAATACATCTGCGACCTATAAAATCTATTGTGACTCTTCTGGCCGTAGGTCTTATATTATTTCAGACTTATAGCAGCTGTTCTATTCCTATTTTCCTGAGAAAGTTTAAGAAATGGTCTGGTTGGTAGGTATTTGGATCCTAGAATTCTGCAAGCCAGGGTATTCCGAGAGTATATATCAATAAAGGTTTCGTCCTATTTCTCACGAAGTCTGCACTTTTCTTCATCTGCTAGCCCTAGTTTCGTCATGTGACTTCTCAGCTTGTCTCAGTCCTTCCAGCTGATACCAGTACTTGGGTTTTTCCCTCTCCATTTCTTTTCTCAGTTTTTTTCAAGATTGCGCCACTGCTGATCCCACAAGATTGTTCTGTTTCCAGAACAGAAATCAATGTTAATACAAAAGCAACTTTTTCCATAATATTAAAGATAATATATGATTTTAGTGATATAAGTATGTAACTGGTAATAATTTTCTATTATATTATATTTTTAAAGATGTATATAATGTAAAATAGTTTAAAATTGATTTAATCAGTATATTTTTAACTAATTAATGTTATTTGATGTTAGAAAATTATTTAAATTATATCTAGTTTCATAAACATTAGCAATCATATATCTTATACTGTTTCGATTAAAAATATATCATTTTTAGATATACACATAATAAAATAAGTTTGTCTTATGTATTTGTAAGTAAATTTTAACATAGAAATAATTTGTATTGTGTAATCTTAACAATATTATTTATTTTGTACTTAAACAGTATATAAACTTACTATAAATTTCTAGAAATTAATTATGTAATGTATTCTAGAAAGTTCCACAGTGGACAGTGTTAGTATGTCTAGTTGTATATAGGGAAGACAGATATGCAGAGTGTTCTAGCACATGATTAGCCTCCCCGAAACCTCTAGGAAACTTCTGGAAGCTTTGAAATGTATAAAAAGACTTGAGAAGAGGTTGTTAAGTCAGTCAATTTTGATCAGTATATTATTGGAGGTCAGTCAATCACGGGAGATTAGTCTAACAAGATCAGTCAATCATAAGCAGTCATTAATAGTTCTTTTTATTAGTGATTCAATATATCGGATAAGCAAATTACTATATTAAATATGTTTTTTATAATAAATTTGTAGTTATAATTAATCAATTTTTCATTTAAGTACCTAACAATCCAACCAAAAACTTGCAGAATATAACCCCCTGAAAAATTGAAGATTAGCAACATTTAAATATCAAATATCTATAAATCAATTAATTAAACTATAAATAATTGTTAAAATCATAATATTCGTTACAATATAATAAGGAATGTGGTTTATCTACCATAAACTTAACAAAAGGAAATGATAATTGTCCTTATACATTCAATTTAAATTGTTGGCTTTATTTTATTGTCTTTTTAGTAATTTAGGTATATCGATGGCTTATTTGCAATAGGACGTAACCCCACTTAGGTAAATTTTTCAGGAAATAAGAAAAACTAATAAGTATAAAAAAATTTAAATATTTTGAAAATTTTGAAGTAGGAATATTAGGAGGGTTTTAATTTTTATATTAAGTTGGTAATTTTATATTTTCGATATCCCGAAGAATATTATGTGTGATAAGACATATTGTTTTATTAAAAATTATATTTTTCGTGGGTTACGTCGAATGCTAAATCTACTAATAGGCGATTTTGATTGGTCATAGGTTTATGAAATATTAAAAATAAAAGCAGGCTAGTTTTCTTAACGTAATGGCGCGATAATCCAATATCTGAAAAAAATGTGGTTTACGTCCTATTGCAAAGAAGCCATCAATATTTTAATAAATATCGAGATAATTAATAAAAAATCTTTACAATTGTAATCACCATGCATTATTAATTTTTCACCATATTTCACTATATTATATTATTTAAGTATCTATTTAAAGTAGTGAAATTTTCTTAAAAAAGTTATGCGACAGTCTTGGAACACCTTTAACTTTAGTAATTTGAACGCTTTTCATCTCGATGTGCAATTTGGTTCATAAAAGTTTTGTAACAAATGGGAAACTTCTTTAGTGTGCATTTCTGTTGGATTTACTTTACTTTTGCCCGAAACTTGTTTGAATACAAATGCATCTATCAAATTCAGGGATTCGTTGAAATATTGAGTTTATTTGTAGATTTAAAAATACTTTCGTGACGTTTTTTAATATGTTTTCAACACAGTTTATTTATCACGAGTGAAAATTTCATATATTAAATTCGCATATCTTGTTGACGTAAAATATTACTCCTTACGGTATTGTCAAATTATTGATTTACGTAGAAACAACGGTTAATTTATGCATTGTGAGTTTAACCGAGGACAATTATAATTAAAAGCGTATTCAAATTTCGCTATTTTCTGAAAACATAAATTATCGAAGTCATTTGAAGCAGATTATCACTTTTAATTACGAAAATAGAATGTTTTTTATTTAGACCATAGTAAATTCTCAGTGTTGGAGCTGTGGTCTATGCATCAGTAAACTGCAGCCAGATAAACTATCCATAATATTTAAACAGAGATCTTTGTCTAATTAAACATCACTACAAGAACAAATCCATAAAAATAGTTTCCGATAGCCAGGTGGCAGTGGAATCAAACTGATAGCAGGTTACTCTGGAATAAACACGAAGACGAAGTAATACACAAAGCAACCAAGGCCCTCATGGTGTGCAGGAACATTGCAGGAAAGAACTGGGGATGCAACCCACGTATTCTGCAATGGATGTACACAGCAATAGTGAGACCAATAATCACATATGGGGCAGTGGCTTGGGGAGCAAGGGCTAATCTGAGTACGACGAGGAAAAATCTCTCGAAGATTCAAAGACTAGCCTGTTCATGTATCACTGGAGCAATGGGAACTTGCCCCACTGCTGCAATGGAGGTGATTTTAAACTTGACCCCACTGCACATTCTGTTAGAAAGTGTAAGGAAGAAAACGATATATAGAATGATCAAAGAAGGAATTATCAGGGAAAAACCTCGATCACTTCATTTTGATCAAACTTGGGAAAGATGATATGCCAAAAAAATTCAACTTTTTAAGAAAACTCATCACAAAGTTGAGTAATAAATTTGAATGGGATGAAGACACCATACAGAATTTAAATCAGAATACCATAAAGTGGTATACGGACGGTTCCAAGCTAGACGAGGGAACTGGGATAGGAGTTTTTGGACCGAGAGCCAAATACTCAGAAAGCTTGACCATAACGTACTAGCGAACGGAGGGGTGTTTTGCGATACCATACGGTATCTGTAGGCGCTAATGGGTCAAAAACTTCGAATTGTCGAAAAATTTCGAATTAATGGAGTTCTTAATTAGTAATTCTTTTAAATTGCATTACTGCAGCGAAAAGTGCATCGTTTTAAGTGTTGGAGAACACTTCTTTTAACCCAGCCCCTATACTAATGTTTCCGAGATTGTTGACAGTCTGGTTTTGTCAAAATTTATCGTCGCATATACCCCGTACCAAAAACAACTTGTCTTTTTGCCGATCGTATTACTTAAAGGCATTCCCCCATTTCCTTAACAACTCTCCAGAGAGAGGATGGTGCATTTTATACTCTTGTTCACTAACAACCCGTCTACATTAACGTCTCGCATTTTCTACGCTTCTCCATCCCTCCACTCTCTATACACATACTCGAAAAAACATCTATACCGATGATTTAAAATAATGACAAACTCAAGTTCATTCAAGTGGTTCGAAAAAATAGAGAAATAACAATTTAATAATGTACAGGCGTTCTTCTTTCAGACGATACTTTTAGTGTAATGAAAGTATATTTTGCGTCACCGTCTTTTGCTTCATTTGTCGGTGTTAGCTTTTATCGGCATTATTTTTTCTACATTATATTAAATTACAACTTTCTGTTTTCTCATTAATAAATATTTTTATATTGGAACTTGTCGAAAATGGAAATTTGAAGAGATTTGAAGAGATAACCTCAAAATTTGGGTAAAAAATTCAAAAAACCAAATTGACTGTACTATCCCTTACTTTTTGGAAGTCCATCTTATTAGGAATAATAAAAAACTCTTCGTTTTAACAAAACTTCCAATATTTATTTAAAAAATTGCTTTTTTAACCTTAATGAGAACGAAGAGTTTTTTATTATTCCTAATCAAAAAACCAAGTTTTTGGTTTTTTATTTATATCTTTTTCAAAATTTGATAATAAGTTGATAATAAGTTACAAAAAAAATAATCCTTAAACAGTTATTTCAAACGATATAGATAAATATAAATTTAGATAAAAAAGAAAAATACGTGAACAGTAAACTTGATATATAACAATAAAACTTATACCAGTTGACGATCCTTCGCCGTACCTTGGGGTCGCTACGGCACTGTCTAGGGTGGTTCAAAATGTCTAGGGATGATCAAGAGTTAAGGGATGATCAATTCTTACAGATGATCAAGTTGTTTAGGTTTAATTACTTCCCAAGTTGTAGAGATGATCCAGATAAAAATGTTCATGCTTAAGAGATCTTCAAATTAAGAAAATGCTTCAAGTTTACAAGATGCTTCAAGTTTAAGAGATCTTCAAGTTTACAAGATTCTTCAAGTTTAAAAGATGAGATGTTCAAGTTAAGAAGATGTTAAAGTTTACGAGCTGTTCAAGTTTAAGAGGTCTTCACGTTTACAAGATGCTTCAAATTTACTGTATAATTATTCCATCTTTCTGAAAATTACCAGTGTCAAACACGTATTACATTTACCTTTTCGGGCACAAAAAGTACAAATCAGCATAGTCCGAAATCTACAGTTACAATTACAAAAGATACATTCTTACATTAAATTTACTTTATAACAACCTTACATATTAATCAAAATTTCAGAAATGTACTTTCACTAGCTATTTTATAAAAAATGATCATTAATACTTTTAAATTACCATAAAAAGATTCTCATCTGATATAATATAACTTTCGATGTTTTATAAATATTTAAAAAAAAGGAATTATAAAATCGGAAAAAAACATACCTGTATATGACAGCAAACCAATAGAAGAAATGAGACTGGAGATAAATTAAAACCCTTGAACCCTATAATGGCAACTCATTAGCACACCTCGTAGTGTAGCTACTTTGAACTTCCAATTATAATTATAGAGACCGTATTCATTATTTTATTATTGAGAATTCTTTCGGAGCTATGGAGCTCGCGGTACTAATTTAATTACCTACATATTTAGGAGACCAGGTACTTAAAATGTTAACAGGTACTGTTACAGGTTGTTTTAAAATTACAATCATTTGACTAAATTAACGCTACTATATTAATGCTAGTCTTAAGATACCATTTTTTTAACAAAAAAATTGTAAAATTATATTTCTTAGATCTATAATATTAATTGAACCTGAACTCTTACTTTTTTATAATGTGTCAAGTAAAAAAATAAATATTTTTAATTATTAAACCGGTTTTACTAAACTTTTATAATTAAAAGTTAAATCATATATGTAATAAAACGTATCAATATACCCTTATTGATTTATATATCTGCCTTTTTGATCATGAATTGTATTGCTGAAAATAAAACTGAAATACACAACTAATGAGTTTCTACTGTGTGATTACCACTGTGTTCTTCTTTTTAATCGATTATGAAACTTCACGAAACATGAAACTTTCGAGATTAACCCACAAAGATTAAATGACAAATCGTTTTGGTTTTTAGTAATTTGTTATAATAAAAAGTTTTTGACGGCTGTTTTAACAGCCAGCAATCAATAGATATGCATTATAGTAGTGCAATAATTTGTTAATTATTAATCCTTCCTTGGCTGAGTATAATTTTTAATTTTATATATTTAAAAAGTCTTATGTCTATAGTCTGGATATATCTGGCATTTACGACCATATAAAGGGTGTCTAACGACGTTTTGACTATCCAAATTCCCGAAAACTGTACGAAATTTGGAGTCAGTCGAAACTGATGCTTACTTATATACCTTGTTCAGTATAAATATGATTGCACGTCATCAAAGTGAACAAATTGGTAAATATAGAAATTTGTATGCCGCAAGTTATTACAAAAGATAAATAAATGCTTTAGGAAAGGTTTCGTAATTGATTTTATATCAAATACAACTCGTGAGCTTATAAAATATAAACTTCAAACAAACCAAACTAATGCTAAACATTTTGTAAGTTGGAAAAATTACGCTCTGTTGCCGCATTCAAAAATGGTGTGGTATTGTAGTCCAATAAAAAGAAGAATGTTAGAGAAACTTCGTTTGACATTTTCTAAATTCTAATACTATTTTAAATGCTTGGCAACATAGTCCCATTCTGACAGCTGTGACGTGCAACCAGATTTATACTGGACAAGATATATTTATTAAGTATAAAATAATGACTTTCCTGTCATTTCGGGTCACGTGACCCCTACATAATTTTTTAAAAGGGACAACTGGTATATTAAAATTTTGGATATATCATTCAAAAACAAATTCAACGATACCAAAACTTGTGCAGTGATAATAATGAGGACAATCAAAGAGCATACGTATAAATGAATGAAGAAAAAACACGAAATTAATGTCACAGAATTTAACAGCGACTAGTTTCGGCCTTTTAGGAGGCCATTATCAGGCTTAAACTGAGTTATGTGTCAAAGTAAGTTCAAAGAACCATATTCTAATTTCTACTCTAAGCTAATACTACATGCAATGTCCGACCTGACTGGGTCGAACTAGGCACATGCCTCTTTATCCTGCAGTTCGGTGAACCTTTGCACTTACTGCAAAACTTTTCCAGATGTCTGAACATACACCGTTAGTCTTCTTTCGTTCTTCCCTCTTGTTTTTAACGCCTTGCATTGAAAATCTCCAGTTGTTGTTTGGAGACTCTGAGCAAGGAAGCTTTATGGCTTCAAACTTTGTTCTGTTAATATTTTCCTTTAGTTTTTACCTCAAATTTGTTGCATCATTGTATTTTCTGCAGTACAAAACCGTGTGTTCTGGTATCCCTCTCTATCACCATATTCGCAAAGATCACTTTTCGACAGATGGAATATTTTTAGGTCGGATAGGGACCATGGCCTGTGAGAAAGTGGACCAGCCCAGGAGTTGGGTCCAAGTGCTCTGGAATTTCATCTAGATTTGGTAGCCACTCATTTTGCCTTCTTGCTGTTGCTGAATTGTTCCACATTATTTGATGCCTTTTAATTTCATTTCTGATTTCGTGTTTACGGTTTGTTCTAGTGCACAGTACGTCCTCGACTTTTTCTTGACTCTCTTTCTTACCTTAATACATTGCTGCTTTTTGCTTTAGCTTTAGTTGCAGAGGGAGCACCGTCATTAGCGTTGTTAGTACAATCGTAGGTGTAGTACTGAAGGCTCCAGTTATTCTTATCAAGAAGCCTCTTTGGGTCCTGTCCACTTTCTTTTTGTTCTTTATATTCTTAAGTCTAGATGCGCAAGTGCTAGCAGGATAGTCAACCATGTAACAAATAATTAATTATGCAACTAAGCAAATGTTTTCGAAAAATACAGCATTCAAATTTCGGACACGTTACTTGTTAATATGTCAAAAATAGCATGTTATCAGAGACAACCAAAGATACGGTCAAGTACATGAGCATTTTTGTTCGATTGTCCAATAAAATAGTCCTGCTAGCTCTATCCTTGTTTAGTTCAAAAGTTTATGAAATGTCACATCTCTGTCATATTTTTGGAAAGTTAGCGCAGATGGCACTAGGAGCATGGTATTTTTGACACAACGGCAAACCTTAGAACATAAAGTTTGTTTGATATTCTGTGGTAAATGTGAAATGTGACGTGTCAACTGCCAAAGTATTCAGTCGCCATTATTGTTTTGACGAGTTGTATCTTAGACAAAGTTGTATTAACTGTGTTTTTTGTGGCGGTTTTGGAATAAGTTCAATAATTTGAGTTCTTATTTATAAACTGTGTAACAGTGGTTTGTAGAACAATTATTTTAGACTTTTGTTTAGTGATTAGTTTGTGTGTAACGATAGTTAAAAAACGATGTGTTTTTTATGCATTCTTTTAGGCTATATCTTGCCATTTCTTTGAAAAGTTAAGAACCACTTCCATATTCCACGTTCGGTATGTTTTCATTGCTCCTGTAATTTGTCCAATAGGCCATATATTATGTCGAGGACCACAATAATGTTTATGTATATGATAAGTTTAATATATTGTTTACATCATTTGTTTCATATAAAACCACATTTTGTATTTTTCAATACAGTATTTTTTTTAGTTTTGTATTTAATTTTTAATGAAAGAAATAAGAAAATAAACGAAAAAGGCTTTTCCCGCGCTTTTTTAAATTTCCTGAGAAGCGCGAGCGCCATCTCAACTCACTTTCCGGTTCTTGTGGACCAATTCATTACTGTAGAACAAAAATTTAACATGTACTTGGGCGTCTCTTGGTTGTCTCTGATGTTATTAGAGTTTTTATTTAAAATTGGCGTTACTGACAGTTTATTATCAATAACATTTCGTTTAATCTGAATTTTTAGTTATTGGACAATTGAACTTTTTTTTAGTCAACGTTATTCCCATCTAAATTTTAATTTTTATAAAGGTTTAATCAGTATCTTTATCAATTCAAACAAATTATTGAGATTACTTGATTCTTTTATAAAAAAATGAAAATTGAAATATTTGAATAGAAGTATTATTCTTTTACTAGGCTAATTTGGGATGCTTTTAGCGAGAGGCATTGTATTGTTTTGATTCGTTTGTTAGAGTTAATGATATATTTTTTGAACGTAATGTTTTTGGGAAAATGAAAATATAACAATGAATTCCCGAGAGTGTCAGGCTTTGTTTCAGCTTTATCCCGATATTATGACAAAGATCGATTAGAATACGATGAAAGGAACAGAAAAGTTTTTTTGAGGAGACAGCCCTTATCGGCTAATTATATATTAAACATTACCAGAAGTGTAGATAACGTATAGTTCTTTCCACGGTCTTATAAACTAAGTAGTGTACATAGTAGACCAAGTATTAAGACATAACAATATTAAAGCTTAGATGTGATTAGCCCTAAAGGATTATCCTGGATAAATTTATTTATCTCTTAGATAAGAAACTATACATCTTGTTATTTACCACAAATGTCTAGTATTTGAATTTCATTCTAGTACTTAGTCTAGTATTAGTTTTTAAATATTTTAAATCAAACTAACCTCTACTATAATAAGAATGTTAAAGTATGATTTAAGTAATGTTACTATATGATATGATAGAGAATATAGTAGAGGATAGTTTTTAAATAGATTTCACTATTGTCTTTTAAAGTAGCTAATGGTTAAATAATTAAAGAAAGGTATAAAAAGAATTAACACCAACTAAGTAAAGAGGAAACCTTATTTTCTAAAGGAAATCTTAGTTTGTAAGTTTGGAATCTTTTTTGGTAAAATTCTGTTAAATTTTTTCTATTGCCTTAATAAATTTATTATTAGCAATAGTTGCCCGTGTGCAACCTCACCTTAAAAAAGGTTCCAAGAATATTCTCTTCAACCATTGCCCCATCTTACTATTATCAGCAAAGTCATGAAAAGCATAATTAACTCCAAACTCCCAAAATACCTGAAGAAATATCTGGAGTTTATCCATTACAGACAGTATGGATTCTGCAGAAGTCTTGCCATGGCAGATCTTATAACCTCCGTAACCTATTGGTGGAACAAATTCATCGAGGTTCATGGCGAATCCTACATCGTGTGCCTTGACATTTCCAAAGCTTTTGACCAAGTCTAGCACGCAGCCCTACTAAACAAACTTCTTTCCTATGGACTCCCCTCTAAACTGTATGTTTGCATTGAAACCTTCCTAACTAACCGTCAAATCTGTGTAGTTGTAAATGGTAATTCTTCCAATCATTATTCAATTAATGCTGCTGTCCCTCAAGGTTCAGTTCTTGCCCCACCCCTCTTTCTTCTTTACATAAATGATCTTCTTACCTTTGCTTCCAACTACAAACACTCGTATGCAGACGATAGCACTCTACATGGCAGCATTAAATTGGCAAAAAAAAACAATAAAGACGAAATATCACTAAGAAAACTTTGGCACATATTTCCCTTAACCAAGACTTAAAGTCAATCCGGAACCTGACACCCTGTTCCTGACAGTTCAACACTTCGAAAACGCAACTCTGCATACTATCAAAAAAAGGCTAACATTCCTTCGGCGATCATCTTGGATGGAATCAAGATTCAGAACAGCACCTCATTCGAAGGCATGTCTTTCTATCGCGAACTGAACTGGCACAAGTACGTGACTTCAATTGTTACTTCCGCTGCCAAAAAACTAGATTTTCTTTTGTATCCTATAAATATTTCTCTTCCATGTATCTCTACACCCTTTACGTGTTTCAAGTCCAGCAAACCTCGAGTATTGTTTCCATATTTGGGGAGCTGTGTCTCCCACAACTCATAAAATCCTAGATTATATCCAGAAAAAAGCCTTTTGCCTTATAAATTACCTCCATATTATCTCTAGGCTCTCTCCACAATCCCACCGCAGATCTATAGGTGACCTCTGTCCTTTCTACCGCGCTATTTTCACGGCTTCTGCTCCAAAGAACTTTAATCCCTGATCTTAAAACTACAGAAAGGCCCACAAGGATTTGGTCTCATATGTATCCTTTTACCATTCAGCTCGAAACACCTCAAGATGAACATTTCAAAAGATCCTTCATCCCTAGAGTGCCCACAATGTGGAGTTCTTTGCCAGCTCATGATTTTCCTTACCCTCTCAATCCCCAGTCCTTTAAATACCTTATTAATCAACTCCCCCAACTTGGACTTTTCGAGGCGTCCAAGGTGCAATATGAAAAAATAAAAAATGTTAATGGGTCAAAAAATGTATTAGATCTACAATATTTTTGCTAATATTAGTCAGGAAAATATATATCTGTAATCATATTGTTTTTTAACGTTTGTTTAACTGGAAAAAGTGTTATGGGAGAGCTTATCTAGATCTTTTTTGAAGTCCGAGCTAAAAATTTAGGTCATCAAACTGAAAAATGTAGGTCATTAAATTATTCGAGGTGGTAAATAACGGATACCCTAGGCTAAAACAAGAAATAAAAAATAAATCAATTATAAAACAGTCTTAACGTATCCTACAATTACCGGTTGCTGTGTAATATGATGCTACCATGTTTATAAATCCGTGACTCTGGATTAAACATGAACTCCTAGCTGTCCATCCCTTTAGTCAATTAATTGTATCAATTATTCATAACCACCGTGCTAGATGTTTCACGTGCACTATACATAAATTCTCTTGGCAGTTGATATTAAACATATTCGAAAAAATGTTAGATATTAAATACAACAAAAATAAATATATAAAAAACATAATAGTTATTTATTATATAATTGTTAAAAGTACATGTTTAAGGCACGCATGTGAAGGTTGGAGTTCTCCACTGTTAAATTATTTACTTGAGTCTTCATTTTATACAAAGATAAGACGTAATTGTAACAGATCAGTAGATTAGCATGATACGGTTTTTTCCTGATTTTTCTATTGCACAATTATACTGATCTTAGAAGAAAATACATCCAGGATAATCCCTTAGGGCTAATAACATCTAGGCTTTAATATTGTTATGTCTTATTACTTCCACATTTGGTCTAGCCTTAACTACTTAATCAACATCAGGTATTTAGCTACAAATCCAACAAAATGTAACTTCAATATGTCAATTTGACGACAAGCGTGTTTTAAAAAACAACTGAACAATGTTATGAGTTTATAATGTATCATGTTTTGTAATATTGAAAAGTAACTAAACTTGTTCGGATGATGGGGAATAACCCTGTAGATTCCGTCTGTGACGAAATCTCGTAAGAGGTGTGGTGTGAACACCCCGTATATTTCGTATATTTAATTAAATTGTTTATTAGAAATATCGATGGCCTAGACCACCGTAGTTTGTTTATAGTATGGCACGTTCAATGTCACATCGTGTCTGTGAGTAAGGTTTAATACACAAAAGATAGAAATAAATACACAGCAATGCATAGACGACAGGTTCAATGTATGATATTCATGATCAAGTTCACTATGTTGCTGATACAGCAAGATAATTTATTTATAGTAACTAAGTGTTGTACTCTAATCCAGTCATAGAAAATATAGTTTAATGTCTTTAGTGTAAAAGTGTTTATTCCATACAACCCCCAATATTAAATATTACAGTAATAGAATTAGGTACAAGCGGCAACAATTATATTTTTCATTTTTCCTAAATTAGCGTGAGGGTTATTTTAAGAAAATAATCAAGTAGGGATAAATCGTAACTGTAAACGGGCCATTTAAACGTGTTTCTACGCCCTATACAAGATTCCGGAAACGTATCGTTAGGATAATTCGGCACGTCAACTGTGCCGTGTGGTGGAGCATCATCATGTTGGAAAATTAGTAGGTCGTTAAAATTTACTAATGCTGGTCCAACTTGATTTATTGCCAAGTCAAAGTATTAATCGTCATTCAAATTGCTTTCCACAAAGAAGGGTCCAACAGTTTTATTGCCAATAATACACGCCCACACATTAACTTTCTGATGGAACTGAGTGTTGGTTATTTGGGCAGCATATGAATTCGTTCTCCCCTAATTTTTGCTTTGTTTTGATTGCGAACCTTACCATTTAAGCAAACAGCCCTTTCAGCCGTAGATAAAATATTAGGCGATATATCAGGATTTTTATTGATTTGTTCCAATAACAATTCAAAAAACTCTGATAATTATTTCTTGTTAGAATTTCATGGCATATTTTTATCTTGTACGATGGGTATTTTTAAAGTTGTAGAGCCTTGTATCAAATACTTGCAGAAACTTGGAAATCTTCAGTCAGTTGCTGGAAGGTAAAGAAAAGTTTTTCCTCAATCTTTAAGAGCAAACAGTACCGCGTCATCACTTCTCCTTTGAAAGTAAAAATCGTCTAGGACATCTCTCATTCTCCATGGAAGACTTCTTATCGCGATATTACGAGTTCTTATGCGCCTGTCCAGGTAGTCCCAAACATGTTCAATTGGGTTTAGGTCTGGACTAACTGCTGCCCAATCTAAAACTTGAATATCAACCTCTTGAAGGTATTCCATTGTTATTCTGGCAACATGCAGGCGAGCGTTATCGTGCATTAGAATAAAATTCTCTCCAATGATTGGAACAAATAGTACTACCTAACCTAACCAAATTTTTTTAATGTGTTTTTAACCGTATCGACAGATATTCTAACATTTAGGACTCCAGAGAGAACATTTTGCAGTTGCCTGGGTGTAACATGACGAGTTCGCAAGAGTAAATTCTTAAATAACGGCCATCTGCAGGATTAATACACCTGGGACGTCCTGGAACTGGTCTTCTATGATAACTTCCAGTTTCTCTAAACCTTCTTAAGATTCTAGAAACGCTGGATTGGTTGATTCCCATGACTTCAGCAACATATTGCTCAGATCGTCCATCTTCAACTAAAGCCCCGATTCGAGCTGCTTGTTCCGGAGTTAAATTACTTATTTTTACTTTTTTTACTTTTTGTGACGAGTGCATAAAAATTATATTCAGTTCATATTCATTCAGGCCTATTAAAGTTAATCAAATCTTGAAATCATGAACGTTTTAGGTTAGTGTCAAATCTTCCATTGCAACTATCAAGAAATTGGAAGCCTGAGTTCGGTTCTCTTTCCCATTCTATACAAATTGTATATGTCAGATATCCTCAAATGTATCGAATTTACCAAAGTCTTTACATTTGCGGATGATACCGCGATTTTGTTAACCTTTTGGAAATTCTCCAAGAATGTAGAATATCTTCAAAATACGACCAATAAAGCGCAAAATAATCAAATTCAATAGGTGCACTTGCAGATTTTAGTTCTTTAGATGAAAAAAAGTAAAATTTTAACTAATTAATAATTCCAATCGACATATTAATGAGATCTTCTTTCAATATAACCGATGATGTGTATATTATCAGAGAGAAAACAATAACGCAGTTTAAATGAAGCACGTAGCGGTAAATTACAACCGACCCGAATTAACATTTTGTAATATAACATAAAATACGTTTGGTTTTGTTCGAGATTCATTTGCCACATCAGCTACCAAAATGTTGTATGAATAACATAAATTAATAATATGCGTAGAACGACGCGCGGCGTGTGTAGACAATACGATTCGTTTGTTCATTTCAACTACTGGAACTTTCGCACGCTGGAATATGGAACGCATCTATTAAATATTACGTTTTAAGTATGGAGATACAAAATATTGTGATCATCATGAATAAATAGTTGATTATTTTGTTTAATAATCTGTGAATCTTTTGTCACCGTTAATTATTAGTCGTTAATAATAAATGCAATATATTTATTAATTATAAATATACTCGTTTACATCTTTATCGCCAGGTCAGAAAAAGTATGTTGTTTTTCTATAGCTTTTCTGTGCCTACTTCGGTCGTCGAGTTAATTATATACTTTTGTCCACGACCGTGCTATAAAAACTTAATTATACATGTGTTTGCTCAAGTATAATGTTACCCATTATTCATTAGTGAATAATGAACCATACATATGACGTCAAAACAGCACGTATGTTTAAACTTGGTATGAGAATATTCTTTGTTCATAACACGGTAGCATACACTCCAATACACACACGCGTAATAAGTGTTGCCTATACAGAATGTACTTGGGTATATTAAGGTATACTTTATACACAGATACACAGGAATATTATTTAATACGAGTATTTTATATGAATTTTTATTTACATGCTATTCTGCAATTTTCTTTGTCTTTGCAGTCTTTTTGATTTGTAATTTTGCTAAATAGTGCTAAATAAGAAGTATTTAACAAAATAAAATCCAAATTTATAGGATACAGTTGATGATGGCGGATTATATGATATTTTTGATGTTAAGGTTAGAATTTATTTTAATACATTTTTATTAGATTAAATAAATTTGGCACTATAATAATAAATATAATTTTGTCCTAAAATATGTGTTAGTTACATAAAAACTTAAAAATCAAACAATATTGTGTAAAAAAAGTATAAAAGCAATATTTACATCAAAATCAAATATTGGCTTTTTGATAGTTCTGACTTAAATAAGGAGTAATTTAAGTATGAACTCAAATGATAATGCTGCTACGACATTGTACTTTACTTCATAAAATAAAAATTTTTTTTAATTACTAGTTAATTTTATTTGAAAGTCGTGAATATGTAATGTTCACATGTAATGGCTATTATTCACTCAGCTACGGTTCGTGTTGTAAACTTCATCTTCGTGAATAATAGCTATCATTATATGCTTATTGAATAATATACTATTAATACATAATATATGTTTTGAAATATTTCGATGTGGACATTTTTGTTTTTGGTTTAAAGAAAAGAAAATTTATAACGTCATAATACAGTATGTGTAAAAACAAATTTTAAGTTTTGCTTCTATACAAAATGTGTTCAAAGTGCTCGCCATTGCGTTCAAAACAGTACTCATAATGCTTAACAAGGTTGCTTAGCATGTTATTAAAAATATGCTTGGATTCTTCTGAAAAAGGTAAAAATATTTCACGTAGTTCATCAATAGTTGCCGGTTTTCTGTAAAAATGGCTTGATTCAGCATACCCCATACGTAAGCATCCAGAGTTGTTAGATCAGATGAATGAGAAGGATAAGGAAAATTCAAATTTTCAAAATTTGTTTTCTATATCGCACTTGATTTAGTGTAACTGGTCTTCTACACTCGTCTTTCACGAAGTAAGGGCTCAATAATCCATTACCTGACACTGCGCACCAAATTGTTACACGGTCACTATGAAGAGGTTTCTTTACGATGATGTCTGGTCGTTCAAAACTAAGAAAACGACGTCTGTCGATTGATAAATCCATTCAGATGGATGTGACATTCGTCTGTAAACCACACATTAGAAAAAATAGGGGTTGTTCATAAACTATTGCTAAGACTGAAGACAATAAACAACTATTGATTACTTGTCTTGCCTTGTCAAGTGTTGCCCAATAGGCAATTTATATGGAAAACCACCAATCTTATTAAATATTCTTCGGGTAGACGTTTCACTAAACTTCATTTTTAGAGATGACTTCTTTTTGGTGATTCTAACACCTGTTGAAATAGCCTTCCTTGATTCGCATTTGTTGTCAACAGGTAACTGGACGAGCAGTACATCTTTTGCTTCCTGATTTCAGTGTCCTTTGTTTTGGCACATACCGTACAATAAATTCTACAATACGAGCAATAGTTTTTTGCTATGCTCAGGCTGCAAATACAGCCAAAGGCTGCTAATGTCCACTTTTTTCCCTTGTGACACAATATACTATTCATTAGTAATAACCCAAGGAAATTGATAATTGTTGGAACTGGACTGGGGTCCAAATGTACCCCAACATTTTTTAAGATAATTATTATTTTTTTAATGTCATAATTAGGGAATATTAAAACTAAAGGTATAACGCAAATGGAACAGTAAGTAATTTATCAAAAAGTGGCCGGTTAAAAACAGCAACAAATGAAAATGTAGCTCAAAATATTGCTATATCTTTAGAAGAGAATCCTGAACTACTGAACTCTCCAATACGTACGAAATAAGCCGTCGTTCAGTAGAAAGGATACTAAGGCGAGACAAATATGCATACAAAAGTCGCCTTGTTCAAGAACTCAATGAAGATGATTTCGACAGACGTCTAGAATTTTGTGAGACGATTATGGATAATAATTTTGCCAGAAATGTGGTGTTTTCAGACGAGGCTACATTTTGTTTAAAATGTACGGTTAATGGACACAACTGCCGCTACTGGTCGCAAACTAATACGCATTGGGTACGAGAGGCTCATACGCAACATCCCCAAAAATTGAACGTTTGGGCGGGTATTTGCAATAACAGAATTGTGGAACCTTTCTTTATTCAAGAAACTGTAAACGAAGAAAGGTATTTACAACTTTTAGACACTCAAGCTTCAGCAGGACGTGGCACCACCTCATTACGCTCGCAATGTTCGAAATCGTTTAGATATGACATTTCCTAACAGATGGATTTGGAGAAGGGGTACTTATGAATGGCCTGCGAGAAGTCCCGATCTCAATTCACTGGACTTCTTTCTGTAGGGTTATTTAAAGGCCAAGGTTTATATTAACAAACCAAACAATTTGCAAGAATTAGCTGAAAAAATAACCCAAGAGATTCAGAGAATTTCACCAGAAGTTATAGCCAATATTACAAAATAATGTACAAACCGACTTGCCCATTGTCAAGAAGTAAAAGGCGCTCATTTAGAACATTTAATACATTAAAATTACAGGAAACTCCTATTTTATTTCACTATAATTTATTTAGTTTAAGTTAATAATATGATTATTTAGTAGACTACTAAATATTTGTTTTATTAAAAAATTTAAAATCAACATCACTTCCGGTTAATCCGGAAGTGGAAAATCTTTAAACAAATACGCCATATAGTGTAATACCTATGTTCCAAATTTAATTTCGATATCTTTAACAATTCCAGAGATTATCACTTGGTTCCACACATTTGCCCATCACGGTATACTTTTACATAATAAACTTGTCACCACTGATAAATGAGTAACTGAATTTTTTAAATTAAAAGTCAAACTTGTGTTAAACCGTCTAGTTGTCAAGTTCCACTTGGATTGGCATTTCCCATTTTCCAAGTTTCCCTGGTCGTGATCATGGATTTATAAGTCTACTTGAAGAAGAACTATTTGGTCGATGGGTATAATGACCAACATTCTTTCTACAAATTCTCTCTTCAAAACTTTTTATCAAAAATGGCTTGGACATATGGAATTTTCTTCTAACTGGTACCCATATTACAGTTTTTTTGCTTTGAAAAATAAATACTAGTGTTTTTTGTAAAAAGCATCCGTCTAAATCATTTAAAAGAAGAAGTTAATTATTATCCAATAACTTTCCATTTGTGCTTATGTCGGTTTTTATTTAAAAAATACTTTATGTTAAATTTTATACACGCACGTTTTACCTCCAAAGCAGCCACACGAAACAAATTTTTCTTTTAGTTTCCATGATAGATCATTATTCAAAAAGAAAATTCCTATTTTTAAAAATATATTATCATTATATAAATATACTTAGTTATATATATATAACTTTGCGAAATTTCGGTGGGTGTAGTGTCGAAAAAAACTATGACAACCTGTAATTTATGGGGCTAACCGACAGCCATTACATCTAAATTGAATTCCATTAATCAAACGACAGATATATACCGAGGGGTTAATCAAAATGATTGTAGAGCAATTAGTAAAATTTGATGTATTTACATCCAGCGTGTGCCTATGGGAAAGTACAACTTTACTATCGTTGAATTTTTATTTTTTAATCGTTAATTGAAATATATTTGACAATAAATAAAATATCACCGAAAGATATTGTTTACAATAATATTACACAAATATTTTTATAGAAAGAGACCAAAAGTCGAGTTTAAATCTATCATATAAGTATTGAGGAAAAACAAAATTCAAGAACAAACAAAAACGAATAAAAAGTAAAGTTTGCATTACGATTCTGTAGGTAGACATTACATGACAAACGTAAACACAAAAATATGTCCCATAATTTCGACAATATTTATAGTTAGTATTTTTTGTCAGCTTTGGTCAATAGCGGAGCAATAATTTTGCTATCACAAACACCATTAGTACGATTAATTTTTTGAATAAAAAGACATTTATATAATAAAAAAATCCAAGAAATTAAAGAAAAGACAATACGTTCCAATTAGGAGAGTTGCAAGAAGCTGAGTTGAATTTACTGAAGTGTGCACAGCACTAATGATTCGTTGTATCAGATCTCTTCCATCATATTTCCATCACATTTTGAGAGTTAAAACTAAAATTATCCTTTCTAAAATAAAAAACTAAAATATTCATAACCCCATACTTTTACCATCTAAGAATCCAATTGTAAGTAGACTGCTTTTTGACACTGATATTAAAATGAGTCACTAGCCTGGACACAGGAGGAATTGCAGGAATTCTTAAAAAAATCTACAAAGATTTTTGCTGAAGCTCAGTTTGAATTAAGGCTATGGGAATTCACGTTGTCAGATCCAGCCTACGACGTTGACTATTTGTTTTCTGTTGTGGGAAATACCGGAATAGCAGCTTTGATATTATTCACCTTTGTTTAGATAATTTAAAAGAAAATAGCATAAGTACTATCACGAAGAGACTGATTTTATCCGTAACAAATAGGATTTTTGACCTACTTGGTTTTTTATCACCTGTCCTTTTACTACCAAAATTGCTACTACAAAAAAACTTAAAGGATACAGTCAAAATGGATTAAAAATTTTAATTTATCTTCCTTAGGGAGATATTGATCTTCGTGATATCTTTTGAACTGGATCCAAAATGACAACCAATTTATACATGTAGTCAACTGTGATTGCCATCTCTTAGTGAATCTATTGTTTGGAATTCAAACCAATATGCATAACCTTCATATTTTTTATGTCATAGAGTGAGGAATGCCCATAAAACAGATTTACACTTCAAAATAGAAAAAATTAGAGACGTTCACAAAATCAATGAATTAATTTGTGGGTACGACATGTTTTCCCAAACTTATCTAAAAGGTAAAAATATTTTTTGTCCATTCCTGCAACCTCTATACCTATCCATAGAATAAAATTTTCCCTTATAGTCCCTTACTGTAACCAAATTACGAATTAGATTAAAAAAAAAGAAATTACTAAGATTAATTTCATATTCATGTTCATTCTGCAGAGTTAAGAGTTGTGTTGTGTTGAAAAATAGTATATTACGTAACTAGAGTTGTAAGTAACCCATTACGCAGGAAGTAAAAAAGTTTACGTAAAGTAAAAAAAGTAAATTTTACGAGTGCGTAATGGGATTACAACTCGTATAACGTACTATACTTTTTCTACGCCCATCTATTTTCTTCTATGAAATAAAGGAAATCGCAATTATTTAAACTTTATTATAATAATTATTAATAACAATAGAACAATTATTGTAAGTTGTTGGTCCCTTATGCCTTAACGGTGATGAACGGTTATCTATAATTGTAACGTCAGAAGATGACGATTGATAATTATTATTGGTAATCGCTTCCGATATTCGTGAAGCGTTGTCTTTTAAATTTTTATGTGACTAATTCACATAGCCTTTTCACATAGTTCTGGTTGCTTTTGTTCCGGCAGCTGAAGGGATTCAGCAATTTTACGTGGTGTACTACCGATTTTGTTTATCCCCACAACCTGTTTTGTACATTTTCCATTTCTAGAATTAACAAATAAAGGAAGTTCCACTCCAGGAGGACGCAAACTCATATACTTTTGACATTATGGTGTTTAGGTGTATTGCCTAACATACGCGTTCCGCCTTGGCGTTAAATGCAAGGGGTCTGCTAAATGAGTTTAGGTATTCGACTATTAGTTTAGCCACCTGAATGCTGGTGAATGTTGACTTTCGGCAGCCCGTAGGTATGGAAAAAGAATATAAGAGATGAATAAAACACGATGTAAAAATAAATTATAATATTTCTCTAACATCCACTAATTACCAGACAGCAAGAAGACATAAATAAATAATAAACATTGTTAACAAAACATAATACATAAATACACAACAAAACATGAAAATAAAACAATATAAAATTCTGTGAGACGCTTCTGATAACAACAATATAAAAATCTTTGAAACGCTCGTGATAAAAACAATATAAAAATCTTTGAAACGCTCCTGGTTCACCGCGCTGTATGATATATTGCTACATATACTCATACACATTCAATAAAACATGTAATTAATAAAAAATAGCTCATTCAATGATATGAACCATATTATGTAAAATAAATACAGAATATGTAAAATTGAGAAAATGTTCGATCATGAACTTTAACCGACGTCACTCACGAAATTATAAAAATTGTCTCGTATCAGTTTATGATGTTAATTAATAAGTAAATTGTCATTACTACCTTGCAATTGATGCCCTGTGATCTTGGACCCCTTAACAGGTGCTCGTCATATTGTTCACTACCTTTGAATTTTTGTATAACGAGTATAAAATACTTATTTTGTGTTGAATTATAATTACTAGCAAACTAGTGTAAAGAAAAACACTACGATGTATTTGTTGGCAGATACGAACCCATCGGTGGTTGAAAACCAAGAGCATAGGTAACATAAAGAAGAACCACGAGTCAAGAAAGATGTGCCGAGTGCAGGTGTGCTGTTCCTACGTTCTTCACCCCACTCCCTTTCAGGCATTGGCGGCAAACAATAAGTAATGTAGCACCCTTGACTTGAATTTTTACGGGTGTGAATGTTTTACGGAGCGTGCACAAAATGTTCACTTCACTGTTGTATATGTAAATTACACATATGGTATAAAACGTATCTGGTACTACAAATGAACGTCTCATTTTAAGTTTAGAATCTGGAATATTAATTACAAAAGAATTTCCTGTATCCTGAATGTCTTCCATTTTTATTTTTTGTTTACGGCAAGCCCCGCTTAATTCAATGATGAGGATAGCCTGAAAACCCATTATGTGATCATAATTAGACAATATTTTAATTCTTTACCTTTGACAACAAATATGCTTATCGTCTGGAGCATCTTTCAGATATGTATCAATTTGTTCTGTATACAGGATTTTCGATTTTTTACTTTTAAATCCATCCGATCGCCGTTTCAGCAGGGTAATCAGTTTTGGATAATTTGATATGTTAATATTATTATTAATGTTTAGTGTAGTTCTCAGCATCGAATAAATGGCCCATAGTGAAGATGGTTTTATAGTTTTTGATAATTTTTCAAAGTACGCAAGGAAAACAGTTTCCAAAAATGATTGTAAGTTGTGCTTGTGTCGCCAATCCATAAGTTTTTGATAGGTAATTTCGCGGCAACAAATTTTGTGTGGCAGCTTGAGCTTTTTCTAATATCTCTGGCGGAGTGCTCATAATGTCATCATTTTCACTACTAGAAGACATTTTTGTGGGTGAAGTAGAGAAAATGTTCATTCGCAGTGTTCATTGACATTAGGGGTGATAAGTACACATCGACCTATGTTCCCCCTTACTTGCCAGGTTTCATCCTCTTCCTCACAGAATCTGCACCTTGCTTCATCTGCTAACCCTAGTTTCTTCATGTGGCTTCTTAACCGGCAATGCCCGGTTAATATACCCGTTAGAATTCGGAGCCTTTTTTTACTGAGGTTGAGGCAGCTAAGAGATCTCTTCTAGTCATAGTTCCTCAGTAGTATCTTAGATTGCCTCAGTCCTTCCAGCTGATTTCAGTACTTGGATTTTTCCTTCCCCATTTCTTCCCTTAGTTTTCCTAAGATTACTCTACTGCTGATCCCACAAGATGATTCAGGATAATGCTTGTATTTTTTATTTACTATAACATTACAAGAAGGCGTCATTTGAGAAGAAAAAAAATTAATATAAATAATTCATTCAAAATTTTGATAGCTTAAAAAAGCTTTAAAGCTTCACAAAGAAAGCTTGGTTCCTCAAGCTAAAAAAAGTATGGCTTGGCTTGAAAAAAAAATATAGCTTTACTCGGGTTGGTATTTTTTAAAACTTGGCTTTATTTTCAAGCTAAAGCCAACTTCTAATTTATAGTAAAAAGCATCAATAAAATATAATATGTAAAAAACTTTCATCTGTATGCAATCTGAGGACATATTTAATTCATTTCTTAACCTGCTCACTCTTTAGACTAGGTATTTGACTAGTGTTTAAATCTAAACTTGTTATAAGCCGGTAAATTTCCTCTCAAATTCTCATCGTAATTTTTGGGAGTAATTCCAACGTTTCCTGCTATATACTTATTAAATATCATTAAGAGAAGTTTGCGTTGTAAATCATGCGAGTTTTATCAAAACTAAGATTCTATCTACGGCCATAATTACCGGTGTAAGAGGAGGTCATAGTTTCGAACTTTCCCATGACGGTAGGGTTGTAGGACTTACTTCCTCCAGGGACGTATTACAAGAAGTTTATGTAAAGAGGAAATACAGTAGTTAGCTCCCCTTTTTTACGAAACAAACTTGGTAAATTATGGGTTAGAAGCAATTAAGTGATTTGCTTGATGTGAGTTGTTTGTATTTTTTGTTATTGGTACATTTAGGTTATTATTTTAGTTGAAATATTACCTAATTCAAATAGTTTGTTATATGTTTGTGTATTTAAGTCAGTCAAATATAGTTTTTGTTTACTGGAATCGGCAAAGTTTTAAACTTTTGATCTTGTTTTAAAACAACATTATTAAAATTTATAATAAGAGATGTGTGTGTCAGAAACTTTGTTGTTAATTTGAAAAATTCATGCAATACATTATTATCGGAGGTTAAACGAACTACAAAACTGCCTCTTAACTTTATCTAATATCGGCAAAAGTTTTTCTGCAAAATGCAAAAAACGTAAATTTTTGAACACAAATATCTACATTAACTTCAGAGTTGAAGAAGGAAATGTGACCCAATGAAATGTTTTGTCAAAAATTTATTTAGTATAAATATTTATTTAAAAAAAAATTAGAAAAAATATATCTTTCGTTCTTTTAGGACAAAATATCACCCTGAAGTCCGGTTTATTAACAGCAATTTATCTGTCAGTTAATGCTTAACTACCAGTTATTTTGGAAAAATCGGTTTATCAACAACTGGTTAACTTTATCCGACAGCTAAAATATCAAATATATATCTGTAACTTTCAACTGGCGGTAAGGTCGATATCTGAAAGTTAAGGTCTATTATATAACCTCACTTTATGCAGAAGAGTTGGTTTGTTTTGATACCGAAGTTTTTTGATGTGTCTAATTTACTTGGGTTTGATCAAAGTGAAAAATGGAAGTTACCAGTACGACTAAGCAGATAAGAGAAATTTGCTTTTAAAAATTGCAAATAAACATAAAGATGTCATCGAGAATAAAAAAAACTGATGGGGCAATCTGGAAATCGAAAGAGGAGACTTCAGATGATATCAGGAATTTCCCTATTGGTTAAAACCTGAGTGTGAGAAGATCTATTGGTCTTATACTGTTATTCCTAAAATTGTAATAAGTAAAGAAATATAAAATGGAATGAAAATAATAAAATCACCTACCTATCAGTACGTCGCATTCAAAAAAATGCATATTTATCAACAATCAAAAACTCTTCAGAAAGTAAAAACACAAACTTTTGCATAAACATAAACAATCGACAATAACCTAACAAAACGGTCGTGACATCTCAATTAATGTGACATGACCTTGTTCTTGTACCAACCAATGAGATTGCTTACATTCATCCATCAGCATTGCCAACTTTCATTATCTATCAGTTAACTAACTGGAGGATAAAAACGAGTTGATAAACCGCTTCCGAACAAACTGGAACTTTATCTGCTAGTTAGTGTTATCTGACGGATACCTAAGTGATGGATAATATTGGCAATTGATAAACCGGCCCTGAGTCCTATATTATTTAAATTTAAAAAAATATAGTAATGCTTTTGACAGATTTTTGTTTTCGGCACACTCTGTTGCTTAAGAAGGTTTCAATGGTCAAAATCTTCCTAGTTAACATTTTGAACATATCTTACATTACTCCTGCAGTATCGTATAAAGTAATTTAAATACAGTAAAAACTAAATAATATACAATAGAGGGTGTTTTATTTATAATAATACAGAATAATAAAGAAGTTTGATGAGACAGGATCTGTTCAAGACAAAAAGTAATTGAAAAAGGAGTTTGTTGAGGAGGATTATGCAGCTACTGCACTAGCTATGCATTCGTTAGGGGGAAATTCCAAGTTGAGTCTACGAAAAAGAGCAGTGGAGGTTGGTTTTTGCAAGAGTCACTTACAGAAAATATTTAAGCAAAACAAAATTTATCCATTCAAACCGAAATTCATTCATACCTTACAAGATTCTGATTATGACACAAGGTTGGACTTTTGTGCGAGGATTGGTGAAAAACTTATGCATGACGGATTCTTTCATAATAAAATTTTGTTTTCTAATGAAGCAACGTCTACAATAAATGAAGTCGTTTCTTCCCAAAATTGTCGATATTGACCTAATGAAAACCCGAGCTACAGGATTAACTGTAATAGTCAATTTGCTAAATCTGGAAGATACATTAAATCAGGAGGTATATTTGTACTTGCTTGACAACTTCTTAATACCTGAATTAGAAAATATTCCCTTGGAGCAAAGGTCTAAGATGTACTTTTAACATGATGGATGTTCGTCACATTCGACTTTGCTAATTAGATGATAGCTGTATGAATATTTTCCTGGGCGATGGTTGGGACGTTATGGACCAATATTTTTTCCGTCCCGATCCCCCGATTTAACTATTTTAGATTTTTTTTTATTGGGCTACTTAAAACAAAAAGTTTACGCAAATAATTTAAATCATAATGTTGAAGACTTGAAACAAGCTATCACTGATGGCGTTAACGAAATTACCCCAGAAATGCTGCGAAATACTTACAAAGAATTGAGAAAGAGAATTGAGAGATGTTTTGTAGCTGGGGGAGGATATATTGAATAGATTTTTTTTGTTTACTTAGTGTTTCTTACATTACTATTCTGTATTGTTATTTTTGATAGTGATTATAATTCTTGAATAGTTAACATTGTTTTCAATTGTTTATTAAAAAATGACAATTTGAAAATAATTGATAGTTGATAGTTACTGGGTACATCTTAAACATCACTCACTAGATTAATACATTATTTTCGAACTTAGTGCACAAATGCATACGGTTTTCATACAACTGGCTATAAAATGAGGCAGATTTTGAAATAATTGAATTTTATCATATTAAATGGGGTTTCAGAACAAGCAAAATTTTTTATCAAGAATGATATTTTTCACTAAAACTAATATTTAAACATTTTTCAACTATAGGATACCCCATCCGAGGACACGCTGTATGATACAATTTGTATATCCAAGCAGCTTACATTTTTAAGGGTTAAGCTTGTGGGTAAGAGAAATGTTATAATAATATGACAATGAAAAGAAAGAAAGATTAAAAAAAAAATTTTTCTAATTATGATAATGTGATACGGTCTAATGTAAGTAAATGAATTAAAATTAAATGAACTAAAATAATTAAAAGGTAATAAGTTAGGAGTTGAAAAGACATCCGTTAGAGAGACGTCGTGGTAGAAGGAGTTATGAGCTAAGTTAATTGTAAGCTCATAGACCTAAAGGACTGAGCCTGTCTCCAACTCTCTAGTATTTTTCTTAATCCTAGGAATCCTAGGAAAGGACAAAAGAAGGAATTCAAACATCGTTCTCAACAATGTAGATTTATTGAAAAGGAAAGCAAAATTATTCTAATAAAAACTAGGTATGCTCTGATGGCAATCGAGAAGATATAGAAACAATACTCCACAATTGGGAGAGTCCAAGAAGGAAATATTAAGAGAAGTTGAAGGACACTAATGAAAGGGGGGATAGAAACCCTTACATTAGTGGAAGCTTAGAAGTTGGTTGGAATAAAATTCAACCACAAGACCAACAACAGCAACGACACGCTCATGTCGCGGACATAACGATAACTGAAAATTTAATGGCAGAAACCAAACAGGAAATTAAAAAGAAACTGATTGTTATTAAAGACAATTGACAATAGGAAGTAGTGTTTTAAGAGTAAGTTAATAAACTGAAGAATTACTAAATAAAGGAAATAAATATTGCTGCATAGATAATATTTATAAAGTTTCTGCTATGAACAAAAATAATCGAAGTATACCACAAAAAGTAATCGCCGAATTAACATCAACATCAAGAAAAAACAAAGCTACTAAATCATATCAAAGGGTAAATTCAAGAATATATAGTTATCATTTGGTTGCATTTGTTCATTAAGATAAATGACAGGTGTTCAATAAAAAAGATCTCATTCTACTTAGCTGTTCAACTTAATATTTACTGTTATACACCAGTCTTTATGTTACTTAACTGTATATTTTTATTTTTAGCCTGATAATGATCTAAGACCGAAACTAGTAGTTTGACGTAGTATTTTATTGATATTATAATTATAAATAATGTTGGATTCATGTTATATCTTTAATTAATTTTCAAAGTATTTTAACTGACTTACAAAAAACTCGGAACACCCAGTAAAAGTTAATTAATTTCAATGAAACATGCCGAGTGTATATTTAATTGAACCAAGGATTAAATTTCTAACCTGGAATATTTAACACTAACAAAGTTACTTAGCAGGGTAAAGCGGGGCACAAAGGTCCAATTTGACTATTAGTAAACTATATTGTGAAAATTATACCCACTACATCAAAACATTTATCAAACAAACAACTATTGAACCATGATTGGCTCAATTTTAGGTTGATTCATCATTAGAGAATAGTGTATTTTTTATTTTCTTTCTAGATCTCTATACTCCGGGTCACAGTTATTATGCAGCGTGGCCGACATAGGCCAATGTAAATCTTATGGGCGAATATTCAACACTGTTGCCGCTTTGGTTAAATTTATTGGTAAAAATTATCTAAAAGCATAATTATAAATATTCTTAATTACTCACTAAACGATTTTCAAATGAATAATTTAGTCAACATTTAAATCATAATAGTAACACAATGGCAAGTTATATTCCCGCGCCAGTTGGAAGCAAATTCGAAGAACATGTCGATATGGCAACGCCGTCGTCCATAAACGTAATGCTGCATAATAACTGTGACCCGCTCTATATCTGGATCACAGTTATCTACTGTGGCACAAATAGTATTGTTTTCACTACTAACATTTTAGTTTTGAACAAAATTAATTTTTAAGAGGGGCGTCAAAAATGTGACAGCTGAAAACGGGTGGCAAGCCTGAATTGTACCCAAAATTTCAATCATTTTGTAAACAACAAATCTAAAGAACGCCTTTAAATTACGTATTCAAATTTTAACAGGATATAGCTTAGACCTTTCTCTAGGAGATAAGGTTTTTTAGTTAAGTTTTATATTGTAATAAAAGAGATATTGGTGTTTAAGTGATGGTATGTTTTGAAAAATTTTGACAATTTGTGATCACGAATTTTAACGCCAGAAGCTTAACTCCTAAAGAAAGCATAGAGAATGCGACTAGCAAAATATGAAGTTAAAGAAAGGTATATTTTTTGAGATTTGTTGCACGCAAAATTTGAACATTGCACTAATCTGTCAATTTAGTTCAACAGTTTTGGTGGCGCTTTTTTCAAAGACGTATGTCGATTCTAATTCTCCAAATCCAAACTTCACTATTCACTTAACATAACCAACCTAACCTTATTTCTCGTTTATAACGTCAAAATATAATTTTAGTGTTTTGCTTTTAAATATATAATTGTCTATATTAATATTCGTTTATAATTTACCAAAAGTTAAAAAAAATAAATTTAAAGTATATTTTTACAATTTGCGTTGGTTTTTACTTAGTTTATAGCATTATCCAACTGTGATATGTGCAAGGAGTTTAGTGTTGTGAACCGTTGTTATTTCCTAAATTACTTTTTACTTAAACACAGTTGTCTTATTTTAGTCGAATTGGTAAAAATGTGAGTTTTGAGAGACCTGATTTTTCTTTATACTTTTTTAATCTTTAAGGTACCTTATATATTTATTTGTTAAATAACATAAACCCAACCTAAGGGATTTACATTTATAAATTAAAACTACATATGTAAATATTAACAGCTAAGTGTTAAACTATTTTTCTAAATAGGCAGGATAATGTCCACAAAGTAAGGGTTTCTACAAGATTTATTTACATGTTCAATATGCATAAATATAATAGCTTTCTCTTTAGATAATGTGAAGAATGAAAATTTACAGTCAAATATGTAATATTTTTATTAAAACAGCTTTACAAATTTGGGTTGGATACTGAATACATCTGTTATCTTTATATATATATATATATCCCCCTCAACATTAAAAGTTTGTTGGTAAATGATAAAACAGACCAAAGGGTTCCATATTCATGTCAGAATGAACTGGGTACATATAATTGAGAAAATGAGTCCTAAAAAAGAAAAACATAAAACATTTACTTGTTATTTACTATTAATATGCTAAAATAAACATATGTATTTTAAAACACATAGTAGCCCACAATAGGTTTCATATTGATGTAGCCATGGGTTCTATAAGGGTCCAGATTCAATGTTTTTGAAGAAAGAGTTCTAAAATATAAAAGATTAGAATTTACAGTAAAAATTATTAATTGTTTACTATAAATAGAATAAACCCTGTGTAGGCAGTTACTGGAGGTCCAAAGATTTTAAGGAAACAGTAGCATATATTTTGAAAACCATTGATTTATACAATTTAATTATCTAAACATAGATGAAATAACATATATGGTTGCCAGAAAAAGTATATTGCTAAAAATAGTATTTTTAGGACATTTTTGAAATACTTTAGAAAAGTAGTAACCTATTGAATCTTGTAGAAATATTTTGTTTTCCCTATTCCACCCAATAAAATCAAAAATTAATCAAATAGTTTTGACTTAGAAAATGATACTAATATTCTTCCTGGTCTATCCTAGTATTTAAAGTACACAAAGGATGGCTTAAAGGACGAGTAGCATTAACACTTCTCTGAGATGCCCTAGTAAAGACTCTTACATGAAACCAAAGAAATATGCCACCCAGATAATGCTAATTATTTAGTATCAAGAGGCAAATTCACAGGGGAAAAAGCACACAGTAGCAGTAGTACACAAAATACCACTGATTTCAATTTTCCAAAGAAAATACTTCAACATGGGCAAAAATGGTACTCAAAAAGAAGAAAATTCATGTATCTAATATGCAAAATACCTATATCAATACATCTTTTAAAACTAAATTTGATATTTAGATCTGAATCATAGATAATAAAATAAATATAATACCTACCTATTAATTGTAAAAAATTTAAACCAGTAAATAAACAAATTAAAACTTATACTAGATGGAGAGTGCTTTCAAATGTAAATAAAATATGGATCTTTATAAAATAAATAAATTTTTTTCATTTTTGTGAAAGATACCAGTTAAAAAATTCAGTTACAATCCTATTGGATACATTTTAATTTCAATTGATTCCACAAAGTATGGTGTTGACATTTTTGGAATATAATTAATAGCCATAATTTAATGATACAATTAGTTTTATTAAGATATACCCATATTAACAATTATCTTTAGTACTTGCAAAAGTATTGTTGGCCAGTTACTGATAGTCAGCTTATCCCACTTCTTTAGGTATCTTGAAAACAGGTGCACAAAGTGTATTTCTATAGATACTAGATTGGTTAGTAATTATCATAGGTTATTGAAAATATTATTTTTTTCTTGTGCCACATTCTCAAAATAAAAATAAACTATAGGTAAGCTTTATTGTAGTGTGTGCTTTACTTTGTACTCCATTTTTCATTAAATCATGGATCTGGGTGGTAATTTAGGAATGTCCAATACTCTCTAAAAAATAAGTGATATTTATTTATTTAGGCAGTAAATAATTAGCAAGGTAGGTACCTACTTACTTGAAGTCATATTGAAGACAGACTAACCTGTTAATGTTTACAAACATTATAGTAACACTTTTGCAATAATCATCAAACGTTTTGGAAAAGTATTTAAATTTTTCCCCACAAAATATATTCTAAAAATTTACATCTACTTCAACACCTTCAAATAATACATCCATCAGAAAGTAAATAAATTAATCTCTGATCAAACATCAAACCTTAGACAAGGAAAGAGAGAGGACTGTGCATTGGAATCAATTTATGTAACCCATTTACCACCAAACTAATGGCGGACAATATTGACATAGGCGTATCATACGATTTTTCTTATACGATTATTAAAATAATCATTTTCACTATTTCGTATTACAAATCTAATTTAAAAAAGTCTTTAAATATTTACGGCTCCAAAAAAAACAACAATCATATTAAAACATATTTATTTAATAAATATTACAATTTTAATCTATTTTAAATATATGTTTTTGTTTCACGCCACTGCAAAACTATTACATCTATAAGAAAATAATAACAATTAATTGAAAAATAATATTTTAAACTGAATGAAAACAATTTTCAAAAAGTATGTACTATTAATTTAAGTTATCATACATAACATATGTGATTTAGTTAAACATCTATTACCTGAAAGCTGTAATATTAATAAAAATAAATTTCAAGGAAATAGTTTTAAAATACTTTTTACCTATGAAATGAAATTCCTTCCTCTTTTTTAGCACTCTGACTGTTGCACTTATAAACTGCACAATTAACCATTTTAAAATGTCTATTCAGGTAATTAAAAAAGGTGAAAATTAATAAAAAAACTAAAAAAATACAATTCGATGTTCCAAATTTGTTTACCACCAAACATATGTCAAACGTTTGAAACTTGGCTTCTCACACACGAATAAGGTTTTCATTGCCATGCGCTGTCCTCTCTCTTTCCTAGTCTAAGGATCAAACTAACAACTAACCTCGTTTAATTTTGCATTGTTGCCAATACATTTCAATCTCAATTTTAAAAAAGGTATAATTACATATTTTCCACTTTATTTCAATTTTTCTTTAGACCATGTTGATGTGGGTATATTCAGAAACCGTAATATGTTTTTATTATAATTAACATATTTATTCTAATAAATACCTTAATTGGTAAGGGTTAGTACCAGAGCTGGGTAGTATCCGGATACTTCTGTATACGGATACAATATCTGGATACTTTTTATGTATCCGAAAGCTCTTTTAAATTTTGTACCCGGTATCCGTATCCGTTACCAAATTTTAAAGTATCCGATATCCGGATACTGTTTTTAATATTGGGATACTTTTAAACATTATTTATCGCCCTCCGATAATGCACCTAACGTAGGCACAACACTGCCCTTATTCCTTTAATTCAGATGTGTCTAACATGTTAAATCCCATTTTTCGTACTGGTCACCGTTATAATATATTATTATATTCTAATGGAGCTTTGTTTTTACCTATAAATCAGTTTCATAAGTACCTACGTTATTTATTTTTTATATTTTCTATATCTCTCTTTTCAAGAACCCCTTTGTATTTATAATTATTAGAAGAAATTATTTTTCGGATATTATAATAAAGGACATCCTAATATTTATATTTTTATTTTAGTGTACCTACAAGTACAAATAAGTACACCCCCTAAAAAGTTTGGAAACTCGGCTGGTCCGACGCTGGCCAAATTCAATATCAAAAGTTCAGGCAGTTACACGAAAAATTGTTCGTTAGTTAAATGTATTTTTATTATTATATATTACATTAAAAATACCTGCACATCACATAGTTTTAATACTAATAATTTGTCCTTTTTAAAAAAAGTATCCTTCAAAGTATCCTAGGAAGTATCCGGATAGGTACTTGTATCCGAATACATTTTTAAATGAAAGTATTCGAACTTTTTAAAAAAGTATCCGGATACATTTTGCGTATCCGTATCCGGTATCCGGATACTTTTTTTCAATATCCGACCCAACTCTGGTTAGTACAATAAATTTCGTTAATTAATTATTTGTTAGGAATGCCGAAATCTTATTTTATTTTATTTTTTTTATATATCCATATTTTAAATCCTAAAAACAATTAATTTTTTACGCCTATGACACAACAATATCACAACAAAACTTCGAAAACATATTTAAATAGGATATTTAATAAAAATTATACAGGTGTTTTTCATCTGTTTATGGTCTCAAGGTCAAATGTATGTGTGTGTCGTGGAAACATTCAAAGATTTACGAAGCAAAATTCATATTTTCATCTCTGTCTTAGACAAAGAAAGTCAACAAGCTCTAAAAATATTGAAATTTATAACAAAAATACTAATTTGAAACCACTATCGCCATCTACTGTTCATTCTTGTAATTTAAAAATAACCAGATTTTTCACTAAATTCAGGCAGGCTTACCAAATTAGAAACGCCCCTCTTAAAAGTAATAAAAATCTAATAAAATCAGGATTTTAAAATTTTATTTCAAATCAAACATTCCATGCTTGACAATTGAGTGAAAATCACAAACACATCAGCACAGAAATAATACTAAAATAATCATATGTAATTCTGTGACATCAATTCAACCCTTAGAACAAAAAGAAACAGTTTTTAAAAACACAATATGATTTACAACACTAATTGTATTCACATACTTGATTGGTTGGAATTTTGGAAACGGAAATTAAAATTGACAATTGGCCGCCATATGCAAGCTCCTTTCTGGACTCAAGGTCATTTTGCATATACTCTTTCCTGTTTCTTTTTGTTCTAAGGTTCAACCACAGTATTAGGCTTTCCAACGACCTGTCAAAAATTATTCAATATGGCGGCTGTAGGCAAACAATAGTATTGTTTTGATTGTTCTCATAGTGCATTCTTTATTTAAGTTGGTGTAGAAGTTTTTATTGTTGTGAGAATATAGTTTTTGTGACTTAATAAAATGGATTTTATATATTATTTGGACTTGTTAATGTTATAAGTTGAAAAAATGCCTGTTACATGCCTTGTGGTTGGTCACAGAGTATATAATACAAACCAGAGTATCGACTCGCTGTCGGCACCTTTGATGTTTATAAGACAAGAGCGGCCATTTTTTGGGAGTATAAACCACAAAACAGAAAATTGGTTTTCTGTTTTGTGGTAACCAATATTCTGTTTTGTGGTATATGCTCAGGGTGGTACTAAAAGAATTGTTATTATAAATAAGACCCGTACTTGAAATTTTTCTTTATTGTTGAGATAATTGTTATTATCAGAAAGTTTAGAAAAATAGAATTTATTTTCAACAAGATTAATAATATTAACTAAATGTTGATTTATTTGTTTTTAAAAAATGTAAAATTGTTTTTTTCGGTTAAATAATTACATATAAATAAAATTTCTACGCAAAATAAATGACCGAATATGTATGTCTTACATGCAATTTTCCTCGTTAGTAAGGAAGGATATAAAAAAAAACACATCAACAGCTTTAAAACTTATTTGTTTCTCCAAACTAACAATTTATCTTTATTTTCATTACCTTTAAAATTTCTGTTGATACATTTAATGGTAGTGTATAGTCTTAACCTAAAATATAATTCTTTCACATACAGTAATGGAAAATGTGTACAAGGATGAATAAAAGTTTCATTACTACTAATATTTATTATAGTTTGAAGAACACGATCTTTTATTGCCAATTCTTCAAATAGTTTTTCAAAAATGTTATTTACTTTAGCAATAAATATAATAAAACTATTACCTGGCATTAAAATATTTCCTAGACACCATTATCTTTATTTCTATATGCTTTAAATAAAAAGAATAAAGCTGAATCATCTAAATTTTCAATGGATTTAGAATAATGCTCACATTGTATGTTGTTGTAAACATTTTTTTATTAAATATCCACTTACAGAACACTGAAAAGTAGTATTTATTTTAATGTCATTTAATGTAAGGAACATTTATTCCGCATCTCCTTCGCAGTTTTTTGTACTTGAATTAAATAGTTTAATTCACTATTCCACACAATACAAACGCTACCACTGATTTATTTACATACAACCAACTGCCTACCTTAATCAAAACTAAAGGGGACGGCTATGGATACTCCCAAAGTGTCATGGCGATACCTGCAAATGGATGCTTGCCCCCTCCATATAGAGTCGATACTCTGGTTTGTATTATATACTCTGTGGGTTGGTTGTGGAAGTAGATCAAACAGGGATAACTGACAACAACCACGTATAGAATGGTTTATGAAACTTTGATAATATGTGGTCTGTGACTTTGACAGTGTTATGTTCTAAGGTTTGCCCACAGACGCCATTTTTATGTCACGTGATTTGGAAAGCCTTATATATACTCAAATCAAATCAATCAAATGGTTAGGTTAGGTTAGGTTAGGTTAGGTTAGGTTAGGTTAGTCTGTGGTTTAACTTAAGTTCTGTCAAAAGATGAACTGAAATCTTGAAATCACAAAATGAACGTATGTACAATATATTATGTATTATGTATCTGTCATGTAGGCTCTGTTTTTTTCTTACCGTGATATTTTGATAGGTGAAAAAAATAAATAATCTTAATAAAAATCTGCAAATCTTACTTGTGGTTGTCCGCCTCTGGTAGAAGAATGTTTAAATCGGCTTATTACCAACGAGCTACTAAAAATATTTTTAACTGCCATATGTCACGCAAATGGTCATAAAGAAAATAAAGAATAATTTTTACCCATACACCGACATTGTTTTCAATGGAAACATCGTGGATGGAGAGAACGATTTACGGGATATTGAATTTTAATAAAGCTCCACAAAAAACTGCGATAAAAGCTGATGCGAAGTTAAAAAGTAAACGGAGAGCTGTGATGTGTAGATCCAGATTATGAAATTTATTGCACCAACCTTTACTCAGTGGAAGTATTGAGAACACTATACAAACAACGAAAGTTTTATAATTTCGTTGGAAAAATTAACCTTGTTTTTATTAGACTATTTAATGTTGATCAGTTAGTGTTTAATTAATAATTAATAAAAACAATAGAGAAAATGGACAAAGAAGCACTCAAATTCTGATTACAAATAAATCAAGAAAAGAAAATCAAAGTGAGGGTAGACATTTAAAAGTAAGAGAGTATGAAAGTATGAGAGTATCAACCCTCAGATATTCAGGATAGGACGATAGAATAAACTTAAAAAGAAAGGATATAAAGGAAAGAATTTTAAAAGGGAATCAAGCCTTTGACGTAAATATAAATTTACTAAAACATAAAACAAAAATACAAATTTCTAATATCCTGATCAGACCAGTTATTACTTTTACTCTAGAAATAACAATTATTAATAAAAAAGAAGAAGATGACGTAAAATAATTGGAAAGGAAAATATTAAGACCAATACTTGGGCCAAATATAAAAAAAGGGATGGAGAAATAAGAATAACAAAAATAGAGAAGTAGAAAAAGAATTAGAGGGAGAAAATATAGACAGAAATATAAAAGCCAGAAGACCAGAATAGTTAGGACATATTATAAGAAGAGCATCAACAGAAACCCTAGAGAAAATAACGACCTGGACACCTTTTAATACTAGAACAAGATGAAGACCTAGAAGTAGATGGTGGGATCAAGTGGAAGAATATCTAAAACTCTTGAGGATCAAAGACTGTAAAACCAAAAAAAATAAAAAATCATAATAGAAAAGGCCAGGATAAAAGATTGTATACGAACTGTTTACAAGAGTAATCCACCTAGTTAAATAGATTGAAGAAAGTGTTTTTCGCTAGCCATAATCCCTAGAGATTAAACGACATTTATGATGATAGAGTTTAGACTTAACCAAGTATTGTAGTAATAAGAGATAACAATGTTAAAGCCTAGACATTATTAGCCTTCTAAGGTAGAAGCTCGGTAACTCTGTCTCAGTTTTGTTTCGGCCTCGGTCTCGAGATTTTGGGTTGTTATTTGCAAGAAAATTCTATAAAGCACCTCAAGCTTTAAAGTCCCAAACTTTTGATAATTGAAAACAAGTCTTAAAGTATAAAAGTTTAAGATTTTTTCCATAACTGACAATTCATCAGACACTAGTTTATGTACTGTTCCTACCAGCATAGCTGTAAATAAAATATAAATACAGGGGTTATTTTCGGATAATAAACCATTTATGAGAATTCTACAATGTAGAAATGGTATTTTTCACTACTAGCCTATATACCTAACTTTATTGACTTTTGTTGAGGTAATAAAGTTTTTCATTTTTAATCAAGGTAGAAAAAGACAGGAACTACTTTATTAGCACTAAATCTCAATACATTTGACAGAATGTGACGTAATTATTGGATATGTTATTGATTGCCTTGTCACTGTCATGTCATGTCATGTAAAACGATAGTGACTGTTGTCAAAATTTTTTATAGCTTTAAAAATAAACTGCTAGTAGTAAAAAAATGCTATATGAACCACAGTAGAAAAATATATTATTGTCTCGGATCTATTAAAAACCTCGAAGTCGCTGCTCGGTTTTTAATGCACATCGATAATACTAACTCACTTTTTTTAAATTTGACTCATAATTACTATTTTAATATACCTACTTTGTTTTATCTGAAACTTTCAAAGTTTGATTACATATATAATATCAGCTAACTTAGTTTGGTAGAAAATTTTACACAGAATTAGAAACTTCATTACTTAATAACTATTTCATTGTTAGTTTTGTCTTCCTTTTAGTGTTCACCTTGATATAGATTAAGTTTATCTGTTTATAATTTATAATACATTTTGATGCTGGTTATCAACAGATGCAACAAAATTACTTTAAGGTTATTCTTAGTATTAGGCTATCCAAATCACGTGACATAAAGATGGCGTCTGTTGGCAAACCTTAGAACATAACACTGTCAAAGTCACAGACCACATATAATCAAAGTTTCATAAACCATTCTATACGTGGTTGTTGTCAGTCATCCCTGTTTGATCTACTTCCACAACCAACCACAAGGCATGTAACAGGCATTTTTCAACTTTTAACAAGTTCAAATTATATATAAAATCTATTTTATAAAGTCGCAAAAACTATATTCTCACAACAATAAAAACTTCTACACCAACTTAAATAAAGAAAGCACTATGACAACAATACAAAACAATACAATTGTTTGTCTACAGCCACCATATTGAATAATTTTAGACAGGTCGTTGGAAAGCCTAATTGCTTTAAAAAGTTTAAATTTAATCGCATTATAAAAGGTATAGCGTACTGCTCATGCAGAAAACCTATTCCACGTTCCTGTGATTGCCGTACTCGCTTTTGCTTTTACCACTACCTTTAAACATCGTCTGGAATAGATTACATTTATGCACTAGTGACACAACATACTATTATTTTAAAATTTCTATGTAATTCAGTGCCATAAAATTTTAAAGTAAATAGAGGAAAATAACAGCTTAACATATTAAAAAGTTGTACTCATACAAATATTTATATTTATTGGCATCGTACACATCGCCCCAAGATACTTATCTTGTAAAGAAAGGTACAAATGAAATAAATGTTTGCACAAGTCAATTTATTATTCAGGTTTTGTGTTCAAATATGTACATTGGAAGTAAACGGAAAAGCTTTTAAATTTATGCATATATTTACTTTAGAATATGTATATTATGGAAATGCTCTATAAACACACATGTAAGCTTTTGATAATTGCGGACTAACCTAGTGTTAACATCTATACTTGTTATTAATAAGGTGGGTAAGTTTAATTTATTCATCATAATTTTTATCAAAAATTACAATGAAACATACAGTAAAATTAAAACAAAAATCCTTGCACGTGATAAATGTGATGTTGCCATATCAAAACTGATTAGAAAAGTCGTTTATCAAGTTTAATAATCAAAGAACTCATAATTATACCATCATTTCAATCAGTGGTCTTGTGTCATTTTAAAAACCTTAATTTTATCAATAATTTAAATAAAATAAAATTTTAAGAGCTATAATTTTGAAAATTATGTTCTGGAAAAGCAAAAATGGAATGGAACATGTAATGAAATTGAAATGAATCACAAATACAACAAAAATTTTGGAGGTTAGTTGAAAAATTATTTTTAAATTTAATATAGATGTCCAAAAGGCTGGAAATAAAAATTTAGTTTAAACATAAAAATGCACTGCATGGTTACAAGTTTAAATATATTTAGATTATTCATACTTATATACCTGTTGATTGATAGTCAGTAAAGAAATGTTAATACAATTCATCTTACTTATACAACCTCCATTTAATTCTAAACGTCCAGGTGCACCAGAAACTAGGTCACTGCCATACTGCTCGGTGATGGAGGTCCAGGCCTGTAAAACCGAACGAATCAAACCTTCCTTAATTTTAGGGGCTGCTCGTTCCACTTCAATCTTCATTAATCCCCACATGTTTTCAATGGGACTAAGATCTGGTGAAGCTGCTGGCCATGGAATTGTTGTCAGTTGGTTTTCTTGCATCCAAGCTCGAGTAAAGGCAGAAGTATGGCATCTTGCATTATCCTACTGAAAACGCCACCCCTCTGGATATAAAGCATGAGCTGTTTCAAGAAGAAAACCATTTAAAATATCACATTACTTTGCACCATTAACAGTGCCATCAACTATACAGAGGGGCGCAGCACCACGTTGAGATATTGATCCCCAAACCATTATTTTAGTGGAAAATTTGAAAATTTGGAAAATTTGGAAATTTGAACGGTAACATTTTCTCTTGACAGGATTTTAAGATGGTTTGCACAAATCTGGAAACAATTCTAGTCAGATATAAAAATATTGCTGAAATTATCTCCTTGAAAACGTTGACAGAACTCCATTCTTCGTTGCTTTTGTAGAGGTGTTATTGCAGGGATCTTTTTTGGTTTCCTTGATATGTAGCATTGTCTTTTCAGTGCCATGCGGACAGTTTCTGGACACACATTTATTCTTCGTTGATTTCTGAATCTGCTGGCCAGTCTTCCCGAAACTGGTCTATGTCTTATATCTGTACCAGTTTTTATCCTCTTAATTGTCTCAAACACTGCACTTTTTCCGAGTTCAGTCAATTACACTAGATTTTTAACGTTTCGAACACCCTTTCTATACAAATATTCCACCATTTTTCTTGTTTCGCGACATTATTTTACAAAACTCACATCTGTTTATAATCAACAATATTTGATTGATACTGCTGTCATGCGATTTTATCCATAGCCTACTATCGGCAAAATCTACTTGACGCATTGCTTTTGTCTTAGAATGTTACGAAAAGAAAATATATTAAAATTAGGAAAAATAAAAGATTCCGGATACTTTCTAGACGGATTATAGTTATAAATAAAAATTAAATACACATATCTACGGTGGGTTTAAAGTGATCTGTTGAGGGATCCATATAAATTTCTGTATATATTTTTCGTACCTAAAAAGTATAAAAGTCTACAAGTCTACAAGTTTACAAGAGTTTGTTTATGTTTGATTTGTCAAATGCCAACTTCAATGGCAAGGTTAAGGCTACTATTTGACTTTCCAAAACTATAGTAGAACCAGTACTAAATTAGGTGGTTAATTTAATTTTAATTAGTTATATTCTTTATTCATGAAAGTTTGTCTAAATATTCCTCTAAAAAGATAAAGTATTATACCTGTAGATGGAAGTTTTCCTTCATGATATTTTTCCAATTTGCTCTTGAATGTTAAGCAAGTGCTTATAAAATTACAACACATTGTTGGATCCCATAGAATTTGGAAATTAGACCTGAAAATTAATTTTCAAATACTTGATACATATTATGTTTGATGAAATAAATTCAGGTCTTACCGGTAAAATTATAGAGACCACACAAGATCTCAGGCAGGTTTTCTTATAAGATTTGCATGTTTTAATTTCATTAAAGACACATTTTAATTCATATTTTAATTGTTTTAGTCCTTCTTTTCTCTACTTTCTTTACTTTACCTTTATCTGTATCTTTTGTTAACTTGTATTCTTCTCTTTGACTTTGTTTGTGGATTTTATTCCATCTACTCCCAAGCACTCTCAGTGGCTTCCATAGACTCCAGTCCACCACAAAAGAAATCTACATTACTCTTATACATTGGTTTAGTAGTTTACACATCTGATGTGCATAGTTCATCTTTGGCACTTAAGATAGAATCAAACTATAACTATTTGTTCTTGATAATTGGTACATCAACTGAAGAACTCACATAACAACTTTCACATAATTAGTTTGTGATATTTAGGCTAGTTGACTGTATACAAAAAAAAAGAAAATACTAAATTGTAAACCAGAAAGTATATATATGATAGGTATATATAAACATTTTGGGATCATATTACCTGTATTTTTAACATATTGTTAGGCGTCTGAACAATATATTTATTAAAAAAACAGTAACGGCACATTTTATCTTTATACACTTCTGTCAAAACTTTGGTTAAAAAATGGAAATAGTAGTCAGCTAGTCACGTTTTCGCTAATGGACTGTAATGGACTGCCTAAGTCTGACGTCACTTGAGGCGGGGTCACAAAAATCTTTCCAAACAAACCAAGTGCGCGTGCGTTATTGTCATAAGAGATTTTCGGTTTGCAAACCTTATCTTGAAGATTTTCTTATATAAATGTCTTTAACTAATCGCTTTTTACTTGTTTCTAATAACGGTCACTCTATATTAACAGTAAACCATAAATTAAAAATCTCATGTGACATTTTACACGCGTTATAGATTTGTTTGGAAAGATATACGGGTGGAGCCTTCTGCTATGTCAGAGCTTAGGCAGTCCATTTTAATTGTAGGTATTGTCGATCCAATCATCGATTGATAGGAATAATAAATAGATAGCAAATAAATATATTTTAAATATATTTTATTAATCCCGTTTGAACTCACCTAAGATATATAATATTTTTCAGATTAAAATAATAATAGGTAAATTTAATTAAATTAGAAGGTTCTATTAGGATAACCTCCCCTCTTTGTTTTCTTTTTTTATTTATGTGTATGAAAGTTCTAAAGGATAGAATTTATATGCGACAAGAAACAGCATGACTGAAATAAAATAGAATATAACTAGTAAACAAGTTAATATATAGCACATTCAGCATCGGTAAAGGGGGAGGAAAATCTCAGCTCACTTCGAAGTGAGTGAATCGGAAAGAACGCGCACATTACCGATGTGAGCTGAGATTAACTGAGATCTCAGTCAAAAAGAACACACCTAAGATGTTGAACAACTGAGATAATTTTAATTCCACAATATCAGAAAATCAGAAGAAATGACTGTTTCTAACTTGATATATAAGGATAATTTCCGATATAGTTTATTTATTACACCTGTTAGCATTTTTGAAAAGCTAAAGAACTCAGCTTTTAAATAGTGTAAAAATATACAGGGTGTTCTATTTAAATAAATCAAGAAGGTAATGTTTAGTTGAAAATGGGCAATTTTTGTAACTCGACCTGTATTCCGATTTGAGCATTTATTTATTATTATAACTCAAACAAAATTAAACAAAAGGAATTGTAAAATTAAGGTTCTACTTTATTTAGTGTACAATGAATAATATTATGAGTCGGAAGAGATTGTGGAGGCTGCAAATACTTATTGCAATAAGCAATTTGCTGCCTACAAAGTCAAGATCTTTATAGAATATAGCCTACAATCGGTTCATATATACAGCGATAATGTTTTTTTGGCATACTTCAGTGAATATGCAAAGAATTACAAATTCAGTTATAGATGCTGATTCGAAAAACAAGTTGTAGTTTTATTTTGTTTCTGTTGTAAAAACTTATCAACAATGATCCCAACCTTGAGTAACCTCTTTTACTTAGCATAGAAAAAAAGCAGAAACATTGTGTGAAAAAATTTAAAATATAACCATTTAACCAAAAATAAGATGGGTACCTACTTCATGACCAAAACAAAAAGTGAATTAGCTCTCGGAAAGTATATTTAAAAATATCATGGATGTTTGTTAGTTTGTTGGCATTTCTGCAGATGGTTTTAATTAATTCTTTAAATATAAAGTAAGTTTAACAAAAATGTTTTATTTTCCGCGTACTCCTTTTCATTCCTACCTCGTACACAATACGTTGAAATTAATAAATTGGCAATAAAATTATTACCTAAATATTTCCATGTATATTTGTAACCTTACAGCAATTGAAAATTACTTCTGTAAAATCTCCCATTTACCAGATTGACAATTTTGAATGAAACACCCTGTAAAGTGATTATTTATTTTAATCAAGACTCGCTTGACGCCTATATAAAAAATATTTCTTTCAAAACGACAAAATGCTGGGATTATCTCATCATAACAATCAGATAGCATGTTTATTGTATACACACACACATACCTACACAAAAAATATTTTTCATAAAACTCTAATAAATATAAAATTTATTATTCTTGCCCGTCTAGCACGGAAATTACTCATTTCATTAGCTGTTATTACTTTTTTTTATATACCTTCAAACCTTTTATTTTTTTTTTAATTAACTTCGGCCATCTTGAAGTATGAGTAATAAAAAGTTTTATTCGCCACTTCAATTTTACCGCGATGTCATGCGATGTCGCTTTGATCAAATAAACATTCTAAATTATTGGAAAATAACTTTATTAACGGTATCGAAGCTTACATTCTATGCACATTTATGGTATTCGATTTTTTGTACTGTAAACGTTTTAGTTCAAATACAATGTTTCATTGTTTCTGTTTATAGACTATGTATCGTAGATGATATTATAGTTCTTTTGGGTTTGTGGGTTTCTCGGAAACAACAATGATACTTTTAATTATTTATTTTTCGTAATAATTTAACACGTGAAAATGTAAATAGTTGAAACGCCGACAGCTACGTGTGAACCGTTTCAGGTCAAAAGGCAAACTGATTTACCCAACGACGTCTACCGGGTTATAGGGGCGGTCGGGGAAATAGGTGGTACCGCTACACTCTCCCCCTCTAGTTGACGAATTGGTGCCCAATCGACAACTAGCCAAAACTTGACATTGGTTATTGTGGGTGCTTCTTGGGCCGTCCTCTTTTTCTTTTTGGCTGGACAGGCACAGGCACAGGAGTCTCTTCTTCCAAGGGATAGGGATAGATATCAGAGACGTGATACCTTCCAATAAGTTCTATAGGTTCTTCACAAGTCGACAATTCGTAGGAACCTGGAGTGATGATCTTGGAAATAGCATATGGTCCATCACGTTTTGTAGAAAATTTGTTGGTATACCCCTTCTGAGCGTTACTAAGGGCATGAGTGGTGACAAGGACTCTATCACCAACTTTATAAAAAATGTTTCTTCTGTCTTTATCAGCAGCTTCTTTGCGTTGATCTTGTTTGCTCGTAAGAATTTCTTGTGATTCATAGAGAACATCAGCCAATTTCGTTAAATAAGGGGTAATACGTGGCACGAAATTTTCAGCAGCCACTACTTCCCGCAAATCATAGGCTGTATCATGTGGAGCTCGTATCTGCCTCCCAAAAGTCAAAAAGGCAGGAGTTCGACCGGTAGACTCGCACACAGTCGAGTTAATCGCAAATCTGATACTGCTAAGATGATTGTCCCATAAGTGATGATGACCTTGTACCAATATCGATAGCTGTGTTTTTAATTCTCTGTTCTTTCTCTCCACTGGATTACTGGCTGGATGGTATATGGGAATCAACGTACTTTTTATGCCAAAACAATGGGTAACCTTTTGCATCACATCACTTATAAATTGTGACCCATTATCGGTGATAAGTTTGCGGGGGGTGCCAAAACGAAGGAAAACCTCTTCCAATCAGGAGTTTGGCACAAGCTTCTCCAGTTGCAACTTCCAAGGGAAATAATTCGACCCATTTGGAAGCAGTGTCTTCCGCAATTAAAATCCACTTGTTACCTTTAGGAGTTGGTGGCAGTGGCCCAAAGAGATCGACAGCCATAATCTCAAACCGTTGAGCAGGAGCGGGGGTTTGTAAAAGTCCAGCAGGCTTCAAATTTGTGCTCTTAAATCTTAAGCAATCTAAACAACCTTTTATATACTGGGCGATATCTCTCCGCATACCAACCCAAAAATATTTTTCACTAATCTTCTGGTAAGTATGATCCACACCATAGTGACCAGCGGTATCGGCATCATGGTACTGTTTTAAGACATCTTCTCTCATAGAGCGAGGTATTACCAATTGAGGATTTTCAGCATCAGAATCGGGATTGAATTTATATAAGACCCCGTTGCAGAGTTGGTATCCTCTTTCAGACCATCTATTCAATTCGATAGGATCGTCGGATTCCAATGATTTTATGATTTTCGAAATGTCATCATCATTGAGCTGCTGAGCTCGTAGATCTTTGGAAGAATATCTCGGCATTTCTACCGAAACGATGCATACTTCACAAGTATTTTCCTCAAGATGAGGACAAAAAGGTCGAGATAGAGTGTCGGCTACGACATTCGATTTGCCTGGTACATATACTATCTTCATATTAAGACCTTGTATTCTTAAAGCCCATCTCGCAAGGCGTCCAGATGGCGTTTTGAGAGTTAAAAGCCACTTAAGAGGCTGGTGGTCAGTTGCAATAGTAACCTCCGCGCCTTCCAGGTAACTTCTAAATTTTTCTGCTCCCCAAACGATGCTAAGAGCTTCTCTTTCTGTCGTGGAAAAATTCTTTTCGGCCGGGGTCAGCAGACGACTAGCATATTCAACTGGTCTTTCTTGATTCCCCTCCCCCTGGAGTAGTACTGCCGAGATTGCGTAACCACTTGCATCTGTTCTGAGTGTATAAGGTTTAGTGTGATCCGCTTGGATGAGAATAGGATATGAGGTCAATTTGTCCTTCAGCGTTGTAAATGCCAACTTTTCCTCTTCTCCGAATTTGAAGGTAGCGTTCTTTTTAAGTAAATTGGTCAACGGTCGAGCAATGTCCGCAAAGTTCGGCACGAATTTCCGATACCACGAACATAATTGTACAAAACTATGTACATGTTTAATGCAGCTTGGAAATGGCATATTCTTGATCACGGAAGTCTTTTCCGGATTGTGCTCGACACCTTTAGGCGAAATCACGTGACCGAGATACAAGACAGAGTTTCTTAGAAAAACGCACTTTTTCCGACGTGCCCGTAACTTGAACACTCGTAGTCTATCAAAAACCGCAGTGATGTCCTCGATATGTTTATCGAAAGTCTCAGAAAGCACTAACAAATCGTCAAGATAAGCGAAAACAGCGCGATCACCAAGTCCACGACGAAAACGATCCATAAGTCTGTTAAAAGTTGCCGGAGCGTTTTTAAGTCCGAAAGCCATTCTATTAAAACGGAAAGTTCCATAGGGAGTGACGAAACAGGTTTTATCCTTATCCTCAGGAGCAATCGGAACTTGCCAATAGCCAGATTGAAGATCTATAGTAGACATATAGGGTGTATGTTTCGCAGTGTGCAATAAATAATCTATCAAGGGCATTGGATATGTATCAGGAACAGTGATAGAATTAAGGGGTCGATAGTCAACGCATAGTCTAAAACTATTGTCCTTTTTGGGAACTAGAACAACTGGACTTGCCCACGGTGATTCACACTCCTCTATGATTTCGGATGCTAAGAGTTTGTCAATTTCATCCTTTAAAATTTGTTTCTTAAAGTTACTTAAAGGATAAGGAGGAACAGCTATAGGTTCATTACTGGTGGTTTTAATTTTGTGAACAGCAAAATCAGTAGGACCTCCCCCTGCTTCAAAAATATCTGAATAACGAGTCAAAAGACCATTGAACTGACTCTTTTGTGAATCATTTAACACCTCACCTTCTTCAGGTCGCAAACAATATTCGTTGATTTCGCACAATTCTAAAGTCGAAGGAATAGAAAATTCATTAACGAATGGAAAGGTTTCAGAAGAGTTTTCACAAAAATACCAACAATTTTCAGGAATGTTCAAAGTAATATTTGCTTTCTGCAGAAAATCAACACCTAAAAGAGTACGGTTCTGTTCTAAATCAGGAAAAACAGTAAAAGTTATAGGAATACATTTAGTTTTTATGAAAACGTTTACATCAACTTTGAGTACATCTTTTTCATGTATATTGCCATCAGCGTATGAAATTCGAATCCTACTTTGGAAGAAAGTATACCCATTTTCTTTAAGGAGTTTATACAGACTAAAACCTGCAATAGTTGCATGCGAGCCAGAATCCGCATAACCTATACCATCAACATTTGCAATCCTAATAGGCAATAATGGCCTAGATGGTGGTTTAGACTCAACAAATGCGTCAGAAAAGCTTTCCTGCAATATTTCGCTTTTTACGGAAATCTGATAAAAACCCAAAGATTTAACTTGAACATTTTCGGACCGAGATTGACATATAGTACATTTAGATCTAATGACACCAGGGGTGCCACATCCGTAACAAACTAATTTTGACGTCGATGGTTCACTTTCAACAGGAACGTTGACAGAAGGTTCAGCACGATGATTACTATCATTTTTCTTTTCTTTGTTTAAAAGCATCTTACAGTGTTCTTTAACATGGCCTATTTTTTTACAATACCTACAGCGTAAAGGCTTTTTGACATCACCTAAGATCGAACATGTGTTTTCTTTCGTATCAACGTTTTTCCCTAACTGTGAACAGGTTTCATCAAAATCTTTGGTCGATTGTTCTATATCGCGGATTTTATAAATAAAAATTTCAAAACTATTAAAATCATTTCTCGCCAACCGTTTTCTTAATTTTCGATTCAAAAGTCCATAAACAATGTCGAGTTGAGCTTCCAACGGCAGTGTATATGGAAGTTTACTCATTAAAGCGCGAATACGGCATATAAACAGTTCCGAAGATTCATCACTTTTTTGTTCATGCGCGAAAATGTCTCTAAAAATCAGGTGTGGCGGCAACGTCTTCGAAAAAGTGTCTCTCAAAAGTTTAATCGCGTCGGTCCACGATCCGATAGTGTTTTTAACTCCTTGCCACCAAACAGCGGCTTTACCCTCGAGCAGCATTGAAATTCCGCGAAGCGCGTTTTCGTCCGTAACATTTGTGCAGTCTTTATAAGTAGAAACGCTATCAATAAATGCATCTACATCGCACGAATCCGAAGCACTAAACCGAGATGTGCATTTGGCAAAATTACCGGTATAAGGTTGCGACACTCTATTTGTAAGCAAAGTACTTAAAATTTCTTGAGTCGTCTGTTTACTAGAATCGTTTAAAGAACTAATTAAAAGCGTTAACTGTTCATTTGTCATCGTTACCGAAGAAGAAACGGATTCACTATCGTCGATAATGTCCTCAGAGTCTTTATTTGCTTTCTTTGGCGGCATATTGTATCAGAAAATAACAAAAAAAAATGGAACAGACTTACTTTAAGGTATCCAGAAAACTTCAAAAATTGACCCAATTCGTAGTGTACTTTTTATTCAATGTGATAGAACTTTTTGATCTCCACTTTCCAGGTAGATCCTCACAAAAAAAAAGTTCGAAACAAAAATCACAAAATTACACAAGTTCCAAAAAAACGAACGAACTGGTCGATTGTACTTAATTGGTCCGATCCACTAGGAACCGGTAAACAGAGTTTAACCTTGAGCGAAAGTCGAGCGTACAGAACACTGAAAACACGAATATCTTCGCACTAAAACACGTTACAATTAAAGTTATACGAAAAAAAATGGAAAATGTTCAAAGTTTATTTCCGATGGCCTCGAGTATGGGCGCCAGTGTATCGTAGATGATATTATAGTTCTTTTGGGTTTGTGGGTTTCTCGGAAACAACAATGATACTTTTAATTATTTATTTTTCGTAATAATTTAACACGTGAAAATGTAAATAGTTGAAACGCCGACAGCTACGTGTGAACCGTTTCAGGTCAAAAGGCAAACTGATTTACCCAACGACGTCTACCGGGTTATAGGGGCGGTCGGGGAAATAGGTGGTACCGCTACAACTATAAAAATATAGACTATATAGTAAAAGCCACGGCACAGATTTTATGACTAATTTAGGTTTAATTCATGCTAATCTCGATATCGATAAAAAGTAGGTACTTAATAAGTTATAAAATGTATTAATATTCTATAGGCTAAAAATGGTAAAAAAACTATTTTTAAGTAATAGTCAATTTTCTTTCTGATGATACAGGATGTTTCAATGGTAATTCCGTTAATGGGATAGGTAAAAAACTGAAAAATAATTGGGAATAATACGCCACATTACTGTGACGTCACGTCGCCATTGCTTGAGATAGGCCATGGCATTCAATCCAAACAAACTTTTGCTATATTGTAGTTAGTCTAAACATGGTTTACATTGAATATTTTTGTTTTCTGTATTTTCTTATTTTTGGAATAGTTATTTTAGCTACATTTACAGTTTTATTTTGTTTTAAGGTGAGAATTATTAAACTTACCCTAAAAATCAAAGTAACTATACTGCCAATACTTAGCACATAATTTTGGGCCATACTAAAATAAAACACAAATCAATTAACAAGTTAAACTTAAAAATTTTATATAGGGTTAAGCAATATTATTTTAATTTTTCTTACCTTAAAACAAAATAAAACTTCTTTAAATGCGGTATCCGCCAAAATAAACAGTACCGAAACAGAGAGTGCTGTGGAGTTGTTTATGTAATATGGATTTGAGTTGTTTATGTAATATGAATTTGGATTTGACTTAATTTTAATTAGTTGATATATTAATAGTACGCTGCGGTTAAATTTGATTTAAAAATAGTTCTAACAACGAAAGAAAAAGTGTTTTTGGTAGAGCATTATTTTCGTTCATACGGAAAAGGTCGTAATGATGGTCCAAGCTTAGAACAGGTGTCTACAATTATACTTCTGAAGCACGTCCTCATAGATCATACTGTAGTAATGGATTCCAACACGAATTCGTAAACACTTCGCACTGTTTTTAAAGCAGAAGTTATGATATTGAAATTTTTACCGACGCTTCTAGGTCGCGTGGGGAGCAGTCTGTGGTGGGCAGAGTGCTAATGGATTCAGGTAAACCGATCAATTAGAGCTCCATATAAACCACATAGAATTCATAGCAGTATTTAAAGGGTTGAGATGTTTTTCGAAGGGTATGAACAATGTTAGTATTTACTAAGAACAATAAATAACTGCACAGTTAAACTAAACTTCCACTATTTATTTGAAAAATTCGCTTTAAAATCAATTACAGCTGTTTCGCTATAACTAGCATCGTCAGATTGACATATTGAAATTACATGTTTGTTTGTAACTAGGTGCTTGATGTTGATAAGGAGTTAAGGCTAGACGATGGCAAAATTGCATGAATTGGGTTTCGAATTGCTTCCTCACCCACCGTATTCTCCAGATCTAGCCCCCAGCGACTTTTTCCTTTTCTCTGACCTGAAGAGAATGCTCGCGGGAAAAAAATTTGGCTCTGATATTGAGGTAATCGCCGAAACTGAAACCTATTTTGAGGACAAACCGAAGGAGTACTACAAAAATGGTATTGAAAAGTTGGAAGGTCGCTATAATCGCTGTATCGCCCTTGAAGGCAACTATGTTGAATAAAAAAAATTAAATTTGTCAAAATATTGTGTTTTACTATGGTAGACCGGGGACTTTTCAGCCGACCTGTTAGATAGTTTATTAATAACTACTAAGAAACCATTATCATGAAGCGTCCCCGCAGACTATTTCTAGATGGATTAAAGCAACATTACATGAGGCTGGTATAGATACGTCAATTTTTTCTGCTCACTGTACCAGACATGTATCTACCTCTGCTGCTTCTCAAATGGGCATTAATATCGAAACTATTCGAGAAGCAATTGGATGGACAGCAAAATCATCTGTGTTTGCTAGATTTTATAATAGACCGTAACTAACAGTTTTTTAGTGCGATAAATCTCAATATTTTATCACAATATCAATGTTCATATGCAACAAGAACATTTAAAGAAAAAATTAATGTATCTTATAGGAGTCTTTTAACAATAGATTTCACTTTATAATACTCTGGAATAAACAATTAACTTTATTTATAAACTAAAAAATCGATTTGGTTACTTACTTATAAAGGCACATAATATAAACATTTTCAGGTGGTTGGTTATATTTGACTTGTCCATTTACTTGTTACAAAAAATATTCGCTATTTTAAAAAATAAGCCAATTGGCTCAGTAAATTGTTTATAAATTTTTACTTTCCAATAAGAAAAGTATTGTAATCATAATTTTTTCGACTTCGATATTTTTACCGATCTTTACGTTTTGCGGTCTGTCTTTCTGTATGTGTGTCTGTATACACCATAACTCAAAAACTAACAAAGAGAAAAACACCAAATTTTAAACCTTTCTTCCACTTTAGGCTGGGTTAATTAGATTTTCGACATAGTCAGAACATTTGAAGGGGTAAGGATAATAAAAAACTCTTCGTTTTAACAAAACTTCCAATATTTATTAAAAAATTGCTTTTTTAAAGGTTCAATGACAAATAACTTTACTGTTAATTACCAAAAATTTACGCAAATAGCAAAATTTTATGTGATAAATCTTATTCTGTGGTGCTAATCTTAGAAGCTGTTTTTTTATTCTAAACCTTTTATTTTGATTTCTGTTGAAGTGCTTCAGATTGAACTTCTAAAATGTAATGAGGATCTCAACATTTCATATGTCTGCCCCTTCTATTTAATATTATTTCTGGTCCTAAACAAGCCATATAAAACATCTTCAATTTTGGAAGCATGATTCTCTCCCAAAGAACAGGGTCTTGATTAATGGTCTGAACAAAAAGGCCGTTTTTATCGCCTGAGTAAACTACAAAATACGCTTTTGTAGCCTTGGTTATCGCTATCTGTCCTTGAATTTGGTAGTAGTAATCTTGATTTGTTTTTAATATTATTTCCCCATTATCATCCATTTGTAAATAGGCTACCATTTTCTTTGTGACGGCATCTTTTAGAGACATTCCAGATGAAGCCACTTTTTGAAGACATTTTACTTCGACAATTTCATTTTCGTTGATAATTCCTAAAGCCAATAAAGCGTATTACGTTGAAGAAATTTAATTAAAATACTATATCTACCATCTGGTGAGCAGCCAATAAGCCGTGTTTTACATCAACAAATAGACCGGAAGGAGTCACTTTATGCCCCGTTAGTTCCTCAAATTTTCTAATTGCAACTCCTTCGTTCTGTTTGCCATAGGCAGTAGCCGGAGTAGTAAATGTTTTCGTATTTAATATTTGTATAACCAATGCATCACATGATGTTGTCATTCTTCTTTTCATTTTAATCAAGCTGAATATGTTCTCCAAAAGTGGTTTAAAAATTGTGTAAAAATTACCTGTCCATTTCTTCTTGTAAAAGTGGATGATTGAAAAAATCGTATTCATCAGTCTCCAAGCCGGATGGTTCTGAAATTTTTGTAAACGTTCCTTGAGGTGATTTGATTGTGTCAACAACCCGCTCAAAAACTTCATATATGACGACAATCTATTGTAACTTGTTTATTTCTTTCCCACTGGATCAAGAACATCATTCAAAATTTCCTTAACAATTTCAGTTTCTAATCTTCTCCTGTGAAACTGGGTCCTAACACGCGCGGCGCGATTTGTTTTTCGTCCACGTCTCATATTAAATTTCACATTATTCTATTATTTTAAAAATTAATAAATCTAGAAAATCTACTAAATACAACAACAATCAAAAATCTGTTGTTAGAACACAAGAATTAATAAAAAAAAGTATGGATATATTTTATTAACGACACTTTTTATAAATGAACAACTCACGAATCCATATTCGGAGCAGTTTTTAGTTTAGACTAAATATAAAACATCCAAATAGAAACTAAAAATCACGGGCCGATCTCCACACATCAAGTTTTTGTCAGAAAATTTAATGTATTATTTTCTCTGATAAAAAGAATAAACTAATAATATTAATTTAATTCACTATGATATGTTCTGAAAAATAAATAATTTATTGTTATACTTACGAAAAATAAAAACTCTTTTTTAAAATTACAAAACCAAATCGTAAATCGCACACACTTTCAACAAACAAAATAATAGGTATTTATAGGTACGATCCTGGCATAACGCTGGTTAACAAGTTATCAACTAATTCGAGTTTTTACACAATATACAAGGCCGCCATCTAAGAGTGAAGGTATGAACAATAACAAATTTAAATTTACAATTGTTGTACAAAGATTTCAAGTATTTTAAAGGTTTCTACAAACGACCATAACACAAGATAGAATATTTCTTAATTAGGACATTCGATTACATTTTTTTACTTTTAAAGAAATTGGATGAAAATTAATAGTTAATTTTTTGGGTCATGATAGTTTAATAGTAAGCCTACATATTGAATATAAATTAGAAGCGATTAACATATTTCAACATGTTGAAAAAATGGTTTATTGGCGTTAAATATCATGAAATTTTACGAACAAAATATATCACTTTTTGATAACTGATTGTAAACTTATTTCAAACAATTTGATTATGTCAGAAGCTTGTAACACTCTCTGAAGTATAAGCTTTACATAAACGTTTTCATAAAGCAATTTAATATTGCGGTTATTGAGAAAAGTAAATTTGCGTAAGTAGTGGTGTCATAGGGAATAATATACAGCGGTTTCATCGCCTTAACCGAGGAATCAGATTTTGGATATATGCACTAAAAAACGTAATGAACAGTTGGGCTTTACTTATCGATATTGTCGGAGACGGGTTTTTGCTTTAAAAACAGTGCGATGTGTTTACGAATTCGTGTTGGAATCCGTTACTACAGGGTGATCTATGAGGACGTGCTTCAAAAGTATAATTGAGATTGAATTTCATACAGGAAAGTCATTTAACTTCTAATTATCAAATTAATTTTTTGATAATTTTATTTCGGTTTAAAATACAATTAATTAAATGTATATTATTTAAAAGTATAAAATATATACCATTACTAATAATAGAAAAAACAAATGTTAGTATGGATAAAAGTTAAACCTCAAATTATTTTGAAAAATCGACCTTTAATCTGATAAATTTCGTATTATTTAATTCTATTTTTAGATATAATAAATTAAATGGCATTAGGTATATACAGGGTGCGGCAGATGAACGGTCAATTAGAGATATCTCGAGAACTAAAGGTATCTGAAATATGAAAATTGGCATGAAGGGGTTTTGAATAATGAGCTATTCAATGAAAATATTGCCGTCACCATTCTACTTCCGGTTATACCGGAAGTCGCAAATAACTTTGTTATTTTTAATGGAAGACCCTGTATATTTTTAAATTTTAGGAATATTTACGTTATTCTGAACATTTTTTGTTGATATTTCCCTATACCTATCTTGAACCGTTTTTGAGTTGTAATGTTTTTTATATGAAAATGACACTTTTTTACCATGTACATAAAATTCAATATCCTCTAATGTAATTTGAATAAAAGTTTAAATTTCTCAGGAACTATTTACCACATACCGCTTTATCGTTTACACTGTCAAGTTACCTTTTTTATTATACAGGGTGCTGTCAAAATTGAAATAAAAACGGAATCCACAATCTTCGCGTAATTCCTTTTTTTCAAATGGGACACCCTGTATGTGATTATTTATTTTAGAAGAATACGCTGTCCACTATCGATATGTATTACTATTCCCTATACCTATCTCCTGCAGTTTTCAAATAAATCAGCTTTATACATTTTTGTCACAAAAAATTAATTTATCAAGTCGCCTATGGAATATTCTGACACATGTCAGTTATTGTTATTGTTTAATAGTCACCTTGTTGTATGCCGTTGTGTGAAAGGTGTAATAATAGTTTGCCTTTAATTTCCTTAACCTAATAATAATGGCACATTTAGGATATACAAATGATGATTTTTTAAATTTAATTTATGATTCACGGTGAGTATAACAGAATAGTATCCAGAACTTGCCGTGTGTTTGCTGAGAGATATCCTGAAAAGCCTCGACCAAATCATAAAACTGTTAAACGTTTGCTACACAACTGTTCCCAGTTTGGTCAGTTTAAAAGTAAAACAAATAAGCCCAAGACCCATGTCGATAATGAGGATTTACAAATAGACATCCTGGGATATTTTGCAGCTCATCCAAATTCATCCTTAAGGGAATGTGAGAAACTGTTAGAGGTGTCGACTAGAACAATTCACAGAATTTTAAAAAAACATCATTGGACCCCTTATTCGTATACACTAGCTCAGCATTTACATCCTGGAGATTATGTAAGACGTGTAGAATTTTGTGAATGGATTTTAATGAAATGCCAAGAAGATGAAGATTTTACAAAAAAAATTATTTGGTGTGATGAATCGAAGTTTACTAAAAATGGTTTGTTTAACCGCCATAACAGTCACTTCTGGAGTGACGAAAATCCTCAAGTCACATGGGATAGTAAATTTCAAGTATCCTTTTCGTTTAATGTTTTTTGTCCTGTAAAAAATAATAAGATATTCGCTCTCATGATTTATGACGAAAATTTAAACGGAGAGTGTTACTGCAACATCTTACGGCAAGTAATTGTACCAGCAATGCACGCTTTACCTAATAATGAGGCTAACGAAGCTTGGTTTCAACAAGATGGTGCACCGGCTCACAATCTTCGAGGAGTAGGCACATTGCTTGATGGAATATTCAATGATAGATGAATAGCTAACAAAGGTCCGTTTCTCTGGCCACCAAGATCCGCACAATTGTCACCATTAGATTACTATATTTGGGGATATGTTAAAAATAAGGTATTCTCTGAACCTGTCACTACTAAGGAAAATATGATAAGCAAAGTCCTTCACGTTTTTAACGAAATAGATGGAGAATCACTATCAAGAGCTACTAATGAGAATCTGCTTAAAAGAGTCCATAAATGTTTGGAAGTTGATGGGCAACACTTTGAAAATTTGTTGCATTAACGAGCTAGTGTCTTATTATCTTTGATAGTATTTGTATTAATTGTTCAATGTTTAACTCAATAAATTATTACCACATAGCCTATAAGAAAATTAATTTTTTGTGACAAAAATGTATAAAGCTGATTTATTTGAAAACTGCAGGAGATAGGTATAGGGAATAGTAATACATATCGATAGTGGACAGCGTATTCGTCTAAAATAAATAATCACATACAGGGTGTCCCATTTGAAAAAAAGGAATTACGCGAAGATTGTGGATTCCGTTTTTATTCCAATTTTGACAGCACCCTGTATAATAAAAAAGGTAACTTGACAGTGTAAACGATAAAGCGGTATGTGGTAAATAGTTCCTGAGAAATTTAAACTTTTATTCAAATTACATTAGAGGATATTGAATTTTATGTACATGGTAAAAAAGTGTCATTTTCATATAAAAAACATTACAACTCAAAAACGGTTCAAGATAGGTATAGGGAAATATCAACAAAAAATGTTCAGAATAACGTAAATATTCCTAAAATTTAAAAATATACAGGGTCTTCCATTAAAAATAACAAAGTTATGTGCGACTTCCGGTATAACCGGAAGTAGAATGGTGACGGCAATATTTTCATTGAATAGCTCATTATTCAAAACCCCTTCATGCCAATTTTCATATTTCAGATACCTTTAGTTCTCGAGATATCTCTAATTGACCGTTTATCTGCCGCACCCTGTATAGAATGGATATCTCACGTAAAATAACCTTTATATTTGTAGCTTGCCTTTACACTTTTTGTGTCTCTCTCAACAGTATCTACTCAAAAAGTTTCCTATAACACTTTGAGAGCTGGAAATGTACGTCCAGTAACAACCAAAGAGACAGGATATCCTTATTGGGATCCGGACAAATAGAATTACATTTCAATTGCTGTGAAAAGACCGTAAAGTGAAGTTAAAAATTGGTTTATAAAATATTTAGAAGGTAAAATCTATGTTTTAATCTCACAAAAATTTGCAGATAATTTACGTTAATTTTTATTAAGTATGTGAATATGTTATACAGCATGATCCAAATGTATGGAATAAAGTCATTATTTAAGAAACAGGCGACTTTTAAAAAAAATCTTGAAACACGTCAATTTTAGTTTTTGAATGGCCATCAACTGCTATAGATGTGTTGGACATTACGTCATTAGTGATGGCGTAATGACGTCATCGACGATTTTTTAAATACAAACCGAGGTCACGAGACAGCTCATTTGAAAGGTCTCCTTATCGCCTTTGCAACAATGTAATCATTTAAATATTTATTTCTACAGGGCTAACCAAAATTATGAACTGGAATTAAAATAAATACTCATTCACTGAACTAAAATACACTAAGGACCGCCACTGGGAATAAAACAAAAACGTGTTTATTGTTGGTTCCGAAAAAAATACATTGATAAAAATAATGCTACATTATAATTTGAAATTAATTATTGTAGTAAGTACTCGGAATTATTTTTACACAAATATTTAAATCAATATTTTCATTGACTCGTCTTTATTCGTCAATGATCTGTGAATCTGTCAAATAAGTTTTTTGCCAACATTAATAACAGCATTTACTAAAAAGAAACTAACAGAAATAGAACGAATCGAGTTCGGGAAATGGCACTTTACCGTACAGTATGAAAAATAGTAATTTACGTAACAAGTCCGGAAAAAACCATTTTCGGACGTGTTGCGTACACTATTTTTTCGGCAACCGTGTAGAATAAAAAATCATTTAGACACATTGTTTTATTATATTTTCTCTTTCTAAAACATAATTTCGAACATTTTAATTTCTAATTCTTATTTATATTAATATTTATATTAAAATTCGAGCAATTGGTAATATTGAAGAGATTCAATTTATTTGAAATATTTGGCATATTTAAATCCCTTATGTTGAAATTAGAACAAGAAGGTACAGATTCAGTTTGACACTGATTGTTTTCATCTGATGATTTTTGAATGGTTTTGGCAATTTTAATTTTGTTTGTAAGTGAATTGTCTATATATCTATCCTTCAGCGACATTGTTATACTTCCAGCCTGTGATGTTTCCACCATTATCAGCAAATAACGTCGCTGAAGTTCGACGAATGCTATGGCCTGTGTAATTTTTAGGATTGGGTAAATTTAAAAATTCTGCGATTCTTAATCCGAGATTACCAAAACTGTGGATACCAACAGGCTGAATCGAACATTTTCCTTTTTTGTAATTCACGAATAATCTGTTATGTGGAGTATGGGATGGTCGTAAAGATAAATATTGCCTATACAACATCAGGTTTTCTTGCCCAATTACAACAAAAGTTCTCTCAATATGTGTTTTGGAATCTGGTATTTTCACAAGCAATGTCTTCTTTGTCATTTATTAGATCAAGTGACATTTTTGTTAGTTCTTCCCGTCTACACGCACCGGCTAACCCAATAATTGTTGCTACCTGAAAATTAAGCAAATTGAGTTGATACTTTTATATCCTATAATCGTAATATTTTGTTAAAATACCTTTAGCATTAGATATGTTTCATTATCTGCTTCCCTAATGAATTTGTTGATCTGCTCGCTGCTGAAGACTTCTGATTTCTTTGCTTTATAACCAATATTCTTCCTTTTAAGAAACGCGATAACTTTTGGGAAAGTTGCTATGTTTACATTTTTCTTCACTAAAATGGTACTTTTCAACATAGAGTACATGCACCACAAGGTAGAGGATTTGACAGTTTTAGATTTTTGCGCCAAATAAGCCAAAATTACATCCTCTAATGGTTTTGCATTTCTTCGAATCCATCCATTTCGTGAACAAATCATAAACGTTTTCGTACCTGGACTTTGATTTTTCAGGCAATAATTGTGCTGTAGCAGCAGCTGCTGCATTGGAAATTTCGCAAGGCACATTTTCAAACTCACTATCGTTGCTGTTTTTCATAGTTTTTTTCGATAATTGCGACCAAAAACCAAAACCAAAACTTTGAAAAATCGAAATGTCAACTAATAACTTTGTCAAATAGCTGTCAGTCGTTATTTCGTTACTATGGTAATGATAAACTGCATTCATCAAAACTATACCTACCAAGACTTTCATATTTACAATGACAATGATTCTTGCCGGCCTAGTCCGGGAAGTAGTTACTTCCCGGACGGTTGTCGAAAAACACTTTTACGCAACGTATTTAATGTTGCGTTGCGTCGAGCTTATTGCGTTCTACGCCGCGTAAAATATGCGCTGCTAGGAAAACCCTGCTTAAGTGATTGTAGAAAAGATGGAGTATACTTTACTAGCAAATAATTACTCTTCAGCAATAATGTATCTCATTCCGCTCTTAGTACATAAATACCATTATTTTCATTGGAAATAATTTTTTTCGTTATTTTATTAAAATTACTACCCCCTAAAGTACATATTGGTATATTATTTGGGAAAAAAATGTTTCGTATTTCCGTCAACAGCATCAATCAATTGAACAGTTTCCCACGTGGATAAGCCCCTGAATCTTTTTTTTGCTTTCGCCTGTTTATCATCGGGAGAATTTTTTTCTCAACATCCATAAATACATAAATTTATGTTACTAAAGAGTATCGTATTTCAATACATATACACCCCTCCTCTACTTGAAATCCTGCCAAAGATAAATCGTTTTTTTTCGGTTGTAATTTATTATTTTCCTCCCATTGGCTCATTTCTCATATCGTTCAAATTGTAAAGAAGATTTCCGGAGAAATTCTAAAGGTGTATCGGTTTCATCGCTGAATATTTTTCATTTTTTATTTTGTTCGATGAATGTCTTGGTTTGAGGTTAATTAATAAATGCTTTTGGAGGTGTTTCCATCACTGCTTTGGCAGATTTGTCTCGTATATTTAATTTATTCGCAGTAAATACATTCATACACTATGAATTCTCTTAATTTATGAAAAGGAGAAGTATTTAAAGTATATTAAGGATTTTTTTACATAAAAGCAATAATCAAATTCTATAGAAATACTTTTTTCAAAAAGAAATATCATATAGACGTTTTTAAACCAAAAATCTCTTTGAAGGATAACACAATAAAACATATTTTGCTCAAGGTTCATCTTAATATTTAACCCGAAATCAAAAGGAAAATCTCAAACATAGAAATTCCACCAAACATCGCTCTTTCTTACTCTCCCCGAAAATGCTAGTAAAAATAAAAATATGTACATACAACTCGCGAAGAAAAAAAGGCTTTTTCAATAAACATTTTCTAGATTAAGTGAATAAATAATTGGTTTCCTGAACATTGTAAACTTCAAAGAGAAAAAAACTAAAAAAATTTAAATATGAGTGTCAATCTACAATTAAACAGGTCCACTAGTAGTATACAAAATTGTATTTACAAAATGACAGAGATGGTCTAAGTATAACATTTTCAATTGAAATTTAATCCAATATCTGATCTTAGAGGTAAATACATCCAGGATAATCCCTTAGGGCTAATAACATCTAGGCGTATGTCTTATTATTTCCATACTTGGTCTAGCCTTACCTTATCAACATCAAGTACCTAGCTACAAACAAACAAAATGTAACTTCAATATGTCAATCAGACGATGCTAGTTTTTAGAGAAACTGCTAGTTTTTTTTTTAAGTTCTATTTTTAATGTTCTTAATAATACCTATAACATGAAATTGAAATATTTACCAAAATCAGACGTTAAAACCAACAATTAATAGTTAATCCAAAAGGGTTTATTAAGTTTTTAAATATATGTATAGGTCTCCTAACGAAAGTTTGGGACAGCCACGTGTCTTTCTATCAGTGGCGGACGAAATTTAAAGTATATTATACATCTTAAATTATTTTTTAATGTATGATGCTAACATAATTAAGAATAATATATTTTATATAAATTTGTTATCCTTTTTGATTTTAAATATCCTAATTAACAAATGATAATTTCAGTCTGAATCATCGGATGAATCTAAAGCCTGTAGTCCTAAACTTATATCACTATCATCATCTTTACAACTTCCTTTAGATGAACCAGTGTTTACCATCAATTTTAAATGGTCCGTCGTGGTGTCCAGCAAATGCACTTTTTCGATTTGAGTATCTTCATATTTTTTAACATGCTTATATATTGAAATTAATGACTAAGCTCAGAAAAATTAATAAGTAAAACTAACCTCAATAAGTTATAATAAAAAGGATATCTTAATAATTTTCATTTAATCATCAGCTACTTTTTCTGTATTCCATCAAAAGTATTCAATATAATTTCTTATAGTAAACATTCAAACAGATGGAGGATGTACTTGGCAAATTTATCTTGGATAGGATCCATGGTAATCAATTAATAACAATCCAAACATGTACAATCCCAATAACTATTCCCATTTCATGTTTTCATATACAACTGACATAGTTTTATGTTGAAGTTAAAGTTGAAATCTAAAACAAACAGATAAAGAACAAAATTAAAAAAACTATTAATCTCTTTCATATGTTTAGTAAATAAATATCTAATTTTAAGTAGTTAAGTTTATTAATATTATGTATAAAATGAAAGGACTTAACAAGGTACAAGTCGATCAATGTGATTCTTTGAAAAATAAACAGACTTTTAAATAAACCATTACAATATGATATGTACCTAAAAAAACCACAAAAAACAGTATAAAATTTGTTATAAACAAAGTTAAATTCAGGGTACAATCTTATATCTGCATTTATGGATAAATAACTTGTACTAGTGATAAAGAACACTCCTATCGTGTAGAGTAAAAAAGACAATATCAAACTATATTTAGGAAATTTATATGTAAATTAATTAAATAAGTTTATTTATTAGATATAAGATGTTAGTCTTTGATAATATCAAGAGATATTAAGTAAATCATTGCTTATAACAGTAAATACATAGTTCAAATAATAGAGTCACTAAAAAGTTTAAATTTTAGTTCTTAGAGGTTAAATTAGTATTTAAAAGTTGTAATAGGATTAGTTTAATGGATTTATGCAAAAATTTAGGTTTAATTCATGTTTTTAACTCAAATTTAAAAAGTGTATAAAGTGTTTGACAGGACTAAAAACAGCCTATTTCGAATTAAATTTTTATAGGGAAAAAGTGAGATAAAAATAATTTAAATAGATTTTTTGTAAATGTAAAAAGATAAGCTATCTTTATATTATCTAAGATATAATCAAAAATGTAAAATCATTACCTCAATTATTGGAATTTTAGGTTATTTTTTGAAAAGGTAAACAGTTGAATGCTGATTTATATGTCTAAGTTGTCATAATCGGGCGAGACTATAAAAAGGCCAAATAAAATTGGACAAATAAAATTGGAGAGCTCTCTCTTGTTCTCTGTTTCCTGTTTTGATTCACACAAAAGATGACAAATGGTAACTAGAAAATTATATAATTAATCGAAAGTTTATTTTATGGTAAATTAAAACATTTACACCAAAAATATTCATATAAAAGTATAATAAAAACATGACTAGGTGGGACTCAGCATCAACCCCACCAAAACCACACTAGTAGCCTTTACAAGGAAAAAGAAACCTAATCTAAAAATCATAAGAATAGGGGAGAACATCGTCGAGTGGAAAACAGAGGTCAAATATCTAGGGCTAATCCTAGATAATAGGTTACTCTGGAATAAACACGAAGACGAAGTAATACACAAAGCGACCAAGGCCCTCATGGTGTGCAGGAACATTGCAGGAAAGAACTGGGGATGCAACCCACGTATTCTGCAATGGATGTACACAGCAATAGTGAGACCAATAATCACATATGGGGCAGTGGCTTGGGGAGCAAGGGCTGATCTGAGTACGACGAGGAAAAATCTCTCGAAGACTAGCCTGTTCATGTATCACTGGAGCAATGGGAACTTGCTCCACTGCTGCAATGGAGGTGATTTTAAACTTAACCCCACTGCACATTCTGTTAGAAAGTGTAAGGAAGAAAACGATATATAGAATGATCAAAGAAGGAATTATCAGGGAAAAACCCCGATCACTTCATTTTGATCAAACTTGGGAAATGCCCCAAGATGATATGCCAAAGAAATTCAACTTTGTAAGAAAATTCATCACAAGGTTGAGTAATAAATCTGAATGGGACGAAGACACCATACAGAATTTAAATCAGAATACCATAAAGTGGTATACGGACGGTTCCAAGCTAGACGAGGGAACTGGGATAGGAGTTTTTGGACCGAGAGCCAAATACTCAGAAAGCTTGGGCACATACCCGAGCATCTTTCAAGCAGAAGTCCGCGCCATCGAAAGATGTGTGGAATTCAATATTGGAAGAAACTACTGCAGACAAGAGATTGTGATCATGTCGGATAGTCAAGCAGCCATCAAAGCGCTGAGTTCAAATATAATCAGTTCGAAGATGGTTTGGGAATGCCTAGGCAAACTAAATGAACTGGGCCAGAAGAACACTGTCACCCTCCTATGGGTCCCGGGACACATAGGAATAGAGGGGAACGAAACAGCAGATAAGCTGGCAAAAAAAGGAGCTAAAACCCCACATTTGGGACCAGAACCATCTTGTGGGATCAGCAGTTGAGTAATCTTAGAAAAACTAAGGAAAGAAATGGAGAAAGAAAAATCCACGTACTGGAATCAGCTGGAAGGACTGAGGCAATCTAAGATACTACTGGGGAACTATGACCAGAAGAGATCTCTTAGCTGCCTCAACCTCAGTAAAAAAAAGGCTCCGAATTTTAACGAGACTATTAACCGGGCATTGCCGGTTAAGAAGCCACATGAAGAAACTAGGGTTAGCAGATGAAGCAAAGTGCAGATTCTGTGAGGAAGAGGATAAAATCTCAATACACATACTCTCAGAATGCCCTGCCTTGCAAAATTCTAGGGCTAGAAACCTAGGAGCACATGAAATAGAGGAAGGGGATCTACCTGATTTGAAGCCCGACGATGTCCTAAACTTCCTCAGGAAAATAGGACTCGAAGAGCTGCTATAAGTCTGATAAAATATCAGAACATGGCAAGTAAGGGGGGACACAATAGATCCTATAGGTCGCAGTGTAATTATCACCCCTAACTTATACATACATACATAATAAAAACATAAAAGCACTTACCAAAGAAGTAAATTCAAAATAATATATCCAGATTACTGCTGAATTTGATAGATTATATTTCATCACCATCCCTCCGAGGAGAACCGGCAGACATCTTGAATAACATTCCGTTTTGGCATCATCGTTGGAGCCGATCTCTTTGTTTTATAGTTGTTTAATGTTATAATAATTAATTATTCTTATGTTTGTTTGTTGTTGGGCGCCTTATAAAAAAATTTAATTAGCTCAGTCAAATTATTATCTGTTTGAATTTGAAATCCGACTCTTTATCTTGGGTAGCATTCAAGAGAAACCTAATATTTAAAATTATAAAAATACTATAAATTAAATCATTACAAATTGGCGCCCAACGTGGGGCTATAATAAATTAGAATAAATAATTAATAAAATAATTAAACAAATTAAAAATAATACAAAATTAAATCATTTCAAATTGTCGCAACCAACGTGGGGCTATTAATAAATTAGAACAAATTAAATAATATTATAAACATTATATAAATTAAATCATTACAATATATTAACCCACTCATCTGTTGACACTTCACTAAACTTCCTTCTTGTCAAATTTATCACGTCATTTAACACAAAGGTAGTATTCCGAGGCAACCAAATATAAATACTCGGAGTAGCGTATTTAAATTAAAACAAATATCTTTTCAACAAAATTATATAATCAAATTAGAGAAATTTTATCTTTTAAATTTTTTTCTAAAACAGGACAACCATCTACAATAAATAATAAACCATTAAAAACATTTATCTAAAATTCGTTAAGGGTATTAGCACGCCTTTGTCTGCTTCATTTTCCATAAACTTCGCAACATTGTTTATAATTTCCTTTGCCTGAATGTGTAGTCCTAATCCTTTTTTCCAATTTTTTTCTGGAGCCATATCGTAAAAAACACTTATTTTCACTATACCCTACGAATACTAAAATAAGCTACATAAAACTTATTACCCACTTTAAACTAAAAAAATACATACATTTAAAAAACAAGTCAGAAACTCTCTCAGCATATTCGTAGCTAAATAAAGTTTACAAAACCATTCTAGCTACGAAACTGACAAGCTTTTGGAACAGTCTTTGTTATGGTAACGCTCGTAAACAAACCACTGCGCATTGAACGAGAGGCCACGTGGCTGTCCCAAACTTTCGTTGGGTGATCTCTACCTACTCCTTAAATTTGACTCTGGGTGAGTTCGGCTTGGAGATCGTTTCGCTCCGAGCACGCTCCTTATGCTCTAGCGCGTTCGCTTTAGAATTCCGGGCGCGCTCTCTCTCTCTCCTATCGAGCTGGTGCCCCGAGCGTGCCCTTAATGCCCCGAGTCGATAGTTGGAGCTCGGAGAGAATAAAAATGGCGTCGAGGCTTTCTAACCTAAAACTATTTTTGCTTTGATTGATTTTATATAATTTTATGTAAAATTTATGTAAAAAATTATACAAACAAACAAGTGACAAGAAGAGACCATAGACTGATTTATCCGGATCGACAGACTCCGCTATGCTCGCTCAGTCGAGCGTCATGCCGGACTCACCCTCTAATTAGGGTTTAATACACTTTTCAAAAGTTTTATTACTTTTAAAAAAAGGAAAGAAAAATAAAATCCGTAATTTCTAACAACTTGTTTGAATCTCTGTTGAAATACTAAGTAAAATATTTCATACAAAAATTGTCTCTCTCTGTGTATTTTATAATTAATTTAATTCTCTTAGTGGCTAAAACGCAACGTTAACTAACTGAATCTTTAAAGACATCCGGATAGAGTAAGAGCTAATTTTGTGTGTTTAGTAATGTTTATTTGTAGTTGGTGATTCCACCAACCAACTTTACTACTTTACTTACGAATACAGAAACGTCTTGGTTTAATACCGTATTTTAAAACAAACCTAATAAATATTTACGGTTAACCGATATTTCAATTTTCTTAAGCACTCTAACGACCCTATTTCAATTATTTTTATTGTTAATTTTACAAATTATTATATATTAATATAATCATAAATAGTAGATATTTCGGCAAAGCTAGTTATCAATTAAAATTAGATCTAAAATGACAACTCGCGATCCTTCCTTTCAGGCTGATTTTTGGTATGTAGATTGTATAAAAACACTGCGATGCTAAACAATTATGAATATTACAAAAATCTGTAATTTTATTTTGTCGTTGGTAATTAATAAATCAAAATTCGATAAAATAAGTTAATCTTTATCCTTTTACGTTACAATATACCCCAAAAAATTAAATAAACAAATTTTTCATGAAGAAAAAAACAGTTACAATAAAACACACAAACTGACCCACCACCAAAAAGAGTGGTTGGAGCCATCAAAAGTTCATTGCATCGCTGTCCTCTTTTTCTCAACACCAATATTCGACAATCACACATATTCAGCCGAAATCTGGACTCATCCGTAAACATATAGTACAGTCCAGTACAGTTCTGAAAATTCCAACGACTGTGTTCTCTCGCCTACTTATATCTGCATGCACGCTGATCCGCAGTCAACCGTGGATGTGGACCAAGCCTTCTGGCTCTTAAATTACATGCATGCAACCTTCTTCTAATAGTTTGACTAGATATTACTCTTCCGGTAGCATGCCTAAAGAAGGTGTTAATTCTCGAAGCAGTATATTATGTTCGGTTTCTTCTTGCAGTTACAGCTACACCTTGTGGACTGTATATTTCTCTTATTTCGAATAGTTGTTATTTAATATGATTATAATGATGTTTGATAAGGGCTATAAGGGTGTAATAAAGTTTCTTAATGGACAATTCTAATCCAAACAATCCATCCAGAAGTAACATATTCACTGATCGCTTTAAACTCCTTAATAAAAAATTCTTTCATCAACAATCTAACAAAATTTTCTAAATCCTATCATACAGACGCTTCTAAAACATCTACTTGAGTATAAACTACCATCCTTAAGCTGTATACATACTGGCGAGCTATACGCCATCTATCAAGCTCTCGCTCATATTAACTCCAGTAATATATCCAATGCTCTTATAATTACCGATTCCCTCAGCTCCATCTATACCATTAACCAACTGTACACGAAGCATCCAGTTGCTCTCCTAATTAAAAAAGAACTAGCTACCATTCAAAGCAACAACCATATTGTACAATTCCTATGGGTACCTTCACACATCGGCCTTCAAGGAAATGAAGAAGCGGATCGTACAGCCCAACAAGCCAGGAACAGTGAAACCGCGAGTGAAGTGAGGGACGTAGTTCTTAGCGATTTAAAACCATTTATCAAAGTGAAAGTCGAAAATCTGTGGCAAAACCAGTGGGACAATTCAACTTCAAAACTACGTGAAGTGAAAACGTCTGTAAAACCGTGGAAATCTCACATTCACAACAGAACTCACCAAGTCATTGTTACCCGTCTTCGTCTAGGACATAACCGACTTACCCACGGACACATAATTGGTCCCACTAATCCCACTTTATGTGAAAACTGTAATATCCCACTAAGTGTTAACTATGTACTTGTAGATTGTCCAAGATACCAATTGCAGAGACAAAACAACCACATCATCGGATCAACAAGCGAAATCTTAGGAGAAAATTGTAAAATTGAACATTTGACAAAATTCCTAAAATACATTAATATATTTAACAAAATTTAATTGTAAGTAAACTAGCTCATGCATATGTATAAATATATGTCGCTAATAACCCCAGAGGTTGATGCGACTATTTTGTAAAATAAAAAAAATCATTTTCTGCTGCATATACTCACATTTATTTGACATTAGTATTTGTGACGGATATAGTTTTCTAATACTACATGTAAGGAAACTTATGCACCAATATGAAAACACTTCGACCTGTGTAAGACAATTACAGCACTTTTATTTTGTTGTGAAGCTTTAGAAAAGCCAATATGCCTCACCCTTAACATTTTACATACACACTAGACTAAAAACGTATTATTAAAATAGGGTAGAATGAAGGCATGTGAGTTTAAAAACAAATGGTTTGTTTTGGGATACTCGTCCTCCTCCATGCCTGTACGCTGCAGACCCAGCTTCCGAATATCGATTCCATGCAAGACTGTCAACAATTTGGGACACATTTAGCCATGTAGTAACTTCTTTACTTAAATCTTTGTGTATCCATCGTACTAATTGATCGAGTTGCCTTGTTTCTAATCGCCGTAGCGACATTTTTTTAGGTAAACAGATTTATGGACTACAGTAACAATGTTAAAGTCACTGCAAGCACTTCTATTTTGAAATCGAATTCCTAGAATTCTGGTTAAAGAGATAACAGCGTATAGAAAGAAAAAAAAAAGGCAAAAACAATTTGCTATAAACAGAGTTTACTGATAGCATGAAACGTATATTTAAAATATTATTTTTGTACGCAATTTTCTGATATTTAAAAAAACATTCACTTCAATTGTTGAGCAGTGTAAAATACAAGACAAAGAACAATAAATAACTGCACAGTTAAACTAAACTTCCACTATTTATTTGAAAAATTCGCTTTAAAATCAATTACAGCTGTTTCGCTATAACTAGCATCGTCAGATTGACATATTGAAATTACATGTTGTTTGTTTGTAACTAGGTGCTTGATGTTGATAAGGAGTTAAGGCTAGACCAAGTAAGGAAGTAATAAGACATAACAATATTAAAGCCTAGATGTTATTAGCCCTAAGGGATTATCCTGGATGTATTTCCCTCTAAGATCAGTATAACTGTGCAATGATATAGAAAAACCAGGAAAAAACTATATCATGCTGATCTTTACAATAACTTAATATATTTATGTTACAATAATGTCTTATCTATGTATAAAATGAAGACTCAATCAAAGTAAACAGTTTAATAGTGGAGAACTTCCAAGATTTATTTGTTCATTAACTACTTTAAACTGTTGATCTGCTAGATATCTTTTAATTTTAAGTTCTTCTAGAAAATCTAAATTTTGTTTTTTATCACAAATGTGTAGTATATGAATGTCATTGGTGTGTATAAGTGAGTTTGGATGTTCCAGTAGGTGTTTTGCATAGTTCGACTTATCTGGTTGTTGTAATCTTTATGCTCTTAAGTGTTCATTAAATCTTACTTCAAAATTTCTTTGTGTCTGACCTATATATACTGCATTACATTTTGGACAATTAATTTTGTAAACACCAGATTTTTTTTAATTTTGGTAGTTTTGTTTTTACATTTAACAATTTTGTTCCAATACTATTTTGTGTTTTAAATGATATTAATGCTGATGTTGCCGAAGATATTATTTTTGAAATTGCATTGGAATTTCTTTAGTTTGTTTTGGAAATATTAGTTCTAGTGACATTTTTTGTTCTTTCTTATTAATTAATTTATTTATCAAATGTATTGGATAGCCGTTAGATGTAGCTATATGTTTTATGATCTCAATTTCTTTATTAAAATTACTTTTGTTCATTGGAATTGAAAATGCTCTATGTATCATGGAATTATAAGCTGCTAATTTATGTGATAGTGGATGATTTGAATTATATGGTATGGTTACATCTGTTTGTGTAGGTTTTCTGTATATTGAATAATTTAATGAATTATTAACTTTTTCAATTCTTAAATCTAGAAAATTAATTGAATTATTTTCTTCAACTTCTAAAGTAAAATTAATTTTAGGATGCAAGGTATTAATATAATTAAAAAATATATCTGACTGCCGTTCGCTACCTACAAAATCTGCTAACACATCATCAACATATCTTTACCAAAATACAATATTGTTTTTATAACAAGAATTAAAGATTTTGTTTTCTAAATTATCCATAAATATATTTTCCAAAATTGGAGAAATAGGACTTCCCATGGGAAGACCCTCATTTTGAATATAAACTTTGTTATCAAAAGTAAAATAATTTTGACTAATGCATACATCAAATAGATCAATTATATCTGATATTATAAATCATAAAACAAATAGCTACATCTAATGGCTATCCAATACATTTGATAAATAAATTAATTAATAAGAAAGAACAAAAAATGTCACTAGAACTAATATTTTCAAAACAAACTAAAGAAATTAAAAGCTATAAAAGTATTACATATTGTGGAAATATTTTCAATGCAATTTCAAAAATAATATCTTCGGCAACATCAGCATTAATATCATTTAAAACACAAAATAGTATTGGAACAAAATTGTTAAATGTAAAAACAAAACTACCAAAATTAAAAAAATCTGGTGTTTACAAAATTAATTGTCCAAAATGTAATGCAGTATATATAGGTCAAACACAAAGAAATTTTGAAGTAAGATTTAATGAACACTTAAGAGCATATAGATTACAACAACCAGATAAGTCGAACTATGCAAAACACCTACTGGAACATCCAAACTCACTTATACACACCAATGACATTCATATACTACACATTTGTGATAAAAAACAAAATTTAGATTTTCTAGAAGAACTTGAAATTAAAAGATATCTAGCAGATCAACAGTTTAAAGTAGTTAATGAACAAATAAATCTTGGAAGTTCTCCACTATTAAACTGTTTCCTTTGATTGAGTCTTCATTTTATACATAGATAAGACATTATTGTAACATAAATATATTAAGTTATTGTAAAGATCAGCATAATATAGTTTTTTCCTGGTTTTTCTATATCATTGCACAGTTATACTGATCTTAGAGGGAAATACATCCAGGATAATCCCTTAGGGCTAATAACATCTAGGCTTTAATATTGTTATGTCTTATTACTTCCTTACTTGGTCTAGCCTTAACTCCTTATCAACATCAAGAACCTAGTTACAAACAAACAACATGTAATTTCAATATGTCAATCTGACGATGCTAGTTATAGCGAAACAGCTGTAATTGATTTTAAAGCGAATTTTTTAAATAAATAGTGGAAGTTTAGTTTAACTGTGCAGTTATTTATTATTCTTAGTAAGATGAACTTCCAAAAAGTAGAGGTTAACACAATCAATTTCATAATACAAGACAACATTATATTTCAAAAGTCTCAAATTCAATCTTCTGATTAAGTAGGAAGAAGGAATAACACACTACCTAAATTCTTCCGGTTAGTGAGTCATAGTTCATTTCTGTTGAGAGCATTTCCAGAACCACAACTATGTACATACATGATATGGATATTATCAAACGAAGCTGTAATACAGAAAGGGGTATAAAAGATAGTTATGATAATGAAGACTGAAGAAATAAAACTCACCAAATGTATTAGCTGAATCTGACAGTAATTAGGCTTATAATTACTTATGGCAATCCGTTTTTATGGGCTAAATGTCAGCAGATGATTGTTAGAGAGAAGCACTAACGATAAACATGCTTAATTATAACGGGAACTATGTCTACCCTTCTCACCACTGCCATCGAGGTTTTAATAGACCTGCCTTCACTATACATCTGGTTGGACAGGAAGGCTATGGCTGCTGCCTATAAAAGACTTGTGAAATGTCAGGGTGCAGGGCAGACTGCTGCCAGAGCCAGGGCCGAAGAGATACTAAAATATCATGTGAATCAGAACTTGAGTAACCTATTCACAATTTTACAAGGAGAGATGTAAATGCAGAAGCTCCTTAATCAAGACTGCAGAGATAAGAAATGCATGATAAACATTTCCGAATCGACTCCAAGTTAGTTCGGCAATGCTTTCTAGGAAAAAATAACTAACTACTTTTGGTACCTGGACATTAAGGTACGAATAATCGGATATCCTATCCAGGAAAGGTGCTGAAGGATGGTTTATAGGTAAATGGGATGATACGTTCTTACTGTTTCTAGATAGGAGCTTTAAAACACTCTCAAAATAAAATATCTTTCTAAAAAGATACATCAAGAGCTAATGAATATGAGCACACAGGATCTATGAATTATAATAGAACGGCTGGCTGGACATGGTTAATGAAAACAATTTACTGACAGTGTGCATTCTGCAAATTCTGTTAGGTTGAGGATGAAATGGTTGAGTATATTTTACCAAAAGCTTAAGAGACTAAAAACCAATAAATTTGTTCTGTATAAACCGAGCCTACTGACATCATGGAATGTAACCAAGGACCAAGATGAGCTTTATCAGAAGCATTGCTGATAAAACGACAATAACCTAAGGGTGAGCCTAAATAGATCTCTTAGTTCGTAATAAAAAGCACTTAGATGTTAATCGACCACTTAGAAAGAACTTGACCTACGCAATATTGAGATGAGGTTTAAATAACAATTAAAAGTGCATGATAGTTTGCAACAGTTCTTATTTTATCAAAATTTATGAATAAAAATTCATTATTCAAGCAATGTTTAACAATTTTAAACAGAGATACTATCAGATGATATGTCCAAAAGCTGGAATCTGTAAGCTAGCTTAGCCTAGCCTAATTTGTACAAGCTCGAAGCGAAGGGTTCATATCCAGTCTTTAGGATATCGACTCTCGTGCACCTTTGCATTCCACCCCTGGTCCTCTTGAACCGGTCTGTACAAATTTCCATTCTTCGGTTCAAAGAACAGACTTGTTGTTTTGTCTGTTGAACCAGTTGATGCTAGGCATCTTTTTCTGGTATCCTCTTCTTGTTGTCCCTTGTTGGTAGGCTTCTTTTGTCTTCTCGTATTATCCGATTAGATCGGCCTCGTCTTTTTCTTTGGGTCTTCTTCTTGGTTTACCTGTAACATACAGAGATTCTAATTAGTGTGGAATAAGTTGGCTCTTTGGTCTGACGTACTTCCATTGCACATCGCCCGGGTCGTAATCCAGCAGATTCCAAATTTGGATGGTCTTCTGGACAATCTGTAAGTTAAATACAGTCACAGTAAATTTTTTTACTACACTAAGCTTTACTCGAGCTAAGATCGACAATTTGTTTATTTAAAAACGTGTGGACTATTCAACGAACAGGCTTCAATTTTTGCATATATTATCTGCTAGAGAAAACCAATGATTGCACGAATCGCACTAAAATTAATTTCAAACTCATTCAATACTTTATTTTCTAGTAGGTACTTTAACTTTTTTAATACTGATTAAAAATTATTTCCGATATAAGTGCTAAACGTGTTATTTTATTTTCTGAGAAGAGAAGTTTTGTCCATCCCTTCAAACAAAATAAAATTACTTTTATCACGTCTATCACACTATTTTTTCTACAAACACTACTAAAAGTCCACCAAAAGTCCAAACATACATTTATTGATGTGTTTTTGTTGACAACTAACGTCAGTAAATTATTCTTTCTCGTTTCTTCGTTCCTCAATGAAAAGTAATCCAGAATAGTATATTCTTACCGAGTAGCAAACTAGTTTCTCCTCGATCAAAGATTTTAAATACCTATACATTTTTAAATGGAAACGAACAAAAAATAATTACTTTTAATAATTCAAGAAACCTTCTATATTGTATTAATAGTTATATTAGTACAGTTCTCAAACTGAAGAACTGGTGCATTATTGGAGGAATTTTCAACAATTCCGTGGTTTGTAGATGAACTAACAATAACATAATTTGAATTGGAAGGCATGATTAACGGATTGTTAGATCCAGTAATTGATGAGACTAGCTTATTTCCTATATTATTTCGATTTTGCACCGAATTTTCTATGTATATTTCTGCCACTTGAGAAAACCTCCACCCCCATGCCTTTTTAGTGTTTCCAGATCTGCTCCTGCATTGATTAATTTCCTAGAAAAATTGCCTGCTTTAATTGACATTATTTAAATAGCCCTGCTTTATTTTGTTCTTTTACAGTTACTGTATATATGCAGGTATGCCAGTTTTACTAGTATAATGAAAATTCTTTAAGAATACATAAGAAAAATATGAAAAATAACAAAACATCTCGTATAATCCATAAAATAAATGTTGTGAAAACCATTTCGGGTGAAATTACTAAACGTCATAAAACTCGAGAAATATTTTCAAGCGGTTTGGTTTAATTCTTTTTTTTTTCTTTAGTGTCACAGAAAATTACGAGATTTAAGAAAATACCGTAAACTCTGTAATTTTAATGGGTTTCTGGATAACTTTAACAAAGAATAGTGTACTTTATTGGTCTTCCTAAGGAAAAAAGAAACTATATTTCTTCCTATGTGCGTGACAAATCCTTCATGAAATAAGAAAAAGGAAAGCAGTAACCGTACGTTTATTAAGAACCCCTTTTCGCTTTAGTTAATGTTTTTATTTATTAATTCAGAAGCGATAATAATAGTATTTTTTAAATATTATTTCGAAATATTTAAATATTTAAATTTAAACATAAACCACAACTCAATTTAAGATCCAGCATCTACAATTAAAAATTCCCTTTGGTTTCTGAACAAACAGTTAAAGTTAACAATAAAACGAAGTAAATATCTATTGGGTTTTTCCTCAGAGTTATTACTCTGAGGGTTTTTCATTTGGTTTAATAAAATATTAGTAAAATTTAGTAAAGTTTATTAATTGAAACAAAGATACTTAAAACTATTATTAAGCCATTTTATCGTGTATATTTTACCTTTCGCGAGAATATCAAATATTTGTTTTGGTTTTAAACTCAAAAACATGTCATTATTTTCCATATTTCGTAAATTTATATCGACAAAGCTCTCTCTCTCTCTCTAAATGCATCATCGGGAAGTTCGACAGAAAATGTTTAATGTATCTCTCCCCAACAAATTGAGAAGTGTAATTCGAAGTTAAAGGCTCAAAATGTATATAAAGAAAACGAAGAGAAAAAAGCGCGGGACCTTGAAACCGACTAAAATATCTCGGGACGAATAAATAGAAAGAACGGATAGGCTCATAAATCTTCGTTTCGATGAAAATGCATGCTACGCAAAGGTAAATTATTTACCTTTACCTTTTATACGTCTACAGGATGCCCTATAAAGATTTTGAGTCATGGAACGTCTAAAATTACATCAGAACCATGATTTCATTTTAAAATGGTGATATTTGTGATATTTAGGGTTTCAAATAAATATTTCGATAGTGTCCGGAATTCCTCAGTCAAAATTTTAATTTTTAATTGTAAAATGTAAATATGACGGAAGATTTAAATTCAAATTGAGTGTATTTTATATTGCCTACCTATGATCTAATTTATTAAAACATTAATAATCAGGAGGCAGAAAGGAAGTGGGCTTACACATAATATTTTATAAATACATTGTTTTTAAGAAAAGATACTTTTTACAGTATATTTACAGCAAGTCATGAACTGAAGTTATAAAAAACGTAAAGCAAGTAGAGAAAAAATCTTTATCATTGATAAGACAATAACATAATGAAAATTTAGTTCTATGAATGAATGGTCTAAATCTAATTGTAAAAGGAGATTAAAAAAACAAATATTGATGCAATAAAGTCTGTGCATAAAGAATTAATTCAAAAGATTAAGTCAAACGTAGGTCAAGACTTAATTTAAAGTCAACATTAAGGAATTACTAATATTACGATGGGGGTTTAATTTATATAGTTAGAATCATATTCTAATTTGAAAAAACGTACAATATTTAAACCTCATAAAAATTGGCCTCTAACAAAATTAAATACACGAACATGGTTCATGCACACATTAGTTAGAAAACTGACACGCAGAGCAAAAATGGAAAAACAAAGAAATATTTCTACTTTCTCTGTGTTCTTTGGTTACACTTGATAGAATATGTAAAGGACTCCGCACTTTTTTTATGGAAACGGGAGCACCATTAAATTGTCTGAATTTTTGATATGTACTAATATTTGATGACCTGTTCAAAAGTCTTCATGGGGCCAACCTTATCATATGGCTAGATTTTGAGATACAAGGCGTTGAAGTTCAAAACCCCGACTTTTTTAAAACGGTCCCCAAAAAGTTGCTCTTAAATATTTTTTGATGTTACTGTCATATATATTAAGACAAAATACATACCAAATAGAAAAAATAAAATATCTATTGTTTACAGGGTGATTCGTGCTTTCACAGACCTATTTTTGTTAAAAAACGTATTTTTGCAGTAGAAAAAAACATCAAATATCATTAAAAAAATAACTGTCAAAGTTTCTGAATATTAGATATAGTGTAAATCGCGATGTCCTCGTTAAAAGTTCTTATAGGTAAAATTAGATCCTACGTATATAAAATGTTTAGTTTGTAAAATAACATTTTTTGGTAATTCAATGTAAATACAAAAATAAATCTTGTAAACTAAATATTTTTACACACTGTGTTAGATTATATTGCAACGTTGTATTATTGGGTGGTAGGCTACAAAAATTCAAACCTATAGGGTGATCTGACTTGAGCTTGTAAGATGACAAAAGGAATAAATCCAAAAGAGCCGCCAAATAATAGAAATAAAATTAATAAAATTAATTAAAACACTGTGAGTTTCATTACTAACGTTTCGTTCCTATGATTGGGAAATTTCTCAAAGTTTAATATAAAATTAAAATGAAAATACATCAGATCGTTTACGATGCAGACAATAATATTTAAAAAAAAAACATATAATGTATATAAATAAAATCTTATAAATAGTAATTAAAATAACAATATTTATATCTACATTAGTTGGTACTTTCTTCATACAACGAGTTTTTCTTTGGTGTGGTTTAGTTCCTACCTCACAAATAGGAGACAAATGGTGCGCACAAATGGTAAACATTCTGAAAGCCTGCTGATTGATAGTGGTGTACCTCAAGGCCCGGTTTTGGGTCCAATTCTATTCGCTTTATTTATTAATGATATCAGTGACATAAAGATTAATGGTTATGAAAACATTACATTCTACAATATCCAGAGATCTTATTATCAAATCCTGGTCCGATTCTAATAAACTCTGTTTTAATACCGAGAAAACTATTGCTCTACCATACAAATTTAATTTACAACCCATTGCATTAAATAGCTCATTAATACCATTAAAAAATTCAATCAAGTTTTTGAGAATTTATATTGATGACACCCTTAAGTGGTCCTCTCATATTGACATATTAACGAAAAAATTATCTTCTGCGTGTTTTGCCACAAAAACCGTTTTTAAAGAGCTAACTTCTTCTGTTGCGTTAACAACCTACTTTTCTCTGTTTGAGTCCCATCTAAGATATGGATTAGCTTTCTGGGGGTTTTGTTGTCTACATCTTTTTGACTCTGTTTTTAAACTACAGAAAAAGGCAATATGTTATGTTTTTGACTTTTCCGGCACTATTCATCTTAGAATCTCTTTGCTTAGTTCGTCTAACCTTATCTCAAAGCAGGGACCACTCCATAGATACTCCATGAGAAACTCTGATTTATATGTTCATTTGACTATGCCCACCTCTAGTCTTACAAAACATTTTATCATTTATAATGCAAGAAAAATGTACAACTGTCTACCAATACACATAAAATTCGCAAATTAACTAAAGCATACCTTCAGGAGATAACATACTATAAAGTAACTGAATTCTGTGATATATCTAAGACTTCTGGATGACATATAACATGTAGTATAAAGTATTTCATAATTATTATTTTGCTAGTAAGTAGTAATTAAGATTGATTTAAAAGGAGTGATATGTTTATGTTTGTATGTTTACATTTAAATCCTGCATATCATCCTTTTTCATTTTTGTTTGTGTGTATTTATTTATTTATTTAAATGATTTGTATTGTGACTGATCAATTATTGTTAATTGATATTTAGATATTGGGTTACTTTTATTTGCTTTGTCCATAAAAATTGTTAAATTTTGGTTGACAATAAAGCATATTTCTCTCTCTCTAAAATTTACGAAATGTTCACATTAATAGCTTATTGACATCTTGTTTATTGTTTACTGATTTTGGTTATTTTTTATACAGATCAGCATTTTTTATGTATTTGTGGCCATTTAACCGGTTTTCTAATGTTTGAGTGGTCATTCCTATATATATTGTCCTACCTGTTCTATATAATTATTTATGTACATACTAGTTAATTATTAAGTTGCTAATACAATTAAAAATATCCATTGATTTAAAAAGAAAATTACTATTTCCAAAAACACTACTCTGAATTAATTAAGTATTCCTAGAAAATTTTTATTAATTGTTTTTTGATGAAATACATTTCGTCGAACTGCAGATACGAATAAAGTTTAAGCAAGAATTGAAAGTTTTATGAAAAGAACATCTACAATAGCTTTACATAAAGCATCAAAGAATAGTTTGATTCAAAACTTTCTTCCATCTTTGACGGAAGGAATTTAAAAATAAACACGAAACTTAAATTTGTATATTTTCTAGATACAAATTATTTTTTCAATTTTGGTGATTTGTGCATTTATATAAAGGTTTTAAAGTGTTGATCAAATAATTTTCACCTGCTTTTTTTATTTTCTAGCACATCGACCTGGACGTGGTAAGTTTCAATCAGGAAGTCCCTGTAATTGTACCTATCGAATCGTAAGTAATAAAATATTAACTAATTAATTAACAGTTATAATGCATATACAGTAATAAAAAATAAATAAAAAGTCTTTTTGTCATTAAGTAATAGTTATTTAGAATAATAAAAAACTATTCGTTATAACGTGACCAAGTTTATTTGAAAAAATTAGGTTTTTAATTACAATGAGGGCCGTTTCGCTAATATTAGCTAACCTTACCTTACCTAACCTAACCTAACCTAACCTAACCTAACCTAACCTAACCTAACCTAACCTAACCTAACCTAACCTAACCTAACCTAACCGTAATAATCACTTCACGGACGTGTATCGTACTTATATTTTTTTCATACTACCTTTGGTTTTAAACGCAATAAAATATGAAACTGAAATGACATATTTGATCATTTTATTAGAAAGTCATGTAGACTGCTGTGAAAAAATTATGTTACTTGATTTATTCTTAACATGGTTGATTTGCTTTATAAATAAAAAATGAACAGCGGTTACCAAGTAGCAATGTAAATAAAGGCAGACATATTGAATTTTTCTGCGCACACGAAATATCTGCGGAGAAAATGAATCTGTAATTAGATGATATTGCTGAGAAAACTGCGGAAGCGATAGGGCAAATCATTCCAGTTAAGTCTGCGAAAAGATATGAAAAGGAATATGCGCTGTTTTGCAACTGGCGTGAACAACACAATTTGAAAAGTAGTGCTGAGGAAAATGTGATGTTGGCTTACTTTTTAGATGTGGTAAGAACAGTTTTTTTAAAGAATATTCTTTCCAACAGTTTAAATTTTCAGTCAAAAACATTCAATTCATTATGGTCCAAATACTCGATGGCAAAGTCAATGATTATGGTTAATGAGAATGTCAATATATCAAGTTTCCCAAAGTTGATAGCTTTTTTGAAAAAACAAAATGTAGACCATAAGACCATCACATGAATTCACATCCCTTCTTTATACACCTTATTATTCATGCTCAACCAATCAAATTACAGCTATTGGACATCTTTACAGTGATATATTTTTAAAGAAAGAATTGATTCTCTCTCGCATGTCACGCATCTTTGGTGAGATTTTATTTCAAGAATACATTTTGAGAGAATTATAATTCGGGAATCGGGGTCCTGACAACTAAAATTTAACTTAAAAGAAAATAAAGAATACAACCTCACTGACAATTAACATCACTTAAATGGCCTCTTACTTCTTAACAATATTATCAAACTGTACTTTGCTCTATAACTATTTTATTTATCATCACATCTAAATTGTACCTCCGTCTTATTTTGTCCAAAGTATGTCAGCTTAAATATATTTAGGTACATTTCATATTTGTGATCTTAGTTGCGTTCTTTTTGACTAAGATCTCAGCTCACTTCAATTGAAGTGATCTGATATAAAGTGATTTGAGTAAGCACCAAAAAGAACGACAAACGCGCGACTTACGATTTCTTGCTCCCCACCACTTTATTTCCGACTCAATTCTAATTGATACCCCCGCATAGCACATTCAGCATCGGTAAAGGGGGAGGAAAAATCTCAGCTCACTTCGAAGTGATTGAATCGAAAAGAACGCGCACATAACCGATGTGAGCTGAGATTAACTGAGATCTCAGTCAAAAAGAACGCACCTCTTGTCTGTTAACGGTATATGGGATATGTACTGGTAGGTTCACATTTCAAACGCTTGTAATCGTGTTTCACATTCCTTATTAAGTATCCTTGCTTCTACCCCATGCAAGAGGATGGGAAATATGTAACATTAAAAAAATATTTATAAAAATTTTGGTTTTGTTTTTTCTATTCTGTGTAATATTTTGGCAGGAGGCTTGTAATGCAGTTACCTGGGGTTCTTAGAAAGCTATAGGCTTCCACTTATTCGTTTATGTCTTGCTTATATTCTTTTAGGACTGTTTAGAATTACTATTTCTTCTCTTTTATTGTTATTTTATTTGTCCCTACTACGTATTTGATTATTCCATGTGAATCAGGTGGTCCTTTTTTCTATTTTTATATATTTTTGCTTTAACAATTTGTTTTACTTGTGTGTGTGTTGTATTTTTAAATTTTTCATTAAGCATTCACCAACGATATTTATTTTACTATGAGTTGTAGCTTTAGAAACTGCCAAACTAATTACAGAGTAATTTTTATTGATTTAAAACATCAAAAGAGCCGCAAAACCACAATAGCTTACTTAAGAACGAAAGCTGGTCTGTAAATATCCAAAAACAATTTGACTATGTTATCAATATTCGATTTTTGAAAAAAATTCAACTATAATTCAGTAGCATAGAGGTAAACTATCTTATCTCCAGTTTAGATAGTTTTGAGAAATTATAAAAAAACAATTATTTCACATAAATTAAAGAACTACAAATTAACAACAGCTACTGTCAGAACAGAATTTTGAACTCTGTTTAAATAGGATCTGCTTGATAAAGCGAAGTTACTTTACTTTTCGTATCTCATACCTGGTACTTTGATTTAGTTGACTTGCGACTATTTACCTCAACCAATAAGCAATAGGTAAAAAAGAGTTACTACTTGTTTTTATTTGTGAAATAAATTATTAAAAATTATTAAAATGTACATAAAACAAAACCTTTACTTTCTAAGTTTATAAACAAAAAGAAAATGCCATAATTAATATTAATTAAGTGATTTAGTCATCGTCATAACTCTCATCCTTTGAATCTATGGGCATATTTTGGTAGTAATCATGAAAAGTTTTTGGAACCCACTGGAGAAGTACTATAGAATATCACGAGTGACGTCGCATGCGCAGATCGGACCAGTTTTGAACCGCTAGATATCATCCCTTGTATATTTGTATCATGCATGCGCACTACTGCTTGAGGAGATGCAATCGTTTACCTAAGCTAATACCGGAGATACTACAGTTTCTTACGCGCATATCTGTTGAACTAATGCACTTACACTTACGATCATTTACTACAAGAAAAAGTTTTAGGTGTGGTATAATGAAGTTAGTATAAATTTGACCAATTGTGGAGATACGACAGTTTACCTTTATGTTACTGAATTTTTTCATACTTTACGGTAAAGTGCCATTTCCCGGACTCGTTTGAGTCCGGGAATTTATATATCTCTACCCTATATCAAAACAGCCACACCTAATCTTTCCGGAATTTTCAAACAACATAATGTAAAAATTGCAAATAAACAATTTCTCTCTACTTGACCATTTTTCCGCGGCCAGCCTGCTGTTATTTTCATCTAATCTATTCTAGTCTAAACTAATCTGGTCCTCATTGCACTCATAGACAATTGTGGATGTAAGGATGAACCTTTATCAAATGTAATTCCGAAAATATATTTTTTTCATACTGTACGGTACACTTGTACTTTAATTCTCCCAATGTTGTTTGAAATAACAAGTCAATCAACATAAACTAAGCTTTTATTCTAGTTTTTGAAGATTGACATTAATTGTACAACTGCTGTTGCCAGCAATATGTATTAATGGAGTTATTGATGGATTTACAGTGTTTTCTGTAATTGCGGAAGACGTGTGGCTGTAATGTAGCACTTCAACAACAGTTTCGCCCCTTTGGATCATTCTTGCAATCTTGTTTTTGCCTTCAATCGTTTCTTCAATATACTTTTCTGCAATTTAAGATCTCTTCCATACAGCGTGCTGTTTCAGAACTTTAAGGTCAGCTCCAGTATTGGCCAACAACGTTGAGGATGTCCTCCTGAAGTAATGACCTGTATACTTTTCTAGTTTGTCTAGTTTTAAGAACTCAGCTATTTTCTTAGGTGCTCCACTAACAGTATGTATACCAGCTCTTTAAGACAGACATTTTCCTTTTCTATAACCCACCAAAAGAGCTTTCAGGGAGACGTGTTGCCGTAAATTCATGTGTTTTCTAAACACATCCAAATAGTAAACCTCATCACTGTTAATCACAGTGAAAATTCGTCCAATATGCGTTTTTGTCTTGTTAATCTTAACTGCTAGCTGAGTACCCGTATCCTCCACATCATTAACTTCTAAATTATAGATCTCTTCCCTTCGGCAACCTCCAGCAACTCCAAGTAATGCTATCACTTTGAGTAATAGATATTCTTTATCTGGAGCGTCCCTCACGAAGCTTTCAATTTGTTCCTTTGTCAGCACCTTCGACTGGTTTGGCTAATGGTTTACATTTTGTTTTTTCAAAAAAGCTATCAACTTTGGGAAACTTGATATGTTGACATTCTCATTAACCATAATTTTTGATTTTTCCATCGAGTATTTGGCTATAATGAAGAAGGGTTGAATGTTTTTGACTGAAAATTTTTAACTGTTGAAAAGAATATTCTTTAAGAAAAACTGTTCTTATCACATCTAAAAAGTAAGCCAACATATTTTCATCAGCACTACTTTTCAAATTGTGTTGTTTACGCCAGTTGCAAAACAGCACATATTCTTTTTCTTATCTTTTCGCAGACTTAACTGGAATGATTTGCCTTATCGCTTTCGCAGTTTTCTCAGCAATTTCATCTAATTTCAGATCCATTTTCTCCGCGAATATTTCTTGTGTACAGAAAAATTTATTATGTCTTCCTTTATTTACATTGTTACTTGGTAACCACTGTTCAATTTTTATTCATAAAGTAAATCAACCATGTTAAGAATAAATCAAGTAACATAATTTTTTCACAGCAGTCTACATGACTTCCTAATAAAATGATGAAATATGTCATTTCAGTTTCATGTTTTATTGCGTTTAAAACCAAATGCAGTATAAAAAAAACATATAGTACGATACACGTCTTTGAAGTGATTATTACGGTACTCGATTAGATATTGTTGACTCGGCTCTTTCATCGCCTAGTCACTATTTTCATTTTGTTTTTGCATTAGTCAACCTCAGATTTTGTCAAATTGATTAAAGTTTAGTTCTAATCAAGTAGCCCTGTATTTTTCTACCTTGGTTAATAATGAACAACTTCACTTCTTCAACAAAAGTCAATAAAGTTAGGTTCAGGGGTTAGTAGTAAAAAAAATTATTATTTTGTTAATATTATTAATGAAACGTAAAAAAAAGTTATAATATTTTCTATAGCGTGTGGCGTCACTTCATCCTAGCGCGAGTTTGGGTTACGTGTAACTTTTTTTTTTAAATTCATGTTTCTCCTGTCTTAACCCCTCATAATCCATAATAACTTTGCTTAAATGTTAACCACCCGTTATTAAAACATTTTCTAGGTATAAAATCAACTTTTAAAAAATCACTTTAATCCTTCTACTATATTTCAAAACCTCTGCTTCAGTGAATTATTAGACTTCTAATGAAAATGAAATACGTAAAGAACTTTGTACACATCTTTTAAAAATAGTTAAAGTTGAAATTAAAATAGTTTCGCGTGGGCAAAGCTGCGCGCAACAGCTATCATTAATCTAAAAATAAAGTTACTCTTTATAGCATTAACTACAGATGGAATTGCTTTAACTTTTCCGCAAAGTAAATTATACTATTGCGGAAAATACATACATGCATATATATATGATATAATGCGGACATTGAAATGCAATCGAATTCCCTGCACCGAACCCTGAACATTTTATCTCATTTAAAAACCAATATCAAACAATGTAAATCCTCGCGATTTTTCAATCATGAAATATATTCACTTCATATATCTAGATATCGCCCAAAAACCTGTTCTTTTTGCGAAAATTCGATTTTCTGGCGACAAACACCATCCTGAGGGGAAAACGTAAAGAGAAATGTAAAAAATTGAGAATCTGGAAGTGGTAAGAGATGCAAATATCCAGGAGTTATTTAAATAAGGAAACACGAAAAATGGTATAAACCAAATATCCCGGAAAAAGGCTGTTATGTCTTTATATATAGAAAAGAAGATCCGCAAATATATGATTTTCAAACATTTTTCGATACTGCTCGTTTTAAAAAAACTGACACGCGAAAATAAACTAACGCAAACAAGCGGTTAATTCTTATAACTAACAACTTTACTCAAAGGGAGCAAAAACATTCTAATTATGGTTTTGTGTACAAAAACCTTATTTAATTTGAAAATAAGAACACTTAACCAATACATTTATAACAAAACACCATTTTATTAAAAAAAAATCAACTTTTGGCACAACCACAGTTGCTTTCATAAATTATTTCATTAACATATCGAAGCTACATTTTGTTTCATGAGAAAGCTATATGATGTTTGTTACTAATTAAATACTTCATTCCTGATAATTATAATATGTACTGCCAAACATAACTAACTAAATCTTAATAATAACTTAATCCTAGCAACGCCTTTTTATAAAGCTAATAGAACAGTAACATTAGTGCTTTCCTCCACACTTCTTAAAATTCTTCAATAAGGCGTTTAATCGTCCGACTACTCTGACGTCGTCCAGCTTGTCCCTCTGAAACTTGGCTAAGCTCTCCATTAATTGGTGATGTTGATGATCTTGATAGTATCATTTCAGTGTTCTGTACGGATGTTGTTTTTGGTAATTGATTATTGTCTTAAATTAATTGATGATATGTATCGTGTGCTCCAGTAGATTTAGCTATCAAATCTTCCTACCTTCTTGGAAAAATGTGGTCAACATGTCTTCTCTTTTCTGTACCATTTGGTGTTTTAACTATGTATGAGTACCTATGGGTACGATTTACTACAACTTCGGGTTTCCACATCGGTACAATATTAATAAGTATATTTTAGTTTGATTTCTACATTATATGCAACCCTCTAGGAGCGGTGCATTCCGGGAAGAACTTCCTCCACCCCCATCACGTCCGATGGGGGCATCAGTCCTCGGCCTTATGCTTTTCCTTCTACTATCTTGGTTCGGAGATAGTTTCCAAGTGTCTTCTGTTTGGTCTGGGATGGTGCTTTGCACCTCTATCCTCCTTAGTCCACGAACTGCGTCTAAAGGTAACATTATAGAGTGGATCCACTTGTTAAAGCTGTCCCTACTGAAGAATCTGCGCATATTCCTAGAAATTGACAGAGTCTTTTATAGGTGGTTCCTCTTCTATTTGCTTCTTGACAGATGTTGTTCCTTCTTAGTTGTCCAGCTATTTCCTTGTTCTTGGATGTCTTCTGTAGTCCTCTGCTGTGTAGATTAGAGAGTGGATCCACTTGTTAAAGCTGTCCCTATTGAAGAATCTGCGCATATTACTAGAAATGGACAGAGTCTTTTATAGGTGGTTCCTCTTCTGTTTGCTTCTTTACAGATGTTGTTCCTTCTTAGTTGTCCAGCTGTTTTCTTGGTCTTGGATGTCTTCTGTAGTCCTCTGCTGTGTAGTTTGTTAATTCCCTATGTGCTGTGTTCGGGTGTTTCCTAAGTTCTTCAAATCTTCTTGTGGCTCTGGCTTTTATAATTTTTTCTGTCCTCTCCATTCTGATTAATGGTATATCCTAAATATTTTATAAGATTCAGAGACTGGTCTGTGCATGTATCACTGGAGCAATAGGAACTTGCCCCACTGCTGCAATAGAAGTAATTCTAAACTTGACCCCACTGTACATTTACCTAAATGTACGGAAGAAAACAACATACAGAATGATCAAAGAAGGAATTATCAGCGAAAAAACTTCAAACACTTCAATTTGATCAAACTTGGGAAATGCCCCAAGTTGTTATGCTGAAGAAATAACTAAATTTTAAACCAAAATGCTATAAAGTGGATTTAGAGGAAATAAAAAGAGTGGATTGGAGCAGATAAGAGATTGTGATCATGGATAGTCAAGCAGCCATCAAAGCACTGAGCTCAAATACAATCATCTCGAAGATGGTTTGAAAATGCCTAGGCAACTAGGCCAGAAGAATACTGTTACCCTCCTATGGGTCCCAGGACACATAGGAATAGAAGGGAATGAAACAGCAGATAAGATGCCAAAAAAGGTGCCGAAACCACATCTGGAAGCAGAACCATATTGTAGGATCAGGAGTAGTGCAATCTTAGAAAAACTAAGAAAAGTAATGGATAAGGAAAAATCCAAGTACAGGAATCAGCAGGAAAGGACTGAGACAAGCTAAGTCCGACGATGTCCTAAACTTTCTTAGGAAAATAGGACTAGAAGTCTGAGAAAATAGCAGACCCATTTACACTTCTTGAAATTAACCAGCATAACATTAATAGTTCCCAAAAAGGCAGAAAGCCAATTTGTAACCATAACACTCCCAAAAAGGGATGCCGGCTAAGAGACTATCTCAAGGAATGGTTCGTCTCCAAATTAATGCTTACTATAGAAAGGATTGGTGGTATATAAGGGTTAAGAGCGCCACTATCTTTTTATACGTTTGCGATTAAACAACTGAAGCTACACAAAAACTAAGGTGAAAAAGATAGAAACACCTTGTAATTAAACTGAATTTTGAAACAAAGAAAACTATATTTAATGACAACCGAACACGCTGCACCCTTAAGACTTCCTGTGGGTATATAAATCAAACGTATTTAAAGAATATTTGTTTATTAATAAAAATTGTAAATTGTCACAGGAGATGTAAACGGAAATGTTATAAATGGACTTGACTTATCTTATTTGGTAGAGTGATCCGTACTGGAACTGGTACTGGAACTTGCTTTTTCGTCAAAAGGAACTGCTACTATAATGGGTACATTGCTTCATAAAAAGGGACTGTTACTATAATGGGTATATTGCTCTCTACTAGAGACTATCTTTTTTTTCCTGCTAGCGAGCATATCTCTCCCTAATAGCGTAGCGGGCTGTATCTTCTGTGATGCAATCAAAGAAATGAATTGTCTAAATTCGTCTGAAGAAAGAAAGAAACCGGACTTACGTCATTACACCAAAAACTATGCCACCCCTACTCTATATACATTAAAACTCGACCTATTTCGGGAATTTCCTTAAAAGAATCGTGCTAGTAACCCTAGCTAGATGGAGTTAAATACTCAACAGTAAGCGAAGAATCAGAAGTAGTGTCCATAAAAACAGAAAGAAAAATAGCAAATAAAATGTTTGCAAATAAAATTATTATTTATCAACAGCACCAGTGAAAATTATGTAAATATGATTATGATAATCTTTTTATATTGATTATACAGTGCTTTGTTTCGTCCTTTAATGAAAGCACAATACACAAATCCGCATTGACGAAAATGGACACAAAAAGAGACTAAAATTTAAACCAACTAAATTCTCCTCGGTGAAGGTTGTATATTCGAAATATTTACGGGTAAAATCCAATGAAATACCTCAGCGTGAAGATTTAATTAAAATGTTAATTTTGATGCGTTATATTTTGCGGTCTACCGTTGTAACAGCGTTACACGAAAGACAAGTAACGTCCTCTATATTTCGCGCGTCGAAAATCGTACCATAAAAACGGATATTAATATCTAGAAAGCGGCACCTACCGCGTCCCGAGCGTTATTACGAGCAAAAGGGGGTGTGTTCGTATTTGATTTATATTCGTCAGTATATTATTGTTCCCACTGTGTGGTGATAATAATCCGCCGCCCAAGAAGGACGTTTACGTGTTGTATTCTCTCCCTTTTGTTCTTTGTTTTCGAACATCTCCGAAGGGTTACACTACAAAAATCGCAACCTCCTTTCGTCAGATTAGATACTCGGGAAACCAGAGCGTCCTTTAACAATTCATTTGGGTTGAATTATAGTGCGGGGCGTAGTGACGCAACCGGTTGCAAAATTGTTGTGACTTAATTTTTTTAAAAAGAAAAACTATGTCGAGCAAACATAAATCATTTTTTAAAATAAATTAAATTTTTTATATTTTCTACAATATTTCGAATGAAAAAGTCCTGTTCAACCCATTAATTGTTATGAATTTTTAAAAATTTAAAATCGCCGAAAATTAATGATGAATATTTTAAATACTTTAATTTTTCATTTAAAATTTTAGCTGAAGTAAACAAAATTGTTGGTAGTATTAGAAAGGAAAAAAGGAGGGTATCGGTTTTTGAGCTAATGACCGATGTTAATAAAATTTTTACCACTTATATTAAATTGTATTAAATTATATCCACCACTTATTATCAATAAAAAATACACTTCTCAATATTTTAGTCTTTAAAATTGCTCGGAACATACTTTTCTTTAATTTTATTAGATTGTTATTTCTGTATTGCAAAATGTGTTGCCTAACTATATATTTACTTCCTGAAGCCCGTATGCACCAACCTCGTTCGTAAGTTTAGCCACTACACTATAGGTGTTCTGTGAGTATAGCCATTACACCACAATTATAAAACTTTATTTTATTTCTTAAAAATGGTGAGTAAACGTGTGGTGCATTTTTCGGAAAAAGAAAGAGTGGAAATTTTTGAAATATGATGCTTTTATTGGTTTTTTTTTGGGCTGAAATGGGAAACTCATGTTCAATGGGTTTTGGTTAAGAACGGCTATTTGTTAACAACATTAAATGTACAATTATTATAAGTTATAGTAGTTTGCCCCGTTCTTTTCTACTAAAGATTAATTTTGTGTATTATTGACATGTAACATTTGGGAACTCGAAGGTCCAGCTTCATTTGTTGTCTTTAGATTCTCGATCAACTTCTCGTGGTTACTGGAATTCAGCAGCAGATAAGGTTTTAATGAGCTTGCATTTGAGTGACCCGTTAATTTAATTAACTCTTGTTCAGCAAGAGAGAATGGGACATTTTTCGAAACCAGTTTTCTTATTTTTTCGCCTGACCGGCACCCGAATCTTGATATTTTGTCTGGATTTATTATTTCTTTTCAAAATTATAAAGACGCTTCAATAACGTTTGTGAAACTGACAACTATAGAAATACCAGACACCTTAGTAACGGTTCTGTCATAATTTTGTCGCTGAGATAATACATATTGTCAATATGAAACGTGCCGTTGCTATGCATTTTTGTCCGTTAAAAATAGTCTAGTGAAATAGTCAAAGGTAATATCTAAAATAGTTATTTATGTACCAAGGACGAAAAACTGTCTATTATAGTCGAGCATGCAAATTGCTAGCTGAGGCGCAGCCGAGGCTAGCAAGCAGGCGAGACAATAGACAGTTTTCGCCGGGGTGCATATTACATTTTTTCGTCGTCCCCTACGCTTTTATGAAAGTAAGAACTCACCTATTTGCTACCCCTGGCTACGTCCCACTCTCCCAACTGCAGACTCGATCATAATTCAAATAAAATTATAAAAAATGTATTCTGATTTGAAGTGTAACAACTCTCTATTTAAATCATATTACTACAAAATTATCAATCTCGAAGATGGATATTGAAAGAACAGTTTGTGCAATTATTAATATTAATTCCTGCTGTCGAAGAAGATGCCAGAGACAAGTTTTGATTTTGGGTACTTGTTGATGCAACTTCAGATGCAGATGCTCCGGCATCACTATTTCTAAAACTTCCCTCTCGGAGTGCTTGACCAGTTAAAATACTTTTTGATACATTTATTTTATTGGGAATGGAATCCTCAATGTAACCCTCGGCGACTGTTGAGGATTTCCATCCTCCGTGCTGTTTTAGTGACAGCATATCTGCGCCGGCATTGACTAAAAGTGTTGCAGATGTGCGCCGATAACAATGCCCGGTGTACTCTAGTTCGTTCGGCAATTTTAAGTATTTTGCGATTAAGCTAGGTATCTTTGCAAATGTATGCACACCAACCACTTGCACTGTACACTTTCCTGATTTATAATTGACAAAAAATATATTATGATTACAATGCTTCGGTCTTAAGTTGGCGTATTGTCGAAATATTTCTAAAGGATTCACTCCGTCGCAAAGTTTGTCTGTAACTGTAAAAACACGCCTTTTACCATTTTTTGAGTCTGGAATGGTTATTACAAGCATGTTGCTTTGATAAAAAATATCCTTGGTCGTTATTTTACGTAGTTCGTCTCTTCGATAAGCCCCAGCAATTCCAATAATCAAACAGAGCTGAAATATAATATAACAATAAATGCATCAGCAAAATAACTAAAAACATTTTACCTTGTGCAAAAGATAAGTGTCATCAGGGGCATCACCAAGAAATCTGTTTATTTCATCTCGACTGAATACTATAGATTTTTTCGCTTTGTACCCAACGCTTTGTTTTTTCAAAAATGCAATAAGTTTCGGAAATTTGGATATGTTAACGTTTTCCTTGATGGCTAGTGTAGACTTTAGCATAGAGTATATTGACCATAGCGTCGAGGACTTATAATTATTCTCATCAGCTTTACTAGAAAAATAGGCCAGAAGAACATTTTCTGAGAGATTCTCGACCTTATGTTCCTGACGCCAGTTCTTGAATTTGTTGTATTGTTTTTCGTATAAAATTCGTGATTTCTGTGGGAGTAAATCCAACGTGGCCGTATTTGCCAATTCCCGTAGCTCCGGAGGAGTATTACTTACATCCACATCGCTATCACTATTCATTTTTGATTACTTTGAACACACACCGCGGTCTTATTCACACGTAAAATCTAGCGAATTTCGTAATTACTTCATTTGACAACAGCAAATGACAGTAATTGTCATAGGCGCCTACGTTTTTATTAAACGAAAATTATTCAATCGCCGCTCTCGAACAGTGCCGTACCATAGCAACCGCAGCGGACGAAAAGTATTTGCGGACGAAAAGTACTTGCCTCCAATAATAGTCGATTTTACGTCCGGAAATCAGTACGTAAAATGTAACTTTTCGTTGAGGTCGACGAAAAAAATTATTATGCAGGAAAAAATTGATGGAACATTTTTTGCTTAGAATCAATTTTTTAATCGATCCCTGTTGCTAAAACGTAATAAAAAATGTCTATCCCCTAGATGTAGTGGCATCTAACTTCTGTTAAAATTTTAAATCAATCCATGCAGGACCAGAGAATTGCGAATTTTCTGTGTTATATTATGTTAAAACTGAATCACTGCGTTTTTTATACAAAACTACAAAACTCTTTTATATGTTTTTACCAGTTTTTGTTTGAATAAAACCGTCTGAGCTATAGAACTGATGTTTGAGTATTTAGTTAACTAACCTACTCACATGCTATTATGTTAGTCCAGCTTGTTGTTTTACCTACATCATTTGGGCTGCTTATATGTTATTATTATTCTAAGAAAAATGCATATCTACAGCCATAGCTATAACTTGTTGAGTATTTTGAATTTATCTAGAATACTTACAAAATTGAAATTAGTAGATGCTTCTGTAAAAATATAAAAAAAAATGAAAATATAATTTAAAAAGTTTGCCATATTTGAAAAAGTTATTTATATAAATATTTATATAAGTCTTCCATATTTTGAAATTGATTTTATTCCTATAACATCAATTCTTATTATTTTAATTGGGTTTTTGTTTTTATCCCACAAAAATTTGGAAAAATAAATTTTTTATTCCATTACGCCATATAATAAATACCATTTCTTTATTAATACAAATACATTATATTTGATAGACATCTCTTTCATCTGCCATTAACAACACTTTTAATAATAAAAAAAAATAATTGTCTATTTGCCTTCTTTTCTTTGTTCAATTATTGGGACGTTATTTTCTCGCCCACACCTCGAAAGCTTTCAACCTATATTCAGACACAACGTTTATTGAGGGGTTTATGTTTACACGCCCCATACAAAAGAGCTAAGAACACATTACACCCTCTATTTTAACCTCAAATTTCAACCGGTCGCGTTGTTATGCGGTTAAAAGCATATCGCAAAGCTTTCTCTATTTCTATTTCGTATTTTCCGATAGTTGTTCTTGGCAATTAAATTCTCTCACACGTTCTAACTTTCTATTTTCCCATAAAATAATCGTAATTGTCAAAATAAAGAAAGAGATAAAATTCAATAGAGTTTTGTTCTTGTTTGAGCAACATTTTGTTAAATTGAAGCTCCTTTGGTATTTTATTTTACTACGAGGTAGTTTTTGGAGTTTTAGAGGATTTCATCAAGAAAATTACCTATACATAGCTCATGATTTGTTATATATTTTATATCTTGTAGCTATGGATATGCGTTGTTTCGTATATTTGAAAATACTTTAGTTTTCATTTTTATTTTACTATAATTATTATACAAGGCAAGACACTTTTTTAGTTTTGCTTTATTTGGCAACTGCTGTGACACACGATACAAAGTAATTAGTGTATAACATAAATAATATAAAATATTCAGTAATACTTCCTCCCAGTAGTGAACTCATTAGTTTCCTTTGTGAATATCTAATAATAATATAACTTTGCCACTGGTTATGTAAATATACCCATGCTTGTTTTGGCATAACGACTCGAAATTGGGCATCAGTGCCTGGATGGACAGCCGTAATAATTCCTTTAGCCCACACATTTCGGCAGAATTCTGAGTCCGCTAATAATTGAGAAATTCGCCAATGTTTCCGTGACACCAAATCGTGCTCATCGAATTTTCTAGGAATCTGTGTTCCAAATGAGTACCCAACAATAAGTGGTTAAGTGTCAGTTCTTCATCATAGTCCTTCATAATGGGTGACAGTTAACGATATTTTCTACCTCTACAAATAGAGTAAACATTTAATGTCGTTTTAATCAGCCCTCCCATGTGGGGGGCTGATGGTTGGATAAAATGTCATTCAATATTACTTGTTGTTAAAGTCGATATAAATTCGTTCTAATTTAATTGTTTCAATGCATGATTGAGTTCTTTCTGTGCACCTCTAAGATTAGTTCCTTTATGAAGTACGCACAGTCGCACGATTTGATATTTTCGGGTGTTCTTTTGTTTTGGGTGTGTTAATCAAAGTTTTTTTTCATTGTATGTAAGCGTACGAATAGGATAGAGAAATTTATAGAAAAGGACAGCACATAGAGAAGCATGTAGAATATCAATGGCCTGGGAGAAAAAATACTTTTGGCATATTTTTCTGAAAAGTCGAAGAATGCGATGCCATCGTCATTATCGTCGTAATGTTCGATGCTGAAGCGTACGTTGTTGGTGAATAAAAATTGTGACATTTCTAAAATCAGCTAAAAAGTCCAAAATCCTGAAGTCAGGTGACATTATTAAATTTCTGACAGAAGCTTCTGATGACGTCTATTTGTTGATGAAGGTTATTGTAATTTTTGGTGTACAAGGGGCGACTAGGTTCGATGAATTATACAAATTAGAAGTGTTTAATGTAGCGATAGAAAATCGGTGATAATCGTTTCATTATCTGATACTTAAACCAAGCTGGATAGGTCGTTTTGTATTACTGACAAGAAAATTAGAGTGAGTTTCTTGGAAATTGTGAGAAAGTATATTGCCTTGCGCCGCAAAAACGTACCTCACATCAGTAAGTTTTTTGTGAAATACGGACAGCAAAAGTGCACTTCTAAACCGGTAGGGAATAACACTATATACAATATCCCCAAGAAGATAGCAGATTTTTTGAAATGTATATATGGGGGATTGTTTCCGTCGTTCTTCAGCTAGTATGTTCGAAAATTCTGGAGTTGATCTAGTAAAACTTAGTCAATATGCAATAAGATTGCTGTATCCAAGTGTATATTTGACGGATCTAAAAATCAATCCAGTACCTCGAATCAAGTGTTAAAGCAAACGAGGACAAGTTGTGATGCTCCAAAAATAGATATTTCTAATAATGTTAATTGTAAAATTTCAGTTGTTTATAATCCTTAATGTATCTGAATTTGTAAATGATATTGAATAAAAAAAAGTTAAAACATTTTATCTAATTTTGCTGCCAAACTGTTACTTTATCTACTCTTGCGGTTAAAATGATACTTTATCTACTTAAAACAGTTGTCATAGCAACACTTAATATTAGCTATGGAAAAATATTATTAGACATCTTTTACTGTAGATCTTCTACTGGTAGACATTCTTTATAATCTAAGAAGAGAAGCATTTTCTCGTAAACTTATTTGTATTAATCTTACTACCATTGAGCAAATATATACAATATTTGTCGTTTATTTAAAACCAACATTGTTTATTTTATTTTTATTTGATCAGACCTTGCCTTTAAGGTAGAAATTGAATTTTTCAGCAAGCGAGCTCACTCTATGTAGGTATGTAGTTGTTATTTAAGATAATATCATCTGTTGCTGTTTGTTTCCAGCTCCGTGGAAAGCGAAGCAATTTCTTTCGAATAAATCAAATTTCCTCTGAAATGAACAGTTTTTCTTTTATAGGCATATTAGTCCCGGAAATTCTTATAAATAATTTAGACGTTTCTAAGCTGTATGAAGAGACAAACTGGGAGAGTGCGGCAGAATGGCAAACCTCAACTAACAACTTATTGTGATTTATGGGATACGTTTAAGAGGGTGCTAAATATTCCGGCTACGAAGCTGGCACATTGTCTATCGAAAAAATTGCTCACTCGTTTGTCATCGTTTCGTTTTATCCTATCGCCACTGTTAGATTGAAATGAATTTGCGGATTTCCGTTGAGTTTTTGACTGAAATTCGTGTTAAATCGCTTAAATGTCGGTTGTTTTTTGTTGAAAATACGTTTTAAATGATTTTCATTTCGTTTGCCGGCAGCTTCGAGCGCCCTTATTTATCATATTCTTTGTAAGTTTTCTTTTGCGGTTAATTTAGTTTCCCCCTTTATTTTGCATTTCTGGCGGAAGCTCCTTTAATTTTATTAAATAAGGTTAAAACCCGTGAAGTTGTAAGAAAGTTCAATAAATAACTTCCTTTTGTATTGGTAGGTACTCATGCAGTTTACAAAATTGCTTTTTATTCATTTTTAACCCTAAAATTGGCAAATGTTTTTGCTTTCAAAAATTTTATTTTTTAAGTCATCAAAAAGTGCATCTTTGTTGCACGATGCATGCTGAGTGCAACGAAGATGCTTTTTGTACATGTTGTACACAACATTTTTTCACGATCGAAAAATTTTTGTTGTTTAAAATTTTATTGAAGATTATTTGGTAATTTATATTACAATAAACAAATTATTTGATTATAAACGATAACAGTGAACATGGAAAATCAACTATTGTTGTAAATAGAACTAGTTATCTACTTTTTTGAGGTAATTTCAATTTTAATATCGCAGTTTGAGCAGTTTGCTTTGGTAATTTATGGATAATCTTCGTTTCCAGTTATTTTTGAATTTTATTTTCATACCCGGTTTGGTCTTTTTCACTGATAACTCTTTTTCGAAAAGTCAAGTTTGTCATACTGGTACTTGTTTCACCTTCCAGAATTTGACTTGCTATTTCAATCTTTTTAGAAATAGATTCCTCAATGTATCCTTCGGCCTCTGTTTAAGATTTCCATCCTCCATGGCGTTTTAATGTTAGTATGCCTGCCCCCGATTCTACAAGTAAGGTTGCAGAAGATCTGCGAAAACACTGTCCTGTGTATTGCATTGGGTTTTCCAGATTTAAATATTTTGAAATATCACTTGGAATTTTACCAAAAGTATTTATAGCAACTGAACATTTTCCGTTATAGTATCTTATAAAAAATCTATTGTGATTGGTAGACTGAGGACGAAGGGATGCATATTTGCGATACATTTCGACAAAATTAAAACTTCTAATTTTTCCTGCTATCACAAATGATCGAGGTTTGTTTGTCTTGCTATCAGGTATTTTCACAGCTATGACGGAATCCATGTCAATGTCATTAATATCATCTAATCTAATCTATGCATCTAATGTTAGTTTCTGTAACTCGTCTCTGCGACATGCACCCGCATTGCCAAATACTATCTGTATCAAAACAGTTACCAAAGTCTACGAAATATTTGCAGTTACATTGTTAGTAATTATTTAAATTTAATAAAATTTATATCTCACCTTCATCATTAGATATCTATTATCTGGAGCTTCAGTTAAAAATCTATCAAATTCATGTCGGGTATAAACTTTTAATTTTTTGGGAAGAAATCCTACATTTTTTTTCTTCAAGAATGGAATTAGCTTTGTGAAATATCGAATATCCAAATTCTTATTGATTAAAAGTGTAGCTTTTAACATTGAATATTCCGACCATAAGGTCGATGGCTGAAGCTTCTCTAATTTTTCTTGTAAATATGCTAGGAAAACGTTTTCAGTAATGTTCTTTATGAACTTTGTTTCACACCAGTTGTTAAACCGCTCAAAACAAGTTTCATATACTTTTTTAGATTTATTGGGTAATAATTCTGTAATGTACCCCAAAAAGGAAGTGCATATCGGCGATGTGGCTCGAAGAGGGCAAAATAGAGGCTGACAGGTGAAGCTCCCTATATATTGTTCTTAGCGCGTAATAAGAAGAGCTTAGTTTTTTTGACAAAGCGTCAATATGTAAATCCCATTTTAGAGAGCTGTCAACGACAAGTCCCAAAAATCTCACAGAGTCAACGACCTCTATAGTGGAATTATTTAACATAATATGTTGAATTGCAGATGTGTATGGTCAAACTTTTGTCGAACGATTTTATGAAGTTCGGTGAAATCCGGGTGACTCCAAGAAAAGCTAGTGTTGTCTGCGAATAGACAAATTTTACCGTCGATGCTTAGCAAAAACAATATAGGACCCAGTACCGAACCTTGTGGAACCTCATCGAGGAGCGACTAGGAATTTTTGAATTATATGTATCCTGGAAGATATGTTAACTTAAGGGTTAACGCTAACTTTTACGAAAATATTGATTTAACACATCACAACACTAAGAAAAATCCTAATTATTTGACTGTTTTTTTATAGGTAGCTAATTAGCTTGTTTAAGAGCCTACAGTCTTTTATGAGACCTGATGAAGATATCAGGTCCAAAAAAATGGCCCAGTGATGTGGCTACCTTTTGAGGTAGGGCTTTGATACAGATTACTGTGACTTTGTTGTGTAAAGTGCGACAAGACAGTCATCCAGTGAAATTCCTAAGGAAAAAAATTTAATTTACTACAGCTCGAAAATATTTTATCCAGTCGATTTATATAGAAAGCTTCTTATATTAAAACCGTTCAACATCATCATCTATTTTTGAAAAGAATGAATTTGAAGTAAGATACTTAAAAAATGCTTCTAGTACCTTTTTTAAAGCGTTATTAAAACACAACGAACATCCTTAAATTTAAATTTTCTCCGAACAAGAATTTCGTCGAGCATCATTTATTCGAAAACATTAATCTTCCGTTGCAATATTACGTACTAGACTACAAGAAATTAAAAATGTCTGTATCGTAAGAAAATCAAATTAGGAGCGTGAATACTGGTAACGGGCGAACGAAATTCCATGGGAAAAAACTCAATTACGTAAGGCTTGTATATAATACGGCCAGCGCGTATGTTTTGTTTATTTTGTTATCCAACTGTATAATTAATTTACCTGGATGTATGGAGATTTTTGCCTAAATAAATATGCTAATAAAAATTGAAACAAACAGGAAATAAATAATACAGTGAAGTAAATATCGACAACAGTTAATCATATCATAGACTCTGAAGTATTATCCTCAAAATGTTCGCAAATCTGCCGGACTGTGTATTACATCTTCTAACAAATTTGATTAATGAATCTTTCCAAATTGGTATTTTTCCTACTTGCCTTAAGACAACCATAATCATTCCTTTGCATAAAGGAGGCGGTGATAAAGATCAAGTTACTAACTATTGCCCAATCGCGCTTCTTCCTATGTTATCCAAGATCATTGAAAGGTTGGTAAAAAAAGACTTCTTTCATTTGTGGTTAAATACAAAATTCTAGCTAAAAATCAATTTGGAATTTTAAGTGTTAAATGCACAAAGGATGCAATGTTTTCTCTTTTTAATAATGTCTACTCCAGCTTAAACAATCAACACTCTACAGCTAGAATATTTTGTGATTTCTCAAAAACTCAAAAGCTTTCGACTGCATGGATCATAAAGTGGTTCGAGTCTTTTCTTAGTGAGAGACTGCAGCTTGTACGAGTTAATGCAAGCAAATAAAATATGGGGTTCCACAAGGTTCGGTATGGGGTCCCATATTGTTTTTGACATTTATCAATGATATTGCTAACTTAAGCATCGGCGGTAAAATTTGTCTATTCGCAGACGAGACTAGCTTTTCTTGGAGTCACTCAGATATCACCGAACTTCATAGACTTGTTTCATATGACTTAACCATCATCAAATCATGGTGTGATTCTAACCATACGAGTTTGAACGTTTCTAAGACAAAAGTTTTACCATACACATCTGCAATTCAACCTATTATGTTAAATAATTCCACTATAGAGGTCGTGAGATTTTTGGGACTTGTCGTTGACTGCTCTCTAAAATGGGATTTACATATTGACGCTTTGTCAAAAAAACTAAGCTCTTCTTGTTACGCGCTGAGAACAATATCTAGAGAGCTTCACCTGTCAGCTTCCAAAACAGTCTACTTTACCCTCTTCGAGTCACATCTCCGATATGCACTTCCTTTTTGGGGTACATGTTGTGTGACTCAATTTGAACGTATTTTTAAAATACAAAAGAGCTGTTGGGTATACGCTGAAACTAAGCAGTAAAACTCACTATAGGGAGTTGGTGCCAATATAAGAGCTTGGCATTCCCTCATAGAGGGAATTGTAAATATCTTTTGTAATTTTCATTTTGTTCGTTATTAAAGATTTATACAACATGAAGTCATCATAAAACCCTTTGGTTTTTTGGACACGAAGAATGCAGAGTGGAAATTGCAAAGATTAATCCAATTTTTTAGGGCGAAATTATAGTAAGTTTATAGTATATTTAAAAAGCCACTAATGGTTGTTTAATGTTGAAGTTTCAAAGTTTTCTAGGTAAAAGAGAATATTTAAGACTACATCGCAAACAGTTCTGCAGAGTACTTGAAATCTGCAAATATATTAAATAAATAGAAACGGAACTCGACCGTTTCATTTTCGCGTAATTGGTTATGGTTAAGCTGACTCGAAAAACATCTCACAAGAAAAAAGTAATTAACAGAAAATAACATGGCGTGTTTTTTCTAATTTTGCACTCAAAGACACTAAGGTAAACAATTACCCACTTCCATTTGCTCCTCGGTAACTTCTTTCCTACTTTCCTCTTTTTTTTTCTTCGAGGAACAGAAAATCTAATAGTATGTCCGAGTTTATTTAGAAAATGGAGACTAAACGAGATATCCGCCAGTAAAAAGGTCTCTTTATCTAATGGAAAATTTAATAATAAAACAAATTCTATATTTTTATGCGACCGAAATGCCAGTTAATTAGGAAAAGAAATACGGTATCGGTTAATATATAAATTGTCTGGTTTGTAGGGTTGTTTTTGCCAAATATAATAGAATTAAGAATTATAAACTATTCATTTAAACATAAATTCCCCGTTTTATTAAAAAATTGTTAACACTCCTGATAATAAGGTAGCTAAAAAATTAAATACTATTCTAAATATTTATGGTTACACATCTAACTATTCAGTATGTAATTCATTAGATTCGATAAAGAAATTAAATAAATATAAATTGATTGTACTAACCCTTACTTTTTGGAAGTCCATCTTATTAAGAATAATAAAAAACTCTTCGTTTTAACAAAACTTCCAGTATTTATTTAAAAAACTACTTTTTTAAAACTCAATGACAGCCGTTTCACTAGACAACTAGCATCGTCAGATTGACTGACATATTGACATATAAATCTGACGATGCTAGTTGTCTAGCGAAACGGCTGTCATTGAGTTTTAAAAAAGCAGTTTTTTAAATAAATACTGGAAGTTTTGTTAAAACGAAGAGTTTTTTATTATTCTTAATAAATATAATTTACAAAACAACACTAAATTAGTATCGTCTGATGTAACTAATATGTTCTCTAAAATACCTCCTAAAGAATGTATAGTTCTATTTAAAAAGCTATTAGATGAAAGAAATATCCATCTATAATCCAGCTATAATTGACCTATTTAATGTATGCATTAGTCAAAATTATTTTACTTTTAATAAGAAAGTATATAATCAAAATGAAGTTCTTCCATTGGGAAGTCCTATTTGTATATTTTTAGCAAATATTTTTATGAATTATTTAGAAAACAAAATCTTGGTGATGACGCTGTAGCAGGTTTTGCAGGTAGAGAACGACAGTTACAAATATTTTTTTATTTTATTACCTTGCATAATAAATTTAATTTTTCTTTAGAAGTTGAAGAAATAAATAAAATAAATCAATTCATTTTCTAGATTTAAGAATTGAAAAAGTTAATAATTCACTAAATTATTCAATATACAGAAAACCAACACAAACGGATGTAACCATACCGTATAATTCTAGGATACATAGATAATTTTCAATTCCAATGTACAAAAATAACTTTCATAAAGAAATTGATATCATAAAACAAATAGCTATGTCTAATAGCTATCCAATTTATTAGATAAATAAATTAATTAATAAGAAACAACAAAAAATGTCATTAGAACTAATATTTCCAAAACAAACTAAAAAAAATAAAAGTTATAAAATTATAACATATTCTGGAAATATTTCCAATACAATTTCAAAAATAATATCTTCGGCAAGGTCAGCATTAATTTAATTTAAAACACAAAATAATGTTGGTACAAAATTGTTAAATGTAAAAACAAAATTACCCAAATTGTAGGTAATTGAATTTTAAATCGAATTTTTCGAATAAATAGTGGAAGTTTAGTTTAACCGTTCAATTATTTATTGTTCTTAGTAAGATGAACTTCCAAAAAGTAAAGGTTAATACAATAATTTCACAAAATTAATTGTTCAAAATGTAATGCAAACAAAAATAAATTTTGTAGTAAAATGAATGAACAATGAACATATAGATTAAAACAACCACATAAGTCAAATTATGCAAAACACATACTTGACCATCCACTCGTGTGTATGACATTCAAATATTACAAATATTTGTGATAAAAAACAAAATTAGATTTTCTTAAAATAAAAACACATCTCGCTGATTAACTTCCATAAAATATAGTTTAAAAATATTTTGTCTAACTTTTAATAAAACTCAGGTACATCTTACTTCTATCATGTTTATTCTATCAATAATCCAAAAACCAAACTCCAGTCACTCACTCTGGTAAGTTCAACGGATTGCTGCGTCGTCAGAATAGTCGACGACATAACAACAATATATTTAATAACTTACGATTAGTAACACTTTCATTAGTCCTTCTATCCGTATTGTCTTTTTTTAAGTTCGTATGAAACACTTCTGGAATTGCCGTTATAGATCCTTTCTTTATATATACATCTATCTAGAAAATCTAAAATAAAAAAATATTCCTTCTCTTAAACTAACTCTTGGCTCGCTCTAATATGTATGTGAACTTTCCTCTCAACCATCTTTTTACACTTGCGGTACAAATATGCTACTACGATGAGGAAAGCCATAACGATAAATAAAATTTCTAGTACTTTCTTAGGTCCCGTCGATTGAGTATTATTAGTTTCGCCTCCACTGTTATCAGCTTATACTATTATAATTTCTTACTTAGATTCTTGTTGTCCCATTTTAATTGTATACTTTGCCAGTTACATTTTCAAATAACCAAAGCGATATAACTGAACTGGCAGGAACTTTTAATAAAACTCAGGTACATCTTACTTCTATCATGTTTATTCTATCAATAATCCAAAAACCAAACTCCGGTACTCACTCTGGTGAGTTCAACGGATTGCTGCGTCGTCAGAATTGTCGACGACATAACATAACAATATATTTAATAATTACTAATGCTTTTAATTTAAATAACTTAAAATAATTATACAGAATGTTTTAACATATAAATATAGCGCTCTTGTACAACACAATTATTATTATTATTATCAGCATGATATAGTTTTTTTTTCTGGTTTCTCTATATTATTGCACAGTTATACTGATCTTAGAGGGAAATACATCGAGAATAATCTCTTAGGGCTAATAACATCTAGGCTTTAATATTGTTATGTCTTATTACTTCCATACTTGGTCTAGCCAGTAATACTACCTAATCAACATTAGGTACCTAACTACAAATAAACAAAATGTAACTTCAATATGTCAATCTGACGATGCTAGTTGTAGCGAAACAGCTGTAATTGTAATTTAAAATAAATCGTGCAAGTTAATTTTAACGAATAGTTGTTTAATATACCTACTTAATAAGATGGACTTCCACAGAGTAAGAGTTAGTACAATAAATTTGGTAGTAATTAAATTTTCTTCTTTTATTTCTATTGGTTTAGAAATTGCTCTTTGATCGTGTAGGTCTCAACGAAATTAGACGGGTAGAGACAAACAACTAAATCAAGTTAAAATTGTAACAGAAGTTAAACTTTTTACAATAATTTCAAGAGTTTACGGATATTATTTAGCGAGTTTTCATAATTTAATTTGTTTATTAAGCAAACATTAATTAATGTTAATGAAGAAGAGCGTCTCTCGTCAAATATAAATGTTTACTCTTTTACCTTTATAATTAATTATAAAATAAAAAGAGTAATTTAATTTTAATGAATCCACTCATTTGTTCATAAAACTTTTACATTCTTACGAAAAGTTGTTAAAAAAAACATCACACACATTTCATAATTAAAATTTGAAACTGTAACAAAGCTACAGAAAACGATTTATTAGAAAAAGAAATTTAATATATATATCTTCCACATTTTTAAGCAGCATGAAAAACAATGAAATAATAATTTAAAAACCTAAGGTTATCCTGTCCTCGAGTAATTAATCTACTAAAACCGAAACTGGGTATCCAATTAGTAAACTGTGGGGATTACACATCTTTATATACGATTACAGAAACCCAATTTTAAAGTCCCTTATCAGTAAGATACATAATATAATACCTAACTCGAAGCAAAATTTAAAATCATGTAGAAGGGTACAAGAGATAGGTTTCCTCTTTCATCCACATTTTTAAGCAGCATGAAAAACACCGAAATAATCATTTAAAAACCTAAGGTTATCCTGTCCTCGAGTAATTAATCTACTATAACCGAAACTGGGTATCCAATTAGTAAACTGTGGGGATTACACATCTTTATTTACGATTACAAAAACCCAATTTTAAAGTCCTTATCAGTAAGATACATAATATTATACCTAACCCGAAGCAAAATTTAAAATCATGTAGAGGGTACAGGAGGTTTCCTCTTTCATCTTAGTATATTATTCTGGTTAAACAAATGAAAAACCCAAAGTCTATGTCACAGAATTTTATTCTTTATGTTGATGGAAAATAATAATAGCAACTAGTTTGATACTCATGTCTACCAACTTATTCAAATGGCCCCAATTATTCTTACTCTTCTTTATGGACTTCCTACGGTACACAAAGATAACGTACCGATTAGACCAGTTGTTTCCTTCCTTAACTCTCCAGCTTCAAAACTTTCTTCTTTCGTCAATAATTTACTTAGAAAGATCACCAATTTCAACAACAAATTTTCCATTAAGAATTCATTTGACTTATGTAATAAAATTTCTAATATTTCCTTTTTATCTTCTTTGGATGTTTATAACCTTTTCTCAAGTATTCCCCCTTCAGAATGTACTTCACTTGTTGAGGATCTGTTGATTTCAGAGGAATTTAACTTACATATGGTTGAGGATGTTATCTCTCTGTTGAATTTGGCTCTTGATCAAAACTTTTCACTCCAATTCAATAAGTATTACAGGCAAACAACTGGTTTAGTGATGGGCTCCAATTTGAGCCCCTTACTTGCTGAGATATTTATGAACAATCTGGAATCACAGTTTTTGAATAGTCCTGCATATATAAATAATCTTATATCTTATTACCGTTATATGGATGATTGTATTGTTCTGTTTAATGGTAGTCAATAGGATGCTCTTAATTTTCTTAACTATATTTACACTATTTATCCAAGAATAAAATTTAACATTGAAGTGGAGGTTAATAATAGGATCCCATTTCTTGATCTATTGATCATTAGGAATATGATGTCACATGGGCTTAAATTTGAAATTTATAGAAAACCTACCACTACTGATATGGTAATTAATTATAATTCAAACCATCTATTCTCCCATCAGATGGCTGCCTTCAATAGCTTGATTCACAGAGCTTTCAACATTTCCCTATTTTCCTCTGCAAATTGCTATCAATAATGGTTTATACAACAGGTTTTTTAATAGATTTAAACTCATCTTGGTTTTTCCCCTCATACTGAATCTAAATTTGTTGGTTCCCTACATTTCTTTGGTCCTATTTCTTACAAATTTGGGAACATTCCTAAGAAATATGATATTGAATCTGGTTTCAAAACCAACAATAACTTAAGATCCCTCTTGGTCAACACTAAAAACTCTGTTTCTTTTTCCTGGAATATATAAGTTACACTGCGATGACTGCAATGTTGGTATATTGGTCAGTCAGGACGCCGGCTCGCTCTCCTGACTTGGCTCCTTTAGATTTTGGAATTTGGGGTTACATTAAAAATCAGGTATTTTCCAAACCTGTTAAGACAAATGAAGATATGATCCAGAGAGTCTTACTTGCTTTTAATTCTCTAACACCCGACCATATTTCCAGAATTACAAGACATAACTTAATGAAAAGGATTCGTACATGTTTAGAAGTAGATGGTGCTAATTTTGAACACTTATTATAAAACTTTATTTGTTTAATATTACACATTTCTTTATTTTTGGTTGTGTTATCTAATTAAATTAATGCAAATTAGCTAGTCAACGTTTTTAATTATATCCACAATTAATAATCCTTTCTTGCTATTGGTTACTTTTCAGAAAATGAAAAAATAATAAAATATCACCTTAAATCATGGAAAGCATGGCCTAACCTTTACTAATGTTAAATTTAGGTACAGGGAATACAGATACCAAACGAATTGGCTTAAGAAAATACATCGGAAAATGTAATAAAATACAGGGTGTTCTATTTAAAGTAAGCAACTTATAAATGAAATTGATTGTATTAACCTCTACTTTTTGGAAGTTCATCTTTCTAAGAACAATAAATAACTGCACAGTTAAAATAAACTTCCACTATTTATTCGAAAAATTCGCTTTAAAATTCAATTACAGCTGTTTCGCTATAAATAGCATCGTCAGATTGACATATTGAAATTACATGTTGTTTGTTTGTAACTAGGTACTTGATGTTGATAAGGAGTTAAGGCTAGACCAAGTAAGGAAGTAATAAGACATAACAATATTAAAGCCTAGATGTTATTAGCCCTAAGGGATTATCCTGGATGTATTTCCCTTTAAGATCAGTATAACTGTGCAATGATATAGAAAAACCAGGAAAAAACTATATCATGCTGATCTTTACAATAACTAACTATATTTATGCTACAATAATGTCTTATCTATGTATAAAATGAAGACTCAATCAAAGTAAACAGTTTAATAGTGGAGAACTTCCAAGATTTATTTGTTCATTAACTACTTTAAACTGTTGATTTGCTAGATGTCTTTTAATTTCAAGTTCTTCTAGAAAATCTAAATTTTGCTTTTTATCACAAATGTGTAGTATATGAATGTCATTGGTGTGTATAAGTGAGTTTGGATGTTCCAGTAGGTGTTTTGCATAGTTCGACTTATCTGGTTGTTGTAATCTATATGCTCTTAAGTGTTCATTAAATCTTACTTCAAAATTTCTTTGTGTTTGACCTATATATACTGCATTACATTTTGGACAATTAATTTTGTAAACACCATATTTTTTTAATTTTGGTAATTTTGTTTTCACATTTAACAATGTTCCAATACTATTTTGTGTTTTAAATGATATTAATGCTGATGTTGCCGAATAATTCCAATGAACAAAAATAATTTTAATTGAGATCATAAAACAAATAGCTATATCTAATGGCTATCCAATACATTTGATAAATAAATTAATTAATAAGAAAGAACAAAAAGTGTCACTAGAACTAATATTTCCAAAACAAACTAAAGAAATTAAAAGCTATAAAAGTATTACATACTGTGGAAATATTTCCAATGCAATTTCAAAAATAATATCTTCGGCAACATCAGCATTAATATCATTTAAAACACAAAATAGTATTGGAACAAAATTGTTAAATGTGAAAACAAAATTACCAAAATTAAAAAAATTTGGTGTTTACAAAATTAATTGTCCAAAATGTAATGCAGTATATATAGGTCAAACACAAAGAAATTTTGAAGTAAGATTTAATGAACACTTAAGAGCATATAGATTACAACAACCAGATAAGTCGAACTATGCAAAACACCTACTGGAACATCCAAACTCACTTATACACACCAATGACATTCATATACTACACATTTGTGATAAAAAACAAAATTTAGATTTTCTAGAAGAACTTGAAATTAAAAGACAGAAAGATCAACAGTTTAAAGTAGTTAATGAACAAATAAATCTCCACTATTAAACTGTTTACTTTGATTGAGTCTTCATTTTATACATAGATAAGACATTATTGTAACATAAATATATTAAGTTATTGTAAAGATCAGCATGATATAGTTTTTTCCTGGTTTTTCTATATCATTGCACAGTTATACTGATCTTAGAGGGAAATACATCCAGGATAATCCCTTAGGGCTAATAACATCTGGGCTTTAATATTGCTATGTCTTATTACTTCCTTACTTGGTCTAGCCTTAACTCCTTATCAACATTAAGTACCTAGTTACAAACAACATGTAATTTCAATATGTCAATCTGACGATGCTAGTTATAGCGAAACAGCTGTAATTGAATTTTAAAGCGAATTTTTCGAATAAATAGTGGAAGTTTAGTTTAACTGTGCAGTTATTTATTGTTCTTAGAACTTATAAATGATTTAAATTGTGCATGTTGGCGGCTAAGTTTAAAACACCCTGTATGAAATATCAATGAGTTGGACATATAGAGTTAACAGGCAAGCCCTTGTTGTTTATTGGTTACAATTTCACGTCACTAGCTTCGATATTAATGGACATATTTAATGTGGACTAGGATTTTTTCAAAATTTTGAAAGAAAACGAAATATCTCGAAAATACTTCATTTTTGGTATAGGACATTGTGCACAAATTTTATCTAAAATTTCATGTAGAATTCTAAAATAAAATAAAAAAATATTAGGTTCTATTTAAAATAACAAAGTTGACTTCTATTTCCGGTATAACCGGAAGTGCCATATTCAGGACAACATTATATACTCAGCGTCATCCAAAACCTACAGCTTCGTAATTTCAGATTTTTAACTTGTCGCGCCACACCCTGTATTTTTATATATTTTTCACCGGTATTGGGGATCGAACCCAGAACCTTTCGCATACTAGCTAACACAGTTTCAGTTGAAATTTAAGTAAAACGTATGCTTTATAAACAATATTTTATATTACAGCAATCATTTTGGGAAAATTGCTATTATGCTCCAATTATTAATGAATTTATTTGGGACAATTATTATAGGGTAAGAGAGATTCGTCTATTTTTTTGCACTTAACAGATTGGAACTAATGAATAGATAATGAGAAAATTCTGCCTCCCAGAAGTTATGAATTAGAGAGATGTCTGTATAAAAGACAAGACAAAGACGACGAAATTAGAACGGAAAGCGGTTAAAGAGATATTTCTTTCTCATTAAGTAATAAAAGAGTTTTATTAGAATATTACTCGAAAAGAAAACATGAAAAATGTTTTAAGAGACTTTTCTATTCAACAAACGCGGTGTCACCTGAAAAGAAAACCTATTAGGTCATTTAGTTTTATCATCTGATACTATTTTTTATTATTACAAATGGGAAAGGAGACATTTTTGTGAAAAGGTATTTCATTAGTAAACAAACTTGGTTCTTCCCCTCATACTGAATCTAAATTTGTTGGTTCCTTACATGTTTTTGGTCCTATTTCTTACAAATTTGGGAACATTCCTAAGAAATATGATATTGAATCTGGTTTCAAAACCAACAATAACTTAAGATCCCTCTTGGTCAACACTAAAGACTCTGTTTCTTTTTCCTGGAATATATAAGTTACACTGCGATGACTGCAATGCTGTGTATATTGGTCAGTCAGGACTCCGGCTCGCTCTCCTGACTTGGCTCCTTTAGATTTTGGCATTTGGGGTTACATTAAAAATCAGGTATTCATCAGCTATTTTTTATTATTACAAATGGGAAAGGAGACATTTTTGAGAAAAGGTATTTCATTAGTAAACAAAATTTTATAAATAAACAAAAATTGGTTATAGTAGGGTTTAAATATAAAAATACAATATAGCTGTAAATTGTTTAAGATTGTTGTTTAATGTAACTGTTTAATATTGTCACAAATATACAGGGTGTCCCAGACTAATTTATCCAGGCTATATCTCTTAAACGAATAAAGATTCTCGAATGCAGCACCATATTAATTAAAAATTATATTATTTATTTCAATTATTATACATTTATCACTGCGTGCCGAGCGAAGCGAGGTTCGCAGCAAATTAATTTATACCAACACACGCCTTACATTACTCAAACATACGAGAAAGGTTACGCCTACTTTCACGCCACCCAAGATACATCGGATCTGTTCGTATGCAACATTCAATAAACCACAGAATAACAAAAAAATTCATAAAAATACAAATTTTGTTATCAAAAAAATGTTTATAAAATAACCAACTTTAAATACATTCTCATTACCTTCCTATAAGTTTGGAGGTAATTTTTCTTCAGGCGAAAGTTGTTGTTGTTGGTCATTTCCGTGGCCAACCAACCAGGAATGTCCGGTATGGCGCAAGTTATGATGAATCTTATCACCAGCATGATTATTAGTTTTGACTCATTGCAATTAATAGAAAAATAACAAATACAAAATTTATTTTTAACAATTTACAGTAACTTTTTAATTATGTACCAAATTTCAGAATTAAAAATATTGTGTGTTATCATAATTGTAAAATTATTAAAATCAAACTAAACTAAATTGACTTTAGGTAAAACCAATTTTTTTCATTGACATTTAATTTGACAGGTAGTAAATAAAAATGAAATTAAATAGTACCTACTACATTTTTGAAAATTAGTTTTGTCGTACGGGAAACGAACCCAAGTCCTATCTCTTACGAGACGAACGCTCTAATCTCTGTTCCAATAACGCTATGAAGTTTGACAGTTAATGCCAATTTCATGAATTTTAACATCAACAAAACGTAATATATACATATTATTGTATCGCTCTTACGTATCTGTTGTCACATAATCAAGGCAATACTAATACCAACTAACAACTCGTTTTTTAGGAATAAATTTTTAATATTATTGCCTAGTCACTAGTAAAAGCCGTAAATGCTGTACTGTAGATAAACAGCTATATAATTTTGACGCCACAACTATAGTGACCAATCAGGGCGCGTTTATAGTAACGTGATTTTGATTTAAATTTCATCACTTGTTAACTTCTACTTCTTCTAACTTCTATAATAGGTCCATGACCTGTTCCTTTTTTGATTTGTCCTCATCCTGGGCTTAGTTCTAAAATGTCACTTCATCTTTTCCGAGGTTGGTCTCTGCTGCGTGTGTCACTGGGAGATTTATCTCGGGCGATTCTTACCAACCTATTTTCTGACATTCGGCTTATGTGTTGATTTCATTGCCTCTTGCGCTGCAGAGCTCATTCATTTATGCTTTCTATATTGCATGATTGCCGTATGTCTTCGCTTCTTTCCCTATCTAGTAGCGTTTTTCCGGAGATTCGTCTTAGTATTCTCATTTCTGAGGTCTCTAGCAGTAGTTGTTTTGTTTTTGCTGTCTCTGGTCTTGTTTCCGATGTGTATGTCATGATCGGTCCGAGTCTTTGTTTTTTGTCGTTGAGGCACCTCGCTACATTGTTTGCTTTGGCCACCTGCCCTCTAACTTCATCTTCAACATTACCGTAACTAGTTATATCGATTCCTATATATCTAAATCTCATTTCCTGTTGTATTATTTGGCCATCTAGTTCTAGTTTGCTTCTGTGGGGTTCTTAAAGTTGTCATACATTTAGTTTTTTTTGTTAACTGTTTGTAATGATTTTAAAACATTCTTAACTTATTCGAAATCTGCGTTCTTAGTTTTCCTATAATTTCCCCTGACTATAAAGGGTTTTTCTATTCCATATATATGTGAAGAGGAGTTCCAATATCTACTTTGGGAACTTTAGGTTATAAATATAGGAAATCTGTGATGGTCATCTAACTTTGGCTCAACTTGTAAACTTGTGAATGTGAATCTGTAATTTATAGCTATTAAATTCTTTCGGATGATTTACGTTATATGGAAAATTACTTAAAAAATGGGGATACTTTTTAGTTAACTGCCGTTTTCTTTTGAAAATTCTTATGAAAAAACTTATGAATCAGCATGTCAAATGTTTAGTGATAGCGTTTTAGTAGAAGGTAGAAAAATATTAGGTAATAAAATGGAGCGGAGAATAACCTAGTTCTTGATTTACAAATGTTCTTTCAAACTATAGCTTTTTCTATTAATTGTCTACAGATTTTTATTTGGTAATTAAACAGATGGAAGTTGGTAGCAATAACTAGTTTCAGGCCTTAAGGAGGTTAGGTTAGAAAGGTTAGGTTAGGTTAGGTTAGGTTAGGTTAGGTTAGACTAAAAATGAAGTAAATATTAAATTTACATTGTTATTCATGCACCAATTATTATTTCCTCCTACCTTACGGAAAAACAATTATTTGAATACCATAAATAGGGCGGAAAGTATTAATTATCAACCCAAGGGCAGAAAATTGATAACGTTACAATTTTTTTATTCCAGTGTGTCTTGGATTTGACATCTTTAAATCAGATAAAATATAAATTTTGATTAAAATCCACAAAATTAGAGCATTTCTGAAAAAATACTTTTATAAATTAAAAAGGCCAAAAGTCTAATATAGAGAAGTGGTTTCGATTTTTTAAGCAAGCGTCCGATTCTGAATACCTCAAGATAAAGGTGAGCAAATACATAATGATAATAGTATATATATTGTAGACAATATGAGCGTTTTCTACAACGCCAGATCGTGACACAGTATACTATGTTTGATATTCTGATACTGTATTTTAATTGAATCATCTTCCGTTTTTCAAACCATTAATTAACTTATTAATATATCTATTTTGCAGCTACCTTACGTTTTTTGATAAATTATTTATAAAACATTGTTATAGTTGTAGATATTTCTACTTTATTTTGTAACTTTATATAATAACACATTCCTTTTGTATTCATAAATAAAGTATGCGCCAAAACAATCGACACTGGAAAACTAAAGCTTTATTAAACATAAAAGATTAAAGAACAAAATTTCAAAGCTTTACTTCTATACAAAATGTGTTCAAAGTGCTCGCAATTACGATCCAAGCAGTACTCATAACGATAAACAAGATTGCTTAGCATGTTATTAAAAATAGGCTGCTGCATTTTGCTGAAAAAGTTGAACATTTTTTTACGGAGTTCATCAAGAGTTTTTAGATCAGGTAAATGAGTTACGGAAAATTACGCGATCTTCAAAACTTTCTTCAATCAGATCTTAGGATGCTGTCGTGGTATGACAAGTAGCCCCAACCTGTTGGAACCATTGGTTATTCAATTATATATTTCTGGTACGACAGAATTGTCTAAGATCAATAAAAAAATGGTGTCAAAATTTGTTCTCTATATCGCACTTGATTTAGTGTAACGGGTCTTCTATGCTAGTCTTCCACAACTTAAGGATCCAATGATCCATGATCTAATACTGCGCACCAAATCGTTACACGGTCATTATGAAGAGGTTTCTAGGTTTCTCTAGGATGATGTATGGTCGTTCAAAACCAAGAAAACGACTTGTCTATCGATGGATAAATCCATTCAGATGGATATGACATTCGTCTGTAAACCACACGTTAGAAAAAATTAGGGGTTGTTCATAAACCATTGCCAAGACTGAAGCACAATAAACAACTCTTGAATTCTTGTCTTGTCTTGTCAAGCGTTGCCCAATCTGTATTTTATAAGGAAAACCACCAATCTTCTTAAACTCAAATTCATTTTTAGAGATGTTCTGCGGAGACCTCTTTTTGGTGATTTTAACACCCCTGTTAAAATACCATTCCTTAATTCGCATTTGTTGTCACGGTAACTGGATGACCAGTACAGCTTTTGCGTTGAGTTAGAACGCTTCCTGTTCGTCGAAATCTTATAACCACTCTTAACAAGTCCTTATTAGTCGGTGCAGGCTTCTGAAACTCTTTCCGAAATTAATTGGCAGCAAATAACAAACTAGGTCCATTTGATTATCCACTCCCGTATGAGCGGAAATAATACCCAGTAATAAATATTTTTTCTTGCATTATAAGTATCATTTCGAATCTTTAACAGTTTGTTAGAATAAACAATGTTAAAAATACCATGAGAACTATTGTTACTTTCAAAGAAATTCAATTGCAAACTCTTTTCTCTTTTCAAATATATACATTAATGAACTTAATACTGACATTCAAAATCCAGATAAAAAAGCGGTGGGTGCAGATAATTTGAAAAGTGAAACACTAAAAATAATTGCGCCATATATTCTCGAACCATTTGCTTATGTACTAAATCGTTGTATCCAAGAAGGAACATATCCCAGTACCTATTTACAAGAAATTTATAAAAAGGGATAAAGAAATTAAATCAGCAATTATCGTCCTATATCTCTTATAAATAATATGTGAAAAATATTTGAAAAACGATTAAATATATATCTTAATAAATATAATATTCTCTCACAACACAAAACACCTCAACACAAGATGCTGTATTAAATTTAACGTCAAAAATACATAAAGCTTTTAATGAAAATTAACCATGTCTATGCACCTTCATTGATTTATCCAAGGCCTTTGACACGGTTAGCCACTACCTTCTTCTACAACCACTAAATGATCTTTGAGTACGAGACAATACCCTAGCTATATTTGAAAGCTACTAGGGTGGTAGAAGTCAAATTGTCAAAGTGGGTGATGTACTGAGTAGCGAAAAGTTCTTTGAATAAGGTGCACCACAAGGTTCCGTATTACCCCACTTTTTATTTAACATCTACATAAATGAGTTATTCTCTCTTGTATGCAATGGTGAGGTTACTGGCTTTGCTAATGATACGGCAATCTTCTTCAAAGGTTCGATTTAAAACTAAAAGCAGAAGAAAATTTTAAATTACTTAAAAAATAGTTATCGTATAAGTAGTATACTGTAAATGTGCAAAAGACCTGCTAGCTACTCATCAATGGATCTTCCCGATTTTAATTTAAACATAGACACAGTAGAATAAGCATTTTCAATAAGGCCCGTAAACAATATCAAATACTTAGGAATTATCATGAACCCCCAATTTTTTTTCCTTCTTTTGACAAATATACTGGGATTAGCACCTTTACTGTGTTTCAAATATGTTGTTAAATGTTTTTATGTTGTTTTATTAATTTACTTATCTTTAATAACACTGCTGTTGTTAAATTTTTTGTATTTTTGTATATCTTCCGAAACAAGTGTTTATATACTTATTGGTTATCGGCTTTATCTAGCTTTTTTGTAGTTAGGTTAGGTATTTTACTTGTATTTGAAATTGTTTTAATAAAGCAATACTTATTTACTTGTTACTTATGACGCGATTATATTTCACTGTTTTCCTGATTTCAGTGTCCTTTGTTTTGGCGCATACCGTAGTTCAGGGGTCTTCTACCTTTTTTAGTGCAAGGGCCAAACATCGATTTCACATCGTCCGGAGGACCACAGTGTTCCATGTCCCTTTACTTAATATATTATCAAATCAATAAAATAAAAGACATACACAATTCAAAGGTTCAATCATCTTTATTTGTTAATTAAAGTTAATCAATGTGATTGATTGTACTAACCCTTACTTTTTGGAAGTCCATCTTATTAAGAATAATAAAAAACTCTTCGTTTTAACATAATAGTGGAAGTTTTGTTAAAACGAAGAGTTTTTTTATTATTCTTAATCAATGTGATTTTTGACACTGTTTATTTTTTACGAGTCTATTAATATTTCTTTTTATTTTTGTGGTTGCAACCCGCAGATGTGCGTCTGTAATTCTCGACCTGTTCGCACACATAGGTGCTCCCAAATAAAGAAATCATTTGGGCATGTTTTCGGATTTCAGGAAATGAGTTATGATCGACATATTTAGCATAGAAATCAAAAATACCCACGTCGAACTTGTCTTTCAGTTCCGAATTACACTGTAAATCGATAAGCTCCATCTGAAAATTTACCGGATACACTGAATAGTCGCGCAAAGAGACTGATGCAATTTTCACTATCTCTGAAGTCAGAAAATCTCGATTAGATAGATTAGTAAATCCTACGCCGTAGTTGGTCTCTTATTTATTTAATCTGTTAATTTGGCGATAATAATTCCTATAAACAGCTTGACAAAAGAGTTTTCTAATAAATTGGTACAAGTTTTGTTGCAAAGCTATTTGTTCGTTTTTTAATGATACGATCAACTTCGACAAAGTAATGGTTAATACAATAAATGTGACAGATATAATTTTCCTTTTAATAAATCATCTTCTTTATCATTACAATAATTATCGCTCTATCTATACATTATTCAACCCCTACTGTTAACTTCTATTTATCAAGTTTTTTTCATTAAAAGAATTCAAAACGTGTATTAATGATTACACTCCAGAGTAGCGGGTAAAGGTGATTTCTTTTTAAAGTGTTGAATAAAAAATATAACGTGCAGCTGTTTCCATCATGCGAACGTGGTATATTCATTCTTTAAAAGGTTCTTTCTAAGGAGAGTAAAGAATAAATGCGTTAGAGGGTTGACTCTCATTGAAATACATTATGTTTGTAATAGAATTAACAGGATCGCAGGTGTTTGCATATTGATTTAGTATAAGTCGATAATTTCCAAATCTCCAACCACATAATTCATTTTGAACGAACAAAAATGTGTCTCGATATATACGCGTTTTTCCAATCTATAAGGTACTTCAAAAAATGAAGCAACTGTACTTTGTATTACAGATTATGCATTTTTTTATTAAATTAGTTCAGAAGTTATGTGTGCTAAAGATTTAGTTTTTCTTCTTATTAGGATACCAATCAGTGATTAGGGTGATCCATCGCAATGGACTAATTTAGTGATTTTTTTTATATTTGCATCTTATAAAATAGGTTTTTAGTGGTTCAAATGTACAAATAAAATTTTTATAAAATTAATCCTCTAGCCATAATTGGCTTTTGAAATTTAAATTTAATGGTTACATACGTCATAAGTGGTAAGTGACGTATTTCAATGTTTGGTAGAAAATTTGCGATGTTGTCGATATGCTTTAATATTAACCGAGAAACTTATCTCTGAAATTGATTGTGTTAACCTCTACTTTTTGGAAGTTCATCTTACTAAGAACAATTAATAACTGCACAGTTAAACTAAACTTCCACTATTTATTTGAAAAATTCGCTTTAAAATCAATTACAGCTGTTTCGCTATCACTAGCATCGTCAGATTGACATATTGAAATTACATGTTGTTTGTTTGTAACTAGGTGCTTGATGTTGATAAGGAGTTAAGGCTAGACCAAGTAAGGAAGTTATTAATTGTTCTTAGTAAACTTATCTCTCTCTCTTATTTGTTGTCATTAAAAATAGATAAACATATCGATATTTTTGTTCTCTGATTGACACTTTATCAAATAAGGAGTAAAACACTAAACAAAATATTCTGTCATTTTCGTTAGTTTAATTTGTTGTTTGGTTGTGTTTGGTGTTTGAAAGAAATTACTTCTATACTATTTTTGGTTCGAAAATAAAAATCCCTAACACGGTTCCTTCAAAAATAACCAATAGAAGTAATTGTTCTCTCGGGGAGCAACCCTTCTATCGGTACAGTGAGAAAACGAATTTCAAGAATATGGTTTTGGTATTTTCAATAGAACCACGCCCACTTTCTATTGGCTGTCCTATTCTATCACCGTCAAGAATAGGGGTTTTGTTTGTTTATTACAGATAAACACGATTTTCTCTCCTGTCATATATTTTGTCAAATGGTACAATCAGTTAGTCACAGAACACGGTGTTTTGTGCCGCCAGTTCTTTGAGAATATTTGAAACGAACGTAGCTAAAATGTGACAACGTTGACTTTTAAACACACTTCAATATTGGTTATTAGTTGGCGGTACGTGTAAAAATTACTAATTATTTATTGCTAAATTTTACGAAATGAGAAAAATTACTTGCAAAATGAATACCAATATAAGTAAGTAGGTATCTTATCCTAAATATATATTGCTATCATTTTGATTAATATGATCCTACTAAACTAGTCCATTGTCGTTGTAATCATTAACTTTGCTAGCCACTAAAAAGCTACGTGTACGTTCTGGATTAAATTGCACTGAGTCGATCTGCCTGCAGAAATCTCAGCAACACATCTCTAATGCATCTATTTATTGGTATTTATGTAGTCTAAGACTATCTTTTCGTTTAATATACGAGTACTCGGAAGGTTAGGTTAGGTTAGATTAGGTTAGGTTCTATAGGAGTGGTCGTTTAACGTCCCTTCCACTGCGACCTGAAAGATCTAATATGGCTCACCTCTAGGTTATAGTCGTTCTATCAGCCCCATGCCTCTAATGAAGCTCATCAGGGTCGTTGGCGACACTTCCAAGTCATTGGGCTCGAGTTAATGCAGGCCAAATTTATTGATTCTTATTCTCTGGAGCTCTCGGCAGTTACACAAGATATGCTCCACCGTATCATCCTCAGCCTGGCATAATCTGCAGTCCGCACTCTCTGTCGGTCCAATAGTTTTCATATGCCTATTAAGGCGACTATGTCCAGTCAGTAGTCCTATTATTATTTGTAGGTACTGTCTGCTCATATTCAGCAGCTCTTAAGACCTCTTTTTAGAGAGATCCCCGACAAATGCCTTTGAGTGCCTTAAACTCTCTAGCTCGAACCAGTAGGAACGGGTCCTCCGATCTACTCAGTTCGATATTGTTCCTCTGGCTACGTTATTCGCTATGCAGCATCTCCTGCAGGCACATCTCCATTGCAAAAACCTCCGCTTAGAAAATTGTGGATGGGTTACCTAAGTTCTGGCTCAGCTCCAACACCTGTCTCGGTCTTAGAGCCGTCCGTGTACCAACACGGTAAATGGCTAGTAGTAGTTGTATTTAGGTTGCATTGCATCTGGTAACCGCACAGAAAGAAGTCCAGGGGTGTTAAATCGGGGGATCTTGCAGGCCATTCAATAGGGTATCTCCTTCCAATCCATTTACTTCTGATATGACAGAAAAAATGACAAACCATAGGCGTTACGTTGCAATTTTAAGAGGTGTTGTATTTTAAATGAATTAAAACTTTTTTTGCAATGACGTGCAAATATCAAAAAAAAGATCGTTATGTCTGGATACTCCATCTAAATACCTTTCTAATGATATGCAGCACATGGTACATCCCCTTTTTAAAAATAAGGGGTTGGGGAAAGGGAGGGGGTTGACAAATGACAGATGTGTCCCCCTTGGAACAAAAATCGACCTGTTTTCTCATTTTCTTAAAATCTAATAAATACTGCCAAATATCGAGGTGGACTGTTTTCTGTGACCCACACTGTATATTATTCCTTCCCCCTCCTCATATTTCTCCTGAGCCTGCCTCTTCAGTTCGTTGTCCAACCGACTGATTTGAACTAGTCGACGACGTTCTTCAGGGGAGTCTGTCAAATGTTGGCTACTGTTGGCCAGTACTCGTTATGGTAGGATTACTGTTTAGTTGAGAAAACCGAGCAGTTACACAGAATGTGCTACTTATTTCTATCTTGTTTAGGTAGTTTTTGAGACCTCGGTAACCAATTGGAATCTTGTCAGAGTACTCTTTGGGGTAGCTAAGTAATTTACCTACTTTTTTATGCCTATGGGTCTAAGGATGATGGATCGAGCAGCCTGTCTGACCAGAGAGTCAGTTGTGTGGGTACCTTCGTCCAACTAATTGTAACTTTATTGCCACAATTGCCTTAATCGATGCTCCGTGACATCCTAGCTCAGTTCCCAAAGTGTTATTTTAAGAGTATTGGGCTCAATAAGGCTTCTCATTAGTTCTGTAAAATCGTTGTCTAACAGTTATTTTGGTAAATATCTTCAATATCTTTGTCTATCATACAAGAGATGCTCTGTCTTCCACATGTATCCCGTCAAATGCCTTTTTTAAATATATAAAACAGAAAAATGCTTCAGTATACATGTTTATCAGTTAGACATTCAAAATTACTTTTCATTGTACCTTGAACATCAATCAAATTCAGTTCAGTGTCTCAATATTATTGAAATGTCGGTTAAATAAGTTTAAATATACCTATATCTTTTTGTAAACCTTTCCATCGTAGCTTCTGACATATCTCACAAATTTTAAAGGGTTATTACCGCACATTTTAACCTTTGGATGCCGGAGGTGGGTACGATTGTACCCCAAATTTGGTATTTTTCCGCTTAAATATTTAATTTTTGATTAAATCCGCTTGCCATGGGTGATAATCTTCGGTTGGACCGTTAATAGAAAATACAATAGACCATATTTTTTCCCACAATTTTTTTTCTAAACTAATAAAACTGACGTGGGGTACAAAATGTACCACCTGGTGTGCCCCAAAAAAGCTGACAAAAAGAGCAGAAGTACATGTAAAAAATGTAAAAACTTTGTTTGTCATCGTCATCACAAAACTACAAAAGTTACAATTTGTTTAAAATGTAATTTACTAGACCCTGAACATTCCAACTAAAAATCATGTTTGCTTTTTTTTGTATAAAACAATAATATTTTAATTTCATAATTATTGGTCGGCTGAAAAGTACCCGGTCTACCATAGTAAAACACAATATTTTGATAAAATTCATTTTTTTTATTCAACATAGTTGCCTTCAAGGGCGATACAGCGATTATAGCGACCTTCCAACTTTATGATACCATTTTTGTAATACTCCTTCGGTTTGTCCTCAAAATAGGCTTCAGTTTCGGCGATTACCTCAATGTCAGAGCCAAATTTTTTTCCCGCGAGCATACTCTTCAGGTCAGAGAAAAGGAAAAAGTCGCTGGGGGCTAGATCTGGAGAAATCGGTGGGTGAGGAAGCAATTCGAAGCCCAATTCATGCAATTTTGCCATCGTTTTCATTGATTTGTGACACGGTGCATTGTCTTGATGAAACAACACTTTTTTCTTCTTCATATGGGGCCGTTTTTTCGCGATTTCGGTCTTCAATCGCTCCAATAATTCACAGTAATAGTCACTGTTGATTGTTTTTCCCTTTTCCAAATAGTCAATGAACAATATACCGTGGGTATCCCAAAAAACTGAGGCCATAACTTTGCCAGCTGACTGTTGAGTCTTTCCACGCTTTGGTGGCGGTTCACCGGCCGCAGTCCACTCAGCTGACTGTCGATTGGACTCAGGCGTGTAGTGATGGAGCCAAGTTTCATCCATAGTCACATATCGACGCAAAAAATCGGGTTTATTACGACTTAACAGCTGCAAACACTGCTCAGAATCATCAATTCGTTGCTGTTTTTGGTCGATTGTGAGCACGCGCGGCACCCATTTCGCACAGAGCTTCCGCATACCCAAATATTCGTGAACGATATCCAACACGTTTCTTAGATATCTTTAGAGTGTCAGCTATCTCGATCATATTTACTTTACGGTCACATTTTGTGGATTTTTTTGATATTTTCGTCGGTAACCACCTCTTTTGGGCGTCCACTGCGTTCACCGTCTTCGGTGCTCATTTCACCACGCTTGAATTTGGTGTACCAGTCCGGAAACTCATTATCAAGCCAAGCTTTTGCTTCAACTGTATTTTTTCCTTTAAAATAACAATATTTAATAAGCACACGAAATTCTTTTTTTTCCATCTTATTGAAAATAACAAAAGTTGCTTCACTAAAAATGCAATATCTCACAAACTAATAGTCCGACAGCTGTCAAATTTTTACACGAATCTTTTGAAGGTTTATACTATCTAAAAATGAAATGGATTTAATTCTAGTGTCGTCATCTATAGGTCAGACCGGGGACTTTTCAGCCGACCTAATATTGTAGATAATCCATATGCGAATTAAATTTATGAAATAATATACATTTGCTTTGTACCTACAACTATTATAAACTTATTCAAAATACTTTATGTATTAAAAAACTGTTAAAAGACTTTGGGGTACAAAATGTACCCCTTCTGGTACCTTTGCAGATTTTGGACCCCCCGGCATCAAAAAGTTAATAAATCGGGGTCACCAAATGTTCGGTACTTCTACGCGTCTAACCAGCACAGAAAAAATTTATAATATAGTATTTCACTTGACTTTAATACGATGTTCTTGTGTATAATAACCAACTGTCGTATTTAGCTTATGACAATCATTATGTACATAATATTTTATGACTATAAATCATACATTCTATAGGAAATAAAGTCATAATATAAACTGTATTATAAAACATAATAAATAAATGTCAGGAATTAATGATTAAAGTATCCTTGTGTATAGTTAAGTTAATGTAATAGTTATTATTAATTGTAATCAGATCAAATACCAAAACCGATATCTTTATATAAGCATACCCTTATTCAACACACCCTTCCCCTTTCCATCCCTGTTCGTTATCACGCTAAATATTTCAAAACCTCAGCTTGAAAACTCTACTTCACCCATTCTTTTTTTCGTTGCAGCTTTAAATTTTATTTTAAACCACCTAATTTAAGTTTTAATAACCAAAAATAAAAGTGGTCTTTCGACGTAAAACATATTTGATAACTTTTTACACCCCCAACTCATCGAGCCATAACGTTCAACCGCCCTCTGGTAGACGGCGGAATGGAAGAGCAAAAAAATTAATTTCAGGTGAATCTACTTATACCTAATCAATCTAAAAGGATAAACCAAAATTTAAATGTACTTCATACATTTTAAAAGAGAATTTACAATAATGATTATTCTGAAAATAATTGTAAACCTTATTAGCTGTTTTAAGAGAAGAAAGTTGGTCATTAAGTGTATTTAAAATAAGTTCAAATTTCGGTATTAAACTGTGAAATATTCTTCTGTCGAAGATAGGAATTTTACGTATAAGAGTAGGGTTTTAATATCATGCTTTTATTGTCTTAAGCGTATAAACAAATCGCAAAGATATAGTTTAAACCAAAACCTTCTATCAGTACGTCATTCCTTTTGACGTCATATAACAACATTTTAGTTAAGCCTGACAGCTATCAGAATCGTAATCAGTAAAATATGCAAAGGTTTTTAGCATTTTAGCATGTTTAATGCAAATTGAAATAGTATATTACATAACTAGTGTGTAAAGTGTAACATTTTGCACGAGTTAAAGTTTAGCACGAGCCGCGTAGCGGCGAGTGCAGAAACTAAACGAGTGCAAGAAATACACTTTCCAACGAGTTATGTACACTATTTTTCCTACGACCACGTAAAAAATCCTTCAACAAAAGTATTTTTTAAAGTAAAATCACAGAATACACCTTATTTTGTGGTAAAATCCAATCAGCCTTGGAACTTCACTATCTGGAGAACAAATTTTATTTTAAATGCATAACCCAGTAATCTTTTTAACACTTTATAATGTCAATTGAGTTTTCTTGTATACGTAGTATGTATTTGAACAAAAATCACAACAAAGTTCAAATATTTTCAAAGTAATGTAATAATAATAGACACAAAGATAATTGTAAACAGAAACACAAACATAACTTCAAAAATCCACATTCGACACATGCACGGAACATAACACAATATAAAAAAGAAGAATAAACTGTTCTTCTTTCTAAAAGTGTTTTTATAAAAATAATAATACTGAATAAAAATATGTTTATTTTTTAAAAATTTTATTCTTTATTCTTACTTTATACAGAAAAATGTGTATTGGCAATTACAATACAATATTTGACACAAGGAAGATTTAAAAAAAAATAAATGGTCCTTCCTTTGACATTCATGTGTTTTTACTATTGATAAATTTGACGTAAATGTCACAGATCATAGAACTATATTTTTTTACTTTTCAATACGTGTATTGATATTAGCCTCTTTCTTAAGTACAAATAAGTGTGTAAACTAGCACTTTCATATGTGGTCGTAGGAATAGTATATTACATAACGAGTGTGGAAAGTGAAGTATTACGCACGAGAGAAGTTTAGCACGAGCCGCGTAGTGGCTAGTGCGGAAACGTAACGAGTGCAAGAAATACACTTTCCAACGCGTTGTGTACACGATTTTTCCTACGACCCCAATATTTCTTGTAATAATAAATATTTTATATTTATTTATAAAATTTATTTTAATTGTTAGTCATGTTAAAAATTAGGATTTAAACGAGTTTATATATTGCATGAAAATATAATTAATTAAAATCAAATAACCACCTTTCTCAGGAATTCACATCAAAATTCTATATTAGCTAAATGACATTTAAATTTTTTTTGTGGGCTCTATAAAAATTAAAAGTAAAATGGTCAGTCGGTGAAATTAATTGAAAAGTAATGTAATAATAATAGACACAAAGATAATTGTGAACAGAAACACAAACATAACTTCCAAAATCCACATTCGACACATGCACGGAACATAATAAAAAAGAAGAATAAACTGTTTTTCTTTCTAAAAGTGTTTTTATAAAAATAATAATACTGAATAAAAATATGTTTATTTTTTAAAAATTTAAAAACCTATAAGAAACTTTTTTCTTTATTCTTACTTTGTACAGAAAAATTTGTATTGGCAATTACAATACAATATTTGACACAAGGAAGAGTTAAAAAAAAATTAAATGTTCCTTGCTTTGACATTTATTTGTTTTTACTATTGATAAATTTGACGTAAATGTCACAGATCATAGAACTATATTTTTTTACTTTTCAATACGTGTATTGATATTTACTTTTCAATACGTGTATTGATATTAGCTACTTTCTTAAGTACAAATAAGTGTGGAAACTAGCACTTTCATATGTGGTCGTAGGAAATAGTATATTACGTAACGTGTGTGGTAAATAGTTACGTACTATACTTTACCTACGACCCACTTGTACCTGCATTAATAATATTTTTGGTAATAATAATTAAACAAGAGCAACAATAGATGTTTTTAATCATTTTATTGTATAATAATTAAATACTTAACATATTATATTGGGTGGAGTTAAATTCATTTCACTATCACTTGACATTTTTTAATAATTGTATAAAACTTCACGCATACAAACAAGTTATAAGAACAATCAAAAATGGTATGTTTTTTGATAATCGTTTTTTGATAAATAATAACGTGTGCGCATGTGGTCATACATCAGACGCATGCACAGACGCTCAATGTGTAAAAGATTTTAAATATGTCGGTTCAATGTACTCCTTATTGTAATAAAACTCATTTTCGTCATTTTTGTGTGATTAATTTAGTGTTACTGATCGGTTTCTCGCGTAATATTAACATTTACTGCATTCTTAATATTTAAAACGGTTTCGTATAGTAACTAAAATGAAATTATAGTACAAAACGAGTAAAAAGTGTCTTTTAATTGTTACGATTGTATCCACAAGTTGAAACAACTTTGTAAGTATTTTTAAAAAGTATCTCGGTAATAATAATTTCATAAATGTTAAAATAATTAACTTAATTACATAAAAATAACGTGAAGTAGGGTTAATGGAAACGAGTCAAATATATATTTTCAAATAACTCTAAATGTATACATATATTAAATGCAATCTTATATCTAATAAATGTTATCTGCCATTTATATGTAGTAAAAAATTCACCTTCAAATATGTAAATAGGAAATTTTGAATAAAATAGAGACGTCTATTGTTGCTAAGTGGTAGGGAAGCCGTGCGTTTATTTTACCGTGCATAAAGAGATACATTATATAGGTTATAGATTGTATGTTATTGACGGTTTAGAGGGGTGGTCGTAGGTTAAAAATTTAAATAAAAAATTAATAACTGTAAAATAAGATTTTCACTATTTAATAATGAAAAATACAAGTCTGTATGAGAAAAAAATATTTGAAGTTAGTTTCCTACACATTTCGTCAAATACTTGTGAAATGTTGGAATTGTAGCAGCTGCCGTGGCTACTAAGCAAAAATGCTTTTGGCTTCCGTTAAAATCATTAACGATAGACATTTCAGATATATTTGAGTTCGGAAAACACAATATGCTGCAAAGTTATTTAGATGAGTTTCCATCAACTTTGTAACATTCTACGAAAGCTAAAATGTGTTATGAGAAATTGAAGAAAAATTCTTTTTTAATCACTATGATTAATAGTTTTTGTTCTGATAGTTTCTTAATGTTAAAAATATGATATGTTATTTTTGCTTTAAATTTAATGAGGTTTACTATGGGTATAATACGTCACATTTTTCATGGTTGTAATTGAAGCTATAAAATTAAATGTTAATTATCAATAAAACAACTATTTGTACTTAGTTTTGTATTTAATTTGATAGAAAAGAAATTCAAATAAAAAATTTAATATAGAATAGTATGTGCTTCTATTATGAATTAATTAGGAAATTACTATGGGCGTCACTGACATATTTTTATATTTAATAATAATATATTTAATAATAAAGTTTATTCTATTGTTTTTTTTGCTATAAAGATGTTACGGTAACTATCAATTTCAGACAGAAAGATGTCAGAAAAAACTGTCTGGATACGAAAGAAAATATTAACAACGGATAAAGAGCTTGGTGCTAAGACTGTTAATAATAAAAATAGTAAATTCTAAAAAAAATTAAATATAATTAACATTAAAATTATATAATATATTGTAAAGATTATATTATATAGATAGATAGATATATAAAAGTGAACGTACGATAGGACAGCTGTCGATATTAAAATTTGCGCAATTAAAGTAACAAGACGATAAAAAGAAACCGGATACACATACTAAATAAAACTGCAAAAGAATAATGAATAAATTGAACAGAAATGAAATAACTGTTGTTACAATTCTCTTTTCCGATGAATCAACATTCACATTGAACGGGGAAGTAAACAGACAAAACTCTCAGAGGAGAATCCTCATTGGATGCGTGAGACACATACTCAGTATCCTCAAAAGTTGAAGGTTTGAGCAGGTATTATAGGTGATTATATTATTGGTCCTATTTTTGTAGATGGAAATTTGATAGCCGAAAAATATTTAAGCATGATTAGAGACGAAGTTGTTGCTTGTTATATCTCAAAGCGATAGATCCGAACCTACCGGATGAAAATATCTGGTGCCAGCAGGAAGGAGCAACATCCCATTATGCTTTAAATGTAAGAAATTACTTGAATGAAATTTTTCCCAATAATTGGATTGGACGAAGAAGTACTATCGAGTGGCCACCTAGATGGCCGGACCTTACACCCTTGGATTTTTTCTGTGGGCTTATCTCAAGAACAAAAACAAACAAAAAATAGGGGAAAACATCGTCGAGTGGAAAACAAGGGTAAAATATCCAGGGCTAATCCTAGATAGCAGGTTACTCTGGAATAAACACGAAGACGAAGTAATACACAAAGCAACCAAGGCCCTCATGGTGTGCAGGAACATTGCAGGGAAGAACCAGGGATGTAACCCACGTATTCTGCAATGGATGTACACAGCAATAGTGAGACCATTAATCACATATGGGGCAGTGGCTTGGGGCGCAAGGGCTAATCTGAGTATGACGAGGAAAAATATCTCGAAGATTCAGAGACTAACCTGTTCATGTATCACTGGAGCAATGGGAACTCCGCCCACTGCTGCAATGGAGGTGATTTTAAACTTGACACCACTGCACATTCTGCTAGAAAGTGTAAGGAAGAAAACAATATATAGAATGATCAAAGAAGGAATTATCAGGGAAAAACCTTGATTACTTCAATTTGATCAAACTTGGAAAATGCCCCAAGATGATATGCCAAAGAAGTTCAACTTTGTGAGAAAATTCTTCATAAAGTTAAGTAATAAATCTGAATGGGATGAAGACATCATTCAGAATTTAAACCAGAATGCCGTAAAGTGGTATACGGACGGTTCCAAGCTAGACGAGGGAACTGGGATAGGAGTTTTTGGACCGAGAGCCAAATTCTCAGAAAGCTTGGGACATACCCGAGCATCTTTCGAGCAGAAGTCCACGCCATCGAAAGATGTGTGGAATTCAATATTGGAAGAAACTACCGCAGACAAGAGATTGTGATCATGTCAGATAATCAAGCAGCCATCAAAGCGCTGAGCTCAAATATAATCAGTTCGAAGATGGTTTGGGAATGCCTAGGCAAACTAAATAAACTAGGCCAGAAGAACACTGTCACCCTCCTATGGGTCCTGGGACACATAGGAATAGAGGGGAACGAAACAGCAGACAAGCTGGCAAAAAAAGGTGCTGAAACCCCACATTTGGGACCAGAACCATCTTGTGGAATCAGTAGTAGAGTAATCTTAGGAAAACTAAGGGAAGGAATGGAGAAGGAAAAATCCAAGTACTGGAATCAGCTGGAAGGACTAAGATAATCTAAGATACTACTGGGGAACTATGACCAGAAGAGATCTCTTAGCTGCATTAACCTCAGTAAAAAAAGCTCCGAACTCTAACGGGAATATTAACCGGGCATTTCCGGTTAAGAAGCCACATGCAGAAACTAGGGTTAGCATGAAGCAAAGTGCAGATTTTCTGAGGAAGAGGATAAAACATGCCCTGCCTTGCAGAATTATAGGACTAGGTGCACATGAAACAGAAGAAGGGGATCTACCTGATTTGAAGCCCGATGATGTCCTAAACTTCCTCAGAAAAATAGGACTCGAAGAACTGCTATAAATCTGAGGAAACATCAGAACAAGGCAAGTAAGGGGGGACACAATAGATCCTATAGGTCGCAGTGTACTTATCACCCTTAATTTATACATACATACATACATACATACATACATACATACATACATACATACATACATACATACATACATACATACATACATACATACATACATACATACATACATACATACATACATACATACATACATACATACATACATACATACATACATACAAGAACAAAGTATATGCAACACAGCCAACTAGCATTGCAGATATCAAAGAAAGGGTAACGACCTCAAAGTTTAAACAAAGGTGTTATTGCCAACAACAAGGTGGAGAACATACACATTATATTGTATTTTGTAAGAAAGGAATTTCCCAAAAATTATATCTTATTCCATAATTTGTCCCACACTGTATCAGCAACTTCTAGTTATAATTAAAAAAACCCACAGTATAACGTTATTTTTTGTCAGGTAAGCAACTAACAAAAAAAGCTTTTAGCTAATGTGTGTTAATCAACTAAGTGAAGCCAACTTTGGACCTCACATAAAGGTATAATATTAGATACTTTTGCACCAAAAATTTTTTAGTACAAATACTTTTTCCCGTTATTAAATCCATGTTAATTTAAAATGAAAATCCTACTCCTAACCTTTTATCCGAAAATTTTCATAATAAAAACCTGGATAAAAAACGAGTTACATTTTGCAAATAAAAAGAATTTTCTTATTGAATCAGACAAACCAATTTATATAGAAACACTCAAGCAAATAAGTAAATAAGTCAACGTTGGAAAGATATTTTCCCTTTGACAAGATTTAACAAAGAAGATTGTCACAGAAACTCCCAAAACCATTTGTTGAAACATTAACCAACAATTCTAATCAGAACAAAAGATTAGTTTTAGAGTAAATAAAACAACAAGTGTTTAAATAGCTGGGGATTCCGAATTTCATTCGATCTAACAGGTCTAGATGATAAAAAAGGCTACCGAATATCCCGGAGGATAAGCTTCTCGTTCACTATTGAATTGTTTAAGGATTTTTCAATTTATTGGAAGCAATTCTTTGTACTAAATGTAGATTTAAATGCAGATAAATAATGCGAAAGGTAAAAATCGCAGAATTAAGTAGTCATTTGAAATTCGCCGCATCGAATTGATATGTTGGGACGGAGTACCAAACCGCGAAAAACCGTTCCCTGAATCGGTAATAGTGAGATTGATTTAACGTTACCGTCGATTATTGGGTCCGAATGAATATTTCATCGGTTTTCAGTCCACCTGAAATTTGTAAATGCGGTTGATGGCGACACGGGCAGTCCCAATTTTTACTCCGATCAATTATTCAAATAGAGTAAACAATTTGGAGAAATTTGGCAGAGTTATCTGTACCAGTTGAAAGGTTATTTTCACAGACCTAATATCACAGGAGATAAAACTATTTATATTATTGAATAATCTATAGTATTTGTTGATTACATTTAACATAATAACTACCTAAAATATAACAACTCATTTTATGGAATGTTTAACCATAGAACTAATTCATTCGGTTAGATCATAAAAATGAGTTGCTCAATAAGCGACAACGCCGCATGGGTTTTCTGAATGATACCACGCGCAGAACCGGTTATACTATGAAATTTGACACAGTCTCTTTAATTATTTCAAGCATTGTCGCAAATCCAACGACATTTTGGAGTTATATTGGTGTTTTTGGAGAAATTATAGGTAATATTAAGTGAAATTTAGTGAAATAAATGTTTGGTCATTGTCAAGTGTGTAATAAATCGGACTATTTAAGCCCCCCAACGTCATTCGAGACACTAATTATGCTCGAGAAGATAATGCGACTTTATCGTCGTGTGCAATACAACATTTTATTCTATAGCAAGACTTAAGTTCAGGTGAAAAATACAATTTCAAAGAAAATTGTAATTTTGTGCACATTGTGTTGCTCCTTTGCTAGGGATATGAATTACTCTGTTAACAAAAGTCAAACAAATGTTACGTTTTGGTTTTTGCGCAGAATATTGTTACGTTTTGTGTACAAAGTGAATAAATACGAAAAGGACGGAAAAGAATTGACACAAGAAAAGGAGAACCTGCCATCAGATGTAGAAAATGCAACGTTGGAAGCAGAAAGTTTATTTATTCATAGGATGATTTATGAGAAAGAATACCAGTCTTTTAAAAAGTGGAAAAGTATTAAGAATATCAATGGCATGAGTGAAAAAATACTTCTGGAGTATTTTTTTGAAAAGTCGAAGAAAGCGATGCCATCGTCATTATGGTCGTATTATTCAATGCTAAAGCGTACGTTGTTGGGCAATAAAAATTGTGACATTTCTAAATTCAGCAAGTTAACTACATTACTAAAAAACTTGAGTGGAGGAAGATATTTTCGAAGAATAATTCAAAATTATAAAAAAGAATAAGGAATTAAATTTTGAATCTAAAAAGATTAAAAAAGAGTTTGCTAGATATTAAATAAATATCTTATCTGTATCTTAAATATAAAAATTGTATAAAGAGTTTTGACCTGTCAAACAACAAATTGCAAATTAAGTTATCTAAATTATTACACACTCAACTATAATTTGTTTCTGCGTAATACCAAATAATCTCGTTTGGAATACACCAACTAAACTAACTAATGTTAAATAAAACGAAGGATATTGACATCGGAACGTGTCCACTAAATGAGAACATCCAACAGCAAAGTTATTTCGTACCATCAATCATACCCCCGGTCACACATTAGTTCTCCGTTGGTCATTTCAAACTACCTCGTTATATACAACCCTTGCCAGTATGATAGATATGATTGAGCGATTATTAGGCGTCCCATTTTAAAGTATATAAATTGTACGAACTTTAATAGACTGCTAAATCCAAAAGATTTATTAACGCACACATTTTAAAGAACAAATTTTTCAAATTGGAACTTTGTAATAGGATCCCAACTGATAAAATATTCTCGCGTCTATTGATCCCGATCTATGTTAGTTATACTGAAAGGATATCGTCGACCAGCAAGAAAATATCACTCTCGCTGCTTTATATGCGAGAAACGGTTAACGTCATTCCGAATAAGATTTCCGAAAATAGACAAATGTTGTGTGCGGCGTAAGGCATCAATTTTACCAAGAGTATGACCGAATCCGTTTGATTTCGAATGCAATGTTTGATTTAAACCGATGTATAAATCTGCAAGAGAACAATTGAGAATAATAAAATGAAGCGTGTGATTTTAAAGTAACAGCAATGTCAATTTGTTTTGCTTGCTTGAAAATTCAATTTTGTTTCAAAGAAAAATACTTGAGAAGTAGTTGTTTATCATATATCCGGCTAAAGGATGTTTTGAATAATCGAGCAGAAGTTTAATGGTTCACTGGGATTTCACATCTCATCCATTTTATAATATTGTAACATGGATATAGGTTTTCTTTAAAATTTTTTTTTTCATAACGGAAAAAAGTATTTAAAGGCATAGATATCTAGAGGGATAGATCTAAAACAAAAGATGGAATGGGCTATAGAAAGAGATACAAGTATAGTTCAGATGGAGCTGATTGGCGTAACTATAGCAGCAAACAAAAAACCAACAGAAATGTTACAGGTAAATCCATTGTCATTCATACAGACAAGTACCACAACGTGGGGTCCTAACCATTAGATGATCACGACCAGTAGACAAGTACCAGTCTCATAATAAGTTTCAAAATAACTTCGAGAACAGTACTAGAATGTAACCTTATCCAGAACCCAACAGTGTTGGACTCACCCTCGAGAGGATGCCTACCAGCCAAACCCACCTCAAAAACTCGCCCTTACCCCCGCCTCGGAATCACTATCCTAGCATACTTCAAGACAGGCGGCGATCCCTGACACACTCTTCACTCATTCATACTACTCGCCATCAGAACATTCTCTTCTCCTAACCATTTTCTCCACAACTTCGCTAACCTCCACCCATTATTACTTCCCTCTCAATATTATCTTCAGTATGTTCTCCAAATACACTGCCACCCCGAGTCTCCTCTCCAAATTTTCTAAATCCTCCTTGTTATTCCAATATCTAAACACATGACCCTCATTATCCTCCACCTCACACCTCACGCATATTCCAGTCTCTTCCCAATCTTGTGTAGATACCCCACTCTTGACCAATGCCCAGTGAGCACAGCTGCTGCTATTGCACCCACAGTCCTGTACCCTGTACTTTGCTTAATCGTCCTACCAATAACTCTCCTCTTCCATTCTTTCGGCCCTTTCACATGACACATCAATCTGCCCAACCATGCTGCTCGTACTATCGCCTTTTCTGCTGCCTTCAGCATATGGTGCTTGAAGGATAATTGGTTATCCAACCAAATACTTAAACGACTCCTGAATGCGAATATTCTTCCCCTTCACCATCACCCTAACTTCCCTCGTCTTATCTTCCGCCACTTGCAATCTGCATTGTTCTAAGGCAGTTGTGGACAATAAAGTCACAGTTAGTTGGATGGAGGCGTTCGCTAGTTCAGAAGGTAACCACTTCGCTGCTTATCTTGCCAGAGAGGCTGCTCGATCCATGACCTTTGGACTCGAATTCTCCATAGGCCTAACAAAGTCAAAGTTAACTAACCTATCTATTTTTTTGAGAGAGATGGGGTGACAGAGAAGACTGTAGACTTTCAAAGGAGTTACTTATACTAGTAAAAGGAATTTTTACCGGTCACTGGGGTCTCCAAAAACATCTGTAGGACAAAATTAAGTAACACACCTGTATTTAATAAGTATGAACAAGAAGAAACTCTCTCAACTAAACGGAAATTCTACTTGAACAAGCCCTTCCAACATCCGTGCTATAAGAGAGATTTCCTTGAAGGACATCGTCAACTTCTTCAAATTACTTAGTGGGCTAAAGAGGCATATTCAGGAAGAAAAACAGTAGACCTAATGAGGTCTACTGTTACATATGCACTTTTGGACTCCTGAATTTACAGATACAGATACAGAAATGTGAATTGCTTCATCAAATGAGTTATTAGAAAAATATGCATTAATTTGTGTAATGTGCATTTAATGTAATTAATAAGTAGTTGATAGTGAGGAAATTGGCTAGATTTAAAGTTTACTTTATAGTTCATTTAAAGAGTGAGGTATTAAAACGCATGGGGAGACTCCTTAACTTATCTCCTTTAGGATTTTTTCAGTTTATACGCTCCAAGTATGAGTTAAACTAAGTTATTCCTGTTTGTTGGTGGAAGGTGGGACGAAGTAAAGCTGTCAGCTAAACAAGTTCAAAATATTGGACTACTTAAGCCAGTCTCTTACATGTGGCGTTTTGCATTTAATTGGGCTTTCCAAAATGCTCTGGAGCATTTTTTGAATAGATCATAGAGTCATAAAGTCACGATGTTTTGTCTAAATTTACCTGGGATACTTAAAAATACATTTTTACTTACTAAATAAATAAGTTGCAACCTAAAACAACTATCACAAGCTTGTGTTGAAGAAGGGGTCTATTGAGCGAAACCAAGGGTGATTCTGTACCTTTCTACAATTTTTCAAGCGGAGATGTGCAATAGAGATGTGCCTTCAGAAGCTTATTAAGGATTACTGCAGGAACAAAACTAAAACTATAAAAATCAATTACGACAGTGAGGTGGAGCTATAGTCACTGGAAGTAATTTGGAATGACTACAAGGTAGTTTGGAAATGCCTTCAGGATCTAATACGTCTAGGGAAAAGTAACAAGGCAACTTAACTGAGATATATTGGGGTTGAAGGGAACGAGAAATCGGACCATCTATCCAGGAAAGGTGCTGAAGGAATATTTATAGGAGTAATTCCTTGGCATAGCAAGAGGAACAATATCGAACTGGGTAGATCAGATGAGACTTTCTTGCTCATAAAGCTTTAGGGTTTAAGACACAAAAGCATTTAAAATAGATCTCTCGAAAAAGAGGTGTCAAGAGCTGTTGAATAACCAAAACTTTATATGAATATATCTGATACTCTGAACCAAATTCTAAGGAAGCCGGCAGTTTATACAAAGAAAATATAGGTATCTTTTACTACATAAAACATTTTTCGATGCATATCCTGCCAGGAAGCGGAATCCTGGACGATGAAAACATCAGACATGTGGTGCTGGCGACGTATGTTGCGGATTTCATGGACGGAGAAACGCACCAACGCATCTATATTAAAGATGCTGACAATCAAAGACAGTCTGTCCATAATATGTTGCCGATTAATTCTAAAATATTTTGGACACACTACAAGACGAGGAGACAACCTAGAAAAACTGATAGTACAGAGACCAAGTAAAAAAAATCACAAATACATCACTATAAACTCTGCTAACAGTAATTTGTCTAACGAAATAACCTAAAAATCACTTGATATCAAAGTTTTTCCTGCTATGGCACTACGGCGGTGGACCACATTGGTTTATAACACTGCTTTTTCTTCCATATAGGTTTGTAATTTCGGGCACAAAAATAGCAATTGTGTTGCTCCGTTGCTAGGGATATGAATTACCCTGTCAAAAAATGTCAAACAAATGTTACGTTTTGGTTTTCGCGAAGAATATTGTTGCTTTTTAAGTGAATAAATACGAAAAATTGTAATTTTGTGCACATTGTGTTGCTCCTTTGCTAGGGATTTTAATTACTCTGTTAACAAAAGTCAAACAAATGTTACGTTTTGGTTTTTGCGGAGAATATTGTTACGTTTTGTGTACAAAGTGAATAAATACGAAATGGACGGAAATGAATTGACACAAGAAAAGGAAAACCTGCCATCAGATGTAGAAAATGCAGCGTTGGAAGCAGAAAGTTTATTGTTGCCACAAAAATCTAGGATGGTGTGTAAGAAATAATACCAGTCTTTTAAAAAGTGGAAAAGCATTAAGAACATCAATGGCGTGAGTGAAAAAATACTTCTGGAGTATTTTTTGAAAAGTCGAAGAAAGCCATGCCATCGTCATTATGGTCGTATTATTCGATGTTGAAGCGTACGTTGTTGGTGAATGAAAATTGTGATATTTCTAAATTCAGTAAGTTAACCACCTTACTAAAAAACTTGAGTGGAGGATACAAAGCTAAAAAGTCCAAAATCCTGGAATCAGATGACATTATTAAATTTCTGACAGAAGCTCTTGACGACATCTATTTGTTGATGAAAGTTATTGCTATTTTTGGTATGCATGGAGCGACTAGGTCCGATGAATTGTACAAATTAGAAGTGTTTAATGTGGACGATAGAATATCGGTGATAATCGTTTCATTATCTGATACTAAAACCAAGCAGAATAGGTCGTTTTGTATTACTGACTAGAAAACTGGAGTGAGTGTCTTGGAAATTGTGAGAAAATATATAGCCTTGCACCCCAAAACGTACCTCACAGTAAGTTTTTTGTGAATTACTGACAGCAAAAGTGCACTACTCAACCGGTGGGGATTAACAATATACATAATATCCCCAAGATTTGTTGAAACTTGCAAATTCAGAAATGTACACGGGGCATTGTTTCCGTCGTTCTTTAGCTACTATGTTCGCAAATTCTGGAGCTGATCTAGTAAAACTTAAACGTTTAGATGGATGGAAATCATCATCCGTTGCAGAATCTTACATTAAAGAGTCAATAAGCAAAAAGATTGCTGTATTGTAAAATTTCAGTTGTTTTTAGTCCTTAATGTGTTTGTAAATTTTATTGAATAAAAAAAAAAGATATAAAATTTTATCTACTCTTGCTGTTTAAGTGTCACTTTTTCTACCATTGCGATTAAAGTGATATTTCATCTACTCAAACAGTTGTTATAGCAACACTTTAACATTAGCTATGTATAAATTTTAAAGAAAGGGACTATATTAATAAAAATCATTTGTAAACAAACAATACGAAAGTTTGGTTAGAAAACAATATGGCGGAAACTAGTTTACATTAAAGCCACCAGAGTACGATTCTCTTAAAATGTCAAACATTGTGGAACAGCTTTAAAGGATATAGCTCGTTTATACTAAGAATAGATTTATTATCGCTATAACTAGTACGACATTTATACCTACCTGATTTGTAGAACCGGCCCTTAATAAGATGTCTTCCACAAAGTAAGGGTTAGTACAATAAATTTCATTACTATTCATATTCCTTTTAGCTTCTTGCATATGCTGATAACAAACTAACAGTTTAATAGCCTTCGTACAATTTAGTAATTTAACTACTCGTACGTGGATACATAGTTTACCCTCCGTAGTCTAAATTTCGACCGTTTTTAGTCGAAGTAGCGCTCCAAGACACGTGAATTATCCACATATAAATCTTTTAGCTCGTTTGTCGCTATCTATGAGATGCTATCCGTTGAATTCGCCCTTCCGATCACGTATCCAGCTCTTACAAATCTGAAACTTTCCAACTAGACTATTTCATCGAATATAAGCGAGTTAGTTTCGATAAACTTCTAAAATATATCTGCATTTACTTTTATTCGATTTCTTATTTTGTTAAGTAGTTCCGAAAGTTTGTTTCGGTTGACCGTATATTATGTATTTTATTAATGCTTCAATAAGTTGAAATACAACATATACTTTATCATTGAATAAATTAATATATTTCACAATGACAAAAATATAATAATAATAATAATGACAATGTGTGACATTCGACTACTCTCTACAAACAATATAATAAACTAAAGTATTAGTACATAACAGTATTCCCCCCAAAAAACAAAATTATTATAAATTTAACCTTTTCATGGGTTTTCTTAATCTTGTTGATCTTCTCAGCTCATTTGATTTCTTTTCGTTTTTTGTATTAACCCCATTCTCGAATTCAAATCCGGTACTGGTCGATGGCTGCGCTAGTATGGTAACATCGGTCTCTCTACTTGTGGTTGGTTGTATGTCGTCCTCTCTACTTGTCGTTGGATGCCTATTCTCTCTACTTGTAGTTGGTTGTATGTCGTCCTCTCTACTTGTCGTTGGATGCCTATGTATTTCTTTACCATCGGTAGTTTCTCTATCATTTCCTACAGCCACTGTAGAGTGGTTTGATTGAGTTGCTTCATTTAAGTTTGCTTGTGTGGATGTTGATGTATATTGATACAAGGTTCTTTTAACTGGAATTTGCAAGTCAGGACATCTATCAGCAATTTGCTTAAAACTATTGTCTGGTAAATTAATGGTAAATGTTTTATCCGTTTCTGATTTTGTAACTTGACAAGATCTTAGTTGATTATAATGCCGTTTAATAACGTACCCATCATCCAATTTTACCAAATAATGTAATTTTCCTAATTTTTTCCAAATTTCCATAGTGTAGGACCTATATAATTTCTGGATTGCACTCTTTCTTCTGGTTCAAAAGATTTACTAAATTTTGGTTGTGTAAAATTTTCTTGTTTCTTGATTTGTGTTGGTATAGTTTTATCTGAATCTTTAAAATTTGGACGGATTAAATCTAATTTTGTACGTAATTGTCTTCCAAACATAAGTTCTGCGGGCGATTTACCACATTCTAGCGGTGTAGCTCGATATCTAAATAATAGTTTACATAGCTTTTCGTGTAAGTCTCCTTTTTCGTTTAACATGCACTTCAATTTAGTTTTTAATGTTTGACAGTATCGTTCAGCTTGTCCATTTGTGGCAGGATGTCCTGGAGCTATATATTTTTGTGCGATTCCGTTTCTTTGACAGAAAGAAGTAAATTCATCTGATTTGAAAATTGATGCATTGTCACTTACTAAAGTTTCAGGAAGACCATGACAGCTGAAAACTTCTCTCAAATGTTTAATTGTTTTTTCAGATGTAGGAGTACTTTTCATTACACGAACTTCGGGCCATTTGCTTTTTGCGTCTACCAATATCATAAAATAGTTCCCAAGAAATGGACCGGCATAATCTAGATGTAGTCTTTGCCAATTTTTATTAGGTGTTTCCCATTTATGGATTGGTGCTTTTGGAGGATTTTTCTTAACGTTACAACATTCAGGACAACTATTTACTACGTTTTCGATATCTGCATCTATACCTTTCCAGTAGCAGTGATTTCTAGCCAGCATTTTCATCTTGACAATACCAACATGTGTAGAATGTAATTCTTTAAGAAGATAAGGTTGAAGACTTTTTTGGAATAATTACCCTGTTTCCTCTAAATAAAATTCCTTCTTCCATAGAATATTCACAATCATTAATCTTGCCATTGATAAGTTCTTGTTTGAGCTTTGATAATTCAGGATCTTTATTAGTTTCATTCAAAATTTTTTCAGCATTAATAGTGTAGTCAGAAATTTCGTTAATCGTATTGATATTTAAGTAATATTCATCGTCATGAGTATCTTCTTTATGATTTTGAAGTATAGGATTTCTTGATAAAAAATCTGCATTTGTATGGTCACAGGATCTTCTGTATATAATATTGTAATCGAAAGCCGAAATAAATTGCGCATAGCGCAGAAGTCTATTTGCAGTCATCACTGGAAATTCTTTTGAAGGATTAAAAATAGTCATAATAGGTTTGTTATCAACAATGAGTGTAAAATGTTTTCCGAATAAATATTGATATAATTTTTTAAATGCCCAAAATATAGCAGTAGCTTCTTTATCTAGTTGACTGTAATTTCTTTCAGATTTGGTTAATGATCTAGAAATAAACGCTACTGGGCGCTCAGATCCATCTGATAATTTATGTGATAATACTGCAGCTATACCAAATGGACTTGCGTCTGTTGCTACAATAATTGGTAGGTCCGGTGTAAAAGGCATCAGCACTCTATCACTAGTAATTTCTACCTTGATTTTTTGAAACGCTTTTTCACATTCTGTTGACCAAATAAAAGAAACATCCTTCTTAAGTAGATTGTTTAAAGGTTGAAGCAATATCGAAGCTTTGGGAATAAATTTCGAGTAATACATCACTAATCCGAGAAATTTTTGTAATTCTTCTACATTTTCTGGTCGTTTCACATTTAGAATTGCTTTAATTTTATCTTCTGACTTTTCAAGCCCCTTTGCAGATATAACATGACCCAGATATTTAATTTTCTCTTTAAAAAATTTGCACTTGTCTTTGTTGAGATGAAAATTATATTTACGTAATCGCTCTAAAAGTTGAATTAATCTTGATTTACATTCTTCAATTGTTTTCCCTTGGACTATTATGTCATCAAAATATGCTACCGTGCCTTCTAAATCATGAACTACCTGATCAATGAGTTTATGAAATTCACTTGGAGCAGTTTTAATACCAAAAAATAGTCTTTTAGCTAAATATGTTCCCTTGTGAGTAGAAATGGCTTGGATTTTAGAACTTGCTTCATCTAATGGAATATGTAAATATGCTTTAAAAATATCTAGAGTACAAAAGTATTTTCCACCCTTCATTTTATTAAATATATCTTCAATTCTTGGTATGGGATATCTATTTTCCTGTAGTTGTGGATTGACAGTTACTTTATAATCAGCGCAGATTCTTATATTTCCATCTTTTTTGGGTATTATCACAAGTGGCGTGCCCCATTCAGAATGGTCTACTTTTTCTATTATTCCTTCATTTTCTAAAATGTTTAACTCCTTCTCCACTTTTTCTTCTAAAGCATATGGAACGCGTCGAGGTTTAATAAATCTCGGTTTTGAGTCTGCTTTCAAAAGCAAAGAACATTTATAATCTGGAATTTTTCCAACTTTTGATTCAAATATGTCCTTAAATTCTTCAAATATTGGATTTAAATCAGGAATTACATTTTTAATTTCAACATCAAAATTTTGTATTTCTGGTAAAATATTTAATTTCCGAATCCATCTTCTCCCTACAATTGCATTACCATATTGTGGTACAATATAAATTTCACCTATATATTTTTGATTTTTAAAAGAAACTGGAACCTTGACATATCCAATTGGCTTGAAAATATGTTTCGTATAGGAACGGAAACGAATGTCTGTTTTTCTTAACGAAATATTTTGTAGATTTAAAGCATTGAAATCTTGCTGGGACATAATGGTGACTGGACTACCTGTATCGCATTCAAAACTCACCGGTTTTTCCTTGATTTTCACTTGAACAAGCATTTTTGGTTCATATATATCAGAATTTTGATGAAATATGTCAATAATTTGATTAACAGAAAAATGTTCATCATCATCATCAGATTCATCAGAGCTTATATTTTGTATATGATTTTGTTTTTCTTTTATTAGGCTAGTTATACACACCTTACTGATATGGCCCTTTTTAAAACAATTTTGACATTTTAATCTATTAACACTATAACATTTTTCTGTAGAATGATTATTATGTCCACAATGTAAACATAGCCCAGCTAAACCTATTTTTTTAAGTCCACTTTAGAACCATTCGAGATTTTATTATTATTTTTCTTCTTAATAAATCTGTTGGTAGATGGGCCTGCTTTTATATCTTGAATTCTGTTAATATCATTATTTGTACAATTTGTTTTGTAAACCTCTTTGTTCTGAATTTTGGAAGCTTCAATTATTAAAGCAGTTTCTTGAGTCTTCTTAAAAGAAATATCAGGTTGTTGAAGAATTTTTTCACGTATTTCAGCATCATACAATCCTCTTATAAATTGAGCTCTTAATAGTTGATCAATTATATTTGTTAAACATTCATTTTGATTACATTTAACTGTAAAATCACAACTCCTAACCATGTCTTTAAGAGAAGCAATATAATTTGCAATAGATTCCGTTGGTGATTGAATTCTGTTAAAATACTTATGTTGTTCAGATAAAATATTTATTTTCGGTGACAAATGGTTTGTCAATAATTCTATAATTTCCTGATAAGTTCTAGACGCAGGCGTTTCAGGAGCAGTTAGACTAACTAATAATTTATAAAGCTTCGCTCCTAAACAGTTAATAAGAATCATCTTTTTCGCTTCATTTGAATCTGCGTCATCTCTATCTAAACCTTTAAGTTTGAAGAAATTGTCTAACCTTTGTAGGTAGTTTTTAAAACATTCCACATTTTCATCAAAGGCCTCAAAATGTAATATTTGATTCTGGATTTGCTCTTTAATACCTACAGGTCTCTGCTGTGCTTGAATATTGGAAAAAATTCCAGTTAAAATTTGAATTAATTCTTCTTGAGTGGCCATTAAATTTTCCTTCTTTTTTTTTACTCGTCGCCAATTTATTATGTATTTTATTAATGCTTCAATAAGTTGAAATACAACATATACTTTATCATTGAATAAATTAATATATTTCACAATGACAAAAATATAATAATAATAATAATGACAATGTGTGACATTCGACTACTCTCTACAAACAATATAATAAACTAAAGTATTAGTACATAACACCGTAGCAAAGATTAGTTTAAAAATATTACGACCGAAATGCAGAATAATGGTAAAAGGTTTTACTGTTTAACTAAGAGATGTCTTGAAAGACGAAGGTTTTTTATCCCTATAATATTTGAACGTAAATGGCTGGGTAATCATGTCCGAGCCGACAATGCGGTCATATTGGTGAAAATAAGTTATTTCGGCCCATTTGAATCGCACGTGAGGTGAGAGTATAGAAATTCTAAAGGAAAAATCGAGCATACCAATAGGTAGAATTTAAATTACAATGTTTATGGAGCATTTTATTTGGTTATACATGACTGAAATCCCATATTATATTGATATTCGTGAACTATAGCTTTCAGGAATTGTTCGGGACTATAAAATATTTGCGATTCGTGTTTAAATAGAAAAATATATCATTTGCATAAATATTGAAGACGAAAACAACATTTTTATGTTAAATAAGAGGCGCAATTTAATTCATTGAACAATTGGTTTGTAGCTGATGGAGTAAATACCATTTTTTAATTAAATTTATTGCACTAACCCTTACTTTTTCAATCTTACTAAGAATAATAATAAACTCTTCGTTTTAACAAAACTTCCACTATTTATTTAAAAAATTTATCCTCAATGACAGCCATTTCGCTAGAATTAGCATCATCAGATTGACATATTAAAGTTACATTTTAAACAAATACTGAAAATAATTTCAGATACAAGGTGCAGTCAATAGTAAAAATGAAAAGTAGAAAATTGTTTCTACCTGCACCCAAGGTAAAGAAACTTAATAGTTTCTATACCAAGCTTAATCGTTTTCTATGAAAAAACAACTACTTCCTGGTCTATATGCCAGGAAAAACCTATATCATATTTACAATAACTTAATATATTTGTGTTACAATTACGTCTTATCTATGTATAAAGTGAAGACTCAATCAAAGCAAACAGTTTAATAGTGAAGAACTTCTAAGATTTATTTGTTCATTAACAACTTTATCTTGTGGATCTGCTAGATATCTTTTTATTTCAAGTTCTTCAAGGAAATCTAAATTTTGTTTTTTATTACAAATGTGTAGTACTTGGATGTCATTGGTGTGTATGGATGTTTAAGTAGGTGTTTTGCATAATTTGACTTATCTGGTTGATTTAATCTATATGCTCATAAGTGTTCATTGAATCTTACTTCAAAATTTCTTTGTATTTTACCAAACTTTTGGTCATATGTGTATATACAGCATTACATTTTGGACAATTAATTTTGTAAAAACCAGATTTTATTATTTGGGTTATTTTGTTTTAACATTAACAATTTTGTACCAACATTATTTTGTGTTTTAAATGATATTAATGGTGATGTTGCCGAATATATCATTTTTGAAATTGTATTGGAAATACTTCCATAATATGTAATATTTTTATAACTTTTAATTTTTTTAATTTGTTAAGGAAATATTAGTTGTAGTGACACTTTCTGTTCTTTCTTATTAACTAGTGTATTTATTAAATTGTGATTAAAAACCTAATTTTTTAATTAAACGTGAAAGTTGCATTAAAACGAAGAGTCTTTTATTATTCTTACCATTTTTTAAGTTTAAAAAAAATATGATATTAAAAATAAAATTCTAATATACTAAATACTACTATTGACACATAAAATTTACTCCCATTTTAAAAATAATTATCACAAATTTATTTAAAAAGGATATGATAAACCAAAAACATTAATCATTTAAGGAATACATTTAAAAAGTTAAAAATAGAATTTAAAGTAGTTAATGCATAACTTCACTTGGTAAAAACAAAAAATTGTTTTTTTGCATCTGGAACAGTAAGTGTCATACGTTTTTTTGCGAGGGGGCAGGCAGGACCTGGACCTTTTTGATCTTCTTTCCTTATAATCTAAAGTTTGATCTTTTTCTATTTCTTCAGATATTATTTTTTTAAGATTGCGGCTCATGCGATGTGTTTGTTCTCTGGGATCTTTGATAATTTTATTAGGCTAGTTTTTGAAAAATTCTTACCTTTTTTTTGGAAATTTTTCTCGAAAAGTAGGCGGAATTTTGAAAAATATATACACAATACTAGAAGGTCAAAGTACATAAAACTAATTTCATTATAATTAAATTGATTGTACTAACCCTTACTTTTTGGAAGTCCATCTTATTAAGGATAATAAAAACTCTTCGTTTTAACAAAACTTCCAATATTTATTTAAAAATTGCTTTTTTAAAAGACTCAATGACAGCCGTTTCGCTATTAAGCATCGTCAGATTGACATTTAAGTTACATTTTGTTTGTTTGTAGCTAGGTACCTGATGTTTAGGTAGTATTAAGGTTAGACCAAGTATGGAAGTAATAAGACATAACAATATTAAAGCCTAGATGTTATTAGCCCTAAGGGATTATCCTGGATGTATTTCCCTCTAAGATCAGTATAACTGTGCAATGATATAGAAAAACCAGGAAAAAACTATATTATGCTGATCTTTACAATAACTTAATATATTTGTGTTACAATTACGTCTTATCTATGTATAAAATGAAGACTCAATCAAAGCAAACACTTTAAAAGTGGAGAACTTCCCAGATTTATTTGTTCATTAACAACTTTAAATTGTGGATCTGCTAGATGTCTTTTTATTTCAAGTTCTCCTTTTCTTCTTTTATTACTGAGGTGTAGTATTTGGATGTCATTGGTGTGAAAGAGTGAGGTTGGATGTTCAAGTAGGTGTTTTGCATAATTTGACTTATCTGGCTGTTTTAATCTATATGCTCTTAAATGTTCGTTAAATCTTACTTCAAAATTTCTTTGTGTTTGACCTATATATAAATAAATGTAAATTACAAAATAATACTAAATTAGTATCATTTGATGTAACTAATATGTTCTCTAAAATTCCTCCTAAAGAATGTATAGTTCTAGTTAAAAAGATATTAGATGAAAGAAATATCCATCCAGGAATAATATCAGATATAATTGACTTATTTAATGTATGCATTAGTCAAAATTATTTTACTTTTGATAACAAAGTATATATTCAAAATGAGGGTCTTCCAATGGGAAGTCCCATTTCTCCAATTTTAGCAAATATTTTTATGGATAATTTAGAAAACAAAATCTTTAATTCTAGTTATAAAAACAATATTGTATTTTGGTATATTTGGATTTGTAGGATTTGTAGGTAGCGAACGACAATTAGATATATTTTTTAATTATATTAATACCTTGCATCCTAAAATTAATTTTACTTTAGAAGTTGAAGAAAATAATTCAATTAATTTTCTAGATTTAAAAATTGAAAAAGTTAATAATTTACTAAATTATTCAATATATAGAAAACCAACACAAACAGATGTAACCATACCATATAATTCAAATCATCCTATAACACATAAATTAGCAGCTTATAATTCTATGATACATAGGGCATTTTCAATTCCAATGGACAAAATTAACTTTGATAAAGAAATTTATATCATAAAACAAATAGCTACATCTAATGGCTACCCAATTCATTTGATAAATACATTAATTAATAAAAAAGAACAGAAAGTGGCACTACAACTAATATTTCCTAAACAAACTAAAGAAATTAAAAGTTATAAAAATATTACATATTGTGGAAGTATTTCCAATAAAATATCAAAAATAATATCTTCGGCAACATCAGCAATAATATCATTTAAAACACAAAATAATGTTGGTACAAAATTGTTAAATGTAAAAACAAAATTACCTAAATTAAAAAATCTGGTGTTTACAAAATTAATTGTCCAAAGTGTAATGCTGTATATATAGGTCAAACACAAAGAAATTTTGAAGTAAGATTTAACGAACATTTAAGAGCATATAGATTAAAACAGCCAGATAAGTCAAATTATGCAAAACACCTACTTGAACATCCAACCTCACTCTTTCACACCAATGACATCCAAATACTACACATTTGTAATAAAAAACAAAATTTAGATTTCCTTGAAGAACTTGAAATAAAAAGACATCTAGCAGATCCACAATTTAAAGTTGTTAATGAACAAATAAATCTGGGAAGTTCTCCACTTTTAAAGTGTTTGCTTTGATTGAGTCTTCATTTTATACATAGATAAGACGTAATTGTAACACAAATATATTAAGTTATTGTAAAGATCAGCATGATATAGTTTTTTCCTGGTTTTTTTATATCATTGCACAGTTATACTGATTTTAGAGGGAAATACATCCAGGATAATCCCTTAGGGCTAATAACATCTAGGCTTTAATATTGTTATGTCTTATTACTTCCATACTTGGTCTAGCCTTAATACTACCTAAACATCAGGTACCTAGCTACAAACAAACAAAATGTAACTTAAATGTCAATCTGACGATGCTTAATAGCGAAACGGCTGTCATTGAGTCTTTTAAAAAAGCAATTTTTAAATAAATATTGTTAAAGTTTTGTTAAAACGAAGATTTTTATATTATCCTTAATTTAATTATAGCCTAAAAATCCACAAAAATCTTGTTAAAAGTAAATTTTCGTATTAATTATTGTATTATAATCTGTCAATTTTTATTTTATCAATATTAGTTTTAAAATTTATTTTATTTTATACTGATTTATCTTCAGTGAAAATAATTTTATTATAGCATCATATATTTTTAAGTTGAGTTAATTAGTAAATCTCTGTAATTGCTTTTAAAAACTTCCAAATTATCAAAAGTTAATTTGATTCTCTAAAAACGTTGAATCTCTTAACGTTTTACCAAGTAAAGAAACTAACCAAATTAATTTCAGTCAAGTTAGGGCCGATGATGTTTCTCTTCGAAGAAGCTTCTCTACTCTATCATCGAATGATACTCCCCAGACTTCTGTTTTCCCACTTCGTTCTCTTATCCGAACGCCCAATCGCAAATAGCTAGCCATTCTCTCTTCGGTTATCAAAAACAGATGTACTGCGAGTTGCGTGAGCCTTCAAAATTAATTGAATAGATATTGTTTCCATTAAAATTATCATTTATCATTTACTGATGAACGGATTGTTCCTTCGTTAACGAATAGCACTCCAAATATCATTAGCTAATGGATAGACTACTAAAGTTGACATTTCCGAGAAATTATTTCAAACTTACGAGCCATAAAAAGGCGTATATTAAGTAATAAATAATTGTTGGGATTGTGACAGGATTATTAGGTTAAAACAGGGATACCGTTCTTGGGGTTTTAATAAAGTTATCTTATAAATTTTTTATACCAACCTTTTATAGAGGACTAAATATTAATAAACTTTTCTTTTTTCTTAGTATTTCGCGAGTGCGTACTATATTTTTTCTACTACTGGTACGGAATATTTCCTACCAATTATCTTATTATGTTCCATATTTGTTAAAATTATGCTAATTTAAGTTATATTATTACATTTATTTTAATTTATTTACAATTTACAATACAAAGTGACAGCTCATAATTAAAACAAGTATTGGTTATTGATTGACGGATATAACTAGATTGGTTCCCAACACACAAATAAAAAAATAAAAAATTTACTGAAAATATCAATTTGAAAAGAAAATTCTCATTTTAGCTTTTGGACAATCCAATGAAGAATATGATTTTCATAGTAAATATTACATATGTCTCAATCTCAATGTTTTCTTTAAATTTCTCAAGGAAGTGGCAGCCTTAATTTTAGTTGAACAATTACCTACCTGTAGTCAAATACTTAATGATTAGTTTTATATGTAGAGAGTAAAAACAAGAATTTAGTACCTACATATTATAGAATAAGTTCTATTTTTAAAAGTTAATCCCTAAAAACACGAAAAAATGTACCGTAGAGGTATAAGTAGGGAAAACTGATTAGGTATAAGTTAGATAGTTTTGCTTAACACAGCAAAGACATAAATGTAACACATTTTAAAGATCAGCATAATACACTTTTTTCTGGTTTTTCTGCAGTGGCATCTTCCATGATCTATATTTTTAATGATTTTATGATTTTAAAAGCTCCTTAACAATACGATCTTAACGAACGAAATATTGAGATTATTTATAATTTTGTTCAAGAGAATAAATACATAAAATTGTGGAAATAATAATGTTTCACATTTTAAATAATGGTTTTATTTTTAATTAGCTGAATGCAGACCTCAAATTTCTTTACTAAGTACCAATATTTTGGGTTTTGTTAACATTTTTTGTCACGAATAGGTAAAAACTGTAGATAACTATGCCAATATAATTAAACTAAATCGGTAAATAATGTCTGACAGTTATTGATGTTTTGACATTTAAATGTGGTAGTTGTCAATTCTTAATCCAAAACAAATATCTTGCGAAGTAAAAATGAAATATTTAACTGAGACTTACCGGAGTGAAATTTTAATGATGACTGGTTAAGGCGATAATTGCAGAAGTCAAGTTGAGGTGGCAAACTTATTTAGTCAGAGGTATCCTCAGTTGCCTAATATTTCACAATGTACTGTGTCCAAAATTTATGCACAATTCAGAGAACTTGGACATGTCAAACCATTAAAGAGAAAACCTCACTTCGTTGAAGATGATGTGAAAGTGGATATTATATTAAGTGTCATAGAGAATCCAACGTCAAGTTCACCTCAAATTTCTCTTCAAAATAATGTGAGTCATACAACTGTCCTAAGGTGTTTCCATAAAGAAAAACTTCATCCATAAAAATTGACTTTTTTGCAAGATCTAATAGAAGACGATCCAGATCGTAGAATGGATTTCTGCGAAAGAATTATGAATAAATTGAACAGAAATAAAATAGCTATTGGTACAATTCTTTTTTCCGATGAATAAACATTCACATTGAACGGGGAAGTAAACAGATAAAACTGTAGATATTGGTCAGGTAATGGCGGCCGGCCGTCATTACCCGCCTCCATATTTAGGTTATTTTAGCAATCTACCGCGTATTTTTAACAATACCTTATTAGATATGAAAAGAATCAAGAATAATTTCCTGATCAGATGCCACTATCTGGGCCTTCAGGACTAAAGACACTAGAGAAGAAATAATAATCAGGATCTTCATTTTCTGATCTGATTCCATTATCTAGACCATCAGGATTGAAGACAGCACAGAAAAAAAATCCAATAGGAAACAACATTTAGAGATATTTGCTTCAAAACCCAAGAAAAAAGTGTTAGATGAAAAAAAAAGAAAAAAAAACAAATTTAGCTGAGAAGGAAAAATATGAAAGAAGACGCAAAAACAGAGGTACAAAACGAAAAATTGCAGAAGACGATTATGCACACGAACAAATAGAAACACAAAATAATAAGCTCAAAGGAAATGTTGAAAGAAGCTGTAACAAAGTAAAGGTGGTCACAGAAGAGAGCCGTTTAGAAGATAGAGATGATGGGGATCCAAGTGAGAAGGAAGTGAAAGATGACATATGTATAATCTGTGGTGATAAAGGAAAGCATAGAAAGCAATGCGGTGTGTGTGTGTTGAGTGGGCCCATGAGGCATGTGCGGACAATGAACGGGGATACTTTGTGTGTGATTTCTGCATTTAAAGCATATGTGGCGGGTAATGGCGACCTAGGCCGCCATTATCGGATCGTGGCAGGTAATGACGGCCACTGGACGAATAAGGAAAACATTTAACTCCTTTTTTGTTATTGAAGTTTTTGTATTTTTGTAATACACATTTACTTCTGTAGACTACAAGCTTTGATTTGCCCAATTTTCAGCTGTCTTTTGTAACAAATAAAGCTACTACTCACACAATGGCTAAGGGGGCCGGTATTCCCCACCTTTACTCTACTACTTAACATCAGGTACCTAGCTACAAAAAAACAAAATGTCACTTCAATCTGTCAATCAATTCTAGCGAAGCAGCTGTCATTGGGATTTAAAAGCGAAATTTTTAATAAAACAAGTCGAATTCAAACGAATATTTGTTTATTATTCTTAGGAACACTAGGTACTTCACCATCAAAGTTTCTTATAATACTTTCAATTGTTTTACTCATACAATAATGCTGACAAAATGGAAGCATGTACTGAGTTTTTTATATTTCCAGAGCTATTTGAAGCGGTGAGTACCTGTTGTCTTCTTCTTTTTTAAACAGGAAATTAAGAATATTTGGATGATTAGCAATAATCACTACTTTCCATATAATTCTCATTCTTGTAGCTTTCTTTGGTATTTTTCATAATTACCCATTTTTAGTACTCTACTTAATAAAAATTAGGGTCTTCTTGTCGGGGTTTTGTAGGTCTGGGTTTAGTCGGTCTGGGTTTATTAAGTATTTTTTGTCAGGTTTTTTTTGACGGTTTTTTATTATAAAAATTTATTTGACAATATTTTTTTGACATCTATCAAAATTATATTAATTATAAAAGTAAACAAATTTTTTTAAAACAAATTCATGTTGAGTGCAAACTCAACACTACTGTTCTACCATTGTATTATATATAATGGTTCTACTGCATTTTTATAAAGTATAAAAGAAAAACAAAATTTAATATCATTGTGGCGATCAACTTGTTTGGGGAAGTATTTTGGGAATAGCAAATACAAAAATAAAAAGGTAAATATATCAATAGGATGTGGAGGTTCAGAAATAAAACTGTTCTCACCTATACTTAAAATAAATTAGGTACACATCATTTTTCTGGCAAATTATTTTCCTTTTCTTTTTAGCTTGATGATTTACGAGACGTCGTGATCTTATAATAAACAAAACGGAATGCTTGTGCTTTCTTCTTGGCAAAGCCCCCCACGTAAATAAATTTTGTGCTCTCACTCGACAGCTAATTAGCAAAAAATACTGCTTGCGAATTAAACGTTGTTGTGTCCCGGGACAATTAGTTTAATTTTCTGTATTCCTTCATTTGCGGAGAAACCGCAAACGGCAAACTACCGAAGTTACACTTCCCTTATTTCGGTATCTTAATGAAGTTATTTCGGTAACGGTAGCATAAGATTTAAGGACCAGAATAAAATATAAACCGGTTTAAATAAAAAATATTAAATATATGGTTAAAACGGCTGCTGGACAACTTTTTAATAAGTAGGTACTGTTCATAAGTAGGTTAAATGTTATACAGGGTAAAAAAATCTTGCAATAGGACTTGTAATTTAGTTCAATTGTATACTAGTGTTAGGAGTTTAAAATACCACATGTATAAAATGACATATTTTATATTTTCAAGAAAGTTTCTTCAAGTATTTGATTAGTTGTTTATTATTGAGTCAAGTTACCATCATTTTTGAAAAGTTGATGAAATATTATCACTTTCATTGTAATTTAAAACCTAATTGTTTAATTAAACGTGGAAGTTACGTTAAAACGAAGAGTTTTGTATTAGCCTTAGATTAAAAATGTATCTATTATGTGAAGTTTTTTCTGGAATATGCTGAATAATGAAGAGTTATCTATAAAATTAAATTAACCATTGATTGTGTTGATATATTTAAGTATTATCTAATTTTTTTTTATTGCAGGTAAGACTATCTTCTACTATATAATAAAAACTTCCCTTATCGAGAGTACCGTAAGTAATACAACATCGAAGGTTATTTATTTATTGTTTTAAAAAATTGAGCTAAAAATATTTATTTGTCATCATTAAATTATGTAATTATAACTATATTAAATGTTTGTATGCATTTTGAAATAATAATTTATTGTATAAGAATTCTTTAACTGTTATAAAAATATATTCAAAGTTTTAATCCGTTACAAAAAGTATTGCATACATTTAAAAATTGAATTATGGTGTAAAATAAAATATCACATTTTACAGAATATTTTACTTTTAGTGTATGTTGTCCTTTAGATGTATAAAAGCCCGAAATATTCACAGTTTAAATCGCCTTTTTGATGAAAAACAGAAAGTGAACAAATTTTGATAAATCCTATTTGTACTATTTACATTTTAAATTTTTTTTTGTGTAGTACATTAGTTTAATTTTTCATTTGGAAGTGTCTAGAAACATTTTGAGTAAAAATGAGTAATTTAACCACAGAACAAGCAGCTCAAATCGTGGCTTTAGTTGAAGATGGACGATCTCAGCAATATGTTGCTAAATTCACGGGAATCAACCATTCCAGCATTTCTAGAGTCTTAAGAAGGTTTAGAGAAACTGGAAGTTATAATAGAACACCAGTTCCAGGACGTCTCAGGTGTACTAATTCTGCAGATGACCGTTATTTAAGAATTCAGACTTTGCAAACTCGTCATGTTACAGGCAGGCAACTGCAAAATGTTCTCTCTGGAGACCGTAATGTTAGAATATCTGTCAATACGGTTAGAAACAGATTAAGGAATTTTGTAATCAGACCCAAAATGCCTGTTACTGCTCCATTGTTAACCAGAGCACACCATGTAGCACGTTTAAGGTTCGCAGGAGAACATGTTAATATTAACGATTGGGCTAATATTATTTTAACGGATGAATCAAGATTTTAACTTTTTGGATCTGATAGGCATATTCCAGCTTATAGACGCACGGGTGAGCGATTTGCTCAGTGTAATATAAGAGTAGCCAGAAATTATGGAGGTGGTTCGATTATGGTATGGGGAGGCATCTGTTTTGAAGGCCACACGGAGTTAATTGTGTTTCATAGGGAATCACTGACAGCTGATCGGTATATAAGGGAGGTTCTTAAGGAAAATGTAGTGCCATTTGCTCCAATCATTAGAGAGAATTTTATTCTAATGCACGACAACACTCGCCCGCACCTTGCCAGAATAACAATGGAATATTTTCAAGAGGTTGGTATTCAAGTTTTAGATTGGCCAGCAGTTAGTCCAGACCTAAACCGAATTGAACATGTTTGGTACTACCTGGACAGGCGCATAAGAACTCGTAATATTGCTCCAGAAAACCTTGATGAGCTGGAAAATATTTTAATAGAAGCATGGGAAAATTTGGATTTGGATTACATAAGTGACCTGATAAGAAGCCTTTCACGGAGAATGAGAGATATTATTAAAGCCAGAGGTGGCAATACCAGATACTAAAATGTTAAATTTATTGTTTTTTATTTTATTTTGTTACTTTGTATTATTTGATTTTTATAGAATAATTGCCATTTTCATTATTTATGCCCATTATTTTTTGATTTTTAATTTTAAATAAATAAATTACTTTGAAACATAATTCTAAATTTATTTTCATTTCCCAAAAAAATGAAAAGAGAATATTAAAAATTTTTTTCAAAAATCAGTTATGCGATACTTTTTGTGACGATTGTATTATTAATGTTTTAAAAAATAGACATAATACACCAAAACTTATTTCATCACATTGAAAGAAAACTAATTTTAAACAAGTAGTAAACTAAAAACCAAGTCGAATAAGAGACATTGGTCCTAGAAGAGGATAGCTAGAATGAAGTGCAGAAGAAGAAAAAGGTTTATAATATCATTCACACATTGTCACACATATTTTTATCTGAACCTTACATTAGGTATTCATATATTTAATTCCTATATTTAAAATTTTAATCCAGATCTTTCAGTTTGAATAATTTCCTGAATATTCTGCTTTATTGTAATTCTCTAGGTGTTTTCTGAATTGGTTTTTCACTGTTTGAATTTTATAAATGGTTTTACCAACAGTGCGAAACATAACATGGTGGTGGCTTTTAGTGTTAATTGCTTTTTATTATCCAATATTAGTTTCTTATATCGTACGTGAAGTACGTGAGTAATGAGCTTGATCTATAAGATATTTGAGCACATTCTTGTGTAAAAAAAATGTTAGTCGTTGATTATCTTCCTTGTTTTGAACACATTATTGGACTGTTTGTCATTTTATTTCTTTGATAGTACTTTAATACAATCAAATACAATCATTCGTGTGTAGAGCAAGGAAAGCCTTATAATACTTATGCTTCAGTTGACCATTTGGAAATTCTTCAAAGAAGTTCTTTTGTTTAATTTATTGTTAATCTTGCCTTTAAGCTAACCTAGACCGGGGTATACAAATTGCCGTTGAAAGTATATCGTCTTAGGTTAGGTTCCATAAGAGTGGTCGTTCAACGTTCCTATCAGCCCTATGCCTCTGATGAAGCTCACCAGGGTCGTTAGCGACACTTCCATGAAGTCCTTGGGCTCGAGTTGATGTAGACCAAATTTATTGATCCTTAGTCTCTCGAACTATCTGCACTTACACCAAATATGTGCCACCGTTTCATCCTTAGCATGACAAAATCTGCAGTCCGCACTCTCTAACAGTCCAATTGTTTTCATACGCCCATTAAGGCGACTGTGTCCAGTCAGTAGTCCTATAATAATTCGTAGGTCCTGTCTGCTCATATTCAGCAGCTCCTGAGACCTCTTCTTAAAGAGATCCCCTACAAATGCCTTTGAGGGTGTCTTAGGTCTCTTAGCTCTGGGCCTATAAATATTCTTTCTGGTTTACAAGTCCGCTCTTTCGTTAGAATCTAGTAAATGTCAAACGAAGTTTCTGTAATATTCTTGGGTTATGTTCGTTTGAAGTTTATATTTAATAAGCCCACCAGCTGTATTATATAAAATTAATCATGAAACCTTTCTTAAAGCATTTATTTATCTTTTGTAATAACTTGCGTCCTTCCTTCTTTTTCTTATTCCTTCTTTAATGTAGGCATAAACTGCCTGTTCATTCTTCATAACCAGCCGAGTTTTGCGATTGGCGTTGAAATTATGGGTCCATCTCTTTCGTGGTAAACCTGTACCTCTTCTTTCTATAGATAATTTGTCACTTACTATTCTTTCTTCGTTCACATAATTTCTAAATTGAAGTAAAGATTTCTATTAATTTAGGAGACTATAAGCAACTTTGCAAATTAATAATATGAAGGATCTGGTATAATCTTGATGTAATTAGAAATTATAGTTTTTAGTAACGATTTTTACCTTATTTACGTGAATATTATATAAAATTATTAATATTTGGATTTGTAGTTATAGTTTTACAAGTTTAAATTCTCGGGATTATGCTATTAATACGTTATTGGTGTAATGCCAAATATTCAATACATTTTAGAGCTTAACATAAAACCATGATTGGTTGTTTTAAATAATTTTTAAATAGAAGCAACAATTGTTTAAACTAATGTTGGGTACGCTCAAGATTAAAAAAAAAATGGCAAATTGCAAATTTTCCCCTCTATTAATGTGATTTTATATCTATACTAATGTTTAAATTTATTATACAAACCCTTACTCTGTAGAAGTCCATCTTTATTTTTCCTGGTTTTTTTATATCATTGCTCATTTATGCTGATCTTCGAGGAAAATACATCCAGGATAATCTTACGGCTATGTTATGTCTTATTACTTCCATACTTGGTCTAGTCTTACCACTACTTAATCAACATCAGGTAGTTACATTGAGAAAAAAAATGTAACTTAAATATGTCAATCTGATATATTTTTTGACTTATTTTTTAATAAAACGTGGAAGTTTAAATGAATAGTTGTTTATTATTCTTAGTATGATAATGTTTATTATTGTTACTATTAATTTATTGTGGGTTTTGTATCTAATATTGGCATACTTCTACACACAGGTATTGTAAATTGTACCGATTTTTACAAACATAGTGTAAATATCGTCAATTGATTGTTAAATTACACACATAACTTACACATTTACTATTTTCTGCAATACGATTATTCTATACTTATACTAAGTGACATAAAAATCCAAACACCCAGTTTAAACGATTTTGTTTTAATAAAATTTTGTATAAGTATTTACTGAAGCATAATAAGTAAATGATTAAAATTTCAAAATGATTGCATTGCTTTAAAGCCCTTTTACTTTTAATAATGTGTGGATGCACCCCGATGTGTTACGCATTTTCCAACGCGCCTAGGCATGCTTTTGATCAGGTGGTCAATATCCTCCTGTGGTATCTCATTCCAGGCAACCACCAACTCCTCTCGAAGTTATTCTAGAGTCTGAGGAAGACGGTGCAAATTGAGCAATCTCCTACCCATCATATCTCACACGTGCTCAATTGGGGATAAGTCGGAAGATCTTGGTGGCCCAGGTAACAATGTGACATCATTATGTTGAAAGAAGTCTATTGTGACTCTTACGATATGTGGTCGGGCATTATCTTGTTGGAAAGTTGGATTTGTCAGGGTTCTTGGATATAACGCTGCGCATTCATATTACCGCTGATGAAGATTAAAGGTGATCTCGAACCATAAGGTATAGCACCCCAAACCATAACTCCAACAGTTTGATGAACATTCCTTTCTGCCACTTAGTATAAGTACATAAGAGATTAATTTTTAATACGTTAATAGTTGATATCAAAAAACATTTATGCATTAGTGAAAATGAAAAACAAATTAAACTCGATGATAACATGGTTAAAAAGTGGAATTAAAAATAAGTACCTAATAAATCAATTAGATCATTTGAATTTTATACTTTTAAAGATAAATTTTATGCATCAATGTGATAATCTGTAATTTATCTACCAATTAGCGTCATATTTATTGCAAACGAATTAATGTGTTTTCATTTTAAATAACAAAATCTGTTAATCTGTCCGTATTAAATTGCTGGCATACAATTAACTACATTTATCAATTTGTTTATTTGAATTGTGAAATTTCGAACAGAAGAAATATTTATTAGTGTTTAGAAAATATTTAATAGTGCTGTTTACGAGATAGCTACCAATGTTCCTATTTAATTATTGTAATGCAGTGCAGTGTACAACATTTTTCCTTTTTCCTTTCACTTTAATTGAGATTTATTATCAGTCATTGTAAGTGCAAGGCGCACTGGAAATTGAAGATGTTTCGATTCAAAAGGGCTGCCAGTTGGCATTAGTAATATTCTTAAAATAAGTAGTAGTTTCAAATTTATTACTATGTTATTAACAGTGTCTTGTTCCGTTGTCGAATTTGACTGAATCAGTTTGCGTAACATAATTATCAAACTAAAAACAATAAAAATAAAATTAGTATAACAAAACTTTCACTTTTTATTTAAAAAAGCAATTTATTGAACAAAAGGTTAATAGGTACAATAAATTTCATAATTATCAAAGATGGTATTTCATTCGGATAATTAACCACTTTTTTGGGTTTGTATTGGACATTGGTATATTATATTTATATAAATAATAAAATAAAAATAGTTATACAAAGAACGAATTGTGTGGGTTGTCTGATTACATTAAATGATTAAAGTTAAAATTAAAAATTAAAGCAAAACGTTAAAGGTACGTGATATTACAATAAGTAATACTACGAGAAAACAGCAAGCTAAATATGTCAAAAAATCATTACAAACTCACCGGTATGTGCAGATTGTAGAAATTGTAAATTAATTTATGGAATTTAAAAATTAAAATCTATGAATAAGAGAGTTATGATGTAAAAAAGAAGAGGAGAAAGGAACTTCAGAAGCTATTAACGAAAATAGAGTCTGATGAGTGTGCGGGTTAAATTAAAGTGGATAGAAAAGTGGGACCAAATTCATACTAAGAATACTTTTCCTCCCAGAGGAAAATTAAAAAAGTAAAAAGTTTTACATTAGTAAAAGAAACAAGAAAAATAAGACAAGTGAGGAAGAAAATTGGATGGATTGTAAAAAATAATCAGATAAAGGAGAGAGCCATGACGAAGGTTCGATCTCCTTCTAGTAATCAAGAAGACAGGTACATCCTAAACTGTAGGTAAAGGTTCCCGTTAGTCTTCTCAATTTAAGAAGTAAAGCTGTGTATATTAAGATGAATAGCATAGAGTACATTTCAACTCACCGAAACAGAAAAAAATATTCCAGAACTTTATACATATGAAGGACAGTTATAATTAAAGTAATAAATCATAAAACAGAACTTGTCTAGTGCCAACAACTGAATAACTAATCAAAGAAGGAACTTAGATGTAGAGGGAAATAAAAGAAATAAATATATGGAATGATTTCCTTAAAACAATTTAACAAATAAAAGCCACTATCTACACATATCGGTGAAAATATCCCGAGCCTCAGCAAACGGTTAGAAATTTTGACATAATCGTGTCTTGAGACTAAAAAAGAAGAATATCTGAAATCAAATCAAAAGCACAAACATAACCTAATTACATAAATAAACAGTTGTCAAAAGGGGTCCGGCGTAGAATAGGGAGACACGAATTTCGCAAAAAAAATATTAACACTAAAAAGGGACTGGTTTCTATAGTAAATTTTCGTAAAAAAATTTGCGGGTTATCCAGTATTTTCCGAGAAAAATGGAATCAAAAACTCAAATTTTGTAGGTTAAATACACAAACATTCACTGTTCAAGGTACCTTATGACATGTAGATACCAGCGTTGCCACATCTCTAAATAAAAACTAAATATTAGTATAATATTTTTTTACACTATAAATATTTAAAAAATTTTGATAATAAAATGTGAAATATAGAGAAAATATTACTAACCAAAACTAATCGGTCTTTTTGCATATTATGAAAGATAAAACAAAGATAAACAAGCACGCAAAATTAAGTGATCGGTGGCGATGCTACCCTAATTCAACCTAACCTAACCTAACCTATCCTAACCTAACCTAACCTAACCTAACCTAACCTAACCTAACCTAACCTAACCTAACCTAACCTAACCTAACCTAACCTAACCTAACCTAACCTAACCTAACCTAACCTAACCTAACGAAACCTAACCTAACCTCACCAAACCTTACCTTACATAACCTAACCTAACCTAATCAAACCTAACCTAAGCAAACTTAATCAAACCTAACCTAACCTAACCTAACCAAACCTAATCTAACCAAGCCTAACCTAACCCGAAGGGTAACTATCCTCGAAATGAAACCGGTCAATGTAGAGACAGATTCGCATAGAAGAAAATATCTAAAACAGAACCTGACGATGCTAGTTCAACCGTTTAGTTGTTTACTGTTCTTAGTAAGATGGACTTCCACAAAGTAAAGGTTACTTCAATCAATTTCATTAAATTTTTCTCCTTTAACCAAGTTACCATTCCGTTGTCATTTTTGTTATGTATATTCACTACATCTAAAATATTCTTAACTTCCATTTTAAATTCAAAAATAAAAACCAGTACTTAATTTTCTAACCAACAAAAAATATGGCAATGTTGGAATGTTAACGTTAGACACACGAACCCATATATGGTATATAATTATATTTTCATGCAACATTTAAACTCGTTTGAATCCTGTTGGGTTCGTAGGAGAAATTGGGTACAGAACGAGTTGGAAAGTCTATTTCTTGCACTCATTACGTAATATTTCACTTTCCACACTTGTTATGTAATATACTATTAATATTTACATTGTAAATTTATAAAAAAATTGTAAATTTGAAATGAACCCAGTAGAGTAATTATCGTCAGGAATCTTCCCATTGTCAATATCTTTCATTTTAAAATTCTTGTCATTTTATTCGTTGTCACCGTAAGAACATTCAAATATCTCCATAAGTTTGTTGTTAATTGTTTAATTTTTTAACACAGGATATTTTACGAATTTAGATATCTACAAAATGTTCCTAGCAAATATAACGTATAATGAAATGGCGGCACCGTCTCTGCGTTTTTGGACCCACATATCCATTAATTACAGTGGAAAATCATGGCACAGAAGCTTGCTCTTTTGTTTCGGGAAACAATTACACAGTTTCGGCCCCGTCTTGCTCTTATTTTCCGACCTGGCGGGTAATCTTGCTCAAGCGAAATTTTATTGGTTCTGTTCTTTGGGGTATAGTTTCCGAGTGTGTTTTTCAATTGGAGCTCTCTCGATTTAGACGTGTAACGTATAATTTCTCGATCACGGAATAAATATTTGAAAACTATCCGCTGTAAGTATTTGTTCTAAAAGAGTTTTAAATGAATTTTGTCCGGAGAAATATTTATCAAGAGATTTTTTAAAGTTTGTGTTGGTGGACGAGTTAAAATAAATGTAAATTCAAAAAACATTATCTTTCTTTTATGTATTTCAAAGATTCACAAAATTAATTAATCAAAATCCTCATATAGTCCAGTCGTGTGACCTGATTGAAAAAATAAATGTTTTCTTATAGCAAACTAATGACACAATTTAGTCAAATACATCATAATTAAATAAAAAAAAAACATTCCGAACTAAAATCGTCTATTAGGGGGTATAGGAGTGGTTTTTAGGGATGTAAATGGTTAGGTTAATAAAAAAGTTGTTGAAAATAAAAAATCTACAACTTATGTAATAATGATTTTCGCCCTAACCTCAAAAGTTTCCGAAAAAAATCCAAAAAACCGTTTTTTGTTTTTTAATTTTTTTCTTTTACAGAAATGGTTCAATTGAGCTGAAAGTTTGATCAAATATACTTTGTGCTATTCTAAAAATACTATATTTTTTTCATTAAGTAATATTCAGTCGTTATAATAAAATTTCACTCTTTTTATCAAATCTTAAATCGATTTTGATTAATTTCCATCCAGTCAATATTACTCATAGCATCGAAATTATTAGCAAGTCTAATAATATAAGTTAGAGGAGATTGTGGGGTGGATCCTGAAATATTAAATAGTAATGATGATCTAATACGCCTTGACGGAACATTAAATGGTACCAATGATAATAATTGTATAGACTTGGTGTTGTTATTAAGTATTTTATATAAGAACAAAACCATAGATAGCTTACGTCTATCAATTAGTGAGGGTATTACGAATTCTTTTCTTAGCATTGAAGTTCTTATTTCCATAAAATCAGGCCATGAATGATGTTTTTTGTAATATAAGTATCTTAAAAATTTATTCTGTACTTTCTCCAGCAAGTCCAAGTGTATCTGGGGTTGCTGCGCCCATAATACCGAAGCAAATTCCAGCTTTGTTCTAACTAAAGAAAAATACATATGTTTTATTACTTTTAAATTTGTAAAATCCGCAGCTTGTCTGATAATAAATCCCAATGCTCGATTTGCATTAATAGCTATTTTTTTTATATGTGGTACAAATGACATTTGATGGTTATAATATACTCCAAGATCTTTAACGTCTAATTTTCTGTCCAAAATTTCTTGATCCATAGTATAATCAAATACTATTGGATGTTTTTTTCGGGTAATAGAAAGTATGGAACACTTTTTGATATTGAAAAATAACTTATTAGACTTAGTCCACAATCTCTAACTGTTTCCACTCGTCTATAAAATTTAAAATCATCAGCGAATAATAAAAATTCAGAACTGTGAATACAAAGTCCTACATCATTTATGAAAAGCGTGAATAATAGAGGGCCCAGGTTGGATCCTTGTGGCACCCCAGAATTAGCATGATACTTTCCTGACGTGTTCCCACCGAATCTTACAATGAAGTACCTATTTTCCAAATAATTTTTAATTAAAGTCACAAAACCGACAGATAGCCCATAGTTAATTATTTTTTGTAATAATATATCATGATGGATTTGATCAAACGCCTTCTTAAAATCAGTGTATATAACGTCCAACTGCACTTTATCTTCTAAAGCTCTACTTGCACTTTCACTAAATATGAGCAAATTACTATCAACTGATCTACCTTGGATAAAACCATGCTGTTCATCAACTATTATGTTTTGTACATGATCTATTAACTTATTGTAAATAATTTGTTCAAATAGCTTCGAGGCAGAGCAATTTATTGCAATTTCTCTATAGTTTTCAATTTCTGACAATTTTCCTGCTTTATGAATAGGTGTACAGTAGGATATTTTCCACTGGGTCGGGAATACAGTACTGTTAATTATTAAATTATAAATATGTATTAATGGTACTTTTAACAAATGACTACATCCTTTTAACACATATGGAGGGATATTATCAATACCTGCTGCTTTTTTCGGTTTTAACTTTTGCGCTGCTTTATTAAACTCATCTTCATTTATTTCGGATAATAAACACAAACCATAATTGTCACAGTTATTTAAATAATTACTAAAATTATACGTAGATTTTTCAGAAGAGTACATAGAGAAAAAGAATTGAGCAAAATTCTCAGCAACATTTTTTTCTGGTACCTGGTTTCCACTTAAAGTAAATGAGGAAATTTTAGTTTTATCATTTTGTTTTCCTTTTACAAAATTCCAAAATACATTAACAGCTGCAACGCAGGCATTTTCAATTTCCTTTAAATAACTTCTATATTCTCTTCTTAAACTCGACTTTAGTTCTTTTCTGATTAGTATATATTTATTGTTATAAAACTCTGAAATATTTCTAAGTTTTTTGTAGATTTCTTTTTCTTTAATAAGTTTTTTTATGTCAGCCGAAAACCAAACAGGGTAGTGTCTACTATTATGAATTCTATATAACGGAACAGTTGAGTGAAAAATAGTATTTATAATTTTATAAAACTCATCAAGAGCAGCATTTACTTCAATCTCCCGGGTAACAGATTCCCAGCAAGTTTCCTCCATCATTCTATACATTAATTCAAAATTAGCTTTTTTAAAATTAAGTTTACTATTTACAATTTTGTTCTCTCTAAGTTTGCAAACCTTATCAAAGAATAAATTAATTTCTAGAGATGGATGATACTGGTCTATTTTGACTAATGGAACTTTCTCTTCTTTAACACTGCAATTATCTATATTATTTTTACTTCCTATGACTAAATCCAGCGTAGTACCCAAACATTTTTTTACATTATTAAAAAGCATAAAATTATTAAAAGTTAAAAAATCCAGTAAACAATTTCCTTTTAAATTTAAATTACTCAAATCGCTGTTTGTGCCTTTAATATCTGATAAATTAAAATCGCCAAAAATATAAACTCTATCTGTATTTGTAATATGATTTTGCAATATGTCAAAACAGGATTGGTAATCTATCACTGATCCGTCAGGCGGGATATATACAATCATAAATAAACATTTTAATCCATGTTTTATTTTCACTTCCAGTATTAAAATCTCAAATTTAGAGCTATGCTGTATTACATTGAGAACTTTATGTTCATGTTTTATTGCAATTAAGACTCCTCCACCCTTTGTTTTACCTGTTATTTCACAATTTCTATCTGATCGAAATAAATTATAAATATTTAAATCCACCAACTCACCATCTGCGAATCCCTTCTTTAGCCAGGTTTCAATAGCAACTATTACATCATAATTACTTTCGGAAGAGCCACTGTAAAATTCTGCGGTCTTGGTATTTAGTCCCCTACAGTTTTGTACATTAATTGAGAAGTTTGACATTTTCAGTTAGAGATAACTCCATATTTATAAAAAAAAAAATTATCATAAACTCCAATATTATCTATTACTAATAAAAATTCAAAACAAAACATTTACTTCATAATTGAAACCAATCTAGAAATAGTTAAGAGTTACAAATATAATTTACAACAAAATAACATTAATAATACTCGATATACAATATTATTTAAAATCCCAACTCTACATTTTGTAGTTTAATTGTGTTTCCCAAAAAACAACGAAAACAATATAAATACAAAAGTATTAATGATAACCACAAAAACCGAAAATGTATTATCGCCACTATTTTGGTTCTACAATCCAAATATTAAATAAAAAGACAATAAAAAAAGATAAATAAGTTTAAATAAATTTGAATATTGGTTCTTCTTATAGCGGTCCATACACTTATATTATTTCACATTGGCAAGGTCTGATTCATGTATAACCTTATAAATCGTCTCGTTATGTTTTACAAAGACTGTTCCTTTCCAGCTCCATATATTTTTATTTCCATATTTAGTTTTACATTTCAGTAACAATTTGTAGCGACTTGTTGGCAACTGTTCATTAACAAAAATTCCACTTCCCTTTAGATTATTTTTAGCTTTAAAAATTTCAATCCTTTTTAACTGAGAGACGAGATCTACTACCACTGTTCTATGTTTGTTTGAATGTGTGTTAGGTTTACCCAATCGGTACAAATCATTGACATCTGCCATACTAAATTTTACCTTCATCACATTATTTATAAGGTTGTTAATTACTGACATTAGGTTTTCATTGGGATCTTCATGTATTCCAACAAAACAGAGCCTATTTTTATATTCGTAGCACTCCAATTGAGTTAATTTGTCAGACATAACGATTATTTCATTTTTGTTACTCATTAATGAAACATATAATTCAGATATTTTAACAGACATTTCGTTCATTTTAAACTCCATACTGTCGAATTTGTTTTCTAATTTCTCATTTAATTTCCTAAATTCTTCATTTTGAGTCTCTATAAATTTTCCTTCTAATTTCTCATCAAGTTTACTGAATAATTTATGGCATATTTTACCTACAGTTTGTTCAATGTTATCCTCATTTGAAGTACTGCTCTGGCTTGCACTGCGAGTATTTTTGCTGGTCATTTTACGTGTATGGTCTGCTTTTCAACGCGTTTTCTTATAACTGAATGAAATTCAGCTTAGAAGAACATGAATTTCCAAAATAGTTTTTACTACAAACAGATCACCTATTCACTGTTAATTATTAAACTGTTTAATATACTTTCTTAACGAAATTACTACAAAGTTACTGAAAATAAATGGAGCTCTCTTAAACACGTCTACTCACTTCGAGTATACATACATATATCATGATTAATAGTTTCTTAATATTTTCAGATATTTTTTCAGCCATGCTTTAAAAATAATATAATGATAAGGTAGATTAACTCCTTAAAGGATTTTAATCAAATCTATTTAGGTTTATTTAGACCATAAAAGTTTGTAATTACTAGATATCCTAACATATACTTTGTCCAGTATAAATCTGGTTACACGTCACAGCTGTAAGAACGCGACTATGTTGCCAAGCATTTAAAATAATATTAGAGAATAGTAATATTATTTTTTTATTTGGCTACAAATAAACGAAGAAAGATAAACGAACAAAGCGATTCGTTCACTTTGATGACGTGCAACCAGATTTATACTGGACAAGGTATATTTATACCTATAATTTTATATTCTGATTTCAGTACATAATGAAATATGCAGCGAATTATATGTTTTGATTTAAAAACTTTATTTTTAAAAAGATTTATTTTTAGTTATTACAAATACTAAAACCCGACAATGAATGCGATAATTGTAAGACCAAAGTTAATTATAGACTGATAAAAAATGGTGTTAGCAACAGCCAGCTAAAATATGATGATTCTTCATTTAACTGACGTTGAGGTTTCCTAAAATAATCAATGATGTCAAAGACATGATGTCAAAGACAGATAGTTTTTTTGTTTCTTGTATCAAAATTTGCGAGTTTCAAGTCTTACCCATTAAATTGATTAAATATTTAATTAAAATATGTTAACCAGCAGATTTATTACCCGATTAACCCAACATTTAATAAAAAAAACTCCTAATAAATTTTAAAAGGTTTATCTACAAATACATCTTTTATTCCCTACTTGTACCGATTAAATACAGATGTTTACTAAGCAATAAATTAATCTCTTCCTACGCTCCGCGATATAGATTACGTTTTTCCATTATGCTTGTTATTATAGTTAGATTAATCTTTAAGGCATCTGTTTACTCCTTTTCCATTTTTTTTTTCGTGTTCTTGTTGTTGAAATTGGGGTCACGTCACGATTAAATCTGCCGTATATATCTTCTCCGGTTTTCAATTTCAATGAGGTTTTGAGGTTCCCTTCGCATTATTTCTAATCTCTTTTATATCGCGGCCTAGTTATGGATCGCCAAAGCTGTTACCTGGTTAGGATAACAGCAAATTGCCGACCAGTTGTACTCCAGGTTTATATTTGGATTATTCCTTTCTCTCATACTGCTGCGTTTGTTTTCACGTTTTGTTGGACATGTCACATAAAATATCTTTCGCAGCGTGATGGGGTTGGTAAAATCGTTATATCTGCAGTTACATATTTTGTATTTTGACTTTTTTTATATGTTCTACTAGCATTAAAATACATCGTTTGCCAAAGGTGTGAAACAAACAGTACATGATTAAAAAGGGATTGTTTAAGTGATAAAATAGTAATTTATGCAACAAGTGCATAAAGTGGTACTTTTTTTCACGATTGGGAAATTTGCGCGCACGAACCGAAGGTGAGTGCCGCAATCCCAAGAGTGAAAAAAAGGCACTTAATGCATGTGTTGCATACAATATTTTTTCGACGATCGTAAGAAATTTTGTCCCATACTTACTTTATTTTCCGTTTTGTTGCAGAATTAGTAACAGAATGTAGCCTATTAATTTGTAGATAAATAAACAGAGAGAACAAATATAACAAATATATGTTTCTTCCTCGAAATTCGAATTATTTTCTTCCATTTTACTCAGTACACGAAATACTAACTGTCAAATCACAAACAAATTACTTAGCGTTTCTAAAATGTCAACTCTTATTTGGTTTTCCATAGGTGACGTGATTGGCCGATTCTATGTGTTTTATAATGAAATTTTCTATAATTTGGTTAACAGGAATAATTTTAAATACTTCCCAGTTTTGATAACCTATCCCTGGATAGGTATAAGTATTTAATAAATAAAAAAAATAGTTCCGACGCGGGATTCGAACCGACGACCTCTTGCTTAGTAGGACCTTGTGCTTGCTCATACGCTATCGTGACAGACCACTAAATTGATGACAAAACTTCTTATAACTAGACTGTAAGCTGTCATTTTACTTTTTTTAACATGTTAAAAAAAGTAACTTTTTTTAACACGTGAAAAAAAGTGGTACTTTATGAACTAATAACTGTGAAAAAAAGTGGACTTTTTTTAACGATCGTCGAAAAAAGCAAATAGTTACCCCAAAATCAGGGAAAAATGCAATGCCATCATTTCTTGCTGATTTTATTATTATTAGACAATAGAAACGGTAATTTCTATGAAAACGCTTAGAAAACTTTTGGAAAACTTATACTATACGAATGTGTAACATTGTTCTACTGGTTCACAAAATTAAGTACAGTAGGTGCCAAAACAAACGACACTATAAAATTAAAGCTTTATTAAAAATGAAAAATTATATGACAGCATTACGAAATAACGCGAATTTTAATTTTTGCTTCTATACAAAATGTGTTCAAAGTGCTCGCCATTGCGTTCCAAGCAGTACTCATAACGCTTAACAAGATTGCTTAGCATGTTATTAAAAATAGGCTGCTGCATTCTTCTGAAAAAGGTCAAAATTTTTTACGGAGTTCATCAATATAGTTGCCGGTGGGTTTTCTGTAAAAATAGCTTGTTTCTCTACGATAATGTCTGTTCGTTCAAACCCAAGAAAACGATTTGTCTGTATACTAAACATTAGAAAAATATAGGGGTTGTTCATAAATCATTGCCAAGACTGAAGCATCAAAAACTACTCTTGATTTCTTGTCTTGTCTTGTCAAGTGCTCAATCTGTATTTTAAAAGGAAAACAACCAATCTTCCTAAACATTCTTCGGATAGACGTTTCACTAAAATTTATTTTTAGAGATGACTTCTTTTTGGTGATTCTAACACCTGTTGAAATAGCCTTCCTTGATTCGCATTTGTTGTCACGGTAACAGTATAGCTTTTGCGTTGAGTTGGAATGCTTCCTGTTCGTCGAAATGTTGCAACAACTCTTAAAGTCCTTTTTAGTCGGTGCAGGCTTCTAAAACTTGTCAAACATTAACAAACTAGGTCCATTTCATCGTCCATTACCCTATGAGCGGAAATAATACTCATTAATAAATATTTTTGCTTACGTTGTAAGCACCAAGACAACTATTGTCATTTTATATGACGCGATTATATTTCACAGACTTTCTGACTTCAGCCTCCTTTGTTTTGGCGCTACAGTGACCAATTTATTTTGTTTAAAACATTGCTATTATTGATAATAAGAGTCAAGTTAGTATTATTTACACGGATTTTTTGAAAGCCTGTTGGTAGAATCCATCACATCATGTTAATTTTTAAACTTAAGGAGTTCGGGTTTGTGGAGGATGCTTTAAAATTCATAAAATCCTTATTAACCGTTAGATTTTAGTTCATTTCATACAATGGTTTTACGTCTAGTGAATATATATGGCTTCATCTGGTGTTCCTCAAGGTTCAAATTTGGGCCCAGTATTATTTAGTGTTCAGAAAGCAAGCAATTAGGAAGAACTGGAAAGATTTGTGTCTGTCAGCACTATAACTGTGCAATGAGAAAATCCAGGTAAAACCTATATCGTCTTGATCTTTACAATAACTTCATGTATTTGTATTATATTTATGTCGTATCCCTATATATACGACTGAGCCTAAATAAAAGTAAACAGTTTAATAGCAAAGACATAGCAAAGCCGTCATTAATATAAAACAGTTATTTTTCCAATAAATGTACACACACCTTTGTTCAAAACTTAATTGGTTGGTGTTCTTTGTACTAAGCTAAGTAAGGGTTGGTACAATAATTTTAATAATCTGTTTATTCCTTATTCTTTACCTATGTCTAAGATTTCCATGTGAAGGATAGTATATAATAAATTTTGTTGAACTTTGATTATACGTGTATTTGTACAGGGTTGTGATAGAACGACTGTAACCTAAGGGTAAGCCACAATGACCTTTTAGGTGGCAGTGGGAAAGATGATTATTGACCACTCTCTGTTCTAACCTAATAATATATGTTCCAGTGTCAGTGGTCTTAGATAATATGCCCGTTTTATCGTTTATGTTATGAATTATTAAACACATACATCTATTTATATAAGAACAATAATTAACTGAACAGTTAAACTAAACTTACACTATTTATTCGAAAAATTCGCTTAAAATTCAATTACAGCTGTTTCGCTATAACTAGCATCGTCAGATTGACATATTGAAATTACATTTTGTTTGTTTGTAACTAGGTACTTGATGTTGATAAGGAGGTAAGGCTAGACCAAGTAAGGAAGTTATAAGAAAAAGAAAACTAATTTGTTAACAATAAATGTTTTTTTCCAGACAGTTCTAATAATGAAATAAAATAAAAGAATAAACCTATTTATTTTTTTATCTGCTTTGATTATTATTATTAATGGCATTTAAAAATAAAATTATTTGATTAGTAGAAAATCTGTACGAAATTAAACTAATGTCCATGTATATCTAAAACTGTTAAAAACATATGTCAAAATCAAGCCTGTTTTTACACTGTTAACAGTTCTTCTTTTCCGTTGTTGAAAATAGGGTTAAAATATCAAATTAAGTCGATCTGTAGAATCTAAGAAAATTGTTAAAGGTTAACGTTGATGATTCACGTTTCCTTATAAGCTTTGGTTCTGTATTAAAATCCAGTGTTTTGCCAAATATATTGATAAAGCCTAGCGTTGTGAAGTGATTGTGAAATTGTTTTGGTAATTTTCACTTATTTTAACTGGTAAGTATTTTTTTATATTTTTCCAAACATTGAAAAACTGTTATATCCCGATTAAAAATTTTCACCAATTACTTAATAATTTACTTTTTTTTAAATGTCACTAGCCCTTCACTGTCCTACCAATTAACTTCAACTGATTTCCACTAAAACTGACTCACACCTATTTATTGTATAGTCGGTGCAAAACAAAATTTGATACAAGTCATCATAATTTTACGTCGACACGTAGAGACAGTGTTGCCGGACTTTTAGAAGATTTAAAGTTCGATTTGAATAAAACTATCCAAAACAACTTATTTAAAGTGACATCAAACAAAGTGCCAACATAATTTTTATATTTTTTTTTTCCTTTTGGGTATATGGGTTTAATAAAATAAAGAGTATAATAATATTTGCTTTTATTCGCTACCAGTTCTTTGTAGCGACTATTTAGTTGTTTTGGCATTTTTTCACTTATTACACTGTTTTTGTTCTTAAAAGAATATTCTTTTTACATTTCAAAATAACAACAAGAAAGAATAACACAAAAACCACAAACAAAATGACAAATACAAAACTAAATATACTAATCGGTGACAACGGCAACGACGCGACTTGTCAATCATGGCTAGCAACTTTATGTAAGCAAATTTAAAAATTTTAAATTGATTAATTAAATGGAACATTTATTTTGAAAGTTGGGAACGATGCTTGGCAATTAAGACGAAATTAGTGACGAAAATAATTTTGTTTTGCACCAACATTAGCTTTATTCGGGTTTCGTTTTTCGGACGGTTTGAGAACGATTTGCTGACTGCGCACAACTGGATGTGCAGTAGACTAAATCCAAGGACTATTTATGTACGGTTTGACAACTATCAACAAATGAAAAACCCCGAACGCCTTATTTTTTAATATCTGATACAAAAAGTAAATTATTTTGTCCACAAACCTAAAATGTTGGATAAACTGTTCATACTATATAGGGGTACTGTTTCTTCGGCATAATTCTCATTTTTTACTTTTTTCTGTAATAATTCGGATAAAAAAAAATTTGCTACCATCTCCAATCCATCATCACTTGATGAAAAAGATGAATCTGACGAGAATTCTGCCAATAAATCCATAATAATATACTCAATAAATTAAAATACCAAGAATAATTTGAATTTAAAATGCACACTACAAATAATGAAAATGACCAAGCGCATGCGTCAATTAGTCCACGAAAAATTCTTACTTTTAACCTTGGACTGATTTGACAGTTTTCAAATCGTCCGAAAACAGTCCGAAATAAAACCCGAACACCAAACTAAAATTATAGAATGGTTCGAAAATCATACAAGAAAAACCCGAACACAGGATTTTTTAGTGCGCAGAATCCTGACAGTTTGAAAACAGTAATCAAGTAAACCCGAACAAAGCTTATATCTAACATTTTCCTGAAATTTCTTATGTATTACTGTCAAATGTTTTTTATTTGTAACTTCGCGAATTTTCCTTAAATGCTATTTCTATCTTTGTTTTACACACTCGTAAGGAATTACTAGAACATTCTGGTAGTTTTCATTTAAAATTATATCCATTATATACAATAAATGTTATTAACAAAAAATACAATAATACTACAAATAAATAAACTCATAAACTAAGATACCTATTGTTTATAAATCAAGTATATTCTTTGTGTATATTGTCATGTCCATTATAAAATATCCAGGCCCTCCATGCTGGTGTCAATTTTGGTAATTTTGTTGATTATTTTACATTTAGTGAGTTATTGTTATTGTTGGATTATTTAACATTTAGTGAGTCATTGTCCATTATATAATATAATCTTATTTATATAAGTTATCACCATTAAACTAATTTCTTGGCGTTACAATATATTATCTAATGTCCAAATCAAAAGATTGTCAGATTGCATATGGAAAACCGTAATTTTTTGGTTTATAATAATACCATCATTGTTTTTGGTAACTAACGATTAATACTATGTAAACTATTAAAATTCGACGTATTGTATAATTAAAGCTTAACGTTTTCGAGAATCGTATGCGTCTAATGTAATAGTAAACAAATATTTGAATATCATATACAGTTTCTCCATTGTATTACTCTAAATGCGGGTAAGAATATATATGTGTGAAATAGAATCGAAAGGGGTGTAGAAAATTTTCGTAAATATCACATGATATACGAGAAGCTGTCAATTTTCGAGCGAACGCCAAGAAAATTTTAATAAAACAATGAAAATTTCATTAAGCTGTAGCGAAAGCGAAAATATTCATGTAATGAGAAAACGAAATTTATATTAAAATTCTGATTCTGTATTTGCCATTAGTCTTAGTTTCTCCCTTCGATTCTAATGCATTTATTTGGCTCGGTAGACACAGAGTAATAATAAGGATTTTATTATTTGATATTATCACAAATATCCTTTGTACACTTATTCAAGAAACTGTGAGAAGTCACACGCGTCTGTATTTGTTTATTGCCTAGAATTATTTCGTCTGCTGATTGCTCTTGACTGAATTACTTGTTAAATTATTTAGCTCATTGTAAAAAGTTGATAAAAGGGTACAGATTCCTTATTTAAGATGTTTCTAGATCATGAAATTAAGTCATATTGAGTAACATTTCCTAGATACTTTGACTATTATAAATCCAATCTCTTGAAAGAATTTGCATGAAGAAATTTAAAAAGTTTACTTTACTATATACATTTTTTTATTTCGAGTATTTATATGTTTAGTTATTAACCCTAAAAATTTAATTTTTTATCTTATACTTTTTTTCTTCTATAAAATGTACGTGGAAGAAATCAGTACCTACTTTCATTTGGACTGGATGAGGTTGGGTTAAGTTCTATATGAATGGTCATTATAAGTCCCTTCCACTGCCACCTGAAAGATATACTACGGCCCACCCTTAAGTTTTAGTCATTTTATCAGCCCCATGCCGCTGATGAAGCTGATCAGGGTCTTTCCACTTCCCTGTTTCATCGCCAGTTTGACAGAATCTGCAATCTGCACTCTCTGACAGTCCAGTTAAGGCTTCTGTGTCTAGTCAGTCATGATTCGTAGTTCATCTGCTCATATTCAGCAGCTCTTTTTGAGATACTTCTTTTGTAAAAACCTCTTGTGGATAGATTACTCAAGTTTTAATTCAGTTTCACCTTTGGTTTCCTTTCATAGACTCTAGTGCCAGCACAGTTCTCGGTCTTTGAACCGTCCGGGGTTATTTTTTGCTCATAAAGTCGGTGTCTAGTACGGAGGCGAAGAGTCCAGATTTTTATTTGGGGCTGTTTAGTATTAACTTTAGATATATCTTTGTTGCGGTAATTCATTTTTAATAATTGGTTTACGTATTACGTATTACGTAATTTTTGCCCATATTAATTAATAACCTTAAATTAGTTACATATATATTATGGCAGCGTTTTGGAGACTTTTTGAATCAGAAAATGGAAATCCAGATCAAAATTTAAATTCAAAAGATATGATATCGCCAACAAGTGAGGTTAGTAGTTAGTAGTTACAAATTCAGTGTCAGAGGGTTATTTTAAATATGTATCAGTGAAAAATGAAGATAATAAAAAATCAGATGCGGTTATAATAAAGTGAATTAATATGTTAACTAAAATTTCTATTTATACTATTTCTCGGGTTATTAAGCGCGGTGGCGTTATAAATCATTCGCACGTGCGGAAAAACAAAAAAACAAAATTTGCAAATGTTGGCGATGCTACAAAAGATATTATAAAGCGAACGGTTTATAACTTAAATCAAGAACAATAAACAACTAATAGGTTGAATTAACTTCCACTATTTATTCTTTAAATACTTTAATTATAATGACAGCCGTTTCGCTATCGAAATAGCATCGTCAGATTGACATATTGAAGTTACACTTTGTTTGTTTGTTTGTAACTAGGTACTTGATGTTGATAGGTAGTTAAGGCTAGACCAAGTAAGGAAGTAATAAGACATAACAATATTAAAGCCTAGATGTTATTAGCCCTAAGGGATTATCCTGGATGTATTTCCCTCTAAGATCAGTAAGAAATTAGATAAACGAATGGTTATAATGGAATCGCGACGTATTGTTGTACTCCGTGAAGAATATTTAGCTAAAATAACGAAGTATCGTGAATTAAAAAGGCATATATAGTATACATAGACGAGACTTGGTTTGACGCACATGATACTGTTCAGTATGGCTGGGTAGATCAGTCTCAAAAGTTTGGTTTAAATGCGCAGTGTTCGAGAGGAATAATTCTTCACGCCGGAAGTGACAAAAAAAATTACAAATTTTTGTAATATATACTTCAATTGTTGAGCAGTGTAGTTTAAGCAATATCACAAACGGGAGCTACATGCCACACACACTAACAGAGCAATAACATTTGCTATTTTTCTTTAATTGAAAAATTCAATGAGTAGTACAAAAAACAAAAATAAAAGGTTCTCTGGGTTTTAACTGTTAGTTAAGACATGAGAGTTTATTAACATTACTAGCTTCATTGATCTTAAACATCTCAACCTGGAAATGTTAGAGGTAGGTACAGAAATTGTGATGATCCGAAATTGGCAAAAGCAGATATGGAAAAATAAGTTGGTTCATGTTTTTGTATTTGATGACTTGGTCTTGTGTTCTTTACTTCTAGTGTCTACAGAACGTCTGAAATGAGAAATAGGTAAACACAATTATCAAAATAGATTCTTTTGACAACTTTCTTCATTTACCAAGAGTTACGTTTGAAAAATGAATGATTTGACTCACTTAATTTAATAACTATTTATTCCTAATACTTTTAAACAATATGTGAATAAGCTAAAAAATCTTCGTCCTGTAATAAATTAAAACAACCCCTTAATAATACTAGTATTCATTCGCCGTACCGTCTAGTGGTTGGTTTTCATTAGCAAGTCCTGCCTTTCACGCTACTCCTATATACCTTGAATGAGTAAATTCCAGAAAAAAAAATGAAAACGACTGTACTTAACGCAGAAAAAGTATGATGCATTAATATAAAGAGTTTTTTGAGTCGAACAAACATAAAAATGTTTGTTTTAACCGACTCGTACCTTGTGTTCGACATAAATCACAACAACCGAGTCCGAAACGGGAGAACATTCTCCATACAAATTGATTTTTATTGCTTTTCAACGTAGCGTCCGAGCAGTGAATATGAAATTTCTCGGATTTTAACTGTAGACAATGAAAAACGCTTATGTATTAGACCAGGCAACTGAAAAATAAATCTATTAACACGAATTTAATGAAAAATTACGGTCAGATCCTGAATAACTCTACTATAAATTTCAATAAACAGAGTGATATAACAGCTTTACAGTAAAAACCAAACTGATAATTTACAAAGCAATTGTGGATTCTATCCTTACATTTGGAACAGAACGTTGGCCAGTAACAGAGACACTGTCAAAATGGAGAACCTTAAAAAAGCCTGTAGTATATCTAGATTAGAACACTGAAATTATACGAAAAACCAATAGACTACATAAAACTTTAGAGTGGATAGAAACCAGACTTTTTATTTTGTATGAATATGTATAACGAATGAAGAAAAAGCCAAAAAGCAATGGATGACCGAACAATTGGGGAAGATGCTTGTATAGGTCGAAATGTAAAAGTGGTAAAGGATCCTGGACCTCCGCGTATATATTGTAAAATTAAGAATCGTTTGAATAGCCTGTATCAGTAAGGTTGGATTTATCTAAATAAAATTTTTTCAACAAAAATTGTCTAAGCTAAGACTATCATCGTCAATATGTCAGTCTAACGACGATAGTTTTGTCGAAATAGCTGTCAACTTTAATTAAAAGTTTTGATTAAACTTTTCGTTGTTTATTGTTCTTATCTAAATAATAATAAATAAATTTAATAATGTACACTAATAATACGCTTGAAACTAAATTGACATAAGAAATTTAAATCAACATAAAAAATAGTATCTGTAGAGTAGGGAGGGTGAGTATAGACCCACAGCACTTAGGCCATAGTATAGCCCATTGTACTTCCTCCCAAGGAGTCGCCCTCCTAGGTAATTGTCCATCCTGTCTTATCCAGGAAGGAGGACAGGTCACCAGAGGAAATCTCCAAAATATCAGCAGGTGTAGGTCAAGACTCACCGAACACACACTTTCTTATCGACGATAGCTCCGGACATTAACATAAGACATACCTGACAGATTCATCTTCCTGTTCACACATCGTGCATAGAGGAGTGTCCACTAGCCCCATAATCTGGAGGTATTTTCTTAGTTGAAAGTGTCTAGTCAGAAATCCCACTGTTAAACGTAGGTTCTTCCTGGTCATCGCTAAATATTTATTCGGATCTAGCTTCTCAGGATCGGCCAGGGTGATACTGCATCCTTTGGTTTCTTCCCATCACTTAAGGAATTGAGTCTGGGTGTAACGTTTGGCTAGTTGCGCAATTATCGAAGTCGTCAAACCATGGGTGTCGCCTAGTCCCAAAATTTTCAGTCCAACGCCATCCTGGCCAGAGAGTCAGCAATACGGTTACCTTTGCTCCTGTCGTGCCCTTTCACCCACCTTAGTACGATATTATTATCTACGGAGGCGTTAGCTCAATCTTGGTGGCACTCTAGTGCTAACCCTGATATAATACGTTGTCCATTCAAGGTTAGTAGTCTACTACCAGTGCAGATTATTATGTTTTTGCCAGAATTTTTTTTCTGGTTAGTTCTTTTGCGGCGATTGAGATACCAGCCAGTTCTGTTTGAGCCACGCTGGTATTTTTTCCCATTCCCCACTTAATCCTTAGGGTAAGTGATCTGGAGTAAACTCCACATCCTGATCCTTTCTTGGTTTTTGAGCAGTCTGTGTATATGCGTATTGCATTTGCAGCATCCGCCTCAGTGTTCTGTTTTATTTGTATTTTTTAGGGTTTATTAAACACAAACCTGCGTTCAATTGCGTCACCGGCTGCCTGTAGCAGAGGCGCCGCAGTGAGTGTCTCCATGTACACGCCCAGCCTTAGTTGACCCATTCCTTCCTAGGGGTTTACACCAGCCGTGCGCAATCGTAACATGGCCATTAGCGCAACCTCCTTGACGTGCAGGTCGAGAGGTGTCAGACCAGTAACTAAATCTATTGCCGCGGTTGGTGTTGTTCTCATGGCTCCTGTGATGTTCAGACATGCCATTCGCTGTATTTGATATAGTTTTTGGATGGCCGTTGCTTGTAGAGTTTTAGGTCCCCATGCAATGGCTCCGTACGTTAGCATAGGTCTTATTATTGCAGTGTAGATCCAGGTGACTACACGGGGCTAGAGACCCCATGTGCGTCCCACTATCCTCCACGATGCTCATAGGTCACATTTACTCTTTTTGCTCTGCTCTAAATGTGCGAGTTCCATGTTAACTTCCATTCGAGGGTGATACCTAGGTATTTCACCTCTTCAGAGAAGTTTAGTTTGCTTTTCGAGATTTCGGGAGGTTTCAAGCACGATAAGCTTCTTTTCGTAGTGAGATTGAGATTGATCGACAGTGAGTGTTCCTTACACCATGTTTCTATTAATTTGAGGCGATCCTGCGCTCTATGTTCACAAATTTGCCGGTCTGCAAGATAACTATGTCATCTGCATATACAATTGTGTAGAAACAATTATTGTTGAGGTGATTAATCAGGGTATCCAGGACTAGGTTTCAAAGAAGGGATGATAAAACCCCTCCCTGCGGACATTCCCTCATTACCAGTCCTCTCACAGTAATGTCTTCTACATTTATACTTATTGCTCTACTAGAGAGCATCTTGAGTATCCATTCTCCTACCACCAGGGGTATATTCCTGGAGTTAAGTTGCTGGGTGATTGTTGGGAAGGTGGTTTTATCGAACGCACCTTCGATATCTATGAATATACCCAGGGTGTATTCTTTATTATCCAATGATCTCTCGATTCTGCCAACCACTTGGTGAAGGGCCGAATCAGTGGACCTTCCCGGAGTATATGCATGCCGTTTGTGATTCTAACTTTTAAAGATTTGGTCGTGTTTTTCTAAAAGAATATTTATAATGTTTGAAAAATTTGTTTTCCTGTTTTATGACAAATCGAGCAACATATTAATTTATCTACATCGCAATTTTAAACTTTTCGAGTAATATTTTATAATATATTTAAAATTATCCCATTGGGCCCGGTCTATGGGACTTCCATCGAGAAATACTGAAACATTCCATTGAGGATTTGAACTGTTAAATATGCTTATAGTATTCTAAAATTCGATTCAAGCCCAGAGAGTACAATATTGCCTCGGCCGCTTTATCCCATATTAAATATGTAAATTATGAATGGTTTTGCAGCTTAGGTAGATAACAGTCATACATGGTTCCCCGGTGTCCAATTTTAATTGGATTATATGAGTGTCCCTTCCAATATTCATGGTTGTTCACGGTTAACATCGAGCTGCTTATTTAAATATATTAGACAATGCTCGCGTAAGGTGAAAATTGAACAGATTTATTAACGGGATTATTGTTTGCAGTTATAATACCGAGCAACACAAACAGATTTCCCGAGTAGATTTAATTAAAACGTTTCATTACAGTTATCTATTTATTACCGAAGAATATACAGAGACTGCGGCATTGGAAAAGGTAAAAATCGAAAACATTGAACATTGGCAATCTAAACTTTAATCAATATTTATCTGTTGGGTTGTAATTAGAGGTTTCTTTTACTAATTTTACTTTTGTAACATGTCTGTCGCCATACTACCTTACTTTAGATAACCGTCATTACGAACCTTAAAATCAACCCCGACTCACCTTACAATAGAACGCACCTGAACCCAAACCCTTAAAATGAACGCAACCCAACCGATAACCATTGTCAACCCTCATCTAAAAATTACGATACTTCCAATACATTGCCCTTTTTCTTGCCGATAACTCGACGAAGTTAGTCGCACCTATACTGCAAAATTAGGGACATAGTAGCTAGATGGCCAGATGGCCTACATTTTTGAAAACTCGGCATTGTATGCAAGGCTTAAACAAGGCTTTTTTGGTGACAATGTTTTAGTTGGTGATAGTGGTTATGCAATCAAAAATTATTTAATAATACCACTAAGAAATGTCACTACTAGAGTGGAAGTTTTGTTCAATGAATCACAGATAAGAACACGGAATGTTGTTGAACGCCAGTATGGTATATGGAAAAGGAGATTTTCAGTTTTAGCCAGAGGTTTACAAACAGTTCAACTCCTAATTGTTGCTACTGCAGTGCTACACAATGAAAATGTCCCTCCTATCAATGAAGAACAAGTCTGACAGTCTCTATCAAGTAATAACTGCTAACTAGGACATTCATTTTGAAGTATGACTCGAAAAACTTCCTTTATGACTAGAGTCAGGAAGCTATACCAACAGCCGAATGCGTACTGCTCCTCACCACCAAACTAAAAAATATTTTGGATCTGTGAGACATCCGGAAGGTTAATAAAATAAATAATAAGATTACAAATATATATTGTAATGAATCAAAACTTAAGACTGAAATAATCTTACCTTATTAGTTAAAACAGTCTATGTTTTATTAGAAAATAAGGATATAAGGATATGTTATTGAAATAAACTCTTCAAAGAGATGAATTTCAAAACTTCTTTAATTGGACTTATACACAATTAACTATGACTACTTAATAAACTTTATTTCAATAATGATTTGAACAAGGTAATACTGCATCTTAGAAGTATGGTCAGATTATCCTCTCATTAGATGTCCAATCTTGCATTAAATTGTAACAATACCTAAAACAGAAGGAAAATAAAATATTATTATCTGAAACAATCAATGCTTTACATATTACCGTTAGACGGATGTTCCATTGAGGAATATTAAGTAAGAGTTACAAATTAAGTTTTAATACCAATAAAAACATAAAATATCATCAATACAGAACATTATACATTATAAGTTGTGATTTTAACAAATTTAAAATGTAAAATGAAAAAAAAAGTATAAGATTTCAGCCATAGAAATTGTTATCCAATGATATTTGGAACATTAAAGAATGTTTTTATGTAAAAATTATTTAGGTTTAAGATATATTTGCTCATAATTTTTGTAAATTTCATAATAAAAAAAAATTTAATTCAATTATCAATTTAATAGGGAAAAAGTGTAATTTAATTAAGGAAAGTTATTTTATTAATGATAATAATAGCTTAAGTTTAATTATTACTCAAATAATCAAGCAATAAGGTAGAATTAATTAAATTAATTTATTTAAACATTTCTAAAAATTGGCTTAAAAAACAATTGAATTTGAATTTTTTATTTCATTTATGTCATTTCTGGGGATAAGGTATAAATACCGAGAAATTTTCGATTTTGTAGAGAGTTCCTTTTGATGAGGCGAATCCACGTCCGAAACAATTGAAAATCGTTAAAATTAAATGGCTGACCATAATATGAAACAATATAATTGTTACCCGCACTCAATTAAACTGTCAAATTATAAATATAAAATTGAAACCATTAAAAAGTTGGATTAATAAAATAAAACTGGAAAATTAAATTAAATGGAAGCCTATTTATATTCACCTACCTGGCTACATATTCCTTGACAAATAATAGATCTTCAAAAACTATCAATTGATCGGAGAAGGACCACTTACGCCATCTTGTCTACGAGACCACCTTGGAAACCGAACTGCACAGAATCTCGAATACGGGCATTTTCACGGTACGTGTTTCTTTTAAAAACACCTTAAATCATTACCACCTTTTCAAATATAAACAATTAAACGCATGATTGATACACTTATGTACAATAAATCAAATATTTGATGATATATTCAAGCACATCTATCAAAGTTTGAACTAGTACTGAAATTAGCGTAAGATATAAAATCGATTTTTATGTTTCAAATAAAGAATCGATAATTTATGATCTAACATTGTTTGAAGGTCTATAATTTTTAAAGAACAGGGTCGTAGTGAGATTTATATATGCATTTACAACATTATCAATAAAAGTAGATTAAATTTTCGGAATATATTTGAACGGACTGCTGAAGATGTAGAGATTTCTTATGCTCGTGTAAATTATATACAGGGTAAATAATATCATTAAATTTTTAAAATATAACTAAACATAGCAAATCCAAATTATTCACAGTTGTAAGTAGGTTAAAAAAGTGTATATTAAACATTAAAAAGAAGAAGGTAATAAATAAAATCAAAATAAGATAAAAATAAATAAATAATAAATAACATATAATAAAAAAAAATTTAGCCCCACAAATATACACTTTCATTAAAAACATATTATAAAACATAAAACATATTATATTATTTAAAATAAATTATAATTTAGTAATTTATAAACTTTTGGGATTATTACAATATATACTTATAAACTAAGGTTTCTTTAATAAATTTAGTTTATTCTTTATGTGCATACCTACATAATTATTTTTGTCTTAAAATACATTATATTATAATTATTATGTTTATTTAGTTTTCTTATCTTAATCTAGTTTCAAATAGATTTATTTATTATCATTATTTTCACAGCGGTATATAAAACTTCTATTATCCATTAAATGTCTTCTTCATGTGCCTTAAAATTAAGTTTTGTTCGATTGTAGTTAGTTTTATGTCTTAACAAAATGGAATAGTTTGTCTAAAAAAACACTCGGTAAAACTTTTGCCAATCTATCACAAACTACCTACCGGCCGTAACAAATTGAATCTTTCTAACTAATTTGGTAAAAAGCCGAACCTTCACTTTTCAAACTCGTCCAATATAAAGAGTCAGGATCTTTCTGCTTACACCTGACCCACTTGTTCCGCTACATTGTAGTGCTTTATTGATCTTCTTTTTTTTGAGAATTTGCTCATAATTGTATTTTAAAATTAAAAGGGCCGAAGTAACAATTAAACTTTAGGGAAAATTCTTCTTTAAAATGAATTTCATAAGGAATATTTCAAATACGATGGAGCTGATTTTCAATATTTTAGTATTAACAAAATAATTTTATTATTGGTAAAAACGTCGTACGATTAAATTGAAATATTATTTTCCTAAATTGGTAATTTGTAAAGTTCATGCATTAATAATCTAGCATTGTGTAACGTTTATAAAGCAAGTTTGAACACACATTGTGTGAATTAGTACAGAAAGGTCTAGGATACACCAAAGAGTGGTGCAATAGAGTGGGGATCAACAACAATCCCACCAAAACCAATCTAATTGCTTTCACCAGCAAAAGGAAACTAAATCTAAGAAACGTCTAGCTAGAAGGGTCAACAATAGAATGGAAAACAGATGTAAAATACCTTGGTTTACCACTAGACAATAAACTACTCTGGAACCAACATAAAAAAGAAGTAATAAAGAAGGCCACAAAAGCCTTGATGATATGCAAATCCTTTGCATGGAAGAGTTGGGGATGTAAACCAAAAATTCTGCGTTGGATCTACACAGCCAGCTATAGTACGGGAGCTGCTGTCTGGGGAGAAAGAGCTAATCTGAGGACAACGAGAGCAAATCTTTCAAAACTTCAAAGATTAGCATGTGTGTGTATCACAGGACATTTATGTCTATAAATACGCTTGCCCAAATATTGCTTGGTTGGTCCTGTATGGGTAGATGGACAGATGCAAGAGATTTTATATACCACATTGGTTTGATTTAAGGTGTCGATTTTTGGTTTGAGATTGTTAAAAAATCTTTTATTTAGATTGTTGATTGATTTATGTGCAACATTTATATTATACTTTTTAAGAAATTTAGAAATATTAAGAAATGTTATATAATGTTTGGGTTGGTATATTTTGGATGACCTTGAGCTATTATAGTAATTGTGAATTTTTTTTTAATTATAGGATTAAAGAATATGTTCGGATATTTATTATTTCTTAGAACGTGTTTAATTTTTTTAATATTGTTAGGTCTGTTTTTTGGATGGGAAAGTTTTATTGCCCTGTCGGTAAGGCTATTTCCTACTCTACGTTTGGTTTAGGTGGTGGAAATGTTTGAGTTAAAACTTATCTTCCAGACCAAATTTCTTTGGTAAATCAATTAGTTTCAATTTTACCACTATTATCATATTCTAACGATATATCAAGGAAATTAATAGTATGGTCGTTTTCTTTTTCAAAAGTAAATTGAAGGCTAGGGTGAAAATTATTAAATAATTGGTGAATATTTTCAACTTTATTTTCAGGAACACAAAGTATACAATCATCGACATATCTTTTGTAATAGTATGGCTGAGAATGAACTTTATTAATATTAGTGGTTTCTAATTCTTCCATAACAAGATTGGCTATGGTTGAAGAGATTGGTGAACCCATTGTTGTTCCAAAAATCTGGGAATAGTAAATATCATTGTGTCTAAAGAAGGTAGATGATAGACAGAATTCAACGCCTTCAATGAAATCACGGATGGGAAGCGTGGTATAGTTCTCAATTTCATACCGACGTTTCTTCAAACAAGTAATGGCAAGGTCAATGGGAACATTGGTAAATAATGAGACAACATCAAAAGAACACGAAACAAGCACATTGCATATGTTTTAATTAATAATTTTTTAGTTTTGTCTTTACACACCTGATGATGGCCCATGGCCGAAACGTTGTAATGCCAATTTTAATATAAATAAATTGTAATAATTAAATATTCTATAATAGTATAATGAGCATTATCAACAGAAGTTGTTTAATATTAACTTAATCAAATAATTTTAATTATATTGTATTATTTTATTGTATATTTTGTGTATTTGTAAGAAAATTTTAAGCTGGAAATAAATATGTTATTTAGAACTTAGTAGAAACTTCGCGAAAATTGATTATATAATGTGTAAAAAAAGGACAGATAATGTGTAAAAAGGAGACAGATATATTTTACTATATTTTTATTCTGGAATGATCGATGATAGACGAAGTAAGAATGTCTAGTCATAAATATGAAAGAAAGAGATACACATATTTTCCCAGAAATGACTAATCTCTAGAACAAAAAAACGAAGCTTCTAGAAGTTTGAAACTTATAAAAGACTGAACAGAGGTCGTTAAGGGGAAGTTTATTATTGGAAGTAAAAGAGAGAAGATCAGTGAGTGTGAACAGTCAGTTAAAAAGTGAACAAACAGTTTTTAAAGTAGTTATAATAAAGTGACGTTAAAAATACAAAGTAAAACAATTATAAAGAAAAACAAAGTGCCAAAAGTGACATTAAAAACTAATCAAAAGTGAAATTAAAACATTTTCGGTTGATGTAAAAAAGAAGAGTACTTACTATTATTAATACAACTAAAGGAACTATAATCCATCAACACTAAAATTTGAGGAACAAACAAAGAACAATAATTACACAAGAAACTAATCGTCTAACAACACTTCAGTTTACCAAAATCGCAAATACTACGTATCACTTCGTTCGTCTCCGTTCTTCACAGATCACCTACAGATTTTTCCACCAATCAGGAAACAGGACTTTACATATCAAGGTCAGATAAAGGGTGTGTTCGGGGAGCACGCTATTTGCGCCATTTGGCGCTATCTAGTACTATTCCTCGTTTGCGTTATATGGCTCTTGGCGCTACATAGCTCGAAAGCGTGCTCCCCGAACACGCCCAAAATTGTAATTTATTAAAAAAATTTTGTAGTAGTTAGTTGAATTTTATAAGTTAAAAAAAACAAAGGAATTTACTTGATATTTAATAATTAGTGTATTTGATAATCTTACTTGCCATCACATAAACAACATTGGTTAGTTTAACTTAATTCACATCAAGTAAGTTCTTTTATAATTACTAAAGGCCTTTCTTTTTAATATTTTTTCTAATTAGTTTCATTATTAAACTTTCAACATTACTGTTTTAATTTAACTATTTTATAATAAATTTATAATTATAATTGAATCAAATTTTTCATTCACATACACCTAATAATCCAATAGAAACTTGCATAACCAAACACCCCTGAGAAAAAGAAGATATTGCTACTTTTAAATAAGAATTAATCATTCAAATAAATAAATAAATCAATAAACTTTCTCTCAAATCATAATATTCATTACAAAATATTTATTTTAAACGACCCCCAGGAGAAAATTTTAAATTGTTTTGTGAAATTTTTGAGGTTAGGGCAAAAATGATTGCTACATAAGTTGTAGATTTTTTTATTTCCAACAATTTTTTGGGTGACTTATTTCAATAGGATGCATTCTTTAGTCACAAATCGCAAAAAAACATTTCCACCCCTAATAGACGATTTTGGTTCGAAATATTTTTTTTATTTAGTTATGATGTATTTGACTAATTATTATTTTGACCATTTATTTGACCATTTTGAAGTGCTTTTTCTCCCGGACTATAAAACCTTCCCCTCTTTTAATTAACAACACCAACGCCTAAATATTTAATCTAAACCCTTTAATTTAGTAATCATATCAACAATCTGCGCCCTAATAAACACGCCGAAACAACAAAAAGTCCGTTAATAAAATAAAACGACCTATCGTCCCTTCCACGCATTCGACCACTCAACTTTCAACTTACCCGACATTACAGCGACTTTTTACAAAAGCAAAAGCAAAAAGTTTGCCGTTATATTTGTTCGTAACGTGGGTACACCGTGAGGTATTAAGATTGAAATAAAGAGACCCCTTATGGACTCCGGGGACCATTAAGTGAACTTTATTTGGCGTGCGGCTCGGGGTTACGGTTTAATATCTGTGGTTCAGAGAACGTCATTCATTTCAGTTAGTCGCTTACTCCCCGGAGCCTATTGCTCGCTTTATTGCGGCTTCTTTCCTTTCCACATTTCATCTAAATTTATAGTTTTTCTCAGTAGATTTCTCATATAACCACCTATTTCTCACCTTGCTCGCTCTTTCTTAATATCTTCGAAATTAAATCATTAATACGGTGTTGGATGTATAGATATAATTCATAAGGCGGTGGTGGTTGTTGCAGAAATAATTAAGTGAAACTGAAGCGACTAACAAGATCTTCACCGTAAATGCTTAAAATCTCTGAAAACACCAATTGAATAGCTGATAAATTAACCATAAAAGTTTAATTAATATTTAAACAAAAATAGTTATTATGCGCCAAGGTAGAAAAGTGCGAGACAATAATACACTTTTCTATTGTGGCTCATATAGCATTTTTTACTACAGGTATCCTATTTTTTTAAAATATTAGTTTTTAAAACTAATAAAGAGGCAATCAATAGCATATAGGATTTTTACGATAAGTTGACCATGACGTCATTCCTAGTTAATTATATTGCCAACAAAGTAACTTAAAAATAACTGACAGTAGATGAGATGTACTTGTAAGAGCTAGGAAAATTAAACGTGTACAGATTGGTAACAATTCGCGCTGTTGCCACGAACCAATTGCCACGCGTCATTATTGTATTGTACACGTTTGACATTTAGAATTAGCACAGCACTACCAGTTAACCTAGATGAAGGAAAAACAACTCTGCGTGACAACACCGCAAAATTTTATGCTCTGACGTCATTGTCAACTTATCGTAAAAATCCTTTATCCAATAGTTTTTGTTTTGATTTGATTGAAGTATTTTGTTGTAAACATCTCTGTGTAAATACCTGGATAAGTCAATTGATTTTCATTTTTAAGTAGGTAGGTGGATTATTATTTTCATTTTGTCTTTGCATTAGTTAAACTCACATTCGTTCAAATGGATTGCTCCATTTTTAACTTTTAATGCCTAAGTAGTGGGAGAATTACAAGAGCTAAAATTTTACCAGTTATTATGTTGATTGAGTCTTATAAAACAACCTAAGAAACCAAAAAAACGTCATTGGTAACAAATCCATTAACCAATTCCAAAGTCAGGTGCTAAAAAATACTGTAAATGGTCCTTGATTCATCAGAAGTAGTAATAAAATAAAAATTTGCTTAACAGAATAGTTATTTTTGTATCTAGTGCGCGAAATGCTACTTTGGGGATCGAGAACTGATTTTTTTTAACGAGGCGCTGCCGAGTTAAAAAAAATAGTCGAGATCACAAAAGTATTTCGCGCATGAGATGCAAACAAAACTTTTTCTACAAACGCTTAGCTTAATATGAGAAAAAGTATTGAACTGGTTTGAACTGTTTTTCCAAAATCAAGTAATTAGGTACTGTAACTATGGAAATGAAATGGCATTTGTTGACAATTATTTCATAGTGACAGTTCTTGATAATTATTTTCCTTTTTTTTGGAGTGATTTCTTATTTGCGTCAATGGAATGGAAATTTCGAGTGACTAAGAAGTAAGCAGTACCCCACCTAACTTGACAGATGCGGCCAATTCAGTAATCTTAAATCTCTTACCCGAGATATCGAGGCGCCAGTATGAAAATGCATATCAGCAATTTAAAGAGTGCATGGCGTGAAGCAAATAAAGCCAGAAAAGTATCCGAAAATGTGCTGTTGGCATATTTTGCAGAAAGGTCTAAGAAGCTGAAGTCTTCCACGCTATGGGTAATATATTCTATGTTGAAAGCAACACAATATTAAAGTAAACATGGATTTCAAAAAATTTACCAAGTTGGTTCCATATTTGAAAAAATTGTCAGTTGGAAACCATCTTAAGAAATCTGAGGAAGTTGAAGAATTCGTAAAAGAGGCGGATGATGAAACCTATTTGTTGGTTAAGGTAGATTCTTGATAATTGTTTTATGTGTTTTTTAAATTACTGCCACCGTAAGGAACTCATTAAAATGACGGTCGATGACATAGAAGATAAAAATTCCATTTTGATTGTTAAAGTACCCGATACAAAAACGCATACATAATGAATTTGTACACTTTCAAATTTAGATTATATTGACATATACCGAAAATATGCGGCTCTTCGTCCAAGTTATGCTACCAGTCGCCGATTGTTTTTGAAGTATCAAAATAAGAGATGTTTTAACCAAGTTGTTGGAATAAATAGTATTGGAAAGAATCCTAGCTTAACAGCAAAATACCTAAAATTACCAAATCCTGATGCCTACACGGACCATTGTTTTCGGAGAACATCAGCCACACTCCTTGCTAATACGGGCGCCGATATATGTGTTCTGAAGCGACATGGAGGTTGGAAATCTTCGACTGCGGCCGAAGGAAACGTGGAAGATTCTATCAACAATAAAATTCAGATATCAAATAAAATTTTAGACTGTAAAATTTCAGGATTAAGTGCTATCACCTCTACGGCAGTGGATAGTCTTCCAACTCCCAAAACTAGGATATCACGGGCTAAATCTGACTTATCTGGTTTGGAAATAAATATTGGTTGGTGCACTGGCTGCAACATTAATGTTAACATTGTAAATAATAAATAAATTTAGGTAGTGTTAAATTTTCTCACAATTTGAAAGCCTTAATAATTATTGTTATACATTAATAAATAAATGATTTCTTGGATTTATGCTTGATTGAGGAATATAAAGGTTAAAATATAAAAATCCCATATAGTTTACATGCAGTGTGCGAAGTAAGTATTTCGCACACTACTTCGCGCACGGTGTCATAGTAACAAAGAAATGTAAAAAAGGGTCTCTTCGCATATTCTTGCCAATGCTCGAACCTTGTCATTTTTTGACGTTTGTAGAAAAAAAACTTTTTTTATACTAAAAAACAGTTTTATTTATAACAATACTAACCCAGTTTATGTATTGCAGTTTAGCAGCCACAAAAAATACAATCATACAAGTATATAAAATCCAATATAATAATGATGCACTACAAGTTCATTAATTTTATAATCCATTGAAAATATGTTGTGGTAGATTCTAGCGCTCATTATAGTTGATTATGATTAATCTAATTGAATATTATGACTGTCGAGAATGCGTTGTAAACTGCTGGAGGTAATGTACCACCTCTACCCACTAGGACCGTAGGGTATCCTTCTAATGTAAATTAACAATACTGTGGCGTTATCCTGTAATAACTGCATAATGCTTTAGCGGTGTAATGGTTTTATACAGAAATTACACAAAGAAAACCGCATTATCGATAATAATAGTTGAAAACCAGTTTTAGATTTAGTGACCAGTGGGTCATATTTAGCTAATTAAAATCGGTAAAAGGAAATTTTATACAAAATCAGGTATTGTACACAGCCATTGTCAAGAAATTAATTTTACTTAAAAGAACCGTTTTGTATAACGTATAAATATCGTAAACACGCGGAAAACATAAATATTATTCGTATTTTTGCGAAACGGGAAGTCACATATCACTCTATACGTCCAAAAAAACATTCCATTAGTCTGATGATGTTGTTAATATTCACGAACTAAAACATCGGTGGTTTTGTAGGAGGTTAAAAGGTGCAAATAATTTATTTAATTGCTTGATATTTAATGCAAAAGGGTTTAGGATATATTTTTTCGGAAAAAATATGGTTATATCTGCTTAGAGGTTTTAAAACCACTAAAGTGAAGACAAAGTTAAAAATTTCAAAATACTACAGTAAGTTTGCGTCGTCTGCTCTAAGTCATTATTTCGTTTATATAAATGGGGAAGACCACTGAGGGATGAAATTTTTCCAAACCCCTTCAAATAAATAATGATTTCTATAATATATTGTAATTAATCAAAATCTAAATAATCTTACCTTATTTGTTAAAACAGTCCATGTTTTATTAAGAAAAAAAGGATATGTTATGATAAACTCTTTAAAGATATGCATTTTAAAGCTTCTTTAATTTGAACTTATACACATTTAACTAGGAACACTAAATAAATTTTATTACAACAATAATTTGAGTAAGGAACACTATATCTCAGTAGTATGGTTGGATTATCTTCTTGTTAAATGTCGAATCTTGCATTAAATTGTAAAAATACCTAAAACACAGTAAAAAATAAAAGATTTTATTTGAGACAATTATTGTTTACATATTGTCATTAGAATGATGTTTCATTAAGAAATATTAAATAAAAGTTGTAAATTAAGTTTTGATATCAACAAAACATGAAATATCATTAGTATAAATTATTGTATATTATAAGTTATGATTTTAGAGTTAATGTTGGTAGTAAACAACTTATACAATAAAAAGAGTTAGTAGTAAATGAACTTATAAAATGAAAAGACACTAGAAATCGATCAATATAGATTCAATAATATATTAAATGAATCATGAATGTGAAAAGACACTATAAACAGGACAATATATAAAATGTTATAATGTATCATAAGTATAATTACAAAGTGAAAGGACACTTTAGACTCTGTGTATGAGAATACAAGAACAACATATAATTTGTTGTCGCTAATATTTTTATATGTTCATTATGTGTTTTGAATCAAATTTGTATATTTGTATTGTAGAAATAGGTTGTTATTTTTATAATATTAGCTAAAATCTGGATTGAAAATGGCGAAATTTAATCAATTTAAAATGTAATTTATAATAAAGTTATAGAATTTCAGCCAAAGAAAAACTTATCCAGTGATATTTGTTCATAATTTTTTTTAAATCTCATTATAAATTTGTATAGGGTAGCCATTAGATCGCTCCGTTTCACTGAAGAATTTAACAGGGAAAAAGTAAAATTTAATTAGTGAAAGTTATTTTATATACTATAATAAACTATAATAGTTTAAGTATAATTATCACTAAATTAATCAAACAATAAAGTAGGATTAATTAAATAGATTTATTGAAACATTTCGAAAAATTGACTTAAAAAACAAGTGAATTTAAATTTTGTATGTCATATATGTCATAGTATAGTATAAATACCGAGAAATTTTCATTTTTCGAGGGAGTTCCATTTATCACTAAGGCAGGTCCACGTCGATAATAATTGAAAAACGCTAAAATTTAATGGCCGCCCGGTTCTAAGTAATTTGAAGTCGTTACCCCCACTTGTTAAACTGTCAAGTTGTGAAATTATATGTTTAAATCAATTGAAAGTTGGAGCAATTAAATAAAATTGAAGAAATCTAATAAATGGAAGTATTTTAAATCTACCTGAAATTTTACGTTCCTGGATTTAAAAAGAACAAAATCTTCAAGAAGCATCAAGCATCGTTCATCGCAGAGAGCCATTGACGCCATCTTTGTCTTCAAGGTTGCTTGGAACACAGGAGGCCGATTAGGAGCGCTGTTGTAGACGTTCCATGGAAAGTTGTTTAATTACGGTACGTCTTTAACTTTTAAAATATACCTTAAAACACTATTACTTTTCAAGTATAAAAACTTAATCACATGATTTAAGATTTATGTAAAATAAATTCAATGTTCAGCTGATATATTCAAAGTACACTTAATCAAATGTCGAATTAGTATAGAAATAATACAAGAATCGATAAATAATTTTTCAAATAAAAAATCGATGCTTTGAATACTGTTAAATTTTGAAGGTCATTATTTGTTAAAATTAAACGGGGTTGTATTAAGTTTTGAATGTACATTTATCATATCATTTACAAAAGTGACCAAGAACATTGTGCAGTTGCCTGGCTGTAACATGACGAGTTCGCAAAGTCTGAATTCTTATAACGGTAATTTGCAGGATTAGTACACCTGGGACGTTCTAGAACTGGTCTTCTATTATACCTTCCAGTTTCTCTAAACCTTCCTAAGACTTTAGAAACGTTGGATTGGTTGATTTCCATAACTTCCCTGAAACATTTTTTTTTTAATTCCACATTACAACACAAATGTTAAATTCATAACAATAATATTACATATTTAAATATTTTTGACAGTACATATTCATTACTTTTTATTTAAAATAATAAATTAGTTGATAATATTAAAAACTTTATTTATAATTACTTACTTTTTGTAAGCTGTTCAGCTACAATAAATTTAAATACTTTAAATGCATTTATAATCAGTTATTAAAGTAATAATTTTATTTATTCAAAGGATCAACATAAATAATAGAACACCGGGCATAAAGAAAACGTTTAACTTTGTAAATTAGTAATTTGTAACCGAGTAAACGGAGTATATCACAAACTTCCTACCGAGCTTTGCTATTAAATATAATCATCCGCATTCCATTATCGGTAAATCAATTTGTTCAACCCTTATATGTGCTGTGCACCTTTAGTATTTCTGAAAATTCAATTCCGCAGTATAAATATTAATCAAGATATCGCTAACGGAATAATTGGCCTTAAGGATTAAACCTAACTGTTTTTATACACCCAGCAGTACTACCAAACTAATTTCATACGATTGATCGATTTTCCATTAAATAAATTTAATCTAACGCTTCGATAAATTTTATAACTAGAGCTTCCTTATTGGGCTCACTGGTTGTTATTAGGATTAATATACTCCCATAAGATGAAGTTAATATTATGTTCTATTTTACGAGTAGATGTACAGGGTTTCTCATTATATTTTGACCCCTCCTTATTTTCTTTAATTTCGTGAATATAACAAAAATAAAAGTTGTATTATTTTATCTGTACCGACCAAAATTGTAGCGACAGACCGAATGTTGTATAAAGGGAGTGACCAATAAAATGCATCTTCAATATTTTAAATGGGACACCCTGTATTTTTTTATAGTTTTGAGTAGCCCTGAAAAATGTTTAAATATTAGTTTGAGTGAATAATGTCATTCTTGATAAAAAGTTTCGCTTGTTCTGAAACCCCACAAAATAAAAGAAAATTCAAGTTTATCAAAATCCGTCTGATTTTATAGCCAGTTTTATTTATGAAAACCGTATGAATTTTGCACTAAGTGACGTTTACGTGTCCCAAGTAACTGTCAACTTTTATAAACAATTTTCAAATGGTAATTCTTTAATAAATATTTGACAACAATGTTAACTATTCAACTTATTAAGTGTTATGGTATGGACTGGGAAAGTAGTGACGTAACTGTCAAACCAAATGATTCCAAACAACTTTTTTTATGGTATGTTTTATAGGTGTTATTGACCATTTTATCATATTTTCTTGATTTTTGGGAGTTAATTACTGTTTTTTCATTGGTAAGTAAATAGACGAACAATTTCCATAAAAATATTATAACCTAACCTTCAAAGTTGTGCATTAAACAATCCAACGACCTGTCAAAACATAACTAAATGGCGACTGGTTGGCACACAATTTGTAGTAACATTATGTTTAAATTGTTCTTTCAGTCATTTTATAACTATTAAATAAATTTTTAAGTGTTAATCAAAATATAAATAACTAAACATCGAAATATAAGCTAATTAAAAGCAAATTGGCTTAAAATATATATTAATATAGAAACTTATCACTCTCCAATATTTGGATTTTCCACAAGCAAAGTTATTAAATATTGGCCACGCATAATTAAATAAAATATAAGAAATCTCAAAAAACTCTCTGAAATACAATGTAATACAATTAAAACAATTAGCGAACTACTTTGTGAGCCAACCAGTCACCATCTTGAACCTTTAAAAAGTCTAATTGTCATAAATTAATTATGATACTTCCGTTATATTTCAAAGTATAATAATAACAAAATAATTCAAACAAAAGTTATTTCTGGAGATTTATTATGTTTTCGTTTGGAATCATTTCGTTGACATTTCACAGTTCAACAGCATAGAACATAAATTTTTACGTCACACTTTCCCTGTCCATTGGGGAAGTTTCGTACCAGTATGCAATTGCAAAATTTCACGTAAAATATTCAGATGTATACATTACAATTGAAAAAATCGTTCGTTGAGGAGGATGATGCAGCTATTGCATTCGTTAAGGGAAAATCCCAAGTTGAGTCTACCAAAAAGAGCAATGGAGGTTGGTTTTTACATGAGTCACTTACAGAAAATATTTAAGCAAAACAAAATTTATCCATTCAAACCGAAATTCATTCATACCTTCCAAGATTATGATTATGACACAAGGTTGGACTTTTGTGCGAGGATTGGTGAAAAACTTATGCATGACCGATTCTTTCATAATAATATTTTGTTTTCTGATGAAGCAACGTTTACAACAAATAAAGTCGTTTCTTCCCAAAATTATCGATATTGGGCTAATGAAAACCCGAGCTATAGGATTAACTGTAATAGACAATTTGCTAAAAAAGTTAATGTTTGGTGTGCGGTTTTACCGGATCGAATAATCGGACCGTATTTTCTGGAAGATACATTAAATCAGGAGGTATATTTGTACTTGCTTGACAACTTCTTAATACTTGAATTGGAAAATATTCCCTTGGAGCGAAGGTCTAAGATGTACTTTCAACATGATGGATGTTCGTCACATTCGTCTTTGCTAATTAGAGGATGGCTGGATGAATATTTTCCTGGGCGATGGATGGGACGTTATGGACCAATATTTTTTCCGCCCCGATCCCCCGATTTAACTATTTTAGATTTTTTTTTATGGGACTACTTAAAACAAAAAGTTTACGCAAATAATTTAAACCATAATATTGAAGACTTGATTGAGCTATCACTGATGCCGTTAAACAAAGAGTGTAGAAAGAGAATTGAGAGATGTTTTGAAGCTGGGGGAGGATATATTGAATAGATTTTTTTGTTTACTTAGTGTTTCTTACATTATTATTCTGTATTGTTATTTTTGATAGTGGTAATTCTTGAATAGTTAACATTGGTTTCAAATATTTATTAAAGAATGACATTTTGAAAATTATTTATAAAAGTTGGCGGTTACTGGGTACATCGTAAACGTCACTCCCTAGATTAATACATTATTTTCGAACTTAGTGCACAAATTCATACGGTTTTCATACAACTGGCTATAAAATGAGACGAATTTTGAAATACTTGAATTTTATTACCTATATTTTATGCAAAAGCAAATCTTTTTATCAAGAATAACATTTTTCACTAAAACTAATATTTAAACATTTTTCACCTATAGGATACCCCATCCGTGGACACGCTGTAAAAAGTCTCAAACAACAAAATATACATGAGTTCATAAAAGATATTATTTTGGATATTTTGTTTCTCTGTTGTTAAACTTTTGAAAAGATATTGACTTGAATTACCTAATTTTACTTTTCAGTAGTGCATTTTTTTCATGTATTGCATTTTTGCGGCCTAATGATGGTCTTATAGGACCGAAACTAGTTGCAACAATAAATAAATAAACATTTTTGGGATTGATTTTGAGTTTTCTTTGAAACTATTTTTTAAACTCTTTGAAATAATTCTTACTCAGTAGTAAGAAGTTGAATTTTGTAGAAAATTATCTAATAAAACTTTTAGTTAATTTTTTTCTTCCATTCAACTTCCAGCAACTTTTTCGTATTTATATCGAAACTTCTATAAATAATTAACGAAATGAAATTCTTTTAACGTCATAAGAATAATGAATGTAAGTTAATTAATCTCAATTAAAAATTAATCCTTTCATGATTTTTCGTTTAAGTTTATTTGTTCCCATTCTCCAATTTCACGAAGTTAATTTTTCTCTAACGCTCGAATGATAATGTCCTTAGTTGGTTAATGGACTTATAAAATAACTCATAAATAAGGGAAATCTTAATTGGGAAAATTACGTATTTTAATTTTCGAGCTTTTCGGTATCATCAAATGATTTTCTCATCGTTTTCGTTTCATCGGGCAAAGGTTCTTGTTTAGTTAGGGCGAAACAGCAAATTTTCGGTCGAATGAGGGCAAAATACCTATAATTTGCATCAAAGAGAACGTAGTAAGAGGTTTATGTTTCTAAAATGTACACTGGAAGATTTAAATTTGCATTTTTGTTCACCACAAACGTTTTAATTACATATCCTAATAATTTTAATGAAATTACGTAAGTAGATATTTAACAGCGACAGTTGCACAAATTCTAAGACCATTTTTACTTTATTTTTACTGGATTGTTTAATTTTTATATTGAAAATTACAGGAAAACTATGAGTCATAAGGAAATACATTTTTTATAGTATCAAATAAATTCCACTTTTTTTTCTTGCTTTAAATTAAATATTCCGAAATTAGCATTCTTTACTAAAACTCCTGCTCATGGCGCGGCTATATACGTAACTGTCATAAAGGTAGACGAAAAACAGTTGTGTGTCACACGTACTATCGGCTTCAGAATAGCATATACATTTTCAAACTAAAATCGTTTACATTGAATAGACAGCCTTTTTATTTTGTGTAACCAATCACGGTTTAAATAATAATAAATTTGAAATCAGTTAAACAGTTGTCCACGCCCACATCTTCACTTAGTTTGGAACCCTCGATAATAAATGTTTGTTTAGGATTAAAGACCCTTTTTTTTTATTATATCAGTGCAAAAATGCAAAAAAAAACTTATTTATTCGGGACATGACCTACCCTTGTAGGCGTTTTAAAAATTGCCATTCCTTTGTTGTTCAAGAAGGGCGTTTTTATAACTTCGGTAGGTAAACGAAATTCACATTTAACATGTATATGCTATTCTAGAGCCGACTGTACATAAATCTAACCCCTTAGCTGGTATTTGCTGGCCTCGTTACACAAATAGAGGGTTTTCTTCGAAAATAAGGGATGAATGATTAATAAGGAACTTAAATGTCGGTTGATGAATATTATAATACGCATAAAAGTTTGTTAATTAAAACAAATTCAGTGTGTAATTCCAGGTGAATTGAATATTTTTATTATAATTGTCTAATATTTAAACACTTAATGTATGTTTTAATGTATTTTTTTCGCTCGGCACGCAGTGATTTATGACTGATGACAGTAGAAAAATGACATTTGGCAGTTAAAAATTACAGTTGACAGTTAAAAATGACATTTCACAGTTAAAAACGACAACTGACAGTTCAAAAATGTTGTGTTGCGAACCTCACTTCGCTCGGCGCGCCGTAATTTATGACAGATAACAGTTAAAAATGACAGTTGACAGCTGAAAATGACAGTTGACAGTTAAAAATTACAGTTGACAGTTAAAAACAACTGACAGTTCAAAAATGTTGTATTTGACAGTTTAAAAATGTTGTGCTGCGAACCTCGCTTCGCTCGGCACGCAGTGATTTATGACAGATGACAGTTCAAAATAACATTTGACAGTTTACAATGACATTTGACAGTTTACAATGACATTTGACAGTTTACAATGACATTTGACGGTTAAAAATGACATTTTATACTTAAAAATGACAATAGACAGTTAAAATTGACATTTGACAATTAAAAATGACATTTGGTGGTTAAAAAATGACACTAAAGCCAAAATTGCAAAATTTAATTCATTATTTTGTAAGCTAAATAAAAATTTTCCATTTTTGCCTATGATACCTATGTGAATCAAGGAGTACCATTTAAATTTTTTTTTACCCCGCATATTAAATTATACTTTGAAAAAATATTAAATTAAAATAAAAAATCGACCTGTTTCGAGAAATTTCAACATTATTGCTTATTAATATTGTTGTAATTAAATAGATCTGATATTTGTATAACATTTTTACCCCAAATCTAAGCTATAGTGACTAAAATTTTATCTAGGCAGTTAAAAGTGCGTGTTGGTGTAGTGTTAGTGTAAACGGTTTCGGTATGTAAGTTATGAATTTTGAAACCGGTCTACGAGTAGTGTTCTTCCCATTGATTTGCAAATCGGCAGAGATGGTTTTAAGTATCGACGAAGTCGGTCGCCATTACGTTTTCTATTGGAATGTAATTCAATGTCCGTTGGGGCATATAGCCCAGGAAGTAGTTGTTTTTTTGATAGAAAACGGTCAAGCTTGGTATAGAAACTATTAAGTTTCTTTACCTTGGGGGCAGGTAGAAACAATTTTCTACTTTTCATTTTTACCATTGACTGCACCTTGTATCTGAAATTATTTTCAGTATTTGTTTATCTTTCTAAAACTTAATTGTTCAAAATTGTTAATGAGAAATAATAATATTCCGTACATTCCCTAAAATTGTTTTCGAAGTCTAAAAGTTGTGTGGCATTTACCATTTTTTCAGTGTACGGTTGGAATCAAAGGCATAGGAATTCCTGGATAAGTTTTGCGTTGTATATCAACATCTACCGAAAGAATTCCGAAATATTGTTTGTTTTCTCTGTTCTTTGTTTTTGTGTTCACGTCGATGAATTCTTTTTATTTTCGACGGAAAACCTTAAGCATATTAAAGCAATAAAATCAGGAAAGGGCTTTATTTTATAGTCAATTATCGTTGATATAATTTTTTTATTTCTGGTAGGAAACTGGAAAGAATAATCCACAAAAATTAGTACAATTTCTGACATACATATAAATACATAAAAGGATATAAAACTGTTCTACTGTCCAACTACTAATGAAATTTATTGTACGAACCCTTACTTTGTAAAAATCCACCATATTAAGAACAACAAATAAATAACTTTTTAAAAAAACTTTTACTATCTATTTAAAAAACGTAAGGATTATTGTGAAATGTTATACAAAAACCATCTGTATAAAAAATGAAGGCAACCAAAAACAAATAGTTTGAATGAAAAGGAAAACGTCAAGATTTATTTGTTCATTAAAAATTCTTAAGGGCTAATTTGCAATTGGCAGGATTGTAAGATTACCACAGTTAATTATAACCTTTAAACAAATTCGATTTTTGTGCAAGTGTATTTTTAGGTCCTTAAAATTAGATATTTAACAAGAATTTCTGAAAAATATTCCATTATATGAAGACAACAAATAAGGCAGGACTTAAACATTTTCCCTTGAAGGACTTCTTTATTAATGTTGTAAGATTAAGAGAATATGTTGTAAAGTTTAATTTATTTAAATGAATAAACATCCCTCAAAGAATGTTTTGATCCACTGATAGTTCTTAACCCTTTATCCAGTAACGCTGCCCTGAGGTTATCTCCGCTTCAATTTAAACAAACTTATAATTGTAAAATTTACCTAGCCTGAAACGATTTACCCACTCTGAGTACAGTATCAATTTCAGAAAATACTTTTATTAGAATTATTTCGCCTATCACATCATAGTAGAGGTTTAAGTTTTATACTTAAAAAAAAATCAATCTAATTTTTTTAAATTTTAAAATAGGTTATGTTTTTTGCTTATTTTACTATACATTTGTTTGTTTAATTACAGTTTACATTTAACAACATTAAATTAATAATTTACTTTCTTTAAATGTCTAGATCTTCACTGACTTAACTCAAACTGACTTCTCCATCCAACAAAAGACCGTCTTATATGCTCTATCGCATTCTAGAAATTTTTGGCTTACTTCAGACAATACTTCCGTTGACAATACTATCTTTATAAAACGTTTCATTTTAAATTCTATGAACGTATTACTATAATAAATGATTTTAATAAAACAAACAATAACATAGATAGATAAACTTATAAACTAATATTTCCTTTAAGAAATATACATTTAATTAAAACATAATTATATATTTAGATAATATATCTGGTGGAAAATATTACCGGTAACATAGTAACATCATATACTACGTGCTTAATACTTTAATATAACATAAGATAACATGGTACAGTTAACGTGGTATTAAAATTAATTTTTTTATTGAAATGACTCACTTATTTTAAGAAAGTAATAGCAGAAAAACTTTTAATAAGCATTTTTATTTTTATTGATACCATTAAGCAATCATATACATATGTTTATAATATGGACAATATAATAACTGTAGAAAGGGGTGATAAAAATAAGTCGTTTGATACAAGCGAGATATGGGGCGTTAAAGTTGACAAAATATTTTTGAAAATTGGTAATATTTAGAAAACAACTAAATGTATTGGTCTCAAAATTGGTACACTATGGTTTTTAAAGGTAATAAGCATTATATTGCCTTATTTTTTAATAACACTTCTAGATGGCGCCGGTTACACAGTTAAAATTTGATAGATCAGCGGTATTTTTTGTACCCCCTGTATAATGTGCATTTTATTACAAAATAATAAAAACTGCATCATTTTGAAACAAAAAAGGTATACTTGTTCCATATTTTAAGTCGTTTTTAAGATATTGCTATTTTAATATCATTACACTGCAACTTAATTACTAGAATATTTTAAAGAGAGCTGTGACTATTAAAAGCACTGTCATTCATCTACTAGTTAAAAGCGAAAAGTTGTCATTACTGTGTTTTTAACTTCTGAACTAACAATACGGCTTTCATTAAAAATGCCTAGAGGCAATGAATTTACAAATAATGAACTAAGGGATATGATTTGTGTTTATGCACAAGTAAATTATAATGCATGTTCTACAGTTAGACGATATGTGCAGTTATATCCAAACCGAATTGTACCCAGTCGTAAAAAATTTCAAAGATTGTACTCCAATTTAGGTGAAAGCGGCTCTTTTCGTAAGAAAAATTCTGGTGGTCGACCTAAAATAATTACAGCTGATAATGGAAGATGAAATTTTAACAAGAATTATAGAAAATCCTGAATTGAGTACTCGGCGCTTGCAGGCAGCTACTGGTGTAAGTAAATCAAGTGTGTCAAGAATTTTACATAGAGAAAAATTGTACCCATATCATTTCACGCCTGTACAAAATTTATTACCAATTTATTACTAGATGGCGCTGGTTACACAGTGAAAATTTGATAGATCAGCGGTATTTTTTTACCTCCTGTATAATGTGCATTTTATTACAAAATAATAAAAACTGCATCATTTTAAACAAAAAAGGTATAGCTGTTCAATTCCCATATTTTAAGTAAAGGACTGTAGTACTTAGTACACACTTTAAACAAAGTGGAGAAAAAGAGGTAAATTTGTATTTTTAAGTATGTATATACTTCAATAATTTAAAATTTCATAGCTAAGCGCTTTCAACCATAAAATAGGCCATCTTCAGAGCTATATCTAAATTGGAAAATATGTGTATAAATTATATGAATTTGGTTTATATAAAAATAAAGTAACTTACGTCAAATTAAATATTTCCCAAGAGAGTTCATCAAAACACACTAGGTCACATCAAATAAGGACATTCACAACAATTTAAAAGTTAATTTAAAATTATAAATAAAATCTAAGTTAAAACTGTGTAAGTAATAAAATTAAAACGATATACAAACTTCGAATCGATTGTCATTAAAAATTCAATGAAACGTTTTTATAAAGAAATGTTAATGATTATATTTAAATTAAAAAATGTATATGTTGGTTGGTCCAAAATAAAGACTGTAAATATTAAATTGTTTTCAAAGAATTTCCAACAAGCAATCGATAGCAAATCCCTAAACCTAATATATTTATAATTATTTTTTTTCTTTTTTTTTTCTTTTTTTTTATTACACTAAGAAGAGCTCCAAAGAAACTTAAAAATGGGTGTAAATTTACAATTAAGGTGTACTTGAGTGTTAACACAATCAGTGGGATTCTTATTCATTTCTCTGCAAATCTCCAAATCCTCCAAAAGGTCTATTTTATTATAATTATCCCATATTTTAAGTCGTTTTCATGATAATGCTATTTTAATACTGCTTGCCACGCCGGCATTTAAAAATTATTACCTAAATAAAACATTGGTTGTTCAAAGAATACAATTTAATTGGAAAAAGAAAAGAAAAAAAAACAATAATTACATTTATTTCATTAAATGTTGAAAGTGACCACCGTTTACTTCAATACATTTTCGTAAACTTTTTTGTAAATGTTGTCTTACTTTAAAAAACATCGCGTTGCCATTTTTTAAAGTATTTGCGGCTTCATGAATTTTTGCTAATAGTTCGTTTTGGTTATGAATTTCACTATTGTAGACTAACGATTTTAGATATCCCCATACATAAGTCTGTGTAACCAGCGCCATCTAGAAGTTTTGTTAAAAATTAAGGCAATATCGTGCTTATTACCATTAAAAACCATAGTGTACCAATTTTGGGACTAATAGATTCAGTTGTTTTCTAAATATTACGAATTTTCAAAAATATTTTGTGAACTTTAATGCCCCATATTATTAACATTTTACTGGTGCATGTTTGTATTAAACGACTTATTTTTATCACCCCTTTCTACAGTTCTTTTATTGTCCATTAGTTATGGGACACCCTGTATGTGATGCAGACCATGCACAAGAGGAAATAAATTATAGTTATTAATTTTCAATAAAATTTAATTAAATATAGTGTACCTGAAATATTAATTACGTTTTCAAACTTGGACAACTTTTATCTGTCACTTTGCAGCATTTAAAAATCTTTCAACCAAAAAAGGCAGATCCCTGTGTTTTATTTAAAATATCCATGTATCATCTCTTGTCGAATCTTTGACTTTGAATGAAGATATGTGCAGGAAGCTGTATAGAAGAATACTAAGAATTTCGTGGAGTGATTGGGTCACAAATGAAGACTTTCTCAGAATTGATCCACCATCAAATCGAAAGTTACAATATTTCACACTCGTTTACAAACCATCGTGCAAGGAAAAATATTCGGAAGGAGATGTTCAGGAAGAAAAGAATGTCCTGTTTGAATAATCCCAGAATTTGGTTTTAGAAATCTTCTCTGCAACTTTTTAGAGATACTGCAAATTTGGTCAAGATTGCCTTGATGATCGCCAACATTCGTAATGGATAGGCACATCAAGAAGGTGTCACTTTTCATAGATGTACACTACAAAAATATTCAATTAAATATTTATAATATTATTTGACCTTTTTTTTCGATATTTATCTTGAGTTGTACAATATTTTAAGAAAGTTACCAACAATAATCTGTAAGGCTTACAAAGGTCTATAAAAATATATAGACATCAATTTTGTGTGCAAGTTGGCTGTTTTCCTACAAAAGTATTAAAAATATCACCGTAGACATTCCAACTATCCTCGAAACGAAAATGCGGATTTTCTACCATCAAAGTATATACTTTAAAGCGACAACCAACTCATCTTCATTAACAAATTTAGTAGAAAGCCAAAAAAGGGGATTTTAATTGCACAGAACTGCATAAAGGGTAAAAGAACGTGAAACGCACACATCAAATAACGCCATCACTCTATATGAACAAAGGTTAGCTTCATTACATGCTCATTAATTTCATTAAACCTGAAAAAATATATATATAGAATTTCTTTTGATATTTCATACTAATTGAATGAAACACGCGGCCATTTTTGTGCCTGTAACATAATCAGTAAAAAACATCTACCGTTTTTTTTTTCTTCTAATTTTAATATCCATTTACTTGGATCGACTTGTTGACTTTAAACCACTTCAGAATAATCAAAGTTGTCGCATTTAATATTTGTCTCCTTCTTCGTTTTCATTGAAGTGCTTGGTAAATCTTGTAATAAACAAAAATGGAGCTGCCTAAGAAATTTAATTCAAACTATCTCGAAAACATTACTAGTCTATTGCTTAATTCGTTTATTTAGAAATCGAATGTATCGCTCCTTACTTACCGAGAACACAAAACAAACACTATTTTAATAAAACCACTATTTATTTATAAATACGAGTAATTAATATTTTTCTCATTGACAGCTATTTCTAAGGGCTAATAATATCTAGTCTAAATATATGATACAAACAAACGAGGTATGATATTCATGTGTTCTAAATTCGTATAGTTCGCGCATGGCGTCACTTTGTTATAGATTTATAAGAGCGGGAAATTCAAATATAATATGTTAAGTGTATATTATAGATTAGGTTCTGTTTAATGTAAAGTATGTTTGATTTAAGAGGGGCGTCAAAAATATGAAAACGGGTGGTAAGCCTGAACTGTACCCAAAATTTCAATCATTTTGTAAACAACAAATCTAAAGAACGCCTTTAAATTACGTATTCAAATTGTAACAGGATATAGCTTAGACCTTTCTCTAGGAGATAAGGTTTTTTAGTTGAGTTTTGTATTGTAATAAAAGAGATATTGGCGTTTAAGTGATAGTATGTTTTGAAAAAGTTTGACAATTTGTGATCACGAATTTTAACGCCAGAAGCTTAACTCCTAAAGAAAGCATAGAGAATACGACTGGCAAAATATGAAGTTAAAAAAAGGGATATTTTTTGAGATTTGTTGCACGAAAATTTGAACATTGCACCAATCTGTCAGTTTAGTTCAACAGTTTTGGTGGCACTTTTTTCCGAGACGTATGGCTATTCTAATTCTCCAAATCCAAACTTCACTTAACATAGCCAACCTAACCTTATTTCTCGTTTATAACGTCAAAATATATTAATTTTAGTGTTTTGCTTTTAAATATATAATTGTCTATATTAATATTTATTTATAATTTACCAGAAGTAAAAAAAAAATTTAAAGTATATTTTCACAATTTGCGGTGGTTTTTACATCGTTTATAGCATTATCCAACTGTGATTGTTCACAGTCCAAGGTGTTGTTGTTGGAATTTAGTGTTATGAACCATTGTTATTTCCTAAATTACTTTTTACTTAAACACAGTTGTCTTATTTTAGTCGAATTGGTAAAGTTGTAAGTTTTGAGAGACCCGATTTTTGTTTATACTTTTTTTTAATCTTTTAAGTTACCTAATCATTATCTTATATCTTTATTTCTTAAATAACATAAACCTAACCTAAAAGATTTACATTTATAAATTAAAACCACATATGTAAATATTAACAGCTAAGTTTTAAACTGTTTTTCTAAATGCTTGATAATAATGTCCACAAAGTAAGGGTTTCTACAATATTTATTTACATGTTCAATATGTATAAATATAATAGCTTTCTCTTTAGACAATGTGAATAATTAAAATTTACAGTCAAATATGTAATATTTTTATTAAAACAGTTTTACAAATTTGGGTTGGATACTGAATACGTCTGTTATCTTTATTCATCCATGGCAATATCATCTTTACATTCAGCATATCTTCAAAACAAAACAAAAAGTTTGCAAAAAATAATTGTTTTTTTAAACTTATACTTCACCATTGAAAGTTTGTTGGTAAATGATAAAACAGACCAAAGGGTTCCATATTCATGTCAGAATGAAGTTCATAAATCCATAATATGGTGAACAGGGTACATATAAATGAGAGTCCTAAAAAGAAAAACATAAAACATTTACTTGTTATTTACTAATAATATGCAGATGTTAATTGGTAATGTTTAAAATGTAATTGAACCCTAAAATAAACATTTGTATTTTAAAACACATAGTAGCCTGCAGCAAAATAGGTTTCATATTGATGTAGCCATGGGTTCTATAAGAGTCCAGATTCAATGTTTTTGAAGAAAGAGTTATAAAAATAAAAGATTAGAATTAAAATAAAAAATTATTTATTTACTATAAAATTTATTTATTTACTATAAATAGAATAAAACCAGTGTAGGCAGTTACTTGAGGTCCAAAGTTTTTGAGGAAACAGTTCTAAAAAATAAAAGATTAGAAAAAAAATATAAAATTATTCATAACTTTACTAACTTACTTACAAATTCTGTCAGTCTTCTTACTATCAACAGAATACAACCAGTGTAGGCAGTTACTTGAGGTCCAAAGTTTTTGAGGAAACAGTTCTAAAAAATAAAAGATTAGAAATAAAATATAAAATGATTATACCAGTTCAAAAATTGGAAGTTATAAACCTATTGGATAAATTTTAATTTCAATTGATTCCACAAAGTATGGGGTTAACATTTTTGGAATATAATTAATAGTCATCATTTAATAATATAATTAGTTTTATTAAGATATACCCATAACATTAACAATTATGTTGTTTAGTACCTACTTGCAAGAGTTTTTATAGCTAATTGTTAATAGTCACAGGTCCATAAATATTATTTCTATAGGTACTAGATAAGTGTGTTATAATCATAGGTTATTCCAAGCAAGGCAATATTTTTTCCTTCACTAAAAAGTTTGTTGTAGGTTGTGCTTTACTTTGTACTCCATTTTTCATTAAATCATGGATCTAGGTGGTAATTTACATAGGTATGTCCAATACTCTCTAAAAAATAAATGAGATTTATTTATTTAGGCAGTAAATAATTAACAAGATACTTACTTGAAGTCATATTGAAGACAGACTAACCTGTTAATGTTCACAAACATTTTTGGAAAAGTATTTTAATTTTTCCCCACAAAATATATTCTAAATATTTACATCTACTCCAACACCTTCAAATAATACATCCATCAGAAAGTAAATAAAATCTAAATCTCTGATAAAACTAACCTCGTTTAATATTGCATTATTGCCAAGATACCTTTCGTTATTTTTATATATGTATGAAGCAATATATTTAAATCTCAATATCAATTTAAAAAAAAAGGTATAATTACATACTTTCCACTTTATTCCAATTTTTCTTTAGACCATGTTGATGTGTGTATATTCAGGAACCGTAATATGTTTTTTATTATAATTAATATATTTAAGTATTAGTACAATAAATTTCATTAATTAATTATTTGTTAGGTATGCAGAAATCTTATTTTATTTTATTTATTTATATATCAATATTTTAAATCCTAAACACAATAAATTTGTTACGTCTATGAAACACAACAAACTTTTTTTTTAAATATACAGGTATTTTTCATGTTTATGGTCTCAAGGTCAAATGTAAGTGTATGTTGTGGAAACATTCAAAGATTTACGAAGCAAAATTCATATTTTCATCTCTGTCTTAGATAAAGAAAGTCAACAGCAAGCTCTAAAAATATTTAACTTTATAGTAAAAATACTAATTTAAAACCACTATCGCCATCTACTCCACATTCATGTAATTAAAAATAACGAGATTTTTCCCTAAATTTAGGCAGTCTTGTCAAACTAGAAGCGCCCCTCTTAAGGATGTTGTTTTATTTGCAAACCTTTCTTTTTTCCTTTTGTTCTACTTTACAGAATCAACAAAAAATATTACGACTTTGATGTTAATTCTGTTTTGAAATTATTAATTTTTAAGATAAAAAGACAAAAAGGTTTAAAGGAAATGCAAAGTCTATCCCACAAACTGTTTATTATTAATGTTGCGACTAGTTTCGGTCTCATAGGACAATCATCAGGATATAAAAAATTACAATACATAGAAAAAGAAGACCATAAGAACAATAATACAAAATAAAGTTAGTAGAATTTCCAATTCATACAAAAACTACTAATTAAACAATAAGTGTATGAAAAAAGTTAAAATCAATTGGACGTAGTTATGCAAAAAGGAACCAAGCGACAAAAACCAGAAAATCGAGCTATATGCACGATAAGTTGCGTAAATATAGATATACTACATTTTTCAAAAAAAAAACCTAATAATTTCTCTAACCCAGGCATTTTTATCCAGCAGAAGAACCATCGCAAAACATATAAAAGTAAAAATGTTTTACAGAAAAAAACCTAGCGACTTGGTTCTTTATTATTTTTTGGCGCCATTCCTCAAGACTGTCGAGGATTTTATTTAGAACTTTATGCAGACGGTACTGTTGAAGACTACCTGAAAGGATATGGAGGTGTTCAAGACTTTGAGGAGAATACTTGAAGATATTTTATTATACGGATACATGAAGATGTATTATTTTGTCTAAATAAATTTGTTTATAGAAGATTGATTTACTGGTTTCAACTTATTTCTTCAAAAACACAATTTGCAAAAAGCCACAAAGCGACATTTTTCTAAAAAAAAAAAAATTTTGATTGAAAAAGATTGAAGTAACTGACGGATTATAAATTCCAAACAGTAAAGTTCATGATAGTGCAACCAAAACACTCAATTCTTTTATTCCTTTGGTTCCTTTTTGCATAACTACGTCCAATTGTCAAAACATTATTAAACATTGACATAACATAGAATTATCATTATGCAAATAAATAAATATTCGCATATCTCTTTTTCACACTTGTGAGGCATGTAAGATTCTAAACAAATGCGTTTTTACAAAAAAAATATAATCACTTCCTTTTATTTAAATGAAAATAACAATTGTTCACACTCTGAACCAATAGTGGTATCTAAATATAATTTCATTCCATAGTAGAAACCAAAAAAACTGTATGCGTTTGTATCAATGGTAATTAAAAAATATAAACTGTTTAATTACTCTGCATTTGATCGTTATTGCATTTCGAAAAAGCACTTTGGCATTGTACAGACCGAACTAATTGGCTCAAAACTAAAAAGATGTTTCATTAACGGCATGACCACTTATGTGTATACTATTAAAGCGGGAGTATCGAGAATCTAATTTAACCCACAAACGATGTAATTGTATTATCAAAACAGTTTATCGAAGTCCGAATATATAGAGATAGGCTCTAATTGCATCCCAATATTTATACTAAATGCGGTTAATTATATTGATTGATGAATATTTACTCAATCAGCAGTACAATAAAATGAACAGATCATGATTTTTACTCTTTTTCATATAAATTAATTGAGAATTCGGTATAGGTTTGGTCAAAAGGTATAAATCCACAAATATATCAAAAATTTTTTTGGTTAGAAATTTTTTTTTCTAACCAAATAAGAGAACATGTAATTCATTCAATTTACCTATTTAATGACTTCGCTTAAAAATACTTAGTAAATAAAAATCCTCGATAATATCTTCGGCAACATCAGCATTAATATCATTTAAAACACAAAATAATATTGAAACAAAATTGTTAAATGTGAAAATAAAATTATCTAAATTTAAAAAATCTGGTGTTTACAAAATTAATTGTTCAAAATGTAATGCACTATATATGAACAAAGAAATTTTGAAAAAAGATTTAATGAACACTTAAGAGCGTATAGATTACAACAATCAAATAAGTCGAACTATGCAAAACACCTACTTGAACATCCAAACTCGCTGATGCACACCAATGACATTCATATACTACACATTTGTGATAAAAAACAAAATTTAGATTTTCTAGATGAACTTGAAATTAAAAGACATCTAGCAGATCAACAGTTTAAATTAGTTAATGAACAAATAAATCTTGGAAGTTCTCCACTATTAAACTGTTTACTTTCATTGAGTCTTCATTTTATACATAGATAAGACATTATTGTAACATATATATATTAAGTTATTGTAAAGATCAGCATAATATAGTTTTTTCCTGGTTTTTTTATATCATTGCACAGAGGGAAATACATCCAGGATAATCCCTTAGGGCTAATAACATCTAGGCTTTAATATAGTTATGTCTTATTACTTCCTTACTTGGTCTAGCCTTAACTACTTAAAACATCAGGTACCTAGCTGCAAACAAACGAAATGTAACTTTAATATGTCAATCTGACGCTGCTAGTTTTTAGCGAAACAGCTGTAATTGCTTTTAAAAACGTATTTTGCGAATAAATAGTGGAAGTTTAGTTCAACTGTTCAGTTATTTATTGTTCTTGATAAGGTTATGTTTCCTAGTTTTTCCAATTCTGGTTAGTGGATAATTAGACCATATAGTTGTGTTGCCTTTTCCTATAAATATTGGTCCTTGATGAACTTTAGACTAGTCGTTCTCAGATTCAAAAAGTGTTATTTCACTATCTTCAGTTTCCGAAATTTCTTGTTTACTTTCGTCTCTTCGGATTCATCAGCATTGACATCAAAATCAACATTCCCCGGTTAATTGTACTCATCTAAGCAATTTTTCATTAGTTTTTCTAACTTTTGCTGTTCTTTTTCCCACGACCACATCTGAAAAATATTGTTCCCCTCAAGTTCATAATTATTTCAAGTCACTTACCTATCTATGATTATGATAATAATAACACTTTTAGTAAAAAAATTACTACAAAAATTGTCGCATGAGGAATTTCAGCCAAATATAAGGTACTAAGTGTACACGCTGGGCTCTAACTGCATACTGACCCTTATTAGACTGTTTCAGGAGAATATTAACAGGCGCGATTTGATTCAATAATGAAATTAAATTTATCTTATCCAATCGCATGTGTATGTTATGAAACCTCATTACGTACATGTTGTTATTAAATGTTACTCGCATGGAATGTCAACATGGCGATTTTTGACGTTTACAGACATGGGGGTGGAAAAAAACTTTAGAGACGGAACAGCTTTCCAAAAAAACCAATAAAAACAAAATTTATTTAATCCAAAGCTTTAATAATGGAAATTACGATTCTAGCACGAGAGCTACACAAATTAAACCTTTTTTTTTACTTTTAACCTAATATAATACAAAGTATATAAATTAAAATTAATATTACAGTAAATAAAATGAAAGAAACTTCGTTGATATATTGTCGATCAAATCGACAAGTAGAAAAAAACCCTTTTATAGAGATTTAAAAAATGTAAAATACGGTCCTCGTTTATTCGATACGTGTACACCTCTCCAACTACTCGGTTGTAATTAAATTTTGTTGAATAGTTCACCGGTTTATGTGTACGGGAAACCCCGAAATATTCTCCTCCCTCTCGCATATTTTCCATTAGATGGAACCTAATTGCGTTCAACGATAACATTAAATCACCTGATGTGCGCCAGAGAGCAACATCATCTATCCGCAACATGAACCTGCCCACTGAAGGACTTTTTTACGTCTGAATTGCTCCTAATTGATATACGACTGCAGCAGGAGGCCGTCACACATTATGTTGTGGTGGACGTTGTTCGTGAATAATATTTATATTTCGCCAGGCGTAAAACGTGCCACCAATATTATGACTCACTTTTATACCGTGGTTTAGAAGGCATTTTTATTTGGCCATTTTACTATCACTCAGTAGTTGAGTACTTAACCTGTGGTTCTACCAAATCAATCTATACTCATTTAAAAATAATTTACTATAATTAATTTGGTTGCGCGAACCTCGCTGGGATTGGGCCTTAATCCAGACCTGTCTAGTTTGCCTACCTGTCTAGTAGATAATTAAAAAAGAAGAAGAGTTTGACAAGAGATTCAAGATGGACGACGAACGACGAACTATTAACGACGTTTAAATGTTTTATTATTATTTTGTTAAAAGTAATTTGAGCTAGTGAATAAAACCCCTATAAAACGATTAGCGAGTATAATTAATCCCACATTATTATAAATAATCAATCTAAACTCATTTAAAACTAATTAACTATAATTAATTTGGTGCTACAAACCTCGCTTCGCTCGGCACGCAGTGATTCATTTATTATAACTCCACGTTTACGCAACTGAAAATGCACGATCTAGATTTTTAACTGCTTGTAATGCAAACTCAGTGTCTTTGATCCCAGAATGATGGCTAAATTAATAGGAGAGGAAGATCCACTTGATTTGAAGCCGCAGCCCGTGGCTGTATTTGCTGCTCGAATGTAACGAGGGCAGCAAATACCAGCTAAGGGGTGCTAATGCATTTATGCACAACTCTGTGTGTCTACTTTTATGCCTATTAAAAAGAAACTTAAACATTTTATGGTTAAGAATCGAACCCGAGCCCTCTGCGCGAGAGGCAAGCACGTCTACCACTGCGCCACGATGAGGCAACGTAGAAAACGCTCATATTGTAGAATTTATACTATTATCAATATTTATTAGCTCAACTTCATCATGAGGTATTCAAAATTTGCCACTTCCTTTAAACGTCGAAAGCACTTTTCTTGCGTGGTAGTGTTTTAGATTTTTTGGCTTTTTTATAGAATTTTGTTTGAGAAAAGCTCTCACTTTGTGGAATTTTGTCGAAAGGCATACGTTTTGAATGCTAGAATAAAAATATTGTAGCGTTATGAATTTTCTGCCCTTGGGTTGTTAAATAATACTTTCAGCCCTAGTTTTTATGTTTATATGATTGGTTTACCGGTTAGGTAGACGGAAAAAGTAATTTACGTTACAAGTTCCGAAAGCGATATTTTACGGGATGAGTAGGAAGTTTCTTGGAATCGTGTCCCGTAAAATCACTTTCGGATCGTGTTACGTACAATATTCTTTCTGTGGCCGTTAGTTTTGGTTAAAAAGGATTGGATGAATAAAATATGCTAATTATAAACTTTTTATTATAAATTACATATAACAATTGCTCTTAGAAATGATTTACTTATGAATATTAACTACACAATTATAGTAATTACTTACACAGAAGTGGCAGTATTGAAATTAGTATTATTAGATGTGTCAGTATTTGTACTAGTTTTCGGAATATTCATTTCGTTGTGACCCTTTTCGATCTGTGATGCTATTTGAATCTTATTTCTCAAAGAATTTTCTACGTATCCTTCTGCTACACTGGTTGATTTCCAGCCCCCGTGTCTTTTCAAATTGGTTATACTACCACCACCATCAACTAATAAAGTTGCTGAGCTTCTTCGCAAACAGTGTCCGGTGTATTCTTTGGGATGCGGTAATTTAAGAAATTCAGCTATTTTGCAGGCGATATTACCAAAAGTGTGAATACCAATAGGTTGTGTGGTACATTTTCCGTTTTTGTAATATACAAATAATCTACGATGTGGTGTGTTTGATGGACGTAATGACAAATATTTTCTGTATAAAGAAAGACAATGGTTCTTTCCATATTCGTTTTGGAACTAGGAAGTTTAATAACTTTTGTCTTCTATATCATTCAAGCTCATTTTACACAACTCCTCCCGACGATAAGCACCTGCCAAACCAATAATCAATGCAACATAAAATATATATAAATATAATATTGTTACTAGGTAGTTATTATCTTCAGCATCTGACAAGAATATATCTATTTCTTCTTTATTCAATACTTTGGATGTTTTTGGTTTGTAACCAACGGATTTTCTTTTAAGAATGCAATAACTTTGGAATAGCGGCTTATATCCAATTATTTTTAATGTTAATTGTGGACTTGAGCATTGAGTAATTGCTCCATAGGCTCGAGGACTTTAAGACTTGATTTTTTCATGAAATAACTTCCACATTTATAGTATGCACTTTTTTATCACTGCTCCATTTTTGAAATAAATTGTAGACCAATTCATACCTCCGTCTTGACTTTGTCAGCAATAATTCATAAATAGCTGTTTTAGCAGCTTCACCAATCTCATGTGGAATCAATTCGAATTCACTCTCACTATCTATTTCCATTTATTTCAAACATAGAAAGAAAGAAACTGAAACATCAAATGCTTCTTACCATCAACCCCCATAGATAAATTCCGGACTGTGACATTCGCGTTTATTAGGGTGTCTTCAGTATGGACATAGAAGTACCGCCATAAATTCATCAACATTAAGCAAACTGGAATAGAATGGTGGACGTTTGGAATGAATCCTTAAATGCAGAACTTGCATAAAAATGTCTTAATTTGAAACAAGAATAAATCTTATTTCTACAACTTAATTGACATGGTAAAACTTCACGAATTAAGGTTGGAACTTCTTTACTATTCGCTTTACTCACTAGATCTATCACCAAAGAGACTTGTTTCTGTTTACTCATCTGAAAATTTCGCTCAGGGGATGAAGATTTTCATCAAATAAGAAAAAAAATGCCTGGTACTATTTAGACGAATTGCAGAAATGGAAAAATCGAAGGGTAGAACTGTGAAGAGTTACAAAGAGCCTCGTATATTTGATACTTGACTGACTTTATTTGACTTTTTTTAACATAAAACACTTTTCCACTGTTGACCATCCACAAATATATTTTTGTATCCAATTGTGTACGAGTAAGCGTTATTTTGATAATGTTATTTTTTGTTTGCATTATATTTAATCCAAATATATGTGGTACAATATACATGTATTTATGTTTAATTACTGTTTAAATAAATAGAATATTGGTAATTAATTTTTTTATTCGTTCTGTTACGATTTTTAATAAAAAACATCTGTTTTATAAGAGATAAGGTTAATCCTCCATAAAAAATGCGGAAAATACAGAAAGGATATCATGAATTAATCAAGGATTCCAGCCTTTCGCATTAAAATTGCAAACAGTACAGGACTCGATTATCAATTTATAACTCGTAGGTTCCGTCAGTATCACTTCGAAAAAGGAAAAAAAAAACAGGAAAAAATGCAGGCGGAAGTTCGTTGATTCTTTTTCCTTTGGAGTAAAGTGTCATTTAAAAAGCAGTACAAGTAATGAAAAATATTGTTCTGGAATATTTTTCATTGTTCTTAAAAGTAGGTCATTTATCTTCTGTGAAATATTTGGGTACTGTTACATTTCACTTGACTTTATTGTTTTAATTAGAAATAGAAACGTATGTGGATTTTTTACGGTTTTCATTTATTTAAATGTTTAATTTTAAGTAAAATAAATGTCGATGGGTTACACAAAGTTTAATTATGTAATACTCGAGTCATTATATACACAGAACAAAGATAAATTGTTCTTCCACAAATGAATATAATAAAAAATGGCGGATTTTTTTAGGTACATATACTGCATGACATAGAAACCACAGTAAAAATGATTTTATTTTATTATTTTACACAAATATCAGGGTAAACAATTTATAAAAATTTTAATCCAATTTATTAATTGTAAACAATTATTTTAATTGAAAAGGTAATCCATCTCTCAAATGTGGATGATACAGATATCCGGTAGCAATAAAACCCAAAGTCAATCTACAATTTTAATAATAAAGAAGCTTATAACTGTAAAAGCGACATGTTTCGGTCCTTAGACCATCATCAGGCTGTATGTGTAGACCGCAGAAATTGCATTTTAATTTATGAAATTTTTAAAAACTTGACGTATAAAGTTCTTATTCAAGTGCACTTGTACAGTTTTTCTATTCTGCCAATTGAAATGCTCTTTATTCTTATTAATTTACATAGCTTTTCTGCTTATGTCGAGAAGATTGACAAGAACATTTATTTACTGTTAAGAATCGACCCATCTTCTTAATTCCAAGGAGAGTGAGCCACCATCATGGTTCTCTCCTTTTTTGGATTGTTTTTAACAATCAACTCTCTTAACTTCTTCATGCTTTCTGTTTCTACAGTTACTTCCCTTAAAATATATGTTTTTCCAATGGGATAAAACGTTCTTACCATTGTTATATTCTCCCTCATTTCACTCCACGTGTTATTTTAACCTACACACTTATTAGACTCTATCTTCGTTGATAGCTTCTGATTTTCTTCTTCTTTTTACTTCATAACTCTCTTAATCATCCATGTTTAAGTTTTTAAAAATTTCATAAATTAAAATTCAATTTCTGCGGTCTACGCATACAGCCTGATGATGGTCTAAGGGCCGAAACATGTCGCTTCTACAGTTATAAGCTTCTTTATCAGTAAAATTGTGGATTGACTTTGAGTTTTATTGGTAGTGTATAATCATTTTAATAATAATTCTCAATAGTAACTCGATGATCCATCGGGTCTTACACATTAGGCATATTTCTGACTAGTGCTCCAGTATTCGAAGAGGTTGCTGTAGGATATTAAGTTTTCTACCCACCATATCTCACACATGTTCAATTGGAGACAAATCTGGAGACCGAGATAGCCATGCAAGCAAATTTATTTCGGCATTTTCTAAATAGTATCCTTGCCACATGAGTTAGGGCATTCTCCTGTTGGAAAAAGGGAGTTTGGAGAGCTCTAAGTTATGGGAGCCAATGTAGTTCCAGTATTTCATTAGTATAAATCTCGTGGCCACGCTGCCTCTAATAAATAATAATAGCCCCAACTTTTACTATTTTTGAGTTATAAAATAATGTGTGTGTATTTCAAAGAACAATTAATTCCCAAAGATGATGCAATAATTGTGTTAATTTTCCAAAAACTGAGATGGCACTAATCTTGAAACCTATCGACCTAACCTCCTGGGAAAACAACTACTCTTTGGCTTCCTAAAATGAGGTTAAGAAATGTATGCCTTGGAAACAGGTAGGTTAAAAAATATTTTTATAATTCGCTTATACAAAATCTATTCTGTAACACTGAAAGCAGTGTCACAAAGTAGCACTTTGTGACACTGGCTTAGGAACTTGTTTTGTCGCGCAATTGGATGTACTGTTACTGTTTAGACAGACAAAAGTTGCGTGACATTTGATTGACAAGCAATATTTGCATTTTCAGTAAATCTTTATGTTAATTTTAAAGAAAACACTAAATAATTTCAGTAAAAAGTATAAATATAAGGTAACTTTTATGATCTACCTAATTAGAATCGTATTTATGATTTCAGCTATCAAACTTGTAATACCAATATCAACAAAGTGAGATTAAAATATCTAATTATTAACAATATTTCTGGACGCGAGTTATAAAAAAATAGTGTAAAAATCGTGTCACAATGACAGTACTCGTGCAGCACTTGTACTACTGTGCTATTTAGTAATTTAATTAAGTACCGAAAAATGTTTTAAAAAAACCTTTATTTTTTCTTCTTAATGAATACACAAGAGTTTTGTTACTACCAAACTCTTTAAAACTCTATCCAAAACCTGTTTTAAAATGTATGTACAGGGTTGCCAAAAAGTCTGGCAACAAGGCGGCGTTTTTACAAGATAATTCAAGTTGGATGACGTCATCGCCGCCATTTTTCATTTTGTAAACAGCAACTTTGGTTGAATGATATTTCAAAGAAAAGCTTTATCCACTTTTTAAAAATTATAGTAATTTGACGCAAAAAGTAATTAACCACATTAATTGAAGAAAATGAGTCATCAGATAAAAGCAATATTTAAATTAAATAATACTGGATATAAGTACATTCCTACGTACCGACAAATACAAATTTTATTTTATTTGCACTATATTATTTAGTTTTCCATATTCTATTTTTCAACAGTGAATTTTTATAATAAATATATACGTTTTACACATTTATTCTTTATAAATTAATATTAACGTGCTTTTTTATAATCAAATTTACTATTTGGTTTTGAAAAAGAAGAAAACCCCGCTCTGTAATTAATTACGTACGACTTAAAATAAACCTTTACCTTTTTAGCAGGTCTTGATTCTAACCATCAGTTACCATTTTCAAAGCATCAAGAGCTTGCGCATAAGGAAATACTTTTAGTTTACAATAATAAATATACTGGCTGGCAATGCTAAATTAAATGAAATTAAATACTTAAGCTAATATTTTAAGCCGTTGCAAATGTATAATTAAAATAATAATTTTAATAACAAATTTATATAATAAATGGAGCAAAAAACATGAGTAAAACATTATTTTGAGACGGAACAACAGTACAAACTATCGTCTAAAGTCAACACAATAATTTATAGAAACAATGTCAAATATTATTTTCAGATTTCGCTAACATCCTGGGTATAATATCTGTGGTGCAAAAATTCAAAATTGTCTCTTTTCTTACAGGGAATTATTCAGATTTTCCATACATTCAGTATTTAACACGTAAGTACATTTACATTGATACATTTTGTAGAGTTATTGTTATGCAAACTTATATTAATAGGTACAATTGTCTTTATATTTTGCACTTATAAAAATCTTCATAATAAAACGCATTTGCGTATCGTGATGTAACTTTTACGCACGCAAATTTTTGTTTTAAATGGTTGGCAACATGAGTGAAGTATCTAATGACAAGATTATTGACAATGACATTTGTGGCTAATAGCAATTTATTAATTTTATATTATTCTTTAAGAAAGTATTTGTGAATATGAATATCATATTTTACTTATGTAATATACTATTATTATTGATGTATTATTCATTTTAAAATATTTTAAAACATTAACATTTGATAATGTAAATTTCAAAACTGTCAAATGCTATAAATTATACAGTGCTACCACCAAAAACTTTCGTCATTTTCATACAAATAATAAATTAATTAAAAAAATGATAATAATAATATTATAAAAGGAAACTTTAGAGGCCGTAGGTATAAATGTCTGATACGTTATGATTACGATCTTTGTGCTACATGTTATGAGGCAGGAGCTACTAATACTAGGCATACTACTGACCACCCCATGCAGTGTATTCTAACTAGATCTGATTTTGGTAAGTCATATTTTTAGTTTAATATTCAGTCTAGTAATATTAACTGATCGGTTTGTTTTAACTAAATAATAGGCAAATTAAGTATATTTGTTTAGGTCAAAATGTGTATGTGATATAAACAATATAGTTGTAATATAATGTAGTTTATATCATATTAATAAGTACATCATATTTTAGTCTTTGCTCCAATTACATTGACCTAATACTAAAATTAAAACTGATGTCAAATTATTCACCTCTTGGCGATTGCTGCTATCTAAAAATATCTATTGTTAAATTGATTATTTTTTAAGATACTATAACATTGACTAAGTCTTTATATTGTATTTTGCTTCACATTTTATATATTAGCATTTATAACTTCTGTCACGAAACCTAATATAAGTATTGTTTGATTATTTAAAAAGATAAAGATTAAATTAATTGTCACATCAGCATTCATAAATTAAGTTTTATGTTTGGTATTATTGCTTTGTTCTTATGTATTATTTGCTGTTGCATTTTCACTTCTATCTAACCAGCTGTGAAAAAGTATTAATCTAACCTAATCTTTGTTGAGTCATCAACACATTTTAAAATTGTTACTGATCATTATTGCTCAACTACTTATACTTAACAAGTTAAGTTAAAGGCCAATATGTAAATATTCTGTCGGGGTTAAGTAAGTGAGTAGGGTGAGCTCATAAAGCTCTTTTAGCACTCAAACCTCCTAAGACAGCCCCCTTAATTTGTCATCAAACTTAGTGATTTTTAGTTATAGCTTTTATGTTGCTAGTATTAGCCAGTACTTGTTTATGTAGGATTTGTGTTTAGCTCAGAGAGTCAGTGGCTACACAGGAATTGTCTCCTATTTTCATCCTGTAGAGGTGTTTATGAAAGATGCCATTAACTGCTTAAAATTGCTCTCACTAGTCTGAGTTGTTATCTGTTAACTTTTAAAAATATTTTGGTTGTTCAGGTAGCTAAGTAAATCCTTTGCATGTATATAGCCCTCTGTGTCATACTGTCTTTTCCTGGAGTGTATAATAATGGCAAAATATAAAAAATATTATAAACAACTTATTTCATATGGCTGTTGACAATCGTCCTTTAAAAAACTTGAACTCGTGTCATAACAGAAAGCCATATGAAATGCGTGGTTTAATATAATATTCCGTTATCTTTCAGAGTAAGTAATTATATTATGAACAGTTTTTTAAATTGTGTTTTTTCTATTTTAATAAGCTTGTTGTAGACCCGTGTAGTCACCTGGATTTACACAGCAATAATAAGACCTATGTTAACGTACGGAGCTATTGCATGGGAACCTAAAACTCTACATCCAAAAACTGTATCAAATACAACTAATGATTTGTCTGAACATCACAGGAGCCATGATAACAACACCAACCGCGGCAATGGAATTGGTTACTGGTCTGACACCTCTCGACCTGCACGTCAAGGAGGTTGCTCTAATGGCCATGCTACGATTGCGCACGGCTGGTGTAAACCCCGAGGTAGGAATGGGTCAACTGGGGCTGAGCCTGTGAAGGGAGGCACTCACTGCGGTGCCTCTGCTACAGGCGGCCGGTGACGCAATTGAACCCAGGTTTGTGTTTAATAAACCCTACAAAATACAAATAAAACAACACTGAGGCGGATGCTGCAAATGCAATACGCATATACACAGACGGCTCAAAAACCAAGGAAGAATCAGGATGTGGAGTCTACTCCAGATTACTTAGCCTTAGGATTAAATGGGGAATGGGAAAAAATACCAGCGTTGTTCAAACAGAACTGGCTGGTATCTCAATCGCCGCAAAAGAGCTAACCAGAAAAGAAATTTCTGGCAAAAACATAATAATCTGCACTGATAGTAGACAAGCCCCACTAACCTTGAATAGACAACGTTTTATCTCAGGGTCAGCACTAGAGTGCCACCAAGATTTAGCTAACGCCTCGGTAGATAATAATATCGTACTAACGTGGGTGAAAGGGCATGACAGGAGCAAAGGTAACCGTATTGCTGACTCTTTGGCCAGGATGGCGTTGGACTGAAAATTTTGGGACTAGGCGACACCCATGGTTTGACGACTTCGACAATTGCGGAACTAGCCAAACGTTACACCCGTACTCAATCCCTTAAGAGATGGGATGAAACTAAATGATGCAGTTTTGCCAGGATTACCCTGGGCGACCCTGAGAAGCTGGATACGAATAAATATTTGGCGATGACCAGGAAGAACCTACGTTTAACAGTGGGATTTCTGACTGGTCACTGTCAAATAAGGAAACACCTCCATATTATGGGGCTAGTGGACATACCTCTATGCAGGAGGTGTGAACAGGAAGATGAAACTGTCAGGCATGTCTTATGTGAATGTCCGGAGCTATCGTCGATAAGAGAGTGTGTGTTTGGTGAGTCTTGGCCTATACCTGCCGACATTAAGGAGATGTCCCCTGGTGACCTAACCTCCTTCCTGGATAAGGCAGGATGGGCCATATTGTGGCGTAAGTGCTGTGGGTCTATACTCATCCTTCCTACTCTACAGATACAGATACAGAAGCTTGTTGTTTTCCAAATCTTACACCTCTACACATTCATGTCGCAAATGTAAGAAAAAGAACGTATAAAGAAATGGTGAGTGAAAAAATCCAAGGAAATTCCTAGGAAATGCCCCATAACAGGGTGTCAAGAAAGCTCAATTTTACAATAAACTTTGCTATTAAGTTGAATAAGAAAAGTCAATGAGACCACAGAGTAATAAAGCAGATTGACAAAAGATCCTTTTATGGTATACTGATGGATGAAAAACAGGACAATGCACAGAAATGGATGATTATGGACCTGTAGTAAACCACCTCAAAAGTCTAGGCTCAATTAGGCCATAATAACATTCAAATAGGTCAAGGAGTGTCTATAAAGACTAAATTAATTGGGAAAGATTAACACAGTTACTGTTTTTTTAGCTTCCTCTTGGGATATATGAAAATGAAAAACATATAAGCTAGCCCGACAGGCAGAGAATATACCACTAATGTCACTGAACCATTTTACAGCATTTTAAAAATAAAAATCTCTGTGATAAAAACTAATTTATGCATAAATAGAATCAAACCATACGAACTAATTAGATTTTAAACCTATTAAATGCAATTAGGTTTATTGGCGAAATAATTTGTTTTTTTTTCGCTTTGGATTCCATAAATATGAAATAAATTTAATTATCGACCATAAAATATATAACTTGATACAATAACAGTTTTACCAACGTAGTAAACAAAATAAATAAAACAGATAAATGTTGGCATAGGTTTATTATAAATTGAATCAAAATACATTCCATATTGAAATTATTGATCCGTAAGCTATAACAGTTTCGGACTGAGGCGTGAAAATATTTCCCATAAAATATCCATGTTGATATCACACTTTGTATTTCATTACCAAAACGGTTAAAAACAAACATGCATTGTTGGTTTATTAAAAAACTGGAAAAACTGGACCTAGTTAGTAGAATAATAGAATTTAGAAAAACATCCTTGGTTCTTTCGAGTTGTTTTTGATTATTTAGAAAGAGACAAGGAGTGTTCAACTGGGTAAATTAGTTGGTGCTATTGTTTTGTGCTTAGCGATATGCTTTCAGAGACAACCAAAGAGACGGTCAAGTACAAGAACGATAAACATTTATCAGGATTGCTTAATCCCATAAGACGTACGTTCGCCAAAAAATCGATCGCACATGACGTCACTGCAGTCCTCGGCCGTATTAAAACAATTTTATGAGAATATTTATTATAAATTATAAGTGTTTAATCTTAAAAATCCAAATAGTGGTACGTTAGTATTACAGAAATCATAAAAATACAGTCTAGTTCCTATTATTTCCATGCATTTATATGGTAAACGTTATAATGAAGGACTGCAGTGACGTCACACAGCTGGCGGACAAATCAGCCCGATTAGGCAATCCTGGTAAATGTTTATCGTTCTTGGGTCAAGTACATGAGCATTTTTGTTCGATTGTCCAATAAAATAGTCCTGCTAGCTCTTTGTTTAGTTCACAAGTTTATGAAATGTCACATCTCTGTCATATTTTTGGAAAGTAAGGGCAGATGGCACTAGGAGCATGGAATTTTTGACACAACGGCAAACCTCAGAACATAAAGTTTGTTTGATATTCTGTGGTAAATGCGACATCTGCCAAAGTATTCAGTCGCCATTATTGTTTTGACGAGTTGTATTAACTATAATTCTAGTTCTAATTTATAAACTGTGTAACAGTGGGTTCTAGAAAAATTATTTTAGACTTTTGTTTGGTGATTAGTTTGTGTGTAACAATAGTTAAAAAACGATGTGTTTTTTTATGCATCCTTTTAGTCTATATCTTGTAATTTCTTTGAAAAGTTAAGAACCACTTCCATATTCCACGTTCGGTATGTTTTCATTGCTCCTGCAACTCACTTTCCGGTTCTGGTGGAGCAATTCATTACTGTAGAACAAAAATTTAACATGTACTTGGGCGTCTCTTGGTTGTCTCTAATGCTTTTCTTATTTCTTATTTTTGCTCGTGACTATTATTAAATTTTAATGAAAGTTAACTAATTACGTATTGTTCAACGCATATAAAACCAGAATAAGAAGTGACAATATAAATAAAATGACAACATATATATAGTATGTTGCTAATGTATGGAATAAATTCATTATTTCCAAAATGATCGAATTTCGAAAAAAATTCAAAAAGAGGTCAATTTTAATTTTTTAATTGTCATCACATGATGTAGATGTAACGAACATTACGTATTTATTTATTTAACTTAACCAAACAGGTTACAAAGCCTAATTACATCTAAGTGACATAAAAATCCGAACACACAGCTTAAATGATTTTATTTTAATAAAATTTGGTAAAATTATTTACTTTACTGAAATAAACAATTGATAAAATTTTCAACCTTATCAGTTAAAGATTCCGGTTTTTATACTGCTTTTTTTTTTAAATACACTAACAATCCAAAAATGAATATATTGTAGCCGTAGTAAAGATCCAAATTTTGAGGGTTTTGGTTCTTGACATTCTTTACGATTGGTTACGATGCCCAAGGGTACGGAGACCTGTACGATTTCGTCAACTTAGTGAGTTTGTTAGGGGTCGTATAGTGAGACTTCGGGAAGCTGGATTTTTTTTCGGGAAATTGCAGTTAGAGTGCAAAGAAGTCTAGACACCGTGGTTAGATGTTGTCAGGCATGGCTTCGAGAAGGCTGTACGCAAAGAGCAAGGGGCTCTGGACGCCCCCGTAGTACAACAGACCGTGAAGATCGCCACCTAAGATTATTGGCCTTAGGGGACCGTTTCTCCACTACCAGGTCCACTGCAAATGAATGGTTTGCAGAACAGGGAAGACCTATTGGCATGCGAAGTGTTTACCGACGAATAAGACGTTTTGGCCTGTTTTCATACCGATCACACTAGGTCCTCCCTTTAACTCCAGAACACCGACGTAATCGCCTTGAGTGGTGCAGAGAACGGTCACTCTTGAAGCAGGAATGGAACCATATTGTCTTTAGTTACGATTTTGTTTAGGCATGCACGGTGGTCAAGCGAGTGTTAGAAGACAACGTGGTGAAAGGAGAAATCCACGGTTTTTTGTTGAAAGGCATGTTCATCAAACTGTTGGAGTGATGATTTAGGGTGCTATAGCTTATGGTTCAAGATCACCCTTAATCTTCATCAGAGGTAACACGAACGCACAGCGTTATATCCAAGAAGTTTTAGAACCCCATCTTTTACCCTATCTTAACACCCTGGCAAATCCAACTTTCCAACAAGATAATGCCCGACCACATGTCGCAAGAGTCACAATAGACTTTCAACATAATGATGTCACATTGCTACCTTGGCCTCCAAGATCTTCCGACTCATCCCCAATTGAGCAATTGTGAGATATGATGGGTAAGAGATTTCTCAATTTTCAACGTCCTCCTCAGACTCCAGAAGAACTTCGAGAGAAGTCTTAAGAATATATACACTGCTCACTGCTTTTAATTTTTTTTTTTATTTACCTATATTAAAATACAGTTTATTTTCTTGACTTCACTTGTAGATATTAAGTAAATCTTTTTGAAGTAAAATACAGTCTCTCACATTTTGTATTAAAATATAAAATTTAAAATCGTCTGCAAATAAAAAAAACATTTAAGATATTTAAGAATCGAGGGCAAATCATTGATTAACATGATAAAAAGAAGAGGGTCCAAATTGGAGCCCTGCGGTACACCCGAATTCGCAGAATATCTGTCTGATACATTACCATTATGTCCGACAACATAAGTTCTATTTTACAAATAATTTTGAATGCGTTCGATGAGATCTACTGATAACCCAAGCCGTGATAATTTTGCCAATAATATGTCATGATCTACACGATCGAAAGCATCAAGTAGCGATTTCCTAGCTTAAGTTTTAGAAACTCGATTGGCAAATATAAATAAGTTGGTATTTACAGATTGGTTTTTCATGAAACCATATTGCTTTTCGACGATATTGTTTTCGATATGCGTTTATAATTTGCTATAAATTATTTGTTCCAATAGTTTGGCTAGGGCACACATTATTGATATTGGTCTATTTTCAATATTACCTTTAAAAATTGATTTATGTATAGGGATTGTGATAGCTGTTTTCCACTGAGAGGGAAATTACTTCATCAGTATTAACGTGGTGACGTAATAGGCAATTTTTTAAATGCAACCTTGCGTCTCAAGACACCTCATTGAAAAGGTCTTCTAATCATTTATCCAACGATGTAATTATTGAATATTTACTTCTACAGGGTTGACCAAAACTGTTTATTTACTGCAATATATTAAACTGTTTAGTAAAAAACAATTAAATTATATTAAAAGTTTAAACTGATGACCTTCAGCAATAATGGAATGAGGCAACTGAGCAGTAAATTCGTCTCTAACGTTTACGAGAACTTCAGGAGTTATTTGTCCAATCTCCGTTCTGATGCATTCCTTTAACTCTTTTATATGATTTAGCCGACTTTGATAAACTTTAAGTATTTCGATAAAAAAAGTCTAAGGGTGTCAAATCTGGCGACCTTGGTGGCCATTCGATCTTCCTCTTCTTCCTATCCTATCTGGAAACACACAGATCTACTGACACACCAATGATATTCAAATACTACACACTTGTAATAAAAAACAAAATATAGATGTTCCTGAAGAACATAAAGAAATCTAAATTCTTTAAACTCGAAATAAAAAGACATCTAGCACATCAACAATTAAAAGTCTTATCTTAGCAATAAACGATGTTTGCAGTTATATCCAGCGTCCAGTCAAATGTGCTATTTATGCAGACGATTTAATTTTGTTTTGTCAAAGTTCTAGTATTTCCTCCATTAATAGCTTACAGCAGCAAATAACTTAAATAAATGGTCCAATGATTGTGGACTAAATTTTTCAACCTCAAAATCCATAGTTATTAAATTTAGCAGGAAAAAAGTTTGCCCAGATGCTCCAAAAATAATATTTAACAATGTCCTACTGCCTGTAGTAACCCACCATAAAATCTTAGGGCTTATATTCGATAATCGATTAAGTTGGAAGCAACATGTTCAGGAAGTCAAAGGAAATTGTTTAGTTCGTCTCAATATCCTAAAAACTTTAGATAATCACCAATGGGGAGCTCGAGAAAAGATATTACTACAAGTATATAGGGCCCTTATTCGCCCAAAATTGGATTATGGTAGTCCCATTTAAATGTCTGCTACAAGTTCGATTTTAAAACATCTCAACACCATTCAAAATGCTGGGCTACGTATTTGTCTTGGAGCTTTTAGATCAAGCCCCTCCAAGAATCTACCCTGCGAAGCAAATGAGCTTCCACTTTATCTAAGCCGAGATGAAATACTTTTAACCTATTCCGCAAGAATATCTGCTAATCAAGAAAACCCTGTTTATTCACTCTTAACCTCTCATCATCTCACTTATAAATCTAAAATCCAACCTCTGCCCCAAATTATTAAACCGAACCTTTCTGATTTTGATCAATCGCTCACCACACCACCATATTGCGGAAACCCCTCCATGGAAAATGATTTTTCCAAATTTTAATACATCCCTGAGCAAGTATCAGAAGAGTAAAACTTCCCATGCATTCTTCAAACAAACTTTTTATGAAATTATCAATTCTCATTTCGAAAGAATTCTATACACTGACTCATCAAAAAATGAATGTGGCGTTGGATGTGCTGTCACTACAACACTAAACACCAATACTTGGTCTAGTCTTAACACTACTTAATCAACAAAAACAATTAAATAAAATTTAACGCCAATATATTAATCTGACTATGGTGGTTTATGGAAACATCGGTCACTGAATTAAAACAGCTGATTTTTAGAATAAGTTTTGCTAAATAGTTTCTCTGTTAAATGTTTCTAGTAAAATTTTCAAGACCTAAGATATCACTAATATTAATACCAACAATTTGAAAACTGCATATCATGATATTTAAATATTTAATTTTGTTTACAATTCCCATCGCTTTTGATGCCTTTATTCTATTTACATATATTTATTTTACGTTGGAATTCATTTTTGAAAAGTTGAAAGCTCAAAAAGTTTTCAGTACAAAAAATGCTTTATATTTCAGTACCAATTAACACTGTCACATTTTTTGAATCGTAGGTTTTAGTTAAAAGCTGAAACTCGAGAACAATAATATTTTAATAGTCAACGTTTGTCATTTCAAACTTTTAAGCGAAGTTCATTTTTATCTGGATAAATCACAAAATATTTATCCAATGTATACATTTTTTACACGCTAAAATATTTCATAAGCGGTCAATTTATTAAAATATTCATAAATAAAAGTATCTGATAGAGTTAATCGTCGAATGAAGTGGTTAAAGGCATGCAGTAGAGATAGAATTTCTATTTTCATTATGATTTATATCGTTTTGCATCCGCTTTTTTTATTTTTTTAAACAAAAAATGATGAAATTCTTTTAAAAAATAAAATATACAGGGTGTCCCATAACTAATGGACAATATAAGAACTGTAGAAAGGGGTGATAAAAATAAGTCGTTTGATACAAACATGCACCAGTAGAATGTTAATAGTAAGCGAGATATGGGGCGTTAAAGTTGACAAAATATTTTTGAAAATTCGTGATATTTAGAAAACAACTGAATGTATTGGTCTCAAAATTGGTACACTATGGTTTTTAATGGTAATAAGCATGATACTGCCTTAATTTATAATAATACTTCTAGATGGCGCTGGTTACACAGTTAAAATTTGATAAATCAGCGGTACTTTTTTTACCCCCTGTATAATTTGCACTTTATTACAAAATAATAAAAACTGCATCATTTTGAAACAAAAAAGGTATACTTGTTCAATTCCCATATTTTAAGTAGTTTTCAAGATATTGCTATTTTAATATTGCATTGCATATCATTACACTGCAACTTAATTACTAGAATATTTTAAAGAGGGCTGTGACTATTAAAAGAACTGTCATTAATTTACTAGTTAAAAGCGAAAAGTTGTCATTACTGTGTTTTTAACTTCTGAACTAACAATAAGTCTTTCATTAAAAATGCCTAGAGGCAATGAATTTACAAATAATGAACTAAGGGATATGATTTGTGTTTATGCACAAGTAAATTATAATGCATGTGCTGCAGTTAGACGATATGTGCAGTTATATCCAAACCGAATTGTACCCAGTCGTAAAAAATGTCAAAGATTGTACTCCAATTTAGGTGAAAGCGGCTCTTTTCATAAGAAAAATTCTGGTGGTCGACCTAAAATAATTACAGCTGATATGGAAGATGAAATTTTAACAAGAATTATAGAAAATCCTGAATTGAGTACTCGGCGCTTGCAGGCAGCTACTGGTGTAAGTAAATCAAGTGTGTCAAGAATTTTACATACAGAAAAATTGTACCCATATCATATCACGCCTGAACAAAATTTATTACCCACTGACTTTCTAAGGAGACTACAATTTTGTCAATCAATGATCGGTAAGATCAATCAAGATCCAATACTTTTAAAAAAGGTACTGTTTACGGACTAGGCTACATTCACACGCAGAGGAGTATTTAATTGGAGAAATAACCACTATTACGATTTTGCTAATCCTCATCAATATAAAAGAAACTCATTTTCAGCATGAGTTTTCAATCAACATCTGGTATGGAATCATTGGCGATCATTTCATTGGTCCATTTGAACTCCCTAACAGATTAAATGCGGTAATTTATTTAGAATTTTTGCAAAATGATTTAGGCATTTTACTTGATGAAGTTCCTTTAATTGTAAGGCAGGATATATGTGGTTTATGCAGGACGGTGCTCCCCACATTATCCACTTATAGTCCGGGAGCATTTAAATAACAATTTTCCGCATAGTTGGATTGGACGGGGCAGTGAGTTTCCTTGGCCGCCTCGTTCCCCAGAATTTAATCCTTTGGACTTTTATGTATGGGGATATCTAAAATCGTTAGTCTACAATAGTGAAACTCATAACCAAAACGAACTATTAGCAAAAATTCATGAAGTCGCAAATACTTTAAAAAATGGCAAGGCGATGTTTTTTAAAGTAAGACAACATTTACAAAAAAGTTTACGAAAACGTATTGAAGTAAACGGTGGTCACTTTCAACATTTAATAAAATAAATGTAATTATTGTTTTTTTTTCTTTTCTTTTTCTAATTAAATTGTATTCTTTGAACAACCAATGTTTTATTTAGGTAATAATTTTTAAATGCCGGCGTGGCAAGTAGTATTAAAATAGCAATATCTTGAAAACGACTTAAAATATGGGAATTGAACAAGTATACCTTTTTTGTTTCAAAATGATGCAGTTTTTATTATTTTGTAATAAAATGCACATTATACAGGGGGTAAAAAAAGTACCGCTGATTTATCAAATTTTAACTGTGTAACCAGCGCCATCTAGAAGTATTATTATAAATTAAGGCAGTATCATGCTTATTACCATTAAAAACCATAGTGTACCAATTTTGAGACCAATACATTCAGTTGTTTTCTAAATATCACGAATTTTCAAAAATATTTTGTCAACTTTAACGCCCCATATCTCGCTTACTATTAACATTTTACTAGTGCATGTTTGTATCAAACGACTTATTTTTATCACCCCTTTCTACAGTTCTTATATTGTCCATTAGTTATGGGACACCCTGTATATATATATATATATATATATATATTGTAACGTAATCAAATGGTCTTATTGGAAAATTAAAATATTTAACAAGAGAATCTTATTAATTAATTAGAGGGAAGGTAGTTTATTTAAATTTAAACAGATAAAGGAATGTAATAAAATTTAAATTATATTTCCATAAATTAAAATTGTCAACAAATCACCTGTTACATAATATAAGATTTAATAATATAAGATTTACCATACAGACGAGTAGGTTGATGGTTTCTATGTATTATCTAAATATGTATTCATGATGCCTATAACAAATTATTCAAAATTAGTACTTATAAAGCTTTCACTGAAATTTTGCTTACATCTAATTATATAATCTGAAAAATAAAAAGATAAACAAATAATGGGGTTATGAATTAAATGACAGTGACATCAATTGTCGCCTGATATAGGGTAGCTTCTAAAGAGATGTTTTGATATGTCAACTATGACAGAAGAAAAAGGTTAACGTAATGGACATGAATTAAATAATAAAAGATGTGATACAAACAAATTCCAATTTAGAAATATAAGATGTAATGTTTCCTATTCTCAAAACAAAGCTTTATTAGATATTATTAAATTTATTTATAAAAAACCATAAGGTTAATTTGATTGGACAATGAATGATATAAGCATAATTAGAGATATAGAGGGCGAATTTGAAGATAAAAAAAAAAAAAAGGAAAATCGGGGTAGTTATTGATTTTAAAAAAGGGAATTAGTAATTTTTTGGTTTTGGAAGGAATAAAAGGTTTTTTTGTTAAGAAAAGTTATTAGAAACAGATTAATCAAAATCATATATAAAATTTTGTTAAAAATTGTAATTAGATAGTAAAATAGTGATTTGTGACCAGTGTTACCTTTTAAAAGTTCCCAAAGTAAAAGGTGGATCCTGAGTGATCTTCGTAACATCTTGAACCGGATTCCACGCGGGAGGAAAGCAGGAGACCCACACGAACAGTCAACCACAGTCTACAAAACAATATAAAGGTATTCATATTGTTTTAAAACATCGAGGCAGTATCAAACGCTATTAGGAGAAGTAATAAAAAGGTATTTAATGAATTCTTGTTAAATAAACTTACCAGTGTGTGAGAAACTAAATTTTCAATAACGCTTAGTGATCTATCGTCCATTTTTTTTGTAACTGTAATTATAGAAAGGACTACCAACTGTAAAAATTAAAAAGAACTCACACATAATTGTTATGTGAGTTGCATAATTAATTGTAATAGTATTAGTTTCATTAGCGTGAATGTGTGATGTATGAAAGAACATTTAAACGATCATGAATTTGTATTTGTATAATGAAATGTGTTAATTTTTTTGAAACATTTATGTAATAAAACATTACATTGAATTTGGTTGATCTGTTTTGCATTTAACAGTAAATTTAATTAAAAACTTCCATTTTTTTTAACATAATAATAATAATAGAATAAATCAACAATTGATATAGGGCGTTCAAGTAACTACAATAGTAAATAATAATAAATTATAATACCTAGAGCCTGTGAACCCACAGAACCCTGAGAAGGAAAGTTTTTATTTGTTTTAGTAAATAAAAGGTTATGTTAGTGTCTGTAAAAAAATCAATTATTCATGTAAAATCAAATTCATTATAACATAATAAAAAAAATCATACATACACAGACAAACATAACAATATATATAGTTTATAAATACAGTTATTGTGTTAATTCTTTTTAACCAATAGTTTATCGATTCCAATTTGGTGAAACCTGGATTATGACTGATATAAAAAGAAGCAAAAAGTACAGGCCCTTGAATTATTTGAAAAATATCGTAGCAGTGAAAGGCAAGGATTAAAAAAAGGTGAAATTTGAACTTGGAATACAATCTATTACAGATTTTATAGAGAGAAGGTAATTAATTTGGTGGGTCAATTACAAAGAATCAATAATTCTAAAATAAGTAGTAGGTAAAATCCATGAAAAAAGGAATTAACATGTATTCAAGCGACTATATTAACGAATAAAAAAGAAGGCTGGAATAAAAATAAACATGTTCTACATTAATAATGGTAGTAGGATCTTAATTATAAATATTTAAATAATGTGGTAAATTATAAAGTGTAAGTAGTAATAAAATATAAAAACATCGTGTGTCTAACCTCCACCGTGGTTAAATAAACCCAACAATTTTGCTACTTTATTAAATCAATAGTTCACTAAAACATTACAGAAATAAGCTTTTGATATGTGGTTGTTCACTAAAATTATATCGTCCCTCCACAAGTTTAGTTACTAGATTTCGAAATTTGTGACTGTTGTATAAACTACATGTAGTAAAACAACAACAACTAAAGCGATAAATTTTGATCCGATATAATGGGGCTCTCCCCGAACTCTATACCTACTACCCATCATCTAATTTCTAACGGCGAAATAAATAATGAAAAAGCGCAAACCTGCTAGCAGATAAACACCTTGACTTTTTTGGTATAAAGTTTTCTTTGTTTTATTTAATAAATAATGTACTACCATGAAATTTTCAGTAACGAACCGGGTTTAAACATATTAAACCACCATTTCAATAAAAGCTTTTTTTGTCAGCTTCTCTTCCGCATTGACAAAAGGGTAGAATCCTCCCGTTGTGAGCCAACTTGCTCTGAGGCGTCAACGAACGTAAAAAAATCCGTTGTAAAAAATTATAATGAAACCAAAACGAATTAACAACTGCAAACACGAGTAATGAAATGATACAAAAAAAATTAGAGAAATATTCAAATTTTTTGGTTTTGGCATCCAACGACTTTGACTTACATATTAAATTAATTAGTTGAATACTCATGTATACAGGGTATTTTAAGAAAGGAAATAAGTTTTTGTAACACCATTCTTTAAAAAAATATTTACACATGCTGGCAATATTGTAATAAAATTTTATACGAATATATTTGGAGGCTAATAGATCCATTTTGTTTCGTTATCTGACTCTTATTTTTTTCTCGTTGACCCCCTTCTCTATACACACCGTAACCTTGTGTCCTTTAGCACCACACCCAAAATATCCCTACCCTCCATAAATGTTACCCTATTTCACCCCAATTTCATCTCCCTTTTCCCAGTAAAACTTCCGCCTTTTTCCATTCCGCAGTCACCACCGCCATCTTGATCCCATTCCTCTCCCTTACCACCTTAATTACCTTAGTAGCTTTCTCAGTTAATTTCTCTATCCTTCTTTATCCTTATCTCTTCATCGTCTACCCACGGGACTATCCCTATCCGCTTTCTTCCTCCACCGCCCTTGCTCCTGTAACCCTTTTTACCTCGCCCAGCATTCCCCCAATCTCAACTCTGAGACTATCGACCCACTCCCCCTTTATCTCCCCTAACCCTTAAACTTTTCAATCCCCTCCTGATTCAGTCAACAACCTCCTCATTTCCTTCTTCCCTTGCCCCTTTCTTTTCTGTATATATTGTCACCCTCATCCCTCTTTTACCCATGCCACCATCTTCCTTAATACTTCCATCCTCATATGTTCAAGCCTGTGCAGGCCAATACTATCAATGTCTCCAAACATCCGCCTCAGCAAATTAAAAACTTTCCTTTCATCCCTACCATCCCCCCATTCAGCAGATTCGCTCTTTCTCCTTCGTTTTTTACATTGCAAAACATAATGACGGAAAACCATATCGTTGGGAAGGTTGGAAGACTCGTCCAGCTTGCGTTGATTGAGTAGGCTGTTTTTTCTAATCCTTCTAAACCAATTTTTTTCTTTATCTTTTCTTTCTTCGTAGATTCTTCCTCACCATCTAACTAATCTCCAATGGATACAGTCTTTGAAACGATCTTAGTAATTCCCCAATTGTTAATTTTTTTTTAGCAACTCTACTTATATTGTCTCTTCCAGGATATATCTCGAGGATTCGACCAATGGGCCAGGTTATTCTTTTAGAATTATCAGCTCCTACTAACACGATACCTCCAACTTTCAAACTCCCAGCTCTTCTTCTGCCATGGTGTACCTAATTTGCAAATTATGCTTTCCTAAAGCGACAATGAAGATCTCTTATTTTTTTTTGTTTAAATTTGTGCAACAAATCTGGTATATCCGAACTTATTGTTGTAAAAACTTTGCGGGAATAAAAAAAATTATCTCTTTCGGATCGTCAGAAATATACGTGAGGGGCCTTGAGTTTATTACTGCTTCGTAGTCACACAATAATGTAATTAGCTCCTCGTAATCCAAATTCTTTCTACCTAAATTTCTTGGCAAGAGCTCTATCCTCTCCCACGATCCACCCCACCACGCAGCTGTATGTGGATTGAAACTCCATGTGATTTATTGAATTGTGGAGTATTTCGATATTTCTTCCCAGTTTAATAATTTCATTTGATTATGTGTCCCAAAATAGTTAGGCACATTGTCTGAATAAATAATAGAAATCCTTCCCCTTCTGGTATAGTACGTTTGAAAAAAGGCAGAGTAAATTCTCAGAAAAAAAACTAATTTGTTATGTATATTTTAGTACGTGTGCTTTTGTTACAACGTCAATATTTTAGCTTATTCTACATTGGGTTCTACTATTCAGATAGAAAATTTGCCATATCATACGGACTATCGTAAAATTTAGTTATCTGCTATTGTTATAACAATAGGCTAGGGATTATTCAGCTGGTCATAGGCGTACTTTAAGGGAATTACATTATTTGTTTCGGTTTATTAGATATTTATAAATAAACCATATCTAGTCATTCATTAATATCAGAATATTTTTGTTCAGTCGATTATAAGCGAGTGAAGAGATCTGACACAGTTGTTTCTTGAAAGAGTGAATAGAATATGGAATTTAAAAAAATAACGTGTGAAGTTAGAAGTTGTGCACGCTTATGTATTTCGAGATTTCGGAGATTAGTATTCTAAGAATTTACTCAGCCTTATTTTTCAAACGTACTGTAATGAACCTTCTTAAAGCTTCAATGATTTTTTCTTATCGGTTCAAAGTGACACACTCGATATACTGCACAAGTTATTCATGATCCAGGATTTATCAGGATTTTTACTACTGGTACAGGAAACATTACTACTGATGAAATGGTAGATATGATATGGATTTTGGGGGAATGCAATACAAATTCATCACTATGAGCTAGAATTTAACAACATCTCTTTTATGCACTGCTATCAACTCGACCTCACATGAACGCCTGTTTAACTATGTGAGGCGCTCAACTTATGAATCGTCAGTTCCTACATGAGTAGCTTCTCCAGGACCAGTGCTATTAAAGAAATTCGTCCGTATGAATATAAATACGAACCTTTAGTTGATGAAGTCCAACTTCTAGAAGCAAACTCGGATTACGCCCATATCCGAATGAAAAATGGAGAAGAAAAGACAGTTTCCACTCGGCATTTAGCTCCTCATTAATAATAATTAAATTGGAGACATATTATCATTGCATTACCATGAAAATTCTAATAATCAAAATCAAGACCATCTAAATCAAGAGCTTCAAAATCAAGACAAACCGGATCGAGACCAAAGCATTGAAGAAAATTTAGACCAAAGCTGTCAAGAAAGCCAAGGCTAAATCGTGCAAGAAAATCGAGACCATATAATTCAAGTCAACTTAAACCAAAACAATCAAGGACAATCAAAGTTAGGACACGAAAGTGTCCTCAATATTTAGAAGACTACCTCGATAAATAAAAAGGCGGGAACATTGACGTCATATTACTCTCTCTTAGTTACGTTTATAACATTATCATGTAACATGTCTATCGCCATGCTACCTTTCCTTAGTTTATCGTCAAAACCCTAAAATCAACCCCGATCCACTGTACATTAGGCACAACCTTATCATCGTTACCAAACTCACCCTTACAATAGAACGCACCCGAAACAGAACCCTTACCAACACGAACGCAACCGTCCAACCGGAAACGATTGTCAACACCCTCATAAATTAAGACACAAGTCCTGTTTCTTTTTTCTTTCGACGAAACCCTTAGTGGCAAGTTATCTGTAGAATTTAGACAATCCATTTCTCTGGTTGTATCACAGAAAATACAGCCCGCTAGTAGGGAGAGATATACTCGCTAGCAGGGAAAAATATAGTCTCTAGTAGAGAGCAATATACCCATTATAGTAGCAGTCCCTTTTTATGAAGAAATCTACCCATTATAGTAGCAGTTCCTTTTGATGAAGAAGCAATCACCACCAGCCAACACCCCAAGTTTTTGTGTATTTTCTGTTGTTTATTCGTAACGTTTAAAAGATAGTGGCGCCCTTAACCCTTATATACCACCAATCCTTTCTATAGTAAGCATTAACTTGGAGACGATCCACTCCTTGAGAGAGTCTCGGGATCTCTTTTGGGACTAGTATAGTTACAAATTGGCTTCCTGCCTTTTTGGAAACTAATAATGTTACAATCAGTTGTTATATTTAGTTGACAATCATTTATGTCATTTTTTTTTAGAATAAAGCCTTGTGTTAAAAGGTAATTCTTCGTATTTATTACAGGCGGCAACTCAGACAAGATACATTAGAAGAACTGTGATATTTTGACAGGTGAAAACAATAATAAATATTAAACTCTATCGGTACTTAGTTAGATACTTTAGTAAAACATAAATTCCATTCCTTATAATATTTCCATACCTTACGTTGGGTCGTGTATCTCAAAAATTATAAATTTTCCAACAAAAAAGAATATTCCATTATTTATTTGCTCCAGCAAATATTTCTGCTTTATGTGTGGCAAAACACACTTTCCAACATCTCGTAAGATCAAGTAAACTACTAAATCTTTATTTCAATCTACTTTTTCGACACATAAACACTTCAAATCTTGTATAAGATCGCTATTTCTCACAGCGGCTTGACAAATGTCCGTTAAGCTACGTCAATCTTGTACTTCAGTCCCTTTTAATGTGTCCCAAGCCACTAATAATAGACGAAAGGACATTCGGTCACTCCCCAAACAGTCAAACTTTGGCGAGTTCACTTACTTCACTCCGGGGTTTTTGCTTTTGAGAAGTGGAATAGGAGCTGCATAAAATTAAAAATGATCAGTCCACCTTTTTTAAGTAAAAATGTTTTGTATATTTGAAGTAATATTTGGGAGTAATGCAATATTTTAAACCATTAGCTAAAATTCATTAAAAAAATAGTGTCGGGCATGGTTTACAAACCGAGGAACAAAATGTACTGGTACGGGTTAAATTCTTCTTCTTTTAATGAAATTTATTGTAACATTAAACAATGAAATTTCTTAACAAAACTTCTACTTTTATTAAAAAAATTAGCTATTTTAACTAAATGATGGCTGTTTTGATAGACTATCATTATCAGATCGACATATTAAAACTGTTCATTCCATATATTAACGTATTAAATGCATTTTGCAGAATTTGACTGCTTATAGATGAAAAAATTCTAGAACAGAAAAATTAATTAATGTAAAACACATTATACATAACTAAATAACAGCTTTTAAAAGGAAAAAAAATATTTTTTTATATTTTTTCTACTACCAATACGAACCGATATACAGTTTTTTACTTCAATTTGATAATATTGCACTATTTTCTGGTGTTCATATTATACTAATAACTGTGCCAGTTCTAGAAGAAAATGTTTGCGTTTTTTTTGGCAGTGAAATTATTTTCAGAATAAATAATAAGGCTGTTTAGCCCTTCAACGTTTATCATACTGTACAATATAATGGGGCAAAGTTATATTGAGCACAATAATGGTCCACCACATCTACTTCACATTTTGTAGTATTATGCCATTCAATAATTTTTGGCTTACCACTAACTGGGTCTTTATCGTAATCTTTGTGAAGAGAAGAAGTGCAACTTGAGTAGAGGTGACGGATTGACAGTTCGAAAATTGCACTACTGAACGCAAAGTTGAGCAAGACAAGTGTACACAACAATATTTTAAACAGATACCCTTAACATATTTCAAATAAAAGTTATCAGGACTGGTACATCGGACTCTGAATTTGGGCGCGTCTGCTGCAGGATTAAAAAACATAATCAGACCTTTCTAAAAAAGTCTGCGGCATAAAAAGTTAGTTTTTCAAAGAAATCTAAATTCTTTTAACTCGAAATAAAAAGACATCTAGTAGATCAACAAAGTTGTTAACGAATAAATATATCTTGGAAGTTCTCCACTCTTATTCTGTTTACTTTTATTGAGTCTTTAATTTTTGTACATAGATAAGACATAAATGTCTATGGTTTTCTGTATCATTGCACAGTTATACCGATCTTAGAGGGAAATACATCCAGGATAATCCCTTAGGCTTAAGGGCTTTAATATGTCAATCTGACGATGCCAGATTTTAGCGAAACAGCTTTCATTAATTCAAAAAACAATTTTTTTTAATATCTTAGTAAGATGGACACAAAGTAAAGGTTAATACATATAATATTGCTTTTATTATATAGAAAAAAATATATTTGTTCATTTAATAAAATCTGGAAAAAGTTATTCTGACAAAATTGCCATAATAACCAGGAAAATAATACCATATTGATCTATGTTAGCCCGCTTATGCTATTTTTTTTCGGTAAATATAAATTAAGGTAGGGTAGAAATTGACAAAATGACAAAAACAATCGAACTAATAGAAACTGAATGATGATTTGAACGAGCAATAAATTCCAAACGTATCCATACAGTTCATAAATTGTATCTCAAAAGAAGTGGAAAAGTTAAATAGGCAAAAAAAGTTCACTAAAGCAAAAGAAACTTTCGAGTTTATTCACAACATTTTTCATTGTTTCTAGAGGAGGGGATCTCTTCAGAATAATGAAATGCTCAACAACAATTGAAGTGAACCGCAAAAGTTTGTCCTAAAAATATTCCTTTACAACTTTTGATAATCTCTCGTGTTTGTGAAGTCGGCAGGTAGAAGGAATTCTCGTTTTCGTGGAAAATGGAAAAAGTATAAATTGTAAAATTCATAACTCTGTATATTATAGCGTGACGGTAAAGGAATAAAATTGTTTTATGGTTTGTTTTCGAGTGCTATAAAATATTTGATGAACAAAACGTAGAACGTATGATTTTTTATTGCACGGAAATTTGTTCTTAGGCTATTGAATATTATTATTATTACATATAAAGGAGCAAAATGACGGTTACCATTAAGATAAGCGGATATATTTATGTATCAGAGAAAATTCTGTTCGAATTAATACTTTTATCATTTTAAGAAGATAATAAAGTTAAGTTTCAATCCATGGCATTGGGATGGGCCAGACAATAAAGCTACTATTTTGAAACAGCTCTTAGTCTAAAATTGTTATAGAAAACCGTTATACCGTTGGAGAGGCCAAACCAGAGCTGGTCACTCGTGTGGTACACTGATGGGATTAAGGTGACCGAATTTTCCTTTATTCAATATCCTTGGTAACACCTCAACTATCTTTCAGGGGGAGAAACACTGAAAATATAAACAATTCCATAAGAAAATGACGTGCCAGGTCACAACTTTTCCTTGGTTCGGATTCCTTTTGTGGTCTCACAAAAAGCAACAGCAAAAAAGAGGGAACAGTATCACCTTCGATCTTACTGCATTAATAAGCCAGGTTTGAGGCAAATTAAATTTTTTTTAGATATATCACAAGAACCAAAGCATATTTTAAATTCTTAACCTTATTATACTCTTTATTTACCTGTTAGTCTTGAATCTGAGCTAATGGCTCTTTCCAGTTTTCTTCTATTTTGCGAACAGTCCCTTTTACTCGGCCTGGATCTGGAACTGATATCAGAAGCGTTAGAGCTTCTGCGTTTTGTCGAAGAAGACCGGCAGTGCGTAGGTAATCTCCTTAGAAAACCAAATTTATAAAAAAAACCATTGTAAATATGGACGATTATTTACCCTTTTTCGAAGTAGATATCTTTCAAATTGTCAGCTGGCAATTATTTATCCGAACAAGAATGATAACTTCTTCTAACGCATGATTCATTTCTTCGTCTACTCTTCTTTGTCTTTTCAATGGGTTTCTTCGCTTGGATCTCTGACTACCACAAGGATTTAAAGCATCATTACTTAACCTATAAACCAAGTTTTGAAATTGTTAGTTGCACAAGCTTGTAGCTTAGTAGTTTAAAAATCGTTATCGGTTAGATAGAAAGACGTGAGAAAAACAGAAAGACAGAAAGACGTGAGAAAAACATAAAAACAGAAAGGGAGGCAGTTAATTTGGGTGCATTTCTTACATCTGAAACGATACGGAACATTAATAATGAAATTAGGTGATAAATTTGATTAGTAAGAACAATAAATAACTGAACGGTTAAACTAAACTTCCACTATTTATTCGAAAAATTCGCTTTAAAATTCAATTACAGCTGTTTCGCTAATAACTAGCATCGTAAGGTTGACATATTGAAATTGCATTTTGTTTGTTTGTAACTAGGTACTTGATGTTGATAAGTAGTTAAGGCTAGACCAAGTAAGGAAGTAATAGGACATAACAATATTAAAGCCTAGATGTTATTAGCCCTAAGGGATTATCCTGGATGTGTTTCCCTCTAAGATCAGTATTGTAACATGTTCATTGACATGTTCCGAGCGTAAAATTAATTTAATCACACGTATAATTAAACCCTGCACTTAATCATAAATGATAAACATTTTTCACTATTCCACGACTTCAAACCATTAAAAAATACCTTTCGGACGACCAATAGACACAACCGTTTTTGAACGTTGAGAACCCGTTAAAAACTAACCAATCAGAACGCTCGAATTCCTCCCCTAACGAAAATGAACCGTTAATATAATTGTAACGCAGAGAGAACTATTCCCTTTAGCATTCTGCCTTCAAAGAATGAACATCATTTTGCGTATTAACGAATTCTTACCTTAGCCGTTATTTATACGGCCCCAAGTTACCGTCCAATGTAACCCCAAGTTATCGTCAAATGTAACTCCAGATTACCTCAAAAATAATTCCAAGTTACCGTTGAAACTATCGCAAACTATTAGCTCCAAGTTACCGTTGAAACTATCGCAAACTATTAACTCCAAGTTACCGTTGAAACTATCGCAAATTATTAGCAAGTTACCGATAAAGCACCGATCCAGCTGACTACACCTGAAGTTCTAACTCTCCGGAGAAGTCCCCCAGGTCTGCCTTCCTGTAGAAATCTTCAACATCTGTAACCAACCGAAGCCGTACACATACCGCTGTGGGAGAAATCCGAAACCCTAAGCTAAGTACCTAACCTTTTGTCGCAAAATAAATTTGAATTTCTTACTTGAGCGTTTGTTTTAAACCCACAGATTTGCTGTGTGTGGTTGCCTATCGGTATCAGTATTTTAGTTTTTTATTGTTGTGTTAAAGTAGTCAAAATATTTTTAATATTCATTTTTTCTTTCTAGTTAAACTTTAAAGTAAATAAGGTGTTCTGCTTTACACCTAGTTATTAAATTTTGTCGAATTTAAAGCAGTGGCGCCCTCACCCATCAATCATATCCTATATGCAGAGTGTCGCTAAGCTGGAGCGTACCCACTCCTGAGTTAAAAGGTCTCATAAGCCGGGACAGCTCTCAAGGGAGTAATTAGTGTTACAAATTGGCTTCCTGCCTTTTTGGGACATATATTGCTACAAATTGGCGCCCTGCCTTTTTGGAGGAATATGGTCACAAATCGGCTTCCTGCCTTTTTGGGACCAATTTTGGTTACAGTATAACTGTGCAATGATATAGAAAAATCAGGAAAAAACTATATCATGCTGATCTTTACAATAACTTAATATATTTATGTTACAATAATGTCTAGTGGAGAACTTCCAAGATTTATTTGTTCATTAACTACTTTAAACTGTTGATCTGCTAGATGTCTTTTAATTTCAAGTTCTTCTAGAAAATCTAAATTTTGTTTTTGATCACAAATGTGTTGGTTTGTCATTTGTGGATTTGTGGATTGATGTGAGGTTCCATCTGCCCACATCTGTTTTATTTTTTTATCCTGAGGGTTTCTTGAATATCAACATTACAATTTAGAGACCGGAAAAGTGACAAGTTGGACTAAGTTAAAAAACCTTTAGAAACGAGTAAAAACAGAAATAAACAAATTGCAATCATCTAAATTTTACATATTGTTCGTAGTTTTCTTTTGAATGTCTCTGCAAAAAAAAGTAAAAAGATTTTATTCATAAATAGTCAAAATATTAAGGAAACGCTAAAAGGGTACACCTAAAAAACAGCCTTAACAATAGATTTTTTCTACTCACCTACTGTTTCTTTAAAATACTGTCAACTATTTTGCTTCTCAAGGAATTTCGGTTAATCTTCTACGGAATCTATGGCACGTATCTTTGGCAATGAGGCAGCCACTGCGGAGCTAGGAACGTACCTATTTCTTAAAGATTTGTTTTAAAAACTACATTATAAGTATATAATTTTTTGTAGTATCTAGATACTGTCCTGTGGTCGTAGAGAAACTATAGTCTCCTACTTTAGTATAATATCAATAAATCTGCGCTCGTTGAAAAATTTACTATCTCAGCACAGAAATATCATATGTCATAATTCAATTATTGTGAGTGTAGATATAGTCTAAATTTATAATAATTATTTCCACCCTAATAAATATATCAAACATCTTTGGTGAATATTTTGTCTTCTTTGTTACTTTAACCATAGCCTTACTCACTTCTTAAGCCAATTCACTAACCTTAAATATTCAAAGATTCAATTTATTTTTATCAAATTAAATGAACCGCTAAGAAAAATTTATCTTATTCTGGTTGGAGGTATTGTGTTTGTAATTTCCCGAAGGCGTAGAGATAATTTAAAATAATACACAAATTTTTCGCTTGGTATTTATCATAAATTTATTCTCCGGATGAAAATTTGTAATCCACACTGTGGATTTTTACTCATCTGAAAAGAAAATAATTTTAAAGAGATCTTTGATAAAAGAAAAGCATTTTGAGGTATTTTTGTTCGGGTTTCTCTTTATTGTTCAATTAAAATGACAGTTGAAAAGGTCCTTTTAATCTATATTAAACGTATTTTTTAAACAAGGACAAATTAATGAATAAAAAGAATACACCTGAGGAAGATACAGGATGTCCCATATATCGACCTTCACCTAGAAATTTATGGGGAACGGATAATACTAGATGGATGAAATTTGGTATACAGGGGTTTGCGATACTTCTGAATTCAACTAAAATATTTTTAAAATTATAGCACTTCCGGTTATACCGGAAATTGACGCCAAGCATTTTTTTCTTTTTTTGGTTAGACGATTTAATTTAAGGGCCATTTTATGTAAGGTACCAGGTACCTAAAATTTACAGATTTAGAGAAATTTAAATTTTCTAACCAAATAAAAGAAAAAAAATGTAGTGTTTCATTTAAAATAGTGAAGTTGGTGTCAATTTCCGGTATAACCGAAATAGTCCGGTCAATTTAGATCTGAATACAGTAAGGAAATAACAAAAATTCCAACAGAGCTGATTTTTGATAAATACCTTTATTTTACTATAAAAATGAAAAATTAAAAAGTCCCCATCTGTCCTATATGTGCTTCAGAAGTTATTCGGGGTCAAAGGTCAAAATTTTAGGTTTTTTGAGTTTTTCTCAAAAACCGTAAGTTTTTTTGAAAAAATACTTTTGACCAAATTTGTAGATCTCAAAATTTTCTACAAAAATGGTTCTTATAATTTTTTCTATAAGTATTACCGTTCCTCAGATATCACGATTCTAAGAGTCACGTTATATATAATGTGCACACATCAGCCACGGATACACACATTCAGGTACTTAAGCAAGCAAAAATTCCTGTTTGTGTCTTTTTTTTGTATATGCTATACATTCTATTCAGAAAATATATATTTAAAGGAGTGTCAGTCCCTTAGAAAATCCCCTCTACCCGTAACCGGTTGCGATACTACATCAGCAATGTACAGAAGGGGCAAAAATTCAATTTTAAAATTATTTGAAAAAAAAGATTTAATTGACTGTGCGAAAGTGTTTACGGACATTGATTTTCCACCTCAGGCAAGGGATTCGATTTCTTCTTGCAGTTTATGGAGCTCCAATGAAAATCAATTGTATTGATAAGTACAGATATTTAACATTTGTCAAAAATACCCGAAACAAGAAGCAACTGCAGCTACCTTGTCTTCCTCCAACATCGGCATCTGCTATTCAGCACTTGTATCGGGTATATTATCAAGTACAGACATGGCAAGGTAATCAACTTAACCTTGAAGACTGGGGTTGCAAATTAGTAAATAATACTCTGGAACCAATTACAACTTTGCTTCCCCCTGCACCTGAAAAATTCCTTAATTCAATTTTTAGCAATTGCAAGAAAGGTTGTAGTGCCAAATGTGGCTGTAAATAATGTAGGACTACAGTGTTCACCTGTGTGTACCAATTGCCGAGGTCAGTCTTGTTCAAATGTTGAGTTAAGTACAACAGAGGATGATTCATGTGATGCTGATGAAGAGACTACTGATACATCATTATTTGAACAATTTATGAACACTCAGCAAGGAGAAAAAGAGGAAGAAGAAGAAATCGCAGAAGACATGATTGTTAAAGTTACTTATAACGAGTATGAATCAGATTAAAGTATCAAAAGAAATCAAACTAACAATTACACTCCATAAACATTATCAACCCGAATAATCTACATGCACTGAAATAAGTATTGTGACAAAAAATTACGTAATAGCGATTCCTGGACGATACTAGTTTTCAGCTGTCACTGAGTTTTAAAAAAGCAATTTTTTGAATAAATAAAGGAAGTTTTGTTTAAAAACTTAATGTAATTTTTTAAACAAACAGCCTGGATTTTTAATAATACCAGTGAGCTAAATGAACATAATCAACGTTTCATTCTTACATATTTGCAGTTAACATCAAACATTATGTATGCATATAATAAAAACCCAAATTGCACATCCTGAATAGAGGAAACTAACTAGATATTAGTGAGTATGTTTCAGAATTAATATTACATACAAATTTCGATATAATGAAGATGCTAGAAAGCATCTTCGTAGCATACATTAAAATTATCATTAATATTCAAGTAATGCAAGCTGTAAGTAAACTTATTAACGAAGTTCTTAAAGCCAAAGAATATTTTAAGCGCTAAAATTACTGTTAAACAAATAAGATCAAAAATTAGGCTGTAGTTCTTATTCTTTATTATTACTTTTCAGTAAACGAATGTTAATACAATAAAACCTGTCAATAACGGCCACTAAAAATGTAAGAACTATTGGCCGTTATATAAAGGTGGCCGCTATTGTCAGGTTTTGCAGTCGACAAAAAAAAATATTTGGATTTTTATTTTATTATATTTTATTTTATCAATTAAAGCAGATATAATTATTTACATAAACGGAAAACTATTAAAACTACTTTAATATATGTACTACATAATACAAAATATAAAACTACATACATACTATACTAAAAAAACAGATGTTAAGCTTTTTTTAAAGTAGGTGTCAATTTTTGTTTGTTTTACATTTTTTAGCTTTGATTTAAGAACCTCAGCTTCACATTTAAGTAAAATTCGAGACACATCCATAAATAGTTTACCATTATTTTTGCACAATAAATAATTTTCTACGTCCCTCAATTTTTTACACACTTCGCTCATATTAGAGTTTCACATTCTTCCACATCACTATTGTCCGAATTGTCTTTTTCATCATTATCGCACAGTTCTTCAATAATGTCCTTAATACTGAAGTCTGTAGGTATATCATCGTCAAAGGAAGCAAATGCATCAAAATCTAGAATTTCGTTACGAACTGTAGAGAAAAGATGGACAAGGGGTATATTATCCTTATCATCAAAATGTGGATCTTCTTGGATAATATCGGAGAAGCCGGCGTTAGAAAAATCTTTCTTAACTGTAGCAGGAAAAACTTTTTCCAAGCACCTGTAACCCAGATAAGTGCATTGGATAAATCACATCCACTGTCAATAAACGCTAGAAGTCTTCTAATGAAAAAATTTCGGTAAATCAATTTTAAATTCTGAATTATTCCTTGATCTAAGGTCTGGCAATGTAATGTGGTGTTGGGTGGCAGGAAGATTATTTTAACATTTTCTAATGGAAATTTAGGATGTGACGTGGCATTATCCAGGCACTTTTCTATTCTGTTTTTTTATTCTATTGGCACATTTATGCAGCCATCTTGTCATCATTTCTGTTGTCATCCAATCCTTTTTGCTAGAAACCCATTCTAAGGGTAATTTTTCAAGATGGCTACCCTTAAAACAGCGGAGATTTTTACTTTTTTCAAGTACTAATGGATCTTCTTTCTCCTTCCATATTTGCACATAGCAAAATAGTCAAACGTTGTTTGCTGCCTTCTTCCCTGCACATTTTCATTTTTTAATGCAAATGTCTTATTTGGCTCGGTAATATAGTCCTGTTCGTCAGCATTGTATACATCTCGTGGAGAATAATTTCTTAATATTAATAGTAACTTGGTTTTCGAATCCTCTATGTCGTCCAAATTAACCTCTGTACACTCACCACAAATTGATTTAAACGTTATATTATGACGCTTGCAGAAACTTTACAACCATCCATTTGATGCTGCAAAATTTCCCATCTTCAAATTGCTTGCTGCTTCGAGTACTTTTTCTTTAAGTAGTGACCCAGATATTGGAATTGCCTTATTTCTGGCTTTGCAAAACCAATTGTAGACGACTTGATCCACTGCCAATTCTTCTTATTTCGGAAACTTTCGTTTCTGCTAATTTTTTTTTGCTAATATACCATTTGACTTTGTTATATTTTATACTTTTAAAAGTCAACTACATAATCTTTTTTCAAATAATTATTTAGCCAAAGATACTATAAAGCTAACTCTTTATCGACTTGACATAAAACTAAAATTAATGAACCACTCTGAGTAGGTATTAATATATCACGTAAATATTTTTTCTTCTTTGATATTTACCCCTCCGCGGATATCCAAAACACCAACAATAGATAATAATTAAGCATCGCTACACGTTAGAGAATTGAGTTCAATGTACACAAAGTAAAACATAATCAAGCATCTTGTATACGATAGTGATCACTACGAATCTGCCTGTTTACAATAAAGCGCTTTCAATACATATATTCGGTATGTATTGTTTTACATTAACTAACAACAATATCATTTCTATTCAGTCTATCTTAAATTGACAGTCATGGTATTTAATATAACAGATACCTAATATAGGTTATCGGAGGATATACGTAGGTGTTGTAAAGAAAGATTTGAGGAGGCAAAACAAAGTGGAAACACCTTAGATATAATTCCACTAACCATTTTCACTTTAGATTTAATCTTAATTCATATGACCCCTATTTTACAGTACAGAACATTGGAAAACAATTTTATAATCTCTTGATAAAGTTTCTAAATGATCATTTACATCATACTAATTTCCCATCCATAATAATATCCACATCATTTATAGCTAAGTTCTCTATAATCCTTTAAAGCAAATGTTATTGCAAACTTATCTTGGATTAGAACTTCTTTAAACTTTTCATTTGTATCATATTGTGTGTAAAATTTTTTAGTATTAGTTATTATTTCCTTTTTATCACAACCAGAATGAATTAATTCATTCATAACCACATAATAATCCCCATTTTTCTTTTTGATTACAACCTTCTCCAGATGCTGATTCTTTAAAATAGACTGATGATGGTAATACTTTACAAAAACTATTCGCTCACTAACTTTCATTGGTCCATCTTTGGATAATAAAAATTGTGGCTTTAATTTAAAATATTATTGAACCCTTGTGTTAACTTTTTTGTTGCAATCTTCAAGAAATTGCAGAATTTTGTTGGCTTTAACTTCATGTGGTTGCATTAGCTGCTTCTCTAGACAAAAATAACACAGTCCAATATTTGGAAGGGCACACTTGTGTACTACTGACTCAGATGTTATACATGTGTCTAATTAGTACACAATTGTAAATCATTGCCTTTAGCAATGTGCGAAGAATCTTTTTAAAGTATCTGCAGTAGCCTTTTTACTAAAGGCATTGATAAGGGAGAATGTTTTAAAGCAGAAATATTTGTTCATAGTTGAATGGCAGGATTATTACAAAACGTACCGGGCTTACAAGGGTGTCTTTAGCAGTTATTGTTGTCAGTCAATCTGTATACTCGTTGCATTCGTGCCAGCATGTCCAGAAGTATTCTTGATTATATGAGTTTATGTGGATAGTATGACTCAGATAGTGGTATTGCAGATTAGCTACCGCACTTTTAACATTGGCGTACAACTCCACCTAGAAAATGAAGGATACATTTTCCTTGTTTAAGCTTATTACCTTATTAGAGTTCTTTCCACATATTTCTCATCCTACCTCAGAACTGTTTTGGAGTTCTTCAAGCTGCCTTCCTTCCTTTCTTCTAGACTATTCGACTGTTTGGTTTATTATTTCCAGTGGGTATCTCCAAAAGTTATGTTCTGTATGGAGTAAGTTTTTCTGGCATGGTGTCTGATGGCATTCCATTAACTGTTATATTTAGAACTGAGTCTCTTAAGTAAGCTAGAGCCTGTACCCTGTACACACTTGCCTAAGCTATTTTCTCTAAATACATATAAATTGGCAACAGACTCAGCTTTGTCTTAATATTGGTGTTTTTTGTGTCATTTTTCCATACCACGTCATCGAGGAGTAATACTCCATTCGCCTTATTATGACTATGTAGATCCAGAGAACAATTTTCGGTTTAAGTCCCCATCTGCTTTCTGGTAGCATACCATCAGGGTTCTCCACAATTCCATCAACATGTGTATTTCAGGTCCACTAGTACCACTAGATACTACTTTACTTCTGTTAATTTTGAAAGGTAACAGCTTATACAGCTTTCGTTTTCTTGTGACCGAGAAGGCCACAGTTTTGTCTACATTTCAGTACAAATCGTTGATTTATAACAGGTGTTTATCGTGTTTAGCGCCCTCTGCATTAATTACGATAATAGTTATTTGTGTACCAAGGCCGTAATGTTGATCTTTTTTGGCCGAATCTGAAATTTGCGGCCGAGGCGTAGCCGAGGCCAAGCAAATATCAGGTGAGGCCAAAAAAGATCATACGGCTGAGGTGCACACAAAATTTTTTAAGCGAGTGTCTCATCAAATAGGTAACAACTTTTTTTTACAATTTTGTTTCTAAACAGAGACGAAACTGGAAGATTAGATTCAAATTTTTATTAACCAAATGAAAAGTGTATTATTAAGTAACAAAGATGTGTACAGAATTACTTACAGTAAGTATGATAAACAGAAGTTGGGTCATAACGAAGTTAATAAATTAGGGCATTATTTGCTATTAATTGTTATGTTAAATGTACATTTACTACATTTTGAAAATGTAATACCACTTTTAGACATGACATTGTTAACAAACATTTCATTTTCTTGATTTTCCGTAACAATGGTTCTTGCTGGAAAGCTGCTTACTGAAGTACCATTTAATTCAATTTCTTTGGAATTATTTTGAACAGAAGAACGCATACCTGAAGTACCTTCTCCTCCTGCAAGAATTCTATTTGAAATTTCCTTCTTTCTTGAAATGGAATCTTCAATGTAGCCTTCTGCTACAGAGTTAGACTTCCAACCTCCGTGGCTTTTTAACATTAAAATATCAGCCCCTGTTTCAACCAAGAGAGAGGCTGAACTTCTTCTAAAAGAATGACCCGTATACTTATTAGCATTTGGTAATTGTAGATACTGTGCAATAAGTGATGGTATTTTTCCAAAGGTATGAACACCAACAACTTGTGTAGAACATTTTCCTTGGCGATAATTTATAAAAAACGTTTGATGACGTACATTGAAAGGTCGTAAATTTAAGTATTTTCGAATCAGCTGTAGGGCACTTATATTTTCAATTATTTCATCAGTTATTGTAAATACTCGTTTTTTACCGGTTTTTGTCTCCGGGACTGTGATTACTAACACGTTTCCATTGTCTTGAATATCATTTATAGACAACTGCCTTAGTTCATTTCGCCTACAAGCACCAGTCAAACCAATTATAAAGCAAACCTAAAAATATTACAATATAGTTATAAGAACAATGAACTTTAAAAATATTGTGTTTTATTACCTTCCACAGTAGTTCTTATCTGGAGCTTCTGTTAAGAATTTATTGATATCCTCTCTTGTAAAAACTGCCGACTTTTTCGCTTCGTAACCCACATTTTGCTTTTTCAAAAAAACATTCAGTTTTGGAAACTTGCTGATATCAATGTTATTTTTGACCATAATTGTTGATTTTAACATCGAATATACGGACCATAATGTTGATGATTTTGAAACCTGGGCCTTTTCCAGAAAAAATGCGAGAAGTACCTCTTCTTTTAATTTTTTAATCTTATGTATGTTGCACCATTCCATAAAAATCTCATACTGTTTTAAGTAAATCTGCCTGGATTTTTCAGGTAATAAATTTAGAGTCGCTGCATTGGCGGCTTCATAAATTTCAGCTGGATTGTCACTATCACTGTCACTCATTTTTCTTTTGAACTGTTTTTTATCACAGTATACACCGTAAATGTGGTTTTTATTATTTGTTAGTTATTTACTTTAAATTTCATTTCACTGACAGAAACGGAAAGCTTGTAAATAAACAGCCTGGCAACGGAACCTTTTCTTCTGTTTTATGGGTAAATAACCCAAACATGCAAATTAAGTGTGTCTAGTAGGCCGCCTTCATAATTTAACAATCTTAATATCGGACGTGGAAATAACTCAAATAAGCAAATTAAATGTGTCTAGTAGGTTGCCCTCATAATGACTTTGTTTGCAAAAGCGGCCATAAAGTAAAAAAGCGGCCGTAAAGTAAAACAGCCGCCGTAAAGTAAAACAGCGGCCGTAAAGTAAAAAAGCGGCCAAAAAAGATGCACTTTAGGGACGTTAATAGATCCGTAAAACTTCATTTTTTGTGACACTCGCTTAAAAACTACTTTATTAGTGTCCTCTCACAGTTTCAACCAGGTCATCTGTGTAGTCCCGAGTGTCCAAATGGAATTCAGTCATCTTATTGAAGAGCTGATCCATAATAAGAGACCCCAACAGTAGAAAGAGTACTCCATCTTGCGGATAACCTATTGCCGTGGCTAACTATAGTTCATCGCTAAGTAGTTTCATTCTAAATATCATACTTTTAACTGGGATCTATTGAGGAGTCCTACAATTAGTGTTTTGGTGTGGAATGACCCGTATTTTAAATCATTATCTTCTGCAGATCAACGTACAGTTATTAATACGATGATCGCTACCATATTGAAGAACTGATTGTGCTTTTTATGTGCCACAACAATATAAGACTTTATTTATTACTAGAGGATAACATTGTAGTAAGTTTGTTAATTTTCAGAAAGACCATCGTGTGATTTAACCTTAATATCTGATTTTAGTGCAGACACCTTTTTAATTTAGTCTTTTTTGGTCTCCTACGCAATTCCAGAATAAACTGAAGCATGGAATCTCCTTCTTAGCCTCTTTTAAAGTACTGAAGGACTTTTATATGAAAATTGAACCTCCCTTACTCCATTGACAAAAAGTTATTGGTCTTCTTGCTTAAAGCAAGGTTTACACAAGGGCATCTGAGTTTCCACAACTTTTCAAAGTTCTAACTTCAATGACTTTAGAGCTGTAACCTTTTGGCTCAGTTAGCCTTCGCTCTGGATTACGTTTTCGAGATTATACTAGTGACGTTATCAAGTCCACTTCATATTTCTTAAGCGTAATCGTTTGTACTTTCGTTACTACATTCCTAGCACTTTATGAATTTTATTGCAAATGTACTCAATAAAGAATTTATTTTAATTTTTATTTCTAGTACGTCTAAATCTGCTTCGAACCTTAGCCTCTTCGTTAGGTACGTAGTTCTCGATCATCAATAATCTTGTTGTTTCATTTTATTGTGTGTCTAATGAAAAAATAGTCTTGCTATGCTTTGAACTATGAATTGTAGTAAGATCTTTATTTTGAACATTTAACTGAAAAAATTCCGATAAATGAACATCGCCTAATTTATCTGTCAACATTTTATATTTATCAATATCATATTGGTCATTAATACCAACTATAATTTCCTGTTACATTTTTTTGTTTGAAAATGAAAACAAGACCTTTCAAATGTATTAATGTCAAAGAAAAGGTGGTTATGACTCCAATATTATAAAGTTAGTCGAATTTTGGATGAAAGTTTGTAGGGATGTTTTTTTTGTTTATATATTCTTATCTAAAATATGTTATGTTTTCTGGAGTAAACTTGGACTGCGTGCTGATAAAACTTTTGCCATTTTACTTCCCTGCTATTTTTTATTTCTAAGAGAATTTTTAAGTAGTACACTTTATCTATACATACCTGTTACTTTTATAACATTATTAGAATAAATATGTTATTGCCCAAGTCTTTTGAAAATTTACACACCCATTTAAATTTTTTACTAGACTATTTTTAATTGGTAGCTGTCCGTGATTTCTCCTTTAAATGTACAAGAATGGCCGGAGATACCAAACGGAGGTAGCTGCAAAAGTTGTCCAGGAAAAGTAAAACTCAGTTCAAAAGCATTATCCACCAAAAAACTAGAATAACCTTTGGATGGGTAGAAAAAAAAGTTTTTCTCCTTACCCATGAGAAGCAATGAGACCGTAAACTGCACGTTTTTCAGGAGGAATTTAATAACAGTAGATATAAGCACAGATAGATTATTCTTTATATTTTTAGAAAGGAGAGGACCAAAGATTTTATCAGACAGACTTATTCCCATCAATCGTCCCAACAGGAATAATGAATCTTGTAATTAACACCGTATCTAAGTGGACAAAGATGTCAGGTGTAAAAATTGTAATCTACAAAAAATAGAAAACCATTCCCATCGATCTTGAGCTGTTAGTGTCGTTCAAGCAAGGTATTGATGAATATGAGTTAATTAAATAAACTAGCAACTCAAATGCAACCAGTCACCAACAACAGTTGATCGAAAACCTCAAAACAACAACTTCTAATTTCCCAGTGCTACAGGTCACTAATACACAAAATCATTCTTTGATAGAAAAGAATGGCCAAACTACTATAGCTTACAATAATTAGGTCTATTCTGTTTAAATATTTCTATAGTATTTATATTTCTATAGTATATTGTTAAACCTTTTAAACAATAACAATACGGTGGTTTAAATTCGTTTTCCGTTTGAACTATAATAGCAATATTATTTTAATTCATAACGATATTGTTATTACAATTCGGTGTATTCCATTTTTTTCAAAATTATGCAGGAAGACAGAGCGGCAATCAATTACCCCAAAAACCAAAAAAACTTAAATTAAAAAAATTTTGTAGCATAGTTATTCTATCCTCAAATTCAAATTCAAAAATTTGCCGCGTAAACGACTGTTGACGTCACTACTCATATGTGTCATTGAAAGCGCCATCATTTTATTGTAAACAGTGTATCTGCGAGATTGTGCGAAGTATTTTATTTATATTTATTCATCTCTTTTCTTTATTTTTTGTTAATTTTCATTAAAATAAGTCAGTTAGACATTTTTTAATGCAAAAAGCACACAATAAGTATTTACGCTGTTGCTTTTACATTTCCAAATTCAGCTGCATTGAAACCTAACCTAACCCAACCTAACCTAACCATGAACATGTCTAAGGATGGTTAATTGTTTGACAATGCTTTCACAAACCCTACTGACGACATTTTATGATTGCATAACACAAATAAAACCAATAATTCACAATAAAATCAGAAATAAAGGCCGGTTCATGCAACGAACATTATAATTCCATTAACATTACATTAAAATTACACTTTCACTAAAAAAATGTTGTCGTTCATGTAAGACTTCATTACATTATAAATTCTATATTAGCGCATGCGTATATTGTCCACTATTGACACTTGAAACTTATGTTCTATACATCTGCTACAATATTCAAAAAGTTCAAGTTGTTATACTACTATTCTATTTTTGTTTTTGTTAAAATATTTTTTATTGGTTGTAAAACCGTCCTTCAATATCAACATAACCTGAACATAGGAATTTTGACATAAATACGAATTCACATTTCCATGCTATCGTACTGCGCATGCGCTTTTACTGTTTCCATTAAGAATATAATGTAATGTAAATGAAAAGTAGAAAGTTCCCAACTTCTTACCACACATTAAATGTAAACAAACTGTCATCGATATGAGTTTTGACGTCACGACCGTTTCGACTTCTCTATTTGAATTTATCGATTTTAACTCACTTTCAATTTGATATTATATAAAAAATAACCAGAATTGTTGTGTTGTAATGAGTTTAGGATTAAATATTTACAATTTACTATATGATTACAAAGGAATTTAATTGATTTATTTCTAATGAAAACACCGAATTATAAAAAAATTTAATTTGAAAGCTGATATTTCCATTATTATTGTTTTGTATCATTTTGTGATCAAAAAGAAGAAAGTGAGTTTAGTTTTTGAGCTATAGCCTAGAAAATGAGAAGTAACATTCAAATAAAAAATAAATTTAGTTATAAGTTAACTGTTTATAAAAAAAATTAGTTTAAACTACAGGCAAAATACACAAAATCATACAGGGGTAGAACAAGTTATTTGTTTCAATTTTTTTTCTAAATTTAATACCAAAATGCAAAACACCAATGAAGAATTATACACCCAGTGGTGAATTGGGCCAAATGAAATGGCTAATGCCATTTTCACAATTTTTTTACCTTGTTATGCTTATAAGAGGTATAAAAACTACCTTGCTAAGGTAGGCAGCTTTTTAGCGAGATCTATTAATAAATGACGAATCATATTGCTTAAAAATAACGGTTAGAATATCTTTTTAATAATCATGTTGTTGTTGCAAACAGAATCGACCTGAATGTTGTTACCAAATAAATAAATATTATGTTTCGTCGATTTAGTCAATTAATTATCTTGTTTTTCTCATAAATATAGCAGTCTTTTACGATAATATTGTGTAGCACCATCACTTCAATTTTCTTGACAAATTCGGTAATCTGCTTATTTATAAAAACCGAAGACGGAAATTCTTGTTAAAACAAATGTCACGACTATGGATTAAATCAGCAAACAAGTTGTGTAGGTATACCTACCTTCATTTATAAAACATAATACCTTCTAAAACGTTTTTTTTGCTAAAGCTTTCATGTCGAAAAGCAAAAAGAAAATAAGAAAACACAACAAAGCACTAATAGATGGTGGAAAATACTGTAAAATAGTCCGTGATGGCTCTTTCTTAGGTGACGTTATACTCGTTTTCCGTTGGACGAGTCCAAGAAATAAGACAGAAAGTTTTGTAATGGCAAAAGCGTTGTATACATAAAACTACGGAGAGAATGAAAAGAGGTTTATATTTTTAAATAAGTATAACGTGACGGGAACGCCTTGGAGGAAAACTGTCAATTTTGTTTGACGAAAATCCAGAGAACATAAAAAGCAACAAGAATCTGTAAAACAAGACAATTTATTGTATAAAAAGTGTACGGAGGGGGCAACGTAATAACTTCTTAAATTTATTATACTAACCCTTACTTTTTGGAAGTCCATCTTACTAAGAATAAAAAAAAATCTTCGCTTTAACTCAACTTCCAAGATAAATTGAAAAATTCGGTTTAAAATCACAATTACAGCTGTTTAGCTATAAAGATAGCATCGTCAGATTGACATATTGAAATTACATTTTTTGTTTATTTGTAGCTAGGTACCTGATGTTGATTAAGTAGGTAAGGCTAGACCAAGTATGGAAGTAATAAGACATAACAATATTAAAGCCTAGATATTATTAGCCCTAAGGGATTATCCTGGATGTATTTCCCTCTAAGATCAGTATAACTGTGCAAAGACATAGAAAAACCAGGAAAAAACTATATCATACTGATCTTTACAATAACTTCATATAATTCTGTTACAATTACGTCTTATCTATGTATAAAATGAAAACTAAATCAAAGTAAACAGTTTAATAGTGGAGAACTTCCAAGATTTATTTGTGTTACTTTAACTACTACTTTAAATTGTTGATCTGCTAGATGTCTTTTTATTTCAAGTCTTCCACGTTATGGGCAATATATTATATGTTGAAAGCAAAACTCAATGTTAAAGAAAACGTGGATTTCAAGAAATTTACCAAGTTGGTTCCATATTTGAAAAAATTGTCAGTTGGAAACCATCCTAAGAAATTTAAGGTGTTGACTAAAGAGGAAGTTGAAGAATTCATAAAAGAGGCAGATGATGAAACCTATTTGTTTGTTAAGGTAGATTTTTGATGATTGTTTTATGTGTTTTTTAAATTACTGATTTCCTTTTAGGTTGTTTTGATACTGGGTATTTCGGGTACTTGCCGCCGTGAGGAACTCATTAAAATGACGGTCGATGACATAGAAGATAAAAATTCCATTTTGATTATTAAAGTATCCGATACAAAAACGCATACACAATGAATTTGTACAGTTTAAAATTTAGATTATATTGACATATACCGAAAATATGCGGTTCTTCGTCCAAGTTATGCTACCAGTCGCCCATTGTTTTTGAAGTATCAAAATAAGAGATGTTTTAACCAAGTTGTTGAAATAAATAATATTGGAAAGATGCCTAGCTTAATAGCAAAACACCTAAAATTACCAAATCCTGATACCTACACGGGCCATTGTTTTCGGAGAACATCAGCCACACTCCTTGCTAATACGGGGGCCGATATATTTATTCTGAAGCGACATGGAAGTTAGAAATCTTCGACTGTGGCCGAAGGATATGTGGAAGATTCTATCAACAATAAAATTTAGATATCAAATAAAATTTTAAAATGGCGGTCGATGACATGGAAGATAAAAATTCCATTTTGATTATTAAAGTACCCGATACAAAAACGCATACACAATGAATTTGTACAGTTTAAAATTTAGATTATATTGACATATACCGAAAATATGCGGATCTTCGTCCAAGTTATGCTACCAGTCGCCTATTGTTTTTGAAGTATCAAAATAAGAGATGTTTTAACCAAGTTGTTGAAATAAATAATATTATTGGAAAGATGCCTAGCTTAATAGCAAAACACTTAAAATTACCAAATCCTGATACCTACACGGGCCATTGTTTTCGGAGAACATCAGCCACACTCCTTGCTAATACGGGGGTCGATATATTTGTTCTGAAGCGACATGGGGGTTGGAAATCTTCGACTGTGGCCGAAGGATATGTGGAAGATTCTATCAACAATAAAATTTAGATATCAAATAAAATTTTAGACTGTGAAATTTCAGGATTAAGTGCTGTCACCTCTACGGCAGTGGATAGTCTTCCAACTCCCAAAACTAGGATATCACGGGCTGAATCTGACTTATCTGGTTTGGGAATAAATATTGGTTCGTGCACTGGCTGTACCATTAATGTTAACATTGTAAATAATAAATAAAATTAGGTAGTGTTAAATTTTCTCACAATTTGAAAGCATTAATAATTATTGTTATACATTAATAAATAAATGATTACTTGGATTTTTGCTTGATTGAGGAACATAAAGGTTAAAATATAAAAATCCCATATAGTTTACATGCAATGTGCGAAGCACACTACTTCGCGCACGGTGTCATAGTAACAAAGAAAAATGAAAAAAAGTGTCGCATATTCTTGCCAATGCTCGAACCTTGTCATTTTTTGACGTTTGTAGAAAAAATATTTTTATAAATTCACTCTCAACATTTAAATCATATCACAAATTGACGCGCAACGCTTAATATTATTACAACTTAGAATAAATAATAAACAATATTAGGAATAATAAAAAAACTCTCGTTCTCGCTGATTAGCGAAACGGTCGTGATTGTAATTTAAAACATAATTTTTTCAAATAAACTTGGAAGTTAAGTTCAAACAAAAATTTTTTTATTATTCCTAATAAGATGGACTTCCAAAAAGTAAATTTAATAAACAATATCTCAACAATTTATTTTACTAAAAGCTCTTTGTAACTAATTACAGCTATTTCTAGTGTCCGTAAAACAATACTTTAATATATCTAAAACTTTGGTATTTGCAGAAGCCTCCTCGAATTTTAACAATAAACTATAATACCAATACATTTAAAATAATGTATACCTATTGTTTTGCATTTAATACTAAATCAAAAACAGCTCATAAATACACACGAGTATGGAATCAATTTAATCCTCTTCACACACAACGGCACACTACTCTCATCCTCCGTCATGTATTATTAATATTTTATTGTGTATGTGCTTTAGAAACAAACTTTCAACAATATTTATTTAATGCCATGCCGGAATTATAATTTTTATTTGTAAATATTTACCCGAAATGTATAATATTCTGTAGAAAAATTACTTCTGTTATATTGATAATTAGTTTTAGTGTACCGGACAAGTATTTTCCATCGATGAGTTTTATTTTGAATTTCAATACTATCATTTCGGTGGAATATCACAACTGCTAGGATTAAATCATTTATTGAACATTTATAATGGTAAATCGTAACAAAATTGGTAAAAGGGTTTTCTGTCTACCTCTATAGTACACTGTTTTATCCACAAATGTAAATATATACAAGGAAACGATTTGTGAGTCATTTTAAGGGTCGCCCCACTGCACTTAGGGCACATTTGGCGCGTTGTGCATCCTATATTAGCTCGTCAACCATCCTACCTGTTTAAAGTAGGTGATAACATCGCCAGTAGGCAGCTATCTCAAGTTATAAGAGAAAGTGCCGGACAGTTACAAAGGACGTGCTCAATTTCTCATCTTCTTGTTCACATCCTCTACACAGTGAGGTGTCAGATAAACCCAACCCGTTCAGATGTTTTCGTAAGTGACAATGGCCAGTAAGTATACCTCTGACCAGACGCAGATGCTATTCAGATACTTGAGAAGTTCCTTGGATAGGCTGCAACATTTTTTCTTCGTTCTATCTTCCCTTGAATTTGTTAAGGGTTAACCACCGCTGATGCCGCCAAGCGGACAAGACTGCCAGGTCCCAAGATCCTTTGGGAAGAAGCTTTCCTAGCCAATGAGTCAGCTATACTGTTTCCTTTTGAAATACCATGATGTTTGATCCAGTCTAGAGTAACTAGATGGTTGTTGCAGGCATCGCTGGCATGTGACATTCTAATACTAGACCTGATGTGAACCGTGTCCTATTCAGGGCTGTTATTCGTAAGGATAAGGATGTTTTTACTAGTGATTTCTCTTTTGGTGATCTTTGATGGCTGCTTGACTATCCGACATAAACACAATCTCTTGTCTGCGGTAGTTTCTTTCTATATTCTAGGTTTATCCCTAAATATTTAACCTCTGTTTTCCACTCGACGATGTTCTCCCCTATTGTTATGGTTTTTATATTAGGTTCCTTTTTCTTGTGAAAGCTACCAGTGTGGTTTTGGTGGGGTTGATAGTCCCTGTTGTTTCGCAATGTTCAGCCGTCTTTGAACTATATCACAGGGGACATTTTCATACTTTCCTTTTGCAAGAATGACCATGTCGTCGGAATATCCTTGACGTGGTATGCCTGGAGACGGCAGTGAGCTCTGTCTGAGCTACACTAGCATAACAACCGATTGCCCATTTTATATTTAATTTAAGGGTCTGAAGTAAACTCCAGATCCATCGGTGAAGATATCTGTATCTTCATCTGTCGCCAATGCATTTTGAGCGTTGTCACTAATGATTATTTTGTAGGGCCTGTGAAAGGCATATCTTGGCGAAATCGATTCTGTGTTTACTTGTAGCAGTGTAAGCTCATTTATAGCTTTGCGCCACAAACCACACCTCGATCACCAGATTCTACTTCAAGTTGTGTTCCAGTAGAGCGGAGCCGTAGCATGGTCATCAAAACCACCTCCTTGATAAATCAAGAGAGTCATCATAAGTAATGACACGTACTTAAAAACATAAGAAACCTTTATGCAAGATAGGAATAGTACAAGAATAAGACAAAATTGGAATTTTATATAAACAGATACTCATTTGGTTAAAATATTCATTAATAGGAAATTCTAGATGTAGAATTATCTGAATTGACCATCATTGATAAGGCCATAAAAGGGTCGGATATTCTCTCATCTAACGATAATGATGAATCGAGAGAACTGGCACCAAAAACTCCTAATGAATATTAAAATGGGGTACAAGTATATTTCAAAAACTTTGGTTGATTTAAAAATTACGTAATTGGAATCTTTGGAATCCTTGACTAAGATATTTATTTCAAGTTTATATTGAATTTTAAAGATGCTTATTAAATTGTACTGTATGTTAATTTATAAAAACAGAGTTATCAAACGCTGTTATAAAATAGAAAAGCAGTTATGCTAAATAAAACTTATTGCTTTATCCCTTCCTTCGTGGTAATAATCTAGTCGTATTTCAAAAAGCAGCTAGGCTAGATGTATTGCAACATAATTCAGATTTGGGACTATCACGAAGATATGAATGGGGATGTCTTCGATGAATGGTTTGTTCAAATGTTGGATCTGATTCCAAAAGGGGCTGTTATTGTTATGGACAACGCAAGTTACCATTTACGGTTACGAGAAGCATTGCCCACAAGTCGTTGGCGTAAAGCAGAGCTTTTGGAGTGGCTTATTTCGAAAAATATTAAGTTTCCAAAAGATCCACTAAGGAAAGAACTTTACAGAATTAAAAAAATGAACAAGAATAAATACAAAACCTACATTGTAGAAGAAATGGCTTCTTCTCGTGGTATATCAGTTCTTCGACTTCCCCCTTATCATTGTGAACTTATCCCATACAATTAATATGGGCTCAGGTAAAGGGGGAAGTTGGAAAAAAAATAATACTTTTAAAATAAACGATGTTGTGAAATTGTTTGAGAGTGCTGTAAGTCATGTTAGTAAGGAAAATTGGACAAAATGTATCGAGCATGTTATCAAAGTAGAGGCAAATATGTGGAGAATTGACAATATTTGTGATGATTTAATCGACCCTATTATTATTAATGTCAACAACGATTCTCCCTCTTCCGAGTCGGATATAGAATAAAATGTAAGTAATAAACACCACTGCATTGCGTTATTGCTTATCTGCTAATCCTTTAACAATAAAGAAACCTTAAACTTTGCTAAAACTGAAACAAATACGGGGTCGAGCTACCTGGTTTTTAGATTTACGGAAGAAATGTAATTTAAAGTAAGAGATATATCAAAAATTTCATGGTGCTCCCTGTAAAGGTTTTGCATACTTAATTAGGGTTTATTACTTGTCGTACTTTTTGTACATACTATAAAAACATGTCCGTTTATATCTATTCTTCAAAGGTCACCCTTATTCCTAAACTAGGTATTTAATTTTAGACTCCATTAATAATTTATTACTAACAAGCAAGCAGTAACCTTGTTGTAAGTAATAACTTACTAATCTTAATCCCACTTTAATCTAAAGATTTGTGGTCGCAATGGTTATGTTAACTAAACCAAAATGTTTAACATGTTTAGTTTTGTAGGACTTGCTCTTTCTCTTTATGCCTTTCTCTCTTTCTTTATCTCCGCAACCAACGCTCTAATCTGATTTGAAAGTTTGAAACATATATGATAACCTTTTTACTAAGTCTCTCTATCATTTGCAAATCCTCGTGGATTTCAAATTAAAAGCAGATGCACGGTAGAGAGAGAGTCTTAAATTCTACCGTAGAAAAGTTTTGCTACATACTGTGGTTTCTGTAACTCGTAATTCTGCATTTAAATGGATTACCAGTTTTGAATTATGCGATTTATAATCTGCAAGTTATACGGTATCGGATATAGTCGTGCGACCAGGTAAAATTTTAGGAACAAAACCATGTTCTATATTAGTTGATACTAGAGGACGGATCGTTTTAAAAACATTTACACTTGATGTTTAAATAAAAAGTCGACGTGTTTTTTTTATTATTGGGTCTCGACATTGATTTGATGTTAACTAATTTAAAAACCATTTTGGTATAGTTACAAATAATTCACTGCGTGTCAAGCGAAGCGAGCAAAAATTTCTAATTCAGAGATCTAGATAAGATTGGATATTCGTTTGAAAAAAATTAAAACACTATAGTTATAGCTGTTCATTCGATTTCACCACAACTGATTAGCAGTAAGTCTGTTATGTGTTGCTTTTAATGTAAGGTATAAAATAAATCTGAGGTAAACATAACTTTTTAAGAATCCTAACCTAACCTAACCTAACCTAACTTTCTAAGAATCTTTATTATTTAAATTTTTATGATTATTGATGCATAATTCATGTAGAATCTAAAAGATTTATTACAATGTAAAATAAATGTAACTAAAAGAAAATAAACACTATTGACAACGCCGCTAAAACTATAAACAGATCATAGAACTATTATAATTTATGACCTTCTCTCCCTAGACCAAAAAAGTTTCAAAGTAAACGCAAAGTTTAAGTTTAAGTTTAATTATTAAATATCAATTTATTTACGGGGTGGTATTATTCATCACAACAGTGAATTTACTAGATTCATAGATTTCAGGTTTCTAATATTCGTTTCAGGGCCTGAAAAGCTTTTGAAGATGGTTTTGGATCCTGAAAGCTCTTTTAATAATAGTTTTAGGTCTTAAGATGCTCTTGACGATAATTTTAGGTCTCTAATAATAGTTTTAGGGCCTGAAAAGCTTATAAAGATGGTTTTCGACCCTGAAAAGCTCTTTTAATAATAGTTTTAGGTCTTAAGAAGCTCCAGAGGATAGTTCTGGGTCTCTAATAATAGTTTCATGGCCTGAAAAGTTTATAAAGATGGTTTAGGATCCTGAAAAGCTCTTTTAATAATAGTTTTAGGTCTATAAATAAGCTCCAGAAGATAGTTCTAGGTCTCTAATAATGGTTTCAGGACCGAAAAACTTATAAAGATGGTTTTGGACCCTGAAAAGCTCCTACCTAAGTGTATTTTTGGTTGCATAGATAATGCAACTCATACATTTATGAAATTTATGGTACTAACTCTTACTATGTGAAACTTCCAGTTTTTTCCTGGTTTTTCTATATCATTGCACAGTTATACTGATCTTAGAGGGAAATACATCCAGGATAATCCCTTAGGGCTAATAACATCTAGGCTTTAATATTGTTATGTCTTATTACTTCCTTACTTGGTCTAGCCTTAACTACTTATTAACATCAAGTACCTAGTTACAAACAAACAAAATGAAACTTCAATATGTCAATCTGACGATGCTATTTCGATAGCGAAACGGCTGTCATTACATTTAAAGTATTTAAAGAATAAATAGTGGAAGTTAATTCAACCTTTTAGTTGTTTATTGTTCTGAATCATACATTTATATTTATAATTTGACATTAATTGTACTTTTCAATACGTGTATTGATATTAGCTACTTTCTTAAGAACAAATAAGTGTGCAAACTTGCATTTCATATATGGTCGTAGGAAAAATAAAAATTTGCCATTTTAGGTTGACTACAATGAAAAAGTACTACTATGATATATCTGTACCCAGCGGTATCAGGATATATATGGAGATACCAATATTCACTTTCTTCTCTGTAAATTATAATTTAAATTATGGATGTTGGACACCAAAAGTTTTTTGTAGAATTCCTTTCTAATAAATTTACTATTAGAAACATATACTTAATAATAAATAAGTTAAAACAGATGTAATTTGGGGTCATTATACGTCTCTTCACCTACCTAAATGGATTATATATATTTTTAAGTCAAATTATTTATATAGGTATATAATTAACGTAGGATGAATAAACCTACTGTTAGTTAATGGATATTCGCTATTTACTTTAACATAATTTGTGTTGTTTTATGTAAATATATTCAGAAGTCGGAAACTAAAACAATATTATCCGTATATATGCTACAATAAAATATTAATTATGCAAGCATATCAATTCGGATTAATCATAAATCAATATTTATGTCGGAAATACTTTGAATAATATTTCTATTGCGTCATACAAAGAAGAACAACTAAATATTGATTTTTTCGTGTAACTTTCTGTAATTGTAGTTTTGTTTTATTGACATTCGAGATGCGAATAGGTCAGTAGAGATGAGTATTGACAGTCTCTATTAAATTGAAGCACAAGGCGATATTTAATTCTGTAAGTATGATAATGTGTATCTAATATTATCCATCCTTTTTCTTATGTTTAAAGAATATACTTTTACCAGCTCCACCTCACTTCAGAAAACTCAGATTCCCAATTTCTAGATTTCTTACCATGAATATGCTCTATTATGCTCCCTTCTGTCTTCTCCCTACTACGTATTCCATGGAAGAGTTCAAATTCTTCATCCCAAGTATGATCTCTTTCAGTTGGGGTATCCGCGGTTCTACAATCAATATTATTCCACTCCACCTACTACAAAATCACACTACGTGCTCAGGATAAATAAATAACGGTATTTACGGTACTACATATTTAAACAAGATATCAATTTAAATCTGTTTCTCAAATATAAAAATAATCAGCTTTGCAGGCCTTGAAGACCCATGGCAGTGTTTACTTCCTTTGTGCATTCTTTCCGGTGCTCTGCTTTTTTCTCTAGTTGGTAATTTTTTATGTTAAATCTTTAAGCACATCTTCCATCCATCCTGTTTTGAAATCGTCCTTTTCTCACCTTTCCTATTATCCCTCTTTCTATTATCTTGTTGGCTACTCTTCCATTATTTATTCCCTCTATGTATTCAATCCATTTTAATCTGTTGCCCTTATCTGCACTTATAATATCTAATTTTCCAAAAATATGTCTTAGCTCTTTATTCGGTGCTTCTTCTATCCCATACGTTGTCTATTTTCCTTCCCATAAAAATTTTTGGTGGTTATTTGCTCTCCAATATTGCTAAAATGTTTGGTTTAATTTTAATTATTGTTACATTCCACTTTCAAATAGAAAACATAGAGCCCTTGCAGTAAGCTACCCTACACGTTGGTTCTGGGCCTACAAAGAGACTTTTAGCACCTTTATTGGCCCACTCATTACCAGCAACCAATCTGTGCCATCTAAAATCCACAGCAATATCATGCTGTTCGTTTCCGACAGATCTCTCAGATATTGATGACAGTTCCACACTGCCTTTGAAGCAGTCGTACCCTGCCATCGCCCTCATAGCTTTCTTGCTGTCTGAATTTATATAGATTTTTTGACCAGGTAGGCTTCTATCTTTACACACTTTCGTGCACTCAGCCAGAGCCGTAACTTCTGCCTGAAGCACTGTAGCTAGCCAAGCTTCTCTAAATTGCACTTTGGGTCTGCCACGAATATTCCTAATTCAGTTCCTGTTGGCATTTTTAGAGCCAGGTGATCGCCCTATTCATATATCCAGTTTCATCTGTTTGCTATTCACTTTTGCAAGAAATATCTATCTGATATGGTTATATTTTCACAAATATTAAAAACATCTTTATTATTAAATTACAATTTATAAACAAACAAGATATTTGCCTTAACTCAACAAGTATTCAATGTGACCTCTTCCTTTCTGTATACAAGTTCTACATCGTTTCAACAAGGAATACCGAATATTTTAAAAAATTAAATGTTTTTGTCGAAACTCGTTAGCAATTCGTAAAGTTCGGTGCCTCAGTTGATCCTCACTGGTTATTTCCTCAGAATAAACATTTTCTTTCATATATCCCCAGAAACAAAAATTCAATGGATTCAAACATGGACCGCGCGGTGGCCATTCAATTGGTGCATCTGGCCCCCTTTTAATCCAACATCCTGGATATTCTCAAAATTAAAAAGCTCTAAACTAAACTGTGGAGGGGCACCATCTTGCATAACATACATTATTCGTCTAATTGCTAATGGTACATTTTCTAAGCAATTGGGTAGATCATTTTGTAAAAATGATAAATAATGTTCGCCGTTTAATTTGTTTGGAAGAAACATTGGCCCTATCAAATAGTTATCGATTATTCCAACCAAAACGTTTACTCTAAAATTAACCTGATGATGACGCACTTTTTTAACTTTGGGATTTACATCAGCCCAGATATGAGTGTTATGGTGATATCCCATTCGTTTAGCATAGTCTGCGGGAAGTAATTCTTGAACTTCTGTGATATGGAAGGAGTGAAGTAACTGGTCCTTATTGTTCTCCATACCTTCGTACGACGTACTCTTAATTCAGCCGCTATCTTTCCCATGCTCATGGACGGGTATTCGTCAACAATTTCGGTCAATAGTCAGGAAAATTCGCCTGTCTGGTACATTTCTATTAGGGAACTTATCAGCATAGCGCCTTGCAAAAAAGCAACAAGGTAAGTGGGGTACAATAAACATATTTTTGACCCCAGAATCTGTGGTATACTTTACGACCATTCTTTTCGGGACACCCTGTATATTGCTTTTTTTATCCATTTTTTGTACTTAGGGTTTTTTTTCTCATTTATTTTTAGTCTCACTTTTCATCTTGTTTGCTTGAGCCGCAAGACAACTTCTTGCCCATCTTGTTTAGTTCTAGGTCATCTGCAAACGCTGGACTTTTATTTCTTTTCTGATACATTGTAAATACGTAATCAATTTAGATGATAGAGGATCACCTTGTTTAGATACTTTCATAATTGTAAGACTTTCAGTTAACTCTTTTCCCACTCTTACATAACATTTTGATCTGTTTATAGTTAGCTTCATCATCAATTAGTGGTTTTTGTTGTTTACTTTTAATTCTTTAAAGGCTTTGTAGATGGTTTTTGTTCTTCGTAGAAATTTTTTTGTATTCTTATTTTACGGGAAGCTGGTTTAATTTCTATAAATATTTATTTAACTCCGTGTTATTCATATTCATAGTCCTCCGCTTGTATTTTCCTGATATTTTCGTAGATATTTGCCAATTACATCTCCATTCTCAATCAACTGGTGTGAGAGTGCTAAAAAAGGAGAAGTGGCATCCATATAATGTACATCTGATTCAGGAGCCAGTTTCATACAAAAGATACTTTTTTCAGATGGAGCGTCTTAACGGTCACGTAAATCGCCAGACATGTCGATATTGAGCAAGTAAAAATCCACATTGGATGGAAGAGTATAGGACACAATATCCCGAGAAACTGAATGTTTGGGCCGGCATTATAAACAATCAAATTGTAGGACCATATTTTTTTAGGAAAACCTAACTGCTGCTTGTTATCTGCAACTTCTTTGAAATTATCTGTTGCCACAGCTGAATCAGCTATTTCCAAATAGAAATGATTTATGGTACCAACAGGATGGGGCTCCCCCACACTATGGCGTTGAGGTACTAAATTACCTTAATAACGTTTTCCCAGGTAGGTGGATAGGTAGAAGGGCCACAAAGGTCTCCAGATTTGACTGTGTTAGACTTTTTTTGTGGGAATATTTAATGAGCAGCAAAATCGACCGAATAATGTAGAAGAGTTGAAGGAGCGAATCCGAAAGGAAATTGCACAAATAACACCTGAAGTCCTCCAAAACGTTAGGAAAGAATTTACTGCTCGCCTTGCTTATTGTATAATTGCTGAAGGTCGGCAAATTGAACATTTGTTCTAATTTAGTTGTATTTAAGTAAACATTTATTCCAAGTTAATTGTATTAATAAACCTACAATTTTGGTTAACCCTATAGAAATAAATATTTTAATGATAACATTGTTGCAAAGGCGATAAGGAGAGCTTTCAAATGAGCTGTCACGTGACCTCGTTTTATATTTAAAAAAATCGTCGAAGACGTCATTACGCCATCACTAATGACGTAATGTCCAACACATCTATAGCAGATGATGGCCATTCACAAATTAAAATTGACGTGTCTTAAGATTTTTTTTAAAGTCGTCTCTTTCTGAAATAATGAATTTATTCCATACATTTGCATCATACTGTATAAGGCAAGAATTTAATCTGTTGCTTATTAACCTGTTATCAAATTCGATTAAAATATTTGTACAGAACTAAACGTCAGTTATAAAATTTGTACATTTCCTTTGTTAATTTTTGTATGCTGCTTCTTCTTTAATAAACGGTTTTAATTATGTAGGAATTTCCTTAATGAGAAACAATAAGAGAATACAACCGTAGTTTCTCGATGCTTTTAAAACTTAAGTGCAGAATAAATCCTAGATTTTTACTATCAACTGTTTTGTACATATTTCTAGCTAGATTTAAGAGAGAGCTTTCTGTTTTAACATTTTCCAAAAGGAAGTAATTTAGCTTTTTGTTCTCTAAAAACCATCATCGGCTTTTGTTCTTCATTCTTAATAATAAAGACGATGCGATAGTTCTTTAAGGATATTCTCCGCAAATATTTGATTTTAGTTAAAATTTATTCAGGATAAAAAATATTAAGGATAATGAAAAAAGTCCATTTTAAATACCTTATTTATTTTAGATGAAGTTGCCATGTTGTCGGCTTGAATCATTTTTCCCATAAACCGAATAGTTAGATTTTTTTTTTTAATTTGAACATAAAAAAATAACTTTCCAGACCGATGTGCACAATATTATTTTAAGACGTATAGGAAAACTTTCACCTCCTCCTTTCAGACTTGAAATCTTCAGGCGGTGTTATACCTATCAAATATGCTCACTATATAATGATATACCGGAAGTCTTAAAAACGTACAGTTTGTTATAGTTTGAGGATGCTTATAAAAATTTACTTTTTTCTAAACAAGCATGAGTATTACAACTGTATTACTATACTAAATTATTGAAACAACAGTTATTCTGTCAGAATCTGACTTCTGAATGTTTTTATTTATATTTGGAAAAAAACTATAGTCTATATAGAAAGGACAAGGAGTAATAAATCATTCATTTAAGTAGATTTCATAGACGTACCAAAATATATTTTAAGAGGGTATACCGTAAGGTATATTTTGTATTGAACGAATGAGTTGCAGCTATGCTAAAGAATATTCGATTTAGATCAGAGGTAACGGGATGTACTAATTTTAATAAAAAAAAGTGATAGAGGTACATAAATTTTAGTAAGTTTGATAAAGAAAGGCAACACAGTTTATTCATAATAGAAAACAAACCAATCTGTAACAATAATTATTTTATATATTTTTGTTCTTTTTGCAAGAAGATAAATTCAAACTTTGAATATTGTCACAAATAAATTACAATGAAATATATTTTTAAAAAATTAGTCAAGATAGCAAGATATCCTTACAATTTTTATTAAATTCAAAGAAGCAAAATGAATTTTTTTTTATTTGTATTACTCCTATATGTAGTGTTTGGGAAATTTTTCTCAGAAATTTTTAATGGCAAGTGGCCTACTGTAATCGGCTTAATACGATTACACCTATTTACAGATTATTCGATTATTGAGAGGGATTTTCCAAACAACCCAGTTTTCTTAGAAACTATATCGGGAATATTATTTTAAAAGAAAGTAGGTACATTAAATCAGTACTTAGTATTAGTTCTTTGAGTAAAGTTGTATGAAGTTGCATGGTTTTCATAATATTGTAAACAGTTGGAATACATTTAAAACATTTGTTGAATGTTAATTGTGCAAGTACCAAACAATGTCGATAAGCCAAGGACCATCTAAACGACCAAAAACAGGTCCATTATCTTTAAATGAAAAAACTTTGTTATTGAATTGTTATATATCATTGAAAAACAAGGATCCAAGTGCAAGTGTTGATGATATTGTGGAATTAACGGCTGCTATGTTGTGTGTTGCTAAATCAACAATTTATAGATTACTAAAAGAAAGCAAGAATGGAACTCTTCAACCCCCTAAAACTCCTTCAGGCCGAAAACCAATTGAGATCGATGAGTCATTAAAACAAAGACTAAGGCGTAAAGTCCATGGATTTTACTTACGAAAGGAAATTCCAACACTTGACAAAATTATGACATCAGTGCAAGAAGATACGGACTATACAAAATTCTCCAGAATGACATTATGCAAACTTTTGAAAGATGTGGGTTTCAGATATACAAAACATAATAGAAAATCTCTCTTGATAGATAAACCGGAAATAGTGTTTTGGAGAAGATACTATTTAAGAAGCATTCGACATGCCAGAGAACAAAATTTGAAAATCTTCTACTTAGACGAAACATGGATAAATGCTGGATATACAGTTTCCAAATCTTGGCAAAATGAAAATATTAAAAGCGGAAGGCAGGCATTCGTGGAAGGTTTGTCGTTATGTTTGCAGCCAGCATCTGGAAAAGGAAAAAGACATCACTGTACATGTTGGAAGTTCTGAAGGTTTTGTTGATGGTGGATTATTAACTTTTATTTCAAAACGCCGGGGGACTATCAAGATATGAATGGGGATGTCTTCGAGGAATGGTTTGTTCAAATGTTGGATCTGATTCCAAAAGGGGCTGTTATTGTTATGGACAACGCAAGTTACCATTTACGGTTACGAGAAGCATTGCCCACAAGTCGTTGGCGTAAAGAAGAGCTTTTGGAGTGGCTTATTTCGAAAAATATTAAGTTTCCATAAGATCCACTAAGGAAAGAACTTTACAGAATTGCAAAAATAAACAAGAATAAATACAAAACCTACATTGTAGAAGAAATGGTTTCTTCTCGTAGTATATCAGTTCTTCGACTTCCCTCTTATCATTGTGAACTTAATTCCATAGAATTAATATGGGCTCAGGTAAAGGGGGAAGTTGGAAAAAAAATACTACTTTTAAAATAAACGATGTTGTGAAATTGTTTGAGAGTGCTGTAAGTCATGTTAGTAAGGAAAATTGGACAAACTGTATCGAGCATGTTATCAAAGTAAAGGCAAATATGTGGAAAATTGACAATATTTGTGATAATTTAATCGACCCTATTATTATTAATGTCAACAACGATTCTTCCTCTTCCGAGTCGGATATAGAATAAAATGTAAGTAATAAATGTATTCCAATAATTATTTCCTTTTTATTTTTTATTATATTATAATTTAAAACGTATTTTTTTCCCAAAATACACACAACTGCATTGCGTTATTGCTTAACTGCTAATCCTTTAACAATGAAGAAACCCTAAACTTTGCTACAACTGAAACAAATACGGGGTCGATCTATCTGGTTTTTAGATTTACGGAAGAAATGTAATTTAAAGTAAGAGATTTATCAAAAATTTCATGGTGCTCCCTGTAAAGGTTTTGCATATTTAATTAGGGTTCATTACTCCTCGTACTTTTTGTACATTATATCATGCTGATCTTTACAATAACATCAAGTACCAAGCTACAAACAAACAAAATAACTTTAATCTGTCAATCTGACGATGCTAATCTCAGCGAAATAGCTGTCATTGAGTTTAAAAAAGCAATTTTTTAAATAAATAGTGTAAGTTTTGTTTAAAAAGTTCTATTTTTACTGTTCTTAGTAAGAATGACTTCCACAAAGTAAAGGTTACTACAATAAATTTTTTATATTTTGCACTTATAAAAATCTTCATTATAAAACGCATTTGCGTATCGTAATGTAACTTTTACGCACGCAAATTTTTGTTTTAAATGGTTGGCGACATGAGTGAAGTATCTAAAGGCAAGACTATTGACAATGACATTTGTGGCTAATAGCAATTTATTAATTTTATATTGTTCTTTAAGAAAGTTTCTGTGAATATGAACATAATATTTTACTTATATAATATATTATTATTATTGGTATATTATTCATTTAAAAATATTTTAAAACATTAACATTTGATAATTTAAATGTCACAACTGTCAAATTTTATAAATTACACAGTGCTGCCGACATACTTTTTAAAATCAAAATTTTCGTAATTACATAAAAATAAAAAATTAATTTAAAAAATGGTAAAAAGGGCAAAATATAAAAAATATTATAAACAACTTATTTCATATGGCTGTTGTGACACTCGTTCTTTAAAAAACTCATCGCTTCGCGATTCGTTTTTTAAACTTGAACTCGTGTCATAACATAAATCCATATGAAATGCGTTGTTTAATATACTATTATCAAGTATTAAAAAAAAAAGTTTTATCTCAATGACATCTATTTCAAACCATTAATTTAGATGTTTTCAGTTATAATTATGGAATTGTTATTTTACCTTATGGTTTTGCACTAGCTGTTACTAACGATTAAAAATATAAGGAAAAAATTCGGTCTGCATATTTCGTTTAATAGGTATCCTAACTATAGTCCCCTATGAAATTTTAATGGTCATGAACCGTTTTTACGTAGAGGCAATTAAATAAAACAGGGAGCAATGACAATAACGATAAATCTTCAAATATTAACTTACTTTTATTTCGGAAGTTTACGACCACTTGCGAGAATGAAACATAAAATTATTTCATCAGTATCAAAAGCTCAAACGTAAACGTAACTTTTATGACAACGTTAGTCTTTAGACGGTTATAATTTTTAATAAAAAAATAACAGACATTTCCACTGCTACAATAAATCACCAACTTATTTTCGGTACAGTTCAAAAAGCACCATTTACACCTGTCGGTTTTATAAAACGGATGTGAGGTACGCAATTTTTTTTAAATCCAGGTAGGTATATTAAAATTATTAAAAGTGTGGTATGTGAAATATTTGGATTATAAGAGATTCAAATAATCAAAATTCCGATCTTCACTTGAAATATAAACAAAAACGTAAAAATATAACTTGCTTGCTTATAATTTCATAGAAAATTTTTTTGGAGGATTATTTAACTTAATGAAATTGATTGTATTAACCTTTACTTTGTGGAAGTCCATCTTACTAAAAACATTAAAAATAGAACTTTTAAAGCAAAACTTCCACTATTTATTCAAAAAATTGCTTACTTTGATTGAGTACATTTTATACATAGATAAGACGTAATTGTAAAACAAATATATTTATATTTATTGTAAAGATCAGTATGATATAGTTTTTTCCTACGTAATCTATATCATTGCACAGTTATACTGATCCAGGGTAATCCCTTAGGGCTAATAACATCTAGGCTTTAATATTGTTATGTCCTTTTACTTCCATACTTGGTTTAGCCTTAACTACTTAATCAATATCAGGTACCTAACTAGAAACAAACAAAATGTAACTTCAATTTGTCAATCTGACGAAGCTAATTTTAGCGAAACAGCTGTATTTGCATTTAAAAAAGCAATTTTTTTAATAAATATTTTTATTTAAAAACTTCTATTTTTAATGCAAAGCAATACATATGAAAATAATAAAGCATTCATAACACACCTATAAGAAATCAATAAATAGGAATATGTATTTTATCTTGGAACTAAAAATATACCTAGGCAAGTGTTTATTTGATTGCATAGATAATGCAACTCATACTATTATTTTCATAGATATATTAATTTGACATTTATTTTACCAAAAAATATTTCTTATTCAAATTGAACACAACTACAGTGATTTATTCACAAAAAAACGCGTATGATAGTACTTATTTTCGATGTGTCAAAAGTGCGTTTTCATGGAGGGACTGTATTTTTTAAATATATCCTTTACCATTCTCAAATCTGATGTTATGGTCTTATTTACAGACCATAACAATAAATTAACAAAAAATAGTTATACTGTTATACTATAACATTTAAGTAGAACAGGTGTTTTTTTTAATAAAAAGATTATTTTATTATAATTCTTAAATCCTCTGTTTTTTAATTACAATATGTGTATGTTCAATATTAGGTACCTTTAATTTATGATCCATCATTAACATCAGAGGAAAATTTAATTCGCGACTCTTTTTCTCGGGAAAATTTTAATTTTCAATATAGTCTTGAAGTTTTACCGTGAAATAGTGAAAAGAAAAAGGCTAATATTAAAAAACTTTCTTATAATCTTATATCGTTAGATTTTTCATCATGTTTCTTACAAAGGCAAGTTTAATGAAATATGTACCTACCTAAAAATATTGTACCTGATGATTTTAGCATTATTTCAAAATTATTTTAATGAATTTTTCTTTAATTAGTAAAATATTTTCACATAAAATATTGATTTGCAAACAAAAATTATAGATAGACTTTGTCATTTTAGTTTATATTTTCCTCATAATACGTTCAATGTCAGTTTGCATTCATGCAATACCGCTAAAAGAATACGTCAAAACAGGCTCAGCCCACTTGTTTAGAGCTTTTTGCCGTTCAGTTGGGGCATAATTGAGGCATAATTTTTAACCCGTGTGATGTATTCACTAACCAGCTTTTCTTTGGTCTTAAGGGCATTCCTACGGGTGAATATTTAAGCAAAAAAAGAGGTTTTGCTGGTGGCTAATTGTACCTTTATTTTTTTAAATTATTTAAAACTGCTTGTTGAGGCTACAAGAGAAAAGGAGTTGCTAGGGATCTATAGAAACAAAATAATTAATTTTTTTTACATCTGATTCTTTACATCTCTAGTATCGGCATTTAACTATTTTCCAAGTTTTTCTTTTTTTCTGAACCTCTGCACGCTGTATTTTTCGATCCATAATGTGGCGCCATCCACACTGAAATTTATTAACACGTAAATTCTTATATATAGGCGTGTTTTACATTATGGACGGACTAAAAATTTTTACAAGCCATTCATGAATTAAAGAATGTATTTGTAAGACTACAAAATAAATGTAAAAGAGTTCATTCAATAATTATTTTAAAAGTGATTTTACCTTTATTTTTTTAACTGTATTTTTACTTAACTATTATTTAAAAAAAGGGGTTCTCTAATGGGCATATTTCTAAATTTTCTTGCATCGATAATTTCAGGTAAAATACAATCAAAGAACTGGTTTCATGCTTCTTGCCCAGAATTCAATTTTTAAACCGTGAGGTGTCCAAACCGCAAGTACACAATATGACCTGGAAATTTGCAATTGTCCTTGTACCTGATTATACCAGTTATGCATTTTATTATTGCCAAAACAAAACTTTTTTGGTTTTAACACCCTCTTCAGGCGTCATATTTTCTACCTCTTTTTTTAAAGGAAAATGTTTACGCTTTAGTCTCTTTGTACCTAATCTTAGATGGACCTTATTTCCTCTGCGATAAAAAGTTTCTGCAAACGTCTTTAAAAAACACAACACAATACAATCACGAAAAACATCTATAAACAATATAAAAAATCCCACAAACAAATCTAAATAAATCCTGACCTGTGCTGTGTAACCCCAGAATCCGAATAGTTTCTCACTCTAACGGCAAGATAGGTGGGAAAGGGATAAATACTCAACTGACACGCCTTCGTTAGCTTTGAAATTTTTAACCGCTCGCACCCCCCTGATATTTTAAGTTCGCAACCGTTTGAAGGATGAGCCTTAACATGTTCAGTAAGTTTCGCCTGTTGGACACTTCCTTTTCTGTCATTGCTTGCAAAATTTCTCCTATTCTCCGTTTTTACTCTGAGCTTTCTTTTATCTATGTTTATTACTTTACATTTATTCGGGCCGAATCTCAGATCTTTAGATCTTCCATTTGTAGTTGTTAAATGATGAAAGTCTCACATCTTTCTTTATACAATTACCATTTGTTCAATATCCTAAAAAACAACAAATTTTAATAAAACCAATTCCGTGCGTTTGATCAAAATAATCTGCTATTTCCGATATCTTAGATTAAAAAAAATAATTAGGTCTGTCGACGAGAATCCTTTTTGTTGGTTAACACAATTGAAGCGTATTTTAAACTTTTAACGAGAAAAATGTGGCATAAACGATTAAGGGGACCGGAAACTTTGACGCTGAGCACCGTCAAATCGATATTGCAGCCACCAGACAAATTTCTGACAAGTCTTTCACAAGATTCCGTTGTGCAAAACGACCACAGTAAAGCTTCATTCCGAAGGCATTTGATACTGACGCGGCTGTGTTGTAACACTGGGAAGCTAATTCCTAACATCATTTTAATACCAACTTCACCGTAAATCTGAACAATTTCGTTACAAGATTATATTTATTATCAAACAATGTTCAACAAACAGATAATACTTGTTTTGGTTTTAATAACTTAAAGGGTGGCTATGTACAGCCATTTCTTGGGATTCATTAGGTCTTATTACATTAAACCCGAAGAATAAAGAACGAGCAATTATTGATTTTCATCCAAATATCTGTGGAATAATGATAAGGTTTAAAATTAAAAGGAGGTTAACGCTTTAATTGGCTGTTTTGGGCTGATCCGGAAAAATAGTTTTTTTTCATGTAAAAAACTTAATAATCAGAGGGGAAAGAAAAGAGATTTGATTTTAAATTCAAGTTATGGGCTTAAAATTCATTTCTATTATTTCAAAACCTACTTTATATGATATTAAACGTGTAGGAGAATTATTAAAAAAACTATTTAATGCAAGAAAGAATTCTTCTACTGGAGAAAAACTAAAAAATAAAAAAATAGATTACTGATCATTGTTATACTATTATCTGTGTCTAAAAGGCCTGAATATTTAGTAATATTTAATTAAAAAATGTAAGGATATAAGAAAATTGTTAAAATCTAAATTATTAAATTACATTTTTGACGTGGTGACTATGCAGATGTGGACACGTCACATATCAGACACAAAGTTGTAAATACATATAATTCTATGGTTAGGGTCCGTATGCACCAAAAATCAGTTCTAGGTCAACCCACGATTTCACCGTCAGAAAATGCTAAATTCTATTGGTCATAGAAAATTCAACAATATTTTGCAGCTCTTCTGGTAGAGTATAACAATACATTTTAAATTGTAGGTATATTAAGTGATTTAAATTGCAGAAAAACTAGATCTATCTACAATTTAGATGTATTTATATTACAATGTTGCCTGGTACTCATTGTGATTTAGTAATTTGTTTATGATTTAGCAATTAAAAATTTAAAAAGTATGTTCGGGGCCGTTTTAAAGTCTAAAATATTGACAAGTGTAATGTAACTTCAAAATCTCGTTACATTTGCTTCGGCAAAAATGCTTGAAATCATTAAAGAGCTTGTACCAAATTTCATAGTGTAACCATGCTGCGTTGTCGCTTATTGAGTAACTCATTTCTATGATCTAACCGAATAAAATAGTTGTATGGTTAAACATTCTATAAAATGAGTTGTATAATTTAGGTGGTTATAATTCATAAAATATTATTATGGTCACAATATTTTTGCAAATATATTCAACAAACACTATAAATGATTCAATAACAATCACAAATCTCTTACCTTAAATGGAGAGCAAGCAACATCACAGCACTACAAATTAGTGCCAATATTAGGTCTATGGTCTGGGTTCATTTGGTAATATCTTCTGTATTTTTTTGTCCATTGTTTTTTTTACATTTCTTTGGTATGTTAGTGTTTTTTGCCTTTCATTAAATGTGGTTTTCGTTCTCACTGTCAGAACCTTAATCTTACTTTTTTCTTCAGCCCTGCTTGAAAATGAAATAATGCTAATTTATTATTCAGAATGCCACTGTCCAATGCTATCTATCGACCGTGCAGATCTCGACTGGTGTTTGCAGAGGTAACACGAAAACTGTAATTTCATTGTAGAATTCTATGTTATTTGAAGTCACCAAACGGTTGCTTCAGAATCTGGAGAAGACACGGAGGACTATTATGTGCTTAATGCATTATTGCTGAAGCAATCTAACTTAACCTAACCTAACCTAAACAATAAGTTATCTAAAAGAGGCTTTGCTATGGTTTGGATTGGTAAAAGCTGATGTAACTCTAAAAAGCGTCCTCACTAGAGTACACCTGCATAAATTAGTGCTCTATAACGGAGACGGTGTAAAAAGGCCAAAGGGCCTAGATTGGTTTGTTGTGTTCTTAAGGCTATATAGTTGCTATTCTTGGGCTGGTTTTTGTGTTCTTAGGACTATTGAATTTCTCTGACTATAGCATATGTAAATTTGCTGTATATTAACTGTATAATAACTAGCTGTATCCAAGCTTTGCTGTCTGTATCTTCACTTTATCCTAGCTTTGCTGTACCTTTCACCATCCAAAGGGATACAGTAAATTGTTGTAGGAGTTTTCGTTGAGTTTTCGGCGAGAAAAAGGGTGGTGTATTGGGAGCATTGTAAATTATAGATGAGGGCTGTCAATGGGCTGGTATCCGGTTAGGGGTTGCATTCAGTTAAGGGTTTTATTTCAGGTGCGTTCCATTGAACGTGCCTCTTATGAGAGCGCATTCGACTACGATATGTAAAGTATCTAATATAGTAGTAAGTCGAGGTTAATTTTAAGGTTCGTAATGACGGTAATATAAAGTGAGGTAGCATAGCGATAAACATGTTACACTGGTGGATGTCAAATCTATGACGGAAAAAAGAATACAGAGTGAAAAGTTTAACTGGAACAAATTCTGTAATTTAATAAATAAAGGTTTGTCGCAAAATTCCTGAAACAGGTCAACTTTTATTTTCTATGGGGCATAAAATAAAGAGGTTTGTTTATTTTCTTAATTATATTAAGGGTTGTAGCCACCCCCAACTTTTTTTTAATGAAAGGGTAGGTTGTTCTTTTTTTTATTTTAAAGCTTTTTCAATTGCAAATACAAGTAGGTATTTTTTTTTGTTTATTTTACAAGCAATGTGTTAGAAAAAATAAAATACCGAAATGTTTTTTAATACTACTTTAATGCAATAAATGTTCAAAATGCCCTCCATTTTGTTGCTGACAATATCCCAATCGATCATAAAAACTATTCCTAACATTTTGTAATACTTCCGGCGTTATTTGAATAATTTCGTCTCTGATTCTTTGCTGAAGCTCGGCTATGTCGTTAGGTTTAGTAGTATAAATCTTACTTTTTAAATATCCCCATAAAAAAAATTTAATGGGGTTAGATCGGGTGATCTTGCTAGCCACTCAATTGGGCCCCTTCTTCCAAACCACCTATTCGGAAACACTTCGTTGAGATAGGTCCGTACAATTTGAGCAAAATGTGGTGGTGCCCCGTATTGTTGAAACCACATCTGTTGGTCAAATAAATTGGGATCCAAATTATCGGGGAATAAAATCCTTAAAGTAGGAACCAATTCATTTTGAAGCATAGTTAGGTATGTTTCTCCAGTTAAAAAATGACCCACTATGCGATTCCCAATAATTCCAGCCCAGACGTTTGTTTTTTGAGGCCTTTGGGTATGGGATTCACGCATCCAATAGGGATTTTCGTCAGCCCAATAACGGCAGTTGTGCCGATTTACGCGTCCATATAATGTGAACGTAGCTTCATCAGAAAACAGCACCCATTCCAAAGGAATTTGACCACCATCGATAAATGCCATAAATCGTTCGCAAAAATCAAGTCTACGATCAGGATTGTCTTCGTTAAGCTCGTGAAGGTTTTGCATCTTATATGGGTACTCTTTGGCATCTTTGAAAACTTTTAAAACGCTTGTGTGACTGACACCATGAACGCGAGCTACTTCCCTAGCTGGAGTAACAGGATTTTCTTCAACTTCCAACAACATGTTCAACCGGGTTTCTTCGTCGATTTGTAAAGGCCTTTTTCGAGAAATATCTCTTACATGACCCAACTCTCGATATCGACTTTCAATTTTGCTAATCGTACTTCGATTAATTGGAGGCAATTCTGGATGAACTTTAGCAAACAAACGAGCAACTTCAGCCTGTGTTCGACTTCTGTTCCCATATCCGATCATCTGTAAAATTTCGATACGGTGCGTTTCGGTTAAATAAGACATTTTCTTATTTTATTGGCTTATAAATTTGTTGTAGAAATTTAAAACAAATACCTGAAGCCAACTCAATCACATTAAGTTTTAATTAGTGAAATACCTGATAGCAGGTTAGAAAAAGGAAGGATTTCTCATTGTGACTTATCAAGTAGTAAAAACAGAGTATAAGTACATGGACGTAGTAATTGGAAAATATTCGGGATAATTTTTATATTCGATTAGGATATTGTCAGCAACAAAATGAAGGGCATTTTGAACATTTATTGCATTAAAGTAGTACTAAAAAACATTTCGGTGTTTTATTTTTTTCTAACACATTGCTTGTAAAAGAAACAAAAAAAATACCTACTTGTATTTGCAATTGAAAAAGCTGTAAAATAGAAAAAAGATCAACCTACCCTTTCTTTAAAAAAAAAGTTGGGGGTCGCTACAACCCTTAATATAATTAAGAAAATAAACAAACCTCTTTATTTTATGCCCCATAGAAAATAAAAGTTGACGTGTTTCAGGAATTTTGCGACAAACCTTTATTTATTAAATTACAGAATTTGTTCCAGTTAAACTTTCACTCTGTATAATAAACATTCACATTACCCAGTTTTATTTTCATGTGCTATAATGTGCTTCCCCACCCTTCTAGCAATAACCCATTGAACAACTATAGGACACTGGGTTAAAATTAAACTCTGAAATATTGTTATTGTTTCACAGTAGGAGCTGAACTAAATTTAAATGATTTACTGCTTCTTTTCCCAGACATATCTTACTAAACTTTCTAATAAGACATCTAGAAAAATATTTATAAACTTTAACATAGGACCACTTGAGCTGTCAACCTTTCCAAATAATTCAAAGTGATTGAATACACGAATAGGCAAATATACACTAGAAGATTGCATTGTAAATAATTGAGCGAAAATCTGGTTGATGTTTTATCTTGAACAATCTACAAAAACCTACAAATTATATATAGGAATTTTGAGCAGTGGTACACTCATTTAGTAAAATTTTTATTAAAAAAATTAAATCAATTTTAAGTTAACTATCATTCAAATGGATATTTGATCAAACAGCATAAAGTTATTAAGTAATTAATGTTGATTTTCCCGATACACTATTCATTCTAACGGTTAATAAAAAATAGTAAATGTTTTCATTTCCTTTGTGCAGCGGGGATATTTTTCTACTGAATATTTTACCAAACCCTTGTTTGCTTTTTCTTTACCGTTTGTACCAGCTAATTCAATTTTGAGTGTGATATTTCATATATCGTCGAACTGCTCTTTGTTTTTATTAGATTTTCAGCAGGAGAATAACCAAATGGAGAGAGAGAATGCCCTGCATGAGCGAAGAGGTCCGCACTTTTTATCAGGAGGGGCGTGATTGAAAATTGCTAGTAAATTAAAAATTCCTACAAACATTCCGCAGTAGGTGGTTGTTGTATTTGATGCGAGGCTGTAGGTTGTAGAGGTTGGCGATTTTTGCAATGCATATACTCGAATGGTTAAGCCAATATAATATAAATAAAAAATGTAAATCCCGATTCAAAAGTATTTCTTACAAACACCAGTAAAACAAGCAAAGAAAATCTATTCCACTCAATACGATACGTTTTCTACGATCATATTAAAAATGTATTTATCTACGACTAACACATATAATGTGCGTATTATACGTTTGTTTGCTCAACTATAATAGTACCCATTAATCACGGGTGTCATATATTTCCCTGATTTATCTTTAACATTGTTTGGCTACAAATCATCGCTTCTAACATTTTATAATGTAAACGACTAAATATTTTTATTTCTGTAGATTAAAAAAAAACCTGGTCCTCTACGCTTTTCATACCCGGGGACCCGTGGTTGGAAGCTACGAGCAAATACATTAAGCCATCACCTCCTTTATATGTACTTGTCCGAAATATTTAAAAAATCAAATTTGAAAACTCAAGCCTATCAACATTATTGTTCATGAACGTGGATTTCTGTGTTTTTAATTACAAAAACATTAGTTTTGATGTGAACTAGGTATACACCACAGATTAATTTCACCAATTATTGTTCTAATATTACAATTATCAATAACTACAAATGGATGATATTATCTTGTTTTAACTACGAGGGTTGTCTGAAAAGCTTCCGATCTTAACATGAAGATGGCAGCACTCGTAAACAAAAGTTGGGGAATGTGTTTGCCCACTAAAATTTCAGCCATTTTGGACGCGCAGTTGTTGTTTGATAATCATTTGAGTGAGTCGATGTGAGTGTTTTTATGAAAATGGAAAAAATCCAGTATCGAGCTGTCATTAAATATTTGTTTTTGAAAGGCAATACGCCTACGCAAATCAAAGACGAGTTGGACGCTGTGTACGGAGACTCTGCATCATCATTTACCACCGTGAAATTTTGGACTGCTGAATTTAAACGTGGCCGTACCAGCTTGGGTGACGATGAACATTCGGGACGTCAAGAAACTGCAACCACTGACGATAATTTCGCTCAAGCTCACCAAATGGTGCTAGACAACCGTCGAATTAAAATTAGAGAGATAGCAGAGGCTATAAACATGTCCAAAGAACGTGTTTGTCACATATTGAATCAAGATTTAGGCAGGAGAAAGCTGTCCGCGCGTTGGGTGCCGCGTTTGCTCATTTTGGACCAAAAACGTGTTCGAATGAACATTTCCAACTCTCTGTTGACGCAGTTTAGGCGCAATAAATCAGAGTTTTGGCGCCGATTAATTACTGTAGATGAAACTTGGATACACCATTATACTCCAGAAACAAAAAACAGTCAAAACAATGGACTGCGAAGGGGGAATCGGCTCCAAAAAAAGCAAAGATTGTTCCTTCGGCTGGGAAAATGATGGCAACTATTTTCTGGGATAGTCATGGAGTTATCTTAATCGATTATCCTCAAAAAGGAAAAACCATTACAGGAGCATACTACGCATCATTACTTGACAAGCTGAAGGCAGAAATTGCGGACAAACTGCCACATTTGCAGAAAAAAAAGAATTTTATTTCGCCAAGACAATGCGCCGTCTCACACCTCAGCGGTTGCCATGGCAAAAATCCACGAATTACGGTTTGAACTGCTTGACCACCCTCCTTACTCACCAGATCTAGCCCCAAGCGACTTTTTTTTGTTCCCTAAGCTAAAAATTGCGCTCGAAGGACAGAGATTTTCGTCGAATGAGGAGGCCATCACCTTCGTAAACAACTATTTTGCAGAGAAAGACGCCGAGTACTATTTGGACGGGTTGAAGAGGTGGGAGCATCGCTGGGAGAAGTGTATAGACTTACAGGGAAATTATTTTAAAGAAAAATGTCTAGTATCTTTGTTAGGTCGGAAACTTTTCAGACAACCCTCGTATAGGGACATTCCATGCCAACTCATCCTACCGATTGGATTTGCATCTCCGATTTCGCTGAACTTTGGGCATCTTTTTGTACCCTTAGAAAAAGGTTTTGAATCTCTGTATTGGCTATTGGATATTTATTATAATAAAATAATAGTGTTCCTAAAAATATGCTTGTGATTTAACCAAAGTTTTTAAAATAAAACTTCAACTAAAATATTTAATAGTCGTGGATAAAGTATAGTATTCTACTAGCGTATTATAATTATTCACAATTATACTCTCATTGAATAATATACTACTATATAACTTTAAACTAAAACACTATAATATCACTGGAAAAATGCAGTATTGCCCTATTAACATTAATAGCATGTATATTATTTTCAATTTTTACTTGGTAAACTAGGTTCATTCACACACTTTAATTCTAAGTTTTGCATATAAATAAAGTATTTAATTATACAATGATATTCACAGATTTTTTATAGATCAATAGGTATCATGCGAAAATATTTGAGAAAGGTATAAAAGTTAGATTCTTCGATTATTTAATTTGATTGACTAAGTATCAGTTTGGTTTTACACCTGGAGAAAGTACTGCTGATGCCATGTTTGAACTGATAACTAATATAAAAATTATGATTATTATGATGACTATTTTTAATTAATAAAAATGTAGAATTTATCACCGGAGACATAGTAAGAACTTTAGTTATAAGCTTTATTCGGGTTTCATTTTTCGTACGGTTTGAGAACGATTTGCTGACTGCGCACAACTGGATGTGCAGTAGACTAAATCCAAGGACTATTTATGTACGGTTTGAAAACTGTCAACAAATGAAAAAACCCGAACGCCTTATTTTTTAATATCTGATACAAAAAGTAAATTATTTTGTCCACAAAGCTAAAATGTTGGATAAACTGTTTATCACTATATAGAGGTACTGTTTATTCGGCATAATTCTCATTTTTTTCTTTTTTCTGTAATAATTCGGGTAAAAGAATATTTGCTACCATCTCCAATCCATCATCATGTGATGATAAAAAAGATGAGGATGAATCTGACGAGAATTCTGCCAATAAATCCATAATAATATACTCAATAAACTAAAATACCAAGAATAATTTGAATTTAAAATGCACACTACAAACAACAATGACTGAGAAATGACCAAGCGCATGCGTCAATTAATCCACGAAAAATTCTTACTTTTAACCTTGGACTGATTTGACAGTTTTTAAATCGTCCGAAACAGTCAGAAATAAAACCCGAACACCGAACTAAAATTATAGAACGGTTCGAAAACCGTACAAGAAAAACCCGAACACAGGATTTTTTGGTGCGCAGAATTCTGACAGTTTGAAAACAGTAATCAAGTAAACCCGAACAAAGCTATTATATTTTTGCTAATGTTCTTTTGCCACCTGATAACTTATTGATGTACCTGTTTGCAATCTGCCAACTTCTTACATTACAACACGAGTTTTGTACTATAATTTATCTACTACTGAAAGTCGGACATCTGAGTACTGGACTGCCCAATTTTACTACATTAGTCGAAATCAATTCTTGAGTCATCACCAGTTTTTCTGTATTTTTGAGTAATTTTGAATAATTTTCTTGTCAAACTTTTGACAGTTCAGAATTCTTTTAATTTCAAAGCTCTCTTTATACTTTCATAGCCGACTTTATAAATTCAAAACCGTTACAAAAACCCCCCATTTTGTAATACCTTCTTTTTATAACAGTTTTTGAAAAGTTTGATTTTCAGTTATACAAAAGGGGTTTTTTGTAACAGTAGTAGAAAAATAAAATTATTAAACAACAAAATACTGCCGCCATGTATCTGGAAGTGGGTATAGTAGTATTTATCGACTATAGCACAACACACAATACAATCAATTTCTGTGTTTTTTGGTTGTAAAATAAAAAGAACATTAATAAATTTCAGCATATTTTTTGATACACTTAAAATCCCAATTAATAATAATACGTTTTAGTCAAAACCGATTCAATTTGCCATATTTATTGACGTATTTATTTCATTGTTATTTCATAAATGCATTGAAATAATACGTTTGTATAAAACAGTGATTACCCTACCAGGAAAAAATTAAACGGCACATTAATTGCATTCCAAAAATTTGTTATCGTTAAAAACACGAATATTGTCATTATTGTTACATTTATTTAATACGTACGCGTGTAATTAATGAATAACAATGTAATATCGGCCTAATAAAATCACGTAACCTGTCACGAACTGATAAATCGAGATAATAGTTGGTTGAATTGTGTAAAATGTATAATTAAAATAAATATTTTGCTTTTAGTTTAATATTATTAATGAAATAATTTAGATATAAATATCGGTTAAAAGCATTAATTTGGTATTTATTGTAGTTAAGCTTCTTTTATGTCTGTCATTAAAGGGTAAATGCTCCCAATATTATCATTGCTTATTGTTAGGTTACTAAATATAGTTTTATAAAACTTTTTTTCTGGTAATTTTGACTGTCAACCAAAAATATACTAAGTGACATAAAAATCCGAACACCCAGATTAAATGATTTTATTTTTATAAAATTTTGTATAAGTACTTACTGAAGCATAATAAGTAAATGATAAAAATAATAAAATATTTAAAGCTCTTTTACCTTTAATAATGTGTGGATGCACCCTGATGTGTTACGCATTCTCCAACGCGCCTAGGCATGCTTCTAATCAGGTAGTCAATGTCCTCCTGTGGTATCTCATTTCAGGCAACCATCAACTCCTCTCGAAGTTCTTCTCGAGTCTGAGGAAGACGTTGTAAATTGAGCAATCTCCTACCCATCATATCCCACACTTGCTCAATTGGGGATAAGTCGGAAGATCTTGGTGGCCAAGGTAACAATGTGTTGAAAGAAGTCTATTGTGACTCTTACGACATGTGGTCGGGCAATATCTTGTTGGAAAGTTGGATTTGCCAGGGTGTCAAGATAGGGTAGAAGGTGGGGTTCTAAAACTTCTTAGATGTATGAAGATTAAAGGTGATCTCGAACCATAAGCTGTAGCACTCCAAACCACAACTCCAACAGTTTGATGAACATGCATTTCAACAAAAAACCGTGGATTTCTCCTTTCACCACGTCGTCTTCTAACCCTCGCTCGACCATCGTGCATGACTAAACAGAATCGAGACTTGTCACTAAAGACAATACTGTTCCATTCCTGATCCCAGAGTGACCGTTCTTTGCACCACTCAAGGCGATTACGTCGGTGTTCTGGAGATAATGGGAGGACCCAGTCGTCGAGAATTAATTTGAATCATTGCAATAATTATGTTATCAATATTATATATAAGGTTTTTTCGTAGAACAATTACAAACTATCAGAAACCGTCAGAGACATGCGCATTAAAAAAAAAGCGTTTGTAGAAGCAATTTGGTAGTTGGTGATTTTAAAATACTTTGTTCGAAGAAAGAAATTTGCAGGTTTGGATCGGTTGCCACTATCAAAATAATTGGCTGACCGGGGTCAAATTTTCTGTTAAAAGCATGCGTACTGTGATGCTGTTGAGTGATATAATTTTGGTATTTGGTTATGAATACAACTTTTCTGTAATTGTGAAAAAAATAACGAAATAGCAAATCACTTCCTTCTAAAATAAACCGTAAGTAAAATTATTTGTAGAGTGTAATTGACAGATGCTACAAAATTATTTAGGTACTTATTATTTATTTCTTTGTTCAGATGTATGAAGATAATTCAAGCTCTTCTACAAGTGGTGAATAAATTTTAGTTTATTTTTATGAAAGAGCTAAGTAGAAAAATGAAAATTATTTACAAATAATATTTCCCAATTACAGTTCGTAAAACAGAAATTGCCAATCGACTTGCAACGAATGACAGACGGAGTGTCGGAGTTTGATAAATTTCCGATCGATTGGAAATTCCTTTCTACGAACAAACCTATAATAATTAATTAATTTATAAAATTTATTGTACTAACTCTTACTATATGAAAGTCCATCTTATTAAGAACAGTAAACAACTAAACGGTTGAATGAAACTTCCACTATTTATTCGTAAAATACGTTTTAAATTCAATGACAGCTGTTTCGCTAAAAACTAGCATCGTCAGATTGTCATATTGAAGTTACATTTTGTTTGTTTGTAACTAGGTACCTGATATTGATGTTGATACTAGTTTTTAGCGAAACAGTTGTAATTGAATTTAAAACGTATTTTACCAATGTGACCGACATTTCCAAATTAACAAAATATTTTATTACCTCGCTATCTAGGTCGGTAGGAGTTGCCGCCAGCTCTAGTGGAGTTGGTCGGGGTTCGTATTCGGATTTTACTTCTTTTCTATTTAAAAAAAAAGAAACTAATTAAATTAACTGATCTTAAGGGGCGCCAGGTAAGTTTGCCCCAGACAACTACCTAATAGCCAATGTCACTTCCAAACTCACCAAATAAGTGACAATAGGAGGAAGGAAAAAAAAATAGATAATCAAATTAATAAGAAGGATTCAATGAACTAAGTTTATTCAATCTAGTAGCCGTAGTTAAAAAAAATCCTAGTGCATATATAAGTCAAACTGATTATAAATGTTGACCGAGGGAAGTAACAACTAAACAACTGCCCACTGGGTAAATTATAAATTATGGATTATTATTATAAATTATAGTTAAACCCGAGCAATACAGCAACTACAATCAAGTACTAGCTGCGCAATTGATGCAAATACCCTATAGTTAGTAATAAAAAACACCGCTTGAGCTCAGGCGCGTGCGTGTAATTCAAGTAAACCACCTAATTTTATATACGAAATATTTACGTATTTTATTATATGAAAATTAGTTCAACAAACACAAAAAATAGCATTAATGGACGCTTAACAATTTGTAAAAGAAAGAATGCCCTAAATAGGGATCTGATCACAAGTTTTATGTAATTATAAATAAATATTTATGGTAAAACCTGATTCGAGACACTTCTTGAAGACGCAAGTCACTGTGTGTTGCCTGTTGTACTACTCATACCAATTCGGATGCGGTAGGGATCTCCTTAATTCCAGCCGCCCAGTACTTGCACTTGCAGGGAAAAGAAAATGCTATGATGGCCTCACGACCCACAAAAAAAAATGTGGGAACTTGTAGCCCAGGGAAAAAACCCAAAAGAAAACGTTTAATAAATCTTCTACCAAATAATTTAAGTTGTAATGAGTAAAGAAAAAGGATAGCATCATAAAATGAATATTATAAAGTTAAAGAAAAACTACAGCAAAGTCTAATTCCTTAAATTCTTCTTAAAGATAGAAATCAAAATAAATTCAATTGACTCCAAAAAAATATAATTCGATCAATGTATTTATATAAAAAAACATTCATCTACCAAAAAAGAAATGTCTATACGAATGACCTAATTAAATCTCAAGTAAAATTAAATGTTGAAACAAATATTTTGATATAGCTCTAATCTAATAATCAAATATTATAAATTATACTGCATATAGTTGACATTACAATAACCGTTCCAGTTTATTCAAACACTTACCCTTTTCGTAAGGGGTTTCTTCTTACAATTTCAGCTGTGGTGGACCCGATAAGTCTTACTAGATACGACTGGAAGAGTCCAAAGACAGTTCTGTATTTCAATAACGAAATGGGATAAACTGCAGAAGTAAATAAAAAAAATAGCAAAAGAATAAGGGGGAGAGATGTGACAGGGTACATACTTGATTAATGTTTCCTTATAGATGATTATATTTCACGATAATGACACCGATGGAAGTGATAACTCCCTATATCTAGGTTATAATTCGTCACACCTCAAAAATATTAAATGCCGAATAAACCAAGTGTTACGAATTTATGAAAAGTGATTTAAAAAATAATACCCAACTATGGATGATTGCACAAAATCAAGATTTTAAAACCACTACTAGTGCAGCGCACCAAATACCACCATACTATCCACAAGAATGCCTTCATCGCCCTCCGACGGAAAATCTCTGCCACACATGTACTATTAGTTCTAGGTGTCTCCCAACTAGCTGATATACTAAATAGCCGACCTTTAATACTTAATTACCTTGTCCCAAGGCGGCGTTCGCAGTAGATACTTAAATTAAATTTTAAACAAAATTTTACAACTTATATATAAAATCGTGAAATTGCCAATTTTATTAATTTAAACATTACAGCCAATAAAAATAAACGTAATACGAATAAATATTGGAAGTTTCATTCAACTGTTTAGTTGTATACTGTTCTTAATTAATTTACAATTTATGTTTTTAACTTGTATTATAACCGTTTAATAAATAGAATAATTCTTTTTGTCACTAATTTTGAAATACATTTTTCGTCACCAATTGCATAAAATTTTACTTTATGCAACTAGTAAGACGTTTCATAATGTCAACCAGTTTCAAAAAAGGTATATAAAATAACGCATTTCATATGGCTTTCCGTTATGACACCAGTTCAAGTTTAACAAACGAATCGCGAAGCGATGAGTTTTTTGAAGAACGAGTGTCACAACAGGCATTATGTAAATTACGAAAATTTTGGTTCTAAAAGGTATGTCGGTAGCACTGTGTAGTGTAATTTATAACATACGACAGTTTGGAAATTTAAATTATCAAATGTTAATTTTTTAAAATGAATAATACATCAAAAATAATATATTATATAAGCAAAAAAAGAAATTCTTATTTATAAATACTTTCTTAAAGAACAATATAAAATTAATAAATTGCTATTAGCCACAAATGTCATTGTCAATTGTCTTGTCATTAGATACTTCACTCATGTCGCCAACTATTTAAAACAAAAAATTTGCATGCGTAAAAGTTACATTACGAGACGCAAATGCGTTTTATAATGAAGATTTTTATAAGTGCAAAACATAAAAAAGTACTGTTTGAAATGTGATATCAATAAAAGTTGGAGTAAAAATTTAATTAAAATTACTTTATTTAGATTCATACTGAGGTTTTATGATTATTAAAAAGCAAGTTTCTGTAGCCTTAACAGATTATTTCAGCGCTGCTGTTAAAATTTTAAATTATTTGTATACCTACGTTTTAATCCTTCGTCCAGTTACCCCGATTACTGTTTCTAATTATTTCAACTGACTTACTCACAAGATGTAAACAGTTTTTATCGGGACACGTAAAGAGAATACTAAAAGATCAAATGCCGTTAGTGGAGACTAAAACGAATTAGAGGAAGTGCATTTTTGTTTGTTTATTTTGATCACTTTAAATTTCTAGAGATCGAACATTTTAATTCGAAAAGCTTCCACCGTTAGCAATACTACAGTACAGAATCCTTTAGGATGTTCTAAGTACGGAACAAATAATGTACTTAACTCGATATCTTAGAAATTGTATCCGGTTTTCTTGAAAACGTTATACTGCTCACTCTTAAATAAAATTGGATTTAGTGTTCCAACTAAATCTATATAGATTACATTAAGTTAAGTACATATTTATGTGGATGTGTGTGTATGTGTATATATTATGAACTGGGGGAAATATTTGAAGCGTGCACGTGGAGTAAATGAATATTGGACTAAACCGCCTAAGCGCATTTCAATGAAGATGAAAATTTACTGCCGGAGCTTTATCCACTATATCATACTTCAACTGAAATTGTAAGCTGGCGCGGTTTTACTTCAATTTACCGAATATGTATTTCAATAAAATTTAATGCGATCGGTTTTTAGTGGCCAGCCTTAGACTGTCCTTGTAGTGGAATATAAATTTTGACTTCACTAATTAACTCATGTTGGATATACTAAAATAATGACAATAGCAGAAATGGAAAATATAAAAATAAGGATACTTACATGATCAAGAAATGAAGCAACTTAGCCAGAGGATTAGTTTAGAGTTTTTTTTTAGTTTAGGATAAGATTAATTTTCTTTTTCCATGGTTAGGTTAGGTTTTAATCTCGTTCGATGTTAGTTCTTTATTTCCTGGCGTACCGATTCCACAAACTTTACAGTATCTAGAAGAATTACTCATCTTGAATAATCTGGGTGTTGAAGTTAGAACTGAAAACCTACGATTAGCTAAACTATGCATGGACCAAAATTATTTTCAATATAACAATCAGTTTTATCAACAATATGAAGGAACAGCAATGGGTAATTGTTTATCACCATTTATAGCCAACCTTTTATGAGCAATTTTGAAACACAGATTAATCAAGAGCTGGAGTATTTCCCAAGGATATGGTATAAGTATGTGGACGACCTTCTTGCAGTTTTCAATACAAATAAATCATCAGTAGAAGATTTCATTTTAAAATTAAATTCAAAATTCACATTTGAACTAGAAAATGATGAACAGCTACCATTTTTGGACAAATTAGTGATAAAATAACAAGTTAGAATTTTATATTTTTAGGAAAGACACCGCTACGTATAGATATATTCCAGTAGATTCTTTATTGTAGTCAACACAAAATGGCAAGTTTTCATTTTTTGGTACATCAATTAATTAATTTTCCCTTAAACAAAGCAAGATATAACAGAAAAAAGAATTTAATTGAGGATGTAGCTGTACTTAATGGATATAATAAAAAACTAATTCATAAGCTAATCAATCGCAATAGTTTCAAGAAATCTCTTTGTGAAACCACATTTTTTCAGCGAGAACACAACGATATGAAATTCATTTCATTGCCGTTTATCCCTAAGTATACCAAAGGATTGAATTCAATTTTCGGTACGGTGGGATTAGGTTTAGTTCATAAAACTAGTACCACCCTGAGACAATTGTTAGAAAATCCGAAGGATAAAAGAGAAAATCTGTAAAAAAGCGGTATATATGAAATAAGTTGTGATAAAAAGTATGTTGGGCAAACAAAAAGATCGGTTAAAACTAGATTTAAACAACATTTAGCTCATCTAAAATATGGACAGAAAAACCTAGTATTGCCGAACATGCTTTTACCAAAAACAATTCGGTAAATGTAGATAGTTTAAAATTGTTAAAAAATGTATCGAACAATAGATTGTTGGATGCATTTGAAAGTATAGAAATTATTAAGTGTAAAAAAAGATTAAATAAGGACAAAGGACCTATCCCAGATAGTCCACTTTATAGTTTATGTAAAGAAAACTTATTGTAAACATGTTTTCGCGCTTAAAAATTGGCTTATCCGCCAAAAAAATTACCGCGAAAACATTTTGGCGCTTAAAATGTCATATATGTAAGGTTAGTTTGTAGGCATAGCTTTAGTTTACCTTCGGTCTCTGAAGAAGATAACTTGGTTATCGAAACGCGCGTCAGGCAGTTAAACGTGTGTGTTGGTGTAGTGGTAGTGTAAACGGTTTCGGTATCAGTTTCGCCAACGGTTCCATATTCAACATTTTAGTTTTCCATGGGTGTCATTTCAGCATTTCGGCAAGCTTTTCAGGCTCTCAACCCTATTAAAAATAAGAACACCCCCCTAGCAATACTTTAGAATTTGTAGTCCAGGATTTTTATCAGATTTTATACACTGGGTGTCTGAATTGGTTACATCAAAACAACTAGAGCTGTTATTGTAATTTGGTTAACATTAAGGATCTAAAAACAATGTAGATTGTAGGTTATGTCCTATAATGAAAAAATATTTTTAGCTTTCCAATTTTTTTCTCAACCTGATTTTGATTAAGTACTATCAAGGCTACACCAAGTATGGAAGTAATAAGGCATAACAATATTGAAGAGTTGCCGTTATTAGCCCTAAAGGATTATTCAGGAAAAACTATAGCATGCACATTAATAACATGCAAATACTACACATCCGTGATAAAAAACAAAATTTAGATTTCCTTGATGAACTCGAAATAAAAAGACATCGAGTGGATCAACAATTTAAAGTTGTTCTTCTCCACTATTAAACTGTTTACTTTGATTGAGTCTTCATTTTATAAATAGATTAGACGTAATTGTAACACAAATATATTAAGGTGTTGTAAAGATCTGCATGATATAGTTTTTTTCTGGTTTTTCTATATAATTGCACAGTTATAATGATCTTAGAGGAAAATACACCAGGGTATTCCATTCCTAAAGGCTAATAACATCTGTGCTTTAATATTTCTTCCATACTTGGTCTAGCCTTTATACCAATTAATCAACATCAGGTAGCTACAAAAAAAATGTAACTTCAATGTGTCAATCAGACAACACTTATTCCAGCGAAACAGTTGTCATTTTATTTAAAAATTTTTTTTATGGTTTGAGATGTCCAAGTTCTCTGAATTGTGCATGAATTTTAGACAATTCGGTGAGTCTCAGTTAAATATTTCGTTTTTACTTCGCAAGATATTAGTTTTTGCTTAAGAATTGACAATTACGACATTTAAATGTCAACACATCAACAACTGATAAACATTATTTGCCGATTTAGTTTAATTATATTATCTATACATATTATGTTATCTATACAGTTTTTACCTATTGGTGATAAAAAGTGTTAACAAAACGCAAAATATTGATACTTAGTGAAGAAATTTGAGGTCTTCATTAAAAATAAAACCTTTATTTAAAGTGTGAAACATTATTATTTTCACAATTTTATAAAGTTAGGTAAATTTTGCCAAATACTTTGCTAAAAGCATACCTGCAAGCATTCCGTATACAAAAATAAATTAGGCTCTACAAAACATGACTTCCTAGACCTTTGCTAGTATTTTTCATGTATTTTATATATATAAAGTGATTAAATTAAATAAATTAAACAATAAACTGTGCATATTGCGTTTTTCAAGAAAAATGGTTGACTGCAGTGAAGATACCTGAGACAATCTTATTATGTATGCCAAATTCGTCCATAAACATCCCCGATTAGTCGATAGGACCAAATTATAATAATTTGAAATAGGCATGGCAGGTAAAATTTTAAACTTTTTTTGGTCAATTTTGTCAGTTGTATGTAATACCTAATACGTTGCTATTACGCTCTAAGTAGCACAAGTTTGCACCTGCTTTACTTCAAATCATATTAAATTACATACCTAAGTATATAAAATCTGACCCTTTCGTTGTTTATTGACAAGCTCTTTCCTACACAATAGGATTAAACTAGGTAGCTTGACTGCAGTCAACCATTTTTCTTGAAAAACACTATACCTAATTATTATCTAAAAAAAATCTAATAGAGCAAATAATTAATAATATCAACTAGTCAGTTACTAAACGAGTTTTTCTATTTTTTGTTGCAGATCCTCCAGAAATAAAAGTGAAACCTAGGAATTTACAAGTTCGAGCTGGTGGTATTGCAGCTTTTTATTGTGCCGCTCAAGGTGATCCTACTCCTGTTATTCAGTGGAAGAAAAATGGCAAGAAAGTATCAAGTGAGTACATTTTAATTAATCCATAGTCGATACAATGTAAATTCAGACCCATGTGACCAAGATGTAAAAAAGTGATGTTATACAGGAAGCATCATCAAGAAGATCTGATGAGTTAGTAAGGCTCTGGAATTCGATTGAGAATAATTTCCTGGAGTCAGGAAAGTTTTGTTCTACAGCTAGTAGTAAAAAAATAATTATACAACTATAGTTATTCTAGAGATGAGCGTGTTTAAACAAACCAAATCTTCAGCTTTCTAATATCATTTTTATACATCTTTTTATTGATACATGTTTATCAAAACCCTTGCTCGAAATAAGTGTAAATTTAAATTTATCACGCAACATGTTTATGTTGGTGGAAGAATATCCCGATACGATATAAAATCCAAGAGAAAAATCGGACAACTCGATTATATTGTTCGATGCGGACAATGGGTCCTTGGAGGCGGATCGAGCATTTTGGTCAACGAACAATTTTGTTGTCGGTCTGTGTGTAAATGGGATTTTTCTAGGCGACCGTAATCGGGCTACCGATGACATTGTCCACATATAAATGCGCTTAAAATGTTGACATTGTTATACACTGTATTTTAGTTGGCATTTTGCAGCTTGTTTTTCCAAATTTGCCAAAATAAAACTGTAAATCAGTTGATCGGTCGAAACCTTAAATTAATATTAAATGGAAACATTAGCTGAACTAAACTTCATTAAATATTTAATATATTGAAGTCTTAATTTTTTATTGAATATCAATTACATATCACCCTACACAGAGAAGGACATATCATAGGATACGCATCTGTTAATAATAATAATAATAATTATAATAATAATAAAAATTTCCTTGCAATGAACCCATTGTCAAGCAGATTAAACTCCACCAATTATGGTTTCAGCTTGAAAAATAATGGCACAGAGTTGGCGAAAATAAATCACCTCCTGTATATGGACGACTTAAAAGTTGGAGCAAATGCTACAAATCGTCGATCAGTTTTCCAAAGATGTGGGAATGCAATTTGGCCTGGACAAATGTCGCATCTTACATGTTGTAAGAGGCAAGGTACATTTGAAATGGAAGATGGTAGGAATATAGAAGCAATGGACATCGATGAAAGATATAAGTACCTTGGCATGAAACAGGCAAGAAAACTGGATCACAGCGCAATGAAGAGAGAGTTCACCAATGCATCAGAAGAGTAAGGAATATCCTAAAAACTAAACTCAATAGTAGAAATGTAACTAAAGCAATCAACACGTGTGCTTGAGGTACACTAACTTATTCTTTTGGCATAGTAAAAGTAAGAACGATGCTCACTAAAGCCCATATGCATCATCCTCTAAGTGCTATAGAGCGCACAACCATATCTAGACAAATGGGTGGTAGGGGGCTGATGGACATTAACAAGCACCTGACTCAACAAATTGAAAATCTCAATGGGTACTTTTTCAGAAAGGCGGAAAGATCTACCATACATCGTGCAGTGTGTCAAATAGATAGTACAACACCACTACTACTTAAAGAGCAGGAGCTACAGCTACAGAGTCAAACTGATGAGGAGAAGGTACAGAGATGGCTTGAGAAACCCCTTCATGGAAGACACCCGAATGAGGTTGCCCAGGAAGATGTCGACAATAAGGCGTCGAACTACTGGAGAGATGTTTCCAGAGACAGAGAGTTTTCTGATGACGATACAAGATCAAGTTATACCAACAAGAAACTATCTCATATAACATGTGACAGGAGGATGCCAGGCATTTGCTACGACCGAGTTCAAAGACCGCCACGACGGTGTTGCAAAAATAATTCATCAGGGGCTAGCGAGAAAATTTGATCTGATTAGTAGTGAGTTTTTGCCGTATTGCAAATATGTTCCAGTAGCTGTGCTAGAAAATGACAGCTTCAAGCTTTATTGGGATCGCAGTGTTCTCACAGACCAATACGTCGCCCAAATTAGACCAGACATCATAATTATTAATAAAAAGTTGAAGAAAGCAACCCTTATAGATGTCGCAATACCAAATAACAACAATCTTATGGCCAAGCATAATGAGAAGATCGCGAAGTGTAGGGATCTTGAAGCCCGATCGGTAAAGAAATTTCTGGATAGCGTGCCAAGAAAACTTAATCAACCCAATCCGGAAGTAAAGTGATACCTCAGAGCTCAATCAATTTGATCTATTAGAAGATCTGGGATGAGTACATGTTCCCCTTAGAGGGAGTGCGAATACCATAATAATAATAGTAATAAGCTTTATTGCCAATAGTTACCCATTAACAGAGGAATATAGTAAAATAATAGTTTAGAAATTACATATTTATATTAACATAGAATAATATTCTAAAATAAAAATATACCTATCACATGGGTAATTAAAAAAAAAGTAAATAAAATAGAGTTAATAACTTACTATACCTAAATCGAGAAGAAGTCACAGACATTTGACAATTTATTAGCGATATTGCACATAAAATTAATTGGAGATTTTAATTAAATCTTAACAATCAACCAGTTAACAATCTACGTAAGAATATTACAGAACATTGCATTCTCCACCTTTCCAAAATCGTGGTATTCTAATTTTGAACGAATTAAACAATAATATAAAGAAACTAGCGCCAAAATCATCATTAACTTCCCTACAATTACTAATTATAAAACCATATAATCGGTAAGCCACGTTGACAGTAGAATTAATGTGATTATTAAAAGTTAATTGATGATCAAAAAATACTCCCAAGTCTTTGATAGTATTGGTTCTCTCTAAAACTGGATCATTTACAGAATAGGAAAATAGCAATGGAGAAGACATTCGACCATAAGTCAAGACTTTGCATTTAGATACATTAAGAGTTAGATAATTAGCAATGCACTAATGATGAAGTTTACGTATTTAATAATCTGTTAATCCTATCCCAAGGTAAAATCAATAGTATAACCAGAGGTCGACTACAGATGGCGCTTAATATTAGAGCCTGATGATGGTCTGTTGACCGAAACTTGTCACCAATTGTTGGATGATATGTTACATCAAAGAAAGACTTCGATACTAGAGCGGGAATATACAACAAGTCTGGTAGATTAGATAATTAGCGAAGACACCTCTGTATTTCAAGCAGTACTGTACTTGTTTGCGCAAGAGAAAATAATATGAGAGCTTACAAAAGAAGGCATAAAGTATTAGAATTTACAGCTACGTCATGCTGTCAATAAAGCCCTAGAGAGCTTTAAATCGTCATCCAGGTTGATATAGGAAGAACCTAGAAGACTAGCGACCTGAAACAGTGTTGAATTGGATTTGGTATCAGGGCATCAAGGAATCGCTGGCAATAAAAAAAACTGATGAACTAGCAAGGATCATCAACTCCACTTAACGGACCCAAACTGGCCATATGCATTCCTATTAGGTCATGATAAACTCCACCTCTGCCCTTTAGATTTTAATAGTTCTTCCTCCACTTCATCTGATTAAAAAGGGAGGCAATGGCTGGTACACAAATAAGGGCAGTGAAATACAAGGATGCAAAGCGGTGTCAAGGCCAGGACCGGTGTGGATGATAAAAAAATCATCCGGTATTGGAGATCTGGTATCAGATGCAATGCAACTTAAATAGAATTACCACAAGCTAATTATTGTCCTAGTCCTAGGAAGTGGCGAATAGGAGACAAATATGTTGGATAGCCAGTGGCGGCTCTAGGACCGAGAGCGATGTTGGAGCCTTAGGAGGAAAGCTAAGAGTAAATCCGAACCTACCTGCAACTGTCCAAGCGGAGGTTTGTGCAATGAAGATGAGTCTGTATTTAGATGAGTCTGCATGACTGCAGGAGCCAAACTATAAAAACCATTTCCGTTAGCCAGGCGGCACTAAAGTCATTGGAATCGAATCTGATAGACTCCCAAGTTTGGAAATGCCTTTAGGATCTAATACGTCTAGAGAAAAATGACAAAGAAAGCCTACATTGGGCACCTGGCCATACCAGCATTGAAGGGGAACAAAAAACCGGGTATTCTAGCCATAAAAGGTGCTAATGGAATATTTATAGGCCCGGAGCCATTCCTATGCATATGCAACAATATCGAACTGGGTAGATCGGAGAAGACGTTCTTGCTGGTTCGAGCTAGATTGTTTAAAGCATTTATGAGGATCTCTCTAAAAAGAGCTCTCAATAGCTGTTAAATATAAACAGACAGGACCTACGAATTGTAATAGGACTACTAACGAGACATAGTTGTCTTAATGAGCATATGAAAACAATTGGACTGGCAGAGAGTGTGGACTGCAGATTCTGTCAGGATTCTGTCAGGCTAAGGATGGAACATTTTAGGAACTGTCGAGAGCTGGAAAGACTAAGGGTCGATAAGTTTGGTCCTCGTTAACCTGCCTGATCAGCTTTATCAGGAGCATAGGACTTATAGAACGAATATAACCTAAGGGTGAGCCACAGTAGATCTGTCAGGTCGCAGGTGGAAAGGACGTTGAACGACCACTAACTTAATAATATTAAGGTCTGTTATCAAGGGCAATTAACAAACGAATGCTATTATCGCATTACATGCTTTGCTACTACGGCTATTTCACTGATTTACATGACAGGCAGCGAGAAAATTAATATTATGGATGTTTCTTAAATTCAGTCATTTGTAAGGAATATTTTTGTGTCGATTTAAACATCACGAACGTCAAAATAAGTATTTTTTAGTTGGCAAAAAATTAAGCCGATAGTAGCACGCGAAAATAAATCACGATTCAAATTTGCTTGACCAAAATTTAACTGAAATAATCTATAAAATACGTTGCCGTATAACCGAAAGCTTAAACCAATATTAATCGACTGTCAGAGGCTATTAAAATGGATTCAGTACATTTTAGTTTTTATGAGTAAATGTTCCCCTTAGAGGGAGTGCGAATACCATAATAATAATAATAATAATTCAGAACAATAAACAACTAAAAGGTTGAATTAACTTTCACTATTTATTCTATAAATACTTTAAATGCAGTGACAGCCGTTTCGCTATCGAAATAGCATCGTCAGATTGACATATTGAAGTTACATTTTGTTTGTTTGTAACTAGGTACTTGATGTTGATAAGTAGTTAAGGCTAAACCAAGTAAGGAAGTAAATAAGATATAACAATATTAAAGCCTAGATGTTATTAGCCCTAAGGGATTAGTTAAGTGATACCTCAGAGCTCAATCACTTTGATCTATTAGAAGATCTGGGATGAGTAAATGTTCCCCTTAGAGGGAGTGCGAATACCATAATAATAATAATAATAATTCAGAACAATAAACAACTAAAAGGTTGAATTAACTTTCACTATTTATTCTATAAATACTTTAAATGCAGTGACAGCCGTTTCGCTATCGAAATAGCATCGTCAGATTGACATATTGAAGTTACATTTTGTTTGTTTGTAACTAGGTACTTGATGTTGATAAGTAGTTAAGGCTAAACCAAGTAAGGAAGTAAATAAGATATAACAATATTAAAGCCTAGATGTTATTAGCCCTAAGGGATTAGTTAAGTGATACCTCAGAGCTCAATCACTTTGATCTATTAGAAGATCTGGGATGAGTAAATGTTCCCCTTAGAGGGAGTGCGAATACCATAATAATAATAATAATAATTCAGAACAATAAACAACTAAAAGGTTGAATTAACTTTCACTATTTATTCTATAAATACTTTAAATGCAGTGACAGCCGTTTCGCTATCGAAATAGCATCGTCAGATTGACATATTGAAGTTACATTTTGTTTGTTTGTAACTAGGTACTTGATGTTGATAAGTAGTTAAGGCTAAACCAAGTAAGGAAGTAAATAAGATATAACAATATTAAAGCCTAGATGTTATTAGCCCTAAGGGATTATCCTGGATGTATTTCCCTCTAAGATCAGTATAACTGTGCAATGATATAGAAAAACCAGGAAAAAACTATATCCTGCTGATCTTTACAATAACTTAATATATTTGTGTTATAATTACGTCTTATCTATGTATAAAATGAAGACTCAATCAAAGTAAACAGTTTAATAGTGGTGAACTTCCAAGATTTATTTGTTCATTAACTACTTTATATTGTTGATCTGCTAGATGTCTTTTGATTTCAAGTTCTTCGAGGAAATCTAAATTTTATTTTTTATCACAGGTGTGTAATATTTGAATGTCATTGGTGTGTATGAGTGAGTGTGGATGTTCAAGAAAGTATTATTATTATTATTAATCTTATTTCAAAATTTCTTTGTGTTTGACCTATATACAGCTTTATTGCCAACATATTGCCAAATATACCTATCACATAGGTAATTAAAAAAAAAGTAAATAAAATAAATAAAATAGAGTTAATAACTTACTATACCTAAATCAAGAAGAAGTCACAGACATTGACAATTTATTAGCGGTATTGCACATACAATTAATTGAAGACTTTAATTAAATCTTAACAATCCACCAGGTAACAATCTACGTAAGAATATTACAGAACATTGAATTCTCCACCTTTCTAAAAACACAAAATCAAATCTCTTCATCATCAACATCCTCTCATCGGAAACGTTCCCGTTTTTTTTGAAAGACATCAATTTTTTCTGTACTCTTTCAACAATCTGTGAGTATTTAGCATATATGGGATTCCTTCCAAATTAAAGAAGCGTGGTATTCTAATTTTGACCGAATTAAACAATAATATTAAGAAACCAGCGCCAAATCATAATTAAATTCCCTACAATTACGAATTATAAAACCATATAATCGGTAAGCCGCGTTGACAGTAGAATTAATGTGATTAATTGATGATCAAAAAATACTCCCAAGTCTTTGATAGTATTGGTTCTCTCTAAAACTGAATCATTTACAGAATAGGAAAATAGCAATGGAGTCAAGACTTTGCATTTAGATACATTAAGAGTTAGATAATTAGCAATGCACTAATGATGAAGTTTACGTATTTAATAATCTGTTAATCCTATCCCAAGGTAAAATCAATAGTATAACCAGAGGTCGACTACAGATGGCGCTTAATATTAGAGCCTGATGATGGTCTGTTGACCGAAACTTGTCACCAATTGTTGGATGATATGTTACATCAAAGAATGACTTCGATACTAGAGCGGGAATATACAACAAGTCTGGTAGATAAGATACTTAGCGAACACACCTCTGTATTTCAAGCAGTACTGTACTTGTTTGCGCAAGAGAAAATAATATGAGAGCTTACAAAAGAAGGCATAAAGTATTAGAATTTACAGCTACGTCATGCTGTCAATAAAGCCCTAGAGAGCTTTAAATCGTCATCCAGGTTGATATAGGAAGAACTTAGAAGACTAGCGACCTGAAACAGAGTTGAATTGGATTGGGTATCAGGGCATCAAGGAATCGCTGGCAATAAAAAAAACTGATGAACTAGCAAGGATCATCAACTCCACTTAACGGACCCAAACTGGCCATAGGCATTCCTATTAGGTCATGATAAACTCCACCTCTGCCCTTTAGATTTTAATAGTTCTTCCTCCACTTCATCTGATTAAAAAGGGAGGCAATGGCTGGTACACAAATAAGGGCAGTGAAATACAAGGATGCAAAGCGGTGTCAAGGCCAGGACCGGTGTGGATGATAAAAAAATCATCCGGTATTGGAGATCTGGTATCAGATGCAATGCAACTTAAATAGAATTACCACAAGCTAATTATTGTCCTAGTCCTAGGAAGTGGCGAATAGGAGACAAATATGTTGGATAGCCAGTGGCGGCTCTAGGACCGAGAGCGATGTTGGAGCCTTAGGAGGAAAGCTAAGAGTAAATCCGAACCTACCTGCAACTGTCCAAGCGGAGGTTTGTGCAATGAAGATGAGTCTGTATTTAGATGAGTCTGCATGACTGCAGGAGCCAAACTATAAAAACCATTTCCGTTAGCCAGGCGGCACTAAAGTCATTGGAATCGAATCTGATAGACTCCCAAGTTTGGAAATGCCTTTAGGATCTAATACGTCTAGAGAAAAATGACAAAGAAAGCCTACATTGGGCACCTGGCCATACCAGCATTGAAGGGGAACAAAAAACCGGGTATTCTAGCCATAAAAGGTGCTAATGGAATATTTATAGGCCCGGAGCCATTCCTATGCATATGCAACAATATCGAACTGGGTAGATCGGAGAAGACGTTCTTGCTGGTTCGAGCTAGATTGTTTAAAGCATTTATGAGGATCTCTCTAAAAAGAGCTCTCAATAGCTGTTAAATATAAACAGACAGGACCTACGAATTGTAATAGGACTACTAACGAGACATAGTTGTCTTAATGAGCATATGAAAACAATTGGACTGGCAGAGAGTGTGGACTGCAGATTCTGTCAGGATTCTGTCAGGCTAAGGATGGAACATTTTAGGAACTGTCGAGAGCTGGAAAGACTAAGGGTCGATAAGTTTGGTCCTCGTTAACCTGCCTGATCAGCTTTATCAGGAGCATAGGACTTATAGAACGAATATAACCTAAGGGTGAGCCACAGTAGATCTGTCAGGTCGCAGGTGGAAAGGACGTTGAACGACCACTAACTTAATAATATTAAGGTCTGTTATCAAGGGCAATTAACAAACGAATGCTATTATCGCATTACATGCTTTGCTACTACGGCTATTTCACTGATTTACATGACAGGCAGCGAGAAAATTAATATTATGGATGTTTCTTAAATTCAGTCATTTGTAAGGAATATTTTTGTGTCGATTTAAACATCACGAACGTCAAAATAAGTATTTTTTAGTTGGCAAAAAATTAAGCCGATAGTAGCACGCGAAAATAAATCACGATTCAAATTTGCTTGACCAAAATTTAACTGAAATAATCTATAAAATACGTTGCCGTATAACCGAAAGCTTAAACCAATATTAATCGACTGTCAGAGGCTATTAAAATGGATTCAGTACATTTTAGTTTTTACGATTTAAACGAATGGAAAATCAGTGAAAAAAAAAACAAAAAAAATAAATACCAAACTTATCTCTTTATGAACTAAATGTAATCAATTTCAATCGAGAGGAAATTTTGACGATAAAAGTTAGTTTTCGTACTTTCATTAAAGTTCATTGAAATAATTTGAAAAATAATTTCAACTAATTTGAGTTATAAAGAAAAATTAATTAAGTAATATAGTAAAATTAAAACAAAAAGCGTTGCACGTCATAATTTTGATGTTGCCATATATCAAAACTAGTAAGAAAAGTCAGGATTTATCAAGTTTAATAATTAGAGAACCCTCAATTACACCATAGAACAGAAATAATTACATACAGTTCTGTGATTCGATTGATGCGGTCTCAGTGAAAATGACATATTTGGATCAGTTCAATCAGTTGTCTGGTGTCATGCCTTAATTATTTGGTTATTTATAATCCAGTTGAAAATAAAAATACTTTAAAACACCAATTTGAAATGTCCAATGAATAAATAGTATAACTCGCTAATTTTAATAAAACAAAATTTTAAGAGCTAATATTTTGAAGATTACTTTTAAAATAGTATTTTCTAGAAATGTAAGAGTAATAAACATAAATTAATTGATTGACACCTTTAATGAAATGCAACAACAATTTCGAAGGTTACTTTGGAAATTATTTTTAAATTTAATACAGATGTCCAAAAGGCTGGAAATACAAGTTTAGTTTAAACATAAAGATGGGACTACAAGACTAAAATAAATTGCAATAATAATAGTAAACAAGTTAAAATGTACTGAGATAAATATCTAATAGTTAAAAAACTTAATAAGTAGAACTTACCTCATAATTTACAATAAAAGGATATATTAATAAGTTTCATAGAATCAACATTTACTTTTTCTTTAGTACATCTAAAGTTTTCAAGTTTATAATTTTCACAAGACATACATTCAATATAAACAAAGAATGTAATGGACATCTTATCTTGTATAGGATCCATATTTTGCTATTCTATTACAATTAAATATTTCCAATCCATAATAAGTACATTTTCACATAACAATTCATCTTTGTCCTAGTTCTCATTTAAAATTCTAAGTTTAATCTGAAACAATAAAAAGAAAATAAAAATCAAAAGTATTAATGGTTTTCACATGTTTAAGAAATCAACATGTAATTTTAGTTAGTAAAGTATTTAAATTAATATTATAAAAAGGAAGTACTTACAAAAATATAAAAAGACAAATTGTAGTCTTCGATATTGTATAAATAAGTATTCCAATAGCTCATGAGTACCTAAAAAAGACACAAGAACAATTAAAAACATGTAGCAGTTGTGGTGAAATATAGTAAACTAATTCCCATATCAATAGTGTTGGACTTAATCACCTAAACTTTTGATAGAACACTTAAATAGTGCTTAGTGAAATAACTATTGAAAAACTTAGTGTACAAACACTAACAATGACATTTTATGTAACAAAAAGTATGTAGGATAATTGAGTAAGTTGTTTATATAAATTTTAAAATGTTAATCTTTGATAAGACAGATATTCTTACCTTATACAATGTGTAAGTGATACAAACAAAAGAATCTTTTAGAAGTTTAAATTTTAGTTGTTAGAGTTTAAAATAGTAATTTTCAGTTAAAATAGTATTAGTTTAACAGATTTATAGTAATTTTAAATACAAATTATGGTTTTATTTCAAATTTTAAAAGTCTAAAATAAGTTGACAGCTCAAGAAAGTTGTGCATTTTGAATCTAAAATTTCCTAGGAAAAGTCACTTAGAAAATTATACAAACAAAATTTTAGTAAATATAAGGATGAGATCTATCTGTACATTATCAAAGGTACTATTAGAATTGTAAATTTATTACCTGGATTTTCGGAAATGATTCCAACAAAATTTGAAAGATTAAATTTGAGCATCTTTTCTGCAACTGTACCTTGGCCGCCATACTGTGGTTTTACATTTCCGACGGGAGACGAGGAGAATCCGATCATAGTTTTCGTGCCGTTCCAATTAGACAATAGCAATTTTTAGAGAACGAACTTTATAATAAAGGTATGTGTCATAGTTAAGGATTTGTATTTTTGTCTTTATTGTTTTGTTACGGTAAACTAATTTATTTATGTGTATCATTTCCATTTCATTTTTTTTTTATAAGGTTATTCATTGATTTATTTGTACTAAACATATGAAAACCAATTAACAGTGTTTGTAAAATTTCTTTTGAAATACTTGATATTAAATTTATTGTGTGTTAATTATTAAATAATATTTTAATTTGAATCCTACCCTGATAAGAGTCATAATCTACATTTTATTTTCATAACAAGTAGATTGAACTAGTTAAAAATTTTAAAAAAAGGCGCCCAACTATAGAATTTACAAAGAAAAAGTAAAAATTGATACCAACTAACTAACCAAACAAAATATAACCAATAAAACAAAACAAATTTCTAAATTATAATAATCAAACAAATAAAACATATCAAATTAATAGAACTAAGTCGGGATATCGATGATTTAAACTAAACAAATTAAATTTAAAAATCTATTAAAATTTAAATCATTATAAATTGACAATAGAACTAACTATAATAAATCAAACATAAAAATAAAGGCAAATTAAGTCATTGTAATACATATTAATATAATTTTAATCAACTGAGATAACTTTATTACCACTACAATATCAGAAAACCAGAAGTTGTTTATAACTTGATAAGGACAACTTCCGATTCTATAATAGTATTCTTCGTTTAATATTTGGAAAACACGAAAATAACAGTATATACGATAATTCATTTCCGTATTTTTTGTTTGGCAACAGCGCTTTCTTGTAAAACAATACCGCTCTAAATTAACTAAATTTTAAATGAGAGATACTTTTTTTTTTTAAATATTGTGTTGTTATAACTGACGAATAACGACATCGAAATGCAACGCTTTTTTTTTAATTATACTATATACTTTAATTATATTGGATAAAACGACTATGCAGAAGTAAATTAAATAAAGATACCCTAAGATGTATACGTACATTTCCAAAGTTAATTGCCGAGGAAAAATATTTTTATATAAGCTGAAACGTAAGATATTCGCAACGTGACTGCTACTTTCTATTTTTTTTTTTTTAATAAGTAAAAACGCTTTTACTGCAGTTTCTGTCCTCATTAAGTACAATTCAAATACGTTAAAAAACGTAGTATTATTGAATTAGCTTTCTCTTTGAGGCACTGCAAACTGCCTTAAGGGTTCGGATATGCTGTTTGTAGCAAAAGTTCAGTTGACTCAATCGATTTCTGGCAACTACCTCAAAGCATTAAAACAAAATTACATGATAAGAAACTTATAATTTTTTTTATATATAATAAGCTTAAAAACTCCTCTCAACTATCATGTTGTTTTCATTATTGGTTTTTTAATGGAGTTTTTATTGGACTATAAATGTAATTCTGTACGCCAGATTAGAGCAAGGAGGATCGTGCTGCAAAAATAGTGACGTTAAATGGAATGGGTGACGGGTAATGCAGATCCCTATTATAGTCGGTAAATACCTACTTCCGTATAGATGGCACCAGGATATTTTTGGTTAATACTTTGATTTTTAAACACTTATTGAAGCCTACTAAGCTACATCAAAAAGCTGGCATATGGCGAATGTACACTATTTAACAAAAATATAATACGATAATACATTAAAAAGTTGGCAGATGGTGAAAAGAAATTATTTAACAAAAATTTGATATAGTGGGATATCAAAAAACTGGCAGATGGAATACTAGAGTCTACTGTTTAACAAAAATATATTACGAGGGTACACCAGATGACGAAAGGATACTATAACTACTGTGTCTCGTGATACGTTCTACATTTTTTGTTTTAAATTAATTATCTGTTTTATTATTTAGAAAACTATTTTATAGGCATATCACACTTGAAACGTGCAGTACAGTACATTGGAATATTTTATGAATAAAGAAAATCCATAAACAGTCATCACATATACTTTCTGTTGGATCTGGTATTTTTTGGTTCACTTTCATATATATTTTCTCCTATAGATGTCACTAAAACGCAACATGTTTTTCTATTTTTGAATTTTATCTGACATTTATTTGTGTTGTTTACTGGCGTCTAGAGACAAGGTTTCAAATGTGTTGGTATGTGTTGGTACCATGTAGGCAGTTAAAAGTGTGTGTTGGTGTAGTGGTAGTGTAAATGGTTTCGGTACTAGGAGAGATACACATAGTTTTCTTCTTTCACTCTCAGTTGGAAACCTGAAGTAACATAAATATATTGAACACACAGTATAATAACTAAAATCTATCAATTTCATATTGCAAGTCAAGAAATCTAAGTTTTAAAGTTACTGTATGTATTTTTTATACATATCATAATATCCGTGGTAATTTTTTCGTTGGTTATTCGAGTTTTACGACTTAAAATACTTAGGAACAATCAAAAAATTTGAATAAGTTCGAGATTGCCGACTAACGAAATAATTACCATACCTGTTTATTTTGATATTGAAATCGTCATGGATAAAATTCTTGTAAACAAACAAATATTTTAACTTATCTGTGAAAAGAAACATTGGAGCTTAAATAGTGCGGTTTTTTACATACTTGACAATGACGAACCATTTATTTCACTAAATTTCACTTAGGTTAGGTTAGGTTAGGTTCGATGTGAGTGGGGCGCTCATTCACCCCTCCACTGCAACCACCGTTGGGTCTATTGTGGCTCACCCCTAGGGTTATGAATCGCCATACAAGCCAATCCTCCTTGCGAAGTCAATGGTTGTCTGCGGCGAGAACTGTTTAAAGTCGTTAGGCGCCAATTTTGGGAAACCAAAAATGCGGTGCCTAGTATTTTCCAGGGCGGAGCAAGAACATAATATGTGTTCTGCAGTCTCGTCTTCCACACTGCAGAAGCGGCAGTCTGAAGTTTGGCTCAGACCTATTTTCTTCAGGTGGTATCTTAGACGACAGTGTCCCGTAAGCAGTCCTATAAGAATGCGTAGGTCTTTCCTATCCCACTCTAGAATCTGCTTAGTTTTATTTTTCGAGGGTTTGGAGATGAAAGCCTTCGAATGGATTAGTCCTGGGATATCATTCCAGTACATGAGGATTTTCCTCTCTATCGAGCCGGAGATAATATCTTTGGCAGTACTTTTGGTAATGCCAAAGAATGGTTCAGGTCCTATAAATCTAGACTCTGCTCCTTTTTTGGCAAGAGTGTCGGCTTTTTCATTACCCACCACTCCGCTATGTCCTGGTGCCCAGAGCAAAGTTACCCTGTTGTTGGAACCAAGACGTTCTAAGGCTTTAATACAGTTCCATACCAACTTTGAATTAAGCCGGTTGGAGCTCAGTGCCTTAAGAGCTGCCTGGCTATCTGATACAATATGTATGTTTTTGTTTACAAGAGGGTGATTTATCAGCTCTCTTGCACACAATTCAATGGCGAAAACCTCTGCCTGAAAGATGGTAGCATATGAGCCGAGGTGTTCTGCGATTTCAACCCTCGGTTTGCTACCATACACTCCTGCTCCAACACCTTCTGGAGTTTTGGAGCCATCAGTGTACAGTACGTAGTCCGTCCCAGAGAAAGAGATGATCCCCTTTTCCCATTCGTCTCTCTTCGGAAAGAGGACTTTAAAGGACTGTTCTACGTGCGTCTGGGTGGCTAGGATATCTGAGACCATCCCAAGCGTGTGGTGATCTTTAATTTCACGCATCAGGCCCGAGTGGTCCCAGAGCCTCTCCCCTTTTACTTGACTATCCACCGACAGCAGCCTATAGGACACCATCCTGGCCTCCTTCTCCAATAGTAAATGGAGTGGGGTTATATCCAGGATGATCTCCATTGCCGCTGTCGGGGTAGTGGACATTGCCCCCGTAATGGCCACGCATGCCAGTCGCTGAAGTCCAGACAATCTTGCTCTGGTGGATTTCTGGAGTCCCTTGGACCACCAGGCCACCGAGCCATACGTGATCATTGGTTTTATCACTGTTTGATAAATCCAGTAAATCTGTTTGGGGCTCGTTCCCCAAGATTTGCCGCAGATTCTCCTGAGATTCCACAGGGAAGTCCTGGCTTTATTTATTGTTCTTTCCACATGGGCGTTCCAGGTAAGTTTACTATCTAAGATGATCCCCAGATATTTTACCTCCGTCGCAAAGTGAATCGTTTCGCCAGATAAAATTGGTTGGCGAAGCTTAGTTAGCTTTCTCCTTTTTGTAAAAGGAACAATAACAGTTTTGCGGGGGTTAACAGACAACTGCTCCACCTCACACCAACTGTTAACCATATTTAGGGCATCCTGAAGGATCTCCGAGATAACCTCTTTAAATTTGCCTCTAACTATTATAACCAGATCGTGTGCATAGCACTGAAAATCCACCCCCCGCCGAGAGAGGTTGTTCAGAAGGGAGTCAACCAGGAGAGACCACAGGAGGGGAGAAAGAACCCCCCCCTGCGGACATCCCCTAGCCGCCCTAAACCTGACCGATTCTCCCTGCAGTGAGGACACTATATATCGATTTTCAAGCATGTTTTTGATCCAGTTGCATATTATTCTGCTAATTCCTCTACCGTGAATTGAGTCATAGAGTGATTGGGGTAGGGCATTATTAAAAGCTCCTTCAATATCGAGGAAAGCTGTCAGCGCAATTTCCCCTTGTCTTAGGGATTGGCCTATTTTTCCTACGAGATTGTTTAAGGCCAAATCCGTGGATTTGCCAGGTTGGTATGCATACTGGTGAGGATTTAAGGGATGCTCCCTTAGATTCCCCTCTCTAATATGTCTATCTAGAATTCTTTCTAGTGTTTTCATTATGAACGAAGTTAGGCTGATCGGGCGAAAGGACTTGGGTAGGGAATTGTTCGCCACGCCCACTTTACGTATGTACACAACCCTTGCCGTTGACCACCCTAGCGGAATATAGCTCCACGCTAAACTCGCCCTTAATAACTTTATTAGGAAAGGTAGCAAGATCTCCTGTCCCTTCTGGAGAAGTACAGGAAAAATACCATCCTCGCCTGGTGACTTATATGGGGAGAATGAATTCACCGCCCATACAATAGATGATGGAGTGATCAGTTTAGAAGCAACTCCCCAATCTTCCTTGTTTGGTCGTATTGTCGATCCTGTAGGAAGTGGGATTGGTTGCTGGTCATCCAGAAGCAAACTGCCGGGAAAGTGGTTCTGAAGCAGAATCTCTAAAGATTGCCTACCAGAGTCCGTAAAGGAGCCATCTGATCGTTTTATCGAGCCAACTTCCTGTGCCGGATCTCTGGAGAGAATCTTGTGAATTCTGGTGCTGGCAGGTAAAACCGATATACTCTGACAGAACCGTCTCCAAGAATCTCTTTTGGCTTTCCTGATTTCTTTATTGTACTCAGTTAGAGCAACACGATAGAATTCCCAACAGCCTGAGACTTTAGCTCGATTGAAGAGTCTTCGAACTTCTTTTCTTTTTTTATCCAAGCTTCTGCTCCACCAAGGTGTACCTCTATGGTCCCTCTTCTCAAAAAAAATTTCACTTAATATTATCTATAATTTCGTCAAAATCTCGTTGCAATTGCTTCGGCAACAATGCCTGAAAAAATTAAAGGAAATGTGTCAAATGTATAACCTCTTCTGCGCGTGGTATCATTCAGAGAAGCCGTGCGGAGTTGTCACTAATTGAGCAACTCATTTCTTTGATGAAATAGTTCAATGGTTAAACATTCTACAAAATGAGTTGTACAATTTAGGTGGTTATAATTAATAAAATATTAATAACAGTATTATGGTTACAATTTTTTTTGCAAATGTAATCAACAAATACTATAGATGAATCAATAAAAATCACAAATTTCTTACATTAAATCGAGAGCAGACAACATGACAGCACAACAAATTCCATGATATTAGGTCTATCCTTATTAGACTTTTGGTTTTATTTACTTAAATAATATACAAGTTTTCATTGCAGTTTTACCTGCTGGTGAATAATTAAAAATTGTACAAATATTTTTGAAATTTTCCCTGATACTATGTATGCAATTTTTAATTAACTTTAGTATTTCGTTAATAAAGAAATGAAAGGCAGTTTTGTATTGGATTTTTGTAAAATTTTATAAATTTATTCGAACAAATTAACTCCTTGAAAATACGCCATGTAAAAAAAAACATTGAATAATTCATCGGATATTTCCCAAATATTTTTCACATATTTCGGATACACTTCCACCTATAACATCTACATAATCCTACGGATATCTGATAACGAATGTATTTGGCGAGCGAATGCCTAATATATAAAAAGAGCTCTCACCGGAGCATACACTTCAAAAATGTTTTAACGTGTAAGCTGAAGAGTATCTCATACATATAAATATTTTATGGTCTCGAGAGAATTAATACATCACTTTGCGGTATGAACGAAATGCCGTATAAAAGTTGACTACTAGGAATTGCATCTACGTGGCGTTTATCGTTTAGTTTACGAGTACACGGCGTACTGTACAGACAACATTATGACATTTGACAGCACTCAAACCGGGGCTCTGATTCTAAGTGAAATTTCGACTCAAAATTAATTTTGACTTTTATTTGTTTAAAATCAAAGGTGTAATCTATAACTCTAATGTGGCTGATAAAAGATGTATCCATGAAAAACAAAGTCAAACCACAACGTTAACTTTATTCAATCACTCTTGTGATTCTGATGTTAAACTTTAACATAGATGTTATAAGGGCTTAAGAGCATTAGGTTGAACTTGTTAGAAACTTCGTTCTGCATCTTTGAATAACTCATTTATATGTCTCAATGAATAATTACAACCTAATGAGAATTATATTTTTTTTGAATTTACCTTTTGATATTGTCAAGTATAGTATAACTAAAATAAGTTGCTACAAAGGGTACCGCCTAGCGGCAAATGTTGCTTTTTCAAAACATTGTCTCCATAGGCGTATATGTCCGTGTGTATTACATAACATAATCGTTTTTTTAAATTAATAAGTGATTTTATACTTCGTACTAATCCTTTCTTTGTCGTTACCTTTTCCGGACTAATGTTCCTATTATTCATAAATTCTAAAATATCTGCCTTCTTTGAACTAGAATTTGGAATTTTATTTAATATCCGCGAATTATAGGAAGCATTGTCCATAACAACTACTGAATTTGGAGGAATGTGAAGAAGCTACTCTTGAAACCATTTTTCATATAAATCTGCAGTCATATCCTCATGGTAGTCGGCTGAACATTGCTTAATATTTTTCGCAGACGGTAGTAAAGTATTTAGTATAAAACCGTTTTCACTTCCGGCTTGAAGAATTATTATACGCTTTCCTCTCGAACATGGAGCATTTAAACTGCACTTTTGAGACTGATTTACCCAGCCATACTGAACAGTATCATGTGTGTCAAACCAAGTCTCATCTAGGTAAACTATATGCCTTTTTAATTCACGATACTTCCTTATTTTAGCTAAATACTCTTCACGGAGTACAACAATACGCCGCGATTTCATTATAAACTATTCGTTTGTCTAATTTCTTATAATTAAAAGCACATTCTAATAGTATACCGCGTAAAGTTTCTAAGCTTTTATAATTATAATCAGGATAATATCGTAATTTTCCTTTGAACGATTTCTAAAGTCTGTACAATATTTTCTTATTATAAATTATAAATCGTTCACTGTATAACATCTTTTGTAGCATCGTCAACATTTGCAAATTTTGTTTTTTTGTTTTTCCGCACCTACGAATGATCTATAACGTCACCACGCTTAATAATCCGAGAAATGATGTAAATAGAAATTTAAATTGAGGTATTAATTCGCTTTAATTCGCATCTGATTTTTTATTATCTTCATTTTTCAAACACTGATACATATTTAAAATAAACCTCTGACACTGAATGTGTAAATCTTTATTGCAAAATTCGCTAATAACCTAATATGTTGGTTATATCATATCTTCTGAATTTTAATTTTAATCTGGATTTCCGTTTTCTGATTCAAAACTAATTTAAGGTTATTAATTAATATGGGCAAAAATTACAATACGTAAACCAATTATTAAAAATTAATTAACTGCCCTAAATAAAAATCTGAACTCTCCTCCACCGACTTTATGTTTAAAAAAAACTGGCACAAAAAACCAACCCGAGACCCCTGCACGCAACAGAATACAGCACACCATTAAAAGCCGTCAACAAATCGCATGCGTACAGCATTTGTTTTCGCGCTGTACAACTACCAGTCTAGAGAGATCTTGGGTTCCAATGATACAGAGTGGATGTTTAACGGGACAAATATGTTGTTTTCATGCCATTCTTTCTACTTTAAAGCCTAGTAAACTAACTCACTCTGTATAACACTTTTAAATGGTTTTTAGCAATTAATATTGGAAATACTATAACTTTATTATTATCTTTTGATTCTTCTTTGTCTACATTATTATTGCTAACTTCATACTCATACTGATTTTGTTTTGTTATTGATTATTTTTTATTTCAGCATGGATAAGGTTGTGATTCGTTGTGATTCAATTTGAATTAGTATTGTAAGGATTGTGTTAGACTTTACTGCGTCATATCATATCATAATGTTTTTTCTCCTTGTAAATTAACTTTACAGTTTCCATAAAACTTTATTTCATAGAACTTTATTTGTTCTACGTTGACATTTGCACTCTATGTATCTACTCTTGTCAATCACAAAACATCTAGTATCTTAATTATACATTATTTACGGCTATCTGTCAGTCAGTACCCCAGTTCTATCACCGAATACAGCTACTATTCGGTGAGTTCTGTCTTGACCGTTGTATTGAGATGAGTTTTATGGTGATATTTACCTTGATTTTCATTTATTTCAAAATGTTCTTATGGTTTTGGTCTGTGAGGCCTTCTGATGAGTTTTCCTCATCTTGGTTTCTTCCTATTTGGTAATTATTGGAAACTACAGTTTCCTCCCCAAAAAAAGATTTTTTGGTACCTACCATTATTTAAATTTTATTTTTTACAATCTTTTTCACACACACAAATGTAAAAATTTTTGAACAGGAACGCAACTACACTAAAAGAACCTTTCTTGAGATGATCCACATTAACAAAACTTTGAATAATATTAACAAAAAGTCTGACATACAAAACCTTACATTATTGTCTATTATTGTATAATAAAAATATCTAGAAAACTGATAACTTTAGGTATAGGGAGTACTTCATAAAATTTGAAGTATGATATTAGTACTTTTCGATAGTGATATAAATTACCAAGAAAATAATGTACTAGCATTTTGACTTACCCTGTATTTGATTTAACGAATATTATAAAAACGAATATGTTTTATAATTTTTAACAATAATTAAAAAACTATGGTTGCAATAGATCAATGTTTGTATTCTCCTTTTAAATTATACAGGGGGTTAAACTTGATACGATTTTCAGGTAATATTGGTTATAACTTTTTAAATACCCGGTATAATATAATAAATCTTTACATTGTTGTGATGTGGAAGCTAAGCAGATTTCAAATTTAAAATAAAATACAAGGTGTTCCATTTAAAAAAAAAACATAAGTTTGGTGTGCCATCATCTTATGGAACACCCTGTAAGATTGTAACTAATTTTAAAATATGGAGTTTAAAGCTGCCTACAATTTTTGTTAATAACTTTTTTTTGTAAATTTTACTATAACAGATCTACTGAGCTTCCTCACACTAATCAATCACCCTGTATATATAAATGTGGGTTCTTTATTATTTTTTTTGTTTTCACAAAAATTAAAAATTATCTGTGCACAACGTTAATCGCACTCAAGGTATCATGACCCATAACAGTACCTACCGGTTTCATAAGCAACTAAAAATGAAATTCAAAGGCTTTTTCACAAACAAATAAATATATTAAAACAAAATAATTTAAATATTCTCAAATTCTAAAAATTTTCTACACTAAAGCATTATATTATTATTATAGTGCTTGACTAGTTATTTGGTTATTCAATTGGTCCTTATTTTGTTGAAGACAAAAATGAGCACTCAGTTACTATCAATCAAAAGGTTTCAACAAACTATTGGAGAACTGGATATGATGGCGAAATTAAAAAATATCATTGGAAAGACTACGATAAAAGGAAAAACTAAAATATTTAAAGAAAAAATGAGAGGAAACCTCTTTATGAATGGGGTGGTTTTTCAAGACAGATTTTTAATCATTTCCTGTACATTTTAACAAGTCTGTTAGAAAAGATCATACTGTACAAGATCCTATGGAGGACTACCAAAATATAACTAGATCTATAGAAGTGAGGTGTTCAGCTGCACATTCCTTACAATCTAATCTACTGACGTAACCAGTTTAATATATTATTCACTTGCAAACATTTTTAATAGTGTATAGGGCATGTTGTGACAGTATCCTTATTCAGCGTCCAATTTCGATGATGACTTTCAGGCCGCAAAAACATTCCCTGATTACTTTTTGATAAGGGTTCGGACAGTTTTCATTGCTCTATATTTATGTATATGCAAAGTAAAATTATGTTGAGAAAAGTATCCAAGAATCCCTTTAATATCGCATCAGCGAACGTTGACCATTACTAAAAATAAATGCCTTTGTTATTTAAATTTTATTTGGCAGAGCGGCGGTGTGTTTTCCCGTTTTATTTCGAACGAGCGCCCGTATTTTCTTTAACGTGCGAAATTATCCAACTTAATGGGATTTTAACGTTACCTTTCAACTTGCGTACCAAAATATTCAAGCGAAAAAAACTAAACATCCGGATTAAGGAAAACACAAGCTTAGAAACTGCATGCTAATATTTATTTAACAAATTTAAGGGAAATGGATGTTTTATTGAGCTTAGAATATGATAATTTTATAGTAATAATACACAATATTATTAGGTGGATATTCGCTACATCAACCAAGCTAATAAGCCACATTATTAGAAACGTCACTGTTGCCATTATATCCAAACAAACTTTTGATTTATTGTAGTTAATTTGCATTGAAGACTTTTATATTATGTATTTTCATGCATTTTCTTGTTTATGAGTTATTATAGTGCTAAATAGACACATTATTATATGTTAAGGATTATGAACGCACCCTATTTATTTCTCTCTTTTTAATTGTCAATGTCACTTTACTGTCTTTCGTGAAATAAAAGCCGAAGTATTGTTTTCCTGAATTTAATCTTTTATTTCCATGAAAGAACTTTCATGGTAGCATCGCAGTGGTTACGATCGACGGAAAAATGAATCCAGACAGCTCAAATATGTTCAGCATACCGAAACTAACCGGTCGCGACTACTATGCGACATGGAAGTTCGCCGTGCAAACATACCTGGAACATGAAGATCTTTGGCAGTATGTGGTGTCTGATGCTAAAACGGATGCGTCGGCGTCTTCTACAAAGGAAGTCAAGGCTAAAGCGAAGTTAATTCTGTTGTTGGACCCTCAAATCTACGTCCATATTCAAAATTGTTCGAGTGCCAAAGAAATATGGAAAAACCTCGAAAAAACCTTCGATGACAGTGGTTTACCGAGAAGAGTGGGTGCCATGATATTACTCTCCCTTAGTTACGTTTATAACATTATCAGTTGTTATATTAAGTTGACAATCATTTATGTCAGTTTTTGTAGAATAAAGCCTTGTATTAAAAGGTAATTCTTCGTATTCATTACAATTTATTCTACAAAAAAATCTCTAAAATGGATAAGCTGCTTCGCCCCGATCGATTAGATATTGATATTACACTAGGAAATGCAGGTCAGTTTTGGAATCATTGGTACCGATCATTCGTGAATTTTCTGGAAGCGGCAGATGTACATGACAACAAAAAGAAGCTGAATCTACTAATAAACTACGTGAGTCCAGTCGTTTTTGAGTCCATTAGTGAGAGTACAACGTATGAAGATGCCATAAAAACCCTTGAAAGCCTCTACATAAAGCCCAAAAATGAAATATTCTCTCGACATTCTCTCTCATCAAGAAAACAACTAGCAGGTGAGTCAATTGACCAATATTTACAAATCTTGAAGCAGATGAGCAAAGACTGAAATTTTAAAGCTGTTACTGCAGAGCAAAATAGAGATGATTTCATTCGAGACTCGTTTATCAGTGGCTTGAGTTCACCTCAAATTAGACAGCGGCTTCTAGAGCACTCTTCTTTAAGCTTAATTCAAGCATATGATACTGCGAGAGCGTTAGAAATAGTCAAGCAACATGCTGAATCATATTCATCAAATTTTGATTCAAGAGTTGCCGTTTTACAAAACGCAGAACCGTCACAAGATTCTGAAAACTCATCAACCAGGCAGTTAACGGCAGCTGCATCTTTCCAGAAATGTTTCTTTTGTGGCAGAGATAGACACCTGCGCCAACATTGTCCTGCTAAAAATGCAATTTGCAATTCCTGCAATAAAAGGGGTCATTTTTCAACTGTGTGTAGATCAAGTAACACCAGAAGAGCTCAGAAGTCGTCTGCTGCTATTTTGTCTATGATTTCTGCTGCCTCTCCTAGTTGTCTATCAAAATCCATTATTCAAATTAAAATAAACAACATAATCACAGATGCACTAGTCGATACAGGAAGTTCTGATAGCTATATTTCAAGTAAAATTGTTGCCAGTAGAAATATTCCTGTTTTCCCGTCAAGAATCAATGTTAAAATGGCGTCATTATCTCTCACATCGCAAGTTCTTGGATATTGTATTGTACGCCTACAAATTTTGGATAACACTTATTCAGATGTAAAGCTTTTAGTCCTTGATGAACTCTGCACGGAAGCAATCATTGGTCATGATATTCTCAAACAACATTCCCGACTCGAAATTCTCTTTGGAGGGGATAAATCTGCCCTATCAATATGCAATCTAGCAGTAGCAAATGTTGAACCATTCAGTTTATTTTCAAATTTGACGTTTAATTGCAAACCAATCGCAATAAAATCCCGCCGATTTACAACTTCAGACCTCAACTTTATTGAGCAAGAAATCAAACATCTTCTAAAAGAAAATATCATAGAACCCAGTATCTCCCCCTGGCGAGCTCAACCTCTCGTAGTTTCAAGTGAAAACCACAAGAAACGCATGTGTATTGACTATTCTCAAACTATAAATAAATATACATTATTGGATGCATATCCATTGCCACGGATAGAAGACATTGTAAGCCAAATTTCAAAGTATTCCATTTTTAGTACAATTGATCTCCGTAGTGCCTATTACCAAATTCCAATTAAAGATGAAGAAAAGATCTATACTGCATTTGAAGCTTGTGGAAATTTGTACCAATTTACTCGTATTCCGTTTGGTGTTACCAATGGAGTTGCTTGTTTTCAACGGACCATCGATAGCATCATCAAGAAAGAGAATCTTAAAAGCGTATATACTTATCTGGATGACGTCACTGTTTGCGGTAACTCACAAGAAGAACATGATAAAAATTTACAAATTTTTTTAAATGTCATTAAGAAGTACCGTTTAACAATTAATGAAACAAAATCAAGATTTTCCCTCAGATCGATTTCCATTCTTGGGTATTTAATATGCAACAAAACTATGAAGCCGGACCCAGAACGACTTAAGCCTCTCTTAAACTTACCAGTACCTGATTCTACAGCTTCTCTGCGAAGAATTTTAGGAATGTTTGCACACTATTCTAAATGGGTCCCTAAATTTTCCGAAAAAATTCAGCCGTTGGCACACAGCACAAGTTTTCCATTATCTGAAAAAGCAATTTCGGCATTTAGACAGCTCAAACAAGACATAGCCAATTCTTCGATTTCTTCAATTGATGACGACGTTGTATTAACTGTTGAAACCGATGCCTCGGAGTTTGCGATAGCTGCTCAGTTATCTCAATCAGGTAGACCAGTCTCATTTTTTTCAAGAACCTTATCCTCTCAGGAACAAAAGCATTCTTCAGTCGAAAAAGAAGCGTACGCAATAGTAGAAGCACTGAAAAAGTGGCGACATTTTTTAATTGGCAGACATTTTCAGCTCGTTACGGACCAGAAGTCAGTGGCATTTATGTTTAACAACAAGTCTTCTTCAAAAATCAAAAATGAAAAAATTCAACGTTGGCGTTTGGAATTGTCATGCTACAAGTATGATATCGTTTATAGACCAGGAAGTCAAAACACGGTAGCTGATGCATTTTCCCGTATTACTTCTGCTACTTTATCATCGGTTGATCAAAATAAATTATTTGCTTTACATTCTTCTTTGTGTCACCCTGGTATTACTCGGTTTTTCCATTGGATACGTTGCAAAAATCTCCCTTATTCTGTGGATGACGTCCGTCAAATTACCTCCTCATGTCCTGTTTGTGCTGAAATTAAACCAAAATTTCATAAAAATGAAGGAACATTAATAAAAGCCACCTCACCATTTGAACGTCTTAATTTGGATTTTAAAGGTCCTTTGCCTTTATCTTCAAAAAATAAGTACTTACTAACAGTTGTCGATGAATTTTCCAGATTCCCATTTGCATTTCCATGTTCTGACATATCATCCTCTACAGTTATCCAATGTTTGCGTCAATTATTTTCTATATTTGGCACTCCTTCATACGTTCATTCTGACCAAGGTACCTCTTTCATGTCTCGCGAACTTAAGTCATTTTTAGAGTCTCACGGTATTGCTTCAAGTCGCACGACTCCCTATAATCCTCAGGGTAATGGCCAGTGCGAACGATATAATGGAATCATATGGCAAACAATCCAGTTGGCTTTAAAATCTCAAAATTTGAAAATCAACCAGTGGGAGCAGGTTCTAGTGGATTCTCTGCACTCTATTAGATCTCTTTTATGCACTGCTATTAACTCGACCCTACATGAACGTCTGTTTAACTATGTGAGACGCTCAACTTATGGATCGTCAGTTCCTACATGGCTAGCTTCTCCAGGACCAGTGCTATTAAAGAGATTCGTCCGTATGAATAAATATGAACCTTTAGTTGATGAAGTCCAACTTCTAGAAGCCAACTCGGATTACGCCCATATCCGAATGAAAAATGGAGAAGAAAAGACAGTTTCCACTCGGCATTTAGCTCCTCGAGGAGACACATCATTAATTAATTCCAATGAAAATTCTAATAATCAAATTCAAGATCATCTAAATCAAGAGCTTCAAAATCAAGACAAGTCGGATCGAGACCAAGGCATTCAAGAAAATCTAGACCAAAGCTGTCAAGAAAGCCAAGGCCAAATCGTTCAAGAAAATCGAGACCATATAATTCAAGACAACTTAAACCAAAACAATCAAGACGCAGTACTGAATATCGATAGGCCAGTTAGGACACGAAGGCGTCCTCAATATTTAGAAGACTACCTTGAAAAATAAGAAGGCGGGAAGAATGCCATGATATTACTCTCCCTTAGTTACGTTTATAACATTATCAGTTGTTATATTAAGTTGACAATCATTTATGTCAGTTTTTGTAGAATAAAGCCTTGTATTAAAAGGTAATTCTTCGTATTCATTACAGTGGGTCTCCTGAGGGATCTCGTCAACACAAATCTCGAATCAAGTGACAGCGTTGAAGATTACGTGAGCAAAATCATGTGTACTGCACACAAATTGCGAAACATCGGTTTTGAGGTTAACGACGAATGGCTGGGCACCCTGATGTTGGCTGGTCTCCCTGAAGTTTATATGTCCATGATCATGGGATTGGAGAGTTCTGGAGCAAAAATCAGCGCCGATCTTGTGAAAACAAAGCTGCTGCAGAAGAAGTCAAAGGGACCACGGTGCTTCAACTGCAACAAGTTCGGGCACATCGCTAAATTCTGTAAACTTCCTAAGAAAAGTAAAACTAACGACGACGAAAAGACAAATTTTGTTGCTGCTTTCTCCGCTGCTATCGAAAATGACAGTCAAAAATGGTATATTGACTCTGGTGCATCCATGCATATGACTGGAAAGAAAGAATGGTTGTACAACGTCACCGTGCCATCAGTGAAACAAATAACAGTTGCGAACAGTGAGCCACTTGTAGTAAAAGGGGTTGGGTGTATAGACATTACTCTAGTTCAAGGAGAGAAGATTCAACTAAAGAATGTGTTATATGTTCCTGGACTAGCTGCCAACCTACTTTCAGTGAGTACTATAGTGAAGAATGGACATAAAGTGATCTTCAATAATGGTTGTGATATATGTGACAACAATGGGAAGTATATCTGTTCTGCGATTCTCAGGAATAAACTGTATATATTGGAAACAGTAAACAAATCGGAAATTGTCCATTTAACCTCTGAAGTCAAAAATGAAGAAATGGCTGATGTTGCTAAGTTTCCTATATGTGCTGAGGGAGTGACTTTGACTGGAAGTGAAAGTGATGTCACTAGATGTATCCCGTGCTACGAAGGAAAGCAGACCAGACTTCCCTTCAAGAATGTTGGTACCAGAGCAACACAGTCACTGGAAGTCATCCATTCGGATCTGTGCGGTCCCATGGAGAATTTATCTTATGCGGGTATGAAATATTTCATTACTTTTTTCGATGACTTTACCAGAATGGTATTTGTGTATTTTTTGAAGGACAAGTTGAATATAATCGAAATATTTAAGCATTATAAAATGCACGTAGAGAGTATACTTGCACAGAAGATAAAAACCATAAGAACCGACAATGGCACAGAATATTGTAATGCTCAGTTTGAAAAATTCTTATCCGACTGCGGAATTACACATCAAACTTTAACATTATAGTTAAAGAATATTTCGAGTCGTATTTAAAGAAGTTTATTTTGTTAATTATAAAAAAGTTTGCTTTTGAGATTAAGTAATAATATTTTAATTTTTATTCACCTTAGAACAAAATAAAACTTCTTTAAATATAATTCAAACTACTCCTTAATGCTAATAATATAAAAAACAATACAAAATACAAATACAAATACAATACAAATCCACAATACAAAAAACTTCAATGCAAACTAACTACCATAAGGCCACAGTTTGTTTGGATAAAACGCTATGACTTATGTCAAGCAATGGTGACAGTGACGTCACAATAATGTGGCGTATTCTGAAACTATTAAATCTACATGAGTAAAACTAACAATAAAATATTTAAGGGTTTAAAAATGTTTATATTACTTTCTCCTAACTAACATCGATTTATTCAATATCCAGTAGACAGTATTTTTCAAAAATTGAAAAATAGACAAATATTTCCAACCAGGATTGTATACCACTAAATAAAGCGCCTATAAACTTTGATGATATTTGCAGTACACATTCGCCAATTCTTTGTCAAATGCCATAAATGTTACATTAAAAAAGTTTGTATTGTCCAAAGCGCTAAGGGTAGATAGAAGTATTGATAAATTCTGAAATAAGTATTATTTTGAATTTTTCCTTTCATAAGATCCATCTCCAGAGAATAACAAAAACATCAAAAAGTGAAATAGGTCCAGCCGTTCATGCATGATGGCCTGACCAAGGAAAATGGGGATTAGGTTTTATACTGGCGGGGATAACTGATCGATTAATAGTTGATCAGTAGTCGACCGGCGAGGGCGGGAGATCAAATCGCCAATTCTGTGTCGAATGTCATAATGTTACATTAAAAAAGTTTATATTGTCCAAAGCGCTAAGGTTAGATAGAAGTATTCATAAATTCTTAAATAAGTATTATTGAATTTTCTAATTTCCAGGACAATTTAGGATATAAAAATTTAAACAGGGATGGAAAAATAGTGGTTGTATAATTGCGAGTGTAGAGGAATGAAAAAATAAAAAAATAAGTTTTTTAATTAACAAATAAAAAAATAAGGGTTGATCGTAGGAGGGGTGTATGTATTTTTGTATTGGGTATTATAAAAAAATAAAAACAAAAACTTTGTCAAGAAAAATAAAATAAAAATTGGGTTGGACTATCCTTAACATTTAGAAGGATAAAAAGTAGATGTCCGATTCTCCACCCTAGCCACAGTCTCATGTCACACAGTGACATGAGAATTTTATACAGTGTGAAACCCACTTATGGAATAAAATTATTTGTCGGGTTAGTTTAGGTGATTATAAAAAACGCTGGGACCCGTCAACTTTGAAACTCAAATGTAAGCTTTTCAAACATAAATTTAAATTTACATTTACATTTAATTATCGTAGTTTTTAATAGATAATTTTAAAATTTCACCCTGTACAATTCATAATAGACCCTACATGGTATAGTTCGTTGAGATCGTATTGTTAAGAAGCCTTTAAAATCATAAAAACATACAGGGTGTTTCATTAAAAATATAGATTTTTGTTACATTCCCACCTGAATAATATCTAGTACTCATCACAAAAAAAACTCTTTAAATTTTTTATCCAACGATACTAAATACATCTTTCTAATTAAAACTTTTTATTTGTTCGATTAAATTTATCGACATACATATTTGATTGATACAATTGAGTAAATGTGTTATTCATTTGAACGCATTCGTAAAATAATACAATCAAAGTTTTTTATTTGCTATAATTTGATTGCCATTTCATTTTAAATTCAAACTCGTATCATGCCCTTGTTAAAAAAATATCGAATTGGATTAATATTAAAATTCAATACGTTCGAATATCCATATAAATATTCTTCGTTTCATCTCTTTTTCAGTACATCTACATATTTAAAAAGTAAATGGAAGCTCGCTATTAATTAAATCCTAATTCTTTATTTATTTATTTATTTAGGTTGATAAAAATACAGTAAATGCTATACAAACATTCTGATATTTATACCAAAATGCCAAGCTTGTTTTCTAAGTGACATAAAAATCCGAACACCCAGTTTAAATGATTTTATTTTAATAAAATTTGGTGAATTTATTTTTTTTACTGAAATAAACAATTGATAAAATTTTCAACCTTATCAGTTGAAGATTCCGGTTTTTATACTGCTTTTTTTGAAATCAACTGACAATCCAACAATGAATATTGTAGCCGTAGTAAAGATCCAAATTTTGCGGGTTTTGGTTCTTGACATTCTTTACGATTGGTTACGATGTCTAGGGTACGGAGACCTGTACGATTTCGTCAACTTAGTGAGTTTGATAGGAAGGCAAGCTGGATTTTCTTTTCGGGAAATTGCAGTTAGAGTGCAAAGAAGTGTAGACACCGTGGTTAGGTGTTGTTAGGCATGGCTTCGAGAAGGCCGTACGCAAAGAGCAAGGGGCTCTGGACGCCCCCGTAGAACAACAGAAGATCGCCGCCTAAGAGTTTTGGCCTTAGGGTACCGTTTTTCCACTACCAGGTCTATTGCAAATGAATGGTTTGCAGAACACAGCAGACCTATTGGCATGCGAAGTGTTTACCGACGAATAATACTTTTTGGCCTGTTTTCATACTGACCACAGTGGGTCCTCCCTTTAACTCCAGAACACCGACGTAATCGCCTTGACTGGTGCAGAAAACGGTCACTCTGGGATCAGGAATGGAACAGTATTGTCTTTATTGACGAGTCTCGATTATATTTAGGCATGCACGATGGTCGAGCGAGGGTTAGAAGACGACGTGGTGAAAGGAGAAATCCACGGTTTATTGTTGAAAGGCATGTTCATCAAACCGTTGGAGTTATGGTTTGGGGTGCTATAGCTTACGGTTCGAGATTACCTTTAATCTTCCTAAACATCCTGAACCCAATAATTTAAATGGTTGATGTATTGAAACGCCATTCCCTTCTTAACAAAACTACCACAACTGCCAATAAACACCCAAGTAACATTTTACCTGCATAAATATTCTGCATATAAACCACATATTATTATATAAAATACGCTTTTGGACGCACTTATGCAGGATAACTACCTGCAAAAGAACTTTATAACACTTTTATTTTATATAGATTATATAATTTTTAAGTGATATGAAGATGAATTGTAGGCCTGCCTTACTTCTGTTTAATACATTTAAATACCCTGAATTAATGTTTTATATTGGCGGTATACAGGCTTAGCGTAGGCCTGCAAGTCTTTTGTATAAGATCTTTTAAACAACTTGAAGGTAAGATCTTTTCCAGGTGCGAGAAAAAAAAGAAAAAATTATTAACATTTTTTTTCAATTTTTATACTCTTTTTTTATTTTTTTTTATAGGAGACTCATTCCCATCTATTTTTCTTTCTCACACAAACACAAGCCCAAATACACCCTGAAACTTTTTAAACTCAAATTATACTTACGGTTCCTAGGCTAGGTCTCGAACCAACCACCGCTACACCTCTCAATTTAAAACGCTGACACTCTAAACACTGGACTAATCAGACACTTGGTAATTTTGGTTTTAATAATAAACTTAAAGCACACTCCTATTTATCGAATATTCGAAAAGACGGCATTAAAAAAACCTTACCAAATAAAATTAAAAAAATTATTATTTTAATGATTTTTTTCTGGGTATAAATAACACAGGAAAGTATATTTTACATTACCAATTTGTTGTATAGTTTGGCTCAAAAGTCATTCATATTAATTCTGTATTCGTAATCATTTTGTATTCAAGTTTGAATTTTATTGCAATATACATACAGTGTGGTAAACTGATTATCTTATGATTAAAATTTACCACCCCTGAAAAATTAAAGTACTTAAATATGATATTTACTGCTTAAGTAAAGTAGGTACCTTTAATGAATGCTGGAGCTGGTGAATCACAAATGAAAGCTCGTATATTAATGGCTAAACTATTCTCATAGATTAAAATACCGGTGTTCAATAAAGTAGTTGCTTCATTTATAAATGGCGTAAGAAATTCTTCAATAACTTTGGGTTTCAATTTTCCATAAAAAATTCAAATAATCATAGGCGGCATATGAGCCATTTCATGAATATTAAATCAAATTGGCCAGAATTGATCAGTACCGTTTTCAAATAGAGGCAAGCCGTCAATGTTAACATTTATTTTAATTGATATTGATTTATCTAAATTACGAAAACATTGGCAAAGACAAAACTCTAAGCCTTGATGCCAGTAACTTCCGCCTTGTATATTTAAAATGTCAATTTTTTGACGCGGGGTTCTTTAAAGAAAAAACATTATTAAAACCATACCATAATAGTATTAAATCAATATCTACGTACCCATTAATGTTCGAGGATCGCTAGGTAAACCAGAGTTATATTCCTTGTTTAATTTTCCTGAGAAATTTAATTTCGACTGCCCACTTCTTTAAAAATGTTCCAAAGGTCTCACTACCAATAAGTTCCAATTCGTCTAAGGCAATTTCTTCAATTTTATCAATTTCATCAATTTCGTCAATCTCATCAATTTCATCAATTTCATCAATGTCTTCTTCGTTTCCATAACTGCAGCTGGCTTCGTTGCTAGGCTCTTGATTAGAAGCGTTCTCATTATTAAATTGGAAAATATTGGAATATTCGTCCCGATACTGCTTCACTTTTCTTCGAAACGTTCCACTACGTTTTATTTTTTTCCATCCTTTAATTTTCTCGGCTTTACCCATTTTGGAAATCACAAAAACACCTTAACACTATACAATAAAAACTTAATCGAAAAGCTATATCATTCGCTCCAGTTTTAACGATCAACCAGTTGATTTTTTGTTTACAGCTGTATATAGAATATCATACTTCATATTATCTGCATATTAGGTACATTCAATAGTAGGAGTCTGCGTAAAACCTTTAACAAACAGTGAAAAGCAGATGAAAACCGTTGATATGGTCTGCAAAATGGCCCAAATAGAAGGCCTGCAAAATATTTGTTAAATATGTTATATGCAAGTAGGCTAACTTGCATTAGTTCTGCATATTAACTTCTATATAAGACTATTTATATGAAGGTAATATGCAGGTTGTATCTGCATTTAACCTAACAGTATATTTTGTATGCAGGAAAGGCATTCCATTTGAAATGATATGCAGATGATATAAAGTAAAAGTTATTTCATCTTTAAGTGAAGATGATATAAGAGTAATTTGGAGACTATGTATTTTTTAAAGGACATTTGCAGACGATATAAAGTTGAAATTTTAACTGCAGGTTATTTGTAGAGCATATGCAGTCGAATTATGCAGGTTTGTGTTACTTGGGCAATAATATTTGAACTGCAATATGATTTTGTGATATTTTGATCTTGCTTGTTTTATCGTAACTTCAACATATCATGTACTATTAACGTTTTTCTTTATACCTTGTTACCTAAATTTGAAAAGTTTTAACCATAATCATACTTTGTTATAACTATTTTATGATTCTTCCCTGATACCATTGTTTCTTTATAACCTGATGATGGTCTAAGGACCGAAATATATTGACTTTTCTCCATGTAATATTAATACAAAGTGAAACTATCATTCTTCCTGAGATGATAGAGAATTATGGCAGATTCAAAGAGTAGTAGTCAGTAAAAAAAGCTTCTTTATTTTGACATTATTGACTAGTGCACGTGCATAGTTGTAGATAACAATAGGGGCGGTCAATAATTAAATATGGACTATCCTTAATTGTGTATCCTTAATTTGGAAATCATTTCCTTTTTAAACCACCGAAGCAACATCTGCAGTTAAATGAAGGATTCTATAAATAAGATCCATGATCTAAAGTAATGTTGATTTAGTATATCATCTCCTAAAATGGCAGCTTGTAATATTTCTTATATAATTCGAATGCGTGAAGGTCATCAAATTATTCCAAATGCAAAATAGTTGATAGATAAATTGATAAAAAGACAAAGAACATACGTTATAAGTAAAAGAATAAAATAAAAATGCTGGTTTTAAATTTATGCGATGGAAATACTGACGCCAGTAAGTAAATAAGACCGATCAGTAATAATGACGGTCAGTATTTAAGAAAGTCGCTTTTAATCGGGCAACACTTTACAATTCTTAAGTAACTTTGATCATAATAAATTTAGAATCCCTATATTCTTATATTCAATTTTTTTAATAAAGACAATCACACTACAAGTATTACTTTTTGTTGCAGGTTCCCAGACAAGATATCAAGTTAAAGAATTTCCTGACGGTGCGTCTCTATTGAGAATAGAGCCGGTCAAAGCAGGAAGAGACGACGCAAATTACGAATGTGTTGCTGAAAATGGTGTCGGAGATGCTGTCAGCTCCGAAGCTACGTTGGTTGTTTTTGAAGGTAACTTTACTACTAAGATCACTATACGCAATATTCGCTGTTGATTGCAATTACCTCTTATTTTATATTTAAACTTTACTTCTGAAATATTTTAATTTTATTTGTACATCATTATGTAAATAATTATCGAAATTTTACTAAATTCTTCGTTAATTCAAACAATATTCCTCTAAAACTGCTAAGAAAATTAAAATTTATTTCCGTAAAGTACTGTAGTCTTGTCGAAATCGTTTATTACCCAAATTTCTAGTAAATTCTCCTACGTAAACGAGGCTTTTTCGAGAAGAAGCAGGTAGAAAACGACCTTTTACCATTTAATTATTTTCTCCGTTTTAAATTGAATTCTTATTTTTCTTATAATACGTCCCTTCGGATATTATTTCAAATCTAATTTGGTTCTTTGTTCGCGTCCATACGAACAGCAGCTATAGTTGTTTTTCCTTGAATTCGAGAACAACAACACAAAATTTAATTGCAAAATATACCAAAAAAAAATCTTTGAGTAAACACAGCTTTTAATACACCGACAAATTTGTTTTTTCTTTTTTAGCAACATCAATATCAATAGCGCTAATATCTTGTATTCGAATTTCCACTTTACTATTTTAGCAATATCCATATTAAATTTTTAAGTAGATTCTTCATCTTTCTGTCTTCGAGTCTTCAATCAAGATTTGCAGACAGGCTTAGGTGCGCATGACTACAATATATTTTCTAGTCGTTTCACTAACAGCCGTAACATTGAATTATCTTAAATAATTCGACCGAAAGATTTTTCCATCCAACTTGGATGGTATTCTCAGTAACTCCTTTATAGTATCTTTCACAGTAAATGGTATTGGCTTATTAACTGCAATAAACTACCCGATTTAATCTCATTGTGTAGAAAATCATCAGGTAAAAGATGCAAACGTGCTACTGGGTCGAACTTAAGACATTTGTATTTTGCATAATATAGGAGATATACAAGTAATTTATTTAAATGTTACTATTCTATTCTATATTTAATTCAGTATCCCTATCACTATCCTCATCTAAATTAATTATAATTGGGGCAATTGATTTTACAGAAAGGTACGCGTTCTCAACATTTATAACATGACTAACAGAACTTTTCCAACTCTCGGTAGGAATGTTATTCATATAATTCCTAAATAATTCTACCACTCTACCACTTAGGAAGTAGTCGTAACATTATATGTCCCAATTCTTCTGCAATTGTATCACAAACAGGGAACTTCGTATGTGGGGCCAAACGCTAAAGTTTAAAGGGGAAGTCAAATACCTAGGGGTAACCCTAGATAGCAAACTAACTCTTTCCAACCACATTAGAAACACAACAGATAAAGGCCTAAGAGCTCTCTGGGCATGCAGAAGAGCTGTGGGCAATACGTGGGGGCTTAAACCCAGTATGATGCACTGGCTCTATACGAGGGTGGTGGCACCCATCATAACCTATTGTTCTGTTGTGTGGTGGCATAAAGCGAGATGCTCAGTAGCATCTAGACAGCTAGGCAGGGTACAGAGAGTAGCCTGTCTAGCCATAACCGGGGCGATGAGAACAACGCCCACGGCGGCCCTGGAAGCTATGCTGGGACTACCTCCACTACATCTTATTGTGGAAAGGGAAGCACTGGCAGCTGCTTACAGGCTGAAAATAAACAACGAATGGGACAGGGCGATCCCTAGGTACCATTCCACAATCTCGAAAGAGATTGAACATAATCAATTACTGAGCATGCCCTCAGATAGAATACCTATCTGCTACGACCTTTCCAAACCATATACGGTTCATATTCCGGATAGGGACGAAGCTCGTACCAAGACTAGGAAACAACATGAATCCGTTTGGTACACAGACGGATCCAAAACAAGCACCAGCACTGGGATTGAAATCTACAATGAAAATACAGGGAAGACGTATAGTCTCAACCTGGGTTCAGTAGAGACTATCCTGCAAGCTGAAGTGGTTGCCATCAACACATGCTCGGAAATCATCCTGAACGAGACAGTCCCTAACAGGACTGTCAGGATCAGAAGTGATAGCCAAGCAGCTCTCAAAGCAATAGAGAGCGTACACACTGCGTCACGAACAGTGAAGTACTGCCAAGGAACTGTAGCTGAACTGGCACAACGCCACAAGGTTATCCTTGAATGGGTACCAGGACACACAGGGATTCTTGGAAATGAAAAAGCTGACCTCCTAGCCAGGGAAGCTTCAGAAGGAACCCTGATCGGACCTCTTCCCACATGTGGGGTCTCATACCAACATGTAAGGGAAACAATAGAGGAACGACTAAGGGAACAACATAAGAAACTCTGGATGGAACTGCCTGGACTCAGGCAATCCAGATTATTCATAACAGGTCCATCCAGGGAGAAAACTACAGAACTACTCAGCCTAAGTAGAACCCAATTGAGAAAGGCAGTGGGACTGCTTACAGGACACTGCCATCTCCGAAAACACATGAACATAATGGGACTCGCTGAGGACCCATTATGCACAAAATGTGGTGAGGAAGACGAAACTCCTCTTCACGTAATATGTCACTGTCCGAGCCTTAAGTGGCTTATACAGAGACACTTTGGCATTCAGTTTCCTGAGCCAGAGGAAATCGTGAAAGCGAATATCAGGGACATTCTAGAATACATGAAGGAAACGAACCTGGTATGATTACTTCAGGGGGGTACAATGAGCCTAGAGCTCCAGTACATGCATGAAACGCACCCCAGAAGAATAGAATAGAATAGAATAGAATCACAAACATACTTTTTTTTTAAGAAAATGACTGCAGCACTTGTAAAAGATCTTTTTTTGTATAATTTTCCTCAAAATATATGTCATTTGCACCCATGAAGTTTTGAATCTCCAATTTCGTATTCTTTGAGCCAGGAATTTTTTGCAATTGTCGACTATGATAGCTTGCGTTGTCCATTAGGTACTATAACGCTGTTTGGCGGAATGTTGGGTAACAGACAATTTTTAAACCAATCTTCAAAAAGCTCTGCTGTCGTATCTTCGTGATAATCAACACAAGAGTCCTTAATATTTTTGGCAAAAAGCCACATAGCATTTGGGATCCAACCATTTTCTGATCCTGCGTGTAATATGGTGATTCTCTTCCCTTTATTTGATGGTGCTTTTGTTTTACACTTATCAGAGGAATTAGACCATCCTTTGGAAGGGGTGTCATGCGTGTCAAACCACGTCTCGTCGAGGTAGAGTATTGGCCGATTTTTTGAGCGGTATTTTCTTATTGACGTTATATATTCAGAACGCCAGTTTATTAAACGTGTGGATTCCATAATTACTTGTCTCTTGTCAATTTTGCGATATTTAAAGCCCATTGCAGACAGAGCTCGCCAAAGAGTAGTGAGTGCACAGTTGATGTGAGTTTCGTCATTGATGAGCCGCTGTTTCAGACTTTTGATTGTAGGGACACGCTGCTCATCGTACATAGTGTAGATTTTTTGCCTCTTAAAATTTTTTTCCCAGTCGTCTAGACTTTTTGTGACACCGGAATATTTACACTTTTTTCTTGATTCCATGGAATTTTCAACAATTCGTCTAACTGAAGTAAGAGGCACCTTCGTCAAATTACTGGTTACTCTTGCTGCAGCACCCGCGTTATATCCTTGCTGAAGTAAGGAACTATACACATTTTTTATAATGATTTTTTGCATCACAAGATAAGTGATTCTTCTTTAACGAACCACTGGAAGAAGCACTATTACTTTTTATCCACGGACAACACATACTGCCTATTCTATACGTTGGGGTATAAAATCTTTGCTACTAATGTCTGTAATAACAAATAAATGTTATAAAATTATTGCATGCCGTAACACAATACAAAGACTAAAATGAACAAGACGTGTAAGTTGTAATCCTCTACAATCCCTCTCTGAGAAACAAAATTACCTGAATCAGGTCCTTTTACATTTATGATGTGCATCTCGGATTTTAGGGTCTAATTGGTTTTATTATAATCCTTCAGTCAATACCATTTATTGCGAAAACTACTTAACCATAAGGTGTTCTCGAGATCTTCGGTCTGACGTGCTTACAGTGTCTGTCACCCTGAATTATAATCTAGCAGATTTATTATTCATAACATCCAGAATTCTTTCGATTTATAGGTTTGTGTATGAGCCTACCAAGGTGCGTCAACTGCTTGACGGACACATATGTTCTGTTGAACGTGTACAATGTTCCTGAGGGTTTTGAAGATTGATTATGAGCAGGATTAGCAGCTAGGTATGTGCCAAGTTTACTTCTACGTTTAATGAGGCACTGCAGTTGAGACCCTGCTGCTAACTGCTTATCAAAAAAAATCTACAAACAAAAAAACAATAACCCGTTTTGAACCGGTCAGCACAAATTTCGGTTCTTCGGTTAAAAAAATCCGGAAATTAGTTCTGTTCATCAGATTATTTTACCGGATTCTTATACTGGGTTCTCTTCTTGTTGCCTCTATGTATATTTCTTCATCATTATGCAGTTGTCCTATAAGTTTCTCTTTATTTACTTCTTGTCTGTCTTTCTTTTTGGTTTTGCCTGAATCAAATAAATATTGTGATTAGTTTATGACAAGTTTTTTAGTCCAATGTACGTCATTTGGATAGTAAACTAGCAGAGTTCTGTATTTGAATGGTCTTCGAGTTTTGAAAACCATATCCAGAATTCTTTCGCTTTCTAGATCTTTGAACATGTCCTAGGTTCGAGGTCTTAAATATGGTAAGTTAAAAATTATTTTAAAAGGTTTATTTTATCATTTTAGTTTATTGAAACTTAGGTACAGAAACAAACATTTTTTGTGGATTTGCACTACAGCTATGTATTAACGGTTCTATCCAACAGATTTTATTATATTATATTATATATTATATTATATAATAATTAAATTTGTTTTATTGCATGCAAAGCTATGTTTGTACAAGTATGCTTATTACCATAAAATAGTCTGTTAACTAAGTTACAAATTTTATATTGTGGAATTGTCCAATTTAATTATAAACCATTTTATTAGATTAGCTCGAAATTCATTTCAAATTATTGTATTTTGAATGGATAAAATTTAGGAGGTATATAGATAAATAGTTTTTTTAGACGTTGCTCTATAAATTCTAAAATTTTATCAGAGTTTAACAAAAAAACACGCCCTACGCCAATGTATACCGGTCGGTCTAGATGAACATTGTATTAACGGAGACTCGACGAATTGGAGACAGAAGAAATGAAGATAATAAAAGAAGCAAAAACAATTAGGTTCGCTAAAAATAAATACCAACCGTTATTAGGCTACCTTCTCGATTGGCCTGTAGTATCATTTTTCGAATGAATGAAGAAATAATGTCGGATAAAAATGAGTTCTTTTCTCGTGTTTTTATTTCGTTAAACACTATTGTTATTATTAAGTTATATTATTAAGTTTAATAAAAGTGATTGCTTTTCAAACAAATTTTATCAGTAATTTTATAACATAAGATCTTTCCATAGGAACGTGTACGCGTAGTAATCAGGGAGGCCCAAATAATTTCGCACCATATCTGCTGCTATCGTGGGTTAGAGACTGTGGTTTTAATTTTATATTATGGAAATATCAGAAGAGATACTTGACTTTTTATTAACAAAAGTTTGACAATATACAGGTACCATAGCCTGCGCTCTTTACTTAGCTATTTTAAGATGCTGTTAATGTGCCCCTGACAGCTAGAGGCAGTTAGATCGCTTAAATATACCTGCAGGTCCTTGCTGTGTAAATACTTGCTTTAATAGGGACAAATCTAGGTACATATTTCCTAATTCCTCTAAACTATTGATTCCCAAAGTGGTCCAGGTGGAACCCCAGAGGTCCACGGGAGACTTAATGGGAATCTCAGTTGGCGTGAAAAGAAAATGAGGGTTCACAAGTTGTAAGTGGGGGTCCACAAAAATTTATCTGGTTTCGATAGTAAAGAACAAAAATATTGGCTTAGCTATACCTATCAATGTAGGCATTTGCATCGTTGAATAAGTACTGGGACTAACCCAGAGATAGTGTGATTCATGTCAAATCAACCTTATTTTTTAAAAGTACAAGTGACATTTGTTAAAATTTCATGTCAATCAACCCATAAACAACAAAGCTACTGTGGTTAGGCCCCTTTTGCATTTGTTCAAAAAATGAAAAAAAAAGAATATCGTGTGTTAATAAAACATTGCAATTTAGTGGGAAAAAATACAGTGCAAGCTCAGTAATGGCTTAAAAAGTGTTATCCAGGCTCTGCTCCAATGAAAACAACGATTTGTCAGTGGTATGCTGATTTCAAAACAGATTTCTTGCATCGGTATGTGATAATGGACGAAACATGGATCCACCATTACACTCCAGAGTCGAATCGGCAGTCAGCTGAGTGGCGTACAGCCGGTGAGAGTCGTCCGAAGCGTCCGAAAACGCAACAGGCAGCTGGTAAAGTCATGGCGTCAGTTTTTTGGGACCCGAACGGTATAATTTTTATCGACTACCCACCTTGAAAAGGAAAGAACTATCAATAGCGACTATCACATTGAGTTATTGGTGCTTTTGAAGGACGAAATCATAAAAACATTACCCCACATGAAGAAGAAAAATATCATCTTTCATCAAGACAATGCATCGCGCCAAAAATCAATGAAAACAATAGCCAAATTGAACTAGTTTCGATTTGCTTCCTTACCTACCATACTCTCCAGATCTGGCCCCCATCGACTAGTGGCTCTTTAACTTATACTACTCAAAAAAGGGAGCAAAAAAATTTCAAAATTTTCGGTGATTTTTGACAGGCTGTATTTCGGTAAAAAATGGTTGTATTGAGAGTTTAAAAAAGGATTTTGAAGCATTAAGATTCTAATTTCGATTTTTTGGCTAAACATTTTTAGGAGCTAAGGTTCTCGTGCAATCCTAACTGATAGCACGAAAAAATAATTTCGCAAATTTTTTGCTTTTGTTAGTCCACAGGCTGGAAAACATTTTTTTTCATTTAGGTCGGCATATGGATCAGATAGCCTATGAAGCCAAGTACTAGTCGGCGCGAATTCTTCCAGTTTCCAAACTTGTCACAGGCAGATGAGGATATTCAGACATTTAAATGCCCTGCATAATGACTTCAAAAATAGATTTGAAGATATTCTGACGATGGAAATACCACCATGGATTATAAATATGATAAAACGGAAGTGGCGAATTACAAGAGAAACTACTCGAGCTAAGCACCAATGAGGAGCTGAAGGTGAAATTTAAAAAAGGCTATCAAACATTCCGGCTGCAAGCAGAAATACCCGAAAAATATCCTGGGCTATGGGAAATTGCAGGAAAACTCTTGATAGCATTTCCCTCGTTATACCTTGTCGAAAAAAGTTTCAGTGTTGTTACAAACCTATTAACAAAAAAAAGGAACAGATTGAACAATACAGAAAGAGGAGATTTGTGGTTATTCCTCTCAAGTCTGAAGCCAAATATTGATAATTTGCTGTCAGCCCATCATGTATATCCCTCCCATTTTAATTAGAAAAACACTCATGTACTATACATTTTTATTTGCTAGCAAAGTACTAGCAAAATTTCTTTTTACTCTCAGGGAGAACTATTGATGAGTATGAGCAAACTAGTCTTATACAACTGAACATGAGCATATTCCTACCAAGCAGATTTTTGAAACCCCAAAAAGTACGATACTTGATATTTGGTTTTTTCGTTATTGATCATATTTTGCATAAAATTGGAAAAATAACTATTGCCTATACCTATTAAGATTTTACATAATTTTTGCAGTTGTTAATTATTTTTTAGTTTTTTTATACTATAATATATTATACTTTTGTAAAAAATGGCACAATAAAAAAATTTCATCTTGTTAATATTTGTTTAATAAAATAAATTTATCAAAAATTGATCGCTAAATCTGCTGACATCTAGCGGACAATATTACGGTTATTGAAATAATAGTTTAGTTTGACCCAATCTAATAGATGGCTCTCAATATACAAAATACAATAATTTCAAAAATTAGTATCACTGTAAAAAATAACAGGAATTTGAATGAACGTTATACAAAGTGATCACAAACAATTAACTTAATGCAGTTAACAGAAGCAAACAGCCCTGGGTGGTCGACAAAGGGAGACTAATAATTATTTTACAATTAAACTAACATAAATTAACCATTCCGTAGATTTTTTTATGGTGCATGGATTTTCATAGTTGAAATTTATTATATTCTTTGGTCTGATTCAATTGTTAGGTTCTTATTTTTTATATCGGAAAAATATCTCGCTCTTACAAAAGAAATCCGGACTAAATTTTCCAACCTAATATATATACTTAGATATTTCCTTTTTCTTGTAGTGCCGACTCGCATATCTGAAAAAATCTAGTGAAGCTAATCTCATTGTATACCTTTTATGAAATTTTCTTCACGTCCTTCCTTCCTTTTACGCTCCTTTAGATTGTATTTTGTTCATAATCTGTATATTCATAATATTGTTTGTTTTGTTGAAACGCTTTCTTGTAACTTTTTTATTAAAAGTTAATCAGGAATTAGGATTACGAAGTTTTGTCGCTGATTTTATGTTGATACTGGAGTAATTCTCATTTTTATTGTTCTCTTTATTTTTATGTTTGCTTCTCATGAACTTATCCGTGATGTTTTCAGTCTCGCACTGTAAACTAAAATAAATAACAGTCATAGTAAAGAGGTTCACAAAATTAACAACTTGACCTTTTAAGATACGTTTACATATCCATCTTTTGTAATTATTGCTATTATTCTCAATTCAAACATTAAAAGTCTTCATTCAAATATTTCCTCTACATTCCATAATAATTTAGTTAAAAAAATACAGCCTACTGTATAATATTTTAAATATACGTTTTATACTATCAGTAAACTCTGTTTATAGCAAATTGTTTTTATTAAATGTATTGTACTAACCCTTACTTTTTGGAAGTCCAAGTTTAATTGAAAAAATTAGGTTTCGCTAAATAACTAGCATCGTCAGGTACCTAGCTACAAACAAACAAAATGTAACTTCAATATGTCAATCTGACGATGCTAATAGGTTTGTTCCAACCAAGCAAAGAACCGTTCTAGAACGGTAATATTACCACTCACAAGACCAAATTAGTGCACTGCGCAACTCACTACACTACTGCGCACAAAAATTACTATTTTAGAACGGTTCTTTGCTTGGTTGGAACAGACCTTATAATTATTTAGCGAAACAGCTGTAATTGAGATTTTAAACCTAATTTTTTCAATTAAAGTTGAGTTAAAACAAGAGTTTTTTATTATTTTTCGCAAATTGTTTATGTCGTTTTTTTTCGAGGAATTTTCGAATTCGAATTTTATTTCACCCATGAAATTAGTTCAAAACTTGGCTTGATCGAAATATGAGCAATTTCACTTGTGAAATATTTCAAAACTAACCCCCTTGGAGTTAATGGATGTTTACGGATGTGTTCAGATTTCGACTAAATATGTGTGATGGTTGAATATTGGTGTGGAAAGAAAGAGGACAACGGTACAATGAACGTTTGATAGTGCCAACCACTTTTTTGGTGATGGCTCAGTTTGCGTGTGGGGAGGCATGTTATGATAGCCGCACCGAATCATTGGTGTTAATGAATATGACAATGAGCCAATAATTGTACCATTTTTTGGTGCAATAGGTGAACAATTTGTCTTTATACTAATAGTTCTCCAATGATTGAAGCTGTATACATTATTAATAAAGTCTTAACCTCAATTGGTTTAATATTCATTTGAAATTTGAAACTAAACCAGAGGAGCAATATGGTTAATTATATTTAACAAACGATGAATTTTAGAATAGTTTCGCCCATAAAAAAATATTAAAATATCAACCTGGTAGTCCTTACCTATAATAAAAAAAACTACTTCATAAATTATTTTAATAGTAATTGTGGGCCAATGTAGAAATCAATTATCATCTTATGGTTGCCAAAGCCTCTCTCTCGCCCTGGGACCTGAAATATTATTCTCTAAACAAACCAATCGGATTGTTAAGGAGCTAAATCTGTTTGGTAATATATGAATAGGTGTGAACCACAGTCGCAGTGGAGTGCCTTATAGACCCACTCACCACACACCAAATCTATCCTAAAAGACGAAGTCATTATGCTGCAAATACTAAGAGATTACTTAAACGTAACCAAATAAATGTATCGGATGAAGAAGTACTTTTAGTTTGTAATTTAGTTATTGTAAATATTTATCAGTCGATAGTGCAAACAACAATTGTTGTTATTACCATTGTCTACGCACGTACCGGTTGTTTCTTTTTGTTTTTCTAAAGTACAAATGTACTATAATTTCTGAAATTCGTTCAACTAATAACTTTCAAAAAAGCATACAATATTCTAGTTGGTAAACCTGTCGTCGTGATAAAATGCCATGCGCAAGACATGAACGAGGGGAGACAGGAGTGTCAACTACAAGATTGACTAGAACGCTTGTGGGGTTTTTTTCGAGAATTTAAAAAAAAAGGTTTAATTGATTAATAGATAACCGAAAATTTTACGAAACGATTTCTAAAATACGTGAATTTAAATTAATTTGAATAGTGTAGAAACTCATACAGCACGAGAAGTCGCAGCGGGAGCTTCCAAGACATCAAGAAACCATCAATTCAGGTGAGCACCATTAGACTGTTGTATGTGTGACAATTTTACTTTAATTATCGAAAAATTTTACATTTCTTTTAAATGAGCACGTAATTGCAAATATCGAAGGGTTTCAAGTCGTGCGTGTTCAACCATTCTTACGCCAATAAAATACTTTTTATTAAAAAAACTATAATTTTTTTGTTTAAACTTTTATTGAAGATTATTTGGTAATTTATATTACAATAAACAAATTATTTGATTATAAAAGATAACAGTGAACATATGAAAAACCAACTAATATGTTATAAATTAAACTATTTATCTACTTTTTTGAGGTAATTTCAATTTTGTTATCGCTGTTTGAGCAGTTTGAGCAGTTTGCTATAGTAATTGATGAACAATCTTCGAGTAGTCAAATTTGTCGTACTGGTACTTGTTTCACCTTCCAGAATTTGACTCGCTATTTCAATTTTTTTTTAATAGATTCCTCAATGTAGCCTTCGGCCACTGTTGAAGATTTCCATCCTCCATGGAGTTTTAATGTTAGTATGTCTGCCCCCGATTCTACAAGTACGGTTGCAGAAGATCTGCGAGAACAGTGTCCTGTATATTGCATTGGGTTTTCCAGATTTAAATATTTTGCAATATAACTTGGAATTTTACTAAAAGTATTTATACCAACAGGTTGTACTGAACATTTTCCGTTATAGTATCTTATAAAAAATCTATTGTGATTGGTAGACTGAGGACGAAGGGATGCATATTTGCGATACATTTCAACAAAATTAAAAAATGTTTCCTGCTATCATAAATGATCGTGGTTTGTTTGTCTTGCTATCAGGTATTTTTACAGTTATGACGGAATCCATATCATTAATATCATCTAATGTTAGTTTCTGTAACTCGTCTCTGCGAAATGCACCCGCAATGCCAAATAGGTACTGTAACTATCTGTAACAAAACAGTTACCAAAGTCTATGAAATATTTGCAGTAACATTGTTAGAAATTATTTAAACTTTATAAATTTTGTATCTCAACTTCATCATTAGATATTTATTATCTGGAGCTTCAGTTAAAAATCTATCAAACTCCTGTCGGGTAAAAACTTTTGATTTTATGGGAAGGAATCCTACATTCTTTTTCTTCAAGAATGGAATTAGCTTTGTGAAATGTCGAATACCCAAATTCTTATTGATTAAAAGTGTAGCTTTTAATATTGAATATCCCGACCATAAGGTCGATGGTTGCAGCTTCTCTGATTTTTCTTGTAAATATGCTAGGAGAACGTTTCACACCAGTTGTTAAACCGCTCATAACAAGTTTCATATACTTTTTAAGATTTATTGGGTAATAATTCTGTAATGGCTCTATTTGCTGTTTCCGTAATATCGGATGGTGTACAAATAATTTCTTCCTCACCGTCCGAACTCGACATTCTTACACTTTGGCTTTATAACAGAATTTTGTATTTGTAAACTGATAACTTCGTATTAATAATAGAAACGCTAGCTGTCAAAAGCCGCACACGGCGTACATAGGTATCTTGATATATATATATATACGGATTTCTACGGCTGTCGCCGCTTCTCCGTACCCAGCCTCCAAACTTTTCTGTCATAACACATATTTTCTTGTAAATCTCTAACTTCCATTGCCTCGTTGATATCATCTCTCCAGCTTCTTCTAGGTCTTCCTCTTTTTTTCCGTTCCGGTGGTATCCACTCTAGTACTCTTTTTGGCCATCTTTCCTCCCCCATTCTTTTTATATGTCCGAACCATTTCAGTTGCTTTTTCTCAATTTCGTCTATTATATCTCTATCCAGGTCCATGTCCCTTCTGATAACTTCATTTTTGACTCTCGAGTCTTGATCGTCTACAACTTCTCCGCATAAAATCCATTTCAGTCGCCCGTAATTTTCTTCTGTTGTCCTTAGTTACCTCCCAACTTTCCGACCCATATGTAATTACACTTTTTATTATCGTATTGTATATTCTCTTTTTTGTATGTTTTCTAATGTTTCTTTCTCACAATATTGAGTTTAGTGCTCCAATTGCCTGTTTACCTTTACGTATCCTTTCTTGGATTTCGTCATTACTTGTCCCCCGTTTATTAAACGTTACCCCTAAATATTTACATTTCTCTACCCCCTTTATTTGTTCCTTTTCTACCTCTAATGTATTGCATGTGTTATTTCCTACTATGAGGTATTTACATTTGTCAAAATTTATTTTTAATCCCGCTTGTTCATATTCCTCCTTTAATTTCCTCACCATGTAGTTTAAGTCTTGTTCATCTTCCGCTATTACTACTTGATCATCGGCGAAGTATAACGAATGTAGTTTGTTTTCTCCCACCTGTAGACCCATGTTTTTACATTTTCTAGTCCATTTTTGTAATGATTGATCTAAGTAAATCTTAAACAATGTCGGTGAGAGGCAACATCCTTGTCTTAATCCTTTTGATGTTTGAAATAGTTCTGTTACTTGCGTTCCGATTTTTATTGATGCGGAGTTTTGTTTATAATACATTTGGATTGCTCTTATTAGTGTGGGTCTTATTTCTAACTTTTGTAATTTCCTCCATAGTTGTGATATTGGAACACTATCATAAGCCTTTTCTAAATATATAAGCGCAATATGAGTTTCTCTGTCTCGTTGAGATCTTTTTTCCATTATAAGTTTTAAAGTAAAGATATTGTCTGTTGTGGATCTTCCAGTTCTAAAACCTGCTTGCTCTTCGGGTTGTTTATTGTAGATGTCTTCTTCAGTAAGATTTCTCAGTATTCTCGAGTAAATTCTTCCTATAGTTGGTATTACCGCAATGCCCCGGTAGTTCTTAGGGTCGTTTTTTGGACCTTTTTTGTGTATAGTTGATATAAAAGCGGTTCTCCATTCCATTGGTGTTTCTTCTCCATTTAGACATCGTTGGTACAGTATGGTAAGCATTTCCGTGAGTTTCTCTGGTCCGTATTTAATGAACTACGGATATATATTTCCTGGTCCGGGAGATCTTAATTTAGTATTTTCTGTTGCTTCTTTAACTTGTTCTTTTTCTAAATTTATGTAAGATGTTTCTTCTAATAAAAGTGATTGTTCCTTTAGATAAATTTCCCGTTTTTCTTCCAATAATTCCTTAAAGTGATTGACCCATTCTTTACTTGTGATACTTCCTATATATGGTCCTCCTTGCTTTCTTGACGTTCGTATGTTCTTAATGGTCTAGGTATCTTGATAAAAAACAAAATATAGTTCTACCTGCTTTTAATTTTGAGAATGTCTGGAATATTTAGGTTCAATTTGTAAGCAAAGCAATGCATGAATTAGTTTCACGTTAAATAAATTCCACCTTATATACAAGCGGACAATAGTCTAGCATAGGTTAATTTAATTATTGCACTGGTGCAAAAAATTAAGCTTTTGTCATAATGAATAGTGCAAAAACGACTAAGTTTTTGCACGATAGTATAAAAAAATGTTTTGTAAGTACTAGCTGAAATGCTGACGGTTATTTTCATGGAAATTTTATCTCAACCACTTATGATCGAAAACAATACACCAACACACGGAAATATAATGAAAATATGTTATGCGATAAAAAAGGTGTCTGTTAATTGAAAAGCAACGTCAAGTGGTTTGCAAGTATCAACTCGGCCGTAGAAGCGCTTGGTTAATTTTCAAAAGAAATTCTCGTCTTTTATTATTTTTTTCCATCCCCCTTACGAGGGTCAAAGTAACGGAAGCCAACAAAGCTAATGAAAATAAAAAGGAAAAGTAGAAGCAGACACTTTGGCCGGTAATGTTTTTATTACCCCGAAGTTGTTTTGAAAGTTACAAAAAAAAAGGTTGGTTTAATGCTGTTTGTGCAGTCCGGATTCATTTCGATATTGCATATTTATTTTACTCTCAAAATTAGTTAAAAATACGGAAACATTTAGGCTACGTTTAAATAAAAAAGTAATGAAAAACTATTTAGATAAATAAACAATTTTTTTCATACTGTACGGTAACGGTCCGCTTGTACTTTACAGTACTCTTCAATTCTCCCAATGTTGTTTGAAATAATCAACATAAACTAAGCTTTTATTCTAGTTTTTTTAAGATTGACATTAATTGTACAACTACTGTTGCCAGAAATAAGTATTAATGGAGTTGTTAATGGATTTACAGTGTTTTCTGTAATCGCGGAAGAGGTGCGGCTGTGATGTAGTACTTCAACAAAAATTTCGCCCCTTTGGATCATTCTTGCAATCTTGTTTTTGCCTTCAATCGATTCTTCTATATACTTCTCTGCGATTGAAGAACTCTTCCATCCACCATGATGTTTTAGAACTTTAAGATCAGCTCCAGCATTGGCCAACAACATTGAGGATGTCCTCCTGAAGTAATGACCTGTATACTTTTCTGGTTGATCTAGTTTTGAGAACTCAGCTATTTTCTTAGGTGCTGCGCCAACAGTATGTATACCAGGTCTTTGAGTCAGACATTTTCCTTGTCTATAACCCACCAAAAGAGATTTCAGAGAGACGTGTTGCCGTAAATTCATGTATTTTCTAAACACATCCAAATAGTGAACCTCATCACTGTTAATCACAGTGAAAGCTCGTCGAATATGCGTTTTTGTCTGGATAATCTTAACTACTAGCTGAGTACCCGTATCCTCGTATCCTCCACATCACTAGCTTCTTATAGAGCTCTTCCCTTCAGCAACATCCAGCAACTACAAGTACAAGTAAGTAATAGATATTTTTTTGTTTATTCTCTACAGTCATTTAAATGAAATGTTTCATTTTCTTTAAACCGTCACATTTCACAAAAAAATCAAGATATCTGGGTAAATAAAAAAACGAAGTGTTGAAAACAAATCAGTCATCTTGATATTGTCAGAGACAACCCCGAGACGCCCAAGTACATGTGAAAATTAGTTCGGCAAGAACATGAGAAGAAAGCAGGTGGCGGTAGTAGCGCTGCAACTCAATTTGCTGTTCTATGCATTAAAATTCTGTTTATCTCTAGTTCCGTGCATTTCGTGTTGACATTTGCCGTCTGGGCCCTTATTCTCATCCGGTGGATATGAACACTCCTATAGGAAAGTCCGATTAGGAAGATGGTGTATTTTCCGATAGGAGTATTCATATCCACTGGATGAGAATAAGGGCCCTGTAATCTGTTTCACCATATTTATTTATATTTGTGTTTAAATTTGATTAGAATTTGTCTCTGTTATTTTTTACGTGTTTCATTGGAGTTATTTAACTTAAAATTCTGAACAGTTTTTTTCTGCCAGTTTGAAGTGCGTAGAATCATGAAAACTTTGTGGGCTTTGTGGAAGTAGTGAAGGTGAGGTTGATAAAATGCATTATTTTCCACCCAATGATAAAAAGTAAGAATTATTTTGATCTTTAAAGTAAAAAATATGAAATCTAATACGTTTATAGATCAAAATTGTGGCAAGAAGCGATGGGAGTGCAGTGTACACATCTGGTATTTCTCTTCGAAACCGTACTATTCGTAGCCGTCATTTCACCGATGATAGCTACCTGAATAGCTACATGGAAACTTGGAGTCGATGCTGTTCCTAGTTTATTCACTATAATAACATCATTTGTAAGCAGAATGTTGTAAATATTTCTAATACAGTAGAAATTATTTGGGGACTATTCCGCAGAGTGACGCACCTAGAAAATAGACTCTGTAGGCTCTAATAATAATATTGATAGTGTTTATTGTGAGGAAAAATGAATAATAAGCATGAACATCAAGAAAAAAAAATTTTTAAAACACTAACTAAACTAAACCTAACCCAACCTCACCTAACCTAACCTAACCAAATACTTACATTTTGATGTGAAAATAGTGAATTTTTCAATATCACAAATTTAAATGAAAATCCTTATTTTTTGCACTAATTGTTACTAGACACAATATATTTGAATATATATAGACTATATAAGGGGGTATAATACACAAAGCAACCAAGGCCCTCATGGTGTGTAGGAACATTGCAGGGAAGAACTGGGGATGTAACCCACGTATCCTGCAATGGATATACACAGCAATAGTGAGACCATTAATCACATATGGGGCAGTGGCTTGGGGCGTAAGGGCTAATCTGAATACGATGAGGAAAAACCTCTCGAAAATTCAGAGACTAGCCTGTTCATGTATCACTGGAGCAATGGGAACTTGCCCCACTGCTGCAATGGAGGTGATTTTAAACTTGACCCCACTGCACATTCTGCTAGGAAGTGTAAGGAAGAAAACAATATATAGAATGATTAAAGAAGGAATTATCAGGGAAAAACCTCGATCACTTCACTTTGATCAAACTTGGGAAATGCCCCAAGATGATATGCCAAAGAAATTCAACTTTGTGAGAAAATTCATCACAAAGTTGAGTAATAAATCTGAATGGGATGAAGACACCATACATAATTTAAACCAGAATACCATAAAGTGGTATACGGACGGTTCCAAGCTAGACGAAGGAACTGGGATAGGAGTTTTTGGACCGAGAGCCAAATACTCAGAAAGCTTGGGCACATACCCGAGCATCTTTCAAGCAGAAGTTCGCGCCATCGAAAGATGTGTGGAATTCAATATTGGAAGAAACTATCGCAGACAAGAGATTGTGATCATGTCGGATAGTCAAGCAGCCATCAAAGCGCTGAGTTCAAATATAATCAGTTCGAAGATGGTTTGGGAATGCCTAGGCAAACTAAATGAACTAGGCCAGAAGAACACTGTCACCCTCCTATGGGTCCCGGGACACGTAGGAATAGAGGGGAATGAAACAGCAGATAAGCTGGCAAAAAAGGAGCTGAAACCCCACATTTGGGACCAGAACCATCGTGTGGGATCAGCAGTAGAGTAATCTTAGGAAAACTAAGAGAGGAAATGGAGAAAGAAAAATCCGAGTATTGGAATCAGCTGGAAGGACTGAGGCAATCTAAGATACTACTGGGGAACTATGACCAGAAGAGATCTCTTAGCTGCCTCAACCTCAGTAAAAAAAGGCTCCGTATTCTAACGGGAATATTAACCGGGCATTGCCGGTTAAGAAGCCACATGAAGAAACTAGGGTTAGCAGATGAAGCAAAGTGCAGATTCTGTGAGGAAGAGGATGAAACCTCAATACATATACTCTCAGAATGTCCTGCCTTGCAAAATTCTAGGGCTAGATACCTAGGAGCACATGAAATAGAGGAAGGGGATCTACCTGATTTGAAGCCCGACGATGTCCTAAACTTCCTCAGGAAAATAGGACTCGAAGAGCTGCTATAAATCTGAGAAAACATCAGAACATGGCAAGTAAGGGGGGACACAATAGATCCTATGGGTCGCAGTGTAATCATCACCCCTAACTCATTCATACATTCATATAAGGGGTCTACTATTAATTTACAAGGTGCGTCACTCTGCGGAAGAATGGCCAATTATTTGAAAAAAGAACTAAGTCTATAAGACACCATCATTATTTGTAAGTATTCTTAAACTCTTCTTTAATATCTATTATATTTACATGCTTACACATCTAATTATGGTTAAGTTGACCAAAATTTGTAGCCCTAATAATTTAACATAACATTCATGTAATATCGATTCAGAGCAGTAATACCTTCTTACAGAAGCTGTTGTAAACTGTTCAGGTTTGCAAAGAAGCCAATGTATCCCTGATCCAATAAAGCATTATATTATATTTATATATTTTTCAATAAACAATTATTTGTGTTTGTCCTATTATTTTTCAAACAATTCTGTAGTAAGTACATCTTTTTGAACAGCTGTGTAGTTCGCGCTTTTTTAAACAGTTCCTATATCCAGGTACCTTTCTTACCTTGTAGTTGTAAAAAAATTCAAAGAAATCAACCTTTGCGTTCGGAAGTTATAGCATTTTTAAATAAATCAATATTTTGAATGGATCGAATTTTAAGTCGGTGAGTGTATTAATATAGTAAACATCTAAAAATAAATAACTTATCTAGCAGAAAAAATATATTTGTAATCGAAATTTAAAAAATTGAATTTTATTATGCATTATTTTAACAAAGTTTTACTTGAAAAGACGTTTTCAGACAATCCTTGTATCATAAAAAAACTCCTTTGTGGTACAAATAACATCTCTCTATCTCTTTCTCGATTATTCAGTAAACTTTTAATGGTTTTTCTGACTTGGTTCGTATTCTTGTTTTACCTGCATTCAAATTATAAAGAAAAACGTCTTCAAGTATCTCCGCAATTGTATTCCATTTCTTGAGGATATTTCATATTTAATTCTCGTTTCAAGAATATTTTCACTGTTTTCCTTCGCATTCATTTTTCGACTTATTAAGAAAAACAAAATAAAAAAAATATCTGCTACTCTGTACTGAAAAGTCATTTTACTGTTTAGTGAAGCCCGGCATTGAAAAGTTAAAAAGTTCAAATAAAAGCACTTCAAAACGGGAAAGTTTTATATACTTCTGGAAAACTATATCTTCACTAGGTATATATATTCATTCCCATTTTGCGAAAGAACAGTCGCCTTTCCCTATTTCGCGTAGCGTTCCATTTTAAAGGACGACCTTTCATCGTTAACCATAGTCCGGGAAAATTTATTTTAATTTCCTCTTAAACCAACTACAATATGTCTATATTTGTCTACAGTTATACAAAGTTAGTTTTAAGTAACAGCTTGGGCGATTTTCATAAATTTTCGTTTGCGACGATTTTGTAAAACTTATGATCTTTACATTGTTATTTCAAATCGATTATCCTGTACAGTTCTCTGCTTTTGCAATTCTTAAGAAACGCTGTATATTTCTTTGTTTAAAGGTATCATTTGTTTTCTGGATTTTGGTTAAAATGCTTAGACTTAAATCACCTTTCTGTTTCAACAAGATTAATCAGGTTTATCAGAATTTGTTCTAATTTATTCCTTTTCTGCGTAATTCTTAACGTAAAGATTCCAAATAAAAACAAACTACTTTTGTGTCAGATTATCATTTCTATTAGGCTTAGTCACCACCTACTAACCAACCCTAACATCAGGGACTACATCAAAGGCTGTAGGGTGTCAAGTTTCCCCTGAAGACTATGACAGTCGTAGACATTTTCATTTGACAATATATTGGGTGGAAAGCACCCTTACACTCTTGCCAAAATGGATATAGAGCGGGCTTTATCAACTATATCTGATAATCATAATTATTATCATTTATCACTTTTCGATAATATCAATATCAATATCAATATCAATATCAATATCAATATCAATATCCATATCGATATCGATATCAATATCAATATCAATATCAATATCAATATCAATATCAATATCAATATCAATATCAATATCAATATCAATATCAATATCAATATCAATATCAATATCAATATCAATATCAATATCAATATCAATATCAATATCAATATCAATATCAATATCAATATCAATATCAATATCAATAACAATATCAATATCAATATCAATATCAATATCAATATCAATATCAATATCAATATCAATATCAATATCAATATCAATATCAATATCAATATCAATATCAATATCAATATCAATATCAATATCAATATCAATATCAATATCAATATCAATATCAATATCAATATCAATATCAATATCAATATCAATATCAATATCAATATCAATATCAATATCAATATCAATATCAATATCAATATCAATATCAATATCAATATCAATATCAATATCAATATCAATATCAATATCAATATCAATATCAATATCAATATCAATATCAATATCAATATCAATATCAATATCAATATCAATATCAATATCAATATCAATATCAATATCAATATCAATATCAATATCAATATCAATATCAATATCAATATCAATATCAATATCAATATCAATATCAATATGCACAGTTATCCAGGATATTCCGTTAGGGCTAATCACATCTAGGCTTTTATATTGTTATATCTTTTTACTGCAAATTTCTTTGATTAGCATTTTCAAAACGATGGTGTTTCACAAAGTGAGGGTCAGTACTATAAATTTCAAATGGAACTGTTATAAAATACCTTTTCAGTATTTTTTGTGAACCCATGTGTGACATTTTTTCACATTAACTACAAACATATCGTTTAAATTTTATAATAAACGGTACACATTATTACATTTTAATAATTCGGTGGTGGTTTTTCACCCTCCGGTGTGAATATTTTTTTATAGCAAATTGCTCCAAACAACTGTTGTACGTGTCCCCTCATCAATTTATTACTTCAAAATTTCGCCCAAACCAACTTTTATCAATGCAAATAAACATTTTCAATTAGGAAATTGAAAATATTGAATTAACTGGAAATAATAATTTTATCGTTTTGTCCATGACGTTGCTAAATAAACCTTGGGTCGGACGCGACCGTTAAAAATATTAAGTTTCATTAAAACGTTTCCGGAAACACGGTAAAACAAAAAATTTACAATTTTAAAATGATCATAGGCGAATAAATGGTTGAGATTATTTATTGATTAATATTTATTAATTATTAGCCACCATAACAATAAGCTTTTCGTGAGGAAGATTTATTTGTCATCGCTTATTCAGTATTCTTCTTGAGAATATTAAATGAACAAAGGAAATTAATATTTTAGGGTTCCTTTATGATCTTATTACCACATGCGTGTCTAAATTGAAAGCATCAATAAAATAGATAGTAATAATTACTAGACTGAAACTTAATCATCACTGTGTTTGACAAAAAATCATCAGTTTATGATTGGGGTAATGTTATCAATCTCCGTATAATGAAATAGTGGTCAATAACTAGTAAAAAATGTATTTATATAAGTAACTGACAAAATGTTCTATTTTTAAAGTGACAACTCCTGTCAAAAAGTCCCTGTCCCAAAACCATAGTGACTCTAACATCTCTAATGGCCCACGAATCTGCTTCATGTTGTTAACGAATTTCCCATAATAATTGATAGCACCTAAAAATGATCGAAGAGTTGTGAGATCATTTGGTGGTGGCATTCGTGAAATTGCTTCAATTCTTGATGGATCAGGCCTGATTCCATTTTTGTCTAAAATATGTCCCAAATATTTTATTTGTGACATGGAAAACTTGCATTTTTCTATTTTCAAGCGAAAACCATAAATCTGAATACGTTGTAGAACCTTGAAGAGATTTTGATTATGTTCCATTTCCGTTCTACCAGAAACAATTATGTCATCCAGATAAGGAGCTACCATATCCAAACCTGCTAACATGGTATCCATCAACTGCTGAAAAGCTCCTGGTGCCACCTTAACTCCAAAAGGAAGACGATTGTATAAGTAGAGCCCCCTGTGTGTTGAAATCGTTAGTAGTTTTTTGGATTCATCGTCAACTTCGACTTGTAGATAAGCATCAGATAAGTCAAGGTTACTGAATATAACTCCATTCGAAATTTTTGAAAAAATTTCCTCTGGAACTGGCAATGGATAACAATGTGATTCTAAGGCATCATTGAGGCCTGTTGAGTAATCGGCACAAATGCGAATTTTTCCATTCGGTTTGCGAACAACTACAATCGGTGCTGCCCAATTAGAAAAATCGATAGGTGTAATTGCCCCTTGTTTTTCTAATCGGTCCAATTCCTCTTCCACTGTTTTCCTAACATTGTAAGCCACCGGTCGTTTTGGTCGAAAGATAGGTTTCGCTCCTGCTTTTATATGAAGTGTCACTTTTGATTTGGTGCAGTGTCCCAAACCATCTTTGAAAACTTCTGGAAAAATGCCTTGTAAATCTGCTAAACCAAATTCTGACGGTATTTGGGAAAACAAATCAACTTTCTTGCAGATTGAATTAATCGGAATGTTCCATAGTCCAAATTCCTCGATCCAATCGATTCCCAATATATTTAACTCTTTGATTGATGTCACAAAGCATGTCTTCACTACCGGTTGTTAATGATCACCCAGTATCACCTGACAGCTTATTTTTCCAAGTAAATCCACCTCTTGTCTGGAGGCATTGAACGCAACTTCATTAATTTTAATGATTTCTGGTCGACCAATAGATGTCCATGTATTTTCATCTATGATTGTGATATCTGACGCAGTGTCAAACTGAAGTGATGTTTGTACACCATTAATGGTCAAGTTAATGTATTTTCGTGAAGAATTTATTCGGTGTATGAATATACTTTTTGTAGTAGTTTTATTCTGACCTTTATTCTTTCTAAAACCATTTTTGTTTCTGTTTTGTGATTTTTCTGCTGATTTATCTGCGAAACAAGAGCAATAACCTTCTTTATGTCCAATTTTGTAACAGATTCCACACTTGTGTTGTGAAAAACTGCAATCCTTCTTGAAATGCATTTCGCCGCATTGCCAACAAGGTGTTCTGGGTTTATCGGAACTGTTATGTGGTTTGGTTTTATCGAAACTGTTATGTGGATTCTTTTCTTTGCTGAAAACTGCATGAACCGTCGGACTAGTTCTATGTTCAATGAGGGCAGTGTCTTCCTTCAGACTCGAAATTCTATGACATTCATCCACTAAATCTTCTAAGGAGATGTCGTCTTTTTCATCTTTGTCAATCTTTGATAAGAGACGTGTTGTAATATCCGAATATTTGGAAGATTTCAATCCAATTATGAACATGAGACATTTGAATTGATTTTCGTTCAGTTTCTTTAGTTGAAAAGCTTCACAATGTTTATTAACAATACCAGCATATGTTAAAAAGTCGTCGGATTCGACCTTGTTCAATTGTAAACACTTGTAACGAGTACTGAATATAGATGACTGTTTTCCAAAAATTTTCTTGAGAATCTTTATTGTTTCCTCAAACTGAATATCTCTGGGATGTTTTGGCAAAATGAAGTTAGTGTACCTTTCATGTGCTGAAGTATTGAGATTTCGTAGTAAAAGTCGAACTCTGGCTGCGTCATCCAACTTTTTTCCATCGACAAGAAACAGATCTTCATATCTTTTATACCAAGAGTCGAATGTGATATGGTTTTCCGGATCTGGTACAAACTCTACGATGTTTCTCGCTAGTGATTCGATGATGAACTCAGTGTTTTCAGATTTTGATTCTGGTACCTTATCATTCACCTTCAGTACGACCATTTCTAGAATTTTGTTCTGCTGTTCTAGTAACTTCGCTAACGCCCCAGAATCCATTATCCTCGTCGCCAACTGTTATCAATCTCCGTATAATGAAATAGTGGTCAATAACTAGTAAAAAATGTATTTATATAAGTAACTGACAAAATGTTCTATTTTTAAAGTGACAACTCCTGTCAAAAAGTCCCTGTCCCAAAACCATGGTGACTCTAACAGGTAACTAAATAAATATTTGAATAAAGGAAAATACCAAAATCAGTGTCACAGTATAATGTTGATTTTATTGGTTGTATTCAATCAGATGACCACAAATTAATTGATTTCATTGGATTTCTAATTGAGCAAAAAATTCTCGCTGAAATTAAAACCTTTTATTTTAGGCAAAACTACTTAAACAAAGATTAAAACTAAAAATTTATCGATAAAATTTTAAGGACTCGTGGTATTACCTTTGATAAATTTTCAGTCATTCTTAATTTATGTTTACGAATATTTTCTTTTAGGTCCCTATTACATTTTAATTTTGTCGTGAAAAATAAATGTATATATTGAATGTTTGTGTAAAGTTGACAAAGAAAAATCGTGCATGTTGATATATTGTTTTAAACACTTATTTCTTTATTAATATTTACAAGAGCTTCAAAGTTGCTCATCGCCTTAAGTGATTGAAGAAGAAAAAATTGGTTTTCCTATACTCGCGTAAGACGTATGAATAATTCAGGTTATTTCACGAAAAATAAGCCGATCCCATAAATCATTTTTAATGGAGCTTTTAGTGTATGTTAATTGTAAAATTTCATACATAATATAATATTTAAAACAATTGTGATTATAGATATACTTTGGCAACTTCTCACCCAGTGTTTTTTTAAATATTTCTCTCTCAATTATTTAGTATTTGATAAAGTTTCCTTGCATGTAATAAGGTAAAGATAACAAATAGATCCAAAAATTAATTATATAAAGAATGAATAAAATAATTTGACATTTGACATTAAAAATGTTCAAATTAAATAAAGAAGTTATTGGAAAAGTTAGTAAATTGTCTATCCAGTCAAGATAGACAAAGAACTTATAGAGATCATTTACCACCTACCAACTCATCTGATACAAAGTTTTAATATATCGCTGGGTGTTCCTCAGGGGTCTGTTGTGGGTCCACTTATACTTTTACTGTACATAAACGATCTCCAAAATTATGTGACCCTCGGTCTGGTGATGATGTTTGCAACAATAACTATGTCATATTCTACTAAAGAGGACACTAAATCATACAATGTGTCCATAAAGTATGGAATAAAGTTGATATATCCAAACCCTAAGGTCTTTTCACAAAAAAAACCTGAAACACTTGGATTTTTATATATGATTTCATCACATTGGGTGATTTAATATAAATCATCGGTAATTTTTTTAAATACATTAGAAAATAAGTTTCTCCACGATCAACAAAGAATTGACTAATTCTGAAATCAAGTTTTATTACAGAATGCTGGAATTGTCTTGAGATTGAAAATATATTCTGCAAAATCTATGCTCCCATGCAATTTAAATGTATTTACATTTTCTTGTAATAGAATATGTTAGCAATAATAGCCTTGACGCAGTTGATTGTCATTGAAGTGCAAGATTTGTGACTGTGACTGCACCTATAATGATTCATGTTATTCAGTTACATTTTACTTGAATTTTATGCAGTTCTACAAATGAAGAGTTTTTTTAATGAGGCCGCATATCATTTTTCATTCTTTCTTGGTATTGGAAAATATTCGAAACTAAAAATAATAATTTATCGTAATTTCCTATATAATATCAAGAACATTAAAAATAGAACTTTTTAAACAAATGTTCCACTATTTATTTAAAAAAATGCTTTTATAATCTCAATGACAGCTGTTTTGCTAAAAACTGGCTTCGTCAGATTGACATATTTTTTTTGTTGGGTAGCTAACTGATGTTGATTAAGTAGTATTAAGGCTAGATCAAGTATGGAACCTAACAATATTAAGGCCTAGATGTTATTAGCCCTAAGGGATTATCCTAAATGTATTTCCCTCTAAGATCAGTACATTATATTTTTAGTATTCTTATCAAGATGGACTTTCACAAAGTAAAGGTTACTCCAATCAAATTCCCCATATAATATCTGGTAAATAATTGATAAACAAAATAAATACAACTTAAAATACACAACTTTTGTAAATACTGGTCTAAAATAAATAATTTACAAAGTAACAATAATACAATAAATATTTAAAACCCATAACCTACTTCTGTTCATAATTTGGTGTAACTGAATTTTTTATAAATTTTCTTATAAATATTTATACGTAGTTCAAAATTGTAATATTATTCTAGTATCTTTATATAAACTCTAACTTCATTTACATTATCCACTATGATAAAATGTTGTGTTGTTTAACTTTGTTTTTAATACGCAGCGACATCAAAAATGGGAAACCTAAATAATTTATCCAACTATAAAAATCGATATTTTTATGTATATTTCATTAACCAAAGCTTGTAATTTACAATTATTTTAAACAAAACGATTGCCGTTTTAATAGTAGGGGAGTCCCAGCGATAATTTTGGGAGTTTACCAATTTACCTTCACCAAATAATGTTCCATAAATATATTTTACCTACGATCACCCCTCTAAACCGTCAATAACACACAATCTACAACCTATGTAATGTATCTCTTTACGCACGGTAAAATAAACGCACGGCTTTCCTAGCAACCATTTAGCAACAATAGACGTCGCCATTTTATTCAAAATTTCCTATTTACATATTTGAAGGTGAATTTTATACTACATATAAATGGCAGATAACATTTATTAGATATAAGATTGCATTTAATATATAAATAAATTTAGAGTTATTTGAAAATATATATTTGATTCATTTCCATTAACCCTACTTTCTGTCTGTATAAATGGATCATAATATAAATGTACTTAATTACGTTTCCCAGATTAATTTACGTTATTTTTATGTAATTAAGTTAATTATTTTAACATATTATAATGATTTTCAATTTGGGTATACTGATTTAGATTTATTTTAGTCTTTAATTTTTTAATATCCCACGTTGGTATTGTCAATTTATAATGTTTTAAATTTTTTCTATACTGATTTAAATTTGGCTATAGTTTATTTTACCTAACAGCTAAAGAAGTTTATTATTTAGATATGTTTTTATTTGTTTGATTATGATAATTTAAAATTTTTGTTTGTTTTATTGGTTTTTTTAAATATTTTAATTGAATTTGATAATTTAATATTATTTAATTTTATATACAGTTTACTTTTTCTTTTTACTTTTAAGTTTGGGCGCCTTGTCAGAAGTTCAAACTAGCTCAGTTTACTTAATTTTAAAGTTGAAATTTAAAGTCTGACTCTCATCTTGGGTAGGATTCAAATTAAATATTGTTTAATAACTAATTCACAATAAATTTAATGTCAAGTACTTAAAAAAAAATTATTAATTGGTTTTCACACGTTCAGTACAAATAAATAACAAATATTCGGATATGAAAAAATGGAGATGATATACAAAATATTAATTTACAGTCACAAAATAACAAATATACAAATACTAAAACTTAACTAAGACACGTACCTTTTATTCAAAAGTTCATTCACTAAAAATTGCTACTGTCTAAGTGGAATGGCATGAAACGTTCGGATCGGCTACTTCTTCGTCTACTTTCGGAACAGCAATACCAATATGGCGGCTAAGGACCAGTTGTAGAGAGACTGCTTCAATTTAATCTTTCAAATTCATTGGAATCAGTGTCTGATTTGATAAATTTATTGCTTTGGTATGTAATTTAATAATAGCTGATTACTTTTCTGTATGTATTTTTAATATTACATGTATTACTTTAATATAAACAGCTTTTAATTAATTAAAAAAATTTCTTCTAGTTGATAATCAATTAATACATACGATGTTAATTGCTCTGCGACCAGGAACATAAGAGATTGAATAGATGTTAACTGTTCTGCTACCAAAAACATAAGAGAGAGTAATCATGGATTCTCCGGCCTTTTATAGCTTCTTGGAAAAAAACAAAAAAATGACGTCATCGGATTTCAACTGTTCGAATTTCAGAAAAAAATAACCTACATTTCCGAAAATCCAGGTAATAAATTCACAATTCTGATAATACCTTTGATAACGTACAGATAGATCTCATCCTTATATTTGCTTAAATTCTGTTTTCCTAGGAAATTTTAGATTCAAAATACACAACTTCCTTGAGCTGTCAACTTATTTTAGACTTTCAAATTTTGAATTAACACTAGCTATTATATTTAAAATTACTCTAAATCCACTTAACTAGTACTATTTTAACTGATAACTTACTATTTTAACCCTAACAACTACAATTTAAACTTTTAAAAGATTTTGTTATTTGTATTACTTATACCTTATATAAGCTGATATTTTCTGTGTTATCAAAGGTTAACATTTTAAAATTTATATAAAAAACTTCCTCAATTATTCTACATACTTTTTGTTACATAAATTGTCATTTGTTAATGTTTATAAACTAAGTTTTTCAATATCTACTTCACTATATATTCTTAAAATGTTCAATCAAAAGTTTATGTGATTATATTCAACACTGTCGATATGGGAATTAGTTTAATGTATTTCACCACACCTGCTACATGTTTATAATTAATCTTGTGTCTTTTTTAGGTACTCACAATCTATTGGTATATTTGTTTGTACAATATCGAAGACTTTGATTTTGTAAGTACTTCCTTTTTACAATATTAATTTAAATATTTTACTAACTAAAATTACATGTTGATTTCTTAAACATGTGGAAACCATTAACACTTTTTGATTTTTATTTTCTTTTTATTGTTTCAGATTAAACTGAGAATTTTGAAAAAGAACTAGGTGAAAAGTGAATTGTTATAATGAAAATGCATTCATTATGGATTGGAAAATTTTGATTGTGATACAATAATTGAATATGGATCCTATACAAGATAAGATGTCATATACACTCTTTATTTATTTGAATGTTTGTAATTGAAGAGTAAATATTGAAAATTTAAGATGTACTAAAGAAAAAGTAACTGCAGATTCAATTAAACTTATTAAGATATCCCTTTTTTGTAAATTATTGTGGTAAGTAACTTTAATTCTATTTTGTTCATTTACTAATGTGTATTGTTTATTTTTACATGTTGACTTTCCAATATGACTAACTACCCTATATTGGCTTTTATCTTATAATGTTTGTTTATTATTATCAGATATGTAAGTTATACTACTTTGTTTTAATGTAACTGTAGAGATACTGTTTGTTTATACAAATTCATACTAATTATATTATTTTTAGGTCAGAAGATTCATCTCATTTTCTAACAAGATGTATCTACTAAGTCCAAATGAAAACCTGTTGTGACCAGAGAATATTGTTTATTTTGTGGCTTTTACTGTGATATTATGACCAAATTTATGATATAATCAAGTTTATACTGTACTCAAGACAATACTTCTTTTTGGGTAATTACATGGTTTAAGAAGAAAAGTGTATTTCATTATGCATATCCTTTTTTTTTTTTAATCCATTAGTGTAATGGCTATGATGGATGCTTAAAAGGTAAGTTTTGTTTTTATTAGTAATAATGATCCATTACAATATATAAAATTATTATTACCGAGATACTTTTTAAAAATACTTACAAAGCTGTTTCAACTTGTGGATACAATCGTAACATATAAAAGACACTTTTTACTCGTTTTGTACTATAATTTCACTTCAGTTACTATACGAAACCGTGTTAAATATTAAGAATGCAGTAAATGTTAATATTACGCGAGAAACCGATCATTAACACTAAATTAATCACTCAAAAATTACGAAAATGAGTTTTATTACAATAAGGAGTATATTGAACCGACATATTTAAATTATTTTAAACATTGAGCGTCTGCGCATGCGTCTGACGTCTGACCTCATGCACACACGTTATTTATTATTTATCAAAAAACGATTATCAAAAAACATCCCATTTTTTATTGTTCTTATAACTTGTTTGTATGCGTGAAGTTTTATATAATTATTAAAAAATGTCAAGTGATAGTGAAAGGAATTTAATTTCACCCAATATAACTAATGTTAAGTATTTAAACATTATGCAATAAAATGATTAAAAACATCTATTGTTGCTCTTGTTTAATTATTATTAACAAACAGATTATTAATGCAGGTACAAGTAAGTCGTAGGTAAAGTATAGTACGTAACTATTGCTGTAAAGCATTTTACGCACTCACGGAATTCCATTCGTGCGTAAAATGCTATTTACCACACACGTTACATAATATACTATAAATATATAGCAGCCTGTCAAGGATAAAGGATCAGATTAGTAAGAAAAATAATCATCGGGAATTCATGGTTTCAGGCGAGCGACTCCATATTGAGGTGGATCGATTTTAGTGCGATCCAGCGGAATATAATATACTAAAATTTTTGAGCGGACAATGACCAACCTCTCGGCGAAGGCATTTACATCAACAACGTAAAATTCGTAACAGCAGAGTTAACAAAACCCGCGAACTTCCCTGAAGAATTGGTCTCACATGGGCAGCGTTTGAAAATCTCAGGCACTTAATCAAATCACAATGTGCTTGAAGGGAAAGGTTTGTAACCACTTTCTCCTTTCTGTTCTAACCTACGGTCCTGAAACGATGACACTAAAAAAGTGATGTATAAAAAAAGAATAACCCAAATAGCCATCGGAGCGCGGAGTGAGCAATGTTAGAAATCTCCTTAAGAGACTATATAACCAACATAACATAACCAACAGAGATACGGAAATAAGGAAGTAAAATATGCTGTAAAAAAATAACACAATGAAATGGAACTGGGCAGATACCTTAACCTAACCTAACCTAACCTAACCTAACCTAACCTAACCTAACCTAACCTAACCTAACCTAACCTAACCTAACCTAACCTAACCTAACCTAACCTAACCTAACCTAACCTAACCTTAATCGAACACGTTCAGAAACAGGTGGCGCCCTCCTACTGAGAAAGATAAGAGAACTTCTATGTCCAGGCTGAATGATGAGAATAGGCGAATCACTTGAGATACACCTCTAGGATATTAAGATTAGTCACATACACTGCTCAACAATTGAAGTGAATATTTTTTTAATTTCAGAAAATTACGTACAAAAATAATATTTTAAATCTCGATCAATTAGTACGTTGAATACACGAAGGCTTAAGTCAAGAAGAAGTTGCTATATGGCTAAATGTGTATATATCTTAATGGTTTGATTCTGGAGTATTTTAAAATGGCGATTCTTTGCACATTTTAACAAATGGATTATATACGTATTAATAATATTTGGGACGCGGATGATATCAATATTTGGTGCGTCAGGTACCTAACATTTTTGATTATCTTTATAAGTTTCCCCCATCGATAAAAAGTATACTTAATTTTTACATCTAAGCTTCGCTACTATAATTGCATTACAACAAGATTAGTTCTATTCACGAATCTTACGATTTTCAACGAAATAAAATTCAAATTATTACATAATAGCATACAAATTACCAGTTTAAATACAATTCAGGTTTTATAATGCTTATTCCAACTACTCTGTATTATTTATGTGTGCAACGAAGCCGTGTAAATTTTTTTTTCTTCAAGCTTATAATAAAAACTGTATTATGTTCTTCAACAGTAGAAATAGCCTATTCTTTTACTAGTACATTCATGAACTCTCATTATTATACTAGTAACAAAATAATAAGAAACGGTAGCAACGTCTTATGGGTGTTATAATCAAGAAAGCAGGAACTGTCAATTTCCTTATTTAATTTTGATGTTTTGTTAGTTTTGAAAAGTGTCAGACTCTGAAAGTGTTCCTACCTAATTCAAACTGCAAAAATGTCTCAAGACTTACAATGTACGCCTCCGGAATTAGTTGAAATAGCTAATGCCAGTATTGAAACTCTAATTCCAACGAAGTCGCGTAAACTGTATGATTTTGCACACGAAAAATTTCTAAAATGGTGCAATGAATATAATGTACAGCAATACACGGAAAACGTTATGCTTGCATACTTCACGAATTTGTCCAGAAAGTTTAAAAGTTCTACTCTATGGGCACAGTATTCAATGATTAAAAGTCAATTAAACATTAAACATAATGTTAAAATAGAAAAATATAGCAAATTAATTGCATTTATAAAGCGCCAAGGGGAAAATTATACACTGAAAAAAAAAGTATTAACAAAAGATCAATTTGATAAATTTTCCAAGGATGCACCGAATAATGTTTATTTAGCAACAAAGGTAGGTACTTTCTTATTTCTTTTTAATCATTATTACGTTTATTAAACCGTTGACAGTGATATCTACTCGCAGATCAATATTTAACTTGACAGCAAATATTACCTCATTTCCTACTTATAACATTTAATGACGGTAGCTAAGTGGCAGAGCTTTTGTCTTCGGTCGCGAAGGTCAGCGGTTCTAATCCAAGTGCTACCAGCTTTTTTTTATTTATTTTAACGTTTGTTTTAGGTTATATTAATATTTGGAGTCACAGGAGCCCTTAGATGCGATGAACTTGTTAATTTAAAGTCTAGCGAAATCCAAAATTGGGGAAATTTAATTTTGGTTAAAATCATAAACACAAAAAACAAAAAACAACGGTCGTTTTCTATAATTGGCGATTTTTATTTGAATTTGGTAAGACAGTATACCTACGGCTCTTCATCCGGATGATATTGGCCTGCAGCGATTTTTTATTAAATACCAGAATGGTAAATGTCACCGTGTGGTAATGGGTATCCACAAAATATCATGCAAACGTAACAAAAGACGTTGCTACGTTTTTGAAATTAACAAATCCTCATGAATATACAGGACATTGCCTTCGGAGGACTTCCGCAACTATTTTAGTTGACAACGGAGGTGATATTACCGCTTTAAAGCGGCATGGTGGATTGCTGAAGTGTACTTAGATGATTCCATTTCCAGTAAAACACAAACTGTACAAAAAATACTTAATTGGCAAGAACAACCAAGTAATAGTTCTGGAATCGCTGACAGAATAATCGACAATCAACTTACTAATAATATGATGTATACCAATGACAAAATTGTAAATGTGGAAGCTGAAAGCGGTGACAGTGGCTTAAATTTAAACAACTGCAGTATACAAAACTGCACATTTTATATTACTGTTAATAAATAGGTACCAACACTTTATGTAATTTTTCGTTTGTATTAATTAAATAGTTGAGATATAAACAAAGCCTTCTATATTTTTTATAAAATGCATATTATTATTACGCTTGAAGAAAAAATAGTATATGTTACTCGGAGCAGAAGGCCCATTATATGTTTCGCCCAGTTTGCACAGCCTCGGCTAGCGCCTCGGCAGTGCAAGAACCTGGGCTCAACAATAATGTTGGCCTTCTACTCCTAGTAACATAATATACTATTTTGCCATGTGCACTGGTTATGATACAGAAAAAATGTGAACAATACATCCATAAAATCGAACATAACTCATCAAATAATGCATGAAGATTGCAAGCTTACTAAATATTTTGTTGTTATTTAAATCTTTATTGTGCTATTTGCTTTATCGGAGTATTTTAATAATAAAGTGCTCAATTACTTTTAAATTATTATCAATTTAGTCATATATCTGTGTAGAACATGTGTTATTGCACCACTACTATGTGACAAATTTTAATAAAGTTCGATTATTGATTACATATTTAAATTTTGGGTGAAGGAGCATTTGCGCTTTCGCCATACCCATATTTAAAATATACTTTAATTTTATATTATTTTTTTTCTCTAGCTATTATATTAAATAAATTACCACTGTAATGGTGATTAAAAGGATCACGACATTTATTGAAAAACTTAACGAGAAATCCAGCAAAATTTACCGAGTTGTTAAATCCTTTCGATAAATCAACTTATTCCTTTGACAATTAAAACTATAACTATTATTTTTAGAAATAAATTAGCCGGCTTATACCAAAACGAATGAAAAGCATTGCCCGATCTTTTATTGTGGAATTTCCATATTTCTTCGCTTGTCGCTGACATTTAAAAATGTCAATTTACAACCAAAGCTAAATCAACCACGGAACAAGCAACGTTTGTATTACTCTACTCGCAATTATGGACCTGTTACGAATTTAATAAACATATAATTGCAGCACAAATGTCTTAGAACAAAAATAGACAGGAAGGAGTCTTTAATATATTAATTAAATTTACGACGAAAGTCGGCCATCTTGAAGCTCCTTGTATGACGTATTTTTTACGTTTACAGTATACTTTCAAAGCAATATTTGCCAATAAATTTTAAAACTAAGTGCATAGGAGCATCCTAATTGTATTCACATACTAGATTAGCTGAATTTTATTCAAAATGAAAACCCTAATTAATCTTTTATTTTAATGGAAACGGACATTAAAATTGACAAGTGATGGTTTCAGACGACTCCATATTGTGGTGGATCGATTATGGTGTGATCTAGCGGCGTATGTTAAAAGTAGGTACAAGGTAGAAAATTAAAGAAACTGTAATTGGTCTATAGCTATCTACATGTAACTGTCTTAATAATGGTAATGTTGCCATGTTTCAACTAAAGTAACTAGATATTTCTTTGAACCACCTTTTATGCTCAACAATAACTCTGCTGGCTGTTCCTTTGAAACCAGCAATATATTGGCCAAATAAAGAACAGATTTTGATTAATATGCCAAAGTGTTTTAAAAATTTTAAAAATACCAGACTAGTTTTAGACTGTACTGAAATGAAAATCCAAAAATTGACATGCCTTGAATGTAGAGTTAAGTCCTATTCTCACTATAAGGGAACTCATACATTAAAATATTTTATAGGTATCCCATCTCTCACCATCTGGTTTAATTTCTTTTGTAAGTTCTGAATTTGGAGAAAGAGCCACAGATTAGTCTATTTTTAATTCTGAACATATGATAGATAAATTGGAAGTGCATGATACTGTTATGGTGGACAAGGTTTTTCTAATTTAACAAGAATGCGATGTAAAGTTGGTGAAATTGATTGGACCTCCCTTTTTAAAGAAGCAAAAACAACTCAGCAAAGAAGATGCTGAAGCTACAGCTGATATCGCTCGTACTCAGATTCATGTTGAGCGAGCCATTCAGTGAAAGTGAAAATATTCAAAATTCTTCACGAACAACTCAACTGGTTTTTAATACAATATGCAGGCGAAATGATGAGTATTATTGGTACGTTGGTACACATTTTGTACATCACAGAGGCTCTTACCAACAATTCTGACGTTGTCCTCTGCCATCTTGTATGAACGCTACAATTCTTGCCACAATAATAGGATCTAGATGCATTTTGCCCCAGTAAATAAACAATAAATATCAATGAAACGTTACTTTATACAATAAACTATATAACGGATCGATTTTAGAGAATAAAATTGAAAAACTATCAATGCAATATGAATTCGTAATTAGTGCTAAATTTTGTTGTTAACAAGGGTTGCAAATAAGGTGTCAGAATGTGACAGAAGTCAACTATGTCCATATACAACAATATAAATTTCATCGCCTACTATGGCCATGACTCCCTGATTAGTTTTATTTTTAAGATTATTTGCCATTTTTTAAATTATTTAAAATAACCTAAATTTATATAGGGATAAGTTGAAACATGCAATGAGTGGGTGGAAAAAAATGTTTTAAGTAGGTATATTGTATCGTATATTAATATAGTTTTAGTAATAGTAAATATCATTAATAATAAAGACTCTCTATATCATGAAATTTGTTTTTCTTTTTCTTCATTCCTAGACCTTGATGCCTACTGCATTACAGCTCAAATTCTAGCTCAGAAGCTTAAAAATGTACAAAATAAATACATTTTTATCGAACATTGTCTAAGAAACTGTAATGTTTAATTAATGATATATACTTCTACTTTCCTATTAAGATTTTCTTACTAACAGAATCAACTTCAATGGACTATATTTAATCGAACATCTTCCCTTACTATGATACTAAAAATGCGTCCTAAAATCATATAAAATTTTTAAACATAGTATGTTTGTGAAATATAATATATTTAGGAACCGTAATATTTTTATTATAATGAATATCAGCAGATGAGAGGAATTTGCTTTTAAAAATTGCAAATAAACATAAAGATGTCATCGAGAATAAAAAAAAAGAACTTGCACAATATCCTCGTCCTCGTGGCTGCCCAGAATATAATCATCCAAAAAATGCATGTTCATCAACAATAAAAAACTCTTTAGAAAGTAAAAACAAAACTTTTGCATAAACAAAAACAATCAACAACAACCAAAAAAACGGTCGTGACTTCTCAATTAATCTGACATGACCCTATGTTCTTGTAACAGCCAATGAGATTGCTTACATGCATCCATCAGCATTGCCAAGTTCATTCTCTATCAGTTAACTAACTAGAGGATAAAAACGAGTTGATAAACCGCTTCCGAACAAACTGGAACTTTATCTGCTAGTTAGTTTTATCTGACGGATACCTAACTGATGGATAATATAGGCAATTGATAAACCGGCCCTGAGTGTACCTAATTATTCCAAAACAATAAGAATCCAAATAATTCAACAAAAACATTATCGTCTGAAGGTCAAATTTTCGTGTATGTCCTATTAAAATATTTGCGAAGCAATATACTATTTTAATCTCTTATAAAAAAATACTAATTTGAAACCACTATCGTCACCTATTGTACGTTTTTGTAACTTAAAAATAACCAGATTAATAACTAAATTTAGATTTTTCTTCCAAATTGTCAACTTCAAATTCAAATAATTTTTTTTTAATACTCGTATATCCTTCACCATGGACATGTCATTGACATGGTAATACATACAAAGAGGCCTTATACAATAAAATTTTTTTAAACTATACCATATTAGCTATCTTTTTAATTAAGGCATATAACTTTAAATTAAGAACAATAAATAACTGCACAGTTAAACTAAACTTCCACTATTTATTCAAAAAATTCGCTAGAGGTTAACACAATCAATTTTTAACTTTAAATTGTTTATTGTTAGGTATAAGACAGGTTGTTTTTTATGTTATAAAAGTTTCACACGTTATTTAACACTTTTTATAAAAATTGTTGATAATAGCTATTAAGGAAACTTTAGTTGAAGTATTTTGTCAATCAATTTACGATAAGGAGAAAACTTTTACCCTCGATATGGTCAAGTATAACGAAACTTCATCAACTTCCACTTAGATTGCCGACATTTTTCTCGTATGACTTCATCAGCAGGTCATCGGTCGGTAGGTACCGAGAAAACTTATTTTCTTGAGAGCATTTACGAACAATATGACCATAACTCACATACCTAAGTGGTCTCATCTTACGAAGAGAAAATTGGCTTACTACAGGAGCGTAGTCTAACCGAAAATTAACTTTAAATAATAATCATTCTAAAATTTATTTACATTGCTTATCAATTCTTTATTAAAGATCCTCTACTTCTTCAATAAACCATATCAATTTCTTAAATTGACTGTTTCCAATTTCTTTTTCATTTTTTAACAGTAATATTTTTCCTTTTACGCTACACAGCTGATATGAAATTTGCCTGCAACATGACTGTAATAAAAATGAAAAACACACGTTGGATATTCTAAAATGGCGGTAACAAATAACTTAAGATCACGGCTGGGGGAGGGGGTTAAGAGGATTTTTACAAGAAAATAAAGACCTCAAGTAGGGAAAACGATCGGTGTACAAAGTTAAAAATCGCAGTAAAAAAAAGTAAACCCAATACCTTGAACCGGTTTTAAAAGCGATCATCATATTAAGCGCTTCGCTGGAAATGCTCGACGAGAAAAATTACCGTTATTCCGTACCTAAATGTTTTATATTTCTGTTGAACGGAAAATAATGGTCTGGTCCATTAAAGTTGATGTATAGGGTGTTCGTGAACCGCTACGCTAATAATTTTCAATAAAATATTACTCATATCTGTACAATTTTGTTAACGGCCAACGTTTTTTGAGAATTATAGTGTTTATTGAGTTGACATAAATCGTTAACATTGTACGGAATATAGGTATGTAGGTTTTTATGACAGGAGTTAATGTAACTGCTAATTTCTAGTCTTTTCTGCCGTGGTATCCTTTGGTAATTTCTTCCAAAAGTTTCAATTGCAACAGTAACAATTATCTTCAGTCATCTTGACAGACATCTTGAAGGTACTAGATGCAAGAACAAATAACTAAATGGGCCAAGTATTGTTAAAAACACGCTAAAGTGGAGCTCTAGGCTCATTGTACCCCCCTGAAGTAATCATACCAGGTTCGTTTCCTTCATGTATTCTAGAACGCCCCTGATATTCGCTTTCACGATTTCCTCTGGCTCAGGAAACTGAATGCCAAAGTGTCTCTGTCTAAGCCACTTAAGGCTCGGACAGTGACATATTACGTGAAGAGGAGTTTCGTCTTCCTCACCACATTTTCTGCATAATGGGTCCTCAGCGAGTCCCATTATGTTCATGTGTTTTCGGAGATGGCAGTGTCCTGTAAGCAGTCCCACTGCCTTTCTCAATTGGGTTCTACTTAGGCTGAGTAGTTCTGTAGTTTTCTCCCTGGATGGACCTGTTATGAATAATCTGGATTGCCTGAGTCCAGGCAGTTCCATCCAGAGTTTCTTATGTTGTTCCCTTAGTCGTTCCTCTATTGTTTCCCTTACATGTTGGTATGACACCCCACATGTGGGAAGAGGTCCGATCAGGGTTCCTTCTAAAGCTTCCCTGGCTAGGAGATCAGCTTTTTCATTTCCAAGAATCCCTGTGTGTCCTGGTACCCATTCAAGGATAACCTTGTGGCGTTGTGCCAGTTCAGCTACAGTTCCTTGGCAGTGCTTCACTGTTCGTGACGCAGTGTGTACGCTCTCTATTGCTTTGAGAGCTGCTTGGCTATCACTTCTGATCCTGACAGTCCTGTTAGGGACTGTCTCGTTCAGGATGATTTCCGAGCATGTGTTGATGGCAACCACTTCAGCTTGCACGATAGTCTCTACTGAACCCAGGTTGAGACTATACGTCTTCCCTGTATTTTCATTGTAGATTCCAATCCCAGTGCTGGTGCTTGTTTTGGATCCGTCTGTGTACCAAACGGATTCATGTTGTTTCCTAGTCTTGGTACGAGCTTCGTCCCTATCCGGAATATGAACCGTATATGGTTTGGAAAGGTCGTAGCAGATAGGTATTCTATCTGAGGGCATGCTCAGTAATTGATTATGTTCAATCTCTTTCGAGATTGTGGAATGGTACCTAGGGATCGCCCTGCCCCATTCGTTGTTTATTTTCAGCCTGTAAGCAGCTGCCAGTGCTTCCCTTTCCACAATAAGATGTAGTGGAGGTAGTCCCAGCATAGCTTCCAGGGCCACCGTGGGCGTTGTTCTCATCGCCCCGGTTATGGCTAGACAGGCTACTCTCTGTACCCTGCCTAGCTGTCTAGATGCTACTTCTTACTTTTCTTCTTCTCGTTTCTTCTTATTTTTTCTTCTTCTACTTACTTCTTCCTTTTTTACCCCTACTTCTTATGTTTCCCTATTTACTTCTTCTCCTTTTTCATTTTCTTAGTCTTTGACTATTTCTTCTACTTTTACTCCTTGATTTTCTCTTATTTTTTTTCTTCTTCTTCTATGTCTACTTCTGTTTTAGTTAGCCAATTCTTCTGCTTTATATTGATATAGTATGTTAGTGCCTGCTGCTCCTCCATCTTTTTGGCAGTCTGCCATTCCTTAACTGCTTCTATTAATTTCTCCGATAAGGACTGAAAATACTCAAGACAAATGAACAAGATCGAAGGCCTTTGTCAGGTGGACGAAATATTAAAACGTGGATTTGTTATATTCTATTGATTTCTCTGCAATCCGAAGATAAATATGACATCTACTGTAGATCTGTTAATCCTAAAGCCCTGTGAGCCACTTACGCACAAATCTCCAGAAGGCTTAGTTTATGTGGATTCACTTATTATTTCAAACAACATTGGGAGAATTGAAGAGTACTGTAAAGTGTACCATACTCAAACGAGTCTGGAAAATGAAAAAAGTAGGATTACAATTAAGTTTTTTTTAATATCTTGTATAACTTTATTCTTACTTTAACAAGTAACATACTAAAAAGGAAAATAAAGTCCTATTTTAAAACTTACTACTAAGACTATTTACTACTAAGAATTGGACTTAATAAATGGGTAATAATTTACAGCTTTAAAAAAGAATTTACTTTCAAGAATACATTAGTCGGTAAATGTAAATAGCGAATCATCCAGTTTTGTAAGCTCCATGTAAAACTATTTACTCGACACGCTAAATTATGAAAAATTTCTCATCATTCTCGCGAGAGCAAAAGTAAATAAAAAAAAACTGGTACATGAAGTTATTTTAATCTCTAGCGAATACTGAAAAGAACCCTATGTATACATTATGATGATAATCGAACGCAGCGTCGTTCCTAGAATAGATTTTAGTTGGGGATATCTTTAATCGAAACTGACGTTAAATGCAAATGTCATGCAAATTACACATTACCATTTTTCAAATTTAACCAAACAAGAAACACATTTATGCATTTTTTATTGGCAGAGATTGAAATCGCTAGCCCTGGTCACATTTGAACAAAACAAAACAAATAACTAAAAAACAAATAACTATTATATCTTTTAATTTCGAAAGAAATTAAGAACTATTTGATGTGGATTAAGTATTTTTTGCTGATATGCTAGATGTTTTTTTATTTAAAGTTCTTTAAAGAATTAGCTAAATTTAGTTTTTCGTCACAAATTTTGAATTTTGAATGTCATTGGTTCGTGTCAGTTGTTCTGTGTGTTCCAGTATATGTTTTGCAAAATTTGTTGTTGATGTTGTTACAATGGGAAAAAAACTGCATATTTTTGCAACCAGGCGTCGCCACTGTAGCTTGAGTTACAACAATAGAAATATCCTATTAGAAAATAGTAAACAAGGGCAATTATTTTACTGCATTTGTACTAGGATGCCCCGTTGTGTAGCAATAGGTTGTGATAATAATGGAAATCGCTCATTTCCCCAGGATTCACCAATAAAAAAACTATGGATAAAGGTTTCAAACCTGGAACAAGTTCCTGGTTATGTTTAAAACACTTAACCGGGGTAGATTTTTAAAGAAATAGTTATAAAATTTATAACAAAACTTGAAATTTTACTTAGTTGACTAGCTTTTTTACTTTTTGTTTTTAACTTTTTTGTTATTTTGTTTTAGTGTAAAGACGTTATCAATTTTAAAAAAGTGAGGGCTTGATCTCTATGGTTTTGACCTGTGGAGTGTTTAATTTTAAATGAACTAAAACTTTTAAATAATCTAAATAGTGTCTTCTGATGCCATAAAAGGTTTTATTGGAAAATTAATAAAAATCGACTTGAACAGTTTCTGTTTTTAGGGCGAATATACTCATCATAACTGACACGTATACCACTGTTTAACAAGTTTATTTTTCTAGTATCAGTTTCCCTCCGGAATCTAACTTTAATTAAATTTAAATTTCAGGGAAAATTCAATATACGACTTCCCGTTAAGAGCAATGTTTTTGGTTACCCTTAACTTTTCTGGTGTAATTTTCATTCTGATAATAATACGACCGGAGTAGCTCCAGTGTACGTACATCAAAAAGAAATAAAAGTATTCTCAAGAAATCTGGTTTTCGATATTAAAATAGGCTATGTGATAGGTTTTTGAAATCCTGTTTTATATTATGTAGTACAGTTCAAAGAACCCATTATATAAATTTTTATTCAATTGCTGAAAAAAATCACATTCAATATTCAAACAGCATGTCAGAACACTAGTTTGACAATATGTCACTGAAATAGGTTATGTGACGTCACTAGCTTGTATTCTGATCTGTGATACATTTAACCTACATACATATATTTTTTATAATTAAAATCTAAAAAGCTATTAGATTTACTTTTTATCAGTGATTTATACAGCAAAATGGGTTACAAATGGTGCGCAGTTTCAAAATGTATATATTCGCGAAAATTTTTCCGATAGTTGGCGCTATTTGATTCAATGTTAATTCAACCTTTTTTATTTTCAATTTTGTGTGGTAAAGATCATTATTGAAAGATGGTACGTGTGGTATTTAACTTATTCTAAAACACTGCTCACAAATAGCATGCAAACAAATGGAGAATGGATTTGTTTTCCCCAAGGGCATATAAATCCAGACATATTCTTGCATTATTTCGATCCATAAAAATTGACACTTAATGAACGACAGAAATAATAAAATAACAGACAAAAACCCATGAACGAAAGCAAATTCACTACAAAAGTAAAAGTTACAAATCGATGGCATATTATCAAAACAGCTGTCATTGAGCTAAAAAGTTATGAAGATGTAATCTAAATCTTCTGGTAAAGATAACAGAGAATTTTGAGAATAAATTAATAAAATACAGTTTATTGTGTCAACCAAACATGTAACACTTTCACAGAGTAAACATAAACATAAACATATTTCGTTTTGTTTGGTTCTGGGTATTTTGAGACTTATTTAGTAACGAAATATGTATGCATTTAAAATTATATAGCAAAATTGAATAGAAAAATTGAAAAGGAATTGAAAAGGAAATCCATCTCTCAAATGTGGATGATGTAGATAATCGAAGTAATAAAACTCAAAGTCTATCCACAACGTTTAATAGTGAGGTTCAATAGTTAGTGCAACATGTTTCGGTCTTTAGACCATCATCAGGCTATAAAGAAAAACAATGGTATCAGGAGAATCCAAAAATAGTTATAGTTATAAAAAGAGCGAATGGTGTCGGTTGTCCGATTACATCAATGATTAAAGTTAAAACATTTCAAATATGATAAATAATTACAAGTAGAAAAAAATACAAGTTTAAAGTAAAAAGTTAAATACATGAATTGCAAAAACTTATACTATGGCAAAACAGCAAGTTAATTATGTTACACAATCAATATAAACTCACCTGTATGTGCAGAACGTAGGAATTGTAAATAATTTAAATTTAAAACTTAAACATCCATAAATAAGTTAAGAATAATGGATGAATAAGAGAGTTAATATATAAAAAAGAAGAGGAAAAAGAACTTTAGAAGTTATTTAGATAGAGAATGATGGTTGTGTTGGTTAGATTAAAGTGGATAGAAATGTGGGACCATATTCATACTAAGAAAATTGTATCAAGAAAATTCAATTAACAAGTTTTACATTACTAAAAGAAACAAGAAGAAAAGAAGTGGAGGGATAAAGAAATGATTGTAAAAGACAATCAAAAAAAGGAGAGATCCATGAAAGAGGTTCGATCTCCTTATAATCAAGAAGACAGGTCGATCCCAAACCGTGAGTAAAGGTTCTTGTTAGTCTTCTCAATCTAAGCAGCAATGCTATGTAAATTAAGATGAACAGCATAAGGTACATTTCAAAAATTGCCGAACCGGAAAAGTTTACCAGCACCAACGCACTTGAAGAACCTTATACGTATGAAGGGCAATTACAGTTAAAGAAAGCATAAAGCGGAAATGGTTTAGTGCCAACCTACATCCGAAAGGGTTACCAACTAAATAACTAGTCAAGAAGGAACTTGGATGTAGAGGGTAATTAAACAGTAAACCTGTACTGTCTTATAAGATCAAAAATATTTTTAACAAATTCAATATCAACATAGCTTTCAAAACCAATAATACCCTTGCTAAATTAATCAATACTAAAGATACCATTCCACTGTTACATAAACCAGGTGTTTATAAACTTTCATGCTCAAATTGTAATGCAGTATATGTTGGTCAATATGGGAGGAGACTTGAATCCCGTATTCTGGAACATATAAATTGAATAAAAATTGAGTTCCATATAACAATTTCAAAAATCAAAATCAAAACAAAGACCCACTATCTACACATATCGATGAAAATAGTTACAAACATCAGTAAAGAGTAAGAAATCCTGAAACAAACTTGTGTTAAGACTAGAAAAGAAGAAGATCTGAAATCAAGTCGAAAATATAAACTTAACCTAATTACATGTATAAATAAACAGTTGTTAAAAGTTTAAATTTAGAAATAAATAATTTTCATTAGGTTGAATTTGTTCGTTCAAACAATTGAGAGTACTATTATTTGTAGCAGATTTAATTTCCAAAAACTCAAGCAAATTCAATCTAATTCCCTTATTACAAACATGAATTAATTCAACATTATCGACATCAAAAAAGTGATTGTATTGTGATTATGTGATTAGCGAAAGAGGAAGGTGAGTTCTTAACTTCTAGAACAGAATATTTTTTAACAAAATTCATATGTTCCAGAATACGGGATTCAAGTCTCCTCCCATATTGACCAACATATACTGCATTACAATTTGAGCATGAAAGTTTATAAACACCTGGTTTATGTAACAGTGGAATGGTATCTTTAGTATTGATTAATTTAGCAAGGGTATTATTGGTTTTGAAAGCTATGTTGATATTGAATCTGTTAAAAATATTTTTGATCTTATAAGACAGTACAGGTTTACTGTTTAATTACCCTCTACATCCAAGTTCCTTCTTGACTAGTTATTTAGTTGGTAACCCTTTCGGATGTAGGTTGGCACTAAACCATTTCCGCTTTATGCTTTCTTTAACTGTAATTGCCCTTCATACGTATAAGGTTCTTCAAGTGCGTTGGTGCTGGTAAACTTTTCCGGTTCGGCAATTTTTGAAATGTACCTTATGCTGTTCATCTTAATTTACATAGCATTGCTGCTTAGATTGAGAAGACTAACAAGAACCTTTACTCACGGTTTGGGATCGACCTGTCTTCTTGATTATAAGGAGATCGAACCTCTTTCATGGATCTCTCCTTTTTTTGATTGTCTTTTACAATTATTTCTTTATCCCTCCACTTATATTCTTTTCTTCTTGTTTCTTTTAGTAATGTAAAACTTGTTAATTGAATTTTCTTGATACAATTTTCTTAGTATGAATATGGTCCCACATTTCTATCCACTTTAATCTAACCAACACAACCATCATTCTCTATCTAAATAACTTCTAAAGTTCTTTTTCCTCTTCTTTTTTATATATTAACTCTCTTATTCATCCATTATTCTTCACTTATTTATGGATGTTTAAGTTTTAAATTTAAATTATTTACAGTTCCTACGTTCTGCACATACAGGTGAGTTTATATTGATTGTGTAACATAATTAACTTGCTGTTTTGCCATAGTATAAGTTTTTGCAATTCATGTATTTAACTTTTTACTTTAAACTTGTATTTTTTTCTACTTGTAATTATTTATCATATTTGAAATGTTTTAACTTTAATCATTGATGTAATCGGACAACCGACACCATTCGCTCTTTTTATAACTATAACTATTTTTGGATTCTCCTGATACCATTGTTTTTCTTTATAGCCTGATGATGGTCTAAAGACCGAAACATGTTGCACTAACTATTGAACCTCACTATTAAACGTTGTGGATAGACTTTGAGTTTTATTACTTCGATTAAAATTGAATAGGTTGGACATTCACTTCACGCTAATTAAGTACAGATTTTGAGATCAATGTTTTCTTCTTCTAATGAAATAGTTTTCCTCGTGCAAATGTACTAGTGAAAGTATTTAGTTATTTAAAAATAAAAAACATGATCTTAGAGAATGCAAATGTTTTCTATCATAACCTACTCAAAACAATTATCGCATCTTTTAGAAACACTTTAATAATAAAATTGATTTTTAGTATTAAAAACATAGATCTTTTTTATGCAAACTTTAGCAGATATGGGTTTTTATGTTGTTTTTATGTAAAAATGCAAAATGCTAAAACCTATAGTTATTAATGCACGAGTATTCGATTAGTTGATTATAGATCCCCGTATGAAATTATTAATTGGATGAAATTAGAGATATGAATGATAACAAAAAACGTCTAACTAGACATTTAACAGATGCTGAGGCATTAACGGCTATTTCTCTGTCAGTAAGTAGAGTGTTAAGGCGGATTAGGAAGACTGAGGCATTCTTAAGACATCGTTGCCAAGGCAGAAATAGGGTCATAACCATAGCACAAGATCGATTCTTGCTTTTGCAGACTTCAAGAAACCGTTCAACTATAGCTATGAACTTACAAAATCCCCTAAGAAGAACTTACCAGGTTAGGATCAGTTATCCAACGGTTAAAAACAGAAAATTTGAATTAATGCCAAGACGACCAGCAATGGCCCCACGACTCACCAGGCAACAACGCGTACGCAGATTAGCCTTCGCCAGAGAACACCTGAACTGCAGAGCAGCTGATTAGCACACAGTCTTGTTCAACGATCAGTCCAGATTTACTCTTTCAATAAATGTCCGTCGTGCAGGGGTGTATTGAAGACCTAGAACCCGATTTGTACAGGGCAACATTCGTCAGTTGGATGCATACGGTGGAGGAGGCATTATAGTATGGGAAGAAGTATCTTTTGGCCCATTTATAGGCAATAATTTCATATTAATGCATGATAATGCCCGTCCTCACACAATACACATTGTGACTAAGTTCTTGCAAGACACTGATATTGATTTTATGGATTGGCCAGCAAGGTCACCTGACTTAAATTCAATTCAACATATTTATGTAGGATGCACTTGAAAGAGCCGTTAGAGGAAAATTAAATACACCTGAAACTTTGGGACAATCGTCTGAATCTCTTAAAGACGAACGAAATAGATTTCCCGAACTTTTTGTTAAAAATTTAATTTTAAGTCAAGGGGAGGGCAGTTGTAAAAACTAGAGGAGGTGTTTCGTAGTGTAAAATTTATTATGATTGGACAGTAATGTTAATAATGTTCTTTGGTTTTGACGCAAATATTACACTAAAAAATTATTTTATTAGATTTATTGTAAATTTTGCAATACTTCGTAAAATCCCTTGTAATTTATAAAACTATCTTTGTATAACACAAATATCTGTGTTTCTTGAGTACTCGTTGAAATAAATACATACAGTTACTATTTTTACCTATTTGCATATCACTTTTGTAATGCCTCTATGATTATTTAATTTCCCAAGATAATTCAAAGAAAGCTGGATGTGGAAATGTCTTGAATCCGTCCCACAGCAAAAGCTTTCTGCTTTAATGATATATTCTGACAACAAAATTATATAATAAACGAACACCGAACTTTCTACGATACACTCTTAATGTACCTACTCCAGAAATTTAAGATGAAAGTCAAACGTACCAACGAAAATTGTCTTATTATTTTAAATACTATGTAAACGGTAATATTATACGGTACGGAACTTAGGTAATATAATTAGGCAACTCTCAAGTATTAATTTAAATTTAAATTATTCGATCAAACTACTTGGTTAATAATTTAATAATGCATTCGCCCAAGTGAATCTCAATCTTTAATGCTATCGAAATTGGGAATAACATATTATAATGACAACAGAAGATATTAAAATTTGTAATCAAATACAAAATCGTGTAACTGAAATACTTATGAAGAAAGGAAAAACCAATGTCAATGTCACAATTTTTATTATTATAAATGTTGCAAATCTAAAGCGCTACTAGTTTCGGCCTACAATACGGCCATCATCAGGCTATAAAAGTTACAAAAGCAAAAGGTTAAATATTTTCCAAGAAGATTACAAGACATTGAAAATATAACATAAATATGCATATATAGATAGACAAATGGTTAAAACCCAAGCTAAAGTACTATGTTATACATAGAGAGAAGTTATGGACATTGAAAAAAGAAACTAAAAGGACAGATAAAGCAAAAGAGAGAGCCTAGAGCTTAATGACATTTAATTATATAAAATACATAAAATATTTACCAGAAGTACCCAATAATGGAAGCAATTTTTGGTTAGAAACCGAGAAAGAAGAGATCAAAACATCGTTATGAACCCATTTATAAACGGTTCTCACAGCTTTAGTTTTAAATGATACTTCGGAAAAATTGTCTAGCTGTAAAATTCCCATATCCTCAAATCTCACACAAAGTTTGATTTACAAATACATATTATACAGTGTGTCCACTTAAGTTCGCACCATATGGGAAACTTTCTTATTATTAGTTTTACGAAAAAAAGTTATTCTTCATAAAAAGTTCTGCATGGTGTAAAAACTAAAATACAACCATCAGATATTCAAATTTTTCAGTCGTATACGAACTATGTTCAAAAATATGAATTTTACCAAGAGCAAAGTACCGCAATTTTTTATAATATCGAAAATTGTTATCAAGAAAATTTATTTAGAAGTCTACAACATGTCAAATATACAGCCATGTATGCAAAATGTTTAAAATGGAGATTTTCCACATTTTGCTATTGCATGTCTACCCTACAACAGTAATAAATGCATATTTTTCATATTTTTGAACATACCTCTTATACGACTGAAAAATTTGAATATCTGATGATTGTATTTTAGTTTTTACACCATGCAGAACTTTTTATGCAGAATAACTTTTTTTGTAAAGAAAGTTTTCCATATGGTGCGAACTTAAGTGGACACACTGTATAACAAATAAATGCAATATCCCTTTTAAACTGTAGTCTGGTTCACATGTACGATTTTTCATAAATATTTTGAATATTCACCGAAAATGACGATCAAAAAAAGTCCCAACTCTCCAATATTTATAATTTTTACAGAAGCCTGAAAACAGTGCTAAAAACAGGTAGTCTGATTTTTAAGAAAGAGCTTATTACAATATTTAATTGTATGTATAAAAAACCAAAACACATAATAAAAAGTATTACCTAATGAAGAATCATAGTGTCTGGTGTTTGCAAAAATATAGTAATACTCGTATAGTATTTTTTAAATATAAATACAAAAGGGTCTATAGAAAATTTAAATTGTTAACATATTTTTTCTTTTATTTTTTCACAGTGATATATCACAACAATGTATCGTAAAAATAAATACAGTGTGGAAACCACTTATGGAATAAAATTATTTGTGGGGTTAGTTTATAACCCCACAATGTTAGATTATAACAAATGCTGGGACCCGTCAACTTTGAAATTCGAATGTAAGCTTTTTAAACATAAATTTAAATGTATGGGGAGATACACGCTAGTCTGGCATCGTCCATAATCTATATTTTTAATGAAACACCCTGTATATTTTATGATTTTAAAAGCTCCTTAACAATACGATCTCAACAAACTATACCATTTACGGTCTATTATGAATTGTACAGCTTGAAATTTTGAAATTATTTATAATTTTGTTTAAGATAGTAAATACATAAAATACTTGGCGTAATTGATTTTTTACATTAAAACAAATGCTTAAAATGATCACCTTGTTGTTGGCAATAACACAGTCTCCTATAAGAGTCGTCCCGAAATTTGTTCAAAGTTTAAGGTGAAATAGCCCGTGTAACGGGACAACCGGTATAACGCCTTTTCTATTATTAAAAATACTCTAAGAAAATTAAGAATGCTTATTATGCACGTTCTTACCTTGTATTAACACGACCTGACCTCGACAATTAAATATAACATATAGGGTCATGAGCGGGCGTGCATTGACTGGTATGAGGTCAATGTAACGAGAGTACCATTTATTGTTTAATGTTATCAATACATAGATAGGAATATAAATACTGTACAATGTAAACAAAGCATTCACTTTTGATTCTATATAGTAAAACTGATGACTCGTTATTAGTGTAATTTTATGTATCATCTAAATAAGTAATTAAAAGTAATTTAAATTAAATGTTGTGTTTAACATAAAACTGCTCCTGATCAACCCTCAACACACCCGTATTTCTGTAGTTATCCTATATTTCAGATCTGCAATGCTAGTTGGCTGTGTTGCATATACTTTGTTCTTGAGATAACCCCACAGAAAAAAATCCAAAGGCGTAATGTCCGGCGATCTAGCTGGCCACTCGATAGTACCTCTTCGTCCAATCCATTTATTGGGAAAAAATTTCATTCAAGTAATTTCCTACAATTAAAGCTCCGTCCTGCTGGAACCAGATATTTTCATCCAGTAGGTTCGGATCTATTGTGTCGGGATATAAGTGGCTAACTCAGGAACAACTTCGTCTCTAATTATGCTTAAATATTTTTGGGCTGTCAAATTTCCATCTACAAAAATAGGGCCAATAATATGATCACCTATAATACCTACCCAAACGTTAAACTTTTGAGGATACTGAGTATGTGTCTCAATCATCCAATGAGGATTCTCCTCTGACAAATATATATAGTTTTGTCTGTTTACTTCTCCGTTCAATGTGAATGTTGATTCATCGGAAAAAATAATTGTACCAACAGCTATTTCATTTCTTTTCAATTTATTCATAATTTTTTCGCGGAAATCCATTCTACGATCTGGATCGCCTTCTATAAGTTCTTGCACAAAAGTCAATATGGATGCAGTTTTTCTTTATAGAAACACCTTAGGTCAGTTATGTGACTCACATTATTTTGACGAGAAATTTGACGTGAAGTTGACTTTGGATTTTCCACGACACTTAACATAATATCCACTTTCACATCATATTCAACGAAGTGTGGTTTACTCTTTAATGGTTTGACATGTCCAAGTTCTCTGAATTGTGCATAAATTTTAGACACAGTACCTTGTGAAATATTAGGCAACTGAGGATACCTCTGATTAAATGATGCACAAAGGATCAATAAACGGATTAATATTATAAAAAGTTTATTTTTATATGATGTATTTACTAAGAACAGTAAGCAACTAAACGGTTGAATGAAACTTCCACTATTTATCCGTAAAATACGTTTTAAATTAAATTACAGCTGTTTCGCTAAAAGCTAGCATCGTCAGATCGACACGTTCTTGAAATAATAATATAATAGTAATAACCCAAAACGAAACAAACTAAAACCATAAATATTTTAAATCCTTGCAGAAACAACAAAAAAACATTCAATAACAACGGAACACAAAAAATTTATCCGATTCCGACTCTCTAGGCCTCTTTTCTTACAATTTAAAAGAGTCCTCACGTAGTTATGCCGTAGACCGCTTCAAAATTGGGATTGGTTAAATATCTCAACTCTGGCTGTTACAATTTTGCGCCTATACTTTAAGTCTACAGCTTTCTATGCCGTCCAATATACAGGGTGTTTCTTAAGTAATCTAAAATATTATATGGGGCGCTTCGTTACTCAATTTTAAGACGAAAAGTTCATATAAACATGTGTGATAGGTGTTGTCGTTTATGAGATACAGGGTGTTGTACGTGAAATTAATTTTTCTTGGTGACGCTACTGATTTATATTTTTTTATTATTTTATTACAAGTAACATGTGTTAAACATAAAGAAAAAAATAAGATAATTCAGAGCAAATGTTCAAAATGTCCACCTCCAGCTAAAATGCAAGAATCCGCTCGATGTCTAATGGATTGTCGAATACGTTCGAAGATACCAGGATTATTACGAATAACATTACAGCCGTCTATGATACGATTTTAAAGATCTTGTACGTTTAATATCAGTGTTGTGTAAACAAGCGATTTCAAATATCCCCACACACAAAAATCCAGAGGATTTTGTCCAGGTGATCTAGGGGGCCACGGGTGTGGAGATCCTCGTCCGATCCAATGGCCTGGAAAAACATTATTTAAAAACTCGCGTACAATCACTGAAAAATGTGGAGGAGCTCCGTCATGCATGAACCACATGCGCCTTCTAATAATAATAGGTACATCTTCCAAAAGAAGTGGAAGTTCATTTTCTAGAAAATGTTGGTATGTCTCACCGGTTAACCGTACAGGAAGGAAAAATGGTCCAATTAAATAATCAGCGATGATGCCAAGCCAAACATTGACCGAAAATGTTTGTTGAAATCGCCCATATGTGGTCATTATGAAAATTCATAATCCCATGTCTAGAAAAGTTGGCTTCATCCGTAAATAGAATATTGGCCACAAAATTCGGATTGTTCGCGATTTCACGTAAAATCCATTGACAATACTGTATGCGTAATGGATAGTCAGTAGGTAACAAATGTTGAACACGTTGAACGTGATATGGATACAATAAATTATCTTTTAGAATATTCCAAACAGTTTTGTTACTAACATTTACTTCATCTGCAACTTTTCTTGTACTCGCTTCTGGATGTTGGTCAATAATTTGAAGAATCTGGTTTTCCAATTGGGGATTTCTCACAGTTCTGGGTCGTCCAATAATATTCTTCGATTTAGCAAAAGTTCCAGTTTCTTGTAAACGAATATGTAACTTAGTAAACGTATCTGAACATGGTAAACGATTATTTGGATAACGGTGGGCATACGTACGTCTAGCTTCTAAGACATTACCATTCGCTAATCCGTACAAAAAATGCATATTAGCCATTTCAACATTAGTAAACACTGGCATAGTTATTAACTAAACACAGAGTCAATCAAATAAAAATGTACGATTTTTACGTTGGTTTTCAAATTTGACACTTGTCAACATTATTTCAAAGGCCACTTAGAATAAGCATGTTTTTGCGTATTACTTCTAAAAACCAGTAGCGTCACCGGGAAAAATTAATTTCACGTATAATCAGAACTGACTTATTACAATAAATTCAACACCCTGTATCTCATAAACGACAACACCTATCACACATGTTTATATGAACTTTTCGTTTTAAAATTGAGTAACGAAGCGCCCCATATAATATTTTAGATTACTTAAGAAACACCCTGTATAATAGATAATAATGTAAGTACATCTTTGAACATCTTTAGTAGCACCTTATATTATACACTTGAATAATTTTTTAATTAGTTTATCTATTATTTCCATTATTTCGATAGACATAAAAGTTAATCGATACTAAGACAATATTCCTGAATCCATTTTAACGAAAGTCATTTTCTCGAAAATAATCTTGTACCCATGATATCCGGAACGGAGGCTGCTTCCACGTGACTAGTTGTTACCGCAAATCTTATTTATTGACAGAACGTCGAAAATGTTCGGTCAACCGAAGCTATTTTTCATGCTCACAGCCATCTTATTTTATTCTAGATCCGAACATAATCCGATCACGAAGACCTCTACCTACAATCGTGTTCTTATTTCTGTTGTAGGTATTAGTTTTTTTTTCGGTTTTTATCTGAAAACGAACGATTATTCGCTGGCAGGTATTTACTTTTATAGAAACTATTGAAAACGGTTTACGTTTATACCTATAAACGTATTTATGCTTAGGTTTTTTTCCTGAAAAATTTTCTTTTTACATAAGATGATTTTGTTAAAAATGTATACAAAGGCTTTGTAAAATAACCGCATAAATTGAATTGTTTTCCCTGAGATTTTTATACATAAAAAGGAATACTTCAAAGGAAAAATAGTTGAGGTTAAATCAAGTTCGATTATTATAAAAATATTTATTCAGGTATAATGCTGAAATATACTTTGAAAATATTTTTAAATATGCTAAACTAGTCAAATAAATATGGAAACCAATAATGAATTTTCTTTGGTATACCAGCCTACAGCATTCTTAATATTTTAGTTTCAGTACTATACACTGCGGTCCATATGTATGGAATAAATTCATTTGTAGCCTTATTATCTGCTATATGAAAAAAACATGAAACAGGTCGATTTTTATTCTTAAATTGACAATTTAAAGTATGAAAATATTATCCCCCTCCAGCACCCCTTCGGAATTATAAGCACCCCCTCGAAAATTTTAAAATACAAAGGGGGTCGTGTGGCACCTCGTTGGAAAGGGATTTTAGTCCTCTGTTCAGCAATATAAAGTTTTTTAAGTTTGGTACAATCATAACTGAGAAAATTGATTTTTAAGATGTAAAATTTTGATAATGTCTCTAACACAAAACTTTACGTAGAATGAAGATAATAATGTCACATAATGATTAGAATGTGTTTTTCAATGTATTTGACACTTAAATTAAATGTTCAAAATGACCACCATTCACTTCTTGACAATAACCGAGGCGATATTGGAATTCTCGTACATTTTGTATGACCGCGGGGGTTATTTTGTTAATTTCTTTCGTTATCCTAACTTTTAAATCAGCAATATTGTTTGGTCTATTAAAATATACTTTAGGTTTTAAATAAACCCATAAGAAGTAATCGAGAGGAGTCAAATCGGGGGATCTAGCCGGCCATTCGATCGCCCCACGTCTTCCAAACCACCTATTGGGAAAAACCTCGTTTAGATAATTTCTAACAGTACGTGCAAAATGCGGTGGAGCTCCGTCTTGTTGGTAGTAAATAGATCGATCTATCTCATTTGGATGATTAACATCAGGAAAAACACTTTGTAATGTAGGCACTAAAAAGTTAATCAAAAAATCTAGATAAACCTCACCAGTAACTGTGCTCTCAAAAAAATAAGGGCCAATAATTTTATTGTTAATGATAACAGCCCAAACGTTAACTTTTTTAGGATATTGAGTGTAAGCCTCACACATCCAGTGAGGATTTTCTCTGCTCCAATATCTACAGTTCTGTTTGTTAACCGTTCCGTTTAAATGAAACGTCGCTTCATCAGAAAAAACTATTTTGTTTATGAACTGCAAATCTGCGTTCATTCTATCCATCATCAATTCACAGAATTCTTGCCTTCTATCAAGATCATCTTCATTTAACTCCTGAACCAACTGAACTTTGTATGGGTGGTATTTTTCTTTATGCAGAACTCTCAAAATAGATGATTTACTTACATCATTGTCGGCGGCAAGTTCTCGAGTTGTCTTATGCGGATTTTCCTCAATCTCTAGAAGTACATCTAACTTTTTTTCATCAGTAAATTGAACATTTCTACCTGGTTTTTCAATATTTTTTACATGTCCAGTTTCACGAAACTTTTTTCCAATTTTGCTAACTGTAGACTGCGAAACGTGTTGACCAGGGTATTTATTATTAAAAATTTCACAAACCTCCTTTTGAGTTTTGGTTTTATTACCACAACCAATCATAATTAAAATGTCTATTCTTTGAGTCTCGGACAAATGAGCCATAATTAAATTTAATACGCGCACAAATATTATACTGACGTCTTTTAGTAACTTTAAATACCTAAATGACAGCAGCCTACTAGATTTATATCAATTGTTTATTTAGTTTTTTGACTATTATTTTAATATCTTCAAAGTTTTTTCCTAATATTTAGCAGAACAGATACGAAAATACCTGATTATTTCTAAAGTTATTTTAATAGACCAAACAATATCGCCTTGGTTATTGTCAAGAAGTGAATGAATTTTTGAACATTTAATTTAAGTGTCAAATACATTGAAAAACACATTCTAATCATTATGTAACATTATTATCTTCATTCTACGTAAAGTTTTGTGTTAGAGACATTATCAAAATTTTACATCTTAAAAATCAATTTTCTAAGTTATGATTGCACCAAACTTAAAAAACTTTATATTGCTGAACAGAGGACTAAAATCCCTTTCCAACGAGGTGCCACACGACCCCCTTTGTAATTTAAAATTTTCGAGGGGGTGCTTATAATTCCGAAGGGGTGCTGGAGGGGGATAATATTTTCATACTGTAAATTGTCAATTTAAGAATAAAAATCGACCTGTTTCAGGTTTTTTTCATATAGTACATAATAACGCTACAAATGAATTTATTCCATACATATGGACCGCACTGTATAATAAACTATGTACATTACTGTAAAAGTTAATATAGGTAATATTCGATGGTTAGATCGACCAAGCTACTATTACAAAAATGTAGGCACCAAATTATATGAAAACGAAAACATTATTGTCAACATTGTTAATGGACATGTTTTATTCATTAAAGAAACTTATTAAAAACTATTAACAATTAGATAATTAATAATTATTGTTATACATTAATAAATAAATGATTTCTTGGATTTTTGCTTGATTGAGGAACATAAAGGTTAAAATATAAAAATCCCATATAGTTTACATGCAGTGTGCTAAGTATTTCGCAGACTACTTCGCGCACGGTGTCATAGTAACAAAGAAAAATGAAAAAAAGGGTCACTTCGCATATTCTTGCCAATGCTCGAACCTTGTCATTTTTGACGTTTGTGGAAAAAAGTAATTCAACACTACAAGAAGTTATTCCCAACGGATGGCTTTCTTTAAAAATTATAAATAAATTATGTATAAATGTTTGTGATGATGTGGAAAAAGAGAGGCAAATTAAAGTTACCGTTAGGTAGAAAAATATATTAAACGTCACAATCATTTCTGCAAATTTAGTGCCTACTATTTTAAAATCACATTATCTTATTTTCATTCTGCTGTTATTTATATTTACATCTTGTATATTTTTCACTTCTTTTATCAATATATTGAAAAAATATCTAAAGTTTTAAAATTACTGAGTACTTTTTAATTTATTGTTCAATACAGGTATAGTTTAGAGATTTTTGCAATAATTAATTGTTCTTTTTCAGGTAAGAAAAAATGATTGAAAAGTTTGTTACTACCAGAAGAATGGACTCTTATTTCAAAAAGAAAAATGTATGTATTTATTAAACTTTTTATATTATCTTTAATATAATTTGAATTTTGATGTATGTTGAAGACAACTAAGTACTGAAAACAACTTCAGAAAACGAGGACAGTCAATATTTAAAATAGAAAAATATTTCTACATGCACCCTCTGAGGTACAGAAACTCTTAGTAGTTTCCAGACCAAGCTTGACGGTTTTCTAAAGAAAAAACAACTACTTCCTGGGCGATTTGCCCCACCTGACATTGGATTACATTTCAATAGACGATTGACCAATGCGATATCTAAGACCATTTCTGTCGTGTTGCAAATGAAAGGAGAGAATACTACTCGCAGACCTATATCGTCATTATTATGTCATCATCAGTACTAGTAAAGTACTGATGATGACAGAATGATTCGTTTACGTCAATATCTATATAGTGAAGACAATATTCCAAGATAAAGTCGTAAAAGCCGTCATCCCACAGTTCATTTGTAAACAAGAGATCAAAGTTAACTGCTTGTTGAAGACAAATAAGTACTGAAAATAATTTCAGAAAAGCAGTGCCAGCCAATAATTAAAAATTGAAAAGTAAAAAATGTACAGTGTCCTTAAGAATTACTATTAGAGTAGACTATTACACGTTAAAAAATTAGAAAAATAAAAAATTTGGGAGCGGTTTAAAATTTTCGCAAAAAAATTGACTTTTACACTTTCGGTTAGCGTTTTTTTAGGGATCACAATTGAAAAATCGAACAGAAATATTGCATGTTTTTAGTATTTATTATTTTAAGACCTACCCTGTTACAATCAGTTCGGTCGGAGTTCGCGTAATAGTATATTACGTAACGTGTGTCGTAAGAAGCGTTTTACGCAAGAAGGGAAAAGTTACGCACGAAGCCGCATAGCGACGAGTGCGTAAAATACTTTGCAGCAAGAGTTACTTACTATACTTTATCTACGACCGACGTGCACTTGTATTAATAATGTTATTATTAATAATACTTTAACAACAGCAACAACAGAAATTTTTGATGATTTTATTGTATAAAATTTAATTACTTCATATTAGTCCATATCCATAATTTTATCCTCTCTCTCATATGGAGTTGGTATATGGGGATTGCGATGTACTGAAGTTATTAAGCGCGTTCAGCTAAATTTTTTTAAAAGACATTTAACAATGGCAACCAACTCGCCAAACTTCATAGTGCGGTTAGAGACAGGATCTTTTCACTTAGCAGTTACTATTTTAAAAAATGCAATGTCTTGGATTAATAAAATTAAATAAATGGAATCTACTAGACTTTCAAAAATTTGCTTTACACGCCTAGTGCAACTAAGCTCTGAAGACAGTAAATCTAATTGGGTTAACCAAGTAAGAGATTTGTTTAAATCTGCGAGATGTGAGAATCTCTGGCAAAAATTTCTGAACACCTACTCAGGGCAGTTGGATCGGCAAATTCTGGAAATATTCAAGCAGAGACTACAAGAACATGACCTGAATAGAAAAAATATCTTCAAATTTTTGTTTATTATATCCGTGTTTAATTATAAGTGAAAGGCATACCGATTATTTATATAGACCTGTGGCTATTTATGTAACAAGAATACCTCATTGATCAACTTAGAACTTGCGATACAGTAATTCCAACATTTGCTTTTAAAGGAAATTACCATACAATTGACTGTGGACAAACTTGTACTATCTGTAATACAGGGTGTTTCTTAAGTAATCTAAAATATTATATGGGGCGCTTCGTTACTCAATTTTAAGATGAAAAGTTCATATAAACATGTGTGATAGATGTCGTTTATGAGATACAGGGTGTTGTACATGAAATTAATTTTTCTTGGTGACGCTACTGATTTATATTTTTTTATTATTTTATTACAAGCAACATGTGTTAAACATAAAGAAAAAATAATACATTGGAGAGCAAATGTTCAAAATGTCCACCTCCAGCTAAAATGCAAGAATCCGCTCGATGTCTAATGGATTGTCGAATACGTTCGAAGATACCAGGATTGTTACGAATAACATTACAGCCGTCTATGATACGATTTTGAAGATCTTGTACGTTTAATATCAGTGTTGTGTAAACAAGCGATTTCAAATATCCCCACACACAAAAATCCAGAGGATTGTGTCCAGGTGATCTAGGGGGCCACGGGTGTGGAGATCCTCGTCCGATCCAATGGTCTGGAACAACATTATTTAAAAACTCGCGTACAATCACTGAAAAATGTGGAGGAGCTCCGTCATGCATGAACCACATGCGCCTTCTAATAATAATAGGTACATCTTCCAAAAGAAGTGAAAGTTCATTTTCTAGAAAATGTTGGTATGTCTCACCGGTTAACCGTACAGGAAGGAAAAATGGTCCAATTAAATAATCATCGATGATGCCAAGCCAAACATTGACCGAAAATGTTTGTTGAAATCGTTTTACACTTATGGTATGTGGATTTACATCTGCCCATATGTGGTCATTATGAAAATTCATAATCCCATGTCTAGAAAAGTTGGCTTCATCCGTAAATAGAATATTGGCCACAAAATTCGGATTGTTCGCGATTTCACGTAAAATCCATTGATTGATAATATTCTTCGATTTAGCAAAAGTTCCAGTTTCTTGTAAACGAATATGTAACTTAGTATATGTATCTGAACATGGTAAACGATTATTTGGATAACGCTGGGCATACGTACGTCTAGCTTCTAAGGCATTACCATTCGCTAATCCGTACAAAAAATGCATATTAGCCATTTCAACATTAGTAAACACTGGCATAGTTATTAACTAAACACAGAGTCAATCAAATAAAAATGTACGATTTTTGCGTTGGTTTTCAAATTTGACACTTGTCAACATTATTTCAAATGCCACTTAGAATAAGCATGTTTTTGCGTATTACTTCTAAAAACCAGTAGCGTCACCGGGAAAAATTAATTTCACGTACAATCAGAACTGACTTATTACAATAAATTCAACACCCTGTATCTCATAAACGACAACACCTATCACACATGTTTATATGAACTTTTCGTCTTAAAATTGAGTAACGAAGCGCCCCATATAATATTTTAGATTACCTAAGAAACACCCTGTATGTGTAGCTTAGAGACCTTACAACATCTCTTGTTTCATTATCCTTTCTACAATTGTCTTAGAAAGAATAGTTTTTTTAATATTGTCAGAAATGTCAAAGATCTGATACATTTTTTAAATGAGAATGTCACAAATTTCCCTCAGCTCCTCATTTTAGCTCATATTATTATAAGCATCTTAAAATTACGATCATTTGCGCTGTGTGAATAGCATGTACTATCGGCTTCAGAATAGCATATACATTTTCAAACTCAAATCTCTTACAATGAATTAATTCTAAGGACGGCCTTAATTTTAAGGACGGCCTATTTATTGTGTAGAACCAATCACGGTTTAAAAAGTAATAAATCAGTTTAAAAGTTGTCCACGCCCACATCTTTAATGTTTGCAGCATGAGGTATTTTATTGACAAATTGCCTCTCCCTCTGTCCCTTGTAAATAAACTTAATCCCCAAAAACCATTTTATGTAGGCGTTTAAAGGGCGTTTTTATAACATGTATATGCTATTCTAAAGCCGACTGTACGTAAGAGTATTTATATATGGATATGTGAATGTATAAACACACGAGTGAATTAACGTTCACGTCTAATTAGCAATTGTAAAAAGTGTTATATAAAATAAAGCTATCTATCTATCTATCTATCTATCTATCTATCTATCTATCTACTTCATATTAGTTATTATAATTATTGTTTACAGTAACAGTACAGCTATTAAATGTTAATGGTACTTCGGTTATTTTACTTGGCTGAATAATAACGTATGCGCATACTTCCAGACGCATGCTCTAATCTACACAAGATATTTCAAATATGTCGGTTTTGAATGAGCGCCATAGTGTAGTGAGACACATCATTTCAGTTGTTTTTTAGTAATTAATTTAGAGTTAGTGCCCGTTTCTTACGAAATATTAAAATATAGGGCATTCTAAATGTTCAAAAGGGTTTTGAAAATTGACTGAAGTGAAAGTTACAGACTAAGTAAAAAGTATCTTCTTATACGTTACGATTGTATCTACAAGCTGAAACACCTTTGTAAGTATTTTTAAAAAGTATCTTGATGATAAAAATATTCTAAATGTTTATATAATTAACTTAAATTAATCTGAAAAACTAATGACATGTTTTCTTCGGTATTAAGTTTTTGTGTTATTTGTGAATTTATTTCCCTTACCTTAAAGTTAGTCTGATTTTGAATTTTCAACTATAAGTAGAACCTAATCTTTTTAGGGAAATTAATCATGCCAAAAATATTTGAAGATAGTCCAACGAACATTAAATAAAGAAACTTTAAAAAAAGTTCCACTTTCTCTAGTTTTTTTAAGTATACATAAAAGTTTTGTACAAAAGTTTATTTGATTAATGTTCTTAGTAAGATGGACTTAGTAAAGGTTACTACAATAAATTTCCAAAAGTTCCAAGTATATTATCTTTAATTACGAAAAAATAAAAAATTTGTATGAAAACCATTGACAATCATACCACTCATATTTTGATGTAATTTTCTTGCGAATTGTGAACATCAAAAGATTCAAAAATCTAATTTGAAGAGTCAATCGCAAAGCCACCAAAATACAAAATTAAACTCAACATATCGACCCACGCGCGTAGGTTTTAATAAAAAAACTCGATTTTCAAATTTTCAAGTAAAAAAATTGTCCAAATATTTGTTTTAGGAATCCCTCAAAACCCGAATAAATTTTCCAACATCGCACCGCAATATACCTCGACGACAAAATTGCTCTTCCACTACATGTTTACAACAAAGAAGTCGATGGACTGTAAAAAAGTAATACAATATCAAATTTTAAGTGTCGAAACCAACAACGACAAAAAATAAACAGAGATACCACGTTATCAAATCACCGTTGGTTATATTTATTCATTTTAAAATGGATATGGAGATTGTTGGATAATAAAAATAAATGAACGCCAAAGTTATGGCTCCGGTGGTTTTTCCTCGCTCCGATACGCTGACCAACTTTAAATTGCCGTTGCTGCATAATAAAACCGCATTCGAGTGTATATGTATATGAAACGTCAACACGCTAAAGTGAGTACAAGAAATACATGGAAATGTGGAATTTGAAAGACAGCATCGTTAAAAAGTAAGCAATATAGTAGCAGCGAAACAAAAAGATTTGAAATATAATCTGACATCAATAATAAGGGAAATAATTAGAAATAATACAATGCGGAAGGTACAACGGCTGGTTTGTCTGAGAATAAGAACTTAAAATTATTCTATAAACATATTGCACATACCCACTTTAACTCCGTTTTTATTGGAAAGTCTAAAAGTCTAAAAGTGTACACCTGAAGTACTTCGTCGAGCTCGAGATTCGTTTAAAAATAATCTGTGACTTTTTTAATCCGTACCTACTTAATTTACCCAATTCATTTAAAGTAATTAGATTAATTGTTTCGTGTTTCAAACCAATTCTCTTGTATCATCGCACTTTATCTTTTAGAGTTCGCCTTGTACTAATTGGAATATAATTGTTATGTTCAGTCTCGAGAGAATGGAGAGGATAGAGTATTGGAAAAACGTTCTTTTTTGCAGATTTAGTCGTTTAAATTTACAATAGAAAGTTTCTGCTGTGCTTATAAATTAAAATGTACGAACTGTCGCATAAGTAAATTTATATTTAACAATCAAAGTATTATACAAAAAGAGTATTTGCAAAAATATCGTGATGTCCAGTATTTTTCAGTAGTTTAGATGATGTAAAATATCATATTTAAATAAGTAGAAGACAGTAACTCTAGGCAACAATTTAATAATCTTCTTTTTCTTCTTCACTTCAGGTTTTGGGTACCCATCTTTTTTCTCGGCCTTCCGCACTATCTCTTCTTCCATGGCATTGATAAAGTCTGACTTTGGCTGGTATCCTCTTCTCGTACATCCGCTCTACGTGTTCCTTCCACATACTTTTATTTTCTGGTTTATATAGATAGATAGATAGATGTTTAGTCCGACTCTCTTAACGAAGTCTATAAGCTTTGAGACTGTAACCTTCATGTAGTCCCTTGCCAATGGATATTCTTCTCCTAAAGTCAGGAACCGCATATTTACCAGTCCGTCGCACTGACATAAGATGTGCTCTGGTGTTTCCTCTTCTAGGTGACAGAATCTGCACAAATCCGTCTCTGTCAACCCCATCAGCTTAAGATGCCTGTTTAGCTTACAGTGCCCCGTCAATAGACTTACTACAGTTTTGACCGTTTTCCTGTCTTTACTCAATAAGTCTGACGTAAACTTTTGCGAATGTTCCATTATGAACTGTTTCGCTTGCCTTTGTCCTGGTGAATTCCACCACCATTCCCGTGATTTTTGTGCCACCCATGTTTTCATGGCCGTTTTTATTATATTTTTTGCAATGCCGCAGAAAGGTTCCGGTCCAATAAAAGGCATTGATGAGCCTAGTTTAGCCATTTCATCTGCCTTTTCATTGCCTTTTAGACCCCTATGCCCTGGTACCCAAGCTACCGTAACCTTGCTACGATCCCCCAGAGTATTCAGAGCATGCACATAGTCCCATACTAGCCTAGAATTGACCCCTATAGAATCTAGTGCCCTTAGCACCGCCTGACTGTCTGTGAAGATGGCTATTGAACGGTACGTCCTATATCCATCCTTTTAATTTCTTCTACACAGTAGTGAATTGCCGTAATTTCTGCTTGAAAAATCGTGGCATTTTGGGATAGACTTACTGGGAATGTTATCCCTTGTTTCCTTCCGACTACGCCGGCTCCCACGCCATACGGCGTCTTTGAGCCGTCCGTGTACCAGGTTAACTCCGCCTCTACGGGTACACCTTTTTCCCCGTCTTCCCTATCTAGTATAACTGTTTTAAATTTATTGGCAAAGCTATATTTTGTGACTGTTGTGTCAATGGTTTGCCCCAAAATGTTATCCGCTTTTAGTTCCTCGATTAGCTTATCAGCCCCATGCGATTGGCTTATGTGCTGCTGATTATGTATTAATCTGTGCATGGCTGCTCTCGCTTGTTTAATTATATTCTTATATGTTTCTTATTCTGTCTTATTTTGTGCAACTGTTCACTATTCTTGGAAATTTCATTTCTTGTATTCTACTTTCTTCTTTTTTCGTTGTGGTCCATATTTCACTACCATATAAAAGGGTTGGTACAGCTATCGTTTTGTAAAATTTTAACTTGTTTATTTTCTTGTTTTATTTTTTAATGTTCTGTTGATAGTTCCGCAAATATATGTGAATTTATTCAAATTATCTTCTATGTCATTACTTCGATCATATGATATATCGCAGCCTAACTAGTTGAAGTGTTTCACTTGTTCCAATACTATATCGTTTACTACTTTTTAAACAAAATATCCCCTATTTCCTAAAAAAATTGCTTTTTAAAACTTAATGACAGCGGTTTCGCTGGAAACTAGCATCGCCAGACTGACATATTGAAGTAAGATGGACTTATATACCGCCGTGCGATATTTTGACACCGTGTAACTTCTGAAACACCCTGGCACCAAACTATGGAACTTTGCTATAGACCCTAGAAACAAAACTCCTGGGACCCGTCAACTTTTAAATTCAAATGCAACTGTGGCATCGTCCATGATCTATATTCTTAATGAAACACCCTGTATGTTTTTATGATTTTAAAAGCTCCTTAATAATACGATCTCAACGAACTATACCATGTAGAGTCTATTATGAATTGTACAGGGTGAAATTTTGAAATTATTTATAATTTTGTTCAAGATAGTAAATACATAAAATTCTGAAAATAATAATGTTTCACACTTTAAATAATGGTTTTATTTTTAATTAGCTGAATGCAGACCCCAAAACCCCAAAGTATCAATATTTTGGGTTTTGTTAACATTTTTTGTCACGAATTGGTAAACACTGTATAGATAACTATGCCAATATAATTAAAGTAAATCGGTAAAAATAATGTTTGTCAGTTATTGATGTGTTGACATTTAAATATCGTAGTTGTCAATTCTTAATCAAAAACTAATATCTTGCGAAGTAATAATGAAATATTTAACTGAGACTCACCGGATTGATATTTTAATGATGATTGGTTACGGCGATAATTGCAGAAGTCAAGTAGAATTGGCAAACTTATTTAATCAGAGGTATCCTCAGTTGCCTAATATTTCACAAGGTACTGTGTCTAAAATTTATGCACAATTCAGAGAACTTGGACATGTCAAACCATTTAAGAGAAAACCGCACTTCGTTGAAGATGATGTGAAAGTGGATATTATGTTGTCGTGTCGTGGAGAATCCAACGTCAAGTTCACGTCAAATATCTCGGGAAAATGTGAGTCACACAACTGTCCTAAATTCTAATTCGCATGGGTCGTGTGGTGAACATAAATCGTACGTTTTCTGATGTCATTCTGGATTTAAAGATGTCAAAAGCATGTATTTTTTTGAATAACAATCTTCACATCTATTTAATGAAATTTTTAAATGTTTCATCTCTGTCCAATGGTAAAAATTTTAGCTTTGGTGTTGTAGAATTTGTAATGACTGATCTCGATGTATTATACCCATCCTGTATGACATTTATCATATTTTAGTGGGTGGGTTTCAAATTCTGTAACTTCAATTTTAATTGTGCAATTTTCTCTTCAATTTCATTGTCAAGCATGACTTATAGAGTATTTAATTATATAAATCAATGTCAAATCAGTATCCACATTCTATAGATACACTGCCATTGCAAAATAAACAAAGCATGGCAGGATCTAAAACAATATAAATAAACATTGGTAAATAAATAACAATGTCTAATCACACATGTATGTTAGGAGATCTCATAACGTGATATTATTGTTAAATTTCACTTACAAGGAATGTCGACAGTGCCATTTTTAACGTTTACAGACATGGGCGTAGAAAAACTATTTTTTTAACATAGTCCAACTTCAAATTATCTTGTGCGACTCACCTCTTATATGAATATTTTTTAATATAATATTAACCATATCCATACATTTTCCTACAGACTAACGACAGTGTTACATCAGATTGATTTTTTACTTTAAGATTAAAAGAGTCATACAAGTAAACACACACATTTTTCGTTCTCATAGACGACAAAAAAAACGTACAAAAAGCTTCACGGTAGTGGAGCGAAATCTCACTAGCTAGTACATATTTTTAACGACTCTCATCACATACACTTATCTTTTCTCTAACGCCACTATACGCTGCTTGTAATCGCACCTCGAAAAGTCTGAAATCCAATTATTACCGACGCCATCTATTGTCAACCGTTCTCTGCTATGCATCTTGGCTTTTAGTTGGGGTCGAACAAAACTTTTCGGAGTTAATTGCACCACGCCGCTCTTTTATCATTCCTGGAATACTGACAAATATTGCTTTTACATGGCTGTAAATCATTAGCCACCTAATTTTTCCAGGGTTTTCGCGAAAGTTTCCATGCCACACGGCAATTACTCGAAATTGCGGAAGGAAACATGATCGGATTTAGCCGAAAAGAAAAAGCTTTTCAAAATAAAGGGTAAAAACCAATACATTGTATCGGTTCGATTTTTTAAAAGAGCAAATTATGTTAGAAAATGGTTTATTGTCCTATTACAAGAGGTCATCAATGTGTATTTATATAATCCAGTGCTAAAAGAAACGTATAAAATAAATGTTGTAGTAAAAAATAACATTCCACACGTAATTCACATAACATAAATGAAGGGTACAGGAATAAAACAAGGAGGGTTCAACATAGAGTTGAGTTTCTTGGATTTTGGTTTCATCGGGTGCTATTTTCTAAGCTTGGCGGTATAAAACTTGTAAGGTCTCTAAGGAGAGTCCATTGTAACAGGTTCCAGCAAGTTACGTCAATCAAAAATTGTCTAGTCAGTGCAGTAGGTAGCGTGCTTTATTTTATCGTTAATACAAAACGTTGTACAGTATTTTATAGCAAAAATGGATTGTAAGGATGTGGCAAATCCGTCAAAAAAGAGGCCTAATATTGGACGAACGCAAGATGTCAGAAGTGGAAGCTGTATTCCATGATAGTGTCTTTTCCTATAAAATTAGAGTAAAAGCAGACGACCGAATCATTGCTAAAAAGCTTTTCTGAGTAGATCCATGGCCATAGCAAAGGAAAATTAGAGCACTTGCAGAAAGCTTTAAAGAATAGAGGAACGACACCGAAACCTAACCTAACCTAACCTAACCTAACCGAAAGATAAAAGAGGCCACCATAGCTCCAAGATAAGAAGCTTACCTGATGCTACATATCAACACGTTTTTGATCATATTAGTTCTTTTAAGGGACGGCTTTCACATTATAGCTTAAATTATTAAAAAAAAAACTTTATATACCTGAAGAGCTTAACATCACAACCAGGAAGATTGGACCACTCCATCCCAAAGGCATACAGACCCATCAGTTTCACATCGTTTACAATGAAAACTTTGGAGAGGCTATGTGAAAGGTACATAAGAGATGTAGTGATTACGAGTAATCCACTACATCCAAATCAGCATGCATACACCCCAGGGAAATCTACAGATTCGGCACTCCACCTTGTGGCCGGCCGCATCGAAAGATCGCTGGACAAGAAAGAGTCCACCTTGGGCGTATTTATTAACATCGAAGGTGCGTTTGACAAAACCACCTTCCCTAAAATAACCAATGCTATTACTGAAAGGGGCATTCCCCAGACAGTTAATGGATAGATATTCAATATGCTCTCCCAGAGAGCAATAATAATGAGCGTGGAAGATGTCACTATAAGAGGCCTGGTTGTCAAAGGATGTCCACAGGGAGGGGTGCTCTCACCTCTACTGTGGAACTTGGTCTTAGACTCCTTACTCAACCGCCTGAGCAGTGAGAACTTCTACACTATTGCTTATGCAGATGACCTAGTGATTCTGCAAACAGGAAGGTTCGAGGAAACACTCTGTGCTAGAATGCAAGAGGCCCTCAATATCATAGAAAGCTGGTGCAGGGATCACTCACTGTCATTAAACCCACAGAAGACAGAGATGGTCCTGTTCACAAAGAAAAGGAGGCTTGTGAACCTTCGGGCTCCAAAACTCCTAAAAACTGAATTAAACTTCTCTGCAGAGGTGAAATATCTAGGGATCACCTTTGACAGCAAGTTAACATGGAACTCTCATCTGGAAAACAGAGTCAAAAAAGCATATATTGCCTATGAACAGTGTAGAAGAACCATTGGTCGTACCTGGGGTTTGTCACCAAGGGTCACGGAGTGGATCTACACTGCAATCATAAGACCTATGCTAACCTACGGCGCGATTGCCTGGGGAGTAAAAACAAACCAGTTGACAGTCGTCCGCAAACTTGACCATATACAAAGAACAGCATGCCTTAACATAACAGGAGGTATGAGAACTACACCAACTAGAGCGATGGAGGTGATCCTCGGTCTCACCCCACTTGATATATATATATATATATATATATTGAGACGAAGTTTTATTATCATAAAAAATTTATTCATTAAAGAAAATATTAATTTCAATAAGAATGTGTATTATGATGATTAAATCAAAAACAAAATCGTTAAGTCAATTAAAAGCAAAAATAAATAATAAAAAAGTAATCACATTACATAAAAATAATCAAAATCACCATTAAAAAAAATAAATAATAATGAAAATATAATTCTAAATGTAAAATAAAACAAACGAACAAATTATAAATTTTTGTAAAATATTTTTCTGTTAAATATATAAAAGGATTTTCAAAGATCTACAAAAGTGTATAAAAAGTTCTTCTACGAATAACACTTGTGCATATGTGTGACGTAAAATTATCAGAACTACGACTGCTAACATCGCGTGTGTGAAATGTTATTTTCCATGAACTCCAAAACTTTAGAAACGCACCTGTGCCTGTGTGACGTCAAATTATCAGAACTACGAGTGCTCGTACACAACACATCGCGTGTTTGAAATATTTAGTTTCCTCGAACTCCAAGAGCTTAGAATAGCAGGTGCACGTTGTGACGTATGAGTTACTCGGAAGTATATCGGTCGAATTTATGACTTCAAGCCTCAGTAAATATAATTTGAGAGCTTTTCCGACCATAATAAATTATATAAAAATTATTGAACATTAAAAATGATTATTGTATATATTATGTAAAAAAATTGTTTGTAAAATATAAGTAGTTAGTTAGAAATAAGCAAATTAAGAAATAGTTCCTTCTGATTGGTTCTCGTGGAGTTTTTACATGAAGCATTTTTATTGGTCAGAGAATAATGAGAGAGGGATCTCAGTTTTACGTAAAAGAACCAGTCAGAAAGAATAAAAGGAGATTCAAGCCTAATTTTACGAGAGTGAAGACCCTTTATACAAACATTCAAGCCTCGTTTTAAAACTTTGAACAAACATTTAATATTTAATTCTAAAAAACTTTCACGACTCAACACTCAAGTTTAATTTTAAAAAGATTCAAGACTCATTTTCTAAACGTTCAACAACAGTTATTAAAATATTCAACTCGTAATCTACATTTTTAAAAAAAGACTTTGATTAGTCATAAATTTTATTAACTTTATAAGTTAACAGTATTCGACTTTGAATCGAAAATAGGTTTGTTGAATCGAGCAGAGTAATCTTATAATATAACAGATTCAACTGTAATTTTAATGATACAAAAGTTAGTATTAAATTAATATAAGAAGCTTGACTTACCTTATATCAGAAATAATCCTAGTATAAAACTTTGTAACACACCACTTGTAAAAGGAGTCTTATCAACCAGTAAATTGTATAAACAAATTCACGAGTAAACAATAATAAATTCTACATCGTAAGAGTTTCTGTCTTTAATTAAACCATTGGAAGTTCTACATCCCACGTGTCTACCAGAAGAGAAGATAGACGACCAGTTCCAGCGACACCTACATGTGAATGGCGAACACTCGAGAGACAAAGTTAAAAAAGGTACCGTTATTTGATTTGTATTAAGTGTGCGTATAAACTGTTTAAAAGCGATAATAATTATTAGCCGCTAGAGAACATTTATACTACTTTATTGTAAAGATTTTTGAATTTCATTTTGATAGAAAATTTATAATTTGTTTGAGCGTAAATCTGTGGTGAAACCTGTACGACCTGAGATATAATTTTTCGATTAACGATAGTATTTATTTTCAAGTTAAACAAACGAGCGTAGAAACATTTAATTTTATTTGAGCTAGTCATCATTATACATATTATTTAAGGGGCTAAAAAAAAACATTATTATTGTAGTAAAAAACTTCAACAATTACTTCAAATCAAATAAAAACAAACCACTAATAATATCATGTCACAATTAACGTGAATTTACTAAAATAACATTCAATCATCAGAAAAAATTAAAATAATAAAACAAAAAAAGAAAACATAAGAACCCAACAACAAATAAAATAATAAAATCATAATAACTTGGCGCCCAACGTGGGGCTCGATTAAAATCACAGATTTTAATAGTTTAATAACAAAAAATAAATCAATAAACATTACATTAAAATTTATTTAAAAATAAAAATACTAATACATTATTGTAACTGTAATTAACCTATAAAATAAATATTTCTAACATTTTATTATAAATATAAAAAGTCGAAACATAATGTCTGATAAAGAGGAAGTTAATTTTGACACCTGGAAAGTTGAAGAACTCAGGCAAGAACTTAGAAACAGGAATTTGGATGATAAAGGAACCAAACAAATTCTAATTAACAGATTAAAAAGCCAAGAACAAATAGACATAGACTACAATGCTGAAGAACCAGAAGAAAGGGGGAACAAGAAGACGAACCTCAACAAAAAGATGGTACTTCTTCACAAACTGGAGGAAATGTCACATTGGCAGATTTGATGAGCATCATCCTAGCCAATTCAGAACAAATAGCGAAAAAACTAGAAGCCAACTCTGAAGAAATGAAAAAACAAAATAGACAAAATTCTGAGGAAATAACGAGAAAATTGAATGAAATAACGGAAAAATTGGACAAGAAAGTAGAAAATCAAGAGAAAAAGATTAAAGTAATTGAGGAAAAACAAGAATTTTTAAATAAACAAGTACAAAATATAGACAAAAGAACAAGCGAAAACAATCTGAAATTAAACTCAAGAATATCAGAAATCGAAGATAACGTGAAAAGAGGAATACAAATAAATTTGGACATAGCCGAACAGGAAAACAGAAAAACAGAGAGACAATTAAGAAAAGAAATAGAAGAAAAATTAAATACAAATATAAACGTGGGAAACAGTGAAGAAATCAAGAAATTAAAGGAGGAACTCGAAAATAAAATAAAACAAGTGAATCAAAATATTTCTGAATTATCAGACAATCGCGTAACACCTGACTTGGGTTTTCAAATTTTAAATATAGGGGGGAAGTTTGAAGAAAGTTCGAAATTTTGTGGGGATTATAGGAAGATACATCCTATAAATTATTTACATTCAATTAAAAATAAATACTATAAAATTAAAAATTTGCAAGATTTTAAAGAATTTATCAGATCAAGTTTAACAGGCAATGCACTATTATGGTGGAATTGCAAAGAAATGTTTGTAGATTCATTTGAAACCTTTGAAAAGGTATTTCTAGATACTTTCTGGTCAGAATTACAACAGAGTAAAGTCAGGGAAAGATTGTATTTTGGCAAATTTGATAATACAAAGAATAATCTATCCAACTATGTTTTACAACTCTATGCTACTTGTCAATATTTAACTCCTCCTATACCAGAAGCAGAAATTGTAATGTTTTTATCAAGACATTTCAAACCTGAAATATCTGAGATAATTGCAGTACAAAATATTAATAAATTTGATCATTTAATAACATATTTGCAGAAAATTGAAAGAAATTTAAGTAATAGTATCAACAATCAGAATAGAGATAATGTAAGAAACTTTAATAACAATGATAGAAGTTTTAATAGGCAAAGTAACGGTAACAATTTTAACAGACAAAATAATAATAATAATTTTAACAATAACTACTATAATCAAAACAGAAATCAAAATAATGAAAATAGGAACAATTACAATAATAATAGAAATTACAATAATAATCAGAACACTAGAAATTTTAACAATAATTATAATAATAGAAATTTTAATAGATTTGAACAAAATAACAATAATCGAGCAAATACAAACAATAATAATAGACAAGTAAACGCAATTAATACGAGTAACAGTAATGAGGGGATAAATGAGACAAATAATACACCGAGAGACATTGCACGTTCAGGTAGTAGAACTCCTAGGGCCAGATCTCCAGTAGATGATGCCCAAACCACAAATTTTCAATAGGGGTGCACAATGTAAATAGCGCTAGATGTGACTTTGTACACCCACGTGAATTTTTAATGGACAAGGATAATCTGCATCTAGAAAATAAAGAAATAGAATTAGTATTAATTAAAGCAAATATTGATAACAATTTATTAAACATTATAATAGATACAGGGTCTACAGTTTCTTTAATATCAGAAAATACAGTAAATAAAATCTCAATGTTAAAAAACAATATAATCAATATTCCAAAAGTAAATTTTACAGGGATAAATGATAAAAGTTTAGGATATTCTAATAAAACAGTTTTTGCTTCTTTGAATATAAATAATGTAAAATTAAATGTTCAGTTATTGATAGTCAATAAATTAAAATATGATATATTATTGGGTAACGATGAATTATCAAAGAATAAAATTATAATAAATTATATCAAAAATGCAGTAATATTTGGGGATAATGAAATAAAATTTGAGGTAATAAATGATTTAAAATTAACTAGTAATTATAATATAATTAGTATATTCGACGAGTCATTAGAAAATAGTAATAAAAATTTCTGCCAAGAAAAAATAAGTGAAATTTGTGAATCTAGTTGCAATTTAATGGTACAAGGGTGCCGAAATATATTTAATAATGTGGCCATAGATGCCGAATTAAATTTAAATAAAAATGGAAATGATAATCATTTAGAAAGGGTCTTAGATACCAAAAATAAATTAAACTATGATTATGATGAAAGGGCAATTGATGCCGATGATAGGGTTAATGAAAAGAATTTAGAGGTGGTGATAAATTGCAATAAAGGATGGAAAAATGAAGTTATAAAATTGGTAGAAAGATATAAAAGTTTAATTAATGATGAACCTAGAGTAGCTAAAAATTATTCACATAGTATAAAAGTTAAAAATAGAGAGTTTTCAGTCAAAAAAGTTATCCAATTCCCTATAAATATCAAGAAGCGGTAGATAAACATTTAAAGAAACTGTTAGCAGATGGAATTATAAGTTATAGTACTACACTCTATATTAATCCTATAGTAGTGGTTAAGAAAAAAGATGATACGATGCGTTTATGTTTAAAAAAGTAGAAAATAAATTCTAATGTTTCCTAACACAAAAATTTCACGTGGTGTGTTTCATGTAAGTTCACTCAAGAAATATATTTAGTAGTTAAGTGTAAATAAATATGTAAATAAAATAAAATAGGATATAGTTTGAAGTAAAAGTAGAAAATGGAAACTTATAAAAATTTATCCGTCGATAAATTTATTACAAGTTTGGGGGGAAGTTGAGACGAAGTTTTATTATCATAAAAAATTTATTCATTAAAGAAAATATTAATTTCAATAAGAATGTGTATTATGATGATTAAATCAAAAACAAAATCGTTAAGTCAATTAAAAGCAAAAATAAATAATAAAAAAGTAATCACATTACATAAAAATAATCAAAATCACCATTAAAAAAAATAAATAATAATGAAAATATAATTCTAAATGTAAAATAAAACAAACGAACAAATTATAAATTTTTGTAAAATATTTTTCTGTTAAATATATAAAAGGATTTTCAAAGATCTACAAAAGTGTATAAAAAGTTCTTCTACGAATAACACTTGTGCATATGTGTGACGTAAAATTATCAGAACTACGACTGCTAACATCGCGTGTGTGAAATGTTATTTTCCATGAACTCCAAAACTTTAGAAACGCACCTGTGCCTGTGTGACGTCAAATTATCAGAACTACGAGTGCTCGTACACAACACATCGCGTGTTTGAAATATTTAGTTTCCTCGAACTCCAAGAGCTTAGAATAGCAGGTGCACGTTGTGACGTATGAGTTACTCGGAAGTATATCGGTCGAATTTATGACTTCAAGCCTCAGTAAATATAATTTGAGAGCTTTTCCGACCATAATAAATTATATAAAAATTATTGAACATTAAAAATGATTATTGTATATATTATGTAAAAAAATTGTTTGTAAAATATAAGTAGTTAGTTAGAAATAAGCAAATTAAGAAATAGTTCCTTCTGATTGGTTCTCGTGGAGTTTTTACATGAAGCATTTTTATTGGTCAGAGAATAATGAGAGAGGGATCTCAGTTTTACGTAAAAGAACCAGTCAGAAAGAATAAAAGGAGATTCAAGCCTAATTTTACGAGAGTGAAGACCCTTTATACAAACATTAAAGCTTCGTTTAAAAAAATTTTCAACAAACATTTAAGATTTAATTTTAAAAAACTTTCACGACTCAATACTCAAGTTTAATTTTAAAAAAGATTCAAGACTCATTTTCAAAACATTCAACAACAGTTATTATAACATTCAACTCGTAATCTACATTTTTTAAAAAAGACTTTGATTAGTCATAAATTTTATTAACTTTATAAGTTAACAGTATTCGACTTTGAATCGAAAATAGGTTTGTTGAATCGAGCAGAGTAATCTTATAATATAACAGATTCAACTGTAATTTTAATGATACAAAAGTTAGTATTAAATTAATATAAGAAGCTTGACTTACCTTATATCAGAAATAATCCTAGTATAAAACTTTGTAACACGCCACTTGTAAAAAGGGAGTCTTATCAACCAGTAAATTGTATAAACAAATTCACGAGTAAACAATAATAAATTCTACATCGTAAGAGTTTCTGTCTTTAATTAAACCATTGGAAGTTCTACATCCCACGTGTCTACCAGAAGAGAAGATAGACGACCAGTTCCAGCGACACCTACATGTGAATGGCGAACACTCGAGAGACAAAGTTAAAAAAGGTACCGTTATTTGATTTGTATTAAGTGTGCGTATAAACTGTTTAAAAGCGATAATAATTATTAGCCGCTAGAGAACATTTATACTACTTTATTGTAAAGATTTTTGAATTTCATTTTGATAGAAAATTTATAATTTGTTTGAGCGTAAATCTGTGGTGAAACCTGTACGACCTGAGATATAATTTTTCGATTAACGATAGTATTTATTTTCAAGTTAAACAAACGAGCGTAGAAACATTTAATTTTATTTGAGCTAGTCATCATTATACATATTATTTAAGGGGCTAAAAAAAAACATTATTATTGTAGTAAAAAACTTCAACAATTACTTCAAATCAAATAAAAACAAACCACTAATAATATCATGTCACAATTAACGTGAATTTACTAAAATAACATTCAATCATCAGAAAAAATTAAAATAATAAAACAAAAAAAGAAAACATAAGAACCCAACAACAAATAAAATAATAAAATCATAATAATATATATATATATATATATATATATATATATCAAGGAGGTGGTTTTGATGACCATGCTACGGCTCCGCTCTACTGGTACACAACTTGTAGCAGAATCTGGTGAGTCGAGGTGTGGTTTGTGGCGCGAAGCTATAAACGAGCTTCCAATGCTACAAGCAAATACAGAATCGATTTCACCAAGATATGCCTTTCACAGGCCCTATAAGATAATCATTAATGACAACGCTCAAAATGCATTGGCGACAGGTACTATATGTATCTTCACCGATGGATCTAGGACAAAAGAAGGTTCAGGATGTGGAATTTACTCCAGATCCCTAAACCTAAATATAAAATGGACAATGGGTTGTAATGCAAGTATAGCCAGACAGAGCTAACTGCCGTCTCCATAGCCGCAAAAGAGATTACCATAAGAGGAATCACTGGCAAAAACATCCGTATCCTTACGGACAGCAGACAAGTACTATTAGCCCTGAATAGGCCACGGATCACATCAGGACTAGTATTAGAATGTCACATGGCCCTTACGGAAGCCTGCTACAACAATGTGGTTACTCTAGGCTGGATAAAAGGTCATGGATTTTCTAAAGGCAACCGCATAGCTGACTCGTTGGCTAGAAAAGCTGCCTCCCAAAGGCTCTTGGGACCCGGCAGTCTTGTCAGCTTGCCGGCATCAGCGGTGGTTGACCTAGTAAAGGAACGCTCCCTTGACAAATTCAGGGGAAGATGGGACGAAGAAAAAGGTTGCTTACTATCCAAGGAACTTCTGAAATATCCGAATAGCAAAGCAGCCAAGAAATACGTGGCCATGACCAGAAAGGACCTGCGATTGGTCACAGGTATACTTACTGGCCATTGTCATTTACGAAAACATCTAAACAGGTTGGGTTTATCTGACAGCCCACTATGTAGAGGATGTGAACAAGAGGATGAGACAGTTGAGCACGTCCTTTGTGACTGTCCGGCACTCTCTCTAACAAGACTTTCTGTATTCGGCGAGAACTGGCTAACACATGCCAACTTGAGGGAGCTGTCTACAGGCGACGTCATCACCTACTTTAAACAGGTAGGATGGTTGACGAGCCAATAGGTTAGGCTCAATCTCAGAAGGACGCACAATGGGCCAAATGTGGCCTAAGTGCTGTGGGGCGACCCACCCTTCCAGAATTACAGATACAGATACAGAAGCTTACCTGATGCTACATATCAACACGTTTTTGATCATATTAGTTCTTTTAAGGGACGGCTTTTACATTATAGCTTAAATTATTAAAAAAAAAACTTTATATACCTGAAGAGCTTAACATCACAAAGATGTTTAACAGGTACATCTAACAGAAAAAAATTCGGATATCCGCGGAGCGATACATGTAGTACATATGATAGATTTACTCAAGGGCGTCGACACAGTTTTAATTATTTATTTCAACAAAAATATAATTAACAAAAATAATATTTAACTAAAACATAACCGGCGGGGATTTTTTGCAAAACTTTCAACCACTTTATCATTAAAATTATTTAGATTTTTATTTATTATAGCTCTGTGTACACTTATCATGGCTAGACCATTAAGGCGATCTTCTGCCATGGTGCTTCTTAGCCATGTTTTTAGTCTTCTGAGGCTGCTAAAGGACCGCTCTACTGTACAGGTCGTGCATGGTAAAGCGATCAAAATTATCAATGCTTTTTCCGTTTCGGAAAAGAAGGAATGTGTTTCTTTTAGTGTAAGATTTGTTAGATTAGGCCTATCGTGCCAAAATTGCTGCCAAAATTCGATGTCATGCGGATAGCTACATTTGATTTCTAGGGGGGCACCCGCCCCCCTTTGTCGACGCCCTTGGATTTACTGCGGAGGTAAACAGATTGAGAGCCGAGGAGACTCCAGAAGCTGCAGTCGCTATAAGAAGATTGAAAATTTAAAGATCTCTATAAAAGAAAGACTGAATCATTTTATGATCAAAAACGATTAGCTAGGCGTCGGGATAGAACCAGCAATAATTTTATCGCCAACATACCGACAAACGACATGTATTATATGCGTCAATGGTCAATGTATTCTTTTAATATATTATTTTGGGTACAGCTCAGTCACTGTTCTATACATATCCATAAACAAGTTGAAAATAAGGGATCCAATGAGGTCTGCTCGCTTTTGTTCGACTTCTTAATGAATCACGCTGAGAGTAGCATCAAATATCTGCACATATTTTGTTACTCTGCTGGAGGACAGAATAAAAACCAGTCCGTTTTCCGTTTTAGGCATTATATTCTACATTCTATTCGAAGACTTGATTCCATCAGTATCACATTTCCAATTCGAGGACACTCCTACCTGGAATGTGACAAAAATATGGGATCGGTTAACCCAAAAATACGAATGGAATTGTCAAAAGATTACCAGGATTTACTGGAGCGGTCGAGAACTAAACCAATTCCATGTTTTGTGATAAGGGTACAACAACGTATGGTAAAGGACTGGGAAGCATTTTGAAAGAATAAGTTTAGAGCAAAATGCTCCTTTGCAATTCAAGAAATACGCGAAATTTACTGCAACTGAGACCATCCAAAGCTAATGTATTTTCGATCAACCTATAATGGCGTCTTTAGTAATAGTTTCATTGTTAACAACAAAAAGTCTGAAGAAATCAAGCTGGGAGAAAACAAGTTTGAACTTCCTATACAGGGTGTCCAGGAACTTAATGCCAAAAATTCTGGAGCAAATTGAAGAGGTCAAAATAATGTTAGAAGTTCCAATAAATTTTTGTCATACGAGCCTTCGTTTCCGAGTTATAGACCACTAAAGTTTCGAAATAAAAACCTTTGTTTTGTCATAATTTCGAAACTATACATTGGAATACTATAAAATTCCAGTGACGGATTGCATACATCCATTTCCTGTGTTTGCCGGTATAAATGAATCTACATTACGTACAGATAAGCAGAGACGGCTTGTGCCTATTGGTTAATAATCCGTAATTTTAATAGGGACCATCTGAATAATATTTAAATTTCAAAAATAAATTTTCCAATCCATTTACTATTGAAAATGTACTCTTGTTTGAACTCGATAAAATTAAGGGTTTAGGAGAAATTTGAACTTTTAGATCTGATCGCCATATTTTGTAAAGACAGACATTCTGAAGAGAACTATCAATAATTAAAAATTCCTTAAGATCTAAAAGTTCAAATTCTATTTGCTCCAGAATTTTTGGCATTAAGTTCCTGGACACCCTGTATATAGGTAAACTAGACACCATCTTAAACTTGGAAACCTCAATTCGTTTTAACTAATTACCCATTAAAAAAAAGGAGAATTTTTTAAACTTACAGAATCTGAAGTTATATTGCCAATAAGAAGCAGCGGATTTTTACACAAAACTTGCGCACTCTTAGTGACATCTTAACTGCTGAGGTTAGAGGAAATGTAAATATGCAAATTTCAAAAATTTTGCCTATCGTATTCCTCGCAAGGATATGATGATAGACATTTCGGGTTTTGTTCCTGTATTTTTGTACCTTTTTCCACAATTTTGACAACGAACCAAACTTTTAAGTAAAAGAACCTAAAAAAAGGTTATGATAGTTTTTTATACATAGAGCAATAACAGCTTTTATGTTAAAAATCGTGTTCTGTGGTTTGCAAATCCCAAAACGCCGATTCTCACGCGCTTTTTCGTTGACTGCAGAACATGTTATAGTATATTGTGCATTTGATGTATATTGTGGAAAAGTTACACTTTTCTAACAAACACACGAGTAAGAAAAGTGTCTTTTCCACTGTGTTGCAAACCATACTTTTTCTACGGCTGCATATTAATAAAAATAAAGAAGTGAATTCATAACATTTTATTATTATTATTGGTTATAAAATAAACGGCACATAGGTACTTAATACAAAAAAAATTAATTGTTACATTACTGCAATTTTGTATTAAGATTCCTGGTGTTTAATTTTTTCGTAACAGCAGCTATCAACTGTGGGAAAAAATCTACCTCACGGCTGAATTCCCATTTAAATGTACGTGGTGTGGGAAAAGACCCGTGAGGTAGATTTTTTCCCACAGTTGATAGCAATACGTTAATTTCTAGTTCTGTCAAATGTGTCAAAAGCACCACATTCCATAGCAGCCGTAGAAAAAATAGTTTTATTTCGAAATTATTCGTAAGCATTTTTAACCTCATAAAACACACAAAAAACATTTTTAAAGTAAATTTTGAGCAAAATTCTTTGCCATGCAAAACGATTCCTTGGAGCAATTTTTGATAGAGTTATTTACATAAAATCTGTATAAATGAGTGAAAAGAAATTTTTATATTAATAACTAAACATATTGGTTAAACTTCAAGCGTTCTTTGGTTAGTTTATCATTTTTAAAGTATAAATTTTGTTAATAATTTATACATTTCCAATGGATTCTACTCCTCGATACTTCTCTGCCTTTGGTTGTTTATCCCTGCAATGCTGCTTTTACTTGACATATGCTTTTTAATGGATCTACGTAATGAAATTTCTCGTAGTCAAGAAATATGAAATGACTTGTAGAATATAAATATTTACAATATCGGATGTTCTAAAATTGATTAAAAATTTTGCTTGATATATTTGAATGTTTGAGTCGAATTAATTATAGTTGTAGATTTGTTAAAGTTAAGGAACCGATAAACATCGCATACAGGCTGCATTTCCCTTGTATAGAACTCATCCATTTGACATCCTTAACAATTGATTTGTCATAGAGACACTAAACTAAAACAAATATTTCTGCATTCAACAATAATCTTAAAAACTAATTTTAAAATTATTATTTTCACATTGTAACATGTTTATGAATATAAAATAAATAATTGATATAGTTTCGATACTTTTTATGGTCAGTGCAGTACGGTTAAAAAGGGATATTTATATTATATCACGTTGAAAATATTTATAGGAGGGCAACAAGTACTCCAATAAGAAGCGGTTAAATATAAACGTAGAAATAAAGATAGATAACAGCACATTTTATTGCTTTGGCGGATGTACGCGTGTTTTACGGTATAGCCATATTGAATTTACAACCTATCTATATCTATGCACGTTCGGTTCTTTTCTCAAGCCTACACTTTTACAAATTGGTATACATCCAATATTTCGAAGTGTATAAAGTAATAAACGTAGACGGAGAACGCATTAAAAATTCATTTGGTCTACAAGTTTATTTATCCATCCGGTGACTTTAATACTTGGGATTTGGAGAGAGAAAAAATTGCGTTTCTGAAAGCCATTTGAACGGATTATTTCTTAGCTTCTCCTTTTTCTCTAGCTTAACACCTGATTCTCGTACGAGATGCTGTTTAATGTCGCGCCCTCGAAAGCTGAAATAAAAATGTAGCTTTTAAGCAAACTATATTTAGTTTTCTAAAAACGGCAAAGTAGAAACAACTTTTAAAACGAATTTTTAAAATTCGAAAGCATTTTGGAGAATGCAGGGGCTAAAAAGAATCCATTTATTTCGTGCTTATATGTATTCTAGGTTTATGGTTAGCTCTTTAGATAAATTTTAAATTTCGAATTTATTTTAATTACTTCTCAGGATGTTAGGGTTCTGGATTTAAACTCAAAATTTATTTTAATTTTTGTAATGAAAAAATATTAAAACAAATTTCTATCTAGACAAATACCTAACTACTTATCTAACCCTATTATCTTAACTACCTTAATTAACTTAACTAACCTTATCTACCACTTATTGTCCTTCACTCTTGTTTTCCTTAGCTTTGTCCTTTTCCTTGTACTGCAGTTATTGTCCTTTTTACTTTGTCGTCCAGTTGTTGTCCTTTTCCTTTGTCCTCCAGTTGTTTATTCTAAATGTCTTTAATTTAAGTTATTTTCGTCCGTTACACAACTAATCAGTTAAATGTATCAATTTTTATTTATTAATTTTTGTTGATGTTAGTATTTAATAATCTTAACTGATTTCTTCTAATTTATAATTAATTTGAATAAACTTTGCTTGTCGTCTTTTTACTTGTATAAATTATTTATAATCTTTCTTGACTTTTTTTTTAATTCACTCCCTGTCAAAAACTCTCATCACCTCGCAACGAACCTTACCCATCACTATCTCCTACACTTCTTGTCTATACTTAAAACTAATACAATTTTCAAAACATTACATAGGGTGTGTTCGCGGAGCACGCTATTTGCGCCAGTTGGCGCTATGTAGTACTATTCCTCGTTTGCGTTATATGGCGCTTGGTTAGGAAAAACTAACATCCTATGTTTGACATAAACTTAAATTAATTATTTCATAAATTTCATATTCAATTTTTTTTTACTTGAAACAAACCATATCACTAGATTTATTTAAATAAATATTACACGGTATGTTCTAATTACATTGTATAGTACAGATATAAGATACAGTAAATTTTGATTAAATACACCACGCACCAAAATCTAAAATGAGAAACTGTTTATTTTTTCAAGAAATGTATTGCAACTGGCATCACAAAAATATGACAAAATTGAAAATCGAAAAAAAAACTCAAAGCGGGTATTGCCCCCTCTGGCGTTTATTACAAATTAACAACGATCCCTCATACTAAGAACTATCTGTCTAATTTGATCTTGATCAATTTGATTCCAAATTTAAACCAATACCAAAAACAGTTGATCTAATGTGTTTGGTGGGCTGGGTAGTTGCCTTGGTCGTCTCCCTAAAATGTCTTAAACATATATATAGGCCAAACCATGGCAGGAATTCCAACCTCTTGACAATATTGCTACACAATTCTTGCAACACGTGGCCTGGCAATATCATGCATAAACATCAAAATGGTGCAAATGGCAAGACATGCTCTTCTAAAATGTCAGTAATATACCGTTGTGCAATAAGCCGCCCTCTTTTCGAACTAACGCATATTTTCACCCCATACCATTACTGAGCCGCCAACATACTATTGACTCCCTATAATATTACACTGTGCGTAGCATTCCCCACGTATTCTGTAGACTCTATTCCGCCTGTCATCAGAAAAAAGTTAACAATATTCTTCCCTAATCTTCTGTATTGCAAACAACATGTCCACGAGCAGAATGCAATATTTGCGTTCTATGCTCTCTGGTCAATAATTGTCCAGTAGGCGCAGATTGTCTGCGGCAAGTCTTCTTCTTTTCGTATTTTGGTTTATCCAAAAATTCGTTTTGTAGAGAAGCAACAAACCGTTGTCTCAGTGTACGAAATCTCAAAAAGCGGTCTTGATCAAGAGTTTTAATCCTTCTATTACCTTGACCAGGTCGTCTTTTGTTACTCCAGTAACAGTAAAGCGTGTTAAAACTCTTGAAATGGTTGACTGGTTGACATTAAACCGTTCGGTGAGTTTAACTTCAGTATATGCTTCTTCGCGAAGGGTAACTATTCTAATACAGTCAGATTCAGACAAAATTCGTTTTTCTTGCTGCTGCTGATTCATTTTAAAAACCTTGAAAAATGTCTTTAAGATTTATCAAAACGTATTCAAAACAAGATAAATTAAAATCAAATTCAAATGAAGTGCTGCTTTGATATCTTTGTTATCAATTTGCTTGCAAAAAATTATAAAAAAAACTCTCAGTATTTTTTTAGACTCTATCGACAATATACCGGTCGTAAAATTTATCTTTTCACAAGACTGATATATTAGCTTTGTTCGGGTTTACTTGATTACTGTTTTCAAACTGTCAGGATTCTGCGCAATAAAAAATCCTGTGTTCGGGTTTTTCTTGTACGGTTTTCGAACCGTTCTATAATTTTAGTTCGGTGTTCGGGTTTTATTTCTGACTGTTTTCGGACGATTTGAAAACTGTCAAATCAGTCCAAGGTTAAAAGTAAGAATTTTTCGTGGACTAATTGACGCATGCGCTTGGTCATTTCTCAGTCATTGTTGTTTGTAGTGTGCATTTTAAATTCAAATTATTCTTGGTATTTTAGTTTATTGAGTATATTATTATGGATTTATTGGCAGAATTCTCGTCAGATTCATCCTCATCTTTTTCATCATCAAATGATGATGGATTGGAGATGGTAGCAAATATTTTTTTACCCGAATTATTACATAAAAAAAGTAAAAAATAAGAATTATGCCGAAGAAACAGTACCTCTATATAGTGATGAACAGTTTATCCAACATTTTAGGTTTGTGGACAAAATAATTTACTTTTTGTATCAGATATTAAAAAATAAGGCGTTCGGGTTTTTTCATTTGTTGACAGTTTTCAAACCGTACATAAATAGTCCTTGGATTTAGTCTACTGTACATCCAATTGTGCGCAGTCAGCAAATCGTTCTCAAACCGTCCGAAAAACGAAACCCGAATAAAGCTATTACAATTATTTGAATTAGTACTATTTTTAAATTTATGCATTAATTTTGGTGCGCAGATTTTACAATCATCTATTCTTACAATAATATTTATTAGGAATAATAAAAAACTCTTCGTTTTACCAAAACTTCCAATATTTATTTAAAAAATTGCTTTCTTAACATTAATGACAGCTGTTTCGCTAGACTTAGCATCGTCAGATTGACATATTGAAGTTACTTACGTTACTTACTAAGTTACGGCTGTCATTAAAGTTAAGAAAGCAATTTTTTAAATAAATATTGGAAGTTTTGGTAAAACGAAGAGTTTTTTATTATTCCTAATATTATGGACTTCCAAAAATTAAGGGTTAGTACAATCAATTTAAATAATATTTATGGTAGTAACCCTTAGTCTGTAGTCCATCTTATTAAGAACAATAAACAACTAAATATCTACCTGTAAGTTTCGTTCAAACGTTTAGTTGTTTGTTGTTCTTATCAGTTCTTACACTCTTTCTTCACTAGCCACCATTCATACCATATTTTACAAGGTCCAAATTGGCGTAACCTAAAATACACCTTTACCTTTTCAGTGCGTATTTATTTAACGAATTCTGTCAGTTACCGTTTTCAAAGCGTCAGAAACTTGCGCACAAGGAAATACTATACGGTAAAGGTGAGGACGAATTGAACTAATGAAAATAAAATTAGCTTTTTGAAACCAAAGAGGATGACTTGAATAATCTTGTCTTCGGTATCTTGACGATCGCCCTAATTTTCTCACAGCTAGGAATCTCGCTCAGCGTAATATGGATTCCGTCACATGTAGGCATCCCTAGCAATGAATTAGCAGCATAAAAAGCCATCTCTTTGTATTCAACAACTGAACCCATTCAGCTTTACTCAAATTTCAATGTCTACTTAGTGAGGATGTAGCTTAAAATTCAATTTTGTTATACCTACATATAAAATAAAAATTTATCTAGTAGAATTTTACAGGACAAGTGGTACTTGAGAAGATTATTTTTTGTACCATTCTGTACAAAAACCACTTTATTTGATAATTCATCGATATCATTTTATTAAATCTATTTTTGCTCTATTTTCAATTATAAAAAGAAGAAAAAATACTTCATTAGACGAAATCACAGGTGAACAAAATAATCAATGAAAATTAACGTATTTATCACAAATGGAAAATCAATAGTCTTCAAGATAGTGTAATTCCGATTTAATACAAAGAACAATTTTTACTAGAAATTTTAATACTACCTAATCATGTAGTAAGTTTAGATAGACATAGATAGGGCTAATAATATCTAGGCTTTAACATTGTTATGTCTTATTACTTTCATACTTGCCTAGTCTACTATTACTTTTAATCATCATCAAATAGTTATCTTATGAAGCAAAATACAACTTCTATATGTCAATCTGACAATCAGATAATATCTCAAAACAGCTGTCATTGAGCTTAAAAATTAATTTTGTAAATAAACCTTTAATTTTCTTAATATTACTACAATACAATAATTTTCATTAAATACTTTTCAATCTCCAGTCGTAGCATCATTTCAATATATACTTGAAACCACGCTACTTTACTACCTACTTTATGGATATTAAAATTATTCCCCGCTGAAGTTTTGTTTTTCTCGGTACTAAAATTCCCGTGAAATGGTATACTCAATAAAAAAGACGATCTTTCATAATTTACAAGAAATATTAGGTAAAATTTGAATGTGTATTAAAATTATTCTGCTGTACATTCTTCCCCAAAAACACCAGCAAAGTTTCAAGAAGGAACATCATCTAATTTTAAGGACCGTGTTGACGAATAATTTTACCTCCCAGTGTCAAATTATTCAAACCGAAAGTAAGTATATAGGATTATTTTCAACCATAATTCAAATATTTTAGAAATGCAAATTTGCGAAGGGTGCAAAATATATATCTTTAATGTTTCACTTTATCGCTTCGAATATCAAAGTTTCGAGATGCTTCCATTATAACAACGTGGCTTTGTATTTTTCCATTGCCGTAGAATAAAGTTGTTTACTCCATTATGTTAGCTTTTATTTTGCTTCAAGAGTAAGTAAAGTAGGCTTGACCCGAATGGGTATGTAAAAGTTTTAAAAGTACTTGAAATGTACCCGTATCGATTGAAACAGGGTTGTACAAGATGGTTGTGGTATTATAAGTTTGTAAAAGTGCTAAAGGAGCAGATAATCCGACACGTACAAATATATAGATGAAAAAAGAATTTGGGTTATTATGCTTATTATTTTTTATTACGACAAAATGCCTATAAAATAAATGATACCCAGTACAATCTTTATTAGTACTTAGTTGTAATCAACAACATATAATAACTGGAAAGCTGGTAGCTTAATCTATAATTTGAATATTGTAAAGACTTCCAACTTTTTTTTATTATAATACAACATGGTTTATTAATATTACCCATACTTGGCATAATTATCTTTAGACGTCTTTATCAAACTGTCTTGATAAAAATGATTAAATAAAAACAGTTTTTCCAGACTCATACGATTTATCTTCAATACAAATCCCTCCTCCATGGACCATACCTATTCCTTTTACCGACATTAGCTTAGCAAAGTTCAACAAATCAGAAACCCCGCAAATTCTAATAAAACAAGAATTTTATAAACTATTGAATAAACTCGGCAACACTTTTAATATCTACACAGATGTATCAAAAAACGAAGATGGGACTGGGGCAGTTCTCAGAACTTTACTCAATAACTTACAAATTATCTTCAATTACAACAATATTTTCTGCCGAATTGTTTGCTATTCTAAAAGCTTTAACCTTAACTGAAAACCTAAACAAAGAAAGCTTTACAATTGTGTCGGATTCTCTAAGCTCTATAATCGCCCTTAAACAATTGTATTGCGACAATCCTCTCTTATTTCAAATAAAAAAAGAAATAAAAAAGCTAGAAAACAGAAAATGTCGGGTTAATTTCATATGGGTGCCTTCTCATATCGGAATCAAGGGCAACGAGGCTGTAGACAAACTAGCATTGGCAAATTAACTAAGTAAATTAAGATCAACAGAACCTGTTGTTGCTGGTATGTTAAAATATATGTGATGATTAATACACCCATATCATTTTATATTTAATAATTAAATAGTATGTAAATTTCACGAGCAATGAACGTACGTGATTTCGAAAAACGTTGACCTCTCAGTTTTTTTACGTACGGGAATAAAAAGAAGTCATTCGGTGCCAAGTCAAGACTATACGGAGGATGACTCATCAAATCGATGTTTTGGGTGCTCAAAAATGCAGTTGTTTCAGCCGATGTGTGGGAGCTCGCATTGTCGTGGTGAAGAGTGATTTCTTGGAAGACAACTGGCAAACAAATGGTTGTGTACCACTCAGAATTGACTGTTCTTCTTTGTTCTAGTGGTACGGTTGCGACATGTCCAGTTTTTCCGAAAAAACAGGCGACTATTTGCTTGGAATTGATTCGTGCGCAAACAACTTTTGTTGGATTAGGCTCATGTTGAAATACCCATGCAGTCGACTGCTGTTTATTTTCGGGCTCATACGCGTAAATCCACGAAATCCATACCTGTTTATACTACCAACACTTGTATATTGTAATAATATATTGAAATGAATAATCATTATTATTATCTACACTTTTATCTTATGATAATTGTAAAATAATGTATATCAGCTGCAACAAATTATTATGATGTATATTAATCTAAATAGTAATTTAAGTTTGGTAAAATCCCTGCAACATTACTTTGGTTTTTTGTTCTAAAAAACATAAGGTGTAAGATTACATTTCCAGTAAAATTTTCATTCCTTTGAAAAACATTTTCAGCTAGACTACATTATGTTATGTGACGGATTTTCTGATTTCAGTCCAAAATTAATAACAAAAACTTTGTTGAAGAAAATGAATCAAACATAGTTTAGTACTTTTCGTGAATCGTGTGAATTGTCACATTTTCCCATGATAATTATGTCTACAAAATACACACGTCTAGCAAAATTGTCTTCTGACAACTCTTGAACCAAGTTACTTTGTATGGATTGAAATTATTTTCACGTAACGACAAAAACGAGGTTTTTACTAATTTACAGCTTATTATCTTTTATCCTGAGGTTGACTCCTTTTTGTACCTAATATATCTGGGTAAATCATTTTTGTCCCAGTTTTAATACTTTTTACATAACACTTTTTTGATTTTTTTAATTCACAGAAACTTCTTATAACACAGAAAACTAACGTTTTGTGATTAGATGATTTCGCAAGTCTATTGTTCGAATAGATTATTTTTTTGATACCTCAAAAACAGTTACTAACTTTTTACTGCCTTCTATGATATCTACTTATCTATCTTAACGTTTGGGCGTATTGTCTTCTGAATGGCGATAAAATCTCAGCCTCGTACAAGACTGCGAATATTTTACTTTTGGTAATAAATACGTCTCCTCCTTTTTGGATGTTCCTTAGTTAGTAAAACGTTGGAATATAAATTGCTCTTTCTATAAATTACCGAAAGAAAGATGCGGTTTATCTTAGACACGTGTTTCAGTGACTGCAACAATTGTTCTATTATATCTCCTAGATAATAGATGGAGCTTGAAACGCAATTAAACCGATATGTTGGCAGATTTTACTGGTACATCCACTTTGTCTAATAAACTCAGTACAGTAAAATATGTTAATAAAAAAACTGTTTCAGCATATTAAACAATCTCAACATAGTTTGGAACTTCATTAAAAGCACTCCTTTCTCATTATATTCCATTACATTTTAAATGTTTGCAGCTTCTTATTCGACCCCCAGGATTTCTATAATTTTTCTTCTGAAATTATTTGCAAAAAAGATCATTGCAAATTGAAGAGAACTATGAACATTAAAAATAACCAAAAAACCAGTTTTTATTCAAAAAATTGTTTTTTTAAATCAATGACACCTGTTTCGCAAAAAACTAGCTTCGTCACATTAGTTTTGTTAAAAAATTCTATATATAATGTTTTTAGTAAGATGGACTTTCACAAAGTAAAGGTTAATACAACAAATTCAATTGAAAGGAATGTGTTTGAGATGACCAAAGGGTTCCTCAAGGATCAATCCTGGTCCACCGCTATAGTATTTTCCTTACCGATAAGGTATTGATACTCCAGCTCCCCAAGAATTGTTATAATGTAACGTAACTGTGGCTTTAGAGGATATCCAGGACTGTATTGAAGCCAATGACCTTCAGTTGGTTCCACGTATCCATTGAAATATCCCTGGGATGTTTTGAATCGTTTGGTTAGACTCTCTAATTCGATTTTTTTTTAAATCACCTAAGTTGTCAATAGGCGTTTCGTAAGCTAGACTTGAGGTAACTTCAGTTACAAAAATCCATAAGATTTAAATCTGGAGAACGAGCAGGCCAAAATTGTGGTCCATCTCGACCTATCCAGTGGTCCTTATAAATATTATTCAAATACTGATGGACATCTCAACTAAAGTGAACAGGAACACCATCATGCATTAGCCACATTTGCTGTCTAGTGTGTAAGGAAACATCTTCAAGCAGAAAAGGTAGATCCTCTCCAAGAAAATTATTGTATGATTGAACAGCGAACAACTTTTGTTGGATTGGGTTCATCTTGAAACACCCATACAGTCGACTGCTGTTAATTTTCGAGCGTCGCCTGTCACGATGTCATAGACCCTCGTAAAGAAAATTGGTATTAATGATGGTATTCACTAATGGCATAAGGCTTTTCATCAGTCAATACATGTATGTTATGCAAATTTGTAATTTCTTCTGGGGAAAAGTTTGATTTATGAAGTTCACCAGCCATCTTACTGATACTTGTTTTCTGGATGTTCTTCAATTATATCAAAAACAGGTTCTTCTAACGTTTATCAAGAAAATACTTAATAATTGTTAACAAGAAATCACGTCCTTAAATTATTGGCAATTATTTTGACTCACACATTACCCGATCCATCCATACATAAGACATCTAATAGAGTAAATACTAATGATGAAAAAACCGACTATGAAAACCAACGTCATAAGAATACGCATAGCTACTGTACCGTTTTGGAATAGTTACCACGTCTTTTCTCCATCTTAGAGCGACTCACGTAATATGATGACATCTTTGATCACTTACAGAGCAGATGTTTGGTATAATGATCCAAGTTTCGCAATTAATCTGCTCTTTGAAGTTGAAAAAATTAAAAAGGGTTGTATATTCTGTATTCTAAGCATGGATACATCTATGTTTTTCAATTTTATATAAGAGAGCTAAACGTTTTTACACAAGTATTTGAAACCCTTAAATAATAATTTTATTTGCATTTAATTTTAATTTATATATATATAATGGCTATATACCCCTATGTGGGGCTAAGCAGCATAAGCTTTCTAGATCCTATTTCTTGGGTGGATCAGTCCCTTTTACTTATTTTATCTTCTTGACAATTTCTCTCCATTTTTTTCTATCTCTAGTTTTTCCCTGCCATTCTCTGACTCCGGCCCTGTGTAGATCTATTTCAACTTCTTGTAGCCACCTCGATCTTGGTCTTCCCCTTTTCTTTCTCCCGCCTGGATTCCATTGTACCATTGCATGCTTCATTTCCTGCTCTCCAAATATGACCTATCTGATTCTGTATTGCTTTATTTTACATCTTCTTTCAGTTCTTTCTTAATCTCGGCGTTTGGTCTTCCTCATCTTTTTTAACCATTGTCATTGTCTCAGCTGCATGCAAAAATATTAGCCTGATTATTGTTTTGTATATATTCATCTTTGTTTTCTTGGTTAGTATTTTGCTTTTAAGTAATCTTTTATTCGCGAAATAGGCTTTATTGACAGCTAGTATTTTTTCTTTTATTTCTGGCTTTCTTTCTGTGGTTTTGTTTATTGTCACTCCCAGGTATTTGAAATGTTCTACTTCTTTAAACTCTGTATTTCCCATGTTAATTTTATCTTTTATTGGTTTTTCCCCTAATCTTAAAATTTTTGTTTTTTCTTGATTTATTTTTAGCCCCATTGTCTCTCCTTTCTCTAATAATTCTTCTAGCATTTCCTTCATTAATTTTCTGTTCTTTGTGATTAAAACAATATTATCTGCATAGGCAATTATTTGTCCACCCTTTGTTCTCAAGTTTCCTTTGTTTACGTCTCTTAGAACATATTCTAAGGCTAGATTAAATAGCGTAGTTGATAAAGCATCTCCTTGTTTTACTCCTTTATTTATAATAAATTCTCCTGTCTCCCCTTTTTGCGTCTTTATGCTAATTTTGGTCTTACTCATTGTCATTTTTATTAATTTTCTCAGTTTTTGTGGGATTTTTAGTTTTGTCAATGCTACCATTAACTGTTTTCTTTTGATAAAGTCAAATGCCTGTTTGAAATCAATAAAAAGCATTTCCAATTCTAATTTATTCTCCTTTGCTTTTTCCATTACTTGCTTTATCGTGTGTATAGCGTCTATAGTAGATTTTTCTTCTGTGAATCCAAATTGGTATTGTCTTACTGCCTTCTTAGTGATCTTCGATAAGTGTAACAAAAAATAAGTGCAAAAGAACCTGGAAGGCAATTTAACAAGTCAACATCAAACAAAATAATACGAAATCACAAATTACAACAAAAATCACACAATTTAGAAAAAAAATTTACATTATCTAGTATTAAACAGGTATTAACTTGTTTTTTAAAACGGTTTAGTTTTAAGGTTTTAAACTCTGCGAGAAGGCCATTGTACAGCTGTAAACGTTATATGAAAAACTCCTTTTAAATTTTGAAGAGGAGTTCACTCATTTCCAGCCATTTGGCTTCTTTCAATTTATGAGACACCGGAGAAAACTTCTTAAAGCCATAAATAAGTCTAAGACATGATTTTTGCACCTCTTGGATTCTGCATTTGTCACTTTAATCTCGACAGGGTCCATATACCACATCACCAAAATTAAAATGACAACACTAAGGCATCAAAGAGATGAAGTTTTTGCTTAACTGTCAGTAAATAACAATGCGGATAAAGTAATTTTAGAGACATGTAATATTTTTTGAGATTATTATTTATATGATGCTTCAATTTAAGATCAGTATCCACAATAAGTCCCAAATTTCTGGCATTATCCGAAATATGATTATTATGTTTATGTGCAACAAATTTTTAAGAAGGCCAAAAAAATGTTTATCTTTTATTTAGCATTGCAACTTTCCTTTTATGCAAAGAACTATTGTAGTCTTTAAAACGAAGTGATTTTTTTTCTTATCTCAATAATCGGTATATAGTTGAAGCGTGCTTCGAATTTGATTTTGTTACAAAACGCTGTTCAATGTGCATATCTTTACATTGTATTCAATCCAATTTATTCTGGTTTCATAAGTTGGAAATGTTCGTTATTTCTGGAACACTGAATATGAACGTTACATTTGCCAAGTACCGCAAACTATATTAATAAATATGAAACTTGGAATATTATAAAGGATATTCCTGCTACGATTATCATATTCTTTCATGGTATTTCAATTTACAATAATGAAAAATATAATACTCTATGCATGCAAGGCGCCCATAGGATTTATTTTAGGATGGGGGCAAGTCCTCCCCCGAAATTTTTTTAAAAGTTCTCTGCTTTGGATGTATGGTATACCTTATTTATAAAAGTTAAAAAATTAATTACTGTATTCAACCATAAATAACCAGATTATGCTTAAAATATTGATTTAATTAGTCACACATCGTTATTTTAGAAAATCATATATCCATAATACTGTTGAGCTACATTCCTAAAATTATTTACAAGGATAATAACTTTTTTTGAGATGTGGCGAAAATGTTCGTAGACACCCGATAGCTAGTAGTGTTAAATTCCACAGCTAGTCTGTGGCATCTGCGTCTATTGTAGAAACCAGGTCCATTTGTGTTTGGCATTATCTTTGACACAGCAGCTGTTTTCCTGGTTGGATAGCTTTGATCATCCCTACATGTTTTATCAATTGCCGTATTTAAGGGCCAAATACTCCATCTTTCAACTTTTCCATACAAAGCTTCGGAAATTTTCTACAAATGTATTTAAAACAATCTCCTTCCTTGTCTAAAGCTTTTACAAATTGCTTTATTATTCCTAACTTAATATGTAATGGTGGAAGTTTGATTTTGTTTCTGCTCACTAACGGCTCCCTTATTACATTGGCTTTACCAACAGTTAAAGAATTTCTTGCTCCCAATTACATTACTTTGCTATACTGTCCCACATGCAAATGAATCAAGGGTATTTCGTATATCCACTTTGTTGACCAAGTAAAAAATTAACCATTTTTAAAACCACACAGATCGGTCATTGATGCTCCGAGTAATTAATTTTTTTTTAAACTAATTTTACATTTTCATAATATTCTTTGAGTTTTGTTAAATGGGCAATTGGAATTGAAGCAAATTTATTTCCATGGTGCAGTAAAACACATTTTAAACTTCTTTTACAGCTGTCAATAAAAAGACGCCACTCAGTACATTTGTATTCTGTCAAATCCATGTCTAAAAGCAGCTTTGCAATATCATTACAGAATACCATTCCTTCATTTTCATCAAAAAATTGTATGTTGTAATTATTACTGTGGGTGCCAATAAATTTTTATCTTTTAATCTTTAGGCTAACACTTCTGATCCACGTTTTGATAAATTTAGATTACGTATTAAATCACTGAGCTTATTTTAAGAAAATAACTTTGGTGTGGATGTTTCACCCTCCCATTCACTTCCACTGGTTGACTAACTGGATTTTTGTGAATTTGGCAACATCACTGTTTATGAGGGCATGCGAATCACTTTTGAAAGGTAAAAGGCCGAGGGAAATTTTCACTGTGTAAAACAGGACATTTTTTAGACTGTAAGTCTGGATATCTCCACGTTTGAATGCGATTAAAACCTTTGGCATCTACTACGCAAAAATAACAATCATCGAAATGATTCTTAGGCTCCTTCCAGATCATAGGAAAACCAAAATCTAATCCAAAACGTTCTCGTTTTTCCACAACCGCAAAGACTCAACACAGGACCTACAAACTTTATGAGGAACCCATGATTTATTTAGTTTGTCCATTTTAAAACTGAAATATTCAGCATAAGTCTCCTTAACAAAAAAATTTATGGTACTAACCCTTACTGTGTGAAAATTCATCTTATTCAGAACAATAAACAACTAAAAGGTTATATTAGCTTTCACTATTTTATTCTATAAATACTTTAATTGCAATGACAGCCGTTTCGCTATCGAAGTAGCATCCTAATCATGACCGAGAAAATAAATTTTATTATTGGACGCCAATACGCAATACCATGTTAACCCACAAAAAATCGAAACACATCAACTGGAATCTTCTCTTGATAAGGAACGTTTTTCAAAAGAGTGTTATGTGCCATACAATATTTATTTTAACAAAATATCAATTTAGTGTCATTCCGGATTTTGCAATAACAAAACAGTCAAATAATTGCAGTATTATTTTATTATTGCGTAATTTAATTATTTCAAATGAGAGCAATCAATATTAAAAAGCAGAGGGTAAACTATTATGACCTTATCACTAACCGTTTAAATTTTGGGGCAAATATGTTATCTGACACTTTAACATCGTTTTTCTCAAAATGGCTGACATGTTGGTTAACATGGTATTGCTTATTGGCGTCCTATTTACAGACCGAAAATGGTTCAAAATAGAAGATACGTAAAAATCATAACAAAAGAGCACATTCACTACTTTCATGAATATATTCGTGATTTAGGTACTCGAAAATATAAAAATTTGCAAAGATATCCAGGGCAACACAAAAAAAATTTTTTGTAGAGCTATGTTATCTATAATGTTTTGAAAGCAAAAGTAATAAAAGTATAGATTTAACAATCCATTTTCAAATACATTATTCTTAATCACTTATTATCATTTAATAATTGACAAATTTCCACAACACTTACAACAGCACAAACATAAAGGCCTACAATTTGAATGAACTGAATGCTTTCAAGTAGCTCTGTTTCTACCAAATTACCAGAGAAAATAAAAGAAAATGACTTGCATCCAGTTAACAAACTTCTTATCATCATGACCTATACATATATGATTTTAACTTTGTCATAATAAATAAATCTTGTCATAACAATAGTAATAGCAATATTGCCGAATTGGATAACTTGTTTTTAAATGCTAGGAACAGTTTTAATGTGTTTAATCCATGTTCTTAGGGTAGAAACAGCTAAAAAAGGATATCCTCCTCTTAGCTTTTGGATTTGCAGAATAAAGTGATATTGCTTGTGATATTTCTGATTTTGGGATGTTCAAGCTTCAAAATTTGTCTCTCTATCAATAAAGCTTAGCTGTGGCTTTTCAAGTTTTGTATTTCCATGTCTATGTTTACACTAAAATAATAAATATTTTGTTAGAATTTAGTTTTTAAAATAAAAAATAAAAATAAAAATATTCTTTAAAACAAGTTTTGTTTGAGCTAACAAATGTACACCCAATCTTCCCTTACTACAACTAAAACTTTTTTTTGTTGAAGTAGAAGGATTTAAAATTTCCATTATATTATTTTTGAAAGAAGAAACTTATTTAGAAAATAAAACTGCTAATATTATAAAATACCAATTATCCAAGATTATAATAAAGATCAATAAAAACTATACAATAAGTTTAAAAGATTTTCGCCAAGTTTCATGATCATAACACTCACCTTATTTCGATGATTTGTTGCACAAACTTTTTGTTTTCTGCTTTTTCACTTCTTGTGCCTTTTTGTTGTTAGGTCTCATTATTTGGCAATACTCTTTTTGGTAGGTATAATGTTGGAATACCATCGGGTAATTTACTAATTTATGTTGAAGATTCTTTTTAAAAGAATCTTCTGAAAAGTACCTTCAACAACTTCTTGTCGAATTTAAATTAAAATTGTATGTTTGGTAGTAGTTATTTGGGCACAATTTCTTAAAACCATCATCGTTAGGAAACGTGTGAAAGTATACATTTATTGTTGAAATCATTTGCTTGATGTTCACGATTACAGCCAACTATCGAAATTGAAAAAATACATATACCTACAACCTATTTTTATTTACCAATCACAGTTATTTTGACATATGAGCAAGATCATACCTTGTAAATTTGTTGCACCATGTTTTTTACTACATTTTTTACTACATTTGATTGTACTATAAATAGAAATATGTCAATTTTTATTTACTATAATATCTAATCATAATTCCTAACCTACAAAAACTCCTAAAATATCAATCAAAATGATGAGTCTATCTATACGATTGTCCCTTGATATTGATTATTGTACGAAAATTTACAATTTAGATACTTTTTAGGCATTAAAGATATATGTTTTTTATGTTTACATTAATTTCCATAAACCTCTAATAAATTCTGTTAATCCTACTTGCTGAAATCGGCGAGCAAACCGGCCGTGATATGGTTCCGCAAAATATTTTATGTGTACATTTTTCATGTTTGTTTCGGGATAAACTAATAATTTACATGTTTTTGTTTAATCGTTAATTGCAATTTAATAAATAGCACATCTCTCACAATATAACTGGGTCATCAAACACGTATATATAAATTAAAGTAAATAATTCACAGTTTTTGTATTTTCACGAAAATGTTTGTATAATTTTACCAATATTATTTATTTTGTATTTAAACAATATATAAACTTCCTAGAAAGTTCTGGAGATTAATGATATAATGTGATAAAAGAAGGCAGACATATTTGTATTGAAGTTGTTCTAGAAAGTTCCACAATGGACAGTGTAAGTATGTCTAGTTGTATGTAGTGAAGACAGAGATGCAAATAGTGTTCTAGCACATTATTAGCTGCATAGAACGTCCAGAAAGGTTCTGGAAGTTTTCAAAAGTATAAAAAGACTAGAGACGAGGTCATTGGGAATTAGTCAATCATCGGTATAACATAGGAGATCAGTCATTCATAGTCAATCAATCAGTTAAAATCAAGGACAAAGTAAATATGTTCAAAGCTACCATTAGTGATAAAAACAGCCTTCAAAAATAATTATTATTATTATTTATTATTAACATTCAATAAGAGTAGAGGATTAAATCCTATTATACTCTAAAAGCTAAACAAATTTTGGTACTTAGCTGTTTTACACTTAGCTGAATTACATATAATTAAATTAAACAAAAAAAAATACAATTAATTAATTATTATCGAGTCTATTCTTAAAACTATTTGTACTCGGAGCCATAGCGACATAATTCGGTAATGAATTCCAAGCATGAAAAACCCTATTTGTTAAAAAGTTTAACCTGATGTTGGTTCTGCAGAGTTCTCTTCTTAGCTTTCTGGAATGGCCTCTTAACCGCTCATCTGTATTTATTATAAAGAAATTTTTGAGTGGAGAAGTTTCGTAATGAAATGCATTAAAAGTTGTGATTAAGTCACCTCTAAGTCTACGTGCGGATAACGGAACTAAATTCATGATCCTTAAACGATCTTCATATGAGGGACGCACTAATGAATACGGGATCCGTGTTACTCTTCGCTGTACATTTTCCAGCATATTTACGTCACGCTGAAGAACCGGGCACCACACTGAATTAGCAAATTCTAATATTGGTCTCACATAAGTTTTATATAACTTTGCTAAGGTTCGACTGTCACAGGACGAAAAACTTTACTAATAAGGTAAACCATGCGATTGGCCTTATTACACTGTTGCAATGCTTGAGGAGTCCAGGACAATTGTGAGTCTACTAACACGCCGAGATCAGAGTGACAATCGGTCTTTTTTAAAACGGTGCCGTTGATAAAATAATTTAACCGAGGATTATTTTTGCCGACATGAAGAACGACACATTTTTCTATATTAAGCGGTAGCAACCAATCAGTACACCATCGAGAAATGCTGTCCAAGTCTTTTTGCAAACACTGAGAGTTTGTTTTAGGATTGTTGTACAGCTTTGTGTCATCCGCATAAACCGAAAACTTTGATGAAATGATGTATTTCAGCTCCGATGTAAATATATTAAACAGTAGTGGCCCTAAAACCGATCCTTGGGGGACTCCACTTATTACGTCATGTAGGGGGCTACTTGAAGACTGTATTCTTACTGAAAATTTTCTTTCACTTAAGAAGGCTGAAATCCAGTTTAACAGTTGCCCGCGAATTCCAATCCTGTTTAATTTTTTCAAAAGCCTTTCTCTTGGAACTTTATCGAAAGCCTTGCTAAAATCTAAGTAGATAATATCGATATCCTGTCCCATATCTACTTCGGTAGTCCAGTCATTTAGGCAACACAACAAGTTGGTAACAACCTAGTGAATTAAAGGAAAAAGAAACGGACATTATCAGACTATAAGTGATCTAAGTGCATTTAATGACATTTTCGGATTGTATATAAAATATTAAGTGCTATAATTCACCAGTAGTAATTAAATTTGAACAATAATAACCACCAAACACTGAACAGTATCCTTAATTGGTTGAAAACAACAGTTGTATCACCTTGTAGGGAAATTACAGCCAATGTATCCAAAGAACCGATTTTTAATCATTTGTTTTTAAAATTTACTTTTAAAAAATTGTTATTTATTAAAAAAATAGTATGACTGCTAATTTCTGCATTATAATAAATTATATTGTTTACAGATTTTATAAATAATTTGAATAATACTTTTTATAAACAATATAACCACACTTATTAAATAACATCAAAATTTTATTGAAAATCGTAGATTAATAACATGAAATTCCTTAATTTTTCATTAAATATCATAAAATGCAAAAAGAAATGTATTGGCACAGACATTTCTATGTAAAAATTAAATTAAAAAAAATGTATTACGAATTTGGTTTGGTGTACTATTAAAACAAAATATTTAAATATGCAAATTAAACAGCTAAGTTATGATTCCAAAACTTATAATTCCTAAATAAAATAACTAGAGGAACTTACAATCGTAATTTACTGAATTCCATCTATTCAATTATTTTAATTATTCGGGTTCGAATAGATAATTTCCAATCATTAAAAACAGATTTTTCTTCTATCGAACCGTAAGATTGTTTAAATGTAATTCTCCAGATAAATACCTTCTATTTAAAACAGAATAAATAAAGTTCCCGATTCGAATCGAAATTGATTTTCGAGAAAGAGAAATAAAGGAAAATACACACAACACCACACCCAACCCCGATTACGTAGAGAGTTATTTGAATAGTTTTATCTTCATTAAAAATTCCTTGTAATTTGAAATCGCATTCGAGAACAACATTAAACTCAACAGAACACGTTCGCCAAAGGGAAATAATTAACTTCTTATTTATTATAGACGCTGAACTGAAAATGGAAAGTAAAGACTTTACCAATCCATTTAAACGACAAATCTTCATCCTTGTTGTAATCCAGGAAGAAAGAAACAAGTAGAGGAATATCATCCTTAATTAAAGGTTTGATTTATTACCAGTCATTGGGATAACCTAAGACGTGATGAACTACTTCTTGATCCAGGTATTCACTGGACATGGGTCAAGGGTGGAATATCTACACAAGATTGGGAAGAGGAAGACTGATATGTGTGAGAGGTGTGATGTGAAGGATGATGTGGGACACGTGTTTAAATGTAGGAAGAAGAAGTTGGAGAGGAAACTCGGTGAAGCGGTGTATTGGGGGAACATAGTGAAGATAAAAGGGAAGTAATAATGGCTGGAGGCAAGCGGAGCAATAGAAAGCATAAATATCCAGAACCCAACAGTGTTGGACTCACCCTCGAGAGGATGCCTACCAACCAAACCCTAGCATACTTCAAGACGGGCGGCGGTCCCTTTCCTCCCTACCATCCCTCTCCATTCGACAGATTTGCTCTTCCTCATTCGTATTTACCCCTTTTCTCTATGAGTTCTTTACTTCCTTGATCCACTTCATTTCCTCCCTTTTTTCTACCAGGATAGGGAACCTTTCTCGATACAATCTCTGGACCCCTATCTCCATTCCACCATCCTTCTTGTTTACCCACACTACCTTAACTCTGTCATCTCCGACCACTGGATTTCCCACCTTCACCTTTCTCCCCATTTTTAACATCCCAAACCCTATCTCTTACCTCCTTCCAACCCTCCCAGTCTCTTTGCCCTATCTCCCATCTTGATTGCATCCTTTCCTTCAAATCCTCCTTTCTTCTCAACCGCTCGAATTCCCTGACCATCCTTTCTCCCGTTAAAACCAAGACGAATAATAGACAAACGCCTTGGTGGAACAGAAAACTAGACAAATTAAGAAAATATGTAAGGATGCTGTGCAATAAAGCAAAAGAATTGAGGAACTGGGAAAAATATAGAAGCGCTCTTACAGAATATAACAAAGAGATAAGAAGAGAAAGTTCTGCCAGAGTATATCTAACATGCCTGCCAGTGCAAGAATTCACAATATTCTCTCCAAGGATCCGAACCAGGGGCCGTGTCTTCTCGAAAGACAAGATGGAACCTATACCGAATGCAAGAGGGAAACATTAGAGCTCTTGTTACAAAACCATTTCCCAGGTTCAACAATTATTGAGACGCAGAGGCGAACTTTAGACCTAGGACGGTTGCCTCGACCTAGGAAGGAAAGTTGGAAAATATCTGCGAAAACTATCAAACCGGAGAATGCGGCTGTAAACCACTTCGATCCATACAAATCTCGAGGGGAGGATGGACCTTTTCCTCTCAGGGCCCACCTGCATGCATATCAGGAAGGAAAATCAACAGAAACGGCGCTGCTTTACCTAATTCTCTCAGGTATTCCGGAGGCACAGTTTATGACTGACTTACGCGCAGCCATTCATCCATTGCCGCGGTAGCTGACAGCGTGGATTACGGATGGGAAGACTGTGTGACGCACCGGCGCTCATCTTGAATTATACTAGGCTAGTGATTCTGAAGAGGAGATAACGGCAAATTTTGAGCTGACTTTGGTTGGTAGGCATCCTTTAGGGTGTAAGTCCAACACTGTGTGGTTTCAGGATAAGGATAACATGACGTGTAAATTAAGACTAGCAGTGAAGCTAAGATTGAGCCACTTTTGTTATAACTCTGCTGTGAATGACCTTTTGATGTTGCGGATATGTGGATAGAATGAAAAAATAAAAATCGGAATGGAATAATAGAGGTTGTATGGGAGTAATATGAAATTTTTTATTCCACCAAATAAAGAAAAATATTGCAATAGTATATTGTGTACTAGGAGTAAAAGCGATACATTCCCGGACCACAATGTAAATTGTTGGCTTCGGCTTCTGGAAATGTGCTTTTACTCCGAGGTGCACATACTATTTTTTTTTAAATCGCATCAATACAAAAATTAAGAAATTTTTATAAATGCATAACAATTTTTGATAACCATATTATTGCCTATAAAATCGTTTCCTTGACAAACACTGGTTGTTTATTATTGTGACAAAAGTCAGTTAGTGTTTGGTGTTAGTTATAATAGACAGCGATGATGATGTTCAGAGGTGCAGGACACCACCACAATTACAAAATACTGCTACAAATGCCATTTTAAATTTATTGCCAAATAAATCCAAAGCAAAATATGAATTCGCTTATAAACGTTTTATGGATTATTACCAAGAACAAAATACAACCTCGCGATCTGAAAATGTAATGATTGCATACTTTTCAGATTTATCGAAGAAGTTTAAAGCTTCTACATTGTGGTCAAATTACTCAATTCTGAAAAGCGTACTTAGTGCCAGAGAAGATATTGACATAACAAAATATTTTAAACTACGTGCCTTTCTTAAAATTCAAAGTGACCATTACAAACCAAAGAAATCAAAAGTGTTGTCACTTGAACAAATTGAAATTTTTATAACTCAAGCACCAGACAATATATATTTAATGAATAAGGTACGTACAGAATGTAAATATTTTAAAATTAATATGTTATTTATGAAGAGTTTACTTTTTAGGTTACCGGTGCATGTCGCCGTGATGAACTATATCAAATGAATTTGAATGACAGAAGATTTTGGATCTAAGCTTTTGATTAAAATACCCGATAATAAAACGAATAAACCAAGATCTTTTATAATAAACGAAACTTACATGCCACTATTTAGAAAATATGTCGTATGTCGTCCACAAAATTTTGAAAGTTGTCGCTTTTTCTTTAAATTTTAAATGGGAAAGGTTGCAGGCAAGTAGTGGGAGTACATCAGTTTGGCAAAATGCCTCAAATTGTTGCAAAGTTTTTAAATTTGCCAAATTCAGATGAATACACAGGACATTGTTTCCGTCGATCCTCTGCAACAATTTTGGTAAATGCTGAAGCAGATTTAGTTGCTTTAAAAAGACATGGGGGATGGAAATCCTCAAGTGTTGCCGAATGATATATAGAAGAATCTTTCACAAATAAAGTAGACATAGCAAATAGAAGGGAAAAAGACATAGAGTATTCTGTTAATACTATTAGTTTTATTACCGAAGAAGAAAATAGTAATAACCTTGCTAACTATTCAGAAATAACAAATAAAGAGGAAAGTAACAAAGAAAACTTTTCGACTGGATTACACCCTATTTTTAATAATTTGCTCAACTGCAATATAACTGTAAATATTTAAAAATAATTAAATAAATACAAGTTGGTTGTTTATTAGAATAGCGTAATTTGGGGTCCGAAATTAGTCTGAAAAAATAAGTATTCCGAAACGATTTCATAAAAAAATTTAAATTAACAAATGAAAAAAATTGAGCGTAGAGGGATGAAAATTTAAGGTTGTATGTATTTTTGCATGATGTATCATAAAAAAATTAAAAAATTTGTCCAAAAATGCCAAAATTAGGGGGATGCAAAGTAGACATCCGATTCTCCACCCTATGAAAATGAAAATCGGTTTATATATTAGATTTTCCTTTCTTTTATAATTTTATTAAATGTGTACAAACTCTACAGTCTTCGGATTTATACACAAAAATTATTAACGACCAGTGTTTTTTTGCAACAATTCACTCGTTTAACTAAATAGCAAACTATAAATCATTTTTAAATTTTCTTTCATTGGCATACCCTTCAAAGACAGTTCGGAGTATATTTCAACGGAACGAACATATCTCGATGCAGAATCACAAAGAAGATAAGAAAAAGTGTTCGTCAGTAAAAAAATTGTTTCTTTGTTATTATTCTCGAAAGGTGAGTAACGAGTGAGTAAACCCCGCATAAAATCATTTAAAAAGTTACTCATATATATCTGTGAGATATATATATGTATATATATAGTTCGAGAGTGTTTTACTTTACATTCATAAGTGAGGGCGCGAAAAGGCACTATTTCATATCTGCTACGTACATCTGACGTTGGCGCAGCGTGTTACATTTCAAAATACCATCTTTCATTCTATTCTTTCGGCATTTACATTTTTCGGCACGGCTTTCATATTTTTTACAGCCGGCTGTGTATCATAATGCCCTAAAGCTGGAAAAGATTCTCAGAAATTTGAAAGTTAACTTTTGCTCAAGTGAACTTTTATAGTGGCTTCGAATACGTATAACCTACCTACCTAGAACGTACTTGATAATATTCCGTCGTTGTTTTTGTATCTTTTCTTTGTTTTTTGTTTGGAACATGGCGATGTTTGTGTATAAAATGTCTTGAATTGTCCAGAGCGTCGTCTTTGCACAGTCGAAATGGTTTTTGTTTTAGATTTATGCTCGATGGAATAAGACGTATTTATACAAAGTATAAAATACATTTAAGGTTACAATAAAATTAATAAAAAATTACTATAAATAACAATAAACCAACAATTATACAGGGTTGGGATAAAACAAATATCTTTGAAACGAAAAGAACAATGGTTACGATTCTTTAAATGCAAGTACAGTGACGCAAAATATTTTCTGTTACTACTCCACTTCCTGTTTCACAAGAAATACCCATATTTACTGGTATGCTTTTGCCACAAACAATTTAGGTAGGTATCTATGAAAAATAATTTATTTCTTGAGATAAAAAAAGTTGTGACGATAATGGTTGCTGTACTTTTCCATATCAATGCTTGACATTTTAGTTCCAAAATCTTATTTGCTAGTTCATCTGAGCCAATAACATGTCAATAAATTCCCGGTTAGATTTAAACGGTTCAATTACTGTTAGGAAATTGTCAAAGAAGTAAACACAAGCGAGCATGATGTGAGTTAGAAACAATAAGCCGACGTTCCGCATCTGTTTTAGTTTTTCATCCTTAGGGTTTATGAATAACAAAATTACAATTTAGGGATCGGAAAAGTCAGAAGTTGGACTAAAAAACCTCTGGAAACGAGTAAACAACAGAAATAAACAACCAGCACTTCTTATCATCACTCAAAACCGGGAAACAGGCTGGCAAATTCACTATTTGTAAATAGAAAAAAAATAAGGAAAAATCTATAGATTTCCAATTTTTTAATTGTTAAAAATGGATCAAATTAAATAATAGTTTTTAATTAAAAGAAAAGAAAGTTAATATCAAAAATACCTACCGAAACGCTTAAAGTGCACCGATAAAACAGCCTTAAACAAAATAATGCAATTGATTTAGCGGAATCAACACAATCTTCCATAAGAAATTTGGCACTAAACCATGGAATAAGTCAACGTTCTATAAGGAAAACATTGAAAATGGAAAAATATCATCCGTATAAGATACGACTGGAGTTTTGCGAACGAGTAATGTAAAGATGACGAACATTTTGCAAGTAATGTAGTATTTTCCGAGGCAACTTTTTGCTTAAATGGAAAATGATCCACAAAAGTTTAATGTTTAATGGAAATTGTTCAAAATAAAATAATAGACAGAAATTTTAATGGTGACAAGTATTAAAATATATTAAATATTCAAACGAAGTAAATCATCCATCTCTCAAAAGTGACTTGGTAGTTGAAGAAAGGAAAAAACCAATGTCAATGTCACCAATCAATTTATTCATAAAAATAGTACTGTTGTTACAAAGCTACTAGTTTCGGTCTGAATTTTCATTAAATACTCAAATAATTATTCCTGCACTTCAACAGAATGGCCAGTTACCGCAAAATTTTTGGTTTCAACAAGATGTTTTAGATGTCACATATAGTTATTTAATAAACACCATTTTTACAATTTAAGTATTTGTTGTATTGCAAATTCATAACAATTTGGCGCAGTCAGTAGAGTTAATTTGTTATTGTTTTCCATCATGTTTGTATCCTGTTTTAAATTTAAAAATCTGTTACATTCTGTTATAAGAGTTTCTAAATTGTGTGTCTCTGAAATATTAGTAGAGTCTAATTTTGTTAAAATTTTGATAGGTATATCTGAGTCATTACTAGATTCTCAACCGCACGTAAATATCAGACTATTAAGTCATCTGCAGATATTTAATTTACTCTAAATTCTTCACACATTTTGTTTACTCGTGTAGCAAAAGTAACAAAATCCTCCGAATCATTTTTAGTTATTTGCATACATTGATATCTTAAATGAAATACTGAATGTTTCTTACCAAACATGTTCGAAAGTTTTAATTTCGTTTGATAAAAATTAAAATCTCTATTGTTTTTGGGTAAAATAAAATTGCTATACTTTTCATGGCATTTTCTGAGCAGGAGTCTTACTTTTGCAGAGTCTGATATGTTTTTAGCATCTTCATTAAAAATTTACTATTGCGTAAAATATCCATGCGAAATCTTCATTGTTTTGATTTGAAGTTGTGTTTTGAGCTCCAAAACATTTTGCAACTTGCGTAAACATCTCTTGTTGAGATTTGTGTATTTCTTGTTGTGTCTTCAGAAAATTATTTAATATTTCGGCCATTTCTTCATGCATGACTGACTGCGCTAAATTGTTATGGATTTGCAATACAACAAATATTTAAATTGTAAAAATGGTTTTTATTAAATAACTATATGTGACAACATTACATAAAAATTGACAACTTAAACTTGACATCTAAAACATCTGCCAAAATCCCAATTAAAAGATTGAACAACATGATGTATAACAGGTTTTCCAGGTTTTAGGATCCTTAGGTTAAGTTAGATTAGGTTTATGGTGAGTGGGTCTTTAAAGGCCCTACACTGCGACTTCGCAAGGTTCTATTGTGGCTCATACCTATTCAGATTTCACCAAATAGATTCAGTTTCTTAGCCAAGTTGATGAGTTTGTTTGGAGAATGATATTTCAGGTCCGAAGGCGAGAGAGAAACCCTGCCAAACATCACATACTTGATTCGAGCAGCCGCGGAACAGGCACATATTATATGCTCTGCTGTTTCATCATCTTTGCAACACTATTACTCCTCAAAAGAGATCCCGGCTAAGAGACACTCTCCAGGGGGTGGTTCGACTCCAAGTTAATGCTCACTATAGGAAGGATTGTGATGTATAAGTAAAAAGGGCGCCACTATCTTTTGAACGCTAACGAGTAAGTAAACAAATTACACAAAAACTAAGGTGAAAAAGATAAAAACACCTTGTAATTACTTTAATTAAACAAATAAAGAAGCTACTTGAAATAAATTACCGACCACGCTACACCCTTAAGACTTATAGTCTAAGGTATACAAATGAAACTGTTTGTTAAAACTATTGTTTATTTATTGAAAATATAAGTGCTTGCTGATAATGAACTGTGAACTGGAGTTGTAAAAAGAGGACTTAACTTTGAGTTTCTGTGCTGTCTAGCAGGGCGGCTTCAGCTTCTTTGTGGAGAGATGAAAGTTTCTGTAGTGGTTCTGGCTGCTCAGGATATAAAATTATTCTTAGCTCAGAAGTGGTTTGAAGGACTGTCTACACATAAGCGGTAACGGGGCTCTAAATTTAGGTATCTTGACTGTAACTGTAGCTTGGTTCCAACTTGGAGGTATTTTCACTCCAACTTAGAGATGTCAGGCTCCCACTTAGGGGGTTGCATCTTTCTTGGACGATTATTGAAGCCACGTGTTCGAAAGCACGCTTCGACAACCAATTTCACAAGATGATTGCTTGAGTGTTCGTTCAAACTCTTCAGACGAGAGTTTCAGTTGGAAAGGGGATAAAATTGCTTGTGATTCATTAAATAGGCTAGCTCAAGACGGAATTTGTGTATGTCATTTGTCAGAAGGAATGCGTTCTTTATTTGGCCTCGTTCAAACAGATAAATAGTTAGCGTCTACAAGGGGTGTCTTGTTTACAGTAGCATTTACAGTGAATAGGGTCGGTTTTAATGGTAATAACAGCGGTATCGTTTACGGTCGATAATAGTGCACGGTGACATGACGATAGACATGTTACATCTTCCAGAAAAAAAAAGACAGCAGATCGGATCCACCGACAGTCCAAGTTTGTGCATATGATGATTCAAATGACAGTGGACTGTTAATTGAATGAACCAATCCTAGTAAATTATGCCAGAAGTCTAATGCTCTTCTTGCTGTACAGGTATTTAGTGTTTGTTTGACAAAGCTTATCGCGATACCAATTGTAGGTTCTGGTCAAATAGAAGTACGTGCAAGAGAGTCTGGCTTCTCATTTCACTCCCAGCCAGAATGGCCAGGAATCCAGACCAGCAATATTTTATTGCGTTCTCCTATTGAGCAGAGTCACTTTTTTAAATAAGTGGTAGAATGTGGTATGGCAGATTTTTTAATGGTCTTAGTGAGAGAGAATCGAGACCTGTAACCGCGGGATATAGTGAAAGGGAAAGGTTGATATTAATTTATATCATTTTTTAGGGTAATTTTAATTCTGTTGTAATTAAACCATTCTTTTTACCCAATGAAACAAAAAACTTCACCGTATTTTCTTATTAATCTATTAACACATACACTCTCTATCTTATATTTTTCTTAGTAGCCCTATTCTTTTGTGCCTGTTAAATCTGTACGCACATTGTCGATGTAAATATATGCGCGAAAGACAATGTTATCTTTTCGGGAGTGTTTGAATTTTAGATGAGTTCGTTGTTTTTAAAACTCCACATGTCGCGGGAAACTTACATTAAACTTAACGCGCTTGTTACGGCAAGAGATTTTCTTTGTTAAGTCTCCGAAGATGAAATAAAAATTTAAAGCTTTTTGATTTGGCAGATGATAAACAAGACTTGGGGGTTAATTATTATTTAAATTGACACATCGCTCAAAAGGTCGTTGGGCTAAAAACGTGTTGTACATTAAGTGTTCGAGACATTTATCTTTCGATTTTGAATAAAATTCATATTTCGAACGCCGTCTACTTTTTTATGTTAGGGAAACGTTTTCTTAATCGGTTATTTTCGTGTATGTTTATGATTAAGTTCAAAAGCACGTAAGTAAAATAAGAAAGATTAAAGATTAAAATCTTTACTTGAAAAAAAACTACCAAATGAAATCGATAACGATAACGAACATTACTTACACTCCCTTGTAAAACTTTTGGAGTGTAAATGTAAATATAACGAACCTTTAATGGTAATTCCATACACATATGCCTCTTTTAATAAGAGTAGTTTAATTTTAATTTGTTTATATATTATTTACTTATGAAAGTGTGCCTAAATATTTATCTAAAAATATAGCGTAGAGGAGAAGGTGGGAATATGGAATCCTAGTTTGTTTATTTTATTTTTTTTTATTTTATTTACGGATCCTCCATTTACATAAAAAAATACAATAGTAAATAAGTAACAATTGCTATTAATAATGAATAATAAGACATGTAACAATAACAGACATAACATACTCTAAAATTAACATTTAAGATATAAAAAAAATAAAAAAATATGTGTAAGAACTTCAAGAAAAAAGAGTGGCTGTGGGGACTGATTCATGTAACATCAACGATACTGTTGGTTATTTGTTGTTTAAAAGCATATTGTAAAAAGATCAATTCTAGGGCTGGTATTGTTTAAGAGACGTAGCGTTCTCGGGATAGGACTGTAATTAACATAATTGGTATTATGAAATGTCACATTAAAAATCTCTCTATTTCTAGTATTATATACATTAATGTTAAAATATATCAATGCAAGCAACTCCGGACAGTCAATGACATTATGTAATATTTTATAGATAACTGTACAATCAGTTACTTGGCGCCGAACAATTAATTTTTGCATCCTCAAAATAGACAATGTATTTACGTAGTTGAAATTCCTGTATGTGCCCATTTTAAATGCAATATATCGAGCAAATTTGACCTGAACACTTTCGATCTCAGAGATGTCAGAGTTATAAAATGGCGACCACACTACAGAGGCATAGTCCAACTTATATAGCACCAAAGAGCAGTACAATATTTTCACTGTTTGGTGTGAAAATTCCCTGCTATTCCTCATAATGAGACCAAGTGTACTATTAGCAGAAGCACGCGTTTCCCGTATATGGCTTTTGAATGTAAGCTGTTGGTCGAATACTACACCTAAGTCCTTTATTTCACTTACCCTCTTCAGCAATGTATCATTAATGCTGTATGTGTACTCCATCACCACCCTACCTCTAGAAAAAGATATAGCATAACATTTATCAGTATTCAATTTCAATTCCTAGTTTGTTTTTTGCTTACAAAATGTATTTTTCTTTTTTATAAATACGAAGTATTCTGTGCCATAACCTCTAAATATAATCTATGTTTAGGTAAGGAAACAAATTTACAATAATATTCACAGTTTTCGTATTACAGGTCAATTTTTCAAAAAAGTCAAAATCCTACATCTGAGAAATTGAGCGGGTAATTTGGACCCCCAAAAAATATTCGCCTATTCAAAAGATACTTTTTATTCATAAAAACAAAATACATTTTATGGTTGTGTTTTCGAAATCAATGACAAAAATTGCATATCGTCGGTCACATGCCAAAACCATGAATGTGCAAAATTGGCAGTTTTGACCTAAGTGCACCATATGTCTTAAAACGATCCATATTAGCCATGTCAAACTCGAATGTGTTTACGCGCCAATTCTTCACAAGTCCAAAGTCGATTATTCACGAAAAATCAGTTCTCCGCCGGATTTCACCACGGACTCCCCACGAATGTGACAGTTTCGCGTTTTTGGCATTCGGAACAATGATTCAAAATATCTGAATGTGCCACTTTCGTGTATTTGGCGTTGTCAAGTATTATATTTAATTTATCTGAATGTAGTATGTAGAAATTATCTATTTTGATGAGCTTGAATATTTATAACATTTTAGTGCTTTTGGAATTACAAAATTCCATGGGGCAAAGTTTGCTGGCTTCGCTATATCAAGGATGAGCCAACAAAAATTTTCTTTAAAACCAATTACACAGATGAAGATTTTAAGGAAGTAAGTTTTTCCAATATAGGACGTTCAAGAAAAGTTACATTAAACAAGTCCTACAATGATCAGTTGCCTATTTCCAATGCAAAGTTTAAAGACTTGCAAAAAATGTGTAATGATCTTACAGTACCTAAGATTTACCATAACTACTACAGATCTTTGAAATGTAGTGAGAAAATCCGGGACTGTTTACCAGAGCCGAATGCGTCGGAAAATGACTCCGAAGAAAGTGATTAGTTCTTGTGTTCACCAGTTAAAAATTATTTTTTTCTACATTACCTGAGTATAAGAGTTAATCTCCTTGTTTTATTTTCATTAAATGAGTTTCCGAAAACTTACCGAGTTTAACTTTTGTGTTCAGCGAAACTACATATGTTTAAAATCTTTCAACGCAAAAACACGAATTTGCTTTTTTTCACAAAAAGAATAAAAGATTTTGTTAAACAACTTAAATTGTTTGTTACGAATTATACTTATGGCAGAAAATATTTAAAATTGCATAAAAACCTTATTATTCCCTGTCATTACAAACTTTAAAAGCAATTATCTCGAAACTTTAGTTTTGCACATTCATGGTTTTGGCATGGGACCGACGATATTATATACGCATCTTTTTGACATCCCCCACATTCATTCTGGGCCCACAGCAAACACATTATACACTGAACCCAAATTTTACCCTTGTGGTCTTCTGAAAACTTTATACCTCAAAACATGCATTCAGCGTCGTCTTCATTATTTGGACGTCTTGCAGTTGGAATGTCAAGATCATCCGAAGAACCTGAAGAACGCTGAAGTCAACATTGCCCTTAGACGAATCAGAAGACTCAGCAGCTTTTGTTTTCAACTTCTTCCCTTTATGTGTATATTCTGCACTCCTTCCCGGTCTCTTTGGATTTTGGACCTTATTACGTCGCGTTTCATCACATTCTTTAGAAATAGCATCTTTATCTCCATAAATAGCATCTGAGAACCTTTTTCCTTTCAGTAGATTTGGACAAGGATTCTTCCAAATCCGCTTTATAGGGAGAACTGGTAATCACTGCAGCTGAAGAAGCTTTCCGTCCTCTGTTGGGCGTTTTTCTTTTTGGCGTTGGAACCCGGGAAATATCCACGGGCAATACAAAGCTACTTTGTTTTGTTCCTACGTCTGGGACAGAGCTACTGATTCTGCAAGATCAGTTTCGTTAATTTGGAAGAGCTGGGCTGCAATTCTACTGCCTAAAGCTGAAGAGGTAGAAGCACTAACTATTGCAGTGCTGGAATCTTGTTTGTGGACCATCTCAGATGAGAAATCTTGTTTGCGGACAGTCTCAGATGAGGAATCATGTTCTGCTGCAATGAAGTCTGCTTCAGTAAACTCGCCTCTGTTGCTGTTCTTGCAAAACCATTAATTGCTAGACTTGCAGTTTGACATTTTACGTAAGCTTGGCCAAAAAGTTCAGCAATATCTTAGGGGATGGAAACGACGATCACTTACGATCTGCTCCGTATTCTTTTTGTCAAGCTCAGCCTCAAGGATGTCAAAAAATTTATCTACGATTGTTTGTTGAAACCGCTGGCTCTTGCAAATGATGTTCCTGTAGGTTTACGTATAGAAATTTTATTGTGATGACGCTGTATGAAATAATCCAGCCAAGCACGCCCCGAGTCTCCTTTGTCACCAAATGGATGTTTTATTCCATTCCTTACAGCTATAGTTGATTAGCCATTATTTTTATATCACGACGAGTTAGGTCATAATATTTGCTTTCCATCAAAAGCAAATATTTCACTAATTCACCTTCAATAAGCAGAGACAGAACTGGTTTCCTGCCGTTTTTTTATAACGACTTTTTTCTACGTTATGCACAAATCGCTGAAGAGTTGTCTTAGGGACATCAAACCTTTTTACAGCTATTTTGAGAACCATTTTTTAAAACGCACAATTTTAACAGCATCTCTCATGGCTTGCTTGTCCCAGGCCTTTCGTTTAGGTATTGGTTTGGTTTTTAGTTCTTTGCGCAGCATCTCTGCGAAATCCTTTCTGTAATAAAATACAGGTTTTAGGATTTTACAGAGATGATAATCTGTGTTTGTAATATAGAACCCCTGTAAGTGGGTTCCATATTACCATCACCTTATGGGTTCCATATTAACAACAAAGCATAAAACAAAACATTATCCAGAATTTATTTTTAAACAAGAATTTATATCAATTTAGAACTTCGAAAATGCGATGCCATAGGCTTTCCAAACAAAAGCACCTAAAACAATTGAGTTTGAACTTCCCAATACTTGATACGAAACTGCGCAATAAAACTTTCACAACCACAGATTTTTACAACTACATTCTGAAGTTAATAACGCGTCCAGCTCTCTGCGGTTTTTTACGTTTGCAACACTGACATCTGTGATTGTCGTTAACCTATCAAGTCCTAGATGTCGCCAACACTTTGTTAAATGACTAGGGGTTCCAAATTGGCAGCAGGGTTCCATATTCCCACCTTCTCTTCTACTATACCTGTATATGGGAGAACTTCTTTTATTTTTTCTATTTGATATTGAATGTTAAGCGCATGCTTAAAAAAATACATCAGATTGGTGGATTTAATTGCGATTGGAAATTAGACCTGAAATACATTTGTTAATAAGTACTTGATACATACTCAGAGACTAGCCTGTTCATGTATCACTGGAGCAATGGGAACTTGCCCCACTGCTGCAATGGAGGTGATTTTAAACTTGACCCCACTGCACATTCTGCTAGAAAGTGTAAGGAAGAAAACAATAAATAGAATGATCAAAGAAGGAATTATCAGGGAAAAACCTCGATCACTTCACTTTGATCAAACTTGGGAAATGCCCCAAGATGATATGCCAAAGAAATTCAACTTTGTGAGAAAATTCATCACAAAGTTGAGTAATAAATCTGAATGGGATGAAGACACCATACAGAATTTAAACCAGAATACCATAAAGTGGTATACGGACGGTTCCAAGCTAGACGAGGGAACTGGGATAGGAGTTTTTGGACCGAGAGCCAAATACTCAGAAAGCTTGGGCACATACCCGAGCATCTTTCAAGCAGAAGTCCGCGCCATCGAAAGATGTGTGGAATTCAACATTGGAAGAAACTATCGGAGACAAGAGATTGTGATCATGTCGGATAGTCAAGCAGCCATCAAAGCGCTGAATTCAAATATAATCAGTTCGAAGATGGTTTGGGAATGCCTAGGCAAACTAAATGAACTAGGCCAGAAGAACACTGTCACCCTCCTATGGGTCCCGGGACACATAGGAATAGAGGGGAATGAAACAGCAGATAAGCTGGCAAAAAAGGAGCTGAAACCCCACATTTGGGACCAGAACCATCTTGTGGGATCAGCAGTAGAGTAATCTTAGGAAAACTAAGGGAGGAAATGGAGAAAGAAAAATCCAAGTACTGGAATCAGCTGGAAGGACTGAGGCAATCTAAGATACTACTGGGGAACTATGACCAGAAGAGATCTCTTAGCTGCCTCAACCTCAGTAAAAAAAGGCTCCGTATTCTAACGGGAATATTAACCGGGCATTGCCGGTTAAGAAGCCACATGAAGAAACTAGGGTTAACAGATGAAGCAAAGTGCAGATTCTGTGAGGAAGAGGATGAAACCTCAATACATATACTCTCAGAATGTCCTGCCTTGCAAAATTCTAGCACATGAAAAAGAGGAAGGGGATCTACCTGATTTGAAGCCCGACGATGTCCTAAACTTCCTCAGGAAAATAGGACTCGAAGAGCTGCTATAAATCTGAGAAAACATCAGAACATGGCAAGTAAGGGGGGACACAATAGATCCTATGGGTCGCAGTGTAATCATCACCCCTAACTCATTCATACATTCATTCATACATACTCAGGTTTTACTGGTAAGATCGCTTAGAGGCCACACAATATCTTCTGTTCGCACCTCATCTTTACTTCCATCCTGCTGTTTATTGCATTGCATCTACTTCCAAGGATTTTAGTGCCTTCAGTAGACTTCAGTTCATTACAACTCGACATAAATACCTCAGATTCTGCACCTACAAAAGAAATCTGCGTCACTACCAACTCATTCATTGATTTAGCAGAGACACCATACCTCATACACACTAGGGGTGTGTTCGGGGAGCACGCTATTTGCGCCATTTGGCGCTATCTAGTACTATTCCTCGTTTGCGTTATATGGCTCTTGGCGCTACATAGCTCGAAAGCGTGCTCCCCGAACACACCCTAGTTGTGTAGTTCATATTCTGCATTTAAGATAGTATCAAATTATTATATTTTTCTTCCTGATAACTGGTACATCAACTGAGGAAATCATATAAATGGTTCGTATTATTTAGAATCTTTGAAAATATTGTAAACGTTATAGGACAAAATTTAATTTTAAAAATTTGTTTGTTCATGAAAGACATGTTTTTTCTCCGGCTATTTTCGGAAGATAAAAGGTATTTTTCTATACCAAAGAGGGGTTTGGAATAGATAGGTAAATAATCAGTTTTTGTATTTAGGAGAGAAGGAAAATCTATTCAAAATTATTAGAATTAAAGAGAATAAGACAATCCAGTAAGACAATCAAAAAACAAAATTCTAAATCCGTGTCAATAGCCAAAGTTCGTCGTATTAAAAAATCACTAAACAAAATTCAAAATCCGTGTAAATAGCCAACGTTGTCACAAAAAAAGGAATCAGTAAAGAGGTTGCAATAAAAAACAAATAAAACCGTACTGTATAATACACAGGCAATTTGTCAATAGAATACTTTATGCTGCAATCTTCCCTCACTTAATATCATCCCTCTCTGTGTAACATTAAAGATGTGGGCGTGGACAACTGTTTGACTGATTTCAAATTTATTATTACTTAAACCATGATTGGTTATACACAATAAATAGGCCATCCTTAAAATGAATTCAATGAAAGCCATTTTTTACGTACAAACACCTACCCGGTACTTGAACGTTCGTCTAATAGACAATAAATAGAGGAAACTTCCTGATATATTACTTTTAAAGGCTTTTTAAATTAAGTTTTTGACACCTTCAAAATAATTTATTTTGACAACTATATTTCTCTCATTCATATCACTATAACTACAGTATATAATATAAAATATAAAATAAATCAATGAATACTAGAAAAATGATAAGAATTCCCAACACCATTTGAGTTTGAAAATGTATATGCTATTCTGAAGCCGATAGTACGTTTTTAAAAATATGCAGGTCAATATCTGACGCGCTCGAGTACGTCCATGCAACAGTTTTTTTTTACATTTTTGAAAATCTTAAGCCGCTCCCCCCACCGATGAAAAGGTGTACATTATATAACATTTTTTTTATTTTTATCACCTCAGCTTCTCAACCCAATATGACGCTCGAGAAAATCCTGATTTAGCATCGTGGGCTCCCCTACTATTTATTACCTTTCATTTTCAATGTTTATCTTAGGTTTTGTTTTAAATTAACTAACTTAACTAAATTCTGTATAATAGTAGTCTTAAGTAGGTATATTCTTTTGTTTTATAACCTACTTATTTAAATCCTCACATTCGGTTTAAAATACTCTACATGCACTCAAAAAGTTGTTTATGCAACTTCTAACACATCGTACATCACCGATATTACGTAAAGCTTTCAAACGTAGATTCACCTACGACATGAATTCTCTTTAAACTTCTCTCGGCATAGTTTTATTCGGTTAAAGCATTATTTGTTGAAGTTTCCTTTTCTGAGGACGATGTGAATATTAAGATATACAATGGGAAAATAATGCAAAATGATACAGACACACAAGAATATAAGTCGAACCCGAATTCTATGTCGTTTGTTCGGTACGTGAATTTTATCAAAAATACCTGCTTATTCTAATATCGGAATTTTTGATGTCAAATATGGAAAGATAAACGCCAGTTTGTTTGTTTCTTGTATTTTATCCATTCATATTATATGTGGATCGATTTTTTTTTCTTTGGCGTATTAGGCCAGAGGTCGGGTACTTTTTTTGCAATGTATTAGAGAACGAGTTTTTTTTTTCAATATGTTCAGGGGTATCCACTCAATGTAAATCAAAGCTGGAGCCGCCATTTTGAAAAACACGTTTTATTTTTATATAACAAAAGGACCATGTTGTAGTAATTATTTTTTAAGTTACTAAGTCCTACTTATAGGCAACTAAAATTACATACATATAGGTATGTGGCAGCATATTGCAATAGACATACAAGGAAGTTCGTTTTCAGATGTCAGACTGACATTTAAGTCAGACATGTTAGACTTAATGTTATGTATCTTAGGTTATGTATAATGTTAACTTCTTAGAACAAAAAGAAACAGGAAGGAGTCTGTCATATATTAACTTAAAGAAAAATTTGCGACGGAAGTCGGCCATCTTGAAGCTCCTAGTATGACTCATTGTTTATGTTTACAGTATACTGTCAAAGCAATATTTGCATATAAATGTCAAAAAGGAGCGCATAGGCGTATCATTCGGTTCTTATAAATACTAAATTATTTAGAACACTAATTGTATTCACACACTTGATTGGTTGAAATTTACTAAAAATAAAAACCTTGATATAATTTTTATTTTTTTTTTTTCGGTACGTCAATAGAAACGGAAATTTAAATTGACAATTGGCCGCCATATGCAAGCTCCTTTCTGGACTCAAGGTCATTTTGCATATACTTTTTCCTGTATCTTTTTGTTCTAAGTGTTAACTTAGTAATACGTTTAATGGTATATAATTATAATAATAACATATATTTAAAATACGTTTTTCTTCAAGTGGTCAATAAATACATCTTTATGTGCATGTTTCATCCTGATTGCAAACTAAGGACTCAACACAAAAAGAGTCACTTCTACTCCTAGTGATATAATCTACTATTATCTTCAAATTTAAAAGCCCTGCCATGAAATAACATAACAACTACTAGCGCAATCACAAAAACTGTAAACTTTTTTTTTCATACAGTACGTAAAGTACCATTTCCCGGACTCGTTTGAGGAAATGACACTTTACGGTACATTTGTACTTTACAGTACACTTCAATTCTCCCAATGTTGTTTGACATAATAAGTGAATCAACATAAACTAAGCTTTTATTCTAGTTTTTGAAGATTGACATTAATTGTACAACTGCTGTTGCCAGCAATATGTATTAATGGAGTTGTTGATGGATTTACAGTGTTTTCTGTAATCGCGGAAGACGTGTGGCTGTGATGTAGCACTTTAACAAAAGTTTCACCCCTTTGGATTATTCTTGCAATCTTGTTTTTGCCTTCAATCGATTCTTCTATATACTTTTCTGCAACTGAAGAACTCTTCCATCCACCGTGCTGTTTTAGAACTTTAAGATCAGCTCCAACATTGGCCAACAACGTTGAGGATGTTCTCCTGAAGCAATTACCTGTATACTTTTCTGGTTGGTCTAGTTTTAAGAACTCAGCTATTTTCTTAGGTGCTCCGCCAACAGTATGTATACCAGCTCTTTGAGACAGACGTTTTCCTTGTCTATAATCCACCAAAAAAGCTTTCAGGAAGACGAGTTGCCGTAAATTCATGTATTTTCTAAACAAATCCGAATAGTGAACCTCATCACTGTTAATCACAGTGAAAGCTCGTCGAATATGCGTTTTTGTCTGGTTAATCTTAACTACTACCCGTATCCTCCACATCACTAACTTCTAAATTATAAATCTCTTCCCTTTGGCAACCTACAGCAACTCCAAGTATCTAATACTATCACTTTAAATAATAGATATTCTTTATCTGGAGCGTTCCTCATGAAGCTTTCAATTTGTTCCTTTTCCACTTTGGGAAACTTGATATGTTGACATTCTCATTAACCATAATCATTGATTTTACCATCGAGTATTTGGACCATAATGAAGAAGGGTTGAATATTTTTGACTGAAAATTTAAACTGTTGAAAAAAATATTCTTTAAAAAAACTGTTCTTACCACATCCAAAAAGCAAGCCAACATCACATTATCATCAGCACTACTTTTCAAATTGTGTTGTTCACGCCAGTTGCAAAACAGCGCATATTCTTTTTCATATCTTAACTAGAATGATTTGCTCTATCGCTTCCGCAGTTTTCTCAGCAATTTCATCTAATTTCAGATCCATTTTCTCCGCAGATATTTCGTGTGTGCAGAAAAATTCAATATGTCTGCCTTTATTTACATTGTTACGTGGTAACCGTTGTTCATTTTTTATTTACAAAGCAAATCAACCATGTTAAGAATAAATCAAGTAATATAATTTTTTCACAGCAGTCTACATGACTTCCTAATAAAATTATCAAATATGTCATTTCAGTTTCATATTTTATTGCATCTAAAACCAAAGGCAGTATGAAAAAAATATAGTACGATACACGTCCATGAAGTGATTATTACGGTACTCGATTAGATATTCTTGACTCGGTTCCTTCCCGGACTTCCCGGACTTGTAACGTAAATAACTAATTTGTAATTGTAAAATTATATTTACTATTTTTGTCCTACGATGCGCGTTTCACGAGATATTATATAGAACTTGTGTTTCAAGATGGCGGGTGACGCGCTCGTCCCAACAACTTGGATTTACATTCAAGGAACACCCCTGGACATATATCCGAAAAAAAGTCCGTTCAGTAGAACGTTGCATTGTGAACCTAGTTTTTTTGCTCTCGCGCTTGGCCTATATTTCCTGATTAAGTAATAGTTATTTGTGTACCAAGGCCGTAATGTTGATCTTTTTTGGCCGAATCTGAAATTTGCGGCCGAGGCGTAGCCGAGGACAAGCAAATTTCAGGTGAGGCCAAAAAAGATCATACGGCTGAGGTGCACACAAAATTTTTTAAGCGAGTGTCTCATCAAATAGGTAACAACTTTTTTTTACAATTTTGTTTCTAAACAGAGACGAAACTGGAAGATTAGATTCAAATTTTTATTAACCAAATGAAAAGTGTATTATTAAGTAACAAATATGTGTACAGAATTACTTACAGTAAGTATGATAAACAGAAGTTGGGTCATAACGAAGTTAATAAATTAGAGCATTATTTGTTTTATGGGTAAATAACCCAAACATGCAAATTAAGTGAGTCTAGTAGGCCGCCTTCATAATTTGACAATCTTAATATCGGACGTGGAAATAACTCAAATAAGCAAATTAAATGTGTCTAGTAGGTTGCCCTCATAATGACTTTGTTTGCAAAAGCGGCCGTAAAGTAAAAAAGCGGCCGTAAAGTAAAACAGCGGCCGTAAAGTAAAAAAGCCGCCAAAAAAGATACACTTTAGGGACGTTAATAGATCCGTAAAACTTCATTTTTTGTGACACTCGCTTAAAAAATGCGTTTTTGCGTGTAAAATATGAAGGTTGGCATCATAAAAATGTGACGGATATAGATATCAATTTCCGTGTTTGCAAATATACATTTTTATCTGGATTGACATCTGTACGGGTCGTAAATTTTGAAATCATGGGTCGGCGGTCCTACTAAAACCCCCGTACCCTCTAACTGATCGAGGGATGCGGACACGGACCCTATCGAGTTGAGCAATGTCGAAGCAAAAGTTGGATTTCGTGTGTTGGTTTAGGTTCGAAATGACAAAACAACAGGGCATTAGGGACCTAGGTCGAGAATATGAGGGACGAATACAAAGTTATCCATTATACCGTCAATTAGGACCTTCTGTTATATATGAAGTTGGACATAAGTTCGTGGCGAATGTTGAATTATATTGGTATGTAAACGTAGCGGATAACCGTTAGCAATATTGATGGCTAACGCATCTAATATTAATTTATTTACTGGTCTTTTTTCATAGAAAATTAAATGGTTAACATAACCGTTCAGTTTCGCAGGTTATTTATTTTTATATTATGTTGACATTTCTCAAAATTGACAAAATTGCAGCGACTATTTAGTTGTTTTGGCATTTTTTCACTTATTACACTTTTTTGTTCTTAAAAGAACAGTTTTTTTATATTTCAAAATAACAACAAGAAAGAATAACACAAAAACCACAAACAAAATGACAAATACAAAACTAAATATACTAATCGGTGACAACGGCAACGACGCGACTTGTCAATCACGGCCACCAACTTTATGTAAACAAATTTAAGTATTTTATATTGATATATTGAATGGAACATTTAATTTGAAAGCTGGGAACGATGCTTGGCAATTAAGACGAAATTAATGACGTGAATCAAATTTTGTTTTGCACCAACTATAGTTTCTAGTAAAAATGAAAAAGAAACTATGCGAAAAGTACATCAGAGACGAGGTAGTTGCAACGCACCTACATAAACATGCAAAGACCCCCAGCAGATCAACTGATACATCTATTCTGCTTGTGATGGGACGTATAGAAAGATCTTTGGACATGCAAGAGTCCTTGAGGGTATAGATATAAATTGCGCACTTCCCTGAGATTCTATACTTCCTAGCGGACAAGTATGTTTCTTTGTTTCTCGTTGGATGGATAGAAAGCAAGTTACCTAATAAAGAAATTAAAATTGTGAATTGCATACTGTGGAACAGGAATAATAAAGATTAGGATTGAGGAAGAAGTAAGGAGAAATGGGGGTTTTAGGGAAGAAAAATCCTGTATCTCTGCGTTGGGAAGAGTGGTGGATTTGGCGGAAAAGGTTAGGGAAGGCAGATATTCTGCCTGTTGTTTCATTCTGGTTAATAAATTACTATACTAATTCGCTTTTAAAGATTTATTAACGTTTTATTTTGGTTTTATTACACCTTTCTTCATAAAAAAATGATGTGCATACCTATTATACAAGTCTCGCACATTTGGCGCCCAACGTGGGGAAAATGCAGTATTAAATTATGTTTTATTGACTTTATAAATAGGGGGCGATGTTTAGTATATTGCCACAGGTGCAATAGTACCTAGATCTGACTCAATTGAGTGCTAAGTGGGCAAAAGCCCAGAACCTTCATACTACTTAATTTACTGAAGTAAAACTATATGACGCGTTAAACAAAGATTACTGGTAATTCCCAGTTTAAGTGAAGGGGATGCCATCTAGTCTGAACGAAGTCCAAGAAGAGCAAGTTATTGATTTTGTTGAAGTAAACCAAGTAGATACGAGTCTTCTAGTTTGCAACTTATTTTTTATTAGTATTGACTGCACCTTATAGAAATTTATTTCTTGTATTGTTTTCTTTTGATTACAGTTACCTTTGATCTGTTGGTTTGCAATTTAATGGTAGGATGGCGCTTTTGCGACTTTATCATGGAATCGTGGGTTTACGGTTTATGTATTGGCGTAAAAGAATCATTCTGCATCCTGCTCTGCGGGATGAGAAGAACTACTTACCTCGTACTGATGAGATACAATAATGTCGAAACCGGTCTACGAGTAGTGTTCTTCCTGTTAATTTGCAAATCAATAGAAAAGGTTGCAAGTATCGACGAAGTCGGTCGCCATCACGTTTTCTATTGGAATGTAATTCAATGTCCGTTGGGGCATATAGCCCAGGAAGTAGTTGTTTTTTTGATAGAAAACGGTCAAGCATGGTATAGAAACTGTTAAGTTTCCTTACCCTGGGTGCCGGTGGAAACAATTTTCCACTTTTTCAGTTTTTTTTTTATTGACTGCACCTTTCTTGTATTAAATAACTATTGGTTTATTTTTGTTAAACTTAAACTGTTTTTCAGTTTTTTTTTTAAATTAATTTTCGTTTTCGTCTATAGGTCTTAATATTTTGATTGCTTCTCTTGTTTTATGCTTTTATATCTACATTGAAGGAACAGCAATGAAAATTACCATAAATGACATATAAATGACGTTTTACTTGTCACTAAATAAAATGAGTCTCATTTTACACCCCTGGAAGTCAGTGACTCTTTGAATTCGAAGATATATGACTTTAAATAATGACAAAACACTACTAAAAACTTGTGTTAATGTGCTGTAAACGAATTTACAGTCACAACGGACCACCCAAAGCTGTCAAATAAACGCATTTCCGGCATTAAAGAAGCTTTTAGACTTCTGTTTAATTGTACCTTTCATATTCGAGTGAATGTCTTTATTGTAAATATTCGGACAAGCCATTACTGTTATTACTAAACTAGCGCGCATTCTGTGAAAGAACATCTTTTAATTAAAAATGCTTCTCTGTTGTAAGTGAAAAAGAGACGAATTATACAAGAAAATAGAGTTGGCTCTTTTGCACCTCATCTTATCGTGCCTACCACCCTCTCTTTTTAGCCAGTTTTTATTAGAATAAAAGCATTTTCGGACTAAAAATTAACGCAACTTTATGCTGAATTTCTGAGGAAGCTTTTAAAGAAGTCGGTGGAAATATGACTATTAAAAATTTCAGGACCGACACCGGAAGGAAATTTTATCCGACAACGCATGCCAGAGATGAAAATTACGTTCTTCAAGATGTTATCTAGACGTAGTCCAATTATAAGTATCTATTTTATATTTAAATTCGTAGGTAAATTGGTGGTATTTTTGAATATTCCAATTTCGTTCTTAGGACATCACAGATAAAAAAAAATATTTGAGCTTAACCAACAATATACAGAGTATTTCAAACTTGATAAAGCAGTGTCAGAACTGGCCCGGATCGGGTACTCGGAGGTTTTCGAGGCCGCTGATCACGAATATAATCCGAACACCTGGTGCATCAGAACCTGACCCTAAATGTCATCTCCGGGGGTTTTCCTGACACAATTAAAGAAGGTCAACCAAAAATCAGTTTAGGGGGTTTTTCGCCCGGTGAATCCAAATCTGGCATCGGCGAAAACCCCAAAGGCACCTGGTACATCTAAACCCGGGCTAGAACCTCATATACGAGAGTTTTATTGAGAAGAATGCCAAAAACCACCCGAAAATCAAAAGAGGGCAGTTTTGTGGGGCGGTGGTTCTGAATTTCACGTCGGAATCAACCCATCAAATACCTGGTGCACCAAAACCTGACCATAAACGTCATCTCCTAGGGTTTCCCTGACACAATCAAAGAAGGTCAACCAAAAAGTATTTCGGGGGGTTTTTTCGCCCGCTGAATCCAAATCTGGCATTGGCGAACACCCCACTAGCACCTGGTACATCGAAACCCGGGCTAGAACCTCATCTCCGAGAGATTTCATGAGAAGAGTGCCAAAAACTACCCGAAAATTATAAGACGGCAGTTGTGTGGGCGATAGTTCTGAATTTCACGTCGGAAACAACCCCTCGAACACCTGGTGCACTAGAACCTGACCATAAACGTCATCTCCGGGGGTTTTCCTGACACAATCAAAGAAGGTCAACCAAAAATCATTATGATTATGATTTTTGGGTTGTTTTTGGCTCTCTTCTCAAGAAAACTCTCGGAGTTGAGGTTCTAGCCCGGGTTTCGGTGCACCAGGTGCCAGTGGGGTGTTCAATAAAATTTTAAGGACTCTTGGTATTACCTTTGATAAAATATTATAAACTATGTCAATTAAGCAGTTGAAATTATTTCATTGAAAATCAACTAAATGTAACGTATATTAAATAATTTTCTTTAATTCCCAAATAAAATTAATTTTGGGTTACATGGTGATGATATGATTGAAAATTAAAACTGTTATTTACTACCTATACTATAAAATTTAAATGGCTATAGAGCAAAATCAATTTTTTTTTCTTTAACTAGATTTAAAAATTTTGTTTTCTAAATTATTTATAAAAATATTTGCTGAATTGAACATACATTTTGTTATCAAAAGTGAAGTAGTTTTGATTATTGCATACATCAGATTAATTATTACATCCCCTAGGAATTTTTTTTCCAACTGGTTTTTAACAACTGCCATGCAATATTTTGGAATAATTTTAGAGAACTTGTTCCAATAAATGATACTAATTACTAATTTTTTTGTAAATTACACTTATTTCATTACTTATTTAATCTTTTCAATACTAAACTGGATATTTAACTGTATATATAGTATATAACATTACTAGCAAGGTAAAAGGGTTTTTACTGGCGAATGGAGGATATAACTGACAAGCAAAAGGCGTTACCTCCTTGAGCCAGTAAAACCCGTTACCTTGCGTGTATTGTTTTATATTTTTTATTTGTTTCTCATTTGTAAAAAGGTTAGATAAATTCCAAAAAACTGTCAATAATTACCTTTTGAAATCTGCAAATGACAACTAAACGTCTTATTTTTCAATACATTTTTTAAGGAAAACTAACCTGCGAACAGGGACATTTTCTTTCATTTCCAAGCAGCTTTTCAGCATAGACCATTTTGCCCATAAAGTATTAGGGCTTGTTATGTTCACACGATAAAAGAACTCTTAATCGGGAACACAAGTTTATTTTTGATCAGACAAAACCAAAGTGACAGGCAGAAAATCTAACTACACGAGGTTGTCAAAATAATCTAAAGCGTTGTCATGAAAAAACACAATTTTGAATTTAAAGTACATAACATTTCTCCCCTCTCTAATTTTTTAAAATTACAGTTACAATCAGTTTATATGAAATTAACAAAGCAAAATCATTTATAAGTCAGACGTTCAACCGGTCGTTTAGACCTAGCAGGTCTTGATCCCCCCTCAAAAATTTCCACCTCTCTGTTTCGCCTTGGGCCAACCGGAATCTCATCATAGTTTCTCGATCTTGGGGCTTGCTCTCGGGGAAAACCAGGAAAAGGTTGAACAATTGGGTTAGGCTGAACTTCCGGGACAGGCTGGATCTCTGGAATAGGCTGGAGGACAGGCTGGACCTCTGGAACAGGCTGGACCTCTGGGACAGGCTGGACCTCTGGGACGGGAACTGGTATGAGAGGCTGCTCAATAACAGGGACATCTGGAAGCTGAGCTTCCGGTTCTTGAGGAACACCCGGCTGGAACTGCAGACCACCTTGAACTTCATCTCGGAGCTGAGGGTGATTCCTGTTTTCTTGAGCAAGGAAATCATCTAAGAAAATGTCGTTGTAGCTTGGGTTGTATCTTGGATCCTGAGAAAGACGATGAGGCACCATTGTAGCTGGCTCAAGTTTGCACTCGATGATCTGATCAACGCTGCGAGCATGCAGAATATCATCTTCGTCTTGAACCGTGTACAGTCTGGAACCCAAGCGTTCTACTATTGTACCTCGAGACCATCGGGGTTTGCGTTGACGATAATCCCGGAATCGAACTGCTTCGCCAACAGCAAACTGACGGTTTGACGCTGGAGCTTCTGACGGTTGTCGAACTTCGCATGATGGTCGCATAGCATCAAAAGGGGTACGGCTCTTCAGGTTTGAGTAGAACAGGTCCATCGGAGTTCGATTCGTAACTGTGCACACAGCAGTACGCATAGCAAAGAGGACTCTGGCAAGACGAGTTGAAATGTCGCCGTCAAGGTGCTTCTTGAAGAGCTCCTTGAAACTGCGGACTCCCTCTCAACCAGACCATTGGATGACGGATGAAATGGAGGCGTGTTCAGATACCTGACTCCGTTCTTGGAAAGAAACGAACGGAACTCCTGAGACGTCAGTTGTCTGCCATTATCTGAAACAATATATTCAGGAAGGCCGAAATCCGCAAACGTATCTCGAGTATGTTTAATGAGAACCGCTGCAGACATCGATGAAACCATCTTGACCACCGGAAATCGTGAAAAAGCATCCACCATAATCAGAAAGACGTGACCTTCCATCGGACCCAGGTAATCGATATGAACGCGTTCCCATGAACGATTCGCTGAAGGCCATGGTGCTGGAACCGCTGCTGGTGGATTTCTGCGAAGTTCTTGACATGTTGAGCAAAGTTGGACCGTCTTCTCGATGTCTTTGCTCAACCCGGGCCACCAAACGTATGAACGTGCTGCCGACTTTGTCCGAACAATACCGTGGTGAGATGCGTGAATTGCGTCTAGAACCTTCTGGCGTAAAGATGAAGGAACCACCACCTGATCTCCACGAAGTAGAACCCTTGTAAGGTTGACAACTCGAGACTTCGTTGCCAATATGGTTTCAGGTGGGGCGGGATGTCGTTTGGCCAGCCATTGTTGACAAATTCAACAACCTGAGAAAGTTCCGCATCTCGTTCAGTTTCTTCTGCTACTTGCTTGGACTTGACAGGACCATCTCGAACTTCCAGAAGGTGAATACCAACTGGATCTGGGAACTCGCCTTCAGAAGTTGGTAATGGTAGCCGAGATAAGGCATCAGCATTACCATGAAGACGACCTGGTCTGTAGACGAACTCGTAGTCGTAGGCACCCAGCATCAAAGACCACCGGATCATGCGAGGAGATAAGTGCTCTGGAGTAGAAGCACCTTTCTTGAATATCCCCAGCAACGGTTTATGGTCTGTAATAAAAATGATGTTGGATCGCCCAAACAGGAACTTGTGGAACTTTGTGACACCAAAAATGAAAGAAAGAGCTTCTTTGTCGACCTGACCATAGTTCCGTTCTGTGGGACTCATGGTTCTTGACTTGAACGCTATAGGTCGCTCTTCTCCGTTGTCGTATTGATGCGAAAGAACTGCACCAACACCGTAAGCTGAAGCGTCACAAGCGAGGATCAGGGGACGATTGTCTTCGAAGTGGACCAGGACTCGATCACTTGTCAGAAATTTCCTAATCTCTTGAACCGCTCTGACTTGCTCTTCTTTCCAAATCCAATCAGCTTTGTTGTCCAGAAGACGATACAGTGGCTCGAAAATGTTGGCTCGATTCGGAAGGAATCTGTCGTAAAAATTGATAACTCCTAATAGAGCTTGGAGTTCGGTCTTGTTCGTAGGCGTCGGGAAGTTTTGGATTGCTTCGATCTTCTCTTCAGTGGGATGAATGCCATTCGCTGAGATCTTGTATCCAAGGAACTCGACCTCAGGAACTGAGATCTTACATTTCTTCTTTTAGCTTCAACCCAAAAGTATGAAGGCGATCCAGTACTTCTTTCAGCCGTTCGTTGTGGATCTTGTCGGAGCTGCCGGCTACCAGTACGTCGTCCATGAGAATGGCAACGCCTGGTATACCAGCCAGAAGACTATCCATTGTACGTTGAAAAATACCTGGTGCCACAGATATCCCGAACGGAATTCGATGGACAGAGAACAGGCCCAAGATTGTGTTGATGGTGAGTAACAACGCTGATTCATCGTCTACCGTCAACTGTGTGAAGGCCTGATCCAGGTCAAGTTTGGAGAAAACTTTCCCACCAGACAGCTTCACGAAGAGATCTTCCAGAAACGGCAAAGGATACTTGTCCGGTGTAAGAACGGTGTTGATTGTAGCTTTGTAGTCTCCGCACATCCGAATGGAACCATCGCGTTTTGCAACCACGACCACCGGAGTTGCCCACTTGGAAAATGAGACAGGCCGCAAAACGTCTAGGTCCTGAAGTCTTCGGATTTCATCGACGACACGAGACTGCAAGGCGTAAGGCAGTGAACGAGCCTTGAGATACCTTGCTGGTTGATCAGAAGAGATGTCTAGATGGATAGGTGGACCCTTGAACTTTCCTAGTGCTGGACCAGAATCTGAGAGAGCTGGATGATCCGGGGCTGAAAATTTGTTAGTGAGCGAATGAATCCCACAAACAGAAATGCCAAGAGCCTGGAACCAGTTTCTTCCTAGAAGATTGTGACCTTTGCAGCCTTGGACTACGTACAAAGGCACAACCGCTTCATTGTTCTTGAATTGAACGCGGACCATCTTGACACCGAGAATTTTCACTGGATTGTCATGGTAATCGCCGAGAGACAGGTTATGAACTGGTAATAAAGTACCCGAAGAAGGCCAGAACGATTCGAAAATTTCTTGATGCATGACTGTAACTGCTGCGCCGGAATCCACCTCCATCACCACCGTACGACCGTCGACTTGAAGTGTGACCATGATGGCTTCTGGTATCTTCCGTGGCCCAGCTGCTTTTTCCTCCTTAGCCAGAGTGAAAAGCTGGAAATTGTTCGAAGAATGAGAACAACTGCACTGTTGAGATGAAGAACCAGCTGGTTGGGCAGTAACTTGATAGGTGTTTCCCTCGTGGTAACTTCGAACAGCTGACTCTTCATGTGCCTGTGAAGAATGAATGGCACTGTCTTGATAGCTCTGAAATTGCTTTGATTTACCTGGTTTCGACTTGAACTTCTGACGAGATCCCTGGCAAATCTTTGCGACATGACCTTGCTTGTTGCACGTTGTGCAAATCAGCGAACTTGGGTCCAGATGGCATTGCGAGACTTTGTGGCTCCCAGCGCAGCGAAAACAGGTGAAATTCTGCGATGACGATGGCTGAGGCTGCGGTGCAGGCTTCTCGGAAACGTGTTGCCTGGAACAGTCCTGGCGATCCGTGGATTTAGACACCAGACGAACGGCGCCGGTCTCATCAGTTATCTCTTTGATGTCGCCATGTGCTGATTCGGCTCGTAGAGCAATATCAATAGCCTGCTGAAGATTGAGGTCAGATATTTGCAGTAATCTCGAACGTACCTGTCCATCTCGAATGCCACAAACCAACTGATTCATAATCATGTCGTTTCGAATCGTTCTGAAATTGCAATCAGTTGCCAGTCTTCGAAGTTCAGCAACATATTCATTGACTGGCTGATCAACCTTCTGATTGCAGTGGTGGAACCTGTGATAAGCTGCGACTACATTAACGAGAGGCTTGAAGTGGTCGGTGAGAGCTTGAATGATCTCAGGAAATTCGACCTCGTCAGGATCTCGTGGATGTAAAATGCCGCTCGCTAAAACGTAAAGAGGCTCACCGCAAATCGAGAAAAAGTGTGCACGTTTCATCTCATTGTCCTTGACTCGCATCGACGTGAAATTAAATTGTAGCAGCTTCGACCAATTTTTCCATTCTTGAGGGCGAGAGACATCAAATGGACGAATGTTGGACAAGTTCACCACTACCGAAGGTTGTTCCGCAGCTGCGTTGTTTTGCACGTCACCATTTTTATCAGGCATTTTGAATTGTCAGCTTGAAATCGCCGAAAAATATTGAAATCCTAGGTTGAAATCGCTAGGTCGCACGAATTCGAAATTCCTCGTCGCCAAAATGTTATGTTCACACGATAAAAGAACTCTTAATCGGGAACACAAGTTTATTTTTGATCAGACAAAACCAAAGTGACAGGCAGAAAATCTAACTACACGAGGTTGTCAAAATAATCTAAAGCGTTGTCATGAAAAAACACAATTTTGAATTTAAAGTACATAACAGGGCTGAATCTAGGTGATAGTTGATTCAAGTAGACCAACAAAACATCTTCAGTTACCCCAATCACACTAATGTAAATAATACTACTAACTTGTAAAAATTTTGCAAGTTAACTGTCAGTTTTACAAGTTAGTGACTTGATAAAATAAACTTTCTTGATTAATATTGTGTTTTTGGAAACTGATGTTTACAAATAAATATTTTATTTGTTCTGAAAAATAAGAACACCGTTTACAAATTAAGGATTAGTATAATAATATATATTTACGTTACCAGTCCGATAAGTACACTTTTACAACAGTACAGAGAGAGATATTTACCGGACGTGTGACGTACAATATTTTATTTTATACTGTACACTGCGCGTCATATAAAACTAGTACAACTATTATAATCAAAACTAGTGTTGTTGTAGTTGTGTAAATTGATCAGTAAAAAGTGTCATTGCTAAATCAGCTGTTATGGTAAAATTTCTATGGCAGTAATGCCAGCTCAACAAAAATGTTAATAGATGTAATGATAAAATTAAATTTTGTAAAGCAATAAAACAAATTGGAAAAAATAAAAATCTATTATATAGTTTATACAAAAACAGTAACTAGATTAAATTTACAAATAGTGTGACATTGTATTAATTACAAAAATATTACATTGTTACAGGTTCGAATATATTTTTAAATAAAATTTGGTTGGTTTATTAGATGACTTAAAATTAAAAAAATGGAAGACCGATTTTGACTAGAATAGAGCTAGGCAAACCTTTAACTGACTATTTATAGGTTTATTGATTTTATAGGTTTATAGATGTTGACAATATTAGTCATTTTTACTAGGGAGTGCTTTAAATTAGTGGATATGTGCTTTTTTAGGTGTTTCTGCACTAATACATAACAATAAAAAATTGCATATCTTTAATCGAAGGAATGATCCATATCTCAAATGAGGCTGATATCAAAATATTAATATGTCAAACCACAATAATTTAATGTAAAAATTATTATTAAAAGCGCTACTAGTTTCACAAGTGTTATTTTAATTTTTATTGTAAATTCAGACTTTCTTTCAACATTGTATATGACAATACTGCAAGGAGATATTTCTATACATTTTTGCATGATTGATCATTGTTGACTGTTTACCGTGACAGATTTTACGTCAGTGGGTGACATTTACTAGCAACTCGACGGTAAGTAATTCACTTACCGTCGAGTTAAAAAATCTCTTAATTTTAATTTATTTTGCAGAATTTCTAAATATGGAATTTTATCGCCTGGTTTATTAACGACTGTAAAATCACGCTGGATGTTCGTTTTTGTATTGGGTACTTTTACAATCATTAAACCATCGGTTTGTTGGATGTCATTCACAGTAATATTATATAATTCTTCTCTTCTACAGACACCAGAAATTCCCAATATCATTGCGACCTACAAATTATGAAAAATTCTTCATTAGAGTATTTCTTTTACCTAAAATTAGAAATGCTTCATCCGGTGCTTCCATCAGAAGTTTTTAAATTGTTCCCGTGTAAAAGTGTTCCCTTCCTTAGGCCTATAGCCAACATTTTTTCTCTTCAAACACGCGATCAAAGTTGAAAACTTGGAAATATCAATGCCATCATAAAGAAGAACGGTGGATTTAATCATTGAATATTCTGCCCAGAGGTTTCCAGAAGCTTTTAACTGCATATGTCTTTGAACGAAATATGCCAATAGAGTTTTTTCATCGATTCTTAAATTCTTGCTTTCGCACAACTTTTTAAAACTTTGGTAGGTATTTTGATAACGGATTTTGGATTTTTCGGGAATAATTGCGGAACACCCTTCTTCCCAAGCCCGTTCAATTTCTTCAAATTCACTTTCGCTAATATTTTAATTTATAATAATCAAAATTCTACTTAAATTATTGACAACTAAATAAAAACTCAATTCTCCATTGTTGTTATGCACCTTAGTTACTACCTGACAACCAAAGTATCTATCTTGATAAAATGAATGAAACTAGTCAATGTGACGAAAATGTTTAATTTTAAAATTTATAATAGTATCAATCGTACAAAAAACGTTATAAGCATGTCGAACGTTAAGGGTAACCGATCTCAGACAATTATCTTCGATCGGTATAAAACCCTACTCCATACTTAATATACTATATGTTACCTATTTCTTATACGGGTCCTTATTCATATCTTATTATTTTTTAATTAGCTTTATTATTTTCTCCTTCTAAATCTTTAACATTTTCTTTGATAATCCGTCTAAGCCACTCCTGCATTTTTTACGACTGTAATTTAAAAGTACTCATCTGCTTTTAAGCGCAATTACCTCCTTTTAGAAGTATAGTCCTATCAAAGCACTTAGCATTAACCTTATACACATTCCACTACACCCCTCTCCGTTACAACTCCACGGCCGAAGACATTGGATAGAAATTGTTTCTTGGAATTTAAAATAAAACCACCAGTCGTGGTGCACCGTACGTACGTAGTATTTTGCATATTCATGAACATAAATAATCACTTTGAAATTAGTTGAGAGCCAACAACTATTTCGCGATTATTTTCCTCAGGTTCCATTTACAAGACTAGGAAATAATTTAGAAAGTTGGCAGTACGAGCTTGAAAGGAGGATATAGGAATAATACTAAACTAAAGTTGGGTGGAGAAACGGGTCAGTTTCTTAATTAAACAAAGTGTATTGTGGAATTGAAACATGGAGAATGCTCCAAATGTATGTTATAAATAAAATGCTAGACTGTTTTATTATTATCGCTGGAGTTGAAATTATCAATGTAGAAAAAACCTACACCACTGGAGTAGCTTTTTATTCATAATAAAACGAGTAACCCTTAAAACTATAATACGTCTCAGATTTCATTAGAAATTTACCTAAATAGATTGTTTTTTTGAAATGTTCTTCTCTTTCTTTATGAAATCCTTGTGCATTTAATCTGCAATTGTTTTCTGAAATCATTGGTTGGGTCTATTTCTTCCTATTTCCAGTTGGTTGCTTCATATCTTTAACTGTTTTCCTGTATTTCCTTTATTACCTGATGTTGTTGGTGAAACAATTGTTATTGATAACGTTATAATAATAATAATATTATAAAGACCATTAAAAATAGAACTTTTTAAACAACGCAAAATTGCCTATTAAAACTCATGGATTAGAATAAAATTCTCTCTAATGATTGGAACAAATGGCACTAAACTTTCCTCAAGATCCCCCCTTACATACCGATCAGCTGTCAGTGATCCCCTACGAAACACAATTAACTCCGTGTGGACTTCAAAACAGATGCCTCCCCATACCATAATCGAACCACCTCCATAATTTCTGACTGCTCTTATGTTACACTGAGCAAATCGCTCACCTGCGCGTCTATAAACTGGAATACGTCTATCGGATCCAAAAAGTGAAAATCTTGATTCATCCGTAAAAAGAATATTAGCCTAATCGTTAATATCCCAATTAACATGTTCTCTTGCGAACCTTAAACGTTCTACACGGTGTGCTCTGGTTAACAGTGGAGCAGTAACAGACATTCTGGGTCTGATTCCAAAATTTCTTAATCTGTTTCTAACCGTATTGACAGATATTCTAACATTACGGACTCCAGTTGCCTGGTTGTAACATAATGAGTTGGCAAAGTCTGAATTCTTAAATAACGGTAATCTGCAGGATTAGTACACCTGGGACGTCCTAGAGCTGGTCTTCTATTATAACTTCCAGTTTCTCTAAACCTTCTTAAGACTCTAGAAACGCTGGATTGGTTGATTTCCATGACTTCAACAACATATTGCTGAGATCGTCCATTTTCAACTAAAGCCACGATTTAAGCTGCTTGTTCTGGGGTTAAATTACTCATTTTTACTCAAAATGTTTCTAGACACTTCCAAATGAAAAATTAAACAAACGTACTGTACACAAGAAATTTTAAAATGTAAATAATACAAATAAGATTTATCCAAATTTCGCCGTTATTGTAATTTAAAACCTAATTTTTGCAAATAAACTTGGAAGTTACGTTCAAACGAAGAGTTTTTTTTATTATTCTTATTCATTTTTTGTTTTTCAACAAAAAGACGACTTAAACTTGTGAATATTTTGGGCTTTTATACCTCTAAAGGATACCAGGATATTAAAATATTCTGAAAAATGTGATATTTTATCTTTGCACAGTTATCCTGATCTTAGAGGGAAAGATTTAAATACCTAGGAGTCCAAATAACATCAAATTCAGGAAGTAATGACTAAATAGCCTTACGAATGGGCCAAGCAAGATCACCTACAAGACAATTACACGGACTATTATGGAGCAAAAAAATAACAAAAGTAAACAAAAGAAAAATCTATAAAACCATAATAAAAAGCACAGGACTATACGGCGCCGAACTGTGGAAGATAACCAGAGAAACAGATCAAAAATAAAAGCCATGAAGATGGACTACTGGAGACGATGCTGCCGGCTTACTAGACTTGATTGACCTAAATATAATCGGCACAATCGAAACCAAAAGATTAAACTAGTATGGACACTTGCAAAGAATGTCAAACGAAAGATGGCCAAAAGAATGGACTCCACAAACAAGAAGAAAACGAGGAAGACCAACACGCTTGTGGAGAGATGACGTAGAGAAAGCAATGATTACTATATTATTTAATATAAATTTAAAAATTTGATAAAATTACAGTTGAAGGAATATAACCCCAATGTAAAAAAAATTAATTGATTTTTGTTAAAGTTATTCAATTGTTAACTAACTAATTATTTACTAGTCGTAATATATCATAAATATAAAATAAAATAGTGAAAAAGTAAAATTTATTGTACTAACCCTTTTAGTTGTTTATTGTTCTGAAATAGTTATTTATGTACCAAGGACGAAAAACTGTCTATTATAGTCGAGCATGCAAATTGCTAGCTGAGGCGCAGCCGAGGCTAGCAAGCAGGCGAGACAATAGACAGTTTTCGCCGAGGTGCATATTACATTTTTTCGTCGTCCCCTACGCTTTTATGAAAGTAAGAACTCACCTATTTGCTACCCCCGGCTACGTCCCACTCTCCCAACTGCAGACTCGATCATAATTCAAATAAAATTATAAAAAATGTATTCTGATTTGAAGTGTAACAACTCTCTATTTAAATCATATTACTACAAAATTATCAATCTCGAAGATGGATATTGAAAGAACAGTTTGTGCAATTATTAATATTAATTCCTGCTGTCGAAGAAGATGCCAGAGACAAGTTTTGATTTTGGGTACTTGTTGATGTAACTTCAGATGCAGATGCTCCGGCATCACTATTTCTAAAACTTCCCTCTTGGAGTGCTTGACCAGTTAAAATACTTTTTGATACATTTATTTTATTGGGAATGGAATCCTCAATGTAACCCTCGGCGACTGTTGAGGATTTCCATCCTCCGTGCTGTTTTAGTGACAGCATATCTGCGCCGGCATTGACTAAAAGTGTTGCAGATGTGCGCCGATAACAATGCCCGGTGTACTCTAGTTCGTTCGGCAATTTTAAGTATTTTGCGATTAAGCTAGGTATCTTTGCAAATGTATGCACACCAACCACTTGCACTGTAAACTTTCCTGATTTATAATTGACAAAAAATTTATTATGATTACAATGCTTCGGTCTTAAGTTGGCGTATTGTCGAAATATTTCTAAAGGATTCACTCCGTCGCAAAGTTTGTCTGTAACTGTAAAAACACGCCTTTTACCATTTTTTGAGTCTGGAATGGTTATTACAAGCATGTTGCTTTGATAAACAATATCCTTGGTCGTTATTTTACGTAGTTCGTCTCTTCGACAAGCCCCAGCAATTCCAATAATCAAACAGAGCTGAAATAAAATATAACAATAAATGCATCAGCAAAATAACTAAAAACATTTTACCTTGTGCAAAAGATAAGTGTCATCAGGGGCATCACCAAGAAATCTGTTTATTTCATTTTGACTGAATACTCTAGATTTTTTCGCTTTGTACCCAACGCTTTGTTTTTTCAAAAATGCAATAAGTTTCGGAAATTTGGATATGTTAACGTTTTCCTTGATGGCTAGTGTAGACTTTAGCATAGAGTATATTGACCATAGCGTCGAGGACTTATAATTATTCTCATCAGCTTTACTAGAAAAATAGGCCAGAAGAACATTTTCTGAGAGATTCTCGACCTTATGTTCCTGACGCCAGTTCTTGAATTTGTTGTATTGTTTTTCGTATAAAATTCGTGATTTCTGTGGGAGTAAATCCAACGTGGCCGTATTTGCCAATTCCCGTAGCTCCGGAGGAGTATTACTTACATCCACATCGCTATCACTATTCATTTTTTATTACTTTGAACACACACCGCGGTCTTATTCACACGTAAAATCTAGCGAATTTCGTAATTACTTCATTTGACAACAGCAAATGACAGTAATTGTCACAGGCGCCTACGTTTTTATTAAACGAAAATTATTCAATCGCCGCTCTCGAACAGTGCCGTACCATAGCAACCGCAGCGGACGAAAAGTGTTTGCGGACGAAAAGTACTTGCCTCCAATAATAGTCGATTTTTCGTCCGGAAATCAGTACGTAAAATGTAACTTTTCGTAGAGGTCGACGAAAAAAGTAAAATATCGCGGTCTGACTTTTTGTCATTTTTTGTGGCTACATGGTATCAGCCACATTAGAGACATGGATAATTCCTTTGAAATAATTACATATTTTGACAAATATAAGTACAATATAAGAAAGTCTTGAATTTCAAACCATAACAATTTACGGTTATAATATTACCATCAGCAGACAGACTGTCATAAAATCTTATATCCAATCGTTATTTTTATTAACGAATCAATAACATAAAGTATGGGGTAAAGTTTCTCCATTTTTTCCCATACTATTCAAATATTCTTTCACTTATTACTCTCGGTTGATCTCTATCTTATTTGAAGATGCTTGTTTAGGACTTCTTTTGTGATTTTTCCATCGTTTATTTGTAGTACAAACCCTATCCACCCTATCCGTCTTCATTACCTTTACGATATATCAGTCTCATTGTATAAATCGGATAATTTTTTGCCTTCCCTTCTCTGTCTGATGCCATCAGCTTATATTCAATTATCAATTTTGCTTACTTCACTTTTTAGAACACAAAAGCTCTTATGTAAGAGATTGCTGTGAGTAATTTTTAAATAACAGGTCGGCTGAAAAGTCCCCGGTCTGACCTATAGATGACGACACTAGAATTAAATCCATTTCATTTTTAGATAGTATCAACCTTCAAAAGATTCGTGTAAAAATTTGACAGCTGTCGGACTATTAGTTTGTGAGATATTGCATTTTTAGTGAAGCAACTTTTGTTATTTTCAAAAAGATGGAAAAAAAAGAATTTCGTGTGCTTATTAAATATTGTTATTTTAAAGGAAAAAATACAGTTGAAGCAAAAGCTTGGCTTGATAATGAGTTTCCGGACTCTGCGCCAAGAAAATCAACAATTATTGACTGGTACGCCAAATTCAAGCGTGGTGAAATGAGCACCGAGAACGGTGAACGCAGTGGACGCCCAAAAGAGGTGGTTACCGACGAAAATATCAAAAAAATCCACAAAATGATTTTGGGTGACCGTAAAGTGAATATGATCGAGATAGCTGACACTCTAAAGATATCTAAGGAACGTGTTGGACATATCGTTCACGAATATTTGGGTATGCGGAAGCTCTGTGCGAAATGGGTGCCGCGCGTGCTCACAATCGACCAAAAACAGCAACGTATTGATGATTCTGAGCAGTGTTTGCAGCTGTTAAGTCGTAATAAACCCGATTTTTTGCGTCGATATGTGACTAAGGATGAAACTTGGCTCCATCACTACACGCCTGAGTCCAATCGACAGTCAGCTGAGTGGACTGCGGCCGGTGAACCGCCACCAAAGCGTGGAAAGACTCAACAGTCAGCTGGCACAGTTATGGCCTCATTTTTTTGGGATACACACGGTATATTGTTCATCGACTATTTGGAAAAGGGAAAAACAAACAACAGCGACTATAACTGTGCATTATTGGAGCGATTGAAGACCGAAATCGCGAAAAAACGGCCCCATATGAAGAAGAAAAAGTGCTGTTTCATCAAGACAATGCACCGTGTCACAAATCAATGAAAACGATGGCAAAATTGCATGAATTGGGCTTCGAATTGCTTCCTCACCCACCGTATTCTCCAGATCTAGCCTCCAGCGACTTTTTCCTTTTCTCTGACCTGAAGAGAATGCTCGCGGGAAAAAAATTTGGCTCTGATACTGAGGTAATCGCCGAAACTGAAGCCTATTTTGAGGACAAACCGAAGGAGTACTACAAAAATGGTATCGAAAAGTTGGAAGGTCGCTATAATCGCTGTATCGCCCTTGAAGGCTACTATGTTGATTAAAAAAAAATGAATTTTGTCAAAATATTGTGTTTTACTATGGTAGACCGGGGACTTTTCAGCCGACCTGTTAATATGTTTATTTCTGTAACAATGTGATTGAATTAAATTGATTGTACTAACCCTTACTTTTTGGAAGTCCATCTTATTTAAAATAATGAAAAACTCTTCGTTTTACCAAAACTTCCAATATTTATTTAAAAAAATGCTTTATTAACTTTAACGGCTGTCGTTTTGGTAAAACGAAGAGTTTTTCATTATTTTAAATGTGATTGAAATTGTATAAGATAAAATATCAACAATATCAACGTATGAGAATGAAATTTATTGTACTAACCCTTACTATGTGAAAGTTCTTCAGAACAATAAACAACTAAAAGGTTGAATTAACTTTCACTATTTATTCGTTAAATACTTTAAATGTAATGACGGCCGTTTCGCTATAGAAATAGCATCGTAAGATTGACATATTGAAGTTACATTTTGTTTGTTTGTAGCTAGGTACCTGATGTTGATTAGGTAGTATTAAGGCTAGACCAAGTATGGAAGTAATAAGACATAACAATATTAAAGCCTAGATGTTATTAGCCCTAAGGGATTATCCTGGATGTGTTTCCCTCTAAGATCAGTATAACTGTGCAATGATATAGAAAACCCAAGAAAAAACTATATCATGATGATCTTTACAATAACTCAATATATTTGTGTTACAATTACGTCTTATCTATGTGTAAAATGAAGACTCAATCAAAGTAAACAGTTTAATAGTGGTAAACTTCCAAGATTTATTTGTTCATTAACTACTTTATATTGTTGATCTGCTAGATGTCTTTTGATTTCAAGTTCTTCGAGGAAATCTACACACCAATGACATTCAAATATTACACATCTGTGATAAAAAACAAAATTTAGATTTTGTTGTTGTATTTTAAGATTAATATTTTAATAATTTCCATTCTTTCTCTTTGTGGTGTAGTGGTTATACTTACAGAACACCATAATAGTGTAGCATCTACATTGTTGGTTTACTAACAGGATTGCTATAAAATGTCAAAAAATTGCTATAATGTTGGCGCATACGAAGTTTATTCTCGTCGGCTGAAATCATCGGTTAGTGAGCAACCGCGGATTATTCAACTAATAGTTGGTAAAAATAAGTGATGAAAATTTTATTGAGATCGGTCGTTATCCCAAAAATGTATAGTATAAATAGTATCCGCTAATATTTCTAAGCGCTTAACAAAACTTTAAAGCAAAATACTGCTTTTTATACTTTAATAAAAATGAACTGACTAAAACATTTGATTTTCAAAGTGTTCTTTCGTATCTGCATGTTTATATTTAAAATATCTTTATTTTAAATATGTAAATTTCATAACTCATAACGTTATACTGCATTGTCGACTTTAAACTTTCTACTCACTGAATACAAATTTTTCCGAACACTTCGGAAACAATTCCAATAACGTATCTCTCTGAAGGAACTAACGTTTAAAAAAAAGAAAACACAGGACGTGGTTGTCTCTAAAAGAAAAGGTTTGCGATAAACATTGGGTTTTATGGGGCACTTTCATGGGAAAAAGAATATACCCACGTGTACGCGAGTGTAAATTGGACGATTTTGTGATACTTTTAACTGGGAACGCTGGAAATATTGTAGTTGTACATATTAATTTTCCTAACTTTATTTTTAAGGTATTTCTTGGATAAAATTTTTAATTATGCAGTAAACAAAATTGTAGGATTCACAAAGAATTTAGAAAAGTGATTTTAAAGAAAATTTATAAAAACCAATAAACCGTTTCATAAAATCTAACCAGGAGAAAAATGATATAAGACTTATTTGGCGATAATTTTGAATTAGTATATGATCTTCTTTTTTATACAAAGGTTTAATCATTGCTAATTTTAATTTTTTTGGAAATTTACCACATAAAAATGAGTTATTGATTATATAACATACTGGTGTCGCAAGTCCAAAAGAGCAAAATTTGATTATTGTATTTGAAAAACCGTCAATCCCTGCGCTATGTTGATTATTTAAATTTTGCTAATCGCTAATCTTGAATTCCCAAAAATTGGATTTCAACTCATCTGTGAAAATCATAAACGGTCAATCATACTTGGCCTTTCATGAAGAGAGATGTGGTTGGCTGTTACTCTCAAAATTGGGACAAAACTTTGTGTTGGTAATAAAAAATGCTAGAAATTTGTTTTAGTTGGAATTTGTTATACTATATTTGCTTAGAGTTGGCAGCACAGTGAATTCATTATAAATGCAAATCCTTCAAAGCCCTAGCAAGGGTGGTTCATGAAAAATAGCTAAAAGTAGTAGACATTTCTATTGAAACATAGTTATAGTTGTTATTTTTCAAAGAAACCACCCTGTAATTAGGGATTAACTAACCCAAACACAATAGAAACCCTAGATAATATTGTCACAATAGGTAGCTGAATAGATCCCATGACCGTAGAACCGAAGCTTTTTTAAAGCATAATTCAAATTAAAAGTAAAATAAAAATTTGCTACGTATTAAAAAGTAAGAATTAAATATAAATTAATGCAAAAAGCACTTACTCCTTTTATTGTCGGCTTCCAATTCGTCGTATTCATCCGACGATGAGTCAGATTCGTTGCCTGGTCCGATAGGAAATACAATGGGTTCGAACAGTTCTTCAATATTGATATCAACACTCCACAATCGTTCTTCTTCTTTCTTCATATGGTTTATGACATAGGTCCAATTTTCCGTGATACGTTTCCAAAAGAATGTGTCAAAAGTTATTCAATATAAAAGTTGTATTGTTTCTTGTCACTTCACCTTTTACCTGTATCCATATTAATTCTATAGGGTTTAACTAACAGTGATAAGGTGGCAAATGTAATACAGTTATTCCTTTTTTTTCCTTCGCCATTTCGTCAATTACACATCTTTTATATTGTAATTTTTGGCACTTTGCAATTTGCAGTAATTCCGTTTTCAGCATAGTGTCGTCAAAAGAAATATTCTTGCTCTGGAGCCACTCTTTAATATCTCCTTTTTTCCATGATGTCGTTGGTAACTTTTCTACCAGTTTTGAGTGATAACTGGCGTTATCTAAGACAACCACTGCAGCACTTGGCAAAAAGTCCAATAGCTAGGAAAAATAATCTTCAAAAACATCAGAGGTAATTTCCTCGTGGTAATCTTTGGTTGACTTTGATACAAAGTCTAATAGTCTATTTTCTACAAAACCATGTGCACTGCCAATGTGTGCGATTATTAGTCTGAGATCTTTTCCTCGAGGAACATTTAATCCTGTTGAATATCCCTCCAAAAATGCCTGACGGGAATTTGAAATATTGGTGTCCATCCATGCTTTAGAAACAGTGTGTCCTTAATTCAATCATGCTTCATCTAAATAAAAACTCTTCCCTCGCTCCGAAACTTTTTAATACTTCTTAAGTATTGTGTTCTCCAGCAAATAATTTCTTCTGTCTCATTCAAAAATTTTCGTTTTTTATGACTTAAAACCAATTTCTTTTAGGGGTTTCCATAACGTATTTCGTCCAAATTTGGGAATCGTATCTACTTCTGCTATAACAGTCATTACTTTGTCCAAAGTCGGAATCTCTTTATTTAAGTACAAAGAATGGACTTGTCTTCTAATGATATCTCTATTAAAGTTATCGACCATAATGGACTCTTTTCCTACGTGTTTTTTCTACATGTTTACTAACATTTCCCTGTTTTCTCTCACTTAAAAATCGATAGATACTTCGTTCACTAACACCGGTCATATTGGAGCACCTAATCACCACATTACAAACAGTTGCTGATGCATCTTGATATATAGGTGCATCATGAACATTTAAAACAATCGAAGAAAAACGAAGAAAAATATCAAAATCAATGTCACAAAATTTTATTTGCTAAAAACCAGCAACTAGTATCGGCCTATCAATAGGCCATCATCAGGCTAAAAAGAGAAAGTAAAAACATTACATATCAAAGAATCAGTATAAACCTACCTTAATAACTATAGTTGTAATTGAAAAATAACAACTTCTACCATGCTTGCACATAGCAAAATTTATGTATATCAAAATTGTGTCATTGAAAAAAGGAAAGCATTAAATGAAGAAAATAATGATTAAAATTAGATTTTAAAAACTAGGTGAGTAGCAACTCATTAAACCTAGTTGAGTTATTAGTTAATAACAAGAAGAAAACTGGAATATAGCTTAGGATAAAGGTACCCAAAAGCTTGAAAAACAACGGAGAGTAAGTATGAGCAGTATTTGTAAAAACCGCAAGAAAGGAGAAAGGTCAAAGAACCATTGGCAAATGCATCATATCCGTCATTGTGAGTGAAGAAAGGAATAAGAAAGTAATATTCAACAAGGTAAGGAAAGTTGAAAGGGTGGCAAATTGTCAGATGATGGGTCGTAACACGTGGTATCAATCCTAAACCACCAGTGTAGGAGCACCAGCAAGCAAATAAATCCAAATTCGACAAGACGCAGCATCGTGTATCACCCACGAAAAAGTGTCCATAACACAAGTGATCACAACAATAAACTGTTAAGGCAAATAAAACAACGAAGATATGAGATAGCGCAAACTAAATAAGTACTTAGATTACATTGAAAGCAAAAGTGACATAAGGAAAATACATAGAACATGAAACTACCATAATCAAGTTTAAGGAGCACAGGACACCATTTAAAGATGGAACAAATATTGCAGATGTCGAAATATTAGAACGAAATTGCAAGCATAGTAGAAAAACATTAAGTAGTATTAACAAATGCATAGTGAAACTAGTTAGAATCTAAAGTAAATATAACAATTAAATGATAAATAGTTAATACATTGGATTATTACAATATTCAAATTAAAAGAAGAAGAAATAGGTTAAGGAATACAACAATGTAGTGTATGATAACATTTAAAACAATAGTTTTTTTCTGTTTGAGAAAACGCACTTTGTTTTAATTGAGCCACTTGTACTGGAACAAAACTCGAACTTGACGCCATTTTCACAACCGAAAATGTTCTTGGAGTAAAATAATAAAAGTATAGATCACAATATAAACCACCCACACTAACGAGTACCTATATTCTAATGTATTAGGATATAAACAAATCCTGAATTTATAGACTAATAACGTACCTGTTTTTACAATTATACACATACAGTTACCTTAATCCCTTAACACCCCTAACGACAACAATAATTCTTAAAATCGAAAAACAAAATATTCTAAATATCGTTTTATGACTACTTATCCTTTACCTAAGAAGATTAAAATATGATGATTAAAAGAAATTTCTTAATACCGATATAAATAAGTACGTGCGCCACTGATTTGCTGTCTTGTTTACAACATTTTACAATTTAATGACTTTTCTTAGCTGCCAACTCCAAATAAATAAACTAAATAGTAGTAAAAAACATTGTGGTTTTTTAATAATTGTTTTAGATTTTTTTAATATGATTTAACTTGAAAAGTTCATTATTGTCACGATTAATGAGAAAGAAAAATGCAGACAGTTTTTTAATCATTTCAAAAGATCCTCGATAATCTGACGCTTCCTTTACCAATTATACGTTTCATTTCCCATTAGTTAATCGATTTTCCTCCTGTTATATGAAACAAGTATTCATTTACTTAGGTACAGAATCTTCTACTCTCAATTCCCGACGTAAATTTCCTTTAATTTTCTGCAATTTTTGACGCTCAACTTTACCAGCCTTAATTACAATTTCTCTTTCAACTCATCGTTTTTGGTAAACTTAGATTTTTGTTTGAGCGTTGTATATATCGAATTTTCTTTACTATTTATCTTCTTCCAACTTCTTATCTGTGTAGTAGGATAAACAACTTATTTTTCCTTGTATGTTTAATTTTTGAATCCTCACAATTTTATCCCTTTTAATTTTAAAATAACAAACTTTACAAAAGGAATACAGAATGAATAACCGTTAATAGTTATTTACGTTACAAGTCCGGGAAGTGACTTTATTACGGTACAAGATAGATGTTTACGGAGCCGAGTCAAGAATATCTAATCGAGTACCGTAGTAATCACTTCACGGACGTGTAGTGTATGAACAGTGTATGTAGTGTATGAACAGCAGTTACCAAGTAACAATGTAAATAAAGGCAGACATATTGAATTTTTCTGTACACACGAAATATCTGCGGAGAAAATGGATCTGAAATTAGATGAAATTGCTGAGAAAACTGCGGAAGCGATAGGGCAAATTATTCCAGTCTGCAAAAAGTTATGAAAAAGAATATGCGCTGTTTTGCAATTGGCGTGAACAACACAATTTGAAAAGTAGTGCTGATGGAAATGTGATGTTGGCTTACTCTTTGGATGTGGTAAGAACAGTTTTTTTAAAGAATATTATTTTCAACAGTTTAAATTTTCAGTCAAAAACATTGAACCCTTCTTAATTATGGTTCAAATACTCGATGGTAAAATCAATGATTATGGTTAATAAGAATGTCAACATATTAAGTTTCCCAAAGTTGATAGCTTTTTTGAAAAAAACAAAATGTAGACCATCAGCCAAACCAGTCGAAGGTGCTGACAAAGGAACAAATTGAAAGCTTCATGAGGGACGCTCCAGATAAATAATATCTATTACTCAAAGTGATAGCATTACTTGGAGTTGCTGGAGGTTGCCGAAGGGAAGAGATCTATAATTTAGAAGTTAGTGATGTGGAGGATACGGGTACTCAGCTAGTAGTTAAGATTAACCAGACAAAAACGCATATTCGACGAGCTTTCACTGTGATTAACAGTGATGAGGTTCACTATTTGGATGTGTTTAGAAAGCTCTTTTGGTGGGTTATAGACAAGGAAAATGTCTGTCTCCAATAGCTGGTATACATACTGTTGGCGGAGCACCAAAGAAAATCGCTGAGTTATTAAAACTAGACCAACCAGAAAAGTATACAGGTCATTGCTTCAGGAGAACATCCTTAACGTTGTTGGCCAATGTTGGAGCTGATCTTAAAGTTATAAAACAGCACGGTGGATGGAAGAGTTCTTCAGTTGCAGAAAAGTATATAGAAGAATTGATTGAAGGCAAAAACAAGATTGCAAGAATAATCCAAAGGGGTGAAACTTTTGTTGAAGTACTACATCACAGCCACACGTCTTCCGCGATTACAGAAAACACTTTAAATCCAACAACAACTCCATTAATACATATTGCTGGCAACAGCAGTTGTACAATTAATGTCAATCTTCAAAAACTAGAATAAAAGCTTAGTTTATGTTGATTCACTTATTATTTCAAACAACATTGGGAGAATTGAAGACTACTGTAAAGTACAAGTGTACCGTAAAGTGCCTCAAACGAGTCCGGGAAATGGCACTTTACCGTACAGTATGAAAAAAATATTATTAAACGGTTATTTTTAATTAAAAAGTTTATTAAAACTCATATCCCATATTAAATTTACTTAAAACGATTTATTACCATAATTAGCCGTCGCAGTTTTTGTTTTATTCAATCATCTAACAAAATCAAACACTAATATTTTTGTCCCACGCATCACCGGTGTTTGAACGAACACGCCAAAAGGTTTACAGTATTCAGTAGTAGATGAAAAGTTAAATGAAGAAAATGGAGGAAATCCGCATGGTTTAGCCGCTATTTGAACTAGATAAAATCGAACAAGCTAAAAATTTCGAGTTGGAATTTAACCGTACCCCGGAGAATAGGAATGTTTGACGAATACAAATACAATTCAATTCATATTTTCGACGCAAAAGCGGTTAAATGGAAATAGAATCAAGTTTAATTGAAACCGATAAACCAAAAAGAGCTGTCCAAACGAATTAGTTTTCATATTTTAAAAACTAAAAGGAGGATTGCCAAAGCTGAAAATCTGTGAGGAATTTGAAATCATTTTATTACTATTTGACCAAAAAAAAATGTTTGCTCAATGTTATTTCATTTTAGCGGAGAGATTAAAAAAGAATGTTTCTATATACAGAATAAATATTAATAAATGTTTCCACTATTCTACAAAAAAATAAACTTTTTTAGTGACATGAAATTTCTCGTCAAAATGACTGTTTTATTTGAGAGTTGGTTTATTTATTGTTTATTTTTTTTTATGATTATATAGGTGGTCCCCTTTCGTTTGATGTGTACTTGGTTTCTTAAAATCCAGTGGTGTAGACGTAATTAAGTATAAATATCTTTTAAATGTACAGAGCAAGAAAATATTGCTGCTACCAATTTTGTAATCAAAAGTCTGCAGTCTGCAGAGCTTCTGGTACCAAAGATCATTGGGAAAAAGTTTGTATGAAAAAGAGCAAAATGAAATCAACTGATTCATCTGCTTATTTTTCAAATTGTGTTGCTTCTATACCTCCTTATGTGAGATAAGCTGTTATCTCTGTTATTATAAATGGTACGACTGCTTACGGTCTAGTAAATACAGGCAGTTCATCAAGTTTTATTAATGAAAATATGGTTCATAAGCTCAAGATTTCTGTAACTCCAAGTAAATTAGAAAAAGTGTCTATGGCTTCTACCTTACTTCATTCCTCAACAAAGGGTCAGTGTAAAATCGACCTTTATCTACAAGGACATAAATATGAAGATATTACTGTTAGTATTCTTCCAAATCTCTATTTGGACTTAATAGTAGATAATGATATCCTTAGAAGACACTCGTATATATACGTGCAGGTGTAGTTTGGCGGTGTTAATATTTGTAGTGTGCAACCTCCTCTGAATATAAACCAATTTGCACTAAATCTCGACGATATACTGAATCAGATTTGAAATTTTTGAGTTTGAAATTCACAACTTACTAAAAAATGGCATAATTGAAGAGAGTTTCACCACGGCGAGCTCAGATTTTAGTAGTATCTTCAGAAAATCATCGCCGTAGAATGGTGTTGTCTATTCCCAGACAATAAAAAGATACACTGAATTAGATGCCTTCCCTCTTCCTAGAATAGATAGTATTGTAAATGGAGCTGTTTCATACCATGTTTACAGTTCTATTGATCTCAAAAGGGCTTACTATAAAATACCCATCGTCGATGAAGCAATATATTGTAATGTTTTAAAATAACAAAAAAATAACTTACCCAATATATAACTTAAATTGTAATAAGTTATTAAAGATGAATATAATTTTCAAATCTTTCCTTTTAAATGATGAATACACCATAAAATTTCTTTATTAGAGCTATTTAATAAGTCTCAATTAACACAAGAACACAAAAATTATCTTGATAAAAAATGAGTCCATAAGAAGAAGTATTAACATCAATAGTCGATTCCATAGCCAAGTCCAAGATCCTATGTTGTTTAAGCTAAAAATGAAAAGTAAATGAATATTAGAATATGATAATAATGAATAATAGGAATATTATATTAGTGATAGGAAACTCATTCTATTAGTTATGTTAAGTTAGTTAGATCAAAATATAAATAAGTTATAATCAAAGTTAACAATAATAATAAGTTTAATAATGTTGTTTATAGGTAGTTATAAGATAAGAATTAAGTAGGTGTAGATGATTTCAAATTATTATTTAAGGTAGAAAATATCCAACTATATTCAGTTAATTATATCATTTGCAAAATTTAAATACAACAAGCAAACATTAGCTATCAGAACAAAATAAACAATATCATAGATTATAAATATAACTAAATAAACAAATGTGACTTACCCAATCAATGTTTATAAATTCATTTAAGCATCAAAGTGATGAGTCCATATTACAATGTATCGGATGATAGTACAAGTCTAGTACTTCCTATGTTCTGGTACATCCCATATTTTGACACAATATAATGCTTGAGAGAGTCTAAAAAAGATATTGAAATTTATCACATGTAAAACTGTAAGAAAGTGATGTGGTTGTTTACAAACAAAGACTATATAATCAAAGCTTTATCAAGGACATTGTGATTGATAAATCCAGTGAAAAAAACACTGTAAATAGTGAAATAGTGATCACAAACTGTTAATATAAACTTAAAAAGATGTGATTGCAGTGAAAAGACATGAACTTAATATTAAATGATTAATTGATGTTATTATTTATTATAATTATGTGTTGTTGTAAAGTAATTAATTTTAAGTTATTCATTGATGATTTTAAGTATTATTATTTTATTTATTTGATAAATTTTGTAGTTAAATTGTTATGACGCAGTAGATTTCTAATGTAAATAAAAACTAAAATAAGAAATGTCATTAAAAGAAAAGGTTTTCTGATTATATTAGAATATGTAAATTTTCAATTTTTGTTAAAATCAAGGGTCAAAAAGAAATATTTACTCATAATTGTTCAATTTGTTATTGTTAATTGTAAGGATGTCCGCCATTATGTTGCTCCAGAAAGTCAACAATTTTAAAAGGAAAATTTTGTTTGAAAATTTGAAAAGTTTATTTTTATGATGAAATAAGTTATGTAGATTCGATTAATAATAATTATAAAGTCAGAAAATGCTAAATTAAAAATTTAATTTTCCAAAAATTCAATGCAAAGAGGTTAGGAAAAACAAAACACGGTCGAAAAAGCGGCCATGTTTGGAGTTTCCGGTGTTAACATATAAAAACCCGTGGAAAATGGGAAAATAGGTCACTCTAATTTCATCAAAAGGCCAATCCACGTCAATTTATTTCTAGATTATTATATCTTAATGGCCGACTTCCTGTTAAATAAAATTATAAAAATAAAGATGGTAGCATAATTATAACATGGAAATGTATAGTTAATTTATAAAAACAAAAGCAACTGGAAATTATATGTTTGCTAATAAAATACCTATCTATAAGAAGAAAAATAAATTTGTTTTTGTACTAAGCTGTGATATAGAACATCGGACATCTGGAGAAGTAATAAAAAGCTTTTCTAACAATTTTAAATATGGTGAGAACGAGATAGCTGTTCCTGGGAGGACTCGAAATCCAAGCATCAGCTCATTGCCGGTTTGCCAACAAGTGAATTACGGTATGTTTTTTTGATATCACTTATTACATTCACTTTCCTAATACCTATAAAGTTTGTAAATGATAGATTTCAATATCTTTAAACCACTATTTTAACACAATTTTGTTTTAAATAAAATAAACTGTTTAAACATCTTGTAACCACTAATGCACGCTACTTCTCCGTTCACTGCTAGCATATAATTGTAATATATCACGTGTTCTTTTAAGCGTGGGCATATGCGCACGAAAATACCATGGTCGTATCATTAAGTAGGTATAGGGTATATTAATTCTTTTAGGTAAAATAAGTAAAATAAATAATTTTATTAAATTGATTGTACTAACCCTTACTTTTTGAAAGTCCATCTTATTAAGAATAATGAAAAACTCTTCGTTTTACCAAAACTTCCAATATTTATTTAAAAAATTGCTTTTTTAACTATAATGACAGAATCTGACGATGCTAAGTCTAGCGAAACGGCTGTCATTATAGTTAAAAAAGCAATTTTTTAAATAAATATTGGAAGTTTTGGTAAAACGAAGAGTTTTTCATTATTCTTAAATAATTTTATCGTTAGATTTTATTTTTAATTGGAACCGACTACTGTAGTTAAGAGTCATTCGTGTTTTAAAATTAATTTAAGTAAACCAAATCTAAAATAATAATAGATAAAAACTACATATGTTGATTTTGATCATATATTATTGGCAAATAGTAAAAAAATAAATAAAAATAAAGAAATTTTAAGGTGTTTTAAGATAAATAAAGATTAAATAAGAATTAAAACATAAATGAACATAAATTATAGCCCCACAAAACTTATAAAAATTTAAAATAATAAAAACAACAATTTAATAATTATATCAATTATAAACTATATCTATCAATCATCACATTTATAGCATTGTAATTTATTACAATATACAGCTTCCGAAGCATATGGAACTTTATCAATTTAAACGTATTCCGTTTGGGGTCCTTGCTTTTCAGCGAGTTATCTAAAGAATTATCTCAACTGAAAGTCTTAAACGTGTAGAAGTATATTTGGACGATATAACAATAGTATAGTTACAAATCGGCTCTCTGCCTTTTTGGGAACTATTAATGTTACATCAAGATGAAGACGATAAAAATTTGAAACAATTTATGGAAGTTGTTTTTAAGTATAATCTAACATTGAATATGGATAAGAAAAATTTCTCAATGAAAGAAATCCTATTTTTTAGGGAACGTAATTAGTCTTAAATGTATTCGCCCTGACCCTGAACGTCTTTATCCTAACAAAAGGTTTAAAATTATTATTTAATAATCTACAACAGTAGTCAGTCTAAGACTTCTAGGATCTCGCGGACTTTTTGATGTATCAACAGTTACTGTTGCAGAAGTTGTCTAACTCCAATTAATACTACTTCTAGAAGGAATTGCATAGCTAGAGATTTGTTAAAGAAATCCTGTGGGACACTCTTTTATGTATATGTAAAAAAGAACAAGAAACTGTAGAACACGTCTTATAGATGCTGGGACTTACCATAGCTAAGAAAATACTCTTTTGGCCGATCTTGGATTGTCTCTATGTTATAAAGGAGATTATCGTACCTACATAACTTTAGCTTTGGCTTCTAATATGCTAATTCTTTATTTATAAATATTCTGAATAAATAATCAATATATTAATAAAATATGAGACAACATTTTCACAATTTTGTTGTAGTTTCTGTATCATGCAATGTTTCAAATTTTAGTTATACATTTAATACTCATATATGGGCAGCTAATACGGCAAAGAACATCACTACAGTACGGTGCCGACAATATTTTTTTTCTATCTCGCGTTCCACACATATTGTGTTTCGCTACATGTGCAAAAAAGATAAATGCAGAACTGACTTAAACTCTCGGCCATAGAACAAAAATCTGGGTGTCCATTTATATTTAGATTTGAAGTATGAGGCTCATGTAAATAAATTGTTACAACGTGCTTATTCCACTTCCAATTATTCCAATTACTCTGCCTGTCTTTATGGTGTAAGTTTATCAACACAGTGTAAAAAAAGAAAGAATAATAAAAACTCTTCGTTTTAACAAAACTGCTAATATTTATTTAAAAAAGCAGTTTTTTAAATAAATATTGGAAGTTTTGTTAAAACGAAGAGTTTTTATTATTCTTAATAAGATGGACTTCCAAAAAGTAAGGGTTAGTACAATCAATTTAAGTAAAAAAAGAATACAGAAGGTACAAAACTCATGCTTAAGACTGATTTTTGGAATCTGTCGACGAAAAAGAATTTCCTATAAACAGTAAATAAATGGTTAAATATGTCTAATAGAAGACTTCTTTACTCTGTTTGTATTACAAAACCGTCAAATATCAAAATTTATAAAAATCGTGCAATCCGTTCCATACATAAAACTCCCTCTGTATGTTAAAAACTACTTTTAACAATGTCAAGGCATGTCAAGTTTTTAGAGGCCCGTATTTTTTAACGGTCCATGTCTTTATTAATAATAAATAATTACATAATTTACAATAAACAAAACATTATCTGAGTTTACCTCGTATCTACTAAGAAGTTTAATATGCGATAAAAATTAAATGAGCTCAATTCAACCAGCGGCAGTGTAGCGAAATTTAAGTTAACTTCTAAATAAACATAAATAATTTTTACGTTCGTATTTAGAACTTGAGAAAAAATTGTTCATTTAATTAATGTCTTCTTCATTTCTCCTTCTAATTATCTTCTCATTAAACATTAACAGCTTGTCTGTTACTTAATAGGATATTCATCCTCGCAGGAAGTTCAGGAAAAACGTGGTTCATCGCAGCTGGATACAAATTAACTGAAACGTTGAATGTCAGTTTTGTCAAAACCATATACATATACACAGTTCGGTGAGGAAATGTTTTAGTAGGTATCTCTTGCATTTGCTGATTTATTTATTAATATTTAAAATATTAATTGTTATGAGTAAAATAAAAATATATAAAGATTTTAGACCATAATATTTAGAATTACTCAAAGAGATTCAAGAACTAAACATTAATTTGAAGTTTATTTTGGTTATAAAATTCGTCAGTAAAATATTTTTCCTACGACTATACTGAAATATTTTTCTAAATTTCTAAATATTATTCTAAATCTTTCACTAATTTGTAAATGTGGTATATTGTACACTGGTTTCTATTTCCCACTAGTTACTATAGAAACTAGTGCACAATATGTCCATTAGAAGAACATAACTAACGTAAGAAGGCTATGATCTTATGTCTCCAAAGAAACAATTTTGATAGTTAGTTGTCAGTATAGCTTACAATAGACAATATAGTATTATAATATAAGTGAATTTTTTTCTTAAATTCAATAACCGTGAAAATATTATTAAAAAGTTATTATTTTAAGGCTTTTATTATTTTATATATTTTATTTTAACTTACTTGTTCGTCTTTAGGAATTCGATGCATTTGATATCCTGTTTTAACGGAGTTATTGCATCCAAAATTCACACAGTCACTTAACCCTAGAATTGGTTCAGAATCTACATCAACTACTAGAAAGTCAACAATTTTTCTAACCTTTTTTATAATACAATTCAATTTGGTGATACCTAAAGGTTTAATTTTTGAATTTTTGTTTCCAAATCCTAAAATCATGATATTTGTTGGTTGGATACTTACATCTTGTAATTTAGAAAAAATATTTAAAGGTAAACAATTTATTTCTGCACCACTATCTAATTTTATTTTGATTTTCAATCCATTGACGATAATATCTTCATACCATACCTGTTGACGTTCAATTTGTGTCTTCTTGACTTCACTCACATATAACTCAACAGAATTATGTTCATTAGGATCATCCCTGCAATCAGGATCGTCAGACTCGGCCTCATCTTCCTGAACTTCATGAATATTATTTTTGTTTTTTAAATATTCTGAACATTTCTTGACAAAATGGCCCTTCTTCTTACACAACCCGCATTCTTTACCAAACGCTGGGCAATTTCTAATTCTATGTGAATAACCACAAAAATTGCAATCGTCTATGACGTCTCTTTTGATAGATTTCCTTTTTACTACGTTGACATTGACACTACTTGCTTCACGTTTAAATTCTTCTATCTGTTGTTTACTGGCTTCTACTGCTCGACAATATTCCGAAACTTTTTCCAGGGTAATATTTCCATCTCGCAGAAGAACTTCTTTTACATTCGAATCTCGTATTCCAAATATAATTTGATCTCTGATTATGCTTGATTCCTGATCCCCAAATGCACACTTAGGAATGAAATTTTTCAGTTCGGTAAGATAACTATCGAATACTTGCCCTTCTTTCTGTGTTATATTCCTGAACACGAATCTTTCATAAACAATATTTGCTCTTGGTTTACAGTAATTCTCAAATTCTTTGACTAACTCCACCAGTGTGATTGTTTCACTATTTAGCTTCAGTGAATTGAAAACTTTTAGGCCCTCTTCACCAACGGCACTTAGGAAAATTGCAACCTTAACATCTTCTTTAACATCTCCATTATCTTTCCCCGAAGCTTTCATGAACAAATTGAACTGCTGCTTCCATAAGATCCAGTTTTCAGCTAAATTCCCTTCGAACGTGAGAGGTTTCGGTGGTCGAAAAATTGATTCCATATTCGTATTTCTCTAACTCGACTTGATAATTATAACAAATCAGTTCACTTCTGACACCATGTAAAGAATACTACTGGGTAAATCAAATATTTATTCTATGTTTGTACATTGGTACATTAAAACTAACATAAAAATGATTTCTTATGTGACATTGACAAACATGGCTGACATGATATGAACAGATTACTTTACAAAGAATAACCGAACTTAACTTACTATAAACACAAAATAGCAATGAAATTCACAAAACACGAAAATTCTTTGACAGATACGACATATGACAGCACACTACCGTTTTTTGCGGTTGGAACCTCAACTACCACCAATGAACTTTCATTTACATATAAGATTCCTAGCCATGGCATTAGCTAACTTCAGAATATGTCAAATGGATTGAGATTTAGTTCTAATCAAGTAGTACATGTATTTTTCTACCTTGGTTTAAAATGAACAACTTTACTACCTCAACAAAAGTCAATAAAGTTAGGTTCAGAGGCTAGTAGTGAAAAAACAAATTATAGGTAAACTAACTTAAAAATTTATTGTGTGCTTTAACTGGAATTAAAGACACAGTGCGCCTATGGATTATTATTGTTAATGTTAACATTATTGTCGTCTGCGTCGTGCTTTCGCGAAGAAAACTTTTAAAATCACAATTTGGAAATTTGCTCGAAAAACGAAAAGAAATTAGTACAATTTCGTATTCCTGTTTTATTCGGCTTGTTATTAGAAAAACGATTTTATAATTTAGTTTGGGAAGTTCGAAGGGAACCGTAATGAGTTTTGGAAATTCGATTATAACCGTGGAATATGTATTTCAGTTCTCTTTTTCGGTTTTATTTTTTTGTCGTTATTGCAGTCGATTCAAAACAGACTCAGTATCAAACTTGTATACGAAAAATTTTTCTTTTTTTTCATTTCTTGCAATCGGTAGAGCTTATTGTCTTCTACTGATGGTACGTTTCAAGCTTACCATCACTTGGCAAACTTCAACAACATGCTTGCCTGTCCAGATCACACTAACGCACCCGCAAACGTATAAATGATACACAAACGTTGGTGAACGTACCGTGAGACTTATGTTTTGGTATGAAAGATTAAAAATATTGGAAAACGCAGACAGTATTCTTATTGGTCTAATATCAAAACAAGTATGTTTACTTGAAAGCTAAAGTTTATTTGCTGGGAGTTGGCAGCTAAGAAAAGTCATTAAATTGTAAAATTATGTAAACAAGGCCCTAAATCAGTAACACACGTACTTATTTATATCGGTATTAAGACATTTTTTTTAATCATCATATTTTAATCTTCTTAGGGATAAGTAGTTATAATAGGATATTTAGAATATTTTGGTTAGGTGAGGTTAGGTTAGGTTATATATTAAGTATAAATAAAATGTTAAACTTACCTCAGTATGAAAATACAAAAGGATATTAAAATAATTTTGATGAATGTATCAGCCACTTTTCTTTATTTCATTTAAAATATTTGGTATAGTAATCTTAAATGTTAAACATTCAAATAGAGGAAGAACTTATTTGACAACTTTATCTTGGATAGAATTTTGTAATACTATTTCATAACAATCAGGCAAGTCCCAATTCATATAGCTTTCTTTGGAAGTTAAATTCAAAATCTAAAACCAAAAGAATATAAAACAATCAATTTAATTCATATGTTTAATAAACAATTGTGTATAAGTTTGTTAATCTTTGATAATATCAGAAAATTTCACTTTATCAAGTTCATATTATAGATTATATTAAAAAGCCTAATTTTCATTCTATCAAGTCACATTAGTACTCAAAAGTTATAATCTTAAGAGATTTATGCACAAATTAATATCCATTTCATGTTATTTGCTCAAATTTACATAAACTCAAGGAGATGTATATGCCAAAATTAGCACATTTCAAACATCAATTTTATAGGGAAAAAATGATAAAAAAATAATTTAAATAACTTTTTCATGAATGTAGGAATACAGATTTTTTATATATTATCAAAGAAACACTCAAATATGTTAAATTTTATTATCATTTTATGTAAATTTAGGTTAAATTTTGCAAATTGAAACAATTGATTGCTAATTTAATGTCATTAGTGTCATAATTAGGGAAAAATAAAAGGCCGTGCATTTTGGGTATCACAACCATACTTTTAATCAAAAAACATGTTTTATTACATCATTTAACAAAAATATTATTTTAAAAGTAATTAAATAGTATCAAAGTACTTACCAAAAAATGCGATTCATCAAAATCAATCTAAATTCTAATAAGATTGATAAGATTTCTTTTAACCTGAGTGGACATTTTGCTTAACATAGAACCAAGCAGATATGTTTGCGGATCATCTAACCAACAGGGAACCAGCAGAATCGAAATCGTTACCAACCGAAATACAGTGATTTGAAGGTACGTTCATTAAAAACATTTTATTTGTGTGCGCATGATTATTTAAAACTAAATCAAGGAAAAATATAATAATTCCGTAATTACAATTAGATGTTTTATAGAGTAGTCAAATTGAGTTTAACTTGAATCCTACCCAAGATAAAGAGTCGGGTCTCGAAATAAATCAAAATTTTACTGAGCTGGCAGATTTTTATTAGGCGTTCATTTAAAAAAATAAAATATACAACAATTAATAATTCAAACATTTCATTTTTTTTAAATATCTATACAATATAAAACCAATTAAAACAAAACAATTAAATATAAATCTAAAAAATCAAACCATCTCAATATATTGAGAGTATCGGTGACATAATACACCCCTGCACTTTGGATTAAAAGAATTAGATATTTTCACCTTCCCGCGACTGTTGTCGTAGAGATTTTTAAGCAGAATAATCATATGTTTTGGTAATCCATTGTTTTTTTGCCTTGCTGTTGTCGACAAAACACAAATAATTTTTTACGTTAAATTCATACAGTGTGTAAAAGCCAAATGGAATAAATTCATTATTTCGGTTACTGTATATATTTATAAAAAATCCCGAAACACGTCAAATTTAAATTATAACTTGACATTCTTCGCTACAATACAATCAAAAACTAAAATGTAATGCAAAACGTAATAAAATGTAGAACACGAAAAAGAACTATGAATGTTAATGAAGTAGATGTTCAAAATGTTCTCCGCGAACGTCTTGGCAACATCCTAATCTCAAATAAAACTGTCTTCTAACATTATTTAACATATCAGGCGTGATCGACCTAATCGCAAGCGTTATTCGTTCTTTTAAGTCATTTAAATCAGAAGGTTTAGTTTTGTACACCTCGATTCTCACCTCCCTATCCACCGATTGGGAAATATTGTAGGTATCAAGGTACTGCCGGACATTAAGTTGGTAGTGTGGTGGTGCTTCATCCTGCTGAAACCATATCGTATTCGCTGGAGGGTTACCTGGATCAGGATATAAATTTGGCAACGTTGGAATGACATCATTTTGAAGTAGTGCCAAATAATTGTTGCCATTCAAGTTGCCCTCAATAAAAAAGGGACCAATGATATTGTTCCCTACAATCCCTGCCCAAACATTAACCTTTTGAGGGTATTGAGTGTGTTCTTCTCTCATCCAGTAAGGATTTTCCGTGGACCAGTAGCGGCAATTTTGCCGATTAGCATGACTGTTAAGTAAAAAAGTACACTCATCAGAAAACATAACGTCTTCTAATTGGATAATATTGTTATCCAACATGTCCATCATTTGCTCACAAAAAAAACTTCTCCTATCAAAATCGTCTTCCATGAGCTCCTGAGTAGGTATCATCTTATACGGATGCAATTTATTTTCTTTTAATATGTTTGGCATTGGCAGCTGCTTTTTTTATCTGCCTTACATGACCAAACTCGCGGAACTGCTTTTCTATTTTACTTATTGTTCCTTGGGATATAGGCGGTAAATTAGGAAATTTCTCATGAAATAGGCGAGTTACTTCCTGTTGTGTTCGGATGTTATCTCCGTAACCAATCATTTGTAAAACTGTTATTTCATGCATTTCCGTTAATCTAACCATTTTTCAGAATTGAATGAACAAACTTTATACTTAAATCACAACAATGACAACTTAAATAAAACAATTTACTACTGCTTGTTAAAATAGCGTTGCCACGGAAATTCATTAAAGTTTTTTAATGGTTACCATCTAAAAACCACATTGCTATGGTTTTTGTTCACTTTCTCATTATCAAGACCTAAACGGGAAATAAGTTTTAAGTATATTGTAATAAGTTTCGAGTATATTTTAGCGAATTTCGGTAACAACATGATTTTAATTTTTTTTATGTTAATTTTTGCATTAAATTTAAAAACAATAACATTTTTGTATAGAGAATGAAGAGACCTTTCAAATGATATATCACAAGCCTATACTTCCCATTTAAAAAATTGGGGGTTGTACCTGTAATTCTAAGGGGGTTGAAGGTAGGGGTTGCATTTTCACGTTAAAGAATGTCAAGTTATAATTTAAATTTGACGTGTTTCGGGATTTTTTATAAATATGTTCAGTAACCGAAATAATGAATTTATTCCATTTGGCTTTTACACACTGTATACTTTTTCTATGATTTGTCTCACATTCAGGAATTATTCCCTTACTTTTTAGTGTAACATAAACACCTGCCTTTTTAGTGCGTAAAGGAAACAAAAAACTGTAGGGTGTACGAATTCATTTGACTGTACTTACATTTATTAATGCTCCCTCCCCAAGAGAAAACGTCTTTCCTACGGCATTGTTGGTCTGCTAGTCACCAACATTTCTGCTAGTGTCACGTTGATGAACTATTATATTATCACAATAGCTTATCAGACGCTGGCGCTATTGTGTTAATGTCTTTTGTCCTCACAGTTAAACTCCATATTTCTTCTATAGTTTTCTCGGTTGATACATCGGCCTTATTTATCAAGCTTAAATATTAAATGCGATTTATACGCGCCGTGTCGTGATTTGAATAAATTTCTAATAAATTTGATAACATGGCTACTACCCACCACCAGCGATCATGCACCGTTAGGTCCTTTTCACAAAAAGATTCCCGGCAGGCTTTAGGACTTTATTAATCACTGTGAAATAAAGTCTCTATCTTTCTCTATCTCTTTATTCTCTCTTATAGTAGGGGAGCCCAAGCAGGAATTTCAGCCCAGCAGTTTGATATTAGGGGAAAATCTTTACACTTTAATAATTATTTCTGCTAAATATGGTCTCTCAATAGCTTGACGTGTGTTTAGGGCAATCGATCAGGTCAGGGGCTCGATTCTTGAATCTCGTATTCGAAATATCACTGTCGATTTTCGACACTGTTTTTGTTGTTTGTAACTTGATATGTTAACTAAAAACGTAGTATTTTTAAATTAATTATATGGCTAACACCAACACCATCTATTGTATAGAGTTCTTAACATGTTAATTATTATAAACGATTCCTTTCAGTAATTCCAACTTTATACACGATCTTTAATGTGGCTTAGTCCAATACCTTAAACCACGATTCATTCTCTTATTGTCATTGGTGTTATACACAGGTATGTTTTTTGATTTTTATTTTTGGTAAAAGATTTTAAATATAATATCTATAAATCTTGACAGTACCTACTATATAATCAGATGAGAATTTTCATATAAATAGTTATTTCAAGTATATTTTGAGGGCAATTTAAAAGTAATAATTGTAAATTTTTTTATAAAAAAAATACAAAATGGCGAGTTGAGTACTTTTTTTTTGGAATTCTAATTGTTATATTAATTTATCTTTTGTTACTACTGTATTTTCTGTCATATATCCTAATGATAAATTTAAATTTCGGAATACCCTGTTTTGTACTTTTTGTACGGAAAAAAATAAACGAACACGTGGCTGATGCTGACAATTTTTCACAGCGTTGGAATATACAATACCAAAGACGTTACAAATTCCAAGTTAAAAGACGTTACAAATTCCAAGTTAAAAGACGTTACAAATTTCAAGTCAAAAAACGTGACAAATTTCAATTTAAAAGACACTACAAATTCCAAAGACACTACAAATTTCAAAGACATTATACTGATTGGTTCTACATTGGTGGACGATTCATCAAACCAACCCTTCACTGGACCAGCCCTCTCCTGGATCAATCAATGGATCATATGTAAAAAAAGATAAGTCGACCAACGTAAATGCATTTATAATATTATACAGCTGTATCGTTTTTCTTTATTTCTTAAACGTAATATAAAAATCATTTTAGTATCGTCAACTGTATTGTACTATAGTCAGAGCTAATGAACTTACTCACCCCTGGCCGAGGTATTTAACTATCATAATTTTTGATGTGATAAACATTTATAAATTTTGTTAATTATTGAAGTATCTTTTACAACTAATTAAAGACGAAATTAAGATTAATGGTTGTTTTATTGTATTACATTTTTTCTTTTGGTATATTGTTATTTTTTAAAAGTTAACTAAATATTTTTATAAATTCACTCTCAACATGTAAATCTTATCACAAATTGACGCTAAACGTAATAATTTGGTTACAAATTGACGCCCAACGACCAACTAATATTACATGTTACAAAATCGCCAAGCTCAAGCGCCGACAATGAGTAACTAAACCCTAAATAATAGCGAATGCGGCGGGTCAAATAGCTCTGCTTTATCGGTATTACACTCGAATGTTCCGGAAACGATGTCGAGAATCATCTGGAAGTTTTTAGATTTATCCGAACGGATTAGACGGATATAAAAGCGCACAGTTGTCATCTAACGGTCTTCGAGAGCGCAGAAAGCGAAGAATAAAGAAAAAGTGTATATAAATTAGTGTTATATAAAGTGGTATAAATAAATTATAACTAATATACCGGTTGTATATAACTTAGGTAGATAAATTAATTAATTTAAGTGTGTTTTGGTAAATAAATAAAAAAGTAGTTAGCCATAGTGTGTATATTTTATAACCCCTACAAAAACAGCTTAAATAAATAAGAAAAACATTACAATATTTATAATTTATGTATTAAATCGACTTTCAAAAGCAAAACTATTTAATTACGTCACGCAAGAAACGTTAAATACACACAAGCCGACGCTTGGGCCGATCGGACCTCTCTATCGCTTGTTCAGTTTTCAGTACTCTCGCTTGCATGCTCAGGCACAGAATGTTGACATTGATTTGTGCATGCAGCTGGTGTTCATTGATTTATAAGACCTTTTCACGTCAAAAACTATAATGTGCATGTATATAAAATGAAAACCCAATCAAACAACAGTTTAATTGTAGAGAAATTCCTGGATTTATCTGCTCATTGATAACTAATTGACAAATTATCAGTGACAATAAAGTATATGTCTATTTTTCTCTCCAAAATAGATCGTATTTGATTCGTTACCATTTCAAAACTATATTCTAAAACTCTATCTTAATGGCAGAATTACAAAAACCGTCTATATGTAATTTTATTCTTAGTCGTATTTCTTAAAATGAAGAAAATAAAATAAATGAAATACATTTATTATGTAACGTTAGGTCTGGCGAAAGGTTTACAATTTCGTGATTGCAGTACAATTTATACTTCTCTGAAAATAATTCAATGGGAATTATACAGGGTTGGGATAAAGTATGGAACCAAGTAAATATCTTTTAAACGAAAAGAACGATATTTATGAAAATTTGCAGGTAAGTGCAATGGAACAAAACGCATCTGATGTACATTTTTTTGATAATAATATACCTCCGGTTTAACCGGAAATGCCATCAACTTCTTTAATTTAAATGGGACACCCTATATATTTTTACAGATTTTGAATTCATAGTTTGGTGTAAAAAAATTTCTAAAAACGAGGAATATAGCACTTTAACCAACCTCCTTTGAGTTTTTTGCATTAGAGCAAATAACTATTTAGATAAACTATAATTGATGTTGTTTGTATGCATAGTAATAAATAAACAAGTACCGTTTGGTACGTCTTTTTTTCTTCAAGTGACAAATTCTAATTGACGGAAATAAATTGCACAATTTAGAATGGTTCAATTAAGTGAAAAAGAGCGTATTGAAATTTTAATAATGATCGGTTATGGTGATCGTGTTAGAACTCATGAAGAAGTGTGTCATATTTTTAATAATTTGCATCCGGAGAGAAATCCTATATCACGCTCAACAGTAACTAAAACATTACAACGTTTTAATACTACTGGGATGGTAAAAAATTTGCTAAAACCTGGAAGACCGCGGACTGCAACGAACGAAACTGTTAAACAAAATATTGCAATCGATTTAGAAGAATCACCTCAAACTTCCACCACAAATTTGGCACTAAACCATGGTATCAGTCGACGTTCTGTAGGAAAGATACTAAAAAGTGAAAAGTATCATCCGTATAAGGTACAGTTGGTTCAAGAATTGTCATACGATGATTTTGACCGACGGCTGGAATTTCGCGAACGGCTAATGGACATCTGTAATGTCGACGAAAATGTTGCTTCTAGCTTAGTTTTTTCCGATGAGGCAACTTTTGGTTTAAATGGAACAGTTAATCGCCATAAATCAAGGTATTGGTCAAATGAGAATCCTCATTGGATTCATGAAGCACATACCCAGCATCCACAGAAGTTAAATGTTTGGATGGGAATTGTCGAAAATAAGCTTATAGGCCCATTTTTTATCGACGGAAACTTGAATGGTGACAAGTATTTGGATCTACTAAATAACGAAATTATTCCTGCACTTCAACAGAATGGGAAATTACCACAAAATATTTGGTTTCAACAAGATGGAGCACCTCCCCTCTATGATAGACGGGTTAGGGATTTTCTGGATGCGAGTTTTCCAAATCGATGGATTGTACGTAGAGGATGCATAGAGTGGCCTGCTCGTTCTCCGGATCCTAGCCCGTTAAATTTTTTTCTTTGGGGTTATCTAAAATCACGTGTTTACGTTAGACGACCAACAAACTTACACAGGAATTGAGACAAAGAATTATTGATGAATGTGATCTAATACGTGGAGAAGTCTTGGAAAGAGTGACTCAAGAATTTGTTAATAGGATGGCATATTGTCAGCAACTAAACGGCGAGCATTTTGAACATTTGAAGTAATTTTGTTTCTCATTATTCTAAAATAATGAAATGTAGGTATATCTATTGTACTACTGACAGTGAGTTATTCCTCGTTTTTACAAATTTGTTTACATTAAACTCGGTATGAATTCAAAATAACAAGCTCTTTCAAAATCTGTAAAAATATATAGGGTGTCCCATTTAAATTAAAGAAGTTGATGGCATTTCCGATTAAACCGGAAGTATATTATTATCAAAAAAATGTACATCAGATGCGTTTTGTTCAATTGCACTTACCTGCAAATTTTCATAAATATCGTTCTTTTCGTTTAAAAGATATTTACATGGTTCCATACTTTATCCCAACCCCGTATGTTGTTTTCGATAGTGCGATTTTTGTAACAATTATATCCTATGCTTTTCTGTAAAATTATCTTAATTAAAATTTTATGCAAGGTGTTAATTGTCAACATTCCGTTGTTTGGATGTAAATGGACATTTCTACGTTGTCGACTTGTTTTAAATTCCCTTGGTATCGATCGTAATCAATCTAAACAACTTTTTAAGTATATATTATTTGAACGCGACATTTATAACGTAGCATATATCGTAAATGTCATTGAATAGTACGCATTATAAAGTATACTTGGTGTAATTTATCGAGACTATAAAACGTTTATCACTCGCCGTTTTTGATGAATTAGACGTATTCAAATATACATTCACGAACGACACATAACTTTAACTTCTCTTGACTCAGTTTAACTAACAATAATAAGAAATACAATCGCAGATCCTCGTTCGGATATATAACATATAACAATTGAACTATTTCATACACTACTGCTTTTGTTGATTAACTTAATGCATTTGACACAGCGTGCCTCATTCCTGGCTCATAAGCCAGGAAGTTAACCGCACCATAGTTACTTTTCTTGAAGCTTCAATGGAGCAATGGTAAACAAGCCTTCAGGTAAATATTAAGGGTCAGTATAATAAGACTAAAAAAATTATTCGCAAGGGAATATTCCAAAGTTACTCACTTATTCCACTGTGGTTCTGTTTGGCAATGAATCCACTTTCTACCATACTCAACAACAATAAACTTAGCTCCCACCAGAGGGAGGAAAGAGCTCTATGTAACATACTCAATCTACTTAACAAATTACGAGATTTCTTTATTACAAAATCATCGTCATCTAATTTTGGCAGGTCCTAATGTGGATGTAGAAATAACAACGGATACTTAGAAACAAGTAAAATGGGTCCAAAAAGCTCTACATGGTCGACATCACCACGACCTAAATCAACCACACATTGATGAAATTGCATCAAATAGGTGGCTTGCTGAAGGTTCCTTGTTCCCAGAGACTGAAGGATTTGTGATGGCTATTCAGGATCAGGTTATAAATACTAATGTACGAAATTCTCCTTAGAATTCGTACAATAGCAAGTCCGTCCGCCCATAATAACTTCGGCGCGATCGTTATTCACCTACGACTTAAGCTGTCGGTTCCGCGCAGAAATGCCTTTGCAGTCAATTAAGTCAGTAATCAATAATAATACTGTGTCAGAGTGAACATTTATTTATCGCTGCGCACAAAATGCGGCATTTTTCTTCTCTATAAAATGGGGATGCTATCCCCTAATTGTTAATTATAGTGCTACATTATACAAGAACTTATTGTAAGTGGATTTCTATTATTAAAAGCAAGACCATCCAGTTTTTCTTATTTCGGCTCGTCTTGAAGTCAGAAGTCTTTTATGTTACAAGGTTGCCGCGCGTTAAATAATGCCGGAGAACTTTATATAGTTAATTTCAAGACCCTTTTTAGTTTGAAATCTGTTTTTCGCCACTGATTTATGTATTTGTTTTGCTTTATTTCGTTGCTATTTGATGACAATTATTCAATTTATATTCGTGTAAAACTATTACGTGAATATCGTGATATGAAAGCTGAGTGCGGTTATAGCTTTGAATGTAAATATTGTAAATTATATATATAAACGTTAGTTAGTGCATAATTTTGGACTTTTCTACCGACCATAGACTATTTTCATATGGGCGGTGTTCTTAATCTTGAAACATCCGATTCTTTTACATATGTTTAGTGATGAGCGAGACTAGTCTTGGTCTTGCGGTCTTGGTCTTGGTCTTGCAGAAAATGCAAGACCAAGACCAAGACCAACTTCAGGCCGCAAGAACAAGACCAAGACCGAGCAGTGCAAGACTTATGCAAGACCAAGACTTGGCATTGCAAGATATACGCAAGACCAAGACCAAGCCTGCAAGAGTCTTGCGGTCTTGCGTCTTTTAAACATATAAACATATAAACCGAAAAATAAAACAACATTTTAATTCAGACAATATCTCTTTCTAAGATTTTTTCCCGCACGCTTTTTTTTATTAATTAGAGATGTTTTCCGATAACCTTTTTGACAAATTATTGTATTATTATCTTTATCTTGTTGGACTACATACAAATAGTAAAAAAAATAAGATTATTTTACATGAAAATAGGGATTTTTAAAATGTTTGTTTTCAAAAAAATCATAATTTATTAAATCACCCCTGTAAACCTTACTCAAAGCAACAACAAACCCACCTGTTTAAGTAGGGTTGCTATAGCTACAGTCGTGTATTTATTGACACTATGAAATATTTAATTGTCACAATCGCATCTTTTTAAGTATCTAAATAATTTTCGAGGTGATTTAGCTTTTAAAAAAATATTGATCCTAACTCTTGCGAAAATTAAATTTTCCGCACTTGTTAGGATAATAACTATTTCATACATGATTTAACGTTACAATGTAATATAAAGAAAACAAAATTTATATAGTGAAAAATACTATCCCTTTCATTTAATCTTTCTTTACTTGTAATGATTTTAAAAACTATTTTTCCTTTTTTTTTGTAAAAATGGACCCCAGTAAATCTAAAAAAAATGTGCAAGACTTGCAAGAGTCTTGGTGCAAGACCAAGACCAAGACCAAGACTGGACCCTGCAAGAACAAGACCAAGACCAAGATTGCTTATTTGAGTGCAAGACCAAGACCAAGACCTTGTATGCAAGACCAAGACCAAGACCAAGACCAAGACCAAGACCAAGACCAAGACCAAGACCAAGACTAACCCGGTCTTGGTCTTGGTCTTGCATTTGCCCATCACTACATATGTTTTACTCTTATTTATGATCTCATTGTATGAGCATTTTAGGAGAGTGTTTTTTCATCCAACAATTGGATTTTTCACTCTTGTATTCCAGCCTGTAAATAATACCTCCTTTAGTCATCATAGTAAATGCTATATCTAAGTATTGACTTTTATTTATTTCTTAATTTTAAGTATAGGTTATCCCTCTACCTCTGGTACGGGTAACAAGCTTCTGCAGCGCAATACAGGTGGTCCTTCGTGCTTTTTTCTCGAAGCTGCTAAGAACTATTATGTGATGAGCAATATTTATATAGTTTGATTTCCGAAACCTTCGACCTGATTTTCCATTTTCTCTTCTGTTCATACAACTAACAACTACAAAAAATTTGTTATCAGGGACCAAACTATTACATCGGACAAGTGTAGACGGTGCCAACAAACGTCGAAAACCATACATATTATGGACGATACAGGAAGGCGGGAATAAAAGTGATGGGAGATGGACTGAGAGTAGATTAGGTAAGGAAGGAAAACGGAAAATTGGAGAGACAGTGTATTGGGAGAAAGTAGTGAAGGTGATGTTAAGAGGGGAGAAAGAATGGATGGAGATAAGCGAGGCAGTGGAGATTATGATTAGGGGAAGGGATCATTCTTGATAGCGTGAGTGGTATGATTGTATAGCGGAAGTGGGTGAGGGACCGCCACCCATCTTGAAGTATGCTAGGGTAGCGATTCCGAGCTTTGAGGTGGATTTGGTTGGTAGGCGTTATCTTGGGAATGAGTCCAACACTGTTGGGTTCTGATTAAAAACCCATCGAACATGAGTGTCCCATCTGAGCCCAAACAAAAAAAATTACCCATTTAAAAAAAAGGAGTGTTTTTAAATAACTCTTATTAGTTTTTCCTTTCTTTCTCGTGCTGTTCAGTAAAATATGTTGCTTGACAAGATTTTAAATTATCTAATAAAATACGATGTGTACTCTAAACAATGGAAATGGGATACAGACATTAACAATTGTATACAAACCCTTTAAGAATTGTCTGCTCTTCTCTAATTTTCTTAAAGTATGCATTACAAAAGAAAATTACCAATTAAACCCTCCTTCTTGAGTTCTAAACCCGCTTCCTTCAGTGTTGTAACTGCATAGTAATATTTTATATATATATAAATTATTCACAGTGTGTCCGCTATTTAATACATCTAAAATTTTGTTGTTTGTAGATAGATAGTTGAAGATTTACCAATTCCTTTTTTTTGTAGCATGTTGACTTCCTGAATTTTTTTATAATTTAAATTATGATTATCACGTTTATTTCATTAATATTTTTTCCGTAATCCTATTACACCGAAAAAAATTCATACAGTAAGAAAAATTATATTGTATATGCCTCAGCCACTGTGGCAGTGATATAAGATTTACTAATATTTGAATTATTAAAAATTTGATTAACTGTGGCAGTAAAACTATGTTTCTACTGTGTGAAAAATATACTTATAGAAGCGGCAATTTTTTCTTACTAATGCAATGAAATTGATTAACTACCACCTATACGGTTTTACTACTACAGTAAGAATATCTTACTACTGTGGTAAAAATGTTTTACTAGAATGGTAAGTAGTTTAATTTGCCAAATCGCGGCGTGTTTAAATTTCAGTTTGACATTTGACGTAACATCATGACGTTAAGCCAAATTTACCGTTCGAATTAGTTGTTCTTCAATTATGAAATGTGGAAAAGCATAGAATTCGTATTTCAATTGCGATTTTTTTTTAAATAAATCATTAATATTGCATTATTTATAAAGTATATTGTAATATTAGTTGGTCGTTGGGCGACAATTTGTAACCATTATTATTACGTTGTGCGTCAATTTGTGATATGATTTAAATGATGAGAGTGATTTTATAAAATTATTTAGTTAACTTTTAAAAAATAACTATATACCAAAAGAAAAAATGTAATTTACAATAAAACAAACATTAATCTTAATTTCGTCTTTTATTAATTGTAAAGGATATTTCAATAATTAACAAAATTTATAAATGTTTATCACAGCAAAAATTATTATAGTTAAATACCTCGGCTAGGGGTGAGTAAGTTCAATAGCTCTGACTATAGTACAATATTTGTTTCTTTAAGAAATTATAAGGGCGCCACTGAAATCTTTTTATTTTTTATGATACTACTGAAGAAAGTTGTTTTAAGCTGAGTTATTTAAATAAGTATCATAAGATGACAGAAAGATGTCAGAAAAAACTGTCTATGAAGATAAAAAAATGATATGAAAATGTACCAAAAGATAAATAGATTTCCTTGGTGCTTAAATGAATGAAATTGAGAATACGTTACAAAAAAAATAATCCGCAAACAGTTCTTTACAAAAACTTATTCTAATCCAGTTGACGATACTAAAATGATTTTTATATTACGTTTAAGAAATAAAGAAAAACTAGACAGCTGTATAATATTATAAATGCATTTACGTTGGTCGACTTATCTTTTTTTACATATGATCCATTGGTTGATCCAGGAGAGGGCTGGTCCAGTGAAGGGTTGGTCTGATGAACCGTCCACCAATGTAGAGCCAATCAGTGTAATGTCTTTGAAATTTGTAGTGTCTTTGGAATTTGTAATGTCTTTTAAATTGAAATTTGTCACGTCTTTTGACTTGAAATTTGTAACGTCTTTTAACTTGAAATTTGTAACGTCTTTTAACTTGAAATTTGTAACGTCTTTTGACTTGAAATTTGTAACGTCTTTTGTATTGTATATTCCAATGCTGTGTATAACACCAATGACAATAAAAGAATGAATCGTGGTTTTAGGTATTGGACTATGCCACATTAAAGATCGTGTATAAAGTTGGAATTACTGAAAGGAATCGTTTATAATAATTAACATGTTAAGAACTCTATACAATAGATGGTATTAGTGTTAGCCATATAATTAATTTAAAAATACTACGTTTTTAGTTAACATATCATGTTACAATATAAGTATATAAAATTGTTATTATTGGCAGTATTAACAATGAATATTAAGTATTAGACATTCAATTGTTTTTCTGGTATTCCTTTATTGTTTTTATAGTATATATTTTAATTTGATAAAATTGCTGTTGCGTGTCTGTTATTGCTAATAGTTGTCATTTTAAATTTTAGTGAAATATTTGTCATTTGAAATTATAACGAAATATTTTTATTTTAAATTTTGGTGGATGTGCAAGAATTGGAGACAATCCCAATTCCACATGTTTTCATCATTTATTGTAATTATAAACGATTTCAATGTTAATAACTTTTTATTAAACTGTAAAATGATCAGCTTTATTCAGTATTTAGGTGAAAAAGGTATTTATTTCAATAGATTCAAGAAACAAACATTTAAAATTTTGGCGAAACCGCACCTAGAAATGCCCACCAAAAAATATAAGATAAAGTAATGGTGATCAATCTTAAAAATAAACAATGTATATTAAATTGAATTTAGTATGAATAATTAATAATGAAATTTATTGTATTAAACTTTACTTTGTGGAAGTCCATCTTACTAAGGACGTTAAAAATAAATTTTTTTTTATTCGAAACATTATTACCTTTATAACTTTCATTAGCATCCTCAGATGGACATATTGAAGTTACATTTTGTAAGTAGTATCAAGACTAGACCAAGCATGGAAGTAATAAGACATAGCAATATGTAAAGAAAATTACAATAGAGAGTTTGCGGTAAGGTGTTTTACGTTATAAAAATGTCCGTTATAATGTATAACGTAAAAATGTAGTAAAAATTATACCGTATAAAGCTTATTTATACGCTATTTTTGAAAATAACGTTAACCAATCAAATTTTAATGCTTATAATTTACTTCCATGGTACAACAAATTTACATTGTAAATTGTTGTATCATGACTGTTGATCATTAGTTTCAATCCTGTTAGGTATTTGCAAAAATGTAATTGTAAATGATTTTTATGGTTATTATTTTTCTTAGTTTTGTTAATTATTTTTAGCGATCTTTTTTAATCTTGCACTAGTGACATATCCTGACATATCATATGGCATCTGAGAGTAACCTTGATTTTTAAGGAACGATAACCGCAAGCGATGTTTACAAATTTTACGATACACTACAGTATAACGTAAAATAGGAGTCTACCGTAACGTAAAACGACTGACCGCAAACTCTCTAATACATCTATTGACACTTTCTTAAGCTTTGACATTGTCATTACTGTCATTGTCATTATTAAAACTAATTCGTCATCAATAATCATTTTTACATTTTTGTTAATAAAAAAATCTCTTATTTTAGAGCAACACAATCGCTGTTATTTTAACAACCCCAATGTTATCCAGCAACTATAATCGTTATTATAAAACAACAATTTTGTTACTGGATAAGTTAAGAAAATATATGGAAAATGGATAAATTGAGATTTGATTTTAAAGTGAAAGGTTCATCAGATAAAAAATCAAATATATTATGCCTTATCTCAGTTGGTACACTGGACAACAGAAGTTATTTAATAATAATTAATACAAGAATAAAAAATACTCTAAAGAAGAGACATCAACAAAAACAAGTATGGGTAACTTTGACTGAGGGTCTAGCATCTGCTTATTTGGACTAGTGATGAGCGAGACTGGTCTTGGTCTTGCATTTTCTGCAAGACCAACTTCAAGCTGCAAGATCAAGACCAAGACCGAGCAGTGCAAGACTTATGCAAGACCAAGACTTAGCATTGCAAGATATACGCAAGACCAAGACCAAGCCTGCAAGAGTCTTGCGGTCTTGCATCTTTTAAACATATAAACCGAAAAATAAAGCAGCCATGGATTATTTTGAACTCTAAAGCTTTGGTTTCCTAGGAAAGCGGTGCCGCAATAAAACGGCTGTAATTTGACGTCCGTAATTTGACGATCGTTCAAGATGACCGCTATCGGTGAGCACAAATGTAAAGTAAGAGTTTAACGTAACGCAATATATGATGTGTATGTAACGTACTTGTAGCGATGAGCAAGCGTCAGAGAGGCAATAGAAGTCCGTCTATCTGAAGATGAAGATATTATTGATTTTGATAAGCTTTATTCAGCACCATCTAACTCATGAAGCTCTATTATATCTGACTCTCAAAACCGAAGAAAGGAAATAGATGAATATCATGGTCAATCTAGAGCCGTAAGGCCGTAAGCAACGAAAATATCTTTTCTCCCAGCTCTTCTCTCTTCTCTCTCTTCTTGTTCTTCTTCACTCTTCTCAAAAGCATCTTTGGTAATAAGAAAATACCGTAATAGACTCAACAATGAGTCCGCCCGCTGGTATCAATTGTTGGGCAACGAAACTAAAATAGTTTTTACCTATATCTATTCGAAGTATTTGTCCTATTTTTGTTTTTCATTATTTAGTTGTTGTTAAATATATCTAAAATATTGACATAAGCTCTATAATTGGTAATGTATCCTACCTATTGTTTTTATTCATCAACACCAAACATAGTTTTAGTTTATTTCAAATCCCAGCTAAGAGGCCTGCAAAGAATAATTTTTTTAGAGAGTGACTTCATATTATTTTTCTCATAAATAAAATTATTAAATGTTAGATTTTTACGTCTGATTCTATATATTATTATCATTGACACATTATAAAACTATATTCTAAAAAAATTGTCAAAATGAATAAAAAATAAAAAAAAAGTACAAGATCAAGACCAAGACTGGACCTTGCAAGAACAAGACCAAGACCAAGATTGCTTATTTGACTGCAAGACCAAGACCAAGACCTTGTATGCAAGACCAAGACCAAGACTAACCCGGTCTTGGTCTTGGTCTTGCATTTGCTCATCACTATATTTGGATGTGAATAAAAATTTGATTTTTAAAGATCAATATCTAGAAGAAATTATAGAAAATTAAGAACAATCTACAACAAATTTGGAAAGTGAAAATGTACAAAAATTATTGGAAAAACTGTTGGAAGAAAAACAACAGAAATTAGAAATTCAAAATTTGAGCAAAGTTGCAAAATATTTTATGATTGAAAAATTTGATGGCAAGAATTTAAATGCAAATCATTGGCATACGGAGTTTGATACATATTACAAGATGATATAGAAAACCCAGGAAAAAACTATATCGTACTCATCTTATTACTAACTTAATATATTTGTGTTACATTTACGTCTTATCTGTGTATAAAATGAAGACTGAATCAAAGTAAACACTTTAATGGTGGAGAACTTCCAAAACTTTAAATTGTTGATCTGCTAAATATCTTTTTGTTTCGAGTTCTTCAAGTAAATCTAAATTTTGTTTTTATCACAAATGTGTAGTATATGAATGTCATTGGTGTATATAAGTGAGTTTGGATGTTCAAGTAGGTGTTTTGCATAGTTTTTACGTTTAATAAATAAATAAATTAATGAGAAAGCATAGAAAATGTCACTAGAACTAATATATTCCAATAGGTCAATCTGGCGATGTAAGTTTTTAGCGAAACAGCTGTCATTTAGTTGAAAAAGCAATTTTTGAGAAACAGTTTTGTTTTTAATGTTTGTAAAATTCGCAAAATTAAAGAAGCTAGTTGTGGAAGACATAAATATATAACTTAATTTTAAGTTATTGTTGAGATCAGCACGATACAGTTTTTTCCAGGTTTTTCTATATCATTGCACAGTTAAACTAATTCTACATTCATCCAGGACATCCTAGGACTAATAAGATCTAGGTCCCGATATCTTGTTACTTCAATACTTAGTCCTAACACTGCTTAATCAAAATCCTGCAACTGAGGATGAAACCAGTTTTGGAAACAGCTGTCATTAACGCTATTAATTTGTGGAAGCTGCGTTATTAAACAATAATTTTACTGTGTTATTAACCAGCTGTAGGAATGTTAATAAACAAAAAACCATATTATTTATTGAAGAATGGCATTTTCCCGTTACACTCCTATTTAATTTTTTTTTATTTTACTATCCGGTTTCTCTAATTAGTCAGTCACTTCTAATCACAATAATTGTTTGTCACGAACGAGGAAAATCCATTCGCGAGAAAGGATATGGTTGCCATTGTATAATCAATTGTAAAGTAGGTACTTTTTTTCATTGTATTCCACATCCATTATTCGGCGTCTACACAAACATTTCGTAGCATCGTCCTTTAGATTAATTTTAAAAGGTTAATTACGGGCGACGCTCTTTGTTGAAATTTAAAACAAAAAAGCTTCGGATAAGGTTCATCTAAAACTTGAAAATCTAGAAAGTATAATAAAATACTTACTTTGACTTATCTATTATTACGGTAATGAAAACTTAAGTATTACAGTATTAAAAAAAACATTCGGATATGTCGATTGTTATTTTGCCACCTACCTTACAGGAAAACCAATCACCAAAAATAGGGCGGAAGAATTGTTTATTAACCCAAGGGTGGAATTTTTTATATTCTAGCATTAAAAAAGTATTTCTTGTTTCTTGTTGATGATATTTGCAAATTTTACCTACCTTTTATTTATAATTTTTTAAAAGTAATTGGAATAGTATAGTGCTCGCGTGTGATAAAAGAGTGCATTCGATTTTTAAAGAAATCTTCCGAACCTGAATATCTCATTATGAAGGTGAGCAAATAAATAACAGTATAAATTATTTAATACGAGCAATGTTGTCTAAAACGCCTGTTGGCGCATTGACAAACGTGCTTGCCTCTCACGCAGACAGTTGTGGTATTATCCAAGCTACGCTCGTTTAGCAAATACAGCTGCGGCTATATAGTACTCTTTCTTTTACATGGAGGGAGTGTAGGCCATGTTTTCAAAAATGGTAATAAAACTATTAGTTTTCCAAATTAAAAGCTAAGAAAAAGAAGGGAATAAATTCATGAACAACTAATTCAACACACAGTGTATTTCACTTACTTGTGAAATAAAATTAATTTTGCTAAAATAAATATAATAGTATATATATATGAGCTCAAGTCTAAGCTATTTACTCAAGACTTTACTTACTGGTTTTATTTAGGGAAAGTAAGGGGAAGGTAGTGCTCCCTGTGGACAGCCTTCAGCTGCATTTGCCCTCATTTTCTCGCCTTCCATTGATGCTGGGATCATAGCAATTTGATAGTTTGATAGTAGTCAACAAAATGCTCTTAATTTTATCAATCACAAGTTAGAAAATGTAACTTCAATATGTTAACCTGACGATGATGGTTCAAAACAGCTGTCATTACATTAAAAAAGCTAATTATTTAAATAAAAATAGAAGTTTTGTTCCAACGTTTCGTTGTTTATTGTTCTTAGTTTCACTTTTTCCTCATTACATTACTGTACTTCACTAAAAAAATTGTTGCTATTGGGAAAAGTAGAATTCTATAGATGGTATAACTCGATATTTTCATTTTATTTTTGATATAGTCATAACTACATCAGTTGCAGGACGTTTGTAGTGAGTAATATTTTAAAGGCGGATTTAGCGGATGCATAAGCATAATTATATTCATAAACATATAACTTTAATGTACAATTCATAAAAGTTAAACTATGTAGTTGCAAATGGACTGATTTATCCAACTCATAAGCATAAGTCATAGTGCACAATTCATAACGCATAACCTTGAAGTTCCCAACTTTTAACTTTTACGGATAATGATGTGTCGAAATAGAAAGTGCGCCTGCGTGGATTTCATGGAGCTGTCATACTTGTTAACCTCAAAATTTAATTCAGAATCAAGTTTTCAAGATATAAAAAAATATATCAATATTCTATGATCAATATTCTATTTTGATGAAAATACAGAAATAAATATCAATGAATGAGCAAATGAGGTTATAAATTTGAAAATTTGTTATTGTTGTTGAATGACAAAGGTTACAGAACACACTAATTTTATATGTTCCGTGATAGATACAACTGTCACTTGTCACTAACACTTATGATTATGCTTATGCATTGAGGAACGGATAAATGACCCATCTGTTAAGCACTATGCGTTAGAGAAGTTGTTATAGTTATGATTATGCATCAATGAAAATGCTATGCTTATACATCCGCTAAATCCGCCTTAACTCTCTAATACCGAATAACATAACCTCTTCCATAATATCTCTGATTATGTGAGAATATTAACTTAGAAATAGAAAAACACTGTTTTACGTTTATCACTGATACAAAGTTAAGGCGGATTTAGCGGATGTATAAGCATAACATTTTCACGCAGGCGCACTTTCTATTTCGACACATCATTATCCGTAAAAGTTAAAAGTTGGGAACTTCAAGGTTATGCGTTATGAATTGTGCACTATGACTTATGCTTATGAGTTGGATAAATCAGTCCATTTGCAACTACATAGTTTAACTTTTATGAATTGTACATTATAGTTATTTTTATGAATATAATTATGCTTATGCATCCGCTAAATCCACCTTTAAACAAATAAAATAAGAATTTACGGTATATGTAAAGCAAAATGAGCTCTTATTTAATTCTACGCCCAATTACACTATTGTAAAAAATATTTGCAATGGATGTATAAGGACTATATAAGGTAATTCTAGATATAGATGTAGTAATAAAAGAAATATAATTTTATTCAGTTAAATGGACAAAAATTATTTTTATGATGTAGTTAAATGATATACGATTAACAGTAAATAGTTCGATAATAATATAAGTTATAAATCCTAAGTATATTACATTAAACCATTGCAGACAAAGTTATAAAGTTATTTTAATAATAAATGAGCAAACATTAATGATTATAAGAAACCAAATTATTTTACAATGGGATAGAACCTCTATAATATATTTTTATGAAAAAGAAATTAGGTTTTCTGATACTAGATCTAAATTAGTGAATAAATTATTTAAAATACCTGTCTTCGACAGTTTTATACTGCTATAATTGATATGGTGTAAGGTCATCGTAGATTCAAGTTTCATCCAGATAAAATATTGTCCTCTCCATATTATAACATTGCTTCTTTTTTAAAAAATGGAGGAATGAACTTTATCTAGTGCTGAATATTCTCTTCTAAAGAAGGCTGCATGAATTTTTGGCACTCCTCAAGCCTTAAACGCTTTTTGAAGGATACTTAAGGATTTTCCTAAACTTTCAAATAAAAAAAAATTAGTTAGGTATAGATTATTTTAGAATTTGTTTTTTTATTTAATCTTTTTAATACAGAAAAGAGTACAAAATTTACTATCATTTATCAATCCAGCAACATATTATATTCTGAAAGCTACTAATAGAGATGCTCTAATTCTCTGAAATTTGGAAAGAATTTACCTTAAAATAAAATTTATCCTACCAACCCTTGATTGATGAAATCTTTCGTATTTAGAATGTTTGACGCTGAATGATATTTCCATGCAGATGTCATTAATTCAAAAAATATTTTCAAATGTGGCAGAATTTGTTTAACTTTTGTATTAAACCTTTTAAATAATCTTATATCGTGTATCTCTATAGCCTTACGTAGAAAGCCAAAATAATTGTCACTCATAATTTGGGATTATTGAAATAATTTTAAATGAAACCACTCTGCTGCATATCCAAAACTTAGTCAATTTGCATAAATATATGCCACAGCAAATGGGATAAATTGGTGCAATTAAAAAGTTGAAGTTAGAAAAAGTTATGCCTTTTAATACGAGTTCAGTCAATTTTTTTAGCTGGAATTATTTTAAAATAACAAAACCAGTCTGTTTTTTTGTAGCATGGCCCAGTTGGTAATATCATTTAAATAAATATGTTGGTTATTTTAATGTAAGAAAGGGTCTAAATTATATAATAGGCAATTTTAGAGAAAAATCCTGATATAAAGGGAATACTGCTATTAAGGTATAATTTTTTGACATAAATATTATGCTATTGACGTTATCCGTGTTTTAACGGTTCTACAATGAATGTACAATAAAAATTAAGTAGAAAAGCTTAACAATAAAAATAAATTATAGTTTTAAAAAACTAGCAAACATAATTAAGATATTATATGTTAATCACTACGTGTCGAGCGAAGAGAGGTTCGCAGCACCAAATCAATCTAAACTAATTCAACACATAATTTCATTATTAATGCAGGAATACTAATCTTTCTTATCGTTTCAGATGCAAGAAATACAGCCAATACATTGTTAAAACATGCAAAAGTGTTTCAAATAAAGTTGATTGACAATACTTTACCCCTCAAGCTTTGCCAGTTTGATTTACATGAAAGAATACTAACTCAAACTTTCCTGTTGGTTAGAAAATACAAATTTTATTACATGAAAAAGAAAAATTGTCCATGTACTTTACTCTAACTAAGCAATTAAAAATACACACACCATAAAAGTGTAGGGATAATTTTAAAAAATAATTAATTAGATAGAATTAATTTCTGTATCAATTAAATTGCACGTGAAATGTATGTATCAGTTCATTTCTAATGGTAAATATACCGGTTGGTTTTGAAAAAGTTGCAAAAAGTAAAACAATCCTGAGATACGGAAAAAATAAAAATACTGCACTGTTTAAATTTAAAATTAACTTCTTATTTGATCATTCTAATAAAAATATTATCTAGTGACTACATATCAATTATTGTGTTCTATCATGGAAAGGAGACATGTAACGAAATTAATCGAGCTGTAGGTCTTCTTGAAGACCTAGTTTTATCCTCGTTTATTTTCATTTTTATCTTTAGTTCTTTTCTTACCACCCTTGCACCACCCTTAGAAACTTTCCTCTCTGAACCCTCAGTAGTGGTTTAATCCTTGCATGTATTTTCACCCCACACTTCCTCCCCGTAGAGTATACTCTGCTCAATCGTTCTACCGATAATTCTCCTCTTTTATTCTTTCGGTCCTTTCACATTACACATCAATCTCCCCAGCCATGTCGCCCAAATCTTCGCCTTCTGCGCTGCCTTCAAGATGTGGTTTTTGAACGATAGCTGGAAACCAACTACATACCTAGGTATTTCACCGATTCCTCCATGTGAATTCTCTTTCCCTTCACCATTACCTCCAACTCCCTTGCCTTGCTACGTCCGTTCTCTATCTTTTCCACAATCTCTCTACACATCTTCTTCGCCTTTCTTTCAAGCTCTTCCTCTCCTTTTGTCATCAAACATGCATTTCTAGAGCGTAGATCCCAATACCGACCCCTGAGGCAATCCCATATCCGTCCCATACCTCAGATAATCCTCTACTAAGTTAACTAGCCCCTCCCCCACTCCAAGCCTAGCCAAGGCGCCCAGCACTGCCATTTTGCTGACTCCATTAAACTAACCTAACCTAACCTAACCTAACCTAACCTAACCTAACCTAACCTAACCTAACCTAACCTAACCTAATCTAACCTAACCTAACCTAATCTAACCTAACCTAACCTAACCTAACCTAACCTAACCTAACCTAACCTAACCTAACCTAACCTAACCTAACCTAATTTAACCTGGTCTGTTTTTCTTTTAAACTGTCATAAAAACTAAAAGTTTTGCTATCCAACATGTACTTTATTTATTCGTAAAACACTTCATTTATTCTTTTTGTTTCAGCCGAAAAGTTGCCGCCTGGTTTTCCTCAAATCACCCAGTCACCAGCGACCAATAAAGTCGTTGAGATCGGTCACAACACGGTCTTAAAATGCGAGGCTACCGGCAATCCTCCACCGAAGATAATTTGGTTGAAAAATATGCTGCCGATAAATATCACAGGTCCTCGGTCAAGATATTCCACGAGAGATGACATGCCAGGTAAATTCAGTTAATTATATTTCATTCGGTCGGTGTGGTTTGTGTGTTCGAAATAAACTAGATTAACAGCAGCTGCGACTAGCTCTAAACGGTAAGCGCACAATAGAGTTTCAGTTTTCTCCTATATAACCCAACGAATAGTAAAAGTTTAGTTTTCGGTAATAAGCTTTCGGGGTGTTAGCTAGTGGAAACTTTATTACCTACTAGAAAGTAAAACCAGATTAACTTTATGTCAAAAAATAAATAGTTTAATTATTATACAGAGTAATTAAATTGATTGTACTGACCATTACTTTTTGGAAGTCCATCTTATTAAGGATAATAAAAAACTCTTCGTTTTAAGTAGAATTTGACTGCTTAGATGATAAAATTAGAGAACAGGGGGGTTAGTTTTGAAATATTTCACAAGTGAAATTGCTCATATTTCGATCAACTCAAGTTTTGAACTAATTTCACGAGTGAAATAAAATTCGAATTCGAAAATATTTCACAAATATAATTCGAATACTATTTAGCTGTCGAAATATATATTTCACTTGCGAATTACGTTAGAAATTTTGTTTTGTGGTTTTCTGCTTGTATTTTCATGTTTTGTTTTTTGAATCTAGTTTATAGTTAGTTAGTATTGTTTATATTAGATATTAGTATGATATTTTTATTACCCAGATAGCACAGGAATATTATTAGAATACTCCTAGAAGCATCTGCTGGAACGTTTGAATATTCTTATAATATTACCACAACATACTTTATATATTACTGGAACGTTCTATGAACATTCAAAGTGGACTGACTTCCACATTCTATTAACTTTCCTGAAATATTCTGAGAGAACATTCTAGTAATACATATTGAATGTTCTGAGAATAAATATCAAATGTTATGAGAATGTGTATCAAATGCTTTCTCAGAATCTGTGCATAAATATGCTAGGAATATTCTTACAAGATTACCACATCATACTTTATATATTACTGGAACGTTCTATGGACATTTTAAGTGGATTAAGCTCCACATTCTATTCACGTTTTAAAAATATTCTGTGAATACATGTTGAATGTTACGAGAATGTTTCATGAATAATCTTAGAACATAAATAGAACACTCTAAGAATGTTTTTTGAATATTCTCAGAATCAGAACACAATATGTTATGAATACTCTAATAATATTATAAGGATGGTCAAAAATATTTTTGGGGTATTTTAAGAAATTTCAAGGAATATTCAATTGTGTTAGGAAATATTGGAGGTTTTAATATTTTGAAATGTCTCAAAAATATAAAATTTCCAAATATTTCGTACTTACCTTTAGTGTTGATTGTTCAAGATTGGACATTTTACATTTTTGAAACCTATCAAAATATTATTATAGAGCCTTACATTCAATATTTCTATAACCCAATAAAACATTCTATCAAACTTCTCAAAAATGTATTAAAATTATCAACATGGAAAAAAGAACTGGTCAAATTTTTTTACTAACAATTTATTTTTCTAAAGTTGTCATTAATTTTTAAATTAATAAATAAAACAGAACACATAAAAATAAATAAACAAATCACAGCTCTTAAAATATTTGGTATATTACTGGAACATCCTATAAATATTCTTTAGAATATTCAACTTTCGCACCTTATTGTAACATTCTGAGAACGTTTGTGCTATCTGGGTAGTTGGTGGACGAGAGTGAAGCGAGAACGTTTATTTTTGACAAAATGGCCATTCCTTTTAGAGGATGATATGTTTACGCCAAGAACGTTGCTGCATTAGTTTAGGCAATATAGTTTATTGTTAAGTTTTGGTGGATATTTTAAAATTGGATGTTTTTGTATGTATTCCACCAAACTTTTTTTATTTTTAAAATCAGCCATCAAAACAGTATTATTTTATGTACAACTTCATAATATTGTAACTAAATCAGAGATTCTGCTAAATTTATAATTTACTGAAACCTATGTGCCTATGTGGATCGTTCCTATAATATACTATTTGCATTTCCTATCAAATTTTTCATTTTAAAAACACGTATTACCAACTAACAAAAGTAGAATTATCTTAAATTTTGACGACTTGGCGAAGATTCGAAGAACAAAATAAGAAATAATGGTATTTTTAACCTTAATTAATCTTATGTTTTTCTCGCACGTTAATAATTTGAACTAATTCGACTGATTTCCATTGTTGTCAAATTGTGTCGATCGAATTAATTTCATTTAAGTGAATTTATAAAAATTTCATTTCACTAGAATTGAAAACTAGGTATAGCATTTCGATGGTGAATTAAAAATCGAAATATTTCACTTGTGAATTCAATTTCACTGATATTCAAAACTAGACCCCCAGGTCAGTATTTTGAAACATGATAAATATAAAAAACAGATAGGTAAATTAGAAAAATTAATGAATTCACAACATACCAACAAACAATTTACACAATATAATAACATAGTAATTTCTCATGTACCAATACATTTTGCTCCTCGGTTTGTAAATCTATCAGACACCATTTTTTCAAATAATGAAAATAAATTTTTAGATAAAGGTTTAAAATATTGCATACCACCTAAATTTACTAATAATATAAAAGAAATTTTAGCCACTGATTCTGAAATAGCTTTGAGAACAAATTCAAATAATTTTATTTATGAAAAAATGCAAATAGCAAATCTTATTAGTGACATAAAACCAAATAAATTTAAAAGTCAAAGTCAAATTATTAAAAATGACATTTTAGCTTTAAAATCAATCAAAAATAAAGTAGATCAAAATAACCTAGTCATTACAAAATCAGATAAAGGTAACTCAACAGTAATTTTAAAAAAAGAAGATTATAAATCTAAAGTGAATGATTTCATAATGTCAAGTAATGTCAAAATTCTAAAGAACGATCCCACTCAAACATTTTCTAACCAAATAAGAGAACATGTAAATGATTCAAATTATCTATTAAATGACTATGATAAAATTGATTGTACTAACCCTTACTTTTTGGAAGTCCATCTTATTAAGGATAATAAAAAACTCTTCGTTTTAACAAAACTTCCAATATTTATTAAAAAATTGCTGTCATTGAGCCTTTAAAAAAGCAATTTTTTAATAAATATTGGAAGTTTTGTTAAAACGAAGAGTTTTTTATTATCCTTAATGACTATGATAAAAAATATCTAGTAAATAAAAATCCTCAATGTCCAGAATTATATGGAACTATTAAATTACATAAAGAGTCAAAACCAATTAGACCAGTAGTTTCGTATGTTAACACTCCTAATACTAAGGTAGCTAAAAAATTAAATACTATTCTAAATAATTATGGTTACACATCTAAATATTCAGTACAAAATTCATTAGATTTGATAAATAAATTAAATAAATGTAAATTACAAAATAATACTAAATTAGTATCATTTGATGTAACTAATATGTTCTCTAAAATTCCTCCTAAAGAATGTATAGTTCTAGTTAAAAAGATATTAGATGAAAGAAATATCCATCCAGGAATAATATCAGATATAATTGACTTATTTAATGTATGCATTAGTCAAAATTATTTTACTTTTGATAACAAAGTATATATTCAAAATGAGGGTCTTCCAATGGGAAGTCCCATTTCTCCAATTTTAGCAAATATTTTTATGGATAATTTAGAAAACAAAATCTTTAATTCTAGTTATAAAAACAATATTGTATTTTGGTATAGATATGTTGATGATGTGTTAGCAGGATTTGTAGGTAGCGAACGACAATTAGATATATTTTTTAATTATATTAATACCTTGCATCCTAAAATTAATTTTACTTTAGAAGTTGAAGAAAATAATTCAATTAATTTTCTAGATTTAAAAATTGAAAAAGTTAATAATTTACTAAATTATTCAATATACAGAAAACCAACACAAACAGATGTAACCATACCATATAATTCAAATCATCCTATAACACATAAATTAGCAGCTTATAATTCTATGATACATAGGGCATTTTCAATTCCAATGGACAAAATTAACTTTGATAAAGAAATTTATATCATAAAACAAATAGCTACATCTAATGGCTACCCAATTCATTTGATAAATACATTAATTAATAAAAAAGAACAGAAAGTGGCACTACAACTAATATTTCCTAAACAAACTAAAGAAATTAAAAGTTATAAAAATATTACATATTGTGGAAGTATTTCCAATAAAATATCAAAAATAATAACTTCGGCAACATCAGCAATAATATCATTTAAAACACAAAATAATGTTGGTACAAAATTGTTAAATGTAAAAACAAAATTACCTAAATTAAAAAAATCTGGTGTTTACAAAATTAATTGTCCAAAGTGTAATGCTGTATATATAGGTCAAACACAAAGAAATTTTGAAGTAAGATTTAACGAACATTTAAGAGCATATAGATTAAAACAACCAGATAAGTCAAATTATGCAAAACACCTATTTGAACATCCAACCTCACTCTTTCACACCAATGACATCCAAATACTACACATTTGTAATAAAAAACAAAATTTAGATTTCCTTGAAGAACTTGAAATAAAAAGACATCTAGCAGATCCACAATTTAAAGTTGTTAATGAACAAATAAATCTGGGAAGTTCTCCACTTTTAAAGTGTTTGCTTTGATTGAGTCTTCATTTTATACATAGATAAGACGTAATTGTAACACAAATATATTAAGTTATTGTAAAGATCAGCATGATATAGTTTTTTCCTGGTTTTTCTATATCATTGCACAGTTATACTGATCTTAGAGGGAAATACATCCAGGATAATCCCTTAGGGCTAATAACATCTAGGCTTTAATATTGTTATGTCTTATTACTTCCATACTTGGTCTAGCCTTAATACTACCTAAACATCAGGTACCTAGCTACAAACAAACAAAATGTAACTTAAATGTCAATCTGACGATGCTTCATAGCGAAACAGCTGTCATTGAGTCTTTTAAAAAAGCAATTTTTAAATAAATATTGAAAGTTTTGTTAAAACGAAGAGTTTTTTATTATCCTTAATTATACAGAGTGTTTTGTACTGAAATATTTGGCAGAATATTCCGAAAAAAATATTTTACAAAGATTTAAACTGGCCAAGTATTCTTATTTATATTTATAGTCCATGCTCAAGCCGTCACCGATGCTCAAGTACGACCCAGGCTCTTAAGTACGAGCCAGACTCTCAAGCACGACAGATATTGTACCTAACGTCTCATGATTAAGGTTGTTAAGGTTGAAAGTCGTTTATAAAAGTCACCACATATTCACCCTTGAGCATCAGCAGCTACTTCAATCAAGATACTTGGCTTGCACTAACAACCGACAATTTGCTTTAAAGATTACTTGATGTTAGCTGCTACAGATAACCGAACATAGTTTACTCTATACACTACAGGCCAAGCAACAGGGCATTTGTTATACCATTAGTACTCTAGTATAATGTTCAGAAGAATAAACAACTAAAAGGTTAAATTAACTTTCACTATTTATTCTATAAATACTTTAAATGCAATGACAGCCGTTAATTAAGTTAATTCAATCTTTTAGTTGTTTATTGTTCTGAATAAGATGAACTTTCACATAGTAAGGGTTAGTACCATAAGTAGTATAATGTTATTATTGCTATTCCTTTACTACAATACGAGTACTTATCTTCTTCTTATTGTGACCTGTCAGGTGCCTCTGACGTTGGCGTGCTGATCTCTATCAATAACCACTCTAATTAATCGTCCGATGCTATATTTGCCTGTCCATTCCTAGATGTTCTTAACCAGAAGATTTGTTGTCTTCCAATTGTCTCTGCCGCCTTCTATTTCTCCCTACAGACTGGGACCTGGTAGTCTTGTCAGCTTGCCGGCATCTGCGGTGGTTGACCTAGTAAAGGAACGCTCCCTTGACAAACTCAGGGGAAGATGGAATGAAGAAAAAGGTTGCAGACTATGCAAGGAACTTCTGAAATATCCGAATAGCAGAGCAGCCAAAAAATACGTGGCCATGACCAGAATGGACTTGTGTTTGGTCAGAGGTATACTTACTGGCCATTGTTACTTTCAAAAACATCTGAGCAGGTTGGGTTTATCTGACACCCCACGATGCAGAGGATGTGAACAAGGAGATGAGACAGTTGAGTACGTCCTTTGTGATTGTCCGGCACTCTCTCTAATTAGACTTTCTGTATTCGGTGAGAACTGGCTAACATATGCCAACTTGAGGGAGCACCTACTAGCGACTTCATCACCTACTTTAAACAGGTAAGATGGTTGACGAGCTAATAGGTAAGCTCAATGTCAGAAGGACGCACAATGGGCCAATTATGGCCTAAGTACAGTGGGGCGACCCACCCTTCAAGAATTACAGATACAGAACCACTCTAAGCAATCTTCCGACGCTATATTTGCCTGTCCATTCCTAGATGTTCTTAACCAGAAGATTTTTCTTTCAATTGTCTCTGCCGCCTTGTATTTTTCCCTTCAGTACAAGGTGTAGGATCCGGTAACGATTTTCTCTGAGTACATAGACAAGATATTCCAAATTTAGGTATTTAAATGTTATCAAAAGTTCATGAACTGTCCAACATTGCTTCATTTCTTTGCGAAGGTACCCATGGTATTCTTAGCATTCGTGTCAACATTACATTTCAAATACTAGATTGTTAATTCTGGCATCTTTTAGTGTACAGACTTCAGTTCGTATTACAGCAGAGATTATGTCATCAGTTTTGCCTCAGACTTAGATTTAGGATGTCTTTACAAAACAGTGAAACATGTTCTTCTGGAACAAGGCACGGGGCTGATTCAGTCCTAAATCTAAAATTCCCTTCCAGGTCGAGTTGCTCTTTGATACGAGAATGAGAGGTATTTAAAATTGGACAATCTGTGTCAGCGTTCTGTTTATTTATCAGTTATGCCTTGCTAAGGTATGGCTGACGGCCATAAACATTTTCTTAGTCACGTTTATATTCAGTTATATTTCCTGTTTTACTTCACTAACAGAGTTTATCAGATTTTGGGAACCCTGAAGATTATCAGATAAAATAACCGTATCGTCAATGTAGAGAATTATGTCAATTATATCCAGTCATTGATCTTGAGCCCTTGAACTTCTCTTTGGATTTAACGTTCATCTATCTATTCATTGAGTTGAACGATTGCTTTGTGTCACTAGAAGAGTTTCTTGATAATACGTAGGTAAAAATTTTTCATCAGCACTAATGTCTCTCAATATATTTATAAGTTTTTCGTCGAAGAACTTTTCATATTTTTATCAAAGGTAACGCCACGAGTCTTTAAAATGTATCTAATAAAATTTTACAAGACTGGTGGTATTTGAAAAGATTATTTTCTGTTGCATCGGATCCAGTCGCTGTTTATTCGAAGCAGCAGCGCGCGCCGCGAGTGTCATGTTATGCGCTGTAGAACAATTGAACAATTCGATTCGTAACGTTTTTGTTTTATAACCTAGACATTTTATTTTTTGTAATCAGAAACAACTTTAATTTGTAACTTTAACATACACTCCATACAAAACTTATTATGTAAACGACATACATTGTTTATAAAATAAAAATAAAGACAAAAAAAACTAGTGAACCAAACCATTTTTCTAACAACGAACCAACAACAAGTTGAAAACTCAACATTTTCTGAACCATTCTGTACAAAAACTACTTTATTTAATATCTAATTCATCGATATCTTTTTCATTAAGTTCACATTTTAAATACCATCATAAATATTTATAATTATTTGATCTTTCTTTAATAAAAAATTATAAGATTGCATTTTCTGTTAAAATTTAAATATTGGTACTACTGATTCACTTCAAGGTTACGGTTACGTCTATGGCTACACCAGCAGAATAAGTGAATAGGAGAGGTAACGACTTTCGGAGGTATTATAGAGAAGGGGGCAACTGAGGTAAGGGTAACGAAAAAGTCCAAGGAAGCTGGCACTAAAACTCGCATATGTTTCAAATGGATGTTTTTTCTCTATTCATTGCGTAATCAATATGACACCCTCTTTAATACGAAATGGCGTTACCCCTCCTATTGACTTATCCTATACACTAGATAGTATTGTTAGTTATCAGCGAGCACTGTAAAAACACAGTTATAATTTTAATATTAGGAGAAAATTGCCTAATAAAAATTATTAGGCATATCTATTTGAAAAAAAATTTCTATTAATCTATATTTATTTTTTTCATTGTAAACTAGATTGAAGAAAAATTACGGTAGAAACCAATAAAATTGTATTAACCAAGTTGATAGTAAAATCGCTACAAAATTAATTTTCGCATAGGAAATCCAAACCATCAAAAAGTTATTCTTTTTTGTACGTGAAATAAAAATCTGGCACGTCTCCTATACTCGTTCAGATTCCACCCTCCTTGTAATTCAAACTAAATAGGTTTGTACAAGAATGTATCGGATACATTTTCCCGATTGAAGGTATTTAATTTCCGTCAATTAAATTTGGTATTCCCACTTGCGCCTTGTTCATTGGGTTATATTAAAATTAACAAGCAACTTTCTGATACAAAAAGGGAATGATTTTTTCGGTGTTTTACAATTTGATAATAAATAAATTTATCCGTTTTTTTTGGTAAAGCTTTTTAAACTGTGTACTTTTCATCACGTAAATAATATATAGCAGAGCAGTATATTTTTTTATAAAAAAAATTTAATTTTACTTTTTACATTTCATTCACTTTATTTTTTTTTCAAAATATTCCCACACTTTTGTATGCGTTTGAACCAATTGTCGAAGCACTTTTGCCACTCGGATTGAGGTATCTCCAAAACATGCATTCTAAATGCGGCAACCGCTTCTTCAGGTGTCAAAAAACGTTGACCTCTCAGTTTTTTTTTACGCACGGGAATAAAAAGAAGTCATTCGGTGCCAAGTCAGGACTATACGGCGGATGACTCATCAAACCGATTTTTTGGATGCTCAAAAATGCATTTGTTTGAGCCGATGTGTGGGAGCTCGCATTGTCGTGGTGAAGAGTGATCCATCCTCAGCGGTTGGTTTTCCTGATTTCTTGGAAGACAACTGGCAAACAAATGGTTGTGTACCTCTCAGAATTGACTGTTCTGCGTTGTTCTTGTGGTAAGGTTGCGACATGTCCAGTTTTTCCGAAAAAACAGGTGATCATTTGCTTGGACGTGCTTCGTGCTCTAACAACTTTTATTGGATTGGGCTCATCTTAAAACACCCATACAGTCGACTGCTGTTTCTTACGCGTAAATCCACGATTCATCACCCATCACGATGTCCTAGACGTGTTTCGAAGCACCGCGATAGTATTTTTTGAGCATTTCCAATCGACACGAGCCTTTTTTTGAGCGATTGACAACTGGTGTGGGATTCAACGCGAACAAATTTTTTTGACCGTCAAATATTTATGCAATATTGAATGTATACTGGTCCCACTAATGCCTAAGGTTGTCTCAATCTCACGATAGGTCACATGACGATCTTGCAATATCAGTTCGCGCACAGCATCAATGGTTTTCAAAACAACAACTGATGTTGCACGACCTGCACGAAATTCGTCTTGGAATGAACTACGGCCACGATTGAATTCACCATACCATCGATAAATCTGGTCCTTGATGGAACTTCATCGGCAAAAATTAAATTAAGTTCATCCATGCACTGTTGCTGAGTTCATTCACGTCGAAAGTTGTAAAAAATAATCGCAGGAAAATGTTCACGATTGATTTAATTTCATTTTTCGGCCGAGATAAATCTTTTAAGTTACTGTAAACAACACAAATAGCGCTCGTATGTCAAAACGTTCTGAGTACGTATAACCTCAAAAATGTCCAACTTTACGATAGAGCTGTCAGTTGCCAGATTGTAACATCAGGGTTGCCAAATCCCGAAATATAAAAGACAACCCTCATACATCTCGTAGAGTTGTATCAAATTCCTTTCACACTTGATTTACCTACTTTCTATCAGTCTACAGATGATAACCCTTTTATTTATTGCATCTTCCTCTCTATCATCATGTATTATGTTCACTCTAACGTAATAGTTTTAACTTTATGTGACTTACTATATCCTTAATGGTGTTTATATCCTTAATAGTGTTTTTTTATTGTAAAAGCCGTATAGACTTTCTCGGTCAGACTCAATGTTACTAATCTATTCTACCCTAGTTTCCTTTGGTAATTTCTTCCAAGCGTTTCAACTGCAACTGCTGGAGTGTCATCTTCAATGACGTGTTCGAAGTATTCTTCTTGACGGATTAACAGAAAGTTGATTCTCTATTGTTTCCGTTTAAGATGTTTTTTGGCGACTGATACATGCTGATACGGAAAATACTTGAGTATCAGGAGTATCTAAAATGTTGCATTCGAGCGACTTAGCTATGACGTCATATCTGATACGCACGATACATTAATCTGTCAAAACGTTTACCCATTAATGAGAGTGATAAACTTACGCGTTAACTTTTTATCTCTCTCTGATCTAACCTGATTGATCAAACTTTCCTAAGCCACGTGCTTGAAACAACGTGTTGTTAAATGCACTGAATTTGAAAAAACATGTCGCTGAACGAAGATCTGGTGGAAGTGAAATTCATAATAAATGGTACCGACATCGCGTTTTATATCAGCCTAACCTAACCTTTATTACTCTTAATAAATAATACGTAATTCTTGAAAAGATTTCGAGGTTATAGCAACTGTCACTTGCCGAACTTGAGTATCTGTCCAATGTCAAACTGATACGCATGATACTCAAGTATCTTGCGTATCTGTCGCCAAAAAACATCTTTAGATTTGGAGGTGTTATTTTGGCGTCAAACTTTTGATAAATGTTTAGTTTCTCACTTTTTTTTTCAATTTCTCTGGATGTTTGTAACTTTCTATTGCCTCCAAATAAAGTTGGGTTAAGTAATGTTTTGATATTGTAATAAATACCAAATTCAAAAATATATAATATATAGGGGTCGCCCTATGTATATCAAATATATTTTTTATATTTTGCACTCATAAAAATCTTCATTATAAAACGCATTTGCGTATCGTAATGTAACTTTTAGGCACGCAAATTTTTGTTTTAAAAGGTTGACGACATGAGTGAAGTATCTAATGACAAGCCTATTGACAATGACATTTGTGGCTAATGGCAATTTATTACTTTTATATTCTTATTTAAGAAAGTATTTGTGAATATGAATATCATCTTTTACTTATATAATATATTATTATTGGTGTATTAGTAATTTTAAAATATTTTAAAACATTAACATTTCATAATTTAAATGTCAAAACTGTCAAATGTTATAAATTACACAGTGCTACCGACATACTTTTTAAAATCAAAATTTTCGTAATTTGCATAAAAATAATAAATTAATTTAAAAATGATAAAATGGCAAAATATAAAAAATATTATAAACAACTTATTTCATATGGCTGTTGTAACACTCGTTCTTTAAAAAACTCATTCTTTTTTTAAACTTGAACTCGTGTCATAACAGAAGCCCATATGAAATGCGTTGTTTAATATACTATTATAAGTAGGACAAATTATATAATTAAAAGTACGTGTTGAAATGTAAAATAACTAAAAAAAGCAAAGATTGCCCACAGCAACAGTGACATATTTCAGCGGAAGCGAGAAATAAAACAATAATTTTGCTGTGTCAAGAGCTCAAAGTACAAGTAGTTGAAAAAGTCGGATGGTACCAGACGAGACCAATGAAATTCGTCCAACTCACAGTGGATAAAAATCGAAATTGAGTGGTAGCACATAGGAGTCAGAAAAAGAGGCAGTTGGTTTTGGGAACTCTGAGGGGTTAGGTTGACCTGAGTTCTTGGTGCGCGGTAGTTTAATTCACAGGGTATACTTTGGTGACAGCAGTAAGTACTACAAACCACGAATATTACAGTGGTAACAGAAAATATCCCCCAGTGGTATTACAATATAGTTAATATGGCTGCTTTTATGTTACACTGAGCAAATCGCTCACCTACGCGTCTATAAACCGGAATATGTCTATCGGATCCAAAACATGAAAATCTTGATTCAGCCGTAAAAAGAATATTAGCCCAATCGTTAATATCCCAATTAACATCTCTTGCGAACCTTAAACGTACAACATGGTGTGCTCTGGTTAACAATAGAGCAATAACAGGTATTCTGAGTCTGATTTCAAAATTCCTTAGTCTGTTTCTAACTGTATTGACAGATATTGTAACATTACGGACTCCAGAGAGAACATTTTGCAGTTGTCTGGCTGTAACATGACGAGTTCGCAAAGTCTGAATTCTTAAATAACGGTCATCGGCAGGATTAGTACACCTGGGACGTTCTGGAACTAGTCTTCTATTATAACTTCTCTAAAGTTTCTCTAAACCTTCTTAAGACTTTAGAAACGCTGGATTGGTTGATTCCCATGACTTATGGCTGAGATCTTCAACTAAAGCCACGATTTGAGCTGTTTGTTCTGGGGTTAAATTATTCATTTTTACTCAAAATGTTTCTAGGCACTTTCAAATGAAAAATTAAACAAACGTACTGCACACAAGAAATTTTAAAATGTAAATAATACAAATAAACAATTCATTTTTTGTTTTTCAACAAAAAGGCGATATAAACTGTGAATATTTTGGGCTTTTATACATCTAAAGAATACCATACACTCATACTAAAATATTCTGAAAAATGTGACAAAAAATAAATTCTTTAAAAAAAAACAATACGTCCTCTATTTCTTTCAGACATATACGTAACGAATTGGCTGTAACAAGATTCCACCGTAAAACTTTATTACATTCGTGTACCTAAATCTCAGAAACAACGCCAGACTCTATTTTAGCAAACACCAAATTAATAACCGTCCCCTAATATCCTCTTGTTCTACGGGATTTTTCCTCGGTAGAAGAAAAAAGAAAGAAAAAAAAAGCCCAACAGGATTACGGCATTAACAAATTCCGACGTCGTATCACATAACCAACGTGAAACGCTTAACAATAACGATTTTTATGGATAGAAAGGAAAACGCCATATTCCAGACATCTAACCGTACCTGTCCCCCGAGAACCACTATATAAGCATCTTGCGTTACCTGGATGGGGGAGTGGAGACCTTTCGATTGCCTGGACAAAGACGTTACGTGAAAGAAGAGCGTGGCAGTTAAGCGGTGACAGTATTTCGAGAGACCAAATATGTGTGAAATAAAACGAACACTTTATTTTTGTGAATGTATTCATGTCGACGGGATCGAGAAGAGAATAGTAAATATTTTTCATGGATATTTTACAACTGTAACACATTTTATATTGGAAACAGATATATTAATATAATACATTGTTTCTAAACTGTTTTAATGGCTATAGATAGCGCTCAAATTGTTTTAGAGGAATTAATTCACAAGGAACTACTATGTTGAGTGAGAAGAAGAAGAAATAAAAAGTATATTGGGCCAAACAAGTTCTCGCACACAACTCCATAGTGCAGCCTCATCGTTTGTCTTAAAAACGATGGAAAAAGCTGTAGACAAATATGTCTCTCTGCCAAACACGTAGGATTTCTTCTGGTAAACATGACTCCATCAAAAGATAAAGTAGCTGCACATGTATCCGAAGTTACACCTAAGTCCAAAGCGTACAAGTGTGTTTCGAGTGTGTCATACAGCTTACCTGTTATTTAAATTTTGGAAAATCAGCTGGATTAATTCTCTTACGTAAACTTCTACCAGTAAATCATCTCGACCACAACGTGATTTCAAACTTTCGAGAGCTTCAGTATAGTTTTCACCAGTGGGTGAGTAACTCTCTACAATAAAACGAACTTGAGACTTTGGTACGGTTGATTGTATTAAATATTGGAATTTGTCTTCTCTTTCAATATCTTCATCTTCATGGATACGTTTGAATTGACTCCAAAAGTTCAACCAATCCTTAATATCTCCGTTAAACTTTTTAAGTTCAATATTTGGAAGTTTACGATTTCTTTTTTTATTAGAGGAACTAATTTGATTGGATACTTCATCGGTAGACTCTTTTCGTATCAGTTGTTCAACCTTACATTTAAGAGCTTCAAATTTTTGAAAGTAGCAATCAGCTTTTTCGATTTCAGAATCCATATCTATGACTGCAGAATCAACGTCTAACATAGAATCGAATATTCGCTGATTTATCTCGTCCAAGCATCGCGCCTTCTGTTCGAGGACATGGAATCTCTTCCAGCTTCATCAATTTGGCTGCATATTTTGTCATAAGGGATCAACCGAGAAAATCCGGGAGAAACAAAGTCGACGAAGCCATGACAACGAAAGAGCTAGTTGACAGAGACTATGTATGTATGTATAAGTTAGGGGTGATAATTACACTGCGACCTATAGGATCTATTGTGTTCCCCCTTACTTGCCATGTTCTGATGTTTTCTCAGATTTATAGCAGCTCTTCGAGTCCTATTTTCCTGAGGAAGTTTAGAACATCGTCAGGCTTCAGATCAGGTAGATCCCCTTCCTCTATTCCATGTGCTCCTAGGTATCTAGCCCTAGAATTTTGCAAGGCAGGGCATTCTGCGAGTATGTGTATTGAGGTTTCATCCTCTTCCTCACAGAATCTGCACTTTGCTTCATCTGCTAACCCTAGTTTCTTCATGTGGCTTCTTAACCGGCAATGCCCGGTTAATATTCCCGTTAAAATTCGGAGCCTTTTTTTACTGAGGTTGAGGTAGCTAAGAGATCTCTTCTGGTCATAGTTCCCCAGTAGTATCTTAGATTGCCTCAGTCCTTCCAGCTGATTCCAGTACTTGGATTTTTCTTTCTCCATTTCTTCCCTTAGTTTTCCTAAGATTACTCTACTGCTGATCCCACAAGATGGTTCTGGTCCCAAATGTGGGGTTTCAGCTCCTTTTTTTGCCAGCTTATGTGCTGTTTCGTTCCCCTCTATTCCTATGTGTCCCGGGACCCATAGGAGGGTGACAGTGTTCTTCTGGCCCAGTTCATTTAGTTTGCCTAGGCATTCCCAAACCATCTTGGAACTGATTATATTTGAACTCAGCGCTTTGATGGCTGCTTGACTATCCGACATGATCACAATATCTTGTCTGCGGTAGTTTCTTCCAATATTGAATTCCACACATCTTTCGATGGCGCGGACTTCTGCTTGAAAGATGCTCGGGTATGTGCCCAAGCTTTCTGATTATTTGGCTCTCAGTCCAAAAACTCCTATCCCAGTTCCCTCGTCTAGCTTGGAACCGTCCGTATACCACTTTATGGTATTCTGATTTAAATTCTGTATGGTGTCTTCGTCCCATTCAGATTTATTACTCAACCTTGTGATGAATTTTCTCACAAAGTTGAATTTCTTTGGCATATCATCTTGGCGCATTTCCCAAGTTTGATCAAAATGAAGTGATCGGGGTTTTTCCCTGATAATTCCTTCCTTGATCATTTTATATATCGTTTTCTTCCTTACACTTTCTAACAGAATGTGCAGTGGGGTTAAGTTTAAAATCACCTCCATTGCAGCAGTGGGGCAAGTTCCCATTGCTCCAGTGATACATGAACAGGCTAGTCTCTGAATCTTCGAGAGATTTTTCCTCGTCGTACTCAGATTAGCCCTTGCTCCCCAAGCCACTGCCCCATATGTGATTATTGGTCTCACTATTGCTGTGTACATCCATTGCAGAATACGTGGGTTGCATCCCCAGTTCTTTCCTGCAATGTTCCTGCACACCATGAGGGCCTTGGTTGCTTTGTGTATTACTTCGTCTTCGTGTTTATTACAGAGTAACCTACTATCTAGGATTAGCCCTAGATATTTGACCTCTGTTTTCCACTCGACGATGTTCTCCCCTATTCTTATGATTTTTAGATTTGCCTTGTAAAGGCTACTAGTGTGGTTTTGGTGGGGTTGATGTTGAGTCCCACCGAGTCACACCATTGTTTCGCAATGTTCAGTCCTCTTTGAACAATATCACAGAGGACATTTTCATACTTCCCTTTTGCCAGGATAACCATGTCGTCGGAATACCCTTGACATGGTATGCCTTCCCTGGTCAATTGACTAAGTAGACTGTCCACAGTGAGACTCCACATAAGCGGGGATGCAACTCCTCCCTGTGGACAGCCTCTGGTCACATTAATGAAGATAGTGTCTTGTCCTGCCTCCATTTCTGCGATTCTTGTAGATAGCAGTTGCGACATCCAGATGGAAGTCGTTCTATCTACTCCTTTCTCAATCAGTGCTCTTTTGACTGCCTCATGTGCCGTATTGTCAAAGGCCCCTTCTATGTCTAGAAAGGCACATACCACGGTCTCTTTTTTATTCAGAGCGTCTTGATTTTCTGACAGAGACTAAGAAGACAGCGAAGAATTAAATATATATATTTATTGTATAACTTGAATGGATTTAATGGTAATGATTGGAACCAAACTACGGTTCGTATCGTAAATTCACTGATATTCCACGATTCTGGATATTGGATTTGATTACCCTTTAATGATACAAGAGGTATTTATTTGCCTTCGCAGCACTTACTATACACACACTGGCTTTATAATGAAAACTTGAACTTTTTCAAACGACTTTTAAAACAAACTTAAATATTAACGTTACCAAACCGATTATATGGAAATTCCCATGGTATTTACGGACACCTTTATAATGCGGCCGCGGCCAAATAATCTCAAATTTTTAAAGCCCATTTCATAGAAATTTACCTGTTAATATCGGCCAAAATATTTTAGTCTATTTGTTGATGGAAATACCCAGTATTATTAGATATTTAAATAGGTATCTACCTACCTAAAAAGGGATGAAATTATCTGCATTATTAGTAGCTCGGTCTTTCTGTTACATACATATTTCTTTAGTTTAAATCTTTCTCCGTGTTCGAAAGGTTCTTTAGTTGCTATAAAAATATGTCGCAAAAGAGGAAACATTTGTCGCTAAAAGACAAAATAAATATAATCGCCGAAAGTGAAAAGTATGGTTTAATTTCGCAAAAAATATGGGGTTGGAAAAACTCAAATTAACGATATTATAAAAAATAAAAGTGAGTTAAAAAAAGTTGAGGAAGGTGTTAACTTGGAGCAAAAAAGAAAGTTTCCGAAATCAGAAGGATTGGCAGTGGATCAAGTCGTCTACAATTGGTTTTGCAAAGCCAGAAATAAAGCAATTCCAATATCTGGGCCGCTAATTAAAAAGAAAAAGCACTCAATGTAGCAAGCAGTTTGAAGATGGAAAATTTTGCAGCATCAAATGGATTTTTTGGAAAGTTTCTGCAAGCGTCAAAATATGTTTAAATCAATTTGTGGTGAGTCTGCAGAGGTTAATTTGGACGACATAGAGGATTGAAAAACCAAGTTACTATTGATATTAAGGAGGTATTCTTCACGAGATATGCAAATGTGGAAGGTGAGAAAGAATATCCATTAGTAACTGGAAAAAGTAAAAATCCCCGCAGTTTTAAGGGTAGTCATGTTGATAAATTACCCTTAGAATACCACATCACATTGCCAGCCCTTAGATCAAGGAAAAATTCAGAATTTCAAATTGATTTACCGAATTTTTTTCATTAGAAGACTTCTAGCGTTTATTGATAGTGGATGTTATTTCGAGTATTGCGAAAAAAACATAAATTTATCCAATGCACTTATCTGAATTACAACTGCTTGGAAAAAAGTGTTTCCTGCTTTCCGGCTTCTCCGATATTATCCAAGAAGATCCACATTTTGATGATGAGGATAATATACCCCTTGCTCATCTTTTCCCTACAGGGGCCCTATTCTTGAAATCGTAGGAATCGATTCTCAGGAGAAATTGACGTCATTTTCTCTCTATTTTGCAATAGGTCTATTCTTGCATGAAATATTTCATAGGAATCGATTCTCCACAAATATCGTGAATTGATTCCCCATGTCATTTGGTGGATAAAACTGAAATTCTCCTGAGAATTTGAGTTGTCATCTGTCAATAGTGCCTGTTTTGCATGTTGTAATAGTTTGTTTATAATCTATTTGTTGATACTGAATATATTATTTTTTTGGGTTGTGTTCAGTAGAGTTAAAATTAATAATTTTGTTCTTCAAGGTGTCTTTGAAGCTCCCGGTATTGAATTTAGATGGAGGCTTATCAACTCCCATCGCTGCTGAGCCTCCTAATGCGTAAAACTACTGGAAAATTTACCTTTTAAAAGTTCCGTGTCAGTTTCAAAATATTCGACTATGTATTTTTTATGAGCAATACAATAAACAAAACAGCAAAACACTAACAAAAGGTATAGGTTATATTCACGAACTATAAAAATGTCAAAAAAGTTAATTCTGCCAACTTAATAAAAGAAATTATAATACAAAATCCGAATATTTGATTGGTTATGTAGTTGAAATACTTGAATTTAGTTTAGACATACGTCACTTTTCCTAATTCTCTAGAAATTGAATTCCCACACATTCAAGAATAGGACTGGCAGTTCTCAGGAGAATTTTTTTTGGAGAATCGATTCCTACGATTTCAAGAATAGGGCCCCAGTCCGTAAAGAAATTTTAGATTTGGATGAATTTGCTTCCTTTGACGATGATATACCTACAGAGAACCCTAACTTCAGTATTACGGACATTTTTTAAGAACTGTGCAATAATGATGAAAAAAACAATTCTGACAATAGTGATGTGGACAACTTCAAAATCCACTTTATCTAATATGAGTGAAGTGTGTGAAAAATTTAGGGACGTAGAAAATTATTTATTGTGCAAAAATAATGGTGAAATATTTATGAATGTGTCTCGAATTTTACTTAAATGTTATCTGAGGTTCTTAAATCAAAGCTAAAAAATGTAAAACAAACAAAAATTGACACCTACTTTAAAAAAGCTTAACATCTGTTTTTTTCCTAGTTTAGTAGGATGTAGTTTTATGTTTTGTATTGTGTAGTGTGTAGTACATAATATATTAAAGTAGTTTTAGTAGTTTTCCGTTTATGTATAGAATTATATTTGCTTTAATTGATAAAATAAACAGAAATCCGAATATTTTTTATTTGTCGATTGCAAAACTTGACAATATCGGCTACCTTTACATAACGGCCAATAGTTCTTTCATTTTTAGTGGTCGTTACTAAACTAGGCAAAAGAAAAATGAAAATAAAAATTTTGTAAACTAAACTGGACTTATCTTTAGGTTTATTTAGTCCGGTGGGCTCTGTTGGTTCACTCAGGCTGCTTGCATTAGTGGTGTTTGTATCAGAAAGGCCTGCTTGCGGTGGTTATATCTACCTACTAGGTCACATCAAAAGAACTGCTACGGTAGTTTCATTAAAGTGGACTGCTTGGCGGTAGTCTTGACGTGTCCTTACGTCCAGGCTGTATCTTTTGTGTACAGCCCAAGAGATGGTATTATAAATTACAGGTGATAAAATTTACGACTGACTCGTCTGGTTTTCGTCAAGAAAAGGGAAAAATGTATTGGGTGTATCCTAATTTATAGAGGAGGGTTGACAATGGTTTCCGGTTGGGTTGCGTTCATTTTAAGGGTTTTGTTTCAGGTGCGTTTTATTGTAAGGGGTAGGTTCGATAGCGGTGGTAAGAGAATGTATAATATACGGTGAGTCGGGGTTGATTCTAAGGTTCGTAAGGACAGTAATCTAAAGAAAGGTAGATAGACATGCATTAACAAAATAATGTTGAAATTAAAACTTTCACGGGAGCGTACAGATAAATTATAATGATGATAAATTATAATGATTTAATATTACGAATTCGATCCAACTAACCTTAAATTATGGAAAATTAACAACAACAATAAACAGTAATTTTTTCTTTATTTGATTTGAAGCGGAAAGTTAATCTGTTACAATGTCAGTTTAAAAATCAATCGTTTTGTTCTGGGTGGCGTTTAACGGTGCATCATTAAATGTAGCGGTAAAACTGAGCACGGAATCGTATTATTAAAAAACGATGCAATTCCACAAACAAAAAAATAGTTAAAAGTCCAACGAATGCCATTTCGAATTTTGCGACAGTAAAAAATATGACGCTCAAAATGCGGGGCAGTTTCTTTGTTATCGGTGTTGTAAAACCTGTACATATTGGTCTTGTTTACTCGATGTTATCGGGCACTTTGAAAAACTGACCGAATGCAAACTGAAATAACGAAATTGTGTAAACATTTTTTATTGATCACTTTTGCCATGGAATCGTCGAGTGGTTGCCGCTTTACAGTGTATCGTTTTACTATTCACCGGAAATATCCTGGATTAATAGCAAATATGTTGTTATGTTGATGGAGTTATCTTTATTTGAGAATTCATTTTTGATTTTATTTACTTTTCATGGCAACCGAAAGAATGTGAATTATTAATTTCAACACATGCCAGACAATGTGTTCTTAAACCTTTTGATGTTTTTAAGGGACATTCAGTACATTCAAGTAATTGAACGAAATATAAAAACTTTTTATATACACCTTACAAAAATTATCGCATCACTCATTATTTTAAAAATATTTTAATTTTTTTCCTTTTTATTACTATAAATAATTGAAACATGTGTACACAACATGTAAACAAAGAACTTTATTTGAATTAAAGCCAGCTTATGAAATTCTAATAGCGTGTGTTACCGCCCCTGGCTCTAACTACAGCTTCCATTCGTCTTTTAACAGGTTCTGTATGTATTGTTGTGGCATGTTTTCCCATAAGTCACAAAGAACATTTTGAAGATCGTCTAATGTTCCTAGTGGTGTCGGATGTTGGTGAATTTGCCATCCTAGATGGTCCCAGAGATGTACTATCGGATTAAGATCCGGACTACAAGCAGGCCAATTTAGAGTGGGTATTTCGATTTCTTCTAGGTATTGTCGAACAACTCTAGCAACGTGTGACGAGCATTATCCTGCATTAGCACCGAGGTATCACCGATATAGGGCTTATAGGGCACTACATGGAGTTCTAGGATATTGGTTATGTACCTGTCGGCATTTATTCTCCTATCATTCACTGGTACTAACTCCATGCGGCCCTCGAAATACCATGATAAAGCCATCACCAAAGCTTTCAGTTTGACGAAAATTAACCTGAACTTGCCGTTCACCACGTCGCGTCGTCGCCTATATACTGGTACACGCCTATCTGATGAATAACAGGTCGGCTGAAAAGTCCCCGGTCTACCATAGTAAAACACAATATTTTGACAAAATTCATTTTTTTTATTCAACATAGTTGCCTTCAAGGGCGATACAGCGATTATAGCGACCTTCCAACTTTTCGATACCATTTTTGTAGTACTCCTTCGGTTTGTCCTCAAAATAGGCTTCAGTTTCGGCGATTACCTCAGTATCAGAGCCAAGTTTTTTTCCCGCGAGCATTCTCTTCAGGTCAGAGAAAAGGAAAAAGTCGCTGGGGGCTAGATCTGGATAATATGGTGGGTGAGGAAGCAATTCGAAGCCCAATTCATGCAATTTTGCCATCGTTTTCATTGATTTGTGACACGGTGCATTGTCTTTATGAAACAACACTTTTTTCTTCTTCATATGGGGCCGTTTTTTCGCGATTTCGGTCTTCAATCGCTCCAATAATACACAGTAATAGTCGCTGTTGATTGTTTTTCCCTTTTCCAAATAGTCGATGAACAATATACCGTGTGTATCCCAAAAAACTGAGGCTATAACTTTGCCAGCTGACTGTTGAGTCTTTTCACGCTTTGGTGGCGGTTCACCGGCCGCAGTCCACTCAGCTGACTGTCGATTGGACTCAGGCGTGTAGTGATGGAGCCAAGTTTCATCCATAGTCACATATCGACGCAAAAAATCGGGTTTATTACGACTTAACAGCTGCAAACACTGCTCAGAATCATCAATTCGTTGCTGTTTTTGGTCGATTGTGAGCACGAGTGGCACCCATTTCGCACAGAGCTTCCGCATACCCAAATATTCGTGAACGATATGTCCAACACGTTCCTTAGATATCTTTAGAGTGTCAGCTATCTCGATCATATTCACTTTACGGTCACTCAAAATCATTTTGTGGATTTTTTTGATATTTTTGTCGGTAACCACCTCTTTTGGGCGTCCACTGCGTTCACCGTCTTCGGTGCTCATTTCACCACGCTTTAATTTTGAGTACCAGTCAATGATTGTTGATTTTCCTGGCGCAGAGTCCGGAAACTCATTATCAAGCCAAGCTTTTGCTTCAACTGTATTTTTTCCTTTCAAATAACAATATTTAATAAGCACACGAAATTCTTTTTTTTTCCATCTTTTTGAAAATAACAAAAGTTGCTTCACTAAAAATGCAATATCTCACAAACTAATAGTCCGACAGCTGTCAAATTTTTACACGAATCTTTTAAAGGTTGATACTATCTAAAAATGAAATGGATTTAATTCTAGTGTCGTCATCTATAGATCAGACCGGGGACTTTTCAGCCGACCTGTTATAAGCAAAATCTAGATTCATTTGTGAATAAAACATTGGACCAATCCTGAATATTCCAATTAACATATTCTCTAGCTACTCGATGTTGCCTGGTAAGGCGTGGACCATTAGCTGGTACTCTAGCTAGTAAACCTGCCTTTCTAAGCCTGTTTCTAACTGTTTGTACGCTTATTCGAACATTACGGGCAGCCAATAGATCTGCTTGCAACGTTCTAGCGGTGGTATGCCTAATTCTTAACCCCGTTAACCTCAAATAACGGTCATCCATAGCCGAAGTTACCCTTCTGCGGCATTGACCTAGTCTTCTGGATAGCTGTTTCTTGGTAGCGATTATCGACTCTGGATATGGTGCTTTGTTGAAGGCCCATAACGCCAGCGACGTATCTTTGACTGCGACCATCTTCTATGAGAGCAATTATTCTAGCGGCTTCTTCATTAGTCACATATCTTATTAAACGTTCAGGCACATCCATATTAACAAAATAAACACTCTTCGCTTAACGACGTTTCGATCTCAATGCATACTAGGACAGAAATAATCTACTCTCGAGCAATTATCTTAAAAAAAAGTCTGTAAGAAATTCCGATCGTTTTTTATCCAGGATAAGAATCCACAAATACCTTTTAAGTTGGCATATATACAGACTATTCAAAAAACTAAAATTAAATATTAAAAATATCCGAAAATACTGCTGATGCGATAATTTTTGTGGGGTGTATATTTCGCACTTATAAAAATCTTCATTATAAAACGCATTTCCGTATCGCAATGTAACTTTTACGCACGCAAATTTTTGTTTTAAATGATTAGTAACATGAATGAAGCATCTAATGACAATATTATTGACAATGACATTTGTGGCTAATAGTAATTTATTCATTTTATATTGTTTTTTAATGGTCCGGCTACACAGTACGTTTTGCCTGAGAGCAGAGACTTTGCGCATGTAAGAGTGTGCGTATAGACGGCAAGACGCGCGATACCGTCTTGCCGTCTATATGCAAAACCTACTGTATAGCCGGACCATAAGAAAGTATTTGTGAATATAAATATAATCTTTTACTCATATATAATATATTATTATTGGTCTTTTTTTTATTTTTTCTACATCTATGGAATAATATGTCCATTATTTATGGTTTTTCTTTAAATAATAGTAGTAGTTATATTTTGACCAATCACAGGCCACGAATTTCATAAGCCAACAGATGTTCTATAGTTTTATTAGTTTTCCATAGCAACGGAAAAGGTTCAATGATTTACAATAATTGTACTAAATCTAGTACTTTTTGATTGTAAACCTCTTTAAAACATTTGGATTAAATTTTGATGACATAAAATTGATAAATAATCTTTGTATAACATAATTACACAAATTATTAAATTTTAATGCTGTAACAGTACCTGTTAACATTTTAAGCACCTGGTATCCTAAATATTAAATTCAATTAGTGCCGCTAGCTCCATCTATCATAAAACATTTTTAATAATAAAATAATGAATACGGTCTCTATAATTATAATTGGAAGTTCAAAGTAGCTACACTACGAGGTGTACTAATGAGTTGGCATTATCGAGTTCAATAGGTTTTAATAATTATTCCCAGTCTCATTTTCTTCTATTGATTTACTGTCATATACAGAAAGTTGGAATATAATACAGTAAACTAGAGGCAACTCTTTAATTGAAGATTCTGTAAACCAGAAGCATCTCTTGAATTTGGAGATTCCGTAAACTTGAACAGCTTGTAAACTTTAAGCTCTCGTATGTACATTCTTAACTGGATTATCTCTACAACTGGGGCAGATCATCCCTCCACTAGTGATCTTCCATAATCATTTGGAACCACCTAGACAGTGCCGTAGCGACCCCAAGGTGCGGCGAAGGATCGTCCACTATTGTAACAGATAAGTTTATTGTGATCTATCAAGTTTACTGTTCCCATATTTTTTCTCTTTTATTTCCGTGTATATCTATCTATATCGTCAACTGTATTAGAATAAGTATTTTTAAAGAACTGTTTGCGGATTATTTTGTTGTAACGTATTCTCTACCTCATTAATTTCAGCACCAAGGAAATCTTATTATCTTTTATATGTTTGTACATTTTCAAATCATTTTTTTATCTTCATAGACAGTTTTTTCTGACATCTTTCTGTCATCTTATGATACTTTAAATAACTCAGCTTAAAACAACTTTCTTCAGTAGTATCATAAAAAATAAAAAGATTTCAGTGGCGCCCTTATAATTTCTTAAAGAAACAAATATTGTACAATAGTCAGAGCTAATGAACTTACTTACCCCTAGCCGAGGTATTTAACTCTCATAATTTTTGTGTGATAAACATTTATAAATTCTGTTAATTATTGAAGTATCTTTTACAACTAATTAAAGACGAAATTAAGCTTAATGTTTGTTTTATTGTAAATTACATTTTTTCTTTTGGTATATTGTTATTTTTTCAAAAAAGTTAACTAAATATTTTTATAAATTCACTATCAACAGGTAACTCATATTACAAATTGACGCTAAACATAATAATTTGGTTACAAATTGTCGCCCAACGAACAAATAATATTACAATGCAAATAAAGTGTAGAAAAAGTATAGTATTATACTCGCGATTACGGCCATTATTAACTCGGGTGATTGAAATATTTTAAAACATTAACATTTGATAATTTAAATTTCAAAACTATCAAATATTATAAATTACAAAGTGCTACCCAACATACTATTGAGAATCAAAATTTTCGTAATTTAACTACATACAAATAATGAATTAATTTAAAAAATGATAAAATGGCAAAAATATTATAAACAGCTTATTTCATATGGCATAACATAAAGCCATTTAAAATGCATTGTTTAATATACTATTCTAGATTATTTTAAATCCTTCAAAGTCGTCATTAAAATTGCCCAAGTTGTGTTACTTTTTTTTTCTTTGTATTTGTAATCGTGAAAGGGAATTTGACTGCCGTAAGACTGCCATCAACATTGCTCTAAAAAATCTTGTTTTCAGCCATACATACTACTGTTTTTGTAGCAACATAATGATGCTCTATGTTGTTTGATTAATAAAATGCTATGAAATGGAGTTTGAATTTTTTATTTGCTTATACCAAGATAAGTATAAATGATATTTAGTAATAATCTCATTTACACATGGATTAGTTTACAATCACTTTCAACCAAATGGTAACATTGGAAATATTTTCCCGTATTATTTTTCATCAATGCCAACGGTGGAATGTCATTTCCAGTGTTGCCTAACTTTTCTCCATAAATAAAACAAGTAATTAGTCAAATTTACGAATTTAATTCTATTAATGTACCTATAATTGTGTAATTGGAGCCAATTATTTTATATCTACTTGTACGATCCTTTTCAAACAATAACTGGGTCATAAATAAGGAGAAGTTTAACCGAATTCAGTCGTTGGACGGATAAAATAAAAGGTTTTGGGGTAAAAGTGGGTTTCTTAAATTGTACAGATGAATGACAGCCTCGTATAGAAATCTTACGTTGGATACACGGCAAATGATATCAAAAGACGTTAGTGTTTCAATTGAGGTTTTTTAACTTAAATTGGAAGACAAAAGAATCAACTTATTGAACCAAATGCACATACAGTGTAGAGCAGCAAAATTTTAGATTTAAATTTTATGGTTTTAAATTATTTAAAAAATGATATTTGATTGAAAAAATATCGTCGGAAAACGAATTAGTGCTAAATTTTGTTAACAAAGGTAACAAATACTGTATCAGAATGTGACAGACACCAACTATGACTGAAAACTTAGGCTTATGACCTAAATTGTGTGCTCGACTGTGTATTTGTAATGAAACAAAAGTGATATTTAAGTAAAACGATTATTTCAGGTATTGAGTGACCCAAAAACGATATTGCTGTTATTATTTGATATATTCCGCTTAATTATTCACTAACTAAATGTTTAAACAACGCAAGCATCCACGCATTCTGTTTGTGATAATATAACATCATTAGAATATACACATAAACGAGTATACGCGATATTCATCTGGTATATCTACTCTGATACCGTATAATGGATTAAATATGTTATTTTGCGGCAGGGTGTATTAATTGAATCAATCTGTGAACGGAGATCGATGATACGTACACGTTATTATTAAACAAGTAATTATTATTACGCAAACGGAATTATGACTCTTTCTTTGGGAATATTGTTGTGAGGGATGTAAAAAAAAACGTTCGTATTTGTAATAATTAAATCGTAACGTTATCCCTTTGCCTGGCTGGATACTATCGGTCGAAGCCAAAGAAGAATGACGCGTGACAGGGAGGGAAATAGGCTAGAAGGAAGGAGGACCAACATGTATAGGAATAATGTCGAAAAACTGTCCAGCGGTAAGCAGCAAATAGTAGATAGCGCGAGAGTAGCAGAACGGTAAAAAATTGTGCAGTTAAAAATTACGCATTATTTAAAATCTCAACTATTTACATAGTCAAATGTAATTTAATTTCGTTAATTACTCTTACAATTCATTTTGACTACAACAAATAATGAATATAAAATATAAAAAATAGACTTGTAGCCGTAGGTAATGCAGAGGGTGGATTTACCGATTAGCTTTTCGAATGCAAGCAACCGTTGCAGGTGTCAAACAAGACTCTTGAGAAGAATAATAAAAAAACAATTTTTGTACGTTAATTAAAATAAATGCTTCTCCAAATAACACATTCAGATAAGTGTGTTAGCAGTTAATAACTGATACATGAAAAAATCACCAATTTTGTAATCTTTTTAAATTATTTTATGTCTATTTTTATAGTCTCAATGTTGTAACATGCCTAACGACCTGTTTCGATTTTTAAATTGATTCCCGCTCGCCGTGTCATTTCACTTTCATTCTCCCAACCTCAAGAGTCTCTATTGTACTAACCCTTACTTTTTGGAAGTCCATCTTACGAAGAATAATAAAAAACTCTTGGTTTATTAGTTTTATTATCAGGTATTTTAATTAAAAGTTTAGATCCCCAATCTTCTACGTTGTTCAATGATTAATAAAGGTTTCAATATGCTCAAGGCTCAAAACTTTTGATTTTTTGGGTTTGTAGTTGTCACTTTGGCGTTTTAGGAAAGCACACAATTTTAAATAGAAAATCGCAATATTGAATGTGATTTCAGAAAAAAATAGTATGTGCACCTCGGAGTAAAAGCATATTCCCAGACGTCGTCCGGGAATCGCTTTTACTCCTAGATACACAACATACTATTGTTTTTTCTTAGAGCTACACAAAAAAAAGTTTATTTTCGATATTTGCAAAACATTATATATATAATGTTAGTGTGTTCATAATTTCATATTTTTAGTATGGATTTTTGGTTACAAGCCTGTGGTAGAAAAGATTTTCTTGTTAAATCTTGCAAAACAATCTCTAAACACCACAAGCTGATGTGTGAAAAGTACTTTGAGCAGCACTGTTTTGTAAGAAGAAGGAAAAAGCGAAGTATTGAAAATGTTGAGTTAAAAAAAGCAATTTTTTAATAAAAACTGAGTTGAAAAGTTTCATTTTTCCGGTTAGTAAGATGGACTTCTACAAAGTAAAGGTTAATACGATAAATTTCATTTAAAAACATGACAAAAAACATCCTGTAGTAAGAAAACGAGCAACATTTTACTAAAACATGGGCTGAAACGCTTTATTTTAAATGCCAAGTTTCATCCCTTAGCTAATGTATGATTAAAAATGGGACCCCTTATAGATTTCTGACCACATCTCGTACTACATTTCTAATTTTCCACACTAGACACAGTCTCTGGCTTACTTATCGCCCAGATTTCACTTCAAACGGAATAATACGATTGTATTACAAAGTTGAATAGTCTGTGTGTAACGTTGGAGGTTGATAATGCGCCTATTTGACGGGGATGCGGCGTTCCCGGATTTGTCGACTTTAGCAGAAGATTAAGAAGACCAGAAGTTGAGAGAAAAGCAAAACCGCATTATTAACGAATTCCTAGAAGGTATCGCATGTATAATAATGGAGGCACCGACGCGATAATAACGATTGCCAGACACACACCAGAGGAAATCTGATAGTCCCCTTCAGTAACCTAATGATCCCCGGGGAACTACGATGGCGGAAACTGGGACTCGGCCACTCTGGGAATAAACACACAAAACAACCACTCTACACGGGAAACTGGGCGGAATCGGAGAGAGGAAAAAGGAAATGTGTCATAATGGTTGAGTGACAATGGAAAATTTTAGCGTCATTCGAGTAGAGAGAAAAAAATGTTGGCTGTCACTTTATGAGATTCACTTTCGGGAGAAATTTTAAGTTGTTTTTTATACAAATGTTGAACGTTTAATTTAATTTTATTGAAAGGATCTAATTGAAACTCCAATATCTATTGAATGGTTTTTATGCCATAAAATAATCGCTTATAGCTTCACAAACATTAGCAGTCGTTCGTAATTATTATTATCTTTTTTTGGATAACTTATTCAAAGATAATTTAATACTAATCAAGTAATAAAGTTAATGAACCTGTTAAGGTAAATAAAGTAATACCATATTTTTGTACTAAATACATAATTTCTTTATTGGTAGATTAGATTTAAATAAATAAACTTGTTTTTTATTGTTTTCCAATGTTTGTGTACTTTGTCAAAGGAATAAATTTAACTGCAACCAATATAACTAATCATCATCAGTTTCTAAAGTCGTTTCAATTGATGACTTTGATGGGGTTGTTTAAATTGTTAAAATATTTTCTTTTGCTTTTGTCTATTTTTTCCACAATTATTTTCTTAAACATATTTTGACAGAAATGATTGTAGCAGATAAGATAACCTTATTTATTTTTTGGACTGAGATGGGGTCAATGGGTCCTTATCCAGGATCCAACAGTATTCGACTCACCCTCGAGAGGATTCCTACCAACCAAACCCTTCTCAAAACTCGCCTTTTTCTTCACAACTTCGCTAACCTCTACCCATTGTTTCTCCACCATGTTCTCCAAATACCCTCAACATCCTCCACCTCATGCATATTCCAGTCTCTCTCTTCCCAATCTTGTGTAGATACCCCACTCTTGACCCATGCCCAGTGAGCATTTGGGTCAAGAAGTAGATTACCTTCCCAAACTATCGGTCCATCTACTCACTCCTACTCCTAATCGCCCTTTTTAATGCTCCTTAATATCCCTCCCATCTTCTCACCATTTCCTCCTACATCCAATCCTGAACTTCCTCCCTGGCACCCTTTCACCACTGCCTCTTTACCTTAGCCATCAGGTCCAAAGGGTATGACCTTGACAGCACAGCTGCTGCTATTGCGCCTACTGTCCTGTACCCCTGTACCACTCTCAACAAAATCCCCCTCTGCACCTGCAGTAGTGGCTTTATCCTCGCATGGATTCCCGCTGTTTCACCCCACACTTCCGCTCCGTACAGCATACTCTGCTCAATCGTCCTACCAATAACTCTCCTCTTCCTATTAGGATGATTTTTAATCATACAATTTCTTCTCTTATCCTCTTATAAGGTTTTATTCATTGAGCTTCTTTAAATCCATATCTTCAAGGCCTTCAAAAATTCTTGCTCTTGCTCTTGCTCAGCATTAAAGGTTGTCGTGATTTTTATCCTGGTGTTGTTTCGGCTGTAGTGCTAGGTTGTTGAGAGACTAAATTTTTGCTAAATTGTTATCTTACAGCCGCTCTTTTTTTCTTGATGTAGCTGTTATGGCATCTTTAAGTTTGATTTAGTATATTGTTCATTGTATTTTTATATTCTGCTACAAATATATTCATTTGATGTTTATCACCATTAATGTTTACTCTTTGGATTTGTTCCTCCATTCTGTATCTATTACATTTTTAATGAATGGCTTTACAAAATATTATTATTTTTTGGTTTTTTTTTGTTTCAATATGAGCTTACTATCAGGGCTTTTCCCCTAAGTGATCCAAATAGGATTTTGCAATTTATTTGGTCGAATTATTTTTCTAAATTAATAAATTTTACAATGGTTTTTAAATTAACGGGACCTCTCTCCAGTAGCTGTCTTAAGCTAAGAATCTCCTCTCCTGTACCATATCTCTTTCTGGGTCTTAATTCAAATTCTTCTTCCCTTTTCTTTGTGTTAACTAGAGATACTATGGAATAATTGGACTGTAGAATTATTGTTCAATAATTATTACAATCACTGACATTTTCTTTTTTCTTAATGGTTATGGCACCCTTCAGGAATCGATCTAGCAACTTTACACTTTATCCTATTTATGCATTGCCAAAACTGACCTTAGATTAGGTTCAGTTAGTTTAGGGTAGGCTCTATATGAGTGGTCATTCTTCGTTCTTTCTACTGCGACCTGGAAGATCTATTGTGGCTCATCCCTAAGTTTATAGTCGTTATCTATCAGCCCCATGCCTCATCAAGGTCGTTGGCTACACTTCCATGATGTCCTCAGCCTGCCAACTGCCATACTGTTGACAAATGATATAAAATATGCAAATAACTGTAGTCATCAATAACTACACAAGAATGGACTAGTTTAGTAGGATCATATTAATCAAAATGATAGCAATATATATTTAGGATAAGATACCTACTTACTTATATTGGTATTCATTTTGCAAGTAATTTTTCTCATTTCGTAAAATTTAGCAATAAATAATTAGGAAGTTTTAAACGTAGCGCCAACTAATAACCAATAATGAAGTGTGTTTAAAAGTCAACGTTGTCACAGTTTAGCTACGTTCGTTTCAAGTATTCTCAAAGAACTAGCGGCACAAAACACCGTGTTCTGTGACTAACTGATTGTACTAGTTGACAAGATATATGACAGGAGAGAAAATCGTGTTTATCTGTAATAAACAAATAAGACCCCTATTCTTGACGGTGATAGAATAGAACAGCCAATAGAAAGTGGGCGTGGTTCTATTGAAAAAGCCAAAACGGTATTCTTGAAATTCGTTCTCTCACTGTACCGATAGAAGGGTTGCCTCCCCGAGAGAGAACTAGCGGCACAAAACACCGTATTCTGCGACTAACTGATTGTACCAGTTGACAAGATATTGGTTATTTCATTGGTTCATCTATTGGTTATTTTTGAAGGAACCCCTATAACACCAAGAGAAGGTGTTAGGGATTTTTATTTTCAAACCAAAAATAGTATAGAAGTAATTTCTTTCTAAACCAAACACAACCAAACAACAAATTAAACTAACGAAAATGACAGAATATTTTGTTTAGTGTTTCACTCCTTATTTGATAAAGTATCGATCAGAGAACAAAAATATCGATATGTTTATCTCTTTTTAATGACAACAAATAAGAGAGAGAGATAAGTTTCTCGGTTAATATTAAAGCATATCGACAACATCGCAAATTTTCTACCAATCTTATTGAAACACGTCACTTACCACTTATGACGTATGTAACCATTAAATTTAAATTTCAAAAGCCGATTATAGCTAGAGGATTAAATTTATAAAAAATTTATTTGTACAGTTGAACCACTAAAAACCTATTTTATAAGATGCAAATATAAAAAAAAATCACTAAACTAGTCCATTATACCCAGTGAGTTTTATGTATGAAACGCCTCAATTATCTCGGAAATGGTTTGCACGATTTTTATAAATTTTGATATTTGTATTTGTATTTTTCAAGAATTTTAAAAACAAAAAATTATACAGTGTGATCCGTGTGGAATAACAAAGTTCATTAGATTTCCAGACAAACGGAAAATCCCACAACAATGTAAACATTATCTACCATAAGCTCGGCCGTTTTACAAAATCGTCAAATATCTAAATATCTAAATCGTCAAATCAATCTAAATTAATTTAAAAATCATTTTTTCCAACTCAATTATTTTTCAAATCTATATTATTATAAATTTATGACCGCGTGATTAAATAGTATATTACATAAAGAGTGTGGAAAGTGAAGTATTACGCACAAGTGAAGTTTAGCACGAGCCGCGTAGTGGCGAGTGCGGAAACGTAACGAGTGCAAGAAATACACTTTCCAACGCGTTGTGTACACGATTTTTCCTACGACCCCAATATTTCTTATTATAATAAATATTTTAAATTTATTTATAAAATTTATTTTAATTGTTAGTCATGTTAAAAATTAAGATTTAAACGAGTTTATATATTGCATGGAAATATAATTAATTAAAATCAAATAACCACCTTCCTCAAGAATTCACATCAAAATTCTTTATTAGCTAAATGACATTTTAATTTTTTTTGTGGGCTCTATAAAAATTAAAAGTAAAATGGTCAGTTGGTGAAATTAATTGAAAAGTAATGTAATAATAATAGTCACAAAGATAATTGTAAACAGAAACACAAACATAACTTCAATAATCCACATTCGACACATGCACGGAATATAACCCAATATAAAAAAGAAGAATAAACTGTTCTTCTTTCTAAAAGTGTTTTTATAAAAATAATAATACTGAATAAAAATATGTTTATTTTTTTAAAATTTAAAAACCTATAAGAAACTTTATTCTTACTTTATACAGAAAAATTTGTATTGGCAATTACCATACAATATTTGACACGAGGAAGATTTAAAAAAAATTAAATGGTCCTTGCTTTGACATTCATGTGTTTTTACTATTGATAAATTTGGCGTAAATGTCACAGATCATAGAACTATATTTTTTTACTTTTCAATACGTGTATTGATATTAGCTACTTTCTTAAGTACAAATAAGTGTGCAATCTAGCACTTTCATATGTGGTCGTAGGAAAACATGTTTATATATTAGTTATAATTAATTTGGTGCTGCGAACCTCGCTTCGCTCGGCACGCAGTGGTAAATTTAAAATCATCTTTAACTAATTTAAAAAATCGTGCAAAGCCGTTTTCTAGATAATTAAGGAGTTCCATATATAAAACTCACTCTTTATAACTGTCATCGTGTTCACCAAAGTGTTACCACCTGCTATTCTTAAGATGGATTAGATTCTTCAAAAACTGCTTACAGAGAATCCATTAAGTAAAATTAAGTACTAAACGTTAACAGAGACAAAATGATATTCTCCAGTAACCCCTGAGGTAAAAACCCAGCAAAATAGAAGTTTTGATATAAATCGTGTGCTATTCAAAAGTTTTAATAACGAATATAATCAATGTGACGACGAAATTTTAGTTGTGAATTTTGCCAACGATTCTCCAAAGGGCCTTTTATAACGATTACTATTTTCCAACTTCTGGTTAATGTTAATAAACTTACTTTCGCTGTAGTTATTTAATAAAAAACAACCTACAACTAGGAATTAGTCCGTAGGTACTATGGAAAACAACACCAAAACTATACTAGGTGTAGAAAACAAAGGGAATTTTTGTAATTTCGCAGGTTAGAAGATTTTTATTAAATTTTGGTATAAATCTATTTCTTAGTATGTTAACATGTTTAGCTGGATTCATTGTTAACTTTATCATTGACTTCGGAGATTTTCTAACACGAATATACAGGGTGGTCCAGAATTATGTACATAAATTTTTAGAGGTCATAGTACGTCAAAAAATAAGGGTACTTCTTTATGTAGGTACACTTTTTTATAAAACCGAATAATAAGGGAGATACAACCCTTTATTTTTTCTAATATCTTCCAAACGGCTTTGACTACGGAGTTCATATTTCGGAAGGGATTATAAGACATTAGGATTCATCAAAACGTACAATCTATCGGAAATGCAGTAGATCGAATAGAACACAGTTTGGCAAACAAAAAACAGACTGGAAAACACAGCTATAAACACTTTCAACTTGTCTCAAGTTACTGCAGACCAGAAGGATATGGGGGAGCGGCTATATACTTACACAATACTGTCAAAGGAAAACCAAGAGAAAAATTATCGAAGTATTCAGAACAGGGAAGTTTTGAATGTGCTGTGACCGAGTGTGTGCTTGAAACAAAAACATATGTTATTATTTGTATTTATCGACCTCCAAATGGAAGTATACCAATTTTCTTTGAAAAAATGGAACAACTTTTAATAAGAAGTTTCGAAGAAAATACTATAATTTTAGTTGGAGACATGAACATAGAAATGAAGGATGAAAGTAACTTGAAAACCGAATTTATATCATTGATGAACTCATTTAATTTGATTCAAACTATCCATGAATACACAAGAGTAACAGCACACTCGAAATCATGTATAGATAATATATTCACAAATTTAGAAACATGGAATACAGAAGTATTAGAACTACATATTTCAGACCATCGAGCTCAAAAAATTACCTTTGAAATTGAAGCGCATTGTAAAACTAAACCTAAATATTGTAGATTTTTTAGCAAGACAGCCAAAGATAACTTCAAGCTTAGGCTTAACGAACAAGATTGGAACTTGGTTTTAGATGTCCAAAATAATGTTGATAAACAGTGGGATACATTTATGTCAATTTTTCATGGTATTTTCTGTGAATGCTTTCCATTAAAGCTGGTACAAAATAAAAAACATAAACACTTTCCACAAAATCAAGAAGTAACAGACTGTAAAAAGCGTTTGGATATATTTTTGTCCCTTAGTAAACAGAATCTGATATTTTGTGATCAATATAAAAGCTGCAAAAAAGAATACGATGAACTTCTCAGACAACTTAAGTCCCATAACTATACAGAAAGGGTAAATAAATCTGATAATAAAAATAAAACCATGTGGGCCATCTGCAATGAAATAAACGGAAAAAAATCAAAAAGGGAGGACTGTCAAATTGAGGGAGAGCCAGAAGTTATAGCAAATGCCTTTAATAGATACTTTAATTAAATAGTGTCAGAAATGCTTGAAAACTTGGAGAATGTGCCATTCGATGTGGGTCAGTTGGGGAGATGTGACAGGTCAATGTTTCTCAGACCAACAACAGCTGAAGAGATCATTGAACTGGCCGGATCTCTAAAGAACAAATACAGCAGTGGAGATGACGAAATCCCATTAAGTATTGTTAAGTTGGCAGTATCAGAGATTTGTGAAATCCTCTCATTTCTTATCAACAGCTCATTCAGACAAGGTGTATTTCCCAAAAAATTGAAACAATCTCTTATTAAACCTCTGTTCAAAAGTGGGGATCCTCAGCTAATAGAAAACTACAGGCCCATCAATTTGCTACCATCCTTCTCGAAATTGTTCGAATTAGCAATGTGCTCCAGGCTAATTTACTTTTTGAGAGTTACAAATTTTTTTACAGACACCCAGCATGCGTATTTGAAGGGTAGGTCGACTCAAACCGCCATTTTTCAGTTCACCAAAAGTATTTTGGGTTTAATAGAAAATAACAACCTAGCACTAGCCATTTTCCTAGATTTATCAAAGGCATATGACTCGCTGAATCAAGAGTATCTGTTGGAAAAACTTGAAATCTATGGAATTCGAGGAAAAGCTCACAACTGGTTTCGATCGTACCTATCTTCAAGAGCCCAAAGGGTAACAATCACAAAAGATGGGGTTTCAAAAATTTCAGATTTAGTGATAAACACAACAGGAATAGCACAGGGTAGTGTTATTGGGCCGATTTTATTCATAATTTACTTGAATGATTTATGCACCATAGCCAAGAACGTTAAGGAAACAGTAGTAAATTACGCAGATGACACAAACTTAATAATTGGTGCAGAAATGTTTTTTTCTCAAGAGCGAAGAATTGGTTCGATAAAAATAAATTACTTTTGAATGAAAATAAAACAAATTTGATGGTATTTAGTACTGACAGGTGTAGAAAAGAGAAACCATTGAGTATAAGTTGGCAGGGTGATGAAACAAAAATCACAGAATATACAAAATTTTTAGGAGTATATATTGATAATTTCTTGAAATGGAATAGGCAGACTGATTACGTTTATCAAAAATTGAACAAGGTCATCTATGCAATCAGAACAACATCAAAATACATGAATGAACAAACTGTAAAGATTATGTACCATGCAAATTTTGAGTCAGTTTTGAGATATGGAATTATGTTTTGGGGAACAGAGCAGAATCTACAAAGAATTTTCATTATACAAAAGAGAGTTTTGAGAACTATTTATAAAATGCCCTTCAGACAATCCTGCAGAGGTTTATTTAAAGAAAAAAAATTTTAACAGTAACTGCACTATATGTATTAGAATGTTTAACATTCTTACATAAGCACAAAGAGGATTTCACAGAACACAACATGAATCCCAATTATAATACACGAACACTTAACATTAACTTCCCTATACACAGACTAACTCTCAGAGAAAAAAATCCTTCGTATATGTGCATCAGAATATTTAATAAATTACCAAATAGTCTCAAGGCTATCACAATGCATAGGATCTTCAAAAAGAAAGTGAAACAATTACTGTTAAATCTGGAACCATATGATTTGAATGAGTATTTTGAAGTGAATCAGTAAAAGTATTGTTTTTTTTTGGTTTGACGTCTTTTCTTTCAATGTTTGTATGTACCATATATATGTTGTATGTATAAATGTTTATTTGAAATAAAGAATATTATTATTATTATTATTATTATTATTATTATTATTATTATTATTATTATTATTATTATTATTATTATTATTATTATTAATTATTATTATTATTATTATTATTATTTCATGTCACCACCTACCACATCCCATACATACGAATACAGGATAGTTTTGGAGGGTTAGTGAGGATTATTGCGTCACATTTTTTGATTTGTTTTCTAGCATTGTTTCTCTGGAATAAGATCTGATGAGTTATACATACAGTATAGTATTTGATATTTAATAATTAAAGAATAAGTAAATAATCGTAGTTTTGTTAAAAAGGCGACCTTAATTATATTTCACGAACGATAAACGTACATGAGAAATTATATTTAGTTAGGTCATCTACGGTAAACAACATTGTATTATAAAATAGCTAGTTGACCTTTATGTGACTCAGTTCGATTGAGTTCATTTCAGTTATGTTTTAATGATTCGGTTATATGATTCAACATACTTATTTAAATTATTAATAATGTACTAGTGATTTAATTATAAAAATATATAAATAATTTTAAAATCGATCTTAAAAACAATATTATTTTTAACTAATTCAATCAACTTTTAGTTAATAATATAAATTTTCCATTTAGCATATAGTTTTCTAATTCTTGTATATTGTAATGAATGTTATGATTTTAATGATTATAGTTTAATTTATTTATAAATTTGATATCGATTGATATTTGATCGATAATATTTGATATTATTTAAATGTACTAAAGTAGCAAGATCTTCTTTATCTCAAGGGAGATATGTTCTGCAAGCTTCTAGTTGGATAATTATGTAGGTATATGAATGAAAAATTGATTAATTATAAATACAAATTTATTATAAAAGAGCTAAGTTAAAACAGTATAATATGAAATGTCTAATAATGAAAATAATTAGTAGGAAAATAAGAAAAAAAGGCCTTTTATTAACTAGAAAAGAACTTACTTGATGTTGAAATTGTGCTAAATTAATTATTGTTATTTATTTAACAGTAAATTAAAAAAAAAACTATTATCGGAAACGGAAACCAACGAAGGTATACGTGGAATCTCCGATTTTGGCAAAATATTGTGGTTGTTAGAGGTTTGGTTTCTTGTGTAATACAATTATAATGTTCTTTCAAATCGACTTATGAATATAGTTCAGTGTTTGTTGGATTATAGTTCCTTTAATGTTATTATAAATAGTAAGTACTTAATTTATTCATTTTTTATACACTGAAAATGTTTTTAATGACACTTTTGATTACTTTGGTATAGTGTTTCCAATATTAATAATTGCTAAAATCCATTTAAAAGTGTCATACAGACTACCTGTCTAGAGAGAGCTGGGTTCCGAAGATACAGAGTGGATGTTTAACGGGACAAATATGTCATTTTCATGCCATTCTTTCTGTATTGAAGCCTAGTAAACTAACTCACTCTGTATGACACTTTTAAATGGATTTTTGCAATGAATACTGGAAAGGCTATAATAATTTTAAACTTATGTTCTTAATGTCACTATTTAGCACTTTATTTTACTTTTTGATCACTTTAGTAATACTTTTTTTTAGGTATTTTCTTAATGTCACTATTTTTTATTAATTTTATAAACTGTTTTTTTTTGTTTACTATGTTCAAACTGTTCACTCTGACCGATCTTCTATGGCTGACTTCCAATAATATCCTTCCCAAACGACCTCTGCTCAAGTCCTTTTATAGGTTTCTAACCTTCCAGAAACTTCGTGAAAGTTTTATAAATTAACCATTCTCTAAGAACACTATATGCATTTCTCTCTTTCATATTGTTGTGCGAGTACGCCCCTGGCGCTATGACCCAGACGCGAAGCAGACGGAAGACGCGAGAATATTCCAGAATACGTTTCTTTCAACGGCGCCCGATGAGCGAAGCCGTCGAACGATCGAGAAAACTACCAGAAAAGACCGGAGTATGCTGGAACAATACTTACCTATATATTAAGGACCGATTTGAATATTTTAGTTAGTTAGTTAGTTAGTCAGTAGTATGTTGTTAGATAAATGCGATTGTAAATATTGTCTTACATAAATTAAAGTATTGTAAATAAATTGTGTTATATAAATTAAACAGTGTTAGTGATTTAAATAGTTTAAAAATAAATTAAAAAGACTAGTAAAAATAAAATAAACGTTACATTGGTGTCAGAAGTGGGATATTGTAAATAAATAGTGTAAAAAAAATAAATAAATATGTCGAAAAAACTTTGTGACTTGAAAGTGACTGAATTGCGTCAAGAGCTGGAGGATCGTGAATTGGAAACAACAGGAAGGAAGACTGAGTTGTTGGAGCGACTTAAGCAAGCATTGGAAAATGATGGTTTAGATCCAGAAAATTATATTTTCGTAGACGACTCTTCTGCTACAATTATTTCTTCCTTAAATAAAGTTTCTTCTGATATTTCTTCTTTGGAAAATAAAGTTTCTTCCGATATGTCTTCTTTGAAGAGTGATATCTCTTCCGACATGTCTTCTTTGAAAAGTGATATTTCTTCTTTGGAAAATAAAGTTTCTTCTGACATTTCTTCTTTGGAAAATAAAGTTTCTTCTGACATTTCTTCTTTGGAAAAAAGAGTTTCTTCTGATATGTCTTCTTTAAAAAATGATATTTCTTCTTTGGAAAACAAAGTTTCTTTGGACATTTCTTCTATGGAAAATAAAATGTCTTCATTTGAAAAAAAATTGAAGAGAAAATAAGAGAAATGGAAAAGCAAATGGAAGAGATGGAAAAAGGAGGTAAAGAAGATATGGAAGATTTAGGAGAGGAAAACGAGCACGAAATGAGAAGCTTCAAAGTGGAGCGGAAACCGAAATTGGAAGGCAACGAAAGTTCTGTTCGTGTTAAGGCCCCAACCTTTGACGGAAAGATGTCTTGGGAAAATTATCTCAAACAGTTCGAAACAGCTGCAAGAGCGAACGGATGGTCCCAAAAAGAGAAGGCAATAAACCTCACCATCGCTCTGAGAGGAGACGCTTTGGATGTTCTTCAGACCATACCAGTGGAGGACACAGATAATTTTGAGCAACTAAAGAAAAGCTTAAACATGCGATATGGTCACGAACACCTGGAGAACTTGCACCGATCGCAGTTGAAGACTCGAAAACAGAAGCGAGAGGAGACACTTCAAGAGTACGAAGTAGATATTGCCAGATTGGTAAGATTTGCTTACCCTTCAGCTCCAGAACAAATGATGGAATGTTTAGCTGTTGAAGCATTTCTTGATGGACTTCGTGACCACGAAATGGCAAAGACACTCCGTTTAGCCCACCACAAAACATTAGTGGACATCTTGTCTGCCGCGCTTGAGTATGAAGCGGCTTCGAAAGCTTGTGGAGGATACAGTAAAGTAAGGTCCGTAACGGAAGAGGAAGATGAAAATAAGTTAGACCAATTAGTAAACATGATGAAGAACTTTACTGATAAGAAAAAGAAGAAGACCATCAGGTGCTGGAATTGTGGTGAAATAGGACATGTTCGCAATTCATGTAAACGCCCTGGGGTCACTACGAATCAAGAAACTACTCCACAGGAAAACTAAAACGGGTCGGCCTAGAGGGGGCAGCTTCGACCCGGAACGTTTCCAAAGACCCTCTCATATTAATAGCCTCTTTGAAATGCCGCGACGACAGTGTATATGTAGACGGTGAAGTCAACGGCAAAAAGTATACACTATTGGTGGATACTGGAGCGACCAGAACGATTATACGGCCAACAACTATAAATAGCCGTAAGAAGCTTTTACCAACAAGGCTACGACTGTGAACTGCCACAGGTGATAGAGCTAACATCCTTGGGGAAGTCCAGGTTCAAATAGGAATTGGCTCAGAAAAGTTCACGCATACTGTTATTGTCGCTGATATTGAGGAAGATGTTATATTAGGAATGGATGTGATGAACTTACATGGTTTCCAACTGGATTTCAAGAACAGAGTTATCAAAGTTGGTTCTGAAGAAATATTCCTTCATCCATATGAGGACAAAACCGTGCCAGCCGTTGTCCTGGAGGATACTGTGGTACCTGGTAGAAGCGAAACGATCATAGTGGCCAGACTGCAAGGAACTATTGACGAAGGAATACCTGTGATGATGGAACCATGGAACCATGATGAGGAGGTCGGTCGAGGAATTTTGATAGGAAAAGGATTGGTCACTTCTGCTAAAGAAATTCCAGTACGAGTTATAAATGTCAATGATCACCCAATTACGATAAAGAAAGAGACCAAAGTTGGAACCTCCGTACCAGTAACATCTATAATTCGACAGACAGCTATTCCCGATAATTCCAACGATAAGTTTGAACAAATGGTGGCGGTTGCTGGTACATCTTTAAACCGAGAAGAGAAAAGAAAAATGAAAGATTTTCTTCATCGGTATCGCAACATTTTTGTACCAAAGGGGGGTAAGACAGGACGTACCTCTGCTGTAAAACATAAAATCGACACGGGTGATGCCAAGCCAATTCGTCAATCAGCTAGAAGATTACCACAGGCGAAGAGGCAAGAAGCTGAAAGGATTGTCCGAGAAATGGAAGAAGATGGAGTGATAGAACCTTCTACCAGTCCATGGGTCTCTCCGGTAGTCTTGGTCAAGAAAAAGGATGGAACTACTAGGTTCTGTGTAGACTACCGTCAGTTGAACAATGTTACCAAGAAGGACAGTTATCCTCTGCCTCGAATCGACGATACATTGGACACTCTAGCTGGAAGTAAATTATTTTCTACCTTAGATTTGAAGTCTGGTTATTGGCAGGTAGAAATGGACCCAAGAGACAAAGAAAAGACAGCCTTTACCACCGGTTCTGGATTATTTCAGTTCAATGTCATGCCATTCGGACTATGTAATGCTCCTGCGACATTTGAAAGACTGATGGAGAACGTATTGAGAGGGTTGTCTTGGAAAACGTGCCTGGTCTACTTAGACGACATCATAGTCTTGGGGGAGACATTCGAAGAACATCTGAAAAACTTAGAAGATGTTTTTAAAAGACTTCAAGCTGCCCAACTGATGCTGAATCCAAAGAAATGTCAGTTATTCCAAGACAAAGTTAATTATCTGGGTCATATTGTCAGCAAAGAAGGCGTGTCTGTTGATAAGGACAAGGTCGCTTCTATCAAACAATGGCCACAACCAACTGATAAACATCAAATAAGAAGTTTTCTTGGTCTATGTACATACTATCGCAGATTTATCAGAAAGTTTTCAGATATTGCTAAGCCATTAACACGCCTTACAGAGGAAACGAGAGAGTTCTGCTGGGATGAAGACTGTCAAACGGCTTTTGAAACTCTGAAGAAGCATTTAACCGCAGCACCGATATTAGGCTACCCACAACCGGAAGGAGAATTTATTTTGGATACAGATGCCAGTAATGTCGGAATTGGAGGAGTCCTTTCACAGATTCAAGATGGACAAGAGAGAGTCCTGGGTTATTTTAGTAAAGTGCTCTCCAAACCTGAGCGGAATTACTGCGTTACGAGAAGAGAACTTCTGGCAGTTGTGAAGTCTGTGGAACACTTCTACCAATATCTTTATGGAAGAAAATTCTTAATCCGGACGGACCATGCAGCCCTAAAATGGCTAATGCAGTTTAAGAACCCTGAAGGTCAAATTGCCAGGTGGATCGAACGACTCCAAGAGTACGACTTTAGGATCGAACATCGAGCTGGGATAAGTCACAGAAATGCAGACTCCCTTTCCAGAAGACCGTGCCCAGAAGAGTGTTCTCACTGCAGTAAGACAGAATTAAAAGAAACTGCAATACTACGAACAACTGTAGTTAACGACGACTGGGCACCTACTAGAATTAAAGAAGAACAAGATAATGATCCTGTTTTAAAGAAAATGAGAGAATGGAAGATAGAAGATCGTCGACCTACTTGGCAAGAAGTGTCAAAATTCTCTACAGTCCTTAAATCATATTGGGCTCAGTGGGAGTCTTTCATTTTGGAAGGCGATTTATTAAAGAGAATAATTGAAAATGATGACGGTTCCGTTAACAGAAAGCAATTAGTTATACCAAAGAGTAGAGTAGCCGAAGTACTACGACAGTTACACGACAGTCCATCAGGAGGTCATCTTGGTGTCAAGAAAACCCTGCAGAGAGTTCGTGAAAGGTTTTATTGGATGAATAGTTCCGATGATGTTAAGGACTGGTGTAAGAAGTGTACCATCTGTGCTGCTAGTAATGGACCTCAGAAAAGAGGAAAGGCTCCCATGAAACAATATAACGTTGGTAGCCCATTTGAGAGAATTGCTTTAGATATTGCTGGACCGTTCCCCACTACTGAGAATAAGAACAAATACATGTTGGTGGTAATGGATTATTTTACGAAGTGGGTTGAAGTCTACGCCATTCCAAATCAAGAGGCAGCAACTGTCGCAGACGTGCTAGTGAAGGAGTTTATTTGCCGATATGGAGTGCCCTTGGAGATTCACAGTGACCAAGGAAGGAACTTCGAAAGTCAACTCTTTCAAGGAATTTGCGACAATTTAGGAATGAAGAAAACAAGAACTACAGCATTGCACCCACAATCAGATGGAATGGTAGAACGCATGAATAAAACCATTGGCAAATATCTATCAAAAGTAGTATCCAATCACCAAAGGGACTGGGACCAGTATATTTCGCTCTTTGCAATGGCTTATCGATCCGCCGTCAATGAATCAACAGGTCAAACACCAGCAAAAGTCTTGTTTGGACGCGAGATGAGGTTACCATGCGACCTCGAGTTTGGATGCCGACCTGGAGAGGATATAGCTGGAGAAGACTATGTAATTCAGTTACGAAGAAAAATGGACGACATGCATGATTTGGTTCGCTCCCATCTTCAAGTTGCCAGTGACAGGATGAAGAAACGGTATGATACCCAAGCTATAGAGGGATGTTTCCAAGAAGGTGACAAAGTGTGGCTCCATAACCCGAAAAGACAGAAGGGGTACTCACCAAAGCTACAACAATCTTGGGAAGGACCATACATCATTAAGAAAAGAATCAATGACGTCATATACCGTATAATAAAGACCCCGAATGGAAAACCTAAGGTAGTACACCGAAATCGACTGGCGAAATTTGAAGGAGATCATGACCAGGAAGAAGAAGTCGTAAATCAAGTCCAAGATACACCCGACCTTGCTTTCGAAGAATTTATGGGTGCATATGGAGGTACTGGGAAAGCTAGATACGGCGTGACTATTGAGAAACAGCAAGACCTGTTCACACTTCCTGATGACTACTCATTGGCCCATAGCGTTTCCGCCACTATCAGCGACGGCCGAGGATTGGCGTCTGTCTTTCGAAGGAAGATTGGTCGACTGTCAGAACTTCGAAATCAGTTACCAGCCACTGGGAAGGCTTTGATACTTCGAGATGACTCCCGTTGCCTCTTCTATCTGATTACCAAGAATACCTACCAAGACCAGCCCACTTATCGAAATATATGGGAATCATTACTTAACTTGAGAGAGCACGTATTGGAGTCCAACATACAGAAGCTAGCCATGCCGAAAATAGAGTGCAACTCATTGGATTGGAGGGTCATCCGAAATATGGTGGAAGTAATCTTTCAAGATACCGAAGTCCAAGTGTTGGTATGCAGCCATTCGCCCCGTGTCCAGCTGACATCAAAGACCATTCCATGTTATTTCCATGCAACTGGAAATTGTAGACGAGGATTCAGTTGCAAGTATCTCCATCCAGTCTCAATTGCTTAAAAGTTCCAGGAGGAACTATCTCTTAAGGAGGGGGCAATGTTGTGCGAGTACGCCCCTGGCGCTATGACCCAGACGCGAAGCAGACGGAAGACGCGAGAATATTCCAGAATACGTTTCTTTCAACGGCGCCCGATGAGCGAAGCCGTCGAACGATCGAGAAAACTACCAGAAAAGACCGGAGTATGCTGGAACAATACTTACCTATATATTAAGGACCGATTTGAATATTTTAGTTAGTTAGTTAGTTAGTCAGTAGTATGTTGTTAGATAAATGCGATTGTAAATATTGTCTTACATAAATTAAAGTATTGTAAATAAATTGTGTTATATAAATTAAACAGTGTTAGTGATTTAAATAGTTTAAAAATAAATTAAAAAGACTAGTAAAAATAAAATAAACGTTACAATATATATAACTAGACATCCTCACTTCGTCTACTGTCGATCTTTCTAGAGCACAATATAGTAGAAATATATCTGTCTTCTTTTTACACCTTATATAATTCATTTCACGAAATTTCTGGTAGGTTTAAATAACATGTTTCTAAGTTAAAATGTTGTTACAAATACACAAAATAATATAATAATACAATAAAAGTTATTTGATTAAGGTAATATTAAACAAGTTCTGTTGATATTATGCTCATTATACTATTATCGAATATATAAATGTTACAATATCCTACCTTTTAAATTTATTCATATTAACTATTATAATTTTGATGTCACATCTTTTCCTTTTTTCACCATTATTACAGTAAGAATTTACCATGTTAGCATTTTTGTTACTACTCAAGTATAGTTCGTTCGCTGGATCTTTTCCCATGGCTGAAATTATTAACATACTACTTTTTGTAGTACGTCTCTTTTCCACTTACAGAAACTAAAATCCCAAAATTGAACCGTTTGTTCCAATACAGCATAATATAACAAACAGAGATAGCCATATGACGAATGTCGATGATAGGTGTAACCTACACAATGAAAGTTCTGTGGTTTATCCGTGAATTTGTAAATTGACAGACCAAATACGTTGTTTACATTTTTATTTTAGATTTTTATCCATTTTATTGCCCCTTGCATATAAATTTATTTCAAAAACAGTTGTTTTAACAACTAACCTATACCTGTGAATTGAGGGAAAGAGAAATTGTATCTATTGGCAAAACATCTCTTAGCATTTTGTTAAAAACATTGGAATTTAAATATAACAAAGATGACAATCGGAGAGCTTTAATGGAACGGACCAGTATTGCAGCCTTAAGAGCGTAAATATATGGAAAACTATTCAAGTACTGACCCAAGAGAAATTGTTTTTTTGGACGAAACATGGATATTTTCCAAGGGAAGTAAAACTAACTCTTGGCAAGACAACAGTACTAAAAGTGTACGAAAACCAGATGGTTATGATGGTAAACGTTTTATAATTGTCCATGCTGGTCCTATCAAAGGATTTGTTTCCGAAGCAAATTTACTATTCTATTCAAAATCTAAAGTAGCTGATTACCATGGAGAAATGAACAATGAAATATTTATGAAATGGATAAGTACTCAATTAATTCCCAATTTAGAAGAGCCATCTCTTATTGTTATGGATAATGCTCTATACCATAGTACTCTGTTAGAAAAGCAACCTTCTACTATTTCTACAAAAAATGAGATTGTTGCATGGTTGATGAAAAACAACATTAAGTTTGATGCAAAATTTACAAAACTAGAATTGCTACAAATTGCAAAAATGAATAAAAAAGAAAATGTTTATATAATTGATGAGTTACTACGAGAACATGGACATGAAGTGCTAACATTCCGCCATATCATTGTGAATTCAATGCTATTGAATTAATTTGGGCAAATTGCAAGTTATATTATAATAAATATATTGGTAAAGATGGGTATTCAGATAGTTCAGTTATAAATATGTGGAAAGAGGCACTGGAACAATGTAAAATTTGGGAAAAGTGTGTTAGGCATACCCATGAAATCATACAAAAGTGGTATGCCCGAGAACAGAATATTGATGATATTGGCATTCAACCAATTTTAATAAATATAAATGCTGGTGACAGTTCTGATTCTGAATATGAGGAAAATTAAATAAAATTTATTGTATATACTATATTTAAGCCTTAAATAAACATATTTAAAATATGAATTATTTATTTTTACAACCCATTTATTTTTCAAAGTTAAACTGTGTGGGTGGGACTGTCCAATAATGGTTGCAGCCATAATCCTAACAAAGCAATTCTGATTTGCATAGTTTCTAGTGAGAAAGTTATTATTGATACTAAATATTATACAAGTAAATTTGTTTAATAGCAAGTTTGAAGAATAGCTCCATTAAACTCTGGTATACTAACAGTTTTTTTAAACTAAACATTTAGGTAGCATATTGCTAAAAGGCTATAAAATATTTACAAATATCACCTACTTTAATACAATAATAAATAACGTCCACCGTCACTTTAGCCATATCCTTATTAAACTATCAATCTACGACCTACGTGTTATTTAATGTATTGATGTATTGCGTTTGTATATGGTTCAAGGTCATGGGAAAAGATCCACCGAACGAACTGTATTTTTGTTCGAACAATTATGGTTTTTTTTTAACTTTTTTTCACAATTTTGATACTAAGCCTGATGATGGCCTTCTAAAAGGCCGAAACAAGTCGCTGTTAAATTAAATAAAAATCTGTGACATTGATTTTGTGTTTTTCTTCAATCACTGTTTAGTCACATTCGAGATATGGATGATTTACTTCGTTTAAAAATACAATCGTCGTGTCACGAATATATCTCTTGAATGCTTACAAAAGTATCACCCTGTGTAATAAAATGAAAAAATTGAGCTTTCAAATTAGTAGATGATGTTTCCACTACAACGAACGTCCTAACATTTTATGGAAAACACTTAAAATTAATAATTGATGTTAATTATTCCTCTGAAACAAACGTTGCGAGCCTTTTATTTAATCGTTGAGACTATAAATGCTTTATATAGAATAGCTAAATGTCAATTAAAAGCCATTATTTTGTCTACGAATTGGCTATTACTTAATGGATTAAGAGATATATAACATCGTTCTAGTTGGCTGCTTTATATTATGTTTTGTAATTGCTTGATATTTATTTACACTCTAAATTTTCCATTTAGAGCAGCGCGGACTTTTCTTGTTGGTTTTTTTTTAGAATTGAACTTTCGTTAATATTGCCAAACTACCAGGAGCATGGAATAAATTACTAGTTTTAATTTTCTTAGTTTTCCATTTTTAAAAGCCTGTTTGCCTGTAATAAGCTATTAGCACATGCATTGGTGAATATAAAATAACATAAAATAAATAAATAAAATAAAAAATAAGTTTTTAAGTTATTGAAATTGCCAGTAAATATTAAAGTTAACTAAATGAGTAGTTAAACCGAATACGATAAACCCTACAGCTCTTATTGGGAGTATTGTAATTTATAGGTGAGGGTTGTCAATGTTTTGAGTTCAATAAAGTGGTGTCTAATATAGTGGTTAGTCGGGGTTAATTTTAAGGTTCGTAATGACGTTAATCTTAAAGAAAGGTAGCTTGGCGATAGACATGTTACAGATTCCTTTCTTTAGAAAGATTTGACTACATGTAATGTTCTGCCTATCAAACCGGTCAACATGATTTCTGTGTCTGAATTGTACATTTTAAATTTTAGTTTCTCCTACACCTACACTAGGGAGCATAAACTTTTTAACATGATAATGCCTTATAAATCGCTGTCAGCATGAAAATATGTCACGTTCCGCCTTAGTCTGAGCATGCAAACGAGAAAGTAGAACAAGCGTTAAAGAAGAACGATCGGCCCAAGCGTCGACTTGTAAACATTTGTCTCTTTTGTTAATAAATTCAACAGGCAACTGAATGCGGTACGAACATATCTAGATTATATCGTATGGGCGCCTTTGTTTGTAATTAATTAAGTTGTAAGGTTACAATTTTCAGGTATTTTTATCAATATTATTTAGACTTAAATGGATTTTTAGTAAACATGAAACAATCATAAATTTTTAATGAAAACCTTTCTAATATGCCACTTTAAACTACTTTCTATGAAGGACAAATACGTTGAAAAAAAACTATTAAATAAACTTTCCGGCATTAAAACTTTTCTATTTAAGCCTCCGGCTAATGATAAAAAAAGTTGTCAATTTAAAACGTTTAAAACTTTAAAGCTCATATTTTTTTAAACAAGTACAAAATGAGTATTTAGATTATTTTATCCTGTAAAATATTTTATGAAAGGATAAGTATAATTAGGTTCTTTACTAATTAATATTTAACTATTTAACTATGTATGCTATCAGTTACGAAATGCCTAATTTTGTGTAAGGCGTGAGAGAAAACTCACAAGTTACACAAACTTTCATTTCGTAACGTATTACATACAAGATTTTTTCTAATTTTGAAGAAAGTAATAAAAAAATAAAATTTAATATAATTTGGAAAACATAAATTTAGTTTGTTGCTGTTACTTCATGTTAGTTGTCAGTTTGACATTTTGTAAAAAAGTCTAGACGGAAGGTTTACATGGGACGCCCATATCTCGAAACATACTAATTTATTTTTTCATTTTTATTTTATTTTTTCAATCCAAAACCGTTTGTCTAACGAGCAAAAAATAATAAGATTCTTTTTGTTAGCAACTAATAAGAGATTAAAAAGGTGATTTTTATTTTGATAAAAAACAGTGGCGTGCCATTTTTTAAGGTAATAACATTATATTATTTTGGTCAATATTAACGGTTCAAAAAAAGATAGATGATCAATTCTGTTCATTAAATTATAGAGAAATTTTTCCTTTTTTAAAATATATAAAAATTAATATACCATTACATTTGTTTTTTTTAAATTTCAAAAATTTGCTATCAATTCAGTTAACGCCATCTAGCGGCGACAGCAAAGTCAAAATTTCACAACCAAATAAGCGTTTTATAGTGCAAATTATGCTCTTTCATATGAGCCTAAGTTTGCTAAAATCGGTCAAAAGAAACGGGAGAAATCTTAGTTTGTTTATAAAAAAAATTAAACTTCCACCACCGCTTTATTTTGATAGATATAACAAAACGTTTTAGACAAAAAATATGGGGAGATGGTCAGCAAATATGAAAATGATATCATCGATATACTTTCATTATGCAAAATTCTATACAAATCCTATTTTTCTACTTGGTGTTGGTTGTTACGCCCTCTAGCAGACGTTTGACAAACTCGTAAATAATTTACAGCAACTTCTCTTGGCGACTTTTATCATGATTTTTTTTTTCTCAAATATATACGACCAATATCTTATGGCTGCTCGCTACCCTTAACTGATCACCCTGTACAGGTATAAACAAATAAAAAGTTTAAATAAATGTGACGTTTCCAATGTCAACTAGTGACTTAAACTGATTGAAACCATATTTTTTGGACATTTCTTTAAAATTATCGCGTAGGTAGGTCACTTTTAGCTTGCTACAATCGATGCAACGTGATAAACTTTATCATAAATTTAAGTTTAACTCTGATATTTTTTCCTTAAACAGTACACCCACCGTGTTGAGTTACTTACAGAGACGTTTTGTAAACTCTAATGCGCTGAATATTTCGAACACAATACCAATCATTTTCAGGTTTTACTTTTTGTTAAAAAATGCATCTCGAAGCGACTAATCTTTTATTTATTTACTATTATGTCGTTACAGGAGCTCTTCAGATTCTCTCGAGCGAAGAAAAGGATCACGGGAAATATGAATGCGTCGCCGAAAATTCAATCGGAACGGATTATTCCAAGCATTCTCTTCTTTACGTTAAAGGTAAGTAAAAAGTGGGGTTATGTTTCGAATTGTATTTAAAATGAAAGAATTAGTGCAATGTCCTGGAAATACTGTCAATTTAAAATATCTTTAACAGACATTGATTTTATTGTTGTCTAAAATTTTCGATAGGTAGGTATACAGGATGCCCTCATTTAGAGATAAAACTACATCTTCATGTTGATGAAAAATAAGTTTAATTTGTTAAAGACTTTTGTAACCACATCTGTTTTCAAGGTAAAGTTTTTTGAAAAAAAAATGTAAACACATTTTGTACAATTTTGCCAAAACTACTGACAACATTGTAATAAAATGTTATACGAATTAGGAATACTTTCCCATTCTTAGCCGGTATAGGTAGGTACTCGAACATATCATGATACAAATATACAAGATATCGCGCATGTTTGGGGCGTGGTTAGTGACGTCACTGGAGATCAGACGCCATTGTTTACAAGTTATAATTTTAAATTTCTCCCGGAAAATATAAAATAAATTAATTAAAATGCGTTGTGCTGTATACGGGTGTGGTATTGACAATAACACCCAACATTTTTCGAGTGATATAAAGTTTTTCAGCTTTCCAAAAGACAAGAAAGTGCAAAATGGAAATATTTATGTGAGCTGGTTAACAATTTCAACGTAAAAAATGCCCGTATTTGCTCAAAACATTTCACTTACGAACGAAATTTTAAACTTGAGTTGCTTGGATACACCCCAAAAAACTACCAACCCCTAAAAAAGGGAGCTATTCCGTCAAAAAACTTACCTTTACAAAGCAAACCTCAAAATCTTAATAAAGAAAAAAGTGCATCTCGTAGGGAAGAACACATTAATAATAGGGAAAAAAAGTTAATGGAAACTGTTTTTAAAGAGTAAGTTAACACAGTACCTATCATAATATTATTTAAATCATATTTTAAGTTGTATGATAGAATGATTGTATTATGGATAAATAAAATAGTTATTTTGTTTTTGTAGAGTGGATGTTTCTGATGGTGTTGATTACGTTGATAAGACCTACAATTTATTTGGAATTTACTATCAATCTAAAAAACAATAGACCTATATTTTTATATATAATTATACTTTGCCTAATTACTTAATTATTTTACCTAGTCTACGTCTACCATCGTTCCCTTTAATTAAATATAACTTAACAATTCTCAATTTATTTATTCTCAATTTTAAGCCATACATGTATGATTTGAATTTTGTTTTGATAAATAATGTTGAATAACCAACAAATAAAAGTTTTAAACAATAAATTGACCAAATAAATATCAAATTCCTATATATTAACGTTGAAACGCGCTATAGAATACCACCAATGACGTCACATGCGCAGATCGGACGAGTTTTGAACCGCTAGATATCATACCTTGTATATATTTGTATCATGCGAACATATTAAATGACTATAGTTTATATTCTATATTCCGTATAATCTTCTAGTTTAACCATCCGCTTTGAAAAAGCCTATGCGCATTTACGAAATTTGATTTTTTAAGAATAATTTTATTGGTCGATAAGAGTGGCAAACTTTAAATCTCAAGCTACGTTGCCACATTTGTATGAAAAAATAAACTAAGTGAATAGACATTGGAAAAACGAAAATCATTGACATTATTATTAAGTACATCTATGAAATAATGCATTTATCGTAAGTTCTGACTGAACTTCTCAGTTATAAGTTAACGTTCATCATAACCTACAAGTTCTTTACTAATAGTACCTAAAAATATACCCCAAAATATATCAGAAAACATTTATGTTGCCCTATATGATTGAAACTTTATTATAACATCTGTTATCTGTAAAATGTTGAACGTACACAGTATGCTCATTTTGCAGATAAAGTTACTATATTATAACAAGGAGATTCAATTTATAGGGCTGATTTTGGATTTAAATTTTACATAATATGCATTAAATAAATCAGAAGACTTAATATAATATTTTAATTATATATTATTTAATTTTAATATAATATGCATTATTTAAAATGGTTTTCCCTATTTTTAATTGCTGTTCTTAGCATCTAATTTATTACTTATGAATTTAAGCAATAAATCTCCTTATGAAGGTGCGACTTTTTAATCAAATTTTTTTAATCAAATTTACTAAATCAAAACTAAACTATTCGGTTTCAGGAAAAAATATTTGAACTGACAACGCTGCGCGGCTGTCCTGCTGTCAATTTCGATTAATTTCGTACATGCGCATAGGCTTTTTTAAGCAGATGGTTAAACTGGAAGATTACCCTAAATTCTACATATCTTTACCTTTTTATCTCTAAAATGTTGGTAATAGGTGCGTTCTTTTTGACTGAGATCTCAGTTAATCTCAGCTCACATCGGTTTTGTGCGCGTTCTTTTCGATTCAATCACTTCGAAGTGAGCTGAGATTTTTCCTTCCCCTTTACCGATGCTGAATGTGCTATGCGGGGGTATCAATTAGAATTGAGTCGGAAATAAAGTGGTGGGGAGCAAGAAATCGTAGGTCGCGCGTTTGTCGTTCTTTTTGGTGCTTACTCACATCACTTATATCAGATCACTTCAATTGAAGTGAGCTGAGATCTCAGTCAAAAAGAACGGGTCTAGGCACAAATACCACCGCTAGATCCACGTATTTACAAGAATATTAAACGTAGTATTCGAAATTATTCTCTCTGCACACAGGTATTTTTTTAACATATTCAAACTAACAATTTTTTTTTCAGTATCAAAATAATCACCTGTATTTGATTTTCGATTATGATCGTCTCATATACCTACCGTCTATCAATATTGTGCCCCAAAAGCGTGACGTTTTGACCGATATCATGACAAACACGTGCGTATATATCGAGTGATATGTTTCGCTACGGAGTTATTTAGATAAATGTTCCCTGCTGTGACGCGGCCATCTAGCGGCTGCTGTACATAAATTTATCATTTACTCCGTTTAATGGTGGTAATTCGAATGGATGTGACCGTTGTCTCCTCTTACCTTAACCAATATTATGAATTTATGCCCTCGGTTGTCCTTATAACTGTCCCGTTCGGGATATAAATCTACAGGTTGTCCCATAATAAAACTTTATGGAAACTGTCCTAGTAAGTCGGGATTTGCTTTAAAGATATATATTTAAATACATTCGCATTATTTTAACGCCTGTTGTCCTACAGTAACCATAAAAAATGGATTTCCTTTTTTAATATTGTATATATGAGTATATAAATTATATAAATCAAGTCTTAACTTAGCAAATGGGTAATAAAGAAATCTACAAACCTAAATAAACGTGTCAGTGCACTAAATTATCTCAAAATAGCATACCTACCTAGATTTTTAGCAAACAAATAATAAACTTTTTCTAAAAGTATCAAAACGTGGATCATGATACAACAAACTGTACAATTTCTAATTGTAAGATCTACAGAATTTAAAAATTGTTTTAAGCGAAATAAGAGTATTACATTTTGTATTTTAAATTAAATCAAGCTCCCTCTTCTAATCACTTTCTAAGCTATTTCTTGCGCGACCTTGATTTCGTCTCATCACAGACCCCACGCCCGTTACAGAAAGTATTACTCGTTATAGTTCTAAGCACTATAATCGATGTCGCTAGTAGTTTCTGGCACCTGCTTATTAGGCAACTTACAATTTTAGGTGCTTCAACATCTATCTCAATCTTAGATTAGGTAAAGGCTGAAACACAATTATTACAAAATTAGGATTTAAGGAATAAGATATATAATTTAAAATATAAGTTTTAAGGAATGGTCCAGGGCTTTCTTATGCGGCAAAACACAATAAAAATGTTAAATATGTTAAAAGGAATAAAAAGTTAGGAATAAGAAACTGACTTGTTGGTTTTAAGATTTTAGGTATAAGAATTAAACCATTCGGAGTTCGGAATATATGACTTTGACATTTAAAACTTATTTTTGTTATTTCTAAAATTCAAAAATGGAAAATTTGCATACGTATGATGCTACTAAAATTGATGGTCCTGAATTTGAAGGTTATTTCGATTACGATTCACTCTTTGTTAATACTCGTGCTGCACCATTTCATTGATCATTACACATGAATTAAAAATCTTTTATATCAAAATAAACAATAACAGAATAGAATAAGTTAGATTAGAAATGTGATTAGAAAAACGAAAAACTGCAAAAACCGCGGAACGTTTAAGCCACGCCTTTGTAGTAAAATATGATTGGTGAAATTTTATATTCCAAACTTTTATTCTGTCTTGTTACTTTTATTTCTTATTATTTTAGTCTTGAATATTATATTCTATTCTATAAATTTTTCAATTGTGTCACCGCCTTAAATGATCTCAATCTATCTGTTGTTATGCGCCAAAAGTAACAAGAATTGTGCAAAATTCAAATCCAACAAAGGAGCGAAATTTAAACCTAACAAAAATGGCGCTGAATTCAAACCCAATGAGAATGAAGCGAAAGTATGGGAAAAATAAAACAATTACAAACTTTATTTTTTTGTTGCAATAATACAAATCTTAACACTTAGAATTACATCGATATTCCAAAAACAAAACAAACTAAATTTATATATAATGGAAACAAAAAGATAAATCAAAAATAAAATCGGTGTACCTATTCAGATAAATAACAAAAAAGGTTTACTAAAAGAATGTTTATAGACTATACAGACTAAATATAGGACATACCTACTATGAGAAAGGACGAAATTGTAAAGGGGTTGTTTTTGTATTTGTAGGATAAGATCTAAAGCAATAAAACTACAAATAAATTAACCTATGTCTGAAATCATCCATAATCCAGTTTAAAAATTAAAATTGACTCATAAAACTGTTTCAGCAATTCAGCAGAACTCACATCAAAATGATTTCAATGTGCTTATTCATTTTTTGTAATTAAATACTTTATAAAAATGTTACTACACAAATTTAAAAATATATACTGCTCATATATCACAAAAAGCACGAAGTATAGAACATAGAACACAGGAGTCTGAACGTAATGTTGAGCGAATGGCCTCAGTTTACGGGACAGATTTTTTGCCAGTAGAGTGCGCCACTCTTTAAGAAGTACTCGTTTAAATTATTACGCGGCAAATCTTGTTGCTATTGACACCTCTGTGGAAAAAAATACTCTGAGAAATGTGGAATTTCCGTATTCGCGTGCTAGTTCATGGTACAGGTACATGTTTACATGTAATAATAATACTACTAACGGTACGTCCGGAATATTTGCGCTACCAGTGGCAGAAAAGAGAACTATAATCTGGGTATATTTATTGCGTACATGAATACTATGAAAAACCCGATACCGTTCAGACTCCAGCTCTGTGTTCTATACTTCGTGACAAAAAGCATCAATACCATACATAGGTACCAACTTAAAATTATGTGGTAGGTATCATACCATGGGTGTGTTCGGGGAGCACGCTATTTGCGCCATTTGGCGCTATCTAGTACTATTCCTCGTTTGCGTTATATGGCTCTTGGCGCTACATAGCTCGAAAGCGTGCTCCCCGAACACACCCCTTGTTAGATGGACTTAAAAGTTTCCAACCTCAACGTGTAGGTGGCAGCATTGGTAAAAAAGTCGGCGAAAGCTAATAGGTTTGTTCCAAGAACGATAAACATTTACCAGGATTGCTTAATCCCATAAGACGTACATTCGCCAAAAAATCGATCGCACGTGGTGGCCTGTGACGTCACTGCAGTCCTCGGCCGTATTTTTCCTATCTTGACAGTGCATTTTAGGTCGTTTTCAATCGTCGTTTTTAGATTTATTATAAAAATATTCAAAATTTTGACTGGTAGATATTGTGGATACATTAGTGTACGTTGCATTTTTGTGTAAAATTTTTAAAAAACTGTTCTTTTAAACTCCAGTTCGGACTTTTAAATTTCATGTGTTACACTGCTTGGCTGGACATTGCTTGGTTAGTATCGTTGAGTGTCAACGTTAATATTTAATAGTGAATACATTTTTTATTTTCCGTTTTTAGTGAGATAGTTTACTTACTATTTTTTTAATATGTAGTATTTTTTGTTAATTTTAAATTTCTAATTAAAAATTCTATATAGAATACGTATTATGTCGCTCCATAAAAAATTCACGGGTTTCTTTGTTTGTCAAAAAACACTAGTTTTAGGCATGATTTCGTGTAATAATAAATTTACTTGAATGTATTTTTTAAAATAAAAATAGAACTAAATAGTGTTTTCTTTACTCTACCTATTTCCCAAATAATATTCAATAAATTAATTAAATACCTATAAGTATTAAAACGATTTTATGAGATTATTTATTATAAATTATAAGTGTTTAATCTTAAAAATCCAAATAGTCGTACGTTAGTATTTCAGAAATCATAAAAATACTGTCTAATTCCTATTATTTCCATGCATTTATATGGTAAACGTTATAATGAAGGACTGCAATGACGTCACACAGCTGGCGGACAAATCAGGCCGATTAGGCAATCCTGGTAAATGTTTATCGTTCTTGGGTTTGTTCCAACCAAGCAAAGAACCGTTCTAGAACGGTAATATTACCACTCATGAGACCAAATTAGTGCACTGCGCAACTCACTACACCATTGCGCACAAAAATTACTATTTTAGAACGGTTCGCGGCTTGGTTGGAACAGACCTAATGAAGGGTGTTCAACAATGGTTCAGCCATCGTGGCCGCTCAGTTGTTAGGCAATATTCGTTTTAAACCATGTCAATGTCCACTACTTTCATCGTCCCACATGATAAAGGATTTTGTTCATCAATAAAATTTCATTATGCTTGTTCGTAATTTTCAATTGGTAAGGTCACAGTATATTTTAGAGCAGATACCTATAGTAATTAGACAGTTTTCCAGATGTTCCTCTTGTTCTAATGTGAAAACCATGAATCGTAATAAGACACTCAATATTTTTTAACACACTGAATCCTTCCAAGACATTTTCCACTGCTGGTGCTCTTCAATAAAGAGTTCACCTACCTATAAACAAAAAAATAGTTCACTCGGTAATTAATCGCTAATTTCATTGTGCTACGGAAATAATTCTTAAACTAGCCAGATTCTGTCTGAATAAGTTAAATCCAGATTTCTATCACGTATTTAATACGTCAACGCAATTTCTATATCTTAGAGGTATCAATATTTTGTACGTTTTCTCATATTTATTACAAATCCTTTGCGGTTAATTAATGTTCGCTTATTGCCATATCCCCATGATACAAATATACAAGGTATGATATCTAGCGGTTCAAAACTCGTCCGATCTGCGCATGTGACGTCATTGGTGGTATTCTATAGCGCGTTTCAATGTTAATATATAGGAATTTGATATTTATTTGGTCAATTTATTGTTTAAAACTTTTATTTGTTGGTTATTTAACATTATTTATCAAAACAAAATTCAAATCATACATGTATGGCTTAAAATTAAGAATAAATAAATTGAGAATTGTTAAATTATATTTAATTAAAGGGAACGATGGTAGACGTAGACTAGGTAAAATAATTAAGTAATTAGGCAAGGTATAATTATATATAAAAATATAGGTCTATTGTTTTTTAGATTGAAAGTAAATTCCAAATAAATTGTAGGTCTTATCAACGTAATCAACACCATCAGAAACATTCACTCTACAAAAACAAAATACCTATTTTATTTATCCATAATACAATCATTCTATCATACAACTTAAAATATGATTTAATAATATTATGATACTGTGTTAACTTACTCTTTAAAAACAGTTTCCATTAACTTTTTTTCCCTATTATTAATGTGTTCTTCCCTACGAGATGCACTTTTTTCTTTATTAAGATTTTGAGGTCTGCTTTGTAAAGGTAAGTTTTTTGATGGAATAGCTCCCTTTTTTAGGGGTTGGTAGTTTTTTGGGGTGTATCCAAGCAACTCAAGTTTAAATTTTCGTTCGTAAGTGAAATGTTTTGAGCAAATACGGGCATTTTTTACGTTGGAATTGTTAACCAGCTTACATAAATATTTCCATTTTGCACTTTCTTGTCTTTTGGAAAGCTAAAGAACTTTATATCACTCGAAAAATGTTTAGTGTTATTGTCAATACCACACCCGTATACAGCACAACGCATTTTAATTAATTTATTTTGTATTTTCCGGGAGAAATTTAAAATTATAACCTGTAAACAATGGCGTCTGATCTCCAGTGACGTCACTAACCACGCCCCAAACATGCGCGATATCTTATCTTGTATATTTGTATCATGCCATATCCCTTTGGTTGCCGCCTCCGAAGTTGCCACACATGTGCATAGAATAATTCATGAAACTATATCAACCTTAAATTTATGTTATTGTTTTCTTAGAAGATGGTGTCTTTTGGTTTATTACTGCTGTATACAACTGTGAGCATTTTGTATTATTGATGAAGAGCGAGATAAGTTTTATACGTAATTTCATTAGATAAGTATGGCAACATCTACTACCGGAATAATTTAACGCCTTGTGCCACCAAAAGAGGTCGTTTAATAAAACAGCACCCTTTGAGGCATCGTTTCATTTGAAAATGGGATTTATTACAATTTACTATCGGATCTATCACCGTTCTTCTAATAGTAACTATTTTAAGTTTAACAATTTAACAGTAGCAAAATTACAGTTTAATGGACAACGTATTGTATCAACATAACAAATATTTATAACGAATTTAGAAATCCAGATCCTACTAGGGTGCATGTGATCTACCAAACTCAGTTCCTCTATTGAAGCTATCAATAATTGCATAAGCTTTCTTAGAAAAACAGTGGCGCAACAAAAATTATTATTATTATTATTAGTCTGTATTTTATTGTATATTTTATTAGTTACTTGATACATTTTTCTAGAGCACAGTAGGTAATTAAATAATAAAAACATGTAATTTGGAATAATTTTTATTAAGTTTTCATTTAATATAAATATATTCACTTACTTCTATGCTTCTTAATACAATCTTCGTTTGTTCGGATACTTTATTTTTATATTATTAAAGGGATTTCTTTTCCGTAAAATATGTTTACCGAATTTAGTGGTTCGATTTGTAATTTTGCTAGAAATTATGTCTAAGAGATGATAATAAACTCAGCAAATATCCCATCCTCCGGCCAAATAAGTTTTCGTGGAAGTTAGGGCTTTTTCCAATAAATATTATATCAGCCTCCTACTAAATCGATTAGAATCTTTTTATCAGGTAGTTATTAATCAATATAGATATATTGGTATCAACACTAAAAATAAAATAAAAATTTACTTAATTTTGAGAAGTAGGTAAAGTACGTTTCACAATAATAGGGATGTTCACAAAAAATTAAAATCGCGTGTAAACTACATAAAATGATCGAAAAATAATCCTAATAACACATTAATAAAACATATTAAATATAAATAATGTCTTTCTATACAAAAAACTCAATTAAAAATACTATCTTCGTTTGAATTCAAGGAACGCTCTCTGATTGGCTTGACGTCACCTCCTTTATCGATTAAATCCCGCCGAGCCAGCTGATGTTATTTTGACCTGGCTACCTGCTTTTGGGTTAATCTCTTCGCATTTTAGAACCTTTTACGTGTATAAAAATATTGTTTTAGTATATTTTGTTGTGTTCAGAGAGTTGATTGTTGATTCGTGTATTCAATATTTTAATTTTTGTTTAAAACAAGAAATGGAGCAAGGATTTCAAAAAGCCGATTCACATAACCTACCAAATGTGGATGTTACGATAGTATCGGATTTCTTAATTTTAAATAAAGACTTTAATCTACACTACGTACACTACTACTGTCACTATCAAACTCCAAAGTTTTTACAATCATTTTTGTTGCAATGTTGATGGGTTTTGGGTGGGCAAATTTTAAAGGTGATGTTGCTATGTTCATTACTGTCTTTTTGTGGTCCACCACTTGAGTTCCTTTACTGCGGTAACTAATAGGACGAGCTTGACAACAAAAATCATGTTTAGAAGGCTCTGAAACTTCTCTAGTTGCAGTCATTTTTGCAGTTTCAGGCTGATGGGAAGTACTTGGTTGCATATTGTCTATAATATCTATTGCCATTATTGTCTCAGGTACTGGCACTACTGGGTCATTTAAAATCTCTGCAATTTTCCTTTTATAAGCCCTTTTCTCACTAGTACTTCTAGGTACACTTTCTTTTTTGTCAGGTTGGCACAAAACAATATGGGGAACTATTTCAGATTTCATCCGAGCTGAAACCTTACTTAATCTGTACTCCATATAATTTTCCATATCTTGCTCAAGCTAAAAGAAAGAAAAAATTTATTAAAACTTGTAAAAACTATTTAGATTAAATTAAACTTACATTAAAGTGGTCTTCACAGCAATAGAACGAAGTTTTTATTGAAACATCCTTTAAATCTCTCCTAGCTGCAGCAAACCACTTCTTTTTACGTTTTAAATTTTTCGAAACGCTGATAAAAATCTTATTAGGACTATTTTTTGAAGTATTTGTACATCCAGGAACAAAACACCATTTATTTGTAGTATTTTCACTCATTTTTAACGTTTTTAATCACAGAATAACAGTGGAATAACAATCACACACGAACTTCAACACAATAAACAATGGCGCCGGAACAGTAAATAGAGGAGCTGACGTCACAGACGCTAGCCTCGACGAAGGGAGTCATTTTTTAGCCTCGAAAAAAATATGATTTTTATTTTTCATTTATTAAAGCAAAAACCCGTTTTTAATTAATTTGGTGGTGTTTTTATGTTTATATAGTGTGTAAACTAAACATTTACAATACATTTGAAAATTAGTAAACATCCCTATTCGTTGACTCCGGTACCTGACCTTAGGGGATTAGTAATGAAAGGTTATAAATTTCTCACTGTACAGTAAACATTAACAGATCCGTAATCCGGTTTTCAAAATAGATTTAAATAAAACTCAGTAACATTTACTAAAACTTAAATTTATTTTGTAAAAAAAATCACGAAATTTTTTAAAAACAAACAAACAAATTTTAAGTTTATTTATTAATTGAAATTAAAACAAAACTGTTGAAACTTACGTATACGTATATATCTTCCTGGACAAAAATAAATAATACCTTTCTGTAAATGTTCGAAGAAATATTAACCACCTTTTATTAGTAATCCCTTAAGAGCAGTTAAGAGCAGGTACCAAGTCAACGATTTATTGTGAAACGTACTTTACTAGATGTATTAAATGTTTTCTATTTGAATTTTAGTTCGGCGAGTGCCTCCTCAGTTTTCGATTCCTCCACCAACAATGAGCGAAGTAAAACTGGGCGATGATCTGAATTTGACTTGTGTAGCTGTAGGTTCACCTATGCCATTTGTAAAATGGCGTAAAGGATTAACTCAAGAATTAACTCCGGAAGATAAGTTACCGGTCGGTAAAAATACTTTGGAACTTACGAACATTCAAGAATCAGCAAATTATACTTGCGTAGCAGCTAGTGCTTTGGGTGTGATCGAAGCTTTAGCACAAGTCAAAGTACAATGTAAGTAAAACTTTAATTAATATCTAAAAAAAGTCTTTAAATGAATATGTTTAATAATTTCGGTATTTTAACGGAAGTAACAATAAAATAAATGTTCTCAACTCTAACCATCGAACAATATTTCGATTGTTCATTTAGCTAGATAATTTTATTGCAGGTATGTAACATTGGTTGCATAAAATTGGATGTGTAACTATTTAAAAACATTAAAATACACGCGATATTGTCATTTTATGATAAACATTTCAAAAAAGTTTGTATTTAGTATTAATATTTAAAAGGAAATAAAACGAAACAAGTTATTATGCATATTATTGGTTGCATAACCATTAGAAATGTTTGTAAGCGTGCATGAATAATGTAGGAACCAAGCGTTTATCCCACCTTTATCTATACTTGGCTAGCTACACCCTAACACCATTTAAATCTGTCGATTATTTATTAACAAAATCGATTGTAAGTGTTTATTTTTTTGTTTGTAACAGTTACAATGAGTTACAAGAGTAAGATAGGAGGATAGTAAGAAGTCAACTTGTTAACATAATACTTTCCGAAAACTTTTATAATATGAAAAACGCCAACAAAGGAAACGAATATTGAAGTTACTGTGAAATTATGTTCCTATCATCGATGAAACAACTCTTTATTAGTGATAAACGTTCGGATTTCAAGTGCAAAAAATTAAGTCTATATGTGAAAAGTGTTCGTGTGTATATGAAAGAAATACCATCATGATATTTATTTTTCTTTTTGCCATATTACCACTGGGTTTCAGCCAAAGTATGTTATTTTTTATTCTTTTTATAAATGAAAAGTTTATTCTACAATTGTTTTTTTCTATCTTCCGAGATAAATAATATGTCCTTTAAAAACAGAGCATTAACTTTAATTAATAAAAATAGAAAACTTTAAACGTGTTACATTAGTTATACCTATTATGCAATTTCCACAGTGAATTTTGGCCATTTATTTAAAAGGATATTTATGTTCAAAGTTGTTTATAATAATAATATTACTATACAGGTACTTAAAAACTCACAGACCAGTTTTGCCTCTTACTTTAACTCCTACACACATTCTTGATATATCTATAAGGTACAATTAATATTGTTGTTTGAGGCTATAACTTTATATTTATGTGGTTTAGACACATTTGAAGCAGTAAATATGCATACATTAGTGACAACTTGGATATATACTCGTTTATAAAAATTGAAACATTTTACATGCCATAGTAGTTTCATATAAGTTTCTAATAAATTTAAAACACATTCTTAAAGCATATTTTTTATATTTATAATTACTAATTTGTAAACTGTTTAAATAAAACTCAACCTCAATTAGTTTTATTAGGATTTCCATACTAGTACATTATTTAATAATCTTAGACTATACCTTATTGTTTTAAAATAACAAAAGTGTCCATGAAAAAAACACAAAGTTGGAAAAAAAAGATTTTTGAGAAACATTAGTATACCCACTTTTTACAGAGTTCTTCTTAATCTATATTATACTGTTATAGTTGCAGTATCTCAAAGTATTACTTATTACTCTGAGTGCAGTACCAATTACATATTTATAGTAAAGGATATTTAAATTTGTATGATAATTAATATGTTGTTTTTATTTTAGCTCTCCCAGGGCCACCTACAAATGTAAGGGTATCTGAAATTACAGCTACATCTGTAAGACTTACTTGGTCTTATAATGGCCCTGAAGACTTACAGTATTATGTTATTCAATTCAAGCCAAAATTTGCAAATCAAGCATTTAGTGAAATTAGTGGAATTATCACTATGTACTATTCTGTTAGGAATTTGAGTCCTTATACAGAATATGAGATGTATGTTATAGCTGTGAATAACATAGGAAGGGGCCCTCCCAGTGCACCTGCTGCTGTCACAACTGGAGAAACAGGTAAATTTTGTTAACATTTTTAGTAATTTTGTCAGGATTACTGGTTATACCCTTAAGTAATACCATCTAACAAAGTGGAATTTTTAAGTTATTGGTGATCGTTTCAATTTCTTTTAAAATAAAAATATTTTTCCATTTTAAGGTGTAAAAAGACTTAAATTATTGAAATTTAATACAGCCAACATTTAGGCAAGTTTTATTGGTAAATTTTAGTTATCTGATAGGGAACTTTGTAGATACCAATTTGAAATAATGGTTAGCCCTTTAGAGACTTGAAAATATTTGCTCTACCATTATAATTTTAAAATTTACAGCATGCATATGTTTCCACAAAATGATACAAAATGTAACTATGATTTTTATGATATATTTTATGGGATATCCTGCAAAATTTATGGGCCATAAAGTTTTATCATTTATGTTGTTATATTTATAGATCATTTGCAGAACTTGTTATAAAAATTCTGATAAAATTTTATTTTCAGCCAATGTTTTAATTTAATATCTTAATTATTTCATTTACATTGTTTTTTAAACCATCATTTGTACAAATTTCTTTGATTATTCTTTGAAACAGGTTGCAATAAAACTAGAAAGTAAATCTACTCAATTTTATAGTTTACATATTTTGCAGTTAACTGTACATATTACAAAATTTATGAATACAAATTTTTATTCACTAAATAAACAAATATAAAATTTTAAATAATTTATTAATGTTGTATTTGATTTCATGCCAATATTTATCTTTGGATTTGGGTTATGTTAAGTAAGTATACATTTCTTTATGCACCATTACATCAGTCCTCAAACACAATATTTGTTAAATATTTACATTTCCTATTTATTTTGTATAAACCAGATTTCAGCTTAATAAATGTAAAATATAGAATGATTATAAGTAAACAATAAGAAATCTACTATACTAATATTTGCCATCTTTTTTAACAAATAACTATTAACAATTACCATTTCTTTCTAGCTGCTTCTTCTTTTGGAGGTGCCAGTAAGTATATTATGATCATTTAAGTTCTGCTTTTATTTTGTACAAAATTTTGTATAAAATTTTATGTATTAATTTATTTTAGTTTCCTTTTAATATATATACTCTGGTAATTATCCAAATTTCTTCCTACAGTTTTCAGAAACTGATACATGATTGATTTTACAATCTGTTTGTATATATATGTAGTTATTTTGCTCAATTATTTTATGTAAACTTAGTAATAATCCTGACAAACAGTCAAATCATTTCATCTTCTTCATTGAAATATATTTTCTATGTGCCAGATGAAATAATTTTAATACTGTGTATTGTCCCTGAACTCCAATCCAGATGTTTTTATTCATTATCGTCGTTTCCTGTTCTGTGAATATTTAAATGTGTCTTTCGATATCGTGCCAAAATAAATAACCCGTCAAATTATTGCGTTAATCATACAAACATATAAGTTAATGACTCCTTTTTTATTTATAGCTATTTTCTGAAAAGTAAATGATAAAAGATGTATTGATAGTCTTCTTTTAACTATTGTAGAATCTTCATACTATATTTCTGCTTATTATTTCTATATATTCTTATTATAGATTCAGGCATGTAGATTTTTTCTAGTAGTTGGTATAGGATAGTCACGTCTTCATGTTAAGAAGAGAATTAAATCACAAGATGACAAGTTACGGCGTTGCTAATATGTACAGTATTTCAAATTTGTTTGTACTGTTGATTTGTCTTATTGCTATTAACTTAGTTGGAATACAATTACAAAAGCATTTAACTTTTTTTCATAATAAGTAATGAAAATATTTTATTTAAACTCGATTAATTGTTTATATTTTTTAATTACAACTCATCAGAATCGAAATTTATTATAAGAGGCTGAACATCTCTTCAATCCCAACTTCTCTAACTTTTTGTTCGGTATGTCAAATAGTTTCAGCCCATACATCAGGTGTGGCTTTATCTAAACATACTTTTTGAACAAAAAATTAGTTCTGCTTTACGAATAAATCTGGTGCTGCATCCAGCAACTTACAACATGAAATTTGATAAGTTTAATTGCTATTGAACTCATTTCATTTGAAATTTTAACGTTGAAATATAATATTACCAAAATAACGTAATTCTCTTAACATGAATATCCTATAACCCAGATTTTTTATGAACATCAACCAATTTATTTGAAACTGAAAGTTTAGGCTGACATTATTTAAAATTATATTTATTATTAAAAAGGTTCAAAGAAAAACACAAAGTCGATCCCACAATTTTAATTTAATAATGAAAGTTACTTGCAACTAGTTTCGGTCCACAGGACCATCATCAGGCTGAAAATACAATACAATGTCAATTTTAAAGGAAGACAGTAGTAAGAATAATGTGATGGAAACAAAATTCAAGATTACAGTGAAATAGTTGTAGGTGAATTATCAACCTACAACTCATAAAAGATACAACCTCAAATTATATAAATACATATGAAAATCTCCAAAGAGATAACCGCATAGAAATATAAAAAATATAACTTTTTTAAAAAATATATTTGATTATACAAAGCAAATCAAAAAAATAAAATGTATTTTAATGATAATCAAAATTATTACTAAATGATGCATCAAATCACAAGAAATGAGTAAAGTACTTATGAAAATTCAAGAAAAATGTAATATCAAGAGAAGTAAGTTTCAAAATACTGATCAAAAAGTGAACATTATAAACAATTTAACTTGACTAAACAAAGCAATGCAAAATTTAAAAAAAATTTAATTATTAAATGTCAAATTCAAAAATTCAGATATCTTCAAACTTACCAAGAATCATCAGGAGAAGCCTGATGATGGTCCTTTGGACCGAAACTAGTTGCAAGTAACTTTCATTATTAAATTAAAATTATGGGATCGACTTTGTGTTTTTCTTTGAACCTTTTGGATTCTACCCACATTAGAGAATGGATGACTTACATGATATTTATTATTATTTAAATCTTTCCATCGTACATCTATTAGTTCTTGAATTTAATTATAGAAGACATTTTGAGTCAAGTAGGTACGTCTACCCCTCATTTAGTATCGTTATAATAATGAATAACAGAAATTTAACCAAAGGTGATTTAGCTTCAACAAATTTATATTTTAACTGGCAAATACAATTCTCTCCAATTTTGGAATTTAAGCATATCAACTCGGTTACATTAATATTCAATTTATGCAACGTTCCAAGTTTCTGTTTCACGGTTAATCAATATTTTAAAACGTCCCAACTACTATATATTCGATAGTTTGTGTTGAGAAATTCAGTTAAGTTAGGTCCACTGGTTCCAGTGACTTTCGAATGTTTAACCATCAAGCTGGCGTCGACTGCATAATAGGACATAATTGTTAAATACATATGCACTGATTTTATCAAATATACCCGATAACTTTGCCGGTTTTGTCGCATAAATTACTGATTCAATCATAAACATCTGTTTTTGTTCTCCGTCCCACGTGTGTAACTTAAGCAGACACCTGTGCTGCTCGGCATTAAAAATAACTAATAGAATTTTGGTCGGTCGAAATAACTAAAGACATTGTTTAAAAAATATATTTATAATGTGTGTGTGACAGATATACCGTTGTAAAATTGTGTACAACGATTAATTATTGAAACAATGCTTAAAATAAATCTTTCGATAAACGACGCTATTGTTTGTAAATTTTACATGATGCCTTAATCGAATTGGAATATTAATGTGAATTTATTACACAAAGAGATAATCGATTCTTTTGACCTCTTTATTAGATGATAGTAGGCATGGCAACGAGATGTATATCTATCTGCGGAGAAAACGAATTTGTTCTAACACACCGACCAGTTAAATTGTCAGTCTAAGACGAGCCAAGTAGGTTATGGACCATCTGATTAGGAACTCGCAACTATAAATCAATTGCAATTATTTACAACCAACCATCGGCATTTTTTTTAAGATGTATATAAGGTCACATTCGTAGTGCATTTTTTTGCAATTGCATTTTTACGTCGAACTGTCGATTAATCCAGTTAAATTTTGGATATTACTTAGGGGGAACCTGTAAATCATGGGTTTTCCGCCATCTTGAAAAAAGGGTTGATTTCAGTTTTTTCATAATAACTCGCTTCCCAGTTGAGACACGAAATTTTGTATGCAATACTTTTTTGTTGCTTTTTGTATTATCTACAATTAAGGTCCTATAGACTTTTCACGTATCGATTATCGTTATCGAGATATCCATATAAATTTAAAATTTTGTCATTTTATATGGTAAAATAATAAGTATTGAAATATTCTATGTACAGTTAACAGAAGCAAACATGGGCGAATCTACATAGGCGCAACTAGGGTGGGGCTAGGGGGGTCTAAACCGCCCTAGCTCATCATTAGAACCCCCTTGAAATTTTAAATGAAACGGGACAAAGTGCCATGTCTGGACTCTTATTATTTTTATTAATTAACTTAATATAATAATTACACTATGTAATCCTTTAAAAAAAAGGTGCATGTCCTAGTCATATGCCTACCAATATATCATTTAAAACAAATACCTTGGTATTTTTTATCAAAACTCTACTGAGATCTGAGATTAGTATGGTGGCTGGTTAGACGCAGTGGGTGACAAGGTTTTTTATATGAAAAAGCTATGTGGTTAATTTTTTAACGATTTTGGGGTAGTTTGGGTTCTATTTCTATTCCATATATAGCCTTGGGGCTTAAGCCTCCCCAAAAATGTCGCTGTAGTTGTAATTTCATAGAAACAATCTATAACCAAATATTGATACCATAAAGATTATCTGTGCAAAAATAAAAATTATTAATTAATAATAATTATAATGATAATTAATTACAAAATCGTTTTGAGATTTCCCTTCTGCAGTGGTAGAAAAAATATGAATTTTTTTGGGTTGGCCTCGGGGTTGGCAACCTGGACCAAAGTCCCCTATTGGGAGCACCAGAAAAGTATAAAAAAAACCCTTATTCATTCCTGTTCTAAGGGTACTTTGTCAGAACAACACCATCACACACTAATCCTCCTAGATACTCTAATATCCATATATAAAATCTTACAGCTTGGATCAAATAAAGCTAATAGGACAATACTATGAGATCCTTTATAATTACAATTAAAAGACCCTACTTTTAGACCCTATGAAATTGACACGTGTTCCATCTTGTAGTGACCCCCCATACAGAAGTGTTTCATAATGTTTTGAAGTTCCAAACCACTTCTTTCTATTCCTTTGAACTACATGAAAGCTTACTACTAGCCAAGTACGAAGCGTGACTGCCAATTTTTGTTATACAAATATGTTATTCTATAAATACTACAGGATAATTGAGTGGCCTGATTACTGTTTTACCTTTGGTCAGTTAAAAAAACATTGCCTTGAGTATCCTATTAACTGTAGTACTTCACTATTATGTACTATTGTCCATTCTGTATAAACATCTAGATCATCTTGAAGTAATCAGACGCTTCAAAGGGCAGAATTGTATTTACCAGAATCTTCGCAAATTTAACAATATCAATGTTTAAAGAAACATATTGTCAAAAAATCAAAATAATAACTGCTAATATTGTTTTTAAAGAAGTTTTATAAAATAAAACAATTAAAATAAATGTATTTCCTTTTAAATAAAGGTACTTTTAAAACAATTCACAATTATACATCTAACTGACCTGGGGAAATATTTTTAAGAACATTATGTACTTATAGACACATTTATTTATTTTACACTATAATATGTATAGTTGTAATATTTAATATTGTAATGTTTTTCCTATTTATTTTTACTGTTTTTTTTTGGTGGGATAAATTATACACACCATGGCTAACTACTATCTATATATTTAATAAAATACACATTTAAATTAATTAATTTATATACACACTTAATATCTACTTAATTTCTATTTCTATACACCTGGTATATCAGTTCTAATATTTATTTATATCATTCTATTATAACACTATTTATATAAATTTTTACTGTTGAATTATTTTCCGCGCTCTGTTCACTAAGACTGTTACCTAAAAACTGACTTCCTTCGCGCCACGTGTGCGTTTTATATAACGCTCTGGCGCTTCAAATAACACCTCGGATATTCCTTTTTAGATTCTTCTATCGACATTATGTTCTCGAAAAACCCGGCACATTCCCCATTATTTAGGATTTGGACAGAGCCGGCATTTGAACGACTTTGTAACAATTCGATACTGTCGTAAATTTTCGCACTGGTCGGCTAGTTATATGTTAATAATTATTGTCGTATGTTTACTAAAATATATATTTAACAACTTTTCTAAATGACTTGTTTATTTTCAGAACCTGGGACAGCTCCTCGAAATGTTCAAGTGCGTCCGTTGAGTTCTAGTACCATGGTTATACAATGGGACGAACCCGAGACTCCCAACGGACAAGTTACGGTAAAGTTTTCTTTTTTTCTTTAAACTGAATTAACGTTAATAACAATAACATAATTTCAGGGTTACAAAGTGTATTATACAACAAACGCCCAACAACCGATGACCCAGTGGGAGTCGCAAGTAGTAGATAACAATCAATTGACAACAATCAGTGAGTTGACACCTCACACAATTTATACTATACGAGTTCAGGCCTACACGTCCGTTGGTCCCGGACCCCTAAGTGTCCCAGTTCACGTTAAGACGCAACAGGGTGAGTTATGTTTTGAAAAGAAACAAAAATAAAGATATAGATTGATTGAGTTTAACAATATTGGAAAATGTATCTCGATATAATTTTGTTTTCGCAAGATGCATAAAATGTTTATATTTTCCCGTCTCCCATGTATATTGGCAATATTGTTATACCTTCGAGATTCCGCTTTTTTATGTTCTTAAAGAGAATTTTCATATAAGAGCAAAAATAAGCTAAAAGAACTGCATTTTTTGATGGGATGTATGCAAAACTGAAATGTATTGTGAGTAAGTTGGGTGGATAGAAGATTGAAATTATAATTTATTTAGCCATATTTTACATAACACTATTTAATGCAATTTCCTATTGTAACTACTGGCATGGTTAAAAATAACCATTTGCAAGGATAGTGCACATTTATATAATGTAAAAAAAAACGGAAAAATAATAATATAATATCAGTTTAACCTTGGCTTTTAATAAATTTAACCAAAGTAAATATCGCATTGTTTAGTACATCTAGAAAGTATGTGGGATTTTTATTTTTATTATTTCCCATAGTAATTTCCTAAAGGATTTCTATAATAGGTAGCTTTCTAGTATCACTCAGTTAGATTAGATTATAATGTTTTTGGTTATATAAGCCAGTTAGACTTTTCAGCACTTTGTGTCTAGCTTAATCTACTTGAACTCTAGATCACCAATACTTCTAGTAAAGTTAAAATATTCCCAATTTGATAGTAAATCAAAGCAGCCCCTTTTTAGGAACTTAAGTCGATTGTATAAAAATGCTACACTTCGCATAGTAGGTTATGTTTTGCCTTTTCACTAATTCTTCTCACTTTTCATTGTTCATTATTTTAAGTCAGTCAGTTTTTTTCCCTTTTTGCTCATTTTGAGAAGACAATTTGCTCTTTCAGAATATATATTTAAAACCCTTTTAACTTTTAGTTGATGCTGTTAGCTTTGACTCATAAGTAACATGAGCCTGAGCCTTTACAGCTGCCTGGATGTCTGTAAAAATATAGATGTTTGTCCTTCGACACTAACGTCTGCAGCGGGTATCTTCGTCTGAAAGGTAGTTGAGGCGTTACCCACAGATTTGGACAACTGAAAATTTGGTACCATGACTCCTACTGTAGGCTTTTCATCTCTCTCTTACCCATCTGTATATCACACAAGTGAGCCCTCTACCAGCTCTGGTTTGGCTTCTCCAACCATATAATATATTATTATATATTATGTGTTAAAGTCAAAACTGATTGGCATGTCAAATGGTAGATTCAACGATGCTAGTGGAATTTTTTCCAGTATGATTAGATCACCAATCAAATCACCAGGTTTTAAGTTCTGCATCTGTTGCAGTTGAATGCAACTTCTCTCGTTAATATTGCACCAATATTGTCTCTAGGGCTGTTGTGATTATCCCTGTTTTTACCAGACAATCTAGCTGTTGCACTTTCTGCTACTGAACACATGCTGTTGATTGTTGAATTTTTGGCCAACTTACAAGTGAAGCATAGGTTACATGGGCTTGATATTATGTGTGTACATAACACAAAAAACAGATTTTTTTCAAAAGTTGTTACAGAGTTAGCGAAGAAAAATGTCTATGTAGTTATGTTAATAAAAAGTTTACAGGAAACTATAGTCAGTGATCATATTACAGGCTGCTATTAATTTACTGTAATTTGTTTCATAAAAAATTCACCTTTTTCTTAGTTTCAATTGTTAATAACAAGCTACCAGTTATAAGCTTAATGTTTATATTGTTTTCTTTTATTTTTATCCTTGACAATAAATATTTTTGTGTTTATTTACTAAAAACCCTAGAAATAGATTTGCTTTACTCTTTAAAAATTAGAAATGTGCAATTTTTGTTGTCTTCATTGGTAAACAAAATATGTCATTCAGCCAGACTACTTTTAAGATTATGTTTATGTATCTTTGCATTTCACGTTTACAGTAAATATATAGTTATAAATAATTAACTAACAACTTTTTTTTGTCAGCTGTACACACATTTCAGGTTAATACGTAATAATTTATTTTTACAAGAGGGGCGAGGGGCGGCTACAAAAGTTTTTGTCCAGGGGTGTAGCTTATACTAAATCGAGGTCTGTGCGAGGACATCACTTTGATGAAGATTGTCGTATGCATTTGCTTACAGACTCAATAAAATTACAGTTGTTTACCATTTAAATTAGAGATTAAGGGCAACGTTTATAATGCCTTCTGTGTCCATCGTCTATTATAATAACTAGAATAAATGTAAATTACATAATATATAAATATACATGAAAAAAGTATACAAAAATTAAACAACAACAAAAAAGAAATAAATAAACAAAGAAAAACAAAAAAAAAGAAAGTTAAATAAATGAAAAAAATACATCAATAAAATAATATGGAAAACACAATGTATATAAAGGTATAAGAAAAACCAAAAAAGAAGTGTATTGTAATGGGAAAAACAGCTAAAATGAGTAAAAGGTTACATATCAAGGGATAAAATAAGCTTGGGCTAGTTGGCTTATGCAAGTGACATTAAATTAAGGAAATAAAATGCTATAATATAAAATCCACTTTACAAAGACTACTTTGGATTCCATATTATTTTAATCACATTCTAATGATTTAAACTACAGACAAAATGAAAGGTTATTTTTAACAAAATAATCTGTTGAAGTAAATATATTATATTTTTATTGATCTCTATGATTTAAACTATAGATAAACTGAAAGGTTATTTTAAACAAAATAATCTGTTGATGTAAATATGTTATATTAATAAATATATTATTTTATTATATTTTTATTGATCTTTGTGATCTTTATTAGCTAAGTGTTTATGTATAAAATAATTTAACTAAGTACAACAACAATCTGTTGAAGTAAATAGAATCCAAACACCCTCTATATTTTTTACAACCTAAGTTAATTCTTTTTTGCTGTGTTACAGCATCACATGCCTTACTAAGAACATTAAAAATAGAACTGTTTCGCTAAAAACCAGCATCGTCAGATTGACATTACAACATTTCTTATTTTTACATACCAGATGCAAAGACAATGGTCTAAATTTATATACAAATATTTTGCCAGGCCTCTAATAATGTAAACAAACATCTTCGTAATGAGAAATATAAACATTTTTATTAATTTATGTAACACATTTTATGACTGTTACAAAAGTTTTGGTTATAAACGTACTATATTTAGTATATACAACTAATGTTTTATAATTATTTAGGTGTTCCGAGCCAACCCAGTAATCTACGTACGTCGGACATTGGTGAAAGCTCCGTCACTCTACAGTGGACAAAACCGAGTCATTCTGGTGAAAATATCGTTAGTTACGAACTGTACTGGAACGATACTTACGCCAAAGAAAAACACCATAGGCGTATACCTATTTCGGAGTCATACACATTGACCGGTCTGTATCCGAACACACTGTATTACGTGTGGTTAGCTGCTAGGTCTCAAAGAGGGGAAGGGGCTACCACCCCTCCCATACCAGTTAGAACGAAGCAATACGGTAAGGCTTGGAGGAGATCACGACTCCCCGTAAAATTGGCCATTGATAAAATAAGGCTAAACTTTTTTGGAATCGACCAAGCTGCATCAATTACAAATTTGATTTTAAATATGTATAATTGAAAACATTCTTTTTAAGAGATTATTATTAGGCTTTTAATTACATTATTTTTTACAGTTAAAGTTATTCTATTGGACAATCTTCTTCACTAAGCATAGCTTGTTGCAGCTTTATTATAAAACTTTTTTACTTGTTCCTCTTTTTCTTCCATTTTTTGTGATCTTTCTAATATTTTTCCTACTGGAATTAAATTGATAGATATTAGATTTTCTATTGATTGGTTTACTGGCAACGCTTTCAATACAACAGCCAACCTCTTTTAAAATTAAAATTTCAATAGATAATTTTCTGATTTTAACATACACCTATGTCCAAAAGTTTGGAATATTTAGAAATAATACATCTACGCCTATGGTTTTTTAAAAACTTGTCGATATTTATTTTAAAGCGTTTTTAAATCAAATTAATACTAAATTTGATTCGTTTTTGTATTTGGGTGCTTTAACATTATTCCAATTCTTGTTTAAATTTCATTTGAGCTGTTTAAAAATGCCCAGAGACATGATATCATATTTTAATAGGTCTAGAGTAATTGCTTTGTTACAACAGGGCTTTGGTCAAAGTGATATCGCGAATATTGTTGGTGATACTCAGGGTGCTGTATCAAAAATTAAAATGGTGTGAAGGATCGTCCCAGAAGTGGCAGAAGTCGATGAACAGCACCACAAGATCGGCAGATAACATTGATAGCTCGAAGAAATCGACAGGAATCTACAAGTGGCATATCCAGAGAAATTGCTAGACTTGAAGGACTGAATATCTCAAGGCAAATAATTACACGAAGATTAAATGCGGTAAATTTGTATCACAGAAGACCTCTACGTGTTCCCAAACTAACCTATCAACAAAAAATTGTAAGGTTGCAATGGGCTCAAGAAATGTTACTCCATGGTCCTAACTGGAATTACGTGATGTTCTCTAATGAATCAAGGATTGGCTTGGTTTCTGATTCGCGAAGAACGCTAGTTTGGAGGGCCCCAGGACGACAAGCCCGATTAGAAACAGCCCAACCATGTGTTCCATTTGAAGGTGGGAGTAATATGGTTTGGATTGGTATTATAAGGGGTACACGGACGCCTCTCCTGGTTTTAGAGAGAAGAATCTGGTGCTGTGTACATCGAGGAAGTTTTAAATCCTGTTGTGCCTCTATTCCGGGGGGCATTAGGTGAGAGATTTATGTTTATGCATGACAATGCACCTCCACATCGAACAGCTGCAGTACAAATTTTTTTGGAAGAAGAAGGAATATCCACATAAAGATGGCCATCAAATTCCCCTGACATGAAATATTCCATTATACCAAACTTTTGGCCATATGTGTATTGTAATAATATGGTTTTTTCAATATTAAATAATCGTTTTTCAAAAATTGTGTGTTATACATGTGAAAAATATTAGCTCTTGGTTTTTTGTGAACAAACAACAAAATTTTTACCAAATAAATGCTAGTTTTACTTATTACAGTTTAATAAATATTAAACAAAAAGGCAATTTTACTTTTTTATCCTAGGCAGTAAAGTAAGCTTTTAATACCTAGCAACCGATAACCTGCCATGTTTCACTTCTGTCTTCAAAATAGGGGAGAATTAAATAACTATTTTTCTTGCTTCTATATTTTTTTTATTTAATGGATATCATTTTCATGTCTTTAATCTGTCTTTTCAAAATATTGTTTTACAGTTAAATTTAAATTTGTTCTGTTGAATAGTCTTCTTCCCTAAGCATAAGCATTAAAGTTTTTCTTTTATTTTTCACTTTCTAATATTGTTCATCCTGCAAATGTTTTCATTTTAAAACTTCTCACCAAAGACATTGGTAAAAATTTTACATTTGGAAGTTTTATTTTCAATACTTATTTTTATTATAAAATGTTTTATATGTTTTTAATTATTTTTTCTTTTTGTGTTCATTTATATTTATTATTTTGTTTTGGTCGATGCCATTAAGTCCAGCGTTGTTCTATTTTAATGTCCTGTCAAATTAATAACGTAATTGTGTGTTAGTAGTTGTCATTTATTAAGAAACAATGGAAAATGGTATATTTCTGAATTATCTCGAAATTTTCATTAATTTGTCGACCAAAAAATATATAGTAAGTGAAAACTTATTAATCACTCCCAACAATAAAGTCCACAACGTTGATTTAGTTTTAATTTTCTTAATTTATTTATTTTGCTGACGTCTAATAAACTGTTTTTTTTTACGTTAACTGCCTGCAGGTGAAAGCCAATTTCATTAAAGCGATGCTCAAACATGCAATCAAAAGTTTATGTTATTTACACAACAAACTATTTATATAAAGACATCATCTTGATTTAAAAGCGTAAAACTTTCAGATTTACGACTTACTTTAATGGAAATCGTAACATTTTATAACCTAAGAGATACAAAATACATGTTCATTACGACGGACAACATCTAACCAGAAAACAAAGTTGTTGTTTGTTTTACCAAGTTTAAGGGCAAAAAGTACAAGGACACATGTATAGGCGCCATTAAGATTGAATTTTATTTCTTTCGTTGACACATTTCCTATTATTTTTTTTTTGTAACAACCCATCTTTTATTAAATTTATTTTTCTCTATAAATAAGTTTTCACTTACAATTATAAATCACGTTACACCCTTATACGCAAAGTGGTGTAGGTGTCATAGTGTCACAATTTTCTTATATTAATTTTGAGGCTCAGTGTGTTTGCTTAAGTTGGATACTTCAATACCTAAGAAAATGTCAAAATAACATCCTCACTTGAAATAAATTATTTTGTCAATTTATTTACTTTATTACTAAATTACTCGAGAAATTTACCAAATTTTCAATTTATTATAAATATTAAGCATACATAATCATTGTTTCTTATTTTCCTGAATCTTCTGTTCATCTTTCATAAATAATTAGGACTTTGGTAGTTTGTAGAGGATTGACATTTTTCAAGATATTGAAGGATTAACAAATGCAAAGAACATTTATCGAAATGCATACAAACACTCTGTACCTTTTTTGTCACATCATGAATTTTTTTTTGATTAAGTTTTTGAAGTGTGTAAGTTTTTAGTTTTCTTTTTCTATTCATCTTAATGTTTTGGAATGTGTGAAGGGTGTGAGATTTTTTTTGTGAATTCTGCATTTTGCATGTCAACATTAGATTTCAGTGGATATTAATTTTTTTTTCAAGCACTGCACAAATTTTATGGAGTCAATCAATTTAATATTAATTCTTTTTGAGCTAAATTTAGACAAATTAAAATTTATTTTAGATATTTTATTGCAGTTTAAAATTTAAAATTACCACTCAGTTGTTCAGTTTTAAATGGCACAAGTGATTTAATAATTATTATTCTTATTAATAAATTAATTACCTTGTACTATTTACAACTTAACATTTAAATTATTTAAATCAGGGACATGCAACCACTAAATCGTTAGTCTATCTTGATGAAACTAATTTATTTATTGATTACTCCATAGATGAAAATGGAAAAAGCTATGTTATATTTTTTTATTGTTATCTATTAGGTACTTAAAACTCCATAGTTTTTTCTATTTTTACTATTTACGAAGTTTGAGCACATTTATGTTAATTTATATCCACTATTAAGTAGTAGCAAAACACAATATTTTAATATCCACTTCAAAACTGAATTATATCAATAAATAAAAACAGTAAGTCATTAGAAAGAATATACCTATTTTGGCTTGGCTTCAGAGATGTTACGGAAAAGCTAAATAGTGTTCAAACAACGATTTAAATTATTTGAATTCCACTTTTCAGTTCTAGTTTTTCACCTCATAAATATATAAGATACTTAGCCATATGGGGATTACAATTAACTAACATAATATCATCCAAACACATTTCCAGAGTTGAGTCCACACAAAAGTAGAAGTAAACTGATGTTACCTTGAAGTAGTTTCTTGTTAGGAAAACAAATTTCTGTAGTTCAGGCAATTACTATCCTTCTTAGTATATTTATGTGCTATTATTAAATTACATATAAACTGATGTTACCTTGAAGTAAGACCTGGTACTCAAGAAGGAATGAGGAATGTGCAAAGGGTGGTTACATGAGATGTCTTTTTTCTATACAAAAACATGTATTTTGGGCCATGTTTTTGCTGATCCAGTAGATGTCACTATCAGCAGAGGGAATAAGTAAAAAAAATATAACTCAGATCTAGATCTAGTTCAGGCAAGTCTAGGTACTAGGCATAGAATTAAGGTCTACTGAACCAATTGACTCATTTTTTATCAACAGTCCATCAGATACAATTCTTGAGTTTATTAACCAAATATCATGCACATTTGCTTGTTGGCGAAATACCTAGATCTAGTTCAGGCAAATCTTGATACTAGGCACAGTATTTAGTTCTACAGAACCATTTGAATCCTTTTTAATAAGCACTCTATTAGATAGAATTCTTGGCTTTATTAACCAATTTCTTGTTGCATAATTACTTGTTGGCAAATACCTATATAAAGTTCAGGCAAAACTAGGTACTAGGCATACCACTGTCTCCTCAATCAATTGACTTCTTTTTTATCAACAGATAATCATATACAATTCTTAGGTTTATTAAGCAGCTATCTTATGAATAATTACTTCTTGGTCAAATACCTAGATCTAGTTCAGGCATAGTATTTTGGTCTATGGAACCAGTTGACTCATTTATAACCATCTGGTCATCAGATACAATTCTTAGGTTTATTAAGCAGCTATCCTATGAATAATTACTTCTTGGTCAAATACCTAGATCTAGTTCAGGTATAGTATTTTGGTCTATGGAACCAGTTGACTCATTTATAACCATATGGTCATCAGATACAATTCTTGGGTTTATTAAGCAGCTATCCTATGAATAATTACTTCTTGGTCAAATACCTAAATCTAGTTCAGGCATAGTATTTTGGTCGTCTACGGAACCAGTTGAATCATTTATAACCATCAGGTCATCAGCTAGATCTAGTTCAGGCATAGTATTTTGGTCTATGGAACCAGTTGACTCATTTATAACCATCAGGTCATCAGATACAATTCTTGGGTTTATTAAGCAGCTATCCTATGAATAATTACTTCTTGGTCAAATACCTAGATCTACTTCAGGCAAATCTAGGTACTAGGCATATTATTATCATAAGGTCAACTGAAGCAATTGACTTCTTTGTAATCAACAGTCCATCACATACAATTTTAAGGTTTATTTCTTGGCCATCCGTGATACTTGTCCGTTGTGGTCAAAGTTAGAGCTGAAAGGTGAGGCTATAGATATTGCGTTGAGGTTTGTTTATCCGTAACATCTCTACTTGGCTTAAATTTAACGCTACCCCGCCGTCTTAGTACCCGGAGCGCCGCCGACCAACGTAATTGGCGAAGCAGTAAGTCCCACGGCAATCAAAGTATCTTGGGACCCACCTCCTGCGAACCGTACCAACGGAAATATTATTTACTACAAGCTGCAGTTCGTGGAATCTGACAGGTCTGATAGTGAGGCGAATGTTATCAAATTTAATGGTACCACTTTTGTGCTTGACGAATTAAAAAGATGGACCACGTACAGGATATGGGTGTTAGCTGGTACTTCTGTAGGAGATGGTCCCAGTTCGTATCCCATTACGGTGCGAACACACGAAGATGGTACGTTTATGTCATTAATGGTATCGGAATATTGAATCTGGGTTTGTGTAGGGGTGGTGGAGTAAACTTACATTATTGTGATGATTTATTTTTTAAATTAGTATCAAAAATAATTTTAGGATGTGACTTATTTCGACAAGTTATAGTTACTTTAACCTGTAGTCGTTTAACTAAAATCCATAGCACAGTAAAAATAAAGTAATATACCAAGAAACAAGGTTTTAAATCAAAATAAATTAAGTGCTACAAATTAAATATTTTATTATCGTCTTATCATCATTAATCTTTGTGTATAATTTTAATGTTCGTGTCTTATGATACTTTATGCCTCATAAATGTCTAAGTCTAGTTAAACTGTATTTCATTTCTATTTTCTTAATAATATTTTAAAGGGAATTTTAATGGTAAAATATCCTTTTTCTATGGTAATTTTTTATACTTATGGCATTTAGAATTTGTTTCAAGACATAATAATAGATAATTTCTTTTAAAAATATTGTATGCCATAGATGTATATAATTAACTTAAATAGGTATTGATTTGATATAAAGAAATAACACTGGGTTTGATTATCGTTAAACCATGAATATTGAGACATGTTGGAGTCTTTTCGGAACTTGGAGAAAAAATTAATAGTAACTATTAAAATGTAATATTTATAATGTTGCGTGAATATTGATTTTATTTTAAATTAGTATTTTCGGTTATGAAAATTTTCTCAGTGGATAACTTTTATTCAAATATTCTTATTAAGTCACATTCTACAATTATTATATCAGTACTTTTTGGGGAAATTGCATATTTTTGAAATATACATGTCTATGATCAACAGTTAATTAAATTTTAATTTTCTAAAATATTTATAAAGCAGAATAAAACAGTTTATTCTTCCTCTATTTTACTTAATAAATAATTGTTTGCCAATGACAGCTGTTTTTCGAGTTAAAACTCATATGGACAATGGTCAATGGTAAATAAAGTTAGTTACTTAAGAAAAAATAGTGTAAGAAATGAATAAAGTGTATATTATTGTTTATTATAAATATGTATGACTTTAAGATGTATATAGTGCATTGTTGTTTTTTACAAGTTTTTTAAATTTTATTTAGACATGTATATTTTGGAATTTGGTATACATTTTAGTTAGGCGTATTTAAAACTATACAAAACAAAGTACAAGGAAAAAAATCACATTTTATTTATTTTAATGGGTTACAATCTTCTTGAGATGTCTTTTAACTTTTAAAAATCAGGGCTAATTAAATTGCGGTACTACAGCTGATTTGTACTTCTCAAACTTTTCAAATGGAGGTTTAACATAATTCTAAACCATGGTAACTTACAAAGGAGTATACTTTAGGAACAATTTTTTTAACTTGCGCTTTCTTTCCACATTTCAAATTCCTATTTCTTTTTAGTTTAAAATTTTATTATCTCCAATTTTTTAATCATTTGATAATTAGCCTAGAAATTAGAAATATTGAATTATATTCTTCTGTTCCTAAAGTTTACAACTTCTAGTCATTCCCTGTAAAAATCCTAGTAACTTATTTAGCTTATTTTTTTACAAATTTCGTCCTTTTCCTTCGTGATATCCTTAATATTATTTCTCTATGCCCTTTTTTTATTTATCTGTTTTTACTTTCTCGTACATTTTTGGCATATCCTTAGTGGTATGTGTGACTTACAATATATATTTTTTTAACCATTGCAGCTCGCCAAAAGGATACTTTTTTTGTATGTGATAAACCTATAAATATTTTTGTGGTTTTTTGCAGCCCTCTGTACCTCAATTTTTGAGGGGGATATTTTTGACTGTTTTGTATACGAAGCGCTCCAAACTATATTGAATTTTTTCTTGGAGTGTTTCTATAAATTATTATTTTTTTTCTAATATTTTCTGTCTACAAAAGCGTTTGCAGGAGACTGGAAAAAGGTTTTTTTCTAAACTTTTTTGATGTACCTCGGTATTATATATTTTTTTGAAAAATTTGAAAATAGTTGTGTCTTTTATTTATTGTATTATTGTAAATGTTAGTTACTCACGTTCACATGTAATGATTGCTTTTTGGTTATCACTATAGCACCAAGTCGCATATTTGCAATGGCACAATTTTTTTAAGTCACAATCGGCACCATTTTTCTATATATTTTTTAATTTTTCGTTTTTCGAGTTTTTTTTATTAGCACTGATACTTGTATTACTTAGAAAAACGGCTTAAGTAGAATTCCACAATATAAAAGCTTGAATCTAAAACAATTGTTGATAAACTTTGATGCATTGTGACATTTGATATTTTATAAGTAATTATACATTATTTGGGCACATGAATGTATATGTTGAGTCCAAAACATTTATTAAAGTGTTTATTTAGTTTCTGCTTATTGCTCATATTTCTTACATAGAGGTGTGTCCAGTTAAAACTTCAGTGTGACTTGTTTCTGGTAATTTTCAAGAATATTTTGGCCGCATTCTTATTCGGGAAGCTAAATAGCTCATTTAAAAGCCCATTGCCCATATCTAATTTCATCTCATCTAGTATTTCCTACGGGAATCTTATTGGATTATAATGTTCGTAACAACACCTAATCAAAGCTGAAGATATAGGACATTTCAAGTGTCTGAAGGGCAGGTTTAACTACAAAAATTGGGTTTTATTAACCAAGAGACGGTTATGAAGTTATGAAAAGGATACAAGCGTTGAAGATACCCATAGAGGGATACCAAATAATGTAAAGAGAAGATTTTATAAAAAAAATAGTAGCCAAGTCAAAATGTAGAGGGATGATGAGACTGGTGCAGCAAAGGATGCTATTAGCAAGAGTTCTTCACATAAAACTGCTAAGGAAGGAGGAGAGTTTACCACCCAGCCGATTTTAGAACATGGATATTACAGAACATGTTCATATAGGAAAAGGAAGACTCAGAAAGAGGCTTGTATTTATTGTGGGATCACTCTTTGACTGTTCTAGATGAGTGTGTGTTGAGCGTTAAGGTAAAAATAGGGAAATAAAGTTTTGCCTGATATCGAAATTGGTAAAAGAAAAATAAAGTACACTCATAGGGAGAAACGATAAAGAATGCATATGGGATATTGGTTGATTCTCTTAGGTAGGGAAAAACAAAGTGGGAACAAGTCTCAGGTTGTTCCCATTAAGAGGGTATCCCTCGTCCCAAAGAATAAAGGTTTGCTTAATGAAATCTCGTTTATTGATTTGATAACCAAATGACATCTATGATCTAAAGTATATTCAAAACTTAGTAAGCGTGTTGTTCCATTATTAGGTCATTTGACGATTGGAGACAAGGTTATTATAATGTAGGTCAATAATTACAATAAATCTTAAGGTGGATGTTTATTGTCACCTTTATCAATATTTGTTTAAAGTATATATCCATGTGACTCAACATTTAAAAAAAATTGATGATTTATAATGAAAAAAACAACCAATTATTTTCAATCTCAAGGAATTCTACTTATAAAAAAGATTATAAAGCATGTTACCACCTCCATAACATCCTTAATTTGATATTAGAGATTACGTAGCTTAAAGAATAATCTCGAACACGTCCTGTCAAAAAAAAAAACAATGAACAAAGTAGAGGTAAATTCGATGTATGATGGAATCATTGTTTTTAAATCATCTTATACTTTTTTGACAGGATAATTTTCCTTTTTTCTTCCCGTTCCATTCCTCTCTAAGGCTAATCAGCACCTCACTCACAGTAGGTGATTTGCGGCACTTTTTATCACATTTTACTGTGTGTACTTCTTTAACAAGCACCTTTTTGACTGTGGTTGTGTGATTGCGTGTACAAGAAATATTAGGTTTTTTTTGAAGGTTTTCAACGCATTCCGAACCGATTGCGCAACTTTTTTTATAACTGTACAAGTAAAACTGATTGTTATATTGACAAAAACAACAAAAAAAAAAACAAAAAGATACCTACATCAGTATTGTTTATTCGTAAAAATAGAGTCTTAAATTATTTTTGTTTTTTATTTATTTATAATCAAAGGTCTATCATAAGTATTTGTCTTGATGTTTATTAAATATATTGAGATGCACCATTTGTATTTAATTAATACTAATACTGTGCTTTAGCAACTGATTATTGTTGATAACACAAGAGCAGCATAATATTTTAGATTCTATTATTGCTGCGGAAAGGTTTACTTAGATTTTTTAATTTCTTATAATATTTGAAACTATTTTGGTTGTATATTTAGAATTTTTTCCATATAAGTTTAAATCCCCTTTTATCTCACCAGATATTTCTTAATCCATTTTTTTCATTTCTAAATTTGTTTTCAGATCATTTGGATTTTTTAGTATCAAAACATTTTTCGAACCATGCTCGTTGCATATTTGCAGTTTTATAGTTTTTAACTCTGCTTTATGTAATCATATATGTTTAACAATTCCAATTCTTTTATCAGATTTTCAGATGATTGTAATTTTCTCTAATTTTCAATTTATACTGAATTCTTATTCGCATTCTAACTAAATTCATTTTAAATAAATTGTCAGCTACTAATTTTGTTTGGATTTGTTAATATCAAAACACTTTTCAAATTATATTTGTACATATTTTTCAACTATTTTTTGTATATTGCCAAGTCTTTTATTAGTTTTCCAGATCATTTTAAACTTTTTTCCAAGCATACTTCTGAGTATTTATATATTTCTAAATTATTAATTTGAAATAAAATAATTTTAATTTTGTTTGGATTTGTAAATTTCAAAACATTGTTCAAAGTTTTCCTCAGGTTTTTAGATCATTTTGAAGTATTATATTGTTTTGAGATCATTTTTGTCACATATTAATTTACTTTTCCTCACCTACTAAATCTTTATCCACATTTTTAGATTATTCAAATACAATTTAAAACATTTTGAACATTCAGATTGTTACAAATGTCTCAAAAAATGTTTGGTTTCTTATTGATAGCTCCAGATAGCTTTTAATAATTTATTATATTTCAAAATTGTTTTTAACAAACTAATACTTATGATTTACCTCCCAGATTATTTGCCATTAATAACATGAAAGTAGATCAAATAAACTTTCATATAACTGATCTTTTACTAAATTTGACATTAGATACTCAAATCGCATTTGAATACCAATACTAACAGTAGTCCCGTAGTAATTTGAATAACGGATAGCATGAAAGTATAATCATACTAACAATATTTAATTGAATCTTAAAAAAAAACGATAACAATTACTATACACAAAGTTCAGTTGACGATATGCGATTTTAGTTTATATGCCTTTCTACTACTTTATACTTTTTTAAGAAATTGTTTGTTTTTCTTTTTTTGAAACGTCAACTAAATATTGTGTATATTTATTTACTTGAATTAAAAAATTCATTCCTAAATTGCATGAATTTTAACAACTCCGTAAATTTCCTAACTAATACTTTAATATTTCAGTTGTGGTAAAGTTGAAATGTGTTAAGCACTTTTTCGTGGTACTATAATAGTATATTTATTTCATTAGATTCTCTCCTATATCTGAAGTATAGATTCGTATTTAAATTTGTAAATCCTGTATATAACTCCTTATTGTCTGTTACCCGAGCAACATTTAGTAGAATAATAATCCTAGACATTTCTAAAACTAATTCATATAAGAAATATGTCTCAGTATCCTAAAATTATGTACTGTTGTAATCCTTTCCTCGTGCCTAAAGTTAACTGTTATCCCTTTTTATTTTTACGTTTTAGTTTATTTCATGCAAAAAGCGGTAATGTAAATAAATGTTTGCTATACTATCCCAAAAATTAAAACCTTTACTAAGGCCAGGATAAATTTAGCTCACTTATACTCGTGAGTGTACCGTGTACCCTTTACTAACATTAAAATTGTCCCCGAAAAATGGTGATGATTTTGCGCTACAATCATTCGATTAATTTATTTTTTGTACATGTTTTCTTTTTTCCGAGGATTACCGAGACCTAACATACAAATTTTTGTAGAAGTCTACACGACATTTTTCGCTATTTTTGAATCAATACATGTGTGTGAGTATAGATATTTTTTTGAAGATATTTTTGAACCTCCAAGCATTTTTGTAGCGGAGTATACAGTTTTTTGACAATTTTTGCTAAACGGTAATCAATGGTAACTACATTTTGCTATTTTTTTCTTTAAAATAACGCCTAACATTGGTCCTACAGTTGCTCGAAGTGAGTACCGTTTTTTGTGTATTTATTTTGTGGTAGTAGCACAAAATAGGCGACTTAGTAGTCATCGTATGCTTTAATTTTTTTTTTAGAAAACTATCTTTTACCTATTTTTTTACAAAAGATTGTTTTCTTTCACAAAAAGGGACTAATTTGGAAAACTATGTTCAATGTTTAGAGATATATGGTTTGTGAAAATATACATTTAGTTGGATATATTGGAATAAAGGATATTCAAAAGCCAACACGACAACAACCAACTCTTACTTTTTTTATTTCAATTAAAAAGGTTTAGGTACTACCTACTAATATACTTGCACCTTGGAGCTGATCCAGTCTATAAAAATTAATGTATTTCTTCACAAACTGTATTATAAACTTGAACGTTCTTTTTTAAATTATCTTTTTAATACCAAAACTTTGTTGTTGAAACTAACTAGGCTTTTAATAGTTTTTTTATGGGTTACAACAACGAATATTGACCTTTGGTGTGTAAGTTTTTTTATTCAAAAGCAGCCGATTTTATGCTTTTGGTTTTTAATTTTTTGTTTCATATAAGTTATACAGTAGACTAGATTTTAAAAGAGTTGTATTTAGTTGTTCCTTTTCTGGTTCTCTTAAAGGATAAGGTAACTATAAAAGATAATGTGTTGGTATTCAAATGTTCCAGGTTTTCCATTGCTTTTATAAACTGGTTTTCAAAGATAATAATAATAATTATTATTATAACGTGTGATGTGTTGTTGCATGTTAGAAAAAAATACCTGGGGGCAATTTTTGATCGATTTTTTCGTATTTAACAGTGCCCGGTGATCCTCAAGATGTAAAAGTCACACCTATTAATTCTACCACTATAAAAGTTAACTGGAAACCTCCTCAGACCAGGGACCGAAATGGTATTATTTTGGGATATCACGTGCATGTTCAGGAAACTAAGGAAGAGGTAATCTTCAATACATATTTTTTTACTGTTGTTAAATATAAAGTTTTATAAAACAAATCAAACAACTACTGACATAAAAGTTAACAGTAATCTAAACCTATCTCACTCATCAGTGTTCGTGGTAATATCCATGAGCGTTTACTAGAAGACCGAATATGGAACGTCTGCTTCACTACTGTTGACCCATTAGTGAGATTATATACAACAATCACAAACTACCGAAACTGTATCGCTGCCTACGAACAAAACAGTCCTTTGCTCTTCTGCACCTGACTAAGCCACTATTTATAGTATTCCACCACCTCATCTTGTCAAAAACCGTAAATCTTGCGATAGGATCATTTTTTGTTTCTTCAAATATCAACCAAAAATCCAACAACATATCTCAGTTAAAGACACCCTAAAAACAAACGCATATTATCCCCGTTCTCTTCCAAAAAGAACTATGAAAATATTTATAAATTAGATAGTACTCCTTACGAAGACCTTTTGGAAGAATATCAAACAAACAGCCACACAGAAGCCGATTAAAACAAACAATGTAACTCTTTTCACCACTTAAACTTTCTCGCATCGTAGCAAACACCATTCTTCTGTTACTTTTTCAACCACAACAGACACTCGCTGCATTCACTACCACCTTTCAAACAAAGTTAAAGCTTTAGCCTACTCCAAAACAAATTTATTTTCGTTGGTGATAACGATGTCTTCATGTGATTTCGTTGTATCAATCTTGGTATTCAAAACTAAAAGGTTATTTAAAATTTTTTAGGGAAAGAGTTTCTTCAACGAACCAATGAAATTCGACGTTTTCGGCGATTCTTTACTAGAACTGAATGTTACTGGACTTCAACCGGACACTATGTACTCCATTCAAGTGGCAGCTTTAACCAGAAAGGGAGACGGTGATCGAAGTGCTCCAGTAAACGTTCGTACACCTGGAGGTGTACCGAATCGACCAGCTTTAACTCTGAAGTAAGTAATAATTGACAAAATGTGTTACAGATCTCTGAGCTAAACATCTATTAGTTACTCAATCATTTGAAACGAATATATATATTATATTACTATTCTTGGGAGGAGTAAATTTCAATGAGACCTCTGACCGAAAAAATTGTAATTATAACAACGAGTAAAATTATTAATTGTTTTTGTATTATATGCAAGTCAGCGTAAATTCCTAATGTATTGTTTTTATTATTTATTTTGTATCGGGAATAAACGTAAAACTGTGTTTTTCTATTCAACTCTCAACTGTCATCATTTCTAAAGTAATATTATTATATAATTCGAGATATAGAACAGTTTATGTCATTTGGTATTAAAGACTTAAAAAATGATTTGATACAAACATACCTTCCCTGCAACTTATGTAGATATTACTTTTTTAAAAGCAAAGTAAAAACACGGAATCATATCTAAAACTGAACAGGTACTAGACCGGAAAAACTATCAGACTGTTTCCTAATATGTTTCCAATAAAATTTTATTTAAATTCAACCGTTTAGTTGCTTACTGTTCTTAATCCATAATGACATTGGTAAACTACAGTATCTATCTTATACTCGAAAATTATCGATATCTATGTCATATTTGTAAAGAACAAGTATTTTTAAATGAAAAAACAGCCGAGAATGGCTATAGAACTCAAATTAAATATTGTGGAAAATAATTGAGGTCATGTGATTTTAGTGTTTACTTGTGTATTTGAGATTAACTCTTCTTTTAGTTTACGTTTGTACCAAAAAATAAGTGTAAACTACGTTATTAAGTTGTCAGCTACTGTTTATTTTAAGGATGAGGAAAAACTGATATCAAAAGGAGAATCGATGGAATCAGGCCATGTTTGAAAACATGATATTCCATTCTGAGATTAGGATTTTGAATGTATAAATTAGGGGTGATAAGTACACTGCGACCTATAGGATCTATTGTGTCCCATTTTCTGATGTTTTCTCAGATTTATAGCAGCTCTTCGAGTCCTATTTTCCTGAGGAAGTTTAGGACATCGTCGGGCTTCAAATCAGGTAGATCCCCCTTTTCTATTTCCTAGGTATCTGGCCCTAGAATTATGCAAGGCAGGGCATTCTAAGAGTATGTGTATTGAGGTTTCATCCTCTTCCTCACAGAATCTGTACTTTGCTTCATCATATAACCCTAGTTTCTTCATGTGGCTTCTTAACCGGCAATTCCCGGTTAATATTCCCGTTAGAATTCGGAGGCTTTTTTTACTGAGGTTGAGGCAGCTAAGAGATCTCTTCTGATCATAGTTCCCCAGTAGTATCTTAGATTGCCTCAGTCCTTCCAGCTGATTCCAGTACTTGGATTTTTCCTTCTCCATTTCTTCCCTTAGTTTTCCTAAGATTACTCTACTGCTGATCCCACAAGATGGTTCTGGTCCCAAATGTGGGGTTTCAGTTCCCTTTTTTGCCAGTTTATCTGCTGTTTCGTTCCCCTGTATTCCTATGTGTCCCGGGACCCATAGGAGGGTGACAGTGTTCTTCTGGCCTAGTTCATTTAGTTTACCTAGGCATTCCTAAACCATCTTCGAACTGATTATATTTGAGCTCAGCGCTTTGATGGCTGCTTGACTATCCGACATGACCACAATCTCTGCCCAAGGAGACAGTTCATGTGCCATCACATGGCATCTTTGGCTATATTTGGACAACATAATGTGTCTTAAACAGAGAAAAAAACCTGCAACGTGAAAATAATGCCGCAATTGTATCCTCCTCAACAGAAAGAGACTTGACTGCACAGGAAATCGAAAGATTTAAAGATAAACTGAAAATATTTGATAGTACAATTCGTGAAAATATTTGATAGTGCAGTTTAATTTCCGAGCGAACTGTTGAAATTACTAAGAACCTTGTAGTTGGAATTGAGGATATATCAGGTACAAAGCACATAACCATGGTGAGGGGTTCAGTCTTCTAAAAGAAAAAATCTTAATAAATCGGACTCAACCTCATACGCTAATACGTATTTATTCAAATTATACAACTGGTGTTAACTGTTTCTAATTTTCTTATGATTAACTGTGCTAGACTTCACTCCAGAATTACATCAAAATGGTTTTGTTTTTCACAGTATAAAAAATTACACATTTGAACAAAAGCTTATGGAGATTAACATGCAAATCCAGTTTCATTACAAACATGTCAGTTGTTGTTTTCGATCTATTGAACGCCTGTTACACTTTTAACAAATATCATATAAATTCTAAGTGTAAAAATTTCTATACAAAGTACTAAAGCCCATTCAAAGAAAAAACATAATTTTACTTTACAAACACACAGTGAAATTAACTTAATCAGAAAAGGGCTTATACTGGAGTTGATTTATTTTACTTGCTGCTAAGATGACATTGACATATCAGAGCGCCATCGATGGAATTATCTTTTTCCCATTTGTCCTATAGTCTGAATGATTATTAGCGAATACTGTAGTTAAGGTTTGCTTAATTTGTAAACCCAAGGTATACTGTATTTACTATTATTTTGGTGGAAATACTATACTTGAATTTTAAATTTATTAGTGATTTATAAACAAACTCACAATCCTCAATCACGGATATATTTAATATTTTCATTAAACAAATCCTTCATTATAACCTTAAAATGTAACTTATTACACCAGATCTTATTTTTTTGTAAGCTAGCTACCCAATTTCAAATGCCTTAAATAAATACCTACTAACCTCTTCCTCTGAAATGTCCTTCTAGTTTTTAGTCTTTTAGCTTCATGTTGTTAATGACAATTTTTTTAAAGTAAGAATGTTATTTTTTTGTATTTTTAGGACCATCGAACGAGAACCGTCCGTAACAATAGAATTGGAATGGTCGAGACCGTCCCAAACTTATGGAGAATTAAAAGGTTACCGTCTAAGGTATGGAGTTAAGGATCAGTTTTTGAAGGACGTTCCTCTAAAAGGTACTAAAGTCTTAATTTTAATACCAAAGTATTTAATTCTTGTTTAATTGTAGGAACTCATACAAGTTATCGTATAAATGATTTGGAACAAGGCGTTGAGTACGAATTCAGGGTAGCTGGACAAAACCACATAGGTATAGGACAAGAAGCGATCAAATACATGAAGACTCCAGAAGGTGCACCTACTGGTCCTCCCACTAACATTACGTACAACTTCCAAACGCCGGACGTCGTTTGTATATCGTGGAGTCCTCCGAGTAGGGAACACCGCAACGGACAAATCGTAAAATATGACATACAATTCCACAAAAAATCCGATCACAGTAACATTATCACCAGGAACGTGTCGAATACCAAAGTCGTATTTACGAATTTAGAAGAAAATACTGAATACGTTTTTCATATTAAAGCTTCAACCAGCCAAGGAGCTGGTCCCAACAGTGAAAAGTATACCGTGCAAACGGAAAGAGATATAGGAAGAGCACCAATGTCTGTAAAAGCGGTAGCTACATCGGATTCCAGTGTGGAAGTATGGTGGGAACCAGTGCCTTCTCGAAACAAAGTTATAGGCTACAAAATATTTTACACGATGACAGCTGTAGAGGATTTGGACGAGTGGCAGCAAAAAATAGTGGGTCTAACTGAATCAGCCGATCTGGTAAATCTCGAGAAATATGCTCAATACGCCATAGCGGTGGCAGCTAGAATGAAGAACGGTCTAGGGCGACTTTCCGAAAAAGAGTTGGTGAAAGTAAAACCGGAAGACGTACCTCTTAACTTGCGCGCTCACGAGGTAACGACGCATTCGATGACTCTGTCTTGGTCTCCCCCGATCAGACTGAATCCAATAAAGTACAAAATATCCTTTGACGCGATCAAAGAGTTCGTTGATTCTCAGGGAATCACCCAAACCCAAAATATACCCAGAGTAGAAATTAAATTAGACGCGGACGTTCGATCGCACACAATTAACGAACTATCGCCTTTTACAACGTACAATGTCAATGTCAGCGCTATACCGACCGACAATTCCTATCGACCTCCTACTAAGATAACCGTAACCACGCAAATGGCAGCTCCTCAACCGATGGTTAAACCTGATTTCTACGGTGTAGTCAACGGCGAAGACATCCACGTTATCTACGTTATCTTACCGCAAGCGTCCGAAGAATACGGACCTATTAGTCATTATTATTTAGTCGTAGTACCCGAAAACAAAATGACAATCCAGAAGAACCCCGACCAATTTTTAACCGACGAATTGATAGCTAATATCGAAAAGGTTCCGGAAAATTCTGATCTTCCATACATAGCAGCTAAGTTTCCGCAGAGGAACATTCCGTATACTTACCATTTAGGTACGGGTGAATCGAACGACGGATACGTTAACTACAAATTGGAACACGGAAAACGATATAGGATATTTGTTAGATCAGTGGTGGATACTCCGCAGAAGCATTTGTATACTAGTAGTCCGTTTTCCGAATTTTTATCTTTGGATATGAGGGAAGTTCCACCCGGTGATCCTCCCCGTAGACCCAATCCTAATACTCCTACGGATAATGACGTTAAAGTTAGTTCTCAGGAAAAGGAAGCCGAAGTAAGTTTTTTTTTACATTTGTAAATGCCTGATCGGGCCTATTTTTATCTAAATAAGTACAGTAGACTTCGGAATTGTAGCTACCCAAGGGACAATGTTGCGTCAAGTGTACACTTCTTGCGTTATTTACAGATTACTGTGTTCCTGTGCTTTTTCTGCTATTTCTCTCCATTCTTTTCTGTTTTTCATTTTCTCTTTCATTAATAGGGTTATTTTAAATTTCGATAGTCCATCCAGACAGTCCTTCTGGATCTACTTTCTAATCTGATGGGTAAAAATAATGAATTATGCAGCAGTTAAATATGTGGCTGATGAATGGCAAAACGTAAGAGCGACTAGATAATAACATAGTAACACTAACATTATTATAGCTCTCTTTCTTTCTATACAACCCTTATGCATTCACTTCTGGACATCTACAAGTTCAAAAAATTTGAAAAAATTTGAGAGGACGTATTCAGCCTTAGGTATTATTTTACCAAAATTTCATTTAGCTTGTATGATTTGTTTTCAAGAAAAATCAGAAAAACTATTTTTTGCAAGTATAAAGCAAAGAAACCAGTACATAAAAAGTCACAATTTTTTTATAAAATAAATTAGTTTTGGTTCAGAAACATAGGTGAATTTTTAAAAATTTTTTGAACTTGCAGAAGTCATGCAATTGAAATATATATTTTTTATTCCAAAAGTATACTTATATCATAAATTTGAATATTATTTTATGGAATATACGTTTAGTAGTTATAATTATTAAATACATTCACTACAAAAAATTAATAATTTTTTAATAGATAAGGTGAAAAAATCAATTAAACAGCTATTACAATTTGAATTAATTTGGTTTCTGTGAGGTGCTGCCATCTAAGTCCATACTTTTTAGAATGTCACACAGATAGCGCTGTATTTAATACTTAAAATGAAATTTTCATAGATTTAGGGTTAATTTGTTGTTTTATAAGGTTGAAATCTACTAAATTTAAAATTTTTATTGAAGTTACTTTGGCCGAAATACAAAATTTATTAGTCAATTACAAAACTACCGAATTCAAACACAGGGTTTTCCATTAAAAAAATATATTTTTCGTGCAATCGCACGCGAAGTCAGTATTTCGCGTTCTCAGCACAGTCCGCGAAATTTAATTTCGCGGCCGTTACCCATAGCAACGGCCGCGAAACCAAACGTCACATTCTGTTTGTCACACCAATCTTTAAACTCGCCGTAACATTTTTCGTACGGCCGTTTAGATTTTTCGGGTATTAAAACGGAAAGCGCCGAATTTACAACGCTTTTGAGTTCCGGAGGAGTGGAAGGTACTGAAATATCGCTATCAGTATCAGACATTTTGCGTTTTGACAAGAACTGTCAAAATATATATTGAAACATATCATTTCCATAGCACACGGTGATATTGTTAAATGAATTGAAATGCTGTTGATTTTAGAGCAATAATATATTTATTTACAACTATCTATTTTAATAATTTTAACGATTGCACGAAAAATAGTGTGTATGCCATGGCCGCGAAACTTTTTAACGACCTCAAGATTATCTTGCCTCGGCCGCAAGCGGCCTCGGCGATAACTGTTCTTTCGGTACGTTAAAGAGGTATTTCGCGGCCTTAGCATACAAATAACTATTATCTTACTACCAGTTTTTTTGCTATAACTAAGAAATAAATAAAATAAATTAAGGCAATAATAATAGTATATTATGCAACGATCATGTAATGATGGTTATTAATACACGAGCATTAACTGGGATCCAGTTAATGCTCGTGTATTAATAACCGTTACATGAGAGTTGCATACGCTATTTTTTCTACGACCGATATAAATAATCAAGAACTAAAAATATTATATTTATATTTGTAATGAACACAACAACAGTAATTACACGTATTTCTATAAAAAGTTCTACAAAATTGTGAGGTGTATTACCATAGATGTAGGAAAACTATAAACATTCTATTTATATTTATATTCAACATAATAATAATTGTAATTAATCTGATTTTTTGAAAATTTTCGGTCGTAGATTCATATATTTTTTACTAATTTCGTAGTATTTTCCTGTAATTGTAAATGTTCGTTGTACTTTGGTTATAGTTTCTACCACATTAACAATCAAGATTCCATTCATATCTTTGATATTTTCACATTTTAGGTCATGTAATTCATGCCTTCGACAGGCTCCCATTATTCCAAAAATCATTGCTACCTAAAATAAAAAATAAATTAAATACCTAATTACAACAATAAGAAATAAAGAAAAAAAATAAAAAAGCAACATGATAGGCTAGGCTTCGAACCCGTGTTACATTCGGTAGTCTAGTTCTACATCAGCGCCTTAGCCCGCTTCGCCACGGGTTAATTCTTGAAATTAATGAAATATATCGTGCATGAGTCGAATGGAAAATGTGATTATGACAAAATTTTTAAAAATGTAATGTTAGGTGAATACTTTTACAAATAAAAACTGTTCATCGGGTGCTTCGTCGATAAACGTTTTTATTTGTTCAGGTGAAAATATTTTTGATTTTTTTTCAACATATCCTTCGGACTTTCGCTTTAATAAAGCTTGTAGTTTTTTATATTTAGAAATGTCTATATTATGGTTAATATTTACCAACGATTTTATTATTGAATAATGTGTCAATGTAACTAGATGATTTCATAGTTTCCATCAATTCTTGAAAATAAGCAATCAAAACATTTTCGGAAAATGTCGAAACATTATTTGTACTTCTCCAGTCTATAAACGGTTGATATAATTTGTCGTACACTTTCTTAGATTTTTGAGGCCAAATATTTTGTACTGCATTTTCTGCTTTCTCCGATATATGTGGAGGAGTCGATGGTAATTCTTCTATATCGTTGATATCAGACATTTTGATAATTATTAATTTTTAAAGTTTAGTTCAAGGAGACTAGAGCTCTTGGCTTAGCTGTAAATTTAATGAATTTGGAATATAAGTTAGAACTGTCAAACACTTTTTGAGAGACGCCTACCTGATACCTACTTAAAATATGTAAAATATAGGTGGTATGTGGTCAATTGTTCAGTATCTTAATGAAAATCATTATAACACTAGTGTTATAATGAATATCATTATGAAACGGATTATGGGCATATAAGTGTATTATTATAGTACGGGCGTAGAAAAAATAATTTATTAAACATATCAAATAATGGAAAATCAAACAGGCCCCCAAATTTATAACCTCGCAATAGTGTAACAATTAGCTTGTTAATCTCCACAAACGAATGTTTAGAGGATGCAATAAATTTTATTTTTTAGGTGTTCAAAATAATCGGACCCATCATAGCAGCACTGCTCCTGTCTGTGATACTAGTGATATTATTTATATTAAGAAAAAGGAGACAGCCGTGCAAAACGCCCGATCAAACGGCAGTTACAAGACCACTAATTCAACCGGATCTAAATGCCAGCATGGCTCCCAGTGATCCAGTAGAAATGAGAAGGTTGAATTTCCAAACACCCGCTATGATATCGCATCCACCGATCCCAATATCGGAACTAGCTTTACATATAGAAAAACTAAAGGCCAACGACAATTTGAAATTTTCTCAAGAGTACGAAAGTATAGAGCCCGGACAACAGTTCACTTGGGATCATTCGAATATGGATGTAAATAAACCGAAAAATAGATACGCTAACGTTATTGCGTACGATCACAGTCGTGTAATTTTGCCCAGTGAAGGAGGCGTTTTAGGTATGTATATTTATTTAGTATCAGAATAATTTGCTGAATTTAAAGCTTATATTTAAGGACTATCTTTAAATCATTTTATAGTTTCGTGCAATGAAGTAAAAAGCACCAAAATAATTCATGTAAAAGCAAATGTTGGTGAGAGGTGTTAAAAAACATACTAAAAGTTCTAAGATATGGGAGTGAAGCTAAAATTGGGGGAAAATAATTACTCTACTTTACAAGAAAGATTAAGTACATTTTTAGCTTGAATTAATACCAAGGTGTCGGAAAGGAAATAAAAAAAGATACTATTATAAAAAAATTGCAATATGATTAGGCGTCAAGCGCCAAATTGTAATAAATTTGTTATGATATAAATATATCGTAGTAATAAACCTCGAAAGTCTATCCACAATTTTAATAATAAGTTAAGATTTAAGAGAACTCTCTTATTCATCCCTTATTCATCACTTATTCTGAATAAGTTATTCATGGATGTTGAAGTTTTTCCATAAATTAATTTACAATTTCTACGATCTGCACATACACATGAGTTTGTAGTTCCTCCAAGAAATAATACCATATCTAATTCTGGAGAGTACGTGTGCATGGTACACAGTCAGTGCTGCCTCGATACCGACTTCACTTTTCAACATTCTCACTGCATACAAATACCTTGACAGCCCACTTGTCAGCTTCTGTATTTGACTTTTCCAAACCAATATTTGATCTATGGTTACTCCCAGGATAGTTATATTGTGTTAGAGATGATGTATGTTGAAGTATCAGTTTGTCTACCAGAGAATTTTATTATTTGTGTCTTTTCAACATTCGTTTGTAGATTATTCAATTCAACAAGAGACTCTCCAAGATGGCTCTCGATACTTTTTTCCTCTTTTTCTGTTATTATGACCGTTGTGTCATCAGCGTACATCACCATTTGATCCTTTATTATTTCAGGTAGCTCATTTGTATAAAGGATATACAAAAGAGCACCCAGGATGGACCCCTGTGGAACGCCCCTTTCGACCATCATGGCATCTGAAACAACTTTGGCTCCTTTTTCATTCTTCTCAATTATAATTTGAAACCTGCTGCTTAAATATGATTTTATTAGCTGTTGTGCAACTCCTCTAATTCCATATTTCTCCAGTTTTTCAATTAGCACTTTATGGTCAACACTATCAAAGGCCTTGGATAAGTCCAGGGCTACCACTGCAGTACAATCGTTCTTGTTCAAACAGTCTAATATTTTTGCCAGCGCCAAGTATAAGGCTTTTACTGTAGAACTTCCTCTCCTAAACCCGAGTTGGCAATCCACTAACAGTTTATCTTTCTCAATGAAATTCATTATTCTTTCATATAAAAGTTTTATATATATTATATGTTGGACGGTAATTTTTAAGGTTAGTAATTTCTTCCTTTTTATTGTAGATAGCTTTAACTAAAGCAGTTTTTAAGTTTGAAGGGTAAATGCCTGTCTGGAAGCAAAGATTTACAATATGGGCCAAAGGTTCCGAGATAATGTCAGCAACAGTTTTTAGTAGTGAGACTGGTATATCATCTTCCCCAACTGATTTTTTATTCTTGAGATCCAAAATACATCTAAATACTAAAAATATTGATCTGTGATTATGGTTTATCTTGTTGAGATTTGGAGTCATATCGCCTCTTATGTCCGAGCATGCATTCTGCATCAATATGTCTATTTACATTATTTAAGATATCCTTATCTGTGATTCCTTGACCATCTGACTTAAGGGATTTAAGTACTGTTTTCTGTTCTGATTCCTTCTTTGTTAATTTCTTTATCACTGCCCATGTTGCTCTACTTTTGTTTTCTGATTGTTGTATATGTTTTCTGTGGTACATTATTTTGGCTTGCTTAATAACTTTTTTCAGAATCCTTGTATATTTTCTATAATATTCCTCGTTTCCTCTATTATGATGTATTAACTCATAAAGCCTTCTTTTTTCTTTGGACGATATTCTTATTCCTGCTGTTAGCCAAGTTTCTGACCTTTTTCTTGATCCTTTATGTTTTTTTTCAGGGATCACTCTGTTCATTACATCTTTTCATTTATTTATTACAATATTATAGGCCTCATTTACTTTAGATAGATGTAAAACTTCATTCCATGTTTCTTCTGCAAGCTCAAGTCGATATTGTTAAAATTTGGTTTTTAAAAAATGTCCTTTAGGAATAACATATTCTTTCTTATCGTCTTTTTTTATCACTAATATAATTCAGAATCTGACATCTATGATCGGAGAGTGCGGATACCACCACCCTGCTGCTCAAGTGTTGAAAATTCACAAAGAAACAGTCCAAAAGTGTTGCCGATGTAGCTGTTACCCTAGTAGGCTCTCCAATTGTACAAGTCAGATTAAAGCTCGACAAGAGGTCTGTCAAGGTATTCACTGTATCTCCAGTACCTAGCAGATTGACATTTAAATCTCCACACATAATTATTTTATGTAGATGAAACTTCCCATTAACATGTATGAGTATGTCTTCAAGGCACTCCATAAAAACGTCAAACGAACCAAGACCAGTTCGATATATGCATACAATAATGGTTTTATCTTTTTTGTTTATAATACATGAGCATTCAATTTCACCTTCTGTTGACTTTATATTTACTTCATTTAAAGCTTCAAATGAAGAGGCCATTGAATTCGACACAAGGACACACGAACCACCATGCTGCATCTTTTCCCTTGCCCAATATGAGGTAACTTTATAGCCTTCAATGTTTATAAAGTCTCTTTCGTCACACTTCATCCAATGCTCCGTTAGACAAGTTACGTCAGGTTTATTACTTCCAGTTCTTCCATTTTGTTTTTTAGACACTGTATGTTTTGATGCATAACTGTAATTAAATTATCTGGGCAAATTTTTTTTTCTTCTAGTCCATTTTGAACAGAAATATCGTCAAAGTCTTTCAGTTTTCTAATTCTATGATTTTAGGTTTTTCTCTGATATATCTAATTCCTATATTAATTTCACCTTCTTATCTTATCTTATATATCTGTTTCAGTATTGGTCATAGGAAAAATGTATAGAATAATAAGTTTATGAAAATTTTTTCGCTATAGGCAGTAGTTATTAACCACAAACAGAAAAAGGAACTTTAGAAACCCCATCTCTTAGTTTTTTTAGTATCTTAATAATAAATTATTTTCTTCCTTCCCCAAAATTGGCCTTTATATGAATTATTTCTTTGTTGAAATGTTAAGTATCGATTAATAACTATTTCTCTATTAATTTCAGGTACAGATTATATAAACGCCAATTACTGCGACGGTTATCGAAAACACAACGCTTATGTAGCCACCCAAGGTCCTTTGCCAGAGACATTCGCCGATTTTTGGCGAATGTGCTGGGAGTTAAAGTCGGCTACGGTAGTGATGATGACGAAACTTGAAGAACGAACGCGAATTAAATGCGATCAATATTGGCCGACGCGTGGTACCGAAACGTACGGCAGTATGAATGTGACAGTTACAGAAGTCCACGAACTCGCCACGTACTGCATTCGAACGTTCCAGATTCACAAAGAAGGCTACAGCGAACGCAGGGAGTTGAAACAATTACAGTTTACCGCTTGGCCAGATCACGGTGTACCCGATCACCCAGCACCTTTCTTGCAGTTCTTAAGAAGAGTCAGATCCTTGAATCCTATCGATGCTGGTCCTATTATTGTTCATTGTTCGGCTGGAGTAGGAAGAACTGGTTGTTTCATCGTTATCGATTCGATGCTGGAGCGTATGCGACATGAAAAAACCGTCGACATCTACGGCCACGTGACATGTTTGCGTGCCCAACGCAATTACATGGTGCAAACGGAAGATCAGTATATTTTCATACACGATTCTCTGCTGGAAGCCTACATATGCGGCCCGACTGAAGTGCCAGCCAGGAATCTACATTCACATATCCAGAAGTTAATGCAGCTCGAACCGGGTGAAAACATATCGGGCATGGAACACGAATTTAAGAAATTGAGCAATTTTAAGACTGATTCTTCACGTTTCGCTACAGCGAATTTGCCTTGCAACAAGCACAAAAACCGTTTGGTACATATCTTACCCTTCGAATCTACGAGGGTGTGTCTAGCGCCATTGAGAAACATAGAAAGTTCAGATTATATCAATGCCAGTTTCATAGATGGTTATAGATATAGGAAGGCTTACATTGCTACGCAAGGACCTATGTCTGATACTACTGACGATCTATGGAGGATGCTGTGGGAGCACAATTCCACCATCGTTGTCATGTTAACAAAACTTAAGGAAATGGGAAGGGTAAGTAATAATTTATTGAATAAAGCTTCTCTTTATCTTTGCGTATTAGATTAATTAATTAGTTCCTTTATCAGTAATCAGTAATAAATATGCTGTGGTGTGTTTTTTTGTGGCTTGGACACTCGACTAAAAAGTTTGGGATAGACTGGGAAACATACTTCTTGTCAAGGGACCTATCAATATTTTTCCATATAGGCCAAGGTAAAGAGGCCTATATGGAAGATCGGCAAGGAAACAATGGGTACATTCAGGAGGTCCCAGCGGCTGAGATCGCTTAGAAAGAAATAGCTTGAAAGCTATTTAACAGCGGCTGAAATTTTTTGCTCAGCGTAGAAATTCTTCGCCTTGGAAAAAGCGTATCGCGATTTTGACATTAATGACATTTCGAAATTGGGTTACGCATGTTTGTGTTGATTGTTGAGATTTGATTAATATTGCTTTTCTCCATGTGAGGTTAATAATTATCAAGATGAATACAATATGAATATGAATTCTATTCACAAGTACACTTCTGGTCTTACTGATATCAAAGATGATATACACCATAAATGAACACCGTTAATGGCATCACAGGCAACGTCTACTGAAGATTTGCGTAACGATTAACAGATGTCGCCATGTGAGGCGACTCGAATATTTTACGCATCGGAAAGTGAACAACTCCATCGTTCATTCATCCGTATATACAACGTTGCCGAGCGTACTTTTCTTCAGTAGCTATACGACAAATAATCGTTGATAACATGATGTTCACATTGTGGTCCTCTAATAATGGATGAATATATCTCAGGTACAAGTAAAGAAAGTGCTTTCATAAAATGAGAAGAGTCCTTAATAGCGTTTGGGATCCAACCATTTTCTGATCCTTCGTGTAATATTGTGATTCTCTTCCCTTTATTTGATGGTGCTTTTTTTTACACTTATCAGAGGAATCAGACCATCCTTTGGAAGGGGTGTCATGCGTGTCAAACCACGTCTCGTTGAGGTAGAGTATTGGCCGATTTTCAGACCGGTATTTTCTTATTGACGTTATATATTTAGAACGCCATTTTATTAAACGTGTGGATTCCATTATTACTTGTCTCTTGTCAATTTTGCGATATTTAAAGCCCATTGCAGACAGAGCTCGCCAAAGAGTAGTGAGGCCACAGTTGATGTGAGTTTCGTCATTGATGAGCCGCTGTTTCAGACTTTTGATTGTAGGGACACGCTGCTCATCGTACATAGTGTAGATTTTTCGCCTTATCAAATCTTTTTCCAAGATTCCATGGAATTTTCAACAATTCGTCTAACTGAAGTAAGAGGCACCTTCGTCAAATTACTGGTTACTCTTGCTGCAGCACCCTCGTTATATCCTTGCTGAAGTAAGGAACTATACACATTTTTATAATGACTTTCGCGTCACAAGATAAGTGATTCTTCTTTAACGAACCACTGGAAGAAGCACTATTTCTTTTTATCCACGGACACCACATACTGCCTATTCTGTACGTTGGGATATAAAATCTTTGCTATTAATGTTTGTAATAGCAAATAAATGTTATAAAATTATTGCACGCCATAACACAAGTGAACGCTTCCAATGAAATACAAAGACTAAAATGAACAAGAAGTGTAAGCTGTAATCCTCTACAATCCCTCTCTGAGAAACAAAATTACCTGAATCAGGTCCTTTTACATTTATGATGTGCATCTCGAATTTTACAACTTAAGGGTGTAGTTGGTTTTATTATAATCATTCAGTCAATACCATTTATTGTGAAAACTACTATACATAATAGCATTACCATTTCCTAGATATAAACTGAAACTACTATTGTTGCAGATGTTATAATAATATATAATATATACAGCAGATGTTACTTGACTATTTTTTTAGGAGAAATGTCATCAGTACTGGCCCAGTGAAAGATCCGTGAGATATCAATGTTTCGTCGTGGATCCGATAGCGGAATACAACATGCCTCAATATATACTGAGAGAATTCAAAGTGACAGATGCAAGAGATGGTTCTTCGAGAACAATAAGACAGTTCCAATTTACCGATTGGCCGGAACAGGGAGTTCCCAAATCGGGAGAAGGGTTCATCGATTTCATCGGACAAGTTCATAAGACAAAAGAACAGTTTGGACAGGATGGTCCTATTACCGTACACTGTAGGTAAGTTGAAAAACTTAATGCAAGATGAAATACTTACAAAGTAAATCTGTTTTTAAAATAATCTAAGCGTTGGCTAGTATTTATATATATTTAATAAATTTTAGTGCTGGAGTTGGTAGAACTGGTGTATTTATAACACTCAGCATAGTCCTTGAAAGGATGCAGTACGAAGGGGTGGTAGATGTATTCCAAACGGCTAGGATATTAAGAACGCAACGTCCAGCTATGGTTCAAACAGAAGTAAGATATAATTATTTTTATTTTTAAAATAAACTAAAAATGTTTTATTTTCAGGATCAATACCAGTTCTGCTACAGAGCCGCATTGGAGTATCTAGGCTCATTCGACCACTACACCAACTAAATGGTATCTTGCCCCTCTCCGTTATGCATATTGCATATTTTTACTGCCAAACTGAACATAAATCAAGATGAAAAGAAAAGAAAAAAAGATAAAACCAAGAGAAGGAAAAATTTAGAGCTGTATTTAAACAAGTGATTAGTGAACCAACCTTAGATCCTTAGCGAGTGCAAATGTGTAAAAATATGTGCCTAATGTATATGTGGAAAAAAAGAAATGTCAGAAATTTATATTTATTTTGAACACAACCAGATGTCTAGCTAATTGTCTCTGTACAAAGAAAAATGTGGCTCGCGTGTTTAAACTTATTGGGTTTGAATATACTTACATGTAATTAGGTACTTGAAAATTTGCGTCGCGCACGTCCTTTCGTATCGAAAAGGATCGGCCGCATTAGAATTAATGATAATAATAATCGTACATGGGGTGTTGGGAATTGAAGGCGGCGATTAATCGTTTTTTTAAATAATACTCGACGTTATCAATTCGTCAAAGCTTTTGTAGCTGTCAAATCGGATTAGAACAAGGCATCGTTCTTTCTTTCTTTTTTATTGCCTTTTTACCAGTAAATTCCACTAACTATCTCGTTTTTGACACAGTTGAACGAAGGATTAAAGAAGTGCTCAGAGGATGAATTCTATAAATTTAAATCTATCCCTTCTATTGAAGGAGCGTCAAGATATTGACTTTGCACACTTGACATTTAAAGAAGTTGTGGGAAAATATATTTTATTCAATTTTATTTTAAATTTTCTTAATAAAAGAGTGGTATCTACAGTATGCTTCTTCTAGTTCGGCCACTACGGGGTCGGACTTCCCGGATGTACTATCAAAATTTAAAATAATCCTATTAAATGCGTTAATTATTCTTCTTTTGTTAGCCTGTCATGTTGTGTAACTTAAGAATACGCTTTTGTAACAGTTATTAAAAATTATGTATATACAGAATCCTTACTGAGGATAAACCTCAACGGAAAAACACATAATGGACTCTTTAAAAACAAACTAGAAATTTATTTAAGGAAGTTACTGTACATGTAACTTTCTTATTCTTGTCTCATGACCCATAGGCCTACTAAATTTTTGGAACGACAGTTTTGTTCTTGGAATGTAGTTACTTCATACTAGCTGAAGAGAAATTAGCAGAGTCAGGAAAATGATGGCGTTAGAATTGTATTAGTTAGTGTCGGAACTTCCACCACATCCCTATTGAAGATTGCATAAGAAGTTTATAGATCTACACTTCTTTTAGAGCCTAAGATAGCTGAACAACTGTGTGATCCAGTAAATTTTGCTTCTGCGATTGATTTAGTAATATGTTAATAGTGTTAAGATGACACTTCTTTTAAGATGCTGTAATATTATTGTAATTGGCACAAACTTCTTTAGATTTTGTCGCTCGTTTGGGAGTTACAGTTGTCGGAACAAAGGAATCTATTTTTATAATTGCGTATTAGACATTGCGTCTTATTATAATAACTTTATACTTTTGTTTTTGAACCTTGTTAATATTCGTGTAAATATCACGTTTTCAATATTATATAAAGGAATGCTCATTGCGAGTTGAAGTTTTAGTTTCTGTTTCTACCATAAAGTTATAGCTTCTACTTTTTATCTGCATTAATAAATGTGTTACTTTCTATTATCCCGAAAGTAACTCTTTGTCCTCTGCTGGAATAACCATAAATAAGGAGAGTGTCCGAGATTCTTGCGAACTAGATTGCACACCTTGCAGATATCCTACTGACTGCGCCAGTGACATTAAGGAAAATATAAATTAAATTATAAGACGCAATGTGTAAGCTTGACCATAGATAATACTATCTTTAACAGCGGCAGAAAACAAGTTTACCTCCTCTTTGAAGCTGCATAGCAGGACTTCAGTGTATCTTCTATGTTATACTTGACATGTGACACGCTTCATTGGTTTTGACCTGCGAACAAAAAGTTATTAGGTTTTTTTGTTTCCTTTAATAATTCAGCATTTCTTCTGATTTCTTCAAGCAGGTATTTTAATTTTCCTTGAAATTTAGCCAATGGACAATTTCTTAGGGCTAATTTACTATATTTGTTAACTCACTTGGATATAAACTTAACGGTATAATAGAAAAAAACATCGTATATTGTGTTAGACACAAACTATTTTTGAAGCAAAAATATTCGCAGCTTCGTTTAACTTTATCCATACATTTTTGCATATTAAAAAGTAGCTTTTTATCTGAATGATTTACGAGAGAGTACCGGTACCAAATAAGGTAATTAGGTATGATAATTCCCAGAGAACCCGAATTTTGATTACAATTGTTTTGAAAGGTGTCGAAACCCTTAATTCGTCGAGTATTATTTAAAAAACGTTAATAAATAAGTGCGTTAAATGTATATTAAAAAAAGAAATAACTAAATTTTATACCGTTGTTGTAAATTGTTAAAGCGATTTAAAGAATTATTAGCCAATCATAAAAAACAAATACTGTAATAAACTTTGATTAGATGTAATGTTCGTAGGCTAATTACCCCGTAGAGAATTTATCCTGAAGTAATTCGGTACTTTGCTTTGTGCTAATGAATAAAATTCAAGTTGAAACAAATCATTTATGGAATAAATATGAATTTTGTGTTTAAGTAAATTGTCCGAATTTAATGATAAAGGCTGTATGATTTCAAAGTATTTTCCTCATACTAGTGGATACATTATGGAAGGTTGAAAACTTGAATTTTTAACATGGCACGCAAACAATGCTTAAATCGTGTCCTTCAATCTCAATTACCTTGTAAAGCTATAAATAAACTATTATTCATTAAGAAATATATAAAAGTTGACATCCCACTTATTTTCTGCCATTTCTTATTACATAAAAAACAATTATCTTATTAGTCTATCTATTTAATTTTTTTTGAAATGTTTTATTTTATCACACGACATAGATATTATAGCGACAAGACATAAGGCATGTACATAAATATATTTAGTGCATCTATCCAATTATGAAATTATAGTTTTACTGTAAGATATGAATTCGTATTTAATCGACTTTATTTTTTATTGTTTGTGGCGGACGTTCATATTTCAATATAAAGATATTCAATAGAAACTTTGTTGGAATGTGTAGCTAATTTTTAACGAAACGGTACATTTGAACTACTGGACTGATAATAAAATTTTCTCTCAATTATCGGGAGTTTGACTCGCACAATGCGTTTCATTGTTATCGCCTTATAAAGGCTTTATCCTATCGTTAATCCATTTGTATATTATAAAATAGGAATTGAATAATATGAGAAGCAAACATATCTGTTGAAACAGGTGGAAATAGGTCAATTTTTTCGTATTAAACGATTAAGCTAGAAAAATAAGTACTCAAACATAACAGTGAATTTAACTTAATATAAGTTTGTACTTAAAATGAACAAAATTACTTTGATATTAAAATCGTAAGACTGATTTTTGTTATTGTACAACATATTTACAGTAAACTTGTTTAACATTTTTTATATGATATTTTTTTATTGTTTTTTGAAATATGAACGTCACTTGTTAATTTTATCGACTTATTCTAGTATCTAGCACTGAATCTCATAAATACATATGTTTTCTTTTTTTAATTAAGAAAGCTCAGTAAGTAAGAGCTAGAATATGTCTTCGCCGGAAAATATTCTAACTAAACCGGTCCATAGGAATAGACTTTTATGAAAATATTTTTTAATAATCATCACCCTGTTCAAATGTATTAGCTGCAATAGGGGTACTAATATTTTGGAAAAGATTTCATTATTTTATTTTTTAATCATTAAAATCTTGATCTTTTTAGAAATGAAAAGTTTCGGACTGACACAATTTCTCTACAGAAAAATCTAGTTAGTACTTTGGTATTTCATAAGCTTTCAAACAGCAGCTATCTCTTTTATAACATCTATGAAAAAAGTATTTTCCCTTTATATAAGACGATTTTAAAAGAAATGCAATTAAAAGTTCATTCGTAGTTTGAAGAACTGAAAGTAGAATAGTATTTGGAAATTCTGAAGGTGCAAGAAAGGTTTGCGGTTTGATAGGGAATATCAAAAATTAAGATTTTAATGTAACATTATATGAAAATAACCAAATGCAATATATTTATTCATACTTACATAATTTTTTTTCGTATGCAATATTACAGTTTACATACACTGTATCCGTTGTGATATTTTTGTTTTAATTATATTTACTCTATTTTATATTTTAATGTAATTTTTAGCGTCAATTTGATTATATATTTTTTATGTGTATAAAATGATTTTGTTTGGAGTACAAAGTTAATTTTATTTCAAAATCCCACACCTAAACCTTTTAATATGAAATGAGTCTCTTACTGACAGCTGTTTGAAAACATAACCTAGGGGTTGAAATAAGCGAGTTAAAAACTTTATGCACATTGGACAGTGTTTCAGGCGTTGTTGACGCTCCCTCTAGGAGCGGTGCATTCCGGGAAGAACTTCCCCCCCATTTCTTCCGATAGGGGCATCTGTCCTCGGGCTTATGCTCTTCCTTCCACTATCTTGGTTCGGATATGGTTTCCAGGTGTCTTCTGTTTGGTTCGGGATGGTGCTTGGCACCTTTATCATCCTGTTTTTTTTAGGCGTTCAAGAATGTGTGCTTTTCGCCGCCTCTAAAAAGTTAGCCCTTAGTCGAAGAACTGCGGCTAAAGGTTACTTTAGAGATTGACTCCATTTGTTAAAGCTGTCCCTGCTCAAGAATCTCAAGCATCTCCCTAGTTGTCCAGCTGTTTCCTTGGTCTTGGTAGTCCTCTGCTGTGTGGAGTAAGAGAGGAGCTGGTTAATTTAATGAAGACTACCAATTGGGGCTGTTGATAGTCGACAGTAGAAGGAGGAATTGTAGGATGTATGTGGGAGCTTTCCAGGGATTGGTACTGGGACCAAAACTCTGGAAGTGTGTATTTGATGAAGTTTGTGGGATAATTTGCGAAGAAGGAGGTAAGATTATGGTGTTGGCGAATGATATATGTCTGGTTTATAAGGAAAAAGGAATAGACGGGGAAGATGTGGAGAAAATAAGAAAATACGATGGGGATACTAGTGAGGGACGAAGCTAGACTAGAGAAGTGTAGATGGGCAGCATGGATAGGGAGATTGGTGTGTATTGTGAAAGGACCAGAAGAGTCAAAGGGAATAGTTATTGGTTGAACATCCCTTTTGGGGATGAGTCCAACACTGTATGGGTCCAAACATTAGCTTCCCATATTTACCCAAAAAATTAAAATACATTGAGAGGATATTCGATCGGAATGTAAATTTTCTATGTTATGCTGATGATATCAGCATAATCAGGCCTTCGTTTTTAGCCTGATGATGGCCTCCTTGTAGGCCGAAACTAGTGGCTGTTACTAACTTCATTTGTTTGAGTGCTAAATACACATCTGTGACATTGACTTTCTTTTCTTTTATTATTGGGTCACATTAGACAAATGGATGATTTACTTCATTTATATTTGTGTTAATTATTATGTTATTTATTTAAAAAATACTGAATGCGTTTCAGCTAATTTTTTTCATAAATGTAATTTATAAAAAAATAAATTTGTATTCCTTTCATGTAACATTTTTGCATTACACCTGGATACAAAGGGACTTCCCGGGTCAGCTACATCATAAATCCGGACCTGGTACTATATTCTAAAGCATTTTGTACCTGTGTCAAGCCCGAAAGCATAAAGGAGATACTACTGGATCAAGAAAATCCCTTTGCAAATTAATTGACATAGAGGTGGTTTTTAAATCCATAGAAATGGCAAAGGGGAATACAGAATTCTCATCGCTAGTATAATGGATAGTCAACACGAGAGGGCAGCTAATATAGGATGTCTTCAAGGCGAAGTGCTATTGCCACTGCTATCGAAAACCTTCTATCAAAGCTGCATTACTGATTTCAATATCCAAGATTACGTAGCGTAGATGACCTTTTCCTTGCCATAAGAGGTAAGCACGATGGAGTTATATCAAACTTAATATAAATTGCTCTAAGCGTAGCAAAAAAAGTATTCTAGAAAGAAGGACTAAAAATTTAATGGACACGTTAATAGAAGTCCCCGAAAAAGTAGGATGAAAATGAAGATGCACGAACTAGTCTATCATTACAATTTAAACAATAGAGATGGAAATTATATCGGGTAATTGGTATCCGTTTCATCTTTTTTTGTGTCTTCTTTAAAAATATAACTTTATTTCTTGACATAAAACTAATTAAAACCCACAATATACGTTTTTTAAAATTCTTATTAGGCAGTCAATAAAATAGCGCCGCTAAATATTATGAATGAATGTATTTTGCGCAATTTGAAATTTATAATACAGAAGTTACATAAATTACAGCTGTGGAAGTGCAAGGTGAACCTATAAACGAGGTTTTTGTAGGCCAGGTATTTGGAAATAGCATAATATAACTTTCATCGCCGGAAACTATTTTATGAACACTTTTTGTGGTTCGTTAAACCCAGATATATACAAATTGGTCGCTTAGATTACTTTTGTAACGGAAATGAATTCTCGTTGACGTAATATGTTTAAGAGTTTTTTGTTTTTCAAAAATATTAGATGTTCATAATAAGATTGAATTTTTTAATGACTGTCTTAACTTTTTACCCATTCAAAGCCAGATACAAACTAAAGTTTTTAATCAAATAAGTTAAGTATTGTGCAGATCATAAAACAGAAGACGTACCTATATCCTTAAAAAACAGTGAGACGTTTTTAATTACGTTCAAAGTTTGGTCACAGCTTACTACAATAAAGCTGTGGCGTGGTACTATAGTTGAGTTTTAAGAACCCTTTTCCACATTATTGTGACATCACTATCGCCATTGCTTGAGATAGGCCATAAAATTTTATCCAAACAAACTTTGGGCTTATTGGTATCTAGTTAGTTTTCAAGTCTTGTGTATTTTCTTGAAATTGATTGTGTTAACCTTTACTTTGTGGAAGTCGATCTTATTAAGATCATTAAAAAACTTTTTATTATCTACAAGCACATGTAATACAAATAAATTAAGTTATTGTAAAGATCAGCAGGATATAGTTTTTTCTATATTATTGCACAGTTACCTATACTGATCTTAAAGGAAAATATATCCAAGATAATACCCTAGGACTAATAACATCTAGGCTTAAATATTTTTTTCTACGCCCATGTCTGTAAACATCAAAACAAAAATCGCACTGTCTACATTCCTTGTGACGTTTAACAATGACATGCATGTGATGAGATCTTAGATGTGATTTCATAAAATACACGTGCGTTTAGATAAGAAAACTTAAATTTCTTTCTTTAATCAATTGCAATAAATTTTTTATCTACTTACTACTCTGATCTATTTAATTAAAAAACATAAAATATCGTTTAGTTTTACTGAAATACCTTTTAGATTAAAAGAGTAATGCCCCTAAATGTTGGCAACACATTCTACAATTAAGTAGGAAAGTGAGAAATACAATACTTTACCAGAAATTAAAGCAAAAACTGACAGTAGTACCTATTTTTATGTAACGTTTTGAAGTCGCTGATAATTTAGGTCTAAATTTCAAAAATTGTGACATTTCATTGGTTAATATAAAACATGGGAAATAATCAAGCCAATTTTAATATTTTAAACAAATTAGATTGACGTAGATGTTACAAGAGTATTTAAATTCTAGAACACCAATAACTAAGCAGCTATCTAGAAGGCATATTCCTAATTTAATAAAGAGTCAGAGCTACTAGTTAAGCCGTTTGCAGAACAATGCTTCGTATTTAGGATTATGGTGACAACTATACGTACTGGCCTACGGCTTAGGTTATCGAATAACAGTATCGAAACTGTGACATGATAAAGAGAACAAATACGATCTCTGTATAAAAGATAAAATAACATTTAATCGTTGTTGAATCAATACTCGTACATGTATCATACGCTAAAACGTGGGCGGACAAGTGAAAAGGTCGTAGGAAGAACAAGAACAAGAATAATAATAAAGCGTATATGTGTATTAGACGTATTAGAATTGGCGTTTGGTTAGTGATTGCCACACGACACAAAGGCGCTCGAGCTCGAGATGAAACTGTTATTTACTACAGTTCATTTGTTTGGAGTTGGCAGCACAGCAAGGGTGGTTAATGAAAAATTACTAAAAGTAGTATACATTTTTACTGAACCACAGTCATAGTTGTTATTTTTCAAAGAGTCCACTCTGTAATAAGGGATTAATTTTAGGTACTCGAACACAATAGAAACTCTAGATAATATTGTCACAACAGGTAGCTGAATAGATCGTGGAACCGAAGTTTTTTTAAAACATAATTCAAATTAAAACAAAATTAAAAGTAAAATAAAAATATGCTACATATTAAAAAGTAAGAATTAAAAATAAATTAAAGCAAAAAGCAGTTACTCCTTTAATTGTCGGCTTCCATACCGTCGTATTCATCCGACGATGAGTCAGATTCGTTGCCTGGTCCGATTGGAATAGGCATGATGACTGATTTTTAAAAACTGATCCACGATGTTTTCACGTATATACTTTATCTAAGATAAATGTTATTTTTGCAAAAAAAGAGTTTTTAAATGAGAAATTTACTTTTTAAAAATGCATTTTAAATTTGACGCCAAAACGCTAGAATAGTAATGGCGGCTATCTATGACATCATCGATTCGTAAATACCATTTATACTACACTGCGACCCGTGTGATCTGTGGATTCTGTGGTAAAAACGTCAAACTTCAAACATTTTGCAGGTTAAAAGAGGGTGGTTGAAAAAGTTTATTTTGTTTTTACTTATTTTGTGCGATTATAATAGTTATCATAGTCATGAATCCTAATGTGTATCGATGGTGTGCGGTTCCACAATGTAAGAATACATCAATAAAAACCCCGAACAAAATATTTGTTTACGTTCCAATGTCAATGTCAACAATATTTACGAAAGTACGACGTCACTTTCTTCTGATTGGTGTTTCAGCTAATATGGCGGATTGTTAAAATTAGTGCTTATATTTTTACTAAAATAAATGTAATCACACATGTGATATAAAAATGAGTAAATTCTTTAGAATCTTCGTATCTTATATAATTATAACCACTCAATATTTTAGTGATTTTTACTGACTGTCATCATGCCTATTACAATGGGTTGGAACAGTTCTTTAATATTGATATCAACACCCCCCTAATTGATTTAACCTGTACACTAGATAGTATTGACACTTTGTAGTTCTGTCAAATGTGTCAAAAGCACCACATTCCATAGCAGCCGTACAAAAAATATTTTGCAAGTTTTTACCATTACCTCTTACTAATATCAGGATGTTCTTGTAATAACTTCTTAAAATAACTGCTCTCCATCTCAAAATAGCCAACAAATCTTACACAAATACTACAAAAATTAATCTAAACACTACCTGAACTGTCACAAATATTTGCCCTGGACGGCCATATTGGATCAAGGGGTTTGGATTGCCTAATTGCCAAAATGAAAATTATTAGGCATATCTATTTGAAATTTACCTACAAGACCAAATTTATCTTTAGGTACCTATCTATTTAAATGTATGCAAAACCAGCTTAGTTTTAAAGTACCTAGGTACCTATTTGATTTTTTATTGTCGTCAGGATAAATTGAATTGTGATGATATTAACAAAATATATTTTAGAATATTTATTATTTAGATAATATAAATGTACTTACCTATACACAAGAAAATTAATTGTTCAATATTGTTATTTAGTTTTTAACAGTTCTATGATTTTTCCAATACTAATAAAACGACTCGTGGTTTTATCAGTATAAACCGGAATGATTGGCTAGCGTTTAGCATAAAACATTAAATATTAAGCGTTTTCATTGGACGAAATCACATAACTGTGATATTTTGACAGGTGAAAAAATAATCGTTTGAAAACTCTCAATCTTTTTAGATGAATAAATCAATCAAATATTTCTTTCCTATAACTTTTGGTAGATGGGTTGTTGATTGTTCTGGTTCAATAACTTTTAAAATGGACGGTAGTAGTATGTTTATTTCGTAAAAAACTGTGATTAAGATACTTTTTTGCATGATTGATCATTTTTGACTGTTTACCGTGACAGATTTTATGTCAGTAAGTGATATTTACTAGCAACTCGACGGTAAGTAATTCACTTACCGTCGAGTTAAAAAATCTCTAATTTATTTTTTGAAAGAATAAAAAAAACTAACGAATTATTTATTCATATTGAAACTTATGGTACAATTTGTTACATTGTTTTATATGGAATCCCACTTGTTTGGGCTGTGGTTTCACTTCTAACAGAAACTCCTGCAGAATCGCATACATTAGTAGTATTACTAGTATTGCACAATATTTGTTCGCAAAATCTTTTTTATTTTTAAGAGAATCTTCTACATAGCTTTCTGCCACTGTCGATGAACGCCAACCTCCATGATGACGCTTCAATCCGAGGACATCAACACCTTTATTAGCGAATGGCCAGTATACTTCTCGGGATTAGGCAAATTTAAGAATTTGGCAATTTGAGAAGGCCAGCCCCCGATTGTCGCTTTCCCTATTACTTGAGCACAACATTTTCCTTTGGCGTATCTTAAGAACAAATGATTTGATTTTACTTGTAATGAACGAAGTTTTATATACTTTTGCAGAATTTCTAAATATGGAATTTTATCGTCTGGTTTATTAACGACTGTAAAATTACGCTGGATGTTCGTTTTTGTATTGGGTACTTTTACAATCATTAAACCATCGGTTTGTTGGATGTCATTCATAGTAATATTATATAATTCTTCTCTTCTACAGGCACCAGATATTCCCAATATCATTGCGACCTACAAATTATGAAAAAATCTTTATTAGAGTATTTCTTTTACCTAAACTAGCTTACATTACCTTGTGAATTAGAAATTCTTCATCCGGTGCTTCCATCAGAAATTTTTCAAAGTGCTCCCGTGTAAAAATGCTCGCTTTCTCAGGCCTATAGCCACCATTTTTTTTTTCAAATACACTATCAAATTTGAAAAATTGGAAATATCAATGCCATCATAAAGAAAAACGGTGGATTTAATCATTAAATATTCTGCCCAGAGGCTTCCAGGAGCTTTTAACTGCATATTTCTTTGAACGAAATATGCCAATAGAGTCTTTTCATCGATTCTTAAATTCTTGCCTTCGCACCATTCTTTTAAACTTTGGTAGGTATTTTGATAACGGATTTTGGATTCTTCGGGAATAATTGCGGAACACTCTTCTTCCCAAGCCCGTTCAATTTCTTCAAATTCACTTTTGCTTATATTTTAATTTATAATAATCAAAATTGTACATAAAATTATTGACAACTAATTAAAAAACTCAATTCTCTATTGTTGTCATGCACCTTAGTTACTACCTAACAACCAAAATATCTATCTTGATAAAATGAATGAAACTAGTCAATATGACGAAAATGTGTAATTTTATAATTTATAATGGTATCATTCGTGCAAAAAACGTTATAAGCAAGTCGAACGTTAAAGGTAACCGATCTCAGACTGAGATCAGACCGATCTCAAACAATTGTCTTCGATCTTACCGTTCTCCATATTTAATATACTATTAAGGAAATTGTCAAAATTGAAAGTTTTTTTTATAAAATGACATTAATAAATTGACATTAACAAAAAAATTAAATAAAACAAAACCCAAAACTGTAACATGGGCATTATGGTTTAAAATAAACATTTTCAAATATGAAGAATTATCCAGACGTTTTTTCATTAAAAATTTTATAATTTATTATCTAAAATGTATTTTTAAACAAGTAAAGCCACCTACATCAATGTAGAAATATGAATACAAATTTTATGATATTCTAATTATTGTATTACCATTTTTGTAAATGAGCGTAGGTAAAAGTTTGTCCTAATCCACTTAGACCCGGACTGAAATTGTTTTTTCATTTTAAAAATATTAACCCGCCGGCCAGTAAGAAATCGCGAAACCATATTCAGCAAGACTGTTATTAACAAAATTGTTATTTTATTGTATATACATTTTTTATATTATCTTTAGTATAGACGGAATCTGTTTAAATAAAAGTACGGTGCTGTTTGCCGTGCCCACTCTAATGGACCTGTATTCTTTTCCTTTCCATTTTTATGTTTACGAAAATGTAAACAACTTCCTACATGTCTTTTTTGTTGAAATAGTGGAGATCGAGATGTTTTTTGCAGGTACAAATCTCATTTGTATTCCGTCAGTGTTTGTCGATTTGTGGTATGAATTTTTTGACTTTAATAAGCAAATTAGAACGCAAGATAGCTAACGATGGTACAATTACTCAATTGTCACTTTATCAGCAACACAATATTCTAATGGCTTTTTACTCCTTATAAGGTTTTAAACAATTATCGCGGCCTTAGTTCCCAAATACTGAGATGTTTTTCAATATTTCTATTATTGATTCATGACAATGAGTAGATTTGGTAAATTAAATTATTCTTAGATATAATTGACCTATTTAGTGTATGCATTAGACAAAATTATTTTACTTTTGATAACAATTTTAGCAAATATCTTTATGGATAATTTAGAAAACCAAATCTTTAATTCTAGTTATAAAAACATATTGTTGTGCGAGTACGCCCCTGGCGCTATGACCAGACGCGAGGCAGACAGATGATGCGAGAATATTCCAGAATATGCGTTTCTTTCAACGGCGCTTGATGAGCGAAGCGTAAGAAGCATCTAGATGATTCCCAGAATAGACTGGAGTATACTCGAACAATATTTACCTATATAAAGGACCGATTCGAATATTTTGAGTTAGTTAGTGGTATGTTGTTAGATAAATGCGAATAGAAATATTGTCTTACATAAATTAAAGTATTGTAAATAAATTGTGTTATATAAATTAAACAGTGTTAGTGATTTAAATAGTATAAAAATAAATTAAAAAGACTAGTAAAAATAAATAAACGTTACAATGTATATAGATATGTTGATGATGCCTTAGCAGGTTTTGTAGGTAGTGAACGACAATTAGATTTATTTTTTAATTATATTAATACCTTGCATCCTAAAATTAATTTTACCTTAGAAGTTGATGGAAACAATTCAATTAATTTTCTAGATTTGAGAATTGAAAAAGTTAATAATTCATTAAATTATTCAATATACAGAAAACCAACACAAACAGATGTAACCATACCATATCATTCAAACCATCCTATATCACATAAATTAGCAGCTTATAATTCTATGATACATAGAGCATTTTCAATTCCAATGAACAAAAATAATTTTAATAAAGAAAAAGAGATTATAAAACAAATAGCTACATGTAATGGGTGTCCATTACATTTGATAAATAAATTAATTAATAAGAAAGAACAGAAAATGTCAGTACAACTAATATTCCCTCAACAAATTAAAGAAATTAAAAGTTTACTTACTGTGGAAATATTTCTAATATAATTTCAAAAATTATTTCTTCGGCAACATCTGCATTAATTTCATTCAAATCAGACAATAATGTTGGTACCTACAAAATTGTTAAATGTAAAAACAAAATTACCTAAATTAAAAAATCTGGTGTTTACAAAATTAATTGTCCAAAATGTAATGCTGTATATGTGGGTCAAACAAAAATAAATTTTGAAATAAGATTCAATGAACACTTAAGAGCATATAGATTACAACAACCCGATAAATCAAACTATGCAAAACACGTTCTTGAACATCCACTCTCACTCATACACACCAATGATATACTACATATTTGTGATAAAAAACAAAATTTAGATTTCCTCGAAGAACTTGAAATAAAAAGACATCTAGTAGATCAACAATATAAAGTTGTTAATGAATAAATAAATCTTGGAAGTTCTCCACTATTAAACAGTTTACTTTGATTGAGTGTCCATTTTATACATAGTCATAATTGTAACAGAAATAAATGAAGTTATTGTAAACATCAGCATGATATAGTTTTTTTTTCCTGGTTTTTCTATATCATTGCACAGTTATACTGATCTTAGAGGGAAATACATCCAGGATAATCCCTTAGGGGTCTAGCCTTACCTACTTAATCAACATCAAGTACCTAGCTACAAACAAATAAAATGTAACTTCAATACGTCAATCTGATGATGCTAGTTTTTTAGCGAAACAGCTCTTGTGATTTTAAACCTAATTTTTTCAATTAAACTTGGAAGTTGAGTTAAAACAAGAGTTTTTTATTATTTTTCGTAAATTATTCTTATTCCAATAACATATCTAAAAATGCCAAAAAAATAGAATCTGATGGATACTCGTATGGGTAAAAACGAAACAAAAATTAAACTGCCCATGTAGGAAGTCACCAAGGTTGACAATGGAGCCAGGCCTAGGCCAGTCAAGGGAAACCTAGCTTCGGCGCACCTGTATTGGCCCACGCATGGGCCAGGCTGATTAGCCCAGCCTCGGTCTTGCCAATAATTACTCAAGCTTGGCCCAACACTGACTCGCCCAGCCTTGGTCATGCCATTGTTTACCCAAGCTCGGGCCAAGACTGGATAAACCCGCCTTGGCCGTTCAATGGTAACCCAAGCGTGGGCCAGGAGTGGATAACCCAGTCTTGGCCATGCCATTGATTACCCAAGCATGTGCGAAGACTGTATAAACCAACCTTGGCCGTTCAATGGTAACCCAAGCCTGGGCCAGGAGTGGATAACCCAGCCTTGGCCATGCCATTGATTACCCAAGCATGTGCGAAGACTGAATAAACCAACTTTGGCCGTTCAATAAGCTTGGGCAAGGACTGGCTATTCCAGCCTTGGCCTTTAGGAGTAAACCCAAGCTTGGACCAAAAGTTGGCAGCCTAGCCTTGGCTATGCGAATGATTATCTAAGCTTGGGTCAAGGCTGGATAACCCAGCTCCGGCCGTTCAATGGGAGCCCAAGCTTGTGCCAAGACTGTATAAACCAACCTTGGCCGTTCAATGGTAACCCAAGCCTGGGCCAGGACTGGATAACCCAGCCATTGATTACCCAAGCTTTTGCCATTTATAAATAAACTTGCAGGATACAGTTGCTAATATTTAACTAAAATTATTTTAACTTACACTTAAAACTCTAAAAGACAATTAAAAGGCTTGACAACCAAGTCTGGCCCATCGTTATCACTCCAAACTTTTACCCAGCTTGGGCCAGAGTTATGCATAGTTGGTCCAAGCTAGGGCCAAGACTGGGCCCTTGGTAATTTCCCCTATGAGTGTCAGTTTTATTTCTTTTATAAAGGGTTGTATTTATTATAACCCTCTTCAGTTGATGTACTTTAATAGAACCGCTTATAAGAGCTGTTCAGATTCTTGTTATGCGGTGAATCACTTATAAATAAGCATTCTATAATTTCCTTAAACTAATCTATCAATATTTATACCCAAAATCTTAAAATTAAATAAATTAAAAATATATAAGGAGACGAAAACTACTAGAAGAGATGATTCTCCTGGGTATTGGCAGGAAAATTGATTCTCTTGCCCATGTCATGCATCTTTCTTGAGATTTTATTTCAAGAATACATTTTTGTCTATTTTGAGAGAATTATAATTCACTTTCTCCTTGTGAGATTTCGGGAATCGGGGTCATGATGAGAATATAGGGTCTAATTCGTCTATTTCACATTTTGACGAACATTGTATGTTATTGTTCAAATTTTTAACTAAAACAACAAACTCTAAACTTTTTGGCAATCCTTGTATAGGAAAAATACCATAATATTCAAAACTAGCAAAATATCTCCGTAGGTTGAACTAAGAGTGACGTCAACAATTAAGTAGGCGTCGTCCTTACCAAAAGTGCAGCCCACGATAGGCAACCATGTGGTAGAAAGACCCATATTCAGAAGTAAGTGGCGATTCGAGATGATTGTAGGATGTAAAAACCGACTTCTAATTATCCAACCTTGATTTCTATCATAGAGATTTTTAATTAATATTTAAATATAAATACTGTATTTTTTACAAACATTTAATTATTGCTTGTGAAAACTATAGAAATCATAGAAATATAGGTATACTAACGAAAATAGTTTTTGTTTTTTATCTGATATCTATTTCTATCTTTTTAACTTTATCATTATAAGAAAGTTGGATAGAAGGTACATAAACAAGAACATATATTTCTGTATTTTTACTGACACTGACACTCCATTCTACACTAGTTTAAATGCTGTATAACGTTTTTCAAGAAAAATGGTTGACTGCAGTTAAGATACCTGAGACAATCTCATTATGTATGCCAAATTAGGCCATAAACATCCCCGATTAGCCGAGGGGGCCGGATTATAATAATTAGACATAGCAGTAAAAATTTTAAGCTTTTTTTGGTCAGTTCTCATTTCTCGCGAAGTCTTCAGCTGTTTTTAATACCTGTTATTAGGCTCTAACAGCACAGGTTAGCACCTGTTTTACATAAAATCATATTAAACTACATACATTTAATACATAACTATCTAAAATCCGGTCCTTAATATTCTCCATGTTTATCGACAAGCTATTTCCTACACAATGGGATTAGAACAGGTAGCTGGAATAAAAGGATTCTTTAAAAATGTTTTATATCTACGCATGTGCGAACTGTTCCGAACTTTGAATCAAAACAAGCTTAGCTTTAGGTACAGGGTAAAACATTTCATGTTCGTGGTCATTTGCGAACCTCGATAAATCGAACACCTGTTTAATTAGTCTATTTCCTCTTTTCCCTTCAAGAAACCTCTAATATTCGTAATATACCCTACCCTACGGTCATAAATGAGGTGTTTGCTGCCTGTCACCAGAAATTATTATTATATTATGTTTTTGTCGTAGTCTTCTTATTTACATAAATTCATATAGTTACATTACATTGCATAAGAAAATTCAATTCAATAGTTTGTAAGGAATTTATTGTTAACTTATATTGGTCGAAAACAAATATTATTATTATTATTATACCTAATATACCGATAATTCCAAATATTTTTAGCCCACAATATAGCCTTTAGAATTCGAATTTTATGGTGTAATTCGAAACATTATTAAGAATAATAAAAAACTCTTCGTTTGAACGTAACTTCCAAGTTTATTTGAAAAAATTATCTTTTAAATTGCAATGACGATGCTAATCTTGCGAAACGGCCGTCATTGTTATTTAAAAGATAATTTTTTCAAATAAACTTGGAAGTTACGTTCAAACGAAGAGTTTTTTATTATTCTTAATAAGATTGACTTCCAAAAAGTAAGGGTTAGTACAATAAATTTAATCGAAACATAGTCTCTAAAATTCGAAGTTAAACCTCCACAATTCGAACTGAGACCTCCATACGCTTCTGAAATTCTAATTGGGCACCAAAAACAAGCCTGTTGAAACATGAACTAATGCGTATCGTTAGTTGTTTTCCAAAAAACAAGCAATTATGATAAATAACTAGAGTTTTACTCACAACAACCTGTATAATGCCAACCCTCGATACTTTAAACTATAATTCGAACCAAAACGGATATCCCCTGAACTTCAAATAAGTTAGATTCTACTCTAAATATTTTATTTATGAGAAACCTAATAATTTAATGTTAACATTGCAATAATTTTGTTTTTTAAACAAGCTCTTATTAAATCCGAATCCTATGCAGTGTGCATACTGGAGAATTGTACAGTATTTAACTAGCTGTTAAGGACATCAATCAGTCCAATAAAAAAATTTCCATTTGTACAAAATCTCTAGCGTCTATCCTATCTATCCAAGATAACTGTACATCCCACTGTCAAAGAAATCCATCACTCTTTTGACCATCTCTATTCCCTAATCACCTCAGTCACCATTATATGGATACTCACCCATATTGGTATACCTGGATATGAACTAGCTGATCAGCATGCCAAAATAACCTCTGCTACAATTACTTCTCATATCCAGATTTGCAAGGACATTAAAACAGAAGCAAAAAAATCGTATAGACATATGTGACAAACTCACTGGAGCTCTACCAATAACCCCACCAAATTTTCTAGACAAGAATTATTATCAGTGATAAGAATACTTCGAATGGGTCACACCAAACTCACACACAGCTACTTAATGACCGCAAGCAACAGACCTAGCTTACTGTCAAAGCTGCCAGTGTTCACTTACTGTAAAACACATCCAACAAGAAGACGACAACCTAATATCAGCTGCTCCTAGGAATCCAAACCAAATCGAGATAACAACTTTTTCATAAACTTTAATCCGTATTTTCAATGGTTACCACTATTTTCATGCTTTTTACTATCATGTAATGACTGTTTTTCTGTAGCTTATTATTTATTAAATATTAAATATACTCTAATAATATACACATAATATGTCCAAAATTTTGGAATATTTAGAAATAATATATCTACGCCTTTGGTTTTTTAAAAACTCTTGTTGATATTTATTTTAAAGCGTTTTTAAATCAAAATAATACTAAATTTGATTCGTTTTTGTATTAATTTGGTCATATTTAATTGATTTGGGTGCTTTCACATTATTCCAAATCTTGTTTAAATTTCATTTGAGCATTTGAGAAAAATGCCCAGAGACATGATATCATATTTTAATAGGTCTAAAGTAATTGCTTTGTTACAACTTTGTTAGTCAAAGTGATATCGCGAATATTGTTGGTGTTACTCAGGGTGCTATATAAAAAATCAAAAAAAAATTCCAAGACACAAATGATGTGAAGGATCGTCCCAGAAGTGGCAGAAGTCGATGTACAACAGCAGCACAAGACCGGCAGATAACATTGATAGCTCGAAGAAATCGACAGGAATCTACAAGTGGCATATCCAGAGAAATTGCTAGACTTGAAGGACTGAATATCTCAAGGCAAACAATTACACGAAGATTAAATGCGGTAAATTTGTATCGCAGAAGACCTCTACGTGTTCCCAAACTAACCTATCAACAAAAAATTGTAAGGTTGCAATGGGCTCAAGAAATGTTACACCATGGTCCTAACTGGAATTGCATGATGTTCTCTGATGAAACAAGAATTGGCTTGGTCTCTGATTCGCGTAGAACGCTGGTTTGGAGGGCCCCAGGACGACAAGCTTGATTAGAAACAGCCCAACCACGTGTTCCATTTGAAGGTGGGAGTATTATGGTTTGGAGTGGTATAATGAGGGATTTCCTGGTTTTGGAGAGAAGAATCACTGGTGCTGTGTACATCGAGGAAGTTTTAAATCCTGTTGTGCGTCTATTCCGGGGGGCGGTAGGTGATGGATTTGTGTTTATGCATGACAATGCACCTCTACATCGAACAGCTGCAGTACAACATTTTTTGGAAGAAGAAGGAATATCCACATTAAGATGGCCATCAAATTCCCTTGACATGAACGTCATTGAACATGCCTGAGATATTTTTAAAACACGCATTAAGAAGCTAAACCCTCCCCCAATTACTCTACGAGAACTGAAAGATGCTGCTCGTGAAGAATGGGGAGAATTCCGCAAGCCCAGCTCGAATATTTAATCGATAGCATGCTACATCCTCCCATGGAAGAAATACTGATAATTAATTTTATTTAAAAACCTTTTTTTGCTTATTAATTTATTTAAAAAAAATTTGTAATACATTTTACATTTTTCACCTCAAAAGAATAAATCATTTTTTTTATGTTTATCTGACTTCAAGATTTATTTAGTATTGGTTAGAGTTGTAGCAAAATGATGTTTCCTTATATCAAAAAAATTATTTATAACAATTAATAAAAAGATGAAATATTCCATTATTCCGAACTTTTGGACATATGTGTACATTTTTATTTAGTACTCAAACAAATGAACATATGTGTATATTTAACTCTATAGGAGAATAGTCAAAAAACTATTTAACGCAAGATAGAACCCTACGATGGCAAAAAACTTTCATAAAAAAAATTACTCACAATTTTAATTGTAATTTGTCACATGGAAGATAGAACTATTTGTTTAAACTTGTACTGATCATTAAAGCAATATGTACTTACAAAGTTTTTCCTTAACCATTCCAAAAAAATAAATAACGTTTTCACTTCTGCTACATTTTAATCTAGGTACAAGTATTTTATTTATAGTGCGTTAAAAATACAGGGTGTTTCAAAAAAAGGTAACACCGTCTTTAGGATAGGTAAAAAACTGAAAAATAATTGGGGTTTGCTTAGTAAAATTTTTTTCTAACGCCATCCGTTTTCAAGATAAAGGGCGTTGAAGAAAATAAAAAATTACACATTTCTTACGATTTTGCCGAAACTACTGGCACCATTGCAATGAAATTTTATACGAATATGTTTTGGAAGCTGATATATCCCATGAATTTGTTTTTATAACTAACTCTCATAGAGGGCGCTAGTTACACGATTCATACAACGTATTATTTAACATAACTTTTTTTAGGGTAGAATTATTAGTCAAAACTCCAAGTGAACATAAACATCGTTTAATTCTACACCAAAAAGGTACTCTTGGTAAAACTCGATATTATTTACCGTTTTCGGAATATTTTGATTTGAAAATTATGAAGTAATAATCGCTCCTGGTATAAACTAATGATAAAGTTCGCTTTTCTCTAAGTTTGCCATGTAAAATTGACATTTATTGATTGTTATAACAATAAGTCAACAATTAATAGAGTTTTGAAACCTTGTTATTTGTAAAATTAGATATTGTTAAATGAAAAGCGAACTTTATCATTAACTTATACGAGGAGCGGTTATTACTTCATAATTTTCAAATCAAAATATTCCGAAAACGGTACATAATATCGAGTTTTACCAAGAGTACCTTTTTGGTGTAGAATTAAACGATGTTTATGTTCACTTGGAGTTTTGACTAATAATTCTACCCTAAAAAAAGTTATGTTAAATAATACGTTGTATGAATCGTGTAACTAGTGCCCTCTATGAGAGTTAGTTATAAAAACAAATTCATGGGATATATCAGCTTCCAAAACATATTCGTATAAAATTTCATTGCAATGGTGCCAGTAGTTTCGGCAAAATCGTAAGAAATGTGTAATTTTTTATTTTCTTCAACGCCCTTTATCTTGAAAACGGATGGCATTAGAAAAAAATTTTACTAAGCAAACCCCAATTATTTTTCAGTTTTTTACCTATCCTAGAGACGGTGTTACCTTTTTTTGAAACACCCTGTATAATGTTGGCAAAAAGGGAAATTTCAAGAGAAAGGTTTTAGTCATTAATTAGTTTAAACGAATGCAAATGCGTATTGGTCATCAACGGGAATATGTATTTTGAAAAACAATCAAGCCGATTTCATTTAAAAACATGTCGGGTTATTTGCTATTCTCATATAAAATCTTAATTTTACAGTTTGCACCTACTTCAAAATTAAAAATCCTCTGCTTTCTGTATTTGAATGTCGAAAAGGACAACCATACATATATTTAGAATTTTTTTATATGTGATATATCGGCATTCTTTTAAAAAATAGTCAATTAAAAGCTGTTTTATCAAGTTCTGATACTATCATATAAATCCGGATTTAATTAAATTGACTTTAACAAACCTAAAATTATCAATAGACTAACAATCATCAAATTGGTATTCTGGGTGGTCAACATCTATGTGCTATATGTGGGTGTAGCAGTAAAAGTTAACTTTAAATCTATTAGTGTTCTTATAGTTAATAAAAATATTGTTACTTTAGTTTTCAAATTTAATGTTTTATGAAAATGTTTTGTCACAATGGACAAGTAGGTACACCTACATAATATTTTTATTGCTATTAAATTGACCTAAATAAACCGTGAAGATAATAGCCTTAGGCTAAATTACTTCTGTGTAAATGGAACAAATAAAACATGTTGGTTGTCAAATTTATACAAACAAATAGTAATAAGTACAAAAAATGAATAAATGAAGATAGTTTTTGAATGTAAATTCTCTACTACTGTGTTGGGTTGGCAGTAGCAACACGCAATAAGCGAATAAATTAGAAATGTATGGGAAGTTTTTATGGTTGGCATGCCATAATGTTAGTACAATTTCATCAAAAATATTTATGTATCTACTTTTTAAAATTAAATATAAATGTTTATTTACATACAACATTTTGTTATTTACTGTAATGACCCAGCAAACACAAAAACATATTGGATATATATATGTTATGTAATTTTTGAAATATAAAAGTCATAGTTATATAAAACTGAAGTCACAACTAGATAATATTTATGTATTGAATACTGACAAAGGCCGGCACAGCTAGAGAACAATAGTGATATAATATGTACGTATTTATTTTACATATTTATTATGTATGTTATGTTACATCTCAAATATGTCCAAATTACTATGTAACATATATGTTTATTTCGAATCTCCGTTTCTGATGATTGTTCACCGTAACCACTGTAAAATTGTAAAACTGAGCTACTTATCCATTTCTTTTTCTTCCTCATTGACAAGTCACAGAAGTCTTTCAATTTTTTTCTTTTTAAAGAATTATTTTGCCTAAAATGTATAATTAAGTTATTTGAATGTAAATCTGAAAATAACTTAAGTGTGATAAGTATATAAATAATAATAATTAGTACTTACATAATATTTTCTCCAATACTCAACACAAAAACACCCAGAAAAAATTTATTATAAGTATATACTTTGTTATTCATAATTTGCACGGGTATTTGTAGCACTCGAACGACTCGTGACAATTTATAGGTTATAATTTTCTTCTTTTTTTTGTAAGACGTATTAGACGAGGCAAAATTTATAAATTATTTTATATAGCTTTTACGTAATATATACATAAAATATTTTATGTAACAAATTTTACGTATTAAATATATATAATTTTGTTCTTCTATTTATGTAGCAGAATTTACATCATAAATACATAATCAATTAAATATATCTAATATATAAAATATTTTATAATGTCAATATTGAGAATATATAACAAAGTTTATATAGATTTTGTTACATAAATACTACGTAAAAAATATATAATTGTTTTATATAAAAATCTTTCTTTCTCTGTTATATATTTTTATGTAGCATATACATTTGTGTTTACTGGGGAAAGCCAAATACCTAAAATCATCTAAACCTTCAAAATAATATTATTTGAAACAAATGTTTTTCTATTTTCATTTTTAGCGCACAATCCAAAGTTTGACACTGGTGTCTGGCAACACTATATACAACAAATTTACATCTTTTGTAGCCATTTTTTAAGAAAAAGAGGACTACGCAGAAGCGTGGTCCTCGCGAATGAAACGTACAGAGCAGAATTGGCAAGTTAAATTTTGGAGCTTATAACTATTGAACTGAAAAGAAAAACCTTTTTCAATTTGTGTTTTCTAAAAATAAATTACTCAATGTTACTAGTTTACGAAGAATATTTTCAATTTAAATTGTAACGTTTATCATCTTAAACTAAATGTAAGTCTGTTTTACACAAAAAAACCGAAAGAAAACATTTTGAGTTGACACTTAGAGGTTTTGAGCACATACCAGTTAAAAGCTTTATGTCTAGATGGTCTAGGGAGAGAAGGTCATAAATAAAACTAAACGGTTTTATAGTTACTAAAATTAAAGCATTTATAAAACTATATTAAAATTTAAAAAAGCTTTGGGGGATTTACCTTTTCAAGAGCAAGACCTGCGGGGATTCGGTAAAGGCGGAGGTAGATATTTTACTACTGAAGGGCGGAGCGTAAATTACGTTATATACGTTATATATTATACTTTTGTATAATAAATACGAGGGGATTTGAAATCTTTAAAATAAGTTTAAAGACTTATTTTGCACAGTCTGCAATAATAAGGAAATAAAGATTACCTCGTCATGTACTTTATTCCTGAAAAATTCAGCTTGTTACGAATAAGTGGGAGGTAAATCGTTTTCTAGAGCATATATTGTACACTCACACCCTAATTAATTTTATGAGTTTGTTACATATACATAATATATGAATGGTATGTATTTAGATATCAGTAAATAATTGTGAAAATAAGATGAATTTTTGTTTGAACATTTTTATTTAATGTCAACTCTGTCATAACTTATCGAATACTGAATATCAGTCATACTGTACGTGTACTCTGTAACAGAATAGAAAGGAAATTTCTTTCTATGTTAGGAACACAAAACAGTCTAACCCACAAAACAATCTAAAGTCTGGGATGTTAGACTGTTAGACTGTTTTGTGTTCCTAACATAGAAAGAAATTTCCTTTCTATTCTGTTATAGAGTTCACGTTCTGATCACAAGTTAATAATAAGACAGAATTCATAAAATCACACTTTTTTAAAGTTTTGTGTTTTTATGTCCTAAAATTTCTAAATTAGAAAAAACGACTTACATGTCCCTTTTGACCATCTTGGGTATAAAAATTAAAAATCATTCAGTAAAAATAACCTTGGAGTCCAAACGCAAAGATAGCAAAAATCCATTTTCGTAACATGCAATTGACCTTGAATTTGATAATACCAATTGTAATGTTCATTAATTGATTTGTCTTTTCTCCAAAATGTAATTTTTCTTGTATTTATTCTCTCATCTATTGTAAACATTCTACATGAATAGGGACACTTTATCTCTACAATGGAGTTTTCATTTTCTACAATTCCATCAGGAGAGGCAGCTACATAGTTAAGTTCAAAATCAATTAAAATACCACATTTTACAATTTTTTTGTTTAAGTATTTTTGCAAATACCTAATTTCTAGCAATCTTTTCATTGTCAACCCCATATTGTGTAGCATTAGAACAAAATTGTTCAGGATGAACAACTGACTTGATGAGATTTTTCAATGAAGATTTCTCCCTTTTTTTACAAATCTCGCCGAAATTTGAAAATAATCTTGAAATCAACACCAGAAAAACAACAATTTTAGGTTTTAGTTAATTTGATTTATTAAAATGAGATTCCTAATCATTATTTTATTTATTGCATTGAATTACTAATTATATATTTTTTATACAGTGTGTCCACCATATGGGAAACTTTCTTATTATTAGTTTTACGAAAAAAAGTTATTCTTCATAAAAAGTTCTACATGGTGCAAAAACTAAAATACAACCATCAGATATTAAAATTTTTCAGTTGTATACGAGATATGTTCAAAAATATGAATTTTACCAAGAGCAAAGTACCTCAATTTTTGGTTCATGGATTGTCGAAAAAAAAATGGCCCAATTATTTTATCTTTGTAAATGCCACACCAAACATTTGTTTTAAATGAATATTGATCACGAGTCCTAATTGCGAAGTTTGGATTGTTGTCACTCCACCATCGACAATTTTGAGAACTCACCGTTCCATTTGAATTAAATGTAGCTTCGTCTGAAAACATTATGTTTCTAACAAAAAAAGGATCGTCTTCAGTTTTTTCTTGAATAAGAAAACAAAATTCTATTCTCTTATCGTAGTCTCTAGGTTTCAACGTATGAATAAATTTGGAAATATGGAACCCTTTGGTCTGTTTTATCATTTACCAACAAACTTTCAATGGTGAGGGGGATAAATATAAAGATTGAAAAGGATTATATATAAAGATAACAGACATATTCAGTATCCAACCCAAATTTGTAAAACTGTTTTAATAAAAATATTACATATTTGACTGTAAATTTTTATTCATCACATTATCTAAAGAGAAAGCTATTATATTTATGCATATTGAACATGTAAATAAATATTGTAGAAACCCTTACTTTGTGGACATTATCCTGCCTATTTAGAAAAACAGTTTAACACTTAGCTGTTAATATTTACATATGTAGTTTTAATTTATGAATGTAAATCCCTTAGGTTGGGTTTATGTTATTTAACAAATAAAGATATAAGGTAACTTAAAGATTAAAAAAGTATAAAGAAAAATCAGGTCTCTCAAAACTCACATTTTTACCAATTCGACTAAAATAAGACAACTGTGTTTAAGTAAAAAGTAATTTAGGAAATAACAATGGTTCATAACACTAAATTCCTTGGATAATGCATAAACCATAAATGTAAAAACCAACGCAAATTGTGAAAATATACTTTAAAATTAATTTAATTGACTTCTGGTAAATTATAAATATAGACAATTATATATTTAAAAGCAAAACACTAAAATGAATATATTTTGACGTTATAAACGAGAAATAAGGTTAGGTTATGTTAAGTGAAGTTTGTGTTTGGATTTGGAGAATTAGAATAGACATACGTTTTTGAAAAAAGCGCCACCAAAACTGTTGAACTAAATTGACAGATTAGTGCAATGTTCAAATTTTGCGTGCAACAAATCTCAAAAAATATACCTTTCTTTAACTTCATATTTTGCTAGTCGCATTCTCTATGCATTCTTTAGGAGTTAAGCTTCTGGCGTTAAAATTCGTGATCACAAATTGTCAAACTTTTTAAAAACATACCATCACTTGAACACCAATATCTCTTTTATTACAATATAAAACTTAACTAAAAAACCTTATCTCCTAGAGAAAGGTCTAAGCTATATCCTGTTAAAATTTGAATACGTAATTTAAAGGCGTTCTTTAGATTTGTTGTTTACAAAATGATTGAAATTTTGGGTACAATTCAGGCATGCCACCCGTTTTCAGCTGTCACATTTTTGACGCCCCTCTTAATGACAGATATGTAAATATCATGGCAACTTGATTAAAAATGTACTTATGCATTTATTACTGTTGTAGGGTAGACATGCAATAGCAAAATGTAGAAAATCTCCATTTTAAACATTTTGTATACATGGCTGTATATTTGAACATGTTGTAGACTTCTAAATAAATTTTCCTTTATAACAATTTTCGATATTATAAAAAATTGAGGTACTTTGCTCTCGGTAAAATTCATATTTTTGAACATACCTCGTATACGACTGCAAAATTTTAATATCTGATGGTTGTATTTTAGTTTTTACACCATGCAGAACTTTTTATGAAGAATTACTTTTTTTCGTAAAACTAATAATAAAAAAGTTTCCCATATGGTGCGAACTTAAGTGGACACACTGTATATTAGAATATTTGCTATTATTTTAACTTGAAAACTAATGTCAGATTTTAATAACTAAAAAAGATACAAATGTAGTGATACAAATATTTTATATAAAGAGAACGTAAAAATTACTTATGAAGGTACCAACGATATATAGAATTAAAGGCAAAAATTTAAAAGTATTTTTCATCGTTCCCCGGTAAAATGCAAAATTTTTAAGTCTTAAATCTTATTCTGTACTCTTAATTCTTTTCATTAAAGCTTGTGCTAAAGCTAAACAGTTTTCATGAACAAAGAGTAACTTTAAAACCATTGTCTTTTTATTTACCACAATAAAACTTTTTTAAAACCCCAATAAACCCAAAAGGTTTTTATTGTGCTACTTGGGTTGCTGTATATTGATTTCAAATATTAATTAATTGATACGACATATATACAGTTAGTATATTAATAAGTAATTAATTTTGAATCCAAAACCGGTGTACCTACAATATATAATAATTACACAATTTCATGAATTTACATACAATATTGTGTAGCATTTAATGTAATCATTGTAGGTAGATATTAACTGAATGGATGACATGCCCACGCAGATAAATGTTAGAGTTGCACTTCCATATTGCTTTCTTTTTTCGAAACATGCATTATAGGGGACATATTATGTAAAGGCTATAGTGTTTACCTTGGAAACTAATTGTTACACGGTACGTAAAATCAGGGGCGTTTTCTGGGTCTCATTCCGCTTGGCGCCCACCAAATAAAATCAATCACTTGAAAAAATTTACTGATAATCTCTTCATGCAGTATAAATGTGTTAATTTGTCATTGATTTTTATCTATGCCGCCACTGTTTTTAGCGCCACAATAGAGTCCGATTGAAAAACGCACTTTAATTATGAAAGTAATTCAAGCATTTCAAATCCCACATGTTGGATATTCTGACATTATAATACACCTTTGCAAAATTCTAAAAAGTGGTTTTTTCTCAAATAGGACACAGCCCACTCGTCAGTGTTGTTTGTCAGGTATTATTATGGGAAAGGACCAAAATATAAGGAATTGTGGCTATAAATTTCATTTGATTTGCTAAAATTGGTTTTTTATGTTTTATCATTTACATATAATTCGTTCATAAAAGCAAAACAGTACAAAACATTGAAGATTAAGCGTTTTCATTGGGCGAAATGACAAAACTGTGTTATTTTGACAGGTGAAAAAAATAATCAATAAAAATCATAAAATACAACGAGATATGATACTATAGTATATTTGTTTGGAGTTGACAGCACAGTGAATTCATTACAAATACAAATCCTTCAAAGCCCAAGCAAGGGTGGTTCATGAAAAATAACTAAAAGTACTAGGTATATATTTCTATTGAAACATAGTCATAGTTGTTATTTTTCAAAGAGTCCACCCTGTAATTAGGGATTAACTATACCCGAACACAATAGAAACCCTAGATAATATTGTCTCAACAGGTAGCTAAATAGATCCCATGACCGTAGAACTGAATTTTTTTTAAAGCATAATTAAAATTAAAAGCTACATATTAAAAAGTAGGAATTAAAAATAAATTAATGCAAAAAGCAATTACTCCTTTAATTGTCGCCTTCCATTTCGTAGTATTCATCCGATTCGTTGCCTGGTCCGATAGGAATTATAATGGTGTCGAACAGTTCTTCAATATTGATATCAATACTCCACAATCGTTCTTCTTCCTTTTTCACATGGTTTATGGCATTGGTCCAATTTTCCCTTTGCAATTTGCAGTAATTCCGTTTTCAGCATGGTGTCGCCAAAAGAAATGTTCTTGCTCTGGAGCAACTCTTTAATATCTCCTTTTTTCCATGACGTCGTTGGTAACTTTTCTACCAGTTTTGAATGATAACTGGCGTTATCTAATTCAACCACTGCAGCACTTGACAAAAAGTCCAATAGCTGAGAAAAATAACCTTCAAAAAGATCAGAGGTCATTTCCTCGTGGTAATCTTTGGTTGACTTTGATACAAAGTCTATTAACCCATTTTCTAATGATATCTCTATTATAAAGTTATCGACCATAATGGACTTTTTTCCTACGTGTTTTTTTGGTTCACTAACATTTCCCTGTTTTCTCTCACTTAAAAATCGATAAAATGGAGCACCTATATAGTCACCACATCACGAACAGTTGCTGATGCATCTTGATATATTAGTGCATCAAGAACATTTAAAACAATAGTTTTTCTCTTTGAGAAAACGCACTTTGTTTTAAATGAGCCACTTGTACTCTAATTTGACGCCATTTTCACTTCCGAAAATGGATATAAACAAATCCTCAATTTATAGACTAATAACGTAGGGTCAAGTGGTGTAAAAGTGAGACAGTCGAAAAAATGGTGAAAAAATGAGACACACCCTTCAAACTTTGAGAAAAGTGTACCTTCAGTTATTTTTTTTTTAATTTTCTGTTCATCCTCAGTCCTCATATTACAATGTAACATAATATAAACCTTTATTAACTCTGCCGATAACATTTTACAACACAATAAAGTAGATCATCCATAATATAGTTTTTAAACTTTTAAATTCCTGGCGCTTAAATTTCTTGTTAAATGTCAACAAAACTTCGCACGGAGACGGGACCGGTCGGAAAATGCTCGCAAATGTCTAAAGATATCAACTATCACACTAAGCTGTAATCAGTATAGCAATGACCATTGAACGGTGAGTTTCTTCGCTGGGGTAAAAAAGAGACACAGTTTGAGGTAAATATGAAACAGTAAATGGGTAAAAAAAAGACACAGTTTTTATGTGAAATTTTGTTTCAGCATCATGCCTCGTGTATATCAGAAGAAAGCAGAATCATACAGTGAGCAAGATCTTAAGATGGCACTGTATTCAAGTGTATTCAAGAAAGGAAGCTAAGTTTGAGACAAGCCGCGAAAAACTTTAAAATAAATAAATCATTACTAAGCAGACGATTAAATAATAAAGCATTTGGTAAACAGGGACGAAAAACTAGTCTGCCTCCCGAAGTTGAAAGAGATCTTACTGAAAAAATTCACGGTTTGGCCAAATGGGGATTTGCAATAACAAAAAAGGAAGTTCAATCAGCAGTTCAAAGTTATGTTGTGGAAAATTCTTTAACCACGCAGTTTACGAACGGTAAGCCAGGAGATGATTGGTTTCGATCTTTTTGCCTACGAAATCGGTTAAGTCAAAAAAAAATGGAGCAGCTTGAGTTAAGCAGACGAGTAGCAACAAGTGATCCATTCATAATTTATGGATTTTATGACCGTTTACAAGAAGTTATGGTTGATTTGAATTTACAAGACAAGCCGCGAAATATATGGAATTTATATGAGAGCAGTTTTTGTTGGGATCCCAGTAGAATCAAGGGGGTTGCTATGAAAGGTCAAAAAGTACACAGGAATATATCGGGGTCCGGTAAGGAAAATACGACAGTAATGGCTTGCGTTTCTGCTGCAGGACAATTGTTACCACCGTTAATAATATTTCAGGGTGCAAATCTGTGGACAACTTAGAAAGCAACTAAAGATATTCCTGGCACAATGTACGCATGTTCTGAGAAGGGCTGGATGACAACTATAATATTTCAAGAATGGTTTGCTAAGTTTTGTACATTGGTTGAAGAAAGACCTCTACTTATAATAATGGATGGTCACGTAACACATTTAGACAAAAGCACAATTGAAAATGCAATTAAAAATGAAATAACCTTATTAAAACTTCCAGCTCACACCACAGATTTGCTCCAACCACTGGATAAGTGTTGCTTCGCGCCTTTAAAACTCAAATGGAATGAAAGGCTAATAGAATGGCAGCGTCAAAACCAAAGAAAATTATCGAAAAGTGAGTTTTCAGATTTATTGTGTGAAATTTGGGCGGAAGGTTTATCATCAGACACCATTGTAAATTCATTTGTGGCTACTGGTATATACCCTTGTGACCGATTAAAATACCCAACGTCCCGTTTGGATCTAACAAAACTAATTAGGTATGAATCTCTAAAAATTAAAAATAAAATAAAGGAAGAGATATTTGAACATGTAGAAAAGGTAACCGACCCAATTGATATTCATGATCCTTTGTCGGTAGCATTACCTTCGTCACAGGATCTGCCAACGGATTCAACATTGCAGGATATAACAGCACCTTCAACATCACTTCATAACATATCGGCATCTACTTCAATATCATTTGAAACAATTTTACTGGAAAAAATAGGAAGATCGACTCCTCAGCCAAACCGTCGAAGAAAAATTGATAGCAATGCTAAAGTACTTACCAGTAAAGAATATTTAGATATGATCCATGAAAAAGAAAAATCAACAGAAAAACTTTTAAAAAACAAAAATGTTAAAAAAATTAGAAAGCGTGAAAAAAATGAGTCAAGTGAAAGCGAAGAGCAAGAAGTAATTTGTCAAGATGAAAGTGATGTAGAAAACTTAAATATGGAAGACTTAGTTGAACAAGAGGGTTATGATTCTGGATGTGAAAACAAAGCTATCACCATAAATGATTATGTTCTTGTGAAATTTGCTACGAAAAAAAAGGTGGTGTATTATGTAGCCAATGTTCTTGCTGTAAAAAATGGTTCCGAGTTTCAAATTTCATATTTAAGACGTAAGGGTAACAAGTTTGGTTATCCTGACAATCCCGAGATATATGCTGTGCTGCAGGATGACATTATAATGAAGCTATCTGCCCCAAGTACTTGTGGAGGAACAGCACGTGCAAGTGAACAACTCGTGTTTAATATAGATTTTGATACTTATTCTGTTATGTAAGTGATGGCGCATTATTATTTAAATTTGTTTTTCTGTTCCATTTTATTTTCTAAATTTTAAGTTTTTCATAATTTCGAGCAACTAGCACACCTAATATTTAGTTTTTGTAAGAATTTATTGTTTTGTTTCGAGTTAATATAGGTAATCAAAAAAAAATTACACATATTTCAGTGTTTCATTTTTACCCCCTTATATCTCCTTTATCCCCAGATATCATATAAAAACTGAAACTACTGTTTTCGCTTGGTTTCTAAGGTGTCCCATATTTGTACACATGGTATCTCATTTTTACACTTTTCAGTGGGTAAATATAAGACACATATTCTTGTTTATTCTATTTTAATCTCTTACTTTTAGATTAATTTAAAAGCAGTTTCGTACTCTACCTTCATTGTCTTATCAATCACTTTTAATAGTTTTTTTTTTAATTATTTATTACTACCTTTTTTTTAAAAAGATTGATTTTTTGTCTCATTATTACCCCACTTGACCCTACCTGTTTATTGCAATTATACACATAGGGTTACCTTAATCCCTTAACACCCCTAACGACCACAATTATTCTCGTTCAAATCGAAAAACAAAATATTCTAAATATCGTATTATGACTACTTATCCCTTACCTAAGAAGATTAAAATATGATGATTTAAAGAAATTTCTAGAATACCGATATAAATAAATACATGCGCTACTGATTTAGGGTCTTGTTTACAACATTTTACGATTTAATGAATTTTCTTACCTGCCAACCACAAACAAATAAACTATAAATTTTTTTATGAAATTAAAGAATATTTGTTTTCCTTCTCCCATACATTACTTAAGTATTTCTGTATACAGTATGATGCAAATGTATGGAATAAATTCATTATTTCAGACGACTAAAAAAAATCTTGGAACATGTCAACTTTAATTTTTGAATGGCCATCAACTGCTAGACTGCTGGACACTACGTCATTACCTCCTCATACCAGTTCTAGGCAGGTCGCACTAGATAATAATGTCCACCAATCAACTGTTGTGAGAGTGCTAAAAAAGTAGAAGTGGCATCCATACAAAGTACATCTGGTCCAGGAGCTAGTAGGTAGAAGATGACTTTGATAGAAGAATCGAATTCTGCGAAATCGTTATGATACAATGCAACAAAGAAATTGTGACAGGGGGGGGGGGCGACATACCGTTGGTCAGCGGGGACTGGAAAATTTTTGATATTTTTGTATATCAAACTCACGATTTTGTCCATTTTTTACCTTAAATCTTTCTTGTTGAAGCTTAATTCTGTATTGGCCTACATTTGCAACTGTGTTATTATTTACCAATATTAAAAAAAATCTTTTCTGAACCAGTGGGGGAAAGGCCCCCCCTTGCCCCCTCTCTGCCGGCGCCCATGATTTAATTGTATTTAAGTAAACATTTATTCTAAGTTAATTGTAATAATAAACCAACAGTTTTGGTTAACTCTGTAGAAATAAATATTTAAATGATTACATTTTTGCAAAGGCAATAAGGAGACCTTTCAAATGAGCTGTCACGTGACGGTTTATATTTAAAAAACGTCGATGACGTCATTACGCCATCACTAATGACGTAATATCCACCACATCTATAGCAGTTGATGGCCATTCAAAAATTAAATTGACGTGTTTTAAGATTTTTTTAAAAGTCGTCTGTTTCTGAAATAATGAATTTATTCCATACATTTGCATCATACTGTATAATAATGTTTTTACTTCATTGTTCTAAATACCTAGGTAAAAAGTTTATTATCACAATTATTATAAACATTAATTGCGATTATTATTTAAACTACATTTTGATATTTGCACATTTTTTGTAAATCTCTTTGTCAGTTGAATAGCTAAATCAGCCTGACTTATTTTCTATTGTTAAATTTAGATTAACCCGTCCATAATAAAATTATAAAATATTGTGCACGCTAGAGAAAATTAATATAAAGCAATAAAATTCATTTATAATCATCTAACTTTCCTTACGACGTGCGGATACAAGCGAACAATAACATTCTATTACTCACAAATCTATTTTAAATGCACGACTTTAAAAAACAATTTCTAGAGAATATGCATTAGTTTATTTGTAATGGATATTAAAATAATAGCATTTTAAAAATAAAATTAATAAACGGCAATGATAACCTTAACCTATGAAATTTATCAAAATGTAATTAACTATGATAACAATATAATGATGATAATAATAATAATAATTTGGTTACCTATATTGTTTTCCTATTAGCTTTCTTAAAATGTATTTAAGCTTTGTTTACTAAACGATTGGTTAGGTAATTTAGCACTAACTTAGATGTAATTAGTGTCTTATTCTTAATTTTGTTATAAACGCAATTAAGAATATTGCAAGAGAATAAAAATTGCAAAAACCGGTTCTGTTCTGTTTTTTACCAAGAAATGTACTTATTATTCTGAGCCACCTACCTACATACTAAATTATACAACACTAAAAAACGTGCAGAACAATAAAAGATGCAACTCGATAAATTAAGAGAATCTTTTATTTTCGATCAAAATACACTGTTTCCAAGAATAATCTCTACAACTCATCTTGATTACGATCTTTGTAGGGTTGATACCTACCTATTCGAATTTTCGTTCGTTCGAAAAAGATATCATAATAATAAAATTAACTGAATCTTATTTAAATGGAGTACAAGTAAACCAAAATAATTTTTATTCGTCTCTTGTAATAATCAAAGAAATAGGAAATTCACATCCCATGAAATTTTATACAGAAACAGTAAATTTTTATGGCGGTGTTGCCACATTTATCATAAAATTAAATTGTAATATTCAGTCTAAAAAATGTGTCATTTATTTCCACATTTGCATTTGTCTCGATGAATAGCCAACTAGGTACTTCTTTCTTTATAATATAAAATAAAAGTGTTTGTTAATAAATTGATATTCAGCTGATCTTTATAAATTTGTATATATTTATTTAATCTCATTCTTTGCATCTATAGGTAGATAAGTTTACATACTCATTTTTCGATGTAGGAAATATTTACCTCTATCGGATAGTTTTCACATTTTAAAACAATAATAAATAATTGAGTAATAAATATCAACAAGACTTGAAGTTTTAAAAAAAAATACGTTAGTTCTGAATAAGCAGGTTGATAAAGCGATAAAAAATAGTCGGCAAGTAAGCTTAAAAAAAATCACAGTGGCAACGGTGTCTTGAGTGGCGACCCTTAAAAGGCAATACGAAGTGCGCATAGTCTGCTTGATGGAGCGCAAGCGCTTCGTATTCTCTCTCTACTCTTTCTGCTTCGTTTCTTTTAGTTAGACGGTGATGTCCGTCTTATGCTCAGTCAAGTGCGTGAGTTGTTAGTTAAATTGTACATGTTTATATTTATTAATAAACATTAACATTGTCGTGAAAAACGTGAATAAAAATGTGTGATCAAAATTCCGCTTCAACTCAAAGCATTGCGGACTATCTTGCACAGTTATTAAAGGATAGAAAACAACTTGCAGCCTTTCCCAATGTTTTCATCCACGTAGAGAGACTTCTAGACGAAGGTAAGTTGTTTTAAGCAGCCTTACTACAACATCGACCAGTTTTCCACATTGGAATTTTAATTTTACCAACAATTATCAAGTTACAAGTGATAGTATAAACATGTGATGAGACAGTGACGTATTTGTTTGCCCTGCATTTGTTTTCTTACCGGGTTCAATTGTTTGGGGTTTTTTCAAGTAAACAATATGGGCGACAGCTTAACGAAGCGTATTGTTTGTAAAATCAAAGAGGATTACCCACTTTATTAAATGTTAAAACTGTCGGTATTACTTTTGCGAATTCCTCTGTTACGGCGAAGGCGTGGCTTTCTGCTTGACTGCTCAGCATCGGTATGTAAGTAGGTAACTTGGATCTTGTCTCTCTTGTCGTCCTCAGTCGGCCTGGAAAAATTAAATCGGCATTATTCTTAATTATTTTATATTTATTATACACTACCGAATTTAATTGGTTGGAAAGATGGTCGTCTGCTCTCTGTTATTTATACAATTAAAATTTTATTTGTATTAGTGGAATGTGTCATTTGCCATTTTTAGAACTCGTATATTATCAATTTAATGGTGTCATTTGTTGAGATTTTCTGTCTGTCAAATAAATTAAACAACACAGTAACCTAAATACGGCAACTCGGATTTAAAACAAAACACTACCCAAAAACGTGTAAATTTTACAGTTGTTGTAAAACAGCTGATGTAATTTAAATTCACCTAACAGTAAAAACTAATTTTAAATTGATCTAATAAATTGGAATTGTATCATGTAATGGAGATTTAACAATCCAGTTAATTAAAATTTATGTTCTCTTATTAAATACTCATTTTTTAAAGTTAATATTTTGTAGTGAAATACTTTATTATACAGTATAATTGTTGTTTTCGAAATTAAAAAAAGTATTTTGTTTAATCATTATATAAATTATTTAACACTCATTATTTATTTAGTAATGTTTTCAAGTAAATTCACATTTTGAATATAATGTTGTGTATATTTTGAAATTATTTTCAATGCAGTAGTAACTACCTTTTGATTGTAATTAATTAAAGGTCGTAGCCGAGTAGATGCTTTTGCTACAAAGTCAAGTTTATTGTCAAGTTTTACTTGTTACTTTTATTTATGCATATAGTAAATTAAACATGCTGCAAATAATTAATATTGTTATTGAAGTTTTATTTTCTAAACGGTATTACTTATTAAATACTGCCCTGTTTGCTGTGAAAAATCTCGAACCTCCTTACATTACTTGTTACTTTAGACACACTAGGATTCTCACCCTTCGTCAAATAACAACGCAACAGGTATTTATTTATTATACGTACGCTAGACTGCATTATATTTGGTTCCGTTAGACAGGTAGAATTTCATTTGTGTGTGATAAAGGCAACAGGTATTTCATCGTTTCTATAGCGTGACCAATAATGATAGGTTTTTGAGTATATTAAATGTAATTTATTGGAATGGAAGATTAGATAACGTAGGTAATATATTGACTATTGGACAATTTTAGATGGTGTTTGGTAATTCGTTGATTCTATTTGAGATGATGCTGATAACGTTATACATAAAAGATTAGAAATAAAATAGTTTTCTGAGACATTTCTATATACCATAAACCATTTGTTTTTTAGATTCAAATTGGGGAAAGTTAAATGAATTGAAAGAATTTATGGGGCCTAAACATGGTCATTAGTTATAATTAATAAATTGGCTGTTAATGGTTCTTGTAACATATGTACTCAAGCATTTCTCACATACAAAAGACATTCCAAATATTTATCAAGTGTAACTTTTAATTTAATTTACAATTATTAATACTGAGTTGTTGGTTGCATAATCAGTGGAAATATTCTAATCAGACTACATTAAATAAAAACATTAACATGAGCTAAATACAGTTTGGTTACTTCAATACTTAGCCTAGTCTGAATACTATTTATCTCATTAAACAAAATGTAACTCATCTGTTAATCTAATAATGAATAATTTAATTATAATAATTTATTATATGAATTCCCCAAAGTAAGGGTGCAATAAATTTAATTAGAATCAAAATATAATTGTTACTAAAATTTAGCCAATTATCTATCTCTCTTGATTATTCATTTTTTAGTAATAAAGAGACATTTAATCTTTCTTTGATTACATTTACCATTGATTGAAATACAATCTTTTTTCTCAGTTTTAGGTATACCTACAATTTTAAGGGTATCTACAATGTACTGATATATTCTGGACATTTTTGAATTACCTTGATGATGTATATTGAACATGTAAAGCTTTGATGAACAATATTTATTATGTTTTAGACATGTATGTTCCAAAATATATTATGAAACCTTGTATTATTATTACTTACTCATCTTGGATAATAAGTAAATAATTCTACTGTCAACTTTAATTCTCAGTACTCCTACTACTTACTATAAGGAATTTTAAATTTAAATTCACAACAATGAAGCTTTATTTACTTTCTGTAGAAGACAGTATACTAACTACCCAAAAATATAGTTAAAAAAAGGTAGTTGCAAAAGTACCAAGAAACTAATAACAACAGAATCTGTTGTGCAGGGATGTAGCTGTCCATGTAGCTGCACAATCTTCTAGTATTGAAACATTTACAATAAAGTAAATTCCTAAATCAATTCTGAATAACTTGCAAAGGTATTTATTTATAATCAAATATAAAATCAATTGTATTTTATTTATACTAAGATTAAGGGGATATATGTATGTATACTAGTTTGTCCAAGGATTTTAATAAAATAAATCATACTGACTGTATTAAGCAGATCCCTTAGTGAATTAATTATCTCATGCCTAGATAATAGAAAACAAGTTACTTATAATGGCCATTCACCAAGAAATTACTCTTGCTCTTTTTACTACATAAAAATTCATCTCTCTAGTATTACATAGGTAAACCGAGAGGTAAACTTACTTTTTGAGGTTTATTTGAAAATATCTTTGAGGTATAGCTCGGGTATAGCACATGATATTAAAAATAACTTTGCAAAGACCTTGAAATCTTTAATTTGTAATCAATGGAATAATTGCATTTTATTTTGAAATATCTTTTTAGGTATACTGCTTCTTCGTCAGCCTTTTTTCATACAATGTTTGGATATAGGTCTCCTCTAATTCTTTCCAAGCTTCCCTATCTCATCCACTGTCTTCAGCCACTGCCACATTATCATCAGTGCATCTTTTTAGGTATACTAATGATATAAATATAAGCTTCCTAATAAATATGACACCTTGGCCGTAATTGGGTGAATATTCAAAATATTTATGAAAAATAGTGAATTATATAATTATATTTGTGCAAAATAAAGTGCAAACTGCAAATTTTTATGTGTGGCCACTGAGAAAATAGTATTGCTGTCTAACCATTTATCTTACATATTGGATAATAATCTGGATCGAATGACACTTCCTTCCTAATTTTCGATGAATATTAAAATATTTTATGAAAAATCGTAGATGTGCACCAGACTAACAGTTCAAAAGCGATGTTGTAGTTATTTGTTATATATGTATTTGTAAACCTTATATGTAAACCTTATTTTGTACGATGTTGCCACAAGGTAATAGATGATGCAGAAATAATTAAATTCTATCATTCGAAATACGCCTAAAAACTAGAAACTAATTATTTAAACATAAAACTAAGTAAAGAGGGAGTTGATATGTCAAAATATACACTTTAGAAAAAAATCGATTTAAATAAAGTAATCTCTAAGGCTGTAATTCGACTTGTAAGAGGAATAAATTAGTTTGGGGGCCATGAGCGATTTGCAAAGGTATATTTGTTTATTTTGGTAATCAATTAAAGTTTTTTTTTTTATACTCGTATATAACTGATTTATTGAATTTGATCAGAACAAATTAAAACAAAGGTTGAAAGAAATACAAATATTATCAAACGAAACAAATGACTGTATATTTAAAAAGATCCTGAATGCCTGGATTTAATTGACACGTCAAGATGGGCGTGATGGGCTGAAACACCGAGATGACGTAGGTACCTGAAATTAGATATAAAAACAGTCTGAGTATTCAATTTGATATATATAGTAAATCTTTTATTCAAACAAAGATTAGTATATTAAAATCCCCCAAAAAAAAATACAAGTGTTAATAATTTACTAGATGTCTAAAGCGGTTGAATCGTTATATAACATTTTAATACTTTAACTTTAATTAAACAGAATTAAATGCCTAATTATATAGGTATATTAGCAAGGGGCACAAACTCTCCCCGTGCATCTAAGGAATGTGTGGCACAAACTCTCCACAAATAACATAACTTCTGTAAGTGGCGCAATCTCTCCATAGTACAGCAAAATAATACTAGTCTGCAAGTGGCTCAAACTCTCCACAGTACAGTAAAATAATAATAGTCTGCAAGTGGCTCAAACTCTCCACAGTACAGCAAAATAAGGTTACTCTGCAAGTGGCTCAAGCTCTCCACAATACAGAGGGGGTTGTAAGGAAACAAGGATGTTAATAATCACCCTGTAGCAGGAACGGACGAACCGCAAGTGGCGCAAACTCTCCACAATACAGTATAGGTTTATGAATAAGGTTACTCTGCAAGTGGCTCAAGCTCTCCACAATACAGAGGGGGTTGTAAGGAAACATGGGTGATATTAATAATCACCCTGTAGCAGGAACGGACGAACCGCAAGTGGCGCAAACTCTCCACAATACAGTATAGGTTTATGAGTAAAACTGCAAGTAAAAGGCATAATTGAAATACTCTGTGATATAGACTCACTATTAAACTATGAAATACTCTGTGAGATAGACACACTATTCAACGATATGTTTGTAAAATAATAACTTTCAAAATCAAATAACAAGTCAAATGCATAATTGAAATACTCTGTGAGATAGACTCACTATTAAACTATATGTTTGTAAAATAATAACTTTCAAAATCAAATAAGTCAAATGCATAATTGAAATACTCTGTGAGACAGACTCACTATTAAACTATATGTTTGTAAAATAATAACTTTCAAAATCAAATAACAAGTCAAATGCATAATTGAAATACTCTGTGAGATAGACTCACCTATTCAACTCCTAATGACTTATACAAGACACTACAATTCACAAAAACTTTCAATGTATATAATATATCTATTTATTGTATTTGGTATAAACTGATGTCTTAGGTAGTCACTAAGGAACTGAACTCTGAATAGTTTTAGAAATATTCTTTTACCCTCTCATTACTTCAGTCTTACCTACCTCTCAAAGATATGAAATATGATACTTTATCGATTTCACGCAATTGGCTGTTCTCTTTATCAAAACATGCATTTTTGAAATGTTAGGTCATATTCATAATAGAATTTAGTACATTTGAAATAACAAGAGACCCTTTTTTTAAATAACAGGGTGAGATAAACATTAAAAAAATAAATGTCTTACAGACTTTTAATTTTTTTGACGGACGCAGCCACTACTGTATGCATCCCATTCTTTCAACCGTACATCGTGAGAAACTAGAAACGTTTAAAGAATTCGTCTTTATCTCATACCATATTAGACCTGTCGTAACAGAATTTCTGTTTGATATTCATCCCACTGTATTTACTCGACAATTACGGCTATTTGATTTTGTCTAATCATTTGAACATGTTTATTTACTTACATCACTATTTCTATGATTTTTCTTTCGTTAAAGGTAAAACCATGATATTTCACGTAATTAAAAATTCCTAAAGTAAAATGTTTATTTTAATATTATTTATTGATTTTAACGGGTTTATTCGATTTATTTGACGTTATTCAAGGCGTGCTAAGAAAGATCGGCATAATTAATGATGCTAATAGGACAAGTTATTATTTTATATATATGTTATCTTTAACAGCAAAATAAATTGGCATGGAAATGTAAAATACGTTGGATTAAAATAATTAATAATAAATTGTAATTACCTCTTTAACCATTTCTGTTCATCTCTCACCATTCAGTATTATTTCTATTGACCAATATAAAAGACGTTTTTATATTTTGCACTTATAAAAACTTCATTATACAACGCATTTGCGTATCGTAATGTAACTTTTACGCACGCATATTTTTGTTTTAAATGGTTGACAACATGAGTGAAGTATCTAACGACAAGACTATTGACAATTACATTTGTGGCTAATAGCAATTTATTCATTTTATATCGTTCTTTAAGAAAAGATTTATGAATATGAATATCATCTTTTACTTATATATTATTATTGGTGTTTTATTCATTTTAAAATATTTTAAAACATTAACATTTCATAATTTAAATGTCAAAACTGTCAAATGTCATAAATTACACAGTGCTACCAACATACTTTTTAAAATAAAAATTTTCGTAATTTACAGACAAAAAATAAATTAATTTAAAAAATGTTAAATGGCAAAATATAAAAAATATTATAAACAACTTATTTCATACACCATTTTTATTTCAAAAACTTCTTTTTTCCCAACATGCTAAAAACACTCGTAAAAACATGCAACAAACATGCTTCATTATTCATATTTAAAAATTAAGTCTCATTTAATCCTATGTTATCTGTACGGAAAGTATTAGGAGGATGTTTTTTTGTCACAAAATAAACAAATTGGATATTGGCTAAACACAAATCTATAACCTCTTGAAGTATACAAGAGGGTTTAGGTTGGGTATACTTACACCCGTATGCATAGTCGATCTCTGGCGAAGCGCCGAAGATTCGCCGATCCCCAAACCAGAATTGCAATGCATAGTCAGCCGCTGTCTGTTTTGATCATGCGCTGTTTAACCAAATTTGGCGACTTGCCGGAGAATCGTTGGAGATGGTCATTATTATCTCCGTCGAGTCTCCGAGGGTAGTTCGGTGTTTATTAGAAGTGCATTTTGTCCCAGAGCCGTTTTAACTGGAGCATAGTTCTCTAAAAATTTTAGATAAGATTTATTCTGAGCATATGATTTACGCGAATATAGTAATCTACTCCAAATATGTAAAGCCATTTAATTACAATATTATAAAGGAAAATATTCTCTTTCTGCAATGTTCAAGTTCAGCGGGTAATAAAGCCATTATCTATAATTCATTACTTTTCTGAACAAGTTTTCATTGTTTTGTTTCCATTTAAATTTTTTTTTATTGATTTCTAAAACTATCCCTTTTAGGAAGCATACATTTCAAGAACCATTAAAGTACAGGTCTCTGTAGTACCTGAAGATAGAATATCCTTGTTTTAAACAAGTGTTGTTACTGTTTTCATGCACTAGGTAATAATAATAATTACTAAAATTAAACCTTTTAGAAAATATGGATATTAATACACTTATAAATTAGATACCTGAGAATATTATCTTTGGGTACCTGTCTTACTTGAAGGCAAAATTTCAGTATTGAGCATTTGATGAGTGGAGAAATTATTGAGTTTTCAAACCCCAAAATAAAACTAAAAATTCTGTAACGTATACACTAGCTGAATTTGCTTTTTAAGTGTAACCAGTGTAACACATAATTGTGGAATATAAACTCTAATTTCCTTTGTCTGGAATGTGTGTCAGAGTCAAAATATTTTTTACAATATTTTTACATAACAGTATGTTGGTACTTACCCCAGGAATGTATTCACTAAATCTCCTGAACCCAATGGTTTAAATGGTTAATGTATTGAAACATCATTCTTTTCATAACAAAACGACCAAAACTGACCTATAAACAATAATATTTGTACTGCACGTGCACAATGCGAAAAAATACGGATGTGATGTGCCTCGTCTCAATTGAGGCCTGTAATTTGGTCATCGATAGAAATTTTGGAGCTAAATTTGAGGATCAGATAGTACTCGATCACCCCCGGTAGGGGAGTTAACTTATGGGGAAGCAAACAGGAGAAAAGTAGTTCCCCCTCGAATCAGAAATTGAAGGGGCGAGCGGTTTTTACATTTTCATTTTAAAATCGGAAAATCGAGGCGTTAAGTTTTCGTTGGACCACCTTGTACTTATTGTTCGAATATCGAACACTCTGTGAGGCGCGATCGGGTCGCCTTCTCTAAAAAATGTGACAGAATAATGAAATAATGGTAACCACGTCGTGTAATCTTCTATTATAAAAAATTGTAAAGTACATTGTATTTTTTGGCAATTGATGCCCAGAAATTGTATATTTGGCAATAAATAAATGGTAATTATGTTGTTAACCATCTCTATTCATGGAATCCATCAGAAAAGGTAACAAGAAAAATTCATTATCAAAAATTTGAAAGAATTCGCGTCAACGGAGACGATCCTCAGTTAAAAGGCAACGTTCTCCACTTATTTTTGACAATTAAACTCTCTAACCCGCGAATTATAAAAAATCTAGCTATTTTTTGAACTTGCTTCGGATTTTTAAATTAAGTAATCCTTATTATGCAATTTTACTATATTTGATGCACGATTTTTAGTAATTTTCTTCAAAAACACATACCATAAACCAAAAAAAAATATTCAAATTTTCCAAAGTAACTATACTTCATAGCGTTTGGATTTTTGTTGTTGGTTTAAGAAGGCGATCTTGAAGGTGACGACGGCGATGATGGCAGGCTCGGTAGGAAGAAGCTTCCGGTAAACCGATCACCGTAAAGTTATTTTGAGACTTGGTATATTTAACTATCAACGTCACGGGAGCAAAACCGATCGAAATGTTTTATAATCCACACGAAAATAAAATCGAGAGAACTCCATAATAAAACTACGTTCCGTCTTTGTTTGGAATTTCAATATGGAGAGCCATCTTTGAAATGGGATCAGTGTTTGTTTTAAAACAAAATTTACGACCTAATCGATCCGGTCTATAAATACGAAAAACTATTAAGAAAGAGAAGTTTATTCTTCTTAGTTTAAAATCGACAACGAGTAGGATTTTAAAAATAATTTTATTGTGTAACATGGGCTACCACTACGAGTTTCTTGTCACTTGGCCTTGTATTTCCATTGGAAATATTTAAAGATAAACATGAAAATAAACGAGGATAAAACTAAAACAATGGTAATACGAGGGTTGCATGCATTTGAACCAATATACCCATCTCGTTAATGACCCAAATTTAATACTCATGCGAGAACCAACTCCCACTATCGTAGTTCCCCTTAAATGTTCGTGCCCCTTATAAAATTGTGTTGGCAAGCCTATCAATCCGTATATTATTATGCATAAGATCATAGGCACGAATACATATAACAAGGATGTCAAACTCGAGTGGAGAGGGTAGCAGGAGAAAAGGCGCCTATCTGGGCGGGGTCAAATTCTCGGTCGTTGCGTACTCCGTACTGCGCAACAGGCTGTCTTTTTATTTGTGCGAGCGAGATAACCAATCGCATATGGATTCGTGTAAACATCTCTCGTTAGAGAGAGACAGCCTGATGCGCAGTACGAAGTACGCAACGACCGTAGACTGGACTCCGCCCAGATAGGAGCCGTAAATTCAGCCACGGGCGCTTATAGCTCGGCATAGGAGTTTCACATCCTTGTTATATGTATTCATGATCATAGGTTAGTTTATTGTTTATTTTATTTAAGTAAATCTGTATTTTGTTTTTTTGGACCATCGCAGTATTTTTATTGTTATACGCACTATTAAAAATAAACGAAATAAAAATTGGAACTTCCTCTTTAGCTTTAGACAGCTAAAAGGGTTTTTTTCATTTAAATTGTGGTATTCCTGGGTAGCAATACGTTGTGTTCTATGGCAAGAAGTAGAAGGGGAAAATTTAAAAATATTCGCGCATGAGTATTCAATAAAGAGATAGGTCTATTGTCGAAGCACTTTTACCACTCTGATTGAGGTATCTCCAAAACATGCATTCTGAATGCTTCTTCTGGGGTGCGTTCAGAATGAAAATTTTTCGTCCGCAGACAAGTGTGTCTATGGGTAATGTGACGTCACATACTTAGACGTTTTCATTCTGAACGATCTTTAGGTGTTTAGTGTATATTGCATAGATAACCTTTATACTGAAAGTATTGATAATTGATATACATCGAGAACTTGTTTTATAAGTGTCGAAAATTAGATATACAGGGTGTTTCATTAAGAATTATCCATATAGTATCTGGAGAAACCTTAGCACTAAATATGAAGATTTAAGCCAAAACACTTAAATAAAATATTCCTCCTAACCGAGATATAGGGTGTTTTATTTTAACTATTTTAAATGATTGTATCCCATATTTTTGGCACCTTCCAATATTTTTTCTTCATACTTGGCAAAAAGTTTACACATATTAGGTTACTTTAAACAGTGGCAAAAGATAGTTTTTCTCGATTACCAGAGGCGTGCAGTAGGGATGGATACTTTCTTTTATCCCCCTACAATTTACGCCACTGTCGTAATAATTGTTTCTGCATGTTTTTTTGATTCTCCGTTACTTTCTACGTAAATATTATCCTCTTGTCTCAATACGATAGAGTGAGTAGTTTTCGAGTTATTTACATTTAAAGGTAATGTTTAAAATATCCATTTTTGTTTTATTGCATATTCAACATGAGTTTCCTTAATAATATAACCACCTTGACAACAAAATTTGTTAATTCTAATCGTAAATTCACATGCCTCAATAACTATTTCACTAAATAAATAAAGTTTATTAGTTTCAGTAAATTTCATTTCAAAAGATTTTTTCATATCAATGTTTTTTAATTTTAAATTTATGAAAATTCAGAAATTTGATTTTTATTATCAGATACTAATGAATAAGATAAAATTCGCAGCAAATTCGCAGGTCCTTTTGAGTTACCTGCAAATTTAAATGGGCGTTCATATCTGGAATTACTTCAAAATCCAGCTGGAAAACTTACTATTAAACCAAAGAAGAAGTTTGTGGTTTATGCAAGACGGCGCCCCACCACATTATCCTTTAGCGGTTCGAAATTATCTAAACAATACATTTCCTCATAGAAGGAGGGAGTGAATTTCCATGGCCTACTCGGAGTCCCGATTTTAATCTCCTAGACTTTTATTTTTGGGGACATATGAAGACACTTGTGTAAGCTCAAGAAATTAATACCCGACAGGAATTATGGCAACAAATAGAAAATGTTGCAAATTTTATTAGGAATCAACCCAACGTATTTCTAAAGGTTAGGAGAAATTTTTCCAAAAGGATTAATAAATGTATTGAAGTCAATGGAAGCCACTTCGAAAATTTACTATAATGTTAACTAACTAGAATTTTTTGTTACAGTAGTCCAAATAAATAATTGTTTCAGTACGTTTATTTTATGTATTCATCATGTTATTTCATAATAAAAATCATAGTTCTATTTTTTTATAAATTTAAAACTGAAATTTTGATAAATATTAATATGAAAAAATCATTTGAAACTAATAAATTTTATTTATATAGTGAAATAGTTATTGACTCATGTGGATTTACGATTAGAATTAACAAATTTTGTTATCAAGGTGGTTAAATTATTAAGGAAACTCATGTTAAATAAGCAATAAAACAAAAATGGATATTTTAAACATTACCTTTAAATGTAAATAACTCGAAAACTACTCACTCTATCGTATTGAGACAAGAGGATGATATTTACGTAGAAAGTGACGGAGAATCAAAAAAAACATGCAGAAACAATTATTACGACAGTGGCGTAAATTGTAGGGGGATAAAAGAAAGTATCCATCCCTACCGCACGCCTCTGGTAATCGAGAAAAACTATCTTTTCCCACTGTTTAAAGTAACCTAATATGTGTAAACTTTTTGCCAAGTATGAAGAAAAAATATTGGAAGGTGTCAAAAATATGGGATACAATCATTTAAAATAGTTACAATAAAACACCCTATATCTCGGTTAGAAGGAATATTTGATTTAAGTGTTTTGGCTTAAATCTTCATATTTAATGCTAAGGTTTCTCCAGTTACTATATGGATAATTCTTAATGAAACACCCTGTATAATTGATATTATGGCGTTTAATGGTTCAGAATATGAGTTAGTTGTAAGTGATAACGCTGTAATACAAGACAATGAAGGAAATGTATTGGTCCCAAACAAAAAAAGGTATGTTTTATTTCATCAGGTTAGTTTTTTATTTAGACGTATATGTGATGTGATTTTCAATTACAGTTCAATCTGTGATGTTTGTGGATTACTTTGTTGCTGCTATAAAGCTTTTAATTTGAAAGATAGAGAAGATGCATCTGAATTAACATCTAAATTACCAAATTCATGTAATGTATGTTCCAATGATAAAGAAAATCGTAATCCGTGGATAAAAAATGAAATTCTACAACTTTTGTCACTTTGTAAACGTTACAATCATCTGTTCAAAAGCACTACTATAAAAAATGACAAAGTATGGTCCATGATCAGCAGTGATCTAATAAAAAGCCATACCACTGAACAGTGCAAAAATAAATTCAAGTATCTAAAACAAAAATATGTCGAGAAGAAAGATAATATGAGCACAAAAGCAAGCGGTGCTGCAAATATAAAATTTGATTTTTCCCACGAAAGATGATAAAAACATTTTACCTGTTAGCGTTGCTTCATCTTCCAGAGGTGAACACAATTTAATTGATGATAGGGAAATTATTGAATCAAATGAAGAATCTGATTCAACAGATAACAGTAACTGTAATGTAAAAGGTGATCTACCTGAAAAATCTTTAAAAAGAAAAAGTACTTAAATGGAAGGGAAATTAGACAATTTAGTGACAAAGTTGCAACGAAGAGAAGAATTTTTTAAACAAAGAGAAGAATTAAAAAATCAGAGACACAAGGAAATCATGGAAAGACAAGACAGTGCAATAAAATTCCGCACCGCGATCGTATTTTTTGAGCTTTTCCTTCGACCAATCGACACGAGCCTTTTTTGAGCGATTGACAAATATTGTATGTATGCTAGTTATTATTATTATTTTATTATTATTATTATTATAAATTAAACAAGGGCAGAGGGTCAAGACCCTATTATGCCCAATAATAGAAAAATTACATAAATTACTTAGATACTAGTATGAATAAACAAAATAAAAATAAAATACAACATACTTGAGTTTACTCTAACAAAAAAAAAGGTCAAGTCTGTTTTTAAATGAGTTGGTTGAAGGTGCAGAGACTATCGTCTCATCAAGGTTATTCCAGATATCAAAAATTCGATTGCTTAAGAAATTCTGTCTTGGTCTTGAAGAGAAGTTCTCTTTTTTAAGTTTAAACTGATGTCCTCTGAGACGTTCATCTTGATTTAAAGTAAACATTTCATTGAGATTACCAAAATTGTACTTCAATATTTTAAAAGTTGTAATCAAGTCCCCACGTTGTCGGCGAAATTCAAAAGAGGGTAGGTTGGCCAAACTAAGTCGTTCTTCATACGAAGGTCTTCTTAACCCAAATGGAATTCGAGTGGCTTTCCTTTGAACATTTTCTAAGAGATTCTTATCGCGAGTCAAATCGTGGCACCAGGAAGGACCAGCGTACTCAAGAATCGGTCTTACATAAGAGGTATAAAGTTTACAAAATGAATGAAACGAAACTCTCGAAAAACACCTCCGGATAAGGTATAATTTGCAGCTGGCACGCTTACAAATAGATATAATGTGGTCTGACCACGTCAGGCTGCTGTTTACGATGACGCCGAGGTCGTTATGAGAGAATACAGAGTTTATTGGTTGTCCGTTAATAAAGTATGGTACAAGTGGATTATTTTTACCGATACGAAGCACTACACATTTTTCGGCATTTAATGGTATCAACCACTCAGAACACCAAGTAAAAATCGAGTCCAAGTCCATTTGAAGGGAGAGTTGGTTTGTAATTGGATCGGCGTATATTTTTGTATCATCAGCATAAAAAAGATATTTTATTGGAAACGTAATAAGGAATATCACTAATGTAAACAGTAAATAACAGAGGACCAAGAACAGAGCCCTGTGGCACTCCGCTTTCCATTAGCCTGTCCTGCGAATAATATTCTCCTACCCGAACTTTGTAATGTCTTTCCGTCAGAAAATCGTTAATCCACTGATGCAAAGTACCACGAATGCCAAAATGTTCTAGTTTGTATAAGAGTCGGTTTTTAGGAACACGGTCGAAAGCTTTAGAAAAGTCCAAATATACAACGTCTGTGGGCTGTCCGCTGTTAAGGGATGATGTCCAGTCATTAACACAGTGTAAGAGATTGGTTAGAGTAGAGCGTCCAGAGAAAAATCCATGCTGTTGTGTTGGAATAACATGTTCCTGGAGCAGAAATTTGGTCATCTCTTCTGAAATAATGGCTTCCATGACTTTACTGACTACTGGCAAGAGGCTAATCGGACGATAATTGTTACAGTCAAGTTTATTACCTTTTTTAAAAATGGGTGTGACAGATGATAGTTTCCAGCTGGGGGGCAAAGAATGTTGTACAAAAAAAGTGTGCATTACCAATGATAAGGGCATTGCAAGCGAACCTGCGCAATACTTTAACAGTTTTGGTGTCAACCCATCCAAACCAGGTGAGGAGTTTGTGCGGAGTTTTAATAAATGTTGTTTAACATGATCAGCTGTAAATACTACTTGTTCTAAAGATGCGTTAATTCGGCCACATTTAATTGTTGGTAAGTTGTTATCATTAGGTTCTTTGGTAAAAACTTGTGAGAATGCCAAAAAATGTTGTGGCTGAGATTCGAACCCGAGCCCTCTGCGTGAGAGGCCAGCACGTATTCCACTGCGACACGATCAGGCCCAGCCACTAATGCCTAAGGTTGTCTCAATTTCACGATAGATCACATGACGATCTTGCAATATCAGTTCGCGCACAGCATCAATGGTTTTCGGAACAACAACTGATGTTGGACAACCTGCACGAAATTCGTCTTGGAGTGAACCAAGGCCACGATTGAATTCACCATACCATCCTTGATGGAGCTTTATCACGAAAATGTTCACGATTTAATTCCATTTTTGACCGAAATGAATCTTCGAAGTTACTGTAAACAACACAAATAGTGCTCGTATGTCAAAACGTTCACAGTACATATAACCTCAAAAAGTCCAACTTTACGATAGAGCTGTCAGTTGCCAGATTGCAACTTCAGGATTGCCAAATCCCGAAATATAAAAGGCAATCATCGTATACAAAAATATATCTTGTTTTTAGCACCTCCCAGAAAAACTAGTAATTCTATCGAAAATATTCCATCATAACCATGGAATTTTTTGTTTGTAATATATTAAAATATTTTTAGAGTGATTATTTAATTAATAATTCATGTTAAATTTGCAATTCTCACTATTACCGCTCATTTTTGTAGGCTTAAAATCCGTTAGTAGTGTGATCTTTTTTTTAATTGTTTATTATTTTTTTAATGTCTTGGTTGGTCTATTTTTGGGGTACGACTGTGGCGAACAGCCAGATCGATTTTTTAAAAAGTTGAAAGTTGCGCACGGGTGCAATCGTTTTATGTGTTTTTCGAGATTTGCAACTACACAGATTTATAGGTACGGTTTCAAAGGTGTTAAATATGACGTATTAGCGCATTAAAGTCACTTTGACGAAAATATCTGTTTAATTTATGAATTACTGTCAGCAATGTCTTTTTAAATAAGTTTACCGTGGAATTAGTTACTTTATATTAAAGTTTTGTATTCCAAACGTATTGTTATAACGGAAAAGGAACATAATAATAAACAAAATTTTTAAAATCAATTTGGGCTACAGTAAAATTAAAACAAAAACCGTTGCACGGCATGTCGTCATTCGTCAGTGATAACAACACAAGATTTAAAAAATAAAAATGTTTCTTATTTAGAATTTAGTTATTTTAGAGCGGCATTGTTTTACAAGAAAGATGGATAATATTTTCATGAATTTTAGAATTTGATGGTCGTTCAAAGTTCATAATCGATCAAACATTTTAACAAGGTTAGGTTAGGTAGAAGTTCTTTACCTGTTAGTTCGAAATAATTCATCAGATTTACAGTTTGTTATAATGTGACTCACCGAAATCGTCGCTTTTTCAGGTTCTACCGATAATTTTTCTGTATTCATTTTTCTCCTACGTCAAACACTGCACAGGAATAATGTCCGTGAACTTGGCACACCATATTTAAAAATCTTAAAGTTTTTTTAGAGTTCTGGCATCCTTTGCAGTAGTTCTAGAGTTCTCTGTAATTATTTTCAATAGTTCCGGTTAATAAATACAAAAAAATCGAATTTTAAAATATGGTGCGCCAAGTTACGCAGCGCACCGTATTATCATGAAAATACATTCTTTTTTCGGAGTTCTAGTTAATTTTACAATAGTTCTATTTTACAATAGTTCTAGAGTTCTATATCCATTATATTAATAGTTCTAGCAATTAAACGCAAACAATCAATTTTTGAAAACTAAGTGCCTAAAATGGAATTTTAGGCACTTAGTTTTAACTTTAAGATTTTTAAATATGGTGTGCCAAGTTCACGGGAATACAAGAATATTGCCTAAAATACTCTCCTTCAATAAAAGCTAGACGAATCTAAGTTATTTTTCTATCTTGTCACGATTTACAAATAGTTAATCCTTCATTTACGCAGATTTCATCTAAATAATATATTTTTCTATTTTTACTTCAGCATTTTCTTGGCGATCTTGAATAATTACTCCTCAACATCGGACAATATCAGACCTCTCAATCCGTAGAGACATTCCTTTGTGTTTTTTTCTCTTAAAATTCATTTCCCGAAGAACTTTCGCGATGCTACAGTTTTATTCAACATTGGATAAACGCATACAGATTTCTTTTTTGATCAAGTAGTTTACAATCAGCTTTCTGCATTTTTAATACTACTAAATTACCACACTTTCTTCACGTAAAGGTCTACATATAGATTTCCTCACCCCTGTCATTTTGAAAGTTATTTCCACCAAACGCTACTTCAATGTTTTTGTACTCTAAGAGCCTTATATACGTTGAGTGCTATAATTTTCTCGTTAATATATAAATCCTAATAAATTGCCCTTTTAATTTTGAAAAAATAATTAGTTTATAATAAAACGAGTCAATGGTGCTTAATACTAAGGGCATTGTATGACTTAATATTCCCGTAGGAGTTGCGCCTCCATATAACCTTTGTTTCTTGTGAGTTTTTTTCTTCTACTGTCTTATTCTTATACTGTTAACATCGTTTACCACTTCCTGCAACCATGTTATTTTAGGTCTTCAACTTATGATCTTACTGCAAGGGTTGAATTCTATTATTGAAAATATAGTAGTTTTATCTGGACCCTATATGTCCTAGCCATTTGATTATTTGCTTTTTAATTTTATTTATTATCTTTCATTTGGCTTTTCCACACTGCATATTCATCTCCTATTTTTTTAGTCCTAGAATTATTCCTGCTAGTTTTTGTCACCGTTCAGCATGGTGTCGTCAAAAGAAATATTCTTGCTCTGGAGCCACTCTTTAATATCTCTTTTTTTCCATAAAGTCGTTGGTAACTTTTCTACCAGTTTTGAATGACAACTGGCGTTATCTAAGACAACCAGTGCAGCACTTGGCAAAAAGTCCAATAGTTGGGAAAAATAATCTTCAAAAACATCAGAGCTCATTTTCTCGTGGTAATCTTTGGTTGATTTTGATACAAAGAACATTTAAAACAATAGTTTTTTTCTGTTTGAGAAAACACACTTTTTTTTAAATGAGCCACTTGTACTGGAACAAAACTCGAACTTGACGCCAATTTCACTATCGAAAATGTTCTTGGAGTAAAATAATAAAAATATAGATCACAATATAAACAATCAACACTAACGAGTACCTATATTCTTATTTATTAGTATTGTAGATTGCAGAAGGGGTCGATTGGCCCAGTTGACCTTACTACACTGCGACCTATAAGATCTTTTGTGTATACCCTACATCTATATTTTAGTCCAAAAGGTCTAGGCTTCTAAGAAAGTTCATTATCCGTTTTGGAGCTAGGTTTGTAATCTGATCAGGATCAAGGAATACCTGTTCCAGATATTTATGGCGTTGCCGAACAATTACTCTGCAATTGCAGATGATATGTTCTGACGTCTCATCTGCCTCATCGCAGAATCTGCATGTCCCACTGTCCAATATGCCCATTTTGCAGAGATGGTATCTGAGTGAGCAGTGTCCAGTGAGAATTCCTGTGATTACTCTGAGATCAGATTTCTGAAGCTCTAAGAGTAATTTCGCGTAGCGGGCAGAGGGTCGTAATAACCTTTTTGCCTGTCTTTGGCCTGGAACATTTTTCCAGTAGGCTGCACGGAGTTCCTTTTCATATTTTCGAACTTCTTCCATTATGCGGCTTTTTGATATGCCACAAAATGGTTCAGGTCCGATAAAAGGAGCACAAGCTCCTTCCTTTGCGAGACTATCGGCAATCTCATTTCCGACAATTCCTTTATGCCCTGGCACCCATAGCAACTTTAATTTGTTATTTATTAGGATTAGGATAGAAACAAATCCTCAATTTATTGACTAATAACTTACCTGTTTTTACAATTATACACATAGGGTTACCTTAATCCCTTAACACCCCTAACGACCACAATTCGACTGCGTTTTTATCGAAAACAGTTCAAATTATCATGTTTAAACAAGAGTACCAATTTTACGTAAAAATGATGTTTACGTCATATTTTCTAATAAAAATTACTAAAAAATTTCATCAGAAAAAATTTAGACTCAATTTGATCATTAGGAATGATCCACGTGGCGCCCTCTATGACAAAACGTAAAATTGTAAATAAAATACTATTTCTTGTCTAAGATTATGCCTGTATGCCAGTTTTGATATCAATTTATAAATATACAGGGAGACTATTAGCAAAAAACGAAAAACAAAAATTAACTTTAACACCCTGTATTTTTTTCTCAGCAATATTATATTAAGGCATATTTGGCCCAATAGCCATATTTTGGTCTAAATAACCTGTCCTTAGTCTATGTCCCAATAGTTATAACTCACCCTGTATAATGAGAAACCCTGTACCTATATTCTTATGTTTTTGCAATTATACACATATAGGGTTACCTTAATCCCTTAACACCCCTAACGACCACAATTATTCTCGTTAAAATCGAAAAACAAAATATTCTAAATATCGTATTATGACTACACTTATTCTTTACCTAAGAAGATTAAAATATGATGATTAAAAGAAATTTCTTAATACCGATATAAATAAATACGTGCGCTACTGATTTAGGGTCTTGTTTACAACATTTTACGAATAAATGACTTTTCTTGGCTGCCAACTCCAAACAAATGAACTATAATTGGATTCTGATGGACTAACTGATTTGATTTTTCGTAATCTCAAACCTTATACGTTTTTACGACGATCCGTAGAAAAAGTATAGTACCGACCTCGAGTATCAGGCCAATTACGTCCACCCACAAATTATCATTTAACAATTTAACATAAACATTTATAAGAGAAGTAAATCATCCATTTCTCCAATGTGACTAAACAATGATTGAAGGAAAACACAAAATCAATGTCACAGATTTTTATTTAGTACAAAAAGCGACTAGTTTCGGCCTGTTCACTATATGTTTAAGCAAGCATTTGGTTCGAACAATTATGGTTCTTTAGCAATTGTATACTAAGGTATGTTTTTGTAAATTTATAATTTTGTGGAATATGTAATGACCTCATCCTGTTTTTTCTAGCCTGATGATGGCCTTCTAAAAAGGCCGAAACTAGTCGCTTTTTGTACTAAATAAAAATCTGTGACATTGATTTTGTGTTTTCCTTCAATAAACATTTATTATTACTCACGAAACAGCTGTCATTGACTGTTAATTTGTTGTTTAAATTAAATAATGGAATGTATTGTTTATTTTGTGTTCTTTATAGTTTAGATGGTATTTAAATAAATATTTTACTCAACTAAGACTCTGATTATGACTTTGGCTTAACCTGACACCGACTATTTATGTAAAAGTAAGCTGGCACGCAGTAAAAACATCTACGCATTTTAATGGTTCTGCAGCCGGAATTACTGGTTCTTGTAATAAAACACTCGTTCAAAAATAAAATAAAGATGTGTATTAGTATACACACTAAGAAATGATGTCACCTTTTCCTAAACAAAAATGAATCTCTTATCGGCTCATTGAATATGATTATATTTTTTTTCTTCAAACGTCAAATAATGATGACATTACTTATCTAACTTGATCCTGTCAAAGTTTGATGTCTCCGCCGGCAGCAGTTTTTTTTTTCATTTCTTTACGGCCGGCGGAGGGAAAAGTGTTGTCATGGCAACAATATGAAACATGTCACAAAGCAACAATACAAATGTCATTAACAACAATTAAACATCATTTTTATTTATAGTAATATTAAAAGGACAATTATTAGTTAATGAAGCATTTTCAAAATTGAAACCGTGCAAAAATGTTCCTGACTCTTGATACGCAAAGGTAATTGTTGATGATAATGATGGTCGAGCACAACTTTCAGCAATCATTCCCGATGTTGACGAATCATGAGGGTTTAAAATTTTTTGAGCATTATCGTTCTTATTTCTTATTGAACCTAAGCCCATATTAATTCTCGAGTTAATTCTATGGGATTAAGTTCACAATAATAAGGGGGAAGTCGAAGAACTAATATACCACGAGAAGAAGCCATTTCTTCTACAATGTAGGTTTTGTATTTATTCTTGTTCATTTTTTCAATTCTGTAAAGTTCTTTCCTTAGTGGATCTTTTGGAAACTTAATATTTTTCGAAATAAGCCACTCCAAAAGCTCTGCTTTACGCCAACGACTTGTGGGCAATGCTTCTCGTAACCGTGAATGGTAACTTGCGTTGTCCATAACAATAACAGCCCCTTTTGGAATCAGATCCAACATTTGAACAAACCATTCCTCGAAGACATCCCCATTCATATCTTCGTGATAGTCCCCCGTGAGTTTTGAAATAAAAGTTAATAATCCACCATCAACAAAACCTTCAGAACTTCCAACATGGACAATGACAAGTCTTTTTCCTTTTCCAGATGGTGGCTGCAAACCTAACGACAAACCTTCCACGAATGCCTGCCTTTCGCTTTTAATGTTTTCATCTTGTCAAGATTTGGAAATCCAGCATTTATCCATGTTTCGTCTAAGTAGAAGATTTTCAAATTTTGTTCTCTGGCATGTCGAATGCTTAGGTTAGGTTAGGTCTGAAACCCACATCTTTCAAAAGTTTGCATAATGTCACTCTGGAGAATTTTGTATAGTCCGTATCTTCTTGCACTGATGTCATAATTTTGTCAAGTGTTGGAATTTCCTTTCGTAAGTACAATCCATGGACTTTACGCCTTAGTCTTTGTTTTAATGACTCATCGATCTCAATTGGTTTTCGGCCTGAAGGAGTTTTAGGGGGTTGAAGAGTTCCATTCTTGCTTTCTTTTAGTAATCTATAAATTGTTGATTTAGCAAACCAACATAGCAGTCGTTAATTCCACAATATCATCAACACTTGCACTTGGATCGTATATTCTTTAGTATAGCTGCAACTCATTCGTTCAATACTAAATGTACCTTACGGTATACCCTCTTAAAATATATTTTGGTACGTCTATGAAATCTACTTAAATGTATGATGACTCCTTGTCCTTTCTATATAGACTATATTTATGGTTGAAAATTGCTACGTTTAAGGAAAAAATAGTATACTTTATTCGGCAAAGAAGCATAACTTTTCTTGACTTGCCATCTATTACGCGCTGAACGAAGTGAGAACTGGTATGAGGATTTTCTTGAAACGCCAGTCTAACGTCCAGTTTTTGGGCTTCGGATATTGATGTTCTACCACTTCTGGGAAGATCTTTAACATGGCCCGTTTCTCTAATTTTTTTTTTCAATTTTACTAATATCCAACACATCTATAGCAGTTGATGGCCATTCAAAAATTAAAATGGACGTGTTTTAAGATTTTTTTTTAAAGTCGTCTGTTTCTGAAATAATGAATTTATTCCATACATTCGCATCATACTGTATTTTAGGCAAATTACTTCAACAAACTGAATAAAATAAAATCACATTTCAGTTTGTTTTCATATTTTTGCCTAATAAAAAAGTTTTCGGAGTTTATGGACTGATAAAATATTCTTTATCACTGTTAATTTAAAAAATATGTAGTGTCGCCAATTGTACAATTAAAATTTTAAATAATTTCTTGAAAAATTTTACTTCTATTAAGACCAGTCTATAAGAATTATGTAGTAGCTTTTATCTGATGGCATAATCCGTTTTTAGCTCATATTTTTGTCGAAAATATTTACCAATGGCTTGGCCTATTCTACCAGTGTTCTACTTTGTTGTTTATTGTTGTCAAGTTTTTTTTTTTTAATTCTGCGGCGTAGACTCAAAAAATAAACATCAATATGAGAAAAAGGTGTTCGGTTGATTGATACGTTTAAAAATACAATTGAAATTATCCGTTTTAGAAAAATAAATGTGATATAGATTATTGCACTTAGATGAATCATATTTTAATTTAGCCGGTATTAGAAGAGAGCATTTTTAAACGTAACACATACATTATTTTTTTGTGGTTGTTCAGTATATTATTAAAATGCTTAATTTGATTTATTTGCACAAAGTTATTTTAAAGATTAAAGAAACCGCATACTTCCTGTAAAAGAGATAACATTTTACTTTTCAAGAAATAAAAACGAGTAAAGTTCACGTGAAATATGATGAGTTTAAAAAAATAATGGTTAAAAATTCATTTGATATAATATTGACAATTTTATACAGTCGTTTTAGCAGTGTTTTAAATTTTTCTTAAACAAAGCTGTTTTTAATTATGTTAATGTTTTACAACTGTTAATTTAACAAATATAGCTAAAATCCAATGTAATATATTTTTTTGCACGATTGATCATGCTTTTTTTTTAGATAGAAACATAGATATGAAATGCTCGTTGTACGAAATCCCATAAACATATTTGTTCATTTTGCTACAATTCTCAGTTTATTGTATCATTTTGTTGTTCCATTTACATTTTTTCATTTCTCCCCTTTCTGATCAAACAAAAGGGTTCCTCATCCTCATGTGGGTTTTCACTTTCACTCTTGGTGTTGTGTGATCCTCATTTTGAATTTAGTAGACGGTGTTTTCTCAACTCGGGCGTTGAAAAGCTACCTGAATCCTCCTCATTTCGTGCGCCGGATTAAAATTGGTACCTGTTAATTCTCATTCTGCATTTTAAATATTCCAATAATTTGATTGGTTTAAATGTTAAGCTTTTTTGGAATGCGGCCCGGATAATCCGGTATTTCCTAATATTTTAATTGGTTACCTGATCTCTTACCGAATCTCTAACGCTATATCGAGGCCAGGTTAATATATCAATTCAGTTTCACTATCACTATCGTCGTCTATATTAATTATAAGGGGTTCTATGTTAGTATGAAATGCCCTGTATTCCCTGTTTTCGTCCTTGGTAAATAAAAAAAGTATTTTCTACTCCCATACTATAAGCTGTTAATTATATGACAATATTCAGTCTCATAATGATACTCATTATAGCACTGGTTTTCATTATGAAACTGAAATATTGATCAAAATAAATTTAGATTTTTTTAATAACAAAGTAGGCAGACCCAATATCATCTGTAGAATGTTTGACAGTTCCTGTTTATGAGACTGAATCTTTTGCGGAAAAAAATGTAAACCATCTTTGCCAGATGAAATTAAAAAATGTATTCAAGAAACACTGTACCTAATGACCAAGGTAAATACATAATTAAAGTTTATTACTTATTTTGTATAGAAGTAACATACCTCTATACCATTATGTTAATAAAATATCAACATGGTTTCGTAGCTCAGTTAGCCAAGGCGGATATTTTTTTTTCTTATTGTTTGCATGAAAACGTATTGAAAAATTAAAAAAAAAGAAACAATTTAACTAAAATTTCTTGTGCGTAGAAAAAATAGTGTATGCAACTCTTATTATATGATCGTTGCATAAATTTAAAGAAAATATAACTAGATAAATGATGTAAATGAATGCATTTGTTTTCAGACCCGAAGAACTAGAGATATCGATTCGTAAAAAATACCCTTATATTAACGTCATTATAGAAATCCATTGAATTTGTTGAATACTAAAAAAACCGCTTACCGCTCCTAATATTTCTTTTAGCAATTACTAATTAAACATTGACAATAAAGATAAATTGCTCACACAAATAATATAGGGGTACTACAGTTTGGCGTATCTTAATTTTTAATTGAACTTAACCCTCATACTCAGCTTTTAACCGTAATTAATTCCATTGAAATGTAAGAGTTCGCGTTATTATTTTTATTGTTGGTAGAGGATGACATTGATAAAAACGGTCATTCAATTGTGATAATCTCAAGTTTTGTAATAAAATAATTAGACTGTACAAAGACTAATAGTTCTTAAAAAAATTATAAAACATTTTTGTTTCTGATATTGGGGTCGTAGAAATGAGTTGGAATACGCAAGGGTTGTTTTTTTAGTGGATGTACTAATGTCGACCCTTATTTTGAATCCCGTTGTGGGATTTTAAAGATTGACCCGGGATTCCGGGTATCAAAAAGTTAATTGGTAAATAAAACACTAGGAACATAAAATTATTAAGAAAAAAAAAATGATCTTATGCGTGTTAATTCGGGTAATAAACTATCTGGGAGTCAAATTTCATGGAAATTAAGACATTTTATTAAAATCTAAATTATTGAAAAACATTTTTGACCTGGCAACTGCGCATTTTGATTAAGTAGTGTTAAGACTTGACCAAGTATGGAAGTAATAAGAAATAACAATATTTAAGTCCAAATGTTATTAGTCCTATGGGATATATTTCCCTCTAAGATCAGTAAAACTGTGTAATGATAGGCATAGAAAAACCAGGAAAAAACCAATTTTTACACTATGTAACTTAATGTTTTTGTGGTACATTTATGTCTGATCTATATACAAAATAGAGACTCACTTAAAACAGTTTAATAGTTTAGAAGATTTATTTATTTCTTTATATTGATAACGTAAAATTAAAACCGATATAAAATATTTACTTATGTATTTCAAACCAGGATAAAATAATGTACTAAACAACAGATTAAATTTTGTCGACAACAGATGTATTGTAAACTACAGTGTAATTCTTTTATAGTTTATAAAACAATGTAAATAAATAAAAATTATAATTATATAAGTAGTAATAAATCAGCATCAAGTTTCTAATGGTTGTCAATGGAATAATTTATTACCAGATCTATAACATTTCTATCATGTTCGACCTCAATAAATTTTATTACTGAATATTTGCAACTGTTTTTTTTTTAAATATTTCAATTTTCTTTATGATTGAGATAATTAATGTACTCGTTAAGATTTGTGGTATATTTTAGAACCGTTTCCTGGATATTTAGTTCATAGTACAGGATTTTAATTGCATTAAAAATACAAAAGTATGGAAGTATGTTGTATATGAAAGTATGTTGTATATATCACATTTTTGCTTTTAAATTGTCACAAACAGCAGACATAATTTGTTTAATATTTTACCTACGACCACCCCCCTAAACCGTCAATAACACACAATCTACATGTAATGTATCTCTTTGGTAAAATAAACGCACGGCTTCCCTAGCAACCACTTAGCAACAATAGACGTCGCTATTTTATTCAAAATTTCCTATTTACATATTTGAAGGTGAATTTTATACTACATATGGCAGATTATTAGATATAAGATTGCATTTAATATATATACTTAGAGTTATTTGAAAATATATATTTGATTCGTTTCCATTAACCCTACTTTCTGTTTGTATAAATGGATCATAATATAGGTATAGGTATAGGTATAGGTAGGCCATTTTCATAATGAGATGATGCATAATAGTATAATATTCAACTAGTATATAATACCCATTATACGCGAGTATAATACTAACTTTTGTCCACGACTTTCAGAGAAAATTTACTAGTAATTATAAAAAAATTGCATGGTAGTACGATAGCATTATATTATACACATACGTAATATGTGTTGCCTATATACATGAAAATGGAACCCGGTTTATTTACAATATTTTATATGATCTTTGTTTTAAATATGCTATTGTCTGCAATTTTCTTTGTCTTTGTAGTATTTTTGGTTTCTAATTTTGAAGTACTGAATTATAAGTATTTAACAAAACAAATTTATATGGTAAGGGGACAGCACTGAAAGAAGAAGAAGAACTGCAATACAAAGACATTTAAAAAAAACGTCAAAAATTGCAGTTATATTATAGATTTTATCTAGATTAAATAATTCCAAGAAATACTTGATATATACTAAGTGACATAAAAATCCAAACACCCAGTTTGAATGATTTTATTGTTATAAAATTTTGTATAAGTATTGTTGGAGATTCAAAAATAAATATTTTATATTTTACATTTCATTTTATGGAATGTTATTTATTATTTTTAATAAATTACCTAAAAGGAGGTAATAAAATAATAAAGATATTTTGAAAAGGGATTTTAATCCCAAACAAACATTTATTTATCAAGGGTTCCAAACTAAGTTTATTATTTTACAATACTCTTTCAATTAAGGATTATATCATCTGTTCTACAAATGACCAACTACCAAACATTCTTTGTTTAATACCAAACAAAAGGTTGAAATGGAACACAAGAATATGTTTCAAAACAGTTCTTCGATAACCTTAATAGAGTAAAGATCTTTCGTCTAATAAAGTAAAATAAAATATATTAAATATACAAAAAGACATTTTTATTTAAACGAGTTATTCCCATTTCCCAACAAGTATTTACTGAAGCATAATAAGTAAATAATAAAAATTTTAAAATAATTGCATTGCTTTAAAGCCCTTTTACCTTTAATAATGTGTGGATGAACCCTGATGTGCAAAGCATTCTCCAACGCGTCTAGGCATGCTTCTGATCAGGTGTTCAATGTCCTTCTGTCGTATCTCATTCCAGGCAACCATCAACTCCTCTCGAAGTTCTTCTAGAGTCTGAGAAGGACGTGCTTAATTGGGGATAAGTCGGGAGATCTTGGTGGCCCAGGTAACAATGTGACATCATTATGTTGAAAGAAGTCTATTGTTACTCTTGCGACATGTGGTCGGGCATTATCTTGTTGAAAAGTTGGATTTGCCAGAGTGTCAAGATAGGGTAAAAGATGGGGTTCTAAATCTTCTTGGATACAACGATGCGCGTTCATGTTACCTCTGGTGAAGATTAAAGGTGATCTCGAACCATAAGCTATAGCACCCCAAACCATAACTCCAACAGTTTTATGAACATACCTTTCAACAAAAAACCGTGGATTTCTCCTTTCACCACGTCGTCTTCTAACCCTCGCTCGACCATCGTGCATGCCTAAACAAAATCGAGACTCGTCACTAAAGACAATACTGTTCCATTCCTGATCCCCCTTCAATTTCCTGAAAAGAAAATCCAGCTTCCCGAAGTCCCACGATATGACCCCTATCAAACTCACTAAGTTGACGAAATCGTACAGGTCTCCGTACCCTAGGCATCGTTACCAATCGTAAAGAATGTCAAGAACCAAAATCTGCAAAATTTTGGATATTTACTACGGCTACAATATTAATTTTTGGATTGTTAGTGGATTTAAAAAAAAGCAGTAAAAAAACCGGAATCTTCCACTGATAAGGCTGAAAATTTTATCAATTATTTATTTCAGTAAAATGAATAAATTCACCAAATTTAAACTGGGTGTTCGGTTTTTTCTGTCAGTATATAAATAGAAACAATTTTTTATTTTAAATAGTTAAAAAATGTTGGTAAACCTCTCTGTTTAATATGTTGTTAAGGATTTTGTAACGTTACTTATCATTGCAAAAAAACTGAATCAAACATCTGTGGAAGATTATAATTATTAAACAGCTAGAATCAAAAGTGGGTGTCATTTGCAAATAGAACATTCTAATACTTGAAAGAACTTTATAATGTTAATAATTTGTATGTGTTATAACACACTGTCTGTATTATTTAAATGACTCGTAATCTGACACTAGACAGACGCGAATTGACATTAAATTCTTCGAGTTGAATACACACATACACATATCAGTGCGAAAGATTTGTAAAAATCATTAGAAGTAAAACAGACTGATCATATTTACAATTACATAACGTCGACATACGATTTAGTGCCTCTCCTACAAACTGTATAAGTTACAGGAACAAATGTTTGCCATGACTCATTTCCTAAATATAAAAATTTAATGATTTTACCAAGGCTAAGATTATGTACAGATATTTTATACGAGGGGACTGTCTATTTATACAGCATCATCATTAAGATGACTCTACCGTGATATATTTTGGGATTGTTTGATCAAAATGTTTTCGCAAAATCATATTAAGATTAATTTTAATTATTACCATTTGAATATGTTGTACATTTTGTTGTAAAGTTGCAAAAAGACTGTTTACCGATGAGGTATCCTAAAAGTAAAAAATGTTTAAATATTATCTCATTTTGTAGTCAGTTTTATGAAAACCGCATGAGTTTTTGCGCTAAATTTTAGTAGTAACTGTCAACTTTTATAAATAATTTTCAAATTGTTATTCTTCAATAAATATTTTATAACAATGTCAAATATTCAAGAATTATGATCACTATCAAAAATAACAATACAGAATAACAATGTAAGAAATCTAAGTAAACAAAAAACATCTATTTAATATATCCTCCCCTAGCTTTAAAGCTTCAAAACATCTCTCAATTATCTTTCTAAATTTTTTGTAAGTATTTCGCAACATTTCTGGGGTAATATGGTTATCGGTATTAGTTTTCATAATAAATGGTATTGACTGAAGGATTATAATAAAACCAATTAGACCCTCAAGTCGTAAAATCCGAGATGCACATCATAACTGTAAAAGGACCTGATTCAGGTAATTTTGTTTCTCAGAGAGGGGTTGTAGAGATTTCAGCTTACACTTCTTGTTCATTTTAGTCTTTGTATTTCATTGGAAGTGTTCACTTGTGTTACGGCGTGTAATAATTTTATAACATTTATTTGTTATTAAAGACATTAATAGCAAAGATTTTATATCCCAACGTACAGAATAAGCAGTATGTGGCGTCCGTGGATAAAAAGTAATAGTGCTTCTTCCAGTGGTTCGTTAAAGAAGAATCACTTATCTTGTGACGCGAAAATCATTATAAAAAATTTGTATAGTTCCTTACTTCAGCAAGGATATAACGCAGGTGCTGCAGCAACAGTAACCAGTAATTTGACGAAGGTGTCTCTTACTTCAGTTAGACGAATTGTTGAAAATTCCATGTAATCAAGAAAATAGCGTAAAGATTCCGGTGTCACAAAAAGTCTAGACGACTGGGAAAAAGATTTGATAAGGCGAAAAATCTACACTATGTACGATGAGCAGCGTGTCCCTACAATCAAAAGTCGGAAACAGCGGCTCATCAATGACGAAACTCACATCAACTGTGGCCTCACTACTTTTTGGTGAGCTCTGTCTGCAATGGGCTTTAAATATCGCAAAATTGACAAGAGACAAGTAATAATGGAATTTACACGTTTAATAAACTGGCTTTCTGAATATATAACGTCAATAAGAAAATACCGGTCTGAAAATCGGCCAATACTCTACCTCGACGAGACGTGGTTTGACACGCATGACACCCCTTCCAAAGGATGGTCTGATTCCTCTGATAAGTGTAAAACAAAAGCACCATCAAATAAAGGAAAGAGAATCACAATATTACACGCAGGATCAGAAAATGGTTGGATCCCAAACGCTATGTGACTCTGCCAAAAATATTAAGGACTCTTGTGTTGATTATCACGAAGATACGACAGCAGAGTTTTTTGAAGATTAGTTTAAATATTGTTATCCAACATTCCCCGAAACAGCGTTATAGCAATGGAAGCTATCATAGTCGACAATTGCAAAAAATTCCTGGCTCAAAGAATACGAAATTGGAGATTCAAAACTTCATGGCTGCAAATGACATATATTTTGAGGAAAATTATACAAAAAAAGAATTTTTGCAAGTGCTGCAGTCATTTTCTTTAAAAAAAAGTGTGTTTGTGATACAATTGCAGAAGAATTGGGACATACAGTGTTACGACTACCCCCCTTCTACTGCGTGTTCAATCCCATAGAGCTTATGTGGCACCAACTTAAATCGAGTGTGCGCGCAAAAAATACTTCTCCAACTTTAAGTGGTAGTGTGATTAACTGTATGAATGACATTCCTACCAAGGGTTGGAAAAGTTCTGTTAGTCATGTTATAAAAAATGTTGAAAACTCGTACCTTTCTGTAAAATCAATTGCGCCAATTATAATTAAAATAGATGAGAATAGCGATAGCGACACTGAACTAAATATAGAATAAATAAATTACTTGTATATCTGCTATATTATGTAAAATTCGAATTTCTTAAGTTTGACCCTGTAGGACATTTGCATCTTTTACCTGATGATTTTCTACACATCTAGATATTTTTCGTCAAATTTTGCAATTGCAAAGATATACTCTTTGTTGAATAGAAAAATTGTTGTCAAATATTTATTAAAGAAAGACAACTTGAAAATTATTTATTAAAGTGTTATCGAAGTTGAGCAAAAATTAATACGGTTTTCGTAATACTGGCTATAAAATGAGACGGGTTTTGAAAAAAGTGAATTTTAATTCATTTTTTGGGATGTCAGAGCAATCAATACTTTTTATCAAGAATGACTTTTTTCTCTAAAACGAATATTTAAACAATTTTCATTTAGATAATACCTCATCCGTATAGACATGCTGTATAAAAGCTTAGAAATATTTTAGTTAAAATAAAGTTATTACATTTTTCTGTACTCTAACGCTTTTTAATAATTTTGGTACATCTGATGCACCTAATAGATATTTTTTTGATTCAATTCTATATTTATTATTGTTGAGTTACTTATTTTTCCGCTTGCCCTCGTAACGTTAATTGAAATGCAGTGTGCAGAACGAGTTGCAATTACAATTAGGACTGTTTTTTTAATAGATTTTTTGTCTGCTGCAGATAAGATGATTAAAAATCAAGAAGCATCATTTGGTAATAATTATGGTGTTATTATTATAATTAATAACTCAGTCAGTGCCTAAAAATAAAACACGGCTTCCGTTTTTCTAGTGTTCTGTTTTACCGGATATTCGGAAATTGCAGATTGTTTACAAAAGTTGTTAATGAAATACCAATTTTGTAGGTAAATATTATTTTAGAGATGCGATAAGCACGAAAACTAACAAAATCCTCAGATTAAACATACAGAGAGGATCAATAGGAATTCGGTAGCCGATACCTAAGTAGGAAATAGGTTATCAACATTAAAAAATAAATTAGATTTATGATTTTATGAAACGGTTTCTAGTTTCTGTGAAATTTGTCGTCAATATATCAAGTGGCTAGTTATATTACCATACCTGGTTAATGGTTGTGGTTGGCACCTTATAAGATCATTCAGGACATTTCTTATAGATATAAATATAACCGTATATACCTAATAGAGATTTGTAAGTCAGTTGTAACATATTACATTAATTTTCTTAGAATTTTCATTTCAACTCCGTACATAGGCAGTTGATATTATTTTTTCTATTGGATTCCATGTAAGATTGCTAGTATATGTATGCTAGTAAAGTCGATTTCAAGCTATTTCGTCTTGAATTCTGTTTACAACATGATTTTACAATACAATTCAAATCAATCCGAGATTATTTTAACTTGATCATCCAATCTAAAGTATTAGTTGGAATAGGTTCGAATCGAGAGGAAAGAATATGCTTCAAGGAGATTTGAATTTGAAGACATTTTTTAAACTAACCGAAAGTTTTGTAACAAAATTTATACATTTTTTTTATAATTATATACTTAATAATTAAATTGATTGTACTAACCCTTACTTTTTGGAAGTCCATCTTATTAAGAATAATAAAAAAAAACTCTTCGTTTTAACAAAACTTCCACTATTTATTTAAAAAATTGCTTTTTTTACCTCAATGACAGCCGTTTCGCTAGAATTAGCATCGTCAGATTGACATATTGATGTTTATTAGGTAGTTATAAGGCTGCTAGACCAAGTATGGAAGTAATAAGATATAACAATATTAAAGCTTAGATGTTATTAGCCCTAAGGGATTATCCTGGATGTACTTCCCTCTAAGATCAGCATGATATAGTTTTTTCCTGGTTTTTCTATATCATTGCACAGTTATACTGATCTTAGAGGGAAGTACATCCATGATACTTAGGGCTAATAACATCTAGGCTTTAATATTGTTATGTCTTATGACCAAGGTGTCATTTGATTCGGAATATTATGTAGATCATTTAAGGAAGGGTTCCAAAAGGGCCGGAAAATTAGCAAAAAGTTTGGAAAATTTTGTATTTACAGTTATAAATGTTCTACCAATATTATTTTGTGTTTTAAATAATATTAATGTTGATATTATTTTTGAAATTGTACTGAAAATATTTCGACAATGTGTAATATTTTTATATAGTTGGTAAACGTTCAACTAATCTAGAGTCGTAACTTGCATTGTCCATCACAATTACTGAATTTTTAGATATGAATTCAATCATCTGTTCGAAATAATCTTCAAACACGTCTCCGTTCATCTCTTCGCGATAATCACAGATCTTTTTCGATTCAAACAGAAGTAAACCCTCCTTAAGAAATCCATTCATACTACCTATATGAGTAACAATTAGTCGTCGACCTTTACAGGTTGCTTTCTTGAAACCAGTTGAATATCCTTCCAGAAATGCTTGTCGAGATGTTTTTATAGTTTTGTCGTTCCAAACTCTCCCTACAGTATGCCCTTCATTAACTCACGTTTCCTCTAAATAATGAATGTTCTTATTTTCTGTCCTCATTTTTTTTTATTTTTCTGAGGTAGTCTCGTCTCCAATATTCAATTTCTTCGGAATCGATAAGCATTGACTGTTTGCCAACTTTTTCATACTTAAAGTTTAACTCATGCAAAACTTGCCACAGTTTGTCTCTACTTATTGTGGGTAAATTGGGATCATCGGTAATGGCTTGTTAAGAAAAAAAGTGTGGACCATTCTACGAATTGCATTTTTAAAAAATTCATCCACATTCACTTTTGACAATTTTGGTCTTCCTGTTCTCGGTTTGGGTGGGGTTATACCAGCTGATTTCTTCTCTTTTAAAATTTTATATACAGTTGATTTTGCATATCCCATTACTTTAGACAAAATTTCAACTATAGTGTCAACAGTAGTGGAGGGATTCTGTTGCTTAAAATAATTGTAGGGGAGACTGGGGAGGGTTGAGCCACTTTTTTTCATCAACCTGGTTTTCTGTCGTGTTTTAGTAATCGCATAAAGTTTTTTACATATTAATTAACTATTAATTAAGATTAAAGTACCACATGAACTTGTCTCAAACCTCCTTTATGAGGGGAGGCTTGAGACAAGATTAGTACGATAAAGTCTCGAGTTAAAATCAAATTTATTAAAGACAGTTAACAATCGTTTAACCCTTTAACCCTGCAATAATAATAATTAACAAAAAAATACACATACGTACTTGAAAAAATAAAAGAATACAGCAGTCATAAAAATATTTGCCGAAAAACCTAGAATAAATTTTCATATTTGGAAAAATCGACTGGAAAAGAAAGGGTCCTATGTATTCTTGCTGTTCCTCCAGTAAAGGAGGGGTTTGGTAACTTAACCAGATCGTCCCTAGGTGCACAACATTCATCGGCAACATCGGGAAAAATAAATTTGTATCCCGGAGGCTTTAGTCTCATGCATAATAAGTCGTATTCGTTGCCATTAATATTTGTGACCTTAGCAACGTAATGTCGGAAAGTCTTTTTGGTGGGAAATCGTACAAGAACATAGTCATCCTTACGAACTTCTTGATTCATAAAGCTTTCTTCAGCATTTTCTTTTTCAATTTGTTCCTCAATATCGGTTAACTCATCAGAACTCGAAAAATTGAAAGAATCGTTAGATTGTTCAGATTCCTCCATGACTATCTCAATCTTCTTTTGTTTAACGGGCACCTGTTTTTCATCTTCTATCAACAATTTTTTTTTAATCTTTCCACCCTTTCTTCCTTTTTTTTATTTTGCTCTTCCTTTTTCTTTGCTCTTTCCTCAAATTCTTTTTCTATTAGGTCTTTTTCGGGAGTGTCCGTTAAAATACGTGTTTTTCCACATTTCCTTCCAGCTTTCTTTTTACGTGGAAGAGCTTTCGGAAATGGCCTTATAACTTCAGGGCTTACAAATGCATTTGGATTATTTTGGGAAGTACTAGGGACAGCTAAAAGTAAATTTTCTGTGGGATGTAAAGCTTCAGATGGATCTGGCCGGTCTGTAATTTCCGAACTGGTAAAATCACTATCTGATAATACAGCTGGATTGTATGGACAAATACCAGTATGTGAAAATCCACCTACTATATTGGCCGGCGTGAAAGCGCGAACGTAAGCACTTGCCACAAGTTCAGGTATTTCTTTTAAGGATATCAGCTGTGCAGGATTGTTGACCATCCAGGCCCGAAAACATTGGTGTCCAAGGGCTGTAACTTATGGCTAGTATGAGGTGGAATGGTCAGTAGCATTACTCCATTTTCTTTACAAATGTTCAGCCCCTTTGGGGAAATATGGCTATCATGGTTGTCTAGTATCAGCAGACACTTGTGATCCTTGTTGACTCGGGAATAGTTGACGAAGTGCTGTAAATATTTTTCAAAATTCTCGTGGGTCATCCAACCTGATGGATTAACAGCAGCATCGGCACCAATGGGAAGTCCTCTTGTCATATAATCCTGGATCCTAGCCCTCGGAAAAATTAAAAAGGGAGGAATAGTGTTACCAGACGCACTTATAGTGCATAAAACTGTTACCAGTGATCCTCTTTCACACGATGTTGCCTTTGACACATGCTTCTGCCCTTTCTTCGCAATTATTTTTTGCGGCTTATGTGCTGTTGTAACTCCCGTTTCATCTGCATTATATATGCAATCAGGAGTAATCTGTTCCCTTGTCATGATGCTTTTTAAATTGTCAAAAAATAGCTGCACGGTATATTTATTAAATGCAGTGGCACGTCCTACACTCGTGGCTTCTGGTGTCCTAAGTGATAAGTTACCATGTCTTGACATAAAACCTCTTAGCCAATCACGCGTTGCTGCTCTATTTTTCTCCCAAGCTGCTGAAATTTTTTTGTTATTTTCAGTTGCAAAGATGTAAGCAAACTTTCTTACTGCGATTGGAGTAAGTCCATAATGTAAGTCAGCGCATTTGAGCAGATATTGAACTAGCAAATATTCTTCTTGATTAGTAAAAATTTGCGAAGAATTAAAGTTTGCTACAAACGATACGATTTCGTTTGATTTAAATTTATGCACGTATCTAGATAGTGTCGTTCTATCAATATTATATTTTTTGGCGACTGTGCGGATTTTACCATTAGTACTACATATTTCCCGTACTGCAGTTTCCAAAATTTCAGGATCATTAGGCACTCGGCCTTTCGATTTCCACTTAAAAGGCATCTGCAAAAAAATTATTATTGTAGATGATGCAGTGAAGATTTTAGCAGAAGAAACTAAAGACTAAACTACGTTGACCTATATTTTTTCACTTGAAAAAGAAAGAAAAAAAACTGGAAACGAAGTACAGGTATTTTCAAACCATGATGGGAGGTTTGATCCGTGTCTCAAACCTCCCACATGAAACCTGTTCATCCCTCCCCTCGTACCAGTAGCCTCAACAAATTACGTTTTTCAAGTTAAAACATAACCTAACAAATAATTTAATACTTTAAAGTATGTTAAATTGTTATGTAATTCGTGTAATTCATTCATATATTTCCAAATATAATAATGTGAATAAAGAATCCTTATACATTTTGTTAAAAAACTTACATTGTTTAGCCTCAAAAACAACTTTTCACTATATCTTTCGTAAACGACTTGGATTTGTTGTTAAACTTAGATAACGTGAAAGAAGCACTGTCTAAGCATCCACTAAACGGAAAAGTAAATTTATTTAAGGATACGTTACCAATGAAACATTTATGTCTCAAACCTCCCTCTGGCTCAACCCTCCCCAGTCTCCCCTAGACATTCAGTATAACACTCTTTTCGTTAAGTGATACATATGATCCACCTTTAATTTTATAACTGGTGTATAATCACACGTTGTTTTTTTTAATTCCATATTCTATTCACTCTTTCAAGGAACAACTGTGTCAGATCTCTTTACTAACTTTTCTTACTTAACTATCAAAACACCATTAACTAAATACCCATTCATTTTGACAGTTTCTTTATTTCTTGTTATTTAATGGGTCATTATTATAACGACAAAAATAACCATAAATAAGGTTACTATTCATAAACAGATTTATATAAATCAAAAATGCTTTGAAAATGGTTTATTTATAAATATCTAATAAACCGAAACAAATAATTTAATTCCCTTAAAGTACGTCTATGACCAGCTGAATAATCCCTAGCCTATTGTTATAACAATAGCAGATAACTAAATTTTACGATAGTCCGTATGATGTGGTAAATTTTCTATCTAAATAGTAGAACCCAATGTAGAATAAGCTAAAATATTGACATGTACTAAAATATGCATAACAAATTAGTTTTTTTCTGAGAATTTACTCTGACTTATCTTTCAAACGTACTATAGCTTTTAATTTCTTTGGTTTGTTCAGGAAAAATTAGTTATAGTGACATTTTCTGTTGTTTCTTATTAATTAATTTATTTATCAAGGGACTAAGGGTTGATACAATAAATTTCATCTAAAATTATCTTCGCATATCTGCAATAATTATTAAATCAAATTTTAGTAGAGGGACTTTTTAGTTAAAATTATAACTGGATCCATCTCTGTGCTTAGAGATTAAATGTCAGCCGATTTCATAAAGTTATCATCTCGAAAACAGTAGGAAAATATAGAATACAAAACGTGGGTGTTTAAAAATATTATTACCTGCTAAAACCAGGCTTCCGTTTCATCTGTTTGATTTAATTTTATCTTATCTGTTTGTTGTATCTTGTATATTAGAAATCTTTTATTATAACTTTATGTTTATCCGAAAATACAGAATGTGTAGCAATATTTTATTAACAAAAAATGATATAAATTTTTGCACAAGATAAATAAGATTATATTTGATGGCTTTTAGAAAAGCAAATGTTAAAATGGTTTGATAAGGATTTTGTATACTCTGTAGGGCTACAGAATTGGTCTATTTTTGCAAAACTGGTAAAGCCTGTTCATAGATTTATGAAAGTGACTAACTGACTTAGTGAAGAACCCTTCAAGATATGAAATTGAAATATGACCGACCAGATCCGTACTTTGATTGTTATCTAAATATTCGACTACACTTACTACTTAGGATATTATTCGTTTCAAACTTAAATAAATAAATTTTTGCCCTGAAGATGTCGACATAAATCGATGAAACATCGGCCAAAATTTGATTAGTTTCTTTATATGCCTGTCCTCATACCCGTTAAAAAGGGGAAATTATCAATTGCGCCAAAACCCGCAATAAAACTTAGGATAATCTGCCTTTTCGAATTTTACCTGAAAAAGGTCTGCATCGATTGCGCCCCAAGTGAGACAGGCAGAATTATAAATTCTATGATAGTTATTGCAATATTTTTGTATAATAACTATAGATCGGGTCACAGTTATTATGCAGCATTGCGTTTATGGACGACGGCGTTGCCAGATCGGCATGTTCTTCGAATTTGGTTCCAACTGGCGCGGGAATATAACTTGCCATTGTGTTACTATTATGATTTAAATGTTGACTAAATTATTCATTTGAAAATCGTTTAGTGAGTAATTAAGAATATTTATAATTATGCTTTTAGATAAATTTTACGCGTTTAAAGGAAAATATTGTAAATCCGCTAAAATATTCAAATTTTATACGTTTAATTATCACGTATAAAGAAATAAATAAATACAACGGCCCTACAAAACGACCTTTGTCAAATTATGAAATAATAATATAATAATATAATTAATAATAAAAATATGTCAATAATAATAATAATATATACATAAATTACAAGACGAGTGGTAAAAAAGTCAGCTGTCATCTAAATTTTAAGGGAGAACGATTAACAGAGAAATGCTAATCTTGCCGACGTTTCGATGATTTTTCCGAGGATTTTTCTTCTTCTGGCGAGTTGTTGTAACAAACAAAATATAGAATAAGTAAATGAATTAATAATTACGTATTTTAACTTGAATTAAAATTAAACTTTAAAAATGACAATGATTAGCAGGTAATAACTAAAATAAATGAAAATTGAATGGAACATTTGAGGGTTAAGAAATATATTACTGATCTTCATCGTCATCCAAGTCTTCATCTTCATCGTCTTCATTTAGATTTATTATTATTGGCTCAATGTCTTCCATTAAATGATCTGTTTGCAACATCTTTTCCTCTGTCTTCTCTACCGTTTTTTCATAATTAGACCACTGCATTGGGGTTACTTGCGAATACGCTGTTTTTATAAGTTTTTCCACATCCTCTTTTTTAAAAGTACTATTATTACGAGCCACATATCCTTTCACTTGGCTCCACACCATTTCAATAAGATTTAATTCGCAATGATAAGGTGGTAATCGTAGGACTGTTATATTATGTTCCGTGGCAATGTCGTCTATTTTTCTTAGGTCGTACTGCTCTCTAAACGCGTTTGCAGTAGCCAATAATTCTGTTTTTAAATGATCATCCTCGAAGTAAATCTCTTTTTCCAGTAGCCAGTACTTTATTTGTTCCTTATTCCAAGTTGTCTTTGGAAAAGGTAACTTCGCCGAATGGTATGACGCATTGTCCAACACTACAACATTCTTTGATCCGTTTTTCGGCAAATTAGGGATCAATTGATCTTTAAACCAGGCCTCAAAGCCTTCTGCGTCCATTTCGTCGTGGTAATCGTCTGCACCTTTCTTTGCCAGAAAAGTTTTTTCTGCACAGATTCACTATAAAAAGTAGTATAGGTATAAGTGTGTAATGTTGTGCAATTTATGTTATTGTTTTATTTCATATTGTATAAACTCTTTTTTAGTAATTGGGTTGTGTTCTAGGTACTAATTTTTTGAATATTTTATTTATTTAACGTTAGGTTAGGTCAGTTTAGGTTATGTATAATTAATAAAATTGATACATTTAATATGGTCAATATAAAAGTATCGTGAATTTGAAAATAACAATACGTTTTCAAATTCTAATATTCAGGTAAGTATTTTGTGCGCAATCGTTAACCGGGATTAGAAGGATTACTTAGGCAGGTAATAAAATGTGCGCAATCGATATATGCCCTTAAAAAGAACTACACTATAGTTTAACTATTAATCGCAGCGCCAGACTTGGTACACATTACTTACTCAGTGGTGTCATGTCTAAATTTTAAATTGTCACTACATTGTATACAATGTTGAATTGACGCATCCTATTTTCTTTTATTTGGATTTTCGTTCTACAATGTTATGTTTAAAATTTAGCTTGAAGATTATGTCGAATGTTTTGACTGTCGTTTTTATTTCAATTTTATTTTCTCCACAAATATCGAAGATATCTATACCACATGGTCCGTTCTATATTTACACGCACCTGATTGCCTCTGTATTATACCTCCCTGCACAGGACCGGACTAAGAATATACATTGTAGACAGAAAAATACAAACGCTCAGTTTCATATTAATTATTGATAAACACACCTTATAAAAAATCTAGTTAAAAATACTTCCTAAGGATAATAAAAAACTCTTCGTTTTAACAAAACTTCCAATTTTTAAATAAATATTGGAAGTTTTGTTAAAACGAAGAGTTTTTTATTATCCTTAATAAGATGGACTTCCAAAAAGTAAGGGTTAGTACAATCAATTTAAAAATACTTCCGTTTTTGTACTTATAATTTAAAAAAGTATGCAAAGTCTTAATTTATTTGGGTCTTAATTTATTTGTATAGACTGATCCACATAGAACTATAACAAGGTAGGTACTTCCAAAAAAGCATATTATGATTATTTTACAAAACAACTTTATTTCAAATATATTTTTTAACTTTTTTTCATTATTAAACATTGTTTTAAGAATATTCTGCACAGTTTTTATGGAAAAATATTAAAAATTAAGCCAGTAGAGCACCTTACAAAAGGTCTCAAGCTTAGTGGATACTTTAATTCATCTATAATTACAAATTCAGTTAAATTTATTGTACTAACCCTTACTTTTTGGAAGTCCATCTTATTAAGAATAATAAAAAATGAAAAAATTATGTTTTAAATTACAATAACGGCCGTTTCGCTAAGATTAGCATCGTAAGCTTGACATTTAAGTTAACACCATTGTGTAGGAAAGATTTTGTTAATAAACATGGAAAGTACAGATATACGAGGTCTGGTTATTAAATAACGAGACTGCGCGCGCAGAAAGCGTCCTAGAGGGGTAGGGTGGGAAACGAATGCAGCGTTAGATAGCTGGAAATGTCTATTATTCCAGTACGAAAACAGCACGAAAAGCTTAACATTTTACCTGCTATGTACATTTCAAATTATTATAATCCGGTCCTCTCGGCCAATCGGGGATTTGGCATACATAATTGCCTCAGTTATCTTAACCGCAGTCAACCAGTTTTCTTGAAAAATACTATTTATATTATTTTTGTATTTTGATTTGTCGGTGAAGTCTTTTTGAGCCCGACCCTGTTCCCTGGATTATAAAACGTGTCAGTGTGAACGACCTTTGAGTTATATAGGTCTAAGCTTCTTTTTGGAAACGTGGAGTTCATTAAAATGAGATTTATAATGATAGTGAAAAAAATGTGTCCAATATATTTGTCTATGTTTGATTTTCAGAAGTTTGTATTTTAAAAACTAACGTATTCTTTTTTTTCTAGGTAAGAATCGAATTTTTTTGTTGGTGCTCTCATAATATGTTTGGTAAGATATTAAAAACATTTAGCAATATATTATTTAAATTTTTTACTTAACCTTGTTAACAAAGCTGGTTATAATTTTTCTTGTCGCACATAAAAAGTAATTTTTTTGACAATGTATGTATCTAAATAACATGTTTAAATTTGTGCTTTAAACAATATACATTTTTTAAATAATTTTAGTCTGCTTAACAAACTAATAATTAAAATTAATGAAAATGTCTCATGAATATTTTTGTGTGCATACCTGGGATTGTTGTGGCTTTCGAGCATGCTAAAATAGTAATGCTTTATGCCATGTGGCCATAAATTATATTTGTTTTATGAATATGCATTAACACATATGTGATTGTTAATTTATGGAGACATACGGGTATTGTGAATTTAAGATAAATCATTTTTTCATAAGACAATTAAAATATTACTGTCCGAAGATGATTCAGTAATAATTTACAAAACAGTCTTTATAGGCTTTTTAATTAATATGTTTTCTCTTTTGAAATATCTGAAATTTATCTTGTTGTCTTTGGAACTATGTGAAGGGTGTTGTAAAGCTTCAGGTGAAAAATATACAATTTTATAACTTACTTGAGTTTCAAAAGCAGCTTACATCGCTAGTTTTACATGTATTGAAATTAATGCATGGAAACTAGAACTCAAAATCCCTAAAAACTCTTTAATAGCAATAAATGACAATTTCAGATGAAAAAAGATGAAAAAGTAGATAATATTGTCAATTTATGTAAAAAACTATAAAAACAAACAAGCGGCAAGAAGAGAATATAGACTGATTTATCCGGATCGACAGACTCTTTCTGCAAATACATTTTTATATAATTATCGTCTGCAGTATAAAACCCATTTTGGTATGAGGACTGACAGGTTATAATAAATTAATAATTGTTTCATTTTGAAATGTCAGTAACCTATGGTTACCCTTTTATAGTACCATACGCCATTATAGAACAAAACGAATGCTACAGTATGTTATATATTTGTAATCAGGAAAAGCAGGGTAACTCAAAACTATAAAAAAATACAGGGTGTCCCATTTAAAATCTTAAAGATGCATTTTATTGGGCACTCCCTTTATACACAATTCGGTCTGTTGCTACATTTTTGGTCGGTACAGATAAAATAATAAAACTTTTATTTGAAACTTTTTTTTGTATTCCCGAAATTAAGAAAAATAAGTTGGGGTCAAAATACAGGGTGAGTCGTAACTATTGGGACATAGACTAAGGACAGGTTATTTGGACCAAAATATGGCTATTGGGCCAAATATGCCTTAATATAATGTTGCTGAGAAAAAAGATACAGGGTGTTAAAGTTAATTTTCGTTTTTTGCTAATAGTTTCCCTGTATATTTATAAATTGATATCAAAATTGGCACAGAGGCATAATCTTAGACAAGAAATAGTATTTTATTTACAATTCCACTATCAAATACCAAACTAATAAACAAAGTTTCAACTAACGTAAGGTTTCCGTTTTGACGATAAATCAAAATTTAACACACTTTAACTTAAAAGAACTCACAAAAACTCAAACTAAATGTTCTACATGGTCTCCTCCGATTTCTATGCCTTTTCTAATTCTTTTTATAAAGGATTTTCGGACGTTAAAAAAAATGTTGTTCTGTCCCCTTATAAGATTAGCTGCATTTTGAATGTATCTCCAAAGTTCGTCTCGTGTATTAATTTCATTGGCATAAACTAAGGACTTCATATGTCCCCAAAAATAAAAATCTAGCGGGTTGTACTCAGGACTTCTTGGTGGCCATTGAAAATCACTGCCTCTGCCAATCCATCGTTGAGGAAATAGGTACGTCATTAAGATGATTTCTAACAGCAGTTCGACTGCGTTTTTATCGAAAACAGTTCAAATTATCATGTTTAAACAAGAGTACCAATTTTACGTAAAAATGATGTTTACGTCATATTTTCTAATAAAAATTACTAAAAAATTTCATCAGAAAAAATTTAGACTCAATTTGATCATTAGGAATGATCCACGTGGCGCCCTCTATGACAAAACGTAAAATTGTAAATAAAATACTATTTCTTGTCTAAGATTATGCCTGTATGCCAGTTTTGATATCAAAGGGAGACTATTAGCAAAAAACGAAAAACAAAAATTAACTTTAACACCCTGTATCTTTTTTCTCAGCAATATTATATTAAGGCATATTTGGCCCAATAGCCATATTTTGGTCTAAATAACCTGTCCTTAGTTTATGTCCCAATAGTTATAACTCACCCTGTATAATGAGAAACCCTGTACCTATATTCTTATGTTTTTGCAATTTTACACATAGGGTTACCTTAATCCCTTAACACCCCTAACGACCACAATTATTGTCGTTAAAATCGAAAAACAAAATATTCTAAATATCGTATTTTGACTACTTATCCCTTACTACTTAGGGGCTACTTAGCTGCCAACTCCAAACAAATGAACTATTACAATATTTTTTTTGGTTTTCCTAAAATTAATTTTACTTGTTATGAATATTAAATTAAAAAATAGAAAAGTTTAAAATTTATAAAAAATACTTTAACTAAATTTTATTGTTCTGGTTAAATATCGTTGTGGTTAAATGAAAACTACACAGTCTGAGAATTCATATTTTATAAATGAAGTTGAAAAGTTTTAAATAGCAAAAAATATGGGCGTTTTAGAAAAAATAGTGTACAATCTCGTTAGAAAGTATATTTTTTGCAACCGTTTTTTTCTTATAATTTATGATTTATAACAATTGTTACGTTATATACAATACTACTACTATAATAATAGTCTTCAAGGATTAATAATTCAGCCAGTTTTGTGGAATTGTGATTTATTTACATGCTTTTTTGCTTATGAAGAACGAGACAGATCGACTGTATTAAGATTTAGGTTTCCGATAATTAAAATCGCTTCGATTTCAAACTCATCAGGATGGTAGATGCGAACAGACCGAAGTTTTCTATTTATTCATTTTTCCTACACGTTTGGAATTTTTAATATGCTAATTCCCGGTATAATAATAATACGTATATAATTACATTCGAAATTCGAAGACAATAGTGAGTCGGTAGCGGTGACGATGGATGGGCACGTGATAAATATTTTAATTAACACACCTTCCGTTCCTTTTGTTGTAATAAAATCACACCAAGTGCCACTTTACTGTCACTTGTTCTCTGATAGACAACTTTGTCATCGCTTACAACATACTAAGCGTAGCGATATTTAGTAAAATATACGAGTGGCGATTCTTGAATTCTATTCAATTACATACACATATTATACACATATAAGTAAACATTTTGCTACAACTCTAACCAATACTAAATAAATCTCGAAGTCAGATAAACATATAAAAAAATGATTTATTCTTTTGAGGTGATAAATTAACTCCAATGTTAAAATGTCATATACCTACAAACTATTTTGTCATTTTGACATCGATAAAAAAGGTGCATCCTTTTTTATCGCTTTTTTTTATCGCATGTTCCTCAATCTAGTAGGTGTGTATCAATTTTGCATTATTGTTGACAGGTATTTAATTGTCAAATTTAACAATATAAAACAATACTACCTTTTCTTTGCCAAAAACATAAAGTATGAACCGATTTGGAGAGGTTTCACATGAACAAATTACAAAAAATATTGAAGAGTCAATACCGAAGTCAACAAAAAATACGAAGTCATCAATATGGAAACAATTCATGGAGTTTTGTCAAAGCCGAAATTATAAGTTGGAAGAGAATACTACAATACAAGATCTAGCAAAAATATTAAAAGATTGGGCTTTCAATATGAAAAAAAAAAGAATGGAGAAGATTACAAAGAATTTGCGGTCAAAACAATATGGAACACGACTGCTAAAATGTTACAACAGAAATATTTTAACGAATGTGGTTTGAAATTTGATCCTTTTACAGACATAACCTTTAAAGAAGCTCGGGATGCTAGAAATGCCAAAAGAAAACAACTTCAATTGATTCCAACAAAAAGAAAGACGTGTTCTTCAGCAATAGACAAAGAAAATATAATAAAAATGGCAACACTATGGAATATAAATGAACCTGAAGGGCTGCAAAAAAGATTCTTTCATATAGCTTCTTACGAATTGGCTTGGAGAGGAGGAGAAGCTGTTAATTGCAAAATTTATTATTTTAAAGTAGAAAAGAACCAAAATGGTCTTCCTACGGGTAGGATTGAATATAACACCATATTTTCGAAAACGGCACAAGGCGGCTCGAAAAAGTTAACAGACAGCAAATGGTTGACTAGAAATGAAAGTGACGAAAGTATTTGCCTTGTAAAACTATTCCATTTGCTAGTAGAAAAAAGAAATGAACATATTACTTCTGACCGATTATTTTTAACTCCAAATCCTTTTTGGAAAAATAAAAATTCTAAAGGTTGGTACAAAAATGTTCCTTTAGGTATTAATACCATATCTGTTTGGACAAAAAATTCTGCTGCAAAAATTGGATTGGACATAATCAATAATAAAGTTACTAACCATTCAAATCGTGCCAGCGCAGTTTCCCAATTAGCCAAAGCAGGAGTTAGCTATCAACAGCTTATTAAGATAACAGGACACTCGTCATCACAATCGATTAAACCATACCTCCAAATTGACCCCGAACACCATGAACAACTTATAAATAATTTGAGACCCTCGGAAACAGAATATTCAACATACGTAGAAACACGAGAAGAAAACATTAAAATCAGTACTCCCCAACCAATATTTAATAGTTGTATTTTTAACAACTGTTCTTTTAACTAGTTTAATTGTTTTAGAATGAATAAATTTTATTGTTTCTTTATATAATTAGTCGTTAATTTATCTTAGCAAAATACACGCGATCTTTTTTTTAATGGATAAATTTTTCTCTTCATTTCAAGATTTTTCCATCAGTAATAATACTCAAAAAACTGAAATTAGATAAAATCATTATCATTTCAGTTTTTTTCGTAATATTACTGATTGGCAAAATCTTTCGATGAATCGAAAAATTTTCCGGTAAAAAAAAAGCTCTTGTGTATTTACTGTTGAAAAATGTACAATGTATTACAATTTTTTTAAAATAAATTAATAAGCAAAAAAAGGTTTTTAAATAAAATTAATAACAAGTATTTTCTCCATTATTAAATGGTCGAGCTGGGCTTGCGGAATTCTCTCCCATTCTTCACGAGCAGCATCTTTCAGTTCTCGTAGAGTAATTGGAAGAGGGTTTCGCTTCTTAATGTATGTTTTAAGAATGTCCCAGGCATGTTCAATGACGTTCATGTCAGGGGAATTTGATGGCCATCTTAATGTGGATATTCCTTCTTCTTCCAAAAAATTTTGTACTGCAGCTGTTCGATGTGGAGGTGCATTCTCATGCATAAACACAAATCCATCACCTACCGCCCCCCTGAATAGACGCACAACAGGATTTAAAACTTCCTCGATGTACACAGCACCACTGATTCTTCTCTCCAAAACCAGGAGAGCGGTCCGTGTACCCCTCATAATAACACTCCAAACCATAATACTCCCACCTTCAAATGAAACACGTGCTTGGGCTGTTTCTAATCGGGCTTGTCGTCCTGGGGTCCTCCAAACTAACGTTCTTCGCGAATCAGAAACCAAGCCAATTCTTGATTCATCAGAGAACATTACGTAATTCCAGTTAGGACCATGGTGTAACATTTCTTGAGTCCATTGCAACCTTACAATTTTTTGTTGATAGGTTAGTTTGGGAACACGTAGAGGTCTTCTGCGATACAAATTTACCGCATTTAATCTTCGTGTAATTGTTTGTCTTGAGATATTCAGTCCTTCAAGTCTAGCAATTTCTCTGGATATGCCACTTGTAGATTCCTGTCGATTTCTTCGAGCTATCAATGATATCTGCCGGTCTTGTGCTGCTGTTATACATCGACTTCTGCCACTGGGACGATCCTTCACATCATTTGTGTCTTGGATTTATTTTTATTTTTGATACAGCACCCTGATACAGCACCCAACAATATTCGCGATATCACTTTGATTAAAGCCCTGTTGTAGCAAAGCAATTACTCTAGACCTATTAAAAAATGATATCATGTCTCTGGGCATTATTAAACAGCTCAAATGAAATTTAAACAAGAATTGGAATAATGTGAAAGCACCAAAAAACGAATCACATTTAGTATTATTTGACGAGAAATTTGACGTGAACTTGACGTTGGATTCTCCACGGCACTTAACATAATTTCCACTTTCACATCATCTTCAACGAAGTGCGGTTTTCCCTTTAATGGTTTGACATGTCCAAGTTCTCTGAATTGTGCATGAATTTTAGACACAGTACTAACCCCACAATAATTTTATTCCATAAGTGGTTTCCACACTGTATTACTAGTTGGGGTTTAGAAAATGATGCCTACTAAACGGTGCAGACATATATTAGTAGACCAGGAGATATTGACACAAAGATTTGGTCATTTGTTCCACTATGGCGTTTCGGCCGGGGTCTTATTACGCAATGACTAAAAGAAAAATTACGGTCATAACACTGGCACCGGTGGCCCAATTGCGTGGTCGTTAGTAGAACTCGTATTATAACCAACATATTCTTGCCATTTTCCTATTCTTGACTTCTGTCTATTTTATTTTAATATTATTCCGATTTTATCATTTTTGTTGCAATTAAATTCAATTCAATTAAGTATGAGTTTAAACTTTTTGTCTTACAAAAACATTTTAAATTTCCTCTAACATGACATTTTTGACTTATTACGTTTTAAGCTGGGTATTATTTTACATTTTTGTGCCAACTATTACCACATCTTGGGCATTTTTACTTGCAAAATATTTTATCCACTTCTTTATTGGCTAATTTTTCATTTTCACAAAGCCTTTTAATTTCTTCTATACACGATTCTGGAAGAATTCTACATTTCTTTCTTAATTCAGGACCATCTAATGATTCCACAAGTTGATCAGCAAATGATTGTTTCTAATACGGTGTACATGGATCAGATAGTTGAAATGACTTTAAATTTCCCTATGAAAATGAGCAAAACTTTCTCCTTCCTGTCTTCTGTTCAAGAATTTACTTCTACGAATACAGCTTTTTCTTTATTATTAAAATATGTTTTCAATTTATCTAGCACTTTAACAACTTTCCAGGATTAACAAAAATAAGTAAGTAAAGACATTTAACAGTTTTAGGATACTCTTGGATATATTTCCCATCATTTTGTTAGCTTTATTGCCTAATGGCTTTGTAATTCTTTCGATCTAAATTAGTATAGTTAACCTTTCAAATTGTTTTAACAGCACCATCATCATGACCAAAAGATTATATCCGTAACCAATAATTGGTTATAATAATAATTTACTGGTTAATTTCAAGTAATAAAACTACACAATTATCTAATTATACGAGTTAATCACTGATATTACTTTTAAAATAAACCACTTATAAATGATAATTAAGAAATTATGAAATTGCTCCATCAGTTTTATTTTCTTTATTTGCTTTGGAGAGAGTCTGAGAATAAAATAAAAATTCTTTTCAGAATAATCTTTGACTCGGTGAAAAAGTAAAATTAATCTTAAAACAAGATTGTATTGTTTACAAATGAAAAATTATTTAAGATTATATTGTAATGTTTTTTTCATTTATTTTATAAAGTTTTTGTCTGGGATTATACACACTATGGCTAACTACTGTTTGTTTATTTTAGAAAATATTTATACACTAGTATTTATATTCTATTTATATGCACTTATGTCAGTGTTCACTTACTTTCCGCGCACTAATTGTTCACTGTTAACTACTACTGTTCTAGCTGATAACTGACTTCCTCACGCGTGTATCACATTTTATAGACCACCCTAAAGCCAGCCGTATATACTAACTTCTTTAACACAGCTTCTAAAAATTAAGAGTTCTGATTAAAGCTTAGTATCATGTGATCACACAATCACGTAACGCAAGGAAGTAGATCTACTTTTAACTTCTTTTGCTTGTTTTTTTTATATTTTTACGTTTGTCGAGAAAATGTTGAAGTTTGAACGAGAAAACTAGGGTTAGAGTGCTGTTATGTTGTGTGTTTGGGTTAGTTTCGATAGTAATAAGAAGCTCTTTCTCGTTTATCTTAAATGTCACGTCAATTGTACTTTTTTTAAGCTCTTGGACTAAAAATACAAATCACATTGACAAAAAAAGTTGGGTTATGTTTTTGTTTTTGAAGTATAAGCTGCACTTTTCAACAAAGAAGTTGCGGTAGGAAGTCATTGTGTACTGCATCCTTAACGCCTGTTCGATACTTCATCAGGCTGATCATGCCAATCGACTTCATCTTCGACTTGATGAGATTGAAATCCGACCCTAAGTCGAAAGCCAGTTTATTTGTTCATATTTTCATATGAATTTTTCTTACCTAATTGATTAAAGATGAAGAGATTAAAGATAATCTCGAACCATAAGCTATAGCACCCCAAACCATAACTCCAACAGTTTGATGAACATGCCTTTCAACAAAAAACCGTGGATTTCTTCTTTCACCACGTCGTCTTCTAACCCTCGCTCGACCATCGTGCATGCGTAAACAAAATCGAGACTCGTCACTAAAGACAATACTGTTCCATTTCTGATCCCAGAGTGACCGTTTTCTGCACTACTCAAGGTGATTACATCGGTGTTCTGGAGTTAAAGGGAGGACCCAGTGTGGTCGGTATGAAAACAGGCCAAAACGTCATATTCGTCGGTAAACACTTCGCATGCCAATAGTTGTTCTGTAAACCATTCATTTGCAATGGACCTGGTAGTAGAGAAACGGTCCCCTAAGGCCAATAATCTTAGGTGGCGATCTTAACGGTCTGTTGTTCTACTTGGGCGCCCAGAGCCCCTTGCTCTTTGAGTGCGGCCTTCTCGAAGCCATGCCTGACAACACCTAACCACGGTGTCTACACTTCTTTGCACTCTAACTGGAATTCCCCGAAGAGAAAATCCAGCTTTCCGAAGTCCCAAACTCACTTAGTTGAAGAAATCGTACAAGTCTCCGTACCCTAGGCATCGTAACCAATCGTAAAGAATGTTAAGAACCAAAATCCGTAAAATTAATAAATAAATTCGCAAAATTTTATTAAAATAAAATCATTTAAGCTGGGTGTTCGGATTTTTATGTCACTTAGTATATCTCAACTTTAATCTTCTAAACATTGGCTGAGCCATTTTTTTCTTTAGTCTTCGTGCCAACAATTCAAGAAGTTTGTTTTGTAAAATCCAAATCATTCAACGCTTATTTCGGAATCCTTTAAAATTATGACGAGCTTGATGGTGTTTCAATGTTATATCTAGTATAAATTTATTAATTATTAGAAGTTCTTCATTCATTGTCAACATGTCGACACATAAAAAGAAAACTAGAAAACTAAGAGGACATGTGAGCCACGGTCACGGTCGTATTGGTAAACATCGCAAGCATCCTGGAGGTCGTGGTAATGCTGGTGGTATGCATCACCACAGGATTAACTTTGATAAGTACCATCCTGGATACTTTGGAAAGTTGGGTGTGAGAAATTACCATGTAAGGAAAAACTCCAAATGGTGCCCTGCTATCAACTTAGACAAATTATGGACTCTTGTTAGTGAACAAACTAGGTTGAAATACAAGGACAACCAAGATGGGAAAGCACCCGTTATTGACATAGTTAAAGCAGGTTACTACAAATTGTTGGGCAAAGGACGTTTACCTGAACAACCCGTTATCGTTAAAGCCAAATTCTTCTCAAAATCAGCAGAAGATAAAATTAAAGCTGTAGGTGGTGCTTGTGTATTGAGCGCGTAAAGTTGTAATAACTAATAAATTTATGTTATATCTAGTTCTTGTATTGGACACTGAACACAAGTGTACTTGAGTATTCATTTAACTTAATTTTGGGGCTTATGATGTTTATGTTCAAGCTACAAGAGAGATATTACTAGTTTAAAAACATTTCCTTTAGCATAAATATTCAAAATAGAAATAGACTTTTCCAAGGACATTATAAATTATAGGGTGTACGTTTTTAACTTTTCTAAAAAGTATCCAATAAAATATTTAGTTAGAGATACTTTATATAAAAATATCTCTGATACAAGTTTCTTTTTAAATTTGCCCGAGTTACAAGATACAAAAAGCTTTAAATACATTCCCAATACTTAAAACTCGGCCATGATTTTTCTTGTTGGCTTTCTTATTACCTTAATAATATATGTTCAGGTGGATTTTTAATGCGGTTTCTGTCGTTCTGGCATATAAAACTTTAAACTGTTTATACGTTAGAAGGAGAGGTCGAAAGTTTTGTATTTATTTTCGAACTTGTCTCGGTGCCAAGTAGTGAGTAAGCGTTCACCTTAGCGTTTCAAAACACCTGCTTTTGCAACATCGGATCAGGTACGAGCGCTGTCGACTAATCTGTTTAATTTTGTTTTCTTTATTTTTCCGATGCTTTGTGATGATAAATTTCAATGATTTCGAATAAATAAAAAAACACGCTATATGGGTTAATGGGGATTTCGTGGGCATGCTATGGATTTAAGAGCTTGGGAAGTTATTACTGTTTTAAATCTGTCTAAAGTGTTTAAAAATCCTTTTAACGTTCTAAGCTTCTTATAAAACATACTAAAAATAATCATGGGGAGTCTTAAATACGATCTTATACCTCCGAAAAAGTTGGTCGTTCGAATTATGGAAAGTACCAATCAATGGAAGACACACAGATGAAGGTACAATCCAATGAGACGTTCTGAAGATTGTGTAAAGTGTGTTCAACAATATAGTGCCTACAATAAACTTCTTGGGCATTTTTATCTCAGGTATTGGCAACGAACTGCATTAGTGACAAAGCAAATAACAATCAACGGCGACTATTATTGTGCATTATTGGTCCTATTGAAGAACGAAATTGCACTGAAACGGCCATATGAAGAAGAAAAAAATCCTCTTCCACCAAGACAATGCACCGTGTCACAAATCGATGAAAACGATAACGAAATTGCATGAATTGGATTTCTAATTGCATCCCCTTCCACCGTATTCTCAAGATCTGGCTCCCAGCGACTATATTCTGTTCGCAGATCTCAAAAGGATGCTTTCTGGAAAAAACTTAGGACCAATGAAATAGTAATCGCTCAAAATAGAGGCCTATTTTGATACTAAAGGTGAAGCGTACTACAAAAATGGCATCGAAACTTTGGAGGATAGCCATAAAACGCTGTCTCACCCTCGAAGGGAACTATCTTGAATAAAAAAATTGAAATTTTCCAAAAAAAAAAGGTTTTTTCTCAGTTAGAACAAAGACTTATAACCAATGACTTTCGTACTCTCAATCGTTTTTGGTTTCGATATATGGAAGATAACAATTTTCTTGATTTTACCGATCGGCCACACCTTTTTAGTTGCAACGAAACAGCAGTGAAATAGAGTTTCGGATCACTTTCAATTTACTAGTACACCTACGTTGAAGAGAGAAAATATCGAGGTCAATTCCTACCTACGCTTCATATTAATTTCATTCATTCATCCCATTATGATTTTTTTTAAATGTCTCGAAACCAGAAGTTAAAGAATCGAAACGAATGAAGAGGTCAACGATAAAATAAACAAGGACACTTTTTATTTCAAGGATTTAAAATCCCCAATACAAAAAGTTAAAGATGTTTTGAGTATAGCGTTTCTAAGATATTAACGATCTCCAATCGATCACATAAATAAATAAGTAACGAGATTAAATTGATTGTACTAACCCTTACTTTTTGGAAGTCCATCTTATTAAGGATAATAAAAAACTCTTCGTTTTAACAAAACTTCCAATATTTATTTAAAAACTGCTTTTTTAAAAGACTCAATGACAGCCGTTTCGCTAGACAACTAGCATCGTCAGATTGACATATTGAAGTTACTATTTATTTTTGTAGCTAGGTACCTGATGTTTATTAGGTAGTTATAAGGCTAGACCAAGTATGGAAGTAATAAGACATAACAATATTAAAGCCTAGATGTTATTAGCCCTAAGGGATTATCCTGGATGTATTTCCCTCTAAGATCAGTATAACTGTGCAATGATATAGAAAAACCAGGAAAAAACTATATCATGCTGATCTTTACAATAACTTAATATATTTGTGTTACAATTACGTCTTATCTATGTATAAAATGAAGACTCAATCAAAGCAAACACTTTAAAAGTGGAGAACTTCCCAGATTTATTTGTTCATTAACAACTTTAAATTGTGGATCTGCTAGATGTCTTTTATTTCAAGTTCTTCAAGGAAATCTAAATTTTGTTTTTTATTACAAATGTGTAGTATTTGGATGTCATTGGTGTGAAAGAGTGAGGTTGGATGTTCAAGTAGGTGTTTTGCATAATTTGACTTATCTGGTTGTTTTAATCTATATGCTCTTAAATGTTCGTTAAATCTTACTTCAAAATTTCTTTGTGTTTGACCTATATATACAGCATTACACTTTGGACAATTAATTTTGTAAACACCAGATTTTTTTAATTTAGGGAATTTTGTTTTTACATTTAACAATTTTGTACCAACATTATTTTGTGTTTTAAATGATATTATTGCTGATGTTGCCGAAGATATTATTTTTGAAATTTTATTGGAAATACTTCCACAATATGTAATATTTTTATAACTTTTAATTTCTTTAGTTTGTTTAGGAAATATTAGTTGTAGTGCCACTTTCTGTTCTTTTTTATTAATTAATGTATTTATCAAATGAATTGGGTAGCCATTAGATGTAGCTATCTGTTTTATGATATAAATTTCTTTATCAAAGTTAATTTTGTCCATTGGAATTGAAAATGCCCTATGTATCATAGAATTATAAGCTGCTAATTTATGTGTTATAGGATGATTTGAATTATATGGTATGGTTACATCTGTTTGTGTTGGTTTTCTGTATATTGAATAATTTAGTAAATTATTAACTTTTTCAATTTTTAAATCTAGAAAATTAATTGAATTATTTTCTTCAACTTCTAAAGTAAAATTAATTTTAGGATGCAAGGTATTAATATAATTAAAAAATATATCTAATTGTCGTTCGCTACCTACAAATCCTGCTAACACATCATCAACATATCTATACCAAAATACAATATTGTTTTTATAACTAGAATTAAAGATTTTGTTTTCTAAATTATCCATAAATATATTTGCTAAAATTGGAGAAATGGGACTTCCCATTGGAAGACCCTCATTTTGAATATATACTTTGTTATCAAAAGTAAAATAATTTTGACTAATGCGTACATTAAATAAGTCAATTATATCTGATATTATTCCTGGATGGATATTTCTTTCATCTAATAGCTTTTTAACTAGAACTATACATTCTTTAGGAGGAATTTTAGAGAACATATTAGTTACATCAAATGATACTAATTTAGTATTTTTTTGTAATTTACATTTATTTAATTTATTTATCAAATCTAATGAATTTTGTACTGAATATTTAGATGTGTAACCATAATTATTTAGAATAGTATTTAATTTTTTAGCTACCTTAGTATTAGGAGTGTTAACATACGAAACTACTGGTCTAATTGGTTTTGACTCTTTATGTAATTTAATAGTTCCATATAATTCTGGACATTGAGGATTTTTATTTACTAGATATTTTTTATCATAGTCATTTAATAGATAATTTGAATCATTTACATATTCTCTTATTTGGTTAGAAAATTTTTGAGTGGGATCGTTCTTTAGAATTTTGACATTACTTGACATTATGAAATCATTCACTTTAGATTTATAATCTTCTTTTTTTAAAATTACTGTTGAGTTACCTTTATCTGATTTTGTAATGACTAGGTTATTTTGATCCACTTTATTTTTGATTGATTTTAAAGCTAAAATGTCATTTTTAATAATTTGACTTTGACTTTTAAATTTATTTGGTTTAATGTCACTAATAAGATTTGCTATTTGCATTTTTTCATAAATAAAATTATTTGAATTTGTTCTCAAAGCTATTTCAGAATCAGTGGCTAAAATTTCTTTTATATTATTAGTAAATTTAGGTGGTATGCAATATTTTAAACCTTTATCTAAAAATTTATTTTCATTATTTGCAAAAATGGTGTCTGATAGATTTACAAACCGAGGAGCAAAATGTATTGGTACATGAGAATTTACTATGTTATTATGTTGTGTAAATTGTTTGTTGGGTGCAACCACACATTATTAAAGGTAAAAGGGGCTTTAAAGCAATGCAATAATTTTGAAATTTTTATCACTTACTTATTATGCTTCAGTAAGTACTTATACAAAATTTTATAAAAATAAAATCATTTAAACTGGGTGTTTTTGGATTTTTATGTCACTTAGTATATGTTTATAAAAATGATCCATCAACATTATAAACAAAATAACATTTGTTTATTTTCTAGAAGTATAGAAATATATTTTGGAACTTAATCCTTTACAAACGGTTAGAATATACAACTTCAATATATGTTAAAAATATTTAAAATTGATAGCAAAGTACTTCCGTATTGGTAAAGCAGCACCCAACAGTCGGTAGCTGCTTCTTTTATTGATAATAAATATCCAAGATGCCTGAAATGAAATCGAAGTCTAGCCTACACTTAAAAACTAGTATAAAATAAATAACGACCTAACTGAGAGACGTTAATGGTATTGCACGTTATGTGGATTGTAAATTCCTGAATGTTTTGATCAATAGATTCTTGGAAAAATACACAGAACCGCTTTCGAAATGAATAGACGATGTGTAACATTCGAAGATTGGCAGCATGTTTATCTTTTTTAAAATATAAACTGACGAATGTTTTTTCTTTGTTTTTGTTTTAATTGCTTTAGACGTGAGTTTAGATAACATTTCTCAAAGTAAAAAAGGACTATTAACGGCGCCACTGGTTTTCGCGATAATATCTCAAAAAGACGGACGGAATAATTGAGCATTAGGTCTAACGGCAATACTTGAACAATAACGTAACTATAAATCAATCATTATCGAGAAAATAATACTCATGAGAATATTTTTTACATATTTAGAGAAAACAACCCATAGGCTGTCTGCGACAAAGAAATATTGTATTACAATGTCGAAATTGAATAGGTTACGTATGTTCGAGGAGCTAACAAGTTTTTTTTTATCTAGGAATTAAAATCCAGTATACTTAAAGTTGACGGTACTCTCAAAGGCAAAAAAAAAACAAAACAAAAACTGACGCGAACTAGTCCACGGAAATTCTTTAAAGTTTTTTAATGGTTACTATTTAAAAACCACATTGCTATGGTTTTTGTTCACTTTCTCATTATCAAGACCTAAACGGGAAATAAGTTTTAAGTATATTGTAATAAGTTTCGAGTATATTTTAGCGAATTTCGATAACAACATGATTTTAATTTTTTTATGTTAATTTTTGCATTAAATTTAAAAACAATAACATTTTTGAATAGAGAATGAATATACCTTTCAAATGATATATCACAAGCCTATACTTCCCATTTAAGAAATTGGGGGTTGTACCTGTCATTCTAAGGGGGTTGAAGGTAGGGGTTGCATTTTCACGTTAAAGAATGTCAAGTTATAATTTAAATTTGACGTGTTTCGGGATTTTTTATAAATATGTACAGTAACCGAAATAATGAATTTATTCCATTTGGCTTTTACACACTGTAGATAATTGTAAAACACAAACATATTAAGTTATTGTAAAGATCAGCATGATATAGTTTTTTCCTGGTTTTTCTATATCATTGCACAGTTATACTAATCTTAGAGGGAAGTACATCCAGAATAATCCCTTAGGGCTATTAACATCTAGGCTTTAATATTGTTATGTCTTATTACTTCCATACTTGGTCTAGCCTTAATACTACCTACACAACATCAGGTACCTAGCTACAAACAAACAAAATGTAACTTAAATGTCAATCTGACGATGCTAATCAGCGAAACGGCCGTCTTTGTAGTTTAAAATCTAATTTTTCAAATAAACTTGGAAGTTACGTTCAAACGAAGAGTTTTTAATTATTCTTAATAAGATGGACTTCCAAAAAGTAAGGGTTAGTACAATAAATTTAATTTTCCTTTTCTTTTTAAATATTAAAGATTCAAATTAATGCTTTCTTAAAATTTTTCAAGATTTAATTTAATTAGCTTCATTTAATTTAATTAGTAATCAAGAACATCATTATTTATTTTAAAACATTTATGTTGCTAACCAATGATCTAGTCATTTAGAAACACTCAAATATTTTACACCTATCATTGTCATTTTGCTTCTTTCTTTCACTTGTAAACAATAAATCATCACTTGCAATGACCTTAATACTAATAGTCCTGATTTAACCATTTATTTGGTTAGTGGTGGCCTTGTTTAAACTGCATATTAAAATTATTTGATGTCAAAGTTATTAATAACATAATTAGCAGCTATTAACATCTTCCTTTATTATAGAATCTGGTTTCTTTTGTTAGTTTAGTAGTAGAATGTTTGTGATAATTCGATTATGCAAGCCGAAGGTGAGTCTATATACCTGTTTTAGAAAAATATTAATATATTCTTGTAAGTCGTGTATGATTTATTCTAAAAATGAGAAAAATGTAAATTTCCACATTTTAAAGGCAATTATTCTGTGAATATGCAATTCAAAACCAAAAGTAAATCAATTATATATGAAGTAAAATACAACTGTTTTTATCTTCTTAGATAGCATTCCAAAAGTGTTTGGCTTGGATAATAATTCTAGTTACTTAACCCTCCAGAAGAGTTAAACAGTCTCAGTTCCAAAATTTGTAGAAAAGTTTTTTAAAGCATAATTCAAATTAAAATTAAAATCAAAATAAAAATAAAAATATGCTACATATTAAAAAGTAAGAATTAAATATAAATTAATGCAAAAAGCACTTACTCCTTTAATTGTCGGCTTCCATACCGTCGTATACATCCGACGATGAGTCAGATTCGTTGCCTGGTCCGATAGGAATTACAATGGGTTCGAACAGTTCTTCAATATTGATATCAACACTCCACAATCGTTCTTTTTCCTTCTTCACATGGTTTATGGCAATGCCCCTGAAGCTAGCAGCTGCCAAAAAAAGTGGAAACGGAGAATACGAGTCAGACAATCTCCGATCAATAATAACTGATTTCATAGTGTTCGTATCACTGTAAGACGAGCATAGTCATCTTAAGTGGACTGTTTATAATGAATTTCTTGATTTTTAATAATACTAGTAAATGCAAAGCAATTTAAGAAAATTCTTCGACATAAAAACTCCCCAAAGACTCTAGTCCGGCGATAATAATAAAAATTTGATGAATAATACGTTTTTTCTATTAACGGTAACACTTTAGAATTCATGTAGTTGTTTTTCTCGCTCGATTTCCGATTATTTACATGATTTTCATTAATTAAAACGAATGCGATCAGGTCGAGAAAAATTTTACAACATGACAACTCTGTAGAGATCGCGGTCTGCAGTCAGAAGTTCATCTTTAATTGTTAATAGAGAGTTTGCGGTAAGGCCTTTTACGTTATAAAAATTTCCGTTATATCCTATAACGTAAAAATGTAGTAAAAATTATACCGTATAAAGCTTATTTATACGCTATTTTTGAAAATAACGTTAACCAATCAGATTTTAATGCTTATAATTTACTTTCATGGTACAACAAATGTACATTGTAAATTGTTGTATCATGACTATCATTAGTTTCAATCTTGTTAGGTATATGCAAAAATGTATAGTTCAATAATGTCTTGTTTTTCAAAACGAAACAAGAAGCTACAATTATTGCTCTGCACTGATTATAAATTAGATATAATTTGTAGAATCAAGTATTTTTCTTTCTTCGACTGCTTTTTGTTAATCAGTAAATAGAAGGAAATCTTCAATAATCAATGTTACTAGAGGTAAATACAATCAGGTTTACCAAGGCTTTGTTCATGATTCTTATGATCTTTTTTAAACTTGCACTAGTGACATATCATATGTCATCTGTAACCTTGATTTTTAAGGTACGATAACCGCAAGCTATGTTTACAAATTTTACGATACATTACAGTATAACGTAAAATAGGAGTCTAACGTAACGTAAAACGACTGACCGCAAACTCTCTAATAACTTTTTTTCTATTGACGATATCAGTCTAAAATCGATGTAGTTGTTTTTCCCGCACGTTTTTTAGTATACCCCATGATTCTTAATAATTAAAACGAATGCAATCAGGTCGAAAAGAATTTCAGAACATGACAACTCTGTAGAGATCGCGGTATGTCGAAGAATTTTCTTAAATTGCTTTGCATTTACTAGTATTGTTAAAAATCAAAAAATTCATTAGAAACAAAATTGATTGTGTTAACCTCTACTTTTTGGAAGTTCATCTTACTAAGAACAATAAATAACTGCACAGTTAAACTAAACTTCCACAATTTATTCGAAAAGTTCGCTTTAAAATTCAATTACAGCTGTTTCGCTATAACTAGCATCGTCAGATAGACATATTGAAATTACATTTTGTTTGTTTGTAACTCCTTATCAACATCAAGTACCTAGTACAAACAACATGTAATTTCAATATGTCAATCTGACGATGCTAGTTATAGCGAAACAGCTGTAATTGAATTTTAAAGCGAATTTTTCGAATAAATTGTGGAAGCTTAGTTTAACTGTGCAGTTATTTATTGTTCTTCATTATAAACAGTCCACTTAAGATTACTATGCTCGTCTTACAGTGATACGAACACTATGAAATCAGTTATTATTGATCGGAGATTGTCTGACTCGTATTTTCCGTTTCCACTTTTTTTGGCAGCTGCTAGCTTCAGGAGCATTTTATAGCATTGGTCCAATTTTCCCTTTGCAATTTGCAGTAATTCCGTTTTCAGCATGGTTTCGTCAAAAGAAATATTCTTGCTCTGGAGCCATTCTTTAATATCTCCTTTTTTCCATGACGTCGTTGGTAACTTTTCTACCAGTTTTGAATGATAACCTGCGTTATCTAAGACAACCACTGCAGCACTTGACAAAAAGTCCAATAGTTGGGAAAAATAATCTTCAAAAACATCAGAGGTAATTTCCTCGTGGTAATCTTAGGTTGACTTTGATACAAAGTCTAATAACCTGCGACCTTTTCCTCGAGGAGCATTTAATCCTGTTGAATATCCCTCCAAAAATGCCTGACAAAAATTTGAAATATAGGTGTCTATTCATGCTTTAGAAACAGTGTGTCGTTCATTTAACCATGTTTCATCTAAATAAAAGATAGTTCTTCCATCGCTCCGGAACTTTTTAATACTTCTTAAGTATTGTATTCTTCAGCAAACAATTTCTTCTGTCTCATTCAAAAATTTTTTTTTTTTAGTTTTTTATGCAACTGATACTTAAAACCAATTCTTTTTAGGAGTATCCATAACGTATTTCGTCCAAATTTGGGAATCGTATCTACTTCTGCTATAACAGTCATTACTTTCTCCAAAGTCAGAATCTCTTTATTTAAGTACAAAGAATGGACTTGTCTTCTAATGATATATTTATTAAAGTTATCCATTTAGGGTCTTCTTACAACATTTTACGATTTAACGACTTCTTAGCTGCCAACTTCAAACAAATGAACTTTAACTGGACGATTGAAGTATTAAAAAAATTAATAAAGCTCACTGGAAACTGAAAACTTAGAACATATGGTTATAGAATAAGACAATTTTGATTTTCTGATGGTTTTTCATAACTTAAATTTTCACTTATCTACGTGGTACTATTTCTTTTTTGTCCTCTTTTTTCTATATGTACTCCGTTTATGTTAATCTTGACATTAATAACAAATTCATAGATACCCATCCAGTTTAGGATATAAGATGATTTTTTCGTAAATCTATTCAGTGGACCAAGTTCAAGGACAAGCCGAACAAGAAACCAGACCATACCACAACCTAAACGAGTTTTCAGCGACAGTTTTATTAATTTTAATTTATCTCTGTTAATATACATTTTTTACCACACTGCAAGTCTTCTCCAAAAAAAGAAGAAGAATATTAATAAACTTAATGTTGAAAAAAATCGTCACACCAAAAAGAAACCATACAGAAGCTTATAAATATGTAGATTACTCGACCTAGATACAATAAAAAAGGAGAGTCTACGAGTTTTTGTAGATACAACTGTATAATATTTTTATTTGTGTATAAATCAAGAAGTTTTTTTAAAAATTTTTGTTTGGTGTGAAAAATTAAGAGGTTAAATTGTGGAATAAGATGATTATAAATTTAATATATAGAGTACCAATGACATTGGTGTTGGTGTATTGATGTAATCGTTAATTTTTTTAACTGGAAATATATGTCACATCTCATTTGACATCTCATTTGAAAAGGATTTGAATTCTCTATTTAAAAAATATAAATGGACAATTCCAGCTGAAACCGCAAATGTGCCGTTGGCCCTTTGGTTGACTCTGTTTGTGTGATTTTTATTTTATTCATCACTCAGTGATTTTTAGTATTGTTCTCCTTAGCTATGCCGTACTAATGAAGTCTAAGGAGACAGAAACACGTGCCTTCGGCTGCATAAGCGGGCTTTACCCAACAAAAAAATGATTTCTTTATTATATTCCTGGGTAGATTAGATTAGATTGGACTTTAGCTATTAGCCTGTGCCACCTCGACCTTCTGCAGATCTATTGTGGATGCCCTTTTCCCTTATAGGATTTCGTTCAGTTTGGTCTTCTCTAGTAGACTTATTTTCCTGTGTAGGAAATCCTCTGTGTAGCTACTAGCTCCTGGCTTGTCTTCGTCTAAAATGAGAAATCTTTGCCTTGATAAGATTTCTCAGCTGCATAGTATATGCGCTACCGTTTCCTCTGTTTCTTGACAGCATCTACATAGTGGAGAATCTGCCAGTTTTAATGCATACATGTGCTTATTGAGTTTACAATGCCCTATGAAAAGAACCACCAACATTCTGATGGTGTTTCTATCCTGCCTTAGTTTCTGTGTTGGTCCCATAATGAACTCTTTTGCTTGCCTCATTCCTGGTGAGTTGTCCCACCATTCCTGAGACTTACCTAGCTTCCATTTATTTAGACATGCCTTAATCGTCATTTTTGCCATGCCACAGAAAGGTTCTGGTCCTACTAGGGCATATGACGCGCCTTTTCTGTCCAGTGGGTCTGCCTCTTCGTTGCCTAGTATCTTCCTGTGCCCTGGTACCCAGGCCAGAATTAGTCTGTTGGTACTTCCTAATTCCGTTAGGGCTCTTATGCAGCCCCATAACAGTATAGAATTGACTTCGATTGAGCTCAATGCTTTTATGGCCGCTTGGCATATTCCTGGGTAACGGGTAATTCTGGTAATTGGGTAATTCCAGTTAAAGCCACAAATTTGCGGTTGGCCCTTGTGTTGACTCCTTTTTTTATTTAAATATCTACAACACAAATATATATTATTCTACAGTCTGATGATGGTCTGGTGAGACAGAAACTAGCTGCAAGTTTAATTTGACGACAACTTTGCAAGCACAGGTAAAAATTAATTCTCAAAAATGTTAAAAAAATATTGTTAATTTCTTTTGGAAAATAAAGGACCAATGTTTATGTCATTGATGATCCCTGCCCATATATTTACTTCCCGAGGAATTTGCTTGTCTGCTTCAGTTATCCAAAGTAACGAAACTTGAATTGTTTCGGAAATTTCCTTAAATGATTTTACAAATAATAACCTTATTCCATAATTTGGCATCTCACTGTATACGCGAATAACGATAATATATGTGCTTTGATGTTTTGCAGGAATAATTCTAAATTGATGAATTTAAATTCTGGCAAAATAACCGCGTTCCAAAATTACCCGTAACAATCAGGAACTACATCTAAATGAATTTGAAACGCATCTCCAGAATAATTACGACTGGCGGACGAATTTTAAATGCCCCAATCAAACATCAAACGGCATTTTCCGAGAGTTTTGCCAAAGAAAATGCCGACAATGTAGTAGATTAAATTATCGATGTACATCAATCATCACAGTCCTATCATACTAAAATAATACCTACTTTCTGGAAAAGAAACTAGAATCCTTGCATCGTTTCCTTTGGCTTCTTTATTGATAACCCACAGTAGACTAACAATGACGATTTTTAGTTATCAATTAAAATAATACTTTCTGGAAACTGGATCAATAATGGCAAAACAGGTGGATTCTTCTCTTGATCATAGTGGTTCAACTTCACACATCAATTTAGATTTTTCGCCTACATCTCTCGAATGACCTGAATGTGCCAATCTATAAATCTTGATAACAATACATGAAATAATTTCAATCAGGTGCAGTCAATATAAAACTGAAAAAGTAGAAAATTGTTTCCACCTGCATCCAGGGTAGAGAAACTTAACAGTTTCTGTACCAAGCATATAGCCCAGGAAGTAGTTGTTTTTTCATAGAAAACGATCAAGCTTGGTAAAGAAACTGTTAAGTTTCCAGTTTAATAAATCTTGTTTTATTTTGCCTCATACAGTCAATCAGATTTAGTTTTGTCTTAATTTCACATTCCACCAGTACAACTTCCAGATATTTAGAATTTTGTTGTGCTTTGCTATTTTATAAGCACTTTTATTTCTAATTCTTTGTCTGCAATTTCAGTGCTCTTATTTACTGTATGAACATTATAATAAGAAATTTAAAGATACAGTTTCAAGTTTTTTCTGTGTTGGATTGTGTAGTTTCTAATTCTCGTATTTTCCTCAAGAAGTATCCCTATTATAGATCAAAGAACGTTTTGGTCTTGGTTTTTTAATGATTACAGATACTAAGACCTGTTTTATTAAAATAATTCTGTTCTGAACCTGGCCCTGTACCTTTCAGTGTCATTATAATTGTTTTAAATTTTGAAAATGTAAAAAAATCTATTTTTCCTATGCAATAGCTTTTTTCGTTCACATTTGGTGCATTGATGGTTTTATGTACAGAATTATATTATATTATATATTATAATTTCTTTTCTTATTTTTCTGCTCCACTCTTCTTTGGGCATATGCTCATTGGGTCCCGAACTTCTGTCCTACCTGAATAATAATGTATGGATTCGGTCCCACCTGTTGGTAAACCAAATGAAAAACAGGTAATAAAACTAATTTAAAAAATTGATATATTTATTACATTGAAATATTATTGTAAAGGTATACATTTTAGGATTTAAAAATTCCTAACCTAACCTAACCTAACCTAAAAAAATATTAGCTACGCCTGTAGATAAAGGGATTAAAATTTACACATTTTAATCTATGACCTGCCGGGACTGAATCCATCAACACTGTCTTTTTTACCAGCTAATATATTTTTCCCAATTCAATATTCTTTTCAGATTTTCTAAGGTGAGTTGGACACTTTAACATTGTTAGTAAATTTGTAATTATTGAAAGATAACAATACAAGAAATAAATTTCTATAAGGTGCAGTCAATAAAAAAACTGGAATCGTGGGTTCACGGCAGAGGTCGAGAACTATCGATAGTTGACACCATCGATAATAATCGATAGTGTAGAAAACCAAAGAAGAAGAAGAAGTTAGGTTAGAAAAGTATAGATTTCAAAATTTTTATTCAAAAAAACCATCATATCAACATTTTTCGGTTTTAATCTTGATCGTCGATGCTCAATCATTTGTCCAGTCAAACTGAACACTCTCTCGCTCTCTGCAGAAGTGGCTGGAATGCAGAAAAATTTTCGAGCTACATGAGCCAATGGTTTCAGATCTTCTCCAGCTACCTGAAAATTATTCAATTATAAAATATTTTTATACCATTTATACCCATTATTCCCAATTTACCTTCCAAAAAAAAAGTGGGTCTACATTAGCATTTGAATTTGGTCTTTCCAGATACTGCCTTTTAGTGATAATCACATCTGATGTGATTGGTTTTTCTTTTGCCTTCAATCTGTCACTTAAAAAACCAAACAAAGTTGAAGTTTGTTTGGTTTTCTCTGGAGAAGTTTCTTCTGTCTCTGTGACATTGGAAGAGGCATTCTGTGATATACTTTCTTCTTCAATTTTTTTCATTACACTGAACATTTCCTGCTCAAGTAAAGTGGCAGCAGCATTTTCAGCAGTTCGAAAACCTTCCTTTTTGAAACGAGCATCCAAAATTGTACCCAATCTGGCCACTGAACGTGTTTTATATGGAAATAATCTTGTTTTAACTGATTGCAAAAGATTATTGCAGAATGATGTCCCTTCCTCAGTTTGCAGTTCAGGTAATGATCTCATCAAGGAATTATATATTCCAAAGGTTAATGGAATTACCAAAGAAATAGTGACATAAGTATTTCCTGAAAATAAAAGTTATATTGAATATAGAAAATGTTTTCCACATGGTTACCTTGAATTTTTTTTGTTGCCTCCTCAAAACTGCTAAGAACAATTTGAATTTCTTTTAAAATGGTGAGTTCTTCCAAAGAAAGAGGCACTGGGGCATTTCGGAGTTGCAATAAAGATCTATTCAGAGCTTCATTAGTTTTTACAACTCTTTCTATCATATAAAATGAACTGTTCCATCTAGTAGGTACATCTTGCAATAGCTTCAATGGCTCCTTCGTGTTCTGTTCTTTTTTGATTGTGTCCATAGCCACATAACTACTTTTGAAATATGTTACAATATTCTTCACTCTTTTTAGAATACCACTTATATTAGGTAAACAGTCTTGTACAACAAGGTTCAGGGAGTGTGCAAAACATGGCATATGACGTTTCTGTAGAAGATTACAGGTGGAAATCATATTATTAGCATTGTCACTTACTATGCAGGTTATTTTCTCAGTTATTTCCCACTCACTAAAAATGGCTTTCAAAGATTTAGACAAATTGAGGGCAGTATGATTTACTTCTGGCAATGGTTTTGTAGATAAAACTGCTGATTTAAGGCAGAAGTCCATATCTACAAAATGGCAAGTTACTGTGACATATGATTCTGTGGCCACAGATGTCCAAGCATCAAAAATAATAGCTACATATTGAACTTTGCTGAGTTCTAGTTTCAATTTTGTATATACTTCTTTATAAGATTCTTCCAGCATTTTATGAGTTAGAGTATAAGAACTAGGTAATACATATCTGGGATCAAGTGAATAAATGAATTTTCTGATACCTCTGTCCTTAACAATAGAAAATGTTTGCATATCTAACACAATCATTTCAAGTAAAGCTTTGTCCAGTTCCTTTTTTCTTTGAGATGAACTGTCATACAAAATGGCTCTCTTGAAATATGGTGATACAGACATCCTCGATCGAGCAGAATATGAGGCAGTAACTGAGCTAACAGATGAGCTAGACTCAGTGTCAACACTGTCAGCAGTACTAGCATTAGATTCATCATCAGTGTATCTGTCCAAACTGGGATGGAAGCGTTTCAAGTGATCAGACAAGTTGCTGGTGTTACCACTGGTTCTATATTCTTTTTGACAGGTTAGGCATTTGGCCAGCTTTTGATCACTTGACCGTTTGAAATATTTCCATACAGCTGATTTTTTCTTCCTTTTGTTGGTTTTGCGTTGTGTTGGGTTACTTTCAGAATTATCTTCAGAAGAAGCTCCTATAAGTATAATTTGCATAAGTTTTGGTTGCTAAAGTTAACTGCTTTACATTTATTTACATACCGGTTGTGATACTGATAGTACTACTTGTACTTGCCGTACTTGGCGTACTTGAAGTAGTAGAAGTAGATCTTGTCACAAATTTCTCCATTATTTCATAACAAAATATATTTTTGTTTTATTACTGCTACAAAACAACGCATTTCACTAAAATGACGAATGACATGATAGACAATTATGACAAATGACACGATGTCAATTGTCATTATTTTCAATTAGTAAAGTCGCTGGTGGACTATCGAAAACTATCGATAGTGTATCTGAGAAACATCGATTGTTTTCGATAGTCAAACTATCGATAGTTATCGATAGCACTATCGATGGTTCTCGACCTCTGGTTCACGGTTTATGTATTGGCGTAAAAGAATCATTATGCATCCTGCTCTGCGGGATGAGAAGAACTACCTACCTCGTACTGATGAGACACAATAATGTCGAAACCGGTCTACGAGTAGGTTCTTCCTGTTAATTTGCAAATCGATAGAGATGGTTGCAAGTATCGACGAAGTCGGTCGCCATCACGTTTTCTATTGGAATGTAATTCAATGTCCGTTGGGGCATATAGCCCAGGAAGTAGTTGTTTTTTTGATAGAAAACGGTCAAGCTTGGTATAGAAACTGTTAAGTTTCCTTGCCCTGGGTGCAGGGGGAAACAATTTTTCACTGTTTCAGTTTAATTATTGAAAGTTTAATATTCTTATGTAAATAGAGTTTAGATGTTCAAAATAATGATGTACTGGTAGTAGCCATTAATGCTAATAATTTTTTTATCAATCTTTCTTATAATTTTATAAGAGTTTTTTTCTAAGAAGTTTGTTTAGTTCAAAATAGTTATAACATCTCTCCAACACGATTTCTATTGATATCTCGGTCAAAAATATGCACATATAAAATTAAATCTGCTTGTTTCTTGGTGTAAACTACTCTATATGGTTAAATTAACAAAGTTGTTTTGCATAAATGATCCCCACTGTCTGTAATTCTTCAATCCAATGAAGATATCGAGTTTTTGCATCTTTTTTGGTTGATTTAATACAGTGAATGTAGTTCCACTAGTTAAGTGACCGTAAAAAATGTTTAACTGGTTCTTTTAGTACAAAGTTAAAGTTATTAAGTCAAAAGAAGTTAATAATTGTAAAACTACTTACACGTTTTTAAACATATGTTGAAATAAAGATAATTCATCATACAATTAAAGATGTTGAATATATTTATTCGGTCCACGACTGCTGGATAATGTTTAAACTATTAAGGAATGATTAATGATCATCATTCACCGGGTTTGGTCCTGATAATTGATGATAATTGCTGGGCGTTGATGGGAAACGACAAAAGTTTATAACAATGGTTCAATTATTAAATAAATTTGTTCTGTTGTTTCTACAAGACTTCTTATCTACGTTTTAGGTTCGGAAAAAAAGTAACGTTTGTTTATTTATACTTATACTCATTTATGTAGTAAAAGTAAAACTGCTTCTCCGCACAAGGGTAGAGATACTACGCTACTGCTTCTCGTAAATTCGAGAAACTCCTCGAATATATTCCGCCATTAGTATACGCGAAGGTTCCCCAGTTACGTCGGTCTTAATATTTTAAAAGGAGAGTCGCATCATATTGCCCCCTCCTTAAAAGAGGTCCTCCTGGAACTTTTTATAGAGCTGGATGGGAACGATTGTATCTGCATTCGGATAATAAAAGGGGACGGTCTTCGTTGTAAACTATGGATACTGTTGAAAGATTACTTCCACCATACTTTGAATGACCCTCCAATCTAATTGTAACAATATTAGTTCCCAAAAGAGAGCCCGGCTATGAGACTCTCTCAAGGAGTTCAAGTTAATGCTTACTATAGAAAGGATTGGTGGTATATAAGGGTTAAGGGCGCCACTATCTTTTTATACGTTTACGATTAAACAACTGAAATTACACAAAAAAACTAAGGTGAAAAAGACTTTGTAATTGATCTGAATTTGAAAGAAAGAAACTATATGTAGATAAAAGAGTTAACGTGATCCATCTTGAATTCTCAAAACTTTTCCGAGAGTAGTTGGCTTTGTAAATTTGATAGTCGACCAAACTTTTTTCGGAACTCGGGCGTTGCTGTTATTGGCCGTAATATTGTGGACCAACGAGTAGTCATCTGGAAGCGTGACTAGGTCTTGTTGTTTCTCAATGGTTACGTCAAATCACAAAAACAATAGTTCAATTATTAAATATATTTGTTCTGTTGCTTCTGCAGGAATTTTTATTTACGTATTAGCTTCTGAAACTTATGCTAGTATTACAAAATATATTGATACGACGAGAGAGACTTTGAGTAGATTTGTCATTTTCCGTTTATTTGAATTAAGGGACTCGGAGGAAAAGGTGACTAAGCCACAATGTGTCAGTTTTTTATTAGGGTCAGGTAAAGTCTAAACGATATATAAAATCTATTTTTTAATAAACAGTTCACGATTTCATTAAGGACGGGGTATCGCTGTACATCAGAATGGCACCTGCAGACCAAAAGTTTATTCTAACTTTCTCCGTTATTACAACTCAAATCGTTTCATTTTTTTCACTAAATTGCATATAAAGGTCTAACTTAGGTAAGGATTGCATTTATTTTTTGTTAATTAATTGTTTAATATTGTAAAAGAGATGTTGAATGCGAACTATTTTAGACCTTTACATTTGTATAAATAAACAACAATCTAAATAAATTTTCTTAAAATGAAACTAAACCTTTCCTAAGTTGAACATTTTTCTATCAAATAGCCCAATCAGAATTTTCTAAAGAGATCAGACCTAAGAAATAGTTAGAAACTAAAATCATGCTGCATTTTATTTTTATTTTTCACTTTGGATCAAAAATGGACGTAGTTAATGACGAAATAATTGTACTTTAGTTTATAACTTTTATCATAGATGGAACTAGGCACTATGTATTTTTTTCTTTTTTTTTATTAACGAAGTCAAAAAAAATTTTTGTATTATAAATTAATGTAACGTTTTTTAAATATTTTGCGATATTTACAAAACAATTATTCAATAAAACAATTTAGTAAAATGAAAAAAATAATACTGATTTGCGGATATTGATTGTCAGCAGACCAGCTTTATCATTGTTATTTCTTGAAGAAATTTTAATTATAATATGCCCAGCGTACGGCTGGCCATCTATAGTTATATATGAGGGTAAATAAAATTATTTTTTGTGTGCCGAGCGATCGCTTACAGAATAAGTGTTTACTATTCCATTTTCCCAGCACAACTAAAAAACCATTAGACACAGAATAAACATCGTTGTAAATAAATATAAAAATTATAAAATAGTTAATAACAAAAAACTGTAAATTCAAAATTCTTGAAAAAATACCAATTATTGGTGGCCATATAGACACTTCTTGGTCAAATTTTGGAAGAAATCTGGTCACAGGTTTCTAAGAGAAAAAAATTTTAGCGTAAATTTTGTATACGTGGTATTCTGAATTAAGTAAAAAGAAAAACTGGCATCACAATATTTTATTTAAAAAATATACTTTTATTATTTTTACATTTAAATATTTTCTGGTGGATCTTTATATTTTAATCTTTGGCCTCTCCTGTTTAAAATAACTTCCGGCCCAACGCAATCCTCATAGAATCGTCTCAACTTTTCTAGTTTCGTTGAAATTTATATTTTCGGTAAAAAGTGGATTAATATCTCCTGTATAAATAATAAAATGGTATGTTTTTCTTCTTGTGATGCCGAGTTGTCCTTGTATCTAAAAACAATAATTTGTAATATTCTAAAATATAGTAAAATGAAAAGCCAGTATCAAATTTTACCTGATAATAATAATTGTGGTTTTCCTTCAAGTGAATTTCACTATTTTCAATTTTTAAGCAAGGAACCATACGCTTTTCTACGGCCTCTCTCAATGATATTTTTGATGTGACTACTTTTAAAAAACATTTTACTTCAACAAGTTCATCTGAATCAATTAAACCTAAAACATAATAAGTTATTAAACTCTGATATGTATATAATAGTTACAATAATTCGTTTACCATCAGGCGATGCACCTAAGAAACCGTATTTCAAGTCAACAAATAATCCTGAAGGGTTAACATTCGGGTAGTAATAGTGGGTAGTTTCCAGCACTTTATCAAATTTTAAAACATTAGTTTAAATCCAGCAACGTTCTAGAAAACATCATTATTCTTCATAAGTACCTAGTCTCCGAATTTTCGACGCAAGTAAATAGGTATTACAAAATTAAAATATGTTGACCACTTTAATGTGTCATTTGTAAATGCATCGCCTCTAAGTTAATAATATTTTATTAATTTTTTGACACTTACCTAGAACTGATCTAAAAAGAATCACACACAACTATAAACTTATAAAAATAATTAACTTACCCTACCAGTGATTAGGTATATATATAGAATTAAAAATACAAATAAAAAATGTTTTTAATAAAAACTAAAGATAAAAGTAATAATTACTATAGAGCACCTATTGATATTACTAAATGTTGATCTACCCTCGTTCTTTCCCGAGATAAAATACAAAATATATTTTGTTGGCTGGCAAGGTCTAGAAATGAGAATTATATACCTAACTGGTTTTTACCCTAAAACATGTGTTTTTAGCAGGTCAATTTTTTTCCGATGAATTGAGCAATTTAGTGAAAGGATTCTATTATTATTTCTGTTAGTTTATCCTATTACTAAGAGATGTCTGCACTTCATGGACAAAAAAATCATTGACACATTTTCGTTTCAGATTGCATGGGATACATTATATTGTAGAAAAAAATACACGTTTTGACATTAATTTTATGTGTTATTAAATGATAGGCACTTTTGCTGTTACAAATATTGATTTTATAAACAATAACATGTGGGTTAGGCTTGAATAGGTATATTTGCCCAAAAAGAAATAAACATAATAACACATTAATAACTCTATTCGACAGCTTTTTCGGTTAAACCATTGTCAACTGTCTCAGAACTATCCCTTAGCCCTTGATAAAAATTATGGAACTCTGGTGGAATGAACTTAAGCAAATCTAGCAAGTCTTTCTTCTTCTTCTCCTTAGTGATTGCTCTACCATTAGGATCAAGAAGATCTAGGTTATTGACGGTATTCGTGGATTTTTAGAGTCTGGAATTTACTGGAGCGTTCTATGGTTTGCGAGAACATTCTGTGACGTTCGAGGTTCGAGAAAGGATGGGAAATCGAAAAAATATTATATATAGGGGCCATGTCAACTTAAAGTTATCAAAATAATAAATTACCTCTGTATGCTTTTGATTCTGCGAATAAACTATTAAGAATGACCAGAAGTTTGTTACTATATTATATAAAAAAATTAATTTTATTATTACCTAGTGAACGAATAATCCACAAAGTATGCCTGATTTGGTCACAAACGACTTTCTAAATACTTTTTGTAATTTTCGTGTGACCGTATACGGATTTTGCAATAAAAAAAATGTCCTACAAGTCAATTCATTCGGTATAATTTGTTGGGAACTTTTTTTTTTCTAAGTTTATTTTCGGTAGTTACTGATTTAAATCACTTACAATGTTTAAACATTATTAAAGTTTTTTTCTTGTCTAATTAAATTTGTTCTCTGTAATTATTATCGCATTATCTTGAAATAGAAATGTTATAACTGCAGTATTAAGAAAAATTGCATTTAACCTTCCACAATATACACGGCGAACCATATATTTTCTTAAAATTATTTTTTATTAATGTTGAGGCAGTAAAGTTGTTCGTTATTAACAAATGTAGAAAAATACAGAGACTACTTCAATAGAACTAAATCTCAATGCATTTAACAGAATGTGAGGTTAACTTATGCAAAGACAAAATGAAAAAAAATATTTTTCCATAGTCTTATCCACGTACCTATTCAAAAATATTACTTATCGAAAATATATATACACTTTTGCATGCGTTTGAACCAATTGTCGAAGCACTTTTGTCACTCTTATTGAGATATCTCCAAGACATGCATTCTGAATGCAGCAACCGCTTCTTTAGGTGTCGAAAAACGTTGACCTCTCAGTTTATTTTTTATGCAAGGGAATAAAAAGAAGTCATTCTGTGCCAAGTCAGGACTATACGGCGGATGACTCATCAAACCGATGTTTTGGGCGCTCAAAAATGCAGTTGTTTGAGCCGATGTGTGGGAGCTCTTCGGCGATTGGTTTTTCTGATTTCTTGGAAGACAACTGGCAAACAAATGGTTGTGTACCACTCAGAATTGACTGTTCTACGTGTTGTATCTTGAGAATTAATAAAGATGCACAATGAAACTATTTATATTAAAAATATATTGACAAGACTTATTTAACAACTGTCATGTATGTTGCCTAGCGAATATCACTAGGCTACTATAATACCCTCCTGTCACAAGTTCAATCGCACCGGAGGAAGTATTTAAATTTAATTCATCACCTGTGACAAGTGGATTTACAGATTCCTTAAACTGTAACAGTACCTGTTAACATTTTAAGCACCTGATATCCTAAATATTAAATTCAATTAGTACCGCTAGTTCCATCTTTCCTAAAATATTTTTAAAAATAAAATAATGAATACGGTCTCTATAATTATAATTGGAAGTTCAAAGTAGCTACGCTACGAGGTGTACTAATGAGTTGCCATTATCGAGTTCAAGAGGTTTTAATAATTATTCCCAGTCTTATTTCTTCTATTGTTTTACTGTCATATACAGAAAGTTGTAATATAATACAGTAAACAAGAAGCAACTCTTTAATTTGAAGATTCAGTAAATTAGAAGCATATCTTTGATTTGAAGATTCAGTAAACTAGAAGCATCTCTTTAATTTGAAGATTCAGTAAATTAGAAGCATCTCTTTAATTTGAATAAGATTCAGTAAACTTGAACAGCTTGTAAACTTTAAGCTCTCGTATGCACGAACATTTTTAACTGGATCATCTCTACAACTGGGGCAGATCATCCCTCCACTCGTGATCTTCCATAATCATTTGGAACCACCTAGACAGTGCCGTAGCGACCCCAAGGTGCGGCGAAGGATCGTCCACTATTGTTAACAGATAAGTTTATTGTGGTATATCAAGTTTACTGTTCCCATATTTTTTTTACTCTTTTATCTCCGTTTATATCCATCTATATCGTCAACGGTATTAGAATAAGTAGTTGTAAAGAACTATTTGCGGATTATTTTTTTGTAACGTATTCTCAACTTCATTCATTTTAGCACCAACGAAATCTATTTATCTTTTATCTGTTTGTACATTTTCATATCATTTTTTTTATCTTAATAGACAGTTTTTTCTGACATATTTCTGTCATCTAATGATACTTATTTAAATAACTTAGCTTAAAACAACTTTCTTCATTAGTATCATAAAAAATAAAAAGATTTCAGTGGCGCCCTTATAATTTCTTAAAGAAACAAATATTGTACTATAGTCAGAGCTAATGAACTTACTCACCCCAATATGGTTACAAAACTCCAGATCACTAGTTTTAGAACTATCATTTACTGTTGTTACTTCTTTTGATTTATTATCGTTTTCACAACCTATTGAATCATCATGATTGACAACTTTATCCAGGATGCTATTTGAATTTGACCTGATACCTTCCTCTAAATCATCATCTGAATTTGATTCCTCTGATTTATCTAATATTGGATTATAGCTATGACTATCTTTAGAATTATCCCTTAAAATTTGATTAATATGCCGTTTCCAAATAACATCCTCAGATAATATCTTGCATAAATAAATTTTATCAGTAAGTACTTCGTCTATAATTGCTCTTACCCATATTTTTCTATTTGGACTTCTATAGTCTCTACATAATACTCTGTCTACCACATTGAACTTTTCCTATCTTCCTCCACTCTATTGGCCTTTAAAAATTGATCCAGTCGTTCTGAAAATATTTCCCAATCATCACCAATATTAAATGCCTTGATGCTGGAAACATTCCCCGTATTTACTATAGTTACATTTACTGGTTCTGACATTTTTCTTTAGGTGCTCAATAAAATAATATTCCTATTTTTATCCTCGTCGCCAAATAGGTTGTATCTTGAGAATTAATAAAGATGCACAATTAAACTATTTATTAACACATATCAAAAATATATTGACCAGACTTATTTAACAACTTTTGTTAGATTGGGCTCATCTTGAAACATCCATATTATCGACTACTGTTTACTTTCGGGCTCATACGCGTAAATCTACGATTCATCACCTGTCAAGATGTCATAGACGTGTTTCGAAGCACCGCCATCGTATTTTTTGAGCATTTCCTTCGACCAATCGACACGAGCCTTTTTTTGAGCGATTGACAAATTGTGTGGGATCCAACGCGAACAAATTTTTTTGACCGTCAAATATTTCTGCAATATTGTATGTATACTGGTCTCACTGATGCCTAAGGTTGTCTCAATCTCTCGATAGGTCACATGACGATCTTGCAATATCAGTTCGCGCACAGCATCAATGTTTTTCGGAACAACAACTGATGTTGGACGACCTGCACGAAATTCGTCTTGGAGTGAACTACGGCCACGATTGAATTCACCATACCATCGATAAACACTGGTCCTTGATGGAGCTTAATCGGTAAAAATTGAATGAAGTTCATCCATGCACTGTTGCTGAGTTAATCCACGTCGAAAGAAAAATAATCGCACGAAAATGTTCTCGATTTAATTCCATTTTTGGACCTCAAAAATGTCCAACTTTACGATATAGAGCTGTCAGTTCTATTCTATTCTTCTGGGGTGCGTTTCATGCATGTACTGGAGCTCTAGGCTCATTGTACCCCCCTGAAGTAATCATACCAGGTTCGTTTCCTTCATGTATTCTAGAACGTCCCTGATATTCGCTTTCACGATTTCCTCTGGCTCAGGAAACTGAATGCCAAAGTGTCTCTGTCTAAGCCACTTAAGGCTCGGACAGTGACATATTACGTGAAGAGGAGTTTCGTCTTCCTCACCACATTTTCTGCATAATGGGTCCTCAGCGATTCCTATTATGTTCATGTGTTTTCGGAGATGGCAGTGTCCTGTAAGCAGTCCCACTGCCTTTCTCAATTGGGTTCTACTTAGGCTGAGTAGTTCTGTAGTTTTCTCCCTGGATGGACCTGTTATGAATAATCTGGATTGCCTGAGTCCAGGCAGTTCTATCCAGAGTTTCTTATGTTGTTCCCTTAGTCTTTCCTCTATTGTTTCCCTTACATGTTGGTATGAGACCCCACATGTGGGAAGAGGTCCGATCAGGGTTCCTTCTGAAGCTTCCCTGGCTAGGAGGTCAGCTTTTTCATTTCCAAGAATCCCTGTGTGTCCTGGTACCCATTCAAGGATAACCTTGTGGCGTTGTGCCAGTTGAGCTACAGTTCCTTGGCAGTGCTTCACTGTTCGTGACGCAGTGTGTACGCTCTCTATTGCTTTGAGAGCTGCTTGGCTATCACTTCTGATCCTGACAGTCCTGTTAGGGACCGTCTCGTTCAGGATGATTTCCGAGCATGTGTTGATGGCAACCACTTCAGCTTGCAGGATAGTCTCTACTGAACCCTGTCAGTTGCCAAATCCCGAAATATAAAAGGCAACCCTATTACATACAAGATTTATTGGTATACTATTTTATGTAATACACTTAAAACATTGTTAAATCACATTTCAGACTATCCTTGGTAATATAATAAAGCAATAAACAAACATCATCGGAAGCTTTTGTTTTCTGAATCATCCTGTACGATAAAGGATTTAAGCAATTGCTTAGATTTTGCGATTTAGTCATTATTCTTGTAAATAAAATTGTCGTTTTCCTCTCAATCAGGTTTGTGAAATTTACCACAACATTCATAGCAATCATCTCCGTTTCAACACACCTACGTGCCTCGAGCGAAACTACGCTATTGGTCGAATACTCAGCCGTCGGTCTTTATAAGGTTCCTTTTTTTTTGTTATTGGAAACTAAAAATGACTCATAGTTCAACTAATTTGTTTAATAAATAGTCAAGATAACTTTAATTGATTTAAATGCCCGTAATATGGAGCTATGGGATTCGTTAGATCACTTTTTTATTAAAGGAATGAGTGAAATTAAACAAATTGTATACCAGATAATGTGTAATCATCAAAATGATTTATACATTTTCCAATTTTGTTTAATTTTACGTAAAATACAAAATATTTTTAGTTGGAATTCATTAGTATTGAAGAATTAATAATTACGAAATTTATATTTATAAGAATTTAAGTGTTTATTATGTTAATCCTTAACTGTGTAGAAATCTTACATATTCATATTATAAAACAGTTCATTAATTCTTCTGTTTTTTAAAAATACTTTTTTTCACTACTAGCCTCTGGATATAACTTTATATGTTATTATACTAAGTGACATAAAAATCCCAGTTTAAATGATTTTATTTTAATAAAATTTGGTAAATTTATTTATTTTACTGAAATAAACAATTGATTACATTTTAAGCCTTATCAGTAGAAGATTCCGGTTTTTATGCTACTTTTTTTGAAATCCCCTAACAGTATAAAAATTAATATTGTAGCCGTAGTAAAAATCCAAATTTTGCGGATTTTGGTTCTTGACATTCTGTACGATTTCGTCAACTTAGTGAGTTTGATAGGGGTCGTATAGTGGGACTTCGGGAAGCTGGATTTTCTTTTCGGGAAATTGCAGTTAGAGTGCAAAGAAGTGTAGACACCTTGGATAGGTGTTGTCAGGCATGGCTTCGAGAAGGCCGTACGCAAAGAGCAAGGGGCTCTGGACGCCCCCGTAGAACAACAGACCGTGTGGGTCCTTTAACTCCAGGACACCGACGTAATCGCCTTGAGTGGTGCAGATAACGGTCACACTGGAATCAGGAATGGAACAGTATTGTCTTTAGTAACGAGTCTCGATTTTGTTTAGGCATGCACGATGGTCGAGCGAGGGTTAGAAGACGACGTGGTGATGTGGTGGAAGGAGAAATCCACGGTCTTTTGTTGAAAGGCATGTTCATCAAACTGTTGGAGTTATGGTTTTGGGGTGTTATAGCTTATCGTTCGAGATCACCTTTGATCTTCATCAGAGGTAACATGAACGCGCAGCGTTATATCCAAGAAGTTTTAGAACCCCATCCTTTACCCTATCTTGACATTCTGGCAAATCCAACTTTCTAATAAGACCACATGTCACAAGAGTCACAATAGACTTCTTTCAACATAATGATGTCACATTGTTACCTTGGCCACCAAGACCTCCCGACTTATCTCCAATTGAGTACGTGTGGGATATGATGAGTAGGAGATTACTCAATTTGCAACGTCCTCCTCAGACTTTAGAAGAACTTCGAGAGGAGTTGGTGGTTGCCTGGAATGAGATACCACATGTGGACATTGACCACCTGATCAGAAGCATGCCTATAATTTTGCAAATTAATTATTCATATTATTTAAATGAATCAGGTATTTTAGTAAAATAAGATTTGATTAGCTTTTGTATTGGTATTTGGTATTTTTTTTAAATGTACCTCTTACATGCACCACTGTGATGTTTTTACCTATTCTACCACTACTTTTTTTCGCAGATCTCTAAAAATTTAAAGTTCGTACCATTTTAACTCAATTTGGTCGTTTTTCCGACATTTTTAAGTTCTTTCAAATCCTAATATTGTACCAAACCATAAATTCAGTTACAGTTTTTATAAGCATCCACTTAATATCTTGTTTTTATTATTTTATGAATACTGTATATCTCTGAAAATCATTTTGCGAAATGATCCCTTCTACGTTGTGTGGCCAGAAACAAAATGTAAAAAATGCCACTTTTAATTTCTCTACCAAAACAATCGGCAATTCTTCATCGACATCGCTTTTTCACCGAATGTAAAACAATCTCGCTCCGCTTAAGAACTTTATTTATGATAATTTTATGTAGCGAAAATTTCTCACATGTTTCCATCGAGTGAGGTCAATCCGTTTCATCTTTTTCTACGTGTCAACTACAATTTCACATCCTGTATCGTCATTATCGTCGAATTCTTTGACTGGCCGTCAGTTTTTTTTTATTCGAAACGAGAAACTTGCGCAACAATTGATGACCTAATATGGGATTCAAAAATCATCATCGAGACTTGTGCAAACCCGTCGAGGAATGGTTTGTGAAACAGGATCGGCTCAGCTTCCAAATCTGCCAGCATTCGCACATGAATGTGTATCGGCTTCAGAATAGCATATACATTTTCAAACTCAAATGGCTTGCAGTGAATTAATTTTAAGGATGGCCTATTTATTGTGTATAACCAATCACGGTTTAAATAATAATAAATTTGAAATCAGTCAAACAGTTGTCCACGCCCACATCTTTAATGTTACACATAAAGGGATGATATTGGGTGAGGGAAGATAAGGTATTCTATTGACAAATTGCCTGTGTATTATACAGTTCGGTTTTATTTGTTTTTTATTGCAACCTCTTTACTGATTCCTTTTTTGTGACAACGTTGGCTATTGAAACGGATTTAGAATTTTTTTTTTTGATTGTGACAATCTACCGCATTTTCTTATCCTACGAAGACAATGGCACGGATTTTGGTTTTCTATTTAACGATTGCGATATTTTAATTTTAAGATGTCAAATAAAATATTAAGATTAAGATTTGCGCTTTTCACTAATTTCTTTATTTTTTTATCCTCTTTTCACCTAAATTAAAGAAGATATCATCATTACATTTGAAATTTCCGAGAAAAATAAAAAAATTATCGACTTTTTTAGGTAGAACTCCCTAGCGGAGACAAAATTGATAATTTTGGTATTTTTGTTATGCATCTGATTAAACAGAAGAAACTCTTTTTTTAAATGACTAAGAACAATAAATAACTGAACGGTTTAACTGTTCAGTTTTTTATTGTTCTTAGTAAGATGAACTTCCAAAAAGTAAAGGTTAACACAATCAATTTCTTTTAAATGACGCCAAAATCATTGAAATCGGTTAAAAAACAAAAAAAAAGCTATATGACATTTGTTTATAACAAGTTTGAACCTTTCCCCACCCCCCTATTTGAAGAGTATTGGCAAAAAGTCCCAACATTTTTCATAATCTCATCAAGATTTCAAAAATTGTATTTTTATTATACCTTTAGTACGTGCGCTACTGATTTAGGGTCTTGTTTACAACATTTTACGTTTTAATGACTTTTCTTAGCGGCAAACTCCAAACAAATGAACTATACTATGATGGCATTATAGAGACATTATTGAGAAAATCTCCAAAAATAATTACCTTCAAAAAATAGTTACCAAAGCAAAACAACCACATTGCTGCATAACTTGTATCCACCGATTTATTATCCTTGTTTTTCTATTAATCCTCATTAAACCCAATTTGCTGTTATAAAATTTTCTCCTTTAATTAAAACTCGGTCGATTGAACAAATTTACAGATTTTTAACGCTAATAACCCACTCTTTTAAGGTAAACAAAATAACATTCATAAAATAAAGAGTTTTTTTTTATTTGCCGTGACTCATACACAAACAACTTGTTTTGTTTTTTTTTTTGTCGCCTACACTGCTGACCAAATTGCGTCGGCTGTTTTTCTAATAACACAAATCTGAATATGGATAAACTTAGTCATGTATTTATTACTTTGCGTGAAAACAAAGCGAGTATTCCTACCCTATGATTCAACAATTTTTAACCTTTTTTTCAATTGAATTTGGATTGTAAAAATTTTTTCTCTCATTGCTAAAATTCCTCAAGGATTTATACTTGTGTCAGTTTTATTCCTCCTTCACAATATGGAACGTCTACTTTTAGTTAGATCTTCGGTTTACTATGGAATTATCGTCCCAAACTCTAGTGCAGAAGACTTTAACAAAATGTAACTATTTAACAAGAATTCACTTGAAATAAATCAATAATTGTCAACTTGAAAACTGACACTAAACTAAGATATGAATGAAAAGTTTCAGAAATATCCATATGCTTCGAGTTCATCCAATAGGAACTTCCAGAACACTCCAGAACAATTATCAACACTATCTACTAAATTACAAACTTCACATCACTATATCATCAGATTATTTTTCACTTTCTAAGGCTTCTATTCTCTTTGTCAACCCGTTACCATATCAAAATCATTATTTTTTATACTTTGTTAGATACCAAATAAACAGAAAGTTATACAATTGCAACCAACAGATGTTCATCGGCGTACACCTGTAGTGGCTACTGCTACTATTGCTTACTTTTGATAATTAGTTAATAAAACAATTGTTTGGGATGAACAATGGTTGTCATCAATTTGTTGAAAACAGCTGTATGATTCTCATTAATAAATCAATTGACAGATTATTAACACAAAATGTTTACAAAAAATGTAGGGTAATAACAAATAAGTATAATAGGGCTCTATTCTGATACAACATTGATATAAGTTAGCTTTATCAATCAAAGAATACAAAAAAGAAGAATCCAACCTATAATAGTGAAATATAGTTAAATTTGTGATTTATTTTAATATTTTTGTGTTCAAACAATTAAATGAATTTGTCTAGAGCTAAAAGAATAACGAGAAAACAAAAAGAATATTTTATAAGTTTCGTAATAGAAAAGAAAATTTTGATGGACAGCAAGATAAAACCTATGGATTTATTTAAATTATATGAACTTTGGAGATGAATTACAACAAAATTAAATAGTCTGTGTTCACTTAAAACAATAAAACAGTGAAAAGATGTAAGTATTTTATAATACACTTAATTAAGGCGAAAAATCTGTATCATTATATAAAATACTATTATAATGTTTAGGACCAATTTATAAGTTAAATTTTATTTTAGACTCTAAGTGAAGGGAGGCAAACATTAAAAGACGGACAAGTACTCAGATGTCAGACTTTCAGTAGTAGAAAAAGTATAGTACAAAACTCGTGTTGTAGTGATGCCTGCGAGTATACTATTTCATATCTTATTGTTCCTCATTTTTTAATCTTCTTTTACAACTAACTTATCGTACTGTTTTCAATCCGCCTTAAATTAGTTTTTAAAATTCCCTTTAGAAAAACAAATACAAATTTATTTATATATTTAGTTAGTTCGACACAATTGATAAAGCTAATTGTCAAATATTATTAAAATACTTTTTAATTAAATAAAGATAAGATTCGGTCGGTACAAGGAAGTCGTTAAAGGAAATTCGAATCCAAGCCATTTTTTCTTATCAAACAATGTCGACATCATCAAATTTTAATCTATTTGTATTGTTTTTGTTATGCAAACTAAAAATTATTAAAAATAACACGAAATATTCTCTTATTTTTTGTATAATTTCTGGTTTCTATATGCTTTCAGAGGTGTAACCCAAAGATTTTTAAAATTTTTTGTTATTTGTGTTGTAATAATTGACTGACTGATATATAAATATTCCATGTTTCTCTTAAAGGTGTGTTAAATTCGTGACACTTGAAGAAATATGTTCATTTTGTATGTTAGCCTCGGGTCTTAGTTATGTATACCTAGATTTGTTTGTAATTTCTCTTATTTGTTCAAAAAATTCTCGATAGATAAGGTTTAAAATAGGGAAAGTGTAAGTGGACTTTAAATATCGTACATTTTTAGCTGTTTTAGAGAAAGTTACACGATTAATGAGATGCAAAGAAAATAGGACTACAATATTTTTCAAAACTATCAAAAAAAAGGTATTTGCGTTATATTCATATCTCTACAGCCCCAGTTGACTGCATTTTGGCATTTTGAGTGATGTCTATCTATTTCTTTCTGTCTAGACACTTTTTTTTATTTTTAAGGAATCTAAATCGTTTTCTACTTCTTTTTTCCACCTTTCTCTCGGTCTTCATCTCCTTTTTTTCCATCAATACTTCTTTCTATTACATTCTTCGGTATTCTCTCAAGTGCCATTTCCCTCCACCTTAACCTTTGTGTTTTTACAATGCGAGTTATACTAGAACCCGTGTATAAAGTTTTTACCTCTTGATTTGTTCTTCTTTCGCATTCTTCGTCTATTTGTTTTCCGCCATATATCTTTCTCAACACTTCTCTTCCATACCTCTAACTTTTCTATATCAGTCTTTCTTAAAATCCACGATTTGCAGACAAAACTAAAATAAGTTGCTACAAAGGGTACCGCCTAGTGGCAAATTTTGATTTGTCGGAACATTGTCTCCATATTACAAATATTGTCGATCACATAATTGTTTTTTAAATTAACCACTTTTATACTTCGTAGTAATTCTTTCTTTGTCGTTACCTTTTCCGGACTAATGTTCCTATTTTTCATAAATTCTAAAATATCTGCCTTCTTTGAACTAGAATTTGGAATTTTATTTAATATCCGCGAATGATAGGAAGCATTGTCCATAACGACTGCTGAATTTGGAGGACTGTTAGGAAGAAGCTGCTCTTGAAACTATTTTATATATAAATCTGCAGTCATATCCTCATGACAGTCGGCTGTACATTGCTTAATATTTTTCGCAGAAAGTAGTAACGCATTTGGTATAAAACCGTTTTCACTTCCGGCTTGAAAAATTATTATACGTTTTCCTCTCAAACATGGCGCATTTAAACTACACTTTTGAGACTGATCTACCCAGCCATACTGAACAGTATCATGTGTGCCAAACCAACTCTTATCTAGATAAACTATATGCCTTTTTAATTTACGATACTTCGTTATTTTATCTAAATACTCTTCACGGAGTACAATACGCCGCGATTCCATTATAACCATTCGTTTATCTAATTTCTTATAATTAAAAGCGCATTCTAATAGTACTATTCCGCGTAAAGTTTCTGAGTTTTTTAATTATAATCAGGATAATCTCGTAATTTTCCTTTGAACGATTTCTAAAGTCAGTACAAAATTTTCTTAATATAAATCATAAATCGTTCGCTTTATAACATCTTTTGTAGCATCGTCAACATTTGCAAATTTTGTTTTTTTGTTTCTCCGCACCTGCGAATGATCTATAACGTCACCGCGCTTAATAACCCGAGAAATAGTGTAAATAGATATTAAGATATTAATTCGCTTTATTATAACCGCATCCGATTTTTTATTATCTTTATTTTTCAAACACTGATACGTATTTAAAATAACCCTCTGGCACTGTATGTGTAAATCTTCATTGCAAAATTCGCTACTAACCTCACCTGTTGGCGATATCATATCTTCTGAATTTTAATTTTGATCTGGATTTCCATTTTCTGATTCAAAAGGTCTCCAAAACGCTGCCATAATATATGTAACTAATTTAAGGTTATCAATTAATATGGGCAAAAATTACAATACGTAAACCAATTATTAAAAATGAATTACCGAAACAAAGATATATCTAAAGTTAATACTTAACTGCCCCAAATAAAAATCTGGACTCTCCGCCTCGGCACTAGACACCAACTTTATAAGTTATATAAAAACTGCCGTAAAAAATAACTCCCAGAATACAGCGGACCATTAAAAGCCGTCAACAAGTCGCGTGCGTACCCCACTTGTTTTCGCGCTGTACAACTACCAGTCTAGAGAGAGCTGGGTTCCGACTATACAGAGTGGATGTTTAACGGGACAAATATATTGTTTTCATGCCATTCTTTCTACTTTGAAGCCTAGTAAACTAACTCACTCTGTATAACACTTTTAAATGGTTTTTAGCAATTAATATTGGAAAGACTATAACTATTGGTCTTATTATAATTTTATACAGATTAATTTTTAACTTCCTTGGCAAGAGTTTAGACTTCAGCTGATTATTTATTCCATAGAAACATTTATTTCTTTGATTCTCGTGGTAATTTCTTCTATGAAGTTTGGTACTGTTGTAAAATATGTTCGTAAATATATAAATTAATCGACTTCTTGAAATTTGTACAACTTTCCACTTTGTGTGGTTATATTCAGCGTATTGCCTTTCCTGAAATGTCTATCTATGTATGTCATAATAGTTATATTTAGTTTCTTCTACGTTTATTTCTTGCCCCATTACTTTTGCCAGATCTTCCAATACCTGTCCACAGTCTGTTCTAGCTCTGTTTTGCTTCGGCTTAGAATCACAATATCGTTTGCGAAAGCCTTGCACAGGTGTTTATTGTTATAGAAAATACCATTTCTACTGATTTTAGCTTCTTAAATTGTTTATTTCCCCTTTGACTATATGACTATGTTTCAATAGAAATGTACACTACTTTTAATTATTTTTCATGAACCACCCTTGCTTGGGCTTTGAAGGATTTACATTTATAATGAATTCACTGTGCTACCAACTCCAAACAAATGAACTATAGAATAAATTTTAATTTATTTTCCTTTTGTTTCCTTAAACGACGACACTGCTTTATTTTATATTACCTACGTGCTAGTAGAACAAATCTGAGATAATATCTGTAAGAAGAATACTTAAATTTATTAGAAATACGTGCAGTTTTTCTAATAGATATTATTAATTACAGTTTTAATAATTGAGGTTAGAAGTACAAACACATCAGCTAAAGGACGTGAAATTAATTATTGAAGTCTTTTGTAATTTTATGTTAGAAGTATGTAAAATTTATTTAGAATAATATAGGGAATTTATTGAAACTGTTAACACACAAAAAAACCTTAAGACTTTATGTATGTGCTTGTTTGATCAACACTTCAGAAAATTCCAATAAATACTTTCTATAAATAGAGTCGTTTTGCTGAAAGATTGTTTTAAATGTAAATACAGAAAAGATACAGTTAGTGAAATAAAGTATAAATAAAGCAAATGGAAAGTTTAGCAATGGTTTTTTTTAGTTTTAGGAAGGTTTAAGTGGCATTTTAAGGTTCTCGGGACAGAAAAAGTAAAAAAAATAACAGGGTGGGATCAAAAAGTAAAGAAGTTTAGGTTAGAGTGGAATTTTTTTCTTCATTTTTTAGATTAGATTCTTCAGGACTCAAAAAGTGGAGTGAGATTTCGATCCAATGAGGAGGTTATTGTCTAATCTCAATCGTATTTTTAGAACAATAAAATCGTTCTAAAAAAACGGCATCGAAAAGTTAGTAAGGACCTATTTATAAATTTAGAAGGAAACTACATTGTTTTTTATTGTCAGAGATGACATTTATTGACCGATGTAAAAGTTTATAATATTAATTTTATAATTAACTATTAGTTTGGCTCCTACCAATAAATTGTTAGTTAGTTAAATATTCTGTTTTTATTGTCATCTTTAATAAATCAGGAAATTGACAAAAACCCAAAATACACATACAGGGTGTACCAACATTACGACAAAGTTCGGTATATGGGTTGTTTTAGAAGGTATCAAAAAATGTTGTTAACAAAAATAGAAGATGTCTTTAGGATCCATATTTTGAAATTACCTTAAACTATACAAAGTGTTGTATAACTCCGTTACAAACCAAACATATGATTTTTTAACCTTCCACAGTTAACGTGCGGTCTCACAAACCGAACGTTAGAAAAATTTCGCCTAATTTCCCAACCGATAGAAATTCGCGGCAACGCAGCCTAGTACCCTCATCTTTTAGTGTGCTTTAGTCACTGTTAAGACGACAGTGATAGAGGTAACTTCGTTCTCTGTGTGGCTGTAAATTCGGTGTGTGACACCGATGTTAACTAAATCGTGTTTAAATTTTTAAGGTAGGTTAACAAAAAAGAAATGAATGTATAATGTTTGTTTTTCTTCACAGTTGGCTTTAGATTGATGAATTACGAAAAGGAGCAGGAATTTATTCAACAGTTGTATGATGAATGTGGTATCGATTCTGAGGTTGAAATCGAGGCTGATGATGATTATGACAGCCTGGAGGAAGATAATCTTGAAGAACAGGATCACAATACAGACTCTGAACAAGACATAGATGAAGAACCTGAGGAAAATATAAGAACTGAAGTATTTGTAGCTAAAAGGAAAGTAAGAGTTCCTCATTTCATAGGAAGAGATGGAAAAGAGAAATGGAGAAAGCATTTTACGGCAAATCGTGGAGTTCGTATACGTGCTGAAAATATCGTTAAATGCTTACCAGGTGTAAAAGCAATAGCTCGTTATAAGACTTAACCAATTGAAATCTGGAGCGGCTTCTTTACTGATGATATGCTGGAAGAAATTGTAAGAAATACGAATATTTACATCGAAATGACTGTTAATGATCCCAATAATAGAACTGCTAGAAAAACTGATTTACTAGAATTGAAAGCCCTTTTAGGCATTTTGTACATTGCCGGAGTGTCAAAAAATAACCATATAAACGCCGAGGCACTTAGAACGAACGGGACTTCCATGAAAATTTTTAGACTGACAATGTCCCTAGCTCGATTCAAGTTTTTACTTAGGCATATTCGCTTTGACGACAAAAGGACCTGTGAAGATCGAACAAGATTTGATAAGTTAGCACCCATTCGGAATTTCTTTGATGCTTTCAATTCGAATTTACCAGCTACTGGACGCACATATTCGCCGACGTGCAATTTAAGACAATATACCACGACAAATTAAATTACGAATTAAACAAATATTGATTATGAAGACAGAAAACTTGCCCCCTGATAGGCAAATATTTGGACGGTGCTCCTATTGTAGTAGTAGGAAAAATAGAAGAACCAAATACAGGTGCAAAAATTGCCAAAATTTTTTATGTTTAGAACATATAAATTGCCTGTTTAAGGAATTTCTAATTGACTCTATTAATAATGTTTGATATTCAGGCTCTAGTTTTTTAAAGATTATAATCATTATTTTATTATTTACTAATGTTTTTCTTAAGGATTTTTGAGTTAATTCTTTTTCATTTGTAGTTAGCTGTGATTTTCACCAAAGATATCAGTTTATTTTTAAGTTTAAATTTTTATATGCCAATAAAACTTTTTTTGTAAAAATGCGTTTTATTCGTTTTATTTATCAACAAAATCAACGTATAGAGCATTTTCTTTTTTTAACAACTTTTTTTTGTCCAGTTTCAGACATCGGTCTCTGACACCGGCGTTAACTTTTATGTTTTAAAAAATCATGTTAACTGTGGAAGGTTAAATGGGAACCCCTTTATATTATACCGAATTCGGCCTGCTCACATTTTTTTTGAAGATTTTGATATAAGGTTTTGATACGTTATACAGAGTCCTTCAGAAGTTATGGACACGTTCGTGTGAAAATCGTAGCTAAATCAACGCTCTGTATCATTGAAGAAAAAAAAAGTATTTTGCCTAACAGAGTTTCGTAATATGATACAATATCACCGTATTCTATTAAATATTAATTATTTTCCCTTTTGTATACAGGGTGGACGAAAACTCGACCCTTTCATTTTTTCTCTTCTTTCAATTAGAACACCCTGTATTTTATATCATAAATAGAATACCAGATTATGTAACTTTAATTTTTGTTAAGCTTCTAAAATAAACTATTTACCGAACTTTGTCGTAAGTTTGGTACACCGTGTATATGCAAATATGCACCTAGTTGAATACAAACATGTCACTATAAGAATTTAATTTTCTTGGAGAGCTAGAAATTAAAAGACGTCTAGCAGATTGGCAGAAGCAAGTGTTGTATTAAAAAATCCTCTATTCACTTGGTAAAGAATTTGGATGAAATTGAAGAAATTTCTATTGAGTCAATTTAATTTATTAATAAGAGCAGTTATGTAGGTATATTAAAATTGCTCAAAAAATAGTCCAATTATTAAAAAAATTTTCCAGTAATATTTCAAATTTTTCTACTAATGATAAGAAAACATAAATAGTTATTTGTACTCACGCACCATCGCTTCTTGGCTAACGTTTTTCTTGTGAAATAATATGAAATATATTTTTATATTAGAAAACCTTGGATTAAATTTAAAATAAAATAAAAAAAATAATTAATTTTCTGGCATTACAAACATTGATCCCACTATGTCCCACCTTCTTTTTTTTTATATTATTATAACCACAATATTTAATTATTTCAGAAACAAACACTGCTTTTTTAATGCAACTATAAAAATATACAAACTTCTATTGCTTTCTCCCATATATCAAATCTGGGGGGCTAGTTTTGAATCAGTGAAAAACGATTTAAAAAAATATTTATATGTATTATTCTGACTATTTCCCTGAAGCTTCCCAAAAAATCTGGAATATTTTTACAAGCCCGTTAAAAAGTTATAAAAGATTTTAATTGCAACAAATTGACACGTACTTAAATGGAAAACATGCCGACACAATTGGAAAAATAGTAATAAAATTATGATTGGAAAAAATTCGTAAAACTGTATATAAACAGACAAAATATCTAATCAATTAATCTTTAGCAGTTTCAATATTGTTTATGGAGAAAAATAATAAAATTTGTGTTATTTACCAAATTATTGAATAAGAAGTGGGATTTATAAAAAAAAAACGTGGCAATACCCTAAAAAGTTATCGACAGCGCTCCTTGTGAACAAATTAGAGATTTTTCGCACACACCTTAATAAGTTAAAGCTGTTATTTCTGTCGTGTTAAGGGATCAAATAAAATTAGTGAAAATACATTAATTTCTTCTTTTTCTGTGAAGTATCTGAAAGCCATAAAAAAGACAAAATTGAAAAGTCCTTTCATGAAAATTAATATAGTGTGGGTCCACCCCTAGCTTGCCTTAGTGCTGTCACTCTATTTGGCATGGTCCTTATTAAATTATTAATAAATTGCTGAGGTATGTCTTCGTCAAAATTACGAAAAAGAGTTTCAAAAATTTGAGGAATGGAGAAAGAAAAACTTGGTACAAACTATCAATAAAACAGTTTTGCGTGTCATAAAGAGGGGGCATAATGATTACGCCAGCTTTCTACTGAGTGTAAAGACATTCATTACACATCTGGTATCATAGGTGAAGACTTACTTATAGTCAAGTTAACAATAAAAATATTTATCGTATAAAATATCATGAGAGAAAATTTGGCCGGGAAAAAGACAATATTAACCAAACATAATCTTTTTTTATTTGTTAACAATATTAAATGTACAATTATTATAAGTTATAGAAGTTTGCCCATTCTTTTCTACTAAAGATTGATTTTGTGTATTATTGACATGTAACAATTGGGAACTCGAAGGTCCAGCTTCATTTCTTGTCCTGAGATTCTCGATCAACTTCTTGTGGTTACTGGAATGCAGCTGCAGATTAGGTTTTAACAAGCTTGCATTTGAGTGACCCTTTAATTTAATTAACTCCTGTTCAGCAACACCTTACTTAAACAAGGCTGTCACAGCTGAAGATCGATGAAAATGGTTTGTTATTTTATGTTTTTTTGTGTCTATTCCAATTTTTTCAGCTGACATTTTTGTCCACTTAGAGACGGTGGACAGTTTTTGAACCAAGATCCATTCTTCCAATTGGGGTGAACGGTAAGAGAGAGTCTGTCTGGTAAAATCTTTGGTCCTCTTTTTTCCATTAATTTCAAAAGTATTCTAACTGGGCATAAATTTTCGTTTGATGAATTTCTTACCAACCATTTGCTGCTTGCCAAACTTTTTGACCCGCCTTGAGTTGTTTTCGAAAAAATGCTGTTGTATTCAATTCGACCCGTAAATTCTCCCATAATATTAATATTCTTCTGGAAAAAGTTAATCTTGCAGTTTACGGCCTCATTGCCTCTCCAAGCAAGTTCAAATGAGCAAAGGTGAAAAAACTCTTTTTGAGCTCCATCGCGGGTTTCTTCGTCGTAGCTTTTTCATCATTTTTTATAGTTCTTCGGTGGATAATGCTTTTGAACTGAGTTTCCTTTTTTTTGGACAACTTTGAAGATGCCTTCGCTTAGTGTCTCTGGCCAATCTTGCACATTTCAAAGATATTGCCGTATTCCGTAAAATAGTTTTCTTGTACCATTTTTGCTGTTGTATTCCATATTGACTGTACAGACGACTCTTTATAGTCTTCATCACTGCCTATTTTCATATTAAAGGCGTAATCCTCTAGAATTTTTGCCAGTTCCATTATGGTAGTACATTTTTCAAGTGTACAATTTCTCACCCGTAGGAACTCCGAGAATTGGTTCCAAATAGAACTTCTGGACTTCTGCGTGTTCAATGGGACACTTTCCGAACCCAATTTTCTGATTTCTTCGCCTGACCGGCACCCGAATCTTGATATTTCGTCTTGATTCATTACTTCTTTTCAAAATTATGAAGACGTTTCAATGCCGTTTGTGAAACTGACAACTATAGAAATACCAGACACTTTAGTAACGGATCTGTCATAATTTTGTCGCTGAGATATTACGTATTGTCAATATGAAACGTGCCGTTGCTATGCAGTTTTGTCAGTTAAGAATAGTCTAGTGAAATAGTCGTTAGTATAATTAAAGTGACTTTCCGTTGAATACAGTCCAGTAAAAGGATGCCACATCGTGTGTCGGGCAGTGTAATTTCGGCGCTCGAGAAACAGTTATGACATCTACAAGATTATTGCGGCGCGCCGTGACCCAGAAAACAATAACGAAGCCGCGAACAGTGAGCGTACCATATTTATTATTCCGGGTACTTTTTTCGGTCATCAATTAATTTTTGACAAAAGGATTTATTGTTTGAACAACAACAAGAAAAGAAAGAATTGAACAACTGTTGAAACGGTGGTACGCAATCCACGTAAATTAGTAGTTTCGCAATGATGTTTAAAAAAATGCAGGGGCGGGTCACCAAATTTCTAAACTTTAAACTAGAGAAGTTTTATTTAGGTTTTTATAAATTTTGCCTACGTTAAGGTAGCAGTGAATATTCATCCATGTTGTCAATAGATAGGTAAACAGGGACTCGGCTGGAGAACCTGGACAATAAAAATAACCATAAAAAAGACTGGAAAAAGTAAGGGAAATTTTAAATAGTCAGTAAAATAATGGGAAGTTTCAAATAGAAGGCTGGAAAAAATAGATAAAGAGAGAAGAAACGGATACCTTATCGATGTTTTCTTCATCTTTACTGCTTCGCACAAATTTCCAAAAAAAAGTGATTAAATTATACTTTCTTGGCACATTTAATTCACAGATAAAAAGCTGCAGAATATCATTAAAGAAAAAATTTCCAATGTCAACTTTTTAAATTGGTGTTTGGCTATTTTAGCAAAAGTTCCAAACATTTTATTGAAGTTTACGTAACAAGAAGTAGAAGTGCGGAAAGTGATACTTTTCCACAAGCGCTTGCAGGAAAAGTCACTTTATGCACGTGTTTTCTACTAGCGTGCGGTAAAGGCTTTTTCCTACGTGTCCCTATTAAAACAACACCTAACACACACTTTTGACACTACGTAAATTTCATACGCGTTCGGAAAAATAAAAAAGAAGAAGCAATATCACACAGGTGTGACATTTTTTAAAAACGCACAGACCGTAATAATTTAAGCAAGATTAATGAATTAAAAACTATTAATTCTTGTGAATAAATCACTTTGGTTTGTTTAATATGATCAATTTTATTTATTTAATTAATTAATTTGATTAGTCTAACGAATATACACAAAGGTATGCATTTAGTTTTAAGGGAAAATCGTTCAACGGCAACAGAAACAATAAAAAATGGACAATTACAGGAGTTAAACGTAAACGAAAACGTTCAAAACACATTTAGTAGCATATAAAGTTGTTCAAGTTCAAACTAATTTCACCAAATTTTCAATAACTATTTTACTTTTAATTTTAATTTCCAAGAAAGGTGGTTATTTTTAATTTAACATATTTCAAAAACAAATAACAATAACAATTAAGATACATTTTATAAATAATGTAAAAAATTCATAATTTTAAAAAATATTGGTAACCTAGGAAAAATTGTGTACATAACTCGATGAAAAGTCTATTTCTTGCACTCATTATGTTTCTGCACTACGCGGCTCCGCTAAATTTTACTCGTGCGTAAAATTTTACTTTTTTACTCATTTCAGTGCGGAAAAGTGACTTTTCCACCACATTTTGAAAAGTTTTTCAAACTTCGTAAAACCAATTTAATTTGTGAGTTAGGTACAGTTTAAAAATATTTTTCTCAAATTTTAATTTTTGTTATTGAAATAATTTTTACACTTATTTATATCCTACAATTATCATTTAAGATTTTTTGTAAATAGGTATAAGTTTAGAAACTGTGTTTCATAAATTTTGTTAAATTTACATTGTTACCTTTGCAACTGTAACTTTTTTTCTGCAATAAACACCACGCGCTTGTAGTATGTGTTCCGGACTTTCCAATTTTCCTTTTAAGTCCGTTTCCGTTAACTTTATTCTATGCAGATGTGTCCCATATCTTGCCTATCCCAATCGCATTCTTGTTACAGCGGTTATTGTAACTTTTTTTTCATTTTAACAATCTAATATTTAATTCATTTTTACACAAAAGCTCTTAACTTATGTATGACACAATTCATTTATAATATTTATACTTACAATATTTATACTTGTAACGTCTGAACTGAAACTAAAACTTCTTCTCCACACAACAGTGTTTATACATATTCCACTGTTTCTAGTCTAATTCGGAAAACATTCTGAATATTCCTCTCGGAATATTCGACTTCATTCGACAGATCGCAGCGTAAACAACTTTCAGTGGCGATGGTGTTAATATCTTCAAAATGAGACTCGTAGGTATCATATTGTGTAATTCCTGGGAATGTTGACCTGTTGGTACCGAGCAGGGATGATTGTATTTGTGTGTATTTGCATTTGCAGTCTGGGTTCAACACTTTTTCCAATCAGTTTTCTATGTTTTTCAATCTCGGGTATAGATGGCAAGGTTAACTGTTTCAAATTTGTGTTGTAGATACATCAGTCAATGTTCATTTGGGGTACAATGTCAGATGTTCTTGAACGATTCAATTAATAGCTTAGAAACTGAATTAATAAAAGGAAGATTCATATTTCTTGAATTTCCAATTTACAGTCTTTTTAAAAAATGATCGAAATATATGTCCACCTGTATCTGGTCCTGAACCACTAAAAGGAACATTACTTTAAACCTGAGCCCTTATTTTTACCTGAGAGGGTAGAGCTTCACGAGAGAACATGCGGGCCCTGCAGCCTGCACTGTTATCGTGGATTAGAATAAAATTCTCTCCAATGATTGGAATAAATGGCTCTACATTTCCAGTAACAGGTATTCTGGGTCTGATTCCAAAATTCCTTAATCTGTTTCTAACCGTATTGACAGATGTTCTAACATTACGGACTCCAGAGAGAACATTTTGCAGTTGCCTTGCTGTAACATGACGAGTTCGCAAAGTCTGAATTTTTATAAATTTTTAAATAATGATCATCTGCAGGATTAGTACACCTGGGACGTCCTGGAACTGGTCTTCTATTATAACTTCCAGTTTCTCTAAACCTACTTAAGACTTTAGAAACACTGGATTGGTTGATTCCCATGACTTCAGCAACATATTGCTGAGATCGTCTATCTTATAGCCACGATTTGAGCTGCTTGTTCTAGGGTTAAATTACTCATTTTTCCTCAAATTGTTTCTAGATCTAGACACTTCCAAATGAAAAATTAAACAAACGCAAGTAAATAATACAAATAGGATTTATTAAAATGTATTCATTTTTTGTTTTTCAACAAAAATGCGATTTAAACTGTGAATATAAAGCAAATGTTTAAAGAATGGTTAGTGGAGGAAAACTAAGCTAGATGCCCGAGTACCCCAGATTAGGTTCAGAACAATAAACAACTAAAAGGTTGAATTAACTTCCACTATTTATTCTATAAATACTTTAAATGCAATGACAGCCGTTTCGCTATCGGAATAGCATCGTCAGATTGACATATTGAAGTTACATTTTGTTTGTTTGTAACTAGGTACTTGATGTTGATAAGTAGTTAAGGCTAGACCAAGTAAGGAAGTAATAAGACATAACAATATTAAAGCCTAGATGTTATTAGCCCTAAGGGATTATCCTGGATGTATTTCCCTCTAAGATCAGTATAACTGTGCAATGATATAGAAAAACCAGGAAAAAACTATATCCTGCTGATCTTTACAATAACTTAATATATTTGTGTTGTAATTACGTCTTATCTATGTATAAAATGAAGACTCAATCAAAGTAAACAGTTTAATAGTGGTGAACTTCCAAGATTTATTTGTTCATTAACTACTTTATATTGTTGATCTGCTAGATGCCTTTTGATTTCAAGTTCTTCGAGGAAATCTAAATTTTGTTTTTTATCACAGGTGTGTAATATTTGAATGTCATTGGTGTGTATGAGTGAATGTGGATGTTCAAGAACATGTTTTGCATAGTTTGACTTATCTGGTTGTTGTAATCTATATGCTCTTAAATGTTCATTGAATCTTATTTCAAAATTTCTTTGTGTTTGACCTATATATACAGCAAGGTATTAATATAATTAAAAAATATATCTAATTGTCGTTCGCTACCTACAAAACCTGCTAACATCCTATATCACATAAATTAGCAGCTTATAATTCTATGATACATAGAGCATTTTCAATTCCAATGAACAAAAATAATTTTAATAAAGAAATTGAGATTATAAAACAAATAGCAATATCTAATTGCTATCCAGTACATTTGATAAATAAATTAATTAATAAGAAAGAACAGAAAGTGTCACTACAACTAATAACATTTTATACATAGATAAGACGTTATTACAACACAAATATATTAAGTTATTGTAAAGATCAGCAGGATATAGTTTTTTCCTGGTTTTTCTATATCATTGCACAGTTATACTGATCTTAGAGGGAAATACATCCAGGATAATCCCTTAGGGCTAATAACATCTAGGCTTTAATATTGTTATGTCTTATTACTTCCTTACTTGGTCTAGCCTTAACTACTTATCAACATCAAGTACCTAGTTACAAACAAACAAAATGTAACTTCAATATGTCAATCTGACGATGCTATTCCGATAGCGAAACGGCTGTCATTGCATTTAAAGTATTTATAGAATAAATAGTGGAAGTTAATTCAACCTTTTAGTTGTTTATTGTTCTGAATAAGATGAACTTTCACACAGTAAGGGTTAGTACCATAAATTCCAGATTAGGTTGTCCAAGAAGCTAAACTTCACAGAAAACTGTAAAGTTGAATAAGAATAGTCAATGGAACTACACAATAATATCACAGATAGAGACAAGACCCCTAACTTATGGTATACTGATGGGTTAAAAACAGAAAGAGGCACAGGAATACGACATTCCTAGAGCAAAACACTTGAGGAAGAACTTAGCTCCTGCCATTTTCCAAGAAGAAATACAAATGGGATTTATCAAAATTTATTCATTTTTTGTTTTTTAACAAAAAGGCGATTTAAACTATTTCATTTCATTTCATTTCATTTGAATTTAGCCCTTTCTTCCTTATTTTCTTTAATTTCTTCTTATTTTTCCCCAGTTCCGCAATTGCACCTGATTGTTTTAAAATTTCTTTTGATTTGTTCCTTAATTTCCTTCTTTTGTGATTTTCCTTTGGAACTAATTTCGGCTGTGTCCCAATTATCTTGATTCTTTTTTCGAGTTTTTCCAGCTTTTTTTCCTGGATTTTCTAGGTATTTCCAAATATTATTTTTCTATGTTCCTAATAGTGGTAAATTTGCTCTATAATGAGTTAATTTTTATTTGGCACTCCATCCAATTTGTGCTACAGTTTCTTTTCCTATTTTTCTGGTTAATGGATTTCTTTTTACTGTTTTCTTATAAAAGTGTTCTGTTTTATTTTTAATAATTTCTGCCAACGGCGTGTACTCATAAATTTCTCTAATTTCTACATTAGTTGTATATCTATCTGCACCTTCTATTAGTCTGTAAATTTTTGTTTCTTTTCTTCCTAAAGATTTTATATTTTCATCAGATGTAGAATTCCAAATTGGTGCTCCATATAACATTACTGATCTTATATACGCGTTATAAATTTGTTGTTTTAACTTCTTGTTTAGAGGGTTTGTTTTATGTATATATGGTCCTATAAATTTTCTAGCTACTTCAACTTTTCTTCTTGTATTTTTTATATGTTCATTGAAATTTAGTTTTCTGTCCAAAGTTATTCCTAAATATTTTACTGAATCTGTTTGTTGTATTTCTTGTCCATTGAATTTTATTTTGTGATTTTCAAGTGTTTTCTTTTGGTTAAAAATTATAAATTGTGTTTTTGCTTCATTAGCTTTAATTTTCCATTTTTTCATATACGTTGTAATTTTCTCTAGATGTCTGTTTATCTTATTTGTTATATTTTCCGCTTTCTTGTCTTTTGTGTAGATACCAGTATCATCTGCATAAAGTGTAAATATTTTGGGCTTTTATACATCTAAAGGATACCATACACGCATATTAAAATATTCTGAAAAATGTGATATTTTATTTTACACCATAATACAATTTTTAAAACTATGCGATACTTTTTGTGACGAGTGTATTTCTATCTCTAAGAAAACAAATTGTTCATCTCTCGTATACCATTGATTTATATTGAAACTTTATGCAACTCGCACATCCGTCCGATTTCCAAACAAACGAAGAAGTTAAACACGATTTTAATTATTGTTAACATAACAGTTGATTTATTGATACGTACTGTATGTACTAATATGTTGGCATAACTTTCATCTACTACAGGAAACTTATCTCCGGCTAACCTGAATGTTGTTACGCACACCATCCATATGGCGACATTTCCTGCTTTTCTATGGTAAATACTTGATAAATTCGCTCGGGAATTTTATATGTGGTAGATTTATCCCGGGAGAGAACGTGTCGATTAAAAAAAAATCGCCTCCCGCGGCTAACGGGGCTGATTTAAAGCCGTTTCGTAGCCTTGTGCTGCCCATATGGTTACATTGTCGCCGCCGATCACACCCACTTGTCTACGTGTGGGTCGTCTCTTCTTTTGATATACACTGCCCGAGAAAGTTTTCAAAAGATTAAAAACGTGTTTTCCTAAATATAATTATATACAGAAATCTGACACAAAAATATGTTTCGGTCAACCCTTAACGTGTCCAAAAAAATTAATCTAATCCTTGGGTTAATAAAGCTTTTTGTATTGTTTTATTTGCTCCCTCTGACAGCAACTGAGCCATCGATGACAATTGCAGATTTTATCCGCTGGTTAAGTCTTGCAGATAAAGGTCTAGTTTGGTTTTTCTTCCAATTTTTCTCCTCTGGTTGATTAACTGATAGGTAAGGAATGTTGGCAATAGTGATGAATATATATATAATGAATTTGATTGATGGTCTTTTTATATGGTTTTCAGCGTCCAATGCTCTTGCACTTGGCTTTTTTGAGTTTTATAATAATATAGATTTTTTGAAGAACTACGTATTGGATAGCGATGATGATTTAGATATCGTGAAAATTCTTTTTCCTACGACCACATATGAAAGTGCTAGTTTGCACACTTATTTGTACTTAAGAAAGTAGCTAATATCAATACACGTATTGAAAAGTAAAAAAATATAGTTCTATGATCTGTGACATTTACGCCAAATTTATCAATAGTAAAAACACATAAATGTCAAAGCAAGGACCGTTTAATTTTTTTTTAAATCTTCCTTGTGTCAAATATTGTATTGTAATTGCCAATACAAATTTTTCTGTATAAAGTAAGAATAAAGAATAAAGTTTCTTATAGGGTTTTAAATTTTTAAAAAATAAACATATTTTTATTCAGTATTATTATTTTTATAAAAACACTTTTAGAAAGAAGAACAGTTTATTCTTCTTTTTTATCTTGGGTTATGTTCCGTGCATGTGTCGAATGTGGATTTTTGAAGTTATGTTTGTGTTTCTGTTTACAATTATCTTTGCGTCTATTATTATTACATTACTTTTCAATTAATTTCACCAACTGACCATTTTACTTTTAATTTTTATAGAGCTCACAAAAAAATTAAAATGTCATTTATCTAATAAAGAATTTTGATGTGAATTCCTGAGAAAGGTGGTTGCAGGATGCAGTAAGAAACTATTAATATTAGAAATTATTGACGATTAGCTAGAATTTCGAATTAATAGGTTATTGAATATATTTCTTACAGTGTAACTGGAGCAACTGTTAAAACTTCTTTCGGTTTGCTTCCAAGTAACTTCTTTGGATTTCCAAGGTGTACCATCTGTTTTTTTTTGTTATCAATATTTTTTATATCAATTGGAGGGTTTTGTCGGTACATTTCTTTCTTCAGAAGTGAAGTTGTTTCCTCTTTTTTTAATCTTATGCATATTGTTAAAATTAAATATTATCATTATTATTAAATATAGAATATTGGTTTTATTAGTATTTTAATTAAATTGGTTTTATTCCATATTTGAATAATTGAAAATATATTTCGAACGGTTAGTTCACTTGTATTTTACATTTTTGGAGGCCCCGGCAAGATCCCCCTGAGATGGATAAAACCAAGAAATATTTTTGAATAATTTGTGTGTCATTCCAACATCTTTATGATGAGACGGATGGTGTTTTGAAATAACAGAATCCTGATCAGACAGTTTTGAAATGTAATCTTGAAATTTTGGAGAAGAAAGTGTCTTCATTGATTGATTTGCATAAGTAAGATAATTATATGTTGGATGAAGCTAACAGCGAAGAAACGATTTTACAAGAAGTAGACATTATGGATGATACTAATCACAAGTATAATTTTATTAAAATTTCTGTAAATCAGTTTCTAAATTCAGATTTAGAATCAGTTAAAAGTAGCAAAACCAATTTAAAATTACCCAAAATAGAATTTGTGAAATTAAGACTCTGATGGTATTATTACAATTAAACCTAGGATTCTTCAAAGGGAAGATTCTGTTCATTTTTTGACCCCAATTTTATTACTCGGTCAGCACCCAGTAGTTCAAAAAATTATATATCAAATCCATTGTAAAAATAGCCATGCTGGTGTTCAAACTTTATTAAGTATTTTAAGGGAACATTTTTGGATTGTTAAGGGTAGAAAAAATATCAAGAGAATTTTATTTAAGTGTACAGTTTGTCGCAGATTTGATTCGAAAAAATTTAATACTGTTCCTGTAGTTTTGCCCAAGGATAGGGTGAAAAATGCAAGAGCGTTTGAAATTGTCGGGATTGATTTAACTGGACCTTTGTTTTTAGAAAATTCTAATAAAGTTTGGGTGTGTCTTTTTACTTGTAGTGTATACAGAGCGGTTCATTTAGAGCTTGTGTCAAGTTGTTCAACTGAAAGTTTTTTGCAAGGTTTATAGTAAGGCGAGGTCGTCCTTCTATAATATATTCAGATAACGGTACTAATTTTTTGGGTTGTGAAAGTTCTTTAGATTGGAATGACATACGTCAATATTCTTCTATTAAAAAGATTGATTGGAGATTTAGTCCGCACCTACCGCTGCATGGTGGGGTGGATTTTGGGAAAGGCTTATTAGGATTTTAAAACAAATTTTAAGACAAGTGTTAGGTAAATCTAGTTTAAATTATGAAGAATTATCTACTGTAATTTGTGAATGTGAAGCTACAATTAATTCTAGACCTTTAACTTATACTTACGACAGCAATTATCGGCTATCCTGTATTTATCTGACTTATCCACCACTTAAAACTAACAGATAGCTATTAAACACTTTACCTGCTGGATAAAATTTAGCCTGATATTGATAAACCCACTTTTCCAAATTAACTGGCAGATTAACATCATCTGACAGATAAAGTGCAATTGATAAACCGGCCCACAGACTGCTAGGTGCTGTTAAAGTCACGATTTTTTAACAAACCTAGGCATGGGATAAGTCTAATCGAGTGTTTCAAAAGTTTTTTTCTTGATGGCTTCTTTTTATGATAATTAACCTTATAGCATGTTCCATTGGGAAATAAATGTAGCACGAATGCGGAACCAGGGCGAATTTTACAAACCATTGAAAAATTTAGTGTTTTAAGTACTAAAAGTTCGGCATGAGGCCTCGTGGGTCGTACGGCACCAGTTTCTTGAGAAAATTTGACTAGTAGAGTAGAATTGTATTATTTCTCGATCTGTTTTGGTTTTTTATGATTTTATTACTAGGAAAAAAATTAATAAAATATAAGGAGCAGGAACTATTGCTTATTTCATAATTGCTTTCTTCAAGCTGTGATAGCGATGAAGAATATTATTATTATATTATTGTTAGGAGAAAGAACATAGTTGCCATAAAACGACAAATAAATGGACAAAATAGCCTATGTTTTAAATTTATGAACTTTTTTTATAATACTTAGATTTTATATTGGTATTTTTTTTAATTCAATAGTTTAGTCATCCTGAAGATGTATGTTAAAGAAGTAAATTTTGTTGGGAGTTATACAGAATTTTAGAATTATAACGTTATTTTTCAATTCAACAGGTTTGATATAATGGTTCTACTTCTATTTTTATCACGCATAACCCTATAAGAATATTAGAAAAATTTGAAGGCAGCAAATTCAAAGGTATTTGCTTTGTTACTTTCTTACGTAAAACATTTTTGGCGTCTAAAACACTTAAAAATATGAAAAGTAGGGTTTTTAAAGACGCTGCATCGATTGATGCAGTATGTTGTTTGAATGGAAGTGTATAACATAGATAAATATGGCTGTAAAAGTATTGAGGTTGAAGTAGTACAGCGAAACTTAAAAGAAGTCAATTTTGTTGGGAATACGGAAATACAGAATTTTGGCATTATAACATTATTTTCCCATTCAACAGATTTGATGTAATGGTTCTACAATATTTTTATTGAGAATATTAGCAATATGAGCATTGTTAATGAAAATCAAGGGAAAAAAGTGAAAGCTACTTTTTTATGTACGTTTTCAAAAACTCCCAGTCTCAGAGTCGGCACGTTACCAGATGTGTTCTAATATTTGACATCATTGGGGGGTTCAACTAACATAATTTTAAAATTTATAGTAGTTTTTTTGTTTTGTATTAATGAAGTTACTCGTCCTCGAATTTTTGACAAACACACCCTGTTTACCATTGACCATGAAAATATTTCTATCCATAATAAATATGATGTCAATTTTTTTTAAATAATAGTAGGTATCCCCAAAATGTGAGTCATGTCATAAAAAAAACAATTGATTCCAGTTGTGTGGGCGTTAAACATATAATTACATGATGACTGTCACTTATGCCTAAGGTGTAAAAAAAGTGTGAACAAATTAATGAAGTAATGGTTATGTTTATAAAAATAACTATTTAAAAAAAATATAGGTGGTCTATGATTCAAAATAATTAACAAATTGTTTTTTTATGACAGGTACGGAAATATAGTTTAAAAAACACTTTTATCAAAGGTAATACCATGAGTCCTTAAAATTTTATCGATAAATGTTATATTGCTAAATATGGAAAAATAAAAAAATATACCGGGACTGCCATTAAGAAAACATTAGTTTTTTCCGTCCCTTCAAAATTGGTCGCCCTGTAAACATATTTTTAGCGCATTAATATAAGATCAACTTTTACCTACCTACATATATAAATCTAAAAAAAAAATTTCGTTTTTTTAAATTGATAAATTAAATCCCAACAATATTTTTATGGTATTATAACTTTTTAACTTCGTCTCATACATGATGATAACAGTGTTCTAAGGTTACAAAGTAATATGATAAAGTCGTTAATTTGTATTTAAAGATAAACCAACGGTTCCGACTATCTAATAATTTTTTTAAATACCGATAAAAAAGTAAACAGTGGATTGTGTTTTTTTAATATTAAAAAACAATGGAAGCCGCTTTTCGTATGAAAACACATTAAAAACAAGGTGTCTCATAGTAAAACTATCAGGCAAATTAAATAGGATTGTTAGCATTAGGATTTATTTTAACGTATAGTTACATGTTCGACTTGAATTGTAATTTTGCTATAATTAAAGTTTTAAACAAAAAGGAAGTGGGAGAATTTACTCCATTAGGGTGGGACCTTTAACATTTTTTTTTTATTTTGGTATAGATAAGAATGTAAAACACATAGACCTATTATCAGAGGTGATGCAATGTTACATTCATAAAACTAAGTATTCTTTGAGTATAACAATGAATACTAATCGATTCTCTTTGTTCCGTCCTCGTGCTGGCAACGCTGTAGACAAGCCGTGCATTAATTTCTATGATCTAACCGAATTAAATAGTTGTATTATTTAGGTGGTTATAATTCATAAAATAGTAATTATGGTCACAATATTTTTGCAAACGTAATAATATAGATGATTCAATAACAATCACAAATCTCTTACCCTAAAATTTGTGTTTTGAAGAGTAGAATTTTTGAGAATTTTTTTAAAAAATTTGAAGTATACAAACAATCTTAAAATTCTTGTTTTAACTTTGAAATGAAAAAAAAACAAACAAATTTATGATGAATAATTTTTTGCATAAATTTTTCATAAAGTTCATCAAAAAACACGAAATTTAAAAAAAAAAGTCCCAAATCGGACAATTTTTCACCAAGTTATGGATATTTGATGCCCAAATTTCAGCTAAATCGGAGATGTAAATCCAATCGGTAGATGAGCTGGCATGGAATACCCCTGGTGTACATGTTGGAGTTGACATGATGTTTTCGGTTGTATTAATTCCTTCCTATTGGCCACTACGGTAAAATTACAAATAAGCACAAGTTTTGTGTCCATTTTGTTATCCTTAATATATTAGTAATTAAAAAAATAAAATCTTCTGTTAATTTCATCTAAATATTCGTCATTCATTCTGTAAATATTACAAATTTGAAGTAAACCTGGTCTCTTCCGCTGACTCTAATCCGGTCTCGATTATAATCTGGCGGTTTTCTTTCCTTTGTTTATCTAGTGGCATCGTGAGATAATCGTCAGGTTTTACATGAACGTCTAGTGCATGATACGAATATGTTATTCACACATCTACTTTCTCGAAGTCAAATAAATATTAGAATAAAAAAAACAACGGTCTATTGTGTGCTAAAAGTGAAATTCGTTAAACTGTACGGTTTACGAGAATAGTTAATGATTTTTAAACAGCTTAAAAGCATTAGCATCTTAAATAGATTTGCGTCATTCCTAAAATAAGGTATTTGCCTCATTTTGTTACTAAGGTCGAAAAAAAAGTATTAGGTCACCTCGACTGGATACAAAGTCACAGTTTGAAAGACTTAAATTACTTCCCTGTGATTGCTGGTACAGTTAAAATTAATTCTTATTAATTTGCGAGATTAATCAATTTTCTTATTATCTACGTGAGACTATACTTTTTCTACTATTGAAAGTCTAACATTTAAGTACTTTACAATTTTTTTTATTTACATTTATATTTATAGTTATATTCTGACAGCTATTGAATACAAACGACACAGACTTTTCGAGAACACTGTCCAATTCTACATTAGTTAAAATCGATTCTTGAGTCATCACCAGTTTTTCTGTGTTTTTGGTTGCTGGAAATGCGCATTGCATTTTTGAGCGACTGGGACCCGGATTTTCTGGAGCGTTGAGCTTAATATCGTCTATTGATAAATTTTCTTTGTTATACTCCTCATCCGGACAAATCGAAAAGATTATTTTGTCAGCTGTGGAGTTCTTTGCGCTCATGGATTTGTCTACGTAGCCTTCTGCTGCTGTGTGTGATTTCCAGCCCCCATGTCTCTTCAGTTGCAGCAAATCTCCTCCTGCATCTACAAGCAGCATTGCAGAGCTTCTACAAAAACAATGGCCTGTATATTGGGTGGCATCGGGTAGTTTCAAGAACTCAGCAATTTTTTTTTGGTAGGTATGCTAACTTGTTTATCCCAACAACTTGACGGGTACATTTATTGTTCTGGAAATTAAGGAAGAAGCTTTGAATATTCTTATCCTCTATTAGTTTCCTTTTTTCCATGTATCTTTTACATATTTCGTACGGCTTTCCTGATACAACGAATGATCTTTCAGTTTTCGTTTTAGTATCCGGTATGTTCACCACGTAGGATTTTCCGGTATCGTCAATGTCATTTAATTTAATATTTTTCAGTTCATTTTTGTGACATGCGCCAGTTACACCCATAATAAGTACTACCAATGTTTTTTAGATTGATAGTAATTATAGAATCAAAGAACGTATATGCCACAAAGATATTATCAACGTAACTTTGAACTATTTATCTTATCTAAAAGATGTTTACTATCGGGAGCTTCTTTTAGAAAGCTTATCAAATATCTCTTACATTACCTCTTACATTGATATTGTTCACTTTTTTACTTAGTTATTGAAGTTACATCATGGTCACTTTTAGATTTGATCTCTTCGTTCTTGGATTTTGCATTGAGATACTATTTTCCATGACAATCATAATTGGCTGAGCAGTCTTTATTGGTTGTTAAGAAATCATTAACCAAATAAATTTAGTTTAACATATCGTATACATTAAGCAATAATTTTCTTTATAATTGTATATTTAATCCATTTTTTCAACGATGCTAATGTATTTCATAACGGGGAAAAATGAAACACCTACTATGATTTATAGCACTTAATTCACTTATTTAACAAGCTAGAGATGTTTTTTCTCTTCAGAACACTCCATTCCACAAATCACGAAACAATTGTCAAAATCAAATGCCCATTCTCCGTAGAAAGCATTCTTCTTGAAGTAGGATTTACAGTAGAGGCTTTGCAGTAGTTATGCTACTAGATTGAATTTCATATTTGCTATACATTACATGAACTTTTAATCAAAATTATAAATATCAAGCGAACAATCCTTAGAAATTTGACAATACCAGAAGAATGATCTGAAAACTGTTTATATGACTTTACAGTTCCTATCATAAAAATTCAGAAAGAAAACTTTTTCATGGTACAGTTTGATCCCAAATTTAATTATTTTGAGTCAAAACACTTTGACGCCACTAATATCTTTTTTTTGGAGAATTTTTTAAAAACGATGCTAATGTATTTCAAAACATGGCGAACAATGAAACACCTACTATGATTTATAGCACTTAATTCACTTATTTAACAAGCTACAGAAGTTTTTTTCTCTTCAGAACACTCCAAAACTAATTCTGTCATAAAATTTATAGCTTTCAATTGGCATTGTCGTTACCTTTGACTCCCCATAAAAAAAATGCACAACTAGGATTCCTACGGAAAGAGATCTGGTAAAAAGATCAGTCAGGTCTCAGACTGGTCTTTTTGTGGAACATTCCCGATGATATTTTAAAATTCTTACTTTAATATTTAAATGATCTAATTTTCAATTTATGCTTATAGAATACGACGCTTGTTATCCTGCAATTTGATACCAATAACGAGCCAAACAACTTGATAATGTGGTCGAAGTATCACATGGCAGATGTATTTATTTCCTGTACCTGAAATGGTCGTTACATTTAGGTTACATCCATACTTAGAACCGGTACCATTAGTACTTACGGTTAACATTATTTAAATAATCATTGCAAACGTACTGGACGATGTTATTTTTTTTTATTCTTCAATTTATTGAAGGAAAATGATGCGATCTAACAATGAAAAATAAGGATAATAACCTTGTTTACCTTATCTTTATTTAAATAATGCTAGAACAAATGATTTCGATGTCTCCGCAATTGTAAATGTTACCTCTTTGTGGTAGGTACTATATTTAGACCGAGCGCAGAGATTTTATTGTTAAGAAAATGTTTATATGTAAAAAAGCAGTTGTTAACTTTTAAAAATCGTCATATATGTCCTAGAAGACTAGTCGAGGGTAATTTTATCGTGATAAACATAATTAATATATTTTTTTATGATATGAACCTAGTTCGTATCAGTTATTTTGATACTAATTGCTCATTCCCTATTTTAGACCACTTATATCTAGGATACTAATATCCCCTTCATTCATTCAGATGAATGACTTTGTTCTAAGATGTGTATACTAAAATTACTACTTTGATTCAATCAGACAATTTTTTTGGCAGTGAGAAAAAAAAACACTTTTGTACGTGCCTTATTTAATTATTTTCAACGTGAAAATGTGAAAATAAATATGTAAATTTCATCCATCGGGCTATTTTAAGAAAGAGTTTGCCAAATCTGATTAACATGAAAATTGTAAAATTGCTACAACCATGTCGTCCTTGACCAATAACATTTTCAGTTGTTAAATTTAATCAATGTATACATTTATCCTTAGGGTGAATTTTGAAACATTCGCCACGTTATTCGTAATTTTATGTTTCTTTTTATTAAAACTGATGGCTTGATTGAATTCGAAGAATTTGTAATTTTCTTAAAAATATTTTTAAAATATTCGTATTTTATATTCCCCTCATCAACCACCAAGGGTAATTAGCGGGACTTTTAGTAACAATTATTAAATTATAATTTATACATATATAAAACATTACATTTGTTTCTAAATTTTGTAAAATATATATACACACACTTTTGTTATCTGGCCTCATGGAAAGGAAGCATTGGACTCTTTCTTAATCCATCTAAACGGTATACATCCTAGTATTAAATTTACTACGGAGGTAGAAGAAAACCTTTGTTTACTTTTTCTAGGTATTCTTATTTCTAAAAATTCTGAAAATGGTTTCTCCCACTCTGTATATCGAAAATCAACACGTAAAAACCGTTATTTAAACGCCAAATCACATCATCATCCTTCCCAACTCAATTCGGTTGTTAAAACAGATAAACAGAACTTCATTCTATTGAAAATACCCTCCTAAAATATGGTTTCGAGAAAAATCATCTACAAGACGAAATCTGGTTCCATCATCTCCTAAGTCTTCCACTCAGCAGTTAGAAAATAGGATTACCCTTCCATATATCAAAGGTGTGACTGACAAAATTAGTAAGGTTCTCAGAACTGCCAATATCCAAACAAACACAAAAAATCTCCCCATTGGTTCGGTCTGTAAAAGACAAATTTCCAAATGAAAGTCATGGTGTATATGAGATCCCCTCTAGTGATTTTCCTCTATATAGGTCAAACCAACCGTCGAATCCAAACCAGAATTTTTGAGCATTCCATATCCGTAAATCATTTAGACTCAAGCAATGCTTTAACCCAACATAAAATTCAAACAGCTCATACTATTGACTTCCCTAATATCCGAACCTTAGCCAATATTCATCCCTTAAAACCTCGAATAATTAGAGAACCAATAGAAATCGAAAAGCGCCCAAACTGTATCAACAAGCGGAATGACGGACAACGATTACTACCAACAAGGAAATCTCCAATTACCCGCCAACAATCATTCCCGCCCAATAGTTTCCCGCCTTCGGTTCCTCTTCCCTACACTCCTCCTCTTCCCGAAACTCGTCAGTTGTTACTGAGGAGTTGGCAGATTGAGACCTCAGAGACAATTAGCGGGTATAGTGTGACTAGTAGAGTAGGCAGATTGAGCCCATAAACCCTACCCATCCTAACCTATCTTTACTCTCTCTTGATAATGACTCCAGAGTGGGAGTCGAATCGTCGAGACAAAAATTCTTCTGAACGCGGTTTTTCCAGAAATTAAAACGTTTTGAAATTTCGGTAGTCCAGAAGATATTCTTGCTTGATGGAATTGTGGGCCGTCTTTCAGCATGCGAATTACTGATAGTTCAATGTTGCATTTACATATTGGTGTATCTTTTTAAGTTAGATGTAGATGTGTAAGTGAAGAATGACCTATACGTAGACGATTTATTACTACTTGATTTTTTCCACCTGATGGTACTGACCTTACTTGAGGTTTTATTTTTTTCAATTTTAAATTATTTGAATGCCATATTTGTTGCCAGGTATTAAAAATATGATATTTTATGTTTATTTTGATGTCATTTCAAGGGATACTGGGTAAATTTTGGATATTTGGATCGGAAATTAAACTTATTGCCATTTGATCTTCTCTTTCATCGCCTTTGATTCCTTTATAAGATGGAACCCAGAGAAATCTGATAGCTATATTTCTCTTTGATAAACTGTAGAGGTGTTCTTCTATGTTTAATAATAGTAAATATGATAAATATATTCTTTTTGCAGTTTTATTTGTTTATGATTTGTGCCATGTAAAATTGCAGAGCCTACCCTATTTTTATTTTTAGAGCCATCAGTGAAGATTAGCTAAAAAATATTAAATGTAATAGAGCTTTGGAGCTCCATGTGTTCAATGGGAGATTTTTCCAAACCAATTTTTTAATTTTTTCGCCTGACTGGCAGCCAAATCTTGAATTATTTATTTTTAAAATTATGAAGACGAATTAATTAAGTTTAACTGACAACAGAAGTATGAGACACTTTCTTGTCATAATTTTATCGCTGAGAAATCACGGGTAGGGAAGAGATTTGTCAGTAGGAAAAGTGTCGTTGCTATGACGTTTTACCAGTTAAAAATAGTCAGTGAAATAGTCATTAATAAAAAATTGCTCTGCTCAAAAATTGTTTAAGTGCATAATCTTGTATAACAGCGTTAAATATTGTATATTGTAGTAATAAAAATACCTTTAGGAATTAAGACTTTATTCAACAAAATAAAGCATGTCTTTACTTGATATAAATACCTACAACTGACAAATATTTAACATTTGACAATTAAATAGTCAAAACACACTATATATAAGTTTATTTTTGAGTGTAGCCTGAGATGTGTTGCAGATGCCTTCTATTTATTTCGGATCTAAAGTCTTCAAAAGTATCTTTCTGGACCGGTTCTTGTTCTTCTAAATTTTTCATCTAAACAGATAGGTTTTCATCTCCGAAGAGTTCCAATTGTAATCTTTTACTGCTAAATGTCTAATATTTACTGTATCTTTCTTGCCATCAGGAAGTATTTTAGTATTTTATATTAGTTATTTATTGGCATATTTTTTTTTCTATTGAATAATCTAGTAATCCTGAAGGGGATGTTAGAAAGCAATATCAATGTGACTATTGTTGATACAAATTAAGGGGAATAAAGTAAGAGTTACTTTTATTGTACGTTTTCATAAATCCCCAGTCTCAGAGACGGCAAGATACCATATGTGTTCTAAAGTTTGACGTTACCTCTCTCTCTCTTGCCCTTTTACTCTCGGGCGAGTATGGTGACATCATGTCTCAATTGCTCTACATAATTCTCTATTTTGAGCTGCACCGTCTTGCAGACCGTGTCCAGACCGATATTACGGAAACAGCAAATACAGCCATTACAGAATTATTACCCAATAATTCTAAAAAAGTATATGAAACTTGTTATGAACGGTTTAACAACTGGTGTGAAACGAAGTTCATAAAGAATATTACTGAAAACGTTCTCATAGCATATTTACAAAAATCAGAGAAGCTCCAGCTATCGACCTTATGGTCGGAATATTCAATGTTAAAAGTTACACTTTTAATCAATAAGAATTTGGATATTCGACATTTCACAAAGCTAATTCCATTCTTAAAGAACGATTGCAAACTTCATGCATCGTGCAACAAAGATGCACTTTTTTAAATTCAATGAGAGCTGTTTCGCTAAAAACTAGCATCGTCAGATTGACATACGGTCAATTCTGAGTGGTACTTCACCATTTGTTTGCTGGAGAACCTCAATCAGTAAATTGATGGATCATAATGGATCATACTATGTTGTACTGTAAAGGTTTGCAACTCACAAGTGATTTTTCGTAATGATATAACAAGTGTGTGACTTTCTTCGTTTCACATATCGAATAAACAGCAAATCCGTGCAACATTGTTTTCATATCCAATCATTAAAACCGCGTAATTGAGGTTAATAGGAAAATTTAGCTACCGTCTCGCCTGGTTGATCATCACAAACGCAAATTATTGCCGATAAAATGTTTCAAACCGAGATCCACCTTAAACGCATCATCATCAATACAGTAGCGCATCAATAAATATTCTTTAAATCGGCAAAAACATTTTTACAATTAAAAAGATACAAAGAGTTTCATCAGAAAAAACGTAATTTTTTAAATAAATTTAATAAGAATCGTTGAAGTTTAAATTAGTTTTGTTAAGTGAACGTTAAATTGCTTTAAAATCTTTTTATTATTACGATTGTTCGTTATTTCTATTTTGGGAACATAAAAAATGACTTGTTCGTAAGGATTGTGCCAAGAAAATTTTAGTATAAAATCGGGAATGCGTAAAATAACATAATTTTACATTATAGGAAAGTTGAAATTAAACCAAGTGTAAAGTGTTGAATTTAGAATAAAAGTGTTGGATAAGGCTCAATAAAATGTTCAAAAGAAGAGTACACTAAAAATATTAAGGATAATAAAAAACTCTTCGTTTTAACAAAACTTCCAATATTTATTAAAAAATTGCTTTTTTAAAGGCTCAATGACAGCTGTTTCGCTATGAAGCATCGTCAGATTGACATTTAAGTTACATTTTGTTTGTTTGTAGCTAGGTACCTGATGTTTAGGTAGTATTAAGGCTAGACCAAGTATGGAAGTAATAAGACATAACAATATTAAAGCCTAGATGTTATTAGCCCTAAGGGATTATCCTGGATGTATTTCCCTCTAAGATCAGTATAACTGTGCAATGATATAGAAAAACCAGGAAAAAACTATATCATGCTGATCTTTACAATAACTTAATATATTTGTGTTACAATTACGTCTTATCTATGTATAAAATGAAGACTCAATCAAAGCAAACACTTTAAAAGTGGAGAACTTCCCAGATTTATTTGTTCATTAACAACTTTAAATTGTGGATCTGCTAGATGTCTTTTTATTTCAAGTTCTTCAAGGAAATCTAAATTTTGTTTTTTATTACAAATGTGTAGTATTTGGATGTCATTGGTGTGAAAGAGTGAGATTGGATGTTCAAGTAGGTGTTTTGCATAATTTGACTTATCTGGTTGTTTTAATCTATATGCTCTTAAATGTTCGTTAAATCTTACTTCAAAATTTCTTTGTGTTTGACCTATATATACAGCATTACACTTTGGACAATTAATTTTGTAAACACCAGATTTTTTTAATTTAGGTAATTTTGTTTTTACATTTAACAATTTTGTACCAACATTATTTTGTGTTTTAAATGATATTATTGCTGATGTTGCCGAAGATATTATTTTTGATATTTTATTGGAAATACTTCCACAATATGTAATATTTTTATAACTTTTAATTTCTTTAGTTTGTTTAGGAAATATTAGTTGTAGTGCCACTTTCTGTTCTTTTTTATTAATTAATTAATTAATGTATTTATCAAATGAATTGGGTAGCCATTAGATGTAGCTATTTGTTTTATGATATAAATTTCTTTATCAAAGTTAATTTTGTCCATTTGTTGGTGGTGACAAACGCCTATTTTTAACATTTAATAGTTGAGAAATAGGTGATTTACAGAAAACTTAATAAATTAAAATTGAGCAAAGTACAAAACTAGCTGTCTGACTTGTTTGCTCTTAAGCCAGCCAGTTCAATCCTTAAGTGGTAACGTCAAGATGCCTTTTAAATGTGGGCCTACAGAAGCATGCTGCGAATATCATACACAGAACATCGTACTAACGTGTCAATTCTTAAAAAACTAAAAATAATAAGATGGACTTTCACATAGTAAGGGTTAGTACAATAAATTTCATTAATTTTAATTCCCCAAAATGTTTTAACCTATCAAAACAGTATGATGCGAATCAATATTCGAAAATCCAATAAACTTTTTAATTGTAAAATCAAATCTTAATCAAAACTCATGTCGAATACGAAGTTATTTTAATTGAAGACACGATTTGAATGATTTAAAGTTTTAAATTAACTTGAATGAAATATAATGGGCGTTCATTTAATACGAACGTTTAAAGAGAATGCCAAGAACATAGCACCTGTCGTAGACGGAGATTTCACTGCGTGATTGTTAACGGAAAAAAATTGATAATAATAATAATGCACGATCTAAACCTTGTGCAATTATTATATTTTATTCAATACCATTAAATAATTTCTACAATAAATAAACGTTTGAGATGTTATCTGTTTGTTTATCTAATAAATTGTTTAATTATATAAAACTTCCTCGTTAAAAAATACTCTGCAGGCGGTACTGATTTTAGTTAGGAAATTTAAAAGGACTGAATAATTTAAAACATGGTAAAGGCAGAAATGTGGAAATATGTAAATTTACAAGCTCGGAAAAAGATAAAAGAAGTCTAATATTAACAGAGGAATTTCGTTATTCCTTGTTAAGTATAAAAATGTTTTCCACCTTCCCCCAACACAGAGTAGAAGACCAATTTGACCATTTAAAATTCATCATTAAACATAGAAGTCCAAGAGGAAAGTGGTGCCCTCCACATCTCTCCACCATAGAAGACCAACTAAGAGTTCCATCACGTTCGTGGACATTAAAAAAGCCTATAATTCCATTATAGTTTGGATCGGACCAAAAATAAATCAATAGCTATCTTCAAAGAATTTGATTGTCTTGCTTTTGCTGACGATGTGGCAGTTATGGCTAAAAACTTGGAAGAAGCAATCGTTGAAGTAAATGCCCTAAGTGTGGACAGATCAAGAGAGTAAAAAAAGTCAAATAATTGGTTGAAATGCTGATTCAAATGCATCTGACAAAGTTTTTTATTAATTTAACGAGAAATTTCACATAAATCCGTTCCTCGTGTTTTTCGTCACACATTGTTTTCGGCACGAGAAAAAAAAAGCGTTCGTTTCTAACTTCTACAGCAACAAAAACGTGTTTTCGTACTGGAATAGTAGACACTTTCAGCTATCTAACGCTGCATTCGTTTCCTACCCTAGCCCTCTAGGACGCCTTCTGCGCGCCCAGTCTCGTTATTTAATAGCCAAACCTCGTATACCATAGATACGAGTATAACCCTGTATACCGCAAATAATAGATCGAAGAAATACCGTTAGATTTACTGCAAGATTTCCGCCAATATTAGAATACCGTCCAAATACACCGCAAGATACCCAGATAAGTTTCCACATCTCTCTACCATAGAATACCAACTAAGGGCATTCCAAGACAACCAGAGACCCCCTGCAATTTAAATAACTCCCAAGATAAGTATCTCTTGCTTTTATAAGTTTAGGACTTGTCCATTCTTCACTTTTATTCCGTCAGATAAATTAAATAAATACATATTTTAATTTTTATCAGTTTTATTTAATAAAACCCACTCGGCTGTAAGAGCTGTAGGATTTCTAGTGTACGGCTCAGCTTTTCATTTAGATAATTTATTATTGATTAATTCATTTAATAATTTATATTTATTTCAAATTCTACAATTCACCTTATTTTTTTTATTTATATACATTTCTGTTTTTATTGCAAATGAAGAATAAATATAGTGGTGCTCTCAACTTTTATAACCAATCAACCTGAACTGTCGTGAAGCAATAAGTTGGAGTCGAACCAGTCCTTAAGAAGAGTCTCTAGTAGGGATCTGCTCAGAGTGAGTTTTATCTTTTCAAAATTGGCGCCCAATAGGTGCTATTATCAAGAAGTAACAAGAAAGTGTATGAAAAAGTAGAGGCAATTGGAGATACAATGAGCAAAAGAAGAATCAGTTTTATGCACGTTTGTAAAGAAAGATGATAAAATAAACTAGAAAATATTCAATTTCTATCATAACAACCCTAACACAGAAACCACTTGATTTAAGTAAGGAAAATCTGATATGGTTGTAACATGATATGTTAACTAAAAACGTAGTATTTTTAAATTAATTATATGGCTAACACTAACACCATCTATTGTATAGAGTTTTTAACATGTTAATTATTATAAACGATTCCTGTCAGTAATTCCAACTTTATACACGATCTTTAATGTAGCTTAGTCCAATACCTTAAACCACGATTCATTCTTTTATTGTCATTGGTGTTATACACAGGTATGTTTTTTGATTTTTATTTTTGGTAAAAAATTTTAAATATAATTTCTATAAATCTTGACAGTACCTACTATACAGGGTGTTTCATTGGGAAAGGGCCTAACTTTAACTGTTGATGGGGATCACTTTGGTGGTTCCAAAAACCTATATTTAATGTGTCTGCTGTACTTTATAACCGAGATACAGGGTGTTTTATAAATTTATCCTATTTCTTTCGAACCTCATAACTTCCGAGTTACCCTGTATATTATTTTGAGATTTGGTACACGTAATAACCATTACCTAGAGACTCCATCAAAAGCATCTCCAAAAAGATAATGCAGGTCCGGCTTAACAAAAAATTTCAAAACTCGTCTTTCCTAAAAACAACACCCTGTATATAGATTTTATGAAAATTGCTCTTTATAATAGAAAAGGGTATGAAAAATCGAATCTACTTATTTCTTTTTTATTTTTCCGCAGACAATTTTACTACCAAAAATTCACCGTCAAACTTATAATTTATGCACGTTTTGGGGGTTAACAATGGTATCGGAGAGGTTTTTTTTATTTTTTAGCTTGAAATGGAATCCATTCAATGCATCTAGAGAAGCATCCTAGAAATTCAATTGAGTGTGTATGTTTACGAGTACAGACCACTAAAAATGTGATTACAGGGCCGTACTTAGATTATACTCATTCAGTATGTGTCGAATATCTCGAACACCCTGTATAAGGATATGTATCAACAAAAGTAAAATACGAGAAATAAATTTATTTATTTCAAATAACGAAGAGATTTTCATAAATTTAAATAATTAACATGAACAGAAAACAAGAAATTCTAACAACATTGTTCAAACAAAAAAAGTCCAACCTACAAAAATTGCTCAAAATGACATCCATTCTGCTCTATGCACCTCTGCCTATCCATGAATTAGGAAAATTTTCATTTAAAAAATTCCTCACTATTACTCTGTAATGCAACGAAGCTAGTTTATACGAGTACTTTTAACGTTTTTTGAAGTATAAATTTATTCCTCGTATTTTACTCTTGTTATTTTAAATGTAGAAGTGCATAGTTTCGAGATACATATCCTTATACAGGGTGTTCGAGATATTCGAAACATACTGAATGAGTATGTTCTAAGTACGGCCCTGTAATCACATTTTTAGTGGTCTGTACTCGTAAACATACACACTCAATTGAATTTCTAGGATGCTTCTCTAGATGCATTGAATGGATTCCATTTCAAGCTAAAAAATAAAAAAACCTCTCCGATACCATTGTTAACCCCCAAAACGTGCATAAATTATAAGTTTGACGGTGAATTTTTGGTAGTAAAATTGTCTGCGGAAAAATAAAAAAGAAATAAGTAGATTCGATTTTTCATACCCTTTTCTATTATAAAGAGCAATTTTCATAAAATCTATATACAGGGTGTTGTTTTTAGGAAAGACGAGTTTTGAAATTTTTTGTTAAGCCGGACCTGCATTATCTTTTTGGAGATGCTTTTGATGGAGTCTCTAGGTAATGGTTATTACGTGTACCAAATCTCAAAATAATATACAGGGTAACTCGGAAGTTATGAGGTTCGAAAGAAATAGGATAAATTTATAAAACACCCTGTATCTCGGTTATAAAGTACAGCAGACACATTAAATATAGGTTTTTGGAACCACCAAAGTGATCCCCATCAACAGTTAAAGTTAGGCCCTTTCCCAATGAAACACCCTGTATAACCAGATGAGAATTTTCATATAAATAATTATTTTAAGTATATTTTGAGGGTAATTTAAAAGTAATAATTGTAAATTTTTTTTATAAAAAAAATACAAAATGGCGAGTTGAGTACTTTTTTTGGAATTCTAATTGTTATATTAATTTATCTTTTGTTACTACTGTATTTTCTGTCATATATCCTAATGATAAATGTAAATTTCGGAATACGCTGTTTTGTACTTTTTGTACGGAAAAAAATAAACGAACACGTGGCTGATGCTGACAATTTTTCACAGCATTGGAATATACAATACCAAAGACGTTACAAAAGTTAAAAGACGTTACAAATTCCAAATTAAAAGACGTTACAAAAGTTAAAAGACACTACAAATTTCAAAGACACTACAAATTTCAAACACATTACACTGATTGGTTCTACATTGGTGGACGGTTCATCAGACCAACCCTTCACTGGACCAGACCTCTCCTGGATCAACCAACATAAATGCATTTTTAATATTATACATCTTTCTCGTTTTTCTTTATTTCTTAAACGTAATATAAAAATCATTTTAGTACCCCCAACGTGGCCCAACGTGGGGCCAATTTGTAATATTAGTTGGTCGTTGGGCGACAATTTGTAACCAAATTATTACGTTTAGCGTCAATTTGTGATATGATTTACCTGTTGAGAGTTATTTTATAAAATTATTTAGTTAACTTTTAAAAAATAACTATATACCAAAAGAAAAAATGTAATTTACAATAAAACAAACATTAATCTTAATTTCGTCTTTAATTAATTGTAAAAGATATTTCAATAATTAACAAAATTTGTAAATGTTTATCACAGCCAAAAATTATTATAGTTAAATACCTCGGCTAGGGGTGAGTAAGTTCATTAGCTCTGACTATAGTACAATATTTGTTTCTTTAAGAAATTATAAGGGCGCCACTGAAATCTTTTTATTTTTTATGATACTACTGAAGAAAGTTTTTTTAAGCTGTTATTTAAATAAGTATCATAAGATGACAGAAAGATGTCAGAAAAAACTGTCTATGAAGATTAAAAAAATGAAAATGTACCAAAAGATAAAGAGATTTCCTTGGTGCTTAAATGAATGAAATTGAGAATACGTTACAAAAAAATAATTCGCAAACAGTTCTTTACAAAAACTTATTCTAATACAGTTGACGATAGCTACTAAAATGATTTTTATATTACGTTCAAGAAATAAAGAAAAACGAGACAGCTGTATAATATTAAAAATGCATTTATGTTGGTCGACTTATCTTTTTTTACATAGGATCCGTTGGTTGATCCAGGAGAGGGCTGGTCCAGTGAAGGGTTGGTCTGATGAACCGTCCACCAATGTAGAACCAATCAGTGTAATGTGTTTGAAATTTGTAGTGTCTTTGAAATTTGTAGTGTCTTTTAACTTTTGTAACGTCTTTTAATTTGGAATTTGTAACGTCTTTTAACTTTTGTAACGTCTTTGGTATTGTATATTCCAATGCTGTGAAAAATTGTCAGCATCAGCCACGTGTTCGTTTATTTTTTTCCGTACAAAAAGTACAAAACAGCGTATTCCGAAATTTACATTTATCATTAGGATATATGACAGAAAATACAGTAGTAACAAAAGATAAATTAATATAACAATTAGAATTCCAAAAAAAGTACTCAACTCGCCATTTTGTATTTTTTTATAAAAAAATTTACAATTATTACTTTTAAATTACCCTCAAAATATACTTAAAATAATTATTTATATGAAAATTCTCATCTGATTATATAGTAGGTACTGTCAAGATTTATAGAAATTATATTTAAAATCTTTTACCAAAAATAAAAATCAAAAAACATACCTGTGTATAACACCAATGACAATAAAAGAATGAATCGTGGTTTAAGGTATTGGACTAAGCCACATTAAAGATCGTGTATAAAGTTGGAATTACTGACAGGAATCGTTTATAATAATTAACATGTTAAAAACTCTATACAATAGATGGTGTTAGTGTTAGCCATATAATTAATTTAAAAATACTACGTTTTTAGTTAACATATCATGTTACATGGTAGAAGTTAACATTACAACATTACAAAGGAAGATTGTGGAGATATTGTAATTTAAGGATGCATCCTAGTTAAGTGCCCTGTATATAGTTTTGGTAATTAAGTAGGTTATTGTTATTAGTATAGTAAGCACATAGTTTTAGATTTAATACAATTAGGTTTATATGTTTGTTAGAGTAAGCGTTCTAGTTTTTAATTATTGAAATAGTTTATAACAAAATGTAGAATATATTCAATATAGACGTGAAGGAGTTAGAGCATTTTATTTAAAAAGAACCGTGCATTATCACATATGGCGATTCTGCCAGTTCATATTTTATTTTCCATATAAAGAATAAGAGTAACATGGTATAAAATTTTAACAAAATGGGACAAGGACAATCAAAGGAAGAAGTAATAATTGCGCAAGCAGGCAATTCGCGATTTCGACTACCGTTGAGGGCGCTAAGAAACGTAAACAAATATGGAGGATTGTGAGTAATCTTTTTGTTTGAGGTGTCGAACTTAGTGGTCGAGTTGTGTCTTTTAATTGTTTTGTGGTAATTTTACAAATACAAATAAAAAAATCAAACATCAACCTCCACATAACAATCCAAAATAAAATTAAAAATAATTTGCGATTACTCACAAAGTAGGTTTATTATTTATCATCCAGAGGGCGTCTAGACTTTCGAAAAGGCGAGTCAATTTTTTAAGAAAGATATTTTTGAGGGATGTTTTATGGTATTGGCTGCAGTTATTATAATAATCCATATCTATAAGTTTTGCGAGAAGAGGTTAGAAAAACGTGTGGCGGACCAAATAAGAGCGAGCCAAGAATTAGTTTAGAGGCCAGACAACCAAGGATTTTTTTTTAGGTATAATTACTAAAATATGTATAGTATTAATAATATGGTAATGGTAATGGAATGAATATACATAGGGAGTTTAAATATTTGTTAGAAGAAGTGAGAGTCTATTATAGAAACTTACAAAAAGACAATACTGAGAGAAGAAATGACAAGTGTTACCGACCGTAAGTTTAAAGAATTAGATAAGTTTAGAGAAAGTTTCATAGAGTTAAAAGATAGTTGTAATAAATCAAATTTAGACTTGCAAACAAAAATCGATATTAAAGAAATTGCTAAATCAATCGAACAAAATTTGGAATCTATTAAAAGTAAATTAAGTGAGAAGTTCACAGAAAAAAAAACTAGGTAAATATTATAAAAAATACATTACATATTACAGAAGTTTCTGTTGCTATAGCGCCATCAGAACTTTCTTTTAATATAATAATGCGTTTCTGTTAATGTAATTAAAGAATATTATGCATCAAATACAGAAAATATTTGTAATTTTATAGTTTAGTTCAATAGTCAATACAATATCTATTTGTAATGTAGGAATAAACTTCTTAAACATTATAAAATTTTCTATACTCCTTATAAAACATTTTTATAGATTTATCGAAATTTTTTGTATATAAGGCAGGTATTTCTGTATAGAGTAAAGAATATTTTAGTATATTTATGGAACAGGTTCCTAGGTTTTACAGAACTCGTGATACAATCAATGACATCTTTTATAAATATAAGAAAATACTCTTTGTGACCTGCACAGAAGTTTGGTATATTTATGAAATATTCTGTTAATATTTCTTCAATGTTTGCTAATAGGGCTGCTACTGTAGGCTCTACCATAAAAAAAGATGTCTGAGAATCCCTGATTGAAAATTTCTTAGTGCTCTTTTTGCCTGTGGTATCTCTAGTAACCTCTCTGGAAGAAGGCTTCAAATAAGCGTGAAGATACCATAGGAGATATGCATTTTTGCCTTCTAAAAAAATAAAAAAATTAGTACTTTGGTAGAATAAATCTACGTATTTTTTAAAGTATATTCAAAAGTGTTAAATTTATTGGATTTCATTTAAATACCTACTTTATGTTGTGTGTTTGTAGGTACATTTTAATGTTTGATTTTACCTTTTGACACAACTTCTCGAAGCTCGATCCAATTTTTTTAGAAAATATCTCTGTGGCTTTCAAAAAGAAATTTTCCCATTCTGATAGTATTGATGATCCATCTGCCTTACTCATAAGTTCAGCGTAATCTATTTCAATCTAAAACAGAGGTATTTATTGATTAAAGAATTTACTAACATATTTTGTGATAAGCATACTAATGTACAAATAAAATGAAAAACTAGGATTCGTATCACATAAAGTTTGAATTTATATGGTACAAACAATTTGAAGAAAATATAATACCAATCTTACCAATCTGTACCCCATAGGATGAGTATATTGTTTACATAAATCTTGAACCAAAGACGTGTTATTTTGATTATTGATGTCGCCAATTGATTTCAATCGCCCTTGGCAGGTTCTTGTCCACAAAACTTCAACTTGATCCCATGGCATATCTTCTGTTCTCAATCTGACTACAATGTCTTTATAGTCTTCTTCAACTTCTAGAAGTTGAAAGCTATATATACTTGCAAACTCGAATGAGTATTATTCAAATGATATGATTATAAAAATAGCTACTTACCGTGGAAAATATTGTCATAAAAACAGTACTTACCGTTTAGAAAATATTGTCATAAAAAACACTGAAGTACTTACCATTGAGAAAATAAGATAAAAACCATACAGGTCCAAACAACACATGCACACGCTGACGCTAATGAAACAAAACGAAATCTGTTATGAGACGGGAATCAGGGTGTTAAAAAAACAATACACAATCGGGCGATTCGCAAGAAGTCGGGAGACAATTAACTACCCAAACATAAAACATTGACTTGCCGGTTTATATTGTATCGATAATTTTTGTTGAAACGAAAAACTTTTCTGTTAGATTTAGGAAACTTATTTGTAAGTCTATAGGGTATCTAAATTTGACTTACTACCAGACCTAACAATACCTTCCCAGTTTTAGAATAAAGAACTATTGATATGATTACAAAACATTTCTTTTGCACTAACATAGGAAATTATATTTATGAACAGAATATTTCTTTACTAAGTAAATATTTTTGTATAACTACTGAATACTTTCGTTTCGTCACAAAAATTATTTTAATAGTACAGAATTGAGTTCGCATGAAAATAAAAGGCTACAGAAATAAAAAATATTATTAACAGAAATTATTTAAATATATATAAATTTTCATAACTTTGGTATAAAAATTTCTTTTAATACTAAAGATATTCTCTAAAATTTACATAAATATTCCGTAATATTGATAAAGAACCCATTCTGTTAATAATACCAAATATTTTTTTTCTGTGTTGCAAATTGCACAAAGTCTAGTAGTAGAAGATACTCATTCTAATTTAAATTTAGTAAGCAGCGACAATAAAATGATGGAAAAATTTTTCTTAAAAACTCAAAATAGAAATTTGATAATAACAGATAAGATACAAGAAAGAAGGACCTGTATCATGAAATTTGATTGTATCGAGGAAGATTTTCGTTTACGTTGGAATTATACTTTGCAGTCAATGTACAAAGATTTTTTTATCATAATATTTATATCGTCGATAAAGTTTAAGTTTCCTAAGAAAATAGAATAAATAGTCATGTCGCACTTTACTACCAAGTATTGCAATCAATGCAATGTATATTTAATTGAAATCTTTGAAGTGGAAGACCACTTAGGACTTTGAGATGAACTTTAGTGTCTAAAAATAAACGGCGGAATCTGCTTTTGAGATTAAACGATTTAAAAAACGCACAATATTGTATCCACTTTGGATTAAATTACTCCAAAAACTTTTTGATATGCAACAGAATTTTTAACTGTAACTTTATTTGAAACATTCTCTTTTTGTTTATTTAAGAGTTTATTTTTATGAAACAAAAATTTTGTGAACGGTTAACTTAAATCTTAATGGTATAATACTCAGTATATGTTCCCAAAAAACAGTTTTTATACTTCAATAAATAAATGAACGGTACGCTTTTACGTACTTTAAATTGGAATCTTGTATTCATTATATACGTATTGGTGTAAAAGAATCCTTTTGCATTTTGTTCTGCGGAATGAGGAACTACTTGCCTCGTACTGATGACCACACAATAATATCGAAACTAATCTGCAAGTAGTATGACTTCTCTCCCATTTGCAAAACGACATAGAGAGGTTGGTAGATCGCTATCATAATTTCTATTAAAATACAATGTTCGTGAGTCATATAGCCCAGGAAGTAGTTGTTTTTTCTTTAGAAAACGGCCAAGCCCAGTTTGGCAATGATTTAATGTTTCTAAACCTCAGAAGGTTCAACAACTAGGTGCTTTGATAATGTAATGTTTTTCTTATTTATTTATTTATACTGTTTTTGACGGTAGAAAAAATTACACACACTATGGCTAACTAATGTCTATTTATATTAAAAAATATAAACTTAAATTACTTCACTTATATACACCCGCGTATATCAGTCCTAATTTTTATATACTATATACTTATACTATATACTTAAATATAACGCTATTTATGTACACTTATTTCACTATTTGCTTTCCGCTCTTTGTTCACTAAGATCGTTAGCTGAAAACTGACTTCCTTCGCGCCCCGAATGTTCTTTTCTAGATTTTTCTATCCACATTAATTTCTCGAATAGATCCAACGTCTTTGCCATTATTTACGATTTGAATGGGCATTTGAACGACAATTTTGTGTTTTTAGAAGGATCTACGACAACATTTAACTTTGGATTAGATTATCTAATAAGACTGTAGACCTTCTTCAATATGACATTTGACAAATTGATGTAGCTAGGCGGAGTCTCTCAAAGTAACATCCGGGGCATAGGCGCAGTACAACTACATCTAAAGATTTTTACATTCAGTTGAAACAAAATCGAGAATCTGAAAAGCAGCGATTAGACCCATGTTAACATACCGCAGAAACCAGGTCAGAAATCTCGAAAACAAATATTGGAAACAATGGAAATGAAAGTAGAGCGCAAAATTGTTGACATGACACTTATGGAGCGGAAAAGAAATGAGGAAATCAAAAGAATGTGTAAAATCTATAACATCAATGGCTGGGTGTTGCAAAGAAAAAGGAATTGGAATAAACCCATCAGCCACATAACCTATGACAGAACAGTTAAGATCACGAGCAGGACGAAGGAGTATCCGAAGAACCATGATTTGAACTGTGAAAAAGTGTGGAGACCAGTGTTGCCAGAGACTTTCGGAAAAATCTACTATACTTTAATGAAAAATGTACTAGATGTTGTTCGATGGTACATAAACAAGATGTAACTACTAAAACATTCTTGTCACCAGTTTCAAGGATATAGCTAGTAAAACAGCTCTTAGCCCTTAATAAATATTTGTTTATTTCAGTTCTATGGAACTTTTTATTGAACTTTATGTAAATGATAGGAATAATGTCAATGCAAGTTATTGGAATCATGTAATGACTAATTACTACAAACCGAGGGTCCGACACGCCCTATTTTGGTGTACATTATTTAAAAAATTTGAAATATATTTCAAATATATTTCAAATATATTTCAATTATTTCAAATATTTCAAAAATATTTCAAAAACATTTCAAAAATATTTCAAAAACATTTCAAAAATATTTCAGTAATATTTCAGTAATATTTCAAAAATATTTCAAAAATAAATATTAAATTATTCAGAACGGAAACAATATTGAATTGAAGACGTTCAGAAAGCCAAAAAAATGTAGAAAAGGCTAAGATTACAGTTTACACTCTTTGAGCTTTGACTGTAAGCTAATAAGTAGTTGACTTGAATCTTTTGCAAGATTTATAGAGAATTAGTTGATGAAAACAAATAAAAGTCTTTCATGGGGTGGTAATCAATAGAAAACGCTTTCTAAACATTGGGCGCGTTCAGCCAAGCTAGCGTTACACAAGCGTTGAGTAAGCGGAGGGCGAATTTGACCGCTTAGTGACAGCTGTAGCGGTCGGAATTTCCGCTAAGTTGGTGAGCGGTTCGATATGTCAACAACAACAATCAAAAATTATAATAACCATTAGGTTAAGTGAAAATTTCTATATTTGATTTTTATAAGTGTATAAAATTTAAATATCCTAGAATACATATGCAACTGTAGAATTTAATGTTGGTGTTAATAGGTAGAAATTAACTTTATATGATCTATCATACAAAGACGTTCAGCCACCTTCAAGCGCCTTCACAGAGCGCCACTGCCAGCGCTAACTTTGTGCTAGAGTGGCTGAACAGTCATTTTCTTTGGAACAAAAACCTACAATAATTTAAAAAGTAAGAAACACAGACACTTTTTTGTAAATTATGTTTAAGTAAAATATAAAATAAAAAATATTTTTTCTAAAAAAAAACAATATTACTTAGTAAATCTTTATCGAGATCTTTATAACTTTAACTAATATACTGATAAATAATACTGTAAAAGAAAAATAAGGTAATCATAGTAATTATTTTTTCAATGTTTTGTACTTTTTAATTATATTAACTCTATCACACCTTTTCAAATAAAATGGATGTATACCAATAAGCTGAATTGGCCCATAAAAAATATACTTTCGATCCACCACTTGAATGTCATCATAATATATTGTAAGAATTTTATTTTGATTCCTTCCTTCATGAGTTCATCATTTTGAATAGCTATCATACGCATCCTAAGTACCAGTTCTTCATGTAATAAACGGCATAATATCTTTGATTTTCTATTTTGATGACTGATTCTCGATCATATTCCGAGTTCTCAGAATTGAACTGTTCTGTGTCAGTATCATCCATTAGAGCAATACTGTTATCGTTTTCCGAGGTCGAATCAGAACCAGAAGTACTAGGAGAGGTAGCAGCAGTGCTGGAAATACTTTCAATTTTTTGAAAAGCATCCGCTGAAATTGTTATCTTTCCATTAAATGTATACAGCACAAATAAAATTCGATATTCAAAAACGTATACTAGATATTAGCCAGTACTAGCTCCGTTTTATTTCCTTTTTGTAGCTGGTAACAAGTGCCTAGACATCCTTACATTCAGAACATTCCTACCGGCAAGCATGGCACAGCTAAACGCTTGTAAAAGTCGCGCGCTGTTGCCAAATTATTTATAAAATAAAAAGTAATACAAGAATATTTCAAATATTTCAACAATATTTCAAAAATATTTCAAATATTTCAAATATTTTGAAATAATTTCAAGTGGGGTGTACAGTCGGCTTTAGAATAGCATATACATGTTAAATGTGAATTTCGTTTACCCACCGAAATTATAAAAACGCCCTTCTTATACAACAAAGGAATGGCAATTTTTAAAACGCCTTCATTAAATGGTTTTGGGAGATTAAGTGTATTTACAATGGTCGGTCATGTCCCGAATAAATAAGTTTTTTTTGTATTTTTGTACTGATATAATAAAAAAAAGGGATTTTAATCCTAAACAAACATTTCTTATTGAGGGTTCCAAACTAAGTGAAGATGTGGGCGTGGACAACTGTTTAACTGATTTCAAATTTATTATTATTTAAACCGTGATTGGTTACACAAAATAAAAAGGCTGTCTATTCAATGTAAACGATTTTAGTTTAAAAATGTATATGCAATTCTGAAGCCGATAGTACATTATTTCAACGTATTTCAACCGGTGTCGGCCCCCTCGCTACAAACCTTTTCCTCTGGTGCATTTTTTTGTAGGCTAGCAATCATTATAATTATTCGATTTTCTCATCATTTTCATTCTATTTTTCCCCGAAGAAAATCGATCTCAAATTAATGAGACTAATTTTAAAATTATTTATTACCAAAACCAGATTTATTGTTATTTTACTCCGACAAAACATAACAATAGAATCATATTGGTAGTGGAATTTTAATTTAAAATGCGTATATTAACATCGCATAGTGGGATTCTGATTGAATTATGCAAATAGTTTTACGTTCGTTGACCCAAATATACACGTCAAGTAGTAAAATTGCGAAATTTCTAGTCAACGAAACAAAAAAAATACAGTATCTAATAATATATCGTCAAGAACTGGCAAATTCAATGCTCTCTCTTTCTAACGGTCAAACAATGAGGTTATGCCATATATAGAATCTCCGTACAAATACAGAAAATATGTGCTCTTTAAATTGAATAAACGACGGTGGCTATTTTATGGATATCGTTACTAAACACATTATGAACTCGTGGTATTTTCCTTTTGAGAGACATTTTTTTTTAGTGTGTGAAAATATCTACGTGGAAACATTCTGACAGGGGCACTAAATTGATTTCCGTAATTTCTTCAACGGTTATTTTAACGTAGTTGGGTGCAGCTCCAATTAAAACCAAGTAGTAATATTTTTAGTTTATATATTGTTTTTATTTTTCACTGCTATAATCTGGTCAATTACCAATGAGGAACTTTATATCTAACCCATTTTACTAAATAATTACAATCTATGATTTTATTTGCGTACACAGAATGCTCTACTTGACACTCGCACAATGCTCTGCTTTTCCCTTCTGCTGGGGATACATAAGTGGGCTACGACGAATATTCGTGTATATGACCGGGTATAATGTGTTCAACAATATAGTGCACTATAGGGGACTGATGGTAGTAAACACTTTTATTGCGATCGTCTGTCACGGTTTATTGCTTATGGTCAAAATTTGCACACAGGATCGGTTCTTCTATTTGTATAATTTGGGTTCAGTATAATCATTTATATTTGTGCTCCCGTAGTGAGAGTTAGTCTGTGCAGATTAATAATTTTTGTGAAAAATGTTTCGTCCTTGGGAAACTGCATCAGCGGCGCCCTGTGTTACTGTTCCTGTTCGACGACGAGTTCTAACCCTTGATGCCAAAGAAATCGCCAGACATGTTCATCAGAAGCTGGTCCAAAAGGGTTGGACTGTTACTCCTGCTGTAAGAAAAACCAGCGATTTGACAGGGATACCGGAATCATCAGTGAGAGTTCACATTTCGAGGCCAATTCATCCGAGACGAAAACGAAACGATAGTGGTGTTTCCAGACCCACTGATGACGGTGATAAAGATTTGATAAGAAGAACTATCTACTCTATGTACGAAGAAAACTTGGTGCCTACTATCAGATCATTGCAAACAAGACTAAGGAGCTCCACTGAGATAAGGATATCAATAATTGGAAACCTATGAACACTTTTATCCAAACAAGGTTTCAAATACTGCAAAATTGACAAAAGGCAAGTTATTATGGAATCCCAACGGATTTGGCAATGGCGATTTGAATATTTGACTGCCATAAGTGATTACAGGTCTTTACAAAGACCAATAATCTATTTGGATGAGACCTGGTATGATACCCACGATACGCCGGCAAAAGGATGGACCGATGGAACAGTGCCATGCCAATCAAAAGCTCCATCGAACAAAGGAAAACGGATCACGATTATTCATGCTGGATCAGAAGATGGTTGGATTCCAAACAGTTTGGGACTTTCGGCGAAGAACATTCAAGATTCGTCGTTGGATTACCACCAAGATACTACAGCCGAATTTTTCGAAGATTGGTTCGAAAACACTATACTGCCAAATATCCTTCGCATAGTGTCATAGTTATGGACAATGCCAGTTACCATAGTCGCCAATTGAAGAAGGTTCTAGACTCTTCAAATACAAAAGCGGAAATCCAGAAATTTATGCTCCAAAACAACATGTACTTTGAAGAAGGATAAACGCAGCTTTTAGAGGTTCTAAGGAAATTTAACATACAGAAGACATGTATGGGACACAACAAAACAAAGTGCGGACCCAAAATACTATACCTACATTATATCCTTCTGTAATTGCATTAATCCGATAAAATATAGATGACCCAGACGCTGATTGTTGGAAAAGAACAATAAACCATGTTATAAAGGTGGAGGATTCATACTGGGCATTTCATACTAACGTAGAACCCCTTATAATTAATGTAGACGACGATAGTGATAGTGAAACTGAATTGATATATTAACATATTTAAATTTTTATTAAGGCTGGGCATTGGGAGTGAGAAAACGTCCTAAAAAGAGAGCGAATAAGTGTACCCGAGAGGTGCTGCCTCTTGCAATGACCTTACGCGATAAACGAAATAATATTATATTCATTCTTGGAGTATATCAGTTTCCTTTAAAAATTTCAGGGCTGGATTAATTATAAAACAAACATGTTTGATTTTGTTAAATATGAATTGGCTATTTGTATTTTTACATTTTTATTTATATATGTTTTTTTTCTCAAATCAAAATTATAAATAGAATATTTATTGGGGTATTATTTTTAAAAAGGCAATCATTTCAAGTTTTTTCAAGTGTAAAATGTTATCATTTGTTTATCTTAACTAAGCTTACTACATACCGGATGCTTAGAACAAAAAGAAACAGGAAGGAGTCTGTCATATATTACCTTTAAGGAAAATTTGCGACGGGAGTCGGCCATCTTGAAGATCCTTGTATGACTCATTGTTTATGTTTACAGTAAATAAATAAAATGATTTAAAACACTAAATTTATTCACATACTTGATTGGTTGGAATTTAATCAAAATAAAAACCCTAATATAAATTTTATTTTTTTACGGTACGTCATTGGAAACGGAAATTAAAATTGACAATTGGCCGCCATATGCAAGCTCCTTTCTGGACTCAAGGTCATTTTGCATATACTCCTTCCTGTTTCTTTTTGTTCTAAGACCGGATGGTATTTTTCTAATTTTGACATATAAAGTGACACTTTAAAACTGATTGACATTATGAAATGTCTTACATTTTGTAACTAGTTACATGAAGTAAAATTTTATGCAATTGGTGACGAAAAATGTATTTCAAAATTAGTGACAAAAAGAATTATTCTATTTGTAATTATTATAGTTATAATACAAGTTAAAAACATAAATTATAAATTAATTAATTATTATAAATATTCATAACACAATTATTGCAAGTATTCAAATTAATTCCCGACGAATTCGTAAACTGACTTTGACTTGTTGGGCATTACTGATAATAGAGCATTACAAGCTGCCTCTTCAATATCGCTTGGTAACTCTTCAGAACTTGAATCACTCAATTTTTAAAAATAAAACTAAAAATATATCAATCTCTCTAAAAGCCTTCCGTCTAGGCTTTCTACAAAATGTCAAACTGACAACTAACTTGAAGTAACAGCAACAAACTAAATTGTTTATAGAAGTTGACCGTTACTTGGGACACGTAGACGTCACTCACTAGATTAATATATTATTTTCGAACTTAGTGCAAAAATTCATACGGTTTTCATAAATAAAACTGATAAACTTGAAAAACTTGAATTTTGTTTTATTTTATGGGGTTTCAGAACAAGCAAAACTTTTTATCAAGAATGACATTTTTCACTAAAACTAATAGGTATTTAAACATTTTTCACCTATAGGATACCCCATCCGTGGACACGCTGTATATTAGTATTAATATTATAGTATATTAAATTAAATACAGATTTGCTAAATTCCTAATGCGGACCTGATAAACAAGATTTAATAGATGTTCTATCACAACGCCCTCAATTAGACAATGCTCACACTAATTTGGGAATAATTTTTTAAGATTCCTTTTATATGTAATAAAAGAGTTGCCTAAATTTGTAAAAAAATGGCACCATTTCTGATTTCTTAAAAATTACTTTCAAAGAGCTTTTAAGGAAAAAAACGAATTTATTGTAATTTTTAAAAACACTGACTTAAGAGTAGATATATGATCTATTCAAAGAAGAAATATTTTTAAAATCATATCACGTTTAAGTGAGATATTAATCATTTTATGAAATGTAAAAATAGACATATTTCGGAAATTTTTTCTGGATGATTCCTTGTACTCTTAAGCTTCAAAATTCTTTATTGAATAACTTTATATATCTAGTATACTACTAATTTTTTTTAATTTTCATTGCCTTATAGTTTTTGCTAAAAGCTCTGTGAAAGGACGTCACGTTCGCCTATATTAAATACACTGCCAATGCCCGGCCTTAAATTTTATTATCAATATCCTTTAATATGCGTTTCTATTAAAAATTATTTTTGCAAATTTAATCCTGACCTGCATTCTTTACCGAAACTTGCCAATACCTGAGATAAAAGTACCTAAGAAGTTTATTATCACTATTAGCCCCCTTTTATTGTAGGCACTATATTGTTGAACACACTTTACATCGTGTAGTATTCAGGCGAAGAGGATATAGTATCGAAGAACTGTCAGTAAATAATCTTCCTGGAGGTCCTACGGAGCTAATAACGTTCTGGAACACTATTTGCATCTCTGTCTTTTTTCTAGAACAAATAACTGTCTCAATATATTTATAAAATGTGTGTTTGCGGAAAAGTTTTATTCATACAAAACTATTGTAAATAAAGTTCCATTCATAAAAATCAATAATAAAAAAAAATTAACATTCACCTGCATGTATCCGCAGGTAACCTTGAAATTTGGCATCAAGCACGTGTACTAAAGCATTCAAATGCATTTCAAAAAGGTGGGAGCCGTTAATTAATACTTTTTCGCGATTGCTCATAACCACATTACGTAAGCGTAAATATAGATATATCATTTGCATAACAATAATGGCTTTAATGCGGCAAAAACTAATGTTTTTTCACTGTCACTTCAATTTCAATACCGCTTGATTTATTTGATTAGTTATTGTATGTAGTCCGATAACGTTTATACGCCTTTAAAATGTTTATTACATTTTTAATTAATCTTCATTTCAATTAGATGAAATATACAGCTAGTTTTTAAATAAAATTAGCCCCACCTGTGACTGGTGTTCCTGTACCAGGATTATCAAGGCTTTCTACGCCTACTTGTTTAGATGTTTGAAACCATTTATTCGAGTGTACCTCGTATTTTAACTCTGTAACTATCGTTGTTTATTACATAATTTTAGAGATAAACTTACGACCTACAAGTGTAATATCTAAATATATAAATTACAGCTATGGTTGTTACATCGGCTAACTAATTCGGAAAATTTGTTACACTCAATCATAATTAATATTAATGTTGCCGATGATACAAACAAATGTTAATTTTACTTTTCGACAGAAATTTGATACGCCACTGGCTAAATATAGACGAAGAAACAGAGACGGCTTTAGTTGAAAAAGGTTAAAAACATTGTGTAGCAAAATAAGTGCTCCAGTGTAAGATTTAAATCCTCTGCAGAGCTCTGTGTCGATCTGTCTCTGTATGCGGATCATTCCTTTCCAATCGGCCATTTTATAAGAAAATAATCTGTAATTCTTAGGCTCGGTTGCAAAAACGTTTGTTAAACCTATGTTAGATAACATTCAATTAACTTTTGACAAGAGTGTGTGCATCGATAGCGAGCGCACGGGCATTTCAAATTTATTGATTTTTGAATAAAGTTGACGTGTCTATTTACTTTTATTTTAAAAAAGCAAACCTTAATATTTATTAATTAATGAATTTTTACTGCCAAAATCTAAAGATAAGAAACAGAGGTTTGATAAGCGTTTATGCAACCGGCCCTGCAGTTAAGGATAGAAATACAGTGTTTAAAATAATCAGAAGGGTATTTATTCTAATCTATAGTACGTAGTACGTACACAATTTGTTGATAGTTCACTGCAAGTTTGACCCTCATTAGAGAACTTAAATACAGAGAGGACAGGTAATATGATATAATAACAAAAACCAACCTAAAACCGGCAGTTTAAGATGTTTTCGACTAACCCACCTTGTATCTGAAGAAATACAATACAGCTTTAGATCTTTTAATCCGATTATGTAGGTATTTTGAGTGGAAATGACTGACCAGTGTCGTATGATTAAAACATTAGTTACTTTAAATAAATAAATATATTAATATTCTTAAACTGTAAGTAATGTAACCTCCGCCTATGATTTTACGACCATTTTATGACTTGGACGCACATTTTGTGCTATCGACAATTTATGAACGGACTATAGAGAGGACTTTAATAACCATTTGGCCCTCGTAAGTAAGGATCGGCAACTTACTACGAATAAGTTAGGAGTGCCAGTCGTTGCCTAGGTTACGTAGATTTGCTGCAGTACAAGAAAGGAGTTTTAACAACTCCCGGTTATGTACACGTCTGTGGAAGTAGGAGCACTTCTTCTTCTTCTTAACGAGTTTTCTCGCATTGAGGTACTTATATTAGGCTTTGGATATATTGGGTATTGGGCTTTAGATATGATTAGATTAGAATGAATAGGTTTGGAAGTAGGATAGCCTACCTGGATAGGTTACCTATGACGGGGTTACTCAGTTGTACCAAAAGATAGCAGGTAGAAAATTTGCGATAGCTCAGTTGTACCAAAAAATTTCTAGAGGGGATTAAAGGATTAATATGAAGGTAATTTAATGCAGGATGTATTCTTATAAAATAAGAAATATAAAAATAGTTAATAAAAATTTTTATTTTAAAAATAAATTTTTTTTTGACGGGTGGAAAGCTCATGTTCGCACAGGTACTTATTCCCCTTTTCCCTGGCAATGTGGGACTCAATCACAACTCTGTGCGATTGCCTACCCACTAAAACCACCTCAGAAGCCATAGAGGATCCTGTTCGGAACTGCTTGCTGGCATTACTTCAGACAGGATAGCTTGTTGGATGTTGTGGGCTTTCTATGTTCGCTGACTCATTTCTTTTCTCTTCGTAGACATGATTATCATGGCCAATTTACTTATAGCCTCCCAATAGTCCTTCTTTTGGAGCATCTTTCCTACCATGTTATCTGGCGTGAGTGTTCCCGTTTTAATTTCTACTTCACTTCTTGCATCCTTCCATCTTATACAATTAAAAAATGTATGCTCCGCTGAGTCAACCAGTCCACAGTAGAGACATTCATCAGTATCGCTAATCTTAAATCTATGTAGATAGGCGTAGAAACCTCCATGTCCGGTGAGTAGTTGTGTGAGGAAGTAATTTACCTCTCCCCATTTCCTATTATGCCAGGTTCTAATATCCTTTATCAAGGTTCTAGTCCAGTTACCTACCCCTTCATCTAGATCCCATATTTGTTGCCACTGTTCCAGAATGGTTTCCCGAGCCTCGTGTCTAGGTATATTTTCCCGAATCATTTCTCGTTCCTTGACAAGTAAGTCTATTGGCATAATTCTTGCGATGACTAAGAGTGCCTTGGTGGATGTTGTTCTGTATGCACAAGTAATTCTAATAGCCACTTTTCGCTGGACTTTGAGGAGAATGTTTTTATGTATATTTTTCTTCATGGCCCTCATCCATATTGTTGATCCATATAACATAGTGGATTCTACAACCGAGCATAGTATTCTTCTGTTATTTTCCCTCGGGCCTCCCATATTTGGCATTAGCCTTATAATGTTGCCTAGTGCCTTACTAGCCTTTTCCGCTACTTTACGGGCATGCTGGCCCATCGTCATGTTTCTATTCAAGTGTATCCCCAAGTACTTAATACTTTCTTGACTTCTATTTTAACATCCTTAACTTTGATACTCACTTTTTTTATTTTCCTACCTGCCGCCAATAACACTACTTCTGTTTTTTGAGACGCTATCTGTAGTTTCTTAAGGGAAAGCCACTCAATTATATCTTCCAGGGTTCGATTGGATTTACGCTCTAGGGTTTCTGCATTTTCTGCTACCACTACCACTGCAAGATCATCTGCGTAACCTATCAACTTAACTCCTCTGGCTACTGGGATCTTAAGGAAACCGTCGTAATATATATTCCATAACGTTGGACCAATTACTGATCCCTGCGGTACCCCGCATGATATCTCCATTTTTCCCTTACTACCTACTATCAAGAATCTGTCCTCTAGGTAACTAGCAATAATGTTATACAGATACGGAGTTATTCTTCTTCTTCTCAGTTCACTAAGGATCCCTTCCCATGGTGCCGAGTTGAAGGCATTCTTCACATCAACTGTTATTAATACGCATCTTTGCCTACCCTTTCTTGTATTTGCTTGGTCCGCAATCTCTTGTACCCTTGTTAGTGCATCAATTGTAGATTTACCTTCTATAAAACCATATTGCTTCGGAGCCAAGCCCCCATTACTGTCAATTTCTTCTTTTAGTCGCTCTAGGATTAGATGTTCCATAAGTTTTGCTAGAACGTTTAGCACACAGATAGGACGATATGTTTGATTGCCTGAGTGTGGTTTATTTTTCTCGATCAAGACGAGTCTAGCCACCTTCCATATTTTTGGATATTCTCCTGTTGTCAAAACACTGTTTACCACTGACAGACAGACTTCTGGCTGGTCTCTTATTATAGCTTTAATGGCTTCAGCTGGTATATTATCAGGTCCAGGGGCTTTCTTCTCCTTAATCTTTTCATTTGCCCGTAATAAGTCCTCCTTACGGAATAGCGGTATTTCATCCTTATCCACTAACATTCTTTCCCACTTTACTAGAGGTTGTACCGGAAACAGTTTCTTAGCAATGTCTATTTGTTTAGCATCCGTCATGTTTACTAGCGGTAATAACTTAAGTTTATTGGTAACAATCTGATATCCTTTGCCCCATATATCTGAATCCACTTCATCGATCAACTTTTTCCATGCATTTCTTTTAGCCTCGAAGATTGCCTGTTTTAATTCTTTTCTGCTTTGCTTATATAACTCTTGGAGTCTTCTTTTTTGATCTTCATCACTTTTCTTATTTCCTCTTACCATCATTCTTCTTCTCTGTACACATGCTCTTCTTTTTTGAGCTACTTCATCTGTCCACCAGTAGACAGGTTTCCTCCTACTCCGACCTTTCTTTGATAGAGTTCTATTACAAGCAGTGGTAATTATTCTGGATAGGCTTTCCGCATCGGCTTTCCGCATCGGCTGTTCTATACAAATCTCTCTGTAGTATGATTCGGACTTCTTCAGTTAATTTCTTAAGATCACCTTCTTTTAGTCTCCAGCCTTTACTCTCAGTCACAGTGTCTTGGTTTTGATCGCCTGCCTCAATTTCATATATTATATGCTGGTGATAACTCAAATTTTCTTCCTCTAATACTCTCCAGTTCTTAATCTTTTTGGCGATGTTTTTGGTACTAAATGTTATGTCAATATATGACTCACTGACCCCTCTTACAAATGTCGGAACTTCACCCTGATTATGTATCACCAGATCTTCTTCATCAAGCCATTCTGCTAGTACATCTCCTCTTCTATCTTCAAACTTGGACCCCATAGGTAGGATTTTGCGTTGAAATCCCCACTCACAATAATCTCTTTATTTTGTCTTCCCATGTCATTTCTTAATGCGGTTAGGAAATTTGTAAATTCTAATATGCCAACATTTGGTGATATGTAACACCCATAGATTACCATTTCTTTAGTTTCGATCCATATAAAACCATCCCCTGTACCTTTTCCTGTTATTTTCAAATCTCTATTAATTACTTTCATAGCCACGTCTATTCTATTATCTACTATCCACTTCATCTGAAGCGCTTTATATATGTTGGGTTCTGCCGTAACGATAATATCGATTTTGTTCTCGTCTGCCATTTTGACCATAAGGTCCATTGCCTCTCTGCCCCTACCAATATTGCAGGTTAGGTTAGGTTAGGTTTTCCCGTAATCCTATACTTAAGTAAAATTTAAATCCGTTTATTTTCTAAAAATTCAGAAATTAATTGGAATTATCTACCTGGAATATTTTGGTACAACTGAACCCTCAAAAAGGGATAACCTTTTACGCTACCGGATTAAGTCAGGTAAAATTGGTACAACTGAGTAGTCCCCACCTATGAGTAGGTGGAACCCACTTATGAGGAAGTTGGGCTGGAATACTCGATGTAAATATAATTACAGACGAGGCATAGGTCCTTTTATGATTGAAGGTGAAGTTTTCATTAAGGACTAGCGAGGAAGTTAGTAGGAAAAGGGACAAAAGACGAAATCATCCTCAGAAGATTTGAAGTATATGAATATAGGGGAGAGTCAGGAACTTAATGGATAAAAGTAACCAATAAATTTTATTTAAATGTATGGAAAAGAAATTTCAATTTCCGATTGAAAAGTATGTTGAAAGAATAATAAAAAACTCTTCGATTCAACATAACTTCCAAGTTTATTTGAAAAAATATGTTTTAAATTACAATGACGGCCGTTTCGCATTGTAATTTAAAACATATTTTTTCAAATAAACTTGGAAGTTACGTTGAAACAAAGAGTTTTTTATTATTCTTAATAAGATGGACTTCCAAAAAGTAAGAGTTAGTACAATAAATGTAATTTTAAGTTGAAAGAGTTGGAATTTATTTGTGAATGGATTATCTGTGTCTCTTCGTCACGTGTGTGTGTGTTTTCAGTGATAGTTTTACAAGAACTCTTTGTAGTATCAATATCCAAGAACACTGCCTCATTGGTGGATGTTCGACCATTTTAGATTAGATTACCAACCCCACCACTAACGTGAGAACCAGTAGCTACTGTTGATGAACAGCATGAGGATTTTGATTCTAACCGAGTGAATATCGGATGGGTTGTCAAAGTGGAGCAGTGATAGGGCAGTGATGGAGTAAATGGATAGTCGTCTCTTCTTCCTCTTCGTTTCAACACCATTTTTTCTAATTCTTAAGTACTTACCTTGCTAGCAACTGTCCAACACCGTTTTGGTATTGTTTACGTACTATCAAAGTATGGAATCACTCAGTATTTGAGACTAAAATATTTTGTAGGGAAAAAACTGTGTATGTTAGTCGAAATCACGTTGCTCCTGTAATTTTACTTCGGTCTAAATATCGTAGTTGTCAATTCTTAATCAAAAACTAATATCTTGCGAAGTAATAATTAAATATTTAACAGAGACTCACCGGATTGTAATTTTAATGATGATTGGTTACGACGATAATTGCAGAAGTCAAGTTGAAGTGGCAAACTTATTTAATCAGAAGAATCCTCAGTTGCCTAATATTTTACAAGGTACTGTGTCTAAAATTCATGCACAATTCAGAGAACTTGGACATGTCAAACCATTAAAGAGAAAACCGCACTTCGTTGTAGATGATGTGAAAGTGGATATTATGGTAAGTGTCGTGGAGAATCCAACGTCAAGTTCACGTCAAATTTCTCGTTAAAATAATGTGTCAAACAACTGTTTCCGTAAAGAAAAACTTTATCCATATAAATTGACTTTTGTGTAAGAACTAATAGAAGACGATCCAGATCGTAGAATGGATTTCTGCGAAAGAATTATGAAAAATTAAACAGAAATTAAATAGCTCTTGGTACAATTATTTTTTCCAATGAATCAATATTCACATTGAACGGGGAAGTAAACAGACAAATCTGTAGATATTAGTCAGAGGAGAATCCTCATTGGATGCGTGAAACACATACTCAGTATCCTCAAAAGTTGAACGTTTGGGGAGGTATCATAGGTGGAAATTTGACAGCCGAAAAATATTTAAGACGAAGATGATCCTGAGTTGTCCAACTTATATTCCAACGCAATAGATCCGAACCTACCGGATGAAAATATCTGATTCCAGCAGGACGGAGCAACACCCCATTTTGCTTTAATTGTAAGAAATGTGGTTTCCACACTGTATAATTTTGGTTGTGTGTTGGAATAGATAAATTCTCTTTATGAAAAATAAATAAAATAGAATTGAATATTCCAAAATGATGTTTTTATAAAAAACTTATCCAAACAAAAACTTATCTACTATTTACTACCCTTCTCTGTACATGTGGTAATAATGTTCCCACCTTAATTTTGAACGGAATTCACGGTAATGTCTACAAATACAAGGAGTTGGTTATAATATATATCTGATTTTATCGTTTATTTATAACTGCTACTAACTAACTAACTAAGTTCCAGTTGAATGGAACTTACCATTTAATGATTGCGATAATTTCTGTGGTATTTTTTTTAAATCTGTGATCAATTAAAAGTTTTATGCAACATTAAATTGTTTTTCTAAGAGCCGAGTGTAAACATCTTTATATTGATGAGATTTTTTTGTTCGCTGTTGCCATTCGGATATTTTTAGAAATATGATAATGTAAACGATTCGGTCTTCTACCAGGCAAAGTAAAAAGTCAATAAACTTACCTTTAAATATGCATCTGACCTGGAAATTTAATTCTGTGGTTTTTCAAGGTGTTGACTGTGAATAAATAATAATTTAGATTTTGTTTTGTTTCAGAAATAGCGAAAGTAAGGGCTAGTTTATTTCAAATAAATGGAGTGAAGAAGGAACCCCTAGTGTTACCAGATCCTGACGGACCCGTCATGACACTAACAGAAAAAGTATATGTACCAGTTAAAGAACATCCAGATGTAAGTATCTAACTTTTTGTTCTTGCTAGAATATCTTTAGATTTAGAGCTCCCTTTAGAGCCCAAGTAGCTCTTTACCCAATTTGAATAATATGTAAGTGTGTATGTAGAAACAAATAAACAAGAAACCATTGCCAAATTCAACCAACGAAAAGGGGGCAATCTAACATAAGAAAACAAAGACCTATGCAAGAGGCTTAGCAGAAAAATATAAATCAATCAATGCAGACAAGATAAAACAATGATATCACGAGATTATGTGAAGAAAAAGAAGAACACCAACTCACCCGTGATACAGAGATATAGCACGTAAATTCAAACCTAAGACAATAGACAAAAATGAAACTCTAGTATGGGAAGACGATAAAATTCTGGAGTATTGGAGACAATATTACGAAGAACTCTATGCCGTAGTTAGGACTACAAGGTCTGGCTGTTAAATAACAAGACTGCCTATGAAAAAGAGTTTTATTTTAAAAATTATTCTACAATCGAATGTTCCCCTTCAATATACTTCCCTTCCCTCGCCACACACCGTTCCATTCATTTTTTCTATTGGTCAAAGCAATGCTGGAAGTCTTTTTTTGTAAGAGCATTTGGGAGCCCCGCCGATTTTCGTTTTACCTCTTCCATCGGCTCGAAACGGGTTCCTTTTAAGGCAGATTTGATCTTCGGAAAAAGGAAAAAGTCACAGGGTGCTAAATCAGGCGAGTACGGCGCGTGTTTAAGCACTGGAATGCCTCTGACGGCTAAATAACGTTTCACAGACAGCGAGTTATGTGCAGGTGCGTGGTCCTGGTGCAAGATCCACGATTTGTTTTTCCACCACTATGGCCGTTTCTTAAGAACTCGCTCTCGCAGCGTTGGCAAAACTTTCAAATAGTAAGTTTGGTTTACAGTTTGACGCTCTGGAACCCATTCAGTCATCACGATGCCGTTGATGTCGAAAAAAACGATTAGCATGGCTTTAAATTTTGATTTCGACATCCTTGCTTTTTTCATTCTCGGCTATACAGGAGTTTTCCAGTGCATGGATTGCCGTTTAGTTTCAACATCGTATTGGAATATCCAGGTTTCATCGCAAGTGCTCTTTGTCTAACCTCTGAAGAAAATCTGGGCAGATCTGTTGACGGACGAGCTTTTGGTCAGGGGTCAAATGTTTTGGGACCAATTTCGCACAGACTTTCATTTATTTTGGTCACTGTTTGTAGAGTTGAAACAAAGACAGGTCGACCTGGTTGTTTGTCATCTTCGGTGCTCTCTCGACCTTCAGAAAACCTTTTATACCATTCGAAAACACGCGCACGAGATAGAGAATTCTGACCATAGGCCTCTTTCAACAACTTATAGCGCTCAGTCGGAGAAAAAAAACACGTTCGTTTCTAACCTCTACAGAAAAAATACTACTAAAGCGACAAAAACGTATTTTTGTACTGGAATATTAAACACTTCGCTGCATTCGTTTCCCACCCTACCCCTCTAGGACGCCTTCTGCGCGCGCAGTTTCGTTATTTAATAGCCAGACAATATACCAACAACCAGATGATAACACACAGCAGGATAACGAGCCCCCTATTCTTGTTTTTGAAGAGAAAATGGCACTAGAATAGTGCACATTATATGTAATAAAATATGGTTAAACGGCTGCTAGCTGGCCTCAAGACTGAACTACTTCTGCATTTGTTTCAATTTATAAGAAGGGATCCACTAAAAAGTACAAAAACTATCGAACGATATCTCTTGTATCTCACGCATGCAAAATCCTGCTTAGAATAATAGACAAAGCCTACAAAAGTGCTAGAGATTCAGATACTACAAAAGTGCTAGAGATTCAGATACCTGCAGAACATGCGGGTTTTTTATGTTCGCCAACTAATCGAGAAAGCCAGAGGATTCAACACGCCCAAGCTTCTATTATTTATTGACTATAAGAAGGCCTTCGATTGTGTGAAATAAAACAGTCTCTGGAAGGTACTGAAAGAGATAGGACTTTAAAGATTTAGGCTCCCACGTCGAGCTCGACAAAAATATGGAGGGACAAATACATAACTAAGAAGACTAAAGTGTCACTGAAGAACACCTTAGTGATCTCAATATTCTCATACTGGACGGCACATAGAACAAATGTGTCGATAGTAAACAAACAACATATTACTCTAAGAGAACATAATAATTTAGAAAGACTGGTCGTCCAGTCGCGATGGATAGACCAAATGAAAGAAATCACATTGCAGACAAGTTTGAGGAAAACCTTGTAGATATTCTGTTAATCAATGTTAGTAGACAATAATGCCACGACTGTTCAAAAATGAAGATACTACTTGCTTAGACGATTTAGATATTATTCATCGCTATAGCAGCGAGTTGTAGTTCTTGCATTTTCTAAGGAACTGCTTTTTGCAAGAATATGTCGTTTTCATCCTTATTCTTACAATAGCTACATTCTATCTTCTCCTCCATCACTAATCTATACAAGTGTTCTCTTAACTTACAGTGTCCAGTTAGTATATTCCTGTAAGTATTCTTATAATAGATTTACTCAGTCAGATACATTGCATGGATCTTTTTGGAATCTAAGCACACATCAAGACCTTTACATGTCATATCCCTTGTAGATTCACTCAAGATTAATTTTATCTTTAATTTTAATGCTGCTAAGTTCATTGGGAATATTTGATGTCCTTCTGGTTGACTTATCTGCTATTTTTCCCGAGTTTTAAGGAAGCCAAAAAAAAGTAACTGTTATTCTTGTCCAATTCTTAGGCCAATTATCATCCAGGCCAAGTGAATCCGTCGAAGAAAAGTTTAGGAAGACCTTTGATGAACACGCCAAACGTGACATGCGAAGAAAAGGCCTTTGATATCCACAAAAGTGTCGATTTTGGAAAGCACTGAAACGTTAAAATTTCTTCCAGCTGATTAGCTCGCGGTTATGGATAATCTAAGCTACCTTTCAAGGGGTATAGGGTGCATAGAAAGATACCTAATTCAGCTTGGAGAAAGCACGAAATTGTTAACTTGCTATCAAATAAAGGTATTCAGTTTGAGACATTCAAGACAAAATGAACTACTAGCCATATTTAACGAAGATAAAACTTTCTTCGTGAAGATATAGTAGAAAAGTAACTGTGCTTGATAAAGCCATTCGGGAAAAGAATCAGAGAACTGGCGAAAAATATCTTGTGGGATCACCAGTAGCGCAATCTTAGAAAACCTACGAAAGGAAATGGAGAAGCAAAAATCCAAGTACTGGAATCAGCTGGAAGGGCAGAGACAAGCTAAAATACTTTTGGGAAACTATGACCATAAGAAATCTCTTAGATGGCTCAATCTTCGTAAAAAAGGCTCCGCATTTTAACGGGTTAAGAAGTCACATGAAGAAACTAGGGTTAGAAGATGAAGCAAAGTGCAGATTCTGCGAGGAAGAGGAAACCTCAATGCACATATGGCAAATAAGGGAGAACACAATAGATCTTATGCCAGGGGACATTGGCAGTTCTTCAGATGATTATAAAACTGTTATGCATTATGTCTAGGTTACTCCCATAACCTATATTAGTCCCTTTAAATACCTAATGAGATTTTATTAGCCTATACCTTTTTGAAACTGCAGTATAGAATTGCATCATATTTTTTTACCCATTAATAGTAGTCTTTCGCAGATCTTTCGCTGTTTCATTTAATAATTTAATTTTTATAACTGTAATAAACCAAATTTATAAACAATTACATACTTGTACCTTATAATATTAGTTTATATCCTACTTTGACGCAATTAAAACCTCACCCTGTAAATTCGCTGCTGCTAAATTTTGACCCACAAGACACAACGCACAATTAATTACGCCAATAAAATATTTTCCACTTCGTCAGTTTGTGTTTGTTAATGTTTACAACAAAATGGTTTAAATATTAATGAGAAACATATCCATAAAAATTCTCCAGTTCTGTCATCATCTCAGATAATTATGGCTTCCAACTTTTATACGGTTTTTAATTTTCTGTAAGGTGACCTGGTATTAAAGAATTACTAGAAAATGTTTACGTTTTGTATAATTGCCGTAATTGACAACATCTGTGTCTAATTGTAGCTAATTCTCGGTATCTGCAACATGAATTTCAATACATCCATTTGTTTTTCAAATGAATATCATTAAATTTGCATCTATTAGTATTTTAACTGTTATTTAAAATCCTGCCTTCCGGGTGTTATATCTACGTATAGTGTAGTAAATAACTTTCTTATGTAATTATAAATATTGTTTCCTTTTTTTTCAGTTTAACTTCGTAGGGAGGATTCTAGGACCACGAGGCATGACAGCCAAGCAACTAGAACAAGAAACTGGCTGTAAAATAATGGTTCGAGGGAAGGGCTCGATGAGGGACAAAAAGAAGGTGTGTATAATGTCACTGAATGTGTAACTAATTCCATTGTTGTGTTTTTATTGTGGTATTTTTAAAGATATACCGAGTTGATCTTTTTGCTACAGATTGTAAACACAGCAGGGTTCAAAGCCTCTTAAATATTAACGGCAAATCCACCTATACAAACTAGTAACAAAAATACACCCATCACAAATTCCGTTATTTGTGTAACACCTTAACATATTTCATTTTTTTTATTAAACAAAAAGAAACCCCATGTTGTTAAACTTTAATTGTAAAAATCGTATGCAGTATAGTATTTTCACAGTAAATGGTATTGGCTTATTAACTCCAATAAACTATATACCCGATTTAATCTCATTGTGTAGAAAATCATCAGGTAAAAGATGCAAATGTGCTGCAGGGTCGAACTTAATAAATTTGAATTTTGCATAATATAGGAAATATACAAGTAATTTATTTAAATGTTACAATTCTACTCTATATTTAGTTCAGTGTCACTATCGCTATTCTTATCTATATTAATTATAATTGGCGTAATTGATTTTACAGAAAGGTACGAGTTTTCAACATTTATAACATGACTAAAACGGCCCATACACTATGCAATTGGTAGTACGACAAGTTGTACAACTCAAGTCGATTCGACTGTCGAAACGATAATTGCATAGTGTATGGCGCTGTCGTCCAACAAGTCGTACTACACGGTTGAGTCGTTCGGAAGTTTGGCTGGTTAAAAATTTGTTGTACAACCGCGTTTGATCTACGACAGATCCTTCTAGTGTGTGTGCAATTGGCGACTTGTTGAAACAATTTCAAATCAGATCCAGATCGTCCGTTCCGTTGTCATCGTCGTTGATGTTGCGGGGCATTGAGCAATATTAAATAATATTAAAATTATCGTAAATATGGAAAATAATTATAAAATTGATTGTACTAACCCTTACTTTTTGGAAGTCCATCTTATTAGGAGTAATAAAAAATCTTCGTTTTAACAAAACTTCCAATATTTATAAAAAAGCAATTTTTAAATAAATATCGTGTATCGTGAGCAGGTCTGTTTATGGGATGTGAAGTCCAATGAATATTCAAATAAACATAAAAGGAATGCCAGCTATAAAATTTTATTAAAGAAATTACAAGAAATAAATTCAAAAGCAACCGTCGAGGTTTTAAAGAAAAAAATTAATAATATGCGAACAGCATTCGTAAGTATTCCTCTTTTAAGGCTTCGTAAATGGCGCAGCATGTCTCAGGAATTATTTTTCCAATGGCTTGAGGGGATATGGCGGTACTGAACTTAAGGTCTTCATAAGAATTTCCAGTTGCCAAATATCTTACCGTGGCAGTTAATCTTTCTTCGGCACTAATTGCGTCCCTCAGTTTTGTATCTTGTTTTGTTATTTTGGGCCGAACCAATTCTAGTAATAAGTTAAACGCGTCGTTGTCCATTCTCAGATAAAATTTAAAATCTGATGGTTCACTTGTGCGTAATTCTTTTAGCAAATTCATGTGTGTAGATTCGTCGCTGCAATAACCAGTTTTTGCACCATTTTCTTCTTTTCCCAATTTTTCCTTCAGCTTCTAATAAAGCGACCGCTATTGCAGCTATAGGGCCGGTGCAGACGGGCGACCAACGTCCATTTGGCGCTCGCGTCCAGTGACGCCGCGTCATTTGCTTGTTTCAATTCAGACGAGCGACCGACGACAATGTGATAACAAAGTGGACGCTATTTTTTGCAGTAGTTCAGTAAATGACAGGGCCGGGGTAAGACGTCGCCGTAAAGACATCTGTCTAATATACTATTTCTATAAATTACACTACAAAAGACCTCGTAAATATTGGGTTCATCCCTTTATTAGTGTACGTCTATTGAAAGGTGCTTTCACCACAATGTTTTGCGACCTTCGAGAAAATGAAGTTTTTTAATTACTTCCGAATGAGTTTGAGATTGTTTGATGAACTTTGTGCAAAAATAAGTGACTATATTCGTGGCCAGGATACTAATATGAGACTTACAATATCACCACAAGAAATGCTTGCAGTTACTCTCAGGAAAGTCTTTAACTACAAATTAATTCAACGGTACTAAAGAAATATTTTATTTTTTACTAAATATTTAATTTGGTAAGAGAAAAACAAAAGTGTAGCTACTTAAGATTAAGAAATGATGTTCCATCTTGTCCATAGTTCGAAGTGTGCGGTAACGTCATAGATGCTTCAGATGGTGTAGAGTGTACCATTACTGCATGGTCGGAGAGTGACGAGTAACTTCTAGGTTGAAAAACCATGTTTTGCTGAAGATTGGAAGACTGTTGTGAATATCCCCCATAAACATATTGTGCCTGGGTGCTTACAGGAAGTGAAGGATGGCCCCTTCGAATATTTTGAACCACCTGCAGCATTGTTGTACGAAATTCCATTTTCTGTTCAACGTTTGCAGATCTCCTCCCACGCAATTTGCTTTTATTTCTATCCCGATATTCTTCTAAAGAAGTTTTCCATATAACTGGTCTCACGCACGCTATCAAAATTTCTGTATCAATTCCGTCCTCCATATTAAAATAAAAATAAATACACCACTGTCTACTGACGCTGGACGACTGAACGTTCGTGAGCACTGTTCCATTTCTAGCCAAGTACTACCAGGACGCTCGGCGACTGCGTGGTCGCCGCGTTTCGAAGAATTTACGTCCACTTCATCGGGACGCGGCGGTGATGTTGCAGTTGCAGTCGTATGTGAACTGTACAATTTATTTGTATGTTTAGTGAGGACGTAACGTCCACTTGGCGTCACTGGACGCGAGCATCCAAATAGACGTTGGTCGCCCGTCTGCACCGGCCCATAGAGTGTTTTGATAAAGTAGGTGGCATGATGCTTTATTTGCAGACAACTAGGCACCCTGAAACGTACTACAAATCTTCACGACCGATTGATATTTTTAACGTTTGTGTGTGTGGCCAAAATACTATGCAACTTGTTGCATCGATTGTCTGTTCAACCTGTAGTACAACTTGTCGTACAACCAATTGCATAGTGTATGGGCCGTTTAACAGAACTTTTCCAACTCTCGGTAGGAATGTCATTCATACAGTTCCTAATTATTTCTACCACACTACCGCTTTAAGTCGGAGAAGTATTTTTCCGCGCACACTCGATTTAAGTTGGTGCCACACAAGCTCTATGGGATTGAACACGCAGTAGTAGGGAGGTAGTCGTAACACTGTATATCCCAATACTTCTGCAATTATATCACAGACATACGTTTTTTTTTTTAATGAAAATGACTGGAGCACTTGTAAAAGTTCTTTTTTTGTATAATTTTCCTCAAAATATATGTCATTTGCAGACATGAAGTTTTGAATCTCCAATTTCGTATTCTTTGAGCCAGGAATTTTTTGCAATTGTTGACTATGATAGCTTGCGTTGTCCATTACTATAACGCTGTTTGGCGGAATGTTGGGTAACAGACAATTTTTAAACCAATCTTTAAAAAGCTCTGCAGTCGTATCTTTGTGATAATCAACACAAGAGTCCTTAATATTTTTGGCAGAAAGCCACATAGCGTTTGGGATCCAATCATTTTCTGATCCTGCGTGTAATATTGTGATTCTCTTCCCTTTATTTGATGGTGCTTTTGTTTTACACTTATCAGAGGAATCAGACCATCCTTTGGTAGGGTGGTCATGCGTGTCAAACCACGTCTCGTCGAGGTAGAGTATTGGCCGATTTTCAGACCGGTATTTTCTTATTGACGTTATATATTCAGAGCGCCAGTTTATTAAACATGTGGATTCCATTATTACTTGTCTCTTGTCAATTTTACGATATTTAAAGCCCATAGCAGACAGAGCTCGCCAAAGAATAGTGAGACCACAGTTGATGTGAGTTTCGTCATTGATGAGCCGCTGTTTCAGACTTTTGATTGTAGGGACTCGCTGCTCATCGTATATAGTGTAGATTTTTCGCCTTATCAAATATTTTTCCCAGTCGTCTAGACTTTTTGTGACACCGGAATCTTTACGCTTTTTTCTTGATTCCATGGAATTTTCAACAATTCGTCTAACTAAAGTAAGAGACACCTTTGTCAAATTACTGGTTACTCTTGCTGCAGCACCCTCGTTATATCCTACAATCCCTCTCTGAGAAACAAAATTACCTGAATCAGGTCCTTTTACATTTATGATGTGCATCTCGGATTTTACAACTTAAGGGTCTAATTGGTTTTATTATAATCCTTCAGTCAATACCATTTATTGTGAAAACTACTATACTATAAAAGCTCTTTATATTAAATGCACATTGTTACATTATTGTATAAATATAAATATAATTTAATAAGAGCATTAGATCATTAGATACGTTTACGTTTTAACATTAGCTGTGGAAAAAAAAGTATATTTCAATAACTCTCAGATTGGCAAAAAACAGACATTTTAAAACGATACCCTCTATTCATTTTGTTTATTTTCTTAATCATTAATAAAAAAAAATTAAAATGTCAAAAAGTTTCTTATAAATCGGTTCATTTTTATATGTTACTAGTTTTGATATATGGCAACATCACATTTATGACGTGCAATGATTTTTTATTAATTTCACTATATAATCGAAAGTATGCTAATCCCGTTTCTAATTTTTTGTAAAATTCAAATTTTTTCAAACGTTCTGAATGTTCTAATAAAAAATTCGTTGGCCGTAACAAAATGAGGTTTTAATTTACAATTGATGTGTGTATGTATTTATAGTGTGGGGCAATGCTCACGTCTTGAATATCTGATGGAGTGTGTTAGTCTTTTGTTTTGGCTGTCACGTTTTTTATGCTTATTGCGTTGATAGGTCAGGGACCGAGCGGTAGTCGTTCGTAAGTATAATTTTCCTCTAATTTCGAACAATACAATTGAATAATAACAATTTTTAACGTTGATGTCGCTAATAACAATTAGTGTTAGTTTTTTTTTTAGTAATCTTTTTTATACAATAGAATGAGGTTAAATGCATTGTCTTCCTTTCCCTAAGAAAAGTTTTGTTTTCTCATAGACGAAACGTTTTGAAAGTTCAGAGCCGATTTTGTTTGTTCTGTAATTAAAATACGGCGGGATTCTTAATTTCTACGAAAGATATTTGACTTCGTTTTTGTTCTCTAATCTGAATTGATTTAAAAACTTATAATACCATGTCGCACCCCGGCAAGAAAAGTGTCACAATACAAAAATACCTGTTTCGAGAAATTGCTACTTTTATAGTTTTTTGTTCAGACAAACGTCAATAACAGCAAAATTGTTTTTTTTTTTTTCAAACTAACTTTTAAGAAAATTTTGATTAGATGTATATTATGACTCTTTTTTCGATTGAAACGTCTGTAATTTTTTTAAATAATACACCATTACTTGTATTACAAAAGTATTTAATATCAATCAAAAATAAAGGAAACGTAAACAAATTATAAAATTCTTATCAAAATATAATAAACAAACAAAAAGCTCGTAATGTAAATTACTAGCTTTGACTTATTATCAATTACACTGGTCCATCGTAATTTACCACACTACTTTCAATAAACTTAAATACAGAAGATCCAATTTCATCAGCTTTCTTGGTTTGCTTCAGCTTCATACCAATAGAAACAATCGTTTTTATCGTCACCGATATGAGACACTGTAAAATTGAAGGTATCGAGTTTTGATTTATAATAAAAAATAGAGGTATTGCCTTGTGGAAATTGCAGGACTGCTTGCAAATCATAAATTGCAATAATTTTATTTGGACCTGAGCTTTTTTTTATCAGCGTCTTTTTCAAGTCGAGAAAGATCCTTTTCTTCCATGTGTTTAAGATACTGGATTTCTATATTTTTCTTTGTATCACCCAGAGCATTCTCATAACGTACACAAAGTTCACACCTGTCTTTTTTCGGCTTGAAAAAGCTGCTATTAAATTCACCATAAAATATTCTTGAGTACAATGTTTCATTGGCAAAGGGCACGTTATTAGATTCACAGAAGATTTTATAATCTCTATAGACATCACAGTGACTTTCCCTTAATGAATTTTTTCTTATGTAGTGAGATTCCATTCGTGGTATTGGATTCAAGATTTGCTCAGGAACATTATTGTGAAGTACGTTACTTTCTTGATTATATAGTTGCAGAGAGAGTAATTCAGCATAATTAGAACCACAGCGGGTATTAGGTGAGCTAGGTTTGGAAACGGCATTTTTGCTGCCGACACTGCTGCTGTTTCTGCTACTACTTCTGCATCTGCTTCGACGAGGAAGTCGATGAAGAAGAATCAGAAGACATGGACCTATTGCGCTGTGAAATATTCTTAGACGTAGAAGAAGTCACAAACAAATTTTCTGATGCACCAGTATTTGCAAGGTTGGGTTTGAAGCTCCTGTTCCGACAAAATTAGTGAACTCCGTTTAACCGTTACACCTTTCGTTAGTCAGTTGTACTATCAATGCTGCTCGACTATTTTTATTCATGTTGAACCTATTTATTTTAAAAGAAAATGTCATAATATAAATTTAAACCGAATAATATTTAAATACATAAACAAAGTACAATATAGTCATAATACTGTTTTAGTTCAATTTTATACAAAAAAAAGACCGAACACAACATATAATTCATGACTATTAAAATATTTTGGAAAAAAAAAAGACATTACATGTATTGCGTCTTTATAATATTCCATAATACACGAATATAGATCAAAAATAGTCGAAAAAAGAGAGCCTTTACAGGTTATGTCTGTTTTTTTATATGACGTGGCTATATCTACAAAGCTTTTTCGTCAACAAAACAGTCATAACATAGATTGTGTCGCCTTTTTTGTAAAAAATCTAATTCTTTAACGTAAAAATTACCGATAAAAAGTCACATCACACAATAAAACACTTTTCTGGCGGCACAATACAAACCTACCCCGTACTAACACAAATGTGACACTGTTCACGCCGGTGATCAGAGCGAAATGGCTCCGTAAAAAAGAGTACTTAGTACCATCTACCGGTAACCATGTGCCTCATAATAATGACGTTAATTCAGCCGAACAAATGAAGTGCGCGCTATTTAATGCTGTGTTTATGTCATTTTGTACACAATGTGTGTTATGACTCTTTTCTTGCCTGGGTGCGATGTGTTTTTTCCTTGTATTAAAACCCGATATCACATACAATAATATTCAGTATTGTACCACACTTGGGGTGATTTGTAATAGTTTATTCTCGGAAATACAAATACAACTTATTTTTTTTACTAACTCAATATTGACATGTCCCTGTATATATAGAATTCGTAGCGAGTTCTTTTAAACCATAGAACATTCCAGTAAACACCATATGGGTGTAAAGTTAGAGAAAACTGAATGCAATTTCTAATGCATAATAACTTATTAGATTCAAATTTGTTTTTAATCTAAAGGACTTTCTGCCCTTTAACAATAAATTTATAAAGAGATTCTAAAATGGAAAAAAAATCAAACACTCTTTGGTGGCATTTAACATTTTTTTATATTCACTTAACATTTGAATTACAAACCGTTTTGGATCAATGTTTACATCTCTCACCTAAACTAACCACAGGAAAAGAAAAAAAGAAAAACCATGTCCATTGTAAAATTTTATAACTAGAGAATTTTTTTAAAGTTTTAAACTAAATAAAGTAATAAGTTTGATTTGCTTTTTTTTATAATCATTTACTTAAAAATGTATATAAAAATATACAGTGCAATTATAATTTGGGTTTAACGTTTTTAATGTTTTATACAGAGAAATTTTGCGTTATTTGATACGGAAGATTATACAATATACAGTTCCCAAGCAACATTTATAGGTAAAATAACTAAACTTTAACTTAACAGTTGACTATTAAGTAATATTTACTAGTTGCTATAACCTAAAAATAACTACAGAAATACCATTATTTTACTAATTTGGGGAATAGTTTATTTCGTTTTTATGACCAGAAACTAACTTTAGAAAGATACTACATTTTTACGTTATTCTTACGGTATTAAAACGTCATAAATAATTTAATATTACGTTAGTATTATATCCTTCGTCTTTCCCGTTAAACATATATATTTATTCTTTCAACTTTATCACCAAAATGTCGGAGTGCAACTTAAACTTATAGGTATAAAGGTTCTACTTATAAGTGATTTCAAAAATTTGGTATTTAATATATTAAGATTGCCTTTATAACTAACAGAAACACTTGCGCAACATGTTTTTCTGATAAAAGTAGTTACAATACTTATTTAAAAATGATGCGCCTCCTGAATTCGCCAAATTACGGAAAATTGTTCTTAATTTTATTTTCATTTTTGTTTAAAAAATTAATCAAACATTCATGAAATATTCTTAGAAGCATAAATTATATAAGGCAATATAATTTTTCAGTAATATTTTCTATGATATTTTATTTTTTTCTCATATTTCCACTTTTTAATTTTATTTGTTCTATCTGTAACAAAACAAATATGGTGGCTTGTAAAAAAATCCCTAAAAGTTATGAATTTCCGTTCATAGTTAATTTTTTTTATTATATTAGTAAAAATCACTACATTAAATTACTATAAACTCTGTTTAACTTTTAAGTAATATTATTTACTTTAAATTTATGACTATTTAGTAATTGTTTAGTATTTAAAACTCCAAATTTTAACTTTAAAGAATATAGTTCTACCTGTTAGTAAAAATTGGGTGGTGAAGTTGACTTTTTTACTTAAAACCATAAGATATATGTTAAAAAAGAAGAAGTGTGGTTAGATATGTCAAGAAATATAACATGTGATGCTTTGCCGGTTCTTGTAATTATTTTATTTAATACATATTACACAAAATGGGCCAAAATTCCACAGATGAACTATTAAATGTGGGAAGTTAGGAAGACCATCTACATTAAATATTAAAGAAATATTAATATTTACTTTTATATCAGAAAATACATTCAAAAAATTTCTAGTAAGACCGTTATACCAAAAATAACCATTTCCCATTTTTATAATATCTACTTGTTTGGGTGTTTCAAGTAATGTGCGACAATCGAGCGGTAGAGAAGATATATTAGCATTTTCTCGTAAAATTTTTAGAAGATGGTTTACTGATGATTGTGTTACTCTATGTATAAGAGCCCACTGACGTAGTTCGTTTTTTAATAAATTTTCATTGTAAAAAATTTTCACATCATCATTATTTTCTTGGTCACTCAAATATTCTTGGTCACTTAAATAATTATTAAAACTATCAATATCTTCACCAGATTCTTTTCCGTGTAATGTAGATTCTTGAATATTACCAGCTTCATTAAAACACTCATCTACATTTCTATTCCGAAGTTGACCACTTACTGAATTTTCAGTATTTTCACTCCTTTTTAATTTCAATTTTCTATAAAAAGTTGTAGAATAATAGTATGACTTTCGTTTTTTGTAAAACATTGACATAGATGCAGAAGGATTTTCCATATTTGGTTTGTTGAACTTTTTATCGCACACGCTTTATAGAAATAAATATGGCTTACAAAGACTGGATGGTCTGGATGTTTGTTTCTAGAGTCAACCGCCAACCTCAAATTTTCGATATGGTAAACTTAACTTTTCTGTAATTTTAATTCGTAAGTGTTACTTTAAAGTAAAGTTTTGTTTTTAGTTTGGGTAAATAAAACTTATAAGTTATTTATATAGTCTGTTTTACGAATATATTCCTTTAAAAATTACGAAGTAAATTAAACAAATTTACGGTAAAAAAGCTGTTTTGACAACTTGGTAATATGACCTATTAGACATAATTACTTGTTAGTTTCAATATTAACGTAAAATTTATGGTTAAAATAACTTTTTAGTAGTTAAAACAAATAGGTAATAGTGATTCGTAACCATTACGTTATTTAAACTTTATTATTCTACCAATCGGTGTTTTTACTTATAGGTAATGGACTAGTTTAGTAGAATCATATTAATCAAAATGATAGCAATATATATTTAGGGTAGGATACCTACTTACTTATATTGGTATTCATTTTGCAATTAATTTTTCTCATTTCGTAAAATTTAGCAATAAATAATTAGTAAGTTTTAAACGTAGCGCCAACTAATAACCAATAATGAAGTGTGTTTAAAAGTCAACGTTGTCACATTTTACCTACGTTCGTTTCAAGTATTCTCAAATAACTGGCGGCACAAAACTCCGTGTTCTGTGACTAACTGATTGTACCAGTTGACAAGATGTATGACAGAAGAGAAAATCGTGTTTATCTGTAATAAACAAACAAGACCCCTATTCTTGACGGTGATAGAATAGAACAGCCAATAGAAAGTGGGCGTGGTTCTATTGAAAAAGCCAAAACGGTATTCTGGAAATTCGTTCTCTCACTGTACCGTTAGAAGGGTTGTTCCCCGAGAGAACAATTACTTCTATTGGTTATTTTTGAAGGAACTGCTATAACACCAAGAGAAGGTGTTAGGGATTTTTATTTTCGAACCAAAAATAGTATAGAAGTAATTTCTTTCATAAAGCAAACACAACCAAACAAAAAATTAAACTAACGAAAATGACAGAATATTTTGTTTAGTATTTTACTCCTTATTTGATAAATTGTCAATCAGAGAACAAAAATATCGATATGTTTATCTCTTTTTAATGACAACAAATAAGAGAGAGAGATAAATTTCTCGGTTAATATTAAAGCATATCGACAACATCGCAAATTTTCTACCAATCTTGTTGAAACACGTCACTTACCACTTATGACGTATGTAACCATTAAATTTAAATTTCAAAAGCCGATTATGGCTAGAGGATTAATTTTATAAAAATTTTATTTGTACAGTTGAACCACTAAAAACCTATTTTATAAGATGCAAATATAAAAAAAAATCACTAAACTAGTCCATTTAAGCATGTAAAGTTGTAGTATTTATTACTTAATTTTTTACCTAAAAGTTTTTTTTACTGACAACGTAATATTTTGGGGCATTAAACCGTAATTCTTACTTTTTTAAGTAGTAAATACTTAAAAAATAGTTTATTTTACTAATAATGTTGCTTGGGATTGTTATCGAACGAGAAAAAAACACGTTCGTTTCTAACCTCTACAGAAAAAATACTACTACAGCGACAAAAACGTGTTTTCGTACTGGAATAATAGACATTTCCAGCTATCTAACGCTGCATTCGTTTCCCATCCTACCCCTTTAGGACGCCTTCTGCGCACGCAGTCTCGTTATTTAATATCCAGACCTCGTATATTTAGTAAAATATTCATTAAATATGTTTTATTACTTTACAATAACAAAGTTAAATTTATATAAATATAATTAATGAAGTATTTCTGTTCAGGATTAATCAATTTAATCACAGAGATTAAGCGGTTTGTTGCTCACCGAATTTTTACACCGCTATCTCAATTAGTGGCAAATTATCTACAATTCAGACAAAATTTTCCTGTCGATTTACAATCTATATTTAAATACCTATACGTTTTTGTTTGTTTATCTAACTGCTTCCTTTCTTTTGTCGTATCTATACGATGGAATTCATTATTATTTATCATTTCTAATTGCATAATTGAATTAATGCCTGTCATAAAACTATAAAAATACCTACTGACTAATCACAATGTTTCTATCCATAATTACTATAATTGATTGTATAATTATTTTTTCATAACAAATTAAATTATGGGAAGGTGTATCTTCGGAGATTTTTTTTTGGAAGATTAATCAGGTGTGTAAAAATATGAACAAGAGTTTTTTTTCCATTAGCAGTTTTTTTTAAAGATAATTTTGAAGATGAATGATGTGACTGATTACCTCGATAAAAGCCCATATAATTCATATTACATGGGCATATTACTATGATAATACTATACGGACAATATTTTCTAAAACGCCTGCTGGCGCAGTGATATGCACGTGGTTGTCTCTTACATGGACGGCTTTAATCACTTCATTCCTAACTAATCCCATCTTGAATGAATAAAAGGATTTTTACAATGTCAAAATTATTCGCCCAGTGGTATATCAAGGCATTATCAAATACACATATCCAGGTATACCTCTTATAAGAAGGTATAAGTTTTTCGATAGCGTCTAGGACCATGTTAAATCTGCATTCGGGGGGAAGTGGTGCCGTAAAACCCTATGAATGCCATTTTTGCTGCAAACTATCGGTAATCCTGCAATTTTAATGCCATTTTCCTATTCTACGTGGTCAAATTAGTGGTTCTAGACCTTTTTTACCAAAAATAAAATAACTTGGATTTTGACCAAAATTTGAAGACACCTAATTCAAAGGCCTTGCCATTTTCTTAAGTGAAATTTTTTTTTTCTTTAAAATTTTTGAAAATATGGGAAATATGGTTTTTAAGTCGCTGAATCGACTAGTTCAGTCAGTTTTTCGATAGCAAGTCTAGAACCATGTTAAATCTGCATTCGGGGAGAAGTGGTGCAGTAAAACACTATGGATGCCATTTTTGCTAGAAACTATCGGTAATCCTGCAATTTTAAGGCCTTTTTCCTATTCTACGTGGTCGACTCAGTGGTTCTATATGTTATATTAATTTTTGGGAAAGGATAACAGAAGTTACAAATTCGAGCTATTCCACTTATAAGAATATGTCACTCTGACAAATCTTATAACACAATTCTGAACTCTCAATTTATATAATGCCAGTAGATGTAACAAATTTGCTGGAAGAAAAAAATTACTTCCAATAAGTTTTTTAGTTTTAAATAAGTTGACGGTTCGATGTTTTCTATATTCAACGAATATATCTATGATTAATGGCCGTTCTCTTCATGAAATATCCTACGGTTCTTTGAAGTAAATTAATGGTACACGAGGCATGTTTTTAAAGTAAGTACAGTTTTGATATAAAAAAATCAACAAGTAAATTTTTCAAATAAAACTTTATTTACCTGAAAGAGCATTCTTTCTTCTACTTCTCTACATAATGTTCATTATTATTAAGGCACTTGATTTTGGGACCAGCTTTTGTATGCCGATGTCAAAGAACCTTGCCGTCAGACGAAGACTCAGTCAAACGGCGTCGTAATGGCCTCTGTGGCTTCCCAACTAATGTAGCGCATGCGCTAAACGGCAACTGCGTAATTTTAAACGACACTTACTTTAAAAACGTGCCTCGTACATATTAACTAATAATGAGGACAGAACTGAACCTTGTGGTAACCTTCTGGATGTATTCCTGGGTTCTATGTACGTGTCCTTTTTTGTGATGATTATTTTCCTGTCTGACATCATATCAAGAAATGTGTTACAAATTTTATTTGGCATGCCTATCAACTCGATTTAAAGTTTCCTTCATTTTTCGATAATCGACATCGCGCTGTAAGGTTTTGGTTACAAATGTCAAATTTTACTGTAGGAACTGCGGTTGTAACAAATTCCTGAAGTATAAATAGTAACTCACCCGCAATAAATAAAGCGAAAATTGAATAAAATCTTATAAAACACTAAAAATGCATTTGACTGCTGGCCAAGATGTAGTTTTATGTGTTTCGCATGAGTGTGCTGCACTGAAATAAATTGCTGCTAACCAAAGATATATTATAACGGTCGATTCTAAATCATCTTTTATTACAATTTTTCACGCTACTCCATCTAGGATTAGCCGTAAGTACTAAAAAAAAGTTATTTATTGTACTAACTCTTACTCTGTGGAAGTCCATCTTGCTAAGAACAATAAACAACGGAATGCCTTTTAAATAAAAGTGGAAGCTTTGTTCAAACGTTTCGTCGTGTATTGTTCTTAGTAAAAAGTTATTTAAAAAAATATATTCGATTATAAAAAATTGTTTTAATTGTAGTTTTTTGTTATTTTGTGTCCGCAGGAAGATCAGAACAGAGGTAAACCGAATTGGGAACATCTTTCTGACGAACTTCACGTCCTTCTCACTGTAGAAGATACAGAAAACAGAGCCCAAGTTAAATTACAAAGGGCGGTAGAAGAAGTAAGGAAACTTTTGGTACCTGTGAGTATTATTTTTTTTATTTATTTATTATTTATTAAATAATAATTTTAAATTTACTTACAACTTCTTTGGCATACTTAGCGTCAGTAGCTGTTAATTAATTATTAATTTTGTTTGCACTTAAACCAGCATGAGAACCAACCAAATAAAAACTATTTCAGTTTCTTAGATAAATTATGGACCATATACATTTTAATGAAACAGAACCGGTTTAGAAATTTTATTATTTTTATAAACATGGCAAAATATCTACAATAACAACAGAAATACTTTCTTTTCTAAAGACGTTTACGACAGTCCCTTCTTATCCTCATACATTACTGGATCAAACGTGGGAAGTTTCCCAGGATGATATACCAAAAAGTTCAACTTTGTGCTGAATTTTGTCACAAAGTTGAGAAGTAAATCTGAACGGGTTGAAGACACCCTACATAGAAGTAGGAGTAGACCTAGAGTCAAATACTCAGAAAGCTTGGACACTTACTCAAGCATCTTTCAAGCAGAAATCCGTGCCATCTAAAGATGTGCAGGACTCAATATTTAGAGGAACTACCTCAAACAAGAGATTGTGATCATGTCGGATAGTCAAGCAGCCATCAAAGCGCTGAGTTCTCATATAATCAGATTAGCCTTGGCAGGATAAATGATCTAGGCCAGAAGAACACTGTCACCCTCCAATGGGTCCTAGGACACATAGAACTATTAAGGGACGAAGCAGGAAATAAGCTGGCAAAAAGGAGCCGTAACTCTACATCTGGAACCAGAAGCATCTTGCGGGATCAGCTGTAGCGCAATCTTAAAAAAATAAGAAAAGAAATGGAGAAGGAAGGATTCAAGTACTGCAATAGTACCAGTTTCTTAAAGGATTGTTTACATTCTCATACTAAATTTGACTCGTAAATAAAAGAATTCAGCCTTCAAAGTTGCCTGACTGTCTGTAAGAATATCGATGTTTGCACTTCTTTGCACTAATGTTTACAGCTTATATCTCCTCCTGAAATATAGTTGGGGCGTTACCAAGGGATTTGGTTAACCGAATTTCGGTTTTAGATAGCATGTATCCATCTTTTTCTAAGTTTTCTGCTTAATCGCTAATAGTATTCACCATATTCTTATGTCCTAATACCTTACAATACCCATAAGTAAGGTTAGTTTTAATGCAAGTGGTCCTTTTCACTATAAACTGAAAGATCTATTGTGATAGATTATAGCCGTTCTATCTCCTCTCTGATGAGGCTCACATCTGCCGATTTATCCTCAGCTTGGGAAAATTAAAGCAACTGTGTCCAGTCAGTAGTCCTATTACTATTCGTAGTTTCTGTTTTCTCATATTCATCAGCTCTTGAAGTCCACTGTTCTAGTCCATCTCTGAGAATTTATGAATTTATAATATTCCTCCTTCCAATTAATAATCTCTATGTAAGTACAAAAGGCTGTAGGCTAGATCGTAAACTTATCACTTTTCCTAATACCGACAGGTTTTGTCGCCATTTTAATAATAAATTATGCTAAACGTCATATAAACTCATGAGAAAGAACGAGAAAGATATATACAGGTGGAGAAAACGAGGTCTCTCAAATCACCATATTTTCTTACACTTCCAATTGACATCATTTTACGATTTTTTTTCTTCAAGGATTATTAGCAAACGGTAGTGTCATGCTACGTTTATCGAACGAGCAAATTGTTTAAATAAATAAATTAAATAAAAGAGGTTTTGAATAATTTTTTTATAATGTAATTGATTGTGGTAACCTTTACTTTGTGGAAGTCAAGATTGAAGATTGAAGACTCAATCAAAGTAAACAGTTGATCTGCTAGATGTCTTTTAATTTCAAGTTCTTCTAGAATATCTAAATTTTGTTTTTATCTCAAATGTGTAGTACTTATATATGAATGTCATTGGTGTGTATCAGTGAGTTTGGATGTTCAAGTAGGTGTTTTGCATAGTTCGACTTATCTGGTTGTTGTAATCTATATGCTCTTAAGTGTTCATTAAATCTTACTTCAAAATTTCTTTGTGTTTGACATATATATACTGCATTACATTTTGGACAATTAATTTTGTAAACACCAGATTTTTTTTAATTTAGATAACAATTTTGTTCCAATATTATTTTGTGTTTTAAATGATATTAATGCTGATGTTGCCGAAGATATTAATTTTGAAATTGCATTGGAAATATTTTCACAATATGTAATACTTTTATAGCTTTTAATTTCTTTAGTTTGTTTTGGGAATATTAGTTCTAGTGACATTTTCTGTTCTTTCTAATTAATTTATTTATTTATCAAATGTATTGGATAGCCATTAGATGTAGCTATTTGTTTTATGAGCTCAATTTCTTTATTAAAATTATTTTTGTTCATTGGAATTAAAAATGCTCTATGTATCATGGAATTATAAGCTGCTAATTTAAAAATATATTTTGCGAATAAATAGTGAAAGTTTGGTTCAACCGTTCAGTTTCTTATTGTTCTTAATTTGTTTATAATTTAATAATTCCCAGAAAAAAAATTAAATTTTCCTCTCTAGAACGCAAAATAAACAACAGGTTTACAATTTTGCCAATATTTTGTTAAAAAGTAAAAATGCTGTAATCTAAATACACTGCCAGGCATAAAATTGGGGGCCTCGATTCTCAAATCTCGAATAACTTTTGTCGAACGTGACATATGTCGATTGGAAATGTCGAATACTACTGCAATTATGTATTCTCAAATGATGTTCGACTTTAATGTAGTGTACGACAAATTTTGTCGATAGATAGGTTTGGCAACGTGGTATATTTGGACTTTTGACAGAAGGCATGGGTCATAGAACTCTTAATTACAATTATTTATTATATTTGTTTGAGTTTTTGGTTGGAAAAAAATGGAGAAAAAGACTTATTGTTCTCAACAACAAAAAAAAATGTTAATAGATTTGTTGACAGACAAAGAAAATGAATTGTTACTGAGTGGAAAATTTTCACAAACATTATATTATAATGCACATTATAAATGTGCACAAAAAAAATGGGAAAGTATTGCCAATACTGTGAATGCTATCCCAGGTTCACATAAGGACTGGAAAGGGTGGAGAAAGGTATTTACTCTTAGTGAATTTGTGTCTTTTTATGTCAATGATTTTTTCTTTGCTTTATAGACATGGCAAGATTTGCGTACAAAAACTAAAAAAAAAGCTGCTGCTCAAAATTTATATATGAGAGAAACAGGTGGAGGCCCTAGTGTTCCAGAACTTACGGATCCAGAGGAACAAATTTTAACCACATTTCATTCAAGTGCTGTAGTAGGGGATCAAAATGTATTGGAGAGTGAAATTGAATTTAATAACAGAAATATAGAGATGGATACTGAAAATCCATCTACGTCAGCAACTTCATTTAAAAGAATTCTTATTACGGAAGAAGCAAAAACTGACACTTCATTTGTAGGAACACCCTTTAAAAAAAAAAGACTGTAGCTGCACAAAGGTTGTCTAGTAGCTCACAAGCAGCATCTGTATTGTCTGAAATAAGTCAGCAGAAATTGGTTCTAAAAGAAACATATTATAAAAAAAATTGGAGCTTTTGGAAAGGCAAGTAGTGGCAATTGAAAACTTGGCAGCAAATTTTAATAATTTCATGAATAATATGAAAAATGAATAAAAGTGTGCAAATAAATTCTTAGTTATTTTAAAGGCAAGGATGCTTCTGTTTTTTTAGTGTGATTCTGTAGTTTTGGTTTATTTATAGTTTACTTTTCTCTTAGTTATAGTTTGTTTTTGTGCAATTTATAGAAAATTACTTGTTTTGTGTTTTTTATTTAAAAAATGGAAATAAAAAATAAATTTTTTATATTTTTAATTTATTTACACCATTATTCTATTGTCTCATGCTATGTATGACTCTTCTCTGCACTTGGATTCCTCTAAGTAACCATGGATTTCTAGGATCGGCTTCTTCCTCTTGATCATTAAAATCAGGAATAATTCCAAGATCAATTTCTTCGTCATCATCATCATCATCTAAGAATTCTACATTATTTTCAACACAAATATTATGTAGTACACAACAAGCGTTAATGATTCTTGAACATTTATTAGGAGAATAATGTAGAACTCTATGCTTTAACAGACATCGAAAACGCATTTTAAGTAGTCCGTTACATTGTTCTATAATAGATCTTGCTGATTTTTGGATGTCATTATAGTGAATCTCCTCAGGAGCCTGTGGGCCATTAAGAGGAGTCATCATCCATGGGCGTAGTGGATATCCAGAGTCAGCTAAAAGTAAATAAAAAATGAATTAATTAAATATCTTTATTAAAAAAAATCCATTTAGATTTTTCTCTTTTGTTAAATTAGCCTAAGTAAATCTTAAAACAGATGCAGGTCACAATATTATATAAATACAATAACAAATATATATTTAGTTTATACAAAATTCCAATAAAAAAAAAATTACACAAGGAAAAAATATATACAACTAAGGTTGTACCTGTAGTTATTTGTACTTTTATCACCAATTAATTAATAAGTTTATGTACCAATTATTACAAATTGTATGCCTAAAAAACGTTTTTCACCTACCTAGTAAAAAATATCCGTCATCACCTTGTTCATATAAGTTTCTTAAAAAGGGTTCCAAAGTACTGTTTTGAAAAATATGGTTATCATGAGTACTACCTGGGAATCTTGCATTAACATGTAAAAGCTTCATAGATTCATCACATACCTTGGAATTACAAGAAAAGTATATTTATTATATTTATATTGATAACTGAATTTGATACTTACAAGTTGAACATTAATAGAGTGATACCTCTTTCTGTTAACAAAGATATACTCTGGTGGATCTTCAGGATTAATTCTTTTAGGAGGGATGATAGCCACATGGGTGCAATCAAGGCATCCTATAACTCCAGGCATTCCATACTTTTCATAGAATCTACATTAAATTAATCCAAAATGTAAAAAAATACATTTTTATGTTTAAAAAATAGGTCTCTTAATTTATAATTTTTTATATTCAAAGCAAACTATAATAATATGGATATAATTGAATTCAGAATTACTCGTTTATATACTTTACCTTCTCCTTAAAAGATTAAGTTCTCTAAAATTTCTTGGAAACTTAATGTATTGCTGAAATATAACTGGATTGTTTAAAAGGTTTGTTATTTCTTCAATACATCTACTGACGGAGGCCTGTGAAACTGTGATATATTTGTTGTCACCAACACAATTTTGATAGCTTCCAACAGCATAAAAATTCAGGGTAATTAAAACCTAAAAAAATTAGTGATCATTTTCAGTCCTTTCATTACACATTCACATTTTACATACCTTTTCTTGCAATGATAAAGCTGATCCATGCTGCCTTTCTTCCGCAAAAGGTTCTAATGTATTAATTAGTTGCCGTACTAGCACTTTAGGTAATCTAAATGTTTTAAGAAATTTTTTATCGGGCATTATTTCGAAACAGTTTTGGAAAACATGAACATTTCGAGGATGTCTTGCGGCAGCTTCTTGATCTTCCAAATTTTCTATATCTGCTAAAATTTCCAGCTCTTCAGCCATCATCTTTATTATTCTTTATTATCAAAAACCAAGGAACATATAATCAAAAACTTCACATATACGATATAACATAACCTCAATAATAGACAAATAAAAATCACAAAATTACACTCGACAATCAAATGTAGAATGGTTCTAAGCATGCGTCATTGTGTCGACTAAAAATTGTCGAATTAGACATTTGAGAATTCATTTTTCTGAATTTTATGCGACAATGCCATGTTATCGCATATGACATCGAACGTTCGAGATTTGAGAATCGAGGCCCTGGTAATTTCAAGTTATTTTATAAATTTTTATTCAGATATTGAAAATACATGTTATTTTTTTTGAAGGTAGCTACCACAAATTAATTTTTTATTGGAAATAATGAAAAAGAATAATTTTACCATAATATGCTAATTGCTGATTACCAGCTTGTAAAGGATTACATTCTGTGGAAAATTGTCCAATTCTTTCACCGTGAAGCTCCCTAGAATTTCTGGGGCCAGGCACATGTGTCATCTTAAACATTTTGCAGTCTCATTCCAAACGTTCAATGGGATTTAAGTAAGGACTGCTAGCAGGATATCACATCAAGATAAAAAAATCTCTTTTTCTCTCTACTGTATTGCTTTATACTCTAATATTTTCCTATTTTCGTTTCCAGCAAACAAATTAATTGCTTTCCAGTAATAGTGCATTTCGTTACTTAGTGCATTTCCCAAAAGTTTTCTGGATATCAAAGAAATACTCTCATCTTGGCCTAAAGAGATAATGGAGAATTTTTTCCTTTCAATGGAGTGAAGAATGTTCTTTGCCATTTCTGTTCCATTTCCTGTTCCTTAAATTTGAATCCCTTTTCTTAAGGCAAAAGGATTATTATAATGACATGATACCTCTGGAAATTAATGTAAATCGTTTTTTTTTTAATTATGTAATATTAATAGTCCCCAAAAAGGCAGGGAGCCAATTTGTAACTATACTAGCCCCAAAAGAGATCCCTCTTATGAGCCTCTCTAAAGGAGTGGTTCGTCTCCAAGTTAATGCTTACTATAGAAAGGATTGGTGGTATATAAGGGTTAAGGGCGCCACTATCTTTTTATACGTTAACGAATAAACAACAGAAACTACTCAAAAACTAAGGTGAAAAAGATAGAAACACCTTGTAATTAGACTGAAATTGAAAGACTTATTATCCGTGGGTATATAAATCAAAGGGTTATTAATGAATATTTGTTTATTAATAAAAACTGGTTAATTGCCAAAGGAAGTACAAACGGAAATGTTCTAAATAGATTTGACTTATCTTTTTTGGTAGAATGGTGGTGGTGGTTGATTCTTCGTCAAAAGGAACTGCTACTGTAATGGGTATATTGCTTTATCAAAAGGAACTGCTACTAGAGACTATATTTTTCCCTGCTAGCGAGTATATCTCTCCCTACTAGCGTAGTGGGCTGTATCTTCTGTGATACAACCAGAGAAAGAGATTGTCTAAATTCTGCAGACAATTTGCCACTAAGGGTTTTGGTTGAAGAAAGGAATGAAATGAAGTGTTTGCCCTAATTTATAACAGTATTGACAGTGGTTTCCTCGGTGGGATGGTTGCGTTCTTTTGTGAAGGGTCGGTTTGTAAGGTTTCTGTTTCGAGTGTGTTCTTATTTTAAGGGTACTTTCACAAGAAAGAAAATCAAATAATTTTATATTACGAGGTGAACTTAATATTTTATACCCGGCAGTGTATGTAAGACATCTACAAATGTAAGATTTTGTACAATAAATCCATTTACAATTTTCTACATTTCATTTTTTCTAAAAATGCTTTATGATGAAAAACTTTTTTTAAATTTCAGCAAGCCGATGGGGAAGATGAACTCAAAAAACGGCAGTTGATGGAACTAGCCATAATAAACGGCACTTATAGGGATTCAACATCAAAAGCGGCCTCTGTAGCAGGTGAGTTTATTTTGTATAACTAAAACCGTGAGACTGTTAATACTCAATTTAAATTCAAAAAACAGTTTTTATGGTACATTTAATTCCTGAACCTCAAAATTAGATCAAAAATCAATATTTAGAAAATCTCGGAAATAAACAAAATTCTGTAATAAAATAAAATGGACCTCTCTCACTAAGTATTTACTGAAAGTTTTTCTATTGGCTTAAGTTTTGAATTCATTTCAAAGAAGTAAAGGATTTGTTAATTCATAATTTTTAATAAATATATCAGACCCAAAATACATTGAGAAATTACGTCTCTACCAAAATTATGTTTTTACTGTGACAGATTTGACTCATTGCAATAAGTTTATCATAATTGTAAACACTTAATAAAAGTTGAATTTCATAATATTTTACTAAAATGTTTAGTTCTAAAGAAGTCCTACTTATTCAAAATGTCAACCACTTTTTTGACAAAAAAATTAAACATAAAAAATAATTTAATGTTTAAACATGTGAAATGAAACTTGGGAATCGAAGCCGGAACCTCGCGGTCAATAGACTACTAAACTAACCACGAGACCACCACATCATAATATTATATTGAGTATAATAAGTTGAGTTTAATAAATAAACATGTTTTCTTATAATTTTTCATATCAAGTTACGTAGGATGTTATTTCTAATCAATAAAAATGTACCTGAAATTAATGTGCTAGCTGCTTTACTGTAAATATAAATTTTAGCATTAAAAATTGTGTATTAACTGGTAAAATATGTAATTTGAAGTTGTATAAATATAGGTATTTTTAATTTGATCGTAGAAAAAGTAAAGTGTGCTACTCTTACAGAAAACCTATTCCACACTCGTGTGATTGCGGCACCCGCATAACTTTAACACATCGTGTGGAATAGACTTGTGACACAGTATACTATTCTATGTAAAAAAATTTTGACTTGTCGCAAAATAGTGAGTGGTTCTCCGGGCCTGCTTTTCTGAAATCAACCAAAGAAGATTGGCCAGTAGAACCGAATTGTTCCATTGAATTTGAACAAATATTACATGTGAAATTGGATGATGCTGAACCCCTACCAATGGAATTTCCAGATATATCCAGATTTTCCATATTCAACAGACTTATACGTTCTACGGCTTGGATATTGCACTTTAAGAAGATGATCAGAATTCCGAAGCAGTTACGAGCAGAGAGGATAAATTTGGGAGTTGAAGAAATAAAGGAGGCTCAAACTCTTTGGATCAGAAAGAGTCAAAGAGAATGTTTTGAAGAAGAAATGTTGCTTCTGAAGAAGGGAAAATGTTTACCAAAATCCAATCGTCTCTATAAGCTCTCAGTATTATTGGATGAAAATGAAATATTGAGACTAGGAGGGAGAATTCCAGATAGTAATGAATTGAACATTCCTTTCGAGTCCAGAAATCCTATAATATTAGATCCAAAGCACAAATTCACAGAATTGTTGATCCATTGGTATCATCAGGAAGCTAACCATGTAGGTTTGGAAACAGTCATAAACAATCTTAGATTAAAATTCTGGATCCTGAACATTCGAACAGCAGTCAAGAAGAATTTTAGAAAATGCCAAGCTTGCAATAATAGAAAGTGTAAACCTCAAACACCTAAAATGGGAATGGTGCCACCAGAAAGATTGAGTGCATTTACGTTTCCATTCACCTTTGTCGGAATAGACTTTTTTGGGCCTATGAGTGTGGCAATCGGACGAAGAGTGGAAAAAAGATATGGGGTATTGTTTACCTGCCTGACTGTCCGAGCAATACACATAGAATTGGCAACTTCTTTAGAAACTAGTTCTGCTATAAATGCTATTCGGAGATTCATGTGCAGAAGAGGGCAGCCAAAAGAATTTCGAACTGATAATGGTACTAACTTCGTAGGCGCTGAAAGAGAACTGAGAGAGTGTATTAAGCAATTAGATCATAACTTAATATCACAAGAATTATCATTGAAACATATTTCATGGAAATTTAACCCACCAGGTGCTCCACATATGGGTGGAATATGGGAGCGCATGATTCGTTCCATCAAAACTGCTCTGAAGATAAGTTTGAAATCCATTAATCCCAAAGAAGAGGTGTTAGTTACTCTGTTGACTGAAATAGAATATATCGTCAACTCGAGACCATTGACCCACATTTCTGTAGATCCGAACGAGCCAGAAGCTTTAACTCCTAACCATTTTTTGCTGTTGAGGCCTGGTGATGTAAAATCATATGGTGACTTTCAACTTTCTAGTCGAAAACAATGGCGAATTGCACAGGCATTAGCTGATTCATATTGGAGGCGTTGGGTAAGAGAATACAGACCTACTCTCATTAGAAGGCAAAAATGGCATGACAAGACTGAACCCATCAAAATAGGAGATATTGTATTGGTTGTTGATGAGAAAGCTCCTAGAAATCAGTGGATGATCGGACGAGTAGAAGAAACGTACCCTGGCAGAGATGGTGTGATACGAGTTGTCCAAATAAAGACCCAAAAAGGAAGCTACACGAGACCAGTTTCCAAACTATGTATTCTTCCTGTCAATCATTAGTGATTTGGTTGTGCATGTTTTCTCGAGGGGTGGAGAATGTAAAAGATAAATGCGTTTTAATACGGGTTAACTCCCTTTCATTTGTTACATAATATATATGTTTTTTTATATTGTTTTTTTAAAAGATAGATAAAAACGTCAAGTCGAATTGTATTTGTCAAATAATAAAGTTGAAAAGTTTAGATATTCTATCTATTTAATTGGCAAATAAAAGTTATATTGGTCCTTCGAGCCGTCATTGTGATTTAAAATTTTTCAAATAAACTTGGAAGTTACGTTGAAACGAAGAGTTTTTTATTATTCTTAATAAGATGGACTTCCAAAAAGTAAGAGTTAATACAATAAATTTAACTAAAAGGAACTATACCTATTGCTTGTCAGTGGTGGATTTAGAGTAAAATTTGGGGAGGGGGTTTACCATAAAATTGTAAAACGTATTTCTAGGCCATCTGCAATAAACGTTACATGGTAAATGATATTGTTAAAATAGCAAGAAAAAAACATAAATCTTCCATTTTTAACAAAATTAGTATGGTGAATATACAAAAAATAAATTTCTTTGGTACTTTTTCTTTTTCATCAGGTATTGGGCTGCCCTGCACTGTAAATCCGAATAGTTTTACATTTTTATTGCATCTTAAGCCTAAAAGGAACTATACCTATTGCTTGTCAGTGGTGGATTTAGGGTAAAATTTGGGGAGGGGGTTTACCATAAGACTCTAAAACGTATTTCTAGGCTATCTGCAAACGTTATATGAGAAATTCTGTTACACTATCAAGAAAAAAACTTAAATCTTCCATTTTTAACAAAATAATTCCCTTTTCCTATTTGGGGGAGGGTTATAATCCCACCCCTAAATCCGCCCTTGCGCCTAGTAAAAAGAAATGTGTACCTTTAAACTGTACTGCTTTCTGATTGCATTAATTAACCACTTTAATTTCTTACTTTCTCATTAATATTTTAATAACATGTTGGTAGAATTTTTAATTCCAGGTTGCGAGGAAGAGTGGAGGCGGTTAGCCGCCTCGGCAGTCGAAACCCAACGCTTGCTGTCACCCGCCATGCCCGGTTTAGCTACACCACTGAGGACACCTGCGGCACCATTGGGAGCTCCATTGATCTTGTCGCCCAGAATGTCAGTCCCGACGACGGCAGCATCCATACTCAACGGATCGGCTCCACCCGGGTCACTCCTTTCGCCAGGAGATCCGCACGGACTCATCTACACCCCCTATGCCGATTACACGAACTACGCCGCCTTAGCTGCGTCTCCATTGCTAGCGGAATACACTACAGCTGATCATACGGGTGGGTTGTTCGCCCGTTAATATTTTTTTTTAATTAATTTTTATTTTTCTAATTTCTCGCGGGTCGTACTTTTTTTGACAGTACTTAGAACCGGTTCGGTGGGGCTGTGTATTAGAAGATGGCAAGACTATTAATTTTTTTTATTTTTGTTCGTTTACTTTCGTTTTATTTGGAGAATTTCTCCAAATGAATCTTGTTTTGGTGGGGACAACACAATTACAAGAAACGGAAGATGACGAATTTTATTAAATGCATGCATGGCCTTTTTTATTTAATCTCAATATATATGTTAATGGGTAAAAGTTTTTTAACACTGGAAATATATTTTGAGGAAAAGTTTGTTGATACGATTGACATTTTTAATTAAAAAGCTGTGTTGATTCTACTATAGAAAAAATAAATAAATTTATCCAAACGTGAAATGATGATCGAATGTTTCAATTGTATTAACAGTTTTTTTCTGTCTTGTGGAAAGGAAAGTGTACGACGGCTTTAAAAAGTGTCTTATAATTTTAGCTACAAAATTTCTTTTTTCGTTGTTCTTCCAAAATGTCAGTGTTGCCAGCAATCTGCAACGTAATCAGATTGCAAATAATTTGGAACTTCCCTCCTGAAACAGCCAAAGGTCTTTTTGGCCTTGTATAAACAAAAAGATATATAGTTGATCATAAGTCTCATTGGTATCACTTCAAAAAATGTCCAAATCAGACACATTGAAGTAGATTAAGATAGGCACAAAAGATCTCATTAGATCAAAGTGCAGATAATTCTAAATGGCTTGTATAACCTTGTATAATCCATCAATCTAGATACTCTTCTTATGTATTATCATCCTTTTCAATAAAGCCATTACCATTATTGAAATAATTATTTTTCACTGCATGCTTGAAAGTTTTAAATTAAGAGGGCAGAAAATATTTCCAATGATCAACATTTTTTATTTTGGAAACTTATGAGAAGGAGAAATGATCTTGTCTGAAGAAACTGGCAAAGGAAGGAGGGATATATAAATACCAATAAAAATAATGGAATAAAGAATTTTTCCTTATTGAAGGAAACCTAATTTTGCCCATTTTTATTTTAAATTTCAATTGGAACAAGTCAAAAATTATAAGACACATACCCGGTATAATTTCTTGTAGGAATTTAATGTCAGAAAACAAATATAAAGGATTTGGTTGATTTTTTGATAAAATCAGTTTAAACAAAAAAAATTTTGAGATTTTTTTTGCATTTTTTCACATTTCAAAATTTCAGACAAGGCAAATGGTTTTAATGAAATCAATTCCATTTTAAAGACATTACTTTTCAGTAGAGGTAGACTTCTTTTAGGATAGAAAAAAATCAATCAAATTCCCAAAATATTTTCTGACTTCTAAGTGGATTTCTCGTATCTACTTTTCTAATTTTTATTTTGACTCTGAAACATTTCACGTCCTATTTCGGACCCTTGCTGGTTAGAAATATGGTTAAAAAATTTTTTTAGTCGCAATTTATTTTTATTACAATATTTTTTACATTTCTGTGATACTTAACCGCTAGGCAGACAAGTTGGTATAATATGTACATGGGCGTACATATAAAGCTGAATAAAAAAAAAAGGATTTTACTTTTCAATTTTGATTTTAAATCTTTTGCAGTCACTTTTATTTTTATATTTAATAGGACTATTTCTGTACGTCAGACGTACGGGTGCTTAATAAGTAGAGGAATCATGGCAATTTTCTTAGCTCCCTCCTTCTTCTAAATAAAAAACTATAGCATAGATGAAAACTGTATTATTGGGCAAATGCACCAAGAAATTTATTTAACCTTCCTGCGGCCAAGTGAAATTTGAAAGAAAAAAATCCAAGTGGGGCCCAAACGGACCCCATTTTTTTAGCATTTTATATCACTAATTTATTTGTTCTTTTTTTTCTAATTGTTTTTTGTAACTGTTGGTCAGGTAAAAAGGGTCGAAGGTAGTAGTTATAAAAATTGATATATAATATTTACATTTATTTATTAAAAACACAGATAATCACAAAAATTAATTAGTTTTCACATTTGGCGCATACAATTTTCTTTTCGGAATGTTTGAGGCATGAAAATTTTTTGCAGATAGAACCTTTTGATCTCATTTTGCTATCCTTAACCCTGGGACACAAAATGACAGCGACCTTTTGATGAGGTAGGTTGTTTTACGGCACCTTCTTCTGCCTCTATCTCAACACACATTTTCATCATACTCAAGGTTGTTTTGGGAATACGGTTACACACTTTTTGATTCTCCAGACGCATTAAAATAATTGGTCCAACTTTGTTTTATTCCATTCAGGATTCATTTTGATATATTACAAACATCACATAATTCTCAATCGGCGTGTACCGAAACAAGGGCCAGGTGGGGTCCATGCGGACCCCAACCATGTTTTTTCGCATTCTGACATAATTAAATCACCAACAAACGTTTGTTTTCCTGATTTTTTATTGCTATATTTCTCAAAAAAGTTGGAAAAAAAATTATTTAATGGATTTAGTGAAAGAATAACTTTAACATAACCTACCATAAAAATGAAAAGACTGGGGGTCCGTTTGGACCCCACTTGGCCCCAGGAAGGTTAATAATGATGACAAAAGATTCTAGCGATTACTTTTGCCTTAACATAGAGGCCATCATCAAGCTATAAGCTGGACACATTAGGAAAAGGAAAGAACATATCTTGTGTAAAAAATAAATGCATAATTTTAAAGCAGGATGCAGACCCATTATAGTTATTTCCTCCTTTCTTATTCATTTTATAAGCCTTTTAGGCGGATTTTATCCACTGTCATTGTGTATACTAGCACAGCTTAACATTGAACTTTGAGGTAGGATTGTGTTTTGTTGGCTAACATAAAAATATTAATTTTTCTCTTATTTAATTTAATCAATATTTTGAGTGGAATAAGTTATCATTGTAGCCAAGGGCACCCTATAACATATCACATTTTGTTGAACATAATACATAGCATTATTTCTACAATTCTTATTCAATTCTCTAGCTGTTTAGGCTGAATTTTGGCATATTCCCCTCACCATTATGGAAATCAAATTTCCATTTCCAACAACTACTTTCTATGCCTTCTACTAACTGTGGTGTATCAAGTTTTCTCAACAAATGGTTCAGCTACTTTAGCAGAAAACTAAATATTTTTTTCATTTTCTTAATTTTTCACCTATCTTTAGAAGAAACTCTAAATTGCTATGATGAATCTACTTTTTCATTTAAAATAAATAAATAGTCAGTTGTTTTTCTTTTTTTTTAAGTTTACATTAGTTTCCGTTACATTTTCAGACATATATTTTATATTTTTTGTGTAAATATTTATTTTATCGACTTAATCGAGGAATTTTTTAAACTTGTATAGAGAGAAGCATTTATAAGATATTTATTTCAAGAGGATTAGTAAATACACGTTAGGTTTATCAAATTTATATCTTAGTATAAAGGAAAAAAGTTTAAATTATAATTATTAGGATTCGAGGCTTTAATTTTTTGTTCAGTAGCTACAAAGTAGTAATTTTTAGGTTGTTTTTCAAGGTAATAGCATCGCACAGAAGTTTTTTTTTTGTTTTTCTATTAGTTTATTATTATTAGTCCCTGATCCTTTTCCATGTATATGTCCTATCATCCATACACAACATCCTGTGATTTTGTGCCAGAACACACACACACAAGACACATCACCCTTTTTTGCTTCTAATTTCTATGTAGGTTGTAAGTTGACTTCTGCGTGATGCTGATCTGAAAAAGATGACTAGAGTTAGCTTAATTTTTTTCCATAAAGTGGGAGACTGCATCGAGTAAGATGTCTAAATAAACTAAAAAGTGATCTGTATAGGTGCGGCAGCTGCGGCTGCGAAACAACGCCGTTTGGGACAGATTAGGGAGCATCCCTATCAGAGGGCGGGAGCGCTCTCATAAAAACTGACAAGGTTAGTTGACTGTTTTACTTTTTTCTATTTTATTTCAGATGTTCGTCCCTATGAGAACCAATTATATACAATTTATCTACTGTAAATTTAGAATCTTCAGATATTTATCAAGTCTAGATTTAAACGGTCAGATGTATCTCTAGAAAGATTTTTAAAACTAAAAATAAATCGTTTTTTATATATTTAATTGGTCCTTCAAGCCGGATGTTGAGAAAAATTCAATATTAGTCTTATCGGTAATGATTTGGTTGTTGGATCGTTTTAAAAATCTGTCTACGAGTTAGCTGAACTGACTTTAGTTTTAATTTGAAGGATATACGTGTGCTATGATGGTTATTCGCGAAATTTAGCAGGTTTCATTTAAATCAGTATTGAGTGTGTACTTTTTATGCGGGTTGTGAAAAAAACACTCTTTGTTCAGTCATTTATTGTTTGAATAGACGTTCTGCTAAATTTAATTTAAAAGGAAAGAAGGATCGGTTCTATACGTGCACAGTTTTAGGTTACCATATACGAGTTTCAAGGCAAAAATACTTTTTATTCGTAATAGGTTATTTAGAAAGTAGTATTATAATTTAAAAAAATAGGGTACATATTTGGTCCTTCCAGCCGGATATTTAAAATTTTTTCGCGGATAACTTTAAATCTCGGTGACAATATTAGTTCTATTGATCCACTGTAACCCAACTCAGTTATGTACATAATGTTCATTGTTATATTTTAGTTTTTAGGATTTTAAAGAGGGCGCTTGACAACCTTTTTTAAATTTATTTTAATTATTCGGTAATTTTTGCCTTGCAATTATTTTTTTTAGTTATTAGGTAAGTTCGTACTATACGTACACTTTGTACCTCACCGAATGCCACATCACGTGATTAGCTAGTCTAAAGAAAAAAAATTTTATACATATTTTTTTATATTTTTACATATGTATTTATTTATTTTGACGTTATTTTTTTAATTTTACGCCCCTATGCCATGTTTATCCTTCTTTCCTTCGTATAATAATGGAACAAAAATCTTAGTATTGTAGGAACTCACTGAAGTTGCATACTTTTTTTTCTCGTTGCAATCTTCGTGAGGTATCTTTAGGTTGGAGTCTACATTCGCTGGCGTCAATACATTTGTTGTAACCGACTCAAAGTTTCGAATTATTTAATATTAAAGTGCCATATCTAAAAATATACTGCTATAAAAATAAATAAAGAGAAACATAATAAACATAAAAAATTATAAAGCAAAATAAAATTATAAATAAAAGGTAATCCATCTATTATAATAGTATCGTAAATATGCTATAATTTTGACTTATTTCATTGCATAAAAAATTTATCTGACAAATTTATTGAAATCAGTGGAGACTCTTTTTTTTAAGTAGTTTTATATACCTTTCTATAGTATATTTTTTGTATGTTGTTTTGTTGACTTGCGCCATTGTGGAACAAAATATATTTATACGAAATTACAACAATCATTTTATTTCAGTGAACCCCAATATCTTAATTTTTTTAATCTAACCGTGACCCTGTTATAGGGTCACTAACGATTTTAGAAAATAACTTGTGCGTCTAGAGCTAGAATTTTAAATTTTTGTTCTATTCTAAAAGTAAAAAAGTGATTTTTTAGGGGATTAAAATGTTTTAATAACTTTTTATATTAAATTATTTTATTTCCTGAAAATCACTTTCATTTTCTAAGTTCGTATTACGGTTGTTTTTTAGTTGAATTAATCTCATAATGTTTCTAGTATATTAACTGTTGCCAATGTTGCCATTAACACTCACAGTAATAATTCATAACTTTTCTAATTCCACAATTTTGGCCAAGTTCACTAATTTTTTTTTATTTCGAATGAATGAATGACGATATATAACGTATGATTGTGTTCCATATAGCACTATATTAAAATTGCATTAACATTTTTGTACAGTACGAAATAACATTTTTTGCCTTTTTTTCTCTAATAAAATTGATCAGATCTTTTTATCGGTCGATCAAGTCAAAAATCTAGGAAAATACCACATTCAAAAAACCTACATGGAGTTCATAATTTTACTACAAAGTTTTCCAAGATTTTTGTCTTTTCAACATAATATGCGGAATAAACCAATTCATCGGCGTACAATATTTAACAAAAATCTGTGGACCGACATTGTGTAGCCTCCATATATTGAGAGGTGTATGTTTGTAGTGATAGCTCTACTTATAACCACCTTACTCTGAACCAATCAAGGCATAAGATACTCACTGCTTCTTTATAACTGTACAATATTTGCAACCCCATATAATTTTAAAATTAGCTTCTACCACATTTAATAGTTATTTTTGAAGGCCACACTTTACGGCTTACAGTTCCTCATTGGTTTTGGGATACCCTGTATATCAAACATATTTAAAGTCTACTTAGATTCAATATTTAATTCTATTTTGGAAACTTAAATTATTGTTAAAAATTCTACACTTTTATCTTTATCAATAAAAACTTTCTCATTTTCTGTTTATTCCATAGTAAATTCATTTTAATAGCTGATCCTATAAAAATGTCTCTGGTTCTGGTTATTCTGTTAGATTTCCATCTGAAAAACTCCAAACTCCAAAAACTCTATACTGTATTCTAAATTTTAAGGAAAATTGTACTGAAGAAAAGGTGATATAAAACAAAAAAACCTATAGGATTTAGACCAAGAAGAAAATAGTATTTCTCATAAAAATTGTGTTACAGACTTAGAGCTACTCTAAAAACAGATAGCTGTACAGTAAAGATATAAATTTTTAAAACTAGGATTTCATTAAACATGTTATAGTTTTTAGAGACTTTGAAATCATTCACTTGTGGAGTCTAGGTATACATCAGATTATATTTAAAAAAAAATTAAATTGGTTTATTCTGTATATAAGATCGACTGTTTCACTCAAATTTCTCTAGAATCTCTTGCACGCATTTTTTTAATATAGTTCCTAATATAGAACACTTTCACACTCTGCTGCCTTAGGTTATTTTTTATACTTGTAAGTTTAATTATTTGCTCTAATCTCAGTGTCATTTTGTTTAATTTGTTTCACATAAATGCATGTTGTTCGTTGCGATGCCGCAAAATCCATTTTCTTAAAATGCCAATGGATTTCTTTTTGTAACTATAATGGGTGCAGGAATTATATGAGAACTAAAATGGTATTCCACTATTTGAGAGAAACTATCAATTTTTGCGGTCATTCGCCACTTAAGATGAACAAACTTTATTGCCAACATTGATAAAAATAGTAAAAAATAAAGATTATAGGTGCTAATGTCTTCATCTTCTCAGTAAGAGGGATTTTTTTGTCAGAAGATGACCGTTCCAATAAAAGTAAAATTGCTTGTTTATCATAATTGGCGTATACTGCATTTAACTCATTAATAACTATAACGGAGGATTAATTTAACAAATTAGTTTTGACATATACGCATGCGCAAACTGAACTGACGTACTCTAACCAGAAACTTTTTAACGTCAATATAAACAACGCTTTTTTAATAACTAATCGTCTTTACAGGTTGATTATTTGTAAATAAGTTGAGATCAAAAAAGTTGAAGTGAAATTTGAGTATCGTGCAATATTTAGCACTTTGCAAATGGTTATTAAACTACTAGGGTGTGATTAACAGAAACCCAGTGCACCTCTTCATAGAAATACCAAGTAAAAAAATCTATCTTTATTAACTTTTATAAAAGGATTGCTATCAAGCATCAAGTGATGTTTAGATTGCTGGGTAGTTATAATTTAAGAAAGATGGAGGACACACATCCTAAATTCACAACTGCTTTGGTTGTATTCTTAGTGGCTAGCTAATAAGTTTTATTTGGAGCTATCAGTGCAATTCCATCTTTCTCTTGAGATTAAATTCAATTAAGACTTCATAAAGTCTGAATTTGGGTTTTGAATCCATCAAGTGATGTTTGGACTGCTTATTATTTGTAATTTAAGAAGGATGGAGTACACAGATTTCAATTGCACTCAGATATATGGAAAGAACCTGTTTTATTCGGCAACTTTGATCAGTATTGGCTGAAGTAGGATATGCTTAACGGGTTTAACTTGAGTGAGATTCCATTAGAATCCTGGTAACCAGTCTTAAATATTTTTTGTTTACTTTCGGAACCATTTTGTTTGTATTATTGGTGGCTAGCTAAGAAGCTCTTTTTGGAGCGTTCAGTGTCATTCCATCTTTCTCTTTAGTTAAAATTTTGTTAAAAAAAAGGGTTTGGATCTTGACTTCAGTAATCTCCTTTACCAGTTTATATAAGTATTCTTCTGAGGTGACATGTGTCTTTCATCAACTCACTTTTACTGTACTTTTTTGTCATGTACAGCAGCTCTAGTTTCGTATTTTTTTCTAAATGAACTCTTCGAAAAACTTTTGTTCCTGAGGACACCTCAAATAAAACATTGTTTTTTGTTTAACAGAGAACTATTAAATATTTGATACACAGGTAAGATCTTTCTCTTTATTTATACTACTCCTAACTAAATGAAATACAAATTGAACTGATACTAATTATACCTATGATAAAAATTGTGGAACAGTTGAGCACTATTCACAGTATTTAAATATGGTGGTTGGTTTACCTGATAATAACGTATTATGTATAGATATTTGATAAAGGAAATTAATAAAAATGCATTTTAAATAAATTGAATGAGTATTCTCTCAAATAGTAGTACACATACTGCGGAATACCAAAACTTTTACAGAACAATGTTCAATTCATTTTTTTATATAACAAAAATTAATTGATACAGGTATGGTTGTTTTTCACAGAAAGCTTCCTAACCAATTTTCACAATTTTATTAAAATCTTCAAAACAAAATACTTTAAAATTGTTTTTCAAAATATTTAACACTGCATCGCCAAAATCTTATACAAAATAAATTAAATTTAATTAAGTCATTGATTTTTCAATGTTTACACATTTAGTAGCAAAATAAGTGACACTGAGATAAAGTTAGACACTCTCCAAGTAGTGCACCAACCAAGTGTGCTTTAAAAAAACTATTTTTATCTCTATAACTTCTATAAACATATAGAAGGTGCAGCAACAGTTTGAGAAGGTCTAATTACTTAGTCAAAATATATATATGAAGATGATAGTAGAGCTACCCATATCATCACTATTATACTTCAACTTTTTATGTGTCTTTTGACAACAAAGTTATTGGATTTCCTCGATCTGTCTGTTCAGTTTTGTCCTTGTAGAGTGTCGAAAATATAATAAAATTGTGTTGTGGACCAGCTATTACAAATTACTAACAAACTGTTTTTTCTTTTTCTTTTCTTGTTAACTCGGTTGGCCGGCGAATCGTAGGCTTATGTGGAGTGCTAACCCTCTCGTCACACACACAAACACCCCACACCCTTCTGCGCCAATATCCTCGACTAACGAAAAATTTCTCGGATGCGCCGGACCAACTTCCAAGGGTAGCGGTATGTCTAACAAATAATTACATCACTAACGTCGATTCACTTATGTCATCTTGTATACTAAAATTAACGTTCGAAATACAGTTGAAAGAGCTAAATTCGTCATAAATCAAGTTTAAATTCCTAAAAATTATAACCTCATAAAATAGTTTTATTTTTACAGAATAATTACAGTAGCAGCTGGGAGCTTTTTATATACCCATAGTAGGTATTTTTGTTTGTTTCAAATACGGGCATTTCACGTCAAATGTCACTTTTCCCATTCGGGTTAATATGGGGTAATATATAAATCACAAAACCCTTTTAAAAATATTATTAGCTGGTTTCAACTGTATTAGAATGATTTGATTTGTAACCTAACTTTTAGATTCTTAGTATTGTGTTAAGTACTTTTAATTTACTACTATATTAATAAAGACATTCCATTTTGCGTTTCAATATAAATTTGAAAAGTTAATACTTTATAAATTCATTGTTAGTGCTTTGTTGAAGATACTATTGCCTAAGTCAAAGTAGGTCAACATAAAGAGAATTTCCATCTGTTTCTCTACTCAGTAGAAACAAACCAACTGTTAAATTTTCTTAGAATGTCGGTATTAAAATGAATAACATTTTAAAAGTACTTAACACATTTACTCAATCGAAAATAAATCCAAAATTTTCATTTTATTTTGCAATAAATACTCTTTTCGAATCTCAAAATTCAAATTGTTAAATTCTAATTTTGGATTTAGATTTTTCGTTCAATAATTTTGTACACTTTGTAGGTACCTAGGATAGCATTTATCCAATTTAATAAGTAATTTACTAATATCTTGATTATGTTTTCATAGTCTAAGGTACGGTATCTGAAACGCATGGATAAAATCAGATTCAAATTCTTAGAACATTCTATAATCAATTCTATATATTTTTTCTAAAGTTCTATAAAAATTTTTAATATATAAACTTCCACAAACTGTGATCAATAAATTAAAAAATACTGTCATGTTAATTTTCATTATATACTTATTGAAATATTTAATTTTGCATTAAGCAATTATATATCAAAATATACTCTTTTTAAATAATTTCTAATTGTTTTAATATATATCGTAATTTTTTATTATTCATCTTATTTTATGACTCTATTGATTCATATTTATTAAATTAATTCATCCTGTAATTTGCTATCTGGTTAATTTTAAAATTCATGCGCACCAAAAATTCTTAGACTGTTCTGCGAAGTACAAACGGTTTTTGAGAGTGCCAACAATATTTTTAGAAAAAAAAAGTTTTCTATAATCAATAATCAACAAGTTCATTTTCTAAAAGCTACAAGAATATCTACCAAAAAAAAAATAAAATAAAAATGTGCTATGTTGCAGCATGAGTCAGTGTTGCATGGATTTTGTCGCTGCTTAAAATAACGGTGGTGGAACAAGTTTATAGCACAAATTCAACATTATAATCATATTTTTTTTGGAAAGTAAACTTGAAATTGATTATTTTCGTTCGGAACAATTAAAAAAGTGGACACATATATTCCTGTCGAGAAATTGTAACATTTTTTATATATATTTGTACTTATTAAATTTTCTTGGACAGGCAATACAGATTAAACTGTTTATAAATACGAGAATTAGTCCAGACGCTAACTACAACATCTATTTTGCTTGCAAAAGCCAAACATCGGTTAAAATACAATAGATCAATTTATCACTATATCAAAAAAGTTTACTTAATTAGATCCAGTAATATTATTCTTTTTATTTAATGTTTTCAAACTTAAAAAAAAATATATTTATTAATTAGGAGTTTTTTTCTAGAAGATCTAAAATTCGGGCACATGATCTGCTATTAAAATCTGAACAAATTTGCCCTTCAGTATGCTTCAATTACTGATCACAGGTGCATATATTTGATCAGTTATCTTTCAAATTTACCCTATTTATAATTTTTTAAACCAATTTTTTGGATGTTAGTGTTTCAAACGTGAGTACTTTGTATTTTCTTTTATAGTTAGCATCTCGACTAATCAGTAGGGTAGGTATTTAAGTGACTTAAAAACGTAGATTTAATAATTGGATGAGACTAGTTAAGAATAACGTAGCTTTATCAATCTTTTTATCCACAAGAATGTGCCTATTGGTTAAAGTTTGTTTATTCTTGACGAGTCCCTGAAGAATGATCAAAATATTACCTTTTTTTATATAAATATATATTTATGTGTATGAAATAAATTCTTTTATTGTTTTTTGTTAGAGTTAGATAAGCGAAACTTGTTTTTGGGGGCTCGACATCATTTCAGTTGCAATAAACAGGGTAAAATAGTTTATTCTATATTTGTATTTAGTAGAATAGTCAAAAAAGGCATAACATTTTATTGTGCATTCAATCATATTACTGTAATGTGCCATCCTATATATTCTCTATTTAATTTTTTGTTTTATAACTATACTTTGTAATTAATTTTGTTTAAACAAAAACAAATTTGACTATTCTACTCGCTTCTCGAAAAAACTATTGGATTAATCGATATCGATAGATCTGAAATTGAAAATCAAATTTTAACGCTTGGAAATAAATCTCGTAAATTTCCGTCCAAGATATTTGTATTAAATTGTAAGAAAAAAAAGCGAGCAATAATCTTTTTTTAATTAATAAATACTCTTGATCTGATTCGAAGAAGTGCAATAAGGATATATTGAGCCATGTGCAATTTGTTAATAACTTTGAACGTTTATTAAACAAAGTAATTTCTATAATTTTTTTTGTTGTACTTAGAATAGAAAAACAAAAGGATATGGAGTTTAAATTCAACGGCAAAAACTACAAACTTCAAATAATTTTAAATTAAATATTAAAACTTTACTAATACACCATGAATACGTTTTTCTTATATTTTCGTCTCCAAACATAAATTTTTTTCTTCTTAAGTGCAATCTGCTATTTTAAATTTCAATTTCCCACTGTCTGATACAAAATAAAAACAATTATGACATGGGTTTTGCCGTTTATTAAATTTAAAAATATATCTTCGATTTCGTTGATTTTACAAATATTTTAAATTCGTATACAACATTTTAATTTTATTATTATTATATTATTATAAAGAATTATTTGTTTACGTTTTTGTTTAAATCGGGATATACTTTTGAAAATAAAAACATCCATTTCCGTTCTGTGGCTATGCAACAAAGTTTTTACAAAAGGCATTATTTCGTTAAAAAAAAATAAGAGAGGTAGCTTATATTACCCGTAATGAAATAAATATATGTAGTTATTATGTTGTAAGGTAATTTATATGTGTCATAATAATAATATTTAATGTTATTAATTATTATATGTTGTCGTTTTGAAATCGACTCGGTCAAATGAGTTTTTTCAGAATATTTTGAGATTATGGTATGTATTATTTGTGCACAAATTCAATAAATATCTAATAAGTGTTACTAAGTTTTATTATTTGTCATACCCTGAAATTTAATAAAAGTATGTAATTATCTGGTTTTTAAAGCACATTAAAACCACACACTACGAGGGTTATCTGAAAAGTTTCCGACCTAACAAAGATACTAGACATTTCTTCTTCAAATTAATTTTTATGTTTCTACATAGTCTCCTTGTAAGTCTATATACTTCTCCCAGCGATGCTCCCATCTCTTCAACCCGTCCAAATAGTACTCGACGTCTTTCTCTGCAAAATAGTTGTTTACGAAGGTGATAGCCTCCTCATTCGACGAAAATCTCTGTCCTCCGAGCGCAACTTTTAGCTTAGGGAATAAAAAAGTCGCTTGGGGCTAGATCTGGTGAGCAAAAAGGGTGGTCAAGCAGCTCAAACCGTAATTCGTAGATTTTCGCCATGGCAACCGTTAAGGTGTAAGACGGTGCATTGTCTTGGTGAAACAAAATTCTTTTATTCTGCAAATGTGGCTGTTTTTCCGCAATTTCCGCCTTCAGCTTGTCAAGTAATGATGCGTAGTATGCTCCTGTAATGGTTTTTCCTTTTTGAATTTTGAAGATAATCGATTAAGATAGCTCCATGACTATCCCATAACAGTTGCCATCACTTTCCCAGCCGAAGGAACAACCTTTGCTTTTTTTGGAGCCGATTCCCCCTTCGCAGTCCATTGTTTTGACTGTGTTTTTGTTTCTGGAGTATAATGGTGTATACAATTTTCATCTACAGTAATTAATCGGCGCCAAAATTCTGATTTATTGCGCCTTAACTGCGCCAACAGAGAGTTGGAAATGTTCATTCGAACACGTTTTTGGTCCAAAGTGAGCAAACGCGGCACCCAACGGGCGGACAGCTTTCTCATGCCTAAATCTTGATTCAATATGTGACAAACACGTTCTTTGGACATGTTTATAGCTTCTGCTATCTCTCTAATTTTAATTCGACGGTTGTTTAGCACCATTTGGTGAACTTGAGCGATATTATCGTCAGTGGTTGCAGTTTTTGGACGTCCCGAACGTTCATCGTCACACAAGCTGGTACGGCCACGTTTAAATTCAGCAGCCCAAAATTTCACGGTGGTAAATGATGGTGCAGAGTCCCCATACACAGCGTCCAACTCGTCTTTGATTTGCGTAGGCGTATTGCCTTTCAAAAACAAATATTTAATGACAGCTCGATACTCGATTTTTTCCATTTTCATAAAAACACTCACATCGACTCACTCAAATGATTGTCAAACAACAACTGCGCGTCCAAAATGGCTGAAATTTTAGTGGGTACCTTTCAAAGCATGCGCAAACACATTCCCCAACTTTTGTTTACGAGTGCTGCCATCTTCATGTTGAGGTCGGAAACTCTTCAGACAACCCTCGTAGACCTCCGTCTAAATGGTAAATATAGTTAAAACTACATCTTGCTAATACCAGGAGATTTTTAAAAAAGTATAATTTCTGCAGACTAACAAATCAGAATATTAAGAGAGCTAGACACGCAAAGGTAAGTAACTTTTAAAGGATTGGCCATTTTGTGACTGTCAGCGCTGCACTGATGGACTCCTTTTTATAGTGGGATTCTGAGAACATCTGTAAGCAAATATCTTTAAAAAGTTAACATAGCAAACCCCATACCTTACAGATTCTGTGGCTTATAGGAAAAGGTCAGAATCCAAAATCAAAATCCTAGATAAGTAATTATTAATGTGGATGGTCATCTCAAGTACTAAAAAAATAGCACCTTATAACCTGTACCTCCATCTATTGTTTGCAAATTTGAACTATAATTCCCAAATTAGTTTAAAGGTTAATGGCCTTTACAAAAATGAGTATTAAAAATGTTGCTATTACATAAAGCTTCATTCACAACCAGTAAATTACAATTAGTACTTAGAACTAGTAGTAAAAGCTTGGCATATTAGAGATTTGGTTAGTGACTTTTTTATATATATATCGTGAGTATTCTGCAAAAAACTACTAACTGCTCTTTTCGTCATCAGAAGAAAACGCCTTTAGAAGATTCACTCTTTAAAATTAAGCAGTCAACATTTATCTGCAAAGGAAAAAGGATGTACCTAAATGAGGTGCTTGAGTGTTAACTAATTTGGAACTGAGTGGATATTGTGAATGATCATCATTCTTTTATTTAAATTTTACTACTAATGCTAAGTACCCAACCTTATCCTATGTAAAATACATAAACTAAACCTAAACTTATTTTAGCTATCTCAACCTAATAAAAAATAAACCGAACCTTATAATTTTACAGTTGGCAGCACCAACTTACTAAAAATTACACAATAAAACAAATAACCTACCACTTTTCCACAGTACATTGAGTAATCCATACACAAAGCCATAATCGCCCTGGGAAGGTGCAAGCAAATGTGCGGGAAGAATTGGGGATTAAATCCAAACATGACCAAATTGTTATATATACAGGTCGTTAGGCCAATTATAACCTATGGGTGAGTAGTCTGGTGGCCCAGGACACTGCAGGTTGGAGCGCAGAGGCAGCTAAGTGGTTTCCAAAGGCAAGCGTGCCTAAGTATCACCGGGGCCATGAAAACGACGCTGACTGCAGCCCTGGAGGTATTATTAAGCCTACCACTACTGCACCAAGGCAATGCAAGATCTGTTAGCCACAGATTACTACAGGGGCCTCCTCCGATAAGCCAAGGACACCATAAGGTCTACAAAAAGCTATATGAAGAAATAAAGGCAGATCCAATTCTGGGAATGCCAATGGATCAAATTGCCTAACAATAGAGTTTTAAAAACGAATAAGCAGTAGTAATTCCAGAGAGAAAGGACTGGGAAGCTGCGCCTTCTATAGCAGCAAATCTCAACTGCTACACTGATGGCTCTAAAACAGACTTTGGAGTAGGAGCAGGAATATACGGGGGAAAAGAGAGGATTACGATCTCTCTGAACCTTGGAAGACATGCCACTGTCTTTCAGGCAGAGATAATGGCGGTGCAATGTTGTGCAGAGGAGTTAATGAGACGGAAGGCTAAAAGCCAGAGAATCATCATTTACTCCGATAGCCAAGCAGCACTAATAGCGATAGGCTCATTTTGGACATCATCAAGTCTGGTGTGGGAGTGTCACAAGGCCCTCAACATTCTAGGCAGTCATAACAGAGTGATCTTAGTCTGGGTGCCAGGCCATTCAGGAATAAAAGGCAATGAAAAAGCTGATGATTTAGCCAAACAGGCAGTGACTGAGGTCATGTGAACCTTCATGTGGAATTGCCAAATGCCTTATTAAGGAGAGAATCCAACAATGGATAAACAACCAGGTATTGCGCTGGTGGCATGAAACGCCAGGAATAAGGCAAGCTAAACTATTCCTTAAAGGACCGTCGGTTAAACTGTCACGCGACCTGCTATCTCAAAGTCGAGAAACGACGAGGATGGAGGAATGTGGTGGGTATGCTGACAGGACATTGCAGGCTAAGGAAACATATGCACACAATCGGCCTAGCAGACGACAGCCTATGTAGATTCTGCCAGGAAGGCCTATTCGGAAAAGAAAAACCGAGGGCAGAGAGCTATGCGAAGGGGGTGGCGTCCAGGTCTAATAAAAACGTTAAAGCTGGATACCATACTCTAAATATAGGGAGGACCACAATAGATCTGCAAAGGTCGCAGTGGGATAGGACATGAAAACCACTACATCACTAAACTAATCTAATATATCTTATTGGTCCAAACTTTCATTTTCAATTTAAATTAAACAAAAAACATTAAAATTTCACTGTATATTTTTCTGCACGTTAAATTTACAAAGATAATACACCCTTGTTGTATATGTAAATGATGATAGCTCGCAAAAACGCAATAAAGTAGTACAGTCTTCTATATAATTAACACTAACATTTACATCACTTTTTACTGTAATTAGTTCTACAAGGCAATTTCAAAAACCTTCTTATCTGAAACTAAAAAATATCATTTTTGAGGAGGCAATTTGGTCCCTTGATCTATTTTTCTGCTAGACAAACAGTGTTCAATTTGCACGCCTCTATCTATGTAAGAAATTGGTAACGTTCAAGGACATTCCTTGAAACAATCCAAACAAATCATGGTATGTAAATGGAAATCCAGATGTTTAATCGACATTGGAAACTCAGTAAGTTACGTCAACAAAGAATTTAATGCAGCACACAAATTCATAATTTATCCTGAGTCAGATGCAATCTCCATAAACTGTATCTCCTTTTCTTTACTACTTAGGGGATATTTATATATAATTGCTAGAATTCCAAGTTTACCTTCAGTTTCTGAATAAGATATTTTGTTATCGAATCGCGCGTTAAAAGTGTGTATTGGTGTAGTGGTAGGGTAAACTGTGTTTGGCATCAGTATCGCCAACTCTTCCAGATTCAGCACATTAGAATTCTTATACATTATTCCTAATATTTACAGTGATGTCCATATCTGTAAATTAAAGAGTGTGAAGTCATAAAACGTAATCTGCAGATGATTGCATGTGTCTGAAGCAACTGAAATTACAGCGAACAAATGGTCTTACTATGTGTCATTGAATGGAAATCAAAATTCTGAAAAACTTCACCAGGACAAGGCACAATGTCTACAAAAGCTAAAGTTAAGTTAATAATAATAATAATCTTTATTGCTTTTGAAACAGAAAAGTTACAGCAAGGGTTTGGTTTAACAGTTCTAAACTTAAATTATAAATACCTATAATTACAAAAACAAAATAAAACATAATAAACAACTGGAAAATATAAATAGAAAAGAAAAAAAGAAATAGGATTCGTTTTGTTCACTCATAATGAATGATCTCAATCTTAATATATTTTCTAAATACTGAAAAATGTTATTCACCTCAGCAATGGATGGGTTATTTAGAGTAGCTACAAAGTTTTCAAAATTAGCTAAAAACTGTACTTTTGGTTTCATTGTTGTGTAAATGGGACACTCAAACGCAATATGGCAAAGTGATTCCAATACCCGCATGTTACAAGCCATACAAATTTGATTCGGGTCTATAAGGTAACTTGAACCATTAAACAAGAATTTAAGCCCAAAAGAATTAGCTGTTCTAAGCTGTGCAATAATGCGAGTCACTTTAATCGGTAATTTAAGACATAAATAATTTTGAGGACCTTTGGTCAGCATAGGGACAAGAAGGAGCTTCGATACATATAAGTCCTGATCATAAAGCTTTTCAAACATTCGAGAAAGAAGCAGCTTTTTATTTGCTAAAGTCGAATTATTTACACTTCAAATCGCTTACCCACCCACCTTATTCTCCAGATTTGATTCCCAGCAACTAGTGACTATTTCCAGGCCTTAAAAATATACCCAATAGTTCTAATGAAGAGGCATTAGTTTAAAAAGAAGTCTATTTTGAGAGCAAATATAAATGGTTTTATAAAAAGGGTATTTAGAGTTGGAAGGTTTATCCTAGATGTAAAACTTTTTGGTCATGTGTTATTAAGTACAAAGACAATTTGGGTAAGATATGTTATAAAAAATTAATACATATATAATATCCATATTGGATTACATGATAATTATGAATTATATAGAATATTTAAATACCCTGTTAAGTCAGTAATAACCCAGCAATGAGACTTAATAATTGTTAATTTTTATAAATATACTATTTAAAAACAATTGTATCATTTTTTTTTCACTTTACCTCTTATTGTATGCTCCCTAATACAATAATTTCAAATCCAATGTTATGGGAAAACTAATTTTTGTTCTGGTACAACCATATCATTTCCTATTCGTTTCTTATTCTGTGATAACCATTTTAAGAAATTAGCTACCATTGGATTACTTTTATCTCCATTATTCTGCAAATAGTCATAATATGCCATTTTTATAATTTTGAAACAGGTTCTATTGGAGTATGGAACATGAGTAACTGGATCTATATAACTTGCAGGTTTACTAAAAAAAAATATAATAAACATTTCAAACAAAAATACATAATTTAGTAATTTTTATAATAAAAAATACAAACCCAGTAACAGCACATTTTAGTTTCTTGGGTAGCACAGGTGATGGTTTAATATTAAAAACTTTTTTAAAAGTAACATCGTTTGGATCATTGAGAATTGTAATGAATGTCCTTTCACAATACTTTTGTTTTAAGTCAGTTTCATGCTTAATATCACTAGAAATAGAAAAAAATGCAAATTACTGAAATCAAATTATATATTTTAGATACCTATAAGGATTGTTCTCAACAGTGTCTTCTATAATAGGCATTTTTGTAGATCTATACTGAATCATTGGCCCTGAGCAATGTTTTTTTAAAGGTCTTCTTGTCTTTTTTTCATTTTCCATTTGTTGGTATCTCTCTGAAAAGTAAATAATTAATTTATTTGGTTAACTAATTTACCTCAAGCATACTAGATTCCTGATAATAAAATAAAGTTTTAAGAATTGTCTTACCCAGTGATTTTAGATTTTCCTGTTCAGTAATTTTAGCTTCTTCTAAAAGTTCTGCTTGTGTAGGTATCCATTTATCCACATTTTGTCTTCTAACTTTTTTTCGTTGTTCTAAATCTCTTACTTTTACTCTTTGAGCAGTTTCAGCAGTTCTTGCTAAAGTAGATTTCCTCACAGATTTTCTACCTACATAAGTAAGACAATAATTGGTAATTTTTTTAAACTAGTAATTAAAATCTCACCAAATGATTCATTGTTAACACTAGAAGAATGTCTACTTTTTATAGATGTTGTTACTGGTTTTGAAAGTTTAGGTTTTTCATTTTTTTGCTGTGGTTCCTAAAAATACAAACATTTATATTAGCATTGAATTTAGTGGAAAATTATATTCTACATATACCTTATATGCTTTAGTTACAAGTCTGCGTTTCTTCTTTTGATTTTCATCGCCTTCGGTATCTGAAACCGGCTCGTCATTTTCGTCTATACTGAAATCTGAATCGACTACATCTTCACCTTCTTCTTCAGCTCTAAATAGATAAACAGTTAAATTTTATACACTTTAATATTTTGTAACCTTACTCATATTCATTATCAGATGCAGTTTCTTCAAAACCTCCATAGTTTTGTTTATAAAAATCGTCTTGGCATTCTTCCTCTTCATCTAAAAGTTTGGCCATACGATTGCCTGCATTGGTTCTTCGTTCGCGCTGCATGCTGCTAATTATTTATAAATTCAATTATTTAAAACAAATACAACTTCCTTTATATAAAAATTATATTTTAACTAAGAATAAATACATCATAATTTACATTTAAGGTTATTGTTCACAAAACAAAAATAAAGTTTCTTATGGTTTCTTCTTTTTTACTTATCTTATGGCTAAGCATCCAGCAATTATTTAGTTATCGTATTTTATATTTGGAAATGGTGAACTTTTTTTGTGTACACATTGTTATTTTTTTTATTAAAAAACCTTAACAAACCTTAAGTTGTGACAGAGATAAATAATTTACGTACATCTTCACTAGTTTTTAGTTTTTAAAAAAATTATTAAAAAAACTGAACATCGATTGTCAAAATAATGTGGTTTGTTGGTTTAGGTTTTTCGATTTCTAAATGATTTTTAAGATCGATTTCGAAAACGAAAACAAACAAACTCGCAGAACAAAAAACAAACCTGCTGAATGCGCATTTAAGTGATGGAAGAAATAACTAACCAACCAGGTCCTGGTATTATGTTATTCTTGGTGACTTCTCTGTAAATCCCTGGTATAGCTCAGCACAGCTGTTGTAACGAAATTGTATAAATATATTTAAGTAATTATATGTTTATTTTTACATATTCATTTTAAATTTATCTTATATAGGTATGTACTTTTCACTAAAAATAGCTTAAATGTCAAACAAGACAATGGGTAATTTCAAAACTTGAATTTTGTAGATTTTTTTAAAATGGCTCTGCAATACTCGCCAATAGTACTTGGAGTAATGCTGGTAGTAGCTGTAGGAACTTTTGCTTATTCTTTATGGAATTCCAATTCACAACAAAATTATAGTTACAAAACTTCTAACACTTATAGATATGATTGTGGATATGACACAAAATCAACCAATAAAGCAACTGATGAAAGTGCAGAAAGGTATATATATTTTGAATCATTTACTAGATGCTAAAAGCTTGATATTTAATTTAAAATTCGATACCCTACTTTGAAAACCTCGTAAGTACCTAACACCTAATTTTACAGGAGCAACAAAAAAACTGCGGTATTTTAATTGCGAGAACAATTGCTAATTAAATTTAAATAAATTAAATTAAAATTAGGTGTTAGGTACTTACGAGGTTTTCAAAGTAGGGTATCGAATTGCATCGAAATAATGTACAAAATGTCTAGGTTACAATTATAAGGAACAAGTAGGTATAGGTACTGTGATTAACAAAATTATATTTTACAGAAAAAGGAAAAGAAAAAACACAAATACAGACTGCATTATTTGTTTGGAATCCTTGAAGGAAAATATCAGAAAACTACCTTGCCAGCATAGTTTCCATAAAAAATGCATTGAAAATTGGTTTCAAAATGACAAATTCAAAACTTGTCCTATTTGTAGAAAATCCAGCAATTACAGCCTTTAACTATCACATTTTTAAGAATTTATTTCTTTTATTGTAGAAAAACAAGCTCTTGTTCATTTAAAAATAGTGTTAGTTTTATTTTATTTACTACTTTTAATTTTTGTATTGCTCAAAGATAATTTTGAATAAGTATAAGAAATTAATTTTTTGATTGAAAAACTATAAGTAGGTATTAACCATCAACTGAACTTATTATTAAAAGAAATCTAGAAGCAATTTTAACACCAAATAAATATTTGGCAGCTAAGATATTTGAAAATCTTAAAAGAAGTATATTTTCAATTAGTGAACAAAATTTTAGTGAGTGAGTGAGTAAAAATTTTGTAAGATTATTACTTATTATATGAGCAATTACAAACTTGACTTGTTTAAATTAAACTAAGAATGCAGCTGAATATATCAATAATATATACTATTTTATAATTTTTATGTATGGCGTTCCTACATTTTGAATTTAATTATATGGTTCATAATTTCTAATTTGTAAAATATAACTTTTTTATGGTTAATGTTTAACAATGTCATTGTACTATATTATTTAATTTTTAGTGTACAGGTATTGACTCATAATTTTAAGTTTAATTGATATTTAGCATACCCAACAAAATTTAGGAGGCTGTATTAAATTTACTAGAACATTACAGTCAATTTTAAGAATACTGAGAGAAATTAAGGATCTGTCATTTATTCTAACTTTGTATAACTTTCATAAAGTAAGGACTAGTACAATAAATTTAATTTTCTCAATAATTTAGTAAACTATCCACAATTAAGAACTTACTTTACATTTCACAATCCTGTGATTATATTTGCTTACCCTTAATTAAAATGATATTTTTTTCTATATGACTAGTTACTATAAGAGCAAGGATCACTTAAGTAGAGTTGCAAAATAGTGTTACTTTTGCTGAACACGAAAGATGTTAACTCAGTAGTTGATATCAAGGAAAAATCGACTTTCTTCAATCAAAATAAATGTATTTTTAAACAATAAGTAAAAATAAGGCAATAAATAAATGTCATTTAAAACATGCCTTTTGTACACATGCAATATGTCAATTTTATTTGACATTTACTGGTAAAAAATAAATAAAAATGTTTGTATAAATATGTAATTAAAATTGGATTTATTTATAATTATAATAAATTGTATAAAAGTTCGTTCAACCGGAGTTAATCTTGATTCAGACTATAAAATAAGAAGTAATCATGTTTAACAAAAGTTATTAGGGTTGTTGTTATTATTAATGATGCTTTTGTTTTTTATTTTGTTATTTGCTAAATCTAGCCCGATGTATAATTTCGGTAGAACGATTTTTTGTACTACCTGACCTTAGATAATTCAAAACCTCTTGCAAATCGTATGTAAATATGTATTTGTACAATTTTTATATTTAATACCAAAAAAAAAATAAAAAAGTCGCTTTGTTTTCATAAAAGATAAACTAAAAATGATTGAAATAAAAACGTTTAATTATCTTTTATATTTGGTTACAATATTTTAGCAAGCAATTTAATTCACTATTTTTTGAAAACACATTTTGATGACTGAAAACTTAAGATGTATTGAGTTGTGAATTTATTAAATTAAATAAAGTTTTTTCTTATTTTCAAGCATTTTTTTCATAATCAAAGAAATACTGTCTAGTAGTTTATATACAACGGAAAGGGTTCTCTTTGGGAATAGATTAAATGTTATGAGGTGAACGTAAGCCTATTCCAAATGAGAGCTTTTCATATCTCCTAAAACTAGATTACATCCCCCAGCCTCGCTCTCCTAAAGAAGTCTTCCGGCTTTGAGACTATCTTTCATAAAGTTCCTTGTCGGTGGATTTTCCTCTAATAATGCCAAGAACACTGACATAAAATAGTTTCAGGGATTTCATCTTCTGTATAAAAGAATCTGCCAGATGTCAGGTTACAGTGCCTTGTTAGTTAGTAGTTAGACAGTACAGCTTTCAGTGTGTTTTTTAAATGTGAATATTTCATGAGAGTCTTTGATCTAAATATACCACTATGTACTTTATATCTTCACCACTCCCCCCAACACTAGTGGTTTTATGCCTGAGAGTGCTTATTTTTCGTAAAGTTAATAATTTGTGTTTCCTGCACATTTACTGTTAGTCTCCAGCTTTATTTTACACCAATTATCAACCATATATAGGACTGTCTGCATTCTATCATATACCATCCCAGGCTTTTTGCTCGTTACAAAAAGTATAACATAATTTTAAAAATTGAATTAAAGTTGAAAAAATCAAACAAAAAATTAACTAAATGTTGATAAATGTTAGTTTTATCATTCATATTTGAAAATTTTGTGTGTGCAGTATGTTTGTTTGATGTTTCATTTTGTAGGTGTATTAGAGTATTTTGAGTAAGAAATGAGAAATTTAACCCCAGAAGTAGCTCAAATCTTGGTTTGAAGATGGACGATGTAAGATCAATGTGTTTCTGTTATGGGAATCAACCATACCATAGTTTTAAGAAGATTTAGAAAAGGTGGAGAGGACAGTTCCATGTACTCACCTTGATGTGGGTTTCAGGTCACAGAGAGATAATAGGTAATGAGGAAGCTGGTATTAGAAGATTCTAATACTCCTTACTCTGGAGCCTTTTTCTGGTCTCACAAAAAGCCGCATCAAAAAGGAACCCCGTTCCTGGGAAGAAGATCGACTACGATCTTACTGGATGAATACGCCAGGACTGACGCAAGCTAAAAAGTTTGTAGATATATCACCTGAAAAAGCAAAATGCCTTCTCGAAATGAACAAAAGATATGTAAAATTGACTGTAGGTGTTCTCACTGGACACTGCCCTTTGAGGTATCACTTCAAAAAAATGAACAAATCGGAAAGTGAAAACTGTCGTTTCTACGAAAGCTCTAAAGAAACTGCGGAACACATACTATGCGAATGCGTAGCATTGTTCCGCAACATCTTAAATTTCTAAAAGGAGTTGATCGGACTCCCTATCAAATTTGAACTATGCCTTTTAGCAAGCTGCTCAACTTCGCTATAAGTATTGGAGTTTTAGAGTTTTAGTAGATTATGGTAGGCAGAAAAGATCTTCGTAGATCCTACTGACTTATATACGACCTAAAGCCTGGTCGGCGGAGTTATAACCCCCTTTATTTATAATTTTACGTTGAAAATAGGGTTACGTGCTACCTTTTTCGCAGGAAATTCACTTCTCGACTAGACTAAATAAGAATTTTTATTGAACAGATCAAATGTAGGTAAGGTAGTAAATAAAACTCAAATTTTTGAATGTTCGCGTATAATATATATTAATATTCAATTCCAAAAAATTTACATCACTACTATGAAAGTGTATTGCTATTAATTTAAAAATTAAGCAAAATAATATATGCACGTATCTCAGAAACAAAAAAATGAAAAACATCAATTTGAATTAGAAAATAAACAAGATACAATCCAGATTCTTCCCGAATCTGTCGAGAAGTTCACAAAATGTCAACCGAAAAATATACAGTATGTACAAACTAAAACTCAATAATAATAGTCATAATAATAATAATAAAATATTGAGACAGGTCCAATAGCCTTGGTTCGTAAAACTCGTTTAACAAATAAATTTTTTTCAGTTCATGTATAACATCTCAACAGCCAAGTAGTATAGACGAGAATACTCGTAAATTATTTAAAATATATAGTAAATATAAATGATTGTTTTCGCAATAAAATTCAACAAACATTTTTTAAATATTCGGAAGATCTACTAAGCGACCCGGGTATAACATTTGTAAATTATCATGACCGATATAAAAAAAGTATATATACAAAAATTATGGTATAAATAAAATCCTTAAAACGATCAATTTTAAGATTATATAAATTTTATTCATAAGCGAAATTCCAATTCAAAAACTATTTATCTACTGGAGGTGTCAATAATTTGACTTAATTGGCACAACTGGCATACTCTATAAGGAATCGGTAAATAATTAAAAATGTTCAACAAATATAGCTATATTTTACCTTTACCCAAAGCTATAGAAATAACAAAACTAAATAAATCCAAATAATTTCTTAAGCAACTCACTATATAGTTCTTAATAAATTTCGTATTGAAAAAGAATCGATTCCAAAGAAAATATGTTTGTCGTCGTTCTTTCGGCTGGTCCATACTATCCACCTGCTAGATGCTTTTACTTTAATTACAAAAATCAACATAGTGGAGCACCGTGGTCAACGTAAAAGGGTCCACAGACAATATCCAAAATAATTGTGTAATTTTATTCAGGAATTGAAAATGTTTTATAAAAAATCTCATAATTTAAATCTCTATCTTCAGCTATATTTTAATAAAAATAAAAACTTAACGTCCAATTCCTAAATAACCTTACAATACAGTTTTTTCATAAGGACTGTTCAAACCACCCTATATTTTGTGTACATTATAATACAGATTCTTTTAACAAATAATCTAAATGTTTTTCATATCGACTAACCGTTTGATCAACCGCTTTCGATTTTTTCTTATTTGGATGATTATATTTCAAAAATTGGCACTAACGTTAAATTGACACAGATACAGAGCTGATCTCATCCAGGTTTACTGGGAGATAAAACAGGTAATAAATAAATAATCAGAAAAGTTAATGTACGACTGAATACACATACATTTGTATGAAAAATTAACTTAGAGGTTTAGGAAAAGTAGTAAAGTTACATTTGTCAAAAATGTTCATCTCGTATCAATACATATATTTACAACAAAATTATAATATATTCAACTCAAAACTAATATTAATGAACGTCAATGATAACAACAAACCATTTGTACGGTTTTTTATCTAAAGGAAAAAAATTATAACAACCTAATTAATGAACGTCGAGTCAACAGATAATCACTTTTATTGGGAACAATTTTTGACAACAACACGTGTACCGTCAATTTGTGCTCATTTACTAATTCATCCGGACTATTCTATAAAACTTTTGTTAAAATTCAAAATCTTTGCAAATTTTTATATTCTACAAGATTTGATGATGAAATTAAAATTTACCAAAAAGCCTTTTTATAAGAAATATTTTTTAGTCACCAGAAGAGATCGTTTTACCCGAGTTATAAAACTTTGAATTCTAAAAAATACTGTTATATTAATTTATAGCAAATTTTCGTATCAAGTCGTTGCATTTTCACTTTCCAAACCGATATGAGCTCAGATTTTGTAAAAACTTCCTTAGGTCATGGCTAGATAAAACTTGGAATAAAAAATTGTTCAACGAGCACCTTTTGATAGCTGCTTACAAATAATGAAGAAAAAAATTCTCAGGCAAGATCGATTGCACAAATTTAGAATATAATTATTTTTCCAACAAGAAAAAAATCTAACTAATCCATCTTAACTTGAAATAATACAAGTACAGTTATTTTGGACGAGATTTTTTTTAACTAATATATTATCTTCTTTCCAGAAATAATTTCGTTTATCTTCCAGTATTATCCGAAAATGAAAGAAAACGATTTACTTAAATGAGTTTTACCTCCACCAGATCCAATCTGGCAAAACAAGATGCAGTATACAACAAAAATATCCTTCTTAAGTGACAGATCCAACAAAAACACATTTTTTACAGTTTAACCAAATAGTAAAATATTAATTAAAAATTTAATCATTAGAGAGAATGGAAACCATCCTTAACTTTTTGAAGAAAAATTGAATTATCTATTCAGTAGATTGGTCACAAGCTGGAGAACTGCTCGTTTTAAGAAAATACTGCAATTGGACAGATAAAACAGTTTCACTAATAAACAACTTAACGTTTCACTATTTGACGTCCTGTATATATTGATTTTTTCAACTCCCAAAAAACTGGTCAATAATAAAAAAATAATCAACTTATTTTGCACCAAAGAAAATTTCAATAAAAAAAATATATAAGACTGCATATATACAACAATCACTTGTCCTATTATTGGCACAAAAAATGGAATGTACCATGAGAGCGTTTGCAAATAAAAAAAAACAACTTCAACAAAATTTATACACCAAAATGTCCTAATCGTCATCCGTACTTTTCGGCACGTTGAAATGTTTGTCGTACTTGTTCATCTTTTAACCATAAATTTCGTCTGTTTGAAAAATTAAGACCAATTAGTTAATATAAACTTTAAACTCATCAAATATCAATAAAATTAAATAAACTTTTAAACAAAACATCCACTTTTAATAAAGCCAATTTATTTAAATAAAAGTGGAAGTTTTGTTTAATATTCTTAATAAGATGGACTTCCACAGAGTAAGGGTTAGTACAATAAATTTCATTAAATATCTTCTTTTAAAACTACTAACAATTTTTTTATAATAAATTAAAGTCAATTAAAATAATTTAAAACCATATTCAATTAAATATTTAAATAAAAAAATATTTTTGTTTGCAGTAACTTGTTGATCCTATGATAACGGCCGCAAATTGATGCTTCTCTAAATAAATATAAGAAACTTTTTGCTCACATCTATCCAAGATCACAGAAGTAAAAAATAGTATTTAGGAATATTGGAAGTGAAATATTTAACAAATGTACAAATATTTTAATGAAAATAATTAAATAATTTAAAATAAAATATGTGATCTAGGGATATATGAGTGGCTCAGAACCAGAGGTGTCTATACAACATATCATTTAAAACTGTGTTATCATGGGTATGCACCTAAAACACGCCATTTAATATGGGCCAAATGTGCCCACACTAAAAATCCGTTTTAGTACGTATGGCACCATCTGTTAATAAATTGGCAAATCACATCCCGAAAATATTCTAGAAGCCAGACGCGCCTATGCTACAAACAACATGGCGACCCAGTGGAGCGAATTGTCTTTTTTTAACGATTTTCATGAAGAAGAAGAAGAAGAGTATATTCCTAGTGAAAGTGAAAATGTGTCAGCAGGTATACCAAGGAAGGAAAAACAACACTGCGCATGAATACAAGTTACATCACAGCGAAATTGCAATTAGACGCAAACAGACCTTGTGGGAAAACTTGTGCCACACCTATAAAGAAGAAAGCAGATTTAAGGGACAAGGATACGCAAGTATTAACCCAGAACCACAAAAAAAACCATGGTTTGAGAAACTTAACATCAATAGACAAACAATAACAACAATAATCAGAATGAGGACACAACATTGTCAACACCACAACACTTACACAGAATTGGTTACAATGATAACCCTCGGTGCACATGTGGACAACCTGGGGATCTCAACCACATATTTTTGGGATGCACAAACAGACACAGAGCCAATAAGAAATTGTACGAAGACCTATCAAAACTGACACACACACCCATACACATCCACTGCTTGAAAAACTTACATCAACACCCACAAAACTATTAATAAAATACCTGTCAGAAAACAACCTCAGGCTGTAGGAAAAAACTAACACTCCAATAAGAGACTTTGCGCACGTAGCTTTTTAAACTTTTTACGATCTTCCTTTTTTTTAGTTTAGAATTATCGAAAGGAAACTATTTTTCAGGAAAACAACCAAATAAAATCCTGTAAAAGTTCTGGACACACCACTGAACGAGAAGAGTCTCCTACCTATGTTACAACCTTATCCTACACTTCAAGGGCATGGACCACTGATCCAGACGCACAGAAAGTGCACCCTTTATGAGAAGCAAAAGAAAAAGATGAAAGCTGGCTGTATGTCGCAAGACAATAAGCCATAGAAGGAAGAAGACAGCAGGTATGTATACTATGTTAATATAAATAAAATAAGTGGATTTTTCGTAAAAAACTGCTTTAAATACAAATGTTGTATAGGCTCTTCTGGTGATAATTTATTTTAAAAATGTCATAGATAAAAAATAGCATGTTCCACAGTTTTTTGTAGCCATGTTGTATGAAATTTTGTAGTATTGTGGTTTTTATTTTATTCTAGATACTGATAGTGAGGTTGAATTGTCACAAATACCATTCAAGGGCCGAAAGCGAAAATCACATCCCGACTGTACCAAAAAAGTTCTTGGCAAACGACAAGTAAAAAGTGGAGAAGAACATCTATCAAGCAAAAACAACCTAGTTCGAAGTAAGAGGTGTATTCTCAGCAATTGTTGCAGGGCCTGCAAGCTGAATTGCCGGAAAAAATCAACGCAATTCGACAAATGGAAATTTTTCGATACTTCTATGCCCTAGATTGGACCGTCAAAGATGCTTTTATTTTATTGTTTACCAAAAAAGAAATTTCTAGGCGACAAAAAACTAGAACTTACTGACTTCAAGATGTACATGGAAATGACCATAGAGTATGTAAAGTTTTTTTAAAAGCGTCTTGGATGTATGCGATGGTAAAATCACTAAAGCTCTGAAGAGAAAATTGGCTTCGTGAACTTCTGTTTCGGACAAACGAGGGAGACATACCCCACACAATAAGACCAACTTGGAGGATACAAATTACCTAAAAGAGTTTATAACAAAGTTCCCGGTATACAAATCACATTACTGTCGACATCACACTGCCAAGAAATACTTGCCACCAAATTTAAACGCCGAATATAAAAGATGCTGTGAAACGGACAAAAGAAAAATATCATCTCTTTTTGTTTTTAGAGATGTGTTCAACCACTCGTTTAATTTGGCATTTCACAGACCTCAAAAAGATACATGTCAAAAACGTGACAACTGTAATATAATTTTGAAACCAGAGCTTTATGTCGAGGAAGATGCGGAGTGGTTTCATTTCCTTTTTTGCGTTTATTTTAACGAGTTAATGTTTTAAAACATTTACAAATTTGTTTTGTAAATTTTGTTAGAGACAAAAACCCCTATACTTTTAATTTTTTCAAAATAATGGTTAAAATTTAATAAATAATATATGTTTTCTTGGCGTAAAAACGCAAAGAAATTATAATTTTGAACCAAAGGCAATTTATTGATTTCAATGAACTTTGTCCCTAATTATCTCCAAACTAGTATATTGTTGTATAGGCACCTCTGGTTCTGAGCCATTCATATGATCTTTGAAGGTGAAAAATATTGGTACTAAAAACGTAAGATGGAATTAAATGATAAAGAAAAATACGAGGAAAAATATGACTGTTAAAATGGAATCATTAAAACACTATAGGAACTATTCCAGTCTCATTTGGCAACAAAACTAATAGGGCCATTCAATTCTGACAAATTTTAATAAAAAAACGATTGAAATAAAACCTTTTTCATGTCACGGTATTTTTTTCGAAATATGTTCATGTATAAAATTGTTGTTCAAACTACGAAACGGTTACACAAAAGATGATCAAGCATATATACATACAATAATGTTCGTTCTTTATGTATTAACAATTTACCGTCGAAATTAATGTACGTGGATTATTCGAAAAGTACCATCAACAAAACAAATTACCAACGGATCGCCATCGACGCGGTTTAGGTATACAAAGAATCCAAACATTCACTAAAATAAAAATCGACCACAAACGTTGATTTTCCCTTAAAATTAAATAATTAAAATCAGTAATTAAAAGCTAAAAGTTTTTTTTTTATATTATTTGAAGAGCATTTTTAATTTTTTTTTAATATCAACCGTGAATCAGATTCGATGTATTTCAAACTAAACCTCGATCAAAACCAACATACTCGAATATAAATCTCAATTAACAAGAAGCGAAAATCCTTTAACGTTTGTATGGCAAAAATTTATGACCTAGAATAACTGAAATTGATAGATACATTGGATATTAATGTCTTTAAAACTATTTTATTTTTTTAAAGACGATTTTCAATACAGTATTCAAAGTGAAATGGAGCATGACCAAAGAATATAAAACACTTTTAGTGTTCTATGAAAGCTTTGAGATATGTGCTAACAAAAAATAAATTGATAAGCTGAGAGTTTCGCTTCTCGTCAGTTGGACTATTCTTTGATAAAACAATTATTTGTCAGATCGTACCATGGCCGAGCAACTTCAAAAAAAAAAAACAAAGAATATAACGATTGCACAAATACGAGAAGAAAAAAAAAATTAAATGAATAGAAAATATGGTTTGTATTATACATTTCGTGATGTTCTCTTGGCGAATGTCCGTAGAAAGGCAGTAGGGCATTTGGGGAGGCCAGCGGCCGCCTCCACCCAGCGTCAGTAACGAGAATCGGTCATCTCTTGATCGTATTCCATAACTAATTTTTTAATGTGCGACAATTTATCGTGCAGATATTGAAAACGCCGCTTCGTCCGCTGATGGTTCATGTTCTTTTTGTTCTCTTGGTATTCCCGCACTATCTGCTTTTTCACATCCTAAAATCGAAAGAAAACAAATTTATAAAACTTTAAAACTTTCAATAAAGTCTATTATCAATTTTTGGTAACTGTTATAGTACAGCAGCGATCGGAGAACTTTTTATTACTTAAAATATTATCCCTAAATTTTAAAAAGAAGGCAAGCAATGTAAATTTAAATTAGACATTCAGTTTATTTACAGACATAGTAGGTAAGTAAAACAAAATAAAATTTTTATGCTGGAAAACGCAGAAATTAATTAAAAACTTGCTCCCTTAAGGTTTTGGGGCTTTTTGATGTAAGAGCAAGTACAAGTTTTAATTGTTTTATTTTCCAATGAGTTAAGAACATCAATTTGTCCAAAAAAATGAAAACTTCAAGAGAAAGTATTCATTGGATAATTTTTCACAGATTTCGTACATTATCTCAACATTACTGCGTTGTATGGCTATAAAGTACCATCAAGAACACCAATATAACTCTGGTATAGTCAATTCAACCGTGGTCGTAGTTCGGTCGCTGACTAATTCCGTAGAGGTCGTCTAAAATCGGTTGTTGTGCCACAAAACATCGTAAGATAGACGCAACCTTGCACATCAGTTCCACTTCCAACCATGTGAGTATTTCAAGACGAGTAAAATCCAACAAATCCATGAATGAGACACTGTTCTGTTTGAGCAATGTAGGACGGTCAATTCTGAATGGTAGACCACCACTTGTTTGCAAAACAACCGCCAAGAACGAATCATTTTCCACCATGACAATGCGAGCCCTCAGACAAAATTTACTGAAGGGAACATTTTGAAAAACCATAAAGTCGTTTGAATCTAAAAATTTATATTGAATACTATTCCCGGTATGTGAATAGTACCCTATGTAGAGTGATAAATTCCTGTTTATGAGGGTAAACTTTTTTGTCCTAGTGTGTAACTTTTAAAAACGATAGATTAAAGTTACAAACCTTGACAATTTTACATTAGAAGGATCTACAAGTTAGTTAAGTTATTCAAAGTTAGTGATGATTGTCATACAATTACAAATCATTATTATCCCATTTGGGAGTAATTTACTCCAATTCCCAACTTCTGCTGTAGAAAAATATAAAGGATATTATATATCGCTATAAAGTTACTAGAAATCGCTTATTAAAGTTCTAAAATGTTAGTTAATATAGAAGAAAAGGGGAAATTCTCACTTTAAATTTAGGACTATTTTCTTCTTCTTTCTTGAGACGTTCTTCTAACTGAGCAAATCTTCTGGAAACTTTTTCGACAATACTGTGCAAATCCCTATACTCCGTATAATCGGCATTAAAATCGGCCTTATACCGCCTTCTTTGATCGGCATCATGTATGGTAACGTATTGCCTGCAATTAACGAATTAATAGTTAAATCAAATGTTTTATTTGACAAATATTTATTTTTAAGTACAGGACGTTATTTAATCATTTATAAACTGAATTGTATCCTGCAAAATGAAATTATTAAAATGTAAAATAGAAATCATTGTTAGACCTAAATTATTCACAAATAGAAGACAACTGAAATAAAAATATTGTTATACAACTGTTTCCAATGGTCTAAGAAATACGAAAACGTTGTGATACATGTAAAATTGTACAATACAATGCATGATAATCTGGTAATCAAAAGGGAATTTATTTTAAGGGAAAATGCTTACTGTGGTCTATTATTCCAACTTGGTGGGCACCAAACCACACTGTAAACATGATTGATTTTAATCCTAGAACACTTTGGATACAAATGGTATCCAGCTCCCAATAAAACCACTCTAACAATACCAGATGTCTGGTCAATAAAATGCTATCAAAATTAATCACGATATAAGGTATTTTCCAACAGATATAACTTCGTTATATTATGAAGTTTAAACAACTGGTCGAATGAAAATAAATTCTTGAAATTAAGAATAATAAAAAACTCTTCAATTGAATGTAACTTCCAAGTTTATTTAAAACATAATTTTTTGTGTTAGGCCTAATGGATAAGAAAGTTGATTTCCCAAAAGAGGCACGCAATTTATTTAATAAAATGGTGAAACTCGAAATTGTAATATTGATGTACTATCGGCTTAAGAATAGCATATACATTTTCAAACTTAAACCACTTGCATTGAATTAATTTTAAGAATGGCCTATTTATTTTGTATAACCAATCATGGTTTAAATAATAATAAATTTGAAATCAGTTAAATAGTTGTCCAAGCCCACATCTTTAATGTTTGCAGCATAAGGTATTTTATTGACAAATTGCCTGTGTATTATAAAGTACGGTTTTATTTGTTTTTTATTGCAACCTCTCTACTGATTCCTTTTTTAGTTCATTTAGTTTGGAACCCTCTATAATAAATGTTTGTTTGGGATTAAAATCCCTTTTCAAAACATTTTTTTTTATTTCCTTCTTTTAGGTAGGTTGTTAGAAATAATAAATAACATTCCATAAAATGAAAGATAAAATATAAAAATATTTATTTTTGAATCTCCAACAGTTTCTAACCAATCTTGATGTTACTAATTTTAATTGTTTTTATGTTGAACTTAATATTCTAAAAGAATTTTTGTTAACGTTTTTCTGTTACATTTGGATCAAAATGACCCTACATTTATTTATTTTATATTTTATTTAGTAAATAAATTAGGGTGTTAAAAATCAAAATTTAGCAATACATTTTAAAAATGAGCCGTAAACGACAGTGTGAAAAATGTAATAAATATCTAATAAACATAGATATTATAATAATCAAATATATTATTGTTCTTTGTGTAAAATACATTATTTTTTATAAACAACAGACTTTTTTTATAAATATAATTTATTATGCTTAAAAATGTTTTTGGATTCGCTTTAGTTATACAAGAAAGCACACGTAAAAAAATACGCCTAGGATTCTACCTCTGTGGTGTGAAAATGTGTAGATATTATTATTTTGTGTGAATTTGTAGGACATGACCGACCCTTGTAAATAAACTTAATACCCAAAAACCATTTAATGTAGGCGTTTTAAAAATTGCTACTCCTATGTTGTTGAAGCAGGGCGTTTTTATAACTTCGGTAGGTAAATGAAATTAACATTTAACATGAATATGCTATTCTAAAGCCGACTGTACACGACATACATTATATACAAAAAATACAGAGGCCTGGTTTAGATATTTGTACAAAATGTTGGCAACATGTTGCAGATTAACAAAATTTGATGTTAAAGAACTTCTGCCCCCAATATCTTAAAAAAGAATACTCTGATTCTACGCTAGTTGTTGACAAGCTGAAACGTTTGATAGAATGACAGTTGCCCCTGAGCGGTATTAGTCCAGAGCCTCACCAATTCATAATCTTTCCCCTATAGATGAATTTGCTAAATATCAAAATTTAATAAAAGAGGCCAGTTTTGGATGTTTTTTTAAGGGTGTTTAGTGAGTCTGATGTTATAAGATTAACAAGAAATTTCATTTTTTTAAGCATATTTGAGAAATTTTTTTTCTCAGAGTTGAATTATTTTGGTGTAGTTTCATATTTGTTAAAGTCATTTAAAAAAAAAGATCTGTTTGTATCTTTGTGGGTAACTTGGAACCAACTGAAAAACTAAAATTTTGTTATAACAATAATAAAGTGAATGATACAGTAGGAATATTCGTCAAAGCTAAGGAGGAATTGTAGATATGGTTTCTAGGGAAAAAGTTTTGGAATTTAATAGTGCTAGGTCTGAAAGCATTCTGAGTAGCTTAAAAATCGTTTCTGACAATCATTGAGACCGAATAGTGGGAGAATCCTAGTAGCTGATAAGATAAGCAGGATGTTACTAGTTCTGATTAAAATGTTTGAAGGTACTAATTTGAATGTTTAGTAAACTTTCACCTAGAGAGGTTTAAAAGACGATCTTATTGCCTGATTTTCAATTAGGTTTAAGTATTATTGTAGAAGGGTGAACATTTTTACTCACTTTTTGTAATCGGGAAATTCGTCGTCATTTTCATTGTTAAAGTTTCCGTCTACTTCACCAGTGGGCAATCCTTCGGTCTGACTATCAGGACTCACTCTGGCTATCCTATTTTCCGTTGAAGACGTGACGTTCGTGTGGTTTTTGACAGGTGGAGGAGGAGGAGGAACGTACTGCGGTCGCGTTTGATGTTGATTCGTGCTGATGCCGTTCGTTATTCGATTCACTGTACCGTTTTGTCTTTCGTTTGTCGGTTTATCACGTTCCCATTTATCGGCTTGAACCATTTTCACGGCCGGAGATACGCTACGACTATCGACAAATGTCTTTTCTTGGCTTGCATCGAAACTAAACAAAAAATCGAATACCATTTACAATATTATACTTTAATGAACACGATTTTTGACTAAAAAAATACTACTTACTGGCTATCACACGCTCTCTTTCCAACCTCTTCATCTTCTTCACTAGAATCACTCTTAACTTTAGCATCCAGCGCCATTAAATTAGTAGCATGACCATTGACGAGCCCATAGCTGCCTGCACTACCTAAATTGTTGCTATTTAAGCCGCCACTAGATGGGGATTCCCTGCTTCGAGGGTTCATGTTACTCGCGTCTCTAGAGTCCGTTACGGGTCTCCTTTGACTATTATTTTCCACCTAAGCAAACAGCAACTTAATAAAGAGCATCTGTGAGGTTGATGGTCGACTTACCGGTTGGTGGTACAACTGATCGGGGTGATGTTTGGGTGCGTTGTGGGCTATCCGTTGTCGTTTATACGAGAATCCATCGGATCCCTCGTGGTATCCTGGTCGTTTATTACCAGTCGAGGAAGTAGAACTAAGAGGCGGTGATCCGGGAAGGGTGCTAGTGGGAGATTGACCACTACCTGAGCTACCACCGTCGCTCCCACCTCCGGGAGGTGTCAGAGTTTGCGGTTTGCGGCTAGAAATTAAAGAACTATAACTAACAACAGCTAGTTGTGGAAAAATTGTATGGTTAAAGCTGAGATACTTACTTTGGAGGACGTCTTATTTCCGGTACAGAGAGCTTCTTGGCGGCGTTCAGTAACGGCCTAGAACTACTAACGTGATTGCTGCCGAGACCGTTGGACAGGTGACCGTTGGTCGATGAATGGACTGTCGCCACTGGCGATGGAGACGCAATGGAGGGCTTCGATTGGTACGGTTGAGAAGATGGCTGCTTCAGAAGGCTATCGCGCATAGAGGGCATCTCTCTACGCACCGGGTGGACCGACGCTTTGATTTGCTTCACTTTTACCTTACGACCTATATCCGTTTGATTCGGTTTGATTTCTCTTGTGCTAAAATTTAAATTAGCTCATTATTAACGACTTACATACATAGATTTACGTACAAGGCTTATTGTGGATAGATTACGTTACGCTATTTCATCTTTAAGATATAAGCGAATAAAAAGAAAAACTAAAATTTTTATCGAAGGAATGATCCATTACTCCAATGTGGCTGATATCAAATATCAATAAAACACTAAGTCAAACCACAATAAATTTAATGGTAAAACTATAAAAATGCGCGACTAGTTTCGGTCTTAGACCATCATCAGGCTAAAAATAAAAAGATACAGTAAGGAAAGGATTAAGACAAGAACTATACCAATAATAATAAATATAAAGTTGGACAACTTAGTAAAATGAGTGAGGCACACCAGTGTTGCTACACGGACGGCTCTAAGACCGAGAGAGGTGTTGAAGCTGCGGTACATGGAGGGAAACCAAAGGTGGACCTGAGCCAGAACTTTGGTAACCTACACACAATTTTCCAAGCGGAGGTTTTCGCAATGGAGATGTACCTGCAGGAGATGCTTAGGCGTGACTACAGGAACAAAACTATAAAAATCATTTCCGAAAGCTAAGCGGCACTAAAGTCACTGGAATCAAATCGGATTGACTCCAAGTTAGTTTGGGATCTAATATGTCTAGGGGAAAATATACTTTGGGCACCTGGGCATATCGGCATTGAAGGTAAAGCAAAAGCGGACCTTCTAGCCAGGAAAGGTGCTGAAGGAATATTTAAAGGCCCGGAGCAATTCCTAGGCATAGCGAATAGCGTAGCCAGAGGAACAATATCGAACTGGGTAGATCGGAGGAGACGTTCTTACTGGTTCAAGCTAGAGGGTTAAGACACTCAAAGGCATTTGCAAGAGATCTCTCTAAAAAGAGGTCTCAAGAGCTGCTGAATATGAGCAGACAGGACCTACGAATTATAATAGGACTACTGACTGGACACAGTCGCCTTAATGGGCATATGAAAACAATTGGACTGGCAGACAGTGCGGACTGCAGATTCTGTCAGGCTGAGGATGAAACGGTGGAGCATATTATATGTAACTGCCGAGAGCTCGGAAGAATAAGGATCAATAAATTTGGTCTGAGCCACAATAGATCTTTCAGGTTGCAGTAGAAGGGACGTGAAACGACCACTCACATAGAACCTAACCTAATATTTTTCGTTAAACTCTTATTTGTTAAAATGTATGGTACAAACTCTAAAGCTTCATACACAACCAGCAAATTACAATTATTACTTAGAATTAGTAGTAAAAGCTTGGCATATGACTAACAATATGATCATTCACAACTTTTAAATTAGTGTCTCTAATTGTGAATTGTCAAAATTCTTAAATAACCTAACTTAGAGGTATATGTATATGTATTTTTTTCGTCATCCATAGAAAACGCATTTAGAAGATTTACTCTTTAAAATTAAGCAGTTAACATTTATCTGCAAAAGAAAACTACCTATACCTTTCTTGTAGCTTGCTTTTTTTGTTTATGATGGTAAGGAATATTTATAAAATTGTTTTATATGTGTAAAGGAAAAAGGATCTACCCAAATGAAGTGTTAGAATGTTAACTAATTTGGAACTAATTCGATATTGTGAATGATCATAATTCTTTAATTTAAATTAAAACTTGACTACTAATTCTAAGTACCAATTGTAATTTTCTGGTTGTGAATGAAGCTTTACTATGTAACTGAATTTAAAAAGCTAATTTTTTTAAATAAAAGTTTTGTAAATTGTTTAATTCATTTTGACAAGGTTCCCCCAATTTTATCAAAAAAATAATTTCGGATACGACCTCGAAAACAGGAAGTACAGGTAGTTTTAGCGATTAGAACGTCCATGGTCACTACCAAGTCCATTTAGGGGTGCGCCTATTTATCAAAGAAACATTAGAGATATGGGTAACCCCTTCGAATACCCAATAACATATTTAAAAATATTTTTCGATTTAATAAGGAGGCAATGCTGATCATAATTGCTCCCATTTTACCATACAAGAGCAGCGAATATCTGTAATTCCAGAACACTTAAAATTTTTTGCTTCAATGCATTTTTATGGTACAGAAGGATATCAACTATATTGACAGGACAGGATATCCTTTCACACACAGTATGTGTAGATGTATTGAAGTTAAGGTTATAATAATTATAATCTTTTTCTGCCAAATTAGATTGAATTTCCTAATACTAATTATATCTCCACCTGAGAAATATCCTTCATAATCGAATTATTGTAGAAAAGGGTATTATAATTGCCAATTATTAGGCGATAGTGATTATAAAAATTTGAGTGTACATTCCAGATTTCCTGGAATATTCGAACAATAATGGAAGATTTATATGTACAGGGCAATCATTATTTTCTCATGGGTAATTCTGGATATCCTTTACCTATCCAGAATGTCCATTTAAATTTGATGTATTATGTTTTTAAAAAAGATCATAAACCATCAGAAACCTGCGCACAAGGGAATTTAAACAAAAATACTAGAGGAGGTTACAAAAGAAAGAAAGATTTTAATTAGCGAGTGGATGTAATTGACCTTATCCTCGAGGTGCGTACTATACTTTTTCGACGACTGACCGTAGAAATGAATGATAATAATGGTAATAAACTCATTGACACAGTCAGTTAGCCAGAACTCAATCAAATCATTTCAAAATTGGTGACATTATTTCCTACAAATTATTTTATTGGGGTTCATTAACATGATGTACATTTATAGTTACATTATTAGTTATTTAAAATTTACAATACAGCTTATAATCAAAATAAGTGGTTATTGATTCCTAGGATATAACTACATTAATTATGAAATCATAAACCATAAAATTACTAAAAATATGACTTATTTGATTTTACAAATAATTTATTAAGAAAATTCACTAATTTTGACTTATGGAAAATTAAATGTATTCATGATAACAAATATATCATAGTTAATGTTATATATCTCACTACAATCAGGTAAAAGATGGTTTGGGAATGCATAGGCAAGCTAAATGAACTAGGCTAGAAGAACACTGTAACCCTCCTATGGGTCCCAGGAGACATAGGAGGAGAGTGGAACGAAACAGCAGATAAGCTGGCAAAAAAAGGAGCCACAACCCCACATCTGGGACCAGAACCATCTTGTGGGATCAGCAGTAGCGCAATCTTAGAGAAACTAAGAAAATTAGTGGAGAAGGAAAAATCCATGTACTGGAATTAGCTAGAAGGCCTGAGACAAGCTAAGATACTTCTGGGAAACTATGAACAGAAGAAAATAGGGTTAGAAGATGAAGCAAACGGTAGATTGTGTAAGGAAGAGAATGAGACCTCAATACGTATACTCTTGGTATAGAAGAGGAGGATCTACCTGATTTGAAGCCCAAAGATGTCCTAAACTTTCTTTGGAAAGTAGGACTGGAAGAGCTGCTATAATTCTGAGAAAACATCAGACCCATAGCAAGTAAGGGGGACACAATAGATCTTATATAGATCTAATTTCATACATACATACATACATACATACATACATATCTCATTATTTTTTAACATTTCCAACGAAAGTGGCTGTCATTAATTTAGAATACATGAGCCAATAACTATGAGACGACATGAGATGACGTCATCGGTGTATTTGTAGTGACGTAATAGTTAATCGTTTTGAATACAAATATATCGAGCTACATCTCATTTGAAAGGGATTTTAATTACCTATAACGACCTCGTATTTTTAAATAAATAATTAAACTGTAAACGTTTTTATTGCTTACCTATTAATTATTTAATTTATTCAACATAATTGGTACTTACCATTTATTTTTATATTTGTCTTCAGCTTCAGTCATTCGATTTCGAGTCACTTCGTATACGTCATCATTGGCGTGTATTCTAATTTTGTGAGGAATGGAACCTAGACCTTCCAAAGGACCGCGCGGAGGTCCTACCTGTTTGATACACTCAAAGCTACCTCCTTGGCCTTCCATGTCGGCAGTACTCGACATGGAGAACCTAAAAGAGGTACTGCCCATGCTATGATGCAATGACGGAAATGAAAGTTCCTAAAATTAAAACAGGTATATTATTTTTTGGTATTATGGTTAATAATATTAATATACACTAATTGAACTCTTTAATAAAAATCAATTGTTTAAGATACCTAATGGATGATCATGAAATCTGCCTAATAGAGAGACTAAAGTACCATTTTTACTCAAAATGGAATAATTTTTTTAATCCCAAGGGACTAGAGTAAAAACACAACATAAAATTTCTAAAGTAGAAACTAAATGACAATATTTTTTCACTATTAGCCTATATACCTAACTTTATTGACTTTTATTGAAGTAGTAAAGTTGTCCTTTATTAACCAAGGTAGAAAAATACAGGGAATACTATATCAGAACTAAATCTCAATCCATTTGACAGAATGTGAGGTTAACTGATGCAAAGACAAAATGGAAAAATATTTTTCCTTACTCATTCAATAGTCCACCTACTTATTGAAAATTAAAAATCAATTGCCTTATTTCCACAGCGATTTTCCTCAAATCACAATGAGTTGAATGACTTGAAACAGCTATGCGTTAAAAAAAGTAGTTTTTTTTTAAATAAACCGTGGTCTAAAAGTTCTTAATATTTTGCTATGTATTTGTATAGTTGATGATTAATTAAAACTGACACTGGCTTGAAAAATAAATAACTTTTACTACAAAAGAAGCTTTAATTATTTGACTAAGTGGAGCTTGCTTACACAAGATAGGAATTCCAGAATTGAACTAGAATTGCTGCCAGATTGTTCCATAAAATGAACATCTTGGTAACAATAAAGTACTGCCTGGCTTGCATTGGTCAGTAAACGGGTATGTGGAAAACTACTTATTGTTCTTTTGCTAATTTCTAAAGAAAAAGCCAACCACTGGGCAATAACATGACGACTTGCATAAGGCGACTAACCTTGTTTTGTTTTCAATATTCATTCAAGAATACTAACATTCAAATTTTATGATCTATGCATTCGACTATATATTGACTAATTTTATGTAAATTCCTATTAACCGCGAAAAATATCTACCTGGCGAATCCAAAAATGAACGAAACCTGTAAGGGAAAGTATGAAACGTCCTGTATAAAAAAAACATTAAACCTGCTTCAGGTCATTGATTACAAATAATTTGAAATAAAATTACTTTGCGTATCGGAGTTAATGTGCCGAGAGTTGGCAACACTGCGTTGAAATTAAGACAGATTAACTAGATAAAATTAATGACGCAGTTTATTCAAAAACCCTATTTACGTATTTAAATAACGTGTTGATAAAAAAAAAACATAAGAAAGCCTATGGTTCAAAATGTTTTTCAAAGTAAAATCATATCTTTTTATAGACACCTTTTAAAGTTTACACAGATTTAAGATTTAGTTATTCCGAGTAAAAGCATATTTGTATGCGTATTTTATAAACAGTTTGATTCCGAAAATATTATGCGGGCTGAAAAGTAAAGAAATAAATGAAAATAATTTGCTTAGAGTAGCCAAGCACAACAACTTTACGATTCAAATGAATTCTATGGTGAGGCAACTTGTTGATTGCTTAATTCATTTCACTTCACAGTTAATAAAAATTCAAATTTTTTTCATGGATAAATAATAACATTTGAAATGCAATTCGCCTGTATTAAAAAGAATGGCTTATATAGAAAAACACTGGATAAACAGAAAGTTATGGTAGAACATTTTTATATATAGGTTTGCATAAATCTGTATTAAGTATTTCGGAATCAAGAGATTTTTATGAGAAATAAAAAAAAATTTATTATTTAATAATTCGTTTGATTGCTTTTATATTTAAAAAGTGAATTAAAAGTTAATAATTTAACCCCTACACAAGTAGCCCACGGTATTTCAATGAAAACTTGACCGCTTTAGTAAAAAAGAGAGTTTATACATAATTTATAAAAAAAAAACGGAAAAGCATGAAAGTACCTACTTTAAGAAGAACTTATTGTTGGACCATACAAATAGCAAACCTGTATCAAAGGTTTTATAGAAGAAAATAGGTTAAATTATATAAACAAAGAGAAAAGGTAATGCCAAGTGCTGTAGGTATTTCAAGACAATTCATTCTAAAACCTTTTTCACACAAATATAACAGGTAAATCAATGGTGAAGATTTCTTGAGAATTAACCTCAGAAAGGATGTCATTAGCAAACTATGAAGGAAATCTTATCAATGTCAATTTATCAGTTAATATTTCAATTTTTACATTACTTTGTTTAATCAAGTATAGGTAATATTATATAATTGGTTTTGATGTTATTTGTTAACATTGTATAATGAATTATTGTATGTCTTTAAACTTAAATTTTTTGATTGTTTACTTATTTATTGATTTATTATTTAACTTTTGAATACTATTTAAATTTTAGTTGATATTATTTTGATATTTTAATTGTTTTTCTTTGATTTGTAAATTTTAACTCAAGTTTATTATTGTGGATATATAAACCACATATCCACAAGTAGTAACCACACTACATATCTGTGAAAAATACGAGTGGATTTTATGTACAAAAAATAGGTAACATTTTACTCTTTTAGAACTTATGAGCAGTTATAAATACTGTTTGGACAACAAATATTCTTTTCTAGCAGAAAATGTTTACACAAACTATATTCGAATCTTAATTATAAATTTATTTATCACTTACCCCATTTTCGTTGCCGAGAAACTTGATCGTCGGTTTGTTGTTATAAAATTTGTTCTGAAACAAGCGAGAGGAGAAACGATTAATATTAATTGAAGGTTAATTTTACTCGTACAATTAGGTATTTTATTTAAGGTTATTTTGATAATTAAATTTGATAATAAAAACTACGCTTCCTTTTCAGTTATTAAGAAATCGAAGTCGATTGGTAATTTTTTTAGTATAATATTAATATTGAAGGCTAGATCACCAAAAAAAAATAGACCTAATCACAAAATTTCAATGTGACTTTAATATGTATACTTGTAAACTCAAAAAATTTAGATAATTATTACAATATATTAATAAAATTAATAAATTTATTTATGGTGTTTGTTTTATTATAATCCTCGCCTAGATGTTTTAAATAAATAATAATAAAAATGTCTGTAATTAAATGTGCCAAATTCATTTTTGAGGTTAGGTTAGGTTTCATGTGTGGTAGAAAAGTTTACTATGGTCCACCCCTACATTACAGCCGCTCTATTAGCTCTACATCTCAAATGAAGCTCTTCAAGGTCTTCTAGGTTCGTGAGCAGAGCCACAAAATATGCTCCGTCGTTTCATCTTCGGCCTGACAGAACCTGCACTTTACACTTCAATTATTTTCATATGTTCTTTAAGGCGACTGCGTTAAGTCAGTAGTCCTATCACAATAATTATTGGTCCTGTTTGCTATTTCTTGCTCTTGAGATCTCTTTTTAGAAAGCTGTCCCAAGAATACCTTTTTGAACTTGAACCAGTAAAAACGCCTCATCGGATCTCATTCACCAAGACATCTCCAGATAAAGCGGAGATAGGTTTTACCAGACTTGAAGACCATCCAAATGCGGAACTCAGGTACCTGCTAGATTACGACCCGGGCGATGGGCAGTGGAAGTACGTTAGACCGAAGCACCAGCTTCTACCACACTAAGTATGTTACAGGTACACCAAGAAGAAGATGACCCAAAGAAAAAGACGAGGCCGATCTAATCGGATAACACGAGATGATCAATGAAGCCTGCCAAACCTAGAGAGACAACAAGAAGAGGACACCAGAAAAAGATGCCTAGCATCAAACTGGTTCAACGGACAAGACAACAAGTCTGTTCTTTGAACCGAAGAACTGATATTTGTACAGACCGGTACCAGGAGGACCGGAGGTGGTTGGAAAAGGGGCGCGGGAGTCGATATCCTAAAGACTGGATATGAACCCTTCGCTTCGGGCTTGTACAAATTAGGCTAGGCTAGGATCTCATTCTAAATGTTCCTTTATTTTTGAGATACCAATATAAAATAATATGAGATGTTTTTTCTGATACACGTGAGTAATTATATATTCTTAAATATCTGGAAAGAGTAAAGAAGAACAGTCAAGATTCATCAATAAACAACATAGGTCCACAAAGTTGTAGGTATATTTATAAAGAATCATCACAAATAGTGAAAAAAAGTATAATAGTAACCACAGGAAGAAATTATTTCTATATCATTATCATTTAACAACATTATTAATTTTGTGCAAAGACGGACCTGGATTTATTGAAATGTCAGTTGATTATCCTAAACGGCTGTTCTAAATATTATTAAATTATACTGGATTCTTGATTATTAAAATAGTAAGACCCATTAAATTAAGAGTTTTTGATATTTATCTGCTAAGTGCTCTCTATCTGCATTATGTAAATGTACCAATGAAACACTCGGTATAAAAAACTTATTAATCTAGACATACATGAATTTAGATAAACTTAAAGATATTTTTAAAAAAAGATATAAAGCTATTTTTATTTTGTAAGTATTTTACACTGGAATTAATTAAACATTTATCTATTAAAGTCTGTAAAAATATACTAAATTAATAATAAATGTTTATTTTAATTACTTTAATATATTAATTATTTTTGTGTTCGCTTTAAAGACAGAAATAAATGAAATGTTCTTGCGCATTGTTTATTAACTAGATATTTAATTCAATTTTAAGTTCATTTAAATGTCTTATTTTGTCAATGGAATTTTCATTTTGTAAGCTAAAGCTATTCATAAAACGTTAAAAATAATTTCATATTTTTGATGTAAACTTTTGCCTGTAGGCAACCTTTTTGGAACAGATGTTCGCAAGTTTATAACTGTTTATAACGTACTTACTCTTTTGTTTGTAATTTATAGGCTACTTCTACCTACTATTAGTAGAAGGTTCATAACTACCTGCGACAAATAGATTCCAAATACCCCTGTAGAAATTATAACAATAACTTCCATCCACATCTTACTTTTTCATTACCTGTATATTTATAATACCATGAATTCAGGAAGCACATGCACATATCATAATCCTTATATTTTAAAGAAAAAAACAAAAAAGATGTATTTTGTCATTACTTCCGGATCCAGTAACGTTATGTTCTATAGCTTTCTATTTGTTATTGAACAAAACTTTCTTTTTCAATTCTTTTAATAATTTACTTAACAAATAAACAAGTCTTTTTCTAATTTAAACTCACGTTACGTGTATTATCTCACGATTATCTTCAATGCAGAAACATTTAGGAATATATACAAGGTAAAACGTCTAAAATAAGTTCATGTTCTTTTGGCGTAATAGAAGGTCAGATCATTTTTTATGTTAAATACGCTGTGTCATTCATTGCTTAAAAATTATTGACTATTACATTCAAAAAATGATTAATTTTTAACAAGTAATACTTAAAAGGTATAAATTTCGTCGATTTAACATTTCAAATGCACTCAAGTTAATCTGACAACAGTGCATCAGACCATTTTATTTTCAACCTCATACCAAGAAAAATATACAACTAAAGAACTATTAAAAACTCATCACATTAAACTTAATTTGCCATGACTATGGTGATCAAAACACTTTTTTAAATAATTGGTTATTATTAAAGGGGAAAATAAATGTATCCACAAATTTTTAAACTAATAATTCTTTTAGCAAACCAATATATACAAAAAAAATTTAATTCAATATTCACCAGACCAAAAAAATACTTCTATTGTATTTAAAAGTAATAATTATTTTGTCTATAATAGTTCATTTACATAATAAAACTATTTCGGTGTAGGTACTTTAGCAATCAAATTGATTGTTAATACAATTTCACAAATGACACCAGCAATCGTCATCGCTTCAATGAATAAAACTCGGAATAAAATCATCTATTGTTTTATGGGTTTTCCCATTCAGATTGTTTCATAGTACTGTCTGATCTGGATTTCAATATCATATATTTGTCCAATAATTATAAACTTTTTTTCTCTTCTAATCAAGTCTATAAAATTTTAAACCACAGACCATATTATTATAAATAATAATTCAGAGATATCTTAGTCTGACCACAAGAAAAATATTACAAAATGTATACAAGGAAAAAATTAAGGTCTATATATAAAGAAAAAAAAAACCATCGTATTAGGTTCCATTACTTATAACACCAAATTGATTCAATTTATTCCCAAGCAAGGCCCATTTTTGACCTCCTCATAAATAAAATAACAAAAAGAAGTATGAACTAAAAATTTAAGTAATTATTTATAAGAATGTTAAATTTCTCACTAAATATTTTTATGTCAAACTACCTTGACCTGCTTTTTGCAAATTGACCTGTATAAAAGTTCTTATAAATCAGATTATTGAATTGAAAAATAGATTTTTCTATATTATTTGTCACCAATTTGCATTTCTAATTCTGGTAATACAACTTAATAACTTGGTATGAATCAATTATCATTTTGTTTTGTTTGCAATGTAACAAACAATCACATGGATTGGATTATTTGTTACAGTGTTATCTACTTTTGTTTAACAAGAGGGTATTACACTTTGTTTTTCCATATCAGAAACTTGAAGTTGAAAATAAATTGACAACAAATTAATGAAGTTTTCAAATTTTGAATATAGTTTTGCCTAATTCTTCATTTCATTAGCAGTATTACGAACGAACAGTTAAACATTAGATCTGCGTCTATTGCATTTAAATATGTATTAAAAAAGTTACATAATCAAAAATAACTAAATAAATATGGTACTGAACAATATTGAATTAAGATAAATCATAAATCATTAATTTGTCAGCTTGAAATTACATCCAATTCTATATAATTTAACAGAAAAAATAATTTAAGCATATTTAAAACTTTTTTAGACTTATTAAATCAAAAATTTGCATTAAAATATATAAATATTTACTCTGAGCAAATAGTAGATAAACTATTTGACAGCATTTATCCGATACTATTTGCAATTTCAACCAAACCGGCAACACGGTTGAAAACTAATTCCAGTTTGACATCCAGCTGATTCTACAACGTTGCCAAATTGTAAAGGATCCCCTTACGTACGAAGCGTATCGTATGCTTTTATGTACGTCAAAAGTGGTTATATTTACAAATAATTAATTTACGGCATTGTCTATTTTAATACTAGTCACGTATTTTTACACTTTAAGTGAAAAAACAAATTTGACATTTTTTTTGTATTGTTTATAAAATACTTTCAACGGTATGGTGCAACATTAACAAGATATTTTACAATAATATGAATTTTGCACCATCTTATAAATTATAACCTACTTTCAGGTTTTCATAGGTAAATTCTTAGCACCCACATTAAATTCTTGAATTACTTTATGATGTCTAATTTTAGAAGTGCTTTAGCTAAGTTTGGCAACCCTACACGAATATAGAGCGTTTAAAAAATATGGGGAATACCTGTCTGAAAAAACTATTAGATAAATAATTTAGCTAACATGCCAGTTATAATGGAATCTAACATGCTTATTTCAAATAAATTAACTAGTATTAATTAAATCGGTATTATTGTAAGCACAGGAAGTTTATTTACATTTATCTAAAATTGAAATTTTTAAACTCTACGCTAGCCTTTACTTAATGTTTTACCTAGCATGTGAAAACCTATTAAATTATTAAATTATTTTTGAAACACTTAATTTAACACTATTCTCTGATTTTCTCTTATTTAGTTGCGCCCGAAATGTTATTAGGTAATTTTTTCGAAAAATCTTTTTCAATATGTTGACGTGGCTAGGGCAGTATAAAAGAATAAAATGAATTTTTGTAAATAAAACAAGTGCAGAATTTTCTTACGTTTTCAAATTATTTAACAGAATAATCATATAATATGATCACTATTTTGGAAACAAAATAATAGGTTAATAAGTCATCTGAATATGGCGACTGGTCAAAAGTGGAAGTCAACAGATTGCATTACTTATTGAAACAAGAAAATATAATTTTTCAAACTTACTTGATTTTTTAGATACTCCTCTATCGCACGTAAAGCAGAATCAGTCAATTTCACAAATATTAAGTCTCTATTTTCACCATAATTTTGTTGTGAAGATAAACCATACTGAACACCTGGACAGAGCGCCGCCATTGCTGTCCATTGCATTCCATCTCTTTCTCTCTTTAGCGCTGTTGTCAGTCGGTCCCCTGCCCAAGGTTATTAGAAATGTACAGGGCGAATCTCGAAATCAAAATACACATAAATATAATAATTATTGTTTCCAAACATAAAATTAACAGAATATTTAATTTTAACGGCTACAAGAAAAGTTTTAGGAAATAATGTTAATCTATTCATACATTTCATATAGCCAAGTAACTGTGGATTATTTTATTTATTTTGATAAAATATTTAACCAAAGTTTAAATTAATGAAAAAATTTAAAAAATCTTACCCATATACAGTGATATGGTAGGTATAATGCTTTTAACCATGGAGAATTTATAATGTGAATTTATATTCTGTTTCAAATCAAGTTTTGGCAGGTGTCAAATCATAATGGTAATGAAATTTGTTGTAGGTACTGACTTTGTGAAAGTTAATCTGATGATGAGTTGTCACTCGAAACAGCTGTGTACAAGAATGAAAGTAATTTTAAGAAAACATACTTGTAATAAATTTACAAATGTGATTGTTTATTGTATAGTCTAAATAGAGATATTTTATTAATAATTATTATTTAAAGTTCAATCAAAAGAAATCGGCAAAAGTGAATAAGGAGAAGGACCATTTAAATCCTTCTGGAAGTACCTCTTTAAATAATTTATTTACTAAATAAACATATTTCTAAAATGTGTGGGTTGGATAAAATACCTAATTTGATTTATTTTGTCATTGTCACATACTTATAAACTACCTATTATCATTGTATAAACTGTGCATACAATGCTAGTATGTTTTTGGCTACTGTATACATTTTAAGTTGACTTTTTTTGTTTGGGAAGTAGTATGAGGAGGCTAATAAGATACGAAATACGATTTTTTTTTATAAAATGGGATCGCCTTGTAGTTTTATTTAGACAAAAGGTCAAAGAGGGGATAACCGTTTGAGTCCGGTTTTCATATTCACAAACCAAGAGCTGCAACCTGTCTGTAAGTAAATGTAAAATGTCAAAACAATATAAATATTTAAAATCAGAAATGGGATTAATAGACTGCTTATATTATTAGTGCATTATTATTGATTTAATAATTTACTTTAGATAATAGAAGCAAAGCGATCATTATGGCAAATTAATTTATAAAATTGATTTTCCATTATTACGACTTTTTTATTTAATAAATATAAAAATCATATATTACCCTCATCTACGCTGATGGAATAGACTTTATTTCTGTCTATAACTGTCCGGTTTGAAATTTAAATGAGAGTAACAAGTAATACACGACAAAATTATTAATTTACTTTTAAATATTTGAATTACCAACTTTTATATAATAGCTATTCTGAATTTTAAATGTGTATGTATTCAAATAATCAGTTAACTTTAGATTACTTTATTACTCAATGCTTTAGATACAAAATAAAAACAAAATGTTGTCAACAGCTATGCAACACTATCTACAGCTAAGTGATAAATATGTTGCCAGACATTTTTAAAAGTAAATCTTTTTATTTACTAAAGAATTGAAGTTAAACAAAGTAAATGTCACAACGAAACGTTTGAACAAAATTTAAGTAACAATAACCAGTTTCGGCTTATAAAGAGGCTATCATCAGGTTAAAAATGAGGTTTATTAATATTAAAGAATTAAAATACATAACCTGACATTCCTATGGGCTGAAACTAGTAAAGGTCTATTTATAAACTTGCAGTTGCCGCTGCCGCTCGCAGTTGCCGTTCCCGTTGAAAGTTAAAAAGCTGCTTTCTCATTTGCACCTTTATATTCACCGTTGCGGTTACTGTTCGCCGCTGAGCTTGACGTTCCCTGACGTTCAGACATAACGAAGTTTTAACTTTTGCAGTTCGCCGTTCGCGTATTAACCAATCAAAACCCAAGAAGATGTTTTATTTATTCAACTCTGTGAATGTGCGTGTATTATACATCTTTGCTTAATTTAACTTATAGCAATTGTAGAAGTATGTTCAGATGTCCTATATAGATATCGTCATCCATTAAATCAACAAGCTACTAATATTATAGTAACAAAAATCCTTAATAAAACTTCACGAAAATTTAAACTTCATAATAAAAACAATAAACAAAAATCGCTCAACTTTCTTTTTTTTCTTTTTCGAAGTATTGACCGAACTTCAGTCATCATCAAACATCTAGTTTATAAATTGACACTACGAACGGCAACTGCAACGTCAAACAGCAACGGGAACGGTAACGGCAACAGCAACGGCAACTGCAAGTTTATAAATAGACCTTAACTGTTAATTGATTTTTAACATTTAATTGATTGATTTAATTGATTACTATAAAAATATGTCATTGACTTTGTTTTTTCTTCAACTATTGTTGATGAGTCACATTAGTGATATGGATAATCTACTTCATTTACCAAAAAATTATTGAAAATATTAAAAATTATAAAGTTATGTCATCAACGAATCCTTTTTAGCCTTGTTTTAAAATTAAATCATGTGAACTATCCTTAAAAATGTCAATGAGCATAAATTTTTGAATTGGTAACATTGAATATCTTTAGTGCGCATGTTCTTTTAAGTAATGCGCAAACTCGAATTGTTTTTTTATCGCGATCTTTTCCCTTCTATTGGGCGGATTAAACAGTTCTGAAAAGTTCGCGTAATTTACTGCACTGTTCTTTGGTAAGTTTTAAGAATCTGAAGTTTTTTCTTAATTTTTGCGTCATCGGTACTTTACAAATACGTATTTCGTAAAATATGGGTAGTGTTTATATATATTATGGTAAATTTTGATACAAAATCATATAAATTTTATGATTTTTTTGATTTGCCTCTTACGTAAATCTTGAACAACCCGGCCATTACTATATATGTTTGATATCTTAATATTTTATTAGTTAATAAAGAAGTCCCTTTGACAATGTTTATATTTTTTATAATGTTAATGCTTAATATATTAATGTTAACTATTGTCTTAATGATAATTGTGTGGCCGGTTTTAGTTATAGTTATATAACAGCGGGTTGAACTTACGTATGACTTTGACAGATTTTACTTGGCTGCCATTTTCTACTAACATTTTATTTCTTTTTAGGCTTGTAGATAGCGAACCAAATAAAAAATATAAAAATGTTTGCCTGTGCTAGACTGATTGCCCCTGCCACCAGAAGCGCAGTAAGTATCTAAAAAATATTTGAACACTAAGTTTTTAACATGAATCATTATGTAACCTCTGGATATTGCATATTGGATTACTTTAAATGATTGTATAACTCTAATTTTTTGGTAAATACATTTATCACTAGTCCTATAAGATTATTTACTCAAAATTTTTGAATAATTTTAATTTATTAAGCTTTCGGATTAAGCACTTTTTAATTAGTTTTTCAATTAATCTAATTCCAGAATCTGTGTCTTCTGTTTAAGTTTTTATTATTTAAACATCACTTTAATTATTGTAGTAGTTGACTTGTCAAGAAATGATTTTTTTATTCTAGCTTGTTGCCAACACAAAACAGTACTTGAGGCCACTGAGCAGTGTAGTCAATCAAAGTCAAATACAGGTACAGAATGTACAACAACATAAACAACCAACTCTCCTTCCAGCTATTCGCAGTTTCCAAACTACAGCAGTAAGCAGAGATATTGACTCTGCTGCTAAATTCATTGGTGCTGGTGCTGCCACAGTAGGAGTAGCAGGATCAGGTTTGTACATTATTTTATCAGTAATTAAAATTAAGAATTTTCCAAAAATGTTATATAATGTACAATCTTATCTTTCCAAAATTAGTCCTTTTGTTAGGTTAAGAATAGATAAAATTTGTATGAGGTTACATAACTAGTTTAGAAGTTTAAGAAATTAGTTGATCCTTATCATCTTTCTAATTTATACTAAAATTGACTTAAATTCAAATCATGGTGAATTTTAATGTGTTAGATTTTCATTTTATAATGATAATAGTTTTTGGAAAATTCAGTTACTGGGTGGCAATTCATTTGGCTTTTGTTTGCATGTAAATAAAAATGTGTTTGGTGTTATAATGTAAATAATAATCGGCTTTGTCTAATTAACATTAAGCATGTTGTGATAGTTTGCCTGGAATTGAGTTAATAACTAAATGCAATTTTAAATCACTTTGAAAATTACAGTAAACAACTTTTATTAATATTATATTCTGAAAATAAGATATTTATATGCAAAAAATAATTTTTACTTAGAATTCGTTGGTCAAATTTTGTAGTTTGATTGTATAACTAATTTTAGATGATAATTTCAGGAGTTGGAATCGGTGCTGTATTTGGTTGTTTAATAATTGGATATGCTAGAAACCCCTCCCTTAAACAACAACTGTTTTCCTATGCTATTATTGGATTTGCCCTATCAGAAGCTATGGGTTTATTTTGCCTTATGATAGCTTTCTTAATGTTATTTGCCCTTTAAAGTTTCTAGTTGTAAGAAATAAATGATTTAATTTATGATAGTGATAAAAGATTAATTTGTATTAAATTTTATATAAAGCTATTTTAATTGATTTTGTAATAATTTATGATCATTAAAAAGAAATGAAGATCCATAGTTTTTATGTGGGTATTGGTGCATGCCTTGTTTATGTTCTGGTAAGATGCTTTTTTTATTAATGTTTTATTTAAATTGTTCTCACAGGTTAGTTGATATTTTATTAATATACACCTAGTTACACATTTTTTGGTAAAATACATATTTATGAAATATTTGATATAAGTAATTTACAAATTGTTGTTAATCTTTAGCTCTTTTTACTACATAAAATTTAAATTATTGCAAATTTCAAATTTTGTAAAAAGGAACAAATTTTAGATAATTCAATTCATTGTTCCAAACAAAAATGAGATTCTATAAAAAGAGACTAATTGTATAACAAATTTTATAAATTATAATAAAATTTTATACACAAAAAATTGATGAGGTTAAGCAGTAATACAATTATTCTCATGTTTAATGCATGTTTGAATTTTATTGGAAAAATTGTGTGACCAAAGTTTGTTGCTTGCATAATTAACTAATTTGGTGGGTTTCAATGTGATTATTTATATCTTTTTCTTGAGTTACATGTAAATTTTATTATTATTTTTTTAATTACAGGAGCTGGTATTGGAACAGTATTTGGTTCCCTTATCATTGGTTATGCCAGAAACCCCAGCCTAAAACAACAACTTTTCTCATATGCCATCTTAGGTTTTGCCTTGTCTGAGGCTATGGGTCTCTTCTGTCTTATGATGGCGTTTTTATTGTTATTCGCCTTTTAAGTTATTGCTTTTTGGCAAACGTCATCTATTCCACCATTTCGTTATGTAATTCATTTTACTTAAAATCCAATAGAACTTTATTATTTAAAAAAAAAGTGCGCGCTCTACTTGAATACGTGTTCAATTTTAATATGGAACTCTAAATAATATCGAGAGAATTTGGGCTTACTTTCTTTATAAAGAAATTGGCATGTATTTATTTACGAGAATGTCTTACAAGTGTGTTTTCTAGGAAAATGAAAGCAGTAAAATAATTACCTATTGTAAATTGTTAGAAATTTTATTATACGATCCCTTAGTCCTTTTTAAGCAATTTTTTTTCTTCTTTTTTTATATAAAACACCATTATACAACCAGCTGTTATCAATTATTTTTAAGATTAATAAATTGTTTTCATTTTATTTATACTTTTTACTGGTAAAAATTATCTAAAGCAATAAATAATAAATAGTATATTATATGGTTTGCAATGTTATGTACAGTTGGCTTTAGAATAGCATATACATGTTAAAAGTGAATTTCCTTTACCTACCGAAGTTATAAAAACGCCCTGCTTCAACAACATAGAAGTGGCAACTTTTAAAACGCCTACATTAAATGGTTTTTGGGTTTATTTACAAGGGTCGGTCATGTCCCGAATAAATAGGTTTTTTTCGCATTTTTGCACTGAAATATATAATCTACAAATTCACACAAAATAATAATATCTACCACAGAGGTAGAATCCTAGGCGTATTTTTTTACGTGTGCTTTCTTGTGTAAAAGCGAATCCAAAAATATTTTTAAGCATAATAAATTATATTTATCAAAAAAAACAAGTCTGTTTATAAAAAATAATTTATTTTACATAAAAACAATAAAACAACCTAAATTTTTTATTATTATATCTTAGTTTATTAGATATTTATTACATTTTTCACACTGTCGTTGACGGCTCATTTTTAAAATGTATTGCTAAATTTTGATTTTTAACACCCTATTTATTTACTAAATAAAATATAAAATAAAAAAAATTCTTTTAGAATATTAAATTCAACATAAAAACAATTAAAATTAGTTCCATCAAGATTGATTAGAAACTATTGGAGATTCAAAAATAAATATTTTTATATTTTATCTTTCATTTTGAATGTTATTTATTACTTCTAATAACCTACCTAAAAGAAGGAAATAAAAAAAATGTTTTGAAAAGGGATTTTAATCCCAAACAAACATTTATTATCGAGGGTTCCAAACTAAGTGAAGTAAAAAAGGAATCAGTAGAGAGATTGCAATAAAAAACAAATAAAACCGTACTGTATAATACACAGGCAATTTGTCAATAAAATACCTTATGCTGCAACATTAAAGATGTGGGCGTGGACAGCTGTTTGACTGATTTCAAATTTATTATTTAAACCGTGATTGGTTATACACAATAAATAGGCCATCCTTCAAATTAATTCAATGCAAGCGATTTGAGTTATGCTATTCTGAAGCTGATAGTACTAGTTTATTTTTGAACACAAAAAGGTCAATAAGGTACATTCTTTAACAATCCCAAGTGGCATTGTATAGAAATTTAAAAAAACCTACGGTCAATTATTGCAACTACAGTAGAACGTCGGTTATCCGAACTAATTGGGACCTGAGGGTGTTCGGATAATCAAACATAGTTTTAATAATGCCATTTGAGGCGGCGCTTACTGATAGGTAAATTATTGATTAAGCATGTGGAAATTAAAAACTCAACATATTTACGTATACATAATACTTTTATTATATTAATCAACTCTTTTATGTAATTTTGTACTGAAGTTAATATAATATTCACACATTTTATAAAGAGTAATGTCAAATTAAAAAAAGTTCAGGTTACACGCAACCTTTTTTCGTGTTCGGATTATTGACATTCGGATAACCGACGTTCTACTGTAGTCCTGCATTTAAAAACAATGCTTTGACTATCTCAACCTATTCATAGAAACCATTATAATTAGTTCAAACTTTCTGTAAACTACAAACCAATTTGACGCGCCAGGTAAAATGTCCATATCCTAAAAAGACATTTAAAGGGTTAAATTATAAACATACTTAATAATTACACAAAAGTTTTATCACTCGATGATATTACTTCAATAAAAGGTTGAATACTACCCTGTACAATAATCTTTAGATAACATTAATAAAGGAGTTTCTTATAAAAAAACTGGAAGTGGTAGTAGATTTAAGAATGGAACTGGAAATAAAGGCGCTGGTACAAATTGCTTCACATTACATCCAGTAAATCTCATTACTTATTTCAGTTTGTAACATCTCTTGCAGTATTACATCATATACTTCAGTATCTGATATGTCTGGATGTTGTGCACATTCTAGAAGAGTTATTAATACCTCTGATAAATCTACTTACCAGATTAAAGTCCTTTAAATACCTTTAGATGTATTAGAGTTAAAGTTTAAAAAAAACTGAAAAAGTGGAAAATTGTTTCCACCTGCACCCAGGGTAAAGAAACTTAATAGTTTCTATACCAAACTTGACCGTTTTCTATGAAAAAACAACTACTCTGGGCTATATGCTCCAACGGACATTGAATTACATTATAATAGAAAACGTGATGGCGACCGACTTCGTCGATACTTAAAACCATCTCTATCGATTTGCAAATCAACGGGAAGAACACTACTCATAGACCGGTTTTGACATTTAGTTTTTTATTCATCAAGGAAGAACCATGAAGTGTCATAGAATGAAATAAAGATGTATGCACATTAAACTAACATCAAAGGTTAAAATAATCTATAATTATCAGCTCCAACATATCAGATTGATTATTAGGTAGGTTTTCGAGCTCATTAAAATAAAATTTTTAAAGAACCAACTACTTTCCAGGCTATACCAATCACCGAACATATAATTACATTTTAAAAGAATATTTGTTGACCATCAATGAAGACAATCTCTACTGTTTTGGAATCGAATGGGAGACAAACTATCTGCACTATTTATGACACAATAATGTTGCAGGTAGTGTGATTTTTATTTTATCGAGTTGTAAGAGAACGTACATTATTGTATGGATGATTATACGATACTTATGTGTTTTGGTTTTAAAGTAAACAAAAGAGGCACTTTTTGTACTTGGTAGATGCACGTTTTCTGTTTTAATGTAATTCGTAAAAGAGAGTCCTGAGAGTAGTTGTGTTTTATTTAGAAACATTATCGAGCAGTAAACTTTTCAGCATTTATGTAAAATCCGAGTATAAATTTATTAGGTCTTAAATAAACTAAAGTTAATTGTTTATTTTCTAATATAAAATGCAAGTTTCGATTAAAAACTTACATTATTAAAGCTGGGTTCTTATGTATTGAAAATCTGATGAATCAAATTTCCGAAAATTTGGTCCGTTAGGAAATTTAAAAATGAAGACCAAATAAACATTAAATAAAAAAGAAACTTCCAATGTTTATTTATAGAAAAACTTTTTAACCTGTTGAAGAAGTTGAAAGAAAAAAATATGCACTTAACCAAGAATGTCTTAATAGTATATTGTGCCAAGGGCTGAAAGTGGGCATTAGCAGCAAATACCAACTGAAGGGTGCTAATGCATTTATGCCCTTGTAACATACAGCTGTCTTCCGCATACCTTTGGGACTATTAAAAAAATTGAACCCCAGCTGTCCGTTTGATAGGCAAGCACGTGTATCACTGCACCAACAGGCGTTTTAGAAAACATTGCTCGAACTGGTGAATTTATACTAATATTAGGTATTTTCAAATTCAAGGTAATCATTCATATTATTAATTTTTAAAAATTTAATATTTGATTTGTCGCAGGTGAGCACTACTATTCCAATTATTTAAATACAAAAATATAAATAGTTAGGTTAGGTTACACAGATTGGTAATGCCAAATCCAAGACACTCTTTTTCAATGCTAGAATAAAAAAATCGTGGCGTTATGAGTTTTCTACCCTTGGCTTAATAAACAATACTTTCCGCCCAGTTTTTGTTCATGTGAAAGGTTTTCCCAAAGTTTTTTGAAACGTAAACTCTCGGTTTTTTGGCGTTATTGAACCACCAGTGTGTAACACATAGTCAGCGCCCGGAAAGGAGATTTCTCCTTCTACCCATTCGTGTCTTCGAAGGACGTTAAACGTCTTCTGTAAGTATATTCTGGAGGATAGAATATCTAAGACCGCTTCAAGAATGTTTATTAGACAATCTACTATGTAAAACGTCATTAAGCCTTCTCCAATAAAATAGGTCAAGTTTATCTCTGAATTCGACCTATTAACCGATGCAAGAAACTGTAAGTCTACTTTTAGTTTACCTGGGTCAAGAAGCAGTTCACCTTCTGGTCAAACCTCTCTTTCATCCTACTAATCGCCCCTTTTGTCGCACGTTAATACCTGAATCCTGAGTTTGCTGTTTCGTCGCACTCCATCGTTGTCTCTTTGTCCTAGTCATCACATCCAATTGGTAGGACATTGACAGCTCAGCTGCTGTCACTCTGCACCATACTCAGCAAATTCGCTCTCCTCCTTTACCCTACATACATAACCATAATATCACAACCCTTTTCCCATACTATCCTACAAAACTCTTCACTTCATACACTTCCAGAACGTTGTTCCCATTATCGATCCCAGGGACTCTCCGTTCTATACCTCCTCCCTCCCCCACTGCAAGTCTCAACACCTTCGCCAAGATGATACCATTAAACGCGTTCCCGATATAAAAGAACACTAGTCTTGCAATTTTTTTGTTCCATCACTCTCCCCCCAAGCGCAGAGATACAAAAGTTTCCTTTGGTAAACTCCTGCTGGTTTTTCCTAAACCCTCCATTTATTTTTATTTCTTCCTCTGCACCTTCCAGAAATACTCTCCATTGTCCTCCTCTTTATTATAACCCCTTTCACGCCATACACCCCCCGGGGTCTTGCTTACCTTGATGTTGATGACTATCCTAGAACTTATTTTATGGAATTCTTCGTTCCGTGAAATCAGTCGAGCCGTTGTTAGAAAGCAAACTAAAACCAATCACTGGTTTTTAAAAAGTTGGAGTTGGAAATTAAAACGCAGAAACAAAATTTTATAAGAATGTATCACCCTTTTAACAATAAACTTAAAAATATGAACTTCTAAGGAAGGTTAACTAGGTGTCGGTATTAAGAAAAATAAAACTTGTATTAGTCTGTATCCACATCACTCTCATCTGTTTCATCGCTTGACTCGGTATCTGAAAATAATCTTAACTCATCTGTGACCTCCTCGAAGATTTCTTCTCTTTCCTTCAGAATACCTTCGTAAATTTTTACTTGTTTGCATATTTTTTTCCATATGTCTGGTCCAATCGCCTCCAATTCATTTCTAGTAAGTTCCTCCACTTCGGATAAACTAAACGTTACATTATTTTCTGCTACCCAATCCTTAACTATAGTCCAGATATTTTCAATGGGGTTGAGATCTGGGTGATGAGGAGGTAACCTGAGTACAGTATGGCCATGCTGCTCTATAACTGCATCCAATTTATACTCTGGAGGAAAACGATACTTGTTTTCTTTTATTTTTTGATATAATTCAGGTTTCATCGATTTTTTAAGAAACTGAATTCTATGGTTAGTTAGCCATTGAATCATATCAGCTTTTGGACTGGTAGAATTTACTTTATTTTGAACTGTAACGTTGTGATACGACGAGTTATCGACTACAACTACTGATTTCTCAGGTAAATTTGGTATTAGCTGGGTTGTCACCCACTTCATAAAATTTTCATGGTTCATATCCCCTTGATAGTCGCCGCTTTTCGATCCTAGAAGATGAAAACATATTCTCTAAGTAAATTGTAAGATATCAACATAAATATAATACCTGACTTGAAAATTAACTGAGCATTTGGAACAAAACCACCTTCTCCACCAGCATGTACAATAACAAGACGTCGCCGTTTAGAATTTTGCTTCTCATCCTCATCTTTATTATTTTCTGATTCTTCTTCACTTTGTGTATGAGTAGGGTATAAAAATGTTTCTCCAATATATATTATGGTTTTATTTTCAGTTCTGTATTTATTAATTTTTCCTAAAAATTGTAATCTTTTTCGATGAATACTGTGTTTTTCCGCAAGGGCTCTCTTGTTATTAGTTGTTTTTCGCCATCTACAACATCATATAATTACTTTTAATCAATATACAGGGGTGTAACAAAAAGGTTCGTCAAGTTGTTTTACAAAAATTGGTTAAGATTTTGCTAAAAAAAAATATACCACCTGAATGTAAAAGAAAGAATGCATTCAATATTTTTGACCCCAGTCACATAAAAGAAAATTTGGTATATTGTTCAGGAGTGTAAAAACCACTTCTTTCCAAGTAATATACAATATTTTTCCTACTACCAACTATTTTATTCAACAATGTAAATATCAGATCCAGTATATTGAGTTACCTGACTAATATTACGTTTTATTTTTGACAGTCTATGTTTGAATATCGTTTTTTATAAAAAGTGCACAAATTTATAATTATACTTTTATAGTGAAATAAAGAAAATTAATGCTTATATGAAATAATAAGAGTAAGTACTTGTTAGATACAACTGGTGAACAAATTTAACTTTTTGGAACCATAAAAGTAATAACAAATTGGTTACTGCTATAACTTGTAAATTGCAAAATGCAGGAAATATAATTCTAGATCAGATTCTTGGAGTTAATAATTTTTTTTAATCTTTTGTAAATAATTAGTTTGTAATTCAGTTTTATGTTAATATCCATAATGAAGAATAATTACATATTATACAACAAACTTGCAGAAAGTATACAACAGAATTGAAAATGGTAAACCTACTGCTTGTGTGTTTTGAAATCCAATAAAAGAATGTGTCACCTTATTTTATTTAAATCTTACTTGGAAGGCAACAAATCATACTTAAAGTGGAAGATTTTTGGACTGATAAATATAGCAGAGGAAATGTGGATGAGACAAACTAATGTATGGAAAACCAGGAATAACAAATAAGAATTCAAAGAACAAGGTGACTGCCAGAAATAATAAAAGGAATATTAAAGGACATGGAAACAAAAAGAACAGGAAGACCAAGAAAAAAATTACTGAAAGCCGTGAAGCAAGACCTGACAGAAAATTTACAGAACTTTAGAAGCCTTTGAGGGCTGCAGAGTCGAACCATTTACAGTGGCAAAAATATCTTGATGTGGTGTACCCCAAGCTACAGTATTAGGACAACCTATAATTGATATCATACATACTAAAGAAAGGTTTTTGTTCTATTTTACAGTTATAAGATATTACATTCTTATAATTTTATATGCAGTTAATTACAATACAAAGTAACTTGGGATAAAAATTTACTTCCATGTAAATTGTGACACCTATATGCATTAAATAAATAAAAATTTAACAGATATAGTGCCTAAATATATATATATTTTTTAAAATTGACTGGCTCAAAATACACATTGCTGAATAAATATTATTTATTTTTTGCTATTTTATCCAGTATTTTAAACAAATAGCTCTAGATTTTTCCAATGTGTGTTCTTAAAATATACATAAATTAAACTTATAATTTGTTATTCTGCAAAAGCAAACATAATGGACATTAGACCGCTTAATTTAACAATCAAAATGTTCAATAGGAAATTTGCAAACAAAACAATACAACAAAAATCTATCTTGTACTGTTGCAAATATGTTTAATTACTTAACATAAACTTAAACAAAAATTGAGGATAAACTTTATATGAAACTGAAAAGTAGAAAATTGTTTCTACCTGCACCCAAGGTAAAGAACTTAATAGTTTCTATACCAAGCTTGACCGTTTTCTATGAAAAAACAACTACTTCCTGGGCTATATGTAAAAGAAATCAAAAAAATGTAACTTTTTCATATGGGTACCTAAGTTAGAAAACATGTTGATGCCAAATCTTTTTGTTAGGTACCCTGTACCTACATTTTTAATTAATTTTACCATTTTCATATACCTAAACATACCTGTAACCTATCCTCTTTACCAGTTTATTTAATGAAGTTATATTCCCCTCGAAAAGTACGTCATTATTCTGCATTGTTTCATAAATTCCTACGATATTTGTACGATTAATGAAATTCAATGTGCTTAAATATTTTTACTTACTTCTAGGGGTTGGTCTTGTTTTTTGAATCACATGTAAATCATAAATAATCCATCTCAATTCCTTTATTAACTCTGGAGTAATTTTATCAAAAACTGGTTCTTTTCTTCGTCGTTTATTAGGTGGTGAAGACAATGAAGTAGTTGAAGAATTTTCATTTCTCACACCCTCCTTAAGTATTTTTTGGTAGGAACTTTCACATATTCTTGTTGCAGCCAATACACGTTTTCTAAAAATATAACATATTATTTCATTTTTATATACATTTATTATTTATTTACCGGTAGTCGGTCACAGGATATTTCAAACCACAATCTGATTCCCTTTGCATAAACTTTGCTACATGGTAAATAATTTCACAAGCTTCAAAACAAATATGCTTTCCTCTAACTCCAACTTCTCGCGAAGCCATTTTATTAAACTACACTACAAACCTACAAACACTCTATTATAGTATGTATCTTTGCAAATATTTTATTTGTATTTATTTACATCTGTTTTAAAAATTCTATAACCTCACAAATATGCAAATCCGTCACATTTGCACCGCCGCATAAGCTCGCGGTCGCTAGGAAACGCAGGGGCGTAGTTGCACAAAAGGATTTTTATGAGAAAAGTAAAACGTGAATTTATTGAAATATTCTATGTACTTGATCAACTTTATTAAATAAATTGATATTTTTATTTATTTCTAAAAAATTACCTAATTAAATGTATTGTACTAATTTACTTTATTTTAGTCGTAGGTATGTTTAGTATTTATTATGCAGTAAAAAATTAATAGATAGGTATAGTTTGTTAATTTATTTTAATACTATTTTTCAATAGGTACTTTCACATGAAACATGTCATTATACTCAATCAGAAAAAAAGAATACTTCGAATATAATTTTCTTAATGGATATAAGAATAACCTATTTGTATGCACCCATATCTACGTATTGTTGACTCATCCTGTAAGATGAAACCCCTCTTCAGTTGAGATTGTTTTTCAAACCACAAAACATATAAATCAATTCTCCACCCTTTAATCATCCACCATCCCCCTGAATGATTCAATTGTATAAAATCGAATGCTGGTATTTGCGCAGTAGCAAGAAGATATGCGTCCAGGAATGTTAAAATTTTCAGATTCTTGTATAATCGTAGTGGAGTTTCCGACCCAATTTTCTTCAATAACTACCGGAATAAAGACTCGCGTCAAAATTAACTAAATTTAGTGCCTTATGTGGACGTGTTAAGAATAAAAATATGTTTTTAGATGGAATTCGAGTTTTGGTTGGAATTCTTACAGCTTTTGCTTTGTTCGGTGGTGAGTATAAAAAAATGTTTGGAATTCCGTCACTTTTCTTGTCGGCGTCTGAGTGGAAAGAGAATGGGCGTTAAATATTTGATTCATTTTCATTTTTAAAACGTGTGAGAAAATAGTGTGTCCAAAATTTTATATTCCAGACATTTAATAAATTTACCAACGGGAATATTATATAAAAATTGTTATAAACAGGATAAAAAAATCGCAGGAATTGTGTTATTTCAAATACTCTAGGAGCGGTAATGGAAAATATGATTATTTTTTAATCCATTTTATTTTTTTAGCCAAATATTAAAACCATCCAAGATAAAAACGATTTGAATAATTATTTTGTTATATGTTTTATGTAATTTATATTCCCTTTATTTCCATTAAGATATTGAAAAAATGTGATTATTTTCTATTTAAATTCGCTTATTAGGTAGGTAGGTATTAACATACATATTATGTATTAAAATTTGACTTGGTGAATTTTTCTTGATAAAGATATGATCTTTTGAAGTCACTTTGTAACAATAAGTCGAATTTAAGAAAACGTGACTTGCAGTATACCCACGATATTATCATTTAACTTAAGTAAATTAACCACTCTAATATACCAATACTCGTAAGAACTGATTTAGTTTCAGCAACAAACATCCTGAAACACGTTAGTATACTTGGCATTTTTACAAAAAAGGAAAGGCTTTTTTGATCCATATCTTTAACCTTGGCAGTAAGCCACTGATAATCTTTTTTGTAATGTATTTTAACCTAGTCATTTATCAAATGACTATTGAGTAGTTTTTCTTTCAATATTTGTTTGTTTTGTTTTCTTAAATTTATGCAAATTGTTATTTATTCATTCAGAAAAGATTTATGTTTATTCCTATAATGTATTTGAATATTTTATTTTTCCTGTTACGCCAAATAAAAATTAAATAAAATCATAGGTGGCGCTAAATATGACAAATTGTATTGACAATTATCTATTTGGATAACCATTTTCGTGAAATTGAATTTGCAAATACTTATTTTATATACTCGCTAGGGATATTTATTTCAGGTAAAATATAATTTTGTTGCTTTTAGATAATAGTTTTTTACCTTAAATTTTTTTTGGGTTTGATTCAGAAACAAACCAAGTTATATTTTAATCCAGTATTGCATCAAAATTCATAGAAAATGTCTTCTAATATATTTATCGTGTAAAAACTTACTAATTTCAATTGAGGAAAAATTATTACACTTTAACATTTTTGTTTATTTACTATTTTAGTGACCGCCTGCTATAAAGGAGTAAAAATTAAAGTTCCTCCGGCCGTCTTAAAAGGCCACGAAGTAGTTCTTGAATGTACCTACGATTTAGAAGGTAATAAATTGTATTCCTTAAAATGGTACCACAACTCTGCAGAATTTTACAGGTAATTTTACTACACACAACAAACCAAATGTGTTGATATTTCTCAGTTTATTTATTTGTTTTGCTCAAATCCTTATTCAATTTCATCGTATATTTGTCGACAAGCTATAAAAATATTACTGTACCCTCGAATCGTTTTACGGATATTAAATCGCTCGTAAAATTTATTAATTTATGGGTTTCAGTATTAGTTGAGAAAACATTAATTACTTATTTATTGTACACTGGTTGTAATTTGTTTATAACGAGTTTTTGTATTCCATATATTCGAAATAAAGCAATTTACTGATTCCATGAGCCATTAATTGGAAAATATTTGTATCAGGAAAAGAAATGACAGTAGTTGAAACAATGTATAAAGTATTGATTTTAAGTTTAATAGATTGTTTTCTGCAGATACACGTTAACTGGCAGCAATTCTGTCAAGCCATTCAAACTGAAAGGATTCCACGTGATACCAGAAAAATCTAATGCCACACATGTTTATCTGAAGCATGCTACTAGAATGATAAGTGGTAAATACAGCTGTGAAGTTACCGACGATCAACCAAGCTTTTTTACTGATATGAAAACGGCAGAATTAGAGGTAAATGTTAATTTTCCTTCACAATACCATAATTGTAAATTTAGTTTTAGACCCTTATCCAATTTTGATAATTTTAGACAGTTAAAATATTTAAAATTTTAGGTTGTAGAACCACCTCTTACTGATCCATACATAAGCAATGTGAAATCTTGGTATAAAGTTGGTGATTATTTAAAGGCTATTTGTTCTTCTGACAAATCTGATCCAGCTGTTAATATGACATGGTATGTAAATGGAAGACCAGTAGAAGGACCCCACGTGAAGAAATATAAAAAGACAATAGAAGGAAACTATATAAGGTATGTGTAAATCATTAGAATATTAATTTTTTATTTAAATGTACATTTTCTTAATTTGCAAAGGAAATATGCGAAAATCAATAGATACCAAAAATTATCTAAATATGTTTTTAGTTAATGCTCATAAGTTAGTGCTAATGTTGTTCAATATATTCGTTGGATTTGATTTTAAATTATTTGTTAAAGTTCTCATTCGACGATACAATTCGCTATAACTGAACAGCTGTTTAATGAAGGAAAATTGAAACTTCGTTGTTCGACTAATATCCACGACGTGTGGCACAGAAGTTGCGAAAAATCTGTAGAAATAAAAATGCCAAAGCAGGATGATGAGGAGAAGGAGGAGGAAGATTATGCGCCCGCTTATTTTCCAACGTCAAGTACGGAATTTTCTCACGAAAAATTTTGGTTGTACGTGGCTAGAAATAACCCCGAAGCTACAGGTAAGCATAAAATAAGTTCAAGGTTAAAAACTTCCCATTATTTAAATAATTTAGATGTAAGTTCGATTTGTTCCTGTTTCAGAATGGACTGATGTCAGCCATAATAGTTCGACAAATTCGATTCATCAAAACGGTGCAATAATTTTTATTACAATCATTGTTTGTTTAAGGTGATGTTTCTAAGGGTACGCGACTAGTTATTTTTTCTTCCGATATTTAAAATAATGTTTTCATATCTATTAATACCAAAAAAATATCTGAGATTTTCTAATAATATCTAAATGCTGACAATCGAACGTTTCGGATGCTTTATGGTATTCAGCAATAAAGATAGCATATTTTCTTAAAGTTCATGTTTCAATTTGTTCTTCGCCTTTTGCTTCAAAGCTCTTTCAGGTTTATAATCTACGACTATCAATCTAAACATTTTGAATCTTTGCATGCCACTTCTGAAGAGTAGGTGAATTTAAATTTACAAAAACACAGAGAGGGAAGGACTGCTCAACTTTTTAATAATTCTATTTTGAATGAACCTGTAGATATTAGTTGGATGTCGGAAGAACAAATTTCTAAAAAAAGTATATATAGTTAAATGTTACAAATATTTACTTCCAAAGATTCTATTGTGATAATGTTTTACCGTATTGTATTCATGAAAATTAATGCCAAAGCTTGAGTCGAGACAATATATATGTATAAAAAAAATAAATGTATATTTAATTACTTGTGAGAGGATACCTAAAATGAAAAATGTGTAATTTAATATAATAAATACATGCTGAAATCAGTTTATCCATTATTTTAATACCTGTAGACTTGAAAACAATTTTAAATCTTGATTTAGTTATGTATATTGGCTGGTGTGCAGTATCAAAATAGTAATTGGCTCCTGCCTTTGCTTGTCCTACAGTATATCTGTTTGTGAATTACTAAAATACATAATCCAAGAGGTTCAATTTTAATTTTCATCTTTTCTAAGTTTTAGAAGTATTTTTTTTTGCAAAAATTAGTTTCCAGGATTCTATATAAATATATTTACAAATTTCTATATACATTTTGAATTGCAATAAAATATTACAATTAATTTACAATTCTTTTAAAAAATCTGACTGGTCTATTCAATTAATCCAGAAATAAAAAAGGAAACGATCATGAAAACTAACAATAACAATTATGTACAGACAAAATATAGATACATGATAGTTTTTTTTTATTAATTATTTAGATAACATTTAAAAATCATAATTCACTTACGTCTTATCGTCCACGTCTTTACTTTTCGGGCATTTTGAAAGCTTTTTAAAAAAATAAAATCATGCAATTTCTCACTTTTACCTTCAACTATTGAGTCATGATCAGTTAATTTGCCCCTTACCTTTTCAAAATTATGCAATTTCTTAATTTATAAACACCAACTTTTGATCAGTTATTTACAAATAAAGTTTGGCCCTTAGTTGCAATGACACGATAAACTTGTATAGTAAATTTAATTTTCAGATTAAAATTGAATTATTCATTTAGTCAAATATTTCAATTACTGATATTTGTAATTCTAAATTCTACCAAACTTTTTAAAAGTATTCCCATGGAAAAAATACGTCTAATAAACGCAAAAATTAAGTAAAAAAATAAAGTTGATGAAATTACTTTTAAAATTATTTTTTTCAATAACAAACATAAATTATAGTCATACTTTTACATGCAACGCGGTCAAAAATATTATAAATTGTCTTGGTAAGTAAAATCATACATGGAAAACTGTTTTTATTAATTTGAGGAAAAACAGTGAATTCTAAAACCTAAAAAGCAGCCATCAGTTATAAAAATATTTGTATCACATGTTTAAAAAAATTGTTTATCAGATTTAAAATCAAAGTTTAAATATGTAATTACATTAGTTAACAATATTTTACAGTAAAATTGAAAATTAGTTTTGTTTTTGATCAACTTATAGACTGGTCGAGAAGTCATTTTAAGTCGGATTTGGGTTACACCGATCCGAAAAATCTGATTTTGGTGTCAATCGATTCGAAATGACAAATATAAAAATGTTCCTGAATATCAAAATCCGCTTTAAAAAATTTCCTATTGTTATTAACAATTTAAGATTTTAAAAAAGGGGGTTTACACTTTTGCTAATAACTCATAAACTATAATAGCTAGAACAAAATACTGAACGGATTTATATTGTTTATAGCGTATTAAAAACGACTGTAAACAATTGTTTAATAAAAATTTAAATTTTTTACATCTAAAATCGCATTTGTTTACTTTACTTGTTAATAACAATTTCAATTTTTAAAAATTTTAAAATTTTATTATGTAACTTTGTTCAGTAGCTTTATGATAAAGGATTCCAAGGGTTAAAAAAATTCTTGTGTTTTTATTTTACTCATAGTAACGAATTTAAAGTTAGTAACAATAAAGATGTAATTTTTTTAATTAACAAATGGATAGAAATGTGAAATATAACGGAAGAAATGTTTTACTGCAGAAATTTGTTCTCTGATATGTTCTGTTAGTGTTAGAATTTTTTAAATTTTTCTTATTAATATTTACTTATTGAAAAAAGTAATTTATGTTATTTGGTCGTTGCGACGATGACGCGCCACCTGTTTTTTATGCCATTTTCAACATTAATTTAGACCTATAAATAATTGAGCTACAATTCAGGCAGTTGGAACTTTTTTGTTGGAAATTTCCTACCCTTTAAGAATTAGTTCAGTTTTTTGTTCTAGCTATTATAGTTTATGAGTTATTAGCAAAAATGTAAACCCCCTTTTTTTAAAATCTGAAATTGTTAATAACAACAGGAAATTTTTTAAAACGGATTTTGATATTCAGGAACATTTTTATATCTGTCATTTCGAATCTATTGACACCAAAATCAGATTTTTCGGATCGGTGTAACCCAAATCCGATTTAAATGACTTCTCGACCAGACTATTATACTAAAAATAATTTTTCATATTATCTTTATACTTGAAGATTTATGTAAGCCTATGTTGTCTCATTAATTTTCAATCTCTACTAAATGAACAGATGACATTTGCGAACAACCTAGCAACTTTGGCAAGACAAGAAGGTCAACTCTACATATGGCACCATAATGAATAAAGAATGGACCAAAAATCTAAATTCATCTTCAATTGGATGAGAGCCACAATCTCTCTGTATAAAAGTAATAGAGGCGTTTGAGATGTGGCTGTACTGGAGAATGCCTCAGTTTCTGTGGACTGACCAAGTTACAAAAGAACACCATCCAATCTAAAATCACTACTAGAAAAATTAATTCAGATATGATCTCCTACAAGCCATCCTGCAGGTAAAATCTTTGGAAGCCAAGAAATAACAAAAACATCCTGGTACCTTAGAATCTAGTTCAACATTCATCACAAATCAGGAAGAACATCCTGAACAATTTTCATAGTTTTAGAATTTTTCTTACAAAATGATAAAAGGTTTTTCACAGAGCTATGCTTACCAAGATAAACTATAAATATTTTTCTTCTTTTCAAATTAAAGTAGTTAATAAAATTGCATTTTTGAAAATTCACATACGCCAAAATAAAAAGAAAATTAGAAGTTATACCCAACAAATGTTTTTTTAATGATAATAAAACTTACTTCAATAAATAACAAAAACAGGAAACTCATATCAAACTACCCTTTTAACGCCTAAATTGATAAGAGTTTACACTTTATTCTTAAACTAAGGGTAAATTCCATATTAGTTCCTACTGGTTTTAACCTAAACTCTAAATTATTAATGTAAATATATAAAATTAGCCAGACAAGAGCTGGAAAAAAAGTGAATACAAAGCAAGACACTTTTATTTAAAATATTTTTCCCTTTATTTAATTCCAGGATAAGCTTATTTTATAATTTGAAATTTTGTATAAAATAAATAAATATTCATTGTTCATATCATTCTCTTAAATAGATATTTTTTGTTTTACTAGTTTTAGTTTAAAAATAAAGTATAGTAAAAAAAGAAGTCTAAATAAGTTCCAAAATGCCAGAAACAAGCGATTTGAGACGTATCTTTTGTGATCGCAAGTGTTCAACAACTTTGAAGGTACTTTTTAAGGGTGATTTATTTCTTCAAGACATGTTATTGCCTTAGGTTCTGATGGGAGGCATGGGCAGTGTTTTCTTCACTTCAGCGATCATATCTTCTAAGAATGGACCGCCTCCCCCGCATCGGGAGGTCACAGTGAATAGATGAGCGATTTGCACGTTAACAAATTGCTTCCGTCAATCGCTATCTGACATCACTTTTTTTCTTTTCTTCGGTTGTTTTGGTTTTACGATTTCTTCCTCCTAGAAAATTATAAAATAACAAAAATTCGTCAATTTACATAATTTTGAACCAAATATAACTATATAGTTTGTTTTAAAACTTTTTAAATCATTAGACTACAAAATTAAACTGGTTAATTTTTAATTAGAACAGACTAAAACTGAAGTTATTATTCAATAAAATTATAATGAGCCAATAAAGAGTTCACATTATTAAAATTAATACTTACTTCACTTGTTTCTTCTGAAGTATCTGATATTTCTCTTACAATCTGCCTTTTAACAACAGTATTTTTATTGGCAGGTTTCCTACCTCGTCCCTGTGACCTTTTGGTAGCACTAACCTCCTCCTCTTCTTCCATTAATGCAAACAATTCACTAAATTGTTTCCTTTGGCTATCATTGCTGTTGTTGTGAGCTATACTAAGTGCTCGCTGCATAGAGTCAAGTGTGTAAATTGCCATACAGTCATGTTTTTCACAGATAATCCTGAGTTTTTCCAAATGTCCAAGAACTTGATCAGCACTAGGCACTGTAGCACTTAAAGTTTTACTTGCACCTGACCTTTTCCGTTTGTTAGGAGAAGTTGAAGGGTACCTTGTGCTTAATAGAGAAGAAATTAATTCAGCTACTTTGTCTATGTACTCATCACACCAAAATTTTATAATCGTAAACACAAATAAATCACCATTATCACAAATGTCCCTAGAAAACAAAGATTTTATGTAATCTGCATTTGGTTTTTCCATTTTTAACATAAGGGTGACTGCTGTTAATGCCTCTGCATGTTGTTCATAATCCAATTCAGTAATTAATGGTAAAACTGTGTCTATAGATATATTGTGAGCATTCACAAGTTGCCACAGAAAAAATTGTTCAATACTCTCCCACTGCAAACTTGCTTTTAGAAGAGGTATAATAGTTTCTTGCTTGAACATCATTAAATGACCCTGAAGTACTTTCCCCACTAATGTCTGCAACTGTTGTGGATCTATTGCTGATATTATTACCCGTAGTATTTGAGCATTATTAACAGTTTGTTGTTTAAAGTCCCTATACAGATCTGGCACTATCCACATCATCAATTTTGTATCACTGTGATGACAGGCAAACAAATCATCAAATAAACAAATATCTACCTTCTTCTCTATGCTCTGACAGAAGTCTTTGTACACACTAATTTTTAGTGCACTAGCAACAGAATGATCTTCTTTTTTGTTTTCCTTCCAAATTTTTGCTTTGAGGTAATAAATGATAAGGTAACCCAGGCTTGGTAATTCACTGTGCATCTCTGCTATTACTTTATAAAGTACATCTTTACCTAATTCATCCTTGCCAAAACCATATAATGTCTTGAATAAAGTAAATAATGGTGATTTCATACTATCCATAAGAGTTTCTTCAGTCAGTACATCTGGAAATATCTCTCCTTTCACTTCATCTTTTACAGAGTTCACCAAACATTTTGCTACTGCTGGTAAATTTTCATCATCTTCATCCAAATCCATTACTTGTCCAATTAATTTTTCCATTAAATCATTTTTCTCATCAAAATCAGTTTCATGTTGCAGCTTTTGAAGTGTTTCTCCTATTGGACCCTCTATGAAAATTTCTTCAGATTTATTTTTTTCTTTTAACTTTACCTTTGACAAAGGCATATCATCATCTTCATCAGTATCATAGGCTAATGTATTTATTCTTAGACTTGGTTCTTCTTCATCATCACTGAATGCTGGTTCATTATCCAATATGTGGTTGTTAATAAGTGATACTGACTCATTTTCTTCATATTTGACAGAATTTGGAGTATTTAACATTTCTTTGGAAGATGATTCTAAAGGTATTGCTGTACAAAACTCTCTGAAAGTGTCTTGGACCATACTTCTAAGATCTCTATCTAATTTTGAATTATCAAATAGAGGTAGTAATGAAGGTAACACTCGTTTATCTAAAATTTGTCTCAATGAAGTAAATATCCCTGCTCTCACCTTGTCCCCTAAAGGTGGATAAAAATTTGCTATGATTCTACACAAGAAATCTAACAATGTAGCAGAAACTGCAGGATGTGATCTCATGGAATGATGCATAACTAATATAGCAGGTTCAATATTCATAATATTATCTTTTTCACTATCAAAAAATAACCAGTCATAAAAAAGTGCTAGTTTTGCATTTGACACAGCTACAGTTGATGTACAGGTTGTTAATAGCCATCCAATTACTGCCCATCTTGGTATGATATCAGAACATAATAATTCATTTGTAGGATGTATTACACCAACAATAAAACGTATTATATCACATCTAAGGCTTTGTGATTCAGGAGTAGCTAAGTACTGTCGCTGGAACCAGTCCTGGTATCTCTTGTGATGGCCAAATCTGACTTGTGAAGTTAAAAAGACAAGTTTTCTTTCCATTTCAGGTGTTAATCTTGATTGTAAAAATCTTCTTGATGTTCTATTTTGTAAAAGTTGTAAAATTCCAGTAAAATTAGGGGATAAAGTCTTTGGTGACAGTAGAATATCTTTCCATAATTGTTCAAATTCAGATATTCTTGCTACATTTTGTAATAGTCGAACTAAATCTCTTCCAATTACTAAACAATCCTGGAAATGTTCCCTCATAATACTTATTAAAAAGTTTACTTCTTTTTGTCTTAAACTTGTTAGATAAGGCCCATTGTGATCTTCTATTAGTCTTAAATATGTATAAACAACAGATGCTATTAAAAATGGAAATTTTTCTAACCAATTTCTATATTCTATAAAAACATCAAGAAGGGATTCAATAAGCGTAATATTTTTTGGGGATACATCACCTCCTGCTGCATGCCTCATCAAATTCCATACCAAAGTATCTACATTGCTCACAGCATTTTTTATCATTTCTCTTAAAAGCCATATTAATTGTTGTTTTACCACGTCGTTAAAACGTAAATATCGGTCCAACACTAATTGTGATAAATTTGTAACTATTAGTCCAAACCCGTCACGGGTTATTAACGTTAAGTCCCTGTAACTTTTAGATGCATTATGGGGTTCTGTTAAAATTGTAACTAAAAGTCCAAATGATACTTCTTCATAACCTTTTTCCTTCAAAAGTGCTTTGTTGAGAGCCTCGTGTGCATCTTTATCACTTAATCCAGCTGTTGTGCTTTGAAGAAATTGGTAACTCCTTTCGAACTTCTAAAATAAAAAATACCAAAATTTAATTTTACCGCGCTAAAGGTACTGTCAGCGTCAAAATACAAATAAAAGAAGTCAAGGCGAGATTCATAATGGCGGACATTTGCTCAACTAATATGGTTTTAAACAGTTTACCTCTTCTAAATCGTCTTTATTTTCAACTGAAGAAGTTAAAAATAGTCTAGAAGTCCCTGTTGAAATCACTTCCATATCGTTTAATGAATAATAACGGCCGCTACGAATTTCGCACTGTTGACAAACACAGCAGGGCCTGCATCGTTCCGTCCTCGGAAAATATTGTGTGAAAATCAAGCTCGCCTTGGTGACTTGGTCTATAGTGTGGTGGAGTTGGTAGATGTTCACAGCGTTGCCAAGCCTTACTATTTTCCGCAACTTATGATGAAATCAATAAATCGTTTTTGTGAAACACGTTTAATGTGCATTGGCTCTTTATTTGATAATATATACTTATTATCTCATATTACCTATTATTTTAATTTACATAACGGAATATGTTCATTTTTGAATAAAATGAAAATTAAATATATCAAAATTCACATAAAGTTATCTGGTCTGTTCAACAAAACAATGACATTTATTAACAGATTCTGGATACTCCCATAAATATTAGAGGGTGATTCAATTATTTTTATAGCTGTTTTAGGTTAGTTACACATAAATAATAATTTTTTTCTTATCCGTGTTTCTATATAAATAAAAATTACTCAAGTAACTATCGTTTTTATGTATCAATGAATCTGAAATAAATTACGTTTAATTCTATTCTACACTTATCCTCATCTAATTAACGTATACATCCTTTGTAGGGTTAAGTGGAGCAATTTTAGTTAAAGGGTAATAGAACCTACATACCTATATATAGGTACATAGTAGGATTTTATATTTATTTTCATTAATATTTTAGAATAAGTAGGTAAGTAGTAAATAACAATTTTTTGACCTAAGAAACTGTACATATTATGTAGAAACTCAGTCAGTAGAATTTAATTTGAATAGGTAATTATATTTTATTAATAATTGAATGACAGAAATATTTGCGTCAAAAAGTTTCAAGGAAATGATAATTGAAAAAAGGTTAACATATTTTACATTCGTTTTGATGATAGGTATTTGTCTATTGCTAATAATGCAATTTTGGATATTATTCAATTATTCATGTTGATTAAAACTTATCAATAAAAAATTATATTAAACTTTAGTTAGTAAATTTAACAAAAGTCACGCCCAATAATTTTATGAACAAAGATACTTTGAATGCTCCACTTCATCCTAACGAATCAAGTCTGAAAATAGGAGAAAACTGGAAAGTTTATGGTATTGCTTCATAGCTGTATATGTTGTCAAGTTACTTGGAATGGCACCACAGACGATATACACCATGGCATGCCGGTATCAAAAATAATTGTTCCATTAACTACTATTAGATAAATACCAAGATAAATAATTTGGTTAATAATACATATATCATAAATTAAAATAAAAAAGTATTACATAATCGACTGTAATTAATTTTTTATGTAAATAAGGTTTTTTCTATAAAGATCTCCAACAGTGTCATCAGGAATAGAAACGCATACAATTTATTTAAATATGCGTACCTAGGTACCTACGTACTCATTTTTGGTAGTTGGTAGAAAATATTGACTCGACCTAAAATTAGATCCTACATGTTTATCTTTAATACAAAAATAAACTCACAGTTTATTTTATGTATAAACTGAGGTGTACGTACCTATAGATCGTTAAATTGTTTGTAATATTTTCATAACCGTAGTCATTTATTATATTTAAAAAAACCGCCACAGTTGTAATGTCATGACGCCTATAAATTATTAAAGGTTGTCAGACTGTAAAATATATTCGATTTCCTCGGAAATTCAGAAACCTAAACATTTTATAATTTGTACGCAAAAAATTCTTTCAATACAAATATTACAAAAAAAGTAAATAAAATAAAAAACAGATTTGAGATTTACAAATAACTTTGCATTTGTTAAAATTTCTACGACTTTTGCACCAAACTAAAAACTAGATTAGAAAGATAATTTTTACTTAAACTTGGTTTTAATTTTTTCCAATAGCATAGATTCTTTTATATTTTAAATCGCTTAATTATATCACCCAAATCCTAAATTCAAATGTATTTACATTCATTCTTTATTGTATTGACATAGTTATTTCTCTTATCACAAAAGTTTGACAACGCTGTTTTTTAAACGGGTTTGGTGGTTTGTCAATGTCAAACTTTTTATCACTTGTCATGCGTCATACAGTTATTGTTAAAAGGCTATGGGCGATTCTTGACAATAACGATAAGTATTTTTATACAATTAATTTTGTAGTATTTAGGTTTAAGATATGAAACCAAGCCAAGACTGATATATTTTTTTTAAATTTGCATTGCTTCCCGTCAATTTACAATGAGTTTTCTCTTTCCAAGAAGGAAGCACCACAAGGAAGAGCCCAATATAGCTGTTATTGGGGCTCCTACCAATGTAAATCATGATATACATGTAACTGTTAACGAACAGGGTCTTCTAACAGGTAATAAATTTAATTATAAATGCAACAATATTAGTTTTTATTTTGTTTTGATTAAGATAATATTTAAGTACGCATATTTTAAATCTCTCCTAACAGGTTTACCGTCAGCTTGGATGAGGCAAATTGGTACGCAAATTACCAAAGATGAACAACGAGAAAACCCACTGGTTGTTAAACAAGTTTTGCAATTTTATAATTATTCCATTTTGCCAAAAGGCAACAAGGAAAGACCCGAATTTAAGCATATTGTTACTGAAAAAGATATTGTTGAAGAATCTAAATTAATTGACCTATACACCCTTTCCAAGGATGCTCATAAAAGTAAAGATTCACTGTCAGACTCAGAAAAAAGTGGTGAAGAGAAAAAGTAAGTACATTTTTTCTACTTATACATATATATTATGTAGAAATAGATTTTACGAAAGTGTTTTAGAAATAAAATAAATTATATATATATGCATATTTTGGTAAATGCACTGGCTTTCTGATTACTATGTTATTGTTTTTTTTTATAAATGAATCTAAATTCATTATCAAGCATTATTCATCATTACATTCATAACCTATATATTTAATAATTGTATTTGTCTTAGATCCTCATGTCCAGTAAGGCCACCTAGAAAAATAGATGCAAGCAATTTAGTGCAAACTAAAATATTGGCACAAAATTTTGTAGATTTGTCTTTAGTTGGCAATTTAAAAAAAGAAGAGGTTGAGTTTAGAAATAAATCAGGTTCTAATACTGATCTATCTGATGATGATGTTATAAGAAGACGTAGTGGAATGTCAGATGATGACTACATGCACGAAATTCGTAAAATTTGTAATCCAGGTGATCCTGATGATTATTATGAACGAAATCACCAAGACTTGGGATCTGGAGCTTCAGGAATAGTATTTTCGGCTACTTGCATTAAAACTGGAGAACTAGTTGCAATAAAAGACATTGATATGACAAAACAACACAAAAAAGATCTATTACTGAGTGAAATTAAAATAATGAAAAACTTTAAACATAAAAACCTAGTGAACTTCTTGGATGCCTTTGTTGTAAATGATGATCACTTATATGTGGTCATGGAATTGTTAGATGGAGGACCATTGACAGATGTAGTTACTGAGACTGTGATGAAAGAAGGGCAGATAGCTGCTGTTTGTAATGAGGTGCTACAAGCCATTAACTATCTACATGAAAGGGGCACTATTCATCGTGATATTAAGTCAGATAATGTGTTGTTGGGTAAGTTAGTATACAGAATATTTTTTATCAACTACATTTTTTATTTTATTCTTACACTTACTTGTAGAAAATACTGTATGTTTTGGAATATCAAAGTTAGTATTAATATAGTCAAATATTTTTTTAAAGAAATATAATAACTAATGTTTGTTTTTAGGTATGAATGGTACTGTGAAAGTAACTGATTTTGGTTTCTGTGCAAATGTAATTGGGAATGAGCAAAGAGAAACAATGGTAGGAACACCCTATTGGATGGCTCCTGAAGTTGTAACAAGACAGAAGTATGGTAAAAAAGTAGACATTTGGTCATTAGGTATTATGATAGTAGAAATGTTGGATGGAGAACCTCCATACCTTCGAGAACCACCTCTTAGAGCTCTGTATTTGATCACAGCAAATGGCAGACCAAGTATTGAAAGGTGGGACAGATTATCAGAAAAATTGCAGAGCTTTATCGATTTGTGTCTTCAAGTCGACGTTGATAAACGAGCTACTGCCAAAGAGTTATTGCAACATAACTTTTTGGATGAAAAAATGGAATTAAGGACGCTTACTCCACTTATTAGGGCTGCCAAGAAGATGCTTCATAAGACTTAAGATATAATCAATGTCATTAAACTGTCCTAAATAGGTTCTCATATAAATGGTTTTGTTTGAAAATCCACATTACTAATTACAACTTTTACTGTATTGTGAAAGATGTTTAATGATTTCATTTATTTATATTTTTTTATATCATAATTATTGATCAAGATGGTTATTTTTTACACTGGATTTTGTATTAATTTGGAGATTCCTGTAGACTTAGATAAAAATTAAGATATTTACTAGTATTAACAAAAATTAGTGATATTTTGAATGTACTGAGAAAAAATTGAAAATATATATACCATCATCTTTAGTATTAACTATTTAGGACAGTTTAAATATAGTTATTGAAATTTTGTTTAATTTAGTTTTTTCCTGATAAGTCTCAATTTATGTATGCAATGGCATTTGTTTAAAACTGTTTGTAAAGGATTAACAAAGTTATTTATTTTTTTTGGTTGCATGTTATCCATTTTTCAAATGAACAAGTTTAAAGGTTTTCTAGAAAACAGAAAAATATAGAATTTCATTTAGTCTTTATCAAGTTATACTAGATTTTGATTTAATTATCACCTTACTTGGAAATAATGTTCTACAAGACTTGTTAATTTGGAAAGTTTAAAAAGAACCTGAAAATTATGTAGAATATCCTTAAGTAGTATTAATAAAATATTTTTAAGTAAAAAATAACACAAATGTTTACAAAAGTTAGTAACAAATTAAAGAAAAAGTTCTGTAATGGAAGACATTTATTTTTTATTTAAGTTGAATTTGTTCTGAAAAAATGTCTATAATAATTTTCAAGTTTTCTTTCATATAAAACGGTATGGACAACTGCACTTTTAAAAATATATCCAAAACCAATATTGAAATCAGGAATGTAAGTTTGATCTTTATCAATTTATTAAGAATCCAAATATGAGGCCTTAAATTGTTGCTGTCCATTTGTTATAAGATAATGGCTTAAAGATTGCTTTAAGAATCCGACTAATTTTTATACTCAATTTACTATTTAGATTTGTTTTTCTACCCAGCAACTTTACAGCAAATTAATGTAAGCAAAGTATATTTATACGAAAAGTAGTAAGTTTAATGCAATTCTAGAACCCTAATCACACTTATACTTATTTTGACAATGGGATTATAATTGCTGATGAGGATTATCCTAGTGACTGAAAAAACGCTTACTGCTTTTCGTTTTGGTGATCTTTTTTCTTAAAAAAAGTGATAACGTTCCGAGATTCGACAGCAACTTACAAAAGTTGATATAAATTAAATGACAGCTTTACAGAAACAAACATTGATACTAAAGCATGATAATATTAAAAAAAAATATAACTTTACAAAAGTTTGTTTTTAAATAAATTGTGGAAGTTTTGTTGCAAAGTTGTTTGTTATTCTTAATATGATGGACTTCCACAAAGTAATGATTGGTACAAAAAATGGCATTGACACTACTAAGTTTTTACCATCCTTGCATATTTTTTCTATTTCTGTAAAAAAAATAGGATTGAGCAGTACAAATTCTGTTTTATTTATTTATGATTAACTAAATCCAAAAATGTAGTTACAATCAAGGATGTATCCACTACTCGAGCTTACCAGTAAAGTCTGTAAAAATTAACAAGGCAGATTCTGTTGCTTATAGGAAATTCTCAGAATGAAATAATTTTGTACAGACTAACAGGTTTTTAATTTTCTTTTTTATCTGCTCTTATGGTTACACCGAAGTTAGATTCTCAAAGCTGACATTTTCTTTAATTTGATTGTCGAATGCGGAAAAGTTATTTTGCACAAGGGGCATTTATTATTTAATAGTATATTATTATGTTATTTATATGAGCGACCCTCAAGTTTTATAAAAATTTTATCTAGCAATATGTATGTCGGTGTTTCGGACCAAATATTTTTAAAGTATATATATATTTTTTTGAATTATTGTACTATATTTTATTAAGTTTTTGTTATACAGAGAAGTCGTGAAGCCGTAAAAACACTGAAATTGAAAATTGGATTATATTCATTTTTGGAGCATATGAATACCTTGAATTTATTTATCGGTCTATTGGCAGAATAATAATATGAAGTGTCTAATTTAACGGTAAAAATCAACCGGTTTCGACTTGTTTGTGACATTCAGAGTTTTCAGGCTTACGAATTCACTGTACACATTTTCATTATTAATATTACCATCAAGAGTGTATTTTATTTGTACAATTTTATTATAAATAAAAGTATGATTTTACTTTTTATGGATTTTCGTATAAAGGCAAAATCGTTATTACCAGTTAGCTATATAATTATATGTATTCCTTTAGTTATAGGCATCTAACTAAATCTCTCTCTGATTGCTGCTCCGGGTCATGATAATTAATTAAAAATACAAAAATCAACACCATTTAATTATTAATTGAAAATAATGACCAACAAATGCAAAACAATACACAAAGCTGGAGCATTATGTAAAAATAATATGATTATTTAAAAAAATCCTTAAGAATCATCAAGGTGTGATGGTGGAGCCCGGTTTAAGTTTGGTCTTAAATAATCATATCAGTGATACTCAGTTTGTTCAAATATGCCTAAATAACCTACATTCATGGACTTTATCTAGCGGATATTCCTTTTCCCCTAACAAATCAGCCATCATTCATTTTTACAGGAAAAGAAAATGCTCAAAAATGAACTCGATCTCAATTAATAACGAAGATATTCCCATTTAGTCCAGTAACTGAAGGTCCATGGGCGAGTCTGAAAAAAAGAGCAGTTAACAACAATTTAATAGGAAGTATTGCCAGTCTCTATAAGAATACAAGAAACTACGTTAGGACCAAAAATTTAGAATCGCAAGAATTTCAAACTAAAGAAGGTCTTAGGCAAGGCGGTGTTCTTAGTCCAACTCTCTTCAATATAATATTAGATGATGCCATTAAACAAGTTAAAAAAGAAATTAAAAAGTTTCTAGTGGGATATAGAAATATGCAACCAATATATTTGTCAGAATGTGCATTTGCTGATGATTTAGTAATATTTGCTAAAACCGAGAAGGAGTTACAACATAATTTATTGCTGTACTACAGAGCACTTGCACAAAGAAACTTGAAAATAAACACCGAGAAAACGAAAATAATGACAATAGGGAAAACTGCCATAAAAGCTAACATAAAATTAAACAACTCAGAGATAGATCAAGCTAACACTTTTAAGTACTTAGGAATAAAAATACAAAAGGATGGAAGTAACGAAGCGGAAATAAATGAAAGATTGGACAAAACATCTAAGCTTTATTACTCGTTAAATAAAAACTTTATTCGGAAAAAGGAAATATCGGTCAAAACAAAACTAACAATCTTTAAAACGATTTATACACCAACACTAATTTTCGGTTGTGAGAGCTGGGTACTTACAAAACAACAAAAGAGTAAAATCCAGGCAATGGAAATGAAGTATTTAAGAGCAGTAAAGGGAATAACCAAAAAAGATAAAATAAAAAATGATGACATAAGAAAAGAGCTTCACGTAGACCCAATTCTTAGTATTATTGAAAGACAGCAATTAAAGTGGTTCGGACACATTATAAGAATGAACGATAACAGGCAAACCAAGCAAATATGGCAGGCGAAGAATACCAACAAAAGAAAGCGGGGAAGACCTAGGAAAAAATGGGACAACGTAGTTGCAGACATCTTAAACAAAAGGAATACAACGTGGAATGATGGAAAGGTCCTGGCAAAAAACAAAAAGAACTGGGCAAATTTCGTTTATAAGTAATTGCTTTTCTACCTTGACACCTTCGGGTACAACAAGGTTTTCGATTATATATATATATATATAACTGAAGGTCCAAACATACGAATAATTCTCTATATTATTCAGTGATAGCTCAATTTGTAGGTCATCCCAGTCATTTACTCCTACCTCACAAACCGCACTATCAGAGTCAGATCTGGTAGTTCGCTATCCCTACCTTTCTCTCCCTTTGCCGGAGTCCCCCAAGGATCCATCCTAGCCTACTCTACCTAATCTACACCCACGACGTTCCCATTCCTCGCAACCCCCACATCCAGCCCTATGCAGATGATACTGCAATCTTCACTTCCGCTCCCAACCGAGACTTACTCCAAACCCGCTTACAAGAATACCTTAACACTTTTCCAACTGGTGTCGCAAATGGAGGGTCACCCTTAATTCAAACAAATCCCAACTTATCTTTTTCAAACACCCCGACACTTTTAAATAGAAACTTCTTCCCGGAAACTTCCGAATAATGCTTTGGGGTGAGAGGCTTGAACTCCGGAACGAAGCCATCTGCCTGGGGGGTGAGATACACTCGCACCCTCTGTTGGACGAGTCATCCTCCGATATTGCAAATACCGAAACCGACTCACCCCCAGCATTGTAGTTTATCAAAACACCAACATCACCCCTGTGCTAGATCGATTCAAAAACCTCCAATCGAGTTATGTCCAGCGCACCCTTTATCTATCCGACAAGAATATTGAAAAGAGCGGTCAAAGTATTTTTTTCACATTTGGAGTCTAATTTATTAATGTGTTCATATATTTTCAAGAAAATGTTCATTTATCCTAATGTGTCTTTGTAATGGAACCTTGGGAGGTTTAAAATTATTACAGGAAATTTCCTCTTTGTCGCGTTCAAAATTTACCATTATTTTATTTATTTCTATTTTTCCGCTATTTTCGGAGTTTTTGAAAATCTTCGGGAAAAGCGTCATCCCAAGAATAATATTTATAATATTGAAGTTCCATGCACCTCATTTTACAGCTGGGATGATCCACTTTCCGGATAGACTTTTTATTTTCCGAGAAAATCTTGCAATTTTCCGAGAGTGGGGAAAGTTGTGCACCTGAGTAAAAATCAGACTTTTCAAACCCTTCCCGTTTCTCGCTCTTTATTTTTTGAATATTAATAATTTGACATTCTCACCTTTCCATTGATATAAATTCTTAAATTTTGAAGATTTTTATTGATCTTTTGGTCGTTGAGCAGAAAATAAGGTTTGTCAGTGTTAATAATTGTTATTTATTGTTCAGTGTTTCTTTTGGTAGAAGTGTGTAATTGATTTTTTGGAAATAGTTTTATTGTAGAAATGGAAGTTGACTGGTCTCCAAAGGTCAAAAGACAAAGATCAACTCCATTGAGCAGGAAATCGACAAGAAATTACAATATGTATTCACTATGAAAATTATGGATTTTTCAACCTCCGTTTTTGCAAAACATATTGGTTTTGCGAAAAAATTGGCAAGGGACATTCTTGTATATAATGAGCAGATCTTCATTTTTTGTCTTAACAAAATTTTCGTCACTCGCATATTTTGGCAGATATTGGCGGAAAACCGAGGTTCAGGCGGCCATTTTGGACTCCTTCCGGAATCGCTGCCGGGTTAAACATTTTCTCGTTTCAAAGCATCTGGGACAATCTTGTAGGTTTCGATATATTCGGGTCTTCAGTTAGTACTAAAACAGACGGAGCGGTTTCTGTCGAGTCGGCGCCGACTCGGCAGAGAAGCGGTTCAAAACACACGAGGCGTCACCGCAGCTTATGATCGACACGTTTTTATCGAGACATCTTTCGCAGTTGTCTAGTTGTGTCTTAGTAGTTCGCATCGTTGGAGCAAAATTTTCGGAACATCAAAAAATTGGTCTTTTATTATGACTAAAGTATACAAAATTTACTGAAGTTATGAACGAACAAACTGAAACACCCTGTATAATTAAATACTGATTATTTTTTATTACTAAATAAATTTAGTTTTCATGTAATTACCCATTTGTCTTTTCTCCTCCACTACAGCACTCTCATCAACAAAGGCGTTGGTTACCTCTTCCCAAAAACGTTTCCTTTTTATTTTGTTGGAATAATCCTCTGAACGCATATTCAAATCGCTGGTCTAATATGAATCTGATTAATATCTCAACGTCCAAAGTTTCCATACTGATCTGACAACGCCGAGTCAACCGCACGCGGTGCATGATCGCCAGCAGGGTACGCGCTGCCACCGCCATCACGAACCGCGCGTTGACGCTCCGTCTGTTTCATTCAATAGAACTGCCATAAAGGATGCACCGCTTCGGTAGAAACCGCTCCGTGTGTTTTAGCAGTTAAGGACTATTTAAAGACAATATAAAAAAAAAACATTAAGAAATAAAACACAAAAAGAATTTTTCAATGCCAATCAGTAGTTCAGGGGATTAGCGCGTTTAAACCAACACGCTCCAACTTTATATTAGTATAGATATATTTTTTCATGAAAATAGAGATGTTTAATAATGTCCTTCGTTTGCGTTTTCAAAAGCTCCAGAGCCCAATAGGGGACCTGTCATTTACTTACATCTGTAACCATAAACCATTAAAAATGAGAATTTTAGATATTTTAGCAGGAAATTAAGTAAAACACCAACGTTTTAGTTAAATTTTAATTGGTATCTTGTAATATTAAAACATATTCGGATATAAAAATTCACGTACCAACTAGTTAGAGTAGGTAACTAAACCCTCTAGTCAACATATCTTTATTATTATTAAGCGTTCGAAAATAAATATTTTTTTCTTTTCACTTATTTTATTTCAATATAATTTACAAGTTATAACATCGTACAAGAAATTTCTTGGTTGATTTTTTCTGTAAAATTAGTTCAACTGAAAATTAACGAATACAATAACACTATTTTTTATCGTACAATAACTCTTATGAAGAGTACATTTTTTAAATATTTTTCAACAACTTTTTTGTAAACGAAACCAAATACCGTAAAGGACAAGAACTACAATCCTTTGGCATGAAATAAAGAAAAAATAAAAACTTTTTATGAATACTATGCAATTCTTAAACAGTAAAAACAGAACATATGTAAAAGAAACTGGTTCCTTTTCAAAATTTTCTTCGAGACTCCAATTCAGTTTCATATAGTGCCACGGAAACTTAAAATCGGAGCTTACTTTTCACTTGGTTTGAGTTTAACCTGAAACAAAATATCAAATTAAAACAAAAACCATACAAGCTTCCCATTTATTTTGCAAAAAATACAAATCCTGGCACAAGAACTTATCAAAAAATATTTGTTTACAATGCGATAACATAGTTAACTGCAAATTTACTGCATCAACCCTTACTATGTGGTCACACTGTATTCAATTGAATACACCGATTTCGCTAATTTTTATTGACTTATTTGAGAGTGTCCCACCTCTATTCTTTAATTCGATGGCTTCTAATACCTACATATTTTCGGAATAATACATATACTGCCATCTACGCGTTTAAATCCGAACTTGAATATTTAAAGATGGCAGAAAACACGTGGTCGTTATCGTGACAGTACATCTTATGTTTGTTTATATTATTTTGAAGGAGTGTTTTGTTCAGAGTTTTTAGTGTAAATTTTGTCTACAAAACCAGTATTTTAAACAATATTACGATAATTGTTTCGCAAGTTTAGCGATTTCATTATAAACAATTTTAAAAAAGTGTTGCATTCAAAGGACATAGTGGAGATGGTAAGAATAGCCCCACTTTTATTTTATTTTTTCTCATTTTGGGTTATTTTGACCTATAGGCTACAAAATACAACATGAAAAAGCCTCTGACAGAACGACAGTTGCTAGAGATGATTGAAAGTGGACTTTCAGATATAGAATATTTGAGGGATGATGACGATAACGTGGATGGGTGGGAACGGGGGGACGTTTTCGATGAAGAAAATGAGGATGGAGAGCAGGAAGAAAGAGAAATCGATCAAGAAGACATTTCAGGGGTAATGAGACAAAAAAACTATAATGAGGAACAAGATATGGATGTTGTAGAATTGGACGTAACTGTTGATGTTCCTATTGGTGTTCCAGTAACCACCGACGATCCAATGACTGATGATACCATAAAAAAGGGAAAACAACTGAAACCAAAAACAGAAGAAGACACATTTATGCGTTTTTGTCCTAACTCATATTCCTTTAAATCACAATGTATTCAATTGAATACATGTTATAACTTAAAAACCGGATAATAAAAAAATTGTGAATATTACCAAAAATTAGATTTTTCTCTTACTGGAAAAAAATGCGTGACCGAAATGGTTAAAAAATAAAACTTTTAGCAAAACTTATTTTAATCTGACGATGCTCTTTGTAGCGAAACAGCTGTCACTGATCAATTTTTTCAATAAAAGTAGAAGTTTTGTCAAAACGTTTTATGTTTTAATGTTCTTAGTTGATTGCATTTTTTTGTTTTTGGCAACGGGTCAATTAAACTCAATTCATAATAAATATCTTGAAAGATTAATAAATGCCTTCAAAAACAAAAACTACATTTATTATATAGAAATAAAAAGCAAAACCCGGCAAGGTGTCAAAAACTATTGATAGGACCTGCATCTGTCCAAATAAACTAAGGACGGTTGCATAAACGCTTGTTAAACCTGTTAGCCTAACATCCTGTTACCCGTAAAATAATCTCAATTTTTTTGCTTTTCGTTTGACAGCTTAAATTTTCCGTTTCATGTAAAGCTTTATAAATGGATTTTGGGAATGGAACTATTCTCATTTTTTGTAGGATACAAGTTTACATTTATTTACAGGAAAAGGGTTTAAAAATAAAAAAAACGTTTTTTACGTTTCATTTTGAATAAAAAAATTCATGTATTTTTATTGTTTAAAACATTATAATAGGTATATTATTAGGAAATTTCCCCAAAACTAATTAAATAAAAAAGTTAAATTTTAAAAAAACCTACAATCCTACTCTCGAAATAACTTTTAAGAAGCTTTTTTAAATATAATTTATTATCACAACCCTGAACAATTGTTAAATGTTTAAAACTATTACAAAATTAATAATATACCCATAATTTACAAAAAATAAACAAATTAAATACGATAGTCATTGAAATGGATACTTTTTCCTACATGTCTAGTACAGGGCTATCCAACATAGGGTATGTGGCCTTACATAGTAGACCTTTCAACTAGTATTGTCTATTTAGGCAATTCAGAACTTAAATGCAAAGTATCCATTTACTTCCTTGCTATAATGTCGCACTGATTTTGTTTAAGTGACGTTTGGGTAATTAAAAGCTGGACAGCTCTGGTCTAGACCAATACGTCCTGGATTCTATCTTTTAAACGGTTAAAGTATAGAATATCTTCCAGTTCAACAAAATCACTAACTTAACGTAATTTTGATAGTATTTATCAATGGACAAAAACATTCGCGATTCATTACTCTTAAAATGTATAATCTTTCGGTCTAAGAGATTTTTTTCAGTATTTAAAAGCGAACACAGAACAAATTAGAATTCATATATTAAAAAAATGTACGTACTATATATATAAGAAGAACGGTCAAAAACGGTTTTTTATCTTTTGTACCGCTCCCTGTTAAGTTTTTCCATGTCAATCCATTCCGGATCGTTGGGATCTTCTTCTCCCTCGCCTATGGCGGATTCTGTCGATTCGCTGTCGGGCGAATCAAGTTTTTGATCCATATAGCTATCGAACGCCTCACGATTTTCACAATCCATCGTTTCCTGAGATCTGATGTTCGTTTGGAATTGATGATCTTCGGGCATATGCTTCAACATTTTTTCGTATGTCTCTTCGTTGATGGGAAATATTCGCTTTTCGTACGGCGGTATCTGGAAAAATAGATAGAAATGTATTTCATCATCAAACATTATTTGTTTATGCCACGCAACAGCACAAAATGTTTTAGTTTATTAATGAAGTGGCAAAAATCTCCAAGCGTTCTGGTGCAAAATTATTAAAAAAAGTTGTTCAAAAATAAAAAGATTACATACAAAAAAGAAAATTAAATTAAATGCCAAAGATTTAAACAAATTGTTAGAAGATAAAGAGACCGAGGTGGTTCCAGGAGTTACAGACTCTATTTTGACTTCTTGATATTGTAGATTTCCCTATTTTTAAATTTAAACCGGTGTACTTAAAGACGTGCGTCCCGGTAAATATGTTGTCGAAATTCGTAAAATTTACATCCATAATATTGTTAAGTCTTCAAGTTCAGAAGCTGGCCTGTTCAAACTTTAAATAATGGCAAATACGGCTGTTCTATTCGCGAACATATGTCGACCAGAAAACATTTGAGGCGTTAGGATGATATATAAAAGGGCGATACACGCGCGAGTTAGTCAATCATCAGCTAGAATGTTATATTTGATAAATAAATTAGGACTGATATGCCGGGTGAAACCCCAGGCATAACCAGGCCCAATAAAATTAAATAGGATATATCCCATAATGATCCAAGAAGGACTAGAATTTACTAATTCCATATCTATTTTACACATTTAAGAAAACTTGGAAAAATGGACAGTCAATCCAAGCAAAGTTCAAAAACAGAAAAAGGGGTAAAAGCTAAAAGATTAATGGTAAAAGAACATGGTGAAATCACCCTTAATCTAGGATGCTATGCTACAGTGTTCCAGGTAGAGATAGCTGCCATTCACTGTGGAGCTTTGAAATCAACAGGCAAAATGTGTAAGGAAGGACCATTGCTATATTCTCAGACAGCCAAGCGGCCAAAAAGGCGTTAAACGCAATGGAGGCCACTTCAAGGCTGGTCTGGGACTGCTTAAAAGCCTTGGCAGAAGTAGATAGCAAAAACCAGCTCTAGAAGATGCTGACGTACTAGCCCAAGAGGACACCGCGAAGCCTTTTAACGGACCAGGGCTGCGATTTTCGAAATCAATCGACTAACCGCATGCGACGGTCGCATCGAATGAATTATAAATGTTGTATTTTCGACTTCCGACCGATTGTTTTTTCCTATTTTAAAGTTTTGAACGTGGCAACACAGTAGATGTCAAAAATATGACCTCTAATTTTATTTGTTTGGAAATTAAATAACATAGCGGTTGTTTTAAGAGGTGGATTGTCTTCAGTCTTGGGCATTATTATTAAAAAAATGTCAGGAAAAGTGGCAGGAATGACAGAGAAACAAAAAAAATATTAATTGAGTATGTTAAGCGGCACCCACAATTACAAAGTGGAAAATTTTCAAAAGATTTTTCATATAAAGAGGGAGAAAAACATTGGGTAGAAATAACTACCATATTAAATGGAATTCCTCGATCGCAAAAAAGTTGGAAACAATGGAGGAAGGTAGTTATGATACAAATTATATATATTATTTGAGTATAGAATTTAATAGAACATTGTTATTTTATCTTCTAATACATCTACTCCATTTAAATTGATTTGATTATTAAAATTCATGATGGCATGTATTAAATGTAATACATAAATAACAAATAAATAAACCAATACTGAAATGACTAATAACATACAAAATTACCGTCGTACACGACAGAAAACATCGGCTACTTCAGATCAACCGATGTCATATCGCACACGATAGATTGTGTCGGTCACGGGGATTCAAAAATACATGTTCTTTCAATCATAGATAAACACACTTTCAATTACGTGCAAAAGAGCATGCGACAGCGCATCGCACAAGCTCGAAAATCGCAGCCCAGAACCTTCTGTGGTTTAACAAAATCAACCATAAAGTTGCACATAAATAAATGAGCAATAACGAAGTCTCAAGAATTGTGGACAAGGTCACCAAAATTGAGACAGGCGAAGGAATTCATAACAAGTCCTTTGAGCGCTTTTACGTATGAGTCGAAGCTAGTCTGAGAATGTAAACAATACGTTAAGAGGTTTTTGTATAGCTACTGTCTGATTTAAAAAAACTCATGTAGAAAAAAGTGTGCGTTGCTGTTGGCAAAAAATTAATTATCTAGGACACATGAAAAAGAAAAAGTAAAATTGATTCTTCAAATAATTTTTCAATATATTTTTGTACAAAAGAGGACTGAAGCAATTTAAAAAAAAACGGAATTCTTGAATAACCAGAAACATGCCTTGAAAAGGGTTATTTATTTATTTATTTAAATCCAAACAGGTCTTACGACCTTATGACATGAACAGAAAATGTATACAACTATAAAAAAAAACATTAAATAAAAAAATTAAAAATAATTAATACCAATAATTAGAGACACTTTAGTATTTTTAAATCAAGTAAAAAACAGACAAAAATTAAAATTTAATAATTTTTTTGGGGGAAAAAAATACAAGACGACATTGTTTATTAAATGTAATTAAACACCATAATTTTTCAGGTAATTTAATATATCAATCTTAAATATTTTTTTTTTTTTAATTTATTGTACCAACCCTTAATTTTTGGAAGTCCATCTTATTAAGAATAATAAAAAACTCTTCCTTTGAACGCAACTTCCAAGTTTATTTGAGAAATTATGTTTTAAATTACAATGACGGCCGTTTCGCTGAATAGCATCGCCTGACGATGCTCCTCCGTGATAGCGTTCACCCACAGAAAGAACCTTGACTTGAGGGAACTTCGTATGTGGGGCTAATCGCTAAAGTTTAAAGGGGAAGTCAAATGAGGCAAGGCGATCCCTAGGTACCATTCCACAATCTCGAAAGTGATTGAACACAACCAATTACTGAGCATGCCCTCAGCCAGAATACCTATCTTCTACGACCTTACGAAACCATATACATTTCATATTCCGGATAGGGACGAGGCTCGTACCAAGATTAGGAAACAACATGAATCCGTCTGGTACACAGATGGATCCAAAACAAGCACCAGCACTGGGATTGGGATCTACAATGAAAATACAGGGAAGACGTATAGTCTCAACCTGGGCTCAGTAGATACTATCCTGCAAGCTGAAGTGGTTGCCATCAATACATGCTCGGAAATCATCCTGAACGAGACAGTCCCTAACAGGACTGTCAGGATCAGAAGTGATAGCCAAGCAGCTCTCAAAGCAATAGAGAGCGTACACACTACGTCACAAACAGTGAAGCACTGCCAAGGAACTATAGCTGAACTGGCACAACGCCACAAGGTTATCCTTGAATGGGTAGCAGGACACAGAGGGATCCTTGGAAACGAAAAAGCTGACCTCCTAGCCAGGGAAGCTTCAGAAGGAACCCTGATCGGACCTCTCCCCACATGCGGGGTCTCATACCGACATGTAAAGGGAATAATAGAGGAACGGCTAAGGGAACAACATAAGAAACTCTGGATGGAACTGCCTGGACGCAGGCAATCCAGATTATTCATAAAAGGTCCATCCAGGAAGAAAACTACAGAACTACTCAGCCTAAGTAGAACCCAACTAAGAAAGACAGTGGGACTGCTTACAGGACACTGCCATCTCCGAAAACACATGAACATAATGGGAATTGCCGAGGACCCGTTATGCAGAAAATGTGGTGAGGAAGATGAAACTCCTCTTCACATAACACTGTCCAAGCCTTAAGTGGCTTAGACAGAGACACTTTGGCATTCAGTTTTCTGAGCCAGAGGAAATCGTGAAAGCGAATATCAGGGACATTCTAGAATACATGAAGCGAACCTGGTATGATCCCTTCAGGGGAGTACAATGATCCTAAAGCTCCAGTACATACACGAAACGAACCCCAGAAGAATAGAGAAGTTGTGTTATTTGTTAGGCGAAGATCTCTGAACAATCTGGATCAAAGGAAGCCTCAAGAAAAACTCCCCAAAGTTCATTGAAGTGCTCCAATTGCGAAAAAAATTACTGCCTATCTTGCAAGCATTTGTTACCTTTATTTAAAGTTTTTATGTAGAGTATAGTTTTATTATAATGAATGAGACCATGTTGGTCTCATCTGGCACTCAACATGTTAACATTACTAGTATTCTTTCGTACCAATCCAAAAATCCAAACCAATCTAGGATTACTTCAACTCAACCAATCTAAAGGATGAGTTGGATTAGTTTAAGTTTTTAACGAAAGAACAGAATTACAAAGTCAGCTGTCAATGCTGTCAAAAATGTAAAAATTGCGAGTCTAAACATACATACAACCCCATTTTATTTCTGCTTCCTTTAGCATTCTGTATTCCTTTTTTATTGTCAATCATCAGATAATTATTTTATATAATAATATACACAATAAATGACAATTTTATTCCAAATTGATTAAAAATTAATTAACAACATTTATTATCCTTACCATAAACAATGACAAGAAACTGAATCAGAATCAATGAAGTCTGTCACTTAAAAATTGGAGGTTAGGAAAGTCTAAACCAATCCAACTAATCTTGCTCTTCATTTAGATAAGTTGGATGAGAAGTCAAATTAAAATTTGTCAGATGCTGGGGAACTCATCTTAACCGAAAGAATTAGTCAAGGATTACTTGAATTTATTTAGAAGAGTTAGATTGGTACGAAAGAATACCACTATTGCTGCTGACACGAATGAGTTCAAGAATTTTTAATTAGAAACGATCACAACTTACTTCAACGATATCTGGTGTGGTGGCCCTAGAATCTTCTTTAGTCTCCCTCTCTTTCCCTCCCATACCGAATCTAGATTGAGACATCGTCCTTCTCCTCATGATAGCGATCGACGGCAATTGAGGTAACGATTGATTGTCGTCAGTCGTGCCCATCGATAGAGGAGTAGCCGGCGGTGAAGTCAACGGAGAATCGTGATGATCGGGATTGTGTGGAGACATCGGATCTGGTGTGTTACCCCCGCTCGATTCCGCCCTACTATCGGTTCGACGATGAGGACGCGGCCTACCGTAACCGGGCGGTAATTTTAGGTAGCTTAGGAAACGTTTTTTTTCCTCGTATTCGCTACGATCGTGGCGGGCAATCACCGTATCGTCTGTAAGGTCTTCCACCTAAAAAATAAACGAAAATTGAAATAAACATCGATTGCAAAACGAATTAATGTAACACTTACGTCACTATCGGGTTCGGGTTCTTTCACAGCTCCATTATTTTTGGTTTCAAATTGGGTTTCTTGGTCGGAATCTATCAATCTCCATCTAAAACAGGATCGGTACATTACAATAAACCGCATATAAATATTTATGTAATAAGTGTATGAAATGCCATGTTTGACGAATGTGATTACCTTCAAATTTGTTAAAAAAAGCCTTTACAGACGAATTGCATACAATGTTTTTTCTTCTACAATTACAATTATAAATGTTACTGTAAGCGGTTTACTTTACGCACTAGTATGTGAAGGTTTTTTTACACTTTATTAGCAATCAAAACATGTACAGTTCTTTAAGCTAATGGACAGGCTTCAGAACATTTGAGCTCTACTGTGGCGTGATGAGGTCTTCTCTAGCGACAAGTGCTCTTTACCCGTTTTGTAGGTCTGCTGGCCAGTTTCTTTTTAGTCTTCTACCATCTTGTGGTTCTATAAGTGGATGGAGTAATGTGTTTTCATGGTTAGCCAGACGTTCAAGATGTTTCTTACTTCGCTCTTTTATGACATCTTTCATAAAACTGACGTTTAGGTCTTGGTATAGGGTTAGGTTCCACACATACCAAGGTGCGTCAGCCAAGTATTTTGGACTGGCTTTTCTGTATGATCGCTATATTTGATTTATTTGCACAACCCCAGAGCTCAATACCATACATCCAGATAGGCTTGATTGTAGTTTTATAGAGTAGGAGCTTGCTTTCAAGTGTTAATTTGGATTTTCTACGAATTAGCCAGTAGAAGTCTTTCACTTTCAGGTAGATTTGTTTGCGTTTTTTAATGATATGGTCTTTCCATGAGAGCCTTGAGTCTAGGTGCATGCCTAAGTATTTTGTGTTAGTATGCTTGTGGTATTTGTACATTGTTCATATAAATAGAAGGGCATTAGTCTTTTCTTAGAGTGCAGGTCACTTGGACGGATTTTGTTTTGTTTGTCTTGATTTTCCATTTGTTCAGCCACGTTTGGATGTCATTTACATGTGTCTGCAGAATCCTGGAAGCTGCCTGCAACTGGACTTTCATTGCTTGTTAATAAGACTGTGACGTCGGCGGTGCCCATAATGGTAGATCTGCAGTGTATAATACGTATAGTAGGTGTCCCAGGACGCTCCCCTGTGGTACGCCTGCTTTTATTGGATGATTATCGGAAGTGCTTTCATTAATTTTTGTTCTGAACTCTCTGTCTCTTAGATAAGATTTTAGCAGTTTTGATTTTATATAATAGGCCTGTATGCCAAACCCTGTCGAATCCTTATCCTGTGGATTTGTTGAATAGTTGAATGTTCCTTCCTGAATCCAAACTGATGTAGTGGTATCCATTCCTTGGTGTTTGGGTCTGAGTTTATTCTTTGTAGTAGTAATCTTTCAAGGACCTTTGACAGGATTGGCAGTAAACTTATTGGGCAATATGAAGAGACAGTGTTTGGGTTTTTGCCTTGTTTTGGAGTCATTATTATTTCTGCAGTTTTCAGCAGTTTAGTAGTATGTGAAGTAACTAACATTTTAAGATTATAGATTTATATAACTTCATGTATAATATAATATTTTATTTTCACTTATGCTATATCCCAAAGTTATAAAATATACTCTGTATTGTAATATTTTACTTTTGCCTACAACACAAACTAATCTAAGAATTCTGGAATAAATCCACTGGCAACCCTTGATAGTAGAGCTACAAGACTTACTAGCGTTGTATACACCTGGGTTCAAAATAAACAAGAAAACTTTAGAGGAAATGATGCAACAGAGTTTTTGGATATCCAAACACCCTAACTATATTTCAGACAGGGTATCTAAGGGGATTCTTTAACTTACAAGTTAATATTAGTATTGGAAATCCCTAAGAAATTGCTAGAAAACCTCAAGGTTAAAAGAGGAAAGTTGATAGATTCAAAATAAAGGATAAACACATAATTTCTTGCGACTTACCAAAAAAATTTCTTTTAGAACAGGGTGAATTATTACCTCAGTGGATAAAAACGCCAGGATTGAGTTAAGCAAACAGATATCACAAGAAACAGCAAAGCACCTCTTTGAAATAAGTAAAAAAAAGTCTACAAGTCTTAAAAAAATGCAAATATGACGAAGTCGTTTTTGCCAAACCTCTAAAGAAACGAAAAAACCTATATATTGTGGGTTATGTAGTATTATTCTATGGTTTAAGTTACTCCCACACCTTCTAGAATGTTTCAAAATACCGTTTACACTATCACTACTCCAATACGCAGACACTTTTAACTGTTTAACGCGCGTTTCGATCACCAAGTTATTATCTTCAGAAAACGAAGGTAAGCAGCTAAACTGTCAGATAATACTCTTAGCTCGTACCAATAATATCGTCCTATCTACCCAGTTCAATAATATTCCTCTGGCTAAGGTATTAGATATCCCTAGGAATGGCTCTGGATCTTTAAAAATTCCTTTCCTGGCTTCAATGCCAGTATATCCTGGGCCGGTATTCTCAACTCACTCCTCTCACAGCGAGCGATCACAAAAGGGAGTGATTTGATTGGCAGCGATATGGCTTTTCTAGATTCTCATGTATCCCTCCGCTCGCAAATTTATGACACGAGCAACTGGTACACATGAAAGCGAGTGAAATAAAGCACTCCTTTTGACAGGAGCGATCCATGCGAGGAGAGGGCATGAGAATCGATTTGGCAGTGAATTTCACTCCCCTCGCATTCAACGACATCGATATCGCTCCAAGCGAGGACCTGAGAATACCGGCCCTGGTGTCCAAAGTAGCGTTACTTTGTTAATTTCCCTTAGATGTATTAGATTCTGAAGGCATTTCCAAACTAACTCAGTGTCGAATCGATTTGATTTGTAAATCTTGTAAGCTATCCATATCTCAAATGTGGGTTGAAACACAAAAGGTTCAAAGGAAACTCAAAGTCTATCCCACAACTGTTTTATTAATTGTTGCAACTAGAGGATCGATCCTCTTTCTATTTTCTTGTAGTTCTTTCAGCCTGATGATGGTCCTATAGGACCGAAACTAGTTGCAACAATTAATGAAACTGTGGGATAGACTTTGAGTTTCCTTTGAACCTTTTGATTTGATTTGTGACTTAGTATGCTTTTTTACTTACTTGGGAGTTAATATTTCTTTGTACTGTAATTTCTCCACTCTGGTAGCAGCGGCAACGCTATATGGTATGACGATGTTGTCGATATCATAGGATTGGAAACGATTGTTACTGTTCCTCTTTTGATATCCCGAGATCGGGTGCATATGTAACAACGGCGACGAGCTGGGCGAGTCCGCAGACTGAGTTCCACCTTGATTACTGTTGTTGCCTACAAGAAAATACAAAATGTAATGTAAATAAAGTCAGGGATATATTTTTAAAAAAAATGCATTTGTCAATATATTACAAATGGTATAATGACAAGTCTATGATATTTTTATCTGCAAACAAATATTTATCTGTAAATGTTCTATAGATATTGCAAGTTTTCAACTGAAATAACAAAAATTGGGGGAGAGCCAAATATTGGTGAAGATCTTTAGTTTAAAAAATCCCCATCAATCCTATGTGTGCGTAAAAAGTTATTTGGGGTCAAAGGTCAAAATTTCAGGCTTTGGATTTTCCTTAAAAACAGTAAGCTTTATCAAAAAAGTACTATAGACAAAAATTGTAGATCCTAAATTTAACTACAAAAATAGTCTCTATGATTTTTTTCTAGGAATCATCATTCCTGAGATATTGTGATTCTAAGAATCACATTGTATATGATATCCACTCCTATGCTACACATGCTTGTAGGCAGGCCCTCAAGATGTAACAAATATAACAAATTGTAGTTGGTGAAGATGTTGATTTGTTAGTATTACTCATTGCTAGAACTCCAATTGATAAAATTATTTACTTTCTTAAATTTGGAAAGGCTAAAACAGAAACATACTCTTCACAAAATTTTAACCGCTTTTCCAAAATGCCAAAACTATACATTATTTTTACATGCGACATCAGCAATGTACAGAAGGGGTAAAACAGTATTAAAATTATTTGGAAAAAAATAAAAATTGATTGACTGAGCGAAAGTATTTACACAAAATTGATTTTACTTCTGAAACAATAATTACCAAAGAAATTCGCATCCTTTTTGCTGTTTATGGAGCTCCAAAAAAAAGTTGATTGTATAGACAAATAAAGATATTTAAGCTTTGTGAAAAATACACATCATATTAAAATATAAAAAAAAACAGAACTATGCTTAAAAACCATTACATCAATATTAATAATCATCATGCAATCAAAAAAGTATTGTCCCTGAAAATTATATCACAACAGTTTGTGGAGTAGGCCTAATGGGAAAACCAAGTTAAACAAAATTCGCCAATTACACAGCTGGCGTGGAAATGTGTGCAAATCATATAGAACGTGACTTTTAGAATCGCGATTTTAGGAATGATTCCTAGAAAAAAAGTCAGAGACTATTTTTGTATATAATTTTAAGATTTACAACTTTGGTCTAGAGTACTTGCCTTTCACCCAATTTTTGTTAGTCTACCAAAAATATTTTCTTTTAATTTATAAAGATTAATTATAAATAAGACAATACCTATAGACTCGACTTCTTCGTCCGCCGCAGAATCCGTAGGAAGCGTCGTAGACTGAGATGTTAAATCCGACGTGTTGTGTCGTTTACGATGAACCAGAGAAGATGGTCTACCAGGTTTTCTTCCCCTTATTTTGTTTCTGATTTCTAAACAAGACAAAAATTAAATATAATTAACTTATTATGTTTAATAAGTCTTAATGATGGACTTATTAAATAAAAAAAGTGCATTTACTTGCTGATAGAGCAGACATGGTGCTATTTTTTAATAACCTCCCATATTTCTTTCGATGCTCTAATTTCTTAGTCCTATGTTCAGAAGATTTTGATTCATGCCTCTCGGGCTTGGACAAAATCTTCAAAGTCTTCATTCGTGTACTTCTCTGCTGCCACTCTTGTGTCTTCATCAGCGCTTCAAAGTGGAGACTTTGAGAAGTATCTACAAGAAGAAAAAGCATTTTATTTAACACCCGTAAATTTACAAACAACAGTTTTGAAATTTGAACTTTTTCTTGTGAAATATAAAATTAATATTTATATTCAGCCTCAGAAATAGTGTGTATCTGTTGTATTTGTAATACTAAATAAATTTTTATTGTAATTAATTATTTATTATACAGAGAGGATCTAAATTATGGAATAAATAGACAATTTGAGAAACAAATCCTAAATCCTAGTTGTGCTGACAAAAACGAAAATTTTTAAAAAAAATAGAGAATAGCGGTCGTGTAATAGCTCAAAGCTAAAAGGTTATTAAATGTTTCATTCAGTGATATCACATAAACATATTAACTAATTATCCAGTATTTGTTTAACAAATAAATTATTAAATGAACAGACGATGACTTTTTCTTTGAACAAAGTGGATCATTTCAGGAAATATGAATTTTCAATCTAATTCTATTTTTTAAATCTTTGATAGTTTGCAGCCTTATGATGTAAACTTTTGAATTTAACCCACCGGTTTTACAATCGAGAGTTAACTTCAGGTTAAGATTTAACTTGAAAACCAACCAATAAAAAAATTTGTCAAACATGTAACAAATTTTTCTATTGGTCAATTTTCGGGTTAAATCTTAACTTTAAGTTAACTCTCGATTGTGAAACCGAGCGTAAGTAACAATATAGGAAAAAATCAAGTGGTGTAAGATCTGGAGGTACATCATCTTGCTGAAATAATGTTTTCATTTTCGTTAGGACCACTGTCAATTGGAAACATTTCCTTAAGGTAGGGTATAAGTCCGCTGGTCGGACCGGATCGCCGGAATTCCGGCCGGATCGGGACCTAAATTTAAAATGTATGTGCATGCCTATTTTTATATGTAAAGCATTAAAAATATTGAGGCTGATTTATCTATTTTTTAAATTAGCTACAGTATCATGTTTATTCACAATAATCTCAAAAAAATGAATTATGAATACTAAGTTTCTCACTATAATTTTTCATGTATCTACTTACTGTATACCTACTTATAAGACTTATCCGCGACAGGGAATTTAGCTGTTATTTTGCTATTAAAATTTGGCTGCTAATAATGTTTTTAGTTCCTATTTATGTTTTTGAATTTTTGGAAATAAAATATTTTGTCCAAAAAAAAATTATTTGTGATTAATTAACGACTTAACAATAGGCTCGTCAGTAGGTAAGTAGGTACCAATTAAAAAACTTAAAATATTTTCTTTATTTTTGCATATATTTGAATTTAAATTATATTAAAAATTTAAAACTTGAACATTTTTAAAAAGTTCCGAAAATTCCGGCCAACTGGCCGGATTTAGTGGTACCGCCGGAATTACGGTGCATCCCTAGTCAAAACTGTAGTAAGTCTACTAAGAGGGCATTGTAAGCTGATGGAATTGATAGACAAGAATAGGTGCAGATTTTGAGTCACTGAAATAGCCTGGCAATTGTGAGGTGCTTGGTATTAGGAGAGAAAATCTACCAACAAGGAAAATTATGAAAGATACAGTCTCTAAGCTGATAGACTTCATTAAGAGAATTGGGATGTAATCCAGTTTTTGGAGGACCACAATAGATCTAAAAAGGTCGCAAAAGGTCTCAAACATCTAATCCACCTCTCACTGAGTTCTTGATCATCGAAATTTTATACAGATAATATTTTATACTTTAAACTTTTTGAAATGTTTGTAGCACCTGCAACTTGTTTAGAAGTAATGTGAGGATTGTCTGGCACATATAATAATACCTAAAATTTTGCAACATGTTTCATGTGTCCAGTTTCTTTAAATTTCAGCTCAAGCTCAATTTTACTAACTGAAGATTTTGATAAAATATGGTTTGTTATAGTGTCTATAGTAGGGAGTACAGTAAGTAACATTTAAATTTCTTCATTTTGACAAAATTAGGGAACAATCTACCTTTCATTTAATTCCATATATTGATTGAGCATTTGCTGGAAGCCAGGTGGATAACGTCACTATTATGATAAAAATTGACCTGTTTCAGGATTTGTCCCTAAACTTGCCTATTTTTGAAAAAATGTATTTTACTCCATCTCTGTATATTATTAATTAAAATTATGTATATAACAGAATTTAAAATCTATTTTCACTGATGGATGCAACTGAGGTAAGATGGGGCAACTATTCCTAGTCTTTAAATGTAAGTAGGAAATATAAACAAGCAAGAAATTGCATGTCCTTTAATGTATATTCTGTTTGAAATTATTTATTTTTTGAATTACATAATTCATTGATTTCTAATACCTCATAAATTATAAACAATGCATTCCTAATTTATGCCATTGTCAACTTTAATGTTAGCTAATGAGGTCAATAACCAATTTTTTTTTTACAAATTTAGAAACATAAAATCTAATTCATATCTCCTAATTTCATTAAAGCAAACTAAAAATTAAACAAAAACAGCTTTTTTTAATTTAATTATATTCCATATATTTTTAATTTTTAATCACAATTTTATAAAATTTCTGTTGACTTTAGTTATTGCAAGTTCAGTAACAAAACATAATTATAATTGTATAGTTGATACAATATAAATACCGACCCACGTGACGTGACTAATAAGAAATTACGTGAAAATTGTATTTTTGGACATATATAATCCATTTATGGAAATTTTAAGTAATAATGTTTTGTCAATTAATTAGACAAATTGTCCAATGGTACTTTTAATGGACTAATGTACACAATAAAATGTATAAATGTACTAAATAATATTCAATAATTAGAAACTAAGAGTATAATAAAAATTTAAAAACTTATTCACTTCTATGAGAAATTTTACAGTTTTTAATGTATGTAACCATATGTTTTTGACGTTTGACTAAAAATTTATTCATATATGGTCGGCGATCAATGTTAATAGTTCAATAAATATGCGATAAAACATTTTTTCGGGTCAATGACTGATTTCGTCTACCATATATGTAAATGATCTAATAATATCATTTGCGATTTTAATTGCTTAAAATTTAAGGTTTAATATTTATTTTGTTATTTCACTTGAAATTTCCGCTCCTAAACTTGATAAGAGTTGAAACAATAGCTTGTGTATTTTTTTCATTAGTAGTTGTATACAGGAAGAGACTAAATTGCAGAATAGATTTGTTCTAGAATAACTAATAAAGATGAAAATATTCATTTTGGAATTTATATACAGGAAAAGCTTGAATTTCAATTATATAAGCTTGAAGGATAAAACCCTTTGGTTTGTATAATCAGTAGATAAGAAATGTTATTGTGAGATAATCAGATTTTTGATAAAAATGAGATTAAAAAATTAAACAGTCATACTTAACACAAATATAATGCAATAAGTTAGTGAATGTACATACAATCTCCATCTCTTTAAAACTGCATCATCATGTATATTTCCACAGGGATGATGATGACTAACAAATCATATTTCATAAAAACAGGTTGTACCTATTTTTATAACACAATACAAGTCAAAACAAACTAACCAGCAGTCTAAATAAATTTTACTCTATTAATGAAATTTATTTTAACTTTGTGAAAATAATGTTTTGAAGCAGCTGTCATTGATGGAAAAAGTTAATTTTCCTAATTAAATGGTGGAAGTTTAGTATTAGAAAGTATTAATCAAAGAAATATTAATATTAAATAACTAATCAAAATGTATTAATAATTACTATTTGGGCAATTAATTGGATGTGTTATAATAAATGCTATAAAATAAAATTAACAATATTGTTATAGTTTTATTTAAACATAATCATTGTTTTTGTTGAATAAACAAAAAGCAACAATTACATAAGAATAAGAGTAATGTTTTATTTAAATTAGTTGAGTCATAATAATCTCAAGTGTAACTGTTTTAATCTGCTTAAACATTGAAAATTTAAAGCAAAACAATATACAATGAATGACTAATAATTTTACAAGGAAAACATGATATATGAAAATAAATATTTGACATAATTTTGGCATTCTAGGTAAGATAATTATTTTAAAATGTATATAGAAAGTAAAAAAAATATTAAGTTTGTGTTTGATTAAAAATAAGGAAGTGATGGGTGAGAACTTAACAAAAAAATGTATAACTCACCTTCAGGTAGCGAAAATACAGGGTGAAATCCGGGATCTAGTAACATGACTTTCTCAGCCCGGCTAAGCGTATCTGGTGGGTCTCTGGGATAAGTAGGATCTGTTCTTCCCGTACACAATGCGCAAGGATTCGACAATGGAACACACCTACATCGCATATTGCTCGGTCTCGCAGCCTTTCTCGATACAGCGTGCAGTCCAGCAATCTGTAACAACTTCCTTTTTTTGAACTTTACCAAAGGCCTCGTTCTGGCACAATCATAATCCGAATTCAAGTTTTCAGAAGATGTATTATCGACAGTTTTGGTTAACAAGGTACTACCAGGTAATTGGCCACGATAGCCATTCACAATTTGGGATGTTGGTGATGAATGTGGTGGACTTGAACCTCCCAAATGGATACCACCCTTGTTCGCACGGATCTGCTTGTGCAGATCTGTATGCTGACGTATACGGTATTCCAAATCGGCGATTTGTGCTTGAAGCCACGTCCATCTGGCAGCAATCATCGCACGGTCTGTTGCATATTTCCATAATGCCCTCTTCTGTCTAAAATACAATGAACACATCAACACAATATAAAATAACCTGAGTATAAAAACATAAGAAATACTGTTGACTAATTTTGATATTGCTTTTGAATTTAAATTGAACAATCACTTAAATACACAAATGAAACAAGTATGCAACACATCCATCAGAAATTGAGTTATGCTTCATTAAATTAATACAGACTGAATTAATAGAATTGTTGAATTTTCCAAAATCAAATTTAACAAGCCTAATATGCTCTTGATTATTTTTTGAACTTTTCAACTTTTTTTGTTTATAAAAGTGTAATTTAATTTTCATTCAACTCTATATTATATAATAAAAACTTTCTAGTTAGGTACCTAATTAACAAAATATAAAAAAAGTCCTGCAGTTAATTAAAAAATCATGAAACAGGGTTCATATTAAATAAATTTGTAGATTCTAAATTTTGAAATTGGTGATATCTTCATATTCACAAGTTTTTCTTTAAATAATAAATATTTATATTTGGTATATATGAAAAAACAAGGAAAAGTGTAGATTAAAATAAATGACAATATTAATTTTCTAATTTGTCACACAACAGCAAACATTTTTTTAGTTTTTCATTTAACAGTAATCAAATATTTAGTACAATAATAAAATTTTAGTATTTTTTGAATATAAATTTTGGATATAGTATTTTGATAGAGAAGCTAGTTTTTGCTACAAAATTTTTAAATCTTACATTTAAATTTAGTAATAAAATAAGAAAAATAGCCACAATTTACTTACACACTAAGATACTGTTGGTGGGGATTGTTATAATTTTGTGTTTCATCACAGCTTTCTCCTCCTGAACTACTTTCAGTAGCTTCAGAATCCAGTAGTTTCTGAGTTAAACTAGTTTGAGTTTTTAATTGAGCAGCAACTTTTTGCAACTCATTTTTTGAATCAACAGGCCAAGGTGTAACAGTAATTACTCCTGAAGAGCTAGTCCTTGGTACAGGTATTTCAACTGAACCTGATCCAAAATATTTTGGAGTATTTTTTTGTCTAGCAACTGCACTGGATTGTAACACTGTTGTCATTTCTAACTTTCTCACTAATGTCTTTGCTGAACTATAAGATAAAGGTTTTAGTTTATCAACTGGTGATATAGTTTTACTGAAAATTGACACTGGTTCTTCCAGGGTTTCCTTTGGCTTTTTAAAAGACTGATACACATTTTCAAATACACCAGCGATCTCACTACTCACATGTTGTCCTAAAAACCTTGATTGTAACTTATAAACTCTTCTTTTTACAAAATCCAGCCTTCTCTCTAATTTTGTGTGCCTAGTTTGTAAAATATTTAAAATTTCTTTTGCTTGAGATTCTTTGTGTTTATCAACAGTATCAAGTTCATCATGTTGGTCTTCCATACTCATACTTATTACATCTACATTTTCTAATAATTCTTTTTCAAAAGATGATAAGTTGTTAGTTAAATCTGCTCCAGTTATGGGAAATATATCATCACCTTCTGCATTTAAATCATTAGAGCTATTATTTAATCTATCACTTCCTTCAATAGATTTAATAACCTGCATTATATCTTCAACATTGGTTTCCAAATCAGAAGAAACTGAAAAATTTTGTAACAATTGTTCCATATCTGAAGGTTTTTTATCTTTGTGGATCATTGAAATGTCTAATCCTGTTTTTTGAAGGCCCATTTTGTTTTCTTGGTCACCCATAGATGATGGGCTGTTCATTATATTGATATTTAAATTGGTATCCGAGGCACTGTTTGACTTCCTGTAGGAATTATTTAATATCTTTTCTGAATTTAATACTACAGAACTTTTAATATTATTACTGTCTAAAAGAACCTTACCAGCATATTCATCACTTTTTAAAACATATTCATCACTATTTTTTAAGTAATCCTGTTTATCTTGCTCTATGAATTTGTTTTTTCTGTAACTATTTACTGGAAAGGCTGGTGCTAGACAGGACTTTATAGGCAAATCAAAATTCTGTGTTTGAACCGTTTCTGTTAGGGCAGGGGCCATGACCTCCACATGGGGATGCCTCACCGAGGCTGTACGCAATCCCATTCATCCAGTGTTTTTAAATTCAAAATGTATCATGTCAACAACATTAAAAAGACAGTATTTTCGTATATAACGAGTACTTGATCAATAAACAGGAGCTAAATTCCATAAATAATTACCAATCTTTAAATGCGGAACGAAACTAGTCACCGGCTAGTTCCATAACAAAAACAATCAGTAGAATATTCACTTCAATTACGAATATGATGAAACACCTCGAAATTTACGCGGGCACACACAAATTACACATTTTTCTAACTTATTTTCTTTCTAAAATTCAAGGGAAGTGTATAAAAACGGCACACTCCCACGTGACGAATACAAGCTTACGAAACGTTTTATTACGAAGCTTGCTAATAGAGAACACTCATTTAATATTGCACCACTTAAATATGGAATTACGGCGATCTGTACACTAAATTTTATTATCACTATTTTTTGCTATAAACTATTAAACTTTATGTAGTACTATTTCAAACTCAGGGCAGAGAATATGATGGTAAAAATCACTTTTTCAGTTTATTCAAAGAATAACAATGGCGACCAGGCGACATTCTTTAAAAACAGCGGAACGGTGGCATACGCAGAACGTAGGGAACTAAAACGATTATCGGTGTTGCCAAATGTAGGCGTTTTATATGAACCTAAAGATGTAATACATTATTCAAATTTTGAGGTTAAACTAAAAAATATTTGCCAGTGTGCAATAATTTAGAAATTTTTGCAATTCAAATATGTGTAGATACATGAAACAAAATTATTTTATGATATAAAGCACATATGTAAATCCACCCACTTTAAATATTATATTAAATAATGTTAATAGGTACATATCAGTAAGAACTATTATTTAATACCTACTTATTTTTGAAATCATGTTTTTGCAATTTAATTATTTTATTAAGTATTTACTTACAGTCAGAAGTGTAAGCGATTACCTTGATGCAAATGGGTAAATTTTGATACTTACTACCCTAAGAATAACAATAAATCTATTGGCAACACTCACGAACGAATGTAAATGTAACAAATTAAATCAAACCTTTTACACTATATCCACAGAACAAGTATAAACTTTTACATATAGCGTCCTCTGCTTAATAAATATTTCTGCTTAGCAGTATTTAAAACTTTAGTTAAATTTACCAATTATTAGTAAGTAATTTAAATAATGAACAAATTAGTAATTGGAATTAAAATATGCACATGTACATATCCTTTGGTTTAAAGCAATGTTATAATCACAACATTGGTTTAAAGTTTAAAGGTATTTCAAACCTTTTGAAATGAAAAGTGAAGTGGGTTACATTTTACAACATCGCTTTCAAATGCCAAATGTCATTATTTTTAAACCTACACGGGGACGATACGAGTAGTGCTCATCTTTGTGAAATCGATATACAATTTAATATCAATATAAAATACAATTATTTTTATTTGTTTATTTTTAAAAATTAACAAAACAAGAAAATGGTATAAAGGTACTTTTTTTAATTGTTAACAAACCGATACAAACCAAATCGCGCACTTGGGTATAATACCATAGAACACAAGTTTATTTTTGTTCTGTGGGTGGCGTCCCGTCCCATGTCATTTAAACTAATAACTGACATACATTTAAATTTTTGTCTACAAATGTACAAATTAAAAACAAATATTTTTTTTAGTTTATAGGTTTTTTAATAATGACCAAAACAATAGTTATGAACAGTAAGTTGCAATATGGAAAAATTATAGAAGATAGTACAAAGGGGAATTTTAAAGTTGTGTTGGAATATATCACACAAAATTTGGAAGATAAAATAGACCATAAAAAAGCTTTAAACATATTAGTTGCTTGTTGCAATGCTTGTGTTTACTGCAAAGAAAGTATTTCTGAACATTCTCTACTCCAGATTTTAAAAAATGTTTATCCATATTTAAAAGATTTCAATGAAGCTGATATTATTAGTTATGTTCAGTCATTGTACCATTTTATAAAATTTTTTATTTATAAGGTAAGTAATTATTATTATTATAATAACTCTGTTCCAATTAATTACATTTATTCAATGATTTTTAGGGCCAGTTAGAATATATTGTATACATAGAAGACATTGCAATTGCTACATTCTTATCATCATCAAAAATATCAAAGAAACAAAAAGATACATACAACAATATTTCAAAATTATTATACAATGTAGTGGGAAAGTCTGCAGTAGAAAATAATATTTGCAATGAAGTGTTGTTTAAAATTAGCAGATTTATGTTAAGGATATGCATACATTTAGAAGATTCTACAGCAATAGTAAATTTAACTTCAGGTTGTTTTAAAAATTTGTCCAGTATTAAGTTATCTCTACATTACCAAATTGAATACTATAAAGAATTTTTAGATTTATTAGTACAGTATCGTGTGGAATTGAAGTCTGAAGACCTAGTTAAAATTGTGATAAATTTTTCTTCTCATATCTTATATAATATTATTGTTACATATGATTTTGAAAATGGATTACAATTCCTAATTGCTACAATTTCTCAATTGCAAAATGTTCTGAATAGTGAGGACTGTCAACTATTTCAACAATCTTTACAGCTATGTTTGATATTACCTTGTCAAACATTAAAAGACAAATATTCAGAAATAAACAAATGCATTCAAAGTATACAAAAAATTGACCAATTAGATATTATTGTGCTCAAAAAAGATTTTGTACAGTATTTTAGTAAATTGTTACAAATTTTAAAAGAATATTATACAAATATTAATTCTAAAGAATGGATATCATTTTCCGAAGAGGAGCAACTTCTGTTTTTTAAAAGCATTGTAGAGGTGGATTCACTTTTATTATTCTCAAAGTGTAAAGACGGAAATATATACAACTGTTTTTCTGGTGCTAATGTAATATCTTCTCTTAATAAAACTGTAATTATAAACAGTGTCAAGAATTTAAAGTACCATCAGGAGTATATTAAGGTGATAAATAAGTATTTAGAATATGTAGTGGAGATCAAGGAACATAATTTTGAGCAATGGTCAAAATTTTGGAACCATTTGGCTGCAGAAATTTACAATACTGGTGTACAATTGATGCAAAAAAATTTAAATGAAATTGTAAAACACTATTTTTATCTTATAATAAACTATTTCATTAAATTGGAAGATAGGAATAACACGATGCTATTAAAATATAGTATTATACAATCTGTTTTTATATCATTGATTCAAATCTACACTAAATCTAAGGAAAATGAAAAGTGCTTAGCATTAATTTCTTTAGGAACACTCTTATGTAATAAAAGTAGGGATTCTTTGATGACAAAATGGATAACTCTAAAACATAATCTTCGAGATAACACCAAAGATAATATTCAGAGAATAAATCTAGTATCTTCTTTGCATTTTTTAAAGAATGAAGTTCCTGTTTTAAAATTGGATGTAAAAGAAAAACAATTTTTATTGAATTTGGAATTGGACAGTTATAAGAAAAAGTGGAAAAGCAAAATTCCTATTTTATCAGCTATGAAAGAATTACAAAAAATATCAAATGATGAGTATCTAGCAAATGTTATAGTGAAACTGTTTGTAGATATAGATTTACCAAATCATGAGGAATTATATAACATAGCAGCAGAAGTTTTGGAAACCTGTAAAAATAAAAGTACAACCATCAGCTCAAAAATTAATTTAGCTATATTGTATTATATACATTATAAATATTGTAGTAAACAAGTAATATTGAAAAATGCTGAAGATATGGAGAGTGTTGCATCTGTTGTTCCCATGAAAAATGATTCAGATCTTAATGATCCCAAAGATGATTGTGACATAATCTCATCCTTTGAAAGTTTGCATCTAGATGTTTTCAAAGAGAATTTAGAAAATCTTGAAACGTCACTTTCTATATTTACTTCATTAGTACCGCTTATAAAAACTGACAACCATGACCTTACACTTAATCAACTGTACAATGTCCTTCTTTCAATATCCTTTGAATTCAAGTTACTGTGTTACAAAGTTAAAGCTGTACAAGCTCTTCAATTGGCTTTAACTATTGCACAACTGCAAAAGAACAGCTCAAACATTATAAAAACAATTGGACTTATTTTAGAACAAGTAGATATTCAAGAACAAAACACACAAAAATTGCTAGATTTAGCAGATGATCTTATGGAAGACAAAACCTTCTCCCAAAAAGATAACTTGGACATAAGTTTAACATATTATATTAGTAAAAGTAAGGCCTTATTGTACATGGACTACAAAGAATCTTATAAAGTTTATAAAAAAGCCAACAGTTTATTTGAACAAGTAAAGGACACTCATTGTTTGGGTACAGTAAAAAGTCGGCTGTTTCTTCTGAATTCCGAATTTAGTATGCTTCCTTGTAATCTAGGAGTCAAAACACACAAAAATAGTATTTTTATGAATGCTTACTTGGCAACAGAAGCCATGTATGAAGAATATAAAAATGCTAATATAGGTAAGTTCAATTTTAACACTTCTGCTCTTAAAACATAGTGAAATCCAAATGTATAGGAGTCGCCTAGTCTCATTTTTATATGACTATGACCAACCATTTCCTAAGTCTTCTCACAGAAAATTTTTCAAAAATTAACTCCTACAATGCGTTTTTTAAGTGTTCTGGAAGTATGTTTTACCATATTTTGATGACAAATTGAGAAAACCTTTTTTTGTTCATATTTTTCTTTTTTATTTAAACTCAAACTGTTAATACTTTTCATTTCTTTAGTCTTAATTGTAAAAAGTAAATTAACAATCATTTTAAAACTTATATTTTGTTGAAAAAAAATTTTTTTTTGGTAAATCTCTTAATGACTTTTTCTTTTCTTCAAACGCAGGCGACATTATGCTCGAAGTCTGTACATACTAAAGGAGACAGAATCTTGAAAGGCGCTTTTCTCTTTAATTAAGTTTTAACTCTACCAACTGTGCTGAAGTGAGTTCTGGTCTGAGGAGTGTTCTAAGCAAATAACCACGTTGTTTTCCATCAGCAAGAAAAATGGTCTTCATCTACCAAAGCATTCCTTGCCGGTATTTAATTTTGTGTTATGGTCTATCTGTATCTGTAATTTTTGAAGGCACTAAGGCCACATTTGGTAAGGCCACATTTGGCCCATTGTGCATCCTTCTGAGATTGAGTCTACTTATTAGCTACCAAGTTGGCATATGATAGCCAGTTCTCTTCTAATATAGAAAATCGTGTTAGGGAGAGTGACGGACATTCACGACTGTCTCAGCTTCTTGTTCACATCGTCTACATTGTGAGGTATCAGGACCCCTATTTTCGAACGTGTGATGTGAAGTGAATGTGATGTGAGTAGGGAAGTGATCGATCCCTGACAAAACCTTTCATGGGTCGTATTTTCGATATCACAACGTTGCCTCGTTATATTTATGAAAAATGAAAGAATTTTGACGTATAACGTACATACTAGAAAGTTGGCAACGTTTGATAAATTGGGTTTCAGGCAGTTCAAACTGATAACTATATTCTTTTATTTATGATAACTACAACTATATTCTTTTATTTATGAAAGACGCAAGGTTCAAAACAAAACTACGGTAACAACTCTAATAAACATATGATTTTGACAATACGTTGACGCCTGAATAATAATGCGCATGTTTCACTGCTTCGACTGTGTCTAACCAAGCGAAGTGTGATGTGAGCTATCATATAGTCTAAAAATACGGTTCACCGGTTTCTCACCAGTGATCTATCACATCACATATTCGAAAATAGGGGTCCAGATAAACCGAACCTGTTCAGATGTTTTTGTAGGTGACAATTGCCATAATGGCAAACAACTCTTAATGAAATAGTACAAAAAGCAAGTTGTTTTCTATTAGTATCTCAGTTTGTTCAAACTAATTTAATAACATTTTCTGTATTGAGGAGCAGTCTAAGTTTCTTCAGTGTGATTTTTATCTTTTATAAATGTTTAAGAGTTCATTGGTTGGTAATTGTTTATTATAGTATTAGATAGGTAGTGATCCATTTATTAGTTGAGACAAGAAAGCACTAAAAACACCATGGAAACGAAATCTTTTAGGTTATGGAGTCGTTTTGTGTACATTGAATCCGAATTTCATATTGAAAACTACCCCTCCGAACACCTGGTGCGCTATATCCTGTCCAACAACGTCATCCCCGAAGGTTTTCCAGGCACAAATGAAAAAAAAACGAATTAAAAATTGTCACGTTTTTTTTGATTCGCTGAATTTAAATAGGGCACCGGCGAAAACCCCACAACCACAGGGTGGGTCATTGCCTGGCTCTGAACATCATCACTGAGGTTTTTCCAGACACCATCGAAAAATGGTTACGGGGGTATTTTGGCTCTCTGAATTGAAATATTATTTGAATTCAGAGAGCCAAAAAAACCCATAACGAATTTCGGTTCGTATTTTGTAATTGTGTCTGGAAAACCTCGGTGATAACTTTCAGGGCCAGGCTAGGGCGCACCAGGTGTACGTGGAGTGTTCGCCGGTGCCTTATTTGAATTCTGCCATTCAAAAAACCCCGTTCGACTTTTCAATTGTATCTGGAAAACCCTTGGGGATGTCGTTTAGGACCAGGTTAGGACGCACCAGGTGTTCGGAGGTGTCGGTTTCCACATAAAATTCGGATTCAGCGCACAAAAGACGTCTCCATAATGGTCGGTTCGTTTTTGTAGATATTTTCAGAAAAATTCTCGAAGATGGTGTCTGTCCCTAGGTTAGAGTGCACCAAAAAACCTCCGGGTGGCCAGTTTCTCTTCTTTCTCGCAAGAAGTTCGGGGTAGCTCCACGGAGATGACGTTCGCTAGCGTTCCTGAGCTCCAGACGTTTGGAGGGTCAATTTCAACATCATAATTGTGATCAGCGACTTTAAAAACCTTTGAGTACCCGACTTGGGCCAATTCTTTCTCTTATTTATAAAGTTATTAAAAGCCTCTCAAAAAAGTGCAGAATTCAGATTCTGTCAAACTGACCTTGAAGCTGAGCCACAGTAGATCTTTCAGGTCACAGTGGATGGGACTATTCATGTAGAACCTAATCTAACCTACTCAGTCCTATATGTACACATATGTCCAAAAGTTTGGAATATTTAGAAATAATATATCTACGCCTATGATTTTTTAAAAACTCATGTTGATATTTATTTTAGTGTTTTTAAATCAAAATAATACTAAATTTGATTCGTTTTGGGTGCAATGGGCTCAAGAAATGTTACACCATGGTCCTAACTGGAATTACGTGATGTTCTCTGATGAATCAAGAATTGGCTTGGTTTATGATTGGCGAAGAACGCTAGTTTGGAGGGCCCCAGGACGACAAGCCCGATTAGAAACAGCCCAACCACGTGTTCCATTTGAAGGTGGGAGTATTATTATTTCTCCTGGTTTTGGACAGAAGAATCACTGGTGCTGTGTACATCGAGGAAGTTTTAAATCCTGTTGTGCGTCTATTCCGGTGGGCGGTAGGTGATGGATTTGTGTTTATGCATGATAATGTACCTCCACATCGAACAGCTGCAGTACAAAATTTTTTGGAAGAAGAAGGAATATCCACGTTAAGATGGCCATCAAATTCCCCTGACATGAACGTCATTGAACATGCCTGGGACATTCTTAAAACATGCATTAAGAAGCGAAACCCTCCCCCAATTACTCCACGAGAATTGAAAGATGCTGCTCGTGAAGAATGGGAGAGAATTCCGCAAGCCCAGCTCGACTATTTAATCGATAGCATGCCACATCGCCTACAGTCATGCATACAGGCCCATGGAGGAAATACTGATTATTAATTTTATTTAAAAATCTTTTTTTGCTTATTAATTTATTTTAAAAAAATTTTTGTAACACATTGTACATTTTTCCTCAAAACCTCAAAACAATAAATCATTTTTTTTTGTATGTTTATCTGACTTGAGTTGTAGCAAAATGATGTTTACTTATATCAAAAAAATTATCTATAAAAATTATTAAAAAGATGAAATATTCCATTATTTCAAACTTTTGGACATATGTGGATTTATCCTAGCATGTTGTAGACAATGTCTGCAATCTTGTACATTTTATTATAATTACATCTTGAAAGAAAAACTCAAGTGCTCGGAACAATATGAATTAATTTCATATCTTTTTACTAGAGGTTGTAGGACATTTTCATTAAATAGCAAAATTGCCATAATTTTTGATATATTTTTCTTACAGATAATTTATTTTTTAGATGACGATCCCTACAAAGTCTCCCTATTGATTGAAGCCAATAAAGAACTGGTAAAGCTGTACCATTACTTGAAGTGTCCTAGAGAAGTACGAATATACGCCAAAGAAATCTTACTTTTAACTCAAAGACTAGTCTTGCCTTTACAAACCGTTTCATATTTGATGTATCTAGCGCACGCGGATCTCCTTTCTGATTATCAAGAGGATTGCCGAGTAAAAGTTAAAGATATGGCAGTCATTTTAGGTTGTCAAAATAGAACGGCAGAAAATGGACAAGCGGCTATGTACTTTGGACAACACTCTCCATCATCGCCGTCGTTGTCAGTGGCCTCGTTTAAAATGCCGCAAAGTATATCCCACAAAAAATCATGTGATTGTTATTATTGCGTTTGTTACGAATATCAAATTCTTGCTTTGGAGCAAGCGAGACTTAGTGCCTTGGTCAACGTAAAAGAACGCAACGTAAATCTTGCTCAAGAATTCTTTAGAGGTGCCTTAAACTTATACGATCGTTATGTAAAGAAATATTTATCGAATAAGCACGTCGTACCTGATTTTCTGCCTACTTACGGTTATATTTTGTTAAATTACAGCAGTCACTTGTGGAGAATCGATCGCAAATCCGAAGCGATTGATTTTAGTAAAATGTTATTAACACTCTTAGACCGGAAGAAATTACAAAATATCAATCTGTACAACGAAGCTTTGTTACAAAAGTTGGGTTATGTAACGGAAAACATTGTTCCCGTTCCTAAACAAGGATTAGTAATAGAAATAGACCAGTTGCAGATATCCGGGGACAAGGATGTACCTAAGACTCCTGAAAACAATAAAACCGAAGTTTTAGTTATGGCCGAAAGGTCGAATTTTACATCTCCCAAGAAAATTAAAATAAAAAAATGCTTGCCGTTTACGTTTTCACCGACTGAGTTACCCGGTGAAAACGTTAATAAGGTAGTAGATACGACAGCAGTGCCGAAAATAAAAATTTACTCTCAATATTCAGAGAGGAAGACAAAAAGAAAACCTACCATGCAGGCTCCGGTACTACCTTCTACAGACAGCTCAGTGTCTAATTCTAATCAAGATGAAGCTTTAAGAACGCGTACCAAATTATTGACGGAAAAATTAAAACATTCCACTAAGAAAATGGAACCTCCTACTACTACTAGTGAGAGTCAAACAAAAAGTACTGGTAGCAGGACAAATTTAACAAGGAAAAACTTGTTAACAGAACTGTCGGCTCCTGAAAGCAGCGTTGAAAATGGTGCTGTCAGGAGATCTGCACGAACTAAAAAGTAAATTTTTGCTGAATTCTTTTTTTCTATAGTCACTGACGGTAGTTTTATTCTTTTGGTTCTTTTGAATAGTGTCAATTTGTTGTTATTCATTTTATGCAGCCTTAATACTTTAGTCTCATATTGTGATATGTAGAGTATTTGTAAACTGTTGATAAAGGTACTATTAGTGGGGCATTCCATGCCAACTCATCCTACCGCTTGGATTTGCATATCTCCGATTTCCCTGAAATTTGAGCATCTTTTTGTACCCTTCGTAAAAGGTTTCTATCAATTTTTTCAAATTTTTTCATTCAGCCAATCGAGAGATATGAATTTTCGAAAATTTCGATTATTTTTTTTTTAAATAGCCATAACTTGGTGAAAAATTGTCCGATTTGGGCCCAAATTTCAGCGAAATCGGAGATGTAAATTCAATCGGTAGGATGATCTGGCATGGAATGCCCCTAGTACATCTGCTAGAACTAGAGAATAGTATTATGCTCAAATACTTCTTTGTATGGTCACTGGCAGTAGCACTTACTTTTTATTTTTCTAATGTTTTCTAATGTTTTTGATCTTTCGAATTATGTCAAACTGATTATTTCTTGTTCTTCATAAATTGGAAATGTAAAACTTGTGAGATCTACAGCCATCTTTTGTACAATTCACTAATTGTATTATATATTGATGTTACTATTACTAGTTTCCATTTTTGTCCTGTTACTCTGTCAATTCTTATCTTGTGTTTAGTGACAGCAATTTCTTTTTTATAATACACCACTTCAGTAGTGCTATGTAAATTATATTTTTATTTTTCGTTCTGTGTTTTCGTTTTCTAAGCGATTCAAAAAAATTATTTATAAGAAGTTTTTAAATGATTTGAGTTAATTTAATCTAAGTTTTGGTCTGGTTAAGCAGTTGTCGGTAGCGGCAGTCCAATTTGATAGAATTTCTAGTTTTATTTAAAAGAATTTATTTTATTTTGTATAATTTTTTTGTATTTTTAGGCATATTATCCTATGTAATTACCACTTTTTGTGTTCTATACATGAATTTTATTAAAGTTGTAAAGAAATAAACATTTTATTTTTAAAAATCTTTTTTATGATTTATAGCTGTTAAGTATATGTACTGGAGTCAGTGGCGGCTCGTGATAATACAACATGGTAGTGCCAGATTTTTAAGAAATGTGAAAACCCCGCCTGAAAAATTTTTTGGGGTGGCATGCCCAAATTTTTACCCAAAAATAGTTTAAAAAACTGGTTTTGGACAAACTTTTATCACGGTATTGTCAAAATAGGTAAAAATTTTAATGAAAAAAATAAATGAAGGACAATAATTGTTTACTTTTTTCTAAGGAATGTTTTAATCCGTTTAAGCATTGAAAAACAGCGCTCTGCTTCAGATGTTGACATAGGTATTGTTATCAAAATACCGAAATGTACAATTTAAACTTTTTTCATTTAATAAAATTGACAGCGGGACAGCTCCGGAGGTGGTACTTAATTCGTATCTCTGATACAATACTTGTAATTCATTTTTAAGCATATGTTTTTCTAAAAATGAAAATTGAATACATGTTTCATTGGGAAATGACTCGGGAAACTGGTGTAAATAATTTCATTTTAGTATAGATGGACGGGGAAAGAAATAGCTCTACTGAACTCGAAATTAAACTAAAGATCTTTTGTATTGCAAAATATACTATTTCCAAACGGAGTTAGATTTTAAAAACAAAATTATATATAATCTCGACAAACCGTATTGTCAAACGCAAAATTTAGATAATATTTATAAAACCTTTCATATAATAAAATTTGGTTCAAAATGTAGAAAGATGTCTCATCAGGAAATTAAGGGAATCTAAAGAGTATTTGCTCACACTTTATTTTTAAAAATGTGTCGGAAAATGTGAGAATTGTCTAAAAGACGTGTTTTTCTCCGACTGCATCCCAGCAACAAAAAGTGCTACAAAATTGAGAATTTTACCTTGTCCTTAAAAATAGCATGACGCAACAAAATAGTGCCACCAAATCCAGTGCTGGCACTTTAAACTGGCATGAGGTTCATATACATAATCCCCTAGCAGATCTAGTGCTGTATCTCTGTAACCAAAAGAGCTACAATATCCTGCATGCCAGGTTGCAAAAATGGACTCTGATGGATAATCTGTTGCTTTAAAATGGTGATAGTGTAGTTTAAAGTACCGATATTTTATTGAAAAAGTCACTATTTATTTTGATTGCACTTGCACTATACCCTTAAACTCAACTAAAATGTGTTTCAGGCTACTGAGAAGTGATGCACCTGAAAAAAAAATTTCCTGTATCTACAGACATTTTTAAAAACAAAATTCTTTTCTTGAAAAATATTTTCTTAATATCTTAAACATTTTATTTGGCACTAAAATTGTCTAACCCCGTAGAATACGAAAATCGCCTTAAAATCACATAAATACCGATATTTTCGTAAAAACCCCCGTTTTATATTCTATAAAAAACAATGATTCAGAAACAATTCCACAAAGCACGAAAATCCTGCCGAAATTGAGAAAACACGGATATTTTATGACTTTAAAATTTTTAAAACAGATTGTTGGCTCCATCTATACTTGGTTAGTCGCAACTTAACAGAAAGCGAACATTTTATTACAGGTAACTGTTTTTACAAACATAAGAGAATAGGTAGGTTTAATACTTTATTGGTAGATGGCTGTTGAACAACGATTATGGACTAAACAGGTAGGCTCGTTTACTTCTTACAAGCGCCGAAAGCAGAATACGCAGGCAGATGTCACGTAACAATGGTGAAAGTTTTAATTGTATATGCCATGATAAGACTCTGTTATTTTAGCATTTTTTGAGAATTAATTTTGGACAATTTACATTGTTTTTGTTTAGTTTTAAAGTTTTAAACTAATACCAAACAGCTTTCTGAAATTATGAGTTTTGTTATTATGAATGTGTATTTTTTAAGCTTTTGGACATTTTTTAAACTGGTATAACGAGTAGTCGACATAAAAGACTGTGTTTGTTCTTTATTGATTGTGGAACTTTTTTGAACATTTTTTAGATATAATATATTTTTTTGTAAACTATCTTAAAACATTTTGTTCACTTGTGTGATATAGAATTACTAAATTTTTACATTTGAAGTAATTTAAGCACTTCCCGAGTACATACTTTTGCAAAATTAATTTTGGAGGAAAAAATGTCATTAGCAGTGATTTTAGGTATATATCTAGTTGAGTGTTTCTAGCCACCATTTACATTAGTAAACATTGACAGTTAAAGTTAGTTCTCATTGGTCGCTTTACTAAGAAATTTCTGTTTGCACCAATAATAGCGACAGATGTAAAAAAATGCACAGTTGACATTGTTTGCAAACATTAACTTTCAGTTGTCGTTGTCCGTTATTATTCAAATTCATTTATCTGTGTGCATCTTGATATTTTCTTTATTTATATTTGTTTTTTTGAGAAGCTGTTATTAGTTAGGTTTCCCACATATAAAAAAAATGTATCACGATGTTTGAAATGGATTGAGTTAACTGGGAACAAGAACTTTTTACCGCAAAAAAAACAAATGTAAACAAAGAATAAATCAAGATGCACATAGAAAAATGAATCTGAATAATAACTGACAACGACAACTGAAACTTAATGTTTGTCGCTATTATTGGTGCAAAAAGAAATTTCTTAGTAAAGCGACCAATGAGAACTAACTTTAACTGTCAATGTTTACTAATGTAAATGGTGGCTAGAAACACATAACTAGATATATACGTAAAATCACTGCTAATGACATTTTCCCCCCAAAATTTATTAAAAATCTTTATTTTGAAAGTATATACTCGGGAAGTTCTTAAATTACTTCCAATGTAAAAATATAGTAATTCTATATCACACAAGTGAACAAAAGGGCCTAGAAAACAGACCCTCATTTTAGACCTCAAATTTTTGTAGTGGTAGTGCTAGCGGAATATCATACGCGTTCGGAAAAAATAGAAAAGAAGAAGCAATATGACACAAGTGTGATATACTTTAAAAACGCACAGAACGTAATAATTTAAGCAAGATTAATGGATAAAAAGATATTAATTTTTGTGAATTAATCATTTTGGTTTGTTCAATTTGACCAAGAAATATTATCTTTTGGTAACATAAATGTCAAATTAATCCCTTTATGGCTTGGCTTGTCCAATATAAATATAAGTGCACGTCATCAAAGTGAACAAATCGCTCTGTTCGTTTGACTTCCTTCGTTCGTTTGCTACTGTCAATTTTTTTCACTGTAAATTTGCTAAATATTGAAATTTGTAGGCCGAAAGTTATTACAAATAATAAATAAATGCTTTAAAAAGGTTACGTAATTAATTTTATATCAAATACAACTCCTGGACTAATAAAATATAAACTTCAAACGAACACACCTCGTGCTAAAATGTTTTAGATGTTGGCAAAATTGCGCTCTGTTGCCGCGTTCAAAAATGGTGTAGTATTGTAGTCAAATAAAAAGAAGAATATAAGAGAAACTTCGTTTGACATTTATTAGATTCTAATACTGTTTTAAATGCTTGGCAACATAGTCCATTTCTGACAGCTGTGACGTGCAATTATATTTATACTGGACAAGCTTTATATAAAATACCGTATGAGTTGCATTGTCTATGCAACTAAATATACACATAGGTATGCAATTAACAGTTTCAGTTTATTACTTATAGAAGTGTGATTTTAGATGTGTTATGCATTATTATTTTCATAAAAAGTGGTTTTTGGATTAACTGTGGGTATAAGAGAAACAACAAAAAATCTAAAATACAGAAGTTAAGTGTAAATGAAAATGTTCAAAACACATTACTAACACATAACGTTTCTCAAGTTCCAATTAATTTCACCAATTGTTCCAATAACCATTTCACTTTTAGTTTTTATGAAGCCCACCAAAAAATTTAACGCCATTTACCTAGCTAATAAAGAATTTGTTAATTCCTGAGAAAGGTGGTTGTTTGATTTTAATTAATTATACTTATTTCCATGCAATATTTACACTCTTTTGAATCCTGTTGGGATTGTGGGAAAAATTGGGTACACAACGCGTTGGAAAGTGTATTTCTTGCCCTAAACTTTACTCATGCGTAATATTTTACTTTCCACACTTGTTATGTAATATACTATATCTCTAGGCATGTTTCTTTTTTATTTCATTACATATTAGTAACAAATGAAATTTATTAAACAAAGATAATATTTCACATTTTTTTATTGTAAATAAATATTTAAAAGTAAACTAAAAAAATAAATATTCTTTTTATTTTTCTATTAATGTTTCTACTGGTTTAGTTATATTTATTTCGGAATTTTGTTTTATTATATAAGTTGACCTTATTAAAACAAATGTTAAGTATTATTACAAGATTTAAAAAAGTTTTTTCAAAGTAGAAATTAAGAATAACTAAACTTGAGATATGCAAATTACAAATTAACAAGAAACAATCAAAATATATTAAAAACAATATTTGAAACAAATGAAAGTTAGGAATACCTAGGCAGATATCCAAAATTAACATCAAAATGTTTACAATGTATTATTTTATTTGTATTCCTGATGTTTTATTCTAATTTACTTATCTGAAATGAATTTAATCTTCGCAAGAAATAATCTTCCTAAATATAACACGACGTAATTTTTATTGTTGCTAAATTTCTGGAATATTTTACAATTTGATTCGAAAGAATTTTGGAATTTAATGTCAAAATTATGTCACATCAAATTGATATTAAAATATTCTCGAAATTTAGACAAAACGAAAATAGCCGATCATTCATCAACCTCTTGGAATATTACCGTTGATTATTCCTGAGAAAAGTGGTTATTAGATTTGAAATAATTATATTTAAAGACAATTAGTATTCATTTAAAACAATTAAAAAACTACCCATAAAAGAACGTTTCTCGTTATCACTCTGTATATTGAAGACGAAAAAGTCTCGATCTCAATGTAGATCGTCGAATTGAAGGTTTCTTTCAATCGTTCGAAGAAATACGAAGATTTTTTTCTCAGTACAAAACCGATATGACGATGTTTATGGTATTTTTTAACGGGTATGTTTCTTACTTGAATATAAAATAAAAAACTATTTGTTCCAAAATCGTGTTTTCGTGAAAATAAAATAACAATAGTGTATAAGTGATATGTTGAAAGTAGGTACGATGAATAGCATGGATATATTTCAAAGATATTTTTTGGTAGGTAAGTAAACACAATTCCTAAGGTTCTAATTTTAAATGCAAACAAAAACGAAAAGAAATAATAGATTTTGGTTAAAAGCGATTTCAAAATGAAACAACACCCCATTTCAAACCTTTTTAATGTTGCGTAAAGCAATCGAAGAAAGTACAAAGAAAAACAAAAGGCATTCTCAGAGATACTCACACTCGTATCGAATAAGAAATGAACCGAGACTATCATTAAATACACTTAGATGAAGAAGAGTAAAGGTGGATTCATGCATTATCAACTAAACTAAAACTAATTTAAGATTAAGATAAAATTTAACCTAAAAATATTCAGTTGTTCTTGCAACATACATTAAGAAAATTAATAAACCGATCGGACATGCGCATTTCGTTCAATAATTCATAATTTTTCAGAAGAAAACAAGAATGGCTAACCTCAAATTATTTTTTAGTATTTTTGGAAGCGATTCTTTTATTAAGAACATTAAAAAATAAAACTTTTTAACCAAAATTCCACTTTATATTTAAAAATTAGCTTTTAAGACTCAATGACGCATGCGTTATGACGAATGCATGTAAGAAATTGTTTTCTTAGTTGAAAGTTGGGCATCTTGTTTAGTTTAGTCTAAATTTAATTTCTTAATTTCTTGCATAAACATCTACATTATATTGCATGGTCTTATGTTCTTAGCTTTAGTATTAAATTAATCTTAGTTTTAATTTTTGCTAGCATGAATCCACCTTAACTTTATTAAGTAACCCTTAAATTCTTAACGGTAATTTTAAGATTGTAATACAGTTACGAACTGTAAGGTTCTTTTTTTGAATTTACCGCGCCAGACACATGATGGATGAACGCACCTTAACGGCGGTTACTTGTTCATGTTCCGTGGTACTTGTCACTGGTGCTACTTGTCGTCTGTCATGATGACATTATGTTTTTCGCGCCAAGATGGCAATTAGACGCTAACTTTTGTAACAAACTATTATGTATAATTAAGAATATAAATTAAATCCTACACAGAAAGAAGAAGTTTATTTATTGTTCCGGGGTCATTATATTACAGAACACTTTTTATTAGTTATATTTATATATTTTAATATTTAAAAATTATGTCTGTCAATGGTCTATTTCCACTATTTTATTATATCATAGGTAGCATAGCATCTCCTGGCACACGTTACACCCACGTTACACCCTTAAGACTTACATTCTAAGGTATATAAATGAAACTGTTTTTTTTTTTAATTGATTATTTATTGAAACTGTAAGTACTTGCTGATAATGAACTGGAGTTGTAAAAAGTGGACTTAACTTTAGGTTTATGTGCTGTCTAGGAGGGCGGCTTCAGCTTCTTCGTGGAGAGATGAAAGTTTCTGGAAGTTTCTTTAATGGTTCTGGCAGCTTGAGATATAATAGTTTTCTTAACGGCTCAGAAGGGGTTTGAAGGACTGTCTTCACATAGGGGCCTTCCAAAAGCGGTAACTGGGCTCTAAATTAGCGATGACTTTACTCCAACTTAGCGGGTTGTATCTTTCAAGAACCAAAAAGGAAATTCACAAGATGAGGTACTTTAACGTTTTTCTTCCGACTCTTCAGTCGGCCTGTTAGTCGATGAAAGGAAATATGGTTGTCTAGCGGGTCTTTAAATAGTCTTGCTCAAAACGGAAATCGTGTTTTTGTCATTTGTCAGAAGAAATGCGTTCGTTATTCAATTGCAAGCGAGGGACGCGTTCTTTAATTGGCCTTGTTCAAACAGATAAATAGTTAGCGTCTATAAGGGGTGTCTCGTGTAGAGTAGCATTAACAGTGAATCGGGGTCGGTTTTAACGGTAATAATAGCGGTATCGTTTACGGTCGGCAATAGTGCAAGGTGACATGACGATAGACATGCTACAATCCTTTCCCATGAACGAAACTATTTACGAATTCCTTTTTGTATTTTATCTCTCTCTTATTGACATACACCAAAACCCTGAAACTAGACCGTTTTTTCTTAGACAAGAGAATACTTTGGAAAATGACAGAAAATAAGGAATGACTTTTATTAATACAACCTACAATAAGAATTTAAACAGGTGTAACCACGGAACACAAAGAAATAAGAAATATTTCTTTGTTTTTCGTTTTGTGCTCTGCGTGTCAGTTTTGTAAATATTGTAAATAATCGTATTTATGCTTTTGATTCCAATTTGTGCTATCGATTTATATATTTCTTAAAAAACAGTTATTGTAGGTCAATTTTGATGTGGGTTTAAATATTATTTTAGCTAATTTGTAAGTTTTTAGAAATTAGAATATCATTATAACAAAACAAACTAATCGCCCATCCTCATTTTCTTATATTGACATTGAATTATATCTTGACCTACGTTTTACTTAATCTTTTGATTTGTGCACATGCATCGTGACGCATGGGAAATGATACACTGAACAGACTATATAATAAGTACCTACATTAAAGTCATAATTTAATTTGAATAAACATAAAGTGATGTGTAATGTGTGATGTGTATTTCACAATAATTTAAATTTTGAATCAAATTTATATTAATTTTAATTTGTCTTCGTTAATGACATCATAGTTCCGTCTCATCCATTTCATGAATGAGATATAAAGCTGGACAGCATATGACGTAAGGATCGTTGAACAAACTACACAGTGACTGCACTACTAACAGTGGCGACAAGCGGCGATTAGCCCCGCCTATACGCCATCAACTTGATGGATTTATATTATTTAAAAATCATTATTTTTTAAGTATTTTAGGAAAATATATTTCATTTTGGTACTTTATGAGAATGGTAACATTGACATTAAAACTACAGTTTCTGATTTCTCAATTTTGTACTTTCAACATGTTCCGCTAGATCGCACCACAATCGATCCACCGCAATATGGAGTCGTCTAAAACCATCAATAAGACAATCAATAATATTTTAAAGTTTAAGACTATACATTCACAATAGACCATGTACTTGATAAAATTTTAAATTAATAACATCAATAATGACAATCCACTACGGGGCTAAATAATACAAAATATGGTTGCCTCATAAAACAAAATGCAACTTTAATCTGTCAATCTGAGGATGAAAGTAATATTCAAACAACTATCATTGACGAAAAGCTATTTTTCCTAATAATTTGTTTCATAGATCTATTGAGTGTTTGTTATTTAGTTTTATTTATAAAATTATTTGTTGAGGATAATAAAGAAGAGAAAATGACACTACAACCAATATTTAGGCTGGAATTTAGGAGGAGTCCTTAAGGACTCCTTCGAGAAAAATTTTGTTTTATAGTCGCGAAAGGACGAGTAGAGGACAAGGTACATCTCGAGCTACCTTAAGGACGCCTTGAACTGACTTTTGACATTCTTGATTTTTAGGTTAGAAAACGTGTTTATTTGTATTTGTGTTTAGAATTTGCTATTTTGAGTTTTTTTGTGGAAATATCAAAAATATGGACGATATAGAAGATTTGGAGTTTGTTGGGACAATCCCTTTAAGATTTAATTAGTAATTAGAGATATATCTAAGTACCTATAGAGTACTAAATATATCAAGCGATCAATTTTTCTAATTGTTTGGACCACGAATACATATAACAAGGATGTGAAACTCGAGTGGAGAGGGTAGCAGGAGAAAAGGCGCCTATCTGGGCGGGGTTAAATTCTCGGTCGTTGCGTACTCCGTACTGCGCAACAGGCTGTCTTTTTCTTTGTGCGAGCGAGATAACCAATCGCATATGGATTCGTGTAAACATCTCTCGTTCGAGAAAGAGACAGCCTGATGCGCAGTACGAAGTACGCAACGACCGTAGACTGGACTCCGCCCAGATAGGAGCCGTAAACTCAGCCACGGGCGCTTATAGCTCGGCATAGGAGTTTCACATCCTTGTTATATGTATTCGTGGTTTGGACGTTCTATACAATGCCGTAATTTTTTCCCATGCCTGGGCCTTTTCTATTATACTGCTGCAGTTAGTCTGTTTTGTTTCCAAAACGGCCCTAAATTTATTCTCCTGTGATACGAGGAAGTATTTTTCTTCCTTCGTATAGAGAGATCTGTTTTCGTTTTCACACATTCTTTAAAATATCAAAAACACGACCAAAACTTTCAACCTTAACCTCCCTTTCTGTCAAAATTACGCCGAACAAAACAAATTACAGTGTTGTCAGTTGTGAACCTTTTCTCAAGATATCCTTTCTCGAGGAAAGAACTATAAAACCGAAAAACGTAGAAATGGTCGAGGACGTCTCGCATAAGGAGATTCTCAAGGATCGACTATAAATTTCAGCCTAAACAAATTAAAGAAAAGTTATGAAAACGTTACATATTTTGGACATATTTGCAATACAATGTCAAAAGTAACATTATATTCAGCAACATGTGCATTAATTTCATTTAAAACACAAAAATGGATGTTGAATGTAAAAACAAAATTACCCAAAATAAAAAATGGTGTTTACAAAATTAAATGTCCAAAATGTAAGTAATGCTGTGTACATAAGTCAAACAATAAGAAATTTTGAGGTCAGATACAATGAAATTCAAATATTGATCATTATTTGTAATAAAAAACAAAATTTAGATTTTCTTCAAGAATTTAAACAGCAATTTAAAGTTGATGAATAAATTAATCGTGGTTCTCAGCTATTCAACCGTTTACTTTCATTGAGTCTTCTGTGTTATAAATACATTAAATTGTAAAGATTAACAAGACATCGTTTTTTTTGGGTTTTTCTATATCGTTGCACAGTTAAACTGATCTTAGGGGGAAATATATCCAGGATAATCCCTTAGGGCTAATAATATCTAGGCTTTAATATTGTTTTGTCCTATTATTTTGTTACTTAGCCTAATCTTATAGTCCTCTCATAAAACAATATGTCATTCTGACGATGATGTTGAAAATAAAATAGATATTTTATTGTACCATTTTAAAAAAGATTGGCTTACAATTACTATCACGGACTAAGTACAGAAAATCAAGACAATCATATATGTACATAGACACAATTAAAATAAGTCGATTATTAGCTTATTCGAGTATTTATACGTATATTAACATTATGCATATTTGCAAACGACAACAAAAAATAGTAACCACAAAATATTAACGAACTAGAAATGAATTTTAAACGGCCAAGGTCATATTGTTTTTTAGTTCACCGGCCGAGTCAATAGATGGCTCCACAAGAAAATTATAATCACACTTGGTCCAATTTTGACACATGACATAAAGGGAAATATTTTGAATTTGAATTATTAGGATCAATTATTGTTTAAGAATAATAAAAAACTCTTCAATTGAACGTAACTTCCAAGTTTATTTAAAAAATTATGTTTTAAATGTCAGATTGACATTTAAGTTACATTTTGTTTGTTTGTAGCTAGGTACCTGATGTTTAGGTAGTATTAAGGCTAGACCAAGTATGGAAGTAATAAAACATAACAATATTAAAGCCTAGATGTTAATAGCCCTAAGGGATTATCCTGGATGTACTTCCCTCTAAGATCAGTATAAACAAAAAAGGGTCTTCATACCTTTGTCGGATCGTCGGTCGGTCCGCTTATATTATATTTTATGATATAGATAAGGAGGTTGTAACAATAACTTGATTTTCTGCAATGCTGATTGTTAGTGCTGGGTTAGTATTTATTCGAATTTTTGAGTGTCCACAACTGTGGAAATAGAAAACGAGCAGACTATGAGGAAGAAAATTTTGGTACCACCAGAGGATCAATCAAATTCGGGAGATTTTTCTAGCGGAAGTGAGGATGTGTTTATACCAGAGAGTGTCATGGAAAGTTAATCGAGGCTTAACAGCAGTAGTTGTTCCTCTTTTACGAGTATACAAACACAAAATCGTCCTCAGACGAAATCTACTTAGAATCTAAAAATACATAATATAAGTAATAGTAAGTAATTTAAAAATATATATTTTCGAAATATGAATTGTTTATTTAAATTTTAACCCTAGAGCTTTTGTCTATAACATATTTTCTAATAAATGCGCAAAACAAAGAACTTAAAAAGGATTCAAATTATAAATGAACACCTTGTACATACGACGAGACTTCGAGACTTTTGAGAGGCTCTCGCGCGAGACGCGAGACGAGACGAGAATGCGAGACGAGACTTTATGAAAGTCTCGTCTCGTTTGTCTTGTGGGAACAACTAGTCCAGATTTTCTTTAATCGAAAAAGTAGATTTCAGCATTGAATAAGAAGACCTTGATTTGTAATTTTTGGCTTTAAATGAGAAGTAGGCCAAAAATAGCCAAGTAGCCAAATATTTTCTGTTTTTTCACCTTGTCTTCTTGACACCACTTTACAATCACTTTATGTTGTTTTTCATAAAGTATCCTTGACTTTTGAGGTATGTATGTATGTATGGATTAGGGGTGATACGTACACTGCGACCTATAGGATCTATTGTGTCCCCCCTTACTTGCCAAGTTCTGATGTTTTCTCAGATTTATAGCAGCTCTTCAAGTCCTATTTTTCTGAGGAAGTTTAGGACATCGTCGGGCTTCAAATCAGGTAGATCCCCCTCTTCTATTTCATGTGCTTCTAGGTATCTGGCCCTAGAATTCCGCAAGGCAGGGCATTCTGAGAGTATGTGTATTGAGGTTTCATCCTCTTCTTCACAGAATCTGCACTTTGCTTCATCTGCTAACCCTAGTTTCTTCATGTGGCTTTATAACTGGCAGTGCCCGGTTAGTATTCCCGTTAAAATTCGGAGCCTTTTTTTACTGAGGTTGAGGCAGCTAAAAGATCTCTTCCAGTCATAGTTCCCCAGTAGTATCTTAGATTGCCTCAGTCCTTCCAGTTGATTCCAGAACTTGGATTTTTCCTTCCCCATTTCTTCCCTTAGTTTTCCTAAGATTACTCTACTGCTGATCCCACAGGATGGTTCTGGTCCCAAGTGTGGGGTTTCAGCTGCTTTTTTGCCAGATTGTCTGCTGTTTCGTTCCCCTCTATTTCTATGTGTCCTGGGACCCATAGGAGGGTGACAGTGTTTTTCTGGCCTAGTTCATTTAGTTTGCCTAGGCATTCCCAAACCATCTTCGAACTGATTATATTTGAGCTCAGCGTTTTGATGACTGCTTGACTATCCGACATGATCACAATCTCTTGTCTGCGGTAGTTTCTTCCAATATTGAGTTCCACACATCTTTCAATGGCGCGGACTTCTGCTTGAAAGATGCTCGGGTATGTGCCCAAGCTTTCTGAGTATTTGGCTCTCGGTCCAAAAACTCCTATCCCAGTTCCCTCGTCTAGCTTGGAACCGTCCGTATACCACTTTATGGTATTCTGATTTAAATTCTGTATGATGTCTTCATCCAATTCAGATTTATTACCCAACTTTGTGATGAATTTTCTCACAAAGTTGAATTTGGCATATCATCTTGCGGCATTTCCCAAGTTTGATCAAAATGAAGTGATCGAGGTTTTTCCCTGATAATTCCTTCTTTGATCATTCTATATATCGTTTTCTTCCTTACACCTTCTAACAGAATGTGCAGTGGGGTCAAGTTTAAAATCACCTCCATTGCAGCAGTGGGGCAAGTTCCCATTGCTCCAGTGATACATGAACAGGCTAGACTCTGAATCTTCGAGAGATTTTTTCTCGTCGTACGACTTTTGAGGTAATAAATCTAAAGAAACTTCATTTTTAATTTCTTGCAATTGGGAATTGCGGAGGTGTATTACTAAAACTTACATTGCTATCGCATTCGGAATTAACCTCTATTTTCTTAATTTTAAATTGCGACTAACTTGTTTCATGAGTTTAAACTGCAAAATGTCAAAATCAGATACGTAACAGCAACGGGTAACTATTATAGATGTCAATTTTTATTTAATCGCCTGGTATTGACGAATTGCTGCGTACAAACAGTTAAATTCTGTGACGTATTCAATGCGAACGAAAAAGGTTTGCGGACGAAAAATGTCGATGTTAAATTATATGCCGTTTTTCGGTCTAAAATTAGTACGAAAAATATTATTTTTTGTAGAGGTCGACGGAAAAAATATTTATTAATATTATAGCATATCAAAACAGTTGTCATTGATCTTAAAAGTTAATTTTTTAAATAAACCGTGGAAGTTTATCATCATAAATTATATTTCTCTCCTTCTCTCTAAGTTATAGGAATTTCGTTTTAAATTTGATAGTAACGAAACAATTAAATCAAATAAACAAATAGTTATTTATTATTTACCGTTACGTAAATATCGAATAATTACTTTCACCCCGTATATCTTTATGGAAATTTCAAAAGTTATTTAAAGACCGCTTTTCTCAAGGTATTTCCAATCATTCCTTTTGCAGCATCTACTAAGAAACTTACACAACAACACACAATGAGTCAGTTTATCTAATATGGGATGTGGACCGAATTTATTATTCAGTTTACAAGCGCAATAATTATTCGATCGGTTTACAGTTTCTTGCAGAATATTCGAGGGTTATATGTTCCTAGTACAACAAAGGACAATAAAACATTAATTAATTAATTTTGAACACGATAGTACACTTAAATAACTGCCTGTTATAATTCTACAGTATGGCCCAAAAATAAATTAGCATGGTATTATTTTTTTCCAAATATTTTTTGTTTGTTTTTGTGAAAATTTGAAAGGTTTGAAACTAATATATTAAAATAAGATTATTTGTTGAAAATTTATTGTTATTGTAAACCAAAAAAGTGACTTGTTAAAATGGAACAGTTCTAGTAGTCCAGGCAGCGACCGACAACAATGTGTTCATCCAGTTCATCCTAAATAAATTTTACGTTTCCACGCTAGCTGGCTCCCCTATTGACAAACAAACAATATTATTAAATATTAGATGGATTGTTATTGTTAGTGGATTTCAAAAAAAGCAGTATAAAACCGGAATCTTCAACTGATAAGGCTGAACATTTTATCAATTGTTTATTTCAGTTTTTTTATGTCCCTTAGGTATTACTTATAAATTGTTCATACATTGACAAACACATAATATACAGGGTGGGGCACCGTGAACGAACTATTCTCTAGCATACAAACGACAAACAATATTGAAAAAATTTAAAAATATTTTGGATTGTACGTGCTCCAGAAAAGCGTGACATATCAAAGTTAGGTTATTTTAAATGGAACACCTTGTATTTTTTTTTTGTTTTTGAATTATACGATCAAAAATAATGTTTATTCCTTAACACGTCCCTATAGCTACTACTTCCGTTTCTGAGAAAAAACTATTTTACGTAATTTGTAGACCCCTCGAAAAAATACAATAACTTCAAAACAAGTATGAATAAATCAATTTGCCTTACACCACCTTACTAGAAGTCTTTAACGTCCTTCTTGCAATATTTATTAATATGCCATAATATACAGAGTGTTTGTAATATAACCATATATTACTTACCATTTAAAACGTAAATAAATGGCTTAATTTAAATTGAACACCCTGTATTTTTGTAATACAGAGTCAGGTTAATTGAAACGAAAGTGACTGGTGTCCCGTCCAAAATATTATCAGTTTCAAAAACTAATATTTAAAAAATTGAATACCAGCGCTAAAATCTATAAATAATAAATGATTTACTTATTTTGATAGTAATCTGTGATTTTAATTTTGTGGTATGTGGTTTAAAATGAATAAAAACATATAAACTACGCGATTAAATACATAGGGTATTAAAAAAGCAGTATTAAAAATAGAATTAAATTGATTGTACTAACCCTTACTTTTTGAAAGTCCATCTTATTAAGAATAATGAAAAACTCTTAGTTTTACCAAAACTTTCAATATTTATTTAAAAAATTACTTTATTAACTTTAATGACAGCCGTTTCGCTTAATGTAACTTCAATATGTCAATCTAGCGAAACGGCTGTCATTAAAGTTAATAAAGTAATTTTTTAAATAAATATTGAAAGATTGAAGGAAAACACAAAATCAAAGTCACAGATTTTTATTTAGTACAAAAAGAGACTAGTTTCGGCCTTTTTAGAAGGCCATCATCAGGCTAGAAAAAACAGGATGAGATCATTACATATTCCACAAAATTATAAATTTACAAAAACATACCTTAGTATAAAATTGCTAAAGAACCATAATTGTTCGAACCAAATGCTTGCGTAAACATATTAGTGAACAGGTATAATTATTTAAGGAAGTTTTGAAAGAGGAAAAATAGTGACATCGAAAAATAAATATAAAATTAAAAATTATTATATGATGATTAGAAAATGAGACTTATACATCTAAGAATTTTTATAGAAGGTAAACCTTTCTATGTGTGGATTAACGAAGTTAAAAAACATCAGGAAGGGAGAAAATAAAATTAAAACAATATATATGTATTTTCCCCAATGTTAGAGGTCCAGTAACAATTATGGTTCTTTAGCAATTTTATACTAAGGTATGTTTTTGTAAATTTATAATTTTGTGGAATATGTAATGACCTCATCCTGTTTTTTCTAGCCTGATGATGGCCTTCTAAAAAGGCCGAAACTAGTCTCTTTTTGTACTAAATAAAAATCTGTGACTTTGATTTTGTGTTTTCCTTCAATCATTGTTTAGTCACATTGGAGAAATGGATGATTTACTTCTTTTGAAATATTGAAAGTTTTGGTAAAACGAAGAGTTTTTCATTATTCTTAATTAAAAATAGAAATTAAAAAGGTTTGTTTTTGCTATTTAAATAATATATTTGGTAAATATTAAAATCTCTTGTTTTAATAGTAATTTGTAATTTTGATACACTATCATTTACTCATAAAATCAAAACCAATAAAGTCCGTTTAAATTTCAAATATATACAATTTTCGTCTTTACAAAGTCTACTCTACTTATTCACTCTAAAAAAATGTGACATCGTAGCTCTAGAATCAATATTTACATGTCTCGTCGACTAATCAATGTTTCTTTAAAATTCAAATAGGCGCATGCCCTTCATCAACGTTTACATCTCTCACCTACCCTAACCTAACCTAACCTAACCCAACCTAACCTAACCTAACCTAACCTAACCTAACCTAACCTAACCTAACCTAACCTAACCTAACCTAACCTAACCTAACCTAACCTAACCTAACCTAACCTAACCTAACCTAACCTAACCTAACCTAACCTAACCTAACCTAACCTAACCTAACCTAACCTAACCTAACCTAACCTAACCTAACCTAACCTAACCTAACCTAACCTAACCTAACCTAACCTAACCTAACCTAACCTAACCTAACCTAACCTAACCTAACCTAACCTAACCTAACCTAATCAAATTATTCTTGATATTATTCTAAAATACTGTTACTTAACAAGTTGTTATCTAACAGATTTGACTAGCGTTTATGCAACCAGGTTATTTTTTTAACCACATTGTTTCAATGTACCTACAGGTTTTTTCCCCCATTTTATCTTGGTCGATAACTAGTCAGACCAAAACTTTTTGAATCAATAAAATTAATTTGTTTTAAATAAAGAAGTGTACCAGCGCAATTTACTTGGATAAGTTTTGCCGTGTTTAATTTTATTACGTTTATTAGGTGTAACAATGCTCGAATGGGACAATTAAAGTAAAATATCCGTTTTAATGTAAACTCTATGTAATTTCAAAGGGTACATTAATTATAGGTCCTGTTGGCGATAGCAGCTTTCCTTCTGCTAGAATTCCCGTCTTAAACATTAATGTTCCCTTTGTACGCACATACAATAGATGATAGCTTACAATTACGTTTTCTAAAGCTTTTGTCGTAAGTACCTACGAGAGATTTTCAATTGAATACAGAATATGAAATTATTCTGTATCGCGATTTACAAGAGAATCGATATTTTGGGCACATAAACCGTTTTATATTGACAGAGATTTGAATCATAAAACAGCAATAAAATTATCTATTTTGTTTGTGTTTTTATATTGTTTGCAATGTGGACAGTTTTAATTATTCATCGGTTAATAGATCTCCGATCTGATAATGAAAACATTTTTCAATTAAACATCAACTTTATTTATCAAAGAAGTTTTCTTATAAGCTTATACGATCGGTCTGTAACGTTTCCATCCCGTTTTCTTTTTAGCAAGCCACTTCTTGAGTTCTGCGAAAAACCAGTGGCTTCTGAGCGCCAGTTTTGGATAATACGGCATCAAAATACGCCTTTTTAACATTCCTTTATTTTTTAAAGTTTTGTTTTAACATGCCTCTAAATAATACAATTTCAACGGATTGTTTTAACGAAATTCTTTAAAATTCTAACGGAAATTTAGTTAGTGAATACCGAAATAATATTAACGCCCGTTAAAATCTTAACGCCCTCTAAAATTTAACGGAATGGTTACAGAATAGACCCCTTAAAACCATAAAACTTTAATTAGGACAATTATATTGTATTTAGATATTGTGGCATTCCATACATAAAACTCACTCTGTATATGCTGTTATTATGGTTAATTGCATTATTAAAATTTATTGCACTAACCCTTACTATGTGAAAGTCCATCTTAAGAACAGTAAATAACTAAATGGTTGAATGAAACTTCCACTATTTATTCAAAGATACGTTTGAATAATACGATGCTAGTTTTTATAGTATGTACAAAAAATACGAGGAGTAATAAACCCTAATTAAGTATGCAAAACCTTTACAGGGAGCACCATGAAATTTTTGATAAATCTCTTACTTTAAAATTTCTTCCGTAAATCTAAAAACCAGGTAGATCAACCCCGTATTTGTTTCAGTTGTAGCAAGCTAAGCAATAACGCAATGCAATGGTGTGTATTTTGGGAAAAAATACGTTTTAAATTATAATATAATAAAAAATGAAAATAAATAATTATTGGAATACATTTATTACTTACATTTTATTCTATATCCGACTCGGAAGAGGAAGAATCGTTGTTGACATTAATAATAATAGGGTCGATTAAATCATCACAAATATTGTCAATTTTCCACATATTTGCCTCTACTTTGATAACATGCTCGATACAGTTTGTCCAATTTTCCTTACTAACATGACTTACAGCACTCTCAAACAATTTCACAACATCGTTTATTTTAAAAGTAATATTTTTTTTCCAACTTCCCCCATATTAATTCTATGAGATTAAGTTCACAATGCGATAAGGGGGAAGTCGAAGAACTGATATACCACGAGAAGAAGCAAATTCTTCTACAATGTAGGTTTTGTATTTATTCTTGTTCATTTTTGCAATTCTGTTCTTTCCTTAGTGGATCTTTTGGAAACTTAATATTTTTCGAAATAAAGCTTGTGGGCAATGCTTCTCGTAACCGTGAATGGTAACTTGCGTTGTCCACAACAATAACAGCCCCTTTTGGAATCAGATCCAACATTTGAACAAACCATTCCTCGAAGACATCCCCATTCATATCTTCGTGATAGTACCCCGTGCGTTTTGAAATAAAAGTTAATAATCCACCATCAACAAAACCTTCAGAACTTCCAACATGGACAGGGATAAGTCTTTTTCCTTTTCCAGATGCTGGCTGCAAACATAACGACAAACCTTCCACGAATGCCTGCCTTCCGCTTTTAATATTTTCATCTTGCCAAGATTTGGAAACTGTATATCCAGCATTTATCGATGTTTCGTCTAAGTAAAAGATTTTCAAATTTTGTTCTCTGGCATGTCGAATGCTTCTTAAATAGTCTCTTCTCCAAAACACTAGTTCCGGTTTATCTATCAAGAGAGATTTTCTATTATGTTTTGTATATCTGAAACCCACATCTTTCAAAAGTTTGCATAATGTCATTCTGGAGAATTTTGTATAGTCCGTATCTTCTTGCACTGATGTCATAATTTTGTCAAGTATTGGAATTTCCTTTCGTAAGTAAAATCCATGGATTTTACGCCTTAGTCTTTGTTTTAATGACTCATCGATCTCAATTGGTTTTCGGCCTGAAGGAGTTTTAGGGGGTTGAAGAGTTCCATTCTTGCTTTCTTTTAGTAATCTATAAATTGTTGATTTAGCAACACACAACATAGCAGCCGTTAATTCCACAATATCATCAACACTTGCACTTGGATCCTTGTTTTTCAATGATATATAACAATTCAATATCAGAGTTTTTTTCATTTAAAGATAATGGACCTGTTTTTGGTCGTTTAGATGGTCCTTGGCTTATCGACATTGTTTGGTACTTGCACAATTAACATTCAACAAATATTTTAAATATATTCCAACTGTTTACAATATTATGAAAACCATACAACTTCATACAACTTTACTCAAAGAACTAATACTAAGTACTGATTATATGTACCTACTTTCTTTCATAATAATATTCCCGATAATGTTTCTAAGAAAACTGGGTTGTTTGGAAAATCCCTCTCAATAATCGAATAATCTGTAAATTTAAAATTTCTGAGAAAAATTCCCCAAACACTACATATAGGAGTAATACAAATAAAATATATTCATTTTGCTTCTTTGAATTTAATAAAAATTGTAACGATATCTTGCTATCTTGACTTTAATTAATTTTTTAAAAATATATTTCATTGTAATTTATTTGTGACAATCTTCAAAGTTTGAATTAATCTTCTTAAAAAAAGAACTAAAATATATAAAATAAATATTGTTACAGATTGGTTTGTTTTCTATTATGAATAAACTGTGTTGCCTTTCTTTATCAAACTTACTAAAATTTATGTACCTCTATCACTTTTTTTTATTAAAATTAGTACATCCCGTTACCTCTGACCTAAAGCGTATATTCTTTAGCATAGCTGCAACTCATTCGTTCAATACAAAATGTACCTTACGGTATACCCTCTTAAAATATATTTTGGTACGTCTATGAAATCTACTTAAATTAATGATTTATTACTCCTTGTCCTTTCTATACAGACTATAGCGAAACAACCATTTAGTTGTTTACTGTTCTTAATAATTGCATTATTATTTAATCCAGTAAGAACTTTTTGTCCAGTAAGATTTTAAGCCCTCCTGAAAACTTACCCTACATTTTCTGTTGTACAGCATAATATCAATAACGCACTCTTTACCTGGACTCATGTTCTTTAGTAGTCTTGCTTTTTAAGTTGCGGATCTAATTAAATTAGGCATAAGAGTCTCACACACACAAACAGTAATCTAGCGAAAGGACTGGGTTGCAACAAAAGACCCAGCGAAGAATTAATTTACTCTGCAAAAGCCGCTTCGAACGTAACAAACCTTGTTCTTGTACTTGTCGGATTTTCTAGAGATTTTAGCGGCGAACAAAAGCCAAGTTTTGTAGGATTAATCATACAAGTGACAGTCGACGTTGCAGTGCGGTTTTTGAAAGTTAAGTTTCTGATGTGTTTCCTTGTTAAATAGAAGCGTTTGAAAGGTTGGTTTTTGTTGAAGTATGTTTAATGGGAATTAAGGCCGGAGTATATTCGTACATGGATGCAGTAAGAGGTTTCTTTAAGAGAAAAACAACCCAGACGGACAAACGACCGTCAGGGTGACAGTAAACAAGTATGGTGTTAAAGAAAATGTCCGTTTCGGGAGTAATAGTTTAATAATAAAGTTAGGCGATGCCAGGATTCTCGGATTATGTATTTAATTTAGTTGGAACAGTGATAAACTTGAACGGAAGGGGTCAAACTAAACTCAAACGTTATATTAGGCAATCTAGAAATGCAAAGATGTTAAATGTCCGGACAGAATTATAAAAAATAGAAATAAGATAAGATTGATTTTTAGGGTGTCCGTTATTTATCGGTTTGATTTTTGAGTTTGCAGCGCCCCTAAGATTTTTAGTGGATGACCTAAAAAAGCATATCGAACCTATATAAGGCCTTAATATTGACAAAGGCGATTGATTTCCCATTTAAATAACATGGGGTTTTTGTAATTTTTGCAATCAATTTTGTTTTTCTTCAGCCAGCTCATATAAAGCTGTGGCAATCAATTATTTTTGTAGTAAATTTAATGCTCCACAAAAAAGTTTTGGTAATTTTTTCGATAAATTCACTTGCTTAAAAGTTATTCAAGCTCAACGTTGAACTAAAAATAACTTATTAATTTTCAAAGGAAACTCAAAGTCTATCCCACAACTGTTTTATTAATTGTTGCAACTAGTTTCTGTCCTATAGGACCATCATCAGGCTGAAATATTTACAAAATAATAGAAAGAGGATCTTAAAAGTACTATATCAAGTTAAAAATTGAATACACTTCCTTACAAATTTGAGATATGGATAGCTTACAAGATTTATTTATTAATTTTCTGTGTATTTTGACCGAAAAACTATCACTATTTGTTTTACAATTTATTTTTTATTGCAAAAAATATCTCGTTTTGGCTGAATAATAACTAAAATAAGTGCTAAATATCCTGATAACCAATTAATTACCAGACGATATAAGTTAAGCTTAAAATATTACAATATATTGGTAAAAATTTGACAAATATAATGAAATTTTCAATTCATTCATGAACTAAAGTTATTTTTTTTATATTCACTTACAACTTGAATAACATACTGTTTTTGTTCTTCGTCCTTAGCCAAAGTATTAACATATATTCTTCAGTTAGTTTGACAGCCCGCTCTGCAGAATCATTGACCACTTTTATATGTTTTACTATTTCCAAACCTTTAAAATAATCTGGGTGATTTGACCATGTACTATCTTCTAATAGAAAGAAAATTGTATCAATACCAAATCTTTCGAAAAATTTGACAGAATCAGAATTAATGAAACAATGTTTTTGTCAAGAAACCAATCAAAATCTTCTGAATTGAAAATAATTCGTGACCTAAAAAGAAATATCACACCTATATAAGCCCTTAATATTAATGTTAAACTGTGCCATAACGACGAATTATTTTCAATTTGATTAACACGAGGTTTTTGTACTTTTTGCAATTTTTTTTCAAGTATCTTATCATCAAGTATCTTATTCAAATCTTTCCTTATTTTTCTAGTAAATTGAACGCTCTAAAAAAGTTTTTACTACATTTTTTTTAATTTATTTGCTTTCAAATTATTCGAAGTAAAAGTTCAACTAAAAATAACTAACTTTTTAATTTTCTTTCTATTTTGACAGAAAAAATTCATCATTATATTTATATTAAAATTCATTTTTCTTCCAAAAAATATCTGATTCTAGCTATTTTGTTGAATCTATAAAAATGGTAGAAACTTTAACATCAAGTGAAGAGGATGAACTCAACTTTCTTAAATGCTTTATTTTCAAACGTTGATTGTTTTATTAATTCTAATTCAGTCAAATTTATTGTAATATTTAACATCAATTTAAAATTTTTTTTATTTGATAATAGTACATGGTTATACAGGGTGTTTCATTAAGAATTATCCATATAGTAACTGGAGAAACCTTAGCACTAAATATGAAGATTTAAGCCAAAACACTTAAATAAAATATTCCTCCTAACCGAGATATAGGGTGTTTTATTTTAACTATTCTAAATGATTGTATCCCATATTTTTGACACCTTCCAATATTTTTTCTTCATACTTGGCAAAAAGTTTACACATATTAGGTTACTTTAAATAGTGACAAAAGATAGTTTTTCTCGATTACCAGAGGCGTGCGGTAGGGATGGATACTTTCTTTTATCCCCCTACAATTTACGCCACTGTTGTAATAATTGTTTCTGCATGTTTTTTTGATTCTCCGTCACTTTCTACGTAAATATCATCCTCTTGTCTCAATGCGATAGAGTGAGTAGTTTTCGAATTATTTGCATTTAAAGGTAATGTTTGAAATATCCATTTTTGTTTTATTGCTTCTTTAATTAATTCCTTTAATTTAACCACCTTGATAACAAAATTTGTTAATTCTAATCGTAAAAGTATTGTCAAATTTAATATAATCGTCACATTTATAACAAGTAAGTGCTAGGTTATATTTATTTTGAGTCCAAATTTTTAGCAATTTTTGCTATTTCTAAGTGTTTCTTTATTTAGTCCAGGAGGAATCGGCGCATGAGTACCTAAAACTATTCCACCTCAATTTTTTTATACGATCCTCTTCAAATTGCCCTCCTAATGATATAAATGGGACATTCCATGCCAACTCATCCTACTGATTGGATTTGCATCTCCGATTTCGCTGAAATTTGGGCAACTTGTTGTATCCTTCGAAAAAGGTTTTTATGAATTTTGTCAATTTTTTTCATAACTTGTGAAAAATTGTCTGATTTGGGACTTTTTTTTAAATTTCGTGTTTTTTGATGAACTTTTTGAAAAATTTATGCAAAAAGTTATTCATCATAAATTTGATTGTTTTTTTTTTCATTTCAAAGTTAAAACAAGAATTTTAAGATTGTTTGTTTCCTTCAATTTTTTTCAAAATTTTTTTTAAAAATTCTCAAAAATTCTACTCGTCAAAACCGAAATTTTAAGCCTAGTCTCGTAATGGGATAATAATGGGTTATATTTTTTTAAATTTTTAAATTAATTATTTTTTTTTCACTATTTATGTATTACTGGCGACTTTATTAGATGAGATCCGAAAAAAATCATATATCAATATAATGAATAATTGAAGTAAAAATTTCAATTTCTAAGGTAAATTTTATTTATAACTTTTTAAAGTTTTTTTTTTATTTTTTCGGGCGTTTGAATATTTTACAAGAATAAGTTTTATTTGAGCAAGAAATCAGTTTCATTGTGAGTGATCTATCTGTATTTGGTATAACGCAATGATACTTTTGTGTATCTGTGATAGTTCAGAGAAAAATAATTAATTTAAAAATTCAAAAAAAATTATAACCCATTAATATCCCATTACGAGCTAGGCTTAAAATTTGTGTTTTGAAGAGTAGAATTTTTGAGAATTTTTTAAAAAATTTTGAAGGATACAAACAATCTTAAAATTCTTGTTTTAACTTTGGAATGAAAAAAAACAATCAAATTTATAGAATTATAAAAAAATATTACTTAAACATTATGTTTTTTTTTAATATATTTTTCATGGGTCGAAAGTACCCAAATTTGAGATTTTTTGAACCTTTTAAAATTCAAAGCTTTAAAAATATTAACTTTATCGTGAAAAGTCATAGGACCTTGTTTATTGGTAATTCAATAAAGAATAAAAAAAAATTGTCCGGTTGAATAATAACAATTCTTTGCACTTGTTTAAACAATTTCGGTTTAAACTATATGGCACCGGGTTGCGCCATGGCAACATGCATATATGTCATAAGGAAGGCAATTTGAAGAGGATCGCATAAAAAAATTGAGGTGGAATAGTTTTCGGTACTCATGCGCCGATTCCTCCTGGACTAATTGTCAAAATTATCATAGTATCCTAGACCCTTGACAAAATTTTTATAAAAATCTGAGAATTTACCGGATTCTGCATATTAACTCCCTTACGAATCTATTAAAATGTGTAATATCGATCCTCCGATAAAAATAGTTTCTCTATATTTTCGGTAAATCCATTTATGAAACTTTTACCAATTTTTATGTGTCTCCATAACTAGAAATACATTTTCTAACGAAGTTTATAGCCAGACCAAGACGCTAGAAGCCACTCACCCGTCTTTCCCTGAATTTTTCAAGAAACTAGGTTACGTCACAGCTGTTTCATTTTTACAACCCTCGGGGGTGTGAGTATAAGGTGGGTTTGCAAACATTCCGGTGGAGATTAATAACTACAAAATTATTTTTAGTTTCAGGACACGGCATTTTAATAACATGCCGAAATGTTGACTGTTATTATTGTTTGAGAACAGGATTTGTTACCAGTTGTAGGACCAATATTTTGTCGCTAAATTAAATTGTCAAAAGAGCGTGAATACGAACACGTCGAGTTGAATTATTTCTCAAAATATTTTGTTAAGTTTGCGTTATTTGTTTTCCTTCAATCTAAATTGAACAGGAGCCATTTTGTTTTAGGTTAGATATTATGTCTCTAATGTTTTAAAGAATAACCAAGTTGTCCGTTATTGGCATATATGTACCCCTTAATATTCTAAAATATATATTTTTTTAATATTATCACAATTTACTTCATCTAAACAACAATAAAAATTGTTGCTGAATAATTTGTGGATCCTAAAGATACTTATGGTTTTGTTTTTAACTACTTCTTTAATCTTTACGCAGTCAAAAGGATAGTAACGACTGTTAGATTATTGGATTTCATAAAGAAAATCACATCCATGATATGTTATATTTTGATAGATCTGGTAGCTATGGGTATGTGTTGTAATTAGATGGTTGAAAATAAATATACTTTTGAACTGCAGTCTATAATTTAACTGAAGTTGAATATTTCCATAAACTGTTCCAATCTGCAAGTAATTCAATAGGTTATGGGCCCAGAATATCACTATTGAAGTTCTGAAGGAAATTTCAACACAATTTGACTGAACTGCAAAATAAGTAATTTAAATATTATCAACTGACAGAATCATATCTTTGACACTCAAACAAATTGTCAGAATATGTCGGAAAAGTTTGAGCCAGCGAGAATCGTGAAATTCGATGGAAGAAATTATCAGCTCTGGAAATTCAGTGTCTCCATAGCATTGAAGTCGCACGACCTTATGGAAATTGTCAACGGCAAAGAAAGGAGACCTGAAGAAAGTGAAGAAAACAAAGTCCTAGTTAGGAGATGGGATCAAAGAAACAATCAAGCCATGGTTTTATTTCTTACTTCCATTTGCGAAGAACAGCTTAATCACCTAGTTAATTGTGAAAATGCTGCTGAAATGTGGAATAAACTTATCAGCATTCATGAGCAGAAAACAGATATATCCAAACATGTCGTGTATCAAAAGTTTCATGATATACGCATGAATGCCGGAATGAACATTGCTACATTTATTTCCGAAATAGAATCTCTAATAAAACAATTAGAAGAGATGGGAGAAAAAATATCAGAAGTAGCCAAAATTTCAAAAATTATAAACAGTTTGCCAGCTAAGTATGATATGTTCGTTACGGCATGGGATTCTGTAGACCCATCAAAGCAAACACTGACTGATCTGATTGCTCGCTTGATGAAAGAAGAACAGAGAAACTCAATAAAAGATGAAAGTGAAGCCACTCTTGCTCTACAAGTAGAATCAATGAAATTGAATCCAAGTTCTACACTGACTTCTAGAAAACAGAATATACAGAAGCTGAAACAGAAAACGAAATGTGGATTTTGTAAACAAACGGGTCACTGGTGGAGAGAATGTCCAGACAGAAAACGAAATAAAAGTGGAAAATCACGAGAACAACCAAGTGAAGCTAGAATAAATTCAAGAAATAATAATGCCGAAGCCCTAATCTGTGATTTTTCATTGTTAATAGAAGAATTTCAAGATGACCAAGAAACTTGGTTAGCAGATTCAGGAGCAAGTGCCCACATGTGTTTTCACCCTGAATGGTTCACTTCACTGAAACCAATCGAAAATGATATCGTTGTTCGAGTTGCTGATAATAAAATAATCAAACCCGTGAGCATAGGTGATATCAATATAAAGGCCTATGTTAATGGTAAATGAAAGAAAAAGATCCTTACCGATGTTTTATACATACCAGAATTGCGAAGAAATCTCCTATCAGTCGGAAAAATTACTGCAAAAGGATATCCAATGGTAGCTAAGCATGATAAATGTGAATTCTTAAACGAGGTAGGTGAATTATCCTGTATGGGTATAAAACAAGGAAATATGTTCAAAATGATGATTAAAATAGATTCTCATTATGACTGTAACTCGGTCACCGTCAGCAGTTTAAAGTTGTGGCACGAGAGACTTGGACATATTAATTTGAAGACTATTAAAGATACCATTCAAAAAGGGGCAGTAGAAGGAGCAAAATTTCATAACGGAGATGATGAAATTGACACATTTTGTGAAGGCTGTCAATTTGGCAAGCAGACCAGAAGATCATTTTCAGAAAATAGTCAACATAGAAAATTTGCACCTGGCGCATTTATTCACACTGATGTTTGCGGACCAATGAATGTGAACTCTCCAAGTCAGTCAAAATATTTTCTGATTTTCAAAGATGATTGCACGAGTTTCAGAATGGTTTATTTTTTGAAGCATAAATCTGAGGTCAGTACCAAATTCAAGGAATTTGAACAGCTAGTGAAGAGACAAACTGGAAATTTAATAAAGATTCTACGTTCAGACAACGGGAAAGAATATGCGAATAGAGATTTGACAGATTATTTAAAGAAAAATGGAATTGTTCATAAACTTTCAGCTCCCTATGCTCATGAACAAAATGGAAAATCTGAAAGGGAAATACGAACAATCACAGAAAGTGCTCGTTCAATGATTCATGCGAAGAACGTTCCTATTGAACTTTGGGCTGAAGCTGTTAGCACAGCAGTTTATGTGCTCAATAGAACTATCAGCAGGCAATCCCAACTTGAAATCACTCCATATGAACAATGGTTTGGAAAGAAGCCTAGTATACACCATATGAAAATATTTGGTGCTGCAGCCTATATGCATGTTCCTAAAGAACTAAGTAAAAAATGGGATCCAAAAAGCAAGAAGATGATATTTGTTGGATATAACCAAAATTCCAGTTACTATAGACTTTGGGATCCTGAAAAGAGAAAAATTTTTATTAGTGCTAATGTAAAATTTGATGAAGCTAATAATGTCACTAGGAAAGATGATGAGAATAGTGGGAATATGATTGTTGAACTGATATTTGGAAACGAAGATGAACTAAAAGTCGATTATGAAACAGAAGAACAAAGCATAGAGAAAATATCTGAAGAAAATCACAACAGTTCTGTGATAGTTACTGATGAGGAACCTGAAAACTATGGAGGAAACAAAGAAATGCGGTATAACTTGAGGGATCGTAGTAGAATTTAAGCTCCAGGATTCCTTCAGGATGCCATGGTTGCAGAAATAGAAAATCCAGCAACTTACAACGAAGCTGTGAATTCCGATAACTCTAAAAATTGGATATTGGCGATGAAAGACGAAATTGAAGCACTCAGAAAGAACAAAACTTGGTCTTTAGTTCCAATACCTGAACAAGGAAATATTGTGCCATGCAAATGGATATATTGTATCAAAAATGGAATCAATGGGAAACATAAATTCAAAGCCAGGTTAGTTGCGAAAGGATTTTCTCAAAGGGAAGGCATAGACTACCAAGAAACCTACGATCCAGTAGTCAGATATGAGTCAATCAGAATTCTTTTGGCCATTGCTGTAGAAGAAGATCTCGAAATCGCTCAGTTTGATGTAAAAACAGCGTTTTTATATGGAGAATTAGAAGAGACTATCTTTATGGAACAACCAGAGGGATTTGAGGAAGCTGGAAATCTCATATGTAAGCTCAACAAAAGTTTATACGGATTAAAGCAATCTCCTCGATGTTGGAATTATAGATTTAAAAGATTCCTAGAAACTTTTGGAATGGAGCAAACTGATGCAGATCCCTGTATATTCTTAGGAAGTTTTGATGGATTCAAGGTGTACATCTCCTTATACGTTGATGATGGTTTAATTTTGACAAAGTCGAAATATATCATCGAGAAAATACTATCTTATTTGAGAACTGACTTTGAAATAACTACAGGAGATGCCAAATGTTATGTAGGTTTTGAAATTGAACGCAATATATTGAGAAATGAGATGTTAATTCGCCAAGGCATTAAAGAAATTCAACATGTCTGAGTGTGTATCCTCATCGATACCTGCTGAGCCTGGAGCTAGGTTGAAGAAACCTGATAGGAATAACAATTCATTTACCGCACCATATAGAGAAGCTATTGGAACATTGCTCTATATAGCTCAGAACACTCGCCCTGATATAGCATACTCAGTGAATTTCTTGGGCCAATTCAACAATGCTTTTAGCCATGAACATTGGGAAGTGGTCAAGAAAATATTCAGATATTTGAAAAATACTATTGGTCATGGAATTCTATACCGTAAATCTAACGATGAAAATTTGAAACTCACTGGCTATACAGATGCAGACTATGGGGGAGATTTAGACACAAGAAAATCAAGAAGTGGATATATATTTGTACTGAATGGGTCACCTATAACCTGGACATTCAAGAGACAGTCGGTAGTAGCTTTATCAACAACTGAGGCTGAATATATAGCCTTATCACTAGTAGTCAGAGAAGTTATATGGCTAAGACGTTTGCTGGATGAACTTGGTTTTCCTCAAGAGAATGCAACGCGAATAAATGTTGATAATCAAAGCGCTATCAAGCTCGTTAGTAATCCAGAATTCCATCAGCGAACGAAACATATTGATATCAAATATCATTTCGTTCGAGAAGCAGTTGAAAATGGAGCAGTTCATATAAGCTTCATTGAGTCCAAGCTACAGTTATCCGATATTTTAACAAAGCCCTTACCGAGAGAAAAGATATACTTCATTCGTTCTGCGCTGAAGATATGTGTTCCACTCAGATGAAGATATAGTTTCTTAATGAAATTGGGGGAGTGTTAGATTATTGGATTTCATAAAGAAAATCACATAGCCCATGATATGTTATATTTTGATAGATCTGGTAGCTATGGAAATGTGTTGTAATTATAGAGTTGAAAATAAATATACTTTTGAACTGCAGTCTATAATTTAATTGAAGTTGAATATTTCCATAAACTGTTCCAATCTGCAAGTAATTCAATAACGACACCACTGATCGTTCGGGATTGTTCGGCAAATGAGTTTGGGTTTGCTAATTTCACACCGGTAAAACTAACCTGGTTCTGTATGCATTTAAAACATTTAGATACTTACCTACGTATAAATGTGGTTTTGTAGCTAAACTTCAAATAGATATGCCTAATAATTTCTATTTTGGCAATTTTCTCTTAATATAATTATGTGAATAGCTATAAATATGTATTCAAATTAGCACTGTGTTTTTACGGTGCTCACGACAACTGACAACTGTCAATACTATCTAGTGTATAGGTTAAATCAATAAGAGGGGTAACGGTATTGATTACGTGAATAAAGTAGGGCCTGTTAAAGAATGAGATAGATTTATAAAACTGTCATAAAGAGAAAAACGAAATCCATTCAAATCCAACTTCCTTTGCCTTGTTCGCTTCCCTTACCTCACTTGTCCTCTTCTCCATAATACCACCGAATGTCTCCCATTTACTTATTATCCTGCTAAGCAGTAGCCGTAACCTTGAAAAGATATTATCGGAAGTAGTTCTGCCGTTAAACTATATTTGTTATATTGGATGTTCTTATTAATTAATCATTCTCGAATTGCTGCTTTTTTCCATGATTGTTTCGGTAATAGTTCTAAATGTCGACTATGGTATATATGGGGCATACTGTATAATTCACAAACCAATGATACACTCGTGCTTGCATTTACATTACTGTGTGCTGCGACGATGTGATGGAAGTTACGGTAAAGTGACAAAGACAGAAATATCGTTGGGTACAGCGTTGCCACTAGTTGTAGTAAATATCTAACACTATTATTATTCAGTCATTCAATCATTATTGGTTTTAGTATAATGTGAAATTCTTTCTTATTTTTCCAAACGCCTATGATATTACTAATTGTCGAAGTGTAAAAACTGTGTGTTAGGTATCTCTCTCTCTCTCACTACTGCACTGTTACCTTGCGCTTTTGATGAAATAACCTGCATTTTACACACTTCTTTGTACGTAAAGGTAAGCGAAGTGTATAATCCAATTTCAGTCGATGTAAAACAAATTGAGTGTTTTCATACCAATGAACTGGAGGTAATTTTCAAAGAGTTTGTTATTTTCAACTAGCTTTTTTTCATCTTTTTAGGCTTTTTCCGAATGGATAGAATTGCGCGACAAAGCACACTTTGAACGTCAACCGATATGTAGTTGTTTGTGTAAATTTTGGCTTTAGATGGACTTTGATTATTATTAACTTTGGAATTGGAAAAGGGAGGCAAATGAAAAAAAAAAAGAGAAGCAGAGATATTAGTGATACATTGAGAAATCTTAGTTTTATGGAATTTTTAAGTTTTAGGCAGTAGACAGAAAAAAAATACCTACTAGATAATATACTTTTCTCTCCGATTGGCAGCAAAAATTAATTTTGCTGACACATATCAATCAGCAAAGTATTACTTTTCCTGTCTAGGCAGCAAAGTGCTTACTTAATAATCCATAGATCGTTTATAATTTCCTTCATATTTCATCCGAAACTTCTCCGGCAACAAATTCAACTCTATATTTTTTGCACCTTCCTTATTTCTGGAGGAGTAAGTACTTCCAGGTCGCTATTACTGTCCATTATACAGGGTGTTTCATTAAGAATTATCCATATAGTAACTGAAGAAACCTTAGCACTAAATATGAAGATTTAAGCCAAAATACTTAAATAAAATATTCCTCCTAACCGAGATATAGGGTGTTTTATTTTAACTATTCTAAATGATTTTATCCCATATTTTTGACACCTTCCAATATTTTTTCTTCATACTTGGCAAAAAGTTTACACATATAAGGTTACTTTAAACAGTGGCAAAAGATGGTTTTTCTCGATTACCAGAGGCGTGGTCAAATTTCTGAATTTTCATAAATTTAAAATTAAAAAACATTGATATGAAAAAATCTTTTGAAACGAAATTTACTGAAACTAATAAACTTTATTTATTTAGTGAAATAGTTATTGAGGCATGTGAATTTACGATTAGAATTAACAAATTTTGTTGTCAAGGTGGTTATATTATTAAGGAAACTCATGTTGAATAAGCAATAAAACAAAAATAGATATTTTAAACATTACCTTTAAATGCAAATAATTCGAAAACTACTCACTCTATCGTATTGAGACAAGAGGATGATATTTACGTAGAAAGTGACGGAGAATCAAAAAAACATGCAGAAACAATTATTACGACAGTGGCGTAAATTGTAGGGGGATAAAAGAAAGTATCCATCCCTATCGCACGCCTCTGGTAATCGAGAAAAACTATCTTTTGCTACTGTTTAAAGTAACCTAATATGTGTAAACTCTTTGCCAAGTATGAACAAAAAATATTGGAAGGTGTCAAAAATATGGGATAAAATCATTTAGAATAGTTAAAATAAAACACCCTATATCTCGGTTAGGAGGAATATTTTATTTAAGTGTTTTGGCTTAAATCTTCATATTTAGTGCTAAGGTTTCTCCAGTTACTATATGGATAATTCTTAATGAAACACCCTGTATAATAATTTAAATATACCGATATTTTTTCGCACAACTGTCAGAAATTTCATGAATTGTCAAACTATAATTATTATGGACATTTCCATAGCAACCAACCATTCCAACAACTGCGATTTCAATCAAATTTTATTTTAATTGAACACTACAGGAAAAATATAAAGAGATTGTGGGAAATGTAATAATTTGCAAATACAATATCCTCCTATATCATTATGAACAATCGGAGAGAATAGTATATTGTGCAACTAGTGGGAAAAGCTCAATTTTTCTCACGAGTGTGCGTTTGTGGCACGAGCCTGAAAGGCGCGTGCCGCAGCACACGAGTGAGAAAAATAGCTTTTTCCACGTGTTGCACACTATACTTTTTCTACGACTGCAAATTCATAAATAATTTAACAATTTCAAAGTAATATATTTCATATTTCTTTCTTGAAATTTCTGGCCATAGCTCTAAGGTGACATTTTCAGCTTTTGCTGTTATTTCTGGGGGTGTGTTTTCAAACTGTCCATAATTAGGTACCTACTTATTTTTTTATATTTTAACACAAAATTTAGTTGAATTAAACTAAAATTAAACACCTTCTCTCTACTTTCATAACACTAACATTTGGGTACTCTGTACTTTTTAACGTTTGACGTTTTATGACAGTAGTCCAAAGCATTCTATAATCGAAAATTGTGTTGATTATTTCTCTATGGTACCGTGGCCCAAGCCGTGGGAAAGATTTTTTCCCACGGCTTGGGCAACTTTTCCCACGGCTTAGGAAAAGTGACACTTTGTAGTTTCGTAAATTGTGGGAAAAGGACTATTTTCCATAGCAGTCGTAAAAAAAATTATATGTTCAACTCGGCAGCAAAGTAGATTGACTGCCTTAGCTGAATTCCTAGCTATTAATTCAGCTTTGGCAGTCAACCTACTACTTTGCTGCCTAGTTAAACAAATAACTATTCTAGGACTATTTAGACGACTATTTTTAATAAAAAGTTGAACAGAAGTCGACTAAATTTATCGTAGAACCTTCAAAACATTTCTACAATATAAATAGGTATACTGGAAGTAGATAAAATATGATTTTTCGTAAACCGTTAGTTAGTTTTATTATAATAGTTAGTTTTATTCCGTTACGGTTACTGAACGTTTTACTCGTCACAAAAATATCGCATAATTTTGAAAATTGAATTATGGTGTAAAATTAAATATCACATTTTTCAGAATATTTGAATAAGAGTGTATGGTATCCTTTAGATGTATAAAAGCCCAAAATATTCACAGTTTAAATCGCCTTTTTGTTGAAAAACAAAAAATGAATAAATTTTGATAAATCCTATTTTTTTTTTTTAAATAAATAAATAAAGTTTATTGTTCTATAGTTAATAAACATGAACAAGGAGTTTGGTCATTGCATAACATTTTATATATAAGTACCTACATATACTATATTGCAAAAATAAATAAAAAATATAAAATAAAAACTAATTTCACAATAATACATAACATAACATTACCTAAATAAATTTAACAAAAAATTAAAAAATATATATAATATATATGTATGCATTATGTGGAGAACCCTAAAACTATAAGTATAAATAATAAGAGTGAAGTTTGGAGGATCAAACTGGATTGCCTTTTTTTTTATTCATTAATAATAAAAGCTCGAAGTTTCATTACTCCGCTGAAGTAGCGATGTAGTTTGAGTACTTCCGACTTTTCATAAGTACATAGTAAGGCTTCTAGGTCATCTGAGTGGTGACTGATGGGGATAAGTTCTTTTCTTAGGCTATTGTATAAAGGGCAGACCAGAAGAACGTGTTCTAAAGTTTCAGGTTTTAAAAGGTTACAGATTGTGCAAGTTGATCTCTGTTTGATATTATATGAGCAATTATTTATATATAAAGAGATTGTATCTGTATTGGTTGTTCTAAGTTGCGCTAATAGTCTTTTTAAATAAAATGGTATTGTATTGGTCATATAATTTTTTTCACTTTCAAGCTCACGTTGTAGGAGTAATTTATATATGGGATGGTATGTGCTATTAAGAATTCTATACAAGTCTTCCTGGACAGTTTAATTTTTGAAATTTGTAAGTATTGTTGTCTTAATTGTATCATTGATGGTATTGATATTTAGATCTATTTCACAGTATTGCATTATACAGTTTTTTAAAAGATACTGCCAGTTATATTTTAAGGAGCCTCCACTAGACTTTTGCAGAACATTCAGACGCATGAGTGCTCTGTAAACATATCTATCTGGATTTGTATTTTTTAATCTAAGTAACAATTCAATACTCTGTTTTAAAATAAAGTAGCCCATTTTAACAAGATTAATTTCTGTCCTTATCAAATAACCAGCTGTCGATTTTTGAAGAAAGAAGCAGTTTTTCCAAAAATTATTTTGGATTCTTTCTACTTCTTCCAAGTATCGAAGACCCCATAGGCCACTTTCATAAGTAAATGTGGGAATTATTACGTTGTTATACAGAATCTTAATAGCATCAATCGAATTTATTTTTGAGTTATAAACAGTTTTAAACACTGCTCCCTGTGATAACCTTGTTTTTTGTTCACGTTGTTTTAAATTGTTCATAAATGAGCCATTAAAGGTAAATGTGACACCTAGGTATTGGTACGTGTTCGATATATCAATTATATTGTTTTTATAGTTGAACTGTGGTTGTTTACCAATATTAGAACTTCTACGAAATATAACTATTTTTGTTTTGGATGTATTAACTTCTAACTTAAACTTATCACAATAGGATTCTAAAATCTTGAAATTTCTTATTAGATCAATTTGAGATTCTGCAAACAAAATTAGGTCATCGGCATAAAGTAACATATTTATGTTGTCTCTTTCGTCAAGCGTAACCCCTTTAGCACCGTGTTTTTTAAAGTATGAGTCTATATCAGAGATAAATAAGGAAAAGATTAACGGACTTAGAGAGTCCCCTTGTAATACATCCTTTGTAATTTTTATTTTTTCGGATTTTTGGCCATTTTGTTCCATAAAGATTGTTGATCTGCTATATAAGGTTTTGACTATTCTCACAATTTTCCCACTTATTCCACATGTAAATAATTTTTCCCACAGCCAATTATGGTCAAGACTGTCAAAAGCCTTTTTAAAGTCTACAAACAAGGTAAAAAGTTTCCTGGAAGGAAGTCTTAGATAATTATTAATTATGGTATACAGTACTAAAATGTTATCTTCGCAACTACGAGTTTTGCGGAAACCAGCTTGGCATTCTGGCAGTAATTTATGACTTTCTGTAAAATTTGTTAACCTATTATTTAGAGTTTGTGTGAAAAGGTTTGTAATATGGTTAATTAGAGCTATGCCACGGTAATTATTTGGGTCTTCTGTTGGCCCTTTTTTATGAAAGTGTATCATTTTTATATTTGACCAACAATTTGGGATTTTTTCTTCATTGAGTATTAAATTAAACAGCGTTTTTAATTGAGTAATACCATCGATAGGCAGGTTTTTATAGAATTCATTTACAATATCATCTTCACCAGAAGCTTTCCCATTTTTGGCATAACGAAGCGTTTGAATTATTTCTGTTGTGGAAAAGGGTGTGTCTAAGTAGGGGTGCAATACATCAAAAAATAGATATTTTTGCAAGGACTGTATGTATAAAAATCTTTATAATAATTAGTCATAACATTTTGGTTAATAGTGCATCTTTTATTATTGTTTTTACCTAGTTTAATATGTTTCCAAAACTCATTGGGATTAGTAATAGTTTCAAATTTTGCTTTTAGTTCATTGTAGTATGTTTGTTTTTTATTTTTTAGTAATTGTTTATATTTTCTTTTAGTTAAGTTGTAATCTAATAATGAATCATTATTAAAGTTTGTTTTGCGAAGAAGTTTTTTTGATTTATTAAGGTGTTTTTTAGCTGACTTACAGGAATTATCATACCAGGGGTTAGGTTTTAAGAAGTAATTGTGACAAATATTCTGTTTTGTATGCATATTTAAAAATGTTGATGTTAATGTTATTGCATTAATTATATCGGCATTTAAGTCATCTACGGATTTAGATTGCGAACAAAAATTGTACTGTGATATGATATTTTGATAAGCAATAGCTTTTTTGGGATTCCATACCATTTTAGGTTTTATGACTTTTAGTAAAGAATCTGATTTATTAATTTCAAACTTTACCTGTAATATTGTTACGCACCCTAAATGATCCGAGTATAAATTATCGTCAATACAAAAATCAGAAATAATATTTGCACTGTTAAGGTTTGCCCAAACTAAATCTATGACACTTTTACCTATTTTACTAATATTTGTGTAATTACCCCTATAATCTCCAAGTTTGCCATTTAGTACATAAAACCCTAGATTCTCCATAGCATTAACTAGTAACTCACCCCGTATATTGATAACTCCATCCAAAGAGTTACGAGATTCAAGAGGGATATTATAATCCTGTTCATGGGATTCCTGAAAGTCATTCAAATATCCTATTCTGGCATTAAAGTCTCCCATTATAAAAAAGTTTACATTCGGAAAAGCAATTGTTATATCTTTTACCGTTTCTTCGAATAACTCTATACATATTTGATCCTCCAAACTTGGTTTAAAGTATGTTACACCTAAAATAATAAGATTTTCATTAATAGACATTTTAACAAATATCCACATGTTGCACATATTAATTAACTCTATATTTGTAATATTAAGTATGTGTTTTGATACCAAAAGTAGAATTCCACCACTGCCTCTTCCCATTTGCCCAATCCTATTTGTATTAGTTACATTTTAAAATTTCTTGTGTGCAGTACGTTTGTTTAATTTTTATTTGGAAGTGTCTAGAAACATTTTGAGTAAAAATGAGTAATTTAACCCCAGAACAAGCAGCTCAAATCGTAGCTTTAGTTGAAGATGGACGATCTCAGCAATATATTGCTGAAGTCATGGGCATCAACCAATCCAGCGTTTCTAGAGTCTTAAGAAGGTTTAGAGAAACTAAAAGTTATAATAGAAGACCAGTTCCAGGATATCCCAGGTATACTAATCCTGCAGATGACCGTTATTTAAGAATTCAGACTTTGCTGCGAACTCGTCATGTTACAGCCAGGCAACTGCAAAATGTTCTCTCTGGAATCCGTAATGTTAGAATATCTGTCAATACGGTTAGAAACAGATTAAGGAATTTTGAAATCAAACCCAGAATGCCTGTTACTGCTCCATTTTTATCCAGAGCACACCATGTAGCACGTTTAAGGTTCGCAAGAGAACATGTTAATTGGGATATTAACGATTGGGCTAATATTTTTTTACGGATGAATGAAGATTTTCACTTTTTGGATCTGATAGACGTATTCCAGTTTATAGACGCGCAGGTGAGCGATTTGCTCAGTGTAACATAATAGCAGCCAGAAATTATGAAGGTGGTTCGATTATGGAATGGGGAGGCATCTGTTTTGAAGGCCACACGGAGTTAATTGTGTTTCGCAGGGGATCACTGACAGCTGATTTGTATTTAAGAGAGGTTCTTGAGGAAAATGTAGTGCTATTTGTTCCAATCATTGGAGAGAATTTTATTCTAATGCATGATAACTTTCGCCCGCGAATAACTTCAAGAGGTTGGTATCCAAGTTTTAGATTGGCCCGCAGTTAGTCCAGACATAAACCCAATTGAACATGTTTGGGACTACCTGGACAGGGGCATAAGAACTCGTAATATCGCTCCAGACAACCTTGATGAGCTGGAAAATGTTTTAATAGAAGAATGGGAACATTTAGATTTGGATTATATAAGTGACCTGATAAGAAGCCTTCCACGGAGAATGAGAGATGTTACTAGAGCCAGAGGTGGTAATACTAGATACTAAAATGTCAAATTTATCGTTTACATTTTTTATTTTGTTACTTTGTATTATTTGATTTTTCTAGAATAGTTGTTATTTTCATTATTTATGCCCATTATTTTTTGATTTTTAATGTTAATTAAATAAACTACTTTGAAACATAATTCCAAATTCATTTCTCAAAAAAATCAAAAGAGTATAATAAAAACTTTATCATAAATCACTTATGCGTTACTGTTTGTGACGAGTGTATTTCTTAAATATATATTAAATATCTTAAATATAATATATCTTAAATATAGTTCTCAGTTAGAAAACGATGTTAAAAATGACATTATGGCAGGCATAGAAAATCAAGCTTTTGGAGCATCTGCAACTTCCGTATCTAATTCTCCACAAGCTTCTTCATCTCCAGTTAGATAAGAAAAAGAGTTAAGAATCCTAGAGCTAAACCATCACATCCACCAAGTTCAGAAATGGTAAACACTACTATTAAAGGATTAAAAAAGGGGAGGTTCTTCACTTCAAGCTTTCAAAAAGTATATTTCTGCAAATTCAATTCAATAAAGGCGTTCGTCGTTTCTGTTTCTTTGATACAAACAAAAGGCAAAGGAGCTTAGCTAAACCAAGTACAAGTGACTACACCCAGCAAGTCGAAGAGATTAACACCTTCAAAACGTTCTGTAGGTATAGGTGATAAGGCCAAAATTGCTAAAAAATCTCATGAAGGGAAAAAAAAGTTACTGCTACAGCATCTGTAAAAGCGACAACTGCTCCAGTTATAAAAAAACAAGTTGAGAACTGCTCAAGAAAAAGAATCTGGATATCAGAGATGTAACATTGATATCAAATTTATATTACAACCAACGATCAAATGTGAAAATTGAAAAAGAAACATCAGAAGAAATAGAGATAGGAAGAGGAGTTAGACAAGGATGCATATTGACACCGTTATTGTTTAATGCCTACTCTGAAGAGATTCGCTAAACGAGACAATCGGTATAAAAGTGAATGATATTTTAATCAATAACATTAGGTATGCAGACGAAATTACAATATTTAGGACATGTGATGAGAGGCGAGAGATACAGCATCTTAAGACTCATTATTCAAGGAAAAATAGAGGGCAAAAGAAGTATACGAAGGAGACGCGTTTCTTCGTTGAGGACAACCTTCGTCGCGGAGATGGTACTTAAAGAAGAAGTAACAAATTAATCGGCTAAAACTGTTTGGTGAAATCTGGATGAAGGTGAGCCACAATAGACTCTTGCGAGTCGCAGTGCAGGACCTCAAAAGTTTACACGATTTTATCTTTAACCTCAAATTTAGCAGTCCCAATAAATCACCCCGTATTTTGTGAAATCGTTTTTTCCCTCTTGTTAAAATAATATTTTTTATTATTGAGAAAGTTTTCATTAATTAATTTTCATCGCATGCCATGGTTCCATTTTAAATACGTAGCATAAAATTAGTTATGTACACCGGCATAGCTTATTCTATTAATTACAGGTTTTATTGACATTTTCACCCCTCTTTACAGTTTTCCTTTGTGTAATAAAACACCACCGCAAATAAAGACTTCTGTATTTTTTTTGTAAACGAAAAAAAAAAGAAAATTAAAAGACCGTATTTGAGTAATGTTATTAGGGGGAATATTGTCTTACGAAAATTAACATTTAGATATACCGGGTGTGCCTTATTCTATGAAATAATTTTTTTCTTTTAAAAAGACTTACTTACATCTTTATTAATAACAATTCTAGCAATGTGTTCAGACAATAACGAGATTTATCGGAGTTATGCAACATAAATGCACGATGCCACGCCCGATTTTATCGATATTATCTATCGGGGAGAAGTCGTGATACAATTGAATCAAAGAAATACTTAAAGGTAAGAAAATGTGTGAGAAAATTGCCAGCGAAACGGTACTTTATTACAATGAAACTTTTCCAAAAACTTCCTTCCACATTGTATTTTAAAATGCCACAGTTAATTGTCTCAAAATCAAAACTTCGTCACTCAACTTTTGCGATTGTTTGATTGAATTCTTCTTTAAAAAATTGCTACATAACAAATAACAGTTGCTTTGCACTCAAAAAAATATTCAAGAAAAGCCAATAAAAAGTGGCTGGGATATCACGAGCTGAAGATGAAAAAACACAAAATTCACTTTACTCGAATTTGTCACTGAGCCCCAATTTTATCAATACAATAATTTCACCCACCTCGAAAACATAAAGTACAGGTAATTTTAGCGATTACACCGTCCATGGTCACTATCACGTCCATTTAGGGATGAAGGGAGAAAGCTGGACGAAGACGGAGAGTAAGAGGAAGAAAGTAAGAAAGGAGACAGAAAGGGGACTCACACGTGCTGTAAAAGAGTTGTATGATGTGATAAAAACGAGAGGTAAAAAGTGGCAACAGGGATGTAAGGAGTGCCAATTACTCAATGGAATAAAGAAATAGAGGAAGTGTGGATGGAACGTAAGAAAGAACGGAAAATGTTGTTAAGGAGAAGAGGTGGGACAAAGGGAAAAAAGGGATATAAGGAGAAGAAGAATGAACTAAAGCGGAGGGTGTAAAGGCAGAAAAGAGGGAAGTGGGAGAGTTACTGAGGGAGTTGGAAAACAATCTATGGGATAAGGCGTATGAAATATCACTGAGAAAGATGGGTGGAAGTAGGAACGTAGTGCTAGAAGAAGATTGGGAGTAAAAGATAATAGAGAAACTATTCGCGGATGAGGAAGGAAGAGAAACATGTTCCGGGAAATACAGGATTTTAGAGTGGTAGGCAAAATAAGAGGTATACCGACGCTCTGTAAGTGTCTGTTGGATGAGGATTGTGGTAAAGTATGTGAAAAAGGATGTAAGAGGAGCACTGGAGAGCTTGGTTAGGGAAAGAGAGAAAGAGATAATATTTTTGATGGCGCTGGTGGTATCACTAATATGAGAAGAGTGTATGAAGGACCGTCGAAGTGTGCTACGTTAGTATGGGTCTGTATGGGTCCTATTCGAAAATGAGTTTCCCATGCCCGAAAAAAATGTCTTTACTACCACTAAAGAAACCATTATACCTATCCTGTTTTACTCATTGCAGACATAGGTCCTTCTTAACATTTCACTTACTTTTTTTTCGGGCTGAGATGGAAAACTTATGTTCGATGGGTTCTTAATCAGGACCCAACAGTGTTGTACTCATCCTCAAGAGGACGCCTACCAACCAAACCCATCTCAAAGCTCGCCGTTACCCGTTCCCTAATCATAATCTCCACTGCCTCGCTTGCCTCTATCCATTCTTTCTCCTCTCTTAACATTACCTCCACCATGTTCTCCCAACACACTGCCTCTCCAACCGCTTTAACACTTCCTCGTAATTTCAGCATCTAAACACGCGTCCTTCATCATCCTCCACCTCGCACCTTTCGCACATTCCAGCTTCTTGCCAATCTTATGTAGATATCCCAACTTTGACCCATGTCCAGTGAGCACCTGGGTCAAGAAGTAGGGCTAATGTACACGTTGTACACCACTATGTCTCCCATTCGCACTCCCACTTATTCATTTCCCTTCTAGCATTCACCTTAGATCCACACAGCACATTCACTTTTCTCCTAAAAATCACTTCTTCCAACATATCATGCGCTATCCTGCATTTCCCCAGGTTTATTTGTAAAACCCTCCACCCGAAATTCTAGCTTCCTCACTCTCGCTGCCTTCCCCTACCTCCTATTTTACCATACCCCCTCTAAGGGGTCCAGAAGGGCCCTAATTTTTTTCCTTCGTCACTGTGAACCTGTTCCCCCATTTTACAATCTAGCTCCCCTGCCTTGTGCATTTCACTTACTTGGCTATTTCACATATAAAAATCCTAAGAACCATTTTTTTTATACACAAAAATCGTCGAGCTTATAAAAAAACAGCTAACCTTAGCAGCTGCCACTAAGAATATTAACAGTGCTGAAGACAGTAAACGCAGCTGAAAAATGTATCATACTTCAGGGACATCTGTACCAACATTTAAAAAAAAGTTTTAAGCATCTTGGTGAAACTGTTGCTTCACTAGGGTTGACTGAAAATGATTCTTTGTCAAACCGCCTAGTAATAATGTTAAATGCTCGTTGAGTCGCTTTAGAGATAACATTTTCATGCTTACTTACCAATATCACCAGATTATTTGCAAAGGCTTGTACCTCTATCCCCTGGGTTGTGCAACCTTCGCCCTCATCGTGCAGAGTGATTGATTCTATGGTCTAATTTGCCCGTTTCTGTGGTGTTCTGTTCCTAATATACATGCTGGTAGGTAATAAGAGGATGTTCACTTAGTGGTTCTTCCTCAATATGCCTATAGCAAGAATTTTCTCTGAGACTAATTGGCCGCAAGGATTTAGGTATACAACACCAAAACCTTAGTTCGGTATTTATAAAACCTTAAGGAATGGAAGAATATCTTTATAAAACAGAATGGATAAACGATATCGGGAAAAAGTAGTAGTCCTTTTCTCCAGGAAAAGTTTCCCAGATTGTAAATACTAAACCAGTACTTGGATTACTTGGCAAATTCATAGCATATAATCGATTCGGGACTATAAAGAAATATTTTAAATCTCCAGATTCTTTTTCTGTGCGTGAATATTTTTTTAAAAAAGTACGTTTTCTAAATATTTTTCCGCGGTTGCGGGCGTTGTCATGCCAATGAACTCCATCGAAATTCGTCGTGAGAACGTTCTGTAAATCCCAACCAATAGACATAGCTAAACGGCTTCGAGAAAACTTGATTGACCCCATGGGCGTCCTTAGAAACAAGCGTAATTTATCGTCGGTTCAAAGAAATCCTTCAGTGTTCTTTTCTGTTCTTTGGCGAAAATTATTGTTGGATAAAGAAGTTTATTGTATGCATTTTTGTCAAGTTGCTGTGATAGTTTAGTTTGCTTAATTTAAGACAATTATGTAAGTGTAGAGACTTTGCAAGGAAAAGTATTAATTTGCCACATATTTATTCTAATTATGTTTATCCAATTGATCAGTGGAAGCAAATAAAGGAATTTTCCGGAAACCACAAAATTTAACAACTACTGACAACGTTTGACAAAAATTACCACCCAACATGACAGTGGTTCCACTCTTGATTTGGTTAAAGCTTCTAATATGTTTACCAGACCTATCTAAAGCAATGAACCATAGTGCATTAAGAGAGATAACGGACTTTCGTGTTACAGAGAGTACCATATTGTTTACGAAATGAAAAAAAAATCTATTCAAAGCATTTGGGAGTTCTAATACCAGCATCCTTTGACTTATTAGTTTCCCTTACCTCAGATGCCCTCTTCTCTACAATACAACCGAATGTCAGTACTTATCCCACTAGTATAGTTATAGCCGGAACCTTGAGAATAATCAGTACTACCAATATTTAAATTTTAGCAGAAAATGCCATCTTCATAATTTTTTATTAAAGCTGAAAGATCAAAAGATTATAAGTATTTTCTCATAAATATTATTCTCTGTGTAAAGCTTAGAACATAAAATAGTAAGGAAGTATTGCTCGTTCAAGGACAAGTGACCGGGATGGTTATCCAAGATGGTTACCGGAAGTTACTTTTTAACAGTGGCGTCCTATATTTTTATTTGTAAAAAAATAATGTCCTCATTGAAACATACCTATTATTATTCAGTATGGACACTAATCATTATATATTAAAATAACCATTTTAATAAGGAAAGTAGAGGAAAAAAAATACTATAACATTGCCTAAAATGGGGGTACTAGATTTAAGGAAATAGAACCAGTTATATACCACACAATTTTTATTAAAATTTTTCATTCTACCACTATTGGCCCTTAAATTGAATTTAGTGTAAACATGTCTAATTTTTTCTACATTATTTATTTTACTTTTACATATATAATAAATTCTTGTTTTTAAATATACTACACAGATGCTTTTTATAAATTATTTCCTACGAGGACTTTCAGAAGTAGATGGTAGAGTTTCAGGAACAAGAAGTGGTGAAATAGTTTCACTGCTAGTAGTTATTATCTTTTCAGCATAAGGGTCGTTAGTACTTACCTGCATAGAAAAGGTATATATTAGTGAAATATATGTTTAAGTAAAATATCTGTAAATATATTTGAGAAAAAATATAGATTTGGTCAATGTTATTAAAGCAATTTGTGGATGTAATAATTACTTACATATTTCATTCTTGCGATTTTAATTGTAGGAATAGCATTTGGTACTAGTAAAACAATTACTGAAGAAATTCTATCAAATGATTGTTCTGTAAAATGTTGTGAACCTAAAAAACTATTCTTGCCTGGACTCCAGTTAACTTTATTCACAATATTTAACTGTGAATGTAATACTGTGAATGTAATAATGTGTTAATTAATACACAAATACATTTATTGTACAACGTTGCTTTATAATATTCCATAGACATAAAAATAATTGACATATACTGTTATGAGATTAACCAAAAAATTGTAAATTCATGATAATTAAAATAAAACATCCTCTTTCCATTATTGATACGCCTATGTCACTTTAAGTAGATAGGTTAGGGATCAATGCAAAGTATTAATTTAATTTAAACATAAAAATATAGTTTACGTATTTATAATGTATATTTATTATAATAATAGCTACTTACCAATAAATAATTAATCCAAATTTTTAACAGAAAACTAAATTTTTATAACTTGTAAACAAAGTATGAGTCATAAATGGTTATCCAATATGGCCGACTTCCGTCGCCAGATTTTAACATTGTAGATATAACACAAACTCCTTCCTTACTATTTTATGTTGTAAGGTGTATACCCACTTCCTTTATTTCTTCTTTCTCTTGATAATTAATGTTTTAATAAATTAGATTATGGTAGGAAACACAGAATACACGTATCCTAGATAGCTTTGAAATTTGAATTTTAAACTTCACTCGCCCTACGGACTTTGTTTGTTTTCGTACGAGTACTTGAGTCAAATAAAAATTTTTCGGGGAAACTAAAAATTTATCGCTTATAATATCCTGTACACTAGGTAGTATTGTCAATTATCAGTTGTAGTGAACACTGAGTAATAATTTAAATAGCCACTAGTGATTTTATTAAAGATAATACCACGAGTTTTGTCGAAAATTTCACACATCTACTTTTTAGCCAATAAAATGCCTTAATTTTATTTTAATATTTCAGTGGAAATTTTTTGACAGCTGAAACCATAGAGAACGCTGAAACCTGGACGTAGAGACCATAGACAAATAAAAATATAACATATTTCTCTATGGCACAGGCGTTTAAACTAGTGACAGATGTCAGATTGGATTAATAATTATTTTCCAAATTACGGTGTGAAATTTTCTTACCAAATACCACGTAAGCTTTAATTATTCCTGGAACTTTTTTTGAGGGTACGAATATTTTGAAAATTATCCCGAGTGGTTATTTAAATTATAACTCAGTGATCACGACAACTGACAGCTGTCAAAACTATCTAGTGTTCAGGATAAGTCAATAGGAGGAGTTGCATCATTTCGTGTATTGCATTTGTTTGTGTTAATTATGAAATTTTTTTAAATAAACTAGTTTTTGTACAGAATGCTTCAAAAAATAATTTTATTAGACAAAATTTTAAGGTCAATAAAGCATACCTATTTTTCTCGCTCTCTTACTATTTTAAGTATGTTAAAATTTATTGTATCAAAAAATTTTTTTTGAAACAGTTAAATTCTTTAAATAAACCGTGAAAGGTGTATCAAAATTTTCTTTGTTTATTGTTCTCAATAGTGGTATTTTATTGAGGCAATACTTTGGAACCGATAAGTCTCTTCAATATAACTTAGAAAACACTTAGACAGACTTTCAGAATGCCCCGTATAGGGCTAAACAAATCGATGGTGAGCCTGTTTAGCCGCTTCCGTGGATCGTTTTGCCGTAGAGAACGTTACAAAAGTGTAAATATATTACCTTTTTTATTCTAATCATCGACTCGTTGGTAACAAAGGATATTTTTTTAGAGGATGCGTTCATGGAGCGTCGACAAAGGAGCTTAAACATTCAATGTTTAAGCTGGCGTGCTGGTGGACTCATGTATGATGTAACGAGACAGAAAATACGTTTATAGAACGTAGGGAGTGAGTGTAACCTTTTAGTTCAGTCTGACGAAAACACGTACAAAATTTACAGGAAGGGAATCGACATTTTCTTATTTTTACAAATGTTTTCTTTGCAAAAATTGTTTAAAATAAATAAAAAAAATAAACCTTATTCCAGCAGGATAACAAAAAATTTAAAGAAATTTTAAAAAGAAAAACATTTCCAGAAAAAGACGTATATATCTGGCTATTTGGATAGTTGACCGTCAATCCAACCAGAACTTGTCTACTATACAAAGACGGTTCAAAAACCGAAAAAGGGGTGAATTCTGTTCTATTCATGGTAAGAAAGAGACAAATATCTCTAATATACTCTAGAACAGAACGTCATTACCTGCGATTTTTATTTAAAAGAAGTACAATTACTATTTTCTTTGCTAACCTGACGTTAAGTTTTCAGATGTTCTGTTCCATGGTTGGGCACACGCACTTGATCTATAGCCTTGTTTCTGTTCTATGAGCAATGTAGTTTATCTATAGATTTATTTCTGTTCTATGGCAAGAAGTTGTTAAAATATGGCAGACGTTAATTGAAATTTTAACGCGTCCTTTGTTTGTTTCATTTTGGCCCAAATTCGACTATTTGATATTTGACTACAATAATGATGCTCTGGAAGATCAATATTATTATTCTGTAAGTTTTTCTTGATTATAAATTTATTATTAAAAAACACTTTTTTATATGCCTTCAACAAACATTAATAAGGAAAGCTCTCTGCACAAAGTCCCTCATAAAGTGGTGCTTCCAAGACTCATGAGCTCTGATGAATGTCACAGTCCATAGCAGCAAAGAGATTATTATAATATTTGTTTTCATTGACAACAGTTTCAAAAAGAAGTTTAAATTATTGGTGATCTCTTCAAGCACCATCTTTTTAATTTTCACAAATTTACAAACTTAAGCTTTCATATTTACTTAATTTATATTTTTTATTTGGGTGACAAATGTCAGTTTCATCAATAGCAGGAAGATTTGACAAAACTTGCAATACCCTGTACATAGAAAGGGAATCTATAAATTCAAAGTTGTAGATATTAACTCAGAAAAAGCAAGAAACAATCAGCATTCTCAAAAATTTTTAAAAATAATGGTTATAGTATCTAGGTTGACCCTGTGCTACTTTTAGGTATGTCTTTCTGAAAGATGGGGATAGTAATTATATAGCAAGTTTACCTGATGAGCACGTTTTCATGAACATCATCCCCTGTCTTTTGAGTACGTACCGTATATCTTATTAATAGGTCGCTGGTATGGAAATTTCTGATTTATCTCGGTGAAATTGTTACCTAATTGGGTTTTGAATATTTAAGAAAACACTACAGCTGAATTCCAATGTTTATTTATTACATATTTTTCGTGACGACTTCAGAATTCACAATTGTGTCATTGAAGACTAATATGTACACAGAACTATGTCTTTGCTAGTGAATCACGATTTTTAACTGTTAGATTTGCAAAACCACTAAGGATGGACTGGATGCAGCAAGATTACTTTTTTGATGCCACGAGTTTGTGATATTTTTTACCGCTGATAACAGTGTATGTACTAAGTATAAACGACGGTCGAACTGCAGAGACCGAGACTAAGGGAAAGAATTATGATTTTAAAAGTAAATATTTTTGTTTAGTTAAGGAACAAGATGTAAATTCTTCTTGTTCGAAAATACGGTATGTTTTCGAACACTTTCTATAAAAAAATTCTTTAATAAAAATTGACATAAAATGCTATTTTAATTTTTTACCTGATGCAGACATAAATTATGTTTTATAAACTTCACTTAAGTTTACGTTGGGTTTATAAGGCTAGACCTATATGAATCAAAACCTGTTTACTTATTTATGTGGATGCTAGGGTACATATTTAGATATTTTAGCATTACGTGCGAGTTTAAGAAAATTCTTAATCAAAGATACGACTTTGTTGATTTGAGACTATTTTTTATTAAAATTCAAAATGGAAACACAGAGTTTCTTCTGTGCAAAAGAAATATTGTTTGATAAACATCAAAATACATATTGCCCAAACTGGCTATCATGCAATATAAAATGTATTTTGAGTGTCCCCTATAATTTCGGTTTTCTTCTGACTCCAACTCCGCTATTATATTACTACTTGTTCAAATAATGCAACGATTATTTATAATAGAATCTAATTAATGCAAAGATAAAGTTAAATGCTGGATATAATTGATAAATTCACAAATTAACATGAATGTATATAACATACAATGTATGTAACATACTGATGCTAACTAAACTGACAAAACCAGATACCTATGTTTTTCTATGCCATTAAGAATAAATTTAATAATTTCGTTGTAAGATTTATGATCTTTGTTTTAATTTTAACTTTTTTATGGTTACCTAACTCTCCGCGATGAAATATAAAATATATAGAATTTACACAAGTTTAGTACAAAATAAGTTTATAGATATATTACGAAAAGTTTATAAATTAAAAAACAAATACCAAAACTACAATTTAAATTACTGTAAACATCACAAGAAAACTACGTAAACTCCAATGCTCAGCAGAGCATTGGAGTTGGTGACGTCTTAAAACAGTCTTTTTCATTATGAGGGTCTCTTTTGCAATTTTTATTCCATTTTTTCTTTGGATATTTTGATTTTATATGACTAACTTCACCACATTTGTGACAAACAATTTTTGCTTTTGATTTTTGTTTGGTTTTGTAGTTTTGAGCACCAAAAGCCACATTTTGATCATCAGATTTGCCAGGTTTGCTAGAATTCTTGTAGTTTTCTTCCACACAGAGTCTAGCAATGAGATTGTCCACAGCCAAGTTGCCAGCAAAGTGCGAGGCAACCGTACTATATTCTACAGATAGTGAACATAACCAACCATAATTTTGCAGACTTTGACGTCATTTCAGACGCCAGTTTAACGCGTTTTAATGAGTAAATATCAAAATGATTATAAAAATGTAAAATAAAATATGATTAAGACTGAGATTTCCAAAAAATTGTCAGCTATATATCCTATTGTTTATGTACAACGATGTAGGAAGAAAGTCCACCTCTGCCGTTCGTGCTACGGACTAATAATTAACCATCATGCGTTCATCTCTACGTATTAACACCACCTTTGACCAATAATCAATCCACATGTCTATGTATCGAAGATAATCTAATCGAATTATCCCCACTTTGATGTTCTCTTAAGCGAACGGCTTTCAGTAACCGTTCTTCGTATCTTTGATCTGTCAACCGCGAAAAATTGCCTCATACGGCGCGAAATATCGCCTTTGAGCATCGCGTTCTAACGCTACGTTATTTTTTGCTGTTGCTCTATTTGAATGTCCAACTGACCGAACTCGATTTGCGTGTGTGTAATCGTAGCTTATTAGGCTTTCTCGGTCTTAGATTTCCGCGTGATCAAAGGATATTTTTAGGCGATTGCCTTTTTGTTTAAAGCCATCGACCGTAACGTGTAAAATGGTCTATGTCTAGTGGGCCGTATATGAAAACGTTTTTGAAGTACAACGAGATTTTTATCCACGGTTTAGGGCTGTTGGGGTTAATCAGGCAGGCGTTGGAAGAGTACACCGTGTGACGCACGTTTCAAGTGTATTTGCATTTAGGTTTTTTTTTAACTTTGTTAGTGGTATACAAACGTTATTTGTGCAGTATTTTTTTCATAAAATATTAAATCCTTATTGCTTCATTTGATACCTCGTAAAACAAAAGATACAATAAATAATTTTTTTTATAACCGCTATATGAAAAACAGAATGGAAAGGAAAAACCGTAAGCAGCAGGCTATATAAAATGGCTGGTTGTCAAGCCGGCCTAATTGTTAATGTGTAATCCGCAATATTTTTTACACATTCTTGTGTAGTAGTGTAGTTTAATCATCTGTCTAAATTCGCATAATGCGCATGCACAGCCACTTCAAAATTATACGAAATTATTCGAAGCTGAAAGCGGGACAGCCGCGCAGCCCAAGCAAGGGTGGTTCATGAAAAATAACTAAAAGTACTAGGTATATATTTCTATTGAAACATAGTCATAGTTGTTATTTTCCAAAGAGTCCACCCTGTAATTAGGGATTATGTAACCCAAACACAATAAAAATCCTAGATAATATTGTCACAACAGGTAGCTGAATAGAATTAAAATAAAAATTAAAAGTAAAATAAAAATATGCTACATATTCCAAAGTATGAATAAAACAATAAACTTTATGTGGATACCCACCCATATCGGCATTAAAGGCAATGAAGAAGCAGACAAAAGTGCGCGTAGTGCGGTCACGAGTGATAATGCTAAATTCGTAATTAAATGTACACCAGATGATCTAAAAATGGTCATCCGCGAAAAAGTGCGAAACCATTGGAGGCAATCTAGAAAAGGTTACATCTTTAACTCCATCGAAAAAACATTTAGTTCACCCAAACACTTCACGTGAAAACCAGATTATTTTGGCTCGACTTAGAATAGGACACTGCAAATTCTCCTACTCGTACATGTTTAGTAAAAACAATCCCCCATTATGTGATTTATGTCAAGAACAGTTAACAGTTGAACATGTTTTAATAAAATGCAGCAAATTCAATAACTCTCGCATTAAGCACAATATTCCTGTAAACCTAACCAAGTTATTATATGAAAATTGTCAAGTCCAAAATATAATAAGTTTTCTTAAGGACATTAATATGTATAATAAAATTTAATTTGTTTATAATTAATTAATGTACCACCGCTAATCACCTAGAGTAGAAGCGGTTATTTGTAAATAAAAAAAAAGTAAGAATTAAATATAAATTAATGCAAAAAGCACTTACTCTTACTTGCCTGGTCCGATAGGAATTACAATGGGTTCGAACAAATTTTCAATATTGATATCAACACTCCACAATCGTTCTTCTTCCTTCTTCACATGGTTTATGGCATTGGTCCAATTTTTCCGTGTTATGTTTCCAAAAAAGTTTATCAAAAGTTGTCTTACGTCATTCAATTTAAAAGTTGACGTCGTTGGTAACGTATCTACCAGTTTTGAAAGATAACTGGCGTTATCTAAGACAACCACTGCAGCACTTGGCAAAAAGTCTAATAGCTGGGAAAAATAATCTTCAAAAATATCAGGGGTCATTTCCTCGTGGTTGACTTTGATACAAAGTCTACAAAACCATGTTCACTGCCTATGTGTGCGATTATTAGTTTGCGACCTTTTCCTCGAGGAGCATTTAATCCTGTTGAATATACCTCCAAAAAATGCCTGACGGAAATTTGAAATATTGGTGTCCATCCATGCTTTAGAAACAGTGTTTCCTTCATTCTACCATGCTTCACCTAAATATAAGATAGTTCTTCCCTCGCTCCGAAACTTTTTAGTACTTCTAAAGAATTGTGTCCTCCATCAAATAATTTCTTGTGTCTCATACAAAAATTTTCGTCTTTTAAAACCAATTTCTTTTACGAGTTTCCATAAAGTATTTCGTCCAAATTTGGGAATCGTATCTACTTCTTCTAGTTTTAAAATACTTTTTACCTATGAAATGAAATTCCTTCCTCTTTTTTAGCACTCTGACTGTTGCACTTATAAACTGCACAATTAACCATTTTAAAATGTCTATTCAGGTAATTAAAAAAGGTGAAAATTAATAAAAAAACTAAAAAAATACAATTCGACGTTCCAAATTTGTTTACCACCAAACGTTTGAAACTTGGCTTTAATCAAACGCATGTTTTCATTGCCATGCGCTGTCCTCTTTCTTTCCTAGTCTAAGCGTTAAATGCATTATTTCATAACCTAAGTAACGCAATCTGCTAAATGTCTATGATTCTCGTCTTTCCAATGTCTATTCACTCAGTTTATTTTTTCACACAAATGTGGCATCGTAGCTTGTGAATTAAAGTTTTCCACTCTTATCGACCAATAAAATTATTCTTGAAAATTCAAATTGCCGCATGTGCTTTAGACGTATTTAGGCGGATGGTTAAACTAGAAGATTACCTTGATTAATTAATCTTCTATGGGGTCATATATTTATAAAATAACTACCGTTATACTTGTAATTGAGTTTTACAATTATAGACGGATTTATATACAGTCTGTTCGGTGTATATTTTCCCATGCGTCACGATGCAGGTGCACACGATTTAAATTAAAAGATTAAGTAATTCAATGTCAATACATGATACAAAGAAGAGAAGGTAAGATATCGCGCATGTATGGGCGTGTCCTTAGAACAGAAAGAAACAGGAAGGAGTCTGTTATATTATATTAACTTTAAGAAAAATTTGCGACGGAAGTCGGCCATCTTGAAGCTCCTTCTATGACGAATTTTTTATGTTTACAGTATGCCGTCAAAGCAATATTTGCATATAATAGTCAAAAATGACGTATCATTCGGTTTTTATAAACACAAATTAATGTACAACACTAAGTGTATTCACACACTTGATTGGTTGAATTTTATTCAAAATAAAAACCCTAATATAAATTTTATTTTTTTACGGTACGTCAATGTCAATTGACAATTAGCCGCCATATGCAAGCTTAAGCTTCTATCTGGACTCATTGTCATTTTTCATAAACACCTTCTTGTTTTTATTAGTTCTAAGGGCGTGTCCTTAGACTAGGAAAAAGAGAGGACAGCGCATGGCAATGAAAACCTTATGCGTGTGAGTGAAGCCAAGATACAAACGTTTGGTGGTAAACAAATTTGGAACATCGAATTGTATTTTTTAAGTTTTTTTTATTAATTTTCACCTTTTTTAATTACCTGAATAGACATTTTAAAATGGTTTATTGTGTAGTTTATAAGTGCAACAGTCAGAGTGCTAAAAAAGAGGAAGGAATTTCATTTCATAGCTAAAAACTATTTCCTTGAAATTTATTTTTATTAATATCACCGCTTTCAGGTAATAGATGTTTAACTAAATCACATATGTTATGTATGATAACTTAAATTAATTGTACATACATTTTGAAAACTGTTTTCATTCAGTTTTAAAGATTATTTTTCAATTAACTGTTATTATTTTCTCATAGATGTAATAGTTTTGCAGTGGCGTGGAACAAAAACATATATTTAAAATAGATAAAATAGATTAAAATTGTAATATTTATTAAATAAATATGTTTTAAAATGATTGTTGTTTTTTTTTGGAGCAGTACATATTTAAAGACTTTTTTAAATTAGATTTGTAATACGAAATAATGAAAATGATTATTTAATAATCGTATAAGAAAAATCGTATGATACGCCTATGTCAATATTGTCCGCCATTAGTTTGGTGGTAAATGGGTTACATAAATTGATTCCAATGCGCAGCCCTCTCTCTTTCCTTGTCTAAGAGCGTGTCTTACTGACGCCACCTTGTGAGTTTTAATATAAACGGTGAAAAATGTGAAAACAAAAAAAAAACAATAAAGGACCCTAGTTTCGTTCATGGAAAAAGATACACCCAACAGACTGTACATTAATTCACTTTGCCTTTTTTATACTTCTTGTAATAGACATTTGTTTTTCGCGCTGCCCTATCCAGTTTATCGATTAAAAATAAGTAATCGTGAAAACAGTTCGACTTCGGCCAACTAAAAAACAAATTACCAACAATTAATCATTGGAAATTCCAAAGATTTTCTACGATTCCTATTGGAATTTTAGTAGTCTACTCACAAGAGAGCAGTCATCCAAAGCCTTTTTTAAAAGCTCGCAAAACAATGGAGTTTCTTTCGTTATAGTGGATGAGAGGAAGAAAACTTTTCGATTTAACGACCGCGTTCGGAATACACAAAACGAAAAAGTTTTAAAAATATTTCTTATATATTTCGAAGTTAATTTATCTAACTTACATACCCAACTAATAATTCAAAAAAGTAGCACGCCAACATTAACATATTACTGTCATCTCTACAGTGCGCCCATAAAGTAATGTTGGGTACAATAAAAAACCTATATCAACATAGGTGTCACATTCTATATAAAAAAATAAACTATTCTCAATTTTCTCAGTTGTCAGACTTGGGTGCGGGTGGAGAAGTAATGTCCCCCTTCTATTTTCAAGCACTGACAGCTGTCATATATTACGTGTTCAGAGAGGCACGTGGAAAGAATGTGTTCTGTGCTATTGATGTGTTCCACGATGCACGTAACATCAATGTGTTCTACGCCATTGACGTGTTCCATGAGACACGCGAAATCAATGTGTTTTATGCTATTGACAATTATGATGTGTTCTATGGATAGGGAGACAGCAAATGTGTCTACGTCAACGTCTAGCACTCACAGAACTATAAGGTAGTAAAGAAGAAGCAGACTTTCTTCCCCCCCCAAGAAAAGATGGCAGCACTAGTTTTAAGGAGCGTTATTTGGTTTTTGGATTAAACATGGTGCGTCACGGGATAACAATGTGTTTCATGGTTACATGCGGGTAATGTGGAACATGTCTTTTTTTGCTGAGCATTTCTTTCTCTGAATGGTGAGCAACTGTCTCGTCATCTGTCATGTCATATGTCATAACATCTGTTATGTCATCTGTCATATGATCATGTTATGTCAAATGTTACCAGCTGCCACGTTTTGACATATTAGGTCTGTTTTGCGGTTGAATTGTTGCAATAAGCCCTACTGCAGGTTCATAATAATTTGGGTATTTTGCAGTTTCCAGAAATATTAGTCACTGTATAAAATTTTCAATTTATATTTGGCAATTTTTTCTTGATACTTTTTATATTTAAAAATCTAACAGCAAAAATAGATTTAATGAAAAGATATCGATGAATTATTAAATAGAGTGGTTTTTGTACAGAATGGTTCAAAAAATAATCTTCTCAAATACCAATCGTCGTGTAAAATTTAACTAGATAAATTTTAAGGACTTACCTTTGATACAAATAAGAGTGGTACAATATTTTAATTATGTCATGTTACAAGAGGTAGCGTGTTTGAGTGCCTGAAGATATAATTTCATTCGGAGAGCAATCAATAATTTACGAAGTCTAGGCATTCCGCTGGACTGATATATAATGTTTCTAAAACCACAAACCGCACCATTTGTGGGAGTAGATGCTTTAAAAGGATGCACTACGGTTTATTTCGACAATGTTGCTAGTATTTCTAGTATTTCAATATTTAAATCATTGAAACCAACAAAAATAGGCAGCACACAAGACACAACGGATTGTATTTTTAAAGAAACAAAACATTTCTGGAGTCTTTCTAAAGCACTTATAAAGAGAGTATTTTATTAAGGCATTTAACTCTACTACTTACTTACGTTTTAAAGGATTTGTTTGATTTATCCACAATCTCATGATGCTGTATTTCTTTTAAACATTCTGGAAGAGATAATTGCACAAGGGACTATATTAGCTGTTTTTACAGTACTTTTCTCAACAAGCTTTTCGTCCTAGGCAATCTAAAAGATCCAACCCTTAATAAAACCATTGCATATAAGAATAATGGTTGAGAAGACAAGAAAATTCACGTTTCTGTTATTCTCACGGGAATAGCGTTAAAAAACCTAGAGTTTAGAATCACTTACGAATAGTTATTTTGGAACTGTTTTCAATTTTAACGGATACAACTTTTATTGGATGATGAGTATACAGGGAGTGTTATAACAAGCTTACACCGCCTTTATATTGGAAACTACTTATATATAACTAAAGGTGATAATACACTTATATTAAAAATATTCCGACATAAATAACACTAAAATTTTATTCAATTTTTAAAATTTTGCGATACATTTTGTATCTTCTCCCATCTCTACGAAAATATTTCGTTTGGTCTATGTTTTACGTTCCTGAGAGACTCAATTTTGATTGGACTACGGCGTTCTATTCTTATATTACACATCTAGAATATACCTGGAAACCCTTTTCGTTTTTTTGCCTTGGAGTAACGAAATGTGAATATAACTATAAATATAGTATACATGTATTTCATGTACTGTTCGATGTAGCAGAAAAATGAATATTCTATCGAATTTAGTTATGTAGGGTGCGAAAATATTGGGTCAACTCTGTAATTTAAAAAGTGCTTCAGTTATATTAAACTTCAATTGTAGATCTGCATATTATTGATATTATCTTGTCTACTATATTGCGAGATAAAACTGTTTATATGAAGGCAACTTCAGCAGCTTCTCTTATTTCTGGTGTTTTTATTTTCTACATGGTAATTTATTAAGAATGAGCAATCCACATACTTAAAAACAAACAAAGTAGGTACCTATGTGGGACAATCTCTGAACTGGAGATAGTAAACACCAAAATAATATGGGGATTGAACTTAACATGTCTAATACAAATGTAGGTTTATGAGATACAGGGTAGTTTAATTCTGAAATTTCTTAATAATTTTGTGATTTCAAGGAACACATTATTCATGTAATGCACATTTAATAATTATTGCACTTTTGATATAAAGGAAATGTAGCTGTTATATAAAATACTATTCCAAAATTAAATTCTTATCTTTAATTTTCCGGGAAAAAAAATTTCATAAAAATGACATTTTGTTACCTGTTTTCAGAGATAAAATGTCAACTTTTTTTCCGGTCACATACAAAAAATATTTTTTGTATACAACCTTTTTACAATCTGCAATAAAGTTTCGGTGAAAAATGCGGCTGTATATTTTTAAACTGCAGTATGTGGTCGATATAGCCTTTTTAAAACGTATTTACTTATTTCAATTTTTAGTATATATTTATCATAATTCGTTTTGGCAAATGGCGTTATTGATTTTGGCTGCTGGCTATTTGAAATTGAACTCAAAAGTAATTTTAAAGCAGAATACTCGAAAACTTAATATATTTTTTCTAAAAAAAGACAGGTTGTTTGATAAGTTTTGCTGCTTAATAGGAAAATCAAACATCAAACAAGTTAACCATATAAAACTTGTCTAACTTAATAAAAAATTTAACTAATTGGTTTTTGTGCAATGTAGGAGGTAATAATACTATTTAAAGTTCACAAATAAAAACATTACAGGTTGATTCATGATTGTCACATAGGCTGAGGGCTGATTGGACCAAAAATAAAATTATGATATTTTAGTTTTTTTCTCTCCAAAATAAGTTAATAAAATATTTTCTGAAGATGTTTTGAGATTTCCCAATTTACACCAACGTATAAAATATTCCTTTTCACATTTAATTGTTGATTTTTCTGTAAGCAGATTTAAAGTTATATTTTTTGCAGTCTTAGCAATATCTGGAGGTTTGTTGAAATATTCAATATTACTATCCATTTTTGAGCTTTTATAGCCAGAAATACAGATATGAAATAAGTAGATAATCAAAAACCCTTTACACAGTTCTTTGCAGTCTTTGTTTGAATGTTTGACAAGCCAACTTACCGCAGACTTTTAAATTCTTGGGGTTGGTGTATGTTGTGTTGCCTATTTATACAGGGTGTTTCTTAAGTAATCTAAAATATTATATGGGGCGCTTCGTTACTCAATTTTAAGACGAAAAGTTCATATAAACATGTGTGATAGGTGTTGTCGTTTATGAGATACAGGGTGTTGAATTTATTGTAATAAGTCAGTTCTGATTGTACGTGAAATTAATTTTTCCCGGTGACGCTACTGGTTTTTAGAAGTAATACGCAAAAACATGCTTATTCTAAGTGGCCTTTGAAATAATGTTGACAAGTGTCAAATTTGAAAACCAACGCAAAAATCGTACATTTTTATTTGATTGACTCTGTGTTTAGTTAAAAACTATGCCAGTGTTTACTAATGTTGAAATGGCTAATATGTATTTTTTGTACGGATTAGCGAATGGTAATGCCTTAGAAGCTAGACGTACGTATGCCCAGCGTTATCCGAACAATCCGAATTTTGTGGACAATATTCTATTTACGGATGAAGCCAACTTTTCTAGACATGGGATTATGAATTTTCATAATGACCACATATGGGCAGATGTAAATCCACATACCATAAGTGTAAAACGATTTCAACAAACATTTTCGGTCAATGTTTGGCTTGGCATCATCGATGATTATTTAATTGGACCATTTTTCCTTCCTGTACGGTTAACCGGTGAGACACACCAACATTTTCTAGAAAATGAACTTCCACTTCTTTTGGAAGATGTACCTATTATTATTAGAAGGCGCATGTGGTTCATGCATGACGGAGCTCCTCCACATTTTTCAGTGATTGTACGCGAGTTTTTAAATAATGTTTTTCCAGGCCATTGGATCGGACGAGGATCTCCACACCCGTGGCTCCCTAGATCACCTGGACACAATCCTCTGGATTTTTGTGTGTGGGGATATTTGAAATCGCTTGTTTACACAACACTGATATTAAACGTACAAGATCTTCAAAATCGTATCATAGACGGCTGTAATGTTATTCGTAACAATCCTGGTATCTTCGAACGTATTCGACAATCCATTAGACATCGAGCGGATTCTTGCATTTTAGCTGGAGGTGGACATTTTGAACATTTGCTCTGAAATGTATTATTTTTTCTTTATGTTTAACACATGTTGCTTGTAATAAAATAATAAAAAAATATAAATCAGTAGCGTCACCAAGAAAAATTAATTTCACGTACAACACCCTGTATCTCATAAACGACAACACCTATCACACATGTTTATATGAACTTTTCGTCTTAAAATTGAGTAACGAAGCGCCCCATATAATATTTTAGATTACTTAAGAAACACCCTGTATTTACATTGGTATTTATATCCAGAAATGATGTAGTATTACTGAATCATTATTTCTAGGAGATTTAATATTTTAAAATATTAAATATTGATCTAAAATATTGAGCTTTAGAAACTTTTAAAATAGTTATTAGTTTTGTGTTTACGGAAGTATTTTGTGTTACCTACTTAAAAGGGCAAACATCAACTAGGTAACATCAAACCTAACCAAAGATTTCTATGTCAACATTCATTATTTTGATATTGAGTGTTGTATTTTGCGATTTTTATAATGTTTTAGTGTTTGTTTATTTATTAAAGATTTTTATATAAATCGAAATGGAGTTAAGTGGATATTTTGTTGATTGTTGTTTGTGTGCCCCACAGTGATATGCTCCTAATATTTCTAGCGTTTATAAAAAGAAAATGGGTTTTAGTGTTTCAAAATTTCCTATAGTAAACAAAAATATTGAGGTAGATCTACAATGTTTTAAAACATCGCTGATCTCTACTCATGACTGTGATTCTCTTATTTATTTTGAATAAAAAAAATAGGCAAGCCACAAAGTAAACTTTCTGCTTTAGAGCGCCAATAGTGTCAAATTATGACCTGTTGAGGCCATTAGATATTCATGAAACAAACGAGAGTGTTCAATCCGAAGTCTTCTTATTATGATCAGTGCGCAGTTGAATGACTTGAGGTGATTTGGAAGAACATGCTTCTTTTGGTGCTTTGTCTGCTTTATTATTTCCTAGGATTCCTACATGAGATGGGATCCAGATGGATGGACTCGTCGCTATGGTGGAACTTTCGGAAACAACGGCTTAGCCAGCAACCTTCTCGTCTTTCGAAGCATCTGTGAAGAGGGCTTTGTTGTAACTGTTAATGTGTATTAGTTCTAAGAAAGCTAGTTTTAGAGTAGAACTGAGGGTGTCTGTTTTGTTGCCGTTAAAGAGGCTGGTGTTGATCTTGGGAAATTTTTTGGTCCAGGGTGCGAGATTGGAGATGCAGATAGGATTTGTGAGTGACAGGTCGATGTTTTCTAATAACAGAAATAGTGTTTGAGGGATATAAAGTATTTTCTGGGTTTATTGCCAGCAGATCATCAGCAGATTAGTCTGAAAACAGGTTTGGTTGGATAAGCAGATATTTTAGTGGAGTATAAGAGGAGAAGACTTAGATATCTTATAAATAGAGGTGGTCAAGATGATTCTATGCAAAGACTTTCAGGAGGACTCGACAGAATCGTATAGCAGTTAGATAAGAATTTTATAATGTTAGTATATTAGAATAATTGGATCTTGTGTTCTATATTTGGTGTCTCCAGATCAGTCTATTGTCAAAGATAACCACCAATAATTTTGGATTGTCAATTATTTCTAGCGCGACCCTATTTAATGTTATATTTGGAGACTGGTGAAATTTTCTTCTGCTAAATTGTATGACCTTACATTTGGAAGGAGAAAATGTAAAGCCAGAACCCATTTATTATTTTGTAAGTAAGTAAAATTTGAAGCCAGAACCCATTTATTATTTTGTAAGTGAGTTAAATTTGAAGCCAGAACCCATTTATTATTTTGTAAGTAAGTAACATTTGAAGCCAGAACCCAGAACCCATTTATTATTTTGTAAGTAAGTTGCATATTAGTATTTAATTCGCAAAAATGGTAAATTAAAAATCGACCTGTGTTAAGAATTTGCTATTATTACTGTTTATTTAGCAAATAATGAATTTATGCTTTAATTTATTGACGCATTGTGTAATAAAATTAGTTGATCGATCCCAACCCTAAAATTTCCTTGGAAAAAATCCCTTGAGGACTATTAAGTTCCTCAGGATAACAACTTTTGATTCTTGGACCAGTCGAAGAAATAAATATGAAAATAAATATCAGATCCGTAATACCTACGATATATCAAACAGTGGAATCTGAAACTCCAGCCCTACTGGTTTGTAATTGGAAGATGTGGCGAGAATATCCAATGACCGGATTGATTTAGAAGGTTGGGTAAAAAAAGATATATTATTTCTAGAATTTAAAGAAAAAAGGGAAAAGGAGATTCTTATAAAACAGTAAGTAAACATAAAAGTACACTACAAAAAATCTTTGAGCAATAATAGTATATTACGTAACGTGTGTGGTAAATAGCATTTTAAAATGCATTACAACAGTAGTTGCGTACTATACTTTACCTATGACCTACTTATACCTGCATTTGCATTAATAACCTTTTTGTTATGAATAATTGAACAAGTGCAACAATAGATGTTTTTAATCATTTTATTGTATAATAATAGTTATAATAATTATTAATAGTAACTGAAGTGAAATTATAGTACAAAACGAGTAAAAAGTGTCTTTTATATGTTACGATTGTATCCACAAGTTGAAATAGCTTTGTAAGTATTTTTAAAAAGTATCTCGGTAATAATAATTCTATAAATATTAAAATAATTAACTTAATTACATAAAAATAACATAAAATTTGTCTGAGAAACGTACTCGTAATTAAGTACATTTATATTATGATCCATTTATACAGACATAAAGTAGGGTTAATGGAAACGAATAAAATATATATTTTCAAATAACTCTAAATATATATATTAAATTCAATCTTAAATCTAATAAATGTTATCTGCCATTTATATGTAGTATAAAAATCACCTTCAGATATGTAAATATGAAATTTTGAATAAAATAGCGACGTCTATTGTTGCTAAGTGGTTGCTAGGGAAGCCGTGCGTTTATTTTACCGTGCGTAAAGAGATACATTACATAGGTTTTAGATTGTGTGTTATTGACGGTTTAGAGAGGTGGTCGTAGGTAAAATATTTTAAAATAAATAATACACCAATAATAATAATATATTGAGATAAATAACTAAGAGTTAAAAATTTTAGCAGTAAAACTTACCTCAATAATTTATAATAAAAGGATATCTTAATAAGTTTCATCGAATCAGCAGTTACTTTTTCTTTATTACATATAAAGTTTTCAATTTTATAATTTTCACAGACAAACATTCAAATAAACAAAGAATGTATTTGACAAACTTATCTTGTACAGGATCCATAGTGTGTTATTTAATCACAATCAAATATTTCCAATTCATAATAAGTCCAAATTCAAATACACATTCAAATAAACAAAGAATGTATTTGACAAACTTATCTTGTACAGGATCCATAGTGTGTTATTTAATCACAATCAAATATTTCCAATTCATAATAAGTCCAAATTCATATAACAATTCACCATTGACCTAGTTTTCTTTTCAAATTCAAATTTTAATCTGAAACAATAAAAAAGGAAATAAAAATCAAAACTATTAATGGTTTTCATATGTTTAATAAATAAACATGTAATTTTATGTAGTTAAGTATTTAAATTAGTATTATAAAAGGAAGTACTTACAAAAGTATAAGGAGACCAATTGTAGTCTTCGATATTGAACAAATAAGTATTCCAGTAAATCATGCATGCCTAAAAAACCCACAAGAACAATTAAAAACATGTAATAAATATAGTGAACTAATCCTCATATCTAAAGTGTTGGATTTAATAAAACAAACTTATGATAGAACACTTAGATAGTGCATAGTGAAATAACTATTGAAAAACTTAGTTTATAAACATTAATAAAAGACATTTTATGTAACAAAAATGTATGTAGGATAATTAAGTAAGTTTTTTATATAAATTTTAAGCTGTGAGTCTTTGATAACACGGATAATCTCATCTTATATAATGTGTAAGTAATACAAATAATAGAATCTCTTAAAAGTTTAAATTTTAGTTTTTAGAGTTTAAAATAGTAGTTATCAGTTAAAATAAGACTAGTCTAATGGATTTATAGTAATTTTAAGTACAATTGATAGTTTTAATTCAAATTTTGAAAGTCTAGAATAAATTGACAGCTCAAGAAATTTGTCTATTTCAAATCAAAAATTTCATAGGAAAATTTCACTTAAAAATTATATTAATGGATTTTTAATAAATATAAGGATAAGATTTCACTGTACGTTATCAAAGATACTATTAGATTTGTAAATTTAATACCTTGATATTCGAAAAATTTGGTTAACTTTTGGAAATAACGAACATTTGAATTCCGTTTTTTACGTCATATTTGTCATTTCCCTGGAAGCCTATAAAAAGGCCAGGAAATCGATGATTCACTCTCTTATCACTCTGGTAGCAGCTGCATTAACATCGTATGTATTAATTGATTTCTAAAAAAAGTTTGCATTAATCAAAAATCAGTTCATGTTAAATTAATACATGTAATATCAAAAATACATGCATAAAAGTTTTCTAACAATATTAAATTACTTACCAAAGTAATAAATTGGACAAAACAAATACGGATTCCAATAGAATTTAAAAGATTAAATTCAAGCGTTATTGCCACAACGAGAGCTTGGTAGCCATCTTGTCATTTGTATTTCCGAGAGGAGATGAAGTAGAAGCCGATCTCAGTGTTCGTTACGTTCCGTTTGACAATTGGAATTATTGAAAAGGACTTTGTTATACAAGGTACGTCCAATAGTTAAGGATTTATATTTTTGTATTTATTTTGTTGTGACTGTGAATTAATTTTTTGTATATCATCTCCATTTCTATAATATCAGGATATTTATAAATTTCACTGTAATAAGCATATGGAAACCAATTGATAGTTGTTATTTTATTTGTACGAGTTCTTTGAGAAACATTTATAATTAAATTCATTGTGTTATGATTTTTAAAAGTTTATTTTAATTTGAATCCTACCCAAGATAAGAGTCAGATTTTAAATTTCAATTTTAAATTAAGTAGACTGAGCTAGTTGAAAATTTTGATAAGGCGCCCAACCATATAGAAATACAAAAAAAAAGTAAACTATAAATAATATTCAATTATAAAACTCAACTAAAACATCAGATAAAACATATAAGAATTAAGAAGAATATTATCAAAACTACAAAATAAATCAATTTTATAAGTATAAAAATAAACATTAATAAAAACTAACTAATCAAATACTACAATTAATAAAACAACAAATTCAAATTTTTTAAACCATTATAAATTGACAGACCCAACGTGGGGCTATTGATAAATTAATTAACTACAATAACTAATTATTAAATATAAAAAATCAACTCAAAATTAAATCATAACATATTATTATGATTTTATTAATTTATTGTTGTTGGGTTCTTATGTTTTCTTTTTTGTTTTATTATTTTAATTTTTTCTGATGATTGAATGTTATTTTAGTAAATTCACGTTAATTGTGACATGATATTATTAGTGGTTTGTTTTTATTTGATTTGACGTAATTGTTGAAGTTTTTTACTACAATAATAATGTTTTTTAGCCCCTTAAATAATATGTTGTATAATGATGACTAGCTCAAATAAAATTAAATGTTTCTTGAAAATAGACACTATCGTTAATCGAAAAATTATATCTCAGGTCGTACAGGTTTCACCACAGATTTACGCTCAAACAAATTATAAATTTTCTATCAAAATGAAATTCAAAAATCTTTACAATAAAGTAGTATAAATGTTCTCTAGCGGCTAATAACTATTATCGCTTTAAAACAGTTTATACGCACTCTTAATACAAATTAAATAACGGTACCTTTTTTTAACTTTGTCTCTCGAGTGTTCGCCATTCACATGTAGGTGTCGCTGGAACTGGTGGTCTATCTTCTCTTCTGGTGAACACGTGGGATGTAGAACTTCCAATGGTTTAATTAAAGACAAACTCTTACGATGTAGAATTTATTATTGTTTACTTGTGGATTTGTTTATACAATTTACTGGTTGATAAGACTCCCTTTTTACAAGTGGTGTGTTACAAAGTTTTATACTAGGATTATTTCTGATATAAGGTAAGTCAAGCTTCTTATATTAATTTGATACTAACTTTTGTATCATTAAAATTACAGTTGAAACTGTTATATTATAAGATTACTCTGCTCGATTCAACAAACCTATTTTCGATTCAAAGTCGAATACTGTTAACTTATAAAGTTAATAAAATTTATGACTAATCAAAGTCTTTTTTAAAAATGTAGATTACGAGTTGAATATTATAATAACTGTTGTTGAATGTTTTGAAAATGAGTCTTGAATCTTTTTAAAATTAAACTTGAGTATTGAGTCGTGAAAGTTTTTTAAAATTAAATCTTAAATGTTTGTTGAAAATTTTTTTAAACGAAGCTTTAATGTTTGTATAAAGGGTCTTGACTCTCTTAAAATTAGGCTTGAATCTCCTTTTATTCTTTCTGACTGGTTCTTTTACGTAAAAACTGAGATCCCTCTCTCATTATTCTCTGACCAATAAAAATGCTTCATTTAAAAACTCCACGAGAACCAATCAGAAGGAACTATTTCTTAATTTGCTTATTTCTAACTAACTACTTATATTTTACAAACAATTTTTTTACATAATATATACAATAATCATTTTTAATGTTCAATAATTTTTATATAATTTATTATGGTCGGAAAAGCTCTCAAATTATATTTACACTGAGGCTTGAAGTCATAAATTCGACCGATACATTTCCGAGTAACTCTTACGTCACAACGTGCAGCTGCTATTCTAAGCTCTTGGAGTTCGAGGAAACTAAACATTTCAAACACGCGATGTTTACGAGCATTCTAATTCGTGTTAATTTGACGTCACAGGCACAGGTGCACTTCTAAGGTTTTTCAGTTCATGGAAACTAAACATTTCAAACACGCGATGTTTACGAGCATTCTAATTCGTGTTAATTTGACGTCACAGGCACAGGTGTTATTCGTAGAAGAACTTTTTATACACTTTTGTAGGTCTTTGAAAATCCTTTTATATATTTAACAGAAAAATATTTTACAAAAATTTATAATTTGTTCGTTTGTTTTATTTTACATTTAGAATTATATTTTCATTATTATTTATTTTTTTAATGGTGATTTTGATTATTTTTATGTAATGTGATTACTTTTTTATTATTTATTTTGCTTTTAATCGACTTAACGATTTTGTTTTTGATTTAATCATCATAATACACATTCTTATTGAAATTAGTATTTTCTTTAATGAATAAATTTTTTATGATAATAAAACTTCGTCTCAATATATAAATAAAAGATGATATTCATATTCACAAATATTTTCTTAAAGAACAATATAAAATAATAAATTGCTATTAGCCACAAATGTCATTGTCAATAGTTTTGTCATTAGATACTTCACTCATGTTCCCAACCATTTAAAACAAAAATTTGCGTGCGTAAAAGTTACATTACGATACGCAAATGCGTTTTATAATGAAGATTTTTATAAGTGCAAAATAAAAAAAAATAATATTAGTATGGAACGAGTAATACGCCAATTTAATATTTAAAATGTTGTATACAATTGGCTTTGCGGAGCCATGTCCCCAAACCAGAATAATATGAAGCGGAACCTTGATTAGAAAACTTTCAAACAGCCTCATGAAATATTTACCGACTATATAGATGACCTTCGTGACACTTCGTTCCATAATAAAGTTACGGGTGAGTTTTAATCAACTTCCTAAAAGGGTGTCAGAACTTAGATTATATCTTGAAAGTGTCTCAAAGTTGCCGGAAGGGTCAACATTTTTCGGTATACAAATCACACTAAAACTTGTCGGTGTGGTGTTTTATTTATTTCGGAGGAGAAATATTTTGACATGTCAACCATTATATCAACATTAAAAATGAAACCAGTCAGATATTTAGTCGTGAGGTATAAAAGGAAGTTACAAGTGGAAGTTTTTTATTGAAAAATCCTTCTGTAGGGACTGTCTATTCGTCCGGGCGCAATAAACTACTTTATTTAAATGTTTTCTAGGCTTGAACTAGACTAGAGCACCGTGTAAATAAAACAATAAATTCGGAAATTCATATTTCAGATGTCATATATGATTTTCCGTAACTTAGTTTTACAGAGTACAGAAACAAACATTGGAAAACTTTATCCATTTACAGACATATTAGATATATCGAAAACTAATACAATAATCTTGTTATCAGCACCAGTCGTTTCAAACTTACCCATTACCAGCCAGTTATGTATTTTGATCGGTATGAAGCACTGCGGCAAATTTGTGATGTAATTCCAATTCTTCAGGTTAATTACAAGCTCGGCAAACACTATTTTGACAATTGAATCTAATTACCCTCAACAATTCGACTGGTTTCAGGCATTTCCACGTAGAATTTCCCTATGTGGGCAATACCAAATAGCGTGGGATGCCAACTTTTTTTATCTCATGTAACCGACAGGCAAATGTAGAATGATATATTGATATAATGAATATTTCAACGCTATTTTGTTTTGTTTTTTGTAGTCTATTCCACAAATTAGTGAGACTTTATAAAAAGTATCAAAAAACTCTACTTACACAGGATATAACAATAAGACTTTATAATAAATCCCAATACGTTACAGAGTGTTAAAAAATAAAGACGAATTTATTAATTTTGCATTTCATCCCTTTTTTAAAATGTAAAACGTAATAAAATTTAAAACACTATAAAAAATTAAGTATATTAATAAAGTAGGTGTTGAAAACGGTCACTCCGAACGTCTTGCTAACATCCAATAAAACTGTTATTCCAAGAGCTACTAACGCACATTTTTATTTTTTCATTTAAAATCTATTGGATTAAAAAGCAGATATACTTGTGTTGGTTTGACCCACCTTGAGGCTCCAGGTAGTGCGCATCCTAAAATGGTGTAAAAAAAATATGACCCAAAAAAGTGCTTGATTCATCGGCCAACAACCAGTAATAATTGAAAGCTTAGGTAATTTTAAAAATACTAATTGGACAGACACTTTTGAGGAGGTTTATATTTAATAAATCCACCATAAATTGATTTTTTTAAAATACCATTTGATTCACGCTGCAATTTTGCTTTTTTTAACACTTTCATGTTTCAGTGAGCACCTGGATCAAATAGTAGTTCTTTCAATCCTGATCTTCCTTTCTCGTTATATTCTTCCATTGTTATCTCTTTGACATAGTCTAGTCTGGTTTTCCCTGAAACCTCCACTTTTTCCTCAATCCTATTCATGATTATTCCTTCCATGAGTTTACCCATACCACACAGCAGACTGATGGGCCTGTAGTCCCTTGCCTGCTTCCCCTCTCTACCTGCTTTCTTCACTAGTGTCACTCTAACCTCTTGCTATGCTTCCTCGCTCAGCAACTTGTTGAAAAGCTCTCAGAAATAGTCCTCATTGTATTCCAATAACAGTGGCCTTAATGGGCATATATAACAATTGGACTGGCAGAGAATGCGGACTGCAGATACTGTCAGGTTGAGGATGAAGCGGCGGAGTATATCTGATGAGCCTCATCGGAGGCATAAGGCAGATAGAATTTTTAAATATTTATATTTGTTTTATACACTTATATGTTTTGTTCTATTAACTTGACTCGATTGCTGTATTTTTTATTCCAATCGCATCGAAGGCTCTAGACTGTCAAACTTGTGTCCTCGAATATTTTGGTGGACAAAACTTGTCTATTATAGATTTGAAATAATCTTGACTGGTCTTAATATCATATGAATATAATATAAGATAAGAAGACTTCCACGGAGAATGAGAGCTGTTATTAGAGCCAGAGGTAGCAATACCAAATACTAAAATATTAAATTATCGTTTAAATTTTTTATTTTGATATTTATTAATTGATTTTTCTAGAATAATTGTTATTTTCATTATTTATGACGATTATTTTTTGATTTTTTATTTATATTAAATAAACTACTTTGAAACATAATTCCAAATTCATTTTCTATCATTTCTACGAGAAAAACAACAACTGTCAAAACTTAAAACATCAAAATTTCCTTATGTTTTGTTTTCCAGCCTTTAGGTTACAAAATCTGGGGATTTCTGGGGATTTTTATAATATCTAGCTGGGGTTTTATTTTTCTCCACCTGGCAACCCTGGATACAAAATAGTATGTGCAACTTGTGCGCCATTGTAGATTACCCACTCAAGCCAAGTTCAACTTCGCTTTCGTGGGCAATCGATAAATTCTCGTACTTGTAGCACAAAGCACAATATACTCTTGTATTTTTACATTGAAATCATGAATACTGTTCTTTTTAGTCATTGTTTGGCTGTATTTTTTTAATTATTTTTATTTTAACTATCAACCTTTAAAATGTTTTCTGAAGTACCTAGATCTTTTTAAACAAATATTTGAAGTGAAAAAAGTTTTAAATTAGATAGTTTTAAAGTAAAGTACATTCATGCTTATACCGTTCTGACTTAAGGACTTCGATATTGCCTCCAATGAATCTTCCTACCGGCCGGCAGACTTCGTCGAGCTGCAGACAGGACCGGAGTGGACTTTTTACTTTTACATTGAGAAGCAATTGAAATATTGATAGATAGATATAAATTGTCTAAAAATATGTACAAATGTGCAAACAGGTATGTAGTTAGTATTTCTAAACATAATTTTGGGTACTAGGTAACTTTTATTACAATTTGAATTTTTAAGGAAATAATATGAATAATATGGTTATCTACCTTACAATATACATTAATTACCTTACTACATACCTTATTGTACGTATACCCTCCTGAATGTTTTAAAAAGGAGTTTGAGTATATATATTGAGATAGATATCTAATAGTTAATAATTTAATAAGTAGAACTTACCTTATAATTTACAATAGAAGGATATATTAATAAATTTTATAGAATCAGCATTTACTTTTTCTTTTGTACTTCTAAAGTTTCCAAGTTCATAATTTTCATAAGACATACATTTAATATAAACAAAGAATGTAATGGGCATTTTATATTGAATAGAATCCATATTTTGCTATTCCATAACAATTAAATATTTCCAATCCATAATAAGTACATTTTCACATAACAATTCATCTTTGTCTTAGTTCTCTTTTAAAATTCTAAGTTTAATCTGAAACAACAAAAAGAAAATAAAAAAATCAAAAAGTATTAATGGTTTTCACATGTTTAAGAAATCAACATGTAATTTTAGTTAGTAAAGTATTTAAATTAATATTATAAAAAGGAAGTACTTACAAAATCATAAAAAGACAAATTGTGGTCTTCGATATTGTACAAACAAGTATACCAATAGATCATGAGTACCTAAAAAAGACACAAGAACAATTAAAAACATGTAGCAGGTGTGGTGAAACATAGTAAACTAGTTCTCATATCAATAGTGTTGGACATGATCACAGAATTTTTTTATAGAACACTTTAATAATAGTGAATAGTAGAATAACTATTGAAAAACTTAGTGTACAAACACTAACAAAGACATTTTAAGAACAAAATGTATGTAGGATAGTTAAGTAAATGTTTATATAAATTTTAAAATGTTAACCTTTTTTAACACAGAAACTTTTATCTTATATAATATGTTAGAGATACAAATAACAAAATCTTTTAAAAGTTTAAATTTTAGTTGTTAGGGTTTAAAAATAGTAAATTTTAGTTAAATTAGGATTAGTTTAATGAATTTATAGTAATTTTAAATATAAATGATAGTTTTAATCCAAATTTTGAAAGTCTTAAAAAAATGACAGCTTGAGAAACTTGTCTCTTTCAAATCCAAAATTTCATAGCAAAAAGTCCATTAAAAATTATATTAAGAGAATTTTACTAAATATAAAGATGAGAGTTCACTTTAAGTTATAAAGGATATTATTAGATTTGTAATTTAATTACCTTGATTTTCCAGAATGTTGCAAAATTTTGTATGTTAAAACATTTGAAATCCGTTTTGTGATGTCATTTTTTCTGGAAGCCTATAAAAAGGCCAGAAATTTGATGATTCACTCTCTTTTGATTTTGATAGTAGAGCAGTCAACATCGATTCACTCTCTTATGGTAGCAGAGCAGTTAACATCGTATGTATTAATTGAGTACTAACTAGAAGAAAATTTTTTTGCAGTAATTAAAAGCTGTTTATGTTAAATTAATACATGTAACATTAAAAATACATGCAGTAAAGTAATCAACTATTATTAAATTACTTACCAAAGTAATAAATTGTACGAAACATATCAAGATTCCAATAGAATTTATGGGATAAAATTCAAGCGTCATTGATACATCCAAGTGAGGTAGACATCTTTTCTTTTTGTTATACTTTTCCCGTTCCGATAGTAAACGAAGTAGAAGCCGATCTCAGTGTTTGTTACGTTGCGCATGACCAGGACATTATTCAAAAGACTTTGTGATACAAGGTACGTCCGATAGTTAAGGTTTTATATTTGTGTCTTTATTTTGTTGTATCTGTAAATTGATTTATTTTTGTATATCATCTTCATTCGTTTCATACCAGGTTATTCATCCATTTAAGTGTAATAAGCATATGAAAACCAATTAATAGTGTTTGTTTTAATTTATTTGTATAATTTCTTTTAGATACATTTGAAATTAAATTCATTGTGTTACAATAATTAAATAATATTTTAATTTGAATCCTACCCTGATAAGAGTCAAAATTCTAAATTTCAATTTGGTAAAAAATAGATTGAACTAGTTTAAAATTTTAAAGGCGCTCAACCATAGAACTACAGAAGAAAAAGTAAACCCAATATAAAATTAAATAGTTTTTAATCATTAAAATCAATTAAAACATCATCAAATTAATAGAACTAAGTCGGGATATTGATAAATTAACTACAAACAATCATATAATAATAATCATTAAATTTAAATCATAATAAATTGTGGGATAATAACAAATAAACTATAATAAACCTAACATAAAAATTAAAGCAAAAATTAAATCATTGTAATATATATATATATATATATATATATATATATATATATATATATATATATATATATATATATATATATGCCTTTAGAACAGTAAATGGCTTAGTATTTTCCAAAATGTGGCGAACGTGGAGTGAATCTGACGATGAAGCAAGCGACAACAAGCAGCAAGCAAGTAGTACAGCAAGCAGCAAGAGAAAGCATCTTTCTGTTGATGTTAAAGAAATTGTAAAGAATGGATTGGAAGAAACCTGCAGGTTAACGAAAATACCAAAGTCTACCATACGCGATATTGTTAAAAAACCGATAGTCAACATAAAGAAAAGATGCGATTCTGGTACTGCCACAAAACTTGATGTAAGTGATAAAGACCTAATTCGACAAAAATCTATAAAATGTATGAAGTGTTATTGTTATGGATAACGCTAGCTATCATAGTAGGCAATTAAACAAACACCCTTGTTCAAGCGACACCAAAGCAATTATTCAAGAATTCAATAATATTTATTTTCATAAAAATTATTTAAAAAAACAATTACTCGTATTAAAATGTTTTAATATAGAGAAAAAATATGTTTGTGATGAGTTTGCAAATAGCATGGGACATTCAGTTTTAAGGCTTCCACCATATCACTGCATTTTTAACCCTATAGAACATATTTCGCATCAATTAAAATCGCAAGTTAGACGTAACAACAGTTCACCGACTTTAAATAGTTTTATATTAGGCATTATCACCAGGGAAATGGATAAAATACCAGTAAATAATTGGAGCAACAGTGTAGATCACGTAATTAAAGTTGAACAATCATATACCACACTTTCAAGTAATGTTAAGGAGTTAATTATACAGTGATAGTGATACTGATTTAATTGAATAGGTCCTAATAATAATAATTAAAAGTTGTAATATTTTTAGATACTTTTCATTTTATATTGTATATTGTATTTTTAAAAGCTTTTTATTTATATATTTTTTTTTAAATGACTAAGTAGGTATAATTTATTTTTTTAAACATTGCCATCACGTGACTTTTTGACGCAATGATCAACGACAAGTATCAAACGACAATGTTTAAAAAAATAATTTATAGTATCCCTAGGTATGTAATAAAATATGTGATTATCAATGTGTTTCTATTTTTTCCTATAAAAAAAGTAAATTCCACCCTGTTCCGTTCAAATTTTATAGCAGGTAACACCTGACTAAAACGCCGGCCGACAATAGAGGACAAAAGGGTCGTTTATTGGCCTTAAGAAGTCAGAACGGTATAAGTATGAATGTACTATATCACGAAATTGGGAGGTCTGCAGGAAATCTAAATCAATTTTTTATTTTATCACCAGAAAAGTGTTATAATTTACATCAAACATATTTTAAAAATAAACATCAAATGAATCATTTCATAGTGATATTTGTATGCGAAACAACTCAATCCTATTATTTGCAAAATCACTTCCGTAGTTTTTTCCATTTACAAATAATCCCCTGAGCTATTTACTAAACAAAACAAATTTTATATCAATAAAATAATGTACAAATTTAACATTTATCTGTTTTTCGTGCTAAGCACTAGCCGGATATAACGAAATTGCAGTTTAACGAGTTCCGAATCCGAGTTCTGAATTTTAATCCGCTTACAAAAAATTTAAACACACTCTACAGATTGTTTAACAAACTATGTAAATATAATTTATCGATATTTTCTAGAACAGCGACCGAGTCCTTTAAGGATTAGGAAACAATTATTATAGTTGAACCTCGTGTATGTATTTATTCATCCGTATGATGTCTTAAAAGCGTATAACCTTCCAAGGGAAATTTATAGGTTATGTTTAACTGAGATGGAGATATATATCAGCTTAGATGTCGTGGTGATTTAAAAGGACGAAGAAAAACAATTTATAAATAAAATAAAAAGCTGAAATTAAATACGTTTAATCAGAATTGTATTCTGTCAGATGCTATATTGGTAAAAATAAGAATAAATAATGAATTTTTCTCATGCAGGTTTAAATACAGGGAATTCGAACTTAAATAAAAATATTTCCATTCAAGACAATAATTTTTATGCAGTCTATCTTTTACTACTACATTCCTGCTAGAAAGCTCATGTCTATTGTAAGTCACGTGAACTTGCAGAGCAAATTTTTAAAAAAATGTGTAACATGATATATTTTAACTAAAAACCTAGTATTCTTAAATTAATTATATGGCTAACGCTAACACCATCTATTGTATAGAGTTTTTAACATGTTAATTATTAAAAACGATGCCTGTCAGTAATTATAACTTTATGCACGATCTTTAATGTGGCATAGTCCAATACCTTCAACCACGATTCATTCTCTTGTTGTCATGGGTGTTACACACAGGTATGTTTCTTGATTCATATTTTTGGTAAAAGATTTTAAATATAATTTCTATAAACCTTGACAGTACTATATAATCAGAGGAGAATTTTCACATTTATAATTATTTCAAGTATATTTTGAGGGCAATTTAAAAGTAATAATTGTAAATTTTTTTATAAAAAAAATACAAAATGGCGAGTTGAGTACATTTTTGAAATTCTAATTGTTATATTAACTTATCTGTTGTTACTACTGTATTTTTTGTAATATATCCTAATTAGGAGAACTGACACCAGATAATTTAGTTAATAATGTTGCAAAGCGAAGAGAACCGGAAGACAATAAATAAGATGGCCGTGGAAATAATAACATCGAAAATGAAAGAAAACCGAGAAAGGTAAAGAACAACATCGAACTCCGCCGACCTATTCGAAGTAATGCCTGACGGCAGTCCCAAATAGGTTTCTACTTTGGCGAAGGGGTGGTTTTAGTGGGTATACCAGTCTTGTACAATAAGCTGGGAGCCTCTACACTACCAGGTAAGGGCAGAACCATGTACCTGGTGTCCGTAATGAGATCTCACCTCAAAAAAAAATCCTAATGGTAAATGTAGATTTCGGAATACGCTGTTTTGTACTTTTTGTACGGAAAAAAAAATAAACGAACACGTGGCTGATGCTGACAATTTCTTACAGCATTGGAATATAAAATACCAAAGACATTACAAATTTCAATTCAATCCCAATTTCAAAGACATTACTGAATTACTACCGAATTAGCGCTGATTGGTTCTACATTGGTGGACTGTTCACCAGACCAACCCTTCACTGGACCTGCCCTCTCCTGGATCAACCAATGGATCGCAGATGTAAAAAAAGATAAGTCGACCAACGTAAATAAATGCATTTATAATATTATACAGTTGTCTTGTTTGTTGTTTTTCTTTATTTTTTAAACGTAATATCAAAATCATTGTCGTATCGTCAACTGTATTAGAATAAGTAGTTGTAAAGAACTGTTGGCGGGTTATTTTTTTTGTAACGTATTCTCAACTTCATTCATTTTAGCACCAAGGAAATCTATCTATCTTTTATCTGTTGGTACATTTTCATTTTTTTTACTTCATAGACAGTTTTTTCTGACATCTTTCTGTCATCTTATGATACTTATTTAAATAACTCAGCTTAAAACAACTTTCTTCATTAGTATCATAAAAAATAAAAAGATTTCAGTGGCGCCCTTATAATTGCTTAAAGAAACAAATATTGTACTATAGTCAGAGCTAATGAACTTACTCACCCCTAGCCGAGGTATTTAACTATCATAATTTTTGCTGTGATAAACATTTATAAATTTTGTTAATTATTGAAATATCTTTTACAACTAATTAAAAACGAAATTAAGATTAATGGTTGTTTTATTGTAAATTACATGTTTTCTTTTGGTATATTGTTATTTTTTAAAAGTTAATCAAATATTTTTATAAATTCACTCTCAACATTTAAATCATATCACAAATTGACGCCCAACGTCATAATATGGTTAAAAATTGACGCCCAACGTCATAATATGGCTACAAATTTAGGGGTTGATTTACCCTTCTAATCACTAGCCAATTTTGTACCTCCGAGTTGGGGTATAAAAAGTGATGTATGTGACAAGATTTCAGCTTGTCTCAAATATCTACTTAAAAATTGGTGACAGGTCTCTTGAAAAATTTGTAAGAGAAATTTTGACACCCGAAAGAAAAAAAAATTAAAAGTAGTATTATACCTTCTTGCCGTCTATACGCACGCTCTTACCTGCGCAAACAAGTCTCTGCAGGCATGCTCTCAGGCAAACCGTTGTGTGTAGCCGGACCATTAGAGATCTCATTCCATAGTGTTCTATGGTTTATGTAACTATGGTAACTAGATTGGTTGACATAACTCTAATTCATTGTCATCACTTATATTTTCTATCGTTTAATTATTTAGTTGAATAAAGCCTAGATAAATGGTATTTGCGTAATTTCATTACAGATATAATTTTTATCAACAGTTCAGCTAAAGGCCGGAAGGCTCAGTTGGTATAAGAGCATTGAAAGTTTCAATTTCATTCCAAATACGAAATCTAAAAAGCCAAAACAGGAGAATTCTACAACATAGTGAAAGATTATTACCATTCGAGACCACGAGATATCCGTTCTGATAATATTTTAGTCAATTTCTGAAGAGGAAAGTGCACGAAACAGGTAATTGGTATCAATAAAATTGGTAATATGCCCAAACAAATTGCAACCTTTTTAAAATCGTCGGCCACTGTGTTAGTGGATGCAGGAGAAGATCTGGAAACACTAAAAAGGCATGGGGGGTGGAAGTCTTCTCAAGCATCAGAAAGCTACACCACCCGCTGCCTGCGCCGGGCCTATTCTCAATATTAATGGCCTTACTGAACGTTCGACTTGATTCCAGGCGTCAGGACGGTAATATAAAAGGTGTCAAATGCGCAAGAATTAGTTTATAAAATTGGAAGCTTAAAGCTGTTAGGTTGGCAACTTATTTCCTTTAGATATTCACTCATAAGTAAATAAAGGAGTAAAATTCTTAAAATTCTTTCATGGGAAAATCGCATTTGTTACGCATCTGTTTTCAAAGTTCACTCAGATCGTAGAAAAGAGAACTACCCCCTTTATACACAGATATTTGGTTTTGGGTTGCATGCACGTGTGGAGATGCGCTTGAAACCTTATTTGTCTACTTAAAGCCGACCTAGTGTCTAAAATCCTTTTGGAGACGCCAACCGTTTCCTAATTGGAATATCGATTTTCTGTTAATAAAGGCTCCAAGGCGAATTTACAGTAACCACTAAATACCGTAATGTATTCATCGAAGATTAAGTTTAGCGTAATAATTTCCATGATTTGAAATATGTTTTTGAAACGAATTTGAGTGGGTATAAGACGTTAATTATTAACAGATTTAATGGTGGATAAATGTTGAAATATTTTATTTATAATAGGAATAATAGTATATTATTACACGAGCAAGTAAAGAAGGTTTTTATCCACCAAAATGAAAGTTGCTGCACGAGCCGCAGCCTAGTGCATGTAATCATTTTTTGGTATGGCAGCTAGTTTTAAAAATTTAAGAAAAAAGCTGAACATTGTACTTTAGTTGGGCGAAGACTGATATATTTTTTGCAAATATCGTAAAATTCTCCAGCCACTGTGAAACTCCGACAAATTTTGGTTTTAGTTTCAGGAACTTTGACAAGCAAAGCTCGATCCAAATCTTCAATGTGCTCAACTTTCATTGCGTGCAATTCTTGGGTTCGGCAGGCACCCATTATACCCATTATTACAGCGACCTTAAAGAAATTTAGATATTTATTAACTGTTTTGGCAATCTGTGTTTCTTACCTTCGTTACAAGATATTTTTCATAGGGTGCTTTTTCGATAAACTTCTTTATTTGTTCAGAGATTAAAGTTTTGGCTTTTTTAGGTGTATATGCTCGGATTTTCGTTACAAAAATGGTTGAATTTTTTTATAATTCTCAATATTTATATCGTGATGAATAATTAAATTACTCTTAAGCAACGAATAATAACTCCAAAGAGAAGAAGATGAATATTTTTCTGCCAGCATCACAAAATAATGTTGTATTTTGTTCTGTTCGCCACTTTAAAAACTTTTCATAAACACATTCGTACTTGTGCCGTGATTTTTGTGGTAGAAGATTTTCTATTGCAGTCATTGCAATATTGCAAATGTCAGGTGGGGTACAGGACATCTCGTTCTCTTCTGTCGACATTTTCTTCAGTCACAGTCACAAAAAACTACCTTAAAACCCACGAATTTCACTTTGTACGTTTTTGCTGTCACTTAGGCAATCCAAACCACGTGATCCAAAATAGCCGTCCAGGGCAAATCTTTGTGACAGTTCAGGTAGAAAACCATTGTCTCGAAAGTTTTTGCTGTGCTTAGATCAATTTTTGTAGTAGTTGTGTGAGATTTGTTGGATATTTTGAGGTGGAGAGCAGTTTTTTAAAGAAATTATTACAAGAACATCCTGATATTAGTAAGAGGTAATGATGAAAACTTGCAAAATATTTTGTTTACCTACTAACGTTATTAAGATGATTGTGAAACAAAATGGTTTCATTTTAAGTGTATCAATTTAGGCACTGTTCCTAATGAACCTTGGTATGGCATTAATTGCTCCAAAGCAATGACTAGGTAGGTAATTATAAATAAAGATTTTTTAATAAAACTATTTTGTTTCATTTTTCACTTTTAATTAAACAATATATCTATATGGCAATGACGGTTTTCATAAGGCTTAGGGACAATGAATACTGGAAAGGACGTGGCGAAGGTAACACTAAAATAGCAAAAAGGACAAAAACAGAGCTTCCGCACCTGTCTCAAAAGAAAATAAAGTAAGAACGGAAAAACGGGCCAAGTAAAATTTCCTACAGGGAGTGTGTTAGCAGATGTTCTGATAGAGGACTTAGTAGTTCGGAAGAACTATGCTCTTGGTAAAACTTCCAATCAGAAATATTTGCCATCCTCAAAGCAGCATAACTAGAAGAGCGGGAAATCTCGTCGGAATTTGTTCATATAATCAAGCCGTTCTAGAGGAAATTTGTAGCTACAGAACTAGCACCACACTAGTTCAGGAATGCACAAATACCCGAGACCCTAGACTAACTTGCCTCAGGATGAGACGTAACCCCCTACTATGGGTACCGGCCAGAGGGCCAACACATCTTGCTAAGGACCCGAGTCAATAATAAGGGTAAGCAGAGCGCAAACCTCAACTAAGCTAAGGAGTGGGTGGAGAGAGGATTAAAAGAACAATGGACCGTCTACAGTAGTCTTAGGCAGGCGAAACAAACAATCGCCTACCCTGACAAAGCAAGGACAAGGGGGTTGTAGGAAAAATTCATATTGCAGCTGCGCCTGCTTGTCGGTATCCTTACCAGCCACTAAGGACATAGACGACATCTACACCTCTTAGGTATAGTCGAAGACCTAGACTGTCCAAACTGTGGGGAAGAGGAAACTTCCTACCACTTCCTGGGGACCTTTATACACAACTCAGACAAGACATCTTTGGTGAGCCGAGAATCGAGGAGGGAGGAGAAGCTGGGGTAAGACAAAAGGGGCCCGAAGGGCCTACTTATCCCCTTGACACTGATCGTACTGCAGCAATGTGGAAAATTGTACCAGGTTATTCATTATGCTATTAGTAGAAAAGGGATTATATTAAATCTTACTTCAAAATTTCTTTGTGTTTGACCTACATAATATATCTACAGCATTACATATTTGTCAATTAACCAGATTTTTTTTAATTTGGGTATTTTGTTTTTACATTTAACAATTTTGTACCAACATTATTTTGTGTTTTAAATGATATTAATGCTAATGTTACCTATAATAATATTATTTTTGAATAAAAGATCGAGTGCTTTTTGGCTAGATAATTTAGATAATTTCGCTACTGCTATAAACTCCACATTGAAGATTTTGTATTTTTCGTATACTTGGGAATTATTTTTTTAACATTTTCTTTAATTTCGTCGATAGAACTTTGCTTAAACGGGTCATTTCAAACACTCAAATTTTTATTAACACTGACAATTTGTGTTAATTTGTTTTTGGTAATAATAGACATAGATTGTGGGATGAAAGTAAAACGGATTCAGCTTTTCTATCGAGGTTAAAGTGACAAAAAAATTAATTTCAATGGCATTTTATATATATATAGGAGTAAAAGTATCAAATGTTCTTAAAATTTTATCAATAAATTTTTAGTTTCGACGAAAACTATCATATTTCATGCAGTTTGTTTTCGTATTTTTTTAACCATTCTGTACATTCTGCATTTTTTATTATAAAAAGTAAAGACGACAGATGATTTAAATTCAAATTGCGTGTATTTTATGTTGTCTACCTATGATCTACTAAAATGTTGAATCTGGAACCGTTGGCGAAACTGATACCGAAACCGTTTACACTACCACTACACCAACACACACTTTTAAGCGCCTGACGCGCGTTTCGATAACCAAGTTATCTTCTTCAGAGACCGAAGGTAAACCGAGTTATCTAAACGCGCGTCAGGCGGTCAAAAGTGTGTATTGGTGTAGTGGTAGTGTAAACGGTTTCGGTACCTATGATCTAATTTATTAAAACCTAAATAATCAAGGAACAGAAAGATAGTGGGTTTATACATAATAATTTTTAATAAATACATTGTTTTTTAGGAGAAAATACTTATAATCTTATGATTTTTCTATTATATTAACAAATAAAATCTTCTCAAGGTTACTGCTACGGCTTAGGAAGATAAGTAAATGTGAAGGCTAACGACATTCGGTGGTACTATAGAGAAGAGGGCAATTGTAGTAAGCGAAACGAAAAACAATGCCGTTACCCCTCCTCTTAATTTAACCTGTACGCTAGATAGTATTGACAGTTGTCAGTTGTCATGAGCACCGTAAAAACACAGTTATAATTTAAATAAATATTTATTTTTATACCTATTCACATAATTATATTAAAAGAACATGGCCAAAATAAAAATTATTAGGCATATTTACAATATCTACCTATGTGAATTTTTATTGTCGTTTAGATGATGTTTAGATGTATTGAATTATGATAAAATTAACAAAATGTATTTTAGAATATTTAGATAATATAAATGAATGTTGATTTATAGTTACTTATAAACAAGAAATTTAATTGTTCAATATTGTTATGGAATTTTTGACAGTTCTATCAATTCTAACAAAAAGACTCGTGGTTTTATCAAAGGTAATACCACGAGTCCTTAAAATTTTATCGATAAATTTTTAGTTTCGACGGAAACTTTTTTATTTGGCAAAAATACGAAAAGAAACTGAAATGTGATAAAATCACGAGTCCGTAGGACGAGTGATTTTATCTTATTCAGTTTGTTTGAGTAGTTTTGCCTAAAATAAAAAAGTTTGAGTCTAGAAAATAAAAATTTATCTAGTAAAATTTTACAGGACGAATGGTATTTGAGAAGATTATTTTTTGAACCATTCTGTACAAAAACCACTTTATTTAGTAACTTATCGTTATCTTTTTACCAATTTTTACTATTTTACTTATAAAGTTTTGATCTTTTAATAACTTTAATAACAAATTTGACAAGCCAACTAGGATAGGTGTATTTTGTGTTGCCTAGAAAATGCATAAAATTTATTTTATACAAGGTGCTGCTGTATATTAGGTTCATTTGAAAACAAATTAATAATTTATACTACCTTTAAAATTTAGTTTCATAATAAAATGATTACAAAAATAGAGGTCACAAAGTTTAATAAAATTACAACGTATATGCTTTAAAAAACTGACGAACAAATTATTTTAATTGAAAGTTTCCGCTACCCATCGACAAACCCTCATTATTTCGGTTTTTGCACTATTATTTTCTGGAGCATTCGTCGATAATCCTCATAATTATGAAAATCCTGTTACATCCTTCGCTAACTCATCGACAAAAAGTACTTTTAATCTTCTAAAAAGAGTTTTATTTTTTAGGAAGTTTTTAGTTTTCAAAGTGCCCTTGGGGAGAAAATAATTAACACTTATATAAAATAATTTAAATAATTTAAATTTACTAACGATTTTTTATGGTTTTTTTATGGTATGCTAAATAAATTTACAATTTGATGAAGTTAAATACGTTTGGTACAATATCCAACCTTATCCAATAAAACGATGGAAAAAACCAAATGGAAAACTCAAAGTCAATGTCAGTTATTATACTATAGAGTATGTTGCAAATGTATTTCAGAAACAGACGGCTTTTAAAAAAATCTTGAAACACGTCAATTTTAATTTTTGAATGCTTTGACTACTATAAATGTGTTGGATAATACGTCATTAGTGATGGCGTAATGACGTCATCGACTATGAGCTGTCACGTGACAGCTCATTTGAAAGGCCTCCTTACTGCCTTTGCAACAATGTAATATTTGAATATATATTTCTACAGGGTTAACCAAAAATGTTGGTTTATTAATACAATTAACTTAGAATAAATGTTTACTTAAATACAATTAAATTACAACAAATGTTCAAATTGCCGACCTTCAGCAATGATACAATGAGAAAGGGCGAGCAGTAAATTCTTTCCTAACTTTTTCTTCAGTTTTCTTCAGGTGTTATTTGTGCAATTTCCGTTCTGATTCGCTCCTTCAACTCTAATAAATAAGTAGACAAACTAAAAGTACCTACACCTAACCCACGAACATCAGAAAACAAGAATAAAATATCGAAAAAACACAACAAATAATTTACTGGGAAAATATTTCACCTGAACGAACAAAAAATAATAATCACCATCAAAACAATGACAACACGTGCATCAAAATTTTAACTCGGAGTGTATTACAGAAATTCAAATTTTAGGTACCATTTTCTCTAAAACTAAGTGAAATTTCAAAATTTGCAGGCTATGCATAGTTTTACATTCAATGTTTTTAAATAAACCAAATTAAATGTTGTATCTCAAAGAAAAAAAATTGATATAAAAGAAATATGCATGGCCTCTCGGGTATGCTGAACTATTTTCACTCCAAAAATTTGGTTTAAATCGAACAATGAACACCGACGGAAAATGTTCCTAAGTAAAAAAATTTAAGGTTTTGTCAAGAAATCTATATTAGTTGTTATTTATATTTTTTCAAATTTGAATAGAGTAATAACAAAGGCACCTTCAAAACGATGTCACGAAAACAGACCCAAAAATATAGTTATTTTAAAAGTTATTGCCCTAAGTAATTTTTTGGGTATTTCTTGGCACTAAAGGTTCAGATTTTTAGTACGTGCGATGAATATCTATATTAAATAATCAAAAAATGTAACTGTCAACAGAAAAAATGGAATGTGAATTATTTAACCAAACCACACATTTGAAAAAATTTCTTAATATGAAATTTACAATGCAGGGACCCTAAAAACATCTTTCAAAATTCTTGATCGGGTAAGCTCTACAGGATAAACTCACCCCTTTTTATAACACGATCTATATATTGTTTGTATACTGTTGAAATCATAGATTGTTGACCTTTTTATTGTACCACGTTCCAAAAATATAAATCAACCCCTTTAATGAAATATCGCTTTCGAGAGAAAGCCCGGCTGGCAAAAAGCCACTTTTTTAAATGAGATAATAACAAGATAAAGTAGAAATACATAAACTGATGACAAAGGTATTCGTGCCTGTACAGAAATTAAGCTGAGAAGCTGTATTTTATCTCAGGCAATAGAATATGCACGCCTTCCAATTCCATTTATTTACGACTTTATATTATATTATTATTATAATTATTATTTTATTAAAATATTTAATTGCATTAAAATATCTAAAGCTACTGATCAGCTATTCCTACAGATGTAAATCTGCAATTTATAACGAGAACTATTGACGCGTATTTAGTTATCATTATCCTGTTTTGTTCTGTCATCCTGTCAACCTTGACCCATTATTGATAGTTACTTAATTAAGGCCTTAGCCGATTAATACACGAGATTTGAGTGATGCAACTGGGTCAATATGTTTACAGCAAACAGGGAGAAGAAGAGGGAACAGGAAGGTCGGAGATTACAGGGAACTGAATTTTGTCGGATGTCTCTAGGCTAATTAATTTTAAGGCTACGCTACGCTACGCTTCTTTGGGAGTTCAATGTAATTAAAAATTTGTTGGCGAAGGGCAAAATCTATTGTTCGTCCTCCAAATACCTAATTTATTGTTTCAAATAATAAAGAAAATTGGTATAGTATAACTAAAATAAGTTGCTACAAAGGGTACCACCTAGCGGCACATTTTGCTTTGTCGGAACATTATGTCCGTGTGTATTACAAATATTGTCGATTACATAATCGTTTTTTTAAATTAAGCGCTTTTATACTTCGTAGTAATTCTTTCTTTGTCGTTACCTTTTTCGGACTAATATTCTTATTTTTTATAAAATCTAAAATATCTGCCTTCTTTGAACTAGAATTTGAAATTTTATTTAATATCCGCGAATGATAGGAAGCATTGTCCATAACGACTATTGAATTTGGAGGAATGTTAGGAAGAAGCTGCTCTTGAAACCATTTTTCATATAAATCTGCAGTCATATCCTCATGATAGTCGGCTGTACATGGCTTAATATTTTTCGCAGACAGTAGTAACGCATTTGATATAAAACCGTTTTCGCTTCCGGCTTGAAGAATTATTATACGCTTTCCTTTCGAACATGGCGCATTTAAACTACACTTTTGAGACTGATCTACCCAGCCATACTGAACAGTATCATGTGTGTCAAACCAAGTCTTATCTAGGTAAACTATATGCCTTTTTAATTCACGATACTTCGTTATTTTATCTAAATACTCTTCACGGAGTTCACCAATACGCCGCGATTCCATTATAACCATTCGTTTATCTAATTTCTTATAATTAAAAGCGCATTCTAATAGTATACCGCGTCAAGTTTCTAAGCTTTTATAAGTATAATCAGGATTATCTCGTAATTTTCCTTTGAACGATTTCTAAAGTCAGTACAATATTTTCTTAATATAAATTATAAACCGTTCGCTTTATAACATCTTTTGTATCATCGTCAACATTTGCAAATTTTGTTTTTTTGTTTTTCCGCACCTGCGAATGATCTATACGTCACCGCGCTTAATAACCTGAGAAATAGTGTAAATAGAAATTTTAATTAAGGTATTAATTCGCTTTATTATAACCGCATCTGATTTTTTACTATCTTCATTTTTCTAACACTGATACATATCTAAAATAACCCTCTGACACTGAATGTGTAAATCTTTATTGCAAAATTCACTACTAACCTCACCTTTTGGCGATATATTGATAAGGTTATCAATTAATATGGGCAAAAATTACAATACGAACGTCTTTGTCGATCGCGAACTGAACTTCTACTCAATTACTACTTCCGCTGCCAAAAAACTCGGCTTTCTTTTTCGTGCTCGAAAATATTTCTCTCCCAAGAATCTCTGCACTCTTTACGTCTCTCAAATCCGGCCAAACCTCAAGTATTGTTCCCATATTTGGAGAGCTGCGTCTCCCACAACCCTCAAAATCCTGGATTTTATCCCGAAGAAAGCCCACGAAGAGTTTGTCTCGAAACACCTCAAGCATTTTAAAAGATCCTTCATTCTCAGAGTGTCAACAATGTGGAATTCTTTGTCCACTTATGTTTTACCTTACCCTCCCAATCCCCAGTCCTTCAAATCGCGCATTAACCAACGATATTTTCGGGTTGAAAAATCTCATAAAATAAACGATGCCACTCTTTATTTGAAAGGTTCATTAAATATTGTGTGTCTAAGTAGCAGAAACCATTCGGAGCACGCGAAGGTAATAGTTTCAAAGCACAAGAGGATAATAATAGCAATGTGCAATATTTTTGTTACTGATTGCAGTCCAGTAGTTTTATTTAGGTATTTAGAGATTTTAAGTTTTGTTTAAAAAAAGTACATTTTTCTTTCAAGAAATTGGTTTTGCATGTAAAAAAAAATTATAACCCTAATTTGTTATCAAGGTAATGTTTTATTTATCTGTTTTTATACAAGCAATTTTTTTATAATTCGCTTATACAAAATCTACTTTTGCTAATTTTGACTTATAAAATGACACCTTATAAAACTGATTGACATTATGAAACGACGAAAAATTTATTTCAAAATTGGTGACAAAAAAATTATTCTATTTATTAAACTGTTATAATACAAGTTAAAAACATAAATTATAAATTAATTAATTATTATAAATATTGATAACACAATTATATACTACTTAAAAAATTGCAGTACTATGGATTTAGAGGCACCTCCATCAGGTGGTTCGAGTCTTTTCTTAGTGAGAGACTGCAGCTTGTACGAGTTGATGAATTAAGGTCTTCATACAAACAGATAGAATATGGGGTTCTACAAGGTTCGGTATTGGGTCCTATATTCTTTTTGCTATTTATCAATGATATTGCTAACTTAAGCATCGGCGGTAAAATTTGTTTATTCGCAGACGACATTCGTTTTTCTTGGAGTCACCCGGATATCACCGAACTGCATAGAATCGTTTCACATGGCTTAACCATCATCAAATCATGGTGTGATTCTAACCATATGTGTTTGAACGTTTCTAAGACGAAAGTTTTACCATACATATCTGCAATTTAACCTATTATGTTGAATAATTCCACTATAGAGGTCGTTGACTCTGTGAGATTTTTGGGACTTGTCATTGACAGCTCTCTAAAATGGGATGTACACATTGACGCTTTGTCAAAAAAACTAAGCTCTTCTTGTTACGCGTTGAGAACAATATCTAGGGAGCTTCAACTGTCAGCTTCCAAAACAGTCTATTTTGCCCTCTTCGAGTCGCATCTCCGATATGCACTTCCTTTTTGGGGTACATGTTGTGTGACTCAATTTGAACGTATTTTTAAAGTACAAAAGAGAGCTGTTCGGTATACGCTGAAACTAAGCAGTAAAACTCACTGTAGGGATTTATTTAAAAAACATAAAATATTAACACTTCCATCCCCATTTATCTTTGAATCCATTTCCTTAATTCGGAAACATTTACCTGAAGTCTCAGACAGACCATCTCATAACTAACCTCTTAGAAGTGCAGAGTATGACCTCTATTTACCAAAACCACGCACGGAACTAATCAAAAGCTCTATTTTTTATGACCCTAAGAAAATGCACAATTGAAAATAAAGTCCATTTCATCAATAACCGAATTTCGTAACGCTTTAAAATTATACTTGTTAGAGAGAGCTTTGTATGCAGTTGACGACTTTTTTACACAAATTATTTGGGATCTCACGCACTGGAAGGTTAATTTGTGATATTTATTTATTTTGTTGTTTGTTGTTTCTTTTTTGTTGTTACTCTGACTAAATTAAATTTTTTTTATATTATTTATTATTTATTTTTCTCATTGTATAATGTATACATAAAGTATACATTTTTTTTGTAACTGACCTTTCGCAATGTTTATATTGTGAAGTTTGATTTGTTTGTATATTTTATTACTTGTAGATACTTTTGTATTACTGTTTTTCACGACAATAAAACTTATTATTGTTATTGTTATTGCAATTATTCAAATTAAATCCCGACGACATATTTTTTTCATTGCTCGAACTTGCTGTTATTTGGGAAGCGGCGCACATTGCATTAGATATTTCACCAAATATTTCTTGCACCATAAGTTTTTTATTATTCATGGAATTTTCAACATATCCTTCCGAAACAGAGGTAGATTTCCAACCTCCATGCCTCTTTAATTTTAAAATATCACGTCACTGTCTGCTAGAAACCTGGCAGAGCTACTTCTGAAGCAGTGGCCGGTATGTAGAACAGGATTTGAAAGACCAAGAAATTGTGCAATAACTTTTGGCAGACTGCTAAATGTGTTAATTCCCACAGGATTTCTGGTACATTTTCCACCCGCATATTTTACAAAAAACCTGTTTTGTTTAAGAAGCTGGGAATGCAACTTAATATAATATTTCAACAAGATTCGTATCTTCAATGTCTCCAGTGGTAATTGCAAACTGCCGTATAACTTTTGTTTTTGAAGGATATCAGCACGAAAATGGCTTCCTTCGTCTATAACATTTTCAACTAGAAGAAATGTTAACTCTGCTTTTCTGCATGCTCCTGCCATTCCAATTATCATTGCAACCTTAGCCATTAAGTATTCTTTGTCATCAGCTTCCACTAACAATGTGGCAAAAACATTAATAAAAACTTTTGACTTTTTAGCCCTCTACCCTTCTAGACTTTTTTTACAAAATACATTCAATGCTATAATTTATCCACAACTATATGTAAGTTTATAAAAAAATTACTGTAAATAGCAAATTGTATATTTGTGTATTCTCCTCTAATGCTTGTCAGCAATGAATTCTTGAGTTTTAGACTTTTATTTTAATATAATTATCAAACAAGACAAGACACTCTATTTTTGGTTTTTATTTATTTGACAACTACTGTCATATATGATACAAAGTAATTAGTGTATAACATAAATAATATAAGATATTCAATAACAATTTGTAAGTGTATTTTCATGATTAGGTCATCTAACATTTAAAGGGGCTTGTACTTAGATCATAGATGAATATTATAATAATTTACAAAAACTTAATTTTCACTAGTTTCTGACATGTACGTCAGTTTCTAATTGGCATCCTAATAGGATGTTTAAGATAATCCGAGATCTAGTTTCATGAAGTACACGTGGATGTCGAGTATAATCAATTAATAGCCCGAAGGCAACAAAGGGTTTGGGTTGTGTACGAAATAATTTTGATACTCGTATAACTTCTATTACTATAACGTCACATTTTATTTATTTAATCGAGACTTAACGACATTTTTTTAAACCTAAAAAATATTTATCAAATCTGCTGGTCTTTACGATTTTATGTTATCTACGACTACAACCCCTTATATCCGCTATTACAGAACTTTCTCTTCAATAAACGATCGCGTTTACCGTAAGAGGGCGGCGCTATCGCGAAAATGATCTCGAACCTCCTTGGAACCGAGAAAAGCCGGGAAAGGTGAATATGTGATTCAATTGCCTTTCTTTTTTTTATTCCGTCTAAAGTATTTTGATGGGGTGGCTTGAAGGGCACTTAAACACCGAAAGTATTTAGGAATTTTAAGGGGATGCAAATTTTGTTACAGGAGAATTTTGTGGTTTCCAAATTGAAAAAATGGTAGAGTTTTCTTTATTTAATTTATATTTTAATTTTATCTACAGGGTGTCTTTAGGGTCCATATTTTGAAATAACCTTAAACTATACAGAGTGTTGTATAACTACGTTACAAACCAAATATATAATTTTTTAAATGGGAACCCCTGTATATTATTCCGAGTTCGAACTGCTCTTTTTTTTTTGAAGCTTTTGATATAATGTTTTGATACGTTATACAAAGTCCTTCAGAAAGTATGAACACGTTTATGTGAAAATCGTAGGTAAATCAACGCTCTGTATCTTATTGTACTATCGACTTCAGAATAGCATATACATTTTCAAACTCAAACCGCTTACATTGAATTAATTTTAAGGATGGCCTATTTATTTTGTATAACCAATCACGTTTTAAATAATAATAAATTTGAAATCAGTTAAACAGTTGTCCTCGCCCACATCTTTAAGGTTTGCAGCATAAGGTATTTTATTGACAAATTGCCTGTATATTATACAGTACGGTTTTATTTGTTTTTTATTGCAATCTCTTTACTGATTCCTTTTTTACTTCACTTAGTTTGGAACCCTCGATAATAAATGTTTGTTTGGGATTAAAATCCCTTTTCAAAACATTTTTTTTATTATATCAGTGCAAAAATGCGAAAAAAACCTATTTATTCGGGACATGACTGACTTTGTTTTAAATTTTATACCCCTCCAGGGAAAGTTTGAAAGGTAAGAAACATACAAAGTAAATAACGAAAAAATAAAAAAAAAATATTTCAAAATGTTCCTAGATATGACGTCAAAGCATTTTATCCCAACAAGTTATTGTTGGGATAGTAGTAGTTATTTTGCATTGAAATTATTATATTGCTAATTAAACACATTATTATCGTTAAGGAATATTTCAAGTCATATTTAAAGAAGTTTTATTTTGTTTTCCATAAAAAAGTCTGCTTTTGAGGTTAGGTAATATTATTTTAGTTTTTTCTCACCTTTGAACAAAAGAAAACTTCTTTAAATATAACTCAAACTATTCCTTAACGATAATATTGTGTTTATATAGCACTATCATGTCAAAAACTTTACAAAAAAAAAGAAAATGCATAATATAAAAAACTAACTACCATAAGTCCACAGTTTGTTTGGATATAATGCTATGACTTATCCCAAACAGTGGCTAGAGTGACGTCACAATAATAAGGCGTATTAAAAAATTGTACATTAAGATTTTAAATTAAAAACCTAATTTGAACATTCTTGGTTTTTCCGGTGTGTTATTAAATTGTCATTATAAAAGATTTCTAATTACATTTCCATTTTTTTAGTAATTCCGATATTCAGAAAAATTGGTACTGTTTTGAAGAGCTAAAAATTCACCTAAATTTTTGTATACAGTGAGGACCAAAAGTCTGTCGCCGTTTCCTTTAGCTTCTGAATGGTAAGAACTTTTATCGCGCAATGTGGGGTGTTATTACTGGAGTCAAAGTACTATTTATTGACGCAGAAATGACAGTTGGGCGCCATTTTAAATATTTATTTCTTATGCAAGAAGGGGTCGAGTGACCCTCGTCTTAAAGGTAATTTCATTGCTAAGCACACTCGTTCACTATACATCAGAATTGTTTATTGCAAATATCTCGGATTCTATTACAAATACTTCAAAAGTGATTGGGAATGATTTTATAGAAAATTTTAAAACCTACATTTTTTATATAAAGCTTTTTTATATATCTTAGTATATTTTAGAGATATTTTCAAAAAACTGATTTTGGGGATAGTTTTTAATTATTTTTTTACCCCCTAAATAGAATTCAACAGTTTTTAACGATGTATGCTTAAATTTTATGTCAAACGAATTAACGTTCAAAAATGCCGGCTTTCTTGGTAGTTTAAATCTTTATTTTATTGGACTAATAGCAACGATTACCTGACACATTTTATAGTACGTCCAAAATTAATTTATTAAATGTATCGATATACCCAGGAGTTAAAACTAAATTGGGCTTACATGAAAATGCGTAATTCAAATGGTTTCAAATTTGGGGGTTGACTTTGGAATGAAATTACCTTTAAAACAAGGTCACGACCCCCTTTCCATAAGAAAAAAGATTTAAAATGGGGCCCAACTATAATTTTGAAAGTTTCGACTGTTATTTTTGCGGCATAAAATATTAACACCTCAAATTGAACGACAAAAGGTCTTACAGCGACAAGCTTTTGGTTCTCACTGCATAATAGTTTTGATAATAGTGACAATTGCAAACGAACACCGCGTATAATAGTAGATAGACCCGGTGCACTGGAACTCACACACCTTAATTATAATCCCATTTTGGGTTGCACTTTTTAGTTAATCCCCAACTGGAATTCCTCATAGAAAATTTAAAGTTGATTAGAACTACCCTGTAAACTCTGTTAATCTTTATTTTACATCAGTATTCTCGAAAATCAATGACCACTAGATGGCGCTGTCAATTTTCAATATGGCCGCTACGAGGGTGAACAACAAAATTTTAGTTCATGCTTTGCATCTTTTTCTTGTCTTTACGGACTTGTTTCTTAAATATTCAACTACAAACTTTACCAATATGCCTCATATTGAAGTGAGTATTTACGAAAATCTCCAATATATTGGAAACAGAAGTAGGCCATTACAAGAGGGTGAAGATGTTTTCAAAGTGGGACACGTTTTATTATGTGGTATTTCTGGAGGAAATCCTGATATTATCAAGAGTTTATGCCTCCAAACATCTGGCTTAACTTCACCACCCCATGAAATAAGCATTGTCACCAAGTGAAGATGTGCTTGTTCCTGCAAAGCTGGATTATCTGGATTTTGTAAACACATTTTGGCTACCTTAATCTATGTAAACAGATCAGTACAATTACATGATTCATAATTTTAACTGACCTACAGAAATATTCAGTTGATTATACATTATGCTATATTATTTAAATTTTAGAAACGAGCAGTTAGAAGTTGGCAGTACCGACTTGGCTCAAAAATGGGGTAAAGAAAAGAAAGGATTAGAGGAAACTCACAAACCTGAGCCTTTTAAGTATTTCTGTCACCCACTGGCAAAAAGAAAGAAAGTGTGTTTCAAAGAGCTTCTACAGGATTAGATGAAGAGAATTAAAATTAAATGATTGAAATTATCCGTTATATGTCACAAATATATTTACTTACCACTATAATAGGATATTTTCAAGTATCTATAGTATTTTCTTCTATCGCAAAAATATAAAAGTTAATACATTACACTACAAGGTTAATGGCACACTGATGTGTTGTTCACCCTCATTTGATCTTCTATATTATCCCATAGATGTCGCTCACTTTGAAGTTTTGGCGAGTTGAATTAGTCGTCGTGATAATTGTCCATTTCCGATACTGTGTGCCTTTCGAAATTTGTTAACGCTCTTTTTATTTACATGATGGAGTCTATGTTTAGTGAACTGTTAGATTAGGTTAGGTTAAGTTAGGTTAGGTTAGGTTAGGTTAATAAATGAAAAACTGTAGACTTTGTACACACTTGATGAAATATTAAAGGAAATAAACCTACGGTTTTTAATATACAAAAAAATTTTCTTTCCTTTATTATAGGTTAGGTTAGGTGATTGGTTCTTATAAGGTTAGGTTAGGTTAGGTTAGGTTAGGTTAGGTTAGGTTAGGTAAGGTAAGGTTAGGTTAGGTTAGGTTAGGTTAGGTTAGGTTAGGTTAGGTTAGGTTAGGTTAGGTTAGGTTAGGTTAGGTTAGGTTAGGTTAGGTTATTTGTTTTTATCTAAGCGCAATGTTATATTTTTTGGTTTTAAAAATATAATTTTATTTAGCGGGGAATTTCAGTGTGGGATTAGTACAGTATTCAGGTAGCAAAATTTTTGGTGTGGAGTTCCAGTGTGGTATTAACGATTAGGTCAATTCGGTGTGGAGTTTCGAAAGACCGTTCTGAATATTACAATTTCCTCAATTGTCCATGAAACGTTATCTCATTTTAAAGACAACGGCATATAATTTTAAATGTAATTAGGGCAGCGCTATATGCACATTACTGAATACAATTTTGCGGAAACTGAAACAATCGCCGACGTTTCTTATTAATTTAGTATTTGTCTTTCTCGTACCTACCCTCTTAAATCCGACAGTAATTATACTTTATATAGTAGTAGTCACTAAAATAAAATAAGGGTATTCAAAACTATGTCGCTCCATATTCCGAAACTTAAATATTTAGATTATCATTTGTATAAGTTGATTCGTTGGTATTCAGCATTTAAGAATGTAAATTTATACGAATTTACGTATAAATAAAACATAATTGCTCTGTAGGAAAGATCTTTTGTTAAGTTCTTCTTCTCGATGTTAGTTGTCAATACAGGTTTTCGATTTTTTGTATATTTCTCCATTACTTATTTTTAAGAAGTAAAATTTACTGTATTTTTCTATTTTACATATCGAGACATATAAAAATTACCTAAACTCTGCACAAAAATTAAAGCATCAGTTAAATTTTTTTACAAAACGTAATATTTTAAACTTTTTCTTTACTATTTCATAATTTATTGATTAAAAATAAAACTCGAGAAAAAACGTTAATTTATCTATTTATATTTATATTTATATTTTTTTTACAAAGTAAAGTTAGAACCGCTAGGAAAAATTAATACCTTGTATACCATACTGCCTGACATCGGTGTGGCATACTTAAAATTAAGTTTGGCATAAAATATGTCTGGCAAATTGGTCCATTCTTCAATTAAATCCTTTTGAAGTTCATTTAAGGTAGTGGGGCGAATTGGTCGATTTTGCACGTTTTGATAAATTGTCCCAAAGATGCTCTATATGGGGACACCAACTGTTATTTGCAGTATCAACTGTCCATATAGGAGTATTAAGTATATGTTTTACTGTAAGTCAATTGAGAATCTAACTTCACTTTTACTTGATTTTGACTAGGACGATCCTGATCTCAGTTTAATCGACAACTGACGACCCGTCAAGTTAATCCATAGATAATCAGCTATAGTACAAGGAATTTTGTACAGTGATCCGAGATCAACTTTGATTTTGACTTGAACCAGCTTATCGATTAAGATAACTCTCATGACTATCCCAGAAAACCGTTGCCATCACTTTCCTAGCCGAAGGAACAACCTTTGCTTTTTTTGGAGCCGATTCCCCCTTCGCAGTCCATTGTTTTGTCTGTGTTTTTGTTCCTGCAGTATAATGGTGTATCCAAGTTTCATCTACAGTAATTAATCGGTGCCAAAACTCTGATTTATTGCGCCTAAACTGCGCCAACAGAGAGTTGGAAATGTTCATTCGAACACGTTTTTGGTCCAAAGTGAGCAAACGCGGCACCCAACGCGCGGACAGCTTTCTCATGCCTAAATCTTGATTCAATATGTGACAAACACGTTCTTTGGACATGTTTATAGCCTCTGCTATCTCTCTAATTTTAATTCTAGCACCATTTGGTGAACTTGAGCAATATTATCGTCAGTGGTTGCAGTTTTTGGACGTACCGAACGTTCATCGTCACCCAAGCTGGTATGGCTACGTTTAAATTTAGCAGCCCAAAATTTCACGGTGGTAAATGATGGTGCAGAGTCCCCGTACACAACGTCCAACTCGTCTTTGATTTGCGTAGGCGTATTGCCTTTCAAAAACAAATATTTAACATCGACTCACTCAAATGATTGTCAAACAACAACTGCGCGTCCAAAATGGCTGAAATTTTAGTGGGTACCTTTCAAAGCATGCGCAAACACATTTCCCAACTTTTCATGTTGAGGTCGGAAACTTTTCAAACAACCCTCGTACATACGTAGAATTACAGCACATATGCACAAAGTCATCTTTTATACTGTATAATTCACAAACCAATGATACGCTCGTGCTTGCATTTGCATTACTGTGGCCTGCGAACATGTGATGGAAGTTACGGTAAAGTGACAAAGACAGAAATATCGTTGCGTACAGCGTTGCCACTAGTTGTAATAAGTACCTAACACTACAGAAAATAATGAATTTTAACTGATCAGTAATCAGGAAATGTATAAGTATTACTCATTACAAGCTCATTACTGATTTTTGTCATAATCGTACTAGTACTGTGTATTATCTATAATTTGCCACAACCTACAACTCTACTGCTTACTATATTTTGATTCTGCTATAAACTGGTAACGTAAAATGTAGATATGACAACGCGCTTTACTCTCAATCATTATTGGTTTTAGTATAGCTTTGTACAATTCAGTCATAGTTATACTGATTATACTGAAACATTTAGGGCTAATAATATACAGGGTATTGTGATGTTTTATTCTTTTAATACTTGTTTTAGTCTAATTACTAATGATACAAAACTAGTAATTAGTGATTAGTAAACATTAAAATAAAATGTAATTTGTTGCTCGAAACAGCTTTTGTTACATGAATAGTAAGCAAATATAGTTAGATAAATAACTAAAATAATTAGAACATCAAAAATAGAACTGTCTAAAATTTAGTATCGTCAGATTGACATATCGAAGTTTTTATCGAAAAAGCTGTCATATTGAATTAAAAAAGCAATTTTTTTATAAAGTTCTATTTTTAATGTTCTTAGTAAGATGGACTTCCACAAAGTAAAGGTTACTACAATCATTTTAATTAAAATAATGTTTTTTTATGAAACTTAATTATTATAATACAACTTATTGCTTTCATTTTTTTTAAATCTGTAATAAAAAAGAGGTAGGACAATAAAACGTTAACGTTTTATTTCAACTTTAAAAATACAAACCCCATTATTTGGTTTTCTCAGAGCTGCAACTACTTTTTGCGTATTTAAGACTTTTTGGTCACATGTACAAATAGCTTCTCAGGTGTTTTTATAGCAGTATTTGTACAAGCGGGCACTGCACACCATTTGAACATTTTATCTTATACGTAATAGTAAAAAATAACGGGGGTAATTTAAGTCGGTTCAGCTTGTACAAATGATGATTGTTTTTGTTCCGTGTATTCCCTTATATTTACAATACACTTTTTATTACTTAACCCCAATGTCATCTTGCCATTAAGCCTTGTTTAAACTTCATTTGAGTATAATTAAATAAAAACGAAAAACATTTTAAATAGGTATTTTTTTATTATTTTCTATGGTAAATTATTCTTTTTTTTATCAACAGTGCATTCAAACACGGCATAAGACTAAAATCGCATATGGTTCGTTGTAAAATTTATTCTACTGTTTAACAAAGGTTTGGTTGTCAAAAATTTCCATTTCTATGGATGTTTCAATATTTATGCATGTTCTTTATAAAAAGAAACAATTGTTGTATCGCATCCACTTCAAATCTTAAATAAAAGGCGAATTTCATTTTCATACAGTCAGAATATAATTTCTACATGCAAGTAAGGTTTTAACTAGAACATTTCCATTATTAACATTAATTATTTAGCACAATAACAGCATGGTTTTCGAAAGCAAACACCTATTATTTATTTTGGCTAATAATGAATTAAAAACTCTGAACTGCAGAAGTTGGATGTTATTTTTAATAGGAATTAGAATGGATACAAACAGATACTGCCAATTCTGGGGTGTCACAAGGATCCGATATGGGACCACTTCTCTTTTTTTATCTATAAACGATCTTCCATAGGTATATCATTTTACCGTTTTATTCCCAGCAAGGGACGAATGGCAGCAATAACTCAATCAACAGTAAGTAAAATTGAAAAAAAAATTTAAAAAACGGGCCACTTCCCAGAAGTGTTAGAACATCAATATCTAAAGCAAAAAAACTGGACGTTGTACTGGCGTTTCAAGAAAATCCTAGGCAGGTCGCACTAGATAATAATGTCCACCAATCAACTGTTGTAAGAGTGCTAAAAAAGGAGAAGTGGCATCCATACAAAGTACATCTGGTCCAGGAGCTAATTAGAAGATGACTTTGATAGAAGAATCGAATTCTGCGAAATCGTTATGGAACAATGTAACAGAGATCCGGGTTTCATACAAAAGGTACTTTTTTCAGATGCTGAACGGTCACATAAATCGCCAGACATGTCGATATTGGCCAAGTAAAAATCCACATTGGATGGAAGAGTATAGGACACAATATCCCGAGAAACTGAATGTTTGGGCGGGTATTATAAACAATCAAATTGTAGAGCCATATTTTTTTGAGAAAAACCTAACTGCTGCTAGTTATCTGGAATTTCTTCAAAATTATCTGTTGCCACAGCTGAATCAGCTATTTCCAAATAGAAATGATTTATGGTACCAACAGGATGGGGCTCTCCCACATTATGGCGTTGAGGTACGAAATTACCTTAATAACGTTTTCCCAGGAAGGTGGATAGGTAGAAGGGGGCCTAGCGAATGGCCAGCAAGGTCTCCAGATTTGACTCCGTTAGACTTTTTTGTGGCGATATTTAAAGATCAGAGTATATCAAAATCGACCGAATAATTTAGAAGAGTTGAAGAAGCGAATCCGAACGGAAATTGCACAAATAAGACCTGAAGTCCTCGAAAACGTTAGGAAAGAATTTACTGCTCGCCTTTCTCATTATATCATTGCTGAAGGTCGGCAATTTGAACATTTGTAATTTAATTGTATTTAAGTAAACATTTATTCTAAGTTTATTGTATTAATAAACCAACAGTTTCGATTAACCCCGTAGAAATAAATATTCAAATGATTATATTGTTGCAAAGGCAATAAGGTGTAAAGAATATTATGATTTGAGAGAAAGTTTATTGATTTGATTGATTCATTTATTAGATTGATATTACTTATTTAAATGTACTAATAGCAACAAGATCTTTTTCTCAGGGGGTGTTTGGTTATGCTAGTTTCTATTGGGTTATTAGGTAGAAGGTATTTGAATAAAATTGATTAATTATAATTATAAATTTATTATAAAATAGTTAAATTAAAACAGTATTATTGAAAGTTTAATAGTGAAACTAATTAGGAAAATATTAAAAAGAAAGGCCTTTAGTAATTATAAAAGAACTTACTTGATGTGAATTAAGTTAAACTAACCAATGTTGTTTATGTAATGGCAAGTAAGATTATCAAATACACTAATTATTAAATATCAATTAAATTCCTTTGTTTTTTTTTAAATTATAAAATTCAACTAACTACTACAAAATTTTTTTAAAAAATTACAATTTTATCTGACCTTGATATGTAAAGTCCTGTTTCCTGATTGGTGGAAAAATCTGTAGGTGATCTATGGAAAACGGAGACGAACGAAGTGATACGTGGTATTTGCGATTTTGGTAAACTGAAGTGTTTTTAGACGATTAGTTTCTTGTGTAATTATTGTTCTTTGTTTGTTCCTCAAATTTTAGTGTTGATGGATTATAGTTCCTTTAGTTGTATTAATAATAGTAAGTACTCTTCTTTTTTACATCAACCGAAAATGTTTTAATTTCACCTTTGATTAGTTTTCAATGTCACTTTTGGCACTTGGTTTTACTTTATAATTGTTTTACTCTTAGAACAAAAAGAAACAGGAAGGAGTCTGTCATATATTAACTTTAAGAAAAATTTGCGACGGAAGTCGGCCATCTTGAAGCTCCTTGTATGACTCATTGTTTATGTTTACAGTATGCTGTCAAAGCAATATTTGCATATAAATGTCAAAAATGAGTGCATAGGCGTATCATTCGGTTTTTATAAACACAAAATTATTTACAACACTAAATTTATTCACATACTTGATTGGTTGGAATTTAATCAAAATAAAGACCCTAATATAAATTTGATTTTTTTACGGTACGGCATTGGAAACGGAAATTAAAATTGACATTTGGCCGTCATATGCAAGCTCCTTTCTGGACTCAAGGTCATTTTGCATATACTCCTTCCTGTTTGTTTTTGTTCTAAGGTTTTACTTTGTATTTTTAACGTCACTTTATTATAATTACTTTTTAAAAACTGTTTGTTCACTTTTTAACTGACTGTTCACACTCACTGATCTTCTCACTTTGACTTCCAATAATAAACTTCCCTCTTAACGACCTCTGTTCAGTCTTTTATAGGTTTCAAACTTCTAGAAGCTTCGTTTTTTTTTTGTTCTAGAGATTAGTCATTTCTGGGAAAATATGTGTATCTCTTTCTTTCCTATTTATGACAAGACATTCTTACTTAGTCTATCATCGATCATTCCAGAATAAAAATGTAGTAAAATATATCTGTCTCCTTTTTACACATTATCTGTCCTTTTTTTACACATTATATAATCAATTTTCGCGAAGTTTCTACTAAGTTCTAAATAACATATTTATGTACTAAATATAATATCGATACATTACATAATAAAATAATTTCTAACTTAAAATTCTCTTACAAATACACAAAATATATAATAAAATAATACAATATAATAAAAATTATTTGATTTAGTTATATTAAACAACTTCTGTTGATCTTATACTATGATAGAATATTTAAATATTACAAAGGAAACCTTTCAAATGAGCTGTCACGTGACCTCGGTTTGTATTTAAAACAATCGTCGATGACGTAATTACGCCATCACTAATGACGTAATGTCCAACACATCTATAGCAGTTGATGGCCATTCAAAAATTAAAATTGACGTGTTTTAATTTTTTTTTTAAAGTCGTCTGTTTCTGAAATAATGAATTTATTCCATACATTTGCATCATACTGTAGACTGATTACTTATTAGAGTATTTTTCGAAGTAGTTTCTAAAATATTTTTTGTAATTTCTGCATCAGAAAAGGTACCAAACCGATGACTTTCATCCATTCAGCGTGGACACAATTAAGTAATTATTATTTTGACAAGTAGATTTTTTCCCACTATAATAATGACATAATTGGTCGAAACTTACTCTTGTGACAAATAAAGAAGCATTTCGGGATAATTTTCAAAATATTCGTGCCCTCAAAACAATTTTCGGAAATAATTTAAGCTCTTGTGATATTATAAGCGAAAGCAAATTTTCAGCTTATTCGAAGAGGTTTAGAAAATTTTCATTTTTTCGAGAGGCATAGTTGGGCGAATGTCAACTTTTCATTAGGATAAAATTTATAAAAGTTAGGATAGCAGTACGAAAATTTTAGGGTTTATAGCAGATTTTTCTTGGCTTTTTAAAGGTGCCAAGTGGGAAACTTCTAAAAAAATTAATAAAGGAAAATACCAAAATCAGTGTCACAGGTTTTTATTACAAAATTTTCAGGTTTACAGGAACAGCGACTAGTTTCGGCCTATAAGCAGGTCATCATCAGGCTAGAAAAAACATAGATGAGAGGTAAAAAACATGCAGATTATAATATGGTTAACAATAGACCTACCTTAATAATTAGTTACACGTAATGTTCACTAGATCATATGATCGATCGAACCAACCAACTTATATGTTAAATATTAAATGGAGTATATGGTAAAACCACTGATATAAAGAAAAAGTGAAATTAAGATTAAAATTAAAACTAAGAAATTACATGAGAAAAAATTACATTATACATTGTGTTTCTTAAGTAATCTAAAATATTATATGGGGCGCTTCGTTACTCAATTTTAAGACGAAAAGTTCATATAAACATGTGTGATAGGTGTTGTCGTTTATGAGATACAGGGTGTTGTACGTGAAATTAATTTTTCTTGGTGACGCTACTGATTTATATTTTTTTATTATTTTATTACAAGCAACATGTGTTAAACATAAAGAAAAAATAATACATTTCAGAGCAAATGTTCAAAATGTCCACCTCCAGCTAAAATGCAAGAATCCGCTCGATGTCTAATGGATTGTCGAATACGTTCGAAGATACCAGGATTGTTACGAATAATATTACAGCCGTCTATGATACGATTTTGAAGATCTTGTACGTTTAATATCAGTGTTGTGTAAACAAGCGATTTCAAATATCCCCACACACAAAAATCCAGAGGATTGTGTCCAGGTGATCTAGGGGGCCACGGGTGTGGAGATCCTCGTCCGATCCAATGGCCTGGAAAAACATTATTTAAAAACTCGCGTACAATCACTGAAAAATGTGGAGGAGCTCCGTCATGCATGAACCACATGCGCCTTCTAATAATAATAGGTACATCTTCCAAAAGAAGTGGAAGTTCATTTTCTAGAAAATGTTGGTGTGTCTCACCGGTTAACCGTACAGGAAGGAAAAATGGTCCAATTAAATAATCATCGATGATGCCAAGCCAAACATTGACCGAAAATGTTTGTTGAAATCGTTTTACACTTATGGTATGTGGATTTACATCTGCCCATATGTGGTCATTATTAAAATTCATAATCCCATGTCTAGAAAAATTGGCTTCATCCGTAAATGGAATATTGGCCACAAAATTCGAATTGTTCGCGATTTCACGTAAAATCCATTGTCAATACTGTATACGTAATGGATAGTCAGTAGGTAACAAATGTTGAACACGTTGAACGTGATATGGATACAATAAATTATCTTTTAGAATATTCCAAACAGTTTTGTTACTAACATTTACTTCATCTGCAACTTTTCTTGTACTCGTTTCTGGATGTTGGTCAATAATTTGAAGAATCTGGTTTTCCAATTGGAGATTTCTCACAGTTCTGGGTCGTCCAATAATATTCTTCGATTTAGCAAAAGTTCCAGTTTCTTGTAAACGAATATGTAACTTAGTAAACGTATCTGAACATGGTAAACGATTATTTGGATAACGCTGGGCATACGTACGTCTAGCTTCTAAGGCATTACCATTCGCTAATCCGTACAAAAAATGCATATTAGCCATTTCAACATTAGTAAACACTGGCATAGTTATTAACTAAACACAGAGTCAATCAAATAAAAATGTACGATTTTTGCGTTGGTTTTCAAATTTGACACTTGTCAACATTATTTCAAAGGCCACTTAGAATAAGCATGTTTTTGCGTATTACTTCTAAAAACCAGTAGCGTCACCGGGAAAAATTAATTTCACGTACAATCAGAACTGACTTATTACAATAAATTCAACACCCTGTATCTCATAAACGACAACACCTATCACACATGTTTATATGAACTTTTCGTCTTAAAATTGAGTAACGAAGCGCCCCATATAATATTTTAGATTACTTAAGAAACACCCTGTATAGAGGTATGAATAAGATCTGATTCATTGGAGAAATTTGATATTTTATTTAAATATATGTGAAAACATTGAGGTAAGAAAAAATTGAGTGCCACCACATGGATGGAAATATTAAATGTCACAAATAGTATGTGAATGAAAGTCGAGGATGACAATTACTCAAAATGAAGCCCTAATATGAGCATTTCTAAGAGATTCAATGATGGAGTTTAATGAAGCTGCTAATCGAGATGATCTTTTGTGTTCGAATGAACAGGTAAACCTGTAAATTTTGTAATAAAAACCTGTGACACTGATTTTGGTATTTTCCTTTATTCATTGGTTTGTCACATTTGATATTATGGATGATCTATTTCTTCTAAAAAAATTAATGTTCTTTCCAAAAAACGGGACTTCGTTTTAAGGAGGGTCGAATTAGTCTTTACACAAATGTTCAGCTAATTATATGGTATTTGCAAGAGCTTTTTAGAAAAGCACAGGACTAGTGATATAACCAACCAGCCCTTTCTGTGGTAGCGACGCGCACGTCCGGCGCGTCGGTTAACTCGCGACGCCGTCCAGGAAGAAGGGATGCCTCGCCATAGTAGGGAGTTTATGTCAAGCAGCGTCTAAGCTAGAAACGATCAGTTTTTGCGTACGCGTCGTAATCAAAGCATCTAAGTTCTCTCACAAAACACTTGGCAATAAACGACAGTGTTTGGTTTGCGCAACATGTGCGATATCGGCGGTCAACTCAATCTCTGTGGCAAAAGTTGAGACGCGCACCACTTTGTAAGTTTTGTGTTGTTGTCATTGTTGTTTTTTTTTGAATTTTTCCATCACATTCCTAATGAAAATACATGTCACATTATTCGAATTATTTTCGTTTTGTTTTATTTATTTTGTGTGGCCCAGTGAATTTTAAGTGTTTTGTTTTATTATTTTTGGTTATATTTATATATATCAGTTATTGTGTATGTGTGTTTTTTCAGCCGCCTTTGAACATATATATATATATATACCGGGTGAGATTTTTTTTATTTTCTATTATACTGCACATCAACAAATATTGGTTTAAATAAACATCAATTAACATATTTAAAATGTCACAGATGTTGCGTATTTATTTCTCTATTTTTTTTATTTAAGTTAATTAAAGTATATGTTATGTAACTATAAAAATATATGGAAAATATTTGAAGTTACATAATTTTAAAATTAATTTTTTAAAAGTGAAAACGACACTGAAGACTTTAAAACCAAGCCAATTATACCTACCTATGTTTGTATTGATTTTTCAAAAAGGTGCCAACTCCCACAATACATAACTGTATACTTTTCATATTGCTTTTATGTGGTTTTAGTATGCCCACAAGAAAAATATACAGGGAGTGTCTGATAGTTTTAAATTAGACCCAGGTGTTTCAGAACGCTTAAAGGCATCAAACAAGGCATCAAATTATTTATTAAAAACATTCTGGTTGTCCGTTACTTAACAAAAAACTTTTTAATCTTCCTATGTAATCTTTTGTCCCTCTCAATGTATGAGAATCATTGACGGTTGCATATATTTTGCTTGAAATTGACAATGAAAAGTACCTAGTAGATTAAAATAAAATCTACATCTTAAACAGTTACGTTGTGAACCACCCTTAATGCTTTGTTTAGAATTGAAATGCTTTATTGTTTTCCTACGACCAGTCGATGAAAACGACACCTGATACTTCGAAAATTAGTAATATCATACGTGTTCTAAAAAATAAGAAAATAAGAAGAAAAATCACACACGATTGCTGTTTTTTAAAAACGCACAAAACATCATAATTTAAGCAAGATTATTTAAAACAAAACTATTAATTTTTGTGAATAAATGAATTTATTTAGTTCAAGAAATATCTTTTGATAAAATAAATGTAAAATTGATATTTAAAAAAAAATCCTATGCAACCAAATATACACATAGGTAAGATTTTGGTTCTAAGGTAAAATAGTCATATTTATTTTACTGCTTATAGAAGTGTGTTTTTGGATGTGTAATGAATGCCTTATTATTTTCAAAAGAATTTATATAAAAGTTCAATAATAATTTCAATTTTCGTATAAATTACATACTAATTTTACTACAAGGGTCGGTTTCACAGTGAATTGAATTTCATCATCTGTTCCATAAACCATTTTACTTTTAATATTTTATGCTCAGGAAAAAATTTACCTGTTAATTCATTTTTATGTTGATTTTTGAGGAAGATGGTATTGACATAGAGGGGTCTTGGTCTTTTGATAACACTTCGTCTTTTCCATCAAATTACCATTTTTATGGATCCCACGAAAACAATTGTCATTTAGCTAATAAAGAATGTTGATTTTAATGCCTGAGAGAGTTGGTTGATTTTAATTAATTATATTTGCATGTAATATCAAAACTCGTTTAAATTCCAATTATTAACATGATTAACAATTAAAATAAATTTTATAAATACAGTTAAAAACATTTATAAAAAATATTGGGGTTGTAGGAGAATCGTGTACACAAACTGGTGGAAAGTGTATTTCTTGCATTCAGTGCTACGCTGTAAAATTTATTCGTGCGTAATTTTTCACTTTCCACACTTGTTATGTAATATATTATTAAACTCAATTTGAATTTTTCGTTAACGATAATCGCCTTTAACTAAATTTTTTTTTATGATTTTTTACTTTATCATTTTCTTTATTGGAATAAGTTGCATAGCATAGTAATAGGGTGACTGCTTTTGTTGTTTGTTTTGTGAAGCTACATAAAACATTTGATGCAATTCTAAGACAGTAAGTTCCACAAATTGTAGACATGAAGATTTTTGTTACTTTTTTTACAAGGCATACACACTAGTTATTTTTTTCTTTAGAGGACACTAATAATTATAAGTTAGCATATTTATGCTGCATTTTAATATTTTGATCTAGAATCTCATTTGTTAAAATTATTTCCCTTATAAGGCGTCTAAAATATTTTCCTAAAACCCATGTTTTCAAATGCAAATTTAGGTTTTGTTACATATGAAACGGTTCCTAAAGGTTATACAATGTTCTATTACTTATTTAGGTAAATAATATTGTTCTAGAACCCATTTTATATAATGTATTAAAATTAGATTGAAATATTTCTATTGAAGTGTTCAAAAAAAGTTCCAGAAATATTAAAATGAATTATTAGAATTTTATAATAAATAGAAAAAAGATAAAATAATTATCAAAGGAAAATTCTTAATGGTTAAAGTCTCAACTTCTAGAAATAGGTGAAAAGTATAAAAGAATCCTTTATACTGCGTATTTGATATAATATTTATGTACAAACTCCATTTGAAATTTTGTATTCTAAAATTTGAGTTAATTTATTACATTATCTTTCGTAGCAAACATTCGTTGTCAAGCCATTATAACTAATGGCTCTAAATTACAAAGTTTTAATATACAATAATTACGTTATATGTTCGCTTTGCCTCGACGCCCAACTGCCAGACGGTTTATTGTGAATTTTACCTTTTAAAGTATATATACGGTAGCCCTTTTCCATTTCCAAAGTAGTGCGCAATTTAATTCCACCTTAGTCAAAAAGTGTAAAGGAAACAAAGTAGACCATTCCTTAGAAAAGATAAAACAGTTTTTTGTACTTTATATGGAAATGTGTTTCGGAAAAAATGCGCGAAGCAAATGTATATTGAAGGTACATACATTTTAAAAAAGTCGAAAACAACAAATATAATTTAAAAAATGAGCTACTACAGAAAGTAATAGATCTGTAAATAAAATTTTTAATAAAATTGGAATTTGTTACAGTCTCGTTCCTCTTTTGACAATATTTACGTTGTTTTATGGTAATATACGTATCTTCTTACCTAAAACCCACAATTGGATTAGGAACTATTATTAGTTAGAATAAATCAACAATATTAAAATAATAACCTACCAGTTTTTATAGTATAACATTTTATCTTTTATCACCAATTATTTAATTTGAGTAAGACCAAACAATATTAGTTATGCATCTCCTCAATGTAAAGGAACCCTTAAAACAGATCCTATCAAATCTCTGAAGATAGTATTCAATAAAATCCCCTTAATGGTGTTTGTTTATTTATTGCAATTAATAGCATAGGTTACCTGTAGTTGGTTTGGTTGACATGACCTTTTAACCTTTGACATTTAGTGTAGAACCTTTTGTCTGTCAAAAAGGACATTCATAAAACTAAAAATCTACTCTCTGTGGCTTTGTGTTTTGTGGTTCTAGTCGGTGGTAGAGATATAATTGTTACTAATTGGATTGACGGTTCTTCCTTTTTTTTGTTTCTTTATAAAAAGTACGGTATTGAAACGTGTACCAAGGGTACAACATATTACAGATTCTCTGGATTTAAATATCATAATTCTTTTATAATGGTATCAGGATAATCTTCTATTACTTAGAAGGCCCTGTTGCGGATTTAATTCCTGACATTTTAAAGGAAATGCACTTAAAGGTCACCTTCCATCCACGGTAAGTCTTTCCTTAACCTACAAGTCCACATTTTATTACTGAGCTCCTACTAAGGAGGTATCCTCAGTTGCCTAATAGTTCACAAGATACTATGTCTAAAATTGATGCACAATTCAGAGAACTTGGACATGTTAAACCATTAAAGAGAAAACCGCACTTCGTTGAAGATAATGTGAAAGTGGATATTATGGTAAGTGTCGTGGAGAATCCGACGTCAAGTTCACGTCAAATTTCTCGTCAAAATAATGTGTCACGCAACTGTCCTAAGGTGTTTCTATAAAGAAAAACTACATCCATATAAATTGACTTTTGTGCAAGCAAGAATTAATAGAAGACGATCCAGATAGTAGAATAGATTTCTGCGAAAGAATTATGAATAAATTGAACAGAAATGAAATAACTGTTGATACAATTATTTTTTCCGATGAATCAACATTCACATTGAACGGGGAAGAAAACAGACAAAACTGTAGATATTGGTCAGAGGAGAATCCTCATTGGATGCGTGAGACACATACTCAGTATCCTCAAAAGTCGAACGTTTGGGCAGGTATCATAGGTGATCATATTATTGGTCCTATTTTAGTAGATGGAAATTTGACAGCCGAAAAATATTTAAGCATGATTAGAGACGAAGTTGTTCCTGAGCCTACCGGATGAAAATATCTGGTTCCAGCAGGACGGAGCTACACCCCATCATGCTTTAATTGTAAGAAATTACTTGAATGAAATTTTCCCCAATAAATGGATTGGACGAAGAGGTACTATTGGATAGCCAGCTAGATTGCTGGACCTTACGCCCTTGGATTTTTTTCTGTGGGGTTATCTCAAGAACAAAGTAAATGCAACACAGCCAACTGGCAGTGCAGACCTCAAAGAAAGGATAACTACAGAAATACGGGCTATTTTACCTCAAACTTTAAACAAAGTTCGAGACGACTTTTTAGGAGACTGTGTTATTGCCAACAACAATGCGGAGAACATTTTGAGCATTTGTTTTAATGTAAAAAATCAATTACGTCAAGTATTTTATGCCTGATTTTTTGTATTTACTATCTTGAACAAAATTATGATTTTTAAATTTCACTCTGTACAATTCATAATAGACCCTACATGTATAGTTCGTTGAGATAGTATTGTTAAGGAGCTTTTAAAAACATACAAGGTGTTTCATTAAAAATATAGATCATGGATGATGCCAGATTTGCCTGTATCACCCTGTATATTTAAATTTATGTTTAAAAAGCTCACACTTCAAAGTTGACGGGTTCTAGTGTTTTTTTATAATCTTCTAAACTAACCTCACAAATAATTTTATTCCATAAAAGTGGTTTCCACACTGTAGATAGATTTTACAACATCAAGTAATTATAGAGTTGATTTATCTTGTCTGCCTGGCATTAATCAATTGAGTTTATATCTCCACCACAACTTCCTAAAAGGAGAATTTAGTCGTTAGTTACATATTACCTTTTTTGATCAATTTATAGAAACAATAGTTTTGATTTAAGCAAATTTAACTCATAGTATACTTACTGTAAACCCAATGTATATATTGTAATGTTTATTTATTTTTACTAGTCTTTTTAATTTATTTTTATACTATTTAAATCACTAACACTGTTTAATTTATATAACACAATTTATTTACAATACTTTAATTTATGTAAGACAATATTTCTATTCGCATTTATCTAACAACATACTACCAACTCACTAACTAACTCAAAATATTCAAATCGGTCCTTTATATAGGTAAATATTGTTCGAGTATACTCCAGTCTATTCTGGGAATCGTCTAGATGCTTCTTACGCTTCGCTCATCAAGCGCCGTTGAAAGAAACGTATATTCTGGAATATTCTCGCGTCTTCTGTCTGCTTCGCGTCTGGGTCATAGCGCCAGGGGCGTACTCGCACAACAATATACTCTGGGAATTTGTTACATCATTATTATTTTTAAAATACATTTTATTAATCCTCCACGATTGCAATAATGAATGGTTTAATCTAGTTTATAGTTTTATGTCAACGTCGATCACTCTTCTCAATAGGTGACTCAAGACACACAAAATCTACAAATCTTTTAGACCAATATGTGTTCATGTTCCTAGGAGGAAGAGCTGCGTAGCCATTGCTGCTACTACTACCCACTTTACTGTAACTGTACGCATTTAGGAAACTAGTCCAGGGTAATTTTATCGCGATAATAAACATAATTAACATATTTTTATATTTATATATAAATTGATATACCTACTAAAATACATGGATTAATTAATCGATTTTGATAAAAAAACATCAAACTATTTTCTAATAATCATGTAATTGTTCATATCATGAAAAGAGTGTACGCACGAGGCATTTTTGTAAATGTAGGTTATCTAAAAGTAAACGTTATGTAGTTTATTTTGGTTCCATTGATTTTTTGAGTAATATCTCTTATACATTGTATATTTTCAGACAATTTATTGGTTAATAATAAGGATTCTATTCCATAATTACAAACATCTAGTACGATATGCTCCAAAACAGAGGACATTGTAATCAGGAAGCCTGTGAAATATAATCGCGTCATATAAAACTAGTGATAATAGTTGTCATGGTATTTTTAAACATTCTTTATTCAAACAAACTGTCGAAAAGATTCGAAATGGTGCTTACAACGCAAGAAAAAATATTTTTCTGAAATCGTTTCGGAATACTTATTTTTTCAGACTAATTTCGGACCCCAAATTCCGCTATTCTAATAAATTCGTTTGTTGCTGGGCAACGAAATTTCTCGGACAGTACAGGAAAATTTTTCCCGGCCTAGGCCTTAAAATTCAGCCTACCTTAGTTTTTTATGTACAGTAAATTCAATAAATATACGCAAACAACCAACTCGTATTTATTTAATTATTTTTGAATATTTACAGTTATATTGTAGTTGTGCAAATTATTAAAAATAGGGTGTAATCCAGTCGAAAAATTTTTCTTTGTTACTTTCCTCTTTATTTGTTATTTCTGAATAGTTAGCAAAGTTATTACTATATTCTTTTTCGGCAATAAAATTAATAGTATTAACAGAATCCTCTATGTCTTTTTCCCTTCTAAATATTTTATTTGCTATGTCTACTTTATTTGTGAAAGATTCTTCTATATATCCTTCGGCAACACTTGAGGATTTTCATCCCCCATGTCTTTTTAAAGCAAATAAATCTGCTCCAGCATTTACCAAAATTGTAGCACAGGATCGACGGAAACAATGTCTTGTGTATTCATCTGAATTTGGCAAATTTAAAAATTTTGCAACAATTTGAGGCATTTTGTCAAACTGATGTACTCTCACTACTTGCCTGCAACCTTTTCCATTTAAATATTAAAAGAAAAAGCGACAACTTTCAAAATTTTGTGGACGACATGCGATATATTTTTTATATAATGGCATATAAGTTTCGTTTATTATAAAAGATCTTGGTTTATTCGTTTTATTATCAGGTATTTTAATCAAAAGCTTAGATCCAAAATCTTCTGATGTCATTCAAATTCATTTGATATAAGTTCATCACGGCGACATGCCCGGAAACACCAAATATTAAGGCAACCTAAAAAGTAAACTCTTCATAAATAACATATTGATTTTAAAACATTCACATTCTGTACGTACCTTATTCATTAAATATATAAATATTATCTGGTGCTTGAGTTATAAAAATTTCAATTTGTTCAAGTGACAACACTTTTGATTTCTTTGGTTTGTAATGGTCACTTTGACGTTTTAGAAAGGCACGTAGGTAGTTTAAAATATTTTGTTATATCAATATCTTCTCTGGTACTAAGTTCGCTTTTCAGCATTGAGTAATTTGACCACAATGTAGAAGCTTTTAACTTCTTCGATAAATCTGAAAAGTATGCAATCATTACATTTTCAGATCGCGAGGTTGTATTTTGTTCTTGGCAATAATCCATAAAACGTTTATAAGCAAATTCATATATTCCTTTGGATTTATTTGGCAATAAATTTAAAATGGCATTTGTAGCAGTATTTAGTAATTCTGGTGGTGTCCTGCACCTCTGAACATCATCATCGCTGTCCATTTTAACTAACACCAAACACTAACTGACTTTTGTCACAATAATAAACAACCAGTGTTTGTCAAGGAAACGATTTTATAGGCAATAAGATGGTTATCAAAAATTGTTATGCATTTATAAAAATTTCTTAATTTTTGTATTGATGCGATTTCAGAAAAAATAGTATGTGCACCTCGGAGTAAAAGCACATTCCCAGACTCCAATGTTTGTCGTCCGGGAATGTATCGCTTTTACTCCTAGATACACAATATACTATTATTATTGAGTATTATTTCCGCTCTTACGTGAATGGACAATGGACTAGTTTAGTAGGATCATATTAATCAAAATGATAGCAATATATATTTAGGATAAGATACCTACTTACTTATATTGGTATTCATTTTGCAATTAATTGTTCTCATTTCGTAAAATCTAGCAATAAATAATTAGTAAGTTTTAAACGTAGCGCCAACTAATAACCAATAATGAAGTGTGTTTAAAAGTCAACGTTGTTACATTTTAGCTACGTTCGTTTCAAGTATTCTCAATGAACTGGCGGCACAAAACACCGTGTTCTTTGACTAACTGATTGTACTAGTTGACAAGATATATGACAGGAGAGAAAATCTTGTTTATCTGTAATAAACAAACAAGACCCCTATTCTTGACGGTGATAGAATAGAACAGCCAATAGAAAGTGGGCGTGGTTTTATTGAAAATGCCAAAACGGTATTCTTGAAATTCGTTCTCTCACTGTACCGATAGAAGGGTTGATCCCCGAGAGAACAATTACTTCTATTGGTTATTTTTGAAGGAACCGCTATAACACCAAGAGAAGGTGTTAGGGATTTTTATTTTCGAACCAAAAATAGTATAGAAGTAATTTCTTTCATAAACCAAGCACAACCAAACAACAAATTAAACTAACGAAAATGACAGAATATTTTGTTTAGTGTTTTACTCCTTATTTGATAAAGTGTCAAACAGAGAACAAAAATATCGATATGTTTATCTCTTTTTAATGACAACAAATAAGAGAGAGATAAGTTTCTCGGTTAATATTAAAGCATATCGACAACATCGCAAATTTTCTACCAATCTTATTGAAACACGTCACTTACCACTTATGACGTATGTAACCATTAAATTTAAATTTCAAAAGCCGATTATGGCTAGAGGATTAATTTTATAAAAATTTCATTTGTACAGTTGAACCACTAAAAACCTATTTTATAAGATGCAAATATAAAAAAAAATCACTAAACTAGTCCATTAAATAGACATAGTTTGTTAATGGTTGCCAGTTAATTTCGGGAAGAGTTTCAGAAGCCTGCGCCGACTAATAATGACTAATTTCGACGAACAGGAAGCGTTCCAACTCAACGCAAAAGCTATACTGGTCGTCCCGTTATCGTGACCACTCCGTGAAAAAATTTTGACCTTCTGCAGAAGAATGCAGCACCCTATTTTTAATGACATGTTAAGCAATCTGGTTAAACGTTATGAGTACTGCTTGGAACGCAATGGCGAGCACTTTGAACACATTTTGTATAGAAGCAAAACTTAAAATTCGCATTATTTGAAATGTAGGCTTTAGTTTTTCTGTACTTATTATATTTTTTTGGCCGTTTTCTTAATATTTGGAATCCGGTTGAAACAGCATACTGTCTGTGAAATTTCCGGCTGCTTTTGTATTAGATTAAGTATGGTAGAAATGCTATCAATTTGTTTTTAATAATTAAAATATGTTCGTTATACTTATTTAAATATAATAATATTACTTCTAAATAACTTTACTTAGGAAAAATAATAAAATAATAAATTCTATTATCTAGTTGCTAGTTATTAGCGAAACAGCTGTAATTGCATTTTAAAACGTATTTTTTGAATAAATAGTGGAAGTTTAGTTCAAACGTTCAGTTATTTATTGTTCTTAGTAAGATGGACTTCCACAAAGTAATGGTTACCACAATCAATTTCATTACTTCAAACTACTCAATTTTGCCAATATTAACGAAGCTAAATAGCTTCTCAATCAAGTAAAACCACTTTTTTACTATAAAAATTTTGTTTGACATTATTTTTTGATAAATTAAAGCGTTTTAATGTAGCCATATTTAAAAATTTAATTTTTATATTTTGCACTTATAAAAATCTTCATTATAAAACGCATTTGCGTATCGTAATGTAACTTTTACTCACGCAAATTTTTGTTTTAAATGGTTGGCGACATGAGTGAAGTATCTAATGACAAGACTATTGACAATGACATTTGTGGCTAATAGGAATTTATTAATTTTATATTGTTCTTTAAGAAAGTATTTGTGAATATAAATATCATCTTTTACTTATATAATATTTTATTATTGGTGTATTAGTCATTTTAAAATATTTGAAACATTATCATTTCATAATTTAAATGTCAAAACTGTCAAATGTTATAAATTACACAGTGCTGCCGACATACTTTTTAAAATCAAAATATTCGTAATTACGTAAAAATAAAAAAATTAATTTAAAAAATGATAAAATGGCAAAATATAAAAAATATTATAAACAACTTATTTCATATGGCTGTTGTGGCACTCGTTCTTTAAAAAACTCATCGCTTCGCGATTCGTTTTTTAAACTTGAACTCGTGTCATAACAGAATTCCATATGAAATGCATTGTTTAATATACTATTATTATTATAATTCTGGCAGATACGCCAAACATTCACCCGAGCACCCTCGCTCAGTATAAATGTGGTTGTACGTCACAGCTGTCAGAACAGGACTATGTTGCCAAGCATTTAAAATAGTATTAGAATCTAGTAAATAGGGAGTTATCGCACACACTTCCTTAAGGTTATACTTTTCTTTATTTTAATAAGGCAAAACCTAAATACTGCATGGCACAAAAAGAGTTATCGCCACGAAACTTCTGTAAGATAATAAGTCGACAGTTGATGCGAATACTTGTTAGTTTTAATCTAGATAAAAGTTATTATTTTTTTTATTAATTATTATCAGAGTGTTGTCTCTGTTATTACGTTAATAAATTTCATACATTTATATTTTGACTATACTCTACGTTGGTAAAAAACATGATTAATCAATTTTAATGACTATCTTATCTATCTCTAATAGTTCAGACATTATAGATTTTGATAAATCTTTATATTTTTTAAGTTACAATTAATTTATTTCTTAAAATATACATCACATTCTGACACTTCACAGAAAAAGAAGAAATTAAGGTATTTTCACTACTTTTATTTGAGCCCTTAACATGACCGAAATAAAGTCAAAGCGTTAACTTATTAAAGTTTCCTTATTTCAAAGACCTTTATACGCAAGCGTAACTGTCAATATAAGGAAAACTTTATTAAGGCAACGCACAAAAGTAGTGTTCGATAACTCCCTAATATCAATGGAAGTTTCTCTTAAATTTTTCTTTTTATTTGACTACAATACTACAATAGATTTGAACGCGTTTAAAACAATGAAATAAGGGTACTTATCTATGGTTGATACAATATAAATATCAACCAAAGTGATTTCCGGAATTTTTTTCGTGGCGCCATGCTATTTAAGTGAACATTTTTTGACATCTTTTTTTTTTAAATCAGAGGATGGCACTGGCAAAGCCAAAAAGCCAGTCAATTTTATTCTTTTAAATTATATTCTCCTTTGTTGACTTATGATAAACAATTTGTTATTAGTAGAAAGTGTTACGTGGTCAGTAAAAGAAATACCTGATTAATAATTTAAAAAAAAAATTTATTTATTTTTTTTATTTTATTTATTTTTTTTTTTAATGAAACGATATGGAACGCTGAACCCTCAACGTACCTACAAACCTCAGACAAATAAAAATATGTCGGAAACGACAATACAGCTTGGCAATCTTGAAAATCTAGAAATGATAAATAATATTAAATATTTAGGAATTAATTTACAAAAAAATGGTAAAAACGAAGCAGAAATTAACAATAGAATTGAAAACACTAACAAGTTGTATTACTCCATAAACAATTCTTTTCTAAGAAAAAAAGAAATATCAATAAAAACAAAAATGACCGTATATAGGTTCGTTCCAACAAACAATCAGGGATGCGTTTCGGATTGTTTTCAAATTTGTTTCTACGCATGCGCGCATTTGATGAAATTTGAAACTAGTCCAAAACTGTTCTGTTGGAACCTTAGAACAAAAAGAAACAGGAAGGAGTATATGCAAAATGACCTTGAGTCCAGAAAGGAGCTTGCATATGGCGGCCAATTGTCAATTTTAATTTCCGTTTCCAATGCCGTACCGTAAAAAAATAAAATTTATATTAGGGTTTTTATTTTGATTAAATTTCAACCAATCAAGTATGTGAATACATTTAGTGTTGTAAATCATTTTGTATTTATAAAAACCGAATGATACGCCTATGCGCTCATTTTTGACATTTATATGCAAATATTGCTTTGACAGCATACTGTAAACATAAACAATGAGTCATACAAGGAGCTTCAAGATGGCCGACTTCCGTCGCAATTTTTTCTTAAAGTTAATATATGACAGACTCTTTCCTGTTTCTTTTTGTTCTAAGGTTGGAACACTGTAGTACTAGTTTGACATTTAACACATGACAGTGCAACAAGTGGAAAATATTTTCCCATTCCAAATTTTTCGGGCGAACACCAATTTCCTCAATTATTTACTCGAGAACATGACTGGATTCGTCTTCACTGTGGAATGCACCAATACTTTCGTCTAATAAATCGCTGTTGCCAATATTTTCATCCGAGCCACTGTAACTCATATTTATATTAAATAGATCTTCTCACGATATAAATATATAATACGCGAAAAAGGTTAAAAGTTGAATTAAATGGACAAACACTTGGTCTCGAATGATCAAATCTCCTTTGCGCATGCGTCTGATTTATAGTTCCTAACAAATTCACAAACTCTTATGACAGTTTTCAAACCGTTTGCATGTAACGTTGGAACAGCTTACTATCAGTCACCAAACTGTCACAGATTGTTGTTGGAACGGTAAAATGCACATACGCATGCTCATAACAATCTCTGATAGTTTCGGACTCTTGTTGGAACGAACCTTATAAAACCATTTATAGACCAACATTGATCTTTGGTTGTGAGAGCTGGATACTAAACAAACAACAAAAAAGCAAAATACAGGCAATGGAGATGAAATATTTAAGAGCTGTAATGGGTAAATCGAAGATGGATAAAATTAGAAACGAGGTAATAAGAAAAGATCTTGATATAGAACCAATCCTGGAGACTATAGAAAGACAACAGTTAAAATGGTTTGGTCACATAATAAGAATGGATAATATCCGACAAACAAAGATAATTTGGCAAGCAAAAACAACAAAAAAAAGAAAAAGGGGACGACCTAACAAAACATGGAACGATGTAATAGGAGAAGCTTTACAGAAACAAAACATATCATGGACTGAAGGTCAGCAGATGGCAAAAAACAAGAAACAACACAATACCTTGACACCTTCGGGTATAACAAGGTTCTGATTATATATATATATATTTTTTTCTATCGTGCGGACGTTTAGACTAGTGATTATGAGGCTTTGTGACAGACGTCAGATTGGATTAATTATTATTTTCCAAATTATGGTGTGAAATTTTCTTACCAAATACCACGCAAGCTTAAATTATTCCTGGAAATTTTCTTTCGGGAACGAATATTTTAAGAAAATTATAATTTTCAAAATATGGGTGCGCTCAAAAAAAATTCTGGAAATAAATTAAGCTTTTGTGATTTTATAAGTTAAAATTGTATGTTTGCATGCATATGATGAAATTTTATTTATAATTTAAATGTAAGAATATTTAACATAACATAACACAATATTGTGTCTACTCTGCATAAATTCTTAATAATTAAATACAGGGTGTTTCTTAAGTAATCTAAAATATTATATGGGGCGCTTCGTTACTCAATTTTAAGACGAAAAGTTCATATAAACATGTGTGATAGGTGTTGTCGTTTATGAGATACAGGGTGTTGAATTTATTGTAATAAGTCAGTTCTGATTGTACGTGAAATTAATTTTTCCCAGTGACGCTACTGGTTTTTAGAAGTAATACGCAAAAACATGCTTATTCTAAGTGGCCTTTGAAATAATGTTGACAAGTGTCAAATTTGAAAACCAACGCGAAAATCGTACATTTTTATTTGATTGACTCTGTGTTTAGTTAATAACTATGCCAGTGTTTACTAATGTTGAAATGGCTAATATGCATTTTTTGTAAGGATTAGCGAATGGTAATGCCTTAGAAGCTAGACGTATGTATGCCCAGCGTTATCCAAATAATCGTTTACCATGTTCAGATACGTTTACTAAGTTACATATTCGTTTACAAGAAACTGGAACTTTTGCTAAATCGAAGAATATTATTGGACGACCCAGAACTGTGAGAAATCCCCAATTGGAAAACCAGATTCTTCAAATTATTGACCAACATCCAGAAACGAGTACAAGAAAAGTTGCAGATGAAGTAAATGTTAGTAACAAAACTGTTTGGAATATTCTAAAAGATAATTTATTGTATCCATATCACGTTCAACGTGTTCAACATTTGTTACCTACTGACTATCCATTACGCATACAGTATTGTCAATGGATTTTACGTGAAATCGCGAACAATCCGAATTTTGTGGCCAATATTCTATTTACGGATGAAGCCAACTTTTCTAGACATGGGATTATGAATTTTCATAATGACCACATATGGGCAGATGTAAATCCACATACCATAAGTGTAAAACGATTTTAACAAACATTTTCGGTCAATGTTTGGCTTGGCATCATCGATGATTATTTAATTGGACCATTTTTCCTTCCTGTACGGTTAACCGGTGAGACATACCAACATTTTCTAGAAAATGAACTTCCACTTCCTTTGGAAGATGTACCTATTATTATTAGAAGGCGCATGTGGTTCATGCATGACGGAGCTCCTCCACATTTTTCAGTGATTGTACGCGAGTTTTTAAATAATGTTTTTCCAGGCCATTGGATCGGACGAGGATCTCCACACCAGTGGCCCCCTAGATCACCTGGACATAATCCTTTGGATTTTTGTGTGTGGGGATATTTGAAATCGCTTGTTTACACAACACTAATATTAAACGTACAAGATCTTCAAAATCGTATCATAGACGGCTGTAATATTATTCGTAACAATCCTGGTATCTTCGAACGTATTCGACAATCCATTAGACATCGAGCGGATTCTTGCATTTTAGCTGGAGGTGGACATTTTGAACATTTGCTCTGAAATGTATTATTTTTTCTTTATGTTTAACACATGTTGCTTGTAATAAAATAATAAAAAAATATAAATCAGTAGCGTCACCAAGAAAAATTAATTTCACGTACAACACCCTGTATCTCATAAACGACAACACCTATCACACATGTTTATATGAACTTTTCGTCTTAAAATTGAGTAACGAAGCGCCCCATATAATATTTTAGATTACTTAAGAAACACCCTGTATTTCCACTAAGTAATCATACACAATGAATAAAAACTACTAAAGATTATCGATATTTAAACATAACGAAACCATCAAAAGAGTTAATTAAAGCAGTATATTTTAATAAAGGTTAATTGTCAGTTCTGTCAATAAATCGTTTCGATATTGTTTGTTTTGATTGATATTCCATCGAATTTTCGCTTTGTTTTGTAGAATCGTTTGGAGATTGTCCAAAAGGTAAAGCTAGAAATAAATTTTAATACAGATGCAAGGAAATAACTCATTTGGAAATAAACTTTGTATATATATAGGTGTGCATTCTAAAAAAAGTTACTCAGATGTCGCGATTGAGTTGTTGACCCACATAATAGTCGTACGGGGCACACACTCGTTTCACTTCTCAATGTCAATGTCAGGAAAATCTGAATACGCGCTTTCTTCTTTTAAATATTACACTATTTAGTCCAGGAAAATTATCCCCGAATAAGATAGTGGAAGATGTTTGGTTTTCAGATAGTATGGAGGGTTTAGATGAGGATTTTATACAGGGTGTCCCGAAAAGAATGGTCATAAACTTGTAACCCTACTCAGGGGCGCCAATTTGTAACTATATTAGTTCCTCAAAGGCGCCAATTTGTAACCCTTTTTAGTCCCAAAAAGGCAGGGAGCCAATTTGTAACTAAAAAACTCACCAAAAGGGATCCCGGATAAGAGACCATCTCCAGGGGGTGGTTCGACTCGAAGTTAATGCTCACTATAGGAAGGATTGGGATGTATAAGTAATAAGGGCGCCACTATCTTTTGAACGCTATCGATTAAGCAAACAAACTACACAAAAACTAAGGTGAGAAAGATAGAAACACCTTGTAATTACTTTAATTAAACAACAAATTAAGAAGCCACTTGAAATAAAGACCGACCACGCTACACTCTTAAGACTTATAGTCTAAGGTATACAAATGAAATTTTAAAAATATAGATTATTTATTGAAAATGTAAGTACTTGCTGATAATGAACTGGAGTTGTAAAAAGAGTACTTAACTTTAGGTTTCTGTGCTGTCTAGGAGGGCGGCTTCAGCTTCTTCGTGGAGAGATGAAAGTTTCTTTAATGGTTCTGGCTGCTTGGGATGTAATAGTTTTCTTAGAAGTGGTTTAAAGGACTGTCTTCACCTAAGCGGTAACTGGGCTCTAAATTTAGCGGTATCTTGGCAGTAACTTGACTCCAACTTAGTGATAACTTGACTCCAACTAAGCGATAACTTGACTCCAACTTAGCGGTAATTCGACTCCAACTTAGCGGGTTGTGTCTTTCTAAAAGTTTTGTGTGTGAGAAGGAATCATGGAGGTATGGGCGTTAGTATTGGACAGACTTTTCAGATAGGACAGCAAATTACTAAATTTCAACAAATAAATTGTCTTATCTTCAAGTCTTCCAACACAGCGTCCATAAATATAATAAACAAATAAGCAAAATTGGAAATCATTAATGCACAGAACGGTGAAGCCGGTCCTGTTCTTTATAATGCAAAAAATTATCAATAGACTAATGTGATTTGAATAAAAAAGGTATTTATTTAACTATGTAGTTCTAGTAAAGCTTTGAAACAATCATATATTTGTACTAAATGCATATTTGTGAAAAATTGATTTTTTTATAACATTAAAAATATTACAGTGAAGTGGTTTTTGTTTAATAACTACTATTAATTGTTTGACTCTAAAGCAAGTTTTAATAGCGTGGTTGAAGACTACGCTCTAAGATTTTTATGAACTTAAAATTTGTCAATAATTATGTTTTTTTTTAACTTACGGAAAATATAATGTCTAGTTGTTTACTGGTCAATTGTTATATTTTGTCTAAAAGTAATAGCTTACCTTGAACAATTATTGAAGACACGTGTTCGAAAGCACGCTTCTGATACATTGTATTAGTTTTCAAATAGTATGTGTACAAATTGTGGGTGTAATTGTATATAAAAGATTTTTTATTATAATTAAAGCATGATTATGTAACTAGTAATGAAAATAATAGAAAAAAGTCTACATACCAACAACCAAAAGGGCAGATTTCACAAGATGAGTACTTGAGCATTTTTTCAGACGAGCGTATTAGTTGAAAAGGATATAAAATTGTTGGGCGATTCAACAAATAGTGTAGCTCAAGACGGAAATTGTTTTTTGTGTCATTTGTCAGGAAGGAATACTCAAAATTGCAAGCAAGGGACGCGTTCTTTGATTGGCCTCGTTCAAACAAATAAATAGTTAGCGTCTATAAGGGGTGTCCCGTGTACAGTAGCATTAACAGTGAATCGGGGTCGGTTTTAACGGTAATAATAGTGGTATCATTTACGGTCGGTAATAGTGCAAGGTGACATGATGATAGACATGTTACAAACTATACCACAGATTCTGGTGTCAAAAATATGTTGATTGAACCCCACTTACCTATATACAATAGTGTACCCAAAAAAAGTTACAGGGTACTAAATATAAAAATTTAAATAATTTTTTTAACATTTCTCTAAAACGGTTTAACGTTAATGTATGAAAATACTAGTAGAGAATACCCAATAAATTGGAAATAGTTGCTTTCAATTATTTTGATTTATTATGGATTTTCAGAGGGGATCAACACCCCTTTCACCCCCCAACTTTTTTAGGGTTATAATTTAACAAAATATGGACTGCCACTGGAATCAAACGTCTATTCTTAAACTTTTGAGTCTGTCTGTATAAAAGATTATTATTATTTTATTATGGAAGATACAGCCACCCTTTAAAATGCCAATTTCAATATTAAATATTTAAACTACATTTTTACAAATATTAAAAACATTTTTATTATTAAATTACAATTTCGTCAACGATTCTAATCATCATGATATGCTCCGCGTTCTATTTTGAGTTAAATAATAGCCACTTTGGATTGAAATAAGGTCATCAGCTAACAGGTCGGCTGAAAAGTCCCCGGTCTACCATAGTAAAACACAATATTTTGACAAAATTCATTTTTTTTATTCAACATAGTTGCCTTCAGGTCAGAGAAAAGGAAAAAGTCGCGGGGCTAGATCTGGAGAATACGGTGGGTGAGGAAGCAATTCGAAGCCCAATTCATGCAATTTTGCCATCGTTTTCGATGATTTGTGACACGGTGCATTGTTTTGATGAAACAACACTTTTTTCTTCTTCATATGGGGCCGTTTTTTCGCGATTTCGGTCTTCAATCGCTCCAATAATGCACTGTAATAGTCGCTGTTGATTGTTTTTCCCTTTTACAAATAGTCGATGAACAATATACCGTGTGTATCCCAAAAAACTGAGGCCATAACTTTGCCAGCTGACTGTTGAGTCTTTCCACGCTTTGGTGGCGGTTCACCGGCCGCAATCCACTCAGCTGACTGTCGATTGGACTCAGGCGTGTAGTGATGGAGCCAAGTTTCATCAATAGTCACATATCGGCGCAAAAAATCGGGTTTATTACGACTTAATAACTGCAAACACTGCTCAGAATCATCAATTCGTTGCTGTTTTTGGTCGATTGTGAGCACGCGCGGCACCCATTTCGCACAGAGCTTCCACATACCCAAATATTCGTGAACGATATGTCCAAAACGTTCCTTAGATATCTTTAGAGTGTCAGCTATCTCGATCATATTCACTTTACGGTCACTCAAAATAATTTTGTGGATTTTTTTGATATTTTCGTCGGTAACCACCTCTTTTGGGCGTCCACTGCGTTCACCGTCTCCGGTGCTCATTTCACCACGCTTGAATTTTGGGTACCAGTCAATGATTGTTGATTTTCCTGGCGCAGAGTCCGGAAACTCATTATCACGCCAAGCTTTTGCTTCAACTGTTTTTTTTTCCTTTCAAATAATATTTAATAAGCACACGAAATTCTTTTTTTCCATCTTTTTGAAAATAACAAAAGTTGCTTCACTAAAAATGCAATATCTCACAAACTAATAGTCCGACAGCTGTCAAATTTTTACACGAATGTTTTGAAGGTTGATACTATCTAAAAATAAAATGGATTTAATTCTAGTGTCGTCATCTATAGGTCAGACCGGGGACTTTTCAGCCGACCTGTTACACTTCATTAAAACTAAGTTTCTCATGAACATGATTGAACGACTTATAATGCAGTAGAATCTCAAAGGAGGAGAAAGAGGAAATAGTCGAGCACTTCCTGTGTGACTACTAGGCTCTCTCAACTAAATAGAAGTCCTACCTTAACAAATATTGGACAACACTAGCCAGCATAAGAGAGACTTCCCTGAAGGACGTCGTCTTAAATCAGTAGATTGGACGAAGAACTTTAGAGGTTTGCTCATGTGGAAGCACAATGGTCTTATGGGGGAACGGGGAAGCTTTGGGATTCACTCTCCTTATTTCCTTAACTTACAGATCAATAAAGTAAAATAATTCAACAAGTTTTAGATTTTAACATCATAAATTACTATTTTAAATGCATCTAGAGTTAAAAAAAATCTCATAGTTTTACTTTAAAAAACTTGATGAAAGAATCGTGTTTTTTATCAATATTTACTGATATTTCCCCCTCTATCTTAAAAAAGCTTTCACATCCAGCAGGCTATGCCTTGATTGATAACCCAGTCAATTTATTTTATTGTGTCTGTATATTAAATAGGAAATCTGTAATACAAAAAACAGAAGGGAAATGTTTGTTCCACTTGTTTATCAACCCAAGAATAAATCTTAAATTATATATTTTAGAAGGGCCAGGTACATTATCATCTCAAAATTCCACCCTTAGATAATAATAATTTATTGCGCAGAATGTTTATTTTGAGTTTTCGTTAAATAATAAATAGGTTTATAAAAGCTCGTTCAAATTAAAACTCCCCTCCGGCTAAAGCGTCATTCAGTGATTTTCATGAAACAAAAACATGTCGATCAATTTCAGAGGCTATCGCCCACTATGCATTGTCACACCCACTACTATCGACACAGCAACTTAGACAGATTTTATAAATTCGAGTGATTAATTTAAAAAAATAGAGAAAACGAGAAAATTAGCAGGAATACTTTAAAAATCGCTTAGGTACATTTTTTTAGCTGACGGAGAATTATACATGTACCGTGTGTCCGAATAAGAACGGCTCTCGGCCATATATCAGTAACCATTGATAGCGCAGCTTCGGGAAAAAAATTTATAACAAAAATGGCCTCGAGAAACACCTGGAAATTATTTACAGACACGTAGGTCTACCGCTAGAGGGCGTAATTTAATACTAAGAATTAAGAAATCAAAATTTGCCTTATTAAAGGGCATTTTTAATGCGATAATCAAATTCTACGAGCAATTCTGCGTATTTTTGGTTCCAAAAGTTTTAGTCTATATTTTCAAATATAAGGTGGGAGAGAGTGGGAACATTATTTTAGAAAAAGGTCTGTAAGTCCGGTCCTGTTTAACCGATCTTTGCAAACTTGGTCTTGTTGATAACAGCTTTCTTCCACCAATATTATACATATCATTTCCAAACAACCTAATAAGCGACGTGCCCGCTAGAGGGCGAAACTTTTTTTTTAATCTAGTTCTCTTTGAAAAATATTACATGGAAGTATGCAATTTTAACCATGAATTTTAAAATTAGACCAAATTAGCAACAAAATGGTGAAAACCGCATGTCAATATCTTTTTCCTATCCCGAGATATCTTAAGAAATGTGTAAATGTGTAAACGGCATTTAATAATTTTGGGAAAGCAAGCAGACATGTGCTAAACGTTAATACATAATGAATTAAAACAAAACTATAAAATATAGTAAATAAATTAAAATAACTAGGTAATGACGACCTAAATGTTCAAATTGTCTCCCATCATTGTCAACGCAAGTGTTTACTCTTTGAAAAGTAGATTGAACGGCATTCTCTATTTCTGCTCTCGAAATACTCTGAAGGGCATGATTTATTCTCTCGATCATGTTGTTTCGAGTAGTGGGCCTAGTTGCAAAAACCAGGTCTTTAATCCGTCCCCACAAGTCCAAGACATTCAAGTCTGGGGACCTGGCTGGCCAAAAAAATAAACTTCCACGTCCTATCCATCTATCAGGGTATGTTTCATCTAAAAAATCTCTAACTGATCTGGAGAAATGCGCCGGACACCCGTTATGCTGGAACCACATGGACCTACGAGTTTCTAGAGATACATCTTCTAAAAGAAGAGGCAATTCATCCCTTAAAAAATTTAGGTAGTGTTCTCCATTAATTGTAGTATCGAAAATAAAGTGTCCAATTATCTAACCATCTACGATGCCACACCATACATTTATCGACCATCGACCCTGTTGTTGAACCTCTTCCATCCAGTGTGGATTATTCTGTGACCAGTAATGCATATTGTGACGGTTTACGGTACCATCACTTCTAAATGTAGCTTCATCTGACCACAAAATACGTGATAGGAATTGAGGGTCATTAGATATCATACCTAGCAACCAGTTACTATAATCCAACCTTCTATCATAATCGCGTTCATTCAAACTTTGATGCAGTACTACACGATATGGATGAAACCTAAAAAAAAATAAAACGTCATATAATAGGAAAAAACTTACATCTTCCTCTATCACAATGACTGGGCCTCTGTCGCCTTTTTCGGACCTTCCGCTACCTCGGTTTCACAGGAGAGTGTCCGGTTAGGTATCTGAACCTTGACCAAGAGATGACCTTAAAGGCTGGATCCATTACAACAATCAACGATTGTGGCTAGTCAATTTAGGGAAACAGGACTATACGACAGAAGACCAGGACAAGGACATCCAAGAGCAACAGACACACTGCAGGATGCTACACTAACTAAAAAAGTACCTGGATCAAATACAATCACAAAAGATCGTTGCAGCTGTGTTTCTTCCTATCTTCATGGTAGAATTTACCAGAGAAGATGGTACAACCTCACTACCAGGATCAATATGTATAGAGCAAGAAAGAACAATAGACCCACACAGTGCTATAACTGTCAAGGGTTCAACTACGAACAGGCAACCTGGTACATGAGGACGAAATGTTCAGGTGTTGGGAAGAATGCCGAGCAGAAGAATGCAAGAGACCCAGAAAATGACGGACTACTTGCGCCTGCAAACGAGGATATCTAGCCAAGTATAAGCCAAGATAAATATGGGAATATCAAAAGCCCCAAAGATAAAGCAACAGCAACAACGACACTAATAACAACAGCAAACAACAGGACAAGAAGCACGCCATCAAGCAACAATCCTTGCAGGCGAAACAACCAGACATCTTCGAGATGATGAAGATCTTTACAAATCAATTGGAACATATTAGAGAGACACACAACAGAGGTAAGCAATAAACGAATTTCAGCAGAAGAAGATCAACTCAAGAAGAGGAATCACTCACAAGAGACACTGTCTAAGATTGCTTATAGCAGCGGTTCATCGACTAAGAGTTAGGTTAGGTTAGGTTAGGTTAGGTTAGGTTAGGTCAGGTCCAACTGCCTATGTTCTTGACAAAAACAATAAACCCTGCCCTAAATTAACAATGTTGTACTTATGTATCTGTTACAAGTAAGACTATAAGGATTTAGACCCTTTGTTATACTTGTACTGTATTTCTCTTTTTATTATTTTTTGTCTGGTGATGGTATCTAAATAGTTCGAAACTAGTAGCAATATAAGATCTGTCTACTTTTAATAAAACTTGTGTTGGTTTTTTTTTCCTTCAGAATTATTAACATTTCTGTGGCTTTATAAACATCTTTTAATTCTGTCTACATAAATATTTTTTAAATAGTTCCTTAAAAGTTAATCTGTAACTACAATTTAATTAATTATACAATAAATGTAATTACAATTTAATTTCCTATTTTTATTACATCGTTAAAATTAGTTACTAGATCGGAAATAAATTAGTAGATACAAATTATTTGTTCTTTCTAAAATTAAATCATTAAAACGAATCCGGTTTTTGTGAACTGCTTTTAGTTACAAAGTTTATGACTTTAATTATATATTTATTGGTTAAATTGAACGTTTATTTAAAAAAAACCAATGGAGCAATTGTCTTGTGTTCTAGTATATCAGTATTAATTTTTAAAAAAATTAAATCAACTGAATTTTTCTCGATTATAATTAAGCAACTCATTTATAGCAAAAAAATCAACAATTCGTTGCTTACTTCACGAATATCATTTCCAGTGGATAAACTGAATCCTATTATTACATAAATCAATCACTGAAGTCTTTAATCAAACCATTGATAATGTTATCACTTGCAGATGATTGATTAATTTTAAAAACATACACTGCTCAACGATTGAAGTGGATATTACAAAAAATCTGTAATTTTCTTTTGTCATTGCTTAAAAATAAATCAAAATTCGATTAAATAAGTTAATCTTTATTCTTTCACTTTACAATATACTTACCTAAAAAAAAATAAACACATTTTTAATGAAAAAAAACCTTCGCTGCTACTATTGTCATCTTAGACAAGGAAAGAGAGAGGACTGCGCATTGAAATCAATTTATGTAACCCATTTACCACCAAACTAATGGCGGACAATATTGACATAGGCGTATCATACGATTTTTCTTATACGATTATTAAATAATCATTTTCATTATTTCGTGTTACAAATCTAATTTAAAAAAGTCTTTAAATATGTACTGCTCTAAAAAAAAGAATAATCATTTTAAAACATATTTATTTAATAAATATTACAATTTTAATAAATTTCAAAGAAATAGTTTTAAAATACTTTTTACCTATGAAATGAAATTCCTTCCTCTTTTTTAGCACTCTGACTGTTGCACTTATAAACTGCACAATTAACCATTTTAAAATGTCTATTCAGGTAATTAAAAAAGGTGAAAATTAATAAAAAAACTAAAAAAATACAATTCGACGTTCCAAATTTGTTTACCACCAAACGTTTGAAACTTGGCTTCACTCACACGCATAAGGTTTTCACGCTGTCCTCTCTCTTTCCTAGTCTAAGATTGTCATGGTGTTCCGTGGTTTACACTAACACTTTTGACTTATGTCAACTACGACATATGTCTAAACTTTTGTTGTTTCATGCTTTCTTATATTGTACGTTTTATCATCTGTATCTCCATTTATACTGTGCGCTTCACGTGATCCTGAAATCCTTTAATATGGTTAATTCCTTTTATCCTGATTTATTATTTTGAGTCATGGATCCTCCCATACCTACTTATAAGGTTTTTTGACCTTATGCTGGTAATTTACACCTATTTACTTATACTCTGCACATTTCTTTTGCAGGTAGGGAATTGGTCTAAAACCTGCCTTCTTTTCCCTCATGTCTACAAAATAGACTACGAGGATTTATTTTATAACCCTTTGACTATAAACCCTACAATTTCCTGTTATAAGGGTGCTTGTGAACTTTTGAGTTCTTCTAACCCTCCTCCACGTCTTTTACACTTTGGAGGTAACTGTCCTCAATTATTGGACCTTTCCTTTAATTCCATCTACTTGAGATGGAATTGTTTAATTAATTTTCTTCCTTTTCCATATTAATAACCATTTTTATCAAATTTTGTATTTTCTTCCATGTCACTTTGTTGAATGTAACTATTATACATATAATTTAAATTCAATGTCATTAACAACTTCATTTTGAAAGTAAACTTTGTAACCACAATACATTCCAATCGATTGAAATCTGTGTACTACATACAGATAAGAGTGCTCAAATTTATGTAATGTTCATTCTGATGTTTCCCATTGTATTCTTTTTAGCCTGATGATGGTCTTTAAATTAGACCGAAACTAGTAGCTATGTAACAGCGGTAATATATTTTATTAATAAATTGATTGGTGACATTGACATTGGTTTTTTCCACAGCACACCCTCCTAGCAGTTTAACTCTTATCTAAAATTTGTATCCAAGTTATATTATTGCGCCCACCTACTTGGGGGCGTATCTGTAGCGTGAAGTTACAGTATCGCCCAATCGGAGGAAACGTGAACTGTCATCACATATTTATAAACTATTCATGATTTGTCATTTCATTTTTAATTGTTAAACGTTAACGTTTGAATTGTTAATTGTGTTTCGCCTGTGCTTTTTCCGTTGATTATCGTTAAATTGATTAATTAGTTATTATTTCTGAAAGTTTCTTCCAGTTTATTGAATTTTATATTTTAGTTTATGGACTTTGTCTTTGTTTTCTGTATTATAAGAGAATTAGAGCAATGTAAGTATTGTGTGTTAATATTTAAATGTTAACAATTATTTCATAATTATATAGTGTAGCATACAATATCATACTATAATATTTTTTACTTTTTTTAGTATAATATAAGCATGGCATCTCGTAAAAGAACGTGTTGTGTTCCTAGTTGTACCAATCAAACAAGTAAGAGGCATCGTTTCACCAAGGATCCCAACTTAATTAATATTTGGATGGAGAATATAAACAATAATGTGTTAAAGGAGAAAACTTCAAAACAACTTTATGGCAATTATAGAGTGTGCCATCAACATTTTGACCAGCAGTTTCATAACGCAGGATTTCAGAAAGAGTTGAAACCAGATGCATACCCAACTCTACTTTTATCTGGTAAGTAGATACAACTTCAAGTTATATTATAAGTGAATAAAATTATTTGATTTCAGATACTTCAGTTATTCTACCATCATCCACAACGGTGTCTTTGGAAGCTCCCTATATGTGGAGAAAAAGCCTACAGGTTGATAATTAGATGCAGTATCTTTTTTTGGTGCAAACAAGTGAATAAAATAGCTGTAGGCAAAGACTCCAAATATGAAAAATATTTAAATAGGGTCAAGAATGCCTCCTACAGTGACCCAATAAAAGTACAGGCACACAAATCCTATATATAAATAGAATCAACAGAAAAAAGTAAATTTAATTTTTTATATTTCTTATTTATTTATATATTTTTTATGTATATTTATTTAATACAAACTTGATGAACAACGTCGAAGTTTTCTTTAAAACCCAACTTTTCAAAAATATTAATAAAATTTGTATTGTTATGTACAGTTCTGTGTTCTGGGCTGCACGTACACTAGCTCTCGGAACATGAGGCGGGTGGGCCCGGTACTACTATATTAGATCTGATAATTAGTAGAAGAGTTAGCCTGCTAGAGGGTGTGCTGTGGTTTTTTCCTTTCTTTAAAAAAAGATTCGAGTTGTAGCAAAATGATCTTTACTTATATCAAAAAATTATTTATAAAAATTAATAAAAAGATGAAATATTCCATTATTCCAAACTTTTGCACATATATGTATTTAGAGGATTTGCGATACAGCAATTTCCTGCAGTTTAAATTTCCATCACTTCTTACACTATCGTTCATGAAATTTAGGAAATTTTTGTAACACAAATGGGGCTACTAACTCAAGTTATGGACGGCCCTCCACAGATAGTTTTCTGGACGATGTAAGATTTAACCATAGATATATAAAAGCTACCCGTCTAATCGACTACTGAAAAAAATCAATTTCTTTTGTTGATTCTTTCTTAATGTAATTAAAGTATCTGCTCAAATATCTATGATATTAATGTCGCCCAATTAATCACATACGGAGATGACAACATGTTAATGTTGACGTGCTGCTTGATGCATTTTTATGAATGAGTAGCTGGGTAAGTGGATTTAACAATATTGATCTTTTGATTAAAAGGCACGATACAAGTGCATGCAAAAATCATTCTATCTATTGCAAAAAATGGAAAATTCATCTCCATTATTCAGACTGTTATATTTGTATGATATGTTTCAATTAACGATAATCATAATCTGTAAAATTTAAAAAATATCTTTTATTGTTTTAAAATATTGGAATTTATTATTTTGTTGGGATATTTTATGGTGTTAATATAATATTTTGATTATGACATCTATTGGAATTTCATATTTGTTAGTCAACACCAATTATTGTTTTCATAGTTTTATTGGTTTATATTGTTTAACTTTAGTTGTTCGACCTAATTTGCTTGCCTTTTTATAATAAGTGAACATTTTGCTTGTGGTAATCTTTTATCCACAGACATTTTAATTTTGTAACCTAGTTTTGTACTTCTACTTCTAATGTTTCATGTTCTATGAATTCCGTTTTCTATGATCGCCGCCATTACCTGTTAAAGTGTGGTTTTAATTAATTTCCGTTTCTGTATCTAAACATATTTGTAATTTAACAGTAGTTCTATAGTGAGGTGCTTTGTAAAAAAATTGTAATTTTTCCCTTATGGAGAATGATGTTGATTTACATTTTATTATGTAACATTGTTTTTACCTTTTTGAGGTTGTTTCCTCAAACTGATTGTCTGACTTACCAGCCCGTTAAATCTGGTTTTTTCCGGGATTTGTGGAGATCTCTCCTGGTAAAACTAGTTTACCTTGTTTTATTGTTGGTCAACAATTTTCTTTTAAAGTTTCTGCTGCTTTTTGCTAATTTTTCCTTTTTTCTAATTAATGATTATTTGACACTACTGCATAATTAAAAAAAAATTACTTTGTTTTCAACACTTAATCTTGTTAATTATTTCATGATGTCTACCCTATAAATAATTTGCAATTTTTTTTAACCTTTTATTTTTCAACTTCCCATGTATTTTTATTCATACTCATTTAATCATTTAAACATACCAGTCTATACACATAGGTGAGTCTGTTTTAAATATGTAATAATTATTTAGTTTTAATGTTACTTTATCTTTTTTAATGTTCTTTCATTTTTAATCATGTTAGTATTATATATATTTACCTTTATTCTGACATTATATGTTCTTTTCATAGAGCCTGATGATGGTCTGTTGACCGAAACATGTCGCAGCACTGATGTAACTTTTACCATTGAATTAATTATATACTGTGGGTTGACTTCGAGTTTTATTGCTTCTATTATTATTTAGTTTGTTAGTGTTATGGACATTTGTAATATTAACCCAACATGTTTTACAAAATTTTAATAACCCTTTTGCTATTCATTGCATTTTCTGAGTTTGGCTCAGTTGAATGGCCTTCTTTGATTTCTTCAAGGTCGGATGTTCTACAACCTGAATTTGCATTTAATAGATTTTCACTACTGCATTTCTCTCCGATTTCTTATAATGACATAAAGAGATTGTTTCATTCTCACCCTATATTCTTTTTATTACACTCAATTTCAGGCCTTTTCTTATATAGAAATTTTGATCTTTTGATTTAACTTAATTTAACAATACAAATTTCCATTTAGTCTATAGTTTTCCATTATCTTATATAGCTTACCTTTTAGATATTATTCATATGATTATAATTTTGATGTCACATATTTTCGTTTTTCACCAATATTTCATTAATAATTTACCATATAAACAATTTTGTTATGACTCGAGCATGTTGGTTCGAACAAGTATGGTTTTTGAATTTACTTACACATAACTCAGTTTAAGGTATGTTTGTTTTTTGAGTTTTGGTGTAATTTGTAATGTTGACCTCATCCCCTGTTTTTTCTAGCCTGATGATGACCTCCTAAAAGCCCGAAACTAGTCGCTGTTAAATCAAAACCTGTGACATTGATTTTGTGTTTTTTTTTCATTCACTGTTGAGTCACAATTGAGCTATGGATGATTTACTTCGTTTATAATATTTTGTGCTAAATTAAATGCCATTCTGTTATACCTCTGACATTTCTCTCTTTTATTATCTTAATATAATTTGTGTGGTCGTAAGCAAAACATTTCATAAATAAATTCTCTCTTTTATGGACCGCATATTTGATTCTCCATTTCTAATTATTCTTATAATTAATTTAACTTCAAATTTTCGATGAATTCGCTTGTGTGTGTTGTATATCTTTGAAGGTAAAAATACATAAATTTGGTTTATTTAAACCTTAAAAAAACTTAATAGATGGATTTTACGAAATAAAAATTGGGAAGCTCATGGGAAGTTTTAATAAAACAAAAACAACCGCTAGTATTTACGTATTTTTGACGTAATTTTAGGCCAGTCCGGTTCTGTCTATGTTCTAGTAATTATCCAAAACAGCTCTAAATTTGGTTGTTAAATCAGAGTTTCATTGTTAAACGTTGTTCGGCTTTACAACTCTATCTTAACCACTACATTTAAGAACCTTGTGCAGCTGTCAACCCTCAAAACTCTAGAATTTATTTACTATCACCCTTTAGGAAATATCTATCCATGAAATCTGAATATTTAGATTGTTTAGATTATAGAATAGTTCATAATAAATGGAATATTGAATCCATTCATTAGATTTAATATAAGTTTTACATGATTTAATTTTATGAAAGAATACATTTATTGTACTAACCCTTACTTTTTGGAAGTCCATCTTACTAAGAATAATAAAAAACTCTTCGTTTTAACTCAACTTTCAAGTTTAAGATTTAAGTGAACCCCGGAAAAAATAACTACACATTCAAAAATTTTGAAAAAATTCATGAGTATATAGGATATCGCGAATAGTATTTTCCCAAAATTTAATCAAAATCGCTCGAGTTGTTTTCGGGAAAAACAAGAAAAACTATGTTTTCTCACGTATAAAACTAAAAAACTAGTCGAACGATTTGAACTAACCTAATTTTTTCAATTAAATTTGGAAGTTGAGTTAAAGCGAAGAGTTTTTTGATTGGAGAGTCAGCTTCGGTATTTTCAACAACGTAACCATGGCAACACAAAGTTTGGTAGTTCTATCAATATTAGCTTTATTCGGATTTCGTTTTTCGGACGGTTTGAGAACGAATTGCTGACTGCGCACAACTGGATGTGCAGTAGGCTAAATCCAAGGACTATTCATGTACGGTTTGAAAACTATCAACAAATGAAAAAACCCGAACGCCTTATTTTTTAATATCTGATACAAAAAGTAAATTATTTTGTCCACAAACCTAAAATGTTGGATAAACTGTTCATCACTATAATATAGGGGTACTGTTTCTTCGGCACAATTTTCATTTTTTACTTTTTTCTGTAATAATTCGGGTAAAAAAAGATTTGCTACCATCTCCAATCCATCATCACTTGATGATGAAAAAGATGAGGATGAATCTGACGAGAATTCTGCCAATAAATCCATAATAATATACTCAATAAATTAAAATACGAATAATTTGAATTTAAAATGCAAACTACAAACAATGACTGACAAATGACCAAGCGCATCCGTCAATTAGTCCACGAAAAATTCTTACTTTTAACCTTGGACTGATTTGACAGTTTTCAAATCGTCCGAAAACAGTCAGAAATAAAACCCGAACACCAAACTAAAATTATAGAACGGTTCGAAAACCGTACAAGAAAAACCCGAACACAGGATTTTTTAGTGCGCAGAATCCTGACAGTTTGAAAACAGTAATCAAGTAAACCCGAACAAAGCTATTAATTGTACCTGATTGTGTCAAAATGAGTCGCTTCAGTACAAATACAAATGAAATTATCAACCAAAACATAGATGAAAGCGTACCTATGTCTACAAAAAAATCAAAATGTTATATATGGAAACAATTTATGACATTCTGTTTTTGACGATTTTAATAATTTGATTATGACTGTCATACATTGTTCGTATTTACATTAATAAAGAAACTTTATTCGTGAAATAGTCTAATAAAATTTAACTCGTGATTGAATTTATCTTATAAGTCTGTCTTTTATTTCTCGTGGTATTACTCCTGAACAGTAAACAACTAAACGGTTGAACTAATCTTTTAATTTGAAAAATCGGTTTTTAAAAGCAATTCGGTGTTTTCATTAGAAATAAATCAATGAAATTCCTTTGTAATCATATAGTAAATTATAAATATTTAATCCTAAACTCATTGCAACGCAACAATTCTGGTTATTTCTTATATAATATCAAACTGAAAGTAAGTTAAAATCGATAAATTCAAATAGAAGTCGAAACGCACCTTCATTGGTCGTGACGTCAAAATTCATATCGATGACAGTTTGTTTACATTTAATGTATGGTAATTGAGAGAGTTGGAGTCTTATTTTTGATTTTATTGTGAATTATGGGCTTTATTTGTGTTATGCAATCATAAAATGTCGTCAGTAGGGTTTGTGAAAGCATTGTCAAACAATTTACCATCCTTAGACATTTTCATGGTTAGGTTAGGTTAGGTTTCAATGCAGCTGAATTTCGAAATGTAAAAGCAACAGCGTAAATACTTATTTTGTGCTTTTTGTATTAAAAAATATCTAACTGACTTATTTTTATGAAAATCAACAAAAAATAAAGAAAAGAGATGAAAAAATTTAAAAATAAAACTTAGCACAATCTCGCAGATACACTGTTTACAATAAAATTATGGCGCTTTCAATGACACATATGAGTAGTGACGTAGGCCACCCGCCATGTTGGATCTAGTCGTTTACGCGGCAAATTTCTGAATTTGAATTTGAGGATGGAATAACTATGCTGAAAATTTTTTTAATTTAAGTTTTTTTGGTTTTTGGGGTAATTGATTGCTGCTCTGTCTTCTTGCATGATTTTGAAAAAAATGGAAAACACCGAATTACCGCTGTTTTGGTAAAATTGTTTGACATATTGAAGTTACATTTTGTTTGTAGCGTACCTGATGTTGATTATGTAGTGTTAAAGCTAGAACAAGTATAGAAGTAATAATACATAACAATATTAAAGCCTAAAAGTTATTAGCCCTACTAAGGGATTATCCTGGATGTATTTCCCTCTAAGATCAGTATAACTGTGCAATGATATAGAAAAACCAGGAAAAAACTATATCATGCTGATCTTTACAATAACTAAATATATTTTTGTTACAATTACGTCTTATCTATGTATAAAATGAAGACTCAATCAAGATTTATTTGTTCATTAACAACTTTAAATTGTTGATCTGCTAGATGTCTTTTTATTTCAAGTTCTTCAAGGTAATATAAATTTTGTTTTTTATCACAAATATGTAGTACTTGAATATCATTGGTGTATATCAGTGAGTTTGGATGTTCAAGTAGGTGTTTTGCATAGTTTGACCTATCTGGTTGTTTTAATCTATATGCTGTTAAGTGTCCATTAAATCTTCAAAATTTCTTTGTATTTGACCTATATATTCAGCATTACATTTTGGACAAGTTTTTTACATGTAACAATTTTGTACCAACATTATTTTGTGATTTGAATGAATTATAAATGAGTTCCATCTAAAAAAGCTGATAATTTTCGATCGAATAAGGACGCCACAGCAATGCTAAACATAATACACAAACGATTTTATCTCTTATCAACTATTATTGATGAAATTTAAGCACCGAGATTTTAAATACATATTGTCATATAAATCCCATAAAATATATAAAACGATATCTATATGGGTAATAAATAATTACAAAACAATATAATATTTGGTATTCATTGTTGGTTAATTTCCACTTGGTATAAATCAAAATACTCGATGTCTATTAAAATCGATATATTGCAATTTGTGCTAATATTCCACGAGCAAATAGGTAATATTGTTTGGCTTTGTTTTTTTATTTTCGAATAAGTTTTTTTTAAACATTAATATTACACTACCGATAGAAATGAATGATTAAGATTTCTTTCAGAATGTATCTCGCCAAAATCACTGTCAAGATACAAATAAAATATCAGTTCTTGACACTGCACGATCTGAGATAAGATCTCTGCGTTTTAGCAGTGTGCTTTTGTTTGCTGGAAACATACCATTTCCTGTTTCACTTCCATTATTTTGTCGCAGATTAGTATCAGAAAACAACGAATATAAAACCTATTAGACAGATCCGGCGCATAAATGACAACAAAAAAATTTATTGAGCCCACTTTAATGGAAATGTGAATTATACATCTGGAATTCGATCATAAATATCCGTCTAGTTTTTTCATGAAATAAAATTAAGAGGTCATAAAAGAGGTTTATTATAGAGGAGAAAATGTACATAAAGATACTTCAAAAACAATAGATTACAAAAAAAATGTCGATGTAAAAGTATATTTATGAATTTTTGAATTATTAAACTAAAATTTTCCATGGAGTGATCCGGGATCAAAACTAACTTGGAATATTCATTTGGCCAAATTCTTAGTGGCGAGCTATGCTTCATTAGTGTGGTGGCCAAAAATTGAGCAACTTGTAACCATGATACTCTCCAAAAGACTACAATAGTTCCCAAAAAGACAAGGCGCGAATTTGTAACAATATTAGTTTCCAAAAGAGAGAATCTCAAGGATTGGTTCGTCTCCAAGTTAATGCTTACTATAGAAAGGTTTGGTGGTATATAAGGGTTAAGGGCGCCACTATCTTTTTACACGTTAACGAATAAACAACAGAAACTACTCAAAAACTAAGGTAAAAAAGAAACACCTTGTAATTAGACTGAATTTGAAAGCAAAAAGAAACTACACTTAATGTCAACCGAACACGCTGCACCCTTAAGACTTATAGTCCGTGGGTATATAAATCAAACTGATATTAAAAAAAATTGTTTATTTAAAAAATTATAATTTGCCACAGGAGGTCTATAAAGAAATGTTATAAATGGACTTGACTTATCTTATTATTGTAGAGTGGTCTGTTGGTCTCGGTTTGTTTACCGAAGCTTGTAGTTGGGATATTGGGTGGTGGTGGTTGCTTCTACTTTATCAAAGAACTAATCAACGGCTGCTAAAATCAATGGTGAGGTTTCTCGTCAAGAAAGGCTGATACGGTAACTGTGGGATGCTTCTTCGTCAAAAGGAACTGCTACGATAATGGGGGTTGATTCTTCGTCAAAAGCAACTACTATGAACGGGTATATTTCTCCATCTTAGCGAGTATATCTCTGTACTAGAGGGTATATCTCTCCCTACTAGCGGGATGTATCTTCCTAAAAGTCGTAAAGTGGATCAGAAGGAGTCAAAATATTATGGGCGTTGATGTTGGTTAGCTTTTAGATCAAAAAGGACGGCAAATATTTTACATCAAAAAGTTACTTTGTATTAAAAGCTTTCCAGCATTAATGTTCCATATTCAATAAAAAAATGAAGTAAAAACAATAACTTTATGAATTGCTGAAATTATTCTAAAAGAGTTCTAAAAAAATGTATGCTAATTTATTATGTTTTACATAGACTCAGTTATATATTTCATGTTAAAAAAATGTGGTTCTCTAAATTAGTTTTAAAAATAGATAAATTTACAACAAAAATGATATTTTTAGTAAGTAATAAAATGCATTTGTTATTTACTAGTTACATTAAGTAAATGATTTTACCTGGAAATAGTATCCGATAATATTTTTACTGGTACCACGCCCTAGATTTTAATACACAAATTGCTCATTTTGGCCTCAAAAAATAAAGAAATAAAAGGAATTTATATGTACAATTACTTTTAAAAAGGTTGAGAATAATCGTGAAATGAAAAGAATAAGAAATAATGAACTATTTACTGTGATGCAGCCAGAGAAAGGGATTGTCTAAATTTTGCAGATAACCACTAAGGCCCATATGCATCAACAGTCGGTTTCAATTCAACCCACGGTTCAACCGTCAAAAACTGCAAATTTGATATGCACCAACCCAATCAGTGGTTAAATCCAACCGTTGGTTCGGATCGGCCATATTCGGCTGGTTACAAATTCAATCGACGTTTCATAACCTCAATTTACTTGATATTGTCTTATTTTTTTAGTAGTTATATGATCTGTGGATATTGTAAATATATGTTCTATGTATTTCTTAAATTAATGTTTTTATTTGGTATTTATATCTCCTAGATAAATAGTATTTAATAGTATTATTGGCACAAACCACTAACCTAGGGTTTATTATTTTTGATTATTGGTCATAGAAAATACAGCAATATTAAAAGTAATTTAAATTTCAGAAAAAATGGATTTATCTTCTACGTCTTCTTCAGATGATGATGATATCGTAATTATAAATGCGTTACCAGCAATTCGGCATATAAGACAGAGAGTAGATTTATATAATAATTATTCAGAACTTGAATTTAAGCAACGTTATCGTTTAACAAAAGCAACAGCAATGGGATTATGAAGGCGGTTTGCACATAATTTAACTTTTCTTCAATAATTTATACCCTTCATTTTTCTGAAAAATGCACCACTACACGTTCACTCGCCATTTTTAAGAAATAAAACAAAATTGTATAATTGTAGTGGCTATACTTACAGACCAGCAATAGTGTAGTGTGTAGTGGCTACACTGTTGGTTCACGAACCGGATTGCAATAAAATGTCAATAAATTGCTATAATGTTGGTGCATACGAAGTTTGTTATCGTTGGTTGAAATCATCGGTTAGAGGCCAACCGTTGATTATTCAACCAATGGTTGGTACGATTGTTGGTGCATAAGGGCCTAAGAGTTCGTCGAAGGAAAAAGATCGAGACATAACGTGTGCCTTAATTTATAAGGGTGTTGACAATGGTTTCCGGTTGGACGGTTGCGTTCGTTTTTGTAAGGGTTTTGTTTCAGGTGCGTTCTATTGTAAGGGTGGGTTTGTTTGTTGTCTAATGTACGTTGGGTCGGGGTTGATTTTAGGGCTCGGAAGGACGGTAAACTAAGGAAAGGTATCCTGGCGATAGACATGTTACAACCTAATCAACATCATCTACAAACAAACAAAATGTAACTTCAATACGTCAATCTGACGATGCTGATTTTAGCAAAATTTTGAGGACTCGTAATATTACCTTTCATAAAATTAAATCATGTAAAACTTGTATTAAATCTAATGAATGGATTAAATATTCCATTTATTATGATCTATTCTATTATCTAAACAATCTGAATATTCAGATTTCATTGATGGATATTTCCTGAAGGGCGATAGTAAATAAATTCTAGAGTATCTATTGTGTGTTGACAGATGCCCAAGGTTCTTAAATGCTGTGGTTAAGATAGAGTTGTAAAGCCGAACAGCGTTGAATGAAACTCTGATTTAGCAACCAAATTTAGAGCTGTTTTGGATAATTACTAGAACATAGACAGAACCGGACTGGCCTAAAATAATTAATTTCTCTTCATTACGTCAAAAATACGTAAATACTAGCGGTTGTTTTTGTTTTATTAAAACTTCCCATGAGCTTTCCAATTTTTATTTCGTAAAATCCATCTAGTAAGTTTTTTAAAGCTTTAAATAAACCAAATTTGTGTATTTTTACCTTTAAAGATATTTTTAAAACTTATACAACACACCCACGAATTCATCGAAAACTCATAACATAATGTTAATACGTATACCGCCCCAAACTATGTTAAGACATAAACGTAATATTTAACGGGTAGTAAATAACACACCGCATGCGCTAACGGAGTTTGCAGTATCTCTCTATTACCGGATTTTAAGAAAATTTTTTAAAACCTTTACCAATTTTACTACTTATAACTTCGCCTATATTATAAACAGCTACTCAACGTTTACATAGCTATACATTGTTCTGTCAGTGGCCCAATTTCTTTCTCGGAAAGAATGGGATGTAAGTAGGCCGTACAAAAATAAAATAATATGAATGCAGAGACTTCAAAAATACTTTATTTCAGCGTGCTTGGTAAAAACTAGGTTTTTGATATACTCACAAAAGAAAACTAGAAGAATTCATGGCGTTCCAGATCAACGAAAAAAGATTTTCTTCTTTGAAATTTTTATCCTTGAAGTTTTCTCTCGGGGCATACAGTTCAATGTAAAATTAACAATACGGAATAACTTCTACAATTAAGCGGTTAATTACTGACTATATAGTAAAAGCCGAATAAACTTGCGTGCACGTCACCAAGGTCGTAATTCTATTGAATGTGTGGCTACATTTCTTGTACATTTGTACTATTGACAAGAATAGTGTTAACACACTTATAAGAAATTACTTAAATCAACATTAAAAAATTCTGAAAGAGAGTAATACTCAAGATTAATTAAAGTTCTATGAATTAGTTTTTTAAATATCTTAAAACTATTTTCCGTTTTTAAATGATCTGGTAATTTATTGAAGATTTTAATGCAGCTAATCTGTCGTATGGAAAATAAAAATTTGTATGTCTAGTTGTATGCAATGTGCGCGTGTCATGCGCGAAGTCATGCAAGCACGGGAAAAGCATTTATGGACGTGTAATGAACGATACTTTTCATTATACCTCTCTGAAAACAAAAAACAAGGTAAAAAAATCTACACAATGTTAGAAACCTTTATTTTTAAACATGAACGAACAAAAACCTATACCTAATTTTTAATTTTTACTAAATGAAATATTTATGTTACAATTTGTGTTGTTGTAAATGTGCAATTCTTTAGCAGGCATTTCATTTTGTAGAATTGTAGTTGATGAAGTCGAAGGTACATTAGTATTTATTTCTTGGTCTTTCCCAACTACAATGGCTTCTGGTGTTGACGTTGTGTTTCCTATTCTTGAATGATTGAACAATTTACGAGAAACTTCAATCTTTCTGGTTACGGATTCTTCGATGTAGCCCTCAGCTACTATCGACGAATGCCAACCTCCATGTCTTTTTAGAGTAAGCAAATTCGCTCCGCCTTCGACTAACATAGACGCTGAAGATCGTCTTAAGCCGTGGATTTGGCTTCTTTTTGCTGACGCCACTTGCAAAATAGACGGTACTCATTTTCATATCTCTCACAAGACTTCCTGGGCAGTAATTCTGCACTACTTTCGCAGCAAGGAACTTTCAATAGTATGTTTTATTAGTAGCCAGTTAATGTCATTAGCGCACGGGAAAAATTTTCCTGTGCGGGCGCATGTAAACATAGTGTTTTCAGAGAGGTATGATGAAAAATACCAAATAGCACTTCATCATTTTCCAAAGCTTCTAAAATATGTTGAATCAAGTCAAAAATGGCCGTTTCTGGTAGAGTTACGTTTTTGATATCCATTTTGTGAAGCATTTAATAAACTAGAAGAACTGTAAAACTCAACCAACCTGTTACACACGACAGTTTCAAACACCTTGGAGAAAAGAACACAACAAACTGATGGGCCTATAATTATCAACTTACCAACAGAACATTTCATTAGCTACAAAATCTATTATGGAAAAAGATATGTACCCTAAAGTATGACATCACACTTTTACCACCATTTTTGTTTTAATCTTCCTGCGAATATATTTATTAATTTTTAAGTAAACATGTTGGATATTTTTGGCCTATAACCTTCTGTCTGCTACGCAAGACGAAATATCTTGGAATGGACTTTATCAAGCCTCTCTGCAATCAATAGTAAAGAAAAATACTGCTACAATAACCGGTATATTACTTATTTATTTGTCGATTTTAAATTAAATTTGAAATGAAAAAGAAAAATGTTGCTAAAACGTACTATATTTCAAAAACTGAGTATGTATCAAACGTAACGTTCTTCCGAAAATATATCTCCCCATTAGGATTTTATATGCCGTTTATTATCCTGTATATTTTCTGCTCTTCTGTTGATAAATAGCTAAGCGTTTAACTATATACAAATGGTGGATTTAATGGTGATACAGTTGCTATTTTGTTACAGTTATCTGAGCTGCGCTTTTCCTAAAAAAAGTATGAAATAAAATATACGTTATACGAAGAAGCAGAACTAAAACAGTTTATAGTAAAAAATTATTTGATTAATTCAAATATTCAGAAGACAAATTCAGTGAAACCTAAAGTTTAAGGTATTTGCGAATTTTCAATCTTCCACGATTGACAGAAGCTTACGCAATTTTACTCGTAGCGTCAATCAGTGCTAATCCTTTTTTCTGTGTACTTTAAAGCTTGTTGCAAATAAAATTTCCTTTTCTAAACCGATTAGGGTATAAATAATTCGGGGGATCCTAAAACTGCCTTTATTGTTTTTCTAATTTACCCCTCAAACGTGCTAGGCTCTACAGGGTTTATATCCACAAAAATTAGTTAATTAAAATTAAATATATTTTACCAAAATTAAGGATAAACAGCTATAATATAAATATAAAATTTTATTGCCATTTCTTCTTATTGGTATTGTTTCAGTAGAATTATTAAGACTGTAGGCGCAACACCCAGAGTTGAGATATCTACTCTATCCCAATTTTTAAATGCTCTACGGCATAACAACGTGAGGTCTGTTTTAAATTGTAAGAAAATTGGGGTATGCATTGCCTGTAGAGTCGGAATCAGACCAAATATTTTGTGTTCTGTTGTCATTGAATTTTTTTATTGTTGTTTCTGCAAATATTTAAAATATTTATATATAGTTTTAGTCTTTTCTGTTTGGGTTATATTATTATTTGTAGCATTTACTGTTAGGAGTGTAATTATATTATATAAAAATAATCTTTATATTGTCGATATAATATTAATTCGTTTATTGATACTTTGTGCATGATCTGAATTTAAAATTCATAAATTACGTTGTTTTCCTGTATGAATTATTAATTTTTTTATTTTAGAATCTCTTTATAAATATATTTTTAAGGGCAGAAAGTCCTTCAGATTAAAAACAAATTTGAATCTAGAAAGTTATTATGCATTAAAAATTACATTCAGTTTTCTCTAACTTTACACCCCTATAACTAATTTAAATAAACATTTTATTTTTATTTCTACGTTTAAATTCTTTGGTCCACCTTTTATTTAAAAAGTAGATTTTTAAATCCAATGACAGTTGTTTCGCTAGAATTAGCACCTTCAGAATAATTTCTCGTGTCCACCTAATTTGGAGTAAGATATAGGATTCCATATTTTGTTTGGAAAATCCCCCAGAATCTGTTGGAGAAATATGACAAAGAAAAATAATTTCCAACTTTTGCAACAACCACTTTTCTTAAATATGTTAAATGATTTTCAGAAACTTTGTGAAGCTTGTTTGCAACTCCATTGTGCACATTTTGGACATATGTAGTATAAAAATTAATTGATAAATATAATAATAATATGAAATTTATTACTGTGTGAAAGTCCATTAAGAACGGTGAAGAACTAAATGGTTGAATGAAACTTCCACTATTTATTCGTAAAATACGTTTTAAATTCAATAACAATAATAACCTAACAATACCAATATTCCAAAAAACAACCAGCAATAAGATACAATCATGGAAAAGCATAGTATTGCATGGCAGATTCCCTCAAAAATTAAATGAACCTAACATAGATAAGAATGCATCAAATATGTGGCAGGATAAATTCCAAAAAACAACATACCTCATCAATATTGCAATCCCTAATACACACAACAAACATCTCAAGAACAATATCAGAGACCATGAACAAGTACCAGGAACTGAAGGAAAGAAGTAAAACGAAAATGGAACCAAGATAAAGTATTAGTCATACCCATCGTCTTATTTCGTCATCTGGAGTGATCCCAAAATGCCTTCATCAGATATTAAAACTTTGGATATTTCAGAAAATCTGTACACCAACCTACAAATGCGGCCATCTTGTATACCTGCCGAATAGTTCGGAAATTTATTGATGGACACAATCATCAATAAAAATAAAATTAAAGAAACCGTGATTCGTTCTCTATATTTTTATTCCATTAAGTGGGATCCCCTCATCCTTTTCTTTACACATTCCTTTTTTCCCATTCTAATTTTCTATCTCTTACCCTACTTTTGGTTTTGTACTATATTGTAGTAGGAACACATTTCAAATTCTTCTATACTTTTGGTTTCAGACTCTATGTAGTAGAATTTTCCCCTTTTCTTTCCCTTTTCTTTATTGTTATTTGCTAATTTGACTTTTTCAAACCATACACCGTAACTTTCGAATTCAATTTATGATAAACTCACTTAAATTCCAAATGTAACCTACACCCAGTTCTACTGTGTGTTATTATTGGTCAAATCCAAAAAAAAAATTAAGTAAGATTCAATGAACACTTAAGAGCATGTTGATTACAACATCCAGATAAGTCAAGCTATGCAAAACATGTTCTTGAACATCCAGACTCACTCACACACCAATGACCTTCAAATACTACATTTGTGATAAAATACAAAATTTAGATTTTCTTGAAGAACTTGAAATAAAAAGACATCTAGCAGATCCACAATTTAAAGTTGTTAATGAACAAATAAATCTGGGAAGTTCCCCACTGTTTACTTTGATAGAATCTTCATTTTTATACATACATAAGACGTAATTGTAACACAAATATACCTATATTAAGTTATTGTAAAGATCAGTATGAAATAGTTTTTTCCTGGTTTTTCTATATCATTGCACAGTTATACTGATCTTTGAGGGAAGTACATCCAGGATAATCCCTTAGGGCTATTAACATCTAGACTTTAATATTGTTTTATTACTTCCATACTTGGTCTAGCCTTAAAACTACTTAATCAATGTTAAATATGTGAATTCAAAAATTTAATCAAGAACAAGGGACTTTATTGAATGACATTTACAAAGAAAACTGACACCTCCCAAGTGACAGTTTTAAACGAAAAACTTCACATTAAACATTTGAATGTGAATATGGAATATTTCTTCCCTTGCAACACAACAAAATAAAGTACATGTCTTCTTCAATCCTACAGCCTTCTTATTTTTAGAAACGGAGTCTCATCGGTGGTTTCCGGGTCCTCTGGGGCCTTGGGGTAGCTTGTAGCATAGGGGATCTTTCTGCCACTGAAACTGCCGGAGTTGTTACAGGATTTCTTTGACTTGGTTCTTCTGCCGGAGATCGAGGACTAGGTGATGGAAGTCGTCGAAGTTGCTGCTCGTGAGGTACCAATGGTGTTGATGCCGCTCGTGGAGACAACAGCGGTCTCTCGCTTGGTGCTGAAGACACATTTCCTTGAGGATCAGATGACGAGGATGCATTGTGCGAAAATCAATCTCATCGACAAACTCCTGAATCCATTCTCGTCCGAACAAGGGATCGTAATCGCCGTCCACCACGAACAAGTTGAGTTTGCGTGACGTATTTCCAACCGAAACAAGTACCGGAACAAAACCAACACATCCAATAGGATGTCCAGTGTAGCTAGCAAATCGTCGGTTTGTTGGTTGCAATGGAATGTTTGGTGCAAAAGACGACAAGAGTTTCTGATTGACGATCCCACACGGTGCTCCGGTGTCCAACTCCATTTTCAAAGGATGGTTGTTGATTTCAACATCAATCATATGTTTTCTCGTTGACTTAATCACGTGCACATCTTCAATATCCCTCAAGTCTTCGAGAACTTCGACGTACTGCGCTGGTTCTTCAAACTCTTCCATCAAGTGGGTTGAATCTTGTTTTGTAGACTTACTCCGACAAATCTTCGCTATATGACCTTTTTTCCACAGAAATTGCAAATCGCGTTTCGCAAACGACAATCTTGGCGCAAATGAGGACCTCCACAAGAGAAGCAAAGTGACTTCTGCCCTTGATCCTTCCGATCGAATCCTTTTCTTCCATGAACTGGGGGTGAATTTATCCGATAATTTCCTTTTTTCACCAATGGAACTGAATATCCAAGCTTATTTGTATATTCTCCCGATGATGCTGGCATTTCTGAGACACCCATCGTGTCTGCTGTCTTCTGAGTTGCTTCCATCGATTGCGCAATTTCGTAAGCGTCTTTAAACGTAGCTGGATCCCTGGAGATAATCTCGTCGCATATATCACGTGAAAGCAGGCCATATAAAAATTGTTCGATTAGCATTCGGTCAAGAAATTGTTCGTAACTGCAATGGACAGCTCCTTTTCGTAATTTTAAAGCGAAATTTGCAATTGACTCACCAGCGTCTTGTTTGATTTTTCTGAATTTGCAACTTTCAGCGAATTTATTTCTCTTCCGATCCAAATGAGCAACGAGAGTATTTTTAATCTCATCATAGGTGAGCTCTTCAATTTGTCGAGGGCTGATCAAAAATTTTAATGTACTTATCAACTCCGTTCCGATGTACACACGCGCGTAGGTTGCGTGCTGCTCCACAGGGATACGGCTCAAATCCAAGGCCCAATCAAAACGCTTGAAATAGTCCGCCACTGATGTTTCATCCGACGCGCGATACTCTCCGATCGTGAAATTTGGTGGCCGTCGTTCAATCGCTTCGTTTCCGATGTTTCCATTCTCATGCCTTTGTTCGGCGATCGCAGCTACAGAATTTTTGACTGCATCGGTCAACAAATTCGTAAACGCATCAAGCAATTCTCGGGGCAATGCCATTTTGAATCGAATTCAGGTTCTTTAAATCACTTCTGACACCACTGTTAAATATGTGAATTCAAAAATTTAATCAAGAACAAGGGACTTTATTGAATGACATTTACAAAGAAAACTGACACCTCCCAAGTGACAGTTTTAAACGAAAAACTTCACATTAAACATTTGAATGTGAATATGGAATAATCAACATCATGTACCTAGCTACGAACAAAAACAGCTGTCTTTGAGTTAAAAAAGCAATTTGTTTAGGAAAAGTTTTGATAAATATTTTCAAAGTTATTAACAATTTCTCATTTCACGAGCAACAAATCACTTGTAGACCACTTTTCTCTAGGATCCGTAGTTTTTTCACAATAATATAAAAGACAAAAAGTGACAGGTTTTCAGCCTAAATGTTGAAATAAAGCATTACACAATAATTTTTTTGACTCACGAGATGAGACGACCTTTGTACATACTTCCACTACACATTCCAACAATAAAACAGTGTCGGGTGCTTTTTCAATTTCAAAATATTAATTTGCTTGGCAAACTAAGCTACATCCTTAAATTCAAAAGATATCCACATCTTAAGATCAAGGTATATAATCAATGCATACTCCCTGTTCTTACTTATGGTTCCCAAACATGGACATTTACAAAACCAAACATCGACAACATCATAAAAATACAAAGATCAATGGAAAGACAGATACTGCACATAAGATTATTGGATAAAAGAGGATAAGAGAGAAAACAAAAGTAAGGGATGTTAGACAAGAAGTTGCAAAATTGAAATGGAGATTTGCCGGACACAATATAAGACAAAAAGAAGACAGATGGACTAAAATTGGAGACCGTGGGAATATACGCGAAGTAGAGGAAGGCCCCAAATGAGATGGGCAGATGACATCAAGAAGCACGTGAAATCTAGATGGATGAAGGTAGCGACAGACAGAGAAGAATGGAAAATATTTTGGGAGGCCTATGTCCAAAGATGAATCGAAGAAGGCTAAATAGATAGTATAAAAACCAATGGATCTTAATTCCAAAGTCGTTTCTGCTAATCATCCACATTTAAATGAAATTATGTAACCAAAATCGATTTTTTAATCTTGAAATATATGTTATTACATAATGAATGTCATACCTTCCCCCCTTTCAATGTACCTTATATATTAAACAAATTTACGGCTGACATCACAGACGTGTTAGCCGGTCAAACCCTTCAAAATGTACACAAATAACATTGTAATCGTTCCATCTGTCCTGTAAGTCAAAATACACACAGATAGAGCGCAAAGACAACAGACACGCCCTAATACACACCCTAATTAAGTTAATAATAGGACTAGATAACATGTTCGTGTAATTCGCTATCCAACCTTAAGTCTGTTAAGTCTGTTACTCCAGTTAAACTCTTGAAATTTGTTTACTTGTTTTAAACATTTAAATTCATTTTGAATTAAGCTAAAATTTAATGAAAACCTTTCTTCCATTTACTAGACCATAGGGAGCCCAACTCATATTTGTTATCTTTACTGTTAGGGCGATAACACCGTCACGGACAGCCCCAAACTGGGACGATAACTGCTACAACAATGTTTAACAACAGTCACAACAGGGTTGGTGTAATATGTAGTGTCCGATAAGAATTATTGTTGAATAATAATACAATATATTTGACCCATTTAAAGCAGAAAAGAGCAGAATATTTGATGTATTAAAATACGGTTATAAATCAGAATCAGATAGTTTAATTTTATGCTTAAGATATTCTATCAATATTTGAGTGATTCTTCAATGAGGTTTTTTACAAGCACCTTATCAAAGTGCATTTGTTGAAATTTAAAAACATTAAAGATCTTTTTTTAGATTATATTAGATAGTCTTCTAGTTCATTTGTTTGGAGTTGGCAGATAAGAAAAGTCATAAGAATCATTGTGGTTGTTAGGGGTGTTAAGGGATTAACATAACCCTATATGTATAATTGCAAAAACAGGTATGTTATTAGTCTATAAATTAAGGATTTGTTTATGTCCTAACACATCAAGAGTGCTGGCAGAAATTTTGACAGGGGGGGCGACATATCGGTGGTCAGGGGGGACCGGAAAATTTTTGATATTTTTGTATATCAAACTCACGATTTTGGCCATTTTTTACCCTAAATATCTCTTGTTGAAGCTAAATTCTGTATTGGCCTACATTTGCAATTGTGCTATTACCAATATTAAAAAAAATCTTTCCTGATGGCGTCAAGTTCGAGTTTTGTTCCAGTACAAGTGGCTCATTTAAAACAAAGTGCGTTTTCTCAAAGAGAAAAAACTATTGTTTTAAATGTTCATAATGCACTTAATATATCAAGATGCATCAGCAACTATTCGTGATTTGGTGACTAGGTGCTCCAATATGACCGGTGTTAAAAACGAATTATCTATCGATTTTTAAGTGAGAGAAAACAGGAAAATATTAGTGAACCAAAAAAACACATAGGAAAAAAGTCCATTATGGTCGATAACTTTTATAGAGATATCATTAGAAGACAAATCCATTCCATGTACTTAAATAAAGAGATTTCGACTTTGGACAAAGTAATGACTGTTATAACAGTTATAAATATGTAATATTATTAGTCGACGTCCTTTTCCATCTGGCATTTTGAGACCTGAAGAACAACCTTCCATAAAGGCTTTTGAAGTAGACCTTCATAACCCATGTTTCGTCTAAATAAAAAATGTGTTTTCCTTGTTGGCATCTTCTATTGTAACATGATATGTTAACTAAAAACGTAGTATTTTTAAATTAATTATATGGCTAACGCTAACACCATCTATTGTATATGAGTTTTTAACATGTTAATTATTAAAAACAATGCCTGTCAGTAATTCCAACTTTATACACGATCTTTAATGTGGCATAGTCCAATACCTTCAACCACGATTCATTCTCTTATTGTCATTGTTTTTACACACAGGTATGTTTCTTGATTCATATTTTTGATTCATATTTTTGGTAAAAGATTTTAAATATAATTTCTATAAATCTTGACAGTCCTATATAATCAGAGGAGAATTTTCACATTTATAATTATTTCAAAGTATATTTCGAGGGCAATTTAAAAGTAATAATTGTAAATTTTTTTTATAAAAAAATACAAAATGGCGAGTTGAGTACATTTTTGGAATTCTAATTGTTATATTAATTTATCTTTTGTTACTACCGTATTTTCTGTAAAGTGGAATAACAAGAAAAACAATGACAATCATGAAGAATTTCTTAACAGGAGAAAAGCAACTACTAAAATATTAAGAGCACAGAAAAGAAATTTTAATAAAGCTCAGATAAGACACATAGAAGAAAGTTTCCAGCAACATCATTCCAGAGATTTTTATCAGACCTTTAAAACACAGATATCAAAGTACAACCCTCCTACACTACATATCAGAGGTCTAGATGGAAAATTGAATCTCAATAATACAAGTTGCACTTCTGCTCTAGCTGACTACTTTAACAAACTACTTAATGCTGATAAACCAAATGAAGTTCTGGAAGCCCACCCTAATGTAGCGCCTGAAGACAGTCTCCCTCCAACTGTAGAAGAGATAGCAGAGATTATTCATGACCTCAAAAATAATAAAGCAGCTGGAGAGGATGGAATCGTTGCAGAACTCTGGAAATTTGCTGACCTAGACACACTAAATAAACTACACCAAATCATTAAGAATATATGGGTGACCGAAATCTTGCCCGAGGATTGGACGTCAGCTATTATCCATCCATTGCATAAGAAAGGAGATAGAAGTAATCTCAATAATTATAGAGGTATATCTCTCTTGTCAGTGACTTACAAAATATTTTCCAGAGCATTATTGAATAGAGCACAAGTACAACTAGATCATCAACTAGGCGAGTATCAAGCAGGTTTCCGGAAATCGAGATCATGCCCGGAACAAATTCACAACCTGAAAACTGTTATTATGTACGTCAAAAATAGATCAAAGAAATTTGTCATAACATTTGTTGACTTCAAAAAAGCGTACGACAGTGTTGACCGGAATACCTTGATTAAAACTCTCCACGAATTTGGCTTGGACCATAAAACAACTGCCTTGATTAACGCAACCCTAAACAACACAAGTTCCAAAGTAAAATTCAGAGGGGAAATGTCTGACTCTTTCAATATAAAAACTGGTGTAAGGCAAGGAGACCTTATTTCTCCCTTACTATTCAATTGTGTTCTGGAAAAGATAGTCAGGGAATGGTCTGCTTCATTACTCTCCACATGTGGGATTCAGATTGGTTATAAAAAGGAGAACCTTGACATAAAGTGTTTAGCCTTTGCAGATGATATTGCCCTCTTATCAAATAACATTGAAGAAGCAACATTACAACTTTCTACACTTCAGACCATTGCAGCTAAAACGGGCCTTCAAATTGCCTACAACAAAACTGAATTCATCACCAATATGAAAAATGCCCCAAACCATATTAAAATTGGCTCGGAAAAGGTTAAAAGAACCAGTAAATTTAAATACCTTGGTGAATGGATTACTCCCAACAACTCTGAAAAGCTAGCAATTGAAAGTCGCTGTGCCAAACTTGAGGGTGCCTATCACATTTGTAAAGACCTATATAAAAATAGAAGCCTATCTCGTAACCTAAAACGGTGCCATTACAATACTGTTGTTAAACCAGCTGCCTTATATGCTTCAGAGTGCTTACATCTAACAATGAAGGGACCGTTACGAAAACTAGAAATCAAAGAGAGAAAAATTTTGAGAAGAATCCTAGGTCCAGTAAAGGAAAATGAAGAATATAGAAGACGACATAACGACGAACTATATTTAAACAATGAAGATATCATCACGTGTATGAGGAAGAGAAGAATGACATTCTTCGCTCATTTGGAACGAATGGATCATCAACAACTGTCTCACAGAATCCATTCCTCCATCGCTCACAAGTCTTCCTACTCCAAATGGGCAAACATAGTAAAGAAAGACCTACAGGAAGCACATATCGACTATGATTCCATCTACCATAGGACAAACTTTAGAGATCTAGTAAAATCTGCCACAACATTACATCCCTTAACAACTGCCACAGCTCGACCCGCCGAAATGGACTGAGGAACGGAAAGCAGCCCATTCAGAGAAAATGAAGGCATACTGGATCCAAAAAAAAAAAAAAAAAATTCTGTAATATATCCTAATGGTAAATGTAGATTTCGGAATACGCTGTTTTGTACTTTTTGTATGGAAAAAAAATAAACGAACACGTGGCTGATGCTGACAATTTTTCACAGCATTGGAATATAAAATACCAAAGACATTACAAATTTCAATTTCAAAGACAATCCCAATTTCAAAGACATTACTGAGTTACTACCGAATTAGCGCTGATTGGTTCTACATTGGTGGAATATTCACCAGACCAACTCTTCACTGGACCAGCCCTCTCCTGGATCAACCAATGGATCGCAGGTGTAAAAAAAGATAAGTCGACCAACGTAAATAAATGCATTTATAATATTATACAGCTGTCTCGTTTTTCTTAATTTCTTAAACGTAATATCAAAATCATTGTGGTATCGTCAACTGTATTAGAATAAGTAGTTGTAAAGAACTGTTTGCGGATTATTTTTTTGTAACGTATTCTCAACTTCATTCATTTTAGCACCAAGAAAATCTATTTATCTTTTATCTGTTGGTACATTTTCATTTTTTTACTTCATAGACAGTTTTTTCTGACATCTTTCTGTCATCTTATGATACTTATTTAAATAACTCAGCGTAAAACAACTTTCTTCAGTAGTATCATAAAAAATAAGCGGCGCCCTTATAATTTCTTAAAGAAACAAATATTGTACTGTAGTCAGAGCTAATGAACTTACTCACCCCTAGCCGAGGTATTTAACTATCATAATTTTTGCTGTGATAAACATTTATAAATTTTGTTAATAATTAAAATATCTTTTACAACTAACTAAAGACGAAATTAAGATTAATAGTTGTTTTATAGTAAATTATATTTTTTTCTTTTGGTATATTGTTATTTTTTAAAAGTTAACTAAATATTTTTATAAATTCACTCTCAACATTTAAATCATATCACAAATTGACGCCCAACGTCATAATTTGGTTACACTATTCGCTGATCGTAAGTAGTCTCAACAAATAATCTCTCTTTCAATGAGCATACTTCTTCAATCTGCTTTTTCATAAGCAATATTCATATGTTTTAGGACTCTCTCCATAACATTGTTTACTCATATCTGGCAAATCAGGATCATATCGTAATTCTTGAGACAATTTTTTCACAGTGGGTCTTTCGGCGAATATCATTTTTACTAAATTCGTCAATTAATATTGTCGAATTTTTGCCAGGAGGTTTTTTTGGTTTTTGAATTTTATTATTTTTCTTTAAGCAGTGGTTCTGCCAATCTTCTTATATCTACAACACACATCAACAAGTTCTAACTTATTTTTTATAGGATAATCTTCAATCAATGCAGAAAACCCATTGAAAATTAATTTTTTTTCGAGATTTCGAAAGCTTAGAACAACTGCTAACAGACATTTTACTCTGCAAAAGGTAAATAAAGACAATAAGCCCAGACTCTGCAACATTTTGAAGAGATCAAAAACAAATAATATAAAAACCACTGCCAGATATACACAGATGCATCAAAAACTTCCGAAATTGAAGCAGTAGGAGCAGCTTTCGTCGACGAGACATCCACCTATAAATTTCACCTACCTACCTGAAGAGTATTCCATAGATTCGGCCGAATTGTTCGCAATATCAAAAGCTCTACAACATATATCACGCCAGTGCAAATCAAGCGCAGTAATCTTTACCGATTCTCTAAGTGCAGTGCAAGGGATACTAAGCTGATGAAAAAGCTGATCGAGAAGCTAAAGAAGCATACAGTTCCAGAGATATAGATATTAACCCCCTTAAAATTCCACATTTCGACATTAGAAGTCGTGTCAAAAAATATTCGATGGAAATATGGCTGAGAAGATGGGAAAAACTTGAAATCAACAAACTACAACATATTAATCCAAACTAGCAACCAAAAGGGGAAATGCCACAAGGACGGCGAGATCAAGTCATATAACACCGCATCAGGATTGGTCACACAAGGTTAACCCATGAGTACCTATTAAAGAACACACAAAGAAAACAGTGTTTCACGTGCGATATGCCTTTGACAGTAGAACATATCATTGTTGATTGTCCACTCTATCATCTGGAACGAATTCAAAGTGAACTCAAAAGTGCACTAGACTATGTTAATAGTGATAAAATGATTAAGTTCTTAAAATTGACTAAGACTTATAAATTAATGTAGAGTTTAGATTTTTTTGTTATTATTGATGTAAATCAAAATTAAGACTTTCATGGTTGACGCGGATATTTCAATTAAAAAAAAAAGAGAATAAGCATCAAAAGTACAAGTTGACTTCAAATCTACTACCGTATTAGTAGAGTATTACCTTCTACATAATCAGAGAAAGCAAAACCGAAATTTTGAAAAAAACATCAGGGACCCAATTCTTGAAATCATAGGAATCTATTCTCATGAGAAATTTACGTCATTTTCTCCCGATTTTGCAATATGTCAATTCTTCAAATATTTCATAGGAATAAATTCTCCAGAAATTATGAGAATTAATTCCTAATGTCATTTGCTGGAGAAACCTAAATTCTCATGAGAATTTACTTATGTCATCTAATCAATATATAGTATCTGTTTTGTTGGAGTTGATACTAAAATAGCTATTTATGTAACAAGGCAGCAAAGTGGCACTTTATCGAACGAGTTTGGAGATTGCAAGCCGAGGCGAAGCCGAGGCTTGCAATTCGATAAAGACACTTTGCTGCCGTGTTACATACAATATTTTATCGCCTACCACTACATTTTTACTCATCAAAGTTAATGTACTTGCAATTAAAATTTCCAGAAGCTGAACTTAAAAAAGAAATACATATTTTAGTATTAAGTAACATTTATTATTTTTGATTATAAACATTGAAAGTAAATATACAACCAGAGGGATTTGTTATGTTTATACCTGATGTAGATGGAGCTGTTATTGCAAATGTTTCCGAAGTGTTTGTGATTATGCTCTTGTTAAAACTATTGCTTTCTGTAATTAAATAAGAGTTTGGATTTTTTCCTTGTCTTAGCAATCTTTGTTTTATTCAAAATCGATTCTTCCACATAACACTCGGCAGCAGAATCACTTTTCCACCCGCTGTGACGTTTAAGATTCTCTTTACTGCCACCAGCGTTAGCAAATAAAGTTGCGGATGTTCTGCGAAAGCAGTGACCAGTATATAATGAAGCATCCGGTAAGTTAAGATAATTAGCAATTTTGCTTGGAATACCACCAATGGTATGAATACCTACTGGTTGTACTGTACATTTTCCTTGTCTGTATGACAGCAGAAATCGTGTACTTTCTGTATGTGAAGGACGGAGAGCTTAATATTTTCTGTATAAATCAATAGGTTTAACTCCCCCTTTAAAATCAGCAGTTACAATGAATGTCTTAGGATTATTCGATTATCTAATGTGTATTATAAGAATCGATTCTCTGTCCTCTATATCATTTATAGTCAGTTTAATTCATCTGAACGACAGGCTCCTGAGATTCCAAAAATTGTACAGACCTGAAATTATCAAAAATTAATGGAATGTCATGAATTATTTTTAAATACCTGTCTTCATCATTAAATATGTCACATCTGATGCGTTTAACAAAAAAATTAATCTTCTTGTGCTAATATTTTGGATCTTTTGGGAGTATGCCCTTTAGATTTTTGTTTCAGAAATGGTACAAGTTTTTTGAAAATACCAATGTCAACATTATTTTTTACATTCAGCGTAGTCTTCAACATGGAATAATAAGACCACAGAGTTGGAGGCGAATACTTTTCAGCCATCTCCGCAAAATATCCCATGATGACATTTTCACTATATTTTGTAACATGTTTTTTAGTACACCATTCAAGAAATAATTTTAATTTTTTGCTTTAATATGGATCTGTCTAATAAGGTGTAAGGCAGGTAAAATACGTACTTTACCTGCCTTGGCAGATAAAGTGGCACTTTCTTTCGTTGAAAGGGTACGATAAAATTCTACTTTCGATAGTGGTAGGCGATAAAGTATTTTTTTGTGTTGTAATCGCCATAAATTTGTTAAAATAAATAATTTTGTTCTTCAAGCTATTGTTTTAAATAATTTAGAACAGGTTGAAGTCGAAAACGCAACTGTTAGACAGAGAAGATTAGGAAACCGAGATACACCTATGGATCGTTAAGTGAAGAGTTATTTAAAAAACATTTTCTTTTATCCAAAGACGCGTTTAACGTTCTAATGGAACATATTGAGCCTTTTCTGCTACCATCAAGTAGAATTGGTGCATTGACTAAGAGGGAAAACGTTTTGGTAGCTCTTAATTTCTTTGGAACTGGTAGCTATCAAGCTGTTATAGGCAGTAATGTCCATTGTTCAGGAATTAGCCAAGCATCAGTAAGCAGGTGCATTGAAGAGGTAGTTCCAGAACACAATCATCCAAATATATTTAACCGCTGGGTAGCTATTTTTCCTCCACCTACAGAAGATCCAAACTATCCAGAACATATATATGTAAACAGGAAAAATTACACTTCGTTAAATGTGCAAAGTCAAAACATCCATTTCTGCCAAAGTATTAAAAATAAATATGATAGAAAATTCGCATTTTTGATTGGTTCGAATCACGGAACACTGTAGTTACGACATACGTAACTTTCTTTAAATTTCGTTCAGACATACAGACATTCTCTGGAGAATCGATTCCTGCGATTTCAAGAATAGGGCCCCAGTGGCATTACCTGTTCGGGAATTAAATGCCTACAGTGTTTTTTATCCATTTATGTAGATTAAAGCCGCACGCCTCTGCATCTTGTTTTGTTTAGGTCTGTGTTTCTATGAAATGAACTATATGAAGTTGAGTAAAGTTGAAATATCATCACAATTTTTCTCTAAATGCAGGTATCTGGTATTAAAAAAAAGTTATATAATGAATTGAACAGATTTTTTCACAAAAAAGAAACCAGTTTTTAACAAGACTGAAATAAGATAATGTTCTATATTTAATGTTTTTAACTTTACAAAATAAGTTTCAAATTTTGTTGTTGCTTTTTTAAATCCCTTTTTACAATTAGTTGAACGGTTTCTATTCGGGTAATTTGATGCAACTGATAAAGTTTTTTAATCCAATTTGTTTGGTTATACATTAATTCATTAGAATTGCAATAACGCGAAATTACCTCATCACAAATTCATTTAACATGGGTAGGCGGTGCAATGTTTTGTCGGTCAGAAATTTTAACTTATTGAATGCACTACAAATTAGACAACTGTCTATATAAAAATTGATTAAGTAAATATTGTTTTAATATTCAGTTATTGAAAACAAAATCATCTAATACACTGTTCCAAGCAATTAACGCACCATCTACAAAAACAAAAAAGTGATTCATTGTTTTAAATTAAATTATATTCTTTTTGTATCGAATGTACCATGTGTGTAGAATGTTCTTATCGGGATACTTTAATTGTTTTTTGTATTTTAAACTGTATCTAAAAAGTATAAAATAAAAGCTCAGAGTAATAAGTAAACATAGAGTAGGCATGTTCCCTACTACTTGTCGTCGAGACAGATTTGTTTACTAGCAGAGCATTGCCAGACGTTGTGTTTTGTAAGTACAAAGTATGAAACAAAAACGTAATAGTATAATTCAAAACAATTTTATTTTACTTTTAAGAGGAGATTTTTAGTCAGAGAAAATATTCTTTAATACAGTTTAATATTCACTTTCTTACCTTTTGATAATACTGTTAAAAAAGCTCTGCACCAATTGTATCAAATACCTACACCTAAAATTTGGCATCAGTGCCTTTGTTTGTTATTCTCTAGAGGTGATTAGCGCTTTGTTCGATTTTTCCTGTATTTTTGTGTATTTAAGTGAACTTTATAAAGTGTTTTTATTTATTTTCAATATTGAAAATGGTGAAAACCCGAAAAGCGTGTATAATTTGTGGTACTTCGCAAAATGATAATCTAACCTATCACCGGTAACTTATTCACTTCATTGGCGTAGAATTAGCAACTTCAATTAAAATTTATTACAAATAAGAAAATCAAATTAATAATGAAATACATATTATATATAAACTAGGAGCTAAAAGAGGAAATAAGTGGTAATTATTTACAAGAGCTACTTCTGGTCAATTTCCGAAATTTTTACAAAAATAGTTTAAGTATGGTCTACAAATCATGAATTGAGTATTCATTTAGTGCGCTCAAGAATATTTTTTTCAAAATTAATTTTTAAAGTCACTGAATTTTGCGTGTTTGTTTATCTTTGTTTTATCTTTTATAAAATGCAAAAAGACCAATTTGATTTGGTTAGTAATATTCTCTCTACATTTCAAATTTTATTTTCAATATTTTTTATATATTTATAATGTAAAAAAATATGATCCTAATATTTAGAAACAGGAGATAGTGCTGTTAAAAAGTTGATTTTAGTATTGTGTATTACAAAATAAATTTTGTTGTTAAATAGAACATTTTGTTAAGATGATTACGAGTTATAATTATTGCAGATTTAGTTTTTCGGAGAGTACCTATATTTAATTATATAAATATTGTGAGGTGCAGATTTTAATTAAATAAAATACAGAATTTAAATAGTGTAGTGATGAGTGTAAATACATCTTTTCAGGAAAGCCATTTGTTAAAAGTAAGTCATGAGAGTATATTTATATATCATAAGATTACTTTTTTAATGTTTTTTCGGTCAAATTTATAATGTAATATATATCAAAATAATTTATTTTCTTTGTTATTTGTCGCGTATTACTATTCGCATACGATTTTCCAACTTTAAAAATTAATTTTGAAAAAAATATGCTTGAGCGCACTAAATGAATAATCAATTCATGATTTGTAGACCATAATTAAACTATTTTTGTAAAAATTTCGGAAATTGGCCAGAAGTAGCTCTTGTAAATAATTACCAATTATTTAACTAACATTTATATATTACGGTGATACTCTAACCAATTACACGCCACTGTACGGCTGTGTTTACCTACACCTCTAGATGTCAATTTTATTTTCCATCTCTCTCAATTATAGGTTCATTGCTATTGACTACAAACTGTATGTTATTGTGTTGTTGTGGCACCTCTATGTTTACTTATTAATCTGAGAATAAAAGTGATATCAATTTGTTAATGTTGATAAGAGATTAGTGTAATTTTTAAGTCATTTTTTTAATCAAAATATAATGCTAATCGAGAAAGAACCCCACAATAATCTTATGGAAATTGGGTTTCTGTCAAATTGTCTGAATCGTGAAATGTTGTAGATTTTGCCAAAATAAACATTTTAGCAGCTACGGAGCTGTCAAAGCTACCCAGACTCGTTGCAAAACTATTCATTTTCAATACTATTTACAGATGTCAAAAGCATATTATTCTAATATAAAGGTTTTGGACAAATTGACTGTTGACAGCTGACATTTTTCAATATCAACGAAGAAAAGAAAGATAAATATGCTCTGTTGACATTGAGAGTTTGGGCTCTTGAGGAAGCTGACTCTACGAATAAAGAATAGAAAGGAAGGAACGTTATCATATTTTAATCTAGCAAATAATCACGACGGAAGTCGGCCATATTGAAGAACCAAATATGACTCATTCGAATCGTGACATTTGACATGTATAGTTTTTTCATGCTGTTTTATATATTATTTTCTATTTAAGTAGTTAACCCAACTCTTGAATGGGAATTACTTTTCATCCGTAGGGTTCTATTTATCTGAATTATTTAAAATTAACAAAATATTTTAATGACAAGCACATATTGTTATCATAGACGTTCCTTTATTTTTTATATAGACCAACTAAGTCAACTATTTATAATTACCTGCTTAGAAGTTTTTAATCAAAATTTATATTCTTACAACTTTATGACAATTTATATTACTGTACAGATAATTACAAGCAGAAAACATTTATTTTTTTTAATAATTAATACGAGACATAAGTTTATAATCCCCTGTGTGACACCACTGGTAACCGGAAACTTCAAGTCAGCCATATGCAAGAACCATTGCGGACATCGTCAAATCGTATTATACTCCTTTCTTTTTATTATTTATTCGTAGTGCTGACTTCATTTCTGATCTCAGATTGTAGTGTACAACTGTCAATTTACTGTCAAAGTAAAATAAATACTAAAGAAATTATTTTTGACCCTAGGATTCTCCGTTTTGAGCTTGCTAAATCCAAAGCTGATGTACAGTCAAAGGAAATAATAGTTTACAGCTGTAATAGTTATTTACGTTATAAGTCCGGTAAGCCGAGTCAAGAATATCTAATCGAGTACCGTAATAATCACTTCACGGACGTGTATCGTACTATATTTTTTTCTACTGCCTTTGGTTTTAAACGCAGTAAAATATGAAACGTCATATTTGATCATTTTATTAGGAAGTCATGTAGACTGCTGCGAAAAAATTATGTTACTTGATTTATTCTTAACATGGTTGATTTGCTTTATAAATAAAAAATGAACAGCGGTTACCAAGTAACCATGTAAATAAAGACAGACATATTAAATTTTTCTGCACACACGAAATATCTGTGGAGAATGGGATCTGACATTAGATCAAATTGCTGAGAAAACTGCGGAAGCGATAGGGCAAATCATTCCAGTTAAGTCTGCGAAAAGATATGAAAAAGAATATGCGCTATTTTGCAACTGGCGTGAACAACACAATTTGAAAAGTAGTGCTGATGAAAATGTGGTGTTGGCTTACTTTTTGGATGTGGTAAGAACAGTTTTTTTTTCAACAGTTTAAATTTTCAGTCAAAAACATTTAACCCTTCTTCATTGTGGTCCAAATACTCGATGGTAAAATCAATCAACATATATCAAGTTTCCCAAGTTTATAGCTTTTTTGAAAAAAAAATGTAGACCATCAGCCAAATCAGTCGAAGGTCAATCTCAGTAGGAACAAAGAATGGGTCAAATGTAGCCCAAGAGCTGTGGGGCCAAAATGAGAGGTACAGAAGCGCTTTAAAAAATCTTAGTGACTGGGCAATGAATCTAAGTAACTATTTTGTTAAAGAAATTTATTGTACTAACCCTTACTGTGTGAAAGTCCATCTTATTAAGAACAATAAACAACAAAACGGTTGAATGAAATTTCCACTATTTATTAAATGAATGAATGAAACTTCCACTATTTATTAAATAGTGGAAGTTTCATTCAACCGTTTATTGGTTTACTGTTCTTAACCATTTTGTTAAAAAAAAATGAAAACGTAACTCTGTTTTATTCCCCACTGTTAAACAAATATTTTCAATGCATAATATTGTGCTATTAATAACTTTACATATATCTAATCGATCAGTAGCTTTAACTGTATTAAATAATTTACATTCAATTATTTTGTTTCAGGAAAAAATTAATATTGATCTTTGAAAGGTAACTGGAATTCTGGGGTAAGTAGATATTTATTTAATTATGCATGTACGTACGGTACTTAATTAGTTTTTTTTATTTTGGTACACAAGCGTCGTAATTATACAAAAAAAAACTATTTAAATATTCATGGAATAACTTCGTGCTTTCGTTGATCAATATCAGTCTATTTTTTACGCATTATACTGGGTGCGGCAGATAAAGCCTCAATTAGAAATATCTGGAGAACTTTTCGTAATTGAATAGTGAAAATTGAAATAATAATAAACCCATGTTGTGTTTATTATGTGTGAGTTTTTTATATGAAAACCACACTTTTTAATATGTAAATCATGATCAATACCTTCTAGAGGAATCTGATTAAGTAAGGAACTATTAACTTCATATTAAAATGGAATTTGGTAATTACTTTGTTTATCATTTACTTATTATGCTTCAGTAAGTAGTTATACAAAATTTTATAAAAATAAAATCATTTAAACTGGATAATTATGTCACTTACTATACAAACAACGAAAAAGTCTAATGATATTTTTGCAAAAGGATATAATTTTTTTTCTGAATTATTTGGATAAATAACAATCGACTTATGGGGAGGCGGGCTTTAGCGACGGATTTTTATTATTTTATTACTATATTTTTACAATTTTCCAACTGAGTAGTTCTAAGTATCCCTTTCCATGCTGCACAACAAGGGGTTAACTGATGATCCATTGCATAAAGAGAATTGTAAAGATATGGTTATATTAAACAATTTTGGTTTGCAAAAATTTCAGTTTAAAATACAGGGCGAAAATTGCTTATACACTATTAAAAATTTAAATTTTACACATACCAAAGAGTTCCGTTTACGTCAAACGTTGACAAAGATGAATTTTGTAACTCTAAAACATAAATATAGATGATTTAAACACCACCTTAGCCCCGTAAAGTGGTTTCGATGCAATGCTTTCCTAGGCTATTGAATATCCTAACAATATAGCAGATACTGGATTCTGAATACTGGATACTGGATACTGAATACCGGATACTGGATACAGAATACTGTTTACCTTTTTATTGTATTAAGGTATTTATTCGCCTTCGTAGTAGACCCACCACATATACTGTTTTTACAAATTAAAATTTGGACTTTTTCCTAACTAATATAAACAAAATTTAAAAAAATACGGTTACGAAAGCTGTTCACTGTTTGATGGGCTGCGATCTACAGAAATGCTTCTATTATATAATTTTTTCATAGTTACTATATCGAGGCTTAATACCAAGTATTTAGTAATTTTAATGTCAAATTTGTAAATTTAAAATCCAAAATTTCTCTTTTATTTTAATAATTTTGAATAAATTTTCGTCTTGTACATAAAAATCGATTTTTTAACTTTATTTTAGACCCCATTTTTAGTATCGAAAATTTTCTCGTATCATCTGAAAATAGTCGGAGAAAAAACACGTCTTTCAGTCAATTCTGAATTTTTCCGAAAAATTTTTAAATATATATTCTGAGCAAATACTATTTAAATTCAACTAATTTCCTGATGAGATATCTTTTTATAAGTTAACAAATTTTCTAGATACATTTTGAACCAAAATTGATAATATTAAAGTTTTTATGGTTTGTCGAGACTCAATATAAACTAACATGATTCGTTATCTATTGGTTGTCTAATTATAATTGATACTAATTCTTATTCATTTTATTTTATTTAAGGAGCTTAATGTAGGTTTATATAGAAATGAAGAACTCTACCTAGGAATTCTGCTTTATTGATTTTATTTTATGTGAAATGGTTGATTCTACGTTATATTTGAAATGTGAAAATTTAATTTTAATATAGTTATGTGATTATTTGATCCATATCTCTCTTACTAATTACTCAATCTATTAATTAAATATTTTGCAAAAATATATATTACTTTATGTCATCAGGGGCTCCTACTTGTACCCTCGCTTCTACCCCAATAATTTAAAACAATTTGTCTTCCGTTTAGATAACATTAAAAGATATAGAACTTGATCTATGAGGTAAAAGTTAAACACATTATAGTTTAAATACCAACTTCAGAGGGGTAGCAAATAGCATTCCAATTTTCAGTTCAGTTATAGTATTTTTCACAGTAAATGGTATTGTCTTATTAACTGCAATAAACTACCCGATTTAATCTCATTGTGTAGAAAATCATCAGGTAAAAGATGCAAATGTGCTACAGGGTCGAACTTAAGAAATTTGAATTTTGCGTAATATAAGGAAATATAAAAGTAATTTATTCAAATGTTATTCTTTTCTATATTTAGTTCAGTGTCGCTATCGCTATCCTCATCTAAATTAATTATAATTGGCGCAATTGATTTTACAGAAAGGTACGAGTTTTCAACATTTATAACATGACTAACAGAACTTTTCCAATTCTCGGTAGCAATGTCATTCATACAGTTCCTAATTCATTCTACCACATTACACTTAAAGTCGGAGAAGTATTTTTTCCGCGCACACTCGATTTAAGTTGGTGCCACATAAACTCTATGGGATTGAACACGCAGTAGTAGGGAGGTAGTCGTAACACTGTATGTCTCAATTCTTTTGCAATTGTATCACAAACATACATTTTTTTTAAAGAAAATGACTGCAGCACTTGTAAAAGTTCTTTTTTTGTATAATTTTCCTCAAAATATATATGTCATTTGCAGCCATGAAGTTTTAAATCTCCAATTTCGTATTCTTTCAGCCAGGAATTTTTTGCAATTGTCGACTATGATAGCTTGCGTTGTCCACTACTATAACGCTGTTTGGCGGAATGTTGGGTAACAGACAATTTTTAAATCAATCTTCAAAAAGCTCTGCTGTCGTATCTTCCTGATAATCAATACAAGAGTCCTTAATATTTTTGGCAGAAAGCCACATAGCGTTTGGGATCCAACCATTTTCTGATCCTGCGTGTAATATTGTGATTCTCTTCCCTTTATTTTATGGTGCTTTTGTTTTACACTTATCAGAGGAATCAGACCATCCTTTGGAAGGGGTGTCATGCGTGTCAAACCACGTCTCGTCGAGCTAGAGTATTAGCCGATTTTCAGACCGGTATTTTCTTATTGACGTTATATATTCAGAACGCGCGCCAGTTTATTAAACGTGTGGATTCCATTATTACTTGTCTCTTGTCAATTTTGCGATATTTAAAGCCCATTGCAGACAGAGTAGTGAGACCACAGTTGATGTGAGTTTCGTCATTGATGAGCCGCTGTTTCAGACTTTTGATTGTAGGGACACGCTGCTCATCGTACGTAGTGTAGATTTTTCGCCTTATCAAATCTTTTTCCCAGTCGTCTAGACTTTTTGTGACACCGGAATCTTTACGCTTTTTTCTTGATTCCATAGAATTTTCAACAATTCGTCTAACTACTGGTTACTCTTGCTGCAGCACCCGCGATATATCCTTGCTGAAGTAAGGAACTATACACATTTTTTATAATGATTTTCGCGTCACAAGACAAGTGATTCTTCTTTAACGAACCACTGGAAAAAGCACTATTACTTTTTATCCACGTTGGGGTATAAAATATTTGCTATTAATGTCTGTAATAACAAATAAATGTTATAAAATTATTGCATGCCGTAACACAAGTGAATACCAATGAAATACAAAGACTAAAATGAACAAGAAGTGTAAGCTGTAATCCTCTAGAATCCCTCTCAGAAACAAAATTACCTGAATCAGATCCTTTTACATTTATGATGTGCATCTCGGATTTTACAACTTAAGGGTCTAATTGGTTTTATTATAATCCTTCAGTCAATACTATTTATTGTGAAAACTACTATACCTAGAGCTTTCAAGCTCTCTTTAATTGGCTTTTTACCTGCCGCACTCTGTGTATTAAAAAGAATTTGGTATATTCAATGTTTTCCGGAGTTACCTATATAAATTAAGTCGATACCTTAAACGTTCCACCGTTATTCTTTTCCCGGATTTCCCATTATCCTCATAATGGAGCAAATTAAAGTCTGAACCTGAGAGCGGTCCGATTTCCTTTATGGTGTGTATTTTCCGGCAATTTTATAGTTATCGGGAGAAAGGGAGGAGAATAAAATGGTCGGAGTAGAGGCAGATTTACGTAATGGTTGAGAAAAAAAAAAAGGAATTATTCTAAGATTTCGAGGTGATTCTGGTAAAAAAAATCAACAAAGTGAGGAATTAATTGGTGAAGATAAATTTTTAATGATTGAAATTAATCCGTGATGGTAATGAGGAAGGTAGTTTATATTGGAAATTAAATATTTTTGGAGGGATTAAATTTTTTTGTAATTTTCTCGTGAAATGTGATATTTATGTTGTTTTATTTTGAGAATATGCTGGTTCTATACAAATTTTAAAAATCTACTTGCCAGTTTGCTTTGTTAGGTAGAATAAAATATAACACGGCTTTCTTAAACGTGTTGTTTTTCGCATGTAGAAAGAGCTCTCACTATACTGACTTATATTGTAAAGTGACATGCCGTTATTCAAAATGATAGGTGATGAAATCTTTGAATTTATAATATTCCAAAGATAGGCAGAGAGGGCCCAGGTGAAATCGGTAATAAGATATAAGAAGTGATATAACGTGCCAGTTATTCAATCAGCACTTTTACCGCATATTAGATTCATACAGATATCAAAGCTTGACGAAGAACAGTAATAATCGAAAGACATGGGTGGATATACCCATTTAAATGTCTATCGACGTATGTCAACTCAATTCGGGCTGATTTGCAAAATATTTTGAAAGGGTTGTCAAATCTACGTAATATTTCCTTCAATTTACGATCACAGGTCAAATATTTTATAAGCCTATTTCTAATCGTGATTGTTATACAGATATAGATATTAATTAATTTTATTGAAATTAAAAGAAATATACAATTAAAAAGATTATATTGTATAAAAATCTTACTGTAAATATACACTTTTTTCACAAACCACATCTTTGGCAACCAAGCCCAATAACGGTGACGGCTTAGCTCAAAGGACTTGTCAAAATGATATTTAACTAATCAATTGAGATTAAGTATAACACTATTATTCCTATAAAATGAATAAACAAAACGGTGGAGTGTATTGTTCATAAAGAGACTGTCCAAATAAATTTTATTCAGAAAGAAAAATAAAGTTCTTTATTTTATTTTTATTGAATTTGTTAAATTTTTCAATAAAACTAGATATCACGGGAAATTGTTATTGTCACCGAGTCAACATTGAAATTTTGTAAGAAATTCTGATAATATTTCAAATTTGCAACATTGCGGCCTTACTGAGTTAAAGGTCCAAGGTCATTGACGACGGATTTTAATATCCTCTGCTGTTTTGCCGACATTCGTATCTGTTCTAATCATTAATCATGTGCTTTTACTATAAATGTTTATAATAATAATTAGTGTATAATTTTCTTCGGTAATAAATAGTATTTTAATAACAAATTTTTAAAATTATGTTGGTTTTCCTCTCACTTGTAGAAAAAATATTATTCCTAAAACTTGGGGAAAAACACTTTTCCGTTCTTGGCTGTTTATTCGAACTTTTCAATATATTTTTTGATATACAAAAAAAAATGATCAATAGACATGGGATGGGCAACCATTTCAAAATTTCCAGTTTTTTATCGATTGCGGCTGGGCCAAGTCCATAGACCTCAAAAAATTAAGTTTCAATAATTTGAATAATTCAGTACATGATTTGGAATTAGGCCTATAATTTTCTATTACTCGTGAGAATAAGAAAGTCCTTTAATACAACGCCTTAATAAATAATTTATAGTAGATTCAGCACCTGCAGGTTATAAGGCCGTGTTTTTAAGGATTTCAAAAATTAATTATATTAAAAATCAAATACCATGAATTTGAATTATTTAGTACTAGTACAGAGTTTGAAAATCGCCTTATTATTGTGCACTACTTAATGGTTACTAGTCTTAGGAATTGTATAAATACCAAGCATGGTATTGTTTAATTTTTTAATTAATAAATAACGCAGAAATAATTGGACCCAAACCGAGCCTTGAGGTACTACCGTCAACGAAAGTAGCCTGACATGGCTAGGGCCAGTTTCCGTGAAAGTAATTAAGTATAAATTTCATCTTACCGCCCAAATCAGATATTAAGAATATTAATTTACCAGATAGATTATACATATGTCTCGCAATGACGATTATTTTCTATTTTCTACACTGTAAAATACGTTTATTATTTTGTAATTTAATTATCTATTTTTAAGTTAGTTCTCTAATTTTAAATAACCATTTAAAGGTATTAAGTTTAAGATTTTAACTAAGTATTTGTCTAGGGAGATTGTAAATTCAGTTACTTAAAGATATTAGTATTTAATCTCCTATGTAGATTCTTACGGTCAAAATTTTTGACTAGCAATCCTAAGATGTAAACCTTTCCGATTAACTTTGAGTATTAGAACCCTTAATTTAGCCATGCTAGTTGCACATGACAGTCGATAAAAAGTGGCAGGATCATTTTTTTAAGTAGTTAAGCTAAAAAATAAGAGAAAAGTAATACAGTTGATGTGTTTCGACGTTTTTTTTTCTTTTTCGTATAAATTTTCAAAACAATCACATGCTCCGAGATTTTAGGAACACAGTGAGTGTGTTTTAACAGCTGACAAATTGGTTCGAAGAGGCATTTGCTTCTAACTCCTGTCAGTCGCACCGGGTCAGTAACATAAGTGTGTAACACAGGTTGGTTTTTAAAGGACATGCAACCAGCACAAAAAAATGTCAGTAGCATCATGTCCGTCGCATATATGTCTATTGTCTATTGGTTATCGCAGGGTCGCAGCTGACCTTGATCACAATCTTTTAGGTTCATTCCATTCTAGTTCAAATTTGTCAGGCTACTTTCGTTGACAATATTCTATCAAAATTTTATACTAGTTTCTCCTTTTCTTAACCCAATTTGTGATTATTTTAGAAGTATTTGCAGGAGAAATAAATTTTAAAAATCTTTAAAGTGGCATTTTTAATAAAAAGATCAGTTTTCTAATGATTAATGTTTGTGCCTGCTTTGACTATTGTATCCCTAATTATTTTTTCAATTCAGAACTATTTAATTTGTACTTCTAATTAATGGACTCGATTTTTTCCGTCTGAAACCACGTTCTAAAGAACTCCAAATAAAATAAAAAAAAACACCTTTAGTCCTTTTTTTTATGAAAAGCCGTGATTTGAAATTGAAAGTGGAAAGGAGAACCCAAAAACCAAAACTATTTTGATTGACTTTTATATGTATGTAAACATCAATCCGAAACCTTAGATACATAAAAAATAATCAGAAACAGAAAACAAAGCTAACTATAACACTTTCCCCCTTTGTGAACTGTATTCTGAAGTATAAAAAGACGATTCCTATTCTTGATGAATTTCTCCTTCGGCAGGGCTTTTGTCAGAATATCAGCTAGTTGATCTTCTGAAGCAACATTACAAACGATGAGAGAACCTTCCTCTGCGCGCTCTCGTATATAGTGATACTTCACGTCGATATGCTTGGTACGTTTATGGAATTCGGTATTTTTCACTAAACGAACAGCACTCTGATTGTCCATGAATAATTTCGTGGGCTCCGTAACATCGATACCAAGCTCTTGCAAAAATATACGCAACCAACTGATTTCTTGCGCTGCATCTGAAGCGGCTATATATTCAGATTCTGTTGTTGAGCGTGACACACATTTTTGGAGATGTGATGACCAGCTCACGGGAGCTCCAGCTATGATACCCAAATATCCAGTTGTTGATCTCCTGGTTGACAAATCTCCAGCGAAGTCAGCATCTGAGTAAGCAGTCAAACAAACTTCCTCTGCAGAATACATAATTCCAAAGGTCTGTGTACCTTTCAAGTATCTGAATATTCTCTTAACAGCACTCCAATGTTCCCTTTTTGGATTAGAAAGGAAGCGACTGGCTTGACTGACAGCAAACATTATGTCCGGACGTGACACAATAGCAAGAAACATCAAACAGCCAACAGCTTCTCGATAAGGTGCATTGCATTCATCGTTTATCTCCTCTGGCTGTGGTACTGAATTGGGGCAGGCAGGAATTGCGTTTGGATTGCACTCATTCATATTGAATTTCTCCAATATTCTTTTGATGTATCCATTTTGGCTGAGAAAGAGTTTATTTTGAGTCCGGTCCCGATTGATTTCAATCCCAACATAATATCCTCCATTTGAAGTTGTTATTTCGAATTTTGAAGCCAATTTTTCCAAAAACTGTTCAATCAAGAACGCAGATTTGCACAAGACGAGTCCATCGTCCACATATAATGCCAAAAACATGTCTTCATCTTCAAACCTTGCATAAAACACACATTTGTCTGCATCTAACTGCTTGAATGTGAATTCGGAGAGAATTTCGGTAAATTTCCTATTCCAGCAACGGGGTGACTACTTGAGTCCGTATATACTTCTCTGAAGTTTGCAGACCAACTTGGAATTTTCATTTTTGAAACCCTCTGGTTGTTTCATGTAGATTTCCTCGTGCAAACTTCCATTCAAAAAAGCCGTTTTTATGTCAAATTGACATATTTCTAAATTTCTCACAGCTGCTATTGCCAAAAGTATACGAACTGATTCAAACCTGATCACTGGCGAAAAAGTATCGGTGTAATCTATACCAGGTTTCTGAGAATACCCCTTGGCACAAAGTCTTGCCTTAAATTTATCCACTTTTCCATCTGCTTTTAATTTGATTTTGTAAACCCACTTGCATCCGATGGCTTGACGATTGGGAGGTAAAGTTTCCAGCGACCATGTCTCATTTTTAACAAGAGATTTCATTTCATCTTCCATCGCTTCTTGCCATTGTTCTTTTTCGTTACTTGTGATAGCTTCTTGGTAGGTCTGAGGTTCATCAATAGTGGCTGCACAACAAAACTCATCGTATCGTCGCGGTCGTTGGAGTAGATCACGATTCCTTAAGTTACCTACGTGGATTTTCGTTTTGCGTTTCAACTTCATCACTTTCCCTCACTTCATGTTCTCCTTCCATAAACTGAAGAGAATCATCATCTTCATTTTCAGATATATTTTCTATTTCGAAAAATGCAAGTTGATGACTTGAAGATTGTTTCGTGAAAACACCTTCATTGAAGGTTACGTCTCTTGCCACACTGACTTTTCTTGAACTTGGATCGTAGACTCTGTAATTTGGACCGTATCCATCATATCCAACAAGGTACTGCTTCGTAGATTTTGAGTCAAACTTGTGTCTTGAATGTTTTGGAATGAGGACGAACGCTTCCGATCCAAAAGTTTTCAAATGTCTGAGGTCTGGCTGCTTTCCCATCCATTTTTCATATGGAGTTTTTGAAATATCTGGTTTACAAGGACGACGGTTCAAGAGATATACTGCTGTGATGGTAGCTTCTGCCCACATATCCAAAGGAAGTCCACTCTGCGTTAGCATAGATCTTGCACTTTCAACAATAGATCTGAGGTCTCGTTCTGCTTTTCCGTTTTGTTCGGGAGTGTACGGAGCACTTGTCTCATGAATAATTCCCTCTTTCTTGAAATAATCTTTGAATGAGTTGTTGACGTATTCTGTTCCGTTGTCACTTCTGAAAATTTTTATGTCATTTCCAGTTTGTCTCTTGACGAATCGTTGGAATTCCAGGAATTTTGAGAAAACGTCACTCTTATGCTTGAGAAAATGAACAAAACGATATGAAGTACATTGGTCTTTGAATAAAACGAAGTAATTCGCACCACCAAGAGATGTACACGATATTTTTCCACAAACGTCCGAATGAATGTATTCTCCTGGTTTCCATTTGGTGACGTGGCAATTACTCTTGAAAGGTTTCCTCATTTGCTTTCCATGTTGACAGGTGCTACAGAATAAGCCATCCACTTCTTTGATTTTGACACCAGGTAGTTGACCTTTGTCAGCCATTTCTTTGAGCGATTGAAAATTTAAATGGCCTAACCGTTCATGTCAGAGTATAACTGGATTTGTTTGTGCCGAATTACTCTGTTAAACTTGGGGAACTTCGAAAAGCATTCTATAACACTGATTAGATTGCTTCATTCCAGAGACAACTAAACCTCGAGCATTTTTAACTTCAATCTTGTCATTGTTGAAAACAACTTTGAGGTTTTTGTTGGTTACTGCTCCCACCGAAAACAAGTTTTTCTTCAATTGTGGTACATACAGTGTATTTTCTAACGTGAAAAGTTGCCTTGTACCATTAACTACAGCCGTTAACCTTATGGAGCCAATTCCTTCGGCTTGTATAAATGAATTATCTCCTATCTGAATGGCAACTTCAGAATCAAGTGGTTTCAACTCGCTGAACCATTCCTTGTGAGAAGTCATATGCTTAGAAGCAGCACTGTCAGCGAGCCAAACATCTTCATAGCCAACAACCCGAATGTTATTTTCTTCAGCGCTCAGAGCTTGATTTCTTTCTTGAGAAGATGGAAAACTATTATTTCCTTGGCCATGTTGACTATTTCCGCCAAATTTATTGATTCTCTTTCTGCATTCTGATTTCACGTGGCCCCTGTTTCTGCAATAAAAACAGAAGATGCTCTGCTTGCTTTTCAGCTTGTTATTGCATTTATCGAAGGATGAAGTGGAACTGTTCTGTTTATTCTGGAATTTCACAGCAGCAAACGCAGTAGATGATTCTTCTGATTGATGCAGTCTCAATTCTTCTTTAAGGAGTCTAGCAGTTAGATTATCGAAAGATTGTTTAGTCTCATCATAAGAGTCCCAAGCAGTTACGAAGGGTCCATATTTATGAGGTAGACTACCTAGAGTCTTGGCTATTTTATCAATGTCTGAAACTTTTTCTCCGACATCGGCTAATGCTGCTGCCATTGCCTCCACTTTGCTGACATGTTGTGCGATACTATCTGTTGCTGACATTTGATAGTTGAAAAACTGTTGTTTTAGCATAACTTTATTCACTGATGATCTCTGCTCATGTATCAGCTTGATTCTTGACCACATTTCTGGCGCGTTTCCACAGGACATGATGGTTTGGAGTTGTGAGAATTCCATCGAACTAGATATGAGAAGCATGGCTTTAGCGTTAGAGTCTTCCCATTCTTTCAATTCTTTTTCTTGAGCTGCATTCGAGGGTTTTTGGGTTATTCCATTGACCAGGTTGATTAAACCTTCTGATTTGAAAATGATTTCCATTTGGAATTTCCATAACTGGAAGTTGGTGCCGTCGAATTTCTGAATATTGAGACTCCTGAACTTGTCCATTTCAATCTTCACAGTGCCTGAACTTACAGTTTCCTCAGGAAGTGAAACCAATGTGACAGTGATAAGGCAAAATTTGAGTCACAATTTCAAACTTGGGTACGTGCTTACAACTTCCTTAACTTTAACCTACTCGTGACCTGGGCCCATAACCTTTTATGAAAAGCCGTGATTTGAAATTGAATGTGGAAAGGAGAACCCAAAAACCAAAACTATTTTGATTGACTTTTATATTTATGTAAACATCAATCCGAAACCTTAGATACATAAAAAATAATCAGAAACAGAAAACAAAGCTAACTATAACACTTTTCGCTGTGGAAAGAAATCGCGATAATTATTGAGACGGAATTTAAATTAAAAACTCCAATTAAATTTTTTGCGGACATTATTCAGAAATGCTCCAAACAATGTAAAAATTTCTTTTAAAGTTATCCTTTCAGCAAATAACTCCATCTATTCAAACGTAGTAAATCCGGATTAAAAATGGGACCGATAAGTTCAATGAAAAATGTTTAGACGTTTAGATTAGTTCTCTCAACCAAAAAACTTTAAGGTTTATAAATTTAGTCAATTTTTTCTGTTGAATACCTAAATTCCCATTGAATCATTATCTGTCTTTTTATTTTCAACTATATATTTTTTATAATATCTACCAATATATTTTTATCTTTTTTCGGTTTTTGCATATAAGTCATCTTTTATTTACTATTTTATATTATTTTTCAACGTAAACACTGTAACATTAATAGTTCCCAAAAAGGCAGGGAGCTAATTTGTAACTAAACTAGTCCCAAAAGAGATCCCGAGACTCTCTCAAGGAGTGGATCGTCTCCAAGTTAATGCTTTCTATAGAAAGGATTGGTGGTATATAAGGGTTAAGGACGCTACTATCTTTTTATACGTTACGAATAAACAACAGAAATTACACAAAGAACTAAGGTGAAAAAGATAGAAACACCTTGTATTTAGTCTGAATTTGAAAGCAAAAAGAAACTATAGTTAATGTTAACCGAACATACTGCACCCTTAAGACCTATAGTCGATGGGTATATAAATCAAACTGTTATTAAAGAATATTTGTTTATTAATAAAAAAATTGTAAATTGCCACAGGAGATGTAAACGGAAATGTTATAAATGGACTTGACTTAACTTATTTGGTAGAGTAATCCGGTGGTCTCCGTTTGTGTACCGATGTTTGTAGTTGGGGTGTTAGCTGGTGGTTACTTCTTCGTCAAAAGAAACTGCTGCTGTAATGGGTATATTTCTTTATCAAAAAGAACTGCTACTATAATGGGTATATTTCTTCATCAAAAGGAACTGCTACTATAATGGGTATATTGCTCTCTACTAGATACTATATTTTTCCCTGCTAGCGATTATATCTCTCCCAACTAGCGTAGCGGGCTGTATCTTCCTAAAAGTCGTAAAGTGGATCAGAAGGAGTTAAAACGTTATGGGCAAATATTTTACATCAAAAGTTACTTATTACTTAAAAGCTTTCCAACATCAATGTCCGATATTTAGTAAAAAAAATAAAATAAAAACAATAAATTTATGATTTAATGAAATTCAGAGCGGTGAAACTACTCTATTGTATAAAACAATTACAAGCTAAGTTATTTTGCTGAAGATACGACTTAATTAATGTTTTATAGACATGGAGGGTTGCTTATCAAATTAGTGCGGGTAGTTAGAGTTTTATATTAAGCAAAAATAATGGCCTCTTATTTTAGCCAAACTTTCAATAACATAGAAGAGAGCACAATTGGACAAACATTGGATAGTTTGTATTTAAATATTTTTTCGTCTTCCTTTTTTCTGTAGTAACTCTTCATTCTCTTTCTATGTTGTTTTTTCTTTCCTTCAACAATAGTGTTGTTTATGTTCTTGTTCTAACCCAATAAATTGTTTCATCTCAATTAACAAATTTCTGTTTTCAATATATTACTGGTGTTCATCTCTGTCATATGAGATTGTACTTTCTTACACCAAATGATTTATATTTTAGGGTTGTTATCAAAGAATAATTTCTGGCTTCAATGTGCCTAAATACTGACACTTTTCTCTACTTTTTCTTATACTGCTTTATTACTTTTTAATTACAAAATTCCATTTTCAAAACTAGGCCCAAGTAGTCTTCTGACTATTTTCTTCCCCTCTTTGTTATATTCTCCATTTCTTGATTTGTGCTTATTATAAAAAATTAAGAGACATTCTGGTTTCATTACGGGATTGTAGTGTCTAATTTTGAAATTTGTAGATAGAGATTTTTCATTGAATTTCTATTTTTCTTATTGCATTTTTCCTGCTCTGTCTGAGGCATTTGGATAAACAATTTGACCAAAATATTTGCTCTTGCCCTTGCTCTGTCCAAACTTAGTGTTTCTTGTGCTGGGAGATTATTTTATACTCCTTTTAACAGTATTAATTAACAAATAGCTGTTGCTGGTCAGTAGGTACCTCCATGGGATACATTTTTTTATTGTTCGTGATAAAATACCGCAAGCTGATAATTTCTTTTTTAATTTTATTAGATGCCGTGCATACATACAGTTAACAATTAAAACTATCTTAATTTTTGCAAGCACCATTAGTTCCCTATAAATCCTATATTAATATCTTAAATTTGGTCCTTCGAGCCGGATAATAATTTCACTTACGAACTTGTCGGGCTTGACGTAACGATCTCCGAAATCGATAGCCCAATAAAAAAATCGGAAAATGACATTTTCCATGAATTCAATAACATAATCTGATTGAAAAGTAGTCGCTTCCAACTTTAGTAGTATCGGATGGAAACCGTAAATTTATTTCAAGCGTCCTGTGTACAATATATTGGTTCGGATATTTATTGAAAGATTTTGAGTGCTTTACTTTTAGTCAGTGTCTGGTTTTATTGAAGCCATGCATTTTCGGGGTATATGCAACTGGCTATATTGTTTTTCTTTTCAAAATATATGGAGAACACAAATATATTGCTTGGTTCTTTATATATCTCTCTAGGTTAAAAACTCGTTTGAGTCCGGAAAATGGCACTTTATGGTACACTTGTACTTTACAGTACTCTTCAATTCTTCCAATGTTGTTTTAAATAATAAGTGAATCAACATAAACGAAGCTTTTATTCTAGTTTTTGAAGATTGAAATTGCTGTTGCCAGCAATATGTATTAATGGAGTTGTTGATGGATTTACAGTGATCTCTGTAATCGCGGAAGACGTGTGGCTGTGATGTAGCACTTCAACAAAAGTTTCGCCTCTTTGGATCATTCTTGCAATCTTGTTTTTGCCTTCAATCGATTCATCTGTATACTTTTCTGTAACTGAAGAACTCTTCCATCCACCGTGCTGTTTTAAAACTTTAAGGTCAGCTCCAGCATTGGCCAACAACGTTGAGGATGCCCTCCTGAAGCAATGACCTGTATACTTTTCTGGTTGGTCTAGTTTTAATAACTCAGCGATTTTCTTAGGTGCTCCGCCAACAGTATGTATAGCAGCTCTTTGAGACAGACATTTTCCTTGTCTATAACCCACCAAAAGAGCTTTCAGGGTAAATTCATGTATTTTCTAAACACATCCAAATAGTGAACCTTAAAACTGTTAATCACAGTGAAAGCTCGTGGAATATGCGGTTTTGTCTGGTTAATCTTAACTACTAGCTGAGTACCCGTATCCTCCACATCACCAACTTCTAAATTATAGATCTCTTCCTTTCGGCAACCTCCAGCAACTCCAAGTAATGCTATCACTGTGTGTAATAGATATTCTTTATCTGGAGCGTCCCTCATGAAGCTTTCAATTTGTTCCTTTTTCAGCACCTTCGACTGGTTTCACTGATGGTCTACATTTTGTTTTTTTCAAAAAAGCTATCAACTTTGGGAAACTTGATATGTTGACATTCTCATTAACCATACTAAATGATTTTACCATCGAGTATTTGGACTATAATGAAGAAGGGTTGAATGTTTTTGACTGAAAATTTAAAAGGTTGAAAAGAATATTCTTTAAAAAATCTGTTCTTACCACATCCAAAAAGTTGACCAACACATTTTCATTAGCACTACTTTTTAAATTGTGTTGTTCACGCCAGTTGCAAAACAGCACATATTCTTTTTCATATCTTTTCGCAGTCTTAACAATTTCATCTATTTTCAGCTCCATTTTCTCCGCAGATATTTCGTGTGTGCAGAAAAATTCAATATGTCTGCCTTTATTTACATTGTTCCTTGGTAATTCGTTCATTTTTTATTTATAAGCAAAAGGGGTGTCAATGTTTTCGCTGGTATCCGGTTAGGGGTTGCGTTCAGTTAAGGGTTTAATTTCAGGTGCGTTCCATTGAACGTGGTGATTGTTGTGAACAATCGTAAAGACGGTAGCATGGCGATAGACATGCTACAAGTAGAAGGTCCTTTTTTTAAATCGTTATTTTTATTTACTTTTTATATGGAATATGCCATTTGTCATTTATTGTTTTTGCTGCCATGTTATTAACAGATTTTAGTATCTTTTTACAAGTAAAAAGACCTAAATACTAGAAAAAACACAATAAATATTCAACAACAATCAATAACAATATGGCCCTTTATCCTAGTTAAATAAGCCTCCTTGGACCATGGCAATCTCGGAACGCGAAAGAAAGTAAAATATTATGTTCTGTGAAAAGGGTAAGAAGAAGCCAGAAACGTAAAACGTAGTAATTCGACTATAGACATTTATACAGTGTTATTGCACTCTGCAAAAATGTATCTGTACATAAAAATTGTTGGGATAGATCTATATTATGCAGGGTGTCCAGGAACTTAATGCCAAAAATTGGGGAGCAAATAGAAGAGGTCAAAATAATGTTAGAAGTTCAAATAAATTTTTGTCATACGAGCCTTCGTTTCCGAGTTATAGACCTCTAAAGTTTCGAAATAAAAACCTTTGTTTTGTCATAATTTCTAAACTATAAATTAAAATACTATAAAATTCCAGTGACGGATTGCATACATCCATGTCCTGTGTTTGACGGTATAAATGAATCTACATTACGTACAGATAAGCAGAGACGGCTTGTGCCCATTGGTTAATAATCCGTAATTTTAATAGGGACCATCTGAATAATATTTAAATTTCAAAAATAAATTTTCCAATCCATTTACTAATGAAAATGTACTCTTGTTTGAAGTCGATAAAATTAAGGGTTTAGGAGAATTTTGAACTTTTAGATCTAAGTTGTGACAATTATTGATAGTTCTCTTCAGAATGTCTGTCTTTACAAAATATGGCGAACTATGAATGTTAATGAAGTAGATGTTCAAAATGTTCTCCGCGAACGTCTTGGCAACATCCTAATCTCAAATAAAACTGTCTTCTAACATTATTTAACATATCAGGCGTGATCGACCTAATCGCAAGCGTTATTCGTTCTTTTAAGTCATTTAAATCAGAAGGTTTAGTTTTGTACATATCGCTTATCTAGTACTACAGAGACGTAATTGTCATTTTACAAATTTTACAGGAGCTCGATTTAAAGATCGTTTCAAAGTTCTTTCTTGTTTTAAAAGTGCAGTTTATAATATTTTTAAATGCAACTAGGATATTTTGGATGTTTAATTAACAAAAAATATGGCGCCGTTGCGTATTAACATTTTTGGAATAATCTGGCATCATAAACTCATTTTTGCATTTTTTGACAATTGTGTCTCTGTAGTACTAGATGAGCGATATGGCTCTTCACATATCCCTATAAAAAGAAATCTAATAATGTAAGATCATTCAATCGATCCTCGCCTCCCTATCCACCGATTGGGAAATATTAGGTTGGTAATGTGGTGGTGCTACATCCTGCTGAAACCATATCGTATTCGCTGGAACTTGAGGGTTACCTGGATCAGGATATAAATTTGCCAACGTTGGAATGACATCATTTTGAAGTAGTGCCAAATAATTGTTGCCATTCAAGTTGTTCCCTACAATCCCTGCCCAAACATTAACCTTTTGAGGGTATTGAGTGTGTTCTTCTCTCATCCAGTGAGGATTTTCCGTGGACCAGTAGCGGCAATTTTACCGATTAGCATGACCGTTAAGTAAAAAAGTACACTCATCAGAAAACATAACGTCTTCTAATTGGATAATATTGTTATTCAACATGTCCATCATTTGCTCACAAAAAAAGTTCTCCTATCAAAATCGTCTTCATGTCTCCATGAGCTCTTGAGCTCATGGAAGCTCTTATACGGATGCAATTTATTTTCTTTTAATATGTTTGCTATCGATGTTTGGCTAGCATTGAATGTAGTGGATGCCTGTCTACTCGATGTATGTGGGTTTTCCTGAAACTCAAGCAACACATCTAATTACTCAGTGCATTGGCAGCTGCTTTTTTTATCTGCCTTACATGACCAAACTCGCGAAACTGCTTTTCTATTTTACTTATTGTTCCTTGGGATATAGGCGGTAAATTAGGAAATTTCTCATGAAATAGGCGAGTTACTTCCTGTTGTGTTCGGATGTTATCTCCGTAACCAATCATTTGTAAAACTGTTATTTTATGCATTTCCGTTAATCTAACCATTTTTCAGAATTTAATTGAACAAACTTTATACTTAAATTACAACAATGACAACTTAAATAAAACAATTTACTACTGCTTGTTAAAATAGCGTTGCCACGGAAATTTTTTAATGATTACCATCTAAAAACCACATTGCTATGGTTTTTGTTCACTTTCTCATTATAAAGACCTAAACAGGAAATAAGTTTTAAGTATATTGTAATAAGTTTCGAGTATATTTTAGGGAATTTCGGTAACAACATGATTTTAATTTTTTTTATGTTAATTTTTGCATCAAATTTAAAAACAATAACATTTTTGAATAGAGAATGAAGAGATCTTTCAAATGATATATAACAAGCCTATACTTCCCATTTAAAAAATTGGGGCTTGTACCTGTCATTCTAAGGGGGTTGAATGTAGGGGTTGCATTTTCACGTTAAAGAATGTCAAGTTATAATTTAAATTTGACGTGTTTTGGGATTTTTTATAAATATGTGCAGTAACCGAAATAATGAATTTATTCCATTTGGCTTTTACACACTGTAAAGATGCTCGTAGTAAAAGTGCTAAAGTTGCTAGCTATGTAAAAGAGATACAAAACGTTTGTATAACGAATTTTTATAACAGAGATGGTTATAAAACAATTTTTTCTTCAAGCGGTGAATAAATGCATCTTTATGTGCATGTATATACGTAGTAAAAGTACGTCTTTATTGATTACTGGGAGATAAAGTCTTTAAAAGGCCATGGGAGATAAAGTAAATTATGGGCGGAGCCTATATGACGTCATACAGTAAGGTTCATTTAAAATCTCTTAAATAATAATACCGATTTATTGATCAATGTTTATACAAAATATTTAATTAATATTTGTCAATTATCCAAATTAAAAAATATACAGGGTGTTTCATTAAGAATTATCCATATAGTAACTGGAGAAACCTTAGCACTAAATATGAAAATTTAAGCCAAAACACTTAAGTAAAATATTTTTCCTAACCGAGATATAGGGAGTTTTATTTTAACTATTCTAAATGATTGTATCCCATATTTTTGACACCTTCAAATATTTTCTGTTCATACTTGACAAAGAGTTTATACATATTAGGTTACTTTAAACTGGCAAAAGATATTTTTTCTCGATTACCAGAGGCGTGCGGTAGGGATGGATACTTTCTTTTAGCCCCCTACAATTTACGCCACTGTCGTAATAATTGTTTCTGCATGTTTTTTTGATTCTCCGTCACTTTCTACGTAAATATCATCCTCTTGTCTCAATACGATAGAGTGAGTAGTTTTAGAGTTATTTGCATTTAAAGGTAATGTTTAAATTATCCATTTTATTCCAATAATTCCTTAATAATTTAATCAACCCAACATATTTCTAAAGGTTAGGAGAAATTTTTCCAAAAGGATTAATAAATGTATTGAAGTCAATGGAGGCCACTCGAAAATTTACTATAATGTTAACTAACTAGAATTTTTTTACAGTAGTCTAAATAAATAATTGTTTCAGTACGTTTATTTTATGTATTCATCATGTTATTTCGTAATGAAAATCATAGTTCTATTTTGTTATAAATTTAAAACGAAAATTTTGATAAATATTAATATCAAAAAATCATTTGAAACTAATAAATTTTATTTATTCAGTGAAATAGTTATTGACTCATGTGAATTTACGATTAGAATTAACAAATTTTGTTGTCAAGGTGGTTAGATTATTAAGGAATCTCATGTTAAATAAGCAATAAAACAAAAATGGATATTTTAAACATTACCTTTAAATGCAAATAACTCAAAAACTACTCACTCTATCGTATTGAGACAAGAGGATGATATTTACGTAGAAAGTGACATGCACAAACAATTATTACGACAGTGGTGTAAATTGTAGGGGGATAAAAGAAAGTATCCATCCCTACCGCATGCCTCTGGTAATCGAGAAAAAATATCATTTACCACTGTTTAAAGTAACCTAATATGTGTAAACTTTTTGCCAAGTCTGAACAAAAAATATTGGAAGGTGTCAAAAATATGGGATACAATCATTTAGAATAGTTAAAATAAAACACCCTATATCTCGGTTAGGAGGAATATTTCATTTAAGTGTTTTGGCCTAAATCTTCATATTTAGTGCTGAGGTTTCTCCAGTTACTATATGGATAATTCTTAATGAAACACCCTGTATATTAAACAACAGTTACGTTATTGTTATTGAATATTATTTTCCAACACGCGAATACCAACTACTTTGACAACTGTGAAAAAAAGTAAGATGGCGACAACTATTTCAGTGAGAACTAAAGTTTGTTGTTTAAAGTAGGTAAATATATTTGTTTAATTTTTATTTATTTTACACGCTTGAAGGAAAAATAGTATATATTACACGGAGTAGAACGTTCTTTTGGTGTTTCGTCCTGATTGCAGCCTCAGCTTCGCTGATTTCTATATAAGGACTCAACACAAAAAGAGTCACTTCTACTCCTAGTGATATAATCTACTATTATTATACTATTTTTTTTAATTCCTTTTAAACATTTTTAAATGTTCTAAAAACTAAACAACACCTATATGTATAGTATAACAGGTTATTGGTGTCATAGTCTGCACCATTTCCAAGTTTATAAAGGTGAAAAAACATTGTGAAAGTGTTTATAAAACTGACTGTCTTAAAAATATGACATTAGATTTACGATATATCGACATAAATACCAAACAACTAACTTTGTTAACTGAAATTTAATAAAGTTGATTAACTTTTTGTAAATCTATATACCTAAGAAGAATATTCTACTGTGAATTGTTTACTATATCTCGAAGGGATAAAACAACATTAAAACTAGAGATAGTTACGAAGTTTAATCAAAATCGTTTAAGTGGTTTCAAAGTTTATTCTGAATATACAAAGTAATATGAAACTTTTGTATGTTTTATAGGTTTCAAATTAAATATTTGAAAAAAAAACCGGAACCTTCAACTGATAAGGCTGAAAATTTTATCAATTGTTTATTTCAGTAAAATAAATAAATTCGTCAAATTTTATTAAAATAAAATCATTTAAACTGGGTGATCGGATTTTTATGTCACTTAGAATACATTTAATTTGCATGAGGGCAAAGGTGTTGCAGAATATTTTTTCAATCTCAAGAGAGAGAATTCCAGCATTCTGTAATCAAATTTAATTTCAAAATTGGCAAATTCTGTGAAGAATCGTGGAGAAATATTTTTCTATTTTTACATTCTTTTTTAAATTTGAGAGTTGATATGGATATTTTAATGAAATAAAAGCAATGAAGTAGAATTATTTTTGGTGTAATCAGTTATGACGTGTACACGTTTTTCTATATTTTTTATTTCTTGTACTGTGGACCAATCAAAACAAATCAAATCTAAGCTTTTACCTTCATACCTAAACACCACACAAAATATGTAATTGTCGATGAATCATCCCTGATCATTTGTAAATTACTGAGAAATAATAGCGACTACAGAAGGCATGCAAATTATTATCAAAATTGAAGCATCCAATTCGAATTGTACAAATCAATTAGAGACCTACTGAATCCGAGAGATATGATTGAGGTTGATTAAAACGAAATTTTGACGTCCTCGATTTCTAATTCGATAGTTCACTAATTGAATTTAACAGCTTGGAGTAATTTTCAAAAGCTTAAGTTCGGGTTTTAATTAAATTATTTGGTAAACCATTAAAAACATATTTTTAAAAAGTTAGTATTAATAAATTGATATATCGGTAATAAGAACTTGAACTTATACCAAGAGACTAAAGACTAAAAATTAAAAAAAAAAAAACAGATAACTTATGCGTGTGCAGGATCACCAACCACCCCCAATTTATTTTTCAATGTCTATGTAGTCCTGTCGACAAGTTGCAAGAAGTGGAGTTGGGTAGAAAAAGGTCGGAATTTAATGAAACTTGGAGATGTTGTTCAGGGATTGTTAATTAACATTTTGTCAAGTTTTGGACCTCGAGGACCCTGTGCAGAAAGAGGAGGGGGGGGAACTGCAAAAATCTCGACCTTTCGTCAGTTTTTCGTCAATTACCTTTTTTCCTTACATCCTACGACAAAAGCGTTCAGAAACATTTTGTAGTACGTGAAATTATCTACAATTTGAGTACTCACATATGTCTGTATGTCAATTCCTTACTGAGATATGGCGCTTCGCAGAAAATATTTCAGTAAAAATACCTCAAAAAAGCAGAAACCAACCTTATTTCTTACTTCACCCTTCATATCCCTTCACCCTTCATATTCCCTTCACCCTTCCCCATGAAATAATTATTAAAAAAAAGTAGTAATATTCATTCATTCACATGAAGACGCCGACGTGTTGATCGTCAACACCGCCATATCCAAAGCTAGCGAATTCGACAGCGTCATTATTATTGCTGAAGATGTGGACATACTTATTCTGTTGACGGCACTGGGTATGTCCATAAAGAACATCTATCTTCAGAAAAGTGGAAGAGGTGGTGGTCCTAGTGTCCTCTACTCACCAAGTTCCTGTTCTTTTCCTTCCAAAGATATACTTTTCCTCCACGCAGTGAGTGGGTGTGATACCACGTCAGCACCGTATGGATTGGGGAAGAACAAAATTTGCAGCACCTATATGAAGAATACCGCCCTCTCTGCAGTAGTGGCTCCGTTTCTTACATCAAACGCTACTCCTCGGCAAATCAAGGACGCTGGAGGAAAGTTCCTGGTAGTAGTTTATGGAGGCAGTATTGACAATGACAACCTTGACGACATGCGGTACCGATTATTTACACGATCAGTGACGAAGGCTAAATTGGAACTAGCCCGCCTACCACCGACAAGGGACGCTGCCAATTACCACTCCCTCCGCACTTACCAGCAAGTACAAGCGTGGTTAGGTAATGAACTTCGCCCATCAGTTTGGGGCTGGAGCCTAACCACGCGAGGGGTACTACCAATCCCCACAACGAAAAATGCTGCGCCAGATAACATCCTCCAAATTGTTTCCTGCAAGTGCAGCAAAGGCTGTAGCACCGGAGCTTGCAGCTGCAAGAAAGCAGGTCTTAGATGCTCAGCTATGTGCAAGTACTGCACAGGCCACTCCTGCGAAAACGCCCCTGCAACTGATTTGAACGAGGAGGACATAATCGACGTGCAAAATTAGTTGTTCTAACAAGAGACCATAATAACAACAATTATTATTTAAATAAGAAATAAGGTTGGTTTCTGCTTTTTTAGCGAATTTCGGAAAATAATATTTTCTGCGAAGCGCCATATGTCAGTAAGGAATTGACATACAGACATATGTGAGTACTCAAATTGTAAATAATTTCACGTACTACAAAATGTTTCTGAACGCTTTTGTCGTATGGATGTAAGGAAAAAAGGTAATTGACGAAAAACTGACGAAAGGTCAAGATTTTTGCAGTTCTCCCCCCCCTCCTCTTTTTGCACAGGGTCCTCGAGGTCCAAAACTTGACAAAATGTTAATTAACCATCCCTGAACAACATCTCCAAGTTTCATTAAATTCCGACCTTTTTCTATCTGAAACCACCTGTTGTCTGGCCTAATGCCTCTCTATTTGAAAATAAGTATGTTACTCAATCTAACCAATAAACTAACCTTTATTATCCACAGTTATTTTTTCCAAATAAATAACCTCTTAAGTTCTCTCTAAAAATCCAAAAAAGATGCACTGTCCACTTTTTTGGTCCTCGAATATCCAAACTATAAAAATTTTCATATAGCAAACCGAACTCTTTCAGTTCTTTTAACAAGGGCGAAGCACAAACTTTACATATGCACTTAGACCTCTTAAGATCCATCGACCTTCCTCCTAATAAGAATGTCCATTTAGTTCGTTGTCCAGCCTACTGACTTGAAGTCGTCGATGACGTTCTTCAGGGGAGTCTCTTTTATGTTGATTAGTGTTGGCCAGTACTTGTTAAGGCAGGATTATCGTTTAGTTGAGAGAGCCTAGCACTCCCATGCTGTGTTCGACTGTTTCCTCTATTTTTTCAAATTATACCGGTTAGTCTCAGTTGGTTTTTGGTTATTTCAAGAAATCTTTTCGCTGTGTAAGTACTAATTTGGGTAGCTAATTAACTCCTTGGAAAGTCTACAGTCGTCTGTGTCTTCTAATTTATCTATAATTAATAGATAGGAGCGTGGCTATCGTAGTTATCGTTAACTTTATTAAGACTATGGAGTATGACGTGCCGTTTTGGTATTTAATAACAACATTTAAAGCAAGGATAAAACATAATCTTTAGTTTCAAAATTTTAATTTCGTTATTATTTTTTTTACAGAATTAAAATTGTGTATTTCATAATTTTAATACACGTATTTCCATTATGAAAAACATAACAGAAATGGCCGATTTAAAATTATGAAATACATAATAGAAATTCAATTTCCATTATGTATTGAGGTTGCCTAACTATATATATGTATGTATGTATGAATTAGGGGTGAAAAGTACACTGCGATCTATAGGATCTATTGTGTCCCCCCTTTCTTGTCAAGTTCTGATGTTTTCTCAGATTTATAGCAGCTCCTCGAGTCCTATTTTCCGGAGGAAGTTTAGGACATCGTCGGGCTTTAAATCAGGTAGATCCCCCTCTTCCATTTCATGTGCTCCTAGGTATCTGGCCCTAGAATTCTGCAAGGCAGGGCATTTTGAGAGTATGTGTATTGAGGTTTCATAGTTCCCTAGTGGTATCTTAGATTACCTCAGTTCTTCCAGCTAATTCCAGTACTTAGATTTTTCCTTCTCTATTTTTTCCCTTAGTTTTCCTAAGATTACTCTACTGCTGATCCCACAGGATGGTTCTGGTTCCAAATGTGGGGTTTCAGCTCCTTTTTTTGCCAGCTTGTCTGCAGTTTCGTTCCCCTCTATTCCTATGTGTCCTGGGACCCATAGGAGGGTGACAGTGTTCTTCTGGCCTAGTTCATTGAGTTTGCCTAGGTATTCCCAAACCATCTTCGAACTGATTTTATTTGAGCTCAGTGCTTTGATGGCTGCTTGAATATCCGACATGATCACAATTTCTTGTCTGCGGTAGTTTCTTCCAATATTGAACTCTTTCTATCTTTCGATAGCGCGGACTTCTGCTTGAAAGATGCTCGGGTATGTGCCCAAGCTTTCTTAGTATTTGGCCCTCGGTCCAAAAACTCCTATGCCAGTTCCCTCGTCTAGCTTGGAACCGTCCGTATACCACTTTATGGTATTCTGGTTTAAATTCTGTATGGTGTCTTCATCCCATTTAGATTTATTACTCAACTTTGTGATGAATTTTCTCACAAAGTTCAATCTCTTTGGCATATCATCTTGGGGCATTTTCCAAGTTTGATCAAATTGAAGTGATCGAGGTTTTTCCCTGATAAATCCTTCTTTGATCATTCTATATATCGTTTTCTTCCTTACACTTTCTAATAGAATATGCAGTGGGGTCAAGTTTAAAATCTCCTCCATTGCAGCAGTTCCTTTTTCCTTGTAAAGGCTACTAGTGTGGTTTTGGTGGGGTTGATGCTGAGTCCCACTGAGTCACACCATTGTTTCGCAATGTTCAGTCCTCTTTGAACAATATCACAGAGGACATTTTCATACTTCCCTTTTGCCAGGATAACCATGTCGTCGGAATACCTTTGACATGGTATGCCTTCCATAGTCAATTGACAAAGTAGACTGTCCACAGTGAGACTCCACATAAGCGAGGATGCAACTCCCCCCTGTGGACAGCCTCTGGTCACATTAATGAAGATAGTGTCTTGTCCTGCCTCCATTTCTGCCATTCTTGTAGATAGCAGTTGCGACATCCAGATGGAAGTCGTTCTATCTACTCCTTTCTCAATCAGTGCTCTTTTGACTGCCTCATGTGGCGTATTGTCAAAGGCCCCTTCTATGTCTAGAAAGGCTCATACCATGGTCTCTTTTTTATTCAGAGCGTCTTGGATTTCGTCAGTCAATTGTGTTAAAGCGGTTTCCGTGGACTTTCCCGCTTGGTACGCATGTTGGTGCAATGGCACCCGTTCCAAGATTTCTGTTCTAAGGTAGTTGTCTACAGCTTTTTCCATTTTGAGAACAAACGATGTGAGGCTGATCGGTCTAAGGGACCAATGCCATAAACCATGTGAAGAAGGAAGAAGAACGATTGTAGAGTGTTGATATCAATATTGAAGAACTGTTCGAACAAATTGTAATTCCTATCAGACCAGGCAACGAATCTGACTCATAGTCGGATGAATACGACGAAATGGAAGTCGAGAATTAGAGTAAGGTCTCTTTGCATTAATTTATATTTAATTCTTACTTTTTAATATGTAGCACGTTGTATTTTAATTTGAATTATGCTTTTAAAAAAACGGTTCTACGGTCATGGGATCTATTCAGCTACCTGTTGTGACAATATTATCTAGGGTTTCTATTGTGTTTGGGTTAGTTAATCCCTAATTACAGGGTGGACTCTTTGAAAAATAACACCTATGACCATATTTCAATAGACTTGTATACTACTTTTAGTTATTTTTATGAACCACTCTTGCTTGGGCTTTGAAGGATTTGAATTTATAATGAATTGCCATCTCCAAACAAATGAACTATAATAGACCCAGAACTTTGACAATATCAGGGACATCTCTTGAAATTGAAATCAAAGTACTTCCGCGTGGGAAGAGCCGTGGGCAACAACTAGAGTAATGGATTTTAATCAACTCTCAGTCTTCAAAGGCCTGTTGAGCTCGCCAAATGAAAAAAAAAACATTTCCTAATTTGCGATTTTTATCTCGCTATTAATTGTAAGTCCTAATAAATTAGTCGAGCTTAATGAGAAACTTTTTATTATAAATAATTACTACATTTACGTCTGTAAAGGTAGCATTTGACGATTACACAAAAGTAAATTTATTTATTTATACGGAAATTACATCAATTGAAATCTATTTTAGTTTTGCCACTACCACTCTGTCATCAAATTACATTTTTGGCATTTTAGCACATCATAAAATTTATATTTATGGTCAGCAATTCGCACAGATGCCCGGCAACACAAAACGCTGATCCATCCCATATTTTTAAGCGATACCAGACACTTAAAAGAAGAAATCATTCAAACAGTTTACGAAAGCATAAATATTTATACCAAATATATTATTGCTTCCTAATAAAATTCGTATCTGGATGATCTTGAACTTGCCGTGACCGCATTGTTGCCAAATATACATTTTTACTTCGAATTTATAAAAATAATGAGATCTGTAACAGGAACAATTTATTTACCTTACGAACATTTTCTTAAAACTTCTTGAAGTAAAGACTTTTGCGTATTTAATTACAACTAGAATCAAGCAATTATGTCCTAAGAGTTGTGGAAAAGTTGTTAAAATTGGCAACAATACCAAATTTATTGACGGTGTTTGTATTAATGGATAGTGTGGAAATTTTCGAACGTCGGCTTGTTGATCAGGGTTTAATATGCATCTATTTAAATATTTTAACGATTGTTTCTGTTGATGCATTTATGATTTGATGGCTTTCATTGGTAATTTTGCTTAAGTTTGGTTTATATAACGGTTGAAGGAGCATTAATTTTAATAGAAGGGAGTTATATAACTTTGATTAGGATTGAATAGTTTACAAACTAAATAGTGGAACATTAAAATAGTCAAAGAATATTTTTTAATATTTAAACCCCTTTTTTAATTTAAATCTTTTTGATGTCATATTTCGCATAATTCCAGAATTAAATTAATTAACTGTTCCAGAAGGATCGTAGAAGGATTCTTCTTGGAATTAAGCTGTTTTTAAAAAATGCAATAAAAAGCAAGAAAATAGCAACAGAACATGCTGTATTCCCCAATTCGGTGTTTTCATTAGAAATAAATCAATGAAATTCCTTTGTAATCATATAGTAAATTATAAATATTTAATCCTAAACTCATTACAACGCAACAATTCTGATTATTTTTTATATAATATCAAATTGAAAGTAAGTTAAAATCGATAAATTCAAATAGAGAAGTCGAAACGGTCGTGACGTCAAAACTCATATCGATGAAAGTTTGTTTACATTTAATGTGTGGTAATTGAGAGAGTTGGACTTTAAAGGCCGGTTCATGCAACGTTCATTATAATTACATTATCATTAAGAAAAGTTGAGCACCCAATTTATAGTGGAGGCGTTCATGCAACACACTAAGGCATTACAATTACATTAAGCCCACTAAGAAGTTGGGAACTTTCAACTTTTCATTTACATTACATTATATTCTTAGTGGAAACAGTAAAAGCGCATGCGCAGTACGATAGCATGGAAATGTGAATTCGTTTTTATGTCAAAATTCCTATGTTTAGGTTATGTGGATATTGAAGGCCGGTCTTACAAGCGATAAAAAATATTTTAACAAAATCAAAAATAGAATAGTAGTATAACAACTTGAACTTTTTGAATATTGTAGCAGATGTATAGAACATAACATAAGTTTCAAGTCTCAATAGTGGACAATATACGCATGCGCTAATACAGAATTTATAATGTAATGAAGTCTTGCATGAACGACAACATTTTTTTAGTGAAAGTGTAATTATAAGGTAATGTTAATGGAATTATAATGATTGTTGCATGAACCGGCCTTTATTTCTGATTTTATTGTGAATTATTGGTTTTATTTGTGTTATGCAATCATAAAATGTCGTCAGTAGGGTTTGTGAAAGCATTGTCAAACAATTTACCATCCTTAGATATTTTCATGGTTAGGTTGGGTTGGGTTAGGTTAGGTTTCAATGCAGCTCAGCATTCGAAATGTAAAAGCAACAGCGTAAGTACTTATTTTGTGTTTTCTGCATTAAAAAATGTCTAACTGACTTATTTTTATAAAAATCAACAAAAAATAAAGAAAAGAGATGAATAAATATAAATATAAAACTTCGGACAATCTCGCAGATACACTGTTTACAATAAAATGAAGGCGCTTTCAATGATACATATGAGTAGTGACGTCAACAGTCGTTTACGCGGCAAAATTTTGAATTTGAGGATGGAATAACTATGCTACAAAATTGTTTTAATTTAAGTTTTTTTTGGTTTTTGGGGTAATTGATTGCATGATTTTGAAAAAAATGGAAAACACCGAATTGTGTAGCTCTAAAAGTTTGCAAAATAACAGCAAAACATGCATTTATTGTTAATAACAAATTAAGGCAATGCTTCAAAATGTGCTCTTTAAATGGACCGGCTTTTCGGCTTTCGACTTTCAGCCAATATAATTTTGACATACAATTTTTACTCCAAACCCAAATAGTCCGGTCAATTTAGACATTCGAAGTTACATAAAGTCCCAACAAGCTGAATTTCTGTGAAATTGTTCAAAACATAATTATAAACAATGTCTAGAATCATCATTCCCGTTTAACAAAATTTTTTTATTCAATGTCAAAGGTCAAAAAAATGAGTTTTTCGCGATTTTCAGCAAAACGGTAAGTATTATCATAAAAGTACCTCAGACAAAATTTGTAGATCATAGATTATTTATAAAAAATGTATCAATATTTTTTTTCTTACGAGCCACCGTTTCTGAAATATAACGATTCAAGAAGTTATAAAAGCTGTTATCGTCATAAAATGCACACGTTTCCACGCCACCTATGAGGTAGCGCGTTTTTTTTTAACGTGGTTTCCCCAGTAGGCCTACTCCACGGGTCAGTTGTGATCCTGTTTAATGTAAAACTATTGCAAAATAACGGAAATTTTCAAAGATTGGGTAAGATAAAAGCGATGTAAATTAAAAAAAAAGTGTTGAAGTTTATTCGTAAGTTTCAAATTCTTGTTATTCTTCTTGTTCTTCTTCTCCTGCCTGCTTATTCTTCATCTTCATTTTGGATGCAAGTAAATTGCGTCAATAGCGATGTATCGCATGATACTTCGTCGGAGTCAAATGAATCCTCCATTGTCACGAAATATAACAGGTCGGCTGAAAAGTTCCCGGTCTACCATAATAAAACACAATATTTTGACAAAATTCATTTTTTTTTATTCAACATAGTTGCCTTCAAGGGCGATACAGCGATTATAGCGACCTTCCAACTTTTCGATACCATTTTTGTAGTACTCCTTCGGTTTGTCCTCAAAATAGGCTTCAGTTTCGGCGATAACCTCAGTATCGGAGCCATTCTCTTCAGGTCAGAGAAAAGGAAAAAGTCGCTGGGGGCTAGATCTGGAGAATATGGTGGGTGAGGAAGCAATTCGAAGCCCAATTCATGCAATTTTGCCATCGTTTTCATTGATTTGTGATACATTTCTTTTTCATATGGGGCCGTTTTTTTGGCGATTTCGGTCTTCAATCGCTCCAATAATGCACAGTAATAGTCGCTGTTGATTGTTTTTTCCTTTTCCAAATAGTCGATGAACAATAATATACCGTGTGTATCCCAAAAAACTGAGGCTATAATTTTGCCAGCTGACTGTTGAGTCTTTCCACGCTTTGGTGGCGGTTCACCGGCCGCAGTCCACTCAGCTGACTGTCGATTGAACTCAGGCGTGTAGTGATGGAGCCAAGTTTCATCCATAGTTACATATCGACGCAAAAAATCGGGTTTATTACGACTTAACAGCTGCAAACACTGCTCAGAATCATCAATTCGTTGCTGTTTTTGGTCGATTGTGAGCACGCGCGGCACCCATTTCGCACAGAGCTTCCGCATACCCAAATATTCGTGAACGATATGTCCAACACGTTCCTTAGATATCTTTAGAGTGTCAGCTATCTCGATCATATTCACTTTACGGTCACTCAAAATCATTTTATGGATTTTTTTTGGTATTTTCGTCGGTAACCACCTCTTTTGGGCGTCCACTGCGTTCACCGTCTTCGGTGCTCATTTCACCACGCTTGAATTTTGCGTACCAGTCAATGATTGTTGATTTTCCTGGCGCAGAGTCCGGAAACTCATTATCAAGCCAAGCTTTTTGCTTCAACTGTATTTTTTCCTTTCAAATAACAATATTTAATAAGCACACGAAATTCTTTTTGAAAATAACAAAAGTTGCTTCACTGAAAATGCAATATCTCACAAACTAATAGTCCGACAGCTGTCAAATTTTTACACGAATCTTTTAAAGGTTGATACTATCTAAAGATGAAATGGATTTATAGGTCATCTATAGGTCAGACCGGGGACTTTTCAGCCGACCTGTTATGAATGAATGAATGCGTTCAACAAATAATAAATAATAAATAAATAACAATAATAAAAAATAATAGTGCATTCAACAGTAAAACTCATACCCGTGTTGTGTGTTTCTATTCGGACCCCTTTAAAAAAAAACACTTCATCGGCAATGGCCGCCACTTATTCAATTTCGATGATTCATTGATTAATAACAAAGCCAACAATCCGACAAATCTGATAAGTTGCTAGTGTGTGTATGCAATAAATTTTCAAAAAGAATGTGCTAAATTTCAAAATGGCCATTTGAGACGATTTCCCATAAATATTAACGGTAATCGATATTGAAACTTCCTGTTTTTTATTCTCTAGATTGATGGATTAATTTTAGAATGGAATTTAAGGAACATGTGTTTTGAGATGAATGAATTTAAAATTATTTTATGTAGGTATACGAGAAACAGATTATTGTTTTAGTTTGAAAATAGAGCTCGTATAAACTAGAACCATTTATATAAGGTTCCTGGGCTTTGTTTTGTTTATGTTAAAGCCAAAGTTCGTTGTTTTGTTTCAATGCAAAAAAATTAAAAATTTTGGCATATAGAAATTTAAATGTTCAAAATTTATTTATAGGTTGCCCTTTATATTTCGGGATTTGGCTACCCTGGTGTTGCAATCTGGCAACTGACAGCTCTATCGTAAAGTTGGACATTTTTGAGGTTATGCGTACTCTGAACGTTTTGACATACGAACGCTATTTGTGTTGTTTACAGTAACTTAAAAGATTCATTTCGGCCCAAAAATGGAATTAAATAGTGAACATTTTTCCCTTCTCCTCAGGGCAAATGCAGTTTTTTGCTGAATTCTTCGAATTTTTGGATTCTATGTCAGCTTCTGGTCAAATATTATACCTAGCCTGCTAGTATTAAAGTTAACATTACTGTATCTAGATATTATCGCGTCTGTGGCGCTTCCTATTTATAAAGGAAACATACAAACATACTTTAATTCTGCGTTTTTCTCACGTTGGGCGCCAAATGTGCGAGACTTGCATAATAGGAATACACATCGTTGTTTTCCATGGATTATTTTTTAGTTTTTGATTTGAAAAATAGTTGTGTATGTATATGTATGTATGTATAAGTTAGGGGTGATAATTACACTGCGACCTATAGGATCTATTGTGTCCCCCCTTACTTGCCATAATCTGATAGTTTCTCAGAATTATAGCAGCTCTTCGAGTCCTATTTTCCTGAGGAAGTTTAGGACATCGTCGGGCTTCAAGTCAGGTAGATCCCCTTCCTCTATTCCATGTGCTCCTAGGTATCTAGACCTAGAATTTTGCAAGGCAGGGCATTCTGCGAGTATGTGTATTGAGGTTTCATCCTCTTCCTCACAGAATCTGCACTTTGCTTCATCTGCTAACCCTAGTTTCTTCATGTGGCTTCTTAACCGGCAATGCCCGGTTAATATTCCCCTTAAAATTCGGAGCCTTTTTTTAGTGAGGTTGAGGCAGCTAAGAGATCTCTTCTGGTCATAGTTCCCCAGTAGTATCTTAGATTGCCTCAGTCCTTCCAGCTGATTCCAGTACTTGGATTTTTCTTTCTCCATTTCTTCCCTTAGTTTTCCTAAGATTACTCTACTGCTGATCCCACAAGATGGTTCTGGTCCCAAATGTGGGGTTTCAGCACCTTTTTTTGCCAGCTTATCTGCTGTTTCGTTCCCCTCTATTCCTATGTGTCCCGGGACCCATAGAAGGATGACAGTGTTCTTCTGGCCCAGTTCATTTAGTTTGCCTAGGCATTCCCAAACCATCTTCGAACTGATTATATTTAAACTCAGTGCTTTGATGGCTGCTTGACTATCCGACATGATCACAATCTCTTGTCTGCGGTAGTTTCTTCCAATATTGAATTCCACACATCTTTCGATGGCTCGGACTTCTGCTTGAAATATGCTCGGGTATGTGCCCAAGCTTTCTGAGTATTTGGCTCTCGGTCCAAAAACTCCTATCCCAGTTCCCTCGTCTAGCTTGGAACCGTCCGTATACCACTTTATGGTATTCTGATTTAAACTCTGTATGGTGTCTTCGTCCCATTCAGATTTATTACTCAACCTTGTGATGAATTTTCTCACAAAGTTGAATTTCTTTGGCATATCATCTTGGGGCATTTCCCAAGTTTGATCAAAATGAAGTGATCGGGGTTTTTCCCTGATAATTCCTTCTTTGATCATTCTATATATCGTTTTCTTCCTTACACTTTCTAACAGAATGTGCAGTGGGGTTAAGTTTAAAATCACCTCCATTGCAGCAGTGGAGCAAGTTCCCATTGCTCCAGTGATACATGCACAGGCTAGTCTCTGAATCTTCGAGAGATTTTTCCTCGTCGTACTCAGATTAGCCCTTGCTCCCCAAGCCACTGCCCCATATGTGATTATTGGTCTCACTATTGCTGTGTACATCCATTGCAGAATACGTGGGTTGCATCCCCAGTTCTTTCCTGCAATGTTCCTGCACACCATGAGGGCCTTGGTCGCTTTGTGTATTACTTCGTCTTCGTGTTTATTCCAGAGTAACCTACTATCTAGGATTAGCCCTAGATATTTGACCTCTGTTTTCCACTCGACGATGTTCTCCCCTATTCTTATGATTTTTAGATTAGGTTTCTTTTTCCTTGTAAAGGCTACTAGTGTGGTTTTGGTGTGGTTGATGCTGAGTCCCACCGCGTCACACCATTGTTTCGCAATGTTCAGTCCTCTTTGAACAATATCACAGAGGACCTTTTCATACTTTCCTTTTGCCAGGATAACCATGTCGTCGGAATACCCTTGACATGGTATGCCTTCCCTGGTCAATTGACTAAGTAGACTCTCCACAGTGAGACTCCACATAAGCGGGGATGCAACTCCCCCCTGTGGACAGCCTCTAGTCACATTAATGAAGATAGTGACTTGTCCAGCCTCCATTTCTGCGATTCTTGTAGATAGCAGTTGCGACATCCAGATGGAAGTCGTTCTATCTACTCCTTTCTCAATCAGTGCTCTTTTGACTGCCTCATGTGGCGTATTGTCAAAGGACCCTTCTATGTCTAGAAAGGCACATACCATACTATTTCTTTTAGTCTTGAGATTTGCAAGATTTATGTTCAGGTTAGTGTTGTAATTTTCCCAGTTAGTTTTCCTGGGGTTTCTCCTGAGTGCTGGCTCAGGAGGATTACACTCTAATCTGAACGTAATCATTCTATGATCAATCTTTCACCCTATCCTTAAGATTCGGTGTACTTAGTGTTATATCTAGTACTTCCTTTCTTGTTCTGGTTACAAACGTAGGGGTATTCCCTATATTGTGTATAACAAGATTCTTATTAAATATAAATTCTAAAATTTTCTCCCCTCTTTCGTTGGTGTCTGTGCTTCCCCATATGGTATTGTGACCGTTGGCGTCGCATCCTATGAGAAGCGGCAGCTTCTTCTGTTCACAGTACTCGACTAGTCTTTGCGGTGCAGTCCCGTCCCCTGCAAAGTAGCATGATGCTATCATGACTTCTTGACGTCTATTCTCGAACTCGAGGTTTGCTCGAATCGGAACGAGGTCTCTCGTCATGAACTCTGACACACAAAAGTGATCAATGCTGTTACTTACCAAGATGCATGCTCTGGGTATGTCTATATTACTCACTTTGTATATCAGTTTGGCTTCCCTACTTGCGAGTCCTCTCACCTGACCATCACGGACCCATGGTTCCTGGATCAATACTAATCCCATTTGGTTTCTGATAAACGTCCTTGAAATAACCGCCGATGATCCCTTGGCGTGATGGGCGTTTATCTGAGTGATATTAACTCCCGCCATTTTTCTTACCATGGTTGTTCCCACGAGTAGCAAGGGAATGTCGGTCCACTCCGGCAGAGCCCCGCATGCCAGAGCAAGGCTACATACAAGGGGGTTTCGCCCGGTTCCCCCAGGGGAACGTTTGCGACCGCTTATACCCCAGCGGCCATCCATCCTTCGGCACGTGACCTTACACCTTGGAATTGGGGGGGTTGGTCCGCGGTGCGACCTTAGGAATGACCAATCTGGCAATCTTGCAGTTATCAGCTGCTCATACCAGACCGTGCCACCCGTATAGACGCACACCCCCAGCTTCGCCGCTTCCCTGCTAAATTGCAGTGTTATACCTGCTTAAGCAGTTCAGCGGCTCTCCTGGGGATCCCCTATCCGCCACCTGGGGACGCGCCCAGTAGGCACCCAGCCCTCGGGGAAAAAAAATAGTTGATTAATTACGTTGTAATAAAAAAAGACTAAACGTTAAAGTCGTAATAGTATACTGATTTATTGACCAGAATGAAACTGGCATATTATCTGGCAGAATGGCTTTTGCCTATGAGAAAACGTAACGAAAAAGTACAGGGAAATTATTGAAAAATAGAAGAGTTGGCCTTTGTTGTAGCTTTTACTTTTTGGTGCCCTTAATAGTGGTAAAGCAAATATTCAGGTTCACTTACTTATCTCTATACCCTTGACTACTGCTGCCAAATAGTGTTCAAGAGAGTAGTGGAGATAACACTCCCCCTGCGAACAAACCCTTGTTCACCTATGCTTTATCAATTCAAGGACACCTTCTTTTAAGAGCTTCTGTCACCCTTTTTCGTATAAGAAAGAAGCTATTGATATTTCCTTGGTAGGAAACCAATATATTAAGAACGTCCAGCGCCAAGACCGTTGACTGCTCTGGACGGTACGAGTACTTGAGATCGCTGAAGGGATTTGCCTTTTGCAAATTACAACTGCGACCAGAAAAGAAGAGAAATACAATGGTCAGTATAACTTACCCTACCTACTTTTGGTATGTGGATAACCTTAACCCAGGGTAAATTATGTCTGCTCTCGACGATTTAAAGGTGTCAGACTTTATTAATAGCCCACTTTTGGTAGCTATTTCCATTCAACCATGGAGGGCCTTCTGAAAGAAAGTACCTTCTTTCTTGATTCCTCATGTGTCGACAATCTTCGAAAATGCGCTTCGCTGAGTATCTTTAGGCGTTTCCGTGTCCCGTCTTTATTTTTCAAGATTCTAACCTGATTTACAGTACCATCCTTTGCTAGGACCTTGTCTTGAACATGGGAGAGTATAATTAACTTCCCTCTGGCTTTGCGTACTTCTTTATTGTTTGGCCCTATAGGTCCTGACTGGGCTTAGCTTTATCAAATAGCCTTCTTAGATGTGCAATAACTATTGTAAAGATAAAAATTAAAAAAATTCAAACAGCTTAGCAATACAGAGTTGTCAATGACCAGTTTCCTACTCAGTACTATTAAAATAAATACTGGAACTGTATAGTTTTGTGAAAGTTATTGTACTAACCTCTATTGTAACTTACTATGTGAAAATCCATCTTATTAAGAACAGTAAACAACTAAATGGTTGAATGAAACTTCCAATATTTATTCGTAAAATAAATTTTAAATTCAGTTACATCTAAAGAAGTAAATCATCCATTTCTCCAATGTGACTAAACAATGATTGAAGTGAAACACAAAATCAATGTCACAGATTTTTATTTAGTACAAAAGCGACTAGTTTCGGCCTTTTTAGAAGGCCATCATCAGGCTTAGTATAAAATTGCTAAAGAACCATAATTGTTCGAACCAAATGCTTGCGTAAACATATTAATAAACAGGTATAATTATTTAAGGAAGATTTGAAAGAGGAAAAATAGTGACATCGAAAAATAAAAATAAAAAATTAAAAAATTTTATATGATGATTAGAAAAAGAGACTTATACATCTAAGGAATTTTTATAGAAGGTAAACCTTTCTATGTATGGATTAACGAAGTTAAAAAAACATCAGGTAGGGAGAAAATAAAATTAAAACAATTTATATGTATTTTCCCCAATGTTAGAGGTCCAGTAAGAAATAATATTGGCAAACGGGGTAAAATATAAGTAATGAAAAAATATTTGTGTTGAAGTTCATGAAAAATCAAAGATAAGATGTAGGGTTGTAGAACATCAAATCTTGTAGAAAACTTTGAGGGGCGCTCTATTAGGCCACACTCGAGCGATGTCAATAAAAGACATAAGGTAATTAAGATAATGATATACATATTGAATTAATGTTTAAAATGTCCATAACACTAAACAAAATGAATAAACCACTGAAAACTCTAACAACACAGTTTAACTGCAGTGGCGACGATCAAACAAACGATCTGTTTGATCGCACGACACAAATATTTTTTCATTACTTATATTTTACCCCGTTTGCCAATATTATTTCTTACTGGACCTCTAACATTGGGGAAAATACATATAAATTGTTTTAATTTTATTTTCTCCCTACCTGATGTTTTTTTAACCTCGTTAATCCACACATAGAAAGGTTTACCTTCTATAAAAATTCCTTAGATGTATAAGTCTCTTTTTCTAATCATCATATAAAATTTTTTAATTTTTTATTTTTATTTTTCGATGTCACTATTTTTCCTCTTTCAAAACTTCCTTAAATAATTATACCTGTTCATTAATATGTTTACGCAAGCATTTGGTTCGAACAATTATGGTTCTTTAGCAATTTTATACTAAGCCTGATGATGGCCTTCTAAAAAGGCCGAAACTAGTCGCTTTTGTACTAAATAAAAATCTGTGACATTGATTTTGTGTTTCACTTCAATCAGTTACATCTGTTTTGCTTAAAACTAGCATGTCAATCTGACGATGCTCCTTATGCTCTGTCTCCAAAATAACAAAAATGTATGAATAAATAATCAGATTGACGATGATAAAATATAGAAACAGCAGTCATTAAAATAAAAAATTAATAAAACATGAAATTCACTGTATAAACCCGCCATCTTACTAAAAACAAAGAAACGATTGAACGAAAATTTCACGTTTATTAAAAAAAAACTTTTTTAAATAAAGAAAAAATACCTTAATAATTGATTAGAAAATAAATGGTATAAAGTTCAGTTGTAGAAGTTGGAAATAACTTCTGTCGCCTTTAAATTAACAATTCTACTGTGGCGTGTGCGATATTTTATACAAAAATTAAATTGTCATTAGCCCAATCAATCAATAGCGTTTTTCACAAATTCCTTTTTTTTTTTAATATCGCATGACGACAGCTGTGTGTTGGTGTATTTGAATCTCATTTGAATACGATTTTAACGTCCTGAATTCGAATGCGGCATTAGATTTTGTTTGTCAGCTCGAATTTCCAAGATTTTACATTATATTTTCATATGTAGGTTACAATACGACCAACAACGTCAATATAAAATATTAAAAAAAGTATACGTAAAATATTTTACTAAAAAAAATTAGTAATTTAATCTTATTCAGTTTGTTTGAGTAGTTTTGTCTAATATAAAAACAGTTTGAGTGTGGAAAATAAAAATTTATCTAGTATAACTTTATAGGATGTGGAGTGGTATTTGAGAAGATTATTTTTTTAACCATTCTGTACAAAAACCACTTTTTTTCGCTGTTAGACTCGATTTTTAATTATGAAAAGGAAAGATTCGATCAACAATGTCAGATTTAAATTCAAATTACGTGTATTTTATGTTGCCTACCCATGATCTAATTCATTAAAACAATAATAATCAAGAAAGAGAAGGAAAAGGGATTACACTTAATAATATTCAATAAATACATTGTTTTTTAAGAGAAAATACTCATAGTTTTTGATCTTTTAATAACTTTAACACATATCTTCTCAAGGTTACAGTTATGGCTACACTCGCAGGATATGTAAATTTGAGGGGTAACGACATTCCTTGGTATTATAGAAAAGAGGGCAAGTGAGGTAAGGGAATCGAAAAAGTCAAAGGAGGCTGGCATTAGTGCTCGCAAATGTTTTGAATGGATTTCTTTTTTCTTTTTATGGCAATCTATCTCATTCTTTAACAGACGATATTTTATTGACGTAATCAATACAGTTAACCCTCCTATAGAATTAAACTGTCCACTAGATAGTATTGACAGTTTTCAGTTGTCGTGAGCACCGTAAAAATACAGTTATGATTTGAATAAATATGATTTGAAGAAAATTGCCAAAATGAAAATTATTATAACCTATGGTTATAACTTCACGTTTTCGTTTTACCTTTCTCGCGCCATCTACTATTTGATGCTTACCGCTGGACAGTTTTTCGACATTATTCCTATAAGGTGGTCCTCCTTCCTTCTACAAAAAATTGAGCACCACTTGCTAATTACAAGATATCTGAAGAACAAAAAAATTATTTATTTTATTTAAAAAATAAAAATAGGTTAAGTTTTTTTTTGTGAATAAAATAAATAAAAAGACTGTAGACTTTGTACAGACTTGATAAAATAATAAATCGAAGGAACATTTGTATATTAAAAACCGTAGGTTAATTTTGTAAATTTCATCATCAGAGTTACTTTGTTAAATAGATAAAACTCCTTCAGAAGAGACGTTACTACACATTAAAAATATAAAAAATAAAAACAAACTTCAAGACGTTTTAAATGTTAAAACTATTTTATTTTTACCAATTTTATATTATTTTTATTTCTTACATTTTCAATGTGTTGTAATTTCTCTTCTGAAGGGGTTTTATCTATTTAAAGAAGTAACTTTGATGATGGCCTTATAAGCCGAAAGCGCTTAGTTGATGAATTTCATAAAATATATATATTCTAATAGATGTAGATTTCACTAGAGGAAAAACTAACCTTAATAATATCAACAATTTTATTGATAGAATCACGAATTTAATAAATTTTATAAATTTATATTAAAAAAAATCCTACAAACCTAAATTTTGATTAAAATTAGTTTTTTCCTAAAGGTCTATTCACATCATAGTTCAGGTCACGCTCAACTCACACTCCACTCAAGCCGCTGTCAAATATTATTACTTGCTTTTAAACGAGACTATTCATACTTGGCGCTTCGCTCACGGTACGCTCATGCTCATTGATCGTGGTCTTTCTTTCCACGGATATTTTGAACGGACTGTGAGCGAACCGTTGTGCTAGTATGTTAAAATGACACTCAGTCGGCAATGACACTTCATCATCCAAACATACAGCAATAATAGCTAAATCAGCAGTTGAGATCTTTTTTTAACATTTTTGATATTAACTAATAACAACTAATGTTCTGACCAGACTGGATGTTGATCGTTCAATGTGAACGATATACATAATTCTTGATTGTGAACGAACGGTGAGCGAACCGAGACCTGAGCGCCTAATATGAATCGACCTTAAGATCCCAAAAACCTAGCTTAAAAAAAACCTGTATTTACCAACCCTAATTGTGTGTCCCTTTACGTACTTTTGATGTTTTCTCAGTTCTCAGATATCTGAAGAACAAAACAACTATTGATTTTTTTAGTATACACATCTGCGTGTATTGTCTGTCCCTGTACTTACTTCTGATAATTTCTAAAGGAAATAGCATTTCTTCTAGTTCTATGTACTTAGGAAAGTTAAGAATTTTAGGCTTCAGATCTGGTCCCTCTTATTTTTTCTTGTGAGCACTCAGGGAAGCTTATTTAGAATATAGCAAGAATCTTGCATTTAAATATAAAGGGATTTTGTCTTAGTGCATGCTATTTAATCTGTTTTCCTTTTTTTTATATTTTTACGCGGTGCTTAAAAAATATTTCACAAGAGAAATGGTATTATACTCTAACTGAATCCATTTTTAAGAAATTATTTAGAATAACAAAAAGATCTGTAAGGGAAAATGTTTAAATAAAAAAGACAACTAAGTTAAGTCTATATTTAAAAAATGTGCACGCTCTACTACTCCTAATTTGGCGTTTGAAAGTGTGGCAGAAGATGTTCAGACATCAAGTAATAACGAACAAGAATCTCCTTTGACTTGAAAGGAATTCTTTTTACTTTGTGATACGTTAAGGCGTTATTTTTTCTTTGTTTGTCACAAAAAAGTTACTTGCGGTAGGTACTCGTGATCGCAATTAACTGGTAAGAGACATAAGGCGTATTTATTTTAGTGAATTTTACGGTTTTCTTACTTAATTACAAGGTTATCATTTTCGTAAACGAAATATTTCAGTTTAAATACAAATAAAGTTAAAGCAAAAACAATGGAATTAAAATAAAACAGCTGTAACTTACTTCTTATTATTATAAATATCAATGAGTCAATCCTTGAATCAGTTGTATTAGTTCGTCGGGATTTTAAAATTCAAAGAAGTCTCTAACTTTTTACTCTGTCTTTTTTAGGCAGCAAAATAACGTGTGTATTATAGACAAGTCTATTAAAAATCAACCTTTTTCTTGAGTTGATTTAAAAAATAAATAATATTTAAGAACAGTAAACAACTAAACGGTTGAATGAAACTTACGCTATTTATTAAAAAATACGTTTTAAATTCAATGACGGCCGTTCCGCTAGAATTAGCATCGTCAGATTGACATAATGACATATTTGGCTAGACCAAGTATGGAAGTAATAAGATATACCAATATTAAAGCCTAGTTATTAGCCCTAAGGGATTATCCTGGATGTATTTCCCTCTAAGATCAGTATAACTGTGCAATGATATAGAAAAACCAGGAAAAAACTATATCATGCTGATCTTTACAATAACTTAATATATTTCTGTTACAATTACGTCTTATCTATGTATAAAATGAAGACTCAATCAAAGTAAACGGTTTAATAGTGAAGAACTTTCAAGATTTATTTGTTTATTAACTACTTTAAATTGTTGATCTGCTAGATGTCTTTTTATTTCTAGTTCTTCGAGGAAATCTAAATTTTGTTTTTTATCACAAATATGTAATATTTGTATATTTGTAACTATTGATTCTATTCTCTAGATATTGTGTTGTCATTCCTATATATGTTTTTGGACAATTTAGACATGGTATAAAATACGTATCCACCAAAATAAACAGTACGGAAAATAAAATTAAAAATTAATTTTTAATTTCTGTAATGTAACTGTTCAAAATGTTCACCATTTTAACGCAAACAAGCTTCATATCGATTTTGTAATTCAATAAACATATTTATAAAAAGTGGTTGACGGAACTGCCGAAAAATATTTTGTATTCTTTCCCGTAGTTCGCCAATATTCGACGGCGGATTTTCCGAATGAAATATTTTTTCCTTCATTATACCCCAAATGTATGCGTTAGGGGGCGTCAGATCAGGTGAATGAGAAGGATATTCGAAGTCTGTTCCTCGAGAAATTATTCTATTATCGAAATGCTGACGGAGTAAGTCTAAGGTGCGCACAGCTGTATGGCTCGTTGCACCATCTTGTTGGAACTATTGTGTGCACGGCAAAATTTATTTAGATCTCTCACAAAAGGTATAATAATTTTCTCTTTATAACGTTCTTGGTTGACAGTAAGTGGATTCTGATTATCATCTTCAACGAAATAAGGACTAATCATTCCATTACCAGATACCGCGCACCAAACGGTAACTCGAAGACTGTGGAGTGGTTTCTCTACAATGACTTCAGGCGTTCAAATCCAAGGAATCTGGTTGTTTGTTGATTAATATAGCCGCTAAGATGAACGTGACTCTCGTCTGAAAACCATATGTTTTTCAAAAATTAAATTAAACTCAACATGCGACCACAGTAAATTTCTCTTGCACGTTTGGCCGCAGCATTTAGTCGTTGTCCAACTTGAATACGGTATGGATAGCCACCAATTGATTTGAACATGCGACATAAAGACCTTTCACTAATGTTGAGTTTACATGCAGTTCTTACAAGACTTCTTTGAGGTGATTGCACAACTTGGTTAAAAACGCGTCCTTCATTTTCGTTGGTGCATACTGTTTTTTGACGACCTGAAGAACCTTTACGTTGACACAATACACTACCAGTGCGACGAAATTTTTCAACAACAGCCAATATCACATTTTTACTAGGAGCTGCTTTATTAAATTTTTGTTGATATTTTGTTGATATTCTAAGCTTGGACTGTCATTACGACCTTTTCCGTATGACCGAAAATAATGCTCTACCAAAAACATTTTCTTCCGTTGTTAGAACCATTTTTAAATCAAATTTAACTGTAGCGTACTATTAATATATCAACTAATGACAATTAATGACGGCACTCTCTGTTTCGGTACTGTTTATTTTGGCGGATACCGTATATTAGATTTGATTTTTTAGTAGTTTTAGTTTTTAAAAATAGTTAACTCTTATATGAATTTAATTATTAAACCTATGAGCGCAAGAAATAAGAAAATCCAAAATTTTGTATATATTTAAACAAATTTGTTTCGCATAAACTTTATACGCTGGTTATCGTTTAGTTAATGTTTGATAATAAAATAAACAATGCGTTTGATGAACGCGCTCGTTTCATCAAAGAGTTTAAACTGATTGTTTGATACACAAATATACACAAAAGGTGAATTTGGCGATGACTAAATCATCAATATTTTTGAAAAATATTTTCAACGACCACTGAAATACATTGTAATAACAAAACGAATGTTGTTTTAAGTTTAATTACATTTTTTTATGTCCGAACTGGTTAAATCCAAATCATGTAAATTTTTATTTTCAATACACTTTCAAAACACTTTAGCTTCAGCTATAGAATAATCGTCGCGTTGAGAGCACTAAACCAACAAAAATAAAAAAAGCTTTCATAATTTAGTTGGAAAAATAAACTTTTTGGCAAACACTCGTTCTTAATGCAATGGACTTTCATAAAGTAAGGGTTGGTACAATAAATTTCAGAATCATCTTAATTAAAAACGGACTGAGAGGGATACCGAAACACGGAAATACTTTTATTTACTTAAGAGGCGCATATATAAAAGTTCCGGCTAGTTAAGAGGGCTGCTAAAAGAAAAATGATAGCGCTATAGATGTGGATAATCAGATTAATCAGTTAATTCGCTGCCAAGACAAATATGTTTCAATGAGTAACCTTTTAGTTATAAAAAAAACAAAAGATAACTGAATAATCTTTAACAGTTAGCAAATAAAATTTACATTTGTTAAAAATAAAGGTTTTTGGAATGTTTCCAAAACTACAACAGGTAATGAGACATACGATACTGTTAACTCGACTGGAGTTCATTGTTTGGATTTATAAGGATAACAGCTAAAGATCCCATGTTTTTAAAGCTATCAAAAAATATTTTATTTTAGACTTTATTACTATTTTATTATAGATATGTGAATCTAAAACAAATATTATTATATTTTTTTTCATAGCTAATGTTACAGTGTTGCTATAACAATTGTTTTGAGTAGGTAAAGTATGTTTTAACTATTTTTTATTCAATAAAATTTAAAAATTCAAACACATTAAGGCTTAACAATAACTGAAATTTTACAATTAACATTATTAGAAATATCTAGTTTTGGAGCATCACAACTTGTACTCGGTTGCTTAAACACTTCTTGGTACTGGAGGTACTGGATTGATTTTCAAGTCTGCAAAGTATACACCTGGATAAACGTTTAAGTTTTACTAGATCAGCTCCAAAATTTGCGAACATAGTAGCTGAAGAACGACGGAAACAATGCCCCGTGTACATTTCTCAATTTGCAAGTTTCAAAAAATCTGCAATCTTCTTGGGGTTATTATAATATAGTGTTAATCCCCACCGGTTGAGTAGTGCACTTTTGCTGTCGGTAATTCACAAAAAACTTAGTGTGAGGTATGTTTTTGGGGCGCAAGGCAATATACTTTCTCACAATTTCTAAGAAACTTTTCTTTTCTTGACAGTAATACAAAACGACCTATCCTGCTTGCTTTTAGTATCAGATAATGAAACGATTATCACCGATTTTCTGTCATCCACATTAAACACTTCTAATTTATACAATTCATCGGTATATGCTAAAACTAGAATTTTTTGGAAAACTTGTCTTGACAATCTAGTTAAATTTTATAAATATTACCTGGAACAAAATGGCTAGCAAATCCTTGATTAAAAATACTGTTCATAATTAAATTTATTGGATCAACCCTTACTATCTTGTTCTGGTGGATTTCTGGAGTCCCTTGGACCACCAGGCCACCGAACCATACGTGATCATTGGTTTTATCACTGTTCGATAAATCCAGTAAATCTGTTTGGGGCTCGTTCCCCAAGATTTGCCGCAGATTCTCCTGAGATTCCATAGGGAAGTCCTGGCTTTATTTATTGTTCTTTCCACATGGGCGTTCCAGGTAAGTTTACTATCCAAGATGATCCCCAGATATTTTACCTCCGTCGCAAAGTGAATCGTTTCGCCAGATAAAATTGGTTGGCGAAGCTTAGTTAGCTTTCTCCTTTTTGTAAAAGGAACAATAACAGTCTTGCTTAACAGACAACTGCTCCACTTTATACCAACTGTTAACCATATTTAGGGCATCCTGAAGGATATCCGAGATTACCTCTTTAAATTTGCCTCTAACTATTATAACCAGATCGTCTGCATAGCACTGAAAATCCACCCCCCGGCGAGAGAGGTTGTTTAGAAGGGAATCAACCAGGAGAGACCACAGGAGGGGAAAAAGAACCCCTCATGCGGACATCCCCTAGCCGCCCTAAACCTGACCGATTCTCTCTGCAGTGAGGACACTATATATCGATTTTCAAGCATGTTTTTGATCCAGTTGCATATTAATCTGCTAATTCCTACACCGTTAATTGAGTCGTAGAGTGATTGGGGTAGGGCATTATTAAAAGCTCCTTCAATTTCGAGGAAGGCTGTCATCGCAATTTCTCCTTGTCTTAGGGATTGGCCTATTTCTCCTACGAGATTGTATAAGGCCAAATCCGTGGATTTGCCAGGTTGGTATGCATACTGGTGAGGATTTAAGGGATGCTCCCTTAGATTCCCCTCTCTAATATGTCTATCTAGAATTCTTTCTTGTGTTTTCATTATGAACGAAGTTAGGCTGATCGGGCGAAAGGACTTAGATAGGGAATTGTTCGCCACGCCCACTTTACGTATGTACACAACCCTTGCCGTTGACCACCCTAGCGAAATATAGCTCCACGCTAAACTCGCCCTTAATAACTTTATTAGGAAAGGTAGCAAGATCTCCTGTCCCTTCTGGAGAAGTACAGGAAAAATACCATCCTCGCCTGGTGACTTATATGGGAAGAATGAATTCACCGCCCATATAATAGATGATGGAGTGATCAGTTTAGAAACTCCCCAATCTTCCTTGTTTGGTCGTATTGTCGATCCTATAGGAAGTGGGATTGGTTGCTGGTCATCCAGAAGCAAACTGCCGGGAAAGTGGTTCTGAAGCAGAATCTCTAAAGATTGTCTACCAATTCCTGTGCCGGATCTCTGGAGAGAATCTTGTGAATTCTAGTGCTGGCAGGTAAATCTGATATACTCTGACAGAACCGTCTCCAAGAAACTCTTTTGGCTTACTATGTGGATGTTCATCTTATTAAGAACACTAAAAAATTAAACTTTTTAAGGAAACTTTCACTTTTATTTAAAAAATTTCTTTTTAAAATCTCAATCTGATGATGCTCGTAGCGAAACAGCTGTCGTTGTTGGATAAAATTCTAAATTTTTTGGTGTATTATAACAATAAATTGTTATTAAAAAGTTAATATAAAAAAGGTGTGTCTTTTTATTTATGATGTTTACAAATATTTAGTACCGAAAAAGCTCCTATAAACTTTGATGATATTTGCAGTACGCATTCTGTTATTTTCATGTCAACTGTCAAAATGTTACATTAGAAAGTTTTTCTACGCCCATGTCTGTAAACGTCAAAAAGGGCACTGTCAACATTGTTTTTAAATGACATTTAACAATAACATGCGCGTAATAAGATTTCATAACTTACACGTGGGTTCAGATCAGAAAAGTTAAACATCCTTGTTTAATCAAATTTTAACAAAATTTTTATCTACGTAATACTTTATTTGGTCGATTTACATACTTTTAGTCAATAGAAAAATGTTAAAAAACTATTAATATTAGAGACATCCCGTTGATATTAAAAGAGCAATGCCCCTAAATGTCGGCAACACATTATACAATTTCTCAAAAATAAGTCTCATTTTCTCATAGTATGTTATGAAAATAATCATGTCATTTACACTGTCAAGTTTTATATGCGAATGAACATTTACACAACTTCACTTACAAAAATATCTTCTAGTAGTGAAAATGATAACATTATGAGCACTCCGCAGGAGATAGAAAAATCTCAAGCTGCCACACAAAATTTGTTAACGCAAAGAAATATACGAAATTACCTATCAAAAACTTATGGATTGGCGACACAAGCACAACGTAAAATCATTTTCGGAGAATGTTTTCCTTGCATACTCTGAAGAATTATCAAAAACTATGAAAGCATCTTCAGTATGGGCCATTTATTCGATGCTGAGAACTACGCTAAACATTAATAATAACATTAACATATCAAATTATCCATAATTAATCACAAAAGTATATGAGTTTGCGTCCTCCTGGAGTGGAACTTCCTTTATTTGTTAATTACGGAAATGGTAAATGTAAAAAACAAGTTGTGGGGATAAATACACCACGTCTTCAGCTGCCGTAACCAAAGCAATATACTGGCCACTGTTTTAGGAGATCGGCAACCACTGTATTAGTTGATGCAGGAGGTGATATTCTATCATTTAAGCGACTAGGTGGCTGGCAATCTTCTACAGTGATTACCAATAATAATTATCAATCGTCATCTTCTGACGTTACAATTATAGATAACCGTACATCACCGTTAAGACATAAGGGACCAACAACTTATAATAATTGTTCTATTGTTATTAATAATTATTATAATAAAGTTTAAATAATTGCGATTTCCTTTATTTCATAGAAGAAAATAGATGGACGTACAAAAAGTATAGTACGTTATACCAGTTGTAATCCCATTTCATAAAAAAGTTAAATTTTTTAATGTTCTTACTGATATTAATTTTAATTTTTTGATCAATAAAGTTTCAGTTTTTAGTGCCGTTGGTTTTGGGAAATACCATCCTTTCAATTTATCATTATTACTAAAAACAAAGTTTTCCCTTGTTTTAAAGTGAAAAATATGACGCGTCAATAAATCCGTTTCCGAATTCCCAAAAACTTTACCAAGAACACACAAACTTTACTACTAATGTTCAAATGAGATAAGTTGTTCTCAGTTTAACTGCCTCTTACGTTTAATCTGAAGATATGTGCGATATTCGAAATCATTTAGGAAACAAAGGTATGTAGGCAAACATAAAACATTATCACATCTGCCCATAAAAGTTGCTCGTAACCCTTTAGGGACCGTCAATGCTCTGACCCGCAAACTCATTAAAGTTTCGGCTGATGTAGCCGTCGTCACTCTAAAGGTATTATTTTTAAATAAATTACCAAACTTTGAAAGCCATCCATAGAAAACCATAATCGTTTGAAAAAGATGTTCACTTTTGTACGAGAGGATTATGTGTTTGAAATGAGCTTTTCAAGAATTTGACATAGCTTCTTTTTTTTCGGTGGAAACAAAAGGTTTAATGTGCATTACTTCATTAATTTGAATTTTTATGAATTTAAATTTCAATTGTAAAAGATTCTTTTTTATATCTGCACATATCTCCCCATTTACGGTAAGAGATTTGTGATTGTTATTGAATATCTATAATATTTGTTGATTACATTACATTATTAATATTTTATAAATTTTAAACACCTAAATTATACAACTCACTTTATGTAATATTTAACCATTGAACTATTTCATTCGGTTAGATCATAGAAATTAGTTGCTCAATAAACGACAATGCGGCACGGCTTGTCTGAATGATATCACGCGCAGAAGCGGTTATACTATGAAATTTGACAACGTCTCTTTAATCTTTTCAAGCATTGTTGCCGAAGCAATTGTATCAAGATTTTGGAATTTTTTCAAATCATCTGATTGTTCGTATTTATATAATTGCCTCTTTTAATTGTAACCTAAGGTTTTCATTTTTTAATCAATATTTTGGTGAATATTACGTACTTATTACTATATAAAGAAAATAATATTGTCTGTGCTTTTAAGTTTTAGCTACAAATTTTAGTTCTGAAGTTATAGTTCTGAATTTAAATTTCTTTGTAATTTCTGTGTTATTATTATTTATTATCCTGAACGTAAATTGTATAGTTGTTTCTGAGTGATAAGAAGAAAGTTTGTACAACCTTGAAGCCGAATAACATCGATTATTACGCTCTTCTTGTAGTTTTAAATTAAAATAATATCATTGGATTTGCTCATTTTTACCTTTTTGTTGAAAAATTAAATGATTGTTAAGTCTTACCTTAATAAAATTTTATTTAAAACTTTACCTTTTATGAAACACCTTGCACATTCCCCAACTATTCTACATATCCCCTCAAATTTAAAACAATCGAGAAATCAAGGAGTCACGAAACCCTGAGTATAATATTTAAATCTTTTCCTTTTGGTTATTTAATACCAACTAACATTAACGATAATTATTGTAAAGGTGCAGACTATAGAGAGATTAAATTGCATATGTTGTACTCACTTAAAGTTTGATTATCAACCAATAATAGAACCAATAAAGTAAGATTAATTAATTAGATTTATCAGAAAATCACGAAAAATTCCCTTATTAAACAAATGAAATTCAATTACATGTCAATTTGAGCGAAAACGTATAAATACCGTGAATTTCATTGTTTTTTGGTCAGTTCCATTTGATTCAAAGCTAAACCCACGTCAAAAACAAAAGAAATTTATTAAAATTTAATGGCCGCCTAGTTGTAAATTGTTACCCCCACTTGTGCAACTGTTTATAGTGAAAATATAAGTTTATACCATCAAATGTTGGAGAAATTAATAATAAATTGGAATATCTAGTACATGGAAGTATATTAAATAACCACCTACCTAAAAATTTTACGTTCCTGGATTTGAATACCACAAAAATCGTCAAAAAGCATCAAGCATTGTACATCCAAAGGAGCAGTGGACGCCATCTTTGCATACATGGTTGTCTAGAACACCATTTCCGACGGAGTGACATGTGAAGTGCAAAAGGCCGTTGCCAACGTCAATAGGAGGAATCTTCACGGTATGTTTTTAAAAAACAAAGTTATATTATTATAAACATTGTTGATCTTTCTATTATTAAATTTTAAATCACATATCAACTATTTAATTCGTGAAATAAACTGAATGTTTTTTAAAATGAGATATTTAAATTGACATAAGAGTAAAATCGGATGATTAGAAGGTAGATATGGAATCGATTATCGATTTATTTAGTAAGATCGTTTTAGGATTTAAATGAATATAATTTTCAAATCAACTGATAGACAGGGCTGTATTGTAAAATTTTAATATCAAATATACAGGTCAATTTAGTTCTGAATAAAATAAATTTGAACCGACTACTGAGTGATAGAGTACTCATGTGTATGAATTGTATACCGGGTAGATCATAAAATAATTTTTAAAACAACAGGATAAATTTAAATTAAAACAAGTAATAAATATTGATAGTCCCACAAATTTTAAACTTAATAATTAAAAATAAAAGAAAAGGTAAATTCATTTATCAGAAGTGTGTAATAATTAAAAAATAAATTATATTTAAAAATTTTAATTAATACAATTAATTATGAAACAAAATACATACTTCTACGAAACAATTTAACCTTATAATATTTGTATACATTACAATATATTCCCATAAAAATAACTAAATAGTACCTGACAGAAATATTCCCATTTTTAATAAATAGCACACAACTGATTACATGCGTAAGCCAGCGTTGCCAGCACGAAGCCGGAACAAAGAGAACCTATTGGTATTCCTTGCCATACTCGTACTCTTGTATGAGTATGAACAAAGCAGAGTTTTTTTAATGGAACGTTGCGTCTCCTCTGATAATAGGTCTATAGTTCATATTTACTGAATTTAACTATTATACATGAAACCACAAATTTGGAACACCGAAATACTTGTTAATATTGAAATTTTCTCATAGACGAATCATTTAAAAAATATGTTTTCCATTATTTTTAAATTCGTATAATCCTTTCATGTTTACAAATAAAGTATTGCTTTGAAATTGCAAAATATATAATTTAATGAGTTGATATATAATTACATCACATTGCATTTTCTAATTAGCTATTTAGTAACTGTAATCTTCAACAAAGTTAATAGTTATCTTATGTTTAGTTTTACTTTTGCACCTTTTGTAATCTAATGATGAAATCTTATAGCCATTGTTTAATGTAAGAGCATTTTGAAGGTAATAGGTTCTCAGGTGTGTTTGAAATAACTATAAGTATTTTCATAGGTAATAAAATAAAATCTGTAAACTGTAATAGTATATTGTGTTACAAGGGCGGAACGTGGGCAGACATTAGCGCCCGCGACTGTATTTGCAAACGTGCTTATATCTTAAAATTTAGATTAGTTCTTAAAATAATTGTCGTTTAAAGAGACATTCACGTGTTTATATAGGCAGAATAGTACGTACTGTAGCCGACAGAGTAACAGCTGTCTTAACAATTGGTGAATATAGGAACAATTTACATGCAGCAGAAAATTTCGTTAATGCCCTGTATCGAGGTATTATTTGAGGGCTTCGTTGGAAGTTTGAAAGAACAGGTACTGTTTAAGATGATGATAAAAAAATTTACATATTTGCAGAAATTGTAGTGAACCATACTTCTTCTACAGCCCAAGTTGCGTCTATTTGTGACATTAGTCAAAGTACTTTAACACCGAATGTTAGCTATAAACAAATTTCAATCGTACAAATTAAAAATGGTATACCAACTTTCAGGTATTGGTCACAAATCCTGACGTCTTTTGTGAAAACCATACTCATATTAAAAAAAGTAAGGGTTTGGGCAGGTATTTTGGGAAACCCGAAGGGAACCCACATAGTTGAGCCTGTTTTTGTCAATATTACCCGGTGAAGGGTATCTCGAGATGTTACTAAACGTAATGGAACCTTTAATTCTTGAAATTAGTTCTGGAAGATAATCCAGATGAATTCGGCAACTTGGAAATAACGTTTCAACAAGATGGTTCTTCAACACACTATAAGATGTTACCTAGAAGAGGAATATCGTTGTAGATGGATTGGAAGAAGAGGTTCGATAGAATGGCCAGCATAGGTGATATTGAGTGTCCTTATCGTATTCCTTTTTCAATTTTTATTTTATTTATTTCTGTGTTTAGCCTAAGGAAATGGTGGACAATGCATAATAAATAAAGGAAATGTTTTCAAACTTGTAAAAAATGGGGCCAAAGAACTGTAAGAAACCACAATAAGTAGAATCAGTTTGAGAAGAAGAACCAAGTTAAGAAGAGATAATGACAAATTTATGTTTAAGTACATAACTGTGGAGGTTGTAAGCACCAACTAAATATGTAACTAAATGGAGTAAAACTTGTTATAATTCGCAATAAATATACTGCAATTGTTTCTGATTGACTATTTCACTAGACTATTTTTAACTGACAAAACTGCATAGCAACGGCACGTTTCATATTGACAATACATAATATCTCAGTGACAATGACAGATCCGTTACTAAGGTGTCTGGTGTTTCTATAGCTGTCAGTTTCACAAACGTCTTTGAAACGTCTTCATAATTTTGAAAAGAAATGATGAATCCAGACGAAATATCAAGATTCGGGTGCCGGTCAGGCGAAGAAATCAGAAAATTGGTTTCGGAAAATATCGCATTGAACACGCAGAAGTCCAGAAGCTCTCTTTGGAACCAATTCTCGGAGTTCCTACGAAACTAGCAAAAATTCTCGAGAATTACCCTTTTCATATGAAAAAAGGCAATGGCGAAGACTACAAAGAGTCGTCTGTAAAGTCAATATGGAATACAACAGCAAAAATGGTACAAGAAAAATATTTTACGGAATAGGGCATAAAAATGGACCCTTTCACGGATATATCTTTCAAATGTGCAAGATTGGCCAGAGACACCAAGCGAAGGCAGCTTCAAAGTTGTCCAGGAAAAAGAAAACTCAGTTCAAAAGTATTATCCACCGAAGAACTATTAAAAATGATCAAAAGCTACGACGAAGAAACCCCCGATGGAGCACTAAAGAAGCTTTTTTACCTTTGCTTATTTGAATTTGCTTGGAGAGGCAATGAGGCCGTAAACTGCAAGATTAACTTTTTCCAGAAGAAAATTGATATTATGGGAGAATTTACTGGTCGAATTGAATACAAAAGCATTTGTCATTTTGTCTAAATTTCATTCGCGTAAATTGCTCAATGACAGTTGTTTCGAACAACATTTATCGTCAGATTTGAGTTTTGTTAAACTGAGGTTTATTTTGTGTTCTCAATATCTTCACAAAGTAAGAGTTGATACAAGAAATTCTCGAAATGTTTCCTGTTTTTAAAGTACCTAACCTCTAGAATTCACAATTACATCGTTAGTGGATTTTTCGTTGCGTATCTCAAGGAAATAATGCGACAAAAATAAACTTCATAGACGACTGTGATCATTCATTAAATGACGTTGTATTCCATGGCAATCTTTCAAATCTCGGTTAAAATAAACTCGTAGAGACTAAAAGTATAAATCATTTTTATCTTGAACGGTTTTTGCATTTTTTTTTAATTTCTTGTTTCGACCGATTTTACGATGTTCATAACTATCAAAAACACATTTTGCGGAGTGAGTGGCAAATTTTAATCCAGAATAGTGTCGTTAATGTTTAATGATTACAAATTAGTTGTTGTTTCAATTCGCCAGTTTTAATGGATGTATAATTTACGAGGAGCGGCCAGACAATTACCATAAAACAGTGGCGTGACTATCGAGGGGCAGAGGAGGCAATTGGGCACGGGCCCGCAAATCTTAGTGGGCCCTCACAAGTCTTAAACAATATTTAAAATCCTTTTTGAGCTATATAGTAAAATTTAAACAAAACAACTCATATCGGGTAAACATGGTGGCTAGTTCATTTTTATAAAACCGTGATATTCAATGCAATTATTTACAATTCTTCACGGTGCGGGCGCGCATTATCGTCGATAAAGACAAATTGTTCGCTTATTGCACCAAAAAATGGTACAATTATTGGCTACATAACCATATCCATATATCGTACAGCCGTCATTGTCATATTCATTGGCACCACTAAATCAATGCGGCCATCATAACATATGCCTCCCCACAGGCAAACTGAGCCACCACCAAAAAGAGTGGTTGGCGCCATGCTATGTTCACTCTCACTATAAATTCTATTTTCTTTTATTTATTCTTCCACCAACCGCTAATAGCGCTGCTTAAGCTAAGATCTATCAGTTTTTAAATTGTAATCAGATATAATCTATAATTATCTGATATTGAATTTGAAGATTCGGCTTTGTGAACCTTTATTTTCGTTCGTGTATTATACGGTTATTTTTATATTAATTTGTATAAGCAGACTTTTTTGTAATATTTCTAGTGATTGTGTTATTTATTAAACATTATGGTTCAGTACTGTATTGTTGCAACTTGTAAGAATGCCAGTAAGGATATTAAAATGCATCTCCTTCCCAAAGACCCCGAGGTAGGTTAATAAATTAATTTTTGTTTTATTTAATCTCTTTTTTTATGTTTAATACCCCTATTGGGAAAATAAACATTTTAAAATTTAACGATAGAAAATAGGCTGCAAGAATTTTCTATAAATGACCAAGAAATTGTTCCCCTACATAATGTACCTCATTTATTAAAAGCTGTACGAAATAATTTACTCGACAATTCAGCCTCGTTTACTTGGAAAAAATGGTGTACAGAAGGCCATGTGGGGAGATATAATTCGTTTGTATGAGTTAGATGTAGGAGATTTTGGATACCAAAATATGTAATAAGCTTACTGAAGCTCACATTTACAACCAAAAAATAATGAAGATGAAAGTGAAGCATGCCTCACAGGTTTTTTCACAAAGACTGTCTTCAACAATAAGGGGCTTAGTAAGTTATGGTAAGATATTGGTATTTCATTAGTCTTTGAAATTAATATAACATTACCAATTTATTGGTACTGCAGATTTTTTATTATTTTTTGACAAGCTCTTTGACTCAATGAATGGCTCAATATTTAAACCAGAATATGGAAAGTTATTACGATGTGCAACTCAAAATCATCAACACATTTACCATTTTGGTAAGAGGCCATAAAGGTTTTGATAACGGTTATTTAAAACAAGGGGACAAGGAGTATGTACCCCCAAGCATAAAAAACTGGATTTCAACCATACCAGGCTTCATATATACATCTGGTAAAAACTCAACAAGAAAAACTTTGAATTTCTCTGTCCCTGGAATCTAAATCAGGATCCTATTGAAGATTTTTTTCTGTTCCCAGTAAAACTATAGAAACTTTTGTATTTGAAGAAAATATTATTCAAATACAAACTCATTTATATATCGCTGGGTACATGGGTAAAAGCATTTTTAAATTAATTGGAGTATGCAAAACTTGTAGAAGTGACCTTGTTAGTGATGTTAATTGGTTTAAGAGAATATTGGTCCAAAAGCTCTTTTAAGGCCACATACAAATTTTACTAAAATATTTACAAATAAAATTAAGTACTGCATAAGTTTTTGCCAATTTTGTATCATAAACAAGACTTGCAGGTAAAATTAAACGAGAAAATTAATAAATATGTGTCATTTAATTTTAACTGCAAGAAGCACAATATAAAAAACATATTCGTACAAAAATTTGTACATTTTTACATATATTGCTGGATAAAAAATGTAAACAAAATTTTAAAAGGTTAAGATGATAGAAATTTAAATAATAATATAAAAAAATAGCTTTAGCTAAGTATGAAAAACAAAAAAAGGAAAAGGAAGCAATTTAAAACATTAAGAACAGTCAAAATGTATGATTATAATGAGGTTCATGATTTGTATTGATTTGTTAGTATTTTTTATAAATAAAAATAATGTATTTATACAATGTTTTATTTTGGAATATTAAATACACTTTTCATAAAATTGATTGATAAAAATAGTGTAAACTAATACATTATACAGCTGTCTTACGCATGAAATTGTATTAGTACGCACTATTTCTATCAATTTTTAATAAGTGATTAAAATAATAATTAAAATATATTTCAAAAAGCCCGCTACTTCTAGCAGAAGCGCTGGAGTGACAGGTTGAATAACTAAAATGACTGATTAATATAGGTCATATATTTTTTATCGGTTATCTATGGTTGGCGCCATCAAACGTTCATTGTCCTCTTTCTCTCCACACCAATATTCGACCATCACACATATTCAGCCGAAATCTGGACTCATCCCTAAACTCCAAATTCCAACGAATGTGTTCTATCGCCCACCGATATCTGCATGCACACAAAAAACCAATGAAAATAATTTACGTAGGTACACGACAAAGTTACAGTAGCCATTTTTGACTCCGATTCATTTCGTGAGGTTTGTAGGTATGACGTCAGGATAAAGGTGAATTTTTTCTACTTTATACATCGTAGAATTATTTATTTTGATTTGTTAATTACTACGAATTAACTCTGGATAGATTTTGATCTTGTCAAAATAGTGAAACGTGTCAAGTTTAAAAAGGATAAACGTATTTTAAAAAAATATTTTTCTAAGCGGCTTTTTCATATTTAACATAAAGTCTCGAGTATTCTTTTATTAAACAAAATGATAATAAAAAAATTTCGTAATGCGGCTCTCGCGACGAGAGTGTATTCCACTTGGCATAAATATAACTGGATGGCTCTTCAAAAGGAATAAATGAGGAGATATGCGTTCACAATGGAAAATATAATAGGATAAGGATGGCGTCATATGGGTTATGACAGTCTTGTTACGTCGACACGGCTTGATTGGGACAAAAAAATAAACTCGAAAACTAACAAGGTATTAGTTAACGATAATATTTAAAAAAATGTGTTAAGTAGATTTTTTTATACTTAAGAAATATTCATAAATTAATCTAGGGATTAAAAATATATATTTTTAAATTACCTTGAAATTGAAATGCTCAGGATTTATTTACTACGAGAAGTTCACTGTCTCGGGTAGTCCCCAGTCTTTTGTATACGGTGATTGGTAGTGTCGTTTGATAAAGGGTCCTTTAAATATTTGCCAAGATTTTTCTTTTTGTTGGTTCATTAAATTTAGTCGAATAAACACTCTGCACACAACATTTTTGTATTTTTTAGTTTTGTCATTCTCAAACCCTGAATGTCACGAGCTAAATTCATATATTATTTTATTTGAGAATGTTGATCGGTTCATGTATTAATCTCAACAATGTAAATAATAAATAAAAGAATGTATTGTCAAATTTTGTTTTACAAACAAACATACAAAAAACATGCAAAAATGTTCTTGTAAAAACAATGTGTAACTTCGATTTTTGCGTTATATAAATAGTAATTTTTGCTGAACAAACACCTCGTATATAAGATTCTAAATAATTGCCAGAAACAATACGCTTTAAATATGCTAAATCACCATACTTGAATACTGATTATTCTATTGCAAAAGGAGGGTATAGCTTTAAATGACTTTTTAGGGCTAATCCTCACTTAAAAATCTCAGAGAAAAGAACAGAGATTTGCTTTATGTTATCCTAATAAAGTTAGCACTAAAATCTCATTCTTTGACTGACTCGTTCAGATCAGATCGGCTACTAATATTTTAATTAATGCATTAAATTTAGTTTATTTTTTAGTTTTTATTTTTATTTTAATCGTTTAGTTAGTGTAGTAAAGACAATAATTTGTGGAAATATTTTGTTTACCTAGTGAGTTAATTTCCTTGATAGTAAGGTATGTATTTTATTAAAATTTTGATTTTATAGGTGATATTGCTTTTATAAATTTCCTAATTTTCTTAAATTGTGTTTTAAGTACGCGTATTATTAAAAGTAGGTAATAGTATATTATTCAACAAGCGTATAAAGATGGCTATTATGCACTGTTGAATACTATACTTTATCCACAACTATATGTATATAAGTTTATAAAAAAAAATGTCTACTCAGAATCCATGGCCTCTACTTGCTTAACCATATAACCATAGAGTTTCATGTATCTATGATCCAGCTTTGTGTCTGTGATGTGACTGACATATAGATATACAAAAACCAAAAACAGTACCTTTTTTAGTTTTTGGCTTAAATCCATAGCCAAGAAAGCTAACAATTGCGTATGACTTCTTAAAAAATGTAAGCCGTTAATATTAAACGTTATTCAGGGCCGATAAAAAAGAAATTTCATTAGATTTTGAGGTGAAATAGCTGTTTTTTTTAATATAAATGGAGTTATAGCTATAACAGATTGTTAATATTTGTAAAACTTTATATTTGGTATTCCCCAGTATGTTTTATTAAAATATTGCCCACTGATGCTAGAAATGTTCTCAAAGAGTTTCACTAATTATTACTAATTGTGCGCAGTTGCCACGTCAAAAATATATTTCTCTAAATAAGATTCTAATAAATGTCAAACATTTTCCCATATTCTTATATTTTTCAGTTAAATATTACTAAATAATCGGGACTTTTAGACACTCACATTGAAATTTTCAGTAATATAATTTATCTAAGTTTTATGCTAGTCGAAGAGTTCACACCAACTAACAAAAGTCCGTTTTGAAGCTAAATCTTGCGTTCTACATTTTATCTATTTGGAAATTTATCCTTGTTCTTGCTTTCACGTTGTCGTGTAAACTACAGTGCAGAATAATACAAAAAAAATATTCCGATAAATTTTCAGTCTTCATCGTTTTCTTTCTACACATAAACATAAAAGCTAGATTACCTTTTACGACCGAATCAACAAAAAGGGCAGCTATTTCCGTGCAATAATTCAGTTCTTGCTTTGTCTCAAAAATGTAGATTTATATCTTGAAATGTATGTCTGAAATTTTCGCTCTTAACGACAGCTTGAAGAAAAAACTTTGTAAAAGTGACAATAAAACTGTTTTTTTATTGCTTAACTTTGTAAAAAAATATTTAAAAGCAGCTTTTGTATACTAACATTAGTAAAGAAATATTCTGATGAATTCTGATGTGGGTAAAATATGTGAATAAAGTGAGTACCCTATCAAAGTTTATTAGAAAACTTGAAAATTCTTTAAATGTTAAATCTATTGGCGACTGCGCGGTGAGAAAAGAGTGTGATTGTTTCAATTTGGTTATTCTGAAGTTAGTTTTTGTCATACTAAATTTTTTCACTTTTAAAATGCAGATTTTACTTGTTTTTAATCAATGACTTTTTTACAAAATATATACAAAAAATTCATTGATAATATATAAACATTCAAATTTGTAAATGTGGCAGCTAACATTGATTCTGAACAATTAATTTCATTTAAATTTATTTTTAATTATTAAAATTAACAATAATTATCTCAACACTTATTCGTGCACAATATACTCTTTTGCTAACACATACAAATTTGAGGGTTTTTTCATTTTATATATAAAAATCTACTGTTACGATGTATGTCTTCAATAAACGCCAAAACTACTGAATCGCTTTCAATCAAATTTTACATAATATGTAAAATTATATCCGTAAAATAAAGTGATACAATTTATATCCTTAGAAACAGAATGCAGCGCCATCTGTTGGGCGTACTTGCCATCTAAATGTCAAAGGAAATTGAAGAATTTTACCGATCGTTTTTCCTTTGTTAGTTTACTAGATATCTTTTAATATCTATATCTTCCAAAAAAATATTGTACCGTTTTAATGGAAATTAAAACTAATAATAATAGTAATAGTAATAGTAATAGTAATAGTAATAGTAATAGTAATAGTAATAGTAATAGTAATAGTAATAGTAATAGTAATAGTAATAGTAATAGTAATAGTAATAGTAATAGTAATAGTAATAGTAATAGTAATAGTAATAGTAATAGTAATAGTAATAGTAATAGTAATAGTAATAGTAATAGTAATAGTAATAGTAATAGTAATAGTAACAGTAATAGTAATAGTAATAAGGGAATTAGATTGAATTTGCTTGAGTTTTTGGAAATTAAATCTGCTACAAATAATAGTACTCTCAATTGTTTGAACGAACAAATTCAACCTAATGAAAATTATTTATTTCTAAATTTAAACTTTTAACAACTGTTTATTTATACATGTAATTAGGTTAAGTTTATATTTTCGACTTGATTTCAGATCTTCTTCTTTTCTAGTCTTAACACAAGTTTGTTTCAGGATTTCTTACTCTTTACTGATGTTTGTAACTATTTTCATCGATATGTGTAGATAGTGGGTCTTTGTTTTGATTTTGATTTTTGAAATTGTTATATGAACTCAATTCTTATATTCATTCCTTTTAATTACCCTCTACATCCAAGTTCCTTCTTGACTAGTTATTTAGTTGGTAACCCTTTCGGATGTAGGTTGGCACTAAACCATTTCCGCTTTATGCTTTCTTTAACTGTAATTGCCCTTCATACGTATAAGGTTCTTCAAGTGCGTTGGTGCTGGTAAACTTTTCCGGTTCGGCAATTTTTGAAATGTACCTTATGCTGTTCATCTTAATTTACATAACATTGCTGCTTAGATTGAGAAGACTAACAAGAACCTTTACTCACGTTTTGGGATCGACCTGTCTTCTTGATTATAAGGAGATCGAACCTCTTTCATGGATCTCTCCTTTTTTTGATTGTTTTTTACAATCATTTCTTTATCCCTCCACTTATATTCTTTTCTTCTTGTTTCTTTTAGTAATGTAAAACTTGTTAATTGAATTTTCTTGATACAATTTTCTTAGTATGAATATGGCCCCACATTTCTATCCACTTTAATCTAACCAACACAACCATCAATCTCTATTTAAATAACTTCTAAAGTTCTTTTTCCTCTTCTTTTTTATATATTAACTCTCTTATTCATCCATTATTCTTCACTTATTTATGGATGTTTAAGTTTTAAATTTAAATTATTTACAATTCCTACGTTCTGCACATACAGGTGAGTTTATATTGATTGTGTAACATAATTAACTTGCTGTTTTACCATAGTATAAGTTTTTGCAATTCATGTATTTAACTTTTTACTTTAAACTTGTAATTTTTTTTTTCTACTTGTAATTATTTATCATATTTGAAATGTTTTAACTTTAATCATTGATGTAATCGGACAACCGACACCATTCGCTTTTTTTATAACTATAACTATTTTTGGATTCTCCTGATACCATTGTTTTTCTTTATAGCCTGATGATGGTCTAAAGACCGAAACATGTTGCACTAACTATTGAACCTCACTATTAAACGTTGTGGATAGACTTTGAGTTTTATTACTTCGATTAATTAAAACTAGGTTATACCTTGAAAGTAAGATTCAATGTTCTTTAAAACATTTGGTATATACGAGGTCAGGCTATTAAATAACGAGACTGCGCACGCAGAAGGCATCCTAGAGGGGTAGGGTAGGAAACGAATGCAGCGTTAGATAGCTGAAAATGTCTACTATTCCAGTACGAAAACACGTTTTTGTCGCTGTAGTAGTATTTTTTCTGTAGAGGTTAGAAACGAACGTGTTTTTTTCTCGTGCTATAAGTTGTGGAAAGAGGCCTATGGTGAGAATTGTCTATCTCGTGCACGTGTTTTCGAATGGTATAAAAGGTTTTCTGAAGGTCAAGGGAGCACCGGAGATGACCAACGTCCAGGTCGACCTGTTTTTGTTTCAACTCTGCAAACAGTGACCAAAATACATGAAATTGTGCGCGGAGATCGTCGAATGAGCATTCGGATGATTGCTGAGACTGTAAACGCTGATAAAGAAACTGTCAGAAAAATTTTACATGACGAATTGATGATGAAGAAAGTCTGTGCGAAGTTGGTCCCAAAACATTTGACCTCTGACCAAAAGCTCGTCCGTCAACAGATCTGCTCAGATTTTCTTCAGAGGTTAGATGAAGAACCTGAATTGATGGAAAACATCATCACTTGCGATGAAACCTGGATATCGCAATACGATGTTAAAACTAAGCGGCAATCCATGCGCTGGAAAACTCTGCATCGCCGAGAATAAAAAAAGCAAGGATTTCGAAATCAAAATTTAAAGCTATGCTAATCGTTTCTTTCGACATCAACGGCATCGTGATGACTGAATGGGTTCCAGTGGGTCCAACTGTAAACCAAACCTACTATTTGAAAGTTTTGGCAACGCTGCCGGAGCGAGTTCGTAAGAAACGGCCGGAGTTGTGGAAAAACAAATCGTGGATCTTGCACCAGGACAATGCACCTGCCCATAACGCGCTGTATGTGAAGCGTTATTTAGCCGCTAGAGGCATTTCAGTGCTCGAACACGCGCAGTACTCGCCTGATTTAGCACCCTGTGACGTTTTCCTGTTTCCGATGATCAAATCCGCCTTAAAGGGAACCCGGTTCGAGTCGATGGAAGAGATGAAGCGAAAATCGGCAGAGCTCCTAAATGCTCTTACAAAAGAGAAATTTCAGCATTACTTTGACCAATGGCAAAAACGAATGGAACGGTGTCTGGCGAGGGAAGGGGAGTATATTGAAGGGGAGCATTCGATTTTAGAATAAAACTCTTTTTCACAAATTATTTAATAGCCAGACCTCGTAAATAAAAGAATAGTATATAATAAAACAGTAATAGCATATTACGTTTGTGATTAATTTTACTATATCATAGTTTTTTTACAATTGTTACGAAAATTAGATATAAGTTTTATACAAAAATGTCTTTATATTTAGGTTTATTAATAGAAAACCGATTTCCATAGCGTGTTGGTCCCTTCATTTAAGTTTGAATAATGGAAGAGCTGAATTTGACTTCAATAATGTGTTTTGTTTCCTGATAATACCCCTTTGTTATTGTCTATTATTGCTCTAATGCGTTTTGAATATCCAAAGCAGCGTGCCATACCTATTCTATTTTTCTTTGATCCATCAAATTATGGATATTCCTTAACTGTAAACAAAAACATTAGTTAACTTTATTGAACTCTTACTTAAGAAAAAATTACATTAGTATTATTTATTCATGTAACTATAATGTTTTACAAAAGTTCTGGTTAAAAACAATATCTATCAGATATAATTTATTTGTTTAAGAGCAAATAGTATCGCGTTATCACTTCTCGTTTGAAAGTTAGTAAAAAAACGATTTATTAAAACAAAAAACTAAGTAGAGAGCGAGCTGATTTAAGTCAAAATACATAATTAAAAAAAAAATCGATCCAAATAAAGTAAACTCTAAGGCTGTAGTTCCGCTTTTCATTTTTTTGGCAGACGCGGCCTCTACTGTATGCTCTTAATGTGTGTATTGAAAAATAAATTTAGAATTTATAAATCAAAATCTCTAATTCAAGTTATACCACCAATATTTTATTTTGGTGTAGATATGCCTGCAAATGTTGAAAAATAGTTATTATTCTTTGCAGTAGCTCTCAAACAGTTTCTGGTAGATTTTCCGAGCGAAATCCTTCATCATACTCCAAATGTAAGCATTAGCTGGTGTTAAATCTAGTAAATGAGGTATGTACTCAAAACCTGTGAGAAATTATTCTGTTGCTAAAGTGTTCGTGGAGCAATTTTATGGAGCGTTTTATGGGATAGGAGTTTTTGGACCGAGAGCCAAATACTCAGAAAGCTTGGGCACATACCCGAGCATCTTTCAAGCAGAAGTCCGCGCCATCGAAAGATGTGTGGAATTCAATATTGGAAGAAACTACCGCAGACAAGAGATTGTGATCATGTCGGATAGTCAAGCAGCCATCAAAGCGCTGAGTTCAAATATAATCAGTTCGAAGATGGTTTGGGAATGCCTAGGCAAACTAAATGAACTGGGCCAGAAGAACACTGTCACCCTCCTATGGGTCCCGGGACACATAGGAATAGAGGGGAACGAAACAGCAGATAAGCTGGCAAAAAAGGAGCTGAAACCCCACATTTGGGACCAGAACCATCTTGTGGGATCAGCAGTAGAGTAATCTTAGGAAAACTAAGGGAAGAAATGGAGAAAAAAAAAATCCAAGTACTGGAATCAGCTGGAAGGACTGAGGCAATCTAAGATACTACTGGGGAACTATGACCAGAAGAGATCTCTTAGCTGCCTCAACCTCAGTAAAAAAAGGCTCCGAATTTTAACGGGAATATTAACCGGGCATTGCCGGTTAAGAAGCCACATGAAGAAACTAGGGTTAGCAGATGAAGCAAAGTGCAGATTCTGTGAGGAAGAGGATGAAACCTCAATACACATACTCGCAGAATGCCCTGCCTTGCAAAATTCTAGGGCTAGATACCTAGGAGCACATGGAATAGAGGAAGGGGATCTACCTGACTTGAAGCCCGACGATGTCCTAAACTTCCTCAGGAAAATAGGACTCGAAGAGCTGCTATAAGTCCGAGAAAATATCAGAACATGGCAAGTAAGGGGGAATAGATCCTATAGGTCGCAGTGTAATTATCACCCCTAACTTATATATACATACATATATACATGGAGCGTTGCGCCATCCTGTTGAAACCATTGATAAGGATTATAAATGTACATGCACGACAAAAGATCTTAAAATCTCTGATTTAGAGTGTTACATTATCATGTCTGTACCGTTTTTGATTGAACGTAACTGACTGCTCATTTTTGCCTTTAACAAAATAAGGGCATCAAGACGTTCAAACCCAAGGAATCCAATTGTTTTGTCGGTTTATGTAACCATTGTGGTGAATGTGGCTTCCGTCAGAAAACCAAACGTTTCTTAAAAAATCGCTGTTTATACACTAAGCTTAGCATGCGTCCTCAGTAAATTTCTCTTCCACGTTTATCCGCAACATTTAGCCATTGTCCCATTTGAATATAGCCTTTTCTTCCTAATTTTCTTCTATATTTCTTCTTATTTTTCTCTAGTTCCGCATTGCACCTGTTTGTTTTGTCTTTCTTATTGTGTTTTTGTTCCTTATTTTCTTTGTTTTGTATTTTTTCTCTGGAACTAATTTCGGCTGTGTTCCAGTTTATCGTATTTCTTTTTGTGGTTTTCCAGGCTTTTTCCTGGATTTTCTAGGTTTTTCCTCTTGCTTTATTTTTCTAGATTCCTGTAAGTTGTATATTGGCTCTGTGATGTATTAGTTTCTTTTTGGTCCTCCATCCTGTTTGTCTTACTGGTTCTTTTCCTATTTTCCTTGTTAGTGGGTTTCTGTTCACTGTTTTCTTGTAGAAGTGCTGTTTTATTTTTTATCATTTCTGCTATCGGCGTGTATTCGTACTTTTCTCTTATTTCTGCATTCGTTGTGTATCTTTTTGCTCCTTCTATTATTCTGTATATTTTAGTTTCTTTTCGTCTCAGTGATTTTATATTTACATCTGATGTTGAGTTCCATACAACATTACCGATCTTATGTATGCATTGTAGGTTCAGCATGGAAAACCGCCAATAGATTTCATTCGATGTATAGATGTTTCACTTATAATCAGTTTTTTTGCTGTTCATACAAGACTTTTTCTCGTCTCGGTAAAATAGAGGGGCGGGCGAGCACCCCACCCATATTGGGTCTACTCTAACCTAGCCCAACACAACCTATCCTAAACTAACCTAGCTTTACTTCACCGTTTCTAAACAATGAAGTAATTTTTAATTTTTGTTTCAGATAGCAAGATAGCAAGTAGTTTTTATCAAACTAAGGTGAGTTTTCATTGTTTATGTTTATCATATACCTAATTTAGATTTTAAAAATAATATATAATATTGGTATTATAACAATGAAAAAATATAATAATCATTAATAACTGAGGCTGCTCTCCCGGGATTATTATTATTATGGGAAAAGAAAAGAGCAACAATTTGAGGAGAATAGTTAAAGTACAAAATATTGGAGAATGTATGCTCAACAGATGGAAAGAATGGAATGTACATATAGAGAGAGAATGACGTATAACAGATTAGTAAGAAAATCAGGGGGAAATTCACCGGAAGGATCCAGGCTATGTAATAGAAAAATCAGGAGCGAGCCTCATAATCTTATGACATTGATTTATTATTTTTATGAGTACCTAAACAATGCAACTATCAATATAAAAGGTTTCTTAGGATTTTCTAACTACTAACATCAAACAAATTATGAAATATAGAAAAATACAAGATATTACCTTAAAATTTACAAATATCTTCTAGCAATAATCAGTTTGCCACACGATATGTTAATCATACCGCTAAATTAATTGTTTTATTGCTTGTTATTAAGATTCGGTAATAAATTCAAAGCCAAAAGCTACGTACCGGAAAATTTAATCATTTAATACAGAAAAGCTTTGAAATAATTAACTCCACATTACACACCCAATTTTCTCTTTGCCTTAACAAGGGAAACAAATTTAAATGGGCTTACATACGACTACGAGAAATGTTAACCAATTATTAATTTTACCTCTGAAACTTTGTTTTCAAAAGAAATTGATACATTTTCAAGAAATGTTCAGTGTTGTTAGCTAGCAGCGAAAAAGACTGGCAAAATAAAATTAGAGGAAGTTAATGTTTTGTAATTAAATTTTAAAATCGCTTTTACATTACTTAAACTAGTTACCTACTGTAAAAAGAATTTTTATTGATATTTAAAACATTTATTTCGTTCCAATTTTGTTAGATATTACCCAAGTAACACCAAACTGTTTTATTAGGTATTTCAATGATGTTTTAAAACTAATATTAAAACTATTTGATCTTAATAAAAGCTTTAATGTGGTAAAAAACCGCTTTCAGCACAAAAGCTTAAAACTTGGTTTTAAGATTGCTATATTACGTTACTTTTAAATCCATATTAAATATATGTTTAAATGCTTGATTGTACGTATTGGATTTAAAAGTGCTAGCATAAAGTATACTTTAAACAAACATTATCTTAATATAAACAAAATAATAACTTTAAATCTATCTATAAATATGTACAATCAAAACGGTCGGAAATGTTAGAGTGCATTATAAATATAAATGTAAATACATAATAAAAATGAAGGAGTTTTTGAAACATGAAAAGAGAAATGTGGGTTTAATGTTTTGTCAAAAAATATTTGAAAAACACGGTTTTGCTGATGTTTTTGTCATATACAATTTGGTAGAGATTGAAATAGCTGAGAAATTAACTTTTTTATTATGTAATTCAATAACATTTATCATGCTGGCAAAGTTTTTATTAAAAAATGGCCTCCGATATAAATTATATCAACTTGTCCTATTCCAAAGAAACTAGAACAAAGAAAATATGAACAAATAGACTTAATACGTTCGCATTTTCGACGCATTAAAAACTGGTTTGTGTTAATATGGTTATAGCAAATGCTGTTTGGTAGAAACAACATAACCTAAAATTTGAATTTATATTGATTCTTGTGTTGCAATTTTATGGGAGTCTTTTAACAAGACTGTGGAATCTAACCTATCCACTGTTTCATTTTTATTATTGTCAAATTTAAATCCAATTACCCTTAGCTGATACCAAATTTACTTAACTAAGAGTAATCGGTTTTAAAATGGTTTTATAATTAAGTACATTTAAAAAGGCGGCTATTACAGATAATAAATTAATAGTATATTATTCAACAAATGTATAATGATGGCTATCACCCACGAAGATGAAATTGCAACACAAGCCGTAGGTGAGTGTGTAACAGCCATTATGCGCAAAATTATGCAAAATATATTTCAAATGAACAATATTGTTTATTAATGGTAACGTTATTAATACACAATAAATTTCTGTTTATTTACTTACATAATAATTATTAATAGTTACATTACAATTGTTAACATTCATGAGAGGGATAACTTTGTCTGCCATCTGAGTCTGATTGAAAATCATGGGGAACTGTCATTATTAATCAATTCTATATGGTAATGTATGGCAGTACTTGATAAAAATTGCATAATTAAAAGATACTAATTAATAGTTGTGGATGAAAAGTTCTATTGTTTACGCTTCAGTGACAAAATAACCTAAGAATCAAATAAATTTAATGATAAGTTTTAATATTTACATTAAGAATATTTTTAATACATTAAAACTAAAATGTCATGACGATGACCACATTAAAACCCAAGAAACTTTCAGTATTTCATAAAACCAGAGGGTTTTATAGTTACTAGTACTAAAGCAAGTATAAAACTATATTAAAACTAAAAAATCTTTAAGTCTAAATAATCTTATTCTGTACTTTTAATGCTTTTAATTAAAAAATAGAGTAGGTATAGTTACAAGGTAAGTTTAAAACCATTGTCTTTTTATTTACCACAATAAAACTTTTTTAAAATCCCAATAAACCCAAAAAGTTTTATCGTGCTACTTGGTAGTTTTTCATTAACTTTAATTTTTGGCGAACGCGCTTGAGCATTCACCAAAATTCAAAAAGATGAAATATCAATTTAAATTAAATCAAAACATGTTGACACGTCTCCAAACAGTCCAAACTATATACCTGCTAGAATATCGAATGTATAGGAAACCTAGTCACAAAGACGCAACCAATAGTTACGATTCAAGTCACGTTACGTTGTTGTGTCATCACATAAGCCCGCTGCATATAAATGATTGAAACATAGAGAGTTTCTGGCACCAAGGGCAATAATTGTTTTGTTTGTGAATATAAAATTTTCCATGAATGATATTTTTACATAATGGCTACACACAACCAAACTTATATGGAATTACTTAATATTTGAGAATAAAATATTTTGTAACGACTATTTCACTATACTATTCTTAACTGACAAAACTTCTTAGCAACGGCACGTTACATATTGACAATACGTAATATCTCAGCGACAAAATTTTGACAGATCTGTTACTAAGGTGTCTGGTGTTTCTATACTTGTCAGTTTCACAAACGTCTTCATAATTTTGAAAAGAAATAATGAATCCAGACGAAATATCAAGATTCGGGTGCCGGTCAGGCGAAGAAATCAGAAAATTGGTTTCGGAAAATGTCCCATTGATCACGCAAAAGTCCAGCAGCTCTATTTGGAACCAATTCTTGGAGGTCTTTGTTCTCAAAACGATGGAAAAAGCTGTAGACAATTACATTAGAACAGAAATCTTGGAACAGGTGCCACTGCACCCCCGTCAGCATGCGTACCAAGCGGGAAAGTCCACGGAAACCGCTTTAATACAACTGACTGACGAAATCCAAGACGCTCTGAATAAAAAAGAGATCGTGGTATGTGCCTTTCTAGACATAGAAAGGGCCTTTGACAATACGCCACATGAGGCAGTCAAAAGAGCACTGATTGAGAAAGGAGTAGATAGAACGACTTCCATCTGGATGTCGCAACTGCTATCTACAAGAATCGCAGAAATGGAGGCAGGACAAGACACTATCTCCATTAATGTGACCAGAGGCTGTCCACAGGGGGGAGTTGCATCCCCGCTTATGTGGAGTCTCACTGTGGACAGTCTACTTAATCAATTGTCCAGGGAAGGCATACCATGTCAAGGGTATTCCGACGACATGGTTATCCTGGCAAAAGGGAAGTATGAAAATGTCCTCTGTGACATTGTTCAAAGAGGACTGAACATTGCGAAACAATGGTGTGACTCGGTGGGACTCAGCATTAACCCCACCAAAACCACACTAGTAGCCTTTACAAGGAAAAAGAAACCTAATCTAAAGATCATAAGAATAGGGGAGAACATCGTCGAAAACAGAGGTCAAATATCTAGGGCTAATCCTAGATAGTAGGTTACTCTGGAACAAACACGAAGACGAAGTAATACACAAAGCAACCAAGGCCCTCATGGTGTGTAGGAACATTGCAGGGAAGAACTGGGGATGTAACCCACGTATCCTGCAATGGATGTACACAGCAATTGTGAGACCAGTAATCACATATGGGGCAGTGGCTTGGGGCGTAAGGGCTAATCTGAATACGACGAGGAAAAACCTCTCGAAGATTCAGAGACTAGCCTGTTCATGTATCACTGGAGCAATGGGAACTTGCCCCACTGCTGCAATGGAGGTGATTTTAAACGTAACCCCACTGCACATTCTGTTAGAAAGTGTAAGGAAGAAAACGATATATAGAATGATCAAAGAAGGAATTATCAGGGAAAAACCCCGATCACTTCATTTTGATCAAACTTGGGAAATGCCCCAAGATGATATGCCAAAGAAATTCAGCTTTGTGAGAAAATTCATCACTAGGTTGAGTAATAAATCTGAATGGGATGAAGACACCATACAGAATTTAAATCAGAATACCATAAAGTGGTATACGGACGGTTCCAAGCTAGACGAGGGAACCGGGATAGGAGTTTTTGGACCGAGAGCCAAATACTCAGAAAGCTTGGGCACATACCCGAGCATTTTTCAAGCAGAAGTCCGCGCCATCGAAAGATGTGTGGAATTCAATATTGGAAGGAACTACCGCAGACAAGAGATTGTGATCATGTCGGATAGTCAAGCAGCCATCAAAGCACTGAGCTCAAATATAATCAGTTCCAAGATGGTGTGGGAATGCCTAGGCAAACTAAATGAACTAGGCCAGAAGAACACTGTCACCCTCCTATGGGTCCCGGGACACATAGGAATAGAGGGGAATGAAACAGCAGATAAGCTGGCAAAAAAGGAGCTGAAACCCCACATTTGGGACCAGAACCATCTTGTGGGATCAGCAGTAGAGTAATCTTAGGAAAACTAAGGGAGGAAATGGAGAAAGAAAAATCCGAGTACTGGAATCAGCTGGAAGGATTGAGGCAATCTAAGATACTACTGGGGAACTATGACCAGAAGAGATCTCTTAGCTGCCTCAACCTCAGTAAAAAAAGGCTCCGTATTCTAACGGGAATATTAACCGGGCATTGCCGGTTAAGAAGCCACATGAAGAAACTAGGATTAGCAGATGAAGCAAAGTGCAGATTCTGTGAGGAAGAGGATGAAACCTCAATACATATACTCTCAGAATGTCCTGCCTTGCAAAATTCTAGGGCTAGATACCTAGGAGCACATGAAATAGAGGAAGGGGATCTACCTGATTTGAAGCCCGACGATGTCCTAAACTTCCTCAGGAAAATAGGACTCGAAGAGCTGCTATAGGTCTGAGAGAATATCAGAACATGGCAAGTAAGGGGGACACAATAGATCCTATGGGTCGCAGTGTGATTATCACCCCTGACACATACATACATACATACATACATATGGAATAGACACAAAAAAACATAAAATAACAAACCATTCTCATCGATCTTCAGCTGTGACAGCCTTGTCTAAGCTAGGTGTTGCTGAACAGGAGTTAATTAAATTTACGGGTCACTCAAATGCAAGCACGTTAAAACCTTATCTGCAGCTGGATTCCAGTCACCACGAGAAGTTGATCGAGAATCTCAGGACAACAAATGAAGCTGAACCTTTGAGTTCCCAAATATTACATGTCAATAATACACAAAATCAATCTTTAGTAGAAAAGAACGGGCAAACTACTATAACTTACAATAATTTTACATTTAATATTGTTAACAAATAAACAAAGATTATGTTTCGTTGATATTGTCTTGTTTTTCTCGTGAAATAGTCTTGTCGAATAATATTCGAAAGAAAATTTTTTCCCGGCCAAATTTTCTTCTGGTTTTATTCAAGTTTGTTGCTTTTTGGCAATTGAGGGTTTCCGGTTGGGTTGCTTTCATTCAAGGGTTTTGTTTCAAGTGCGTTCCATTGTCTAAGGAATGTCTAATGTATGGTGAGCCGGGGTTGATTTTAAAGTTCGTAACGACGGTAATCTACTTAGCGATTGACATGTTACAAGCTAAAGACAATTACGAGCTCCAGAGTTGTCTAGGCAAAACAAAACTGACAGGCTAAATTAGTGCCTTCAACACCAAAACTGGCCCATTAAAAATCAGGAAACTGTTCTCTTTTCAAATGAGACCAGAATTGGCCTTATATCAGCTGATAGTAGAATTCAGGTTCTCAGAGTTCCAGAAAAACAAGCTAGTCTCCGAGCTGCTACATCTATCCCAAAATATAAATAAGGAACTGGGGAAATATTATGAAGGGAGCAAAAATTCCTTTGCTGAAGGTATGTTGATTTGGTGTTGGAGCCGGTAGTTAGGCTTTGTCGAGGTGAAATTGGGGATGATTTTATCTGTATGCAGAATAATGCACCTCCTCATACTAGCAGTGTAGCTCGAGAATTTCTTAAAACGGAAGGTGTCACCATTTTAGACTGGCCTGCATGTTCACCGCACTTGAAAACTTAAAAGAAGGATTAGAGCTCGTCGGAAAAATTCAGGATATATCGCTCATTCCAGCGATTCGGAAAGAAAATGTTGACAATTTAATCAGAAGCGTTCCAGCGGAAGATTGCATAAGGGCTAGAGGTGGCAATACGGATAATTAAAATTAATTACTTTCTTTTTTTCTCATTCTTTACTAGTTTCTTTAAATCATTCTAATTTTCAGAAACCAAAAAACCATTATGTTTGTAATAATTTATTCTTTAATTCTTATGCGAACATTTTTTGATTAAAATTATTGAGTGAAGAATAAATTTTATTTCTAAATAAATAGATAAATAATTTTCATATATTCCATACATAATACAGAATATTTAGGTGATTCCATATTAGTTTGGTTGTGTGTATATTAAGATACAGATTGCCTTAATAGTACTTAATATATTTAATAAAAAAGATAATTATTATTATTTATTAAATGGTGGAAACTATACAATTTTAATGAAGGAACCAACAAAGAATTAACTCGTTGATATTACCAATAAAGCATAAATGGAATTAAATGAGGATTTAAGTTCTAGAATAAGCAACAATTCATTAATTTATTTCATTAAATCTGCTTCAACATTTATTTTATTCAAAACTCTTCTGTTTCAAACAGAACTCGTTTCGAACAAAGAACCTTTATAATAAGAGGATTTAAGCTGTCAAAAGAATTACCTATAGTCAAGTGAAAGATTTTGTTTTATTGATTAAAATTTTAATTACGAATAAATTATTTTGTTCAATTACTTCGATAGCTAAACGGGTTGTTATCTTTTATAAATATTCTATCTCTTCTTTGTTACTTTTCCTAAATAAAATTTTATCAGATTTTCTTTTGTAATAATTTAAATTTTTGCGTTTTGAGTTTTGTATTATTAAAAACTACTTTAAGTAAAAACGAGAATAATTGTAGATTTAACTACTTTGGTATTAATGCATTTGCAATAAAATTTTTTTTTTGCTTAATTTTTCTGTGATTAAGAACATATTTTTTTCTTTTTACTTTGTTTTATATTTTATGTGAGTAGATATAATATTAAATTGTGTTTTCGGTTTTATATTAGTTAAAACTACTTTTAGTGAAAACGAGAATAATTGCAGATTTAATTACTTTGGTATTAATATTAAAAATTTTTATTGTATACATGGATTTATGCAGTGTTCCTCTATTGGCTTTGTTTTATATTTTATCAATTTTGAGTGAAGGATTACTAAAAACTAGTAGATGAGCGGAAAATAATATAAAATTGAATTCAATTTATAAATGGCCCCTTCAATAAAAAGGAAAAAGTTCGCCTATGGAGTAATTTTACGATTTCTTACTATCCAGGATCCAAAAAAATTATAAATACATCAACTAGAGTATTAAAACGATTACCAAAGATTATAGACCCCTAAATAAAAATAAACGCTAATTTTTTTTAAAAAGGTTCTTTTCCAATCAATAAAAACAAAAAATAATGAAAAAAATTATCAAAAAATATTTTTAAAATTAGAAACGAACCCTTAAAAAATAAAAGGATATGTCTATAATTAAAGTAAAGAATTTTTTGCTAAAAATTTTGTCGAAAAATTTGTGTTGACGTATATATAAAAAGAAAAAGAACGCCTATGGATTAGTTTTACAAAATTTCGCTGTCAATTTATCTAAAGAATGTGAACATTTTTTAGAAACGACTTAAAACGTGAAACTCAACTAAAATTGGTGTATTAATCCACTGAATAAAAAGAAAAACGACATCTATGGTATAATTATTCAATTATTTTCTCATCAAATACTTAGTAAAATTAAAATTTTAACAGAATAATCAGATTATATGGGTTATAGATAGCCGACTCAAGGGTTTTTAAAAAACGTGTTTAGAACACCGCTCGTGATCTGAAACCTAACTACATAAGTAATTGCATTTTAACGTTATTAGTTCATTTAAAATATTAATATTAAAATATTCTAATAAACATAAAAAATATATAGAAGAAAATATCAAAATCAATGTCAAAATTTATTTATTAAACAACATTAACTAGTTTCGGCCTATCTATAGGTCATCATCAGGCTTAATAACCAAAGTAAGGATTAAAACAAACAAACTAAAAGTTTGCCCCATCTTATATCTTTGATATTTTATTTGCCTTAACAGTAAATTAGTGTTATCACTTGTGTTATGGACCTTTTTGCGTGGGTGATACACGATGCCGTCTTACCGAATTTAAATTTATCTCCTTGCTTATACTCCTACAATGGTTGTTTATTATGACCCACCGTCTAACAATTTACTGCGGGTATATTCTTACCCTCATCCTCTGATTAATACAAATATTTACCACCCATACACCTCCTTTCCTGATCCTGATCCAGATTTTTGCTCTTTTATTCTTTTCATCACTCACGATGACATTCATTATGCATTTTCCAACAGGTCTTTGACCTTTTTCTTTTTTATTTACTGCTTCTATAAATATTGCTCCTACTTACTTTCCTTTAAATTTCAGGCTTTTGGGTATCGTAAGCTGCATTAGAATTTTCTTCCTGTTATTAACCAATAATTCGACCAGTTTTATCATAATAATAATTAACATATAACAGAAATAATTACAAACAGTTTTGAGTAAATACAGCTAACTTTATCAACAATTTTAATAAAACAACATTTTAAGAGCTAATATTGTAATTATTTTAAACATAAATAGATTGATTGGCACATCAAATGAAATTAAAATGAAACACACAAGATTACTTTGGAAATTATTTTTAAATTTAATACAGCTGTCCAAAAGGCTGGAAATACAAATTTAGTTTAAACATAAAAATGGGACTGCAAGACTTAAATAAAATGCAATAAAAATAGTTAACAAGTTAAAATATATATGTTAATGTAATTTTTATCAACGAAAATAATTTTATTACCACCACAATATCAGAAAATCAGAAAAAATAACCTTAAATAGTTGTTTATAACTTGATAAGGACAACTTCCGATTTTATAATAGTTTTCTTGGTTTAATATATAATAACAAAATTTTAAATGAGAGAAATTTTTATTTTTTAAATATTGTGTTATTTTACTAAGCTTGAAATCCTCCAAAGTAAATGCACTGCATCACTTGGTGATAAGTTTCCTCATTTTCAGTCTAATTTCCCATGTTTTAGCTAGTTTATGGGAAAAGAATGCAAATGGTACATTTGCAGATAAGTCATACAGGACTTCTGCTAAGATATCAGTGTTGCCAATTCCGAATAAATCCCTAAAAAATTACTATAAAAATACTGACGCTTTTTTTCATAATTTCCAATTATTCAAAGGTGCTTTACGCTTCGAAATACCCTGTACAATAAACAAAATAGTTCGAATTGAAAGATATTTCATAAAAAAAATTTATAGGGACATTCATTTGCAATATCTGAAAAATTAGACTCTTATGCAGTTTGATATCAAATGAAAAGGAATTATTGGTTTTTTTTTTATCCTAACACAATGACTGAAAGCAATAAAAAGCATCAGTATATTTTTAGTGATTTTTTAGGGATTTATTAAGAAATGGTAACACTGATTTCTTAACAGAAGTCCTCTATTCTTGCACGTAGTTTTATGTACAAATTTCCAAATGTAGATGGCGCCCACTCCGTGGTGATCGCGAATATACTTTTTATTAATAGTCCAGGCGTGCTGTACCAAAAAAAATAAAAAATCCTTCCATCAGAGCCCTATAGCCCAATTTTCATCAAAATTTCAATTTTCTTTGACTTTTTGGAATAATTTGTTTATTTTTAATATATAATCGTTCGGTTTTAAGTAATTCGTAATTGTAATTAAAAAATATATTGAAAATACAATATTTTGTTTGTTACGAATGTGATAGTATATTTTGTTTACTGAAATGTTGCAAAGTCAAAAAGAAAACACAAGGCCTAGGCCTCTAGGCTAGTTAGAGTTCTTAACAGACTTCTTAACACTACTACTACTAGTAAAAACCATGAAATTCCCGCTCGGATTATTAACTTCATTAATAAACTTGAGTGTTTATAATATTGCAAATGAACTAAAAATCCGACTAAATAATGAAATACATTTTCTTTTGTAATTTTTCCCGTAGAATGTAATGCAAGAGTCGGCTTTTGCATTTTTTAAAATTTTATAACAAAAATTTAACAATTATTGCAAATTTAGCTGTTGCAAAATTCATTTTTTGCTTTTTTTCATTTTTAAGCACATTTTTAAATGAGAGGTGTATTTTTTTTATTTCATGTGAAAGTAGACGTAAAAACGAAAAAAATGAGCCCCAGGAAAACCCTAAAAATTAAAAACGAAAAATCGTTTTTTTCCATTTTCCTCGAAAAATTGAGGTTATGTGAGAAAATTACCAGGAGAAAAGTTTTAGATTTTTACATGATCTACAACTTTTCTATTGGGCACTTTTCATTTTGACGTCAATTTTAGCTGTATCTAAACAGCAATACTTCAGTTTTTTATCCCCTTTTCACCCTTTTTCACCCCCAAAAAGTTAGTTGAAATAGTTAATGTATTTTTTTTCATGTGTTATAAGCCCCTTTACCACCTCCAACTGTTACATTCCAGGTCTCAGAATTTTCGTCTAAAAGTACAGCACGTCTGGAGTATAACAAAAAATTTTATTTGTTTGAATAAACCGTAGAGTTTTTACTGCAAAAGTTTTTTTCAGTGTTCTTCATGTAGAAATTAATTATTTTCGCTAATCACCGCTCGTCGTTTAGAAACCAATTAATAATATTTTATATTTGACTAAACTGATTGGGTACAAATCCTGCGGTGACGCTCTGACGATTCCATTTCGTAAAACAATGAATCGATACGAGCTGAATACTTCCGAGTTGTAGGTAAAATCGTTTTAAACGAGCTTTTTTACCATCATCGGTACCTTTTGATTTCGGTACGAAACAATTAGAGAATTGGACTTTTAATCTGGTGCTCTATTTAAAACGTCGTTTTTTTTTCGACGACTGATGTCGATCGCAACTATTTTAAAGTGTATTTAAACATGGGATTTAACAGAGGATTTTCGCGAATGTTTAATAAAGAAACCGCTGCACCTGGGGGACTCAAAGGCTCCAGTATCCCAGTGGGATAGAAAAATCGAAAGGGATTATTAATCAAGGGTTTATAATAATAAGAACCTTTAATCGTCGCTTACTTGGTAAGCGATTAGAACATGCAATCTATAGAGAATTAAAATTAATTTTAATCGGGGAATACCTATCAATAAAAGAAGATCGCAACTTTAGATAACTACGTGGATTTCTTGTAAAAATGCTTAGTATGAAGTCTAAAACAGGATTTATTTGAAGGTATTAGAATGCCTCCAATTCGAGTTAATTTTATATTATACAGGGTGATTTATTACCAATTGGAATCCTGAATTCAAATTATGAAGATTTAACCCAAAATAGCTAAATAAAATGTAGCTACTTACTTAGTTACAGGGTGTTTTATTTAGAAATTTAAAAATTATTTGGGTTGAGTTATTTTAAGACTGTTTTACGTATTCATTTCATATTTGGCAGAAAATGTAGTCACTATACACCCTACAAAATTATATTCAGTTTATTTATTTGAAAATATTTTAAAATCATTTTAATATTATTTTAAGTTTTTTGTCAATAATTTAATATTTTTATCTAAGGATTAAAATTTTATTTTCGTATTAAATGCAATTCACTGGTCCAAAACATCGACATAGTTATCACACATTAAAATTGGGCAGCTTCATGTTTAACTTAAAACATCTCGAGAAATATTGACTTTATCGTTATGAAAAAAAATACTCTATTTACGTAAAAAGTATTGGAGAATCTAGAAATTGTGCTAAAGTTTCTATTCCGCCAATGGCGTAGAATTTGGGAACGATTAACCTGTCACCTGCCCCTGTCGTACGCCTTTGGTGGTAGCCAGAAATGTTTGTTTAATATAATATTGTAGGGTGTATAGTGTCTACATTTTCTGCCACATATGAAATGAATACGTAAAACAGTCTTAAAGTACTGAACCCAAATAGTTTTTAAATTTTTAAACAAAACATCCTGTAACTAAGTAAGCAGCTACATTTTATTTAGGTGTTTTAGGTTAAATCTTCATAATTTGAAGTCAGGATTCTAGTATTAAATTATTTTCAATTAGTAATGAATCTCTCTGTATATGGTGGATCATTCCATTTTATCAAAGTCCTTGAAATGAGTGGTATTTAAGAAGATTTTTTTAACAATTCGGTACAAAAACTACTAAATTTTTAAACAATTTCCCAAAACACTGTATTTCATGATTTACACAAACAAATACTATACAGCTTCAAATACCGACAGTTGAAAGTGGACAGTTGACAGTTGTGAAAACAAAGTTATAATTTGAATGTTTCTATTTTTATACTTATTCACACAACTATATTATTAAAGAGAAGATTGCCAAAATGAAACTTAGGTAGCTTTGATAACATTTTTCATATAATCGTAGTAATAAAACTTAAAGTCTATCCACAACGTTTAATAGTAAGGTTCAAAAGTTAGTGCAACATGTTTCGGTCTTCAGACCATCATCTGGAATGATTGTAAAAAACATTCAAAAAAAGGAGAGAGCCATGACAGAGGTTCGATCTCCTTATAATCAAGAAGACAGGTCGATCCTAAACCGTGAGTAAAGGTTCCTGTTAGTTAGTCTGTTAGATAGTCCTTTTGTCCTCCTCACGTATTTCTTTCTTCTTGTTTCTTTTAGTGATGTAAAACTTGTTAACTTGAATTTTCCTCTGGGATACAACATTCTTAGCATGAATATAGTCCCACTTTTCTATCCACTTTAATTTAACCAACACACCCATCGTTCTCTATCTTTATAACTTCTGAAGTTCCTTTTTCCTCTTCTTTTTTATATAATAACTCTCTTATTCATCCATTATTCTTCACTTATTCATGGATGTTTAAGTTTTAAATTTAAATTATTTACAATTCCTGCACATACAGCCTGATGATGGTCTGAAGACCGAAACATGTTGCACTAATTTTTGAACCTTACTATTAAACGTTGTGGATAGACTTTGAGTTTTATTACTACGATTATTTACATCATCCACATTTGAGAGATGGATTTCCTTTTCAATTTTTCATAAAGATACACGTGATTATCGATAATCATAATTTCACTTGTTATATTATATGATAACACAATTGTCTGGTAATATGAATTTTCTATTTGATTTATGAATAAAGCTTCATTTAAATTGTGAATATTTGGAACAGTCAAATTGGTGTCTGTATAACTGCTCCTGAGTTTGTTACGACTCTCTATGGAGAACATAATTCATCTAATTTTAAAATTTCTTAGCCTTAGTATCACAGCAGCGAGGGATTCAAAATGGCTCACATCTTATGGACAGAATTACTACGATACAAACGTGTGATTGAGTTTAAATGTTGAACTAACTTAAGAAATTATTGCTTATAATTAATACATTAAGAACATCTGTATATTATGTTAGCGGTACTATTCTAATTAATTTAAATCATTATTATACTAGTTAACATATAATGTTACAATTATTGCACAGTTAGGAGTATTATTCAGTATAATCCATTAGTCTTAAAAATATTTAAACAACATCAGGTAATTACCTTAAAAAACAAAATGTAACTCCAATATGTCAATCTGACGATGCTAATTCTAGCGAAACAGCTATCATTGAATTTAAAAAAGCTAATTTTTTAAAATAAACGTGGAAGTTTCTTCTAAAATTTCTTTGTTACATGAACTTAATAGTATTTTTTACACAAATAGAACATAGTTGTCTAAAAGATATCTTCTATATTTCCCGAATATTGCAACAGGCATACTTAAAACTTAATATTTCAACTGAACTTTGACTTGATGTTATTAAAACGGGTTATTTCGTATACAAGCCTTTCTGTTTCATTATTTTGCAATTTACTGCGACTTTAGCAATATTCATTAATCCTATTTCTACCGTATACTGAGAAGCGGGATCGTTTATATTAGTTACGAAACTGTCTTCGAGAGAGTAATTTATTTCCAAAAATATATAAGAGGTTCATCCAGATACGTACAATGCTAATTTCTAAATTAGATTCTTAATCTCGATAAAATTTTAGCTTAATCTCTTGCTCATGACAGCCGCGAACACACAATAACCTATTAGTCGAGACAATGAAGCACTAAAAAGGCCAAAGATATTAAATCTTTTAGGACAGGATGTAGAGGAGTGCGGTGTTTTGCATTAGCTTGCAAAAATTATTTATATCATTTCTACCATCATTCCTGAATACAAAATTATTAAGTTTTCGGAAAGGTGTCTCAAAAAATGCACTTTTAAATGTTGTAGTTTTGAATCTTACAGCAGGATTTTTTATCTCGCATTTAATGTCCTTCATCATCATAATAAAGAAAAAAGGTACAAAGTTACTGCAATTTTATTTTAATAGCACGTTAGTAAGATAATAAAACTGATACCTCCAGAAGAATAAAATCTAATCCTACCCCTATAAACGTATCTGAACCACCCTTTCTGTGTGATAATCTTTTATGGTGTTTTATTCTAGCATTTATAAGTTGTAGCATTTCTACTACATAAATCTTGTTGTCTTTACAAAAAACGTACAATAAGATACAGAGCGTTGATTTACCTACGATTTTCTCATGAAAACGTGTCCATACCTTCTAAAGGACTCTGTATAACGTAGCAAAACCTTATATCAAAAACTTCGAAAAAAATGTGAGCAGTCCGAATTCGGTAAGTACAATATACAGGGGTTCTCATTAAAAAAAATTATATGTTTGGTTTGTAACGGAGTTATACAACACTCTGTAGAGTTTAAGGTTATTTCAAAATATTGACCTTAAAGACATCTACTGTTTTTGTTACTAACATTTTTTGATATCTTTTAAAACAACCCATATACCGAAGTTTGTCGTAAGGTTGGTAGGTACACCCTGTATATACTTGGGCCACATGATCAAATAAGGAGAAGATAACCAAAGGTAAAACTCATTAGAAAAATCAGGCTGACGTGGGCAGCTTTTGGGAAACTAGGACATATCCTGAAAAACAAATCCTAGTAAATCTAAAAACATGATATGTAGAGGGAGTTATCGTAATATTTAAAATATATTATAACTTTGTACTAATAAGTCTTAGTATTAATATTTATATATTACTAAAAAAGGTCGTAAGTCATAAAAATCTTTAACAATAATATTAAAAACATTGAAAATCATTGAATTAATAGTAAACAAAAAATATTATTGATTCTTTTTTTTGACGCAAATTCGGATATATCCTTTGGAGCTGGTGGGTAAATGAAGATGTCCACGAATGAAATTTGGCACAGAGTAGAAAAAACAATTCTTTCTTCTGGTGTATTCAAAAATTACTTACAAATGTTCCAAATGGACAAAAAATGGATGACAAGTAAATTTTTGACGCAAATTCGGATATATCCTTTGGAGCTGGTGGGTAAATGAAGATGTCCATGAATAAAATTATGCACAGAGGTAGAAAAAACAATGTAGATACAACCTCTTTCTTTCATTCAATCCAGATTGTTAAACATAAACGTACAAACATTAACATGTAATTTTAATAGACCAAGTTATGAATTTTCTAGATCTAATCCAGACCCCAATTTAATTTTAGATTAACCATGATTCATTAAAATTTAATTTAACACAACTCCATACATATTTAATTTTTTTACCTGCTATCTTTTGATAAAAATTTATTGCTTGTGGAAAATGTAGACGTTTTAATCATCATTGTTCCAGTTACCCGTCTATATAAATTAACCCTAAGCCCGAGATTATGTTTAAGACTGTTAAAGAGTTGCCACAAAAATGCTGAAAAGATAAGAAGTATAAGTTAAGCCATTTTATGCTAGAATTTTATCGCTAACGTTTTGGAAATTAAATTCATTTTTTATGGATAAAATTTTGAATACACGTTTTGGAAGGATTAATATTTCATACAATAATGTAATCCGGTGACCTCATTTTTTACCGGATATCCGTCAGTATTTCCTTTTTTTAATCCATCAAATATTTAACACAAAAAACCCATTTTTTTTGTATATAACTTGTTTACATAAAAGTCGATACATTTTCACGTGAAAAACTAGTGGAAATAAACAAACGATATGTTCCAACAATAGTTTATCATCCGTCGAATTTAATGAATTTTGTTGTTGGGCATTCTAAAATTAATTTCAACATGCATTTGGTTAATTATTATTTCAATTTCTATTAGATGTACTCGTAAAATACGGTATTAAACATCAAACAAATTGTATTTTATTGATTTAGTAATCAAGTCTCTCTTTCATTTATTTATTTCTTTAAAGATACTAAAATTTATTTAGTACATTCATTTTAAAATAATTTTAAATGTTGTTAATTTCTTATTTTGTGCTAAAACGGTGCTAAACTATGAAATCGAAACTGGAACTCTTTCAACAATTAACCACTCATGCAATTAAGACAAAGAGATTCTCAAAACCGGCAGAAATTAATGTCTTCATAATAATTGCCAGGAAAACACTTAGAAATAGGCTAATGTGTAACATGAACGACATAGTTAGAAGGGGGAAACGCGTTGTTGATGTTCGGCCAAAAGTGGATATCTACGAGGTGTGGTAAAATAAAATTGGCTTGGAAGCAAATCCATTTTGTAATGATAATAATTAAAGAGTATTATTTGAAACAACTCATCCATTTTTCAAATGTGACTCTTCTTAAATAAAGAAAGGAAACACCAATGTCAATGTTATTGACAACAATGTTATTGTTATAATGATGTAAATATATATACATTACAAGCTAATCTAGAAACAAGCATATACGAGTACAAATGAAAATGAAAGTTACAAATCGCAAAAGTTAAAAAGTACCACAATTATTGCAAAAAATGCAGCTGAAATTAAAAATTAATTGAATAGCTAAGCTCCAGTAGAAATAAAATGTAAAACTTACTCAGTATAAAAATATAAAAGCATATTAAAATAATTTTTATGAATATAATAGCCACTTTTCTATATTTCATTTAAAATATTTGGTATAGTAATCTTAAACATTCAAATAGATGAATAATGTATTTGACAACTTTATCTTGGATATAATTCTGTAATACTATCTCAAAACAATCAAGTAAGTCCCAATTCATATAGCTTTCTCTGGAAGTTAAAGATAGAATCTAAAACAAAAAAAATAATTAAAACTATTAATTTAATTCATATGTTTAATAAACAATTGTGTAATTTAGGTAGTTAAGTGTTAAATATTAGTTATAAGGTGAAGATACTCACATTGTGACATGGAAACACTTTGTAGTTCTTCGATAACAGATATGTATTCAGGCAAAACCTCATAACCTGAGAAATACCTAAAAACATAACAACTGTGTAAATAAATGCTACCAGACAAAGGGGAAATCAGTGTATAAACTATAAATGTTACAGTGAAAGGCGGAGTAACCATATTTCATAATCAAAACTCAAATAGTGCCTACTTAAAAGACTTTTTCAACAACAGTTGATAAAAGTTGATGTGAGACAATTTAGTTAAAAAATGTATGTAAATTAGTAATTTAAGTTTGTACATTAGTTATAAGTTTGTTAATCTTTGATAATATCAAAAGATCTCATTTAAACAAGTACTTATAATACTTAATATCTAGTTCATATAATAGATTAAAATAAAAAGCTGAATTTTTCATTTTTTTAAATCAAATTAGTATTTAAAAGTTATAATAGGACTATCTTATGAGATTTATGCATAGATTGAGATTCATTTTATGTTATTAGCTCAAATTTATATAAATTCAAGGAGATTGCATGCCCAAAATTAGCACATTTCAAACATCAATTTTAAAAGGAAAAACTTATCAAAAAATAATTTAAATATCTTTTTCTTGAATGTAAGAATACAGATTTTCTTTATATTATCAAAGAAACACTAAAATATGTGAAAATATTTTATCATTTTACGTAAATTTAGGTTAAATTTTGCAAATCGAAACAATTGATTTCCAATTTTATGTCATTAATGTCATAATTAGGGAAAAGGTATAAAAAGGCCGTGCATTTCATTTTTCGTTCTCGTATTGCTCTCTGACTCGCGTTAATTGGTAATTAATTGGTACCATAACTCGTTGTTAATAAAAAAAATTGAGTTTAATCAAATTATTTAACAAAAATATTATCACCAAAGTAATTAAATAGTATCGAAGTACTTACCAAGAAGTTTGGATATTCAACCGAGCGGACATTTTGCAAAGCAGGTGTTCTAGGAATCATCTAACTAGCACGGAACCAACAGCATTGACATCATTTCCAACGGAGAACCCAGTTATACGAGGTACATGCATTAAAAACTATTTATTTGTGTACGAATAAGTTTTTAAAAGTAAATCAAGGACGAATAATAGCATTTATCAAGATATTTCTATTGTGCTTGGTAATTCCTGCATGTAATAAAGAATTGAAGAAAATTAATAGTTTTTTGTAGAATTTGTATTAAATAATTCCTTAATTATAATTGAATGTTTTATAGAGTATTCAAATTGAGTTTTCTTGAATACTACCCAAGATAAAGAGTCGGGTTTTAAATTAAATAAAATAAAATTTTCACTGAGCTAGCAAATATTTATTAGGGCGTTCAACAATTAAAAAATTCAAATTATACAATGATAAATAATTCAAACATCTCGTTTTTCAAATATACAATATAAAACCAATATAAAAATTATAAATAAATAAATCAACAAAATCAAACCGCATCACAATATATATATATATATGTATATTGTAATAAATTACAATTATAATGTATGTACAGATTGCATAAATATTGTTATTATTGATGTAATTATTAATTTTGTTGTTTTATAATTTGAAATTTTTGTTTTTAAAGTTTTGTGGGGCTATTATTTATATTTAAATTTGTTTCAATTTTAATTTAATCCTTTTTAATCCAAAACACCTTAAAATTTCTTTATTTTATTGATCCTTCTGCTTGAAAAAATAATTATGTTATCAAATTTAAAATATGTAATTTTGTTTATCATTTATTATTAAATTTTATATATCAAAATCAATTATTTAGCATTATAGACTCATAAACTCAGTAGTCAGTTCAAATGTAAGATTTAACAATATTTTATTTATTAACTTTGTTTTCCCTAAAAGAATAATATACCCTTGATCTCTTTAATGATACGGCTATGGCAGATTTTGTGCGCATCAACCCCGCACACAGAAAACACGTGATACTTAACAGTAATTTCTGGGGTGAAAGTTGTTGGGACGCGTGTCGTGTGTCTATTAATTGTTATAAAATTCTTAGTGATACAGTGTTCTCAGATCAAGATTATAGAAAATTTGTTTAATGATATCGAAATATATCACTCACAATGTTTATAATATTTGTGAAAATGATATTAGTGAATATAGTTAAAAAAAAAACATACCCTAAAGCACTTGCTAGTTGACGGTGATAAATGGAAATTTTCCGTAGCGGCTTTCCAGATTCAGCCTCCTTTCCAATGGTAATCTACAACACGTACAAATGTTTCCTTGGATGGATATTAAACAGGATTATGACCACCGGATATTATTTCTCCTTGGTTTCTTCCGGAATTTTTATATTGTAGTTACAGGTTAGTCAAAAAAATTTAATTTTTTTTTTCTTCTTAGGGTTTTATTTTATTAGCTGGTACAATTTTTATTTACAGTTTTCCAATAAACTTTGTTTTACAATATTTCATATAATTGATTATGTTAATTGTCAGCCATTTTTACAGCCATTGTTTTTACAATAATTTTAAAAAATACTGACGTGGATTGGCCTTTTGATAAATTTAGAATGCTCCTGAATTTTCTTTTCCAAGGGCTTATATACCCTCGGTCAAATTTTCATAATGGCTGCCTTTTCGAGCGTGTTTTGTTTTTATATAACCTCTCTTACATCAAAATTTTGAAAAATTGACTTTTTAATTATGCATTTTCTGACCTTAAAATTATTACAAATTAAATCTGTACAATTTATTTCATTATAAATTAACATTTTTAGAATTTTAAAATCAATTTTTCTTTATTAAAACAGCTGGCTTTTTGGAGTAAACAATGTCAGCCATTTTGACAATTATTAATATCAAATTTAACAATTGTGAGCTAATATCTCTTTTTGGCCAATATTTTTAACAAAAAATGAAATTTTACATATTAAAATATGATCAGATAACTTTTATTTTCAATGAAACCGCTTATATTAGCTTTTATTTGCTTTTAAAAATTTACTATGTCATAGCGATTTACATACAAAGTTTATCAAGTAAACGAATTAATAACATCCAAAAACATCAAAAAACAACTTAAAATTAATTACTTTACAAAAACATACAATTACAACAAATAGAAAAATCAATTAAACATCTAATACTAAGTTTATGTCTTTCTCATACAAGCACCTTTTCAAAGTTTATAGTCAACGTTTTTAATCACCACATCACTATTTATAGTGTTTTTTCATTGAATTTATCATTCATAAAGTCTTTGATCAAGCTTGATTAAATAGTCTTAGCTTGTAAACACAAACATCACTTTCTCACAGCTTTATTCTATCATGTAATATATTTCAATATCTCTCTTTTTAGGTTCTGTCTTAAATATTGTATTTCTATCAAATCTGAGATGTTCAGGACATAGGGACCACTAGACTTGTATTGACATCCGATACATCATACTACAAGACTCATCATTTGATACTCAATTGGATTTGAAAATATTGTTTAGGGTAAGTAAAATTTATTTATCAAATTATAATCATTGTCTCTGATTCATTTAATATGCTCAAATATTTAAATTAGTTTGTTGAGATTTAAATTTTTGTATCTTATATTACTGACTGTATACAGTTAAATATTCTCTACTTCATATAATAATTTTAAATAACCTATACCTTACTTATTCTCATTTTATAGCTACTTATAAAAAAAATATTATTAAAATCATTATTATTATTAACCTTAATTATTACTTATTTAGCTTTGATCTAACTAACTTAATATAACTAATATAGTTGGTTTCTTATTAATATTGTATTCCTATGATTTATTATTAACATATTCTAATACTTTTTTTTTTTATTTTTTATTTTTAGCTTAAACAAATTAGTGTTTTGGATTTTGATTCTTGAATCGACTACTGGTGTTAGCATTCATTCATTATAAACTTGTTTTATCAAGATGGTTTTTGTGTTCTTGTGTGTATTACGGTTTACTGGATTGGCTCTAATAAAGAAATTTTTGGTGTATTAATCATTTAATGAGAAGATTTGTAAATAACATCCATGTTTAATGGTTTACTTCAATTCAAGTTATTTATTTGGTAAGTTATATTTACTATTATTTTTTAAAACATTACAATATATATACAGCTACTAGTTTTGGCCTACAATTAGGCCATCATTAGGCTACACAAGAAATGATACATTACAAGCTAATCTAGAAACAAGCATATACGAGTACAAATGAAATTGAAAGTTGCAAATCCCAAAAAAGTTATAAAGTACCAAAATTATTGCAAAAATTGCAGCTGACATTAAAAATTAATTTATTTATTTATTTTTTAATATCCAATTCAATTATTGAGCAGTTTATATTAATTAATAATTCCTTAAACACTTTAACATCATCACTAGCTATTAGATTTATTATTATAAAAGTATTATAAAGTATTTAATGTCATCTTTAATTTGATTTCTAATCTGCAGGATCCTTGCTACATTAGCCTATTTATCTGATTTTTTAGGCTACTACTTTGTTACATCTTTTTCACTTAGTTCTTATTTTCTTTATTTATTCCCTTTTTACAACCTGATTTTTCTTTTTAAACCCATTCCCTTGATTAAACTGAAAAAATTTGCTTAATTTGTTTGTGTAATTAGATGAAAGATGAAAAATTTCAATATCTTCAAACTCTTGATAATCTCCATGTATATATTTTATTGTAAACCTCTTTTGAATATCTACTAAAATATATATAGCAGCCAACAAAACACAAAGGTACAGATTACAAATTAAGGAATGATGCTGTAAACCGTTGAGAATATTTTACCGGCAACAAAGCTTTGTAATTTCAGTTTACTCTTATTCTAAAATATTTAATTGACTAGAAAAATGTGGAGGACAAACTCTTTGTCGTTATATAAATACCATCAATGACTAGCTTCGCCGCTAAAGCCGCCGGGATGTGTAGGTTTTTAATAAAACACGAATCTAATCAGTAATTCCCCTGCATCCGGGATACATTTTAATTGCGTTTTCTGGATTGAAAAGAGAACCATTTTACTTGCTTTATTTGTTTTGATTATTCATTTATTTCGACCTGAATTGACTTCTGGCAGTTTCCACTGGCGTAGGTTTAACCAAGGAAATATTTACAGCAAGTCTCGTTGTATCGTTCATCAGGAAACATTTAAAGCTCCATAGGATGGATGTGGGATGCGAATTAATATTTATGTTTGATCCTAATCTTAATTATAAACAAATTTAATAAAGGTTCCAAATTGCTTAAGAATGTTTTTATACGAATTGTAACTAATTTTTGAAACTGAAAATGTGGTTTCTTCAGTTTCTTCTTTTTTGACCTGTACCTGTCTACTCCTGGGCGTAGGTCTCTCCTAAACATCTCCATGTCTCCGCATCTTCTGCAATGTCATCTACCCATCGTTTTTGTGAGCGACCCACTTTTCGCCTGGTTTATCTGGGTTTCCATATTGTTACCTTATTAGTACGTTTTCATGAAGTATTCAATTCATTTTGAATCCAATACCGATTTCTGTTTTCATGATAGGGTTCAAATCGCGATTCAAATAGATTTGAAAACGTTTTGAGATTTGACATTTTATCTGTCATCTTTTATCTTCATCTTTCCACACATTTCTAGAATTTGACGAGCATGACATATTAGAGGAACTTTCCATTATTAAAAATATTTTACTAAACTTTCACGTGGAGTGGTTTTAAGGTTATGTGGCCAGGACCGACAGTTGACGATAAATTTGACAGCGAATATCACAGAATGCGCATGTTTCAATACGATCTCCGTTTTCATGTCTATTTCGATATTTCGATCTCGATACGATCCCAAAAAAAGCAGTATCGACCTTGAAACTCATTACGGTTTCGATACCTGTTTTCATGAAGTTTTTAATACGGAAAGTGTATTCAATTCGATTTGAATTCTGCACGAAAACGTAGTATATATGCCCATTAGTCTTTGTTAGTTCTTCAATAATGTCATCGACTTTGCTTCACTTCACTTCACTCACACGAATTTTATCTTGTAGAGAGACTCCAAGCATGCTTCTTTCTATTACTCTTTCAGTTGTTATGAGCTTGTTTGCAGATACCTTCGTGAGGCTGGTAGTTTCCAGTCCATATGTACTGACTGATAGAATACTACTGTTATACAGTGTGAAAACCACCTATGGAATAAAAATATTTGTGGGGTTAGATTAGAAGATTATAAAAAACGCTGGGACCCGTCAACTTTGAAATTCAAATGTGGGCTTTTTAAAAATAAATATAAATGTATAGGGTGATACATGCCAGTCTGGCATCGTCCATGATCTTTATTTTTATTAAAACACCCTGTATGTTTTTATGATTTTAAAAGCTCCTTAACAATACAATTTCAACGAACTATACCATGTAGGGTCTATTATGAATTGTACAGGGTGAAAGTTTAAAATTATTTATAATTTTGTTCAAGATAGTATATATGTCACCGGCAAAGTACGTGTTGCAGTCATTCCTAGGTTTACTTGGGCAAAGACCGCATTGCCGGCCTACTTTAAGCAAAGTCCGAAATTATTCGATATTTCGGATTTCGATATGTCTACACAGTAGTACGACAATCTTAGGTTTGCCAAATGTGTAGCAGGCAAACTCCGAAATAAACTGATATCCCGATTTCAGGTGGTCGAAACTTGTCGCTACGTGTTCACATATGATGGTGGGGGGCGACGTAACAACTGAATTCTCATTCTGGGTAAATTTCTTACACTTAGGTATAATTTTCTAAGTTTTGTTTATAATTGTGAGTTTTGATGTTGTTTTGTTAAAATGAGTATAATTAAAAATTATCGTAATAGAGATTTGTTATTGTTAGAAAATTATACATTTTCTAAAAGTAGTAGGATAAGTTTAGGTTAGGTTAGGTTAGGTTAGGTTAGGTTAGGTTAGGTTAGGTTAGGTTAGGTAAGGTTAGGTTAGGTTAGGTTAGGTTCGGTTAGGTTAGGTTAGGTTAGGTTAGGTTATGTTAGGTTAGGTTAGGTTAGGTTAGGTTAGGTTAGGTTAGGTTAGGTTAGGTTAGGTTAGGTTAGGTTAGGTTAGGCAAAAGGAAACTGCTCTGGGGTGTAGTGAGGTCTGTCATACTGTACGGAGCCTCAGTTTGGGGTACAACAATGCTAAAGCAGGAACACAAAAAGAAACTACTACGAGTTCAGAGAAAAATGCTACTTAGAGTAGCCTCAGCGTACAGAACAACTTCAGATGAAGCACTTCAGGTCATCACGGGAGTCCCTCCGATAGATCTGCTAGTAGAGGAACGGGAAAGGATCCATAAGGAAGGCAAAGAACAGAGGGGAAAAATCCAAGAAGAAACCCTGGATAAATGGAGACGGAGATGGGAAGAGCAAAGTAAGGGAACGTGGACGAAAACTCTTATAAAGGACCTAAATAGGTGGCTCGACTGTAGACATAGGACGTTAGGATACCACCTGAGCCAGGTTCTGACAGGACATGGTAGCTTCAGTACCTACACTGCCAGGATTGGAAAGAAGGAAAACGAGCAGTGTCGATACTGTAACGAGCGGGATGATGTCGAGCACACGCTTCTCTATTGCAGGAGATGGATAGCGGAAATGGAGTTGAAGGCGGATCTGGGAAAGTTACCGAGTATTGCGAACCTAATAGACACCATGGTAGAGTCAGAAAAAAATTGGAATTGTATAAACGGTTACGTTTCAACCATCATGTCCCTGAAGGAGAAGGAAGAAAGAATGAGCCAAGCAAGAGGATGAACAGGAAAGAGGGACCCCTGACTGTGACGATATACCTATATAGGCGGTACCAGAGCTCATGGAGTGAGATGTGGAGACCGGGGTGGTTTTTGTGAGGTCATCCCTGGAACGGGTAACGGTACTGCTCGGGTGTGCTGCTTGCAGAGCACTCGGGGGGGCTGTGCCCGTTTTATTGGGAGAAATCCCACACTACCGGGGAAAGGAAGAACGAGTACCCGGTGCCTGTAAGCAGGTTTCCACCCAGCAAAAAAAGAAAAAAAAAAAAGATTAGGTTAGGTTAGGTTAGGTTAGGTTAGGTTAGGTTAGGTTCGGTTAGTCTTAGCAAAACAGCAAAAATTAAATACAAAAATGCTACACATTCGGCAAACCTAAAACTGTCGTACTACAGTGTAGGCAATAAAACAGTCTCCTATAAAAATCGTCCAGAACTTTTTTTAAAGTTTGAGGTAAACTAGCCCGTATTTCTGTAGTTATCCTTTCTTTGAGGTCTGCAATGCTAGTTGGCTGTGTTGCATATATTTTGTTCTTGGGATAACCCCACAGAAAAAAATCCAAGGGCGTAAGGTCCGGCGATCTAGCTGGCCACTAAATAGTGCCTTTTCGTCCAATCCATTTATTGGGGAAAATTTCATTCAAGTAATTTCTTACAAGTAAAGCATAAGCCAGATATTTTCATCCGGTAGGTTCAGATCTATTGCGTTGGGATATAAGTTGGCCAACTCAGGAACAACTTCGCCTCTAATCATGCTTAAATATTTTTCTGCTGTCAAATTTCCATCTTCAAAAATAGGACCAACAATATGATCACCTATGATACCTGCCCAAATAACGTTCAACTTTTGAGGATACTGAGTATGTGTCTCACGCATCCAATGAGGATTCTCCCCTACAGTTTTGTCTGTTTACTTCCCCGTTCAATGTGAATGTTGATTCATCGGAAAAAATAATTGTACCAACAGCTATTTTATTTCTGTTCAATTCATTCATGTCTTTCGCAGTAATCCATTCTACGATCTGGATCGTCTTCTATTAGTTCTTTCACAAAAGTCGATTTATATGGATGAAGTTTTTCTTTATGGAAACACCTTAGGACAGTTGTGTGACTCACATTATTTTGACGAGAAATTTAACGTGAACTTGGACGTTGGATTCTCCACTACACTTAACATAATATCCACTTTCACATCATATTCGACGAAGTGCGGTTTTCTCTTTAATGGTTTGACATGTCCAAGTTCTCTGCATTGTGCATGAATTTTAAACACAGTATCTTGTTAAATATTAGGCAACTGAGAATACCTCTCATTAAATAAGTTTGCCACTTCAACTTGACTTCTGCAATTATCTCCGTAACCAATCATCATTAAAATTTCAATCCGGTGAGTCTCAGTTAAATATTTCATTATTACTTTGCAAGATATTAGTCTTTTATTAAGAATTGAAAATTACGATATTTAAATGTCAACACATCAACAACTGACAGACATTATTTACCTACCGATTTTAGTTTAATTATGTTGGCATAGTTATCTATACAGTTTTTACCTATTCGTGACAAAAAAATGTTAACAAAAACCAAAATATTGATACTTAGAGAAGAAATTTGAGGTACTGCATTCAGCTTATTAAAAATAAAACCATTATTTAAAGTGTGAAAAATTATTATTTACACAATTTTATGTATTTACTTTCTTGAACAAAATTATAAATAATTTCAAAATTTCACCCTGTAAAATTCATAATAGACCGTACATGGTATAGTTCGTTAAGATCGTATTGTTGTAGCAGTTAAAATTACTTACTCATTTTTGCTAAATAACAAATGACTATTTTAAACAAAATAAAGACTCATTTTCATATTTTGTTTATTCTTCTCAAACGGGTGTTTACAAAACTTGTATGATTAAAAGTAAATAAACATATTTCAAGCAATTCTTATATTGGCAGAAGTCCATACACCTCAATGTTGTTGTTTATAATAGCTTCAAGAACCTAAAATAAATAAATGAGTATTAATTATGAACAATATAGTAACAATGATGTTTACCTTTGATATCTTATTCCATTTCAATACATTTTAGATAGATATTATTAATTTGTTTTGGTTCCGTTGTGTTGTAGTTGTAATTTAGATTGTCAGATAATTAGGGTTAGAATATTTACTGTCAATGTCAATAGTTCACTTGATTTGCATAGATCGGTTTCGATTCAGTTCTATTCATTCTGTTTGACGTCACACAGAGATCTGTGGTAAGTCGCAGAACTGTAACATCGACCTATGGGAGATTAAGTAATTTGTGGTTAAGTGTAGAAATTTTTGAATATTATTGTCAAGGTTGGTCATCATGTTGAAATGGCAGATTTCCTGTTCGAACTAGTTTTTCAAACTTCCTTCCTCCTCATCATTCGTTTGCTAGCCTTAAAAGCTAACATGGCAGTGAAAATGCGGTATTTGTTTTTGCCAATTGTGAGCATACTAGTGCTCGTGGTTAGTGGTTGTCGTTCCCCTTTGTTCTGTGAGGGTAAGTTGTTAATTTCTCAAATTTGATAGGTTTCTAAATTTAAATTGATACTAGGGTCCTCCGGTATAACCAATACTGTGCTGGTGGGTGGGACGCCATTGAACGAGAGCCGTTTTTGCCGTCCAATTTCTGAGATCCCGGCACCTCTTCCTGCGTTCCTGGGAAGAGAATTTCTACTTTTCATTGGATCCTGTCTATTGTTATCCTGTTCGATTTCTGAGGGTTCGAGAAAGCCTTTCTTCAGTACCACGTGTGTCCAGATGTCTCCAGACCAGATCCCGACGTTCAGGTTTGATGATGCTTCACCCTACCAGTCCCGTGGGAAGCCAAATTTAAACCAGGTTTAATTTTCGTTCAAATTTTTTATGATTCTCTGACGGTATGGTTTTTTTCATTTTTTATTTTTTTTGTTTTTCATGATGGATAAATTGATTTAAACATTTAAATAGAGATTAATCTGATTTTCCTTCTTAAATGTAAGTTCGTACTTAATTATTAAACTAAATTTTTCATTAAAATAGAATTGAACAATTTTTTATATATCAAGTTTTCAAACCTAGAATACAGTTTTTTATATAGTTACAGGTATTTACAATATCAATAAATAATTCAATTTTTGTTGAAATAAACAGCCAGTACCGGCTGATTTATTCTATATTTTGTAACATTACTTATTTTACATTGTAAACCAATTATAGCTATAATGGGGGTAATTATAAGAATTGATATATTTTTTTGGTAAAAATAATTTGTTCTATGAATATTTAACAGTTGTAACTTGGCTTATGTACAAGATAAGTATCCAATAGTACTGTTTACTAACCTTTAAACATTCTTTTACACATTTTAAATGAGTACACCTTAACTTGATATAAATCTAAGTTTTTGCTAATTTTTGTAAGCAACACTGTGAACTATAATTTTATTTTGGTAATAAAGTTAAGAAACTACCACTTTTGTGTTATTCTTTTTGGTCTACACTTTTGAATAATTTTACTTTTATATAAGTTTTTGTATCTGTCAGCACTACTTCATGTTTCTTAGTTTGGTGAGGTTTTATTTCATATTGCTTAAATTAAGTGGCGCCCTATCAGACTATTTTATTTATTAGTAATTTCAATCAAAATTTAGGCAACAGTATCCACGACTGGTGCTCGCCGATGAACAGCTGCCGTCCGCACTTATGTAACTTACTTTGTAGTTGCCACCTAACATTATTAAATTTAATTTTCATAAAAAAAACGTTACATTGTTAAGGAGCTTTTAAAATCATAGAAACATACAGGGTGTTTTATTAAAAATATAGATCATGGACGATGCCAGACTTGAATGTATCACCCTATAATTTTAAATTTATGTTTAAAGAGCTCAAATTTGAATTTCAAAGTTAACGGGTCCCAGCGTTTTTTTACAATCTTCTAAACTAACCCCACAAATAATTTAATTCCATAAGTGATTTCCACACTATATAAATATGTGAAGTAACCGAAATAATGAATTTATTCCATTTGGCTTTTCCACGCTGTATAACATACGTATTAAATTCTCCACTTTGCTGAATTAATGCACATGTGTATAACATATTCGCAACTTAGAAATTATATAAATAACATTAGAAAGGAATCAAGTGTCTGTCATTTTTTTACATATAATAGACAAATTATTAAAGGACATATTTACTTCGATGACGTTTTCAAAGTCAATTTTTATTCTTTTCGACTTCTGCGCACGCCCAAAGGATACCTTGATGGAATATTGAATCCCCAAATCGCTTAGGGCAGGTGAAATAGTATACCTATATAGTAATAATAAGAACTTTGATATTATGCCGTAATTTTGCGGTACGTTGGCTCTAAATCTATAAAGCCACTAGACCTTAAATCACTTATTTGGCTATAAAACAACAGAAGTGATGGTCGTAAATTGTCTAAGCGAGTCTGCGGGAAACCGTCTGTATTTTTAAAAATGATAACGTTTATGGAGTGTCTTGAGAACTTCTCCGAGTACCACGCGAATTATGTCTAGGTATAATAAAAACAAATTACGTCTAAGGTGCGCCATTCGTTCCCACCACGACACACAATTTAGTCTCATTAGGAGATGAGTATGCCGAATGAAAGCTGGAATAGCTAGGTGAAGAGATAAAGTGGACAGCAAGAATGAGTTATTTGAAATCAAAATATGGCGGAAATTAGATTGAGAGAATATAAAAAACTGGGTGATAAATTTTGCAATTTTATAATAAGCTTTGGCAAAAGAAATTTTAAAAATAACTTAAAAATAAGAAAAATGGCTGGAACTTTGAATGGTTAAATTAAATTATAATATAATTAAAATGCCTTGACGAAGCCGATGACGAGCAACGCATAACTAAACTCCTTACAAAAAGTATTGTTACAGTTCCTAAAATAATAAAATATTATTTTATATTACGCGTATATTTAATGTAACATAATATATTTGTTTTTCAACTTTTATTAAAATATTGTTATTGTCACGTATTACTTAATAATATAAAGAAATGCACGTATTTAGTTAAGGACTTCATTGCAGACTTCATTTGCAGACTTCTTGCTTATAATTATTTGTTGATTTTTGTTACTTTTGTAAAATAAAAAATTAACAGCGGTTAACAGTTACAATGTAAATAAAGGCAGACCCATTAAATTTTTCTGCACACACGAAATATCTGCGGATTTGAAATTATATGAAATTGCTGAGAAAACTGCAGAAGCGATAGGACAAATCAATCTGCGAAAAGGTATGAAAAATAATATGCGCTGTTTTGCAACTGACGTGAATAACACAATTTGAAAAGTAGTGCTAATGAAAATGTCATGTTGGCTTACTTTTTGGATGAGGAAAGAACAGTTTTTTTAAAGAATATTCTTTTCGACAGTTTAAATTTTCAGTCAAAAACATTCAACCCTTCTTCATTATGGTCCAAATACTCGATGGTAAAATCAATGATTATGGTTAATGAAAATGTCAACATATCAAGTTTCCCAATGTTGATAGCTTTTTTGAAAAAACAAAATGTAGACCATCAGCCAAGCCAGTCGAAGGTGCTGACTAAGGAACGAATTGAAAGATAGCATTACTTGGAGTTGCTGGAGGTTGCTGAAGGGAAGAGATCTATAATTTAGAAGCTAGTGATGTGAAGGATACGGGTACTCAGCTAGTAGTTAAGATTAACCAGACAAAAACGCATATTCGACGAGCTTTCACTGTGATTAACAGTGATGAGGTTCAATATTTGGATGTGTTTAGAAAACACATGAATTTACGGCATCACGTCTTTTTGAAAGATCTTTTGGTGGGTTATAGACAAGGAAAATGTCTGTCTCAAAGAGGTGGTATACATACTTTTATCGGAGCATCTAAGAAAATAGCTGAGTTCTTAAAACTAGACCAACCAGAAAAGTATACAGGTCATTGCTTTAGGAGGACATCTTCAATGTTGTTTGGCCAATGCTGGAGCTGACTTTAAAGTTCTAAAACAGCGCGGTGGATGGAAGAGTCCTTCAGTTGCAGAAAAGTATATAGAAGAATTGAGTGAAGGCAAAAACAAGATTGCAAAAATGATCCAAAGGAGCGAAGTGCTACATCACAGCCACACGTCTTCCGCGATTACAGAAAACACTGTAGATCCATCAACAACTCCATTAATACATATTGCTGGTAACCACAGTTGTACAATTAATGTCAATCTTCAAAAACTAGAATAAAAGCTTAGTTTATGTTGATTCACTTATTATTTCAAACAACGTTAGTAGAATTGAAGACTACTGTAAAGTACAAGTGTACCGTAAAGTGTCTCAAACGAGTCCGGGAAATGGCACTTTACCGTACAGTTTGAAAAATAGTAGTTTGTGCAACAAGTGTGGATATGATGTCCATATCGCACAAGAATGTAAGTGAATGTAAGGCACGACACCGAAGGCTCAATCATTCGCGTGCGATATGGACAATCCACACGAGTTGGACAGAATATTTTTTCTACTACTCAGTAAGAAAATAATAATAAAATATTAATGATTTTATTTAAATTTGCAGTTAACAAAAATAAAACTAATTTAATTTAAATTATTGATTTTTAACAATAACATTACAATTGTGAAAAGTACAATTTGAATATGTTATGTTTTCCCTGACAAAATTATCAGTAACTTCAGAAAAAGATCTTGCTTCAATAAAATTTTGGTGCAAATTTTGTTTTGGAGTTGATGGCTGATTTTCTGGATTTGTAGTATCCATTGTCTCGATAAAATTTTGGTCAATTTGTCTTGAATTTAATGGCTCAATTTCTGGAATTGTGTTTGTTGTGTTTATACTGTTTACCAAGGTATTAGCTATTTCTTTTTTTTTCTTTATGGAATTTTCTATGTAAGTTTCCATTACGGCAATTGATTTCCAGCCACCAAAATTTTTTACTGTTAACGTATTACCTCCAGCATCAGCAAGAACAGTGGCACCTGAACGACGAAAACAATACCCGGTATATAAGTTAGCATAAGGTAATTTTAAAAAGTTAGCAATTATTTTGGACTGGTTTCCAATTTTGTTGATTCCAACAACTTGTTTTGTACATTTCCCCTTTTGATAATTTAAAAAAAAATGGCTCCATATTAGGCGGTCTAAGAAGTATGTACTTTTTTGCTAATTTATAGAATGTTCCGGGAATTACAAAGGATCTATCGGTTTTTGTTTTTGTGTCCACTAATTTTACTTGATATTCATCTCCTAAGTCTCTTATATGATTTATTTTTAAATTTTTTAATTCTTGACGTCTGCACCCACCAGATATACCAAATATTAGTACTATCTAAAATTTGAAGAAAAATTAAAAATTTGAATTTGGTACTTACTGGAATTTTAACTAACTTTTGTAAATAAATATACTTCATCCGGAGCTTTTAAAAGAAATTCTTTTATTTGTTCTGGCGTTACTATTTTTGACTTTTTCGATTTATAATTCGAAGATTGTAATTTTAAAAAGCTTCATAACTTAGGATAAGATGATAGTCAATGTTATTTTTTATATTTATCATTGTTTTTAGCATTGAGTATGTTGTCCAGAGAGTAGAGGGTTTAATTTCTGTTGATAATTGTTTAAAATATTTATACTGTTAAAACGTTTTCGGATACGCTTTTTATTTTATTTTTCAAGAACCATTCCATAAACTTTTTATGACAATGTTCATATTTTTCTTTAGATTTTTGTGGTAATAACGATTCGTATGTTTCTTTTGCAACAATTTTAATAAATGGTGAAGTACCATTTATTGCTTCTTCATCACTATCACTATCACTTATATTTATTTTAAAAAACCTATATTATTAAATACCGCAATATTTTAAAATTTTTGACAATTATTTTGACAGCAGTGACACCTTAATTTTTAGTAAGGAATAGTTGGCGAACTATTAAATAAGGCATGTTATTGGTCGAAATAAATGAGTAAATATTAAATTATAAACTCCAATTGGCCAACATAATATCCGCACGAGAATGGATATGAATTCATATCCGTACAGTTGACCGATATTTACTACATATACATTCAGTAAAGTGTGCATAAAATAGGTAATATACATAAAGGAGTAGAAAAAATAACTTTACGGTTCTCATTGCATCCAGACAAATCAACTAAGAAAAGCAAAATTTAGTTAACGTTTTATCCAAAGTAACACGTTAGTTGCGTTTCACAGAGAAGGGCGTTTTGCAGACAATACAGACGTTTCCGTGCATTCTGCTCAAACGATACCTGGAACGTTTATTAGCGAATTGATTAAATAATTATTTCTTTGTCCGACCACAAAGAACTAAACTGGAAATTTCAAATGGCTCCTACAAACGAGCAAGCACTTCAAAGTAATTCCTTAAACCTTTTTAGTAAAGGTTGTTGTTTGAGTGAGCATTTCAAAGAGAGGTAGTAGATATATACAGACGCAGGTACAATAAGAGATTTACTAAATTAAATCGGACAGATGGGATAGTGAAAGTAAGCGGCATGGACAAGAAATCAGGATACTGGAATACTGTTTTATTTCCATTTTACTAAAGCGTATAAATTTATCTAAAATTTGTTGATGTGTAAGCACATTTAAACGCTTGAAATACAGAAGTAAGTAATATAGGAAAGATCAACTTGAAATCTCTTGATTTTTGTTAAGAAATGTTTGAAATTTGTCAAGAAATGTGTCAAGTATCCGAGTAAACAATTTTGGTTATTGGGAGTTGGTCCAAAATGCTGTAAAAATTGGCCAAAAACAAATAAATATTAAATATCTCGGACAATATTAAACGAATTTTAAAGAAATTTTTTTTCATCTGTCAAATTTCACATTTCAACAATGTTCCGACTATTTTTTGATTGTTGTTTCAGCCAATGAGCATGTAATTAGGCGATAATTTTGCACTAGTGCGAATTATCAGGTCCTTCAAAATAAATGCAGACGTAATTATATTAAACGTTTATTATTTATTGAAATAACATGAACACTGTTAAGCCTAGTTATTGAAATTCTTACAATTAAAAACGCAATTATTAGAATTTATGATTGAACCAGTCGAAGTTTGTTGTCGGTCAGAACAACGTTACTGGAAGAAGAAGTTGAAACTGAAAAATCACCAACCTCGCTGTTCTCACTGTTTCTCATTTTCCTTATTATTTCCTCATGAAACTCTTTATCAAGTTGTAAATAAGGTTTTATTGAATTGACATTTCCATGTCCCATTATTTTCGTTAGCTGGTTTTCGTTTACCCCAACCTTGGCTAGAAGGCTTACGGCAGTTGCTCGATGAGAATGGTTTGTGAATTTGAACTTTTCGCTATCGAGACCTGCTTCTTGGACAGACAGCTTTGTCCATTTTGCGATCTCATTTCTACCAGCTGGGATGTTCTTGAACCATATACCACTATTTTGCCATTCTCGATTCGGTGTAAGAAACAGACGGTTCGTCTTCATCACGTTAGATCCTCGTTTTGACAAAAGTTTTCTGTATAATCTTGAAAAAAAGCATTGAAAAGTAAAATTAAATAAAAAACCCTTAATTTGACCTACCTAACGAGGCAGATGTCTTCATTACTAATGTTTCGGATTAACCATTTACTGTCCGCTAATCTACGGCCTCTTCCTTGGCAGGTTTTTGAAAATACTGGATTATATTCTATTCTATTTGTGCTTGTTCCATCATGAAACTTTTCTTCTTGAAAAAAATCCGTCAAACAGTTGACTGCCTCACCTCCTCGAAATGCTAGCTCATAAGATATGAGATGAAAAATTTTTTTCTGCAGACCTTCCGGCTCGTTTTCATCGTAAAGCTTCAAAATTTGCAGCAATTCTTTGTGAGTAAAAGCCGATGAGCTTTCTTTTCTCTTTTCCGGGTTAATTTGTAATATTTTGCGCGTATAGCATCTCGGGCACTCCTAGCAGATTTAAATCTTACATCATTAAATGGATCTATTACAATACCGAAATCTTCGCAATATTTTTCCTGAACAAGTTTTGCTGTTACGTTCCACATTGTTTTCACTACACTTCTTTATAGAAGGATCCATCCTTCTCGCGCATGTTGCTTGCCCAGTCCTTTAGAGTGAAGGCAATTTTTTCCACCGAAGTTCCTCGTTCTAATAAGTGATTTCTTTCAGCACAAAACTCCATACTGACATTTTTGACTTTTTCGTATTCGTTGGCGTAAGATTGTCTATATTCTTGTCAATATCTACAGCAGAAGCATTTTCCAAATCGCAGACATTGTACAATATTGTTATCGCCACAAGTGACGCCAATGTGACACCAACTGACAGTGACACAAAACGATTTGATTTATTCATAAACTTTTCTCATAAAAATTATAGTCGCCACAGTTGATGTCAATGTGACAGCAAATGACAGAGGTACAATACGATTTGTTTGATTCAAAAAATTTTCTTATAAAATTTAACTCGTGCAATGAAAATGAATCGATAATTTTTGACAAATCTGCTCTCACGCAAGTTAAACTGAAAACTTAACAGGCTTTCGAGTATCTTTTCCAAAAATTATCGATAATTTTCATTGCACTAGTTAAATTACTACTGAAAATTTCACACTCCTACTTTTTAAACAATAAAATGTCTTAATTTTGACTCGTAACCATGGCAATTTAAAAAAATTCCGGAAAGTTTTTCGCCATGATGTTTAAGTGGAAATTTTTTGACAGCAAAAACGACATAGAATGCTGAAACCTCAACGTACAGACCACAGACAAATAAAAATATGTTATATTTTTCTTTGGTGCAGACGTTTAAACTAGTAAATATGAGGCCTTGCGACAGTCGTCAGATTGGATTAATTATTATTTTACAAATTATGGTGTGAAATTTTCTTACGAAATACCACGCAGGCTTAAATTATCCCTAGAAATTTTCTTTCGGGCACGTATAATTTTCAAACTATTCGTGTCCTCAAAAAAATTTCCGGAAATAATTTAATCTCTTGTGATATTATAAGTGAAAATAGGTTTTGGGGTTTTTTGGGTCACTGAATACGATTTTAATGTAAGAAATTTCAGAAACACCCTGTAATTAGTAAAACTAACTTTTTTAGTTTTTTTTAATATTTGAAAATTAAAGCTAAGATTATTAAATAAAATTTTGCATAGCGGGTCCAGGATTAAATTTAATGCACATAAAATTAACAACAATCATTTAATGTTTTTCATACTGTACGGTAAAGTGCCATTTCCCGGACTGAACATAAATAATTTTGACAAAGAAATTGATATCATAAAACAAATAGCTACATTTAATGGCTATCCAATTCATTTGATAAATACATTAATTAATAAGAAAGAACAAAAAGTGTCACTACAACTGATATTTCCTAAACAAACTAAAGAAATTAAAATTTATAAAAATATTACATATTTTGGAAATTTTTACAATACAATAATATGTCTTATTACTTCCATACTTGGTCTAGCCTTAACACTTCTTAAGACAAAATGTAACTTCAATATGTCAATCTAACAATACTAGTTTTTCACAGAGCAGCTGTCATTGAGTTTAAAATAGCAATTTTTTAAATAAATAGTGGAAGTTTGTTTAGTTTTATTTTTAATTTTCTTAGTACTTAAATGTTTCGCTTAAAAATTAAATGTTAATCTTTAATCCATAAAAAAAATCTGGTTTTGAAGATTGTAATTTTAATACAAATAATGGCGCTTCCATAATAATACCTTCTAAAACAACTTTAAAATAATCAATATCAATTAAAAAATTATTTTCTTTATAAATTAGGCTATGGTATCAAGCTTAATCCTTGAATCGACGTTTGCGGGCAACTTCACTTCAATATTATTGTATATTAACAACCTTTCTGAAAATTAAAATGTCGACACTAATACGACGCGATGGCAAATTCCATCGCTCCGTATCACACCTAGTGGGAAACAATGCCGTCATAAAGGAGCAAATTGACAATGACTTTTACGTGAATGTGTGTGTGAAACTTTATTGCAAAATTAGGGAAAATGGAATGGCGAAGATGCGACTCGTCGAAGTTGCCGTAATGAAAATAGTTGCAGTAAAAGGGAGGCATTGGCGGTTACCATAAAAAATAAAAGGGAAAAGCCATGCTGCAACTAGTAAAAACGAACGTTGAATGAACAAAAAAAGTTATTTAAAAAGAATCTAAAATCATGAATCTACCGATGCCATAAATTTCTTTATATAATTGTAGCTCTGTTTGTAGACTGATATGAATATTATATTTTCCACTTTTCATGATCTTGATCGTCTTCTTTTAGTTTCCATAATTTCTCCACTGTGAAATATCTGTCAACGTATCAAATTTTATTTTTCCTCTTGATTTTGTTCTCTCTATCTTTCCTTTTATTATTATGTTCTGAAGACATTCTCCTCTCAATAGATGACCTAATCAGCTTCCCTGTCTCTCGCTATTATCTTTCTTTGTCTAACTTCTGAAGTACATTTTAATTTCTCACTTTCTGCTTTGCAAATAATTCTCTTCCTTTTTTCTCATTGTACATATCTCTGCTCCGTACAACATACAACACCGGTTTTTTTTTCAGTAGATGTTTCACCTTCTCAAAAGATACTTTTCCCATACTTATTCTCCTATATTTACTCTGCTTCCGTTTTTTAGAATATTACCCGCAAATGTGTTAAACTCTCCACTTGTTTTACGTCTTATCCTACTGAAACCAGAGGTTTGTCTATTTTTATAATCTTCGTCTGTCCATCCTTAGTTTTCATCCCATATTATTTTATCCTTTGCTAATGTCATGATTTGTAAACATCTCTCTGATGCTACTAAAACAGCTGCATATTTTATGTTCTTAAAGTTTTGTCCGCCAAAGTTGATTCCAGGTGTTTAAGGGTTATTTTAGTAGAACAGTGTCTTACCTCTTTTCCAATAGTTATTTCTTCAGCAGCTTGCATATTTTTTATTTCATTTCTTCAAAATAGACAAAAAAATGAAAAAAATGAGCCGTCAGAGAACCTGTTTTGATAAAAAAAATGTTTCAAAATGGTGATTGAAAATCATCAAATTTTGTTTTCAAGTGAAATTTTATATAAAGGCTGAATATTTCTTAATGAAAAAAAAAACAGTATTTTTAGAATAGCACAAAGTATATTTGATCAAACTTTCAGATCAATCAAACCATTTTTGTAAAAGAAAACAATTAAAATAAAAAAACAGTTTTTTGGATTTTTTTCGGAAATTTTTGAGGTTAGGGAAAAAATGATTATTACATAAGTTGTAGAGTTTTTAATTTCCAACAACTTTTATATTCGACTTTTTTCAATAGGATGCATTCTTTAGTCACAAATCGCAAAAAACATTTTTCTACAAACGTCAAAAAATGACAAGGTTCGAGCTTTGGCAAGAGAAGTGACCCTTTTTTTCATTTTTCTTTGTTACTATGACACCGTGCGCGAAGTATGGTGGAAATACTTACTTCGCACACTGCATGTAAACTATATGGGATTTTTATATTTTAACCATTATGTTCCTCAATCAAGCAAAAATCCAAGAAATCATTTATTTATTAATGTAAAGCAATAATTATTAAGGCTTTCAAATTGTAAGAAAATTTATCACTACCTAATTTTATTTATTATTTACAATGTTAATATTAATGGTGCAGCCAGTGCACAAACCAATATTTATTTCCAAGCCCGTGATATCCTAGTTTTGGTAGTTGGAAGACTATCCACTGCCGTAGAGGTGACACCACTTAATCCTGAAATTTCACAGTCTAAAATTTTATTTGATATCTGAATTTTATTGTTGATAGAATTAGTGATGAGCGAGACTGGTCTTGGTCTTGCGGTCTTGGTCTTGGTCTTGCAGAAAATGCAAGACCAAGACCAAGACCAAGACCAACTTCAGGCTGCAAGAACAAGACCAAGACCTAGCAGTGCAAGACTTATGCAAGACCAAGACTTAGCATTGCAAGATATACGCAAGACCAAGACCAAGCCTGCAAGAGTCTTGCGGTCTTGCGTCTTTTAAATATATAAACCGAAAAATAAAGCAGCCATGGATTATTTTAAACTCTAAAGCTTTGGTTTCCAAGGATAGCGGTGCCGCAATAAAGCGGCCGTAATTTGACGACCGTTCAAGACGACCGCTATCGGTGAGCACAGATGTAAAGTAAGAGTTTATCGTTATTGACCGTTATTTATCTTGGCAAAAATGGCACGTGATTATTTGTCTGGTTACTGTGTATCAATTGTTGGGCAACGAAACTAAAATAGATTTTACCGATATCTATTCGAAGCATTTATCCTATTTTTGTTTTTCATTATTTGAATCAAAAGAAAAAAATATTTTGTAATATTTATACATATAGTAGGTACTTTTTTCTAACAGTTGTGAAAACTTAGTATTTAGTTGTTGTTAAAATATATCTTTCTAAAATATTGACATAAGCTCTATTATTGGTAATGTATTCTACCTATTGTTTTTATTCATCAGCACCAAACATAGTTTTAGTTTATTTCAAATCCCAGCTAATAAGCCTGCAAAGAATATTTTTTATAGAGAGACGCAAAATTCAGTGACTTTAATATTCATATATATTTCCAAACTCATAAATAAAATTATTAAATGTTAGATTTTACGTCTGATTCTATGTATTATTATTATTGACGCATTATAAAACTATATTCTAAAAAAAATTGTCAAAATGAATAAAAAATAAAAAAAATTCTACAAGCATGCGTAAAACAACATTTTAATTCAGACTATATCTCTTTCCCGCAAGCATTTTTTTTATTAATTAGAGATGTTTTCCGATAACCTTTTTGACAAATTATTGTATTATTATCTTTATCTTGTTGGACTACATACAAATAGTAAAAAAATTAAGATTATTTTACATGAAAATAGGGATTTTTAAAATGTTTGTTTTTAAAAATAATCATAATTTATTAAATCACCCCTGTAAACCTTACTCAAAGCAACAACAAACTCACCTGTATAAGTAGGGTTGCTATAGCTACAATCGTGTATTTATTGACACTATGAAAGATTTAATTGTCACAATCGCATCTTTTCAAGTATCTAAATAATTTTCGAGGTGATTTTGCTTTTAAACAAAAAATTGATCCTAACTATTGCGGAAATTAACTTTTCCGCACTTGTTGTAATAACTATTTCATACTTGATTTATCGCTACAATGTAATATAAAGAAAACAAAATTTGTATAGTGAAAAATACTATCCCTTTCATTTAATCTTTCTTTACTTGTAATGATTTTAAAAACTATTTTTCTTTTTTTTTGTAAAAATGGACCCCAGTAAATCTAAAAAAGAGTGCAAGACTTGCAAGAGTCTTGGTGCAAGACCAAGACCAAGACCAAGACTGGACCCTGCAAGAACAAGACCAAGACCAAGACTGCTTATTTGACTACAAGACCAAGACCAAGACCTTGTATGCAAGACCAAGACCAAGACCAAGACTAACTCGGTCTTTTGCTCATCACTAGATAGAATCTTCCACGTATCCTTCGGCCACAGTCGAAGATTTCCAACCTCCATGTCGCTTCAGAACACATATATCGGCCCCCGTATTAGCAAGGAGTGTAGCTGATGTTCTCCGAAAACAATGGGCCGTGTAGGCATCAGGATTTGGTATTTTAGGTGTTTTGCTATTAAGCTAGGCATCTTTCCAATACTATTTATTCCAACAACTTGGTTAAAACATCTCTTATTTTAATACTTCAAAAACAATCGGCGACCGATAACATAACTTGAAAGAAGAGCTGCATAATTTGGGTAAATGTCAATATAATCTAAATTTGAAACTGTAAAAATTCGTTGTGTATGCGTTTTTGTATCGGGTACTTTAACAATCAAAATGGAATTTTTATCTTCTATGTCATCGACCGTCATTTTAGTGAGTTCCTCACGGCGGCAAGCACACGAAATACCCAGTATTAAAACAACCTTAAAGGAAATCATAAAACAATCATCAAAAATCTACCTTAACCAACAAATAGGTTTCATCATCTGCCTCTTTTATGAATTCTTCAACTTCCTCTCTATTCAACACCTTAGATTTCTTAGGATGGTTTCCAACTGACAATTTTTTCAAATATGGAACCAACTTGGTAAATTTCTTGAAATCCACGTTTTTTTTAACATTGCTTTCAACATAGAATATATTGTCCATAAGGTGGAAGACTTCAGCTTCTTAGACTTCTCTGCAAAATATGCCAACAGCACATTTTCGGATACTTTTCTGGCTTTATTTGCTTCACACCACTCTTTAAATTAAAAATCAGTTCTCGATCACCAAAGTAGCATTTCGCGCATTAGATACAAAAATAACTATTTTATCCCTAAAACAACCCCTCCTATACCCCCTAATAGACGATTTTGGTTCGGAATGTCTTTTTATTTATTTTTTTATTTAGTTCTGATGTCTTTAACTAAATTGTGCCATTAGTTTGCTGTAAGAAAACCTTTATTTATTTGACCATTTTGAACTGCTATTTTTCCTGGACTAATTTGCTCTAACATTTTCTGGTTTTATAAAAAACCAACATATATATTAAAAATAAACAGTTTTTTGCAGGATTTTTTAAAAATGTACATTAATTAAAATTCTTAGTCAGTTATTTCTTATAAAATTCCCTCTTTTCGCTATTGTGGATGCGGCGCTGCTGAGTTATAAAATTTGCATAGGTACTCAAGGCCTAACCCACTTACTGCTTTGAATTTTTTACTATGTTAATTTTAGTAAGGCGGAAAAAAAAACTAGAATGCTGGAGTAATATTCATTCAGAGAGACGATGAGGTCTCATCTACTACATTTTTTAAATTACTTCATTATGAGGCGCTTATAATTTTGGCTTTCATTTCCGTTACCAAGACTTTTCTTGTTTAGAAGGGTTCTTATGTTTACAATAATTAGAACTGAAAATACCTATGTTTAAAATAAATTTAAGTTTTCATTTCCTGACAATGATACACTATATTTTACTGAGGAAGATACAGAAGTATTCTTATTCCCATTGAGCTTTTCTCGCCAACTACAATAGAAGGAAATAAAGTGAACAAGTAGATCATTTTCTGCTGAGAAAAGCAAAATTAATTCATCAAAAATGAAATTAGTTGAAACAAAAAGCTCTTTCTTTTGCAAGTAATTTGTTATAAAAGTAACAAAAGAAAACCGGAAGGAAACAAATGGCGAAAACGAACGAAAATTCGGTATAAATAAATGTTTGCCCTTCTTGAGATTTGTTTGCCTTTAATCAACTTGTTGAGAGAATTTATATATCTATTTCCTGGCATTATTCTAGCTTGAATTTCTTCTTAAAGGTTTGGTTGTGTTATTACTGTATTTAAATACAGTATGCGCCCAAAAAGAACGACACTGAAAAACTAAAGCTTTATTATTCAAATAATTTTAAGTTTTGCTTCTATTCAAAATGTGATCGCCATTGCATTCCAAGCAGTACTTATAACGCTTAACAAGATTGCTTAGCATGTTATTGAAAATAGGCTGCTGCATTGTTCTGAAAAAGGTTAACATTTTTTCACGGAGTTCATCAAAAGTTGCCAGTAGGTTTTCTGTAAAAATGACTTGTATCAGCGTAAGCATCAAAAGTTGTTAGATCAGGTGACTTATTTGTCCACTCCAAATATTTTGTTTTATTGCACCATCCTCTTTTCTATCTATTTCCAAGTCCAAGAAATAGGTAGCCGTTTTAAGAACAATCTTGAATTCTTTTTCCATATTTTTTATGAATTCATCTTTTAGTTTCTCATTGTTTATTGCCAGTAGCCCATCATCAACATAAAGAGCTAAAAGAGCAAGATCTTTACCTTCTATTGTGATAAACAAACAAGGGTCTGCTTCACTTTGTTTTTAAAATTTAGTTTTGTAAGAAAATCAACGATCCTTTTTTTCCAACATCTGGGTGCCTGTTTAAGCCCATAAAGACTACATTGGAGACGACATACTTTATTTGTTCCATCACTATATCCTTCTGGCTATTTCATATACAACTCTTCGTCCAAGTGCCCGTACAGGAATGCAGTAGTAACATCAAACTGAACAAGTGTCATCTTTTCACTAGCCGCAATACTTAAAAGAGCTCTTATAGCCCCAACAGGACTGTTTGTTTCTATATAATCTTTACCATACCTTTGAGAGAAACCTTTAATAACTAGTCGTGCTTTAAATTTATCCACACAACCATCTGGATTACTTTTAATTTTGTAAACCCATCTACATGGAATTGTCTTCTTTCCACCTGCTGTCGTATATCTAATATATTAACTTCTTTAAATAAGTTCTCACTTGAATATACTCTAGGTTTCTTTTATATAATTCTCATAATCCATTTTTGTAATGTATTTAAATTTTTTAAATGGCATATGTCAATCTGACGATGCTAGTTATAGCGAAACAGCTGTAATTGAATTTTAAAGCAAATTTTTCTAATAAATGGTGGAAGTTTAGTTTAACTGTTCAGTTGTTTATTGTTCTTAGTAAGATGAACTTCCAAAAAGTAGAGGTTAACACAATCAATTTCATTAAATCATCTTCGAGAGAAGAATTAACCCGATTATACAAGAAGTTACATGAGAAAAGGTGTAAGGCATCCCAAAACATCTGGTTTTTAAATGGCATTCTACTACACTCCCCCATCCTAATACTCCGTACGATAATTGTGATTGCACTAAGGATTCGTATAATATTTTTAATTCTCTTAATAAGAGTCCTCTTATTTTATTTATTTGATGTTTAACATGTTGATCCCATTTTAGGTGGCTATCTATTATTACTCCAAGATATTTAATGTACGATTTTTCTTTGATTTCAATATTCTGTTCAAAGGTTAGTGAGCCAAGGTCGGACAAACTGTTTTCATATGTAGTAAATGGGACATAGCACGTTTTTTGGTGTAATTCTTTTGGTTTTTATTGGTTTCTTTCTTGTGATTTTGAAGGACGTCCATCTCCCTTCCACTTATCACATTGTCGAACTTTATGACCAAATTCTTTACAGTAATGACAAATAAGTTTTCTTTTATTCTTACTTTTACTATATTGTTTTCCTGCAACTAAAGCTTCTTCGGTAAAGTTTTCAGTCTTAATAGATAAGGCTTTTTCATAGGCACATAAATTATCTACTGTTCTATCTGATTTTCTCATTAGCATCCAGCTAGATTTGAATGAAAAATATTCCTCAGATAGTGTACCAAGAATCTTACAGATTAACAACAGCTCAGGAAGATCACAGCTACATTGATTATTCATGTTCAACTTGTCTTTGGAAAATTCTAGGAGTTCATTCCACAAGTTCTTCAACTTTGCAGTATGTGTGGCAATATTATATTCCTGTTGCCTTTTATAACTGAAAAATGTCATACACAAATCATATGTTTTGTCTTCAGTCTTGCCATCATATAAGCTATTTAGCTCTAACCAGACTTCTCGTGTTGTCGTAACCCTCATGACCTTCTGGAAAGTTTCTTCAGTCATATTTGTGGTTAGTATACTAGTTTTCGCTTTCATATACTAAGTGACACAAAAATCCTAACAATAATTTTATTTTTATAAAATTTTGTAAAAGTACTTACTGAAGCATAATATGCAAATAATGAAAATTGCAAAATGATTGCATTGATTCAAAGCCCTTTTACCTTTAATAATGTGTGGATACACCCCGATGTGTTACGCATTCTCTAACGCACCTAGGCATACTTCTGATCAGGTGGTCAATGTCCTCCTGTGGTATCTCATTCCAGGCAACCACCAACTCCTCTCGAAGTTCTTCTAGAGTCTGAGGAGGACGTGGCAAATTGAGCAATCTACTACCCATCATACTCCACACGTGCTCAATTGGGGATACGTCGGGAGATCTTGGTGGCCAAGGTAACAATGTGACATAATTTTGTTGAAAGAAGTCTATTGTGACTCTTGAGACATGTGGTCGGGCATTATCTTGTTGGAAAGTTGGATTTGCCAGGGTGTCAAGATAGAGTAAAAGATGGGGTTCTAAAACTTATTGGATATAACGCTGCGCGTTTATGTTACCTCTGATGAAGATTAAAGGTGATCTCGAACCATAAGCTATAGCACCCCAAACCATAACTCCAACAGTTTGATGAAAATGCCTTTTAACAAAAAACCCTAGATTTCTCCTTTCACCACGTCGTCTTCTAACCCTCGTTCGACCATCGTGCATGCCTAAACAAAATCGAGACTCGTCACTAAAGACAATACTGTTCCATTCCTGATCCCAGTGTGACCGTTCTCTGCACCACTCAAGGCGATTACGTCGGTGTTCTGGAGTTAAAGGGAGGACCCAGTGTGGTCGGTATGAAAACAGGCCAAAACGTCTTATTCGTCGCTAAACACTTCGCATACCAATAGGTCTTCCGTGTTCTGCAAACCATTCATTTGCAATGGACCTGGTAGTGGAGAAACGGTCCCCAAAAGCCAATAATCTTAGGCGGCGATCTTCACGGTATGTTGTTCTACGGGGGCGTCCAGAGCCCCTTGCTCTTTGCGTACGGCCTTCTCGAAGCTATGCCTGACAACACCTAACCACATTGTCTACACTTCTTTGCACTCTAACTGCAATTTCTCGAAAAGAAAATCCAGCTTCCCGAAGTCCCCCTATACGACCCCTATCAAACTCACTAAGTTGACGAAATCGTACAGATCTTCGTACCCTTAGGCATCGCAACCAATCGTAAAGAATGTCAAGAACCAAAATCCGCAAAATTTAGATCTTCACTACGGCTACAATATTCATTTTTGGATTGTTAGTGCATTTCAAAAAAAAGCAGTATAAAAACCGGAATCTTCATCTGATAAGGCTGAAAATTTTATCAATTGTTTATGTCAGTAAAATAAATAAATTCACCAAATTTTATTAAAATAAAATCATTTAAACTGTGTGTTCGGATTTTTATGTCACTTAGTATTTAATAATCCAATTTCTTCTTATAATCAGATTTAACAGTTTCATTCGCAGGGATTTCAGGTTTCTTAAGTGTTCCTTCTATCACTTCTAACCCGCCTTATATTCCTCTTAATAAAATGGTTACTTTACATTTCCAGATATTCCAATTTGTTTTTTCTTCTAATAGACCAATTTGAATTTTTGCCAACTCCCAACTTCCTGTTGACTTTCTTTCGAATCTTTCAACTAGCAGTCCTGCGCGACAGAAGCCATAACCAGTTAAATTTATTTGGGAAACACTATTTATAAGAAAACCTTTTATATAAATTTAAAATAGCTTTCTAGAATCTGACATTTATTAATCAAACCAAAAAAGTTTTAAAATAATAATCAATAATCAATATAACAATGATTTAGCGATTGATACTAGATTAGAAGTAATGCAATCTTAACACTTTGCACTATATCTCCTGTAATTCATTTTTTCCTCTTGCTACCAAAACAATGTCATCCGCAAAAGCCATTGATGTTTTCTTTGATACAATATTCATTACTTTTTCTAGGCATATCTAAACAATTTTCATATTTGTGTATTTTATCAACGTATTTTTACGTACAAAAGAAATGTGGCATTGGTTTTCTTTACAACAATAATTAAAATATGCCTTTTCCATTATTTACCTTTTGTAATGTAAAACTTTTCAAAGTTAAAACTTTCCTATTAAACAAAAAGTTAAAAAACTTTAGACTCATCTTTATTCAAACTATGTAACGAACTTCAGAAAGTCGATTACATTTTTAAATAAAGTAATAGACAGCGAATGAGCTCGGGTTTACTACAAGTTCGATTAGTTTCCAACTTCTAATAATTGAGTCGGCGCTTTAGCAGTTAAAATGTTTCGTGTGTGTGTTGCTTTCTCCGCTAATAGAAAGCAACGTTGATTAAATCAGATTCTTTTTCTCCAAATTGAATTACTCACTCAACCAAATGAATATAAATTTATAATTTAGTCACTGTGGATAACAGAAAAAGCTCTCGTGCATATAAAAAGTTTCGAGTACGATTTGCATTAAAAATCTGAGTGCCCCAGTTGGTATAAACCTGACTTAAATTACCCGAGAGATATAAATGCGAGTAAGACAAAATTATCAGTCTTGTAGATGGTAAATAATGTATGGAATCTAACTTGACTTAAGTATTATTTACTTTCTTTAATTAGCAGAAAGCGGACATACGCTGTAGCACAGAATTATAACCTATACAGAAGCGAATCTTGAGCAGATTACGGTAACCTATTTTTCATGCGCATGCGTCACGTAAATGGTGCATCAATTGTGAGTTCGGACTGACATGCTGACATTTTGTTTGTAAACAGGGTTGTCGTATTTCGTGTCGTATTTTAATTATTGTTTGTGTACCTATTTGAAAGTGAATTGATTGACTTTAATGGCTTCTAAAATCGGAATTAGGTGTGCTTTTTTGAATTGTTCGTCCAAAACAAACTAAGACCTAAGATATATATTTTTATTTTTTCTTTGAGCTGTAGAATAGTATATTACGTAACTAGAATTGTAATTAATCTGTTACGCACCACGTAAAAAGCTTACGCACGAAGTCGCGGCGAAATTTTGGATCATGACAAAAATGGGTATAAAAAGCACAGCTGAAAATAATTTCACCAGATTAAATGATATTCTCCAAAAAATATCCATTCTTCAATAATCTTTTAGTATTTTTCTCTCAAAAATTTACTCTAATATTGTTTTTGTGAATTTAAATTTATCTTTGTGTAAGTAAAAATACTCGTTTCTGTAAAGGGTCAAATTTTTCGGTTACCACATCAGTAAGATTCGCTTCTGTATAGTTTATTGTTCTGTACTGTACTGTACTCTCGCACTACACACTCGGCCATTGTTGACATTCAGACGTCAGACGACATTGTGCTACATACACGTAAACTTGGCCGCAAATATTGTTGCTCCCGCCAAGTGTGAATTGTGAAGTTTTATTCGTTTTCTTTGGGCTGAAGGCCATGGTGCTGCAGAAATCCATCGAAGAAGGAGTCGAATGTGGGGAAAACTTCATGAGTGACCGCTGGGGTTGTTCTGATCCATGGCAAATGCCCTTCCATACACTGCTAGAGCAGCTCAATAGCTTCTCGAACAATTTGGATGGGACATTTTCGATCATCTGCCATACAGTTCTGACTTAGCACCAAGTTACTTTAGCGCTCACCCAATAAAGCTGTAATGCTAGTGGTTGTTGAGAAATTTCGTCGGACTGGTAACACAGGCTAGTGTAATATGTCAACGTAAAGGCTCCATTGCAGAAAATCCTCTCCACGGTGCTCGAATAACCATTTGGTTTGATTTGTCTGGGTTTGGTCCTTATTTTGACGAGAAAGAGCAGCCAGTTACTGTCAATCACGAGCGGTACAGACATAATATTGTGACATCTTTTGTCTCAGATTTAAAGACCTTTTTGGTTGTGCACCTTATTTAAGAATCCATAAGCAATGGTTTCAACAGGGTGGTGCATCAAGCCATATAGCCGAACGCTCCACAAATTTGAATCATAAAAATTTTGGTAACAGAACAATTTCTCGAGTATCAACCTTAATCACAGCAACTCTACCAGTTAGAGAATTGCGGAAAAAAATAACATTTTCAACATTTAGAGCCACCACTTTTCTTCAAAAATGCTATGAACCTTGTTTGTAACGCCATGTTGCAAATTTTAGACATATTTATTATAAGAATTAATTGATAAATATATAAATAAATGTAGTTTTTTACATTCTAATAATTATTCTCTGGACTCTGCTTTACTTATATTCCGTAACTTCAGTATTGTACTCGCCAGAAAATAACTGCAGGAAGTAATCTATTATTATTACGTGGGAACTGCAATCCCAGGAGTGTGGATAGATTTTATACCAGATTAGCACACTATACTTTTTCTACGATCAAATTTAATATATGTTTATTCATCTTTAAATTACTCATTTTATCACTGAATACCTAAAATTATGAAAGAATGTATAGTACAGTACTGCAGCTGCAATATTAAAATAGGGTACATTTTTATTGGTTACGCTCCATTGTATTAAACTTTAACTTCTTCCTCACGTAAGAGAATATAAGCAAACATGTTTATTTATTAAATGTAGTGGAAAGTGTAAAAGTTGTTTTACCATAAGTAAGTTAAGTATTATTTTCTTTAGTTTTGGATACCTCAGAGTTGGGGAATGGAAGTGTGGAATATTATTTCACACAGTTTTCGGAATTTACCATACTCTAGTTTAAATATGAAATTTTCTGTGTCGATCGTTGGAAAATTCATTTTATAATACTATTAATCAATAAAACGAAGTTTTTATATGTTTTGTTCATATCTACATGAGTGGCAGTGATTAACACAATCAGATTAAATTTATTTTAATTGAAAACTTTATATTTAATTTATTGTTGTAAAAGCTTTTTGTCGTAAATTAAACATAAATAACTCAATAATAAAAAAAAAATTTAAATGTAAAATAATAAACGTTTTTAGACCATTTATTTGATATACTTTAAACCTTCTTTAAATGAGTAATATCAAAAGCTGACAATGAAAAATAACTGCTGCTGAATATATTTTCTCTCATATCGCTTATTAAAAGCAACTAGGTGTACCCATTTAATATCTATTCAGTCATTCTATTCTAAGTGCTAAATTCTTCTCGTGCTACAAATCTTGATTTTTCGTCTGGATTCATTATTTTTAAAATTATGGAGACGCTTCAACGACATTTATTGAACCGATCACAAAAGTACCAGACACTTTCCTAATAGATCTGTCAAAATTTTGTCTCCGAGAAATCACGGACAGGAAGGAGTTTTGTCAATGGAAATAGGACGAGTCCTTAAAATGTTATCGATACATTTTTAAAACGAAGGAATGATCCATAACTCAAATGTGACTGATACCAAATATCAGTAAAACGCTTATTCAAACCACAATAAATTTAATGTTAAAACTATAAAAAAATGCAACTAGTTTCGGTCTTAGACCATCATCAGGCTAAAAATAAAAAGATACAGTAATGTAATGATTAAGACAAGAACTATAACAATAATAAATGATAATAAATATAAAGTTGAACTACACTACTCGAAAATGAGTTCTGCTGTAAATTTTGATTACTTCAGGTTGTAGTGCTCATAGAATTACTCTGTATTATTGTAAAGATTATAATACCTATATATTATATAACTTTATGCATCTCTATTTATTTCTTCTTTCGATATTCCTACATTGTTTGAATTCCTTCTTTATTTTACGTCCTTTCTTATGACCTTTTAGTTGTTTTAAAAAAATCCCGTTTTGTTCCTCTATGTTTATTTAAACTTAATAATTTCTTTATTTTAGTTTACTCCGAAATTTATTACATTTTATATTTTATTTACCTACATATTCATAAATTTTGGCTAACTTTTAGTATTGAACAAATGCACTGAATTTTACATGATCCAGTAAGCTTTTCTTTATTAATTTTGTGCCTCACTCATTTTACTATGTTGTTCAACTCTAAATTTATTGTTATATTTCTTGTCTTAATCCTTACCTTACTGCATCTTTTTATTTTTAGCCTGATGATGGTCTAAGACCAAAACTAGTTGCACTTTTTTATAGTTTTAACATTAAATTTATTGTGGTTTGACTTAGCGTTTTATTGATATTAGATTCATTTATGGTTTCCACGAAATCTTTCTTATTTAGCAAAAATACGAAAACAAACTGATAAGTGATAATATAAAATCACTAGTCCGCATAGGACCATTAATTTTATCATATTTAGTTTTGCCTACAATAAAAAAGTTTTAGTCTGGAAAATAAAATTTTATCTCGTAAAATTTTACAAGGCGTCTGGTATTTGAGAAGATTATTTCTGTACAAAAACTACTTCCTAAAACAACTTGTTTTCCACAATTTACACAAACAAGTACCTACCTACAATTCATTCCTGGAAATTGAAATATAACTGTTAATATTAATTAGGTTCTGTTTATTGCTTTTCTATTTAATCTCAATAGATGTATAATCAAACGTATGAAACCTAACTGTGTTTTTATGAATACACTAAAACTATAAAACTTAATTCTTTTAAAGATATGATTTTTCTCCTCTCATCATCTGAGAATTTGCCAATTCTGAAATCAAATTTGATTACAGAATGCTGGAATGCTGGATTGAAAAAATATTCTTCAACACCTCTGCCCCCATGCAATTTAAATGTATTTAAATTCTCTCTCTTGTGATAGAATAATATTGACGTTGATAAAAAGTTGGCTCTTTTTGAAGGGACTAAATTTCGAGAATATTTTAATATCAATTTGATGAGACATAATTTCGGCTTTAATCAATTGATTACTAATTTCAAAATTATGTCGAATAACAGAACACAAATATCAGGAATGCAACTATAATAATATAAAACTAACAAGAATTATAACATTTTATTGGTTAATATAAAGCAAGGAAAATAATCAATGATATTAAGAATTTATCTCGGATTTGAAACAATCTTCCCATCAAAAAGATTATGGAGAATTAATCCCATTAGGAAGAAGAGGATTGATCCTGTCTGACGCAGGAATATCCGAAGATTTTCAATAAGATATTTAGTGCAGTCATTGAAGCATTTTTTTACTATTAACCGAATTGCATACAATTTTGGAATTAGGTTTCATCTTACCCTCAACTTCAAAAGTGAAAATGATTTGAACTCCGCAGCCACCTCTTCTCGGGGGTTAATTTTTTTTCAAAATAACCTCGGATATCGATAGAAGGCCTAATTTTAAGCAAAAAATCAATTATAAAGTTTTTCTAAATATCCAAAACTTTTCAAGTTATTGGCAATTGAAAATTCGCAATTTTTTCACGTTTTTCCTCGGTTTTTTGCAAATATCTTTAAAAATAACAGGTAAAAAAATGAACAATTTGATTTTTTATAAAGTATTCTATGTGCAATATTAAGCTAGATATTAAAGATCAAAGCCGTTTTTCATTTTGTCTGAAATTTAATCGATGTGGTCAATGCCATCTAACGGCGAGCAGATGCATTTTATGCATTCTAATAAAAAAGGATTTTGTAGTGCTTGAAAGAAGCTTTAAAATTAGCACTATTAAAAGTAAAATAAGTGAGCTGTATTGCAAATAAGAGGAGCATATAATGTTTTTTCTACCTAAAATCAGTGGGTTTTCTGTATTTTTCTGAAAAATATTTTTTTTTTTGTTTTTTTTGTCAAACAAAATCAGAGATATGATTGTATAAAGAGCGCGTGGCAGTGCAATCACAGCCTCTCTTAAGCCCTTTAACCCTTTTAGAAAAAGGTTTTTTGCTATATATTGCAATGAAGGATGTTGTAGCTCTCTTAATAACCTTTACAATGGTTTTTTATAAATTGTGATAGCATGAAAATTTGTAACCATAATTGGTCCCAAAAAGGCAGGAAGCCGATTTGTGACCATATTCCTCCAAAAAGGCAGGGCGCCAATTTGTAGCAATAATATGTCCCAAAAAGGCAGGAAGCCAATTTGTAACACTAATTACTCCCTCGAGAGCTGTCCCGGCTTATGAGACCTTTTAACTCAGGAGTGGGTACGCTCCAGCTTAGCGACACTCTGTATATAGGATATGATTGATGGGTGAGGGCGCCACTGCTTTAAATTCGACAAAATTTAATAACTAGGTGTAAAGCAGAACACCTTATTTACTTTAGAGTTTAACTAGAAAGAAAAAATGAATATTAAAAATATTTTGACTACTTTAACACAACAATAAAAAACTAAAATACTGATACCGATAGGCAGCCACACACAGCAAATCTGTGGGTTTAAAACAAACACTCAAGTAAGAAATTCAAATTTATTTTGCCACAAAAGGTTAGGTACTTAGCTTAGGGTTTCGGATTTCTCCCACAGCGGTATGGGTATGGCTTCGGTTGGTTACAGATGTTAACGACTTCTATAGGAAGGCAGACCTGGGGGACTTCTCCGGAGAGTTCCAACTTCAGGTGTAGTCAGCTGGATCGGTGCTTTATCGGTAACTTGCTAATAATTTGCGATAGTTTCAACGGTAACTTGGAGTTAATAATTTGCGGTATTTTCAACGGTAACTTGGAGTTAATAATTTGCGGTATTTTCAACGGTAACTTGGAGTTAATAATTTGCGGTATTTTCAACGGTAACATTGGTTACATTGGACGGTAACTTGGGACCGTATAAATAACGGCTAAGGTAGGAATTCGTTAATACGCAAAATGATGTTCATTCTTTGAAGGCAGAATGCTAAAGGGGAGAGTTTTCTCTGCGTTACAATTATATTAACGGTTCATTTTCGTTAGGGGAGGAATTCGAGCGTTCTGATTGGTTAGTTTTTAACGGGTTCTCAACGTTCAAAAACGGTTGTGTCTATTGGTCGTCCGAAAGGTATTTTTTAATGGTTTGAAGTCGTGAGATAGTGAAAAATGTTTATCATTTATGATTAAGTGCAGGATTTAATTATACGTGTGATTAAATTAATTTTACGCTCGGAACATGTCAATGAACATGTTACAAATTGAAGGAGTTATGGTCCAAAAACTTATCATATTTTTTTCTCTTAGTAACTGAAAATTTCAGAGTGTGAATATTTGGAGCAATGTGAAAATACGCGGTATAATAGAGAACCAAAACTAATGAGTCATGAATAATAATATTACATTTTAATAATAATAATACAATTTTATATAATTTGTAAATATTTTATCAATAAATGGCAATTTTTTACTCTAAATTAAATAACTTTTAAATATGTAATCATATATTTACTTTTTTAATTTAGGGGTAGTTTTAAGGATAGAAAAGCTTAAGAATATGATAATTATTTTAGAGAGTGTGGAATAATATTTAAATCCTTTTCATTTTATAAAAAAAAAATTTTACCTACTCTATACTTATATCTTTATATGTCATGCCAGTATTTTTTTGTGATTATTTTAATTTAGAGGTTGTTTGCAAGGGATGTAAGATTTTCAAGGGGTTGAAAATGATTTTTATGAGGTAATGGTGTTAGAAAATACTTTACAATTTCTCCACTTACTATTAGACATGTTTTCTAGTAATAAAATGTCTCAATGTCAATTTTTCCATTTACACCCCTTAAAAATAATAGGTGGAGTTCAGATGAGCCTAATTCCAAAATTACATGCAAATCGGTACACAGTAAAAAAATTCGGAGGTAAGACCATATTTTTCGCTTCAATTTGCTTTAAACAAAACGTTAAACATAAGCTGGAAAATAAGATTTTTCATAAATTAAATTTGACTGAAATTTTTAAGAATCAATACGATTATATTGCCATTCTCTTTTTGCCATTTATTAGCTCACGTTTGGTGTGGTTTAAAATATAAAGCTGGATATAAAATAAAGTTTGGAAAAATTGATACCAAAATAATCTTTTTAACATTTTCCATATCCAGATGATTGAAATTTGCAGTGTTTTGAGTATGTTTAAACAGTTTTTACGTTTTTATTAAATGCTTTCAGAGACACTAAATGTTTAAAAGTATTTTTTGAACAAAATATCGAGTTGGAGTAAGCACTTTATATAAAAAACTCAAGAGTTTGTGTTTGTAGAAGATTACAAGCTAGTGGGGGCTTTGGCGCATTTACCTTCACAATATAAGGATAAAGGGCGAGTCAGCATTTATCTCAGAAACTTTCATCCAAACGGAAGGGCAAACTTGGCAAATAATTCCTTAAAAATTTGATGAATATCGATCGCCTTGTAGACATAAAAAACTTTTAACGGTAATTAAATTGATTGTACTAACCCTTACTTTTTGGAAGTCCATCTTATTAAGGATAATAAAAAACTCTTCGTTTTAACAAAACTTCCAATATTTATTTAAAAATTGCTTTTTTAAAAGACTCAATGACAGCTGTTTCGCTATGAAGCATCGTCAGATTGACAATCTGACGATGCTTCATAGCGAAACAGCTGTCATTGAGTCTTTTAAAAAAGCAATTTTTAAATAAATATTGGAAGTTTTGTTAAAACGAAGAGTTTTTTATTATCCTTAATTTTAACGGTAAAATCAAACAAAAAAACGATCGACCGATTAAATTTCTTTTACAATCAAATAACGAATTATTTGCTATTTATATAACGATAATATCCCAAATAAAATACTATAGCTAATGGAATTTTCTTTGGATAAATAAAAAATATATGAATCGTGTTGCTATCATTCGAAGCACGTCTATAAAATCATATAAAAGAAATTAGTATTATTACTGCCGTAGATATAACCCGAATTATTTATTGAATTCCCTGCAACTAATGATCATTGGATTTAAAAATTATATATAATGCCGTAATATCCTAAAATGTAACAAAAAACTAAACAAAAACTGGAAAATATAATTTTTATTGAAGTTAAAATTCTTTACTTCTTTAGACACGTCATGAAAAAATGATGAGAGTGAAATTTTGAGATGCGGGCGAATAACTGTAACACAAAATAAAGCAGAACCTTCATTAGTTGTGCATGTTGGCACGCTCGACTCCTCCGATCACTGTTTTCATATTTATACACATTTCTATTTTCTACATTGCTGTAGTTTTAGCATTAACAACACGTTTTTTAGTTTCACATAATTGCGAATGGGAAAATCTTTTATCAAATGTAAATAAAAAATAATAACCACCGTATAAAAATGGTACAAAAAAACCATGTTACCAATTTTAGATACATATATCCTTTGAAACTGATAATTAAAGTAGGGTATTTAATTTTAAAAACGATTTGTTCATGTTTTAAAAAGTGGCAACAATGGCAACACTGAATCTTGAGGAACCCCAAGCGCTATTGGCTTAACCTGAAGACATTATCTCATCAACCCTTACAAGCTGCATTCTTTCGCTAAGAAACGACTCATACCATTTAATAAATTGGACTATTAGAAACAAATTAAAAAACAAGTTAGAAATTAGGTTTATCGTTATTTATGATAAAAAATCCAGAAGTAAACAAATTAACCTTCATACTTTAAGTGTATAAAAACTTATGTATACCTTGTTCAGTATCAATCTGGTTGCACGTCACAGCTGTCATAACTGGGCAATGTTGCCTAGTTATATAATAATATAATATAATCTAGTAAATATCAAAGGAAGTTTCTCTAATATTCTTCTTTTTATTTGAGTACAATATTAGGCTAATAGTATAATGAGTATGATATCAACAGAATAATTAAATAAATTTTATTATCTTATATTAAGTCATTATAAATTTTGTGTATTTGTAAGAGAATTTTAAGTTAGAAATAATTTTTATTATGTAATGTACAATATTATATCTTGTACATAAATATGTTATTTAAAACTTGCTAGAAACTTCGCGAAATCGATTATATAATGTGTAAAAAGAAGACAGATATATTTTTGTTCTAGTCATAAATAGGAAAGAAAGAGATACACATATTTTTCCAGAAATGACTAATCCATAGAACAAAAATGAAGTTTCTAGAAAGTTTGAAACCTATAAAAAGACTTGAACAGAGGTCGTGGGGTGGGTAGTATATTATTGGTAGTCAAACATAGGAGATCTGAGTATGAACAGTCAATTTGAACAAAGAGAACAAACAGTTTTTAACGTAGTTATAATAAAGTGTTAAATAGTGACGTTAAGAATATAAATTAAAACAACCAAAAAGTAAAATAAAGTGCCAAAAGTGACATTAAGAACTAATCAAAAAGTGAAATTAAAACATTTTCAGTTGATAAAAAAAGAAGAATATAAGAGTACTTACTATTAATAATACAATTAAAGGAACTGTAAACCAACAAACACTAAACTATTTCAATTTGGAGAAACAAACAAAGAATAATATTACACAAGAAACCAAACGTCTAACAACACGACATTTTGCCAATGTCGGAAATTCCACGTATCACTTCGTTCGTTTCCGTTTTTCATAGAGCGACTACAGACTTTTTCCACCAATCAGGAAGCAGTACTCTACATCAAGGTCAGATAAAATTGTAAACTTTTTGAAAATTTTTGTACCTAGTAGTTAGTAAAGTTTTATAATTTAAAAACAAAGGAATTTACTTTGATATTCAATAATTAGTGTATTTCGATAATCTTACTTGCCATTACATAAATGACATTAATTAATTTAGAATAATTTCAACATCAAGTAGGTTCTTTTATAGTTAATAAAAGGCCTTTCTTTTTTCTTACTTTTTTACTGTTTTAATTTAATTTTTTTAAATAATAAATTTGTAATTGTAATTAATCAAATTTTATTCAAATACCTACCTAATAATCCAACTGGAAACTTGCATAACCAAACACCCCTGAGAAAAAGAAGATCTTGTTGCTAATAATAATATCAAATATATTAATCAATTAAATTTATAAATAAATAATTAATCATTAAATCATAATATTCATTACAATATATTTTTTTTAAATTCAGCCCGAATGCCAAAATTTTATCTGATAAATGATTAAAATGTTGAATCTGGAACCGTTGGCGAAACTGATACCGAAAACCGTTTACACTACCACTACACCAACACACACTTTTATATGTCTGACGCGCGTTTCGATAACCAAGTTATCTTCTTCAGAGACCGAAGGTAAACTGGAGCTATGTCTACAAACTAACCTTATATATATAACATATCTATTTAGCGCCAAATGTTTTCGCGGTAAATCTTTTGGCGGCAAAGCCAATTTTTAGCGCGAAAACATTTTTACAATAAGTTTTCTTATAATAAACTATAAAGTGGACTATCTGGGATAGGTCCTTTGTCGTTATTTAATCTATTTTTACACTTAATAATTTCTATACTTTCAAATGCATCCAACAATCTATTGTTCGATACATTTTTTAACAATTTTAAACTATCTACATTTACAGAATGGTTTTTGGTAAAAGCATGTTAGGCAATACTAGATTTTTCTATGCGTCCATATTTTAGATGAGCTAAATGTTCTTTAAATCTAGTTTTAACCGATCTTTTTGTTTGCCCAACATACTTTTTATCACAATCATTACAACTTATTTCATATATACCGCTTTTTTCCAGATCTTCTCTCTTATCCTTCGGATTACCTAACAATTGTCTCAGGGTGCTACTAGTTTTATGAACTAAACCTAATCCCACCGTGCCGAAAATTGTATTCAATCCTTTGGTATACTGAGGCATAAATGGTAATGAAATGAATTTCATATCGGTGTGTTCTCGCTGGAAAAAGGTGGTTTCACAAAGAGATTTCTTAAAACTATGACGATTGATTAGCTTATGAATTATTTTTTTATCAAATCCATTAAGTACAGCTATATCCTCAATTAAATTCTTTTCTCTGTTATATCTTGTTTTGTTTAAAGGAAAATGAATTAATCGATGAACCAAAAAATGAATACTTGCCATTTTGTGTTGACTACAGTGAAAAGAATCTACCGGAATACATCTATACGTAGCGGTGTCTTTCCTAAAAATATCAAATTCTAGCTTGTTATTATTTCTTATTACTAATGTGTCCAAAAATGGTAACTGTTCATTATTTTCTAGTTCAAACGTGAATTTTATGCTTGTGAATTTTGAATTTAATTTTGAAATGAAATTTTCTACTGATGATTTCTTCGTATTGAAAACTGCGAAAATGTCGTCCACATATCTATACCATACCCTTGGGAAATACTCGAACTCTTGACTGATCTGTGTTTCAAAATTGCTCATAAAAAGGTTGGCTATAAATGGTGATAAACAATTACCCATTGCTGTTCCTTCATATTGTTGATAAACCTGATTGTTGTATTGAAAGTAATTTTGGTCCATGCATAGTTTAGCTAATCGTAGGTATTCAGTTCTAACTTCAACACCCAGATCATTCAAGATGAGTAGTTCTTCTAGATACTGTAAAGTTTGTGGAATCGGTACGCTAGGAAATAAAGAACTAACATCGAACGAGATTAAAATTTCCCCATCTTCTAGAACAACATCTTTAACTTTCTTGATAAATTCTAATGAATTTTTAACTGAAAAACTTTTACATTTTTTTGGTAGATTTTCAAACTCGTTCGATAACCATTTTGAAATCTTATAACTAGGTGTACATATAGCTGAAACAATAGGTCTCATTGCCTTCCCAGGTTTATGTATCTTAGGAAGGCAATAGAGCTTTGACAATGTAGGGTTACTTACAGTTAATTTATACTTTAACGAATCGGTGACAAGGTTCTTACAACTTTTGAGAGTGTTCTTCACCATGGAAATCATTTTATTTAGTGGATTTTTTTGAATCTTAACGTAAGGACCATTCTCGATCAAGTGATCCACTCTTTCGAAATAGTATTGTTTGTCCATTATAACAACCTTGTTTCCTTTGTCAGCTATTAAGTAAAAACATTCCTTCTGTCTCAAACCTTTGACAATATTCCTAGTTTTCTTAATTCCCTGTAAATTTTTGTTCTTATTTGAAATATTTTTGGAAATTTGATTTTGAACATTAGACATGAAAAAATATATGGACAATTAAATTTATTGTACTAACCCTTACTTTTTGGAAGTCCATCTTATTAAGAATCATAAAAAACTCTTAGTTTGAACGTAACTTCCAAGTTTATTTGAAAAAATTATGTTAAATTACAATGACGGCCTTTTCGCTAAGATTTAAGTTACTATTTGTTTGTTTGTAGCTAGGTACCTGATGTTTATTAGGTAGTTATAAGGCTAGACCAAGTATGGAAGTAATAAGACATAACAATATTAAAGCCTAGATGTTAATAGCCCTAAGGGATTATCCTGGATGTACTTCCCTCTAAGATCAGTATAACTGTGCAATGATATAGAAAAACCAGGAAAAACTATATCATACTGATCTTTATAACAACTTAATATATTTCTAAAACCCAAAAAAAATTTTTTAAACTTAATGACAGCTGTTTTTCTAAAAACTAGCATCCTCTGACGAATTTCTGCCTACGAATTTCAATATTTAGTTTAACTACTGATTGACAGTAGCAAAATAACGAAAAAAGTCAAACTAACAGTGCAATTTGTTCACTTTGATGACGTGCAACCAGATTTATACTGAACAAGGTATAATTATACTGAAGAACCATCAAAATAATATTTACCAGATAAAAAGAAACAGTATTAAATTGATTATTAAAAGTGTACCAATCTAAAAAAACTTATAATAATTTCGAATCTTTAAAAATTCCTCTATGTCTATTCCCTTTTTATAGCTCGACCTACTAAATACACCTCGCAATTCTTTTCATTGTTATTGTTGATAGCGCACAACAAAAATATTTGTCAACTTTTTGCGTAGGTATCGTTCCAAATAAATATTTTCCTTGTAAAGTGAGACTTCTTTCAGTTCCGTTTAACAATGAAAAGTCTTTGAAATGTTTTCCCTTCTCGATATTGACGTCCGGACTGAATGTATATTTAGAAAGTCATTCAAAATATGCAAAATACGTTTTAATATTGAAATGTGTAAACTTTTGATGCAGTTTGTGGTATTATTACTGCTAGAGAAACTTCTGGCCGCAATCCGAATAGTTGCACTATAGTTGTTACATTTTCTTAATTTAAATACGACGCAACTTTACAGCAGGGTAGTAAAACTAAACGGGTATGAGAACGTTCACAAAATGGCCGCCGGTGATCGCATACGACCGGTAGTGACTACTTGAAGTGATAAAGGACAATTATCAGAATGTTCAACAACGATTCTCATTACTGAAAAGCATGAGAGGCGTTAAATTATTGAACAATACTTTTTTTATGTTAAAAAAATTAAATCTAAACTAAATTATACCAATAACATTAAACGTAGGTTCGGTGGATCTTTTACCATGTATAAAATTATTTCCATACTACTTTTTGTAGCACCTACGTCCCTTTTTTACTTACAGAATCTAAACTCCCGAAATGGAACCGCTTGTTTCAAATAACAAACTGAGATAGACTTTAGGTCTATTTAGGTTTAGGTATAGTTAGCACATTGCTAAATAAATGAATGTAAAATATTTACAAATATCTATTACACCAGCTTCAATACAATAATAAATAACGTTCACCGTCACTTTAGCCACATCCTGATTAAACCAGTAATCTACGACATACGTGTTACTTAATGTATATGGATAACTTACAAGATATATCAAAAAACCCAAAAGGGGTGCCTTTTTACCCCTATCTTCAATTTCCACCCTCTAATTTAATATCACTCCGCGGTTTTTTCTTCTTTTATAATCCATCGAACGATTAAAAACCTGCGGATATCTCTTAGTTTCTAATTGCCCATTTTTTTGACTTAATCAATAGCCTTAAAAATGTTCACAGTAGATAAAACAAGAAACAAAAGCAGTTTACTATATTTTATTGATTTCACAGTAAATTGGAGCCGAAATAACAATGACAATGGAATTAATTGTAGAATTCATCTTTCCAACAGACTTTATATAAATTGAGTTTAAAACTAAAGTTTAAAATAAAATGGAGATTCAAATCAATGACAAAACTAGTAGTTAACTATTACGGCTTCATAAAATAGTTTAAAGGATACTGCAGTTAAATAAATCTACTAGCAATAGTTATTTACGTTACAAGTCCGGGAAGTGACTTATTATAGTACGAGATAGAGTCAAGAACAACTAATCGAGTACTGTAATAATAACTTCACTGACGTGAAGTTAGGTTAGGTTAGGTTAGGTTAGGTTAGGTTAGGTTAGGTTAGGTTAGGTTAGGTTAGGTTAGGTTAGGTTAGGTTAGGTTAGGTTAGGTTAGGTTAGGTTAGGTTAGGTTAGGTTAGGTTAGGTTAGGTTAGGTTAGGTTAGGTTAGGTTAGGTTAGGTTAGGTTAGGTTAGGTTAGGTTAGATTAGGTTATGTTACAAGAAGTACTGATAATTTGTCGGTTCAAAACAATCCATCCTTATCAAGGAGGAGTGTCATTAATAAATCATGAAAATATCGGTGGCGAAATTACCCATATAGGATTAAATATACCTATTGTGGGCAGAGGATTTACAAATTTTATTAGTGGAGAAATTACCTGTGCCCACAAATGCGGCGATTTATGTAGGTACAAACAAATACAAAGTTTTAAAAACTGTGAAGTTTATAATGTCAACTAGTGACTTTACTGTTCCGCGTGAGCAAAGAAAAATTCCGTACGAACTTTCTTTTTGCTGCACACAAATTTACTTTACGCTTGGAGTGGGCAAAGGGCTCCTTGTGCCTAACAAGAATTTAATGCACTATAAAATCACAATTTATTGAATAATGCAACAAAAACTTTCCCATTCCTATTTAATTTTTATTACAAAAGCATTTCATAAAACGTAAATTTGGCATAGCAGTAAATAATATTACTTTATCTTGCAATAAATCTGAGGCATACGAGCTATTATTCGTACTGCCCAAAAGTGGATTTCGATATATAAATGGCTCAATTCTAAATCTATAACCATCCTTTAGTTGAAAAGTACCTTTTTTTATACGTATACATAAAATGCAAACCAAATAAAATAAATCATAACATTCCAAAAAAAAACATTTTCAAACAAGTTAAGGAAAATACGAATTCAAATAAATCGGAGAGAAGTTTTCGTTCTTTACTTTTAAAATGTCTTCTTGTCCTATATATTTCCTAAAAGCTCCTTTTGTGAAACATCCAATTGAAAAAATTGCAAATCTACTTGAAAACATACTACGAGTATTACTGAGGATTTAAACACATTACTTACGTTCTAAATATTGAAAAAACCGTCTCCATTTTAATTATATTAAAACAATCGAAAAAAGGTGTGAGTTAATTAAATAAACCATAAAACCTGGTAATCAATTTTTAAATATAAGGAAACAAAACCCCTATCAAAATATTCTCCGGCCTATCCATGATACCAGTTATTCTATAAAATATAAAAGTATAAACATATTTTATACTTTTTATTTACACGGGTGTCCCTTATTTAAAAATTTGATTATTTCTCTCATGACGCCATCTAAAATTTTAGTTTATTGTTTGAAAAAATAGCAGGCCATTTTAAACTCATTATGTCACAAGTCACAAAAAAAACTTTCCCAAAGACGATTGCCGTTGTCTTATCGTCAACTGGAGTGATCCCAAAATGCCTTTACCAGAATTTAAAATAATTGGATATCCCAGAAAATCTGTACACCAACCAACAGAAAGTGGCAATCTTGAATACCTGCCGATTAGTCTGAAAATTTCTTGATGGAGAGAATCATCGATAAAAATAAAATCTACTTACTTGGTAAAAGCCCGTAAATAGAAATTTATACCAGATTTAGACTGAGAAATTGAAAATAATAATAATAATCATAATAAATAATAAAAAATCTTAAAGTACAGAAGTCTCCAGATAGAGGTAAAAAGAATGTGGAATAAAAGGGCAAAAATAATACCAATTGTTGTGGGGTCTCTTGGAAGTGTTAGCAAAAAATTTGAAAAATATTTGGCAGAAGTTCCAGGCAACCATAGACCATTAGTAATTCAAGAAAATGCCATTAAAGGATCAGCCCACATTTTAAGAAAAGTTTTGTCGTAGTACTAGTCATTGTCCTTAGGAAAGAGCCGATTTCTCGGACAATGTTCAATAATCCCAAATAAAATTAGAGAGTAACTAAAATAATAATACTAATAAAATCAGAAGATTCCCTACTACAAGTATGAACCTAGGCTGGTAATAGCCTCTATTACGATCGATTCATTATCACTGATTACAGCATTCCCTCCTCCCCCAATAAAGCAGACATATTAGTAAGATATAGGATCAAGAAGGGATCCATAATAACAGATGCTGTTCCCAACTCCAATAATGCTCTTAGTACCATTGCGGAGAAGAAACGAAAACATGAGGATTGTCTGAAAAGTTTCCGACCTAACAAAGATACTAGACATTTTTACTTCAAATTAATTTTTATTTTTCTACATAGTCTCCTTGTAAGTCTATACACTTCTCCCAACGATGCTCCCATCTCTTCTACCCGTCCAAATAGTACTCGGGGTCTTTCTCTGCAAAATAGTTGTTTACCAAGGTGATGGCCTCCTCATTCGACGAAAATCTCTGTCCTGAGAGCGCAGTTTTTAGCTTAGGAAACAAAAAAGTCGCTTGGAGCTAGATCTGGTGAGTAAGGAGGGTGGTCAAGCAGTTCAAACCGTAATTCGTGGATTTTCGCCATGGCAACCGCTGAGGTGTGAGACGGCGCATTGTCTTGGTGAAACAAAAGTTTTTTTTTTCTGCAAATGTGGCCGTTTTTCGGCAATTTCTGCCTTCAGCTTGTCAAGTAATTTTGCGTAGTATGCTCCTGTAATGGTTTTTTCTTTTTGAAGATAATCGATTAAGATAACTCCATGACTTTCCCAGAAAACAGTTGCCATCACTTTCCCAGCCGAAGGAACAACCTTTGCTTTTTTTGAAGCCGATTCCCCGTTCGCAGTCCATTGTTTTGACTGTGTTTTTGTTTCTGGAGTATAATGGTGTATCCAAGTTTCATCTACAGTGATTAATCGGCGCAAAAACTCTGATTTATTGCGCCTAAACTGCGCCAACAGAGAATTGGAAAGGTTCATTCGAACACGTTTCTGGTCCAAAGTGAGCCAACGCGGCACCCAACGCGCGGACCGCTTTCTCATGCCTAAATCTTGATTCAATATGTGACAAACACGTTCTTTGGACATGTTTATAGCGTCTGCTGTCTCTCTAATTTTAATTCGACGGTTGTCTAGCACCATTTGGTGAACTTGAGCGATATTATCGTCAGTGGTTGCAGTTTTTGGACGTACCGAACGTTCATCGTCACCCAAGCTGGTACGGCCACGTTTAAATTCAGCAGCCCAAAATTTCACGGTGGTAAATGATGGTGCAGAGTCCCCGTACACAGCGTCCAACTCGTCTAGGATTTGCGTAGGCGTATTGCTTTTCAAAAACAAATATTTAATGACAGCTCGATACTCGATTTTTTCCATTTTCATAAAAACACTCACATCGACTCACTCAAATGATTGTCAAACAACTGCGCGTCCAAAATGGCTGAAGTTTTATTGGGTACCTTTCAAAGCATGCGCAAACCCATTCCCCAACTTTTGTTTACGAGTACTCCCATCTTCATGTTGAGGTCGGAAACTTTTCAGACAACCCTCCTATACTGAGCTGGCAGACGAACTAAAATATATGTGGGGATTACAAAAAGTTCAGTCGTCATTTTTCCCACAGAAGGGGAAGTCTGAAAATCCTGGACAGGCCAGCCAATGCCTTCATACTAATACAGAAAGCTGTTATATTAAATACCACCAGGATTTTTGAGTGAAGACTAGATGGAAGTGCTTGGTGAGTACCAGGAAATACCTGACATAAATAAATAATAATAATAATATATTTTAGACTCTAGTACGATAAGTCCATTACCACCGATAGACAGGTGACGAATAATTGACCCGACAAAAAATCTTGAAAGTTTACTACTAACCTGTTTACTTTGATTAAATCTTCATTTTATACACAAATAAGACGTAAATGTAACACAGTATTAAGTTATTGTAAAGATCAGCATGATATAGTTTTTTCCCGGATTTTCTATATCATTGCACAGTTATACATCTAGGCTTTAATATTGTTATGTCTTATTACTTCCATACTTGGTCTAGCCTACTTAATCAACACCACCTACAATCAAGGAAAATGTAACTTAAATATGTCAATTTGACGATGCTCGTTGAAGCGAAACAGCTGTCATTATATTACAAAAGCTAATTTTTTAAATAAAAGTTGGATTAGTTATATATTAAGTATTATTATTTTAAAACAATGTTTAATTTTTTATGTTCAATTTATGATCCCAACTACTTTGGATAGCTGCCACTAGTTGGCGTATAAATCTAGAGTCCCTATTACCAATGTCCTAGGAATATTACCATTGATCATTAGAGCTTATTTTAGCTGTAATGGAGTTTAAATTTTACACCTTTTTGGTCAATAATGTAAAATACTTGATTGTTTAGTTCCAGTATAACTTTTAAAAACAGTTTATATACCGACATACTTTCACAGGTGAAAATTTAACTTTTGAGTGGTCAAGCATTATAATAGCTTTTTCTTCAAGTCCCTCTCATTTCGTATCAGTTGATTTTACATTACCAAGTTTACATAAATGCAACTTCAAAATAGCACCGCAGTTTTCCTTCTGGGCAGAATGGGATAGCCAGAACGCGAAACGAGCAAAGAAAATACTCCGCATAGGAAAACAACAGCGAGACAAAACTTATTCGCTTTGTGGTTATTTAACACAAAGTAAACATAGTTCTATAATATATACAGTAATAAAACTATGTGTAGTTAACACACACAATTCAAAGTTAATGATACTATATTATAGTACGTCTATAAAGTATGCAAAATTTTTATTTTGATTATTTTGTTGCAACGTCAAGTTTGCTATGTGAAATTATTTAATAGGTGGATTTGTTGGTTACTCAGCTGTTTTGATATATAAAAAAAAATGTCATTCTATAATCGTAGTAGGTTTGAATACTGTTAGGATATTAAAAATAATGATGCAGGGTTGATGGTTGAAGGTTTTAATATTTATTTTGGTTCTATTTTAATAATATAAAATATTTTTCCTACGACCCCCTAAGAAATCAAAACCTAACAAACAGTTTTGACTTTTGACACGAAAATTAGTAATATCATATAAGTTCGGAAAAATAACAAAAGAAGAAGCAGTATCACACACGTGTGATATTTTTTAAAAACGCACTGAACGTAATTATTTAAGCAAGATTAAACTACTATTTTTGTAAATAAATCACTGTGGTTTGTTCAATTTGAACAAGAAATATTATCTTTTGATAAAATAAATGTCAAATTAATATTTTTATAAAAACAATTGTACTTATTAGTTGCATTACCTACGCAACCACCAAATACCTGGGTATATAAAAATACCTTATTATTTTCATAACAATGGCTTTGAAATTTTAAGTGAAATTTGGGTTTACTATGAACAGAAATTATTCTGTGGGGTGGTTTAAAAATCTGCTTTCAGCTGATGTTTTTGCCTACTTCAGATTCCTCTATGAAACAGGATATGTGGGGATGGAAGTAACCGACCCACTAAAAACATTCCACCTCTCAACTCCTACCTATCCAAAAAAAGAGCATACCTGGAACCAAGCTCTTGCTTATATACAAACATCAGGTAGCTCTTTTGTAAGTTATCCCAGTAGCTCCCTGTCCTCCTTTTCCTTTCTCTCCATTATTTAGCATAACAATTCATAGTAGATATCCCACACTTTCTTATTACGAATCATTTCCCCAATTAAGTCCGTCAGTCTAACTAATGAAATCGCAATGTTTCGCCTTATTTCATCCCATCTTTGGCAGTACCAGACCTTGTGTTCCGGACTTTCTTCTACATCACATTTATTGTTATCTTTTTTTGAAATTCTGTGAGTATATGTTCCAAAGGAACCATGTGCCGTTAAAAATTGGGTAAAATAATATCCTGACCGCCGATTTGAGCAGTCTACCCACGCACTTATATCAATTATTTTCCTCGTCCTGTTTGCCTATCCTTCTTCTCGTCTCCAACGATCTTGCTATTTTGTTATTGTACGTTTTCTGGCCACCCTTCTCACCCCAGCCGTTCCTTCAACCATATAACAAAACAAAACCTCCGCTACCATTAGGTCTGTAGGGGGGAAACTGGTTACCACCTGCACCGCCGAGCAGATAACAATTTTTTTTATAGCACTGCAGCTTAACTACCCCTTTCCAAACCGGTGCGGCATATAACAAGGTGCTGTGCACCACTCCCGCTAACATGCGCCTCCTCCTAACCTAACCTAACCTAACCTAACCTAACCTAACCTAACCTAACCTAACCTAACCTAACCTAACCTAACCTATCCTAACCTAACCTAACCTAACCTAACCTAACCTAACCTAACCTAACCTAACATAACCTAACATAACCTAACATAACCTAACATAACCTAACCTAACCTTACCTAACATTACTACTAGAGTCTGTGGCACACAGTTGCACACTGAATTGTCCTCCTAAACCAGTCTGTACAAATTTCCATTCTTTGCTTCAAAGAACAGACTTAAGTCTTGCCATTGCACCAGATGATGCTATAGGTATCTTGTTCTGGTATGCTCTGCTGGCTCTTCGGTGTGACGTGCTTCCAATGCCAAGGAGCGTTCACTGCCTGGCAGATACATAATATGTTCTCCTAAATTTGTACCATGTTCCTGTTGGTTTTGTATGTTTGCCCCCAAGCCAGGATTCGTTTGTCAGGATCACGGTCCAGATGAAAAGCAGTTTCGTGCCCAGCTGGACATACTGTTTGAAAGTTAGCCCTCTGTCGATGGTACTCTCAGGTACTTCTGCTCGCTTAGCCTCATTTCTTCTGGTATTGGTTGTCTTCTATTTTGACACTGTATGGCCTGTGTCTTGTATGCGTTGATTTTTATTTTCCATTCTATAAAAACCATATAAAGTGCCAGATTTTGTTAAAAGCTGTCAGTAGCGATATACTTTTGTAGTTTTCGCAAAAGTTTCTGTCCCTTTTTTTGCACGGCTTGCACGATTTTTATAAATTTTGATATTTGAAAATTTTGTAATACGGCCGAGCTTATGGTAGTATTTACATTGTTGTTGGATTTTCCGTTTTTCTGGAAATCTAATGAACTTTATTATTTATCTTGTATATCTTTTAGTTTTTGCAATCCTTGAAAAATACTGAGATTAAAGCAAGTAGCTCAAACATTTTTCTTAAAAAATACCATCATTTTAAATCTTTTACGATAGAAATAATATATTTTATAAAACAATAAATTAATCAAATGGGAATGACAGTCTTCTTGTCAATCCATCATGTAGATTCTGGAGTAAAATTACCACTGGAAACCGAAATTCCCAAAGAAAACGTCAATCATTTTAAGGTTCCCTTTCGTAATTGATATTATATTAAATTAGCGAATTTTATTTTAATTTGTGGAATTTTCACTTGACATTAAAGATAACACCGTAAAATGAGATTTAAATTGGAGACAGTCTTTAATCACAAATTGTCTTTGAATATTTTACTTCAAATCTAACGGCGATGTTTTAAAATCGATATTCTCCATAAAAAAGCCTCCCCTTACATAAAACAAAGTTCATCCATCAATTTATGTAATATAGATTTGGGTGAAATGAGGTTGAAAATTTAAAATTTTTATGAAGCGAATAGAATGTAGGTCGATCGATATTACCAAGTTCCCACGTCTAATAACTTCGCAAGATAACATTTTTTTTATTGCGTAATTTACAGGATAATCTGCTCGCATGCCAGTAAAAATTTAATGCATTTTCTCTTAATACTTACAAACTTTCACATAACTGCAACTTTGTAACGTTTTTCAAAGCGAAGAGCTGCAGCTTTTTCAGAAAATAGCGGAAATTAAGACTTTTTTCGACTCCACAAAAGCACTAACCGTTCGGTTGAGCCAGAAAACTCTTTGAAAGAAATACTTTGATTTTTTGTATTTATTCAACTTAACAAAACGTTTTTATTGAAGCTGCTTTTGAACACACTTTAATCTATTTTAAAATAACAATACTAATAACTTTAGAGACTTACGAAAAAACAAACAGTATTATTGATAAAACATTTGCCAAAATAAAAATGACAGGATTTCAAAGCAAGTTGTTCAATAATAATTATAGAGGGTGTCGCCGATAAACTGCCTATTAGAAATATCTCCAGAACTAGCGCTAACTGAATCATGGAAATATTTTCCGGTTGTTCCTTTTTTATATATTTTATTTATTTATATTTATTAATATTATAAATATCTACCTTATTCTTAATATTTTTCGTTAATATTATCCTATCACTATTGTAAACCGTTTTTGAGTTGTGATGTTTTTATTTCTAAAATAAACTTTTTTTACCATGTACTATCGTCAACGAAAGTAGCCTGGCATGGCTAGGGCCAGTTTTCGTTGAAACTATAAATTCCATGTTACCCCCCACATCAGATATTGAATTAGAGGATCTGAAATCCTAAATCTGGGCACATCTATCTCTCATAAATTCCCTTTATTAAAACAAAATTCAAATCTCCACCAAAATTCTTTCACATTTTCGTTCGTTCGATACCAGACAGATTCTACATCTGTCTCTCTTGCTTTGATAATGCAATCACGATGTTCTAAACTATTTTGTAAATAATTTATCTATTTTTAAGTTAGTTATCTAATTTAAAGTAACAATTAGAAGGTATTAATGATAGCGACTGTCAAATCATAACGAGAAAAGTCCAAAGCACCCTATTCGATATAGAAAAATAATAAAAGTTATTTGTATTTAGTTGTGTTTAGTATTTATTGTAACAAATTTATTAAAAATTACAAAGAAAGTATTTCATTTTATGTTCTGTAATAAAATAAAATCAACAATAATCAAGGAAGGAAATCCAAATTACAATTTTGGTACCCAAAAAAACCTAATTTCCGCCATATCTTACAAACGCATGAAAATTGATATAGAAAACTAAATACAAACTTACCTTATTTTTCTATGAGGAATCAAATAAAAATATAAAAAATGGGGATTGTAATTTAAAACAAAAAGAAGAAATCGTCGTTTTCTCAAGTTAAAATTTAACTCAACGTTGTGACCACCCTGTATAATTAATTGCTTATTTAAACACTATAACTTATAATTTAGGCCCTTAGGTGCAAAATGATGTAATAATTTTTAAATTTCATCAATTAAAATCATTAACATTTTATTAATCGACTTTTTGTCATTTTTTTTCAAAGAACCTTAAATTTCTCTACAACTGTAAATTTTAGGTACCTTAAATAGTGAAGTTGATGATACTTCATTTTTGTTAATTTAATATTGAGTTATAAATAAAATTGCTGTACTCGTACTTTTATCCAATGTGTACATTCAACTTTTCCATTCTAACAAGCTTGGAGATGGCAGCTATTTAACTATTCATCTTCTGGCAGGTTCATAATAAATTAAATAATTAATAAATAGTAAAAATAGTCAAATTGCTTGTATTTTATGTTGCTTACCTATGATATAATTTATTAAAACATTAATAATCAATTGTTTTTTAAGAGAAAATACTCATAATCTTTTGACATTTCAATAACTTTAAAAAATAATATCTTCTCTAATAATTGAAAATTATTAAAAAAGTTTTGATGATTATTAGTTGAAATTTTAATATTAAATGAAATGAGGAATAATAAAAAACTCTTCGTTTTAACAAAACTTCCAATATTTATATAAAAAATTGCTTTTTTAACCTTAATGACAGCCGTTTCGCTAGACTTAGCATCGTCAGATTGACATATTGAAGTTACATTTTGTTTGTTTGTAGCTAGGTACCTGATGTTTATTAGGTAGTTCCAAATATTACTAGAATGTTCGCGAATAACTACCAACCTAAAATAATTATAAATCATGTCAAGTTCCTGTCAAAACCTTCTTCCTCATTCACGGACTCCACCCTTTATGGCAAGCAGCTACATCAAAATACATGCATTCCTCTCGCATCTGTCACAATCATCCGTCACATATCTGTCACCCGTTACACTGCCCCCTCCTTAGGTTCATTCCTCCCGGAATGTGATAAATCTCCGGAGTAGACTTCAGGGTCATCTTCGGAACTGGTCGAACCCTCTACCCGAAGTTGCTGTACCTTCCTAATGTGGTCACCCTGATATAACGCCAACCTATCATGATGGACTATGACGGGTTTTCCTTTGGGGACTCTAACAATCCGATAGATCACATCATTGATTCTCTTTTTAATCAAATAATGACCTTCCCACTTCTTTTGAAGTTTCGGACACACACCCCGTGTCCGTCGAGGATTATATAGCCAGACCAATTCCCCAGGTTCATAAGTGTTTGCTGTTGCTCGTGAATCGTAGTACCTTTTCATCCGGTCACTGGAGAGTTGTAGTTTGTGGCGCACCATAGTTTATGAATATTTTCGATCTTCTTCTGAAGATCTCCGACGTATCCTTCACCGGTCGCTATTTCACCAGGCTTGCTCCCATATATTAAATCGCAAGGTAATCTAGTTTCTCTACCAAAGAGGACTTTCGCGGGTGTCTGACCCGTAGATTCGTTGACAGCCGATCGGATAGCCATTAATATTGTTGTCTTATTACTTCTATACTCGGTCTAGCCTTATAACTACCTAATAAACATTAGGTACCTAGCTACAAACAAAGAAATAGTAACTTCAATATGTCAATCTGACGATGCTGTCTAGCGAAACGGCTGTCATTAAGGTTAAAAAAGCAATTTTTTAAATAAATATTGGAAGTTTTGTTAAAACGAAGAGTTTTTTATTATTCCTAATAAGATGGACTTCCAAAAAGTAAGGGTTAGTACAATCAATTTAATTAAATGAAATGTATCTTCAACAAAGCATCTTACATGTTATTATTGACTGGACGATGACCTTCTTCTGTCATTAAAGTCAAAGAAAAAGCTGAAAACTCTAAGTTTGCACTATACTTTTTACGTCTGCTTTACTTGTTAAAACAGTAAACAGCTGAACGCTTGAATTAAACTTTCACTATTTATTCGTAAATTCGTCAATCTGACGATGCTAATTCTAGCGAAACGGCCGTCATTTTATTTAAAAACGTATTTTAAGAATAAATAGTGAAAGTTTAGTTTAACCGTTCAACTGTTTACTGCTCTTAATAAGATGGACTTTCACATAGTAAGGGTTAGTACAATAAATTTTACTATACCTGTACTTATCAAACTTTTTTAAATAACTTTATTAAACAAGAAACGGATTTAAAATTATTTTTTTAACATCGTTATTCACCAAGTAAGCTTTTGATATAAAAAAATATTTTTGCAGATCATACGTTTGGTCTTGCAATCGATCCAAATTATTCTGTTCTAACTAATGCTTTTCCAATATTAACTGAAAAAGAAAAACAAAAAAGAACTGCGTGTTTTCGATGGAGAATTCATTGAATATCTACGAAATTTCTTCGGCTTTTAACGAAACCACATCCATTCATGCTAAAACCTCCAAAGCCGTATTCCTTTACGAGAAAAGATTCAAACTAAAACTTGCAAATACTAATGGGCGAATAGCACGAAAGCGGAATTAAATTTTTGTTTTGACGGGAAGAGAATTAATAAGATATTTTCGGGTTTAATTAAAACACTCTCTGCATAAATTACGACTTTCAGAAGATTCTCTCTCAAAAATAAAAACCAGGACAAAAATCCAAATAATACGAGTGGTTTATAAATATTTACGAAAAATGACAATGCAAAATTATCACAACTTTGTTTTCCTTGTTAACAATAGAAAATATTTTTTAAATGAGTTTTGCTTCGCAAAATTGTTTGGGCGAAGTTAAAATAGTTTCTGAAAAATTAATTGTGTAAGTGTGGTATAATTTATTTAAGATAAAAAGAAGATTATGTCATTTTTAGTTACTTTTATCAGAATAAATATGAATTTACCAACCCTAAATACAATTTAAACTCAATGGATAGTGGAATTTACAGTCTACGAGTTTGCAAAACTTGTTTGTCAAATCAACTGGTAAAATTCCCCAGTTTGTTTTGACTTTTATTAACATTTGATCAATAAATATATAGTATTTTATAAATATACACTCATTTTAAATAAATCAAGCCTATTATGCTCTTATTTTATTTTTAAATAAAAATTTTTGACTTACGACCTACGAGGCACAGACCAATAAAAAAGAAGAACTGTCTAGTTTTCGTTAAGTAATAGTTATTTACCACATACTTAAAAACAATATACCGCGCAAGAGAGAGGTCCGACAGCCGGAATATAGGGCGCCGCCATAGTAGACTACCTTTAAGTACCGGCTTGGCCCAGAAGGATCCAAATTAAAATTTTTATGTTTAAATTTTTACTTCCAAAAAATAGCGAAAAAATATTTATTATTTAAAGAGGAAAATAATAGGGAACCACAAAATTTAATTACATATAGTATAAAATTAAGTGTTTGTTAAAAATAGGAATTATACATTATTTTAAATAAAAAAGTACAATTAAAGGAAGGGTTGTGTTTAGTGTTGTTAAATAATTTAAATTAATACCCAAAAGAATTAAATCCAAATACATAATTAAATAATATATGATTTTACTACCAGTTAATTAATTAATGAGTGTTAGAAACATTGTTAATAAAAACGGAATAGGTAACTTAATCAACATGTTTGCTTTTTAAAAGTTTATTAAACTTGACAACATTTAATATTTTTAAGGTAATGACAGCTGTTTCAATCAAAATCATCGTCAGATTGACATATTAAAGTTACATTTTGTTTTGATTTATTAAATAGTGTCAAGACTAGACCAACTATTGAAGTAACCATAATGTAATATCAAGTTGACAACTAATGACAAGTATACCAACTATAATAAATGCAACTTGCGTGCGTAATTTCCCAACTTAAATTACTTCAAAACAAAATACTTAAAGTACAATTATAATTACAGGAAATAAAAAGTAATTGGAATTATTAATTATTTTTTACATAGGACAGCTATATAATTATAAAGTATAGTGAACATTTTTCTATTTCCATTTTTAATCTTAACTAGTTTTTGTTAATTTCTACTGGTGCCGAAAAATAATTAATTTGCTAAGCTGTTTCCCAATTAAATCAGTTTGTCCTAAAGCTGTAAACTGCTTTGCCAAATTATTTAATATAATTTTACAATAACACCTTAAAATCTGCTTTATTAAAATAAATGAATGTTCTTCGTGTTTAGAAAATATATTTCTTCCTAAGTTAGGCTTTATTCTTCTTGCCACATTAATAATAAGGTTTTGGGAGCAAATCAACAGATGGTAGTTTATTATCAGTGATGAACATAAACTTTCTTATGAATATCACACTCTCATAATAAATCTTCACTAAACTATCGGAAGGAAATAGATATGGTCCTAAAATAACTTGTAGTACTTTTACACTGTTTCTCTAAACAACTTATTATCGTACCTAATCTCTGTCACTAAAATTAAAACACAACACAAACCGAATTTTCGCAATAAGTTCAAAATCACTATAAGCTGCTATAATCATATAAGCACGATGGTCAATGATCACAATTGGATAAGCCGGACCTGAACCTAGATAAATTGTCAAAATTACTACTTTGTTTGAGGTTAAAGCAAGCAAACCCCAGAACAAGTTTGCTCAATTATCATTGGCTGATACAAGCAAGAGTGTTACACAGATTACTCTGATCTACACTAAAAAACAAACTAGTCGCGTTGTCTATCTGCTTTTATTCCATGTGCAGTAAAATGCGCAGTAGGACTTTACTCGGTATATTGTTTTTAAGTATGTGTTATTTACGTTACAAGTCCGGGAAGTAACTTATTACGGTATGAGATAGATGTTTATGAAGCAGGCGACAAAGGAACCGAGTCAAGAATATCTAATCGAGTACCGTAAAAATCACTTCACGGACGTATATCGTACTATATTTTTTCATACTGCCTTTGGTTTTAAACGCGATAAAATATGAAACTGAAATGATAATATATTTGTTCATTTTATTAGGAAGTCATGTAGACTGCTGTGGAAAAATTATGTTACTTGATTTATTCTTAACATGGTTGATTTACTTTATAAATAAAAAATGAACGGCGGTTACCAAGTAACAATGTAAATAAAGGCAGACATATTAAATTCTTCTGCACACACGAAATATCTGCGGAGAAAATGGATCTGAAATGAGATGCTGAGAAAACTGCGGAAGCCATAGGGCAAATTATTCCAGTTAAGTCTGCGAAAAGTTATGATAAAGAATATGTGCTGTTTTGCAACTGGCGTGAACAACACAATTTGAAAAGTAGTGCTAATGAAAATGTGATGTTGGCTTACTTTTTGGATGTGGTAAGAACAGTTTTTTTAAAGAATATTCTTTTAAACAGTTTAAATTTGCAGTCAAAAACATTCAACCCTTCTTCATTATGGTCCAAATACTCGATGGTAAAATTAATGATTTTGGTTAATGAGAATGTCAACATATCAAGTTTTCCAAAGTTCATAGCTTTTTTGAAAAACCAAAATGTAGACCATCAGCCAAACCAGTCGAAGGTGCTGACAAAGGAACAAATTGAAAGCTTTATAAGGGACGTTCCAGATAAAGTATATCTATTACTCAAAGTGATAGTATTACTTGGAGTTGCTGGAGGTTGCCGAAGGAAAGAGATCTATAGATTAGAAGTTAGCGATGTGGAGGATACGGGTACTCAGCTAGTAGCGCATTTTCGGCAAGCTTTTACTGTGATTAACAGTGATGAGGTTCACTATTTGGATTGAAGAGTACTGTAAAGTACAAGTGTACCGTGTATAACATGAAAAAAAGAAAATAACTATACTTTGCAACATCACAATATTTTATTTTGCAACGTTATCGTCTTTTTATCGTAAATAAAGTATAAATAATAATTAATAATGAATTTAATATCGGGAGCTCACGTGAGAATGTAAATTAATAAAGAATGAATGAACAAATAAAGCTAAAGCGGTGATCTTTTTGTTTATCCAAGGAAGTATAGACAAAAGGGTATACACAGTTCCGAGTATAACCTCAATACGACATACTTTATAAAGTGGATCTTGGTTTTAATTTAATTTTCAATCGTCCATCAATGTCATCAAATATTGCAAAGGTTGTAGAAAACGGAGAATATCCACTAAAGTCGCGTCTGTGTTGTGAAAACAAATCACATCATTTTTCACCGTATCACCCAGGTATTGGATGCATGTCTGGAGGGTTAAAAATTGATTTCAATTTATTTCAAAATGAATACTCAAGAAAATGGTTTAAATTGGTGCACAGAAAACGGGTAAATATTTGAAGTAAAATTTATCGTAAGTACTCGATAAGTAAGCAACTGGGAACTTTTGTTATTTTGCATAAATACTAGATTACATAACGAGAGTTTTAAGCTTACATGCGAGTAAAAAAGTTGCAGTAATTGCAGTAATTTTACAAGCATGTAATAAGCTTACAACTCAAGTTGTTTGCTATATTTTTTCTACGATTATTTTCATTTATAAAAATCAAAAGTAACTATTTATTTATTTTCGTCATTTTTGAGTGATTAATTTAGTGTTACTGATCGGTTTCTTGCGTAATATTAATATTTATTGCATTCTTAATATTTAAAACGGTTTCGTATATTAACTGAAGTGAAATTATAGTACAAAACAAGTAAAAAGTGTCTTTTATAATATGTTATGATTGTATCCACAAGTTGAAACAGCTTTGTAAGTATTTTAAAAAGTATCTTGGTAATAATAATTTTATAAATGTTATAAATAATTAACTTAATTAAATAAAAATAACGTAAATTAATCTGGGAAACGTAATTAAGTACATTTATATTATGATCCCAGAAAGTAGGGTTAATGGAAACGAATCAAATATATATTTTCAAATAACTCTAAATATATTTATTAAATGCAATCTTATATCTAATAAATGTTATCTGCCATTTATATGTAGTATAAAATTCACCTTCAAATATGTAAATAGGATATTTTGAATAAAATAGCGACGTCTATTGTTGCTAAGTAGTTGCTAGGGAAGCCGAGCTTTTATTTTACCGTGCCTAAAGAGATACATTACATAGGTTGTAGATGGTGTGTTATTGATGGTTTAGAGGGGTGTCGTAGGTAAAATCTTTTACACATTGAGCGTCTGCGCATGCGTCTGACGTCTGACCGCATGCGTACACGTTATTATTTATCAAAAAACTATTATCAAAAAACATCCCATTTTTGATTGTTCTTATAACTTGTTTGTATGTGTACAATTATACAATTATTAAAAAATGTCAAGTGATAGTGGAATGAATTTAACTCCACCCAATATAACTATAATGTTAACTATTTAATTATTTTATACAATAAAATGATTAAAAACATCTATTGCTGCTCTTGTTTAATTATTATTTACAAAATAGTTATTTATGTACCAAGGACGAAAAACTGTCTATTATAGTCGAGCATGCAAATTGCTAGCTGAGGCGCAGCCGAGGCTAGCAAGCAGGCGAGACAATAGACAGTTTTCGCCGAGGTGCATATTACATTTTTTCGTCGTCCCCTACGCTTTTATGAAAGTAAGAACTCACCTATTTGCTACTCCCGGCTACGTCCCACTCTCCCAACTGCAGACTCGATCATAATTCAAATAAAATTATAAAAAATGTATTCTGATTTGAAGTGTAACAACTCTCTATTTAAATCATATTACTACAAAATTATCAATCTCGAAGATGGATATTGAAAGAACAGTTTGTGCAATTATTAATTTTAATTCCTGCTGTCGAAGAAGATGCCAGAGACAAGTTTTGATTTTGGGTACTTGTTGATGCAACTTCAGATGCAGATGCTCCGGCATCACTATTTCTAAAACTTCCCTCTCGGAGTGCTTGACCAGTTAAAATACTTTTTGATACATTTATTTTATTGGGAATGGAATCCTCAATGTAACCCTCGGCGACTGTTGAGGATTTCCATCCTCCGTGCTGTTTTAGTGACAGCATATCTGCGCCGGCATTGACTAAAAGTGTTGCAGATGTGCGCCGATAACAATGCCCGGTGTACTCTAGTTCGTTCGGCAATTTTAAGTATCTTTGCAAATGTATGCACACCAACCACTTGCACTGTACACTTTCCTGATTTATAATTGACAAAAAATATATTATGATTACAATGCTTCGGTCTTAAGTTGGCGTATTGTCGAAATATTTCTAAAGGATTCACTCCGTCGCAAAGTTTGTCTGTAACTGTAAAAACACGCCTTTTACCATTTTTTGAGTCTGGAATGGTTATTACAAGCATGTTGCTTTGATAAACAATATCCTTGGTCGTTATTTTACGTAGTTCGTCTCTTTGACAAGCCCCAGCAATTCCAATAATCAAACAGAGCTGAAATATAATATAACAATGAATGCATCAGCAAAATAACTAAAAACATTTTACCTTGTGCAAAAGATAAGTGTCATCAGGGGCATCACCAAGAAATCTGTTTATTTCATCTCGACTGAATACTCTAGATTTTTTCGCTTTGTACCCAACGCTTTGTTTTTTCAAAAATGCAATAAGTTTCGGAAATTTGGATATGTTAACGTTTTCCTTGATGGCTAGTGTAGACTTTAGCATAGAGTATATTGACCATAGCGTCGAGGACTTATAATTATTCTCATCAGCTTTACTAGAAAAATAGGCCAGAAGAACATTTTCTGAGAGATTCTCGACCTTATGTTCCTGAAGCCAGTTCTTGAATTTGTTGTATTGTTTTTCGTATAAAATTCGTGATTTCTGTGGGAGTAAATCCAACGTGGCCGTATTTGCCAATTCCCGTAGCTCCGGAGGAGTATTACTTACATCCACATCGCTATCACTATTCATTTTTGATTACTTTGAACACACACCGCGGTCTTATTTACACGTAAAATCTAGCGAATTTCGTAATTACTTCATTTGACAATAGCAAATGACAATAATTGTCACAGGCGACTACGTTTTTATTAAACGAAAATTATTCAATCGCCGCTCTCGAACAGTGCCGTACCATAGCAACCGCAGCGGACGAAAAGTGTTTGCGGACGAAAAGTACTTGCCTCCAATAATAGTCGATTTTTCGTCCGGAAATCAGTACGTAAAATGTAACTTTTCGTAGAGGTCGACGAAAAAGATTATTAATGTAGGTACAAGTAGGTCGTAGGTAAAGTATAGTACGTAAGTATTGCTGTAAAGCATTTTACCACACACGTTACGTAATATACTATTATTACGTGCTGGTCATTACGTGTCAGTATCTGTTTTGATGTATTTACTTAGCATCCAAATAGTAGGTAATATACAATTTACTAGTAAGAGTATAGAAAAAAATATTTTTTTGACTCACCTTGTATATCTATTTTCTTAAACAAAAATTTGCTAAAAATCTGTTAGCATGCAACAAATCTAATAAAAATTTTGAATAAAAGTTTATGGCGGAAACTATAATAGTTATAAAATTCTTTTTATTGCTGGTTAAACTGCAAGAAAATATTGAAATTACTAATTAAATATTTTCCTTTCAACAACCCAAACTGAAAAGATCATTTTGTGGCTCTCTTTACACAATAAAAACACATTTTTGATTGATATAATCCCCACAAACCAGACACGTTTAATAAGGTCAAGAATACCATATTTTTCCAAACAAAATTGCCGCTACTCGAAACGGTAAAATCTCCAGCTCGATAAGAACAACGATTCCTTCCGTAATCTGAAGTTTATCAGAAAATATGACGAGATCGTGTCCTTGTTCGGCTTTATGATTTTCGTTGGAATCGAGTCTCTGTCAACCGAACCTCGAGAATTTTCAAAGAAATTTTCGTCCATATCTTTCGTTAGTTTCCCTTGTAAAGCATCTGCGTCTTTCTCAAACCTTCCAGAAATTCGAGACATAAGTAATGGTGTGTCGTGGATTTTTTTGTACGAACATATGCGACAACGTTTTCGCTTCAAGCTAATAAAAAGTGATTTTTTTCTTTATAAATAATGAGATCAGATGATGTATTTGTGTAATCGTGAATGTTATCATCAATGTTCAGTTCTTGCTGAGTCTAGTGGAGTAGAAAAGAATGTATTAATATAAAAACTAATCGTTTACGATTTTTTAATGTGCTTTCGCTTAGAATGAATTATCGATTGTTACTTTTTCATCAGGGGGAGGATGAAACGGTGGGGTAGGAAGGGTGACACACACACACTCTAACCAAACCCGTCCCTTCCAGAATGCATCCCTCTAGGAGCGGTGCATTCCGGGAAGAACTTCCTCCACCCCCCCATCACGTCCGATGGGGGCCTCAGTCCTCGGGCTTGTGCTTTCCCTTCAACTATCTTGGTTCGGAGATGGTTTCCAGGTGTCTTCTTTTTGGTCCGGGACGGTGCTAGGCACCTTTATCCTCCTGTCTTCTTTTCTTGGGCGTTCTCGAGTGTGTGCTTTTCGCTGCCTCTGAAAAGTTAGCCCTTAGTCGACGAACTGCGGCTAAAGGTAACCTTAGAGAGTGGATCCACTTGTTAAAGCTGTCCCTACTCAAGAATCTGCACATCTCCCTAAGGATGGGCAGAGTCTTTTATAGGTGGTTCCTCTTCTGTCTGCTTCTTGACAGATGTTTCTTCTTAGTTGTCCAGCTGTTTCCTTGGTCTAGGATGTCTCCTGTGGTCCTGTAAGAGAAATTAACCAATACTTACCTTAGTTGGCGAAGCTCGTGAAGAACTCCCTCATCTGCTCCATTTGGCTGGCGAAGACTTTCATTACTTCGAAGATGTCCGGCTTTTGTTGGGTTGGCTTCGCTGCTGGTGTTTGTTTGGTGGCGTTGGCGTAGCTGACTCCTGGATTGGTCCTCCTTGTTGGTGCTGCCGATGGTGGTGCTGTCGTGGCTGCTGCTTTCGGGGAGGCTGCTGGTCCTGGATTTTTCTTGGGGATTTTTGGACATTCCCTGTAGTTGGCCGGGTGCTCTCCATTGCAGTTGGCGCAGGTGGCTGGTCTTTCTTTTGGCCTCTTGCAGTCCTCGGAGCGATGATTTTCTCCGCATCTGACACATTTTGTCCTAATGTGACAGGTCGACTGGCCGTGGTTGAATCCCTGGCAGTTGTAGCACTGGGTGAGTCCTGTGCTTTTCCTCGCTGGTTCCATCTTGATCCTGGTATTCAGGATGTATTGGACATTCTGTATCTTCTTGCTGTCCTTTTTGTTGACTTCTATCATATAGATAGGAAGTTTCCTCTTGTTTCCGTATCTGGAAAAGAGTTGGGTTATTTTACTTACCCTGATGTCCTGTTGTTGTAGGTCTCTCTTTATTTCTTCTGTGTCCTCTTCTGGGGTGAGTCCTTTTATTACCGCCTTTTTACTCTTTTCCTCTGGATCTATGAAGGTATACCAGTCTATACCTTGCCCTTGTAGTTCCTCCAGGTACTTGGTTAACCTCCCTGTAGTCATCGGGGGTTTCTGCTTCAAGCTTCTCGTTGTACTTACCAAAAGAAGCTTGGATATTTCTTCTCCTGACCTCTCCTCTTAGTCGTGGGATCATCGTCACCGTTTTGACGATGATTGGTGGTGGTCGTCTCGCTCTCCTTGCCTCTGTTGCTGTTTCCTCTTGCGTTTTTTCTTTTCTTTGTTGCCGCTGGATTTCTCGCAACGGTATGGCGTACTCCACTGTCTCCATTTGCTGATCTGGCACTGCGTTTTCTTCGTAGGTTTTCTCCTGTTCTTCGTCTGTTGATTCCACCGTCGTTCCTGGGTCCTTCCTCCTTGGACTTCTGCTTCGAGATCGGATTTCCTCCTCCCTCTTGTCCAGCATCTCTTTCATCTGTCGTCTAAGGCCCTTGTTTACCTTTTTGACGGATTTTAGCTCCGCCATCGTCGATTTGAGCTGGGCTTTTTGTTCTTCGAACATCCTCCTGAGTTCTTCAAAATCCATTCGCAGTTGACTTTGTTGGTCGGTGGGTGGCAGGCTTTCTTGGCCCTCCATGTTGTCCCTGTCCTCCTTCAGGTCCTAAAAAAATAAATTTTTATTAGTATAATATACCCGGTTTTACCCGGATGTATATCGTAAAAATTAGGATTACAAATATTTACTTATTGTAATATTTACAATAGCAAATATAAGTAATCGTTATTTAATCGTTTGGGATTAAAAAATCCCGTTTAGAAGTCGTTTAAGACTTCCTGTCGATTAGCGTAAATGGTTCTCAGAACTTCCTCGTTAGCTTAATGCTTTCTCGGAAGTCCGTCTACCTGCTCGCTCGTAGAATGCAATCTAATAGCTTTCTCTGCTTAGGTAGAACCTTTCGCTTCGAGAGCTCGTCGATCACTGGAAGGGTGAGTATAGACCCACAGCACTTGGGCCACAATATGGCCCATTGTACATCCTCCCAAGGAGTCGCCCTCCTAGGACATTGTCCATCCTGCCTTATCCAGGAAGGAAGACAGGTCACCAGGGGACATCTCCTTAATGTCGGCAGGTGTAGGCCAAGACTCACCGAACACACACTCTCTTATCGACGATAGCTCCGGACATTCACATAAGACATGCCTGACAGTTTCATCTTCCTGTTCACACCTCCTGCATAGAGGTATGTTCACTAGCCCCATAATATGGAGGTGTTTCCTTAGTTGACAGTGTCCAGTCAGAAATCCCACTGTTAAACGTAGGTTCTTCCTGGTCATCGCAAAATATTTTTTCGTATCCAGTGTAACACTAATTACTCCCTCGAGAGCTGTCCCGGCTTATGAGACCTTTTAACTCAGGAGTGGGTACGCTCCAGCTTAGCGACACTCTGTATTCGACAAATTCGACAAAATTTAATAACCAGGTGTAAAGCAGAACACCTTATTTAATTTAAAGTTTAACTAGAAAGAAAAAATGAATATTAAAAATATTTTGGCTACTTTAACACAACAATAAAAAACTAAAATACTGATACCGATAGGCAACCACACACAGCAAATCTGTGGGTTTAAAACAAACACTCAAGTAAAAAATTCAAATTTATTTTGCCACAAAAGGTTAGGTACTTAGCTTTCTCCCACAGCGGTATGTGTACGGCTTCGGTTGGTTACAGATGTTGACGACTTCTACAGGATGGCAGACCTGGGGGACTTCTCCGGAGAGTTCGAACTTCAGGTGTAGTCAGCTGGATCGGTGCTTTATCGGTAACTTGCTAATAATTTGCAATATTTTCAACGGTAGCTTGGAGGTACTTTTGAGGTAACCCGGAGGTACATTGGACGGTAACTTCAACGGCAACCTGCCGGTAACTTGGAGCCGTATAAATAACGGCTAAGGTAAAAATTCGTTAATACGCAAAATGATGCTCGTTCTTTGAAGGTTGAAGGCGAAAAGAAATAGTGCTCTCCGCGCTACGATAATCTTAACGGTTCATTTCCGTTAGGGGAGGAATTCGAGCGTTCTGATTGGTTAGTTCAAAAACGGTTGTGTCTATTGGTCGTCCGAAAGGTATTTTTTTAATTGTTTGAAGTCGTGAGATAGTGAAAAATGTTTATCATTTATGATTAAGTGCAGGATTTAATTATAAGTGTGATTAAATTAATTTTACGCTCGGAACATGTCAATGAACATGTTACACCAGCTTCTCAGGGTCACCCAGGGTAATCCTGGCAAAACTGCATCCTTTGGTTTCATCCCATCTCTTAAGGGATTGAGTACGGGTGTTACGTTTGGCTAGTTCCGCAATTGTCGAAGTCGTCAAACCATGGGTGTCGCCTGGTCAGCGGTGGGGTATATCTTATGTAATTGCCGAGAGCTTGAGAGACTAAGGATCAATATATTTGGTCTGCATCAACTCGAAGCAACGCCAACGATCCTGATGGGCTTCATTAGAGGTCTAGGCTATTAGAACGACTATAATAATAGATCTTTCAGGTCGCAGTGGAAGGAACGTTGAATGACCATCCATAAAACCTAACCTTACCTATAACTGAAGAACGTTACACACCCAAATTCACAAACACCCGCCTTAGTACGGTGATTGAAGCTTTGTACCTCCGAAAAATGTTACTGTTAGTCAATTTCCGTGAACAGGAACAGGAATTTTTTTACTTTAAACTTCAAAAGTGATATTCGGGTTAAAATTAATTTGGTGCTGCGAACCTAGCTTCGCTAGACACGCAGGGATGGATTTATAATAAATTGAAATGAAAAATTCCCGTGATATGCAAATCGATAGAGATGGTTGTAAATATCGACGAAGTCGGTCGCCATCGCGTTTTCTATTGGAATGTAATTCAATGTCCGTTGGGGTATATAGCCCAGGAAGTAGTTGTTTTTTTGATAGAAAACGGTCAAGCTTGGTATAGAAACTGTTAAGTTTCCTTACCCTGGGTGCGGGTGGAAACAATTTTCCACTTTTTCAGTTCTAATTTGTTTTTTTTGACAGTCTTGTTCCGTGGCATATTTTTGGCTGATTCAGATAATATTATTATTACAAATCCAGAGCTCTAAATTTTGTAGCAGCCAACCGACTGAAGATCGGATAGACTGTCCAAATAGGGCTGTCCCAGAACAGAAAAACCATTCTGTATAGTTCAGGCCAGTAACAGAATAGGTGGACCATAGTAAAATAGGCGGCATAGGGCATAGTAAAGAACTCCTACCTGCTCCACCGTCATAGCTATCTCCACTTTCAAAGCGGTTGTTCGGAAGAGTTGCTTCGAGCTGCATCCAAACCATTGTCTGAGATTTTTCAGCCATGAAATTAGTCTTCTTCCTATGCTTCTTTTGCCTTCTATCTTCCCTTGCATGATAAGTCTTAAGATACTGTACTTCTCTCCACGCATTATAAGTCCTAAATATTGCAGTTTTCTCTTCTTAACTATTCGTTCTAGTTCTTTTTCCATGCCAGTTCTTCTTCTTAGTACTTGACATTACATTACGGTTAGTATCTTTATTATTATGGTGCTTTCTACTGAAGAAAAAATTATTTTTGTAGAATATTATTTTTGTTCTTACGGGGTTTGCCAGAATAATGGTCCATGTTTAAAACAAGTGCTCATCATGACAACAACAATTAAAGAAAGCGTCCCCCAGTAAAGCTGTAATGCTCTTGGTTCTCTGGTGCAAGTCAATCTAAACTTTAAATAACCAATTTAATGATAGTTTAAAAATATTATAACATAACTTAACTCTGCCAGATTCTAAGCGTAAAATTGCATCAGGTGTGTCAAGAGGTGGTAGTAGAAGTCTTTTTAAGAAAGTTACTTGAACCCTTTCTAATAATTCAAAATATCTAAGTCTCCAGACTGTAACAGAATTAAAGGCAACACTGATAGCCAGTGATTCAAAGAGCTTAATTCTAAGATACCCGGTATTAATTTTGGCTTCATCCAAAATGGGAATAATTGATCCAACAGCTTGTTTTCCTTTATTTGTAGTTAATGATGACATTTCACTATAGAGACCTGATGAGGTAAATGTAGTACCCAAATAGTTATATTTATTTGTTATTTTAACTGGATTATTATTATAATAATGTAACGTTTATTTATTTTTACTAGTCTTTTAATTTATTTTTATACTATTTAAATCACTAACACTGTTTAATTTATATAATACAATTTATTTTCAATACTTTAATTTATATAAGACAATATTTCTATTCGCATTTATCTAACAACATACTACTAACTAACTAACTAACTCAAAATATTCGAATCGGTCCTTTATATAGGTAAATATTGTCGAGCATATTCCAGTCTATTCTGGAAATAATCTCGATGATTCCCCGCTTCGCTCATCAAGCGCCGTATATTCCAGAACGTTCTCGCATCATCTGTTTGCTTCGCGTCTGGGTCATAGCGCCAGGGGCGTACTCGCACAACAATAAATAATTGTTTTATTTATTTATTATTATAATAAATATCAATTTACCCTGGAATCAGAAAATGAAACTTGTTTGACATAAACTCTTTGAAAATATCTATTATCATTGTTTCAACAAATAGTTACCTTGCTTAATTGAAGTAACGTAATGGGTTTGTTACCAATGAAACATCTCGATTTTTTGCTACGATTTATCATTGGAATTGTTGTTAATCGATATATATTTTAATATACTAAGTGACATAAAAATCCGAGCACCCAGTTTAAATAATTTTAATTTTTATAAAATTTTGTATAAATACTTACTGAAGCATAATAAGTAAATGATAAAAATTTCAAAATGATTGCATTGCTTTAAAGCCCTATTACCTTTAATAATGTGTGGATGCACCCCGATGTGTTACCCATTCTCCAACCCTCCAAGGCATGCTTCTGATCAGGTGGTCGATGTCCTCCTCTGATATACCTTTCCAGGCAACCACCAACTCCTCTCGAAGTTCTTCTAGAGTCTGAGGAGGAAGTTGCAAATTGAGCAATCTCCTACCCATCATATCCCACACGTGCTCAATTGGGGATAAGTCGGGAGATCTTGGTGGCCAAGGTAACAATGTAACATCATTATGTCTATTGTGACTGTTGCGACATGTGGTCGGGTATTATCTTGTTGGAAAGTTGGATTTGCCAGGGTGCCAAATGGGGTTCTGAAACTTCTTGGATATAACGCTGCGCGTTCATGTTACCTTTGATGATGATTAAAGGTGATCTCGAACCATAAGTTATGGCACCCCAAACCATAACTCCAACAGTTTGATGAACATTCCTTTCAACAAAAAAACGTGGAATTCGTCGTCTTCTAACCCTCGATCGACCATTGTGCATGCCTAAACAAAATCGCCACTAAAGACAATACTGTTCCATTCCTGATCCCAGAGTGACCGTTCTCTGCACCACTCAAGGCGATTACGCCGGTGTTCTGGAGTTAACACTTTGCATGCCAATAGGTCTTTTGTATTCTGTAAACCATTCATTTGCAATGGACCTGGTAGTGGAGAAACGGTCCCCTAAGGCCATCTTCACGGTCTGTTGTTCTACGGGGGCATCCAGAGCCACTTACTCTTTGCGTACAGCCTTCTCGAAGCCATTCCTGACAACACCTAACCACGGTGTCTACACTTCTTTGCAATCTAACGCAATTTCCCGAAAAGAAAATCCAGCTTCCCGAAGGCCCACTATACGACCCGTATCAAACTCACTAAGTTGACGAAATCGTACAGGTCTCCGTACCCTAGGCATCGTAACCAATCGTAAAGAATGTCAAGAACCAAAATCCGCAAAATTTGGATCTTTACTACGGCTACAAAATTCATTTTTGTATTGTTAGTGGATTTCAAAAAAGCAGTATAAAGACCGGAATATTCAACTGATAAAGCTGACATTTTTATCAATTGTTTATTTCAGTAAAATAAATAAATTTACCAAATTTTATTAAAGTAAAATCATTTAAACTGTGTGTTTCCGAAATAATCAAAAACGCTTTCCCAAAGAAATCCTTTCATGCAGCGTACACTTTAATGGATTTTTTCCCTAGTGGACTATGACATTCATACAATGCAATATTTTATGTTTCACATTTTACCAGGAACATGGTTTACTGTGAATGGACCTTTAAAAATTTTACAACAAAAACTGTGTACTCTTAAACTTAAACTAAATATTATTGATTGTGTAGTTCACAAAATATTAACTAATATAAAAAAAAATGTTTTTAAAATATTTTCGATGGACACCAGGATTTTTAATCCTCAGTATATTATTCTCTGGTCGGCCATGGTTCTATTATTTTCTGGTCTACTGTGACGAAGTTCACTGAACAGAAAACAAAATTGTGTTTTTGTAACAAAATAAAAACAGTTTTTACAAAATGGAGTTCGTGATTTCTAAACATTTATTTTTCTCCTGTAATTATTGTGTTGTTGGAACTTTTGTTGTGTCCACTACAGAAGAGAAAGCATTTATTTTTATTTAAAAAAAAAATAACTACCATTTAACAATAGAGTATTTTCAAGCTGCTAAAATGAGCATTTCTAAATGATTAAGGATCAAAATCTTTACAACTTCATAAACTCCTTGGTAATTTTTATTCCCTTCCAAGTTTACTAAAGACATATTGACTAAAAAAGTAGTTCAAGGACTAATGCCGTTGTAATGTTAAATAAATTACAGGTCCGTATAGTCAATATCTGGAATATAAAGAGATATTTTTTTGTCCTACTTGTCCTACTATTCTTTTGTACAAATTAGGAAATAATCTTAGACCATATACAAATAGACGTCAATTTTCTGTCCTTGTTGTGAAGCCAAAATAACTTTGTGTTGTGTTCTATAACTATATGTTTACAAACAAATCCACGTTTGAATAAAACTTCTTCGGTTGTTTTCGTCTTCGACTGCACTGTCTCTTATAGCATGGAACATTGCGAATCATATGTAAACATTAACCTTACCCTGTTCATAAACTATTTGTGTTATTGTTTTCGTTGTATTAATTTTGGGTTAAAGTTATGATTTAAGAATTTTGATTAGAGTTAAAACCTTGTTAGGTACCTATTAAAAGACCTTTGCGCCGCTGGTATTTGTTGTTTGTAAACAGTACTGCCCACACACCTCATCCCGTAGCTCCTCGAACTTTATGCGACAAAGAGAGATAATATTGGCTTCAGTATGTTGTTCAGAAAAATGACGTCACAGCCAGTCTATTTGTATATGGTCTAAGGAAATAATCTTCCATATGACCTTGTACTTAATAAAAATGAACTTAATTAAAAAGGTTAATAATGTACTGTTCAAAATTATTATAAATAAAAATATTTACAGTTCCAGTGTTGGTTTTGAATACTTTATGAAATTAAAGCACACCGGATTCTTTGTTTTTCGGTGCTTGACGAATGTATTTCATAATTTTATAAAATCGATCAAAGAATTATTATTACACTCGGCGTCATATGTTTTTCTGGCTTTTATTGCAATTTCCTTTCGCTGGTCGTGTCAGGTAACCGATTTGTTTTCGACAAAATCGATGTTTTTTTTATTTAACCACGTCCGGATTCTGTATTATTCTCGTGAAAAGGCAACGCTTTATATAGAAATTGGGGATCCTAACAAAAGGTAACCCTATATTATTTGGAAAAACCATGGACGTATAAACACAGATGGACCCAGCATTGTTTTGAAGCCACGAAACTTCTAGGCAAGGGGGTGGGAGACTATAGATAGAATGTGACTGTTCCTCAATGAGCATTGGCGTGCTTAAATTTTAATGGATTTTAAAAATTATATAGAATAACCATTGATTGCATTAAAATAATATATTGGGATGTGTTGCACAGTTTTATTAATCAAATCACTTAAAAGTTTTTTAATTCGTTATGATTTAAAAATAAAATTTAATATAATTGATAAAGATTTGCAAAACATAAATTTAGTTTGTTGCTGTTACTTCATGTTAGTTGTCAGTTTGACATTTTGTAATAAGTCTAGACGAAAGGTTTTTAGCGAGATTGGTATATTTTTAGTTTTATTTTTAAAACATGTTCTGAAGAGCTACCAAGCTATATTGAAGAGGTAGCAGGTAATGCTCTATTATCAGTAATCCCCAAAAACTTGATTGATGATTTGGCATATGAAAAATTTGTTACGTGGTGTGATGAGAAAAAAATTAAACATGTTAATGAGAAAGTTTTACTTGCATAATTTTGGGGGTAAGAAAGATCTAAAAGTTTCCACATAATTGACACTTTACTCAATGTTTAGGTCTGAACTAAATCTGAAAAGGAATATTGATATTAAAAAATATACAAATTTAGTAGCATATATTTAAAGGCAAGCGGACGGGTACAGGGCTAAAAAGTCAAAAGTTTTTATTAAAGAAGATTTAGACAATTTTTTAGTGGAAGCTGATGACAAACTATACTTAATGGCTAAGGTTGCAATGATAATTGAAATGGCAGAAGCATGCAGAAAAGCAGAATTAACATTTCTTCTAGTTGAAAATGTTATAGACGAAGGAAGCCATTTTCGTGTTGATATCCCACCTTCAAAAACAAAAGTTATACGGCAGTTTGCAATTACCACTGGAGACATTGAAAATACGAATCTTGTTGAAATATTAAGAAAATATATTAAGTTGCGTCCCCAGGTTCTTAAACACAACAGATTTTTTGTAAAATATGCGAATGGAAAATGTACCAGAAATCCTGTGGGAATTAACACATTTAGCAGTCTGCCAAAAGTTATTGCACAATTTCTTGGTCTTTCAAATCCTGTTCTATATACTGGCCACAGCTTCAGATGAAGCCCTGATGGTTCTGATATTTTAAAATTAAAGTCGTGTGGAGGTTGGAAATTTACCTCTGTTGCAGAAGGATATGTTGAAAATTCCATGAATAATAAAAAACTTATGGTGCAAGAAATATTTGGTGAAATATCTAATGCAATGTGCGCCGCTTCCCAAATAACAGCAAGTTCGAGCAATGAAAAAAATATGTCGTCGGGAATTAATTTGAATAATTGCAATAATTGTGTTATCAATATTTATAATAATTAATTAATTTATAATTTATGTTTTTAATTTGTATTATAACAGAATATAAATAGAATAATTCTTTTTGTTACTAATTTTGAAATACATTTTTGGTCACCAATTGCATAAAATTTTACTTTATGCAACTAGTTACAAAAAATAAGACGTTTCATAATGTAAATCAGTTTTAAAAAGTGTCACTTTATATGTCAAAATTAGAAAAATATATATTAATATATACAATATCAGACAATCACAAGAAATAATCTTAGACAGTTGTTTATAACGTGATAAAGGACAATTTCCGATACAATTAGTTGTCTTCGTTTAATATTTGGAGGAGACGAAGAGAACAGTACCTACAGTAGAAAAAATTGACCTTTACCCTGACGTCATACCTACAAGCACGAATACATATAACAAGGATGTGAAACTCCTATGCCGAGCTATAAGCGCCAGTGGCTGAATTTAGTCTAGTCTACGGTCGTTGCGTACTTTGTACTGCGCATCAGGCTGTCTCTCTCTCGAACGAGAGATGTTTACACGAATCCAATGTGCGGTTGGTTATCTCACTCGCACAAAGAAAAAGACAGCTTGTTGCGCTGTACGGAGTACGCAACGACCGAGAATTTAACCCTGCCCAGATAGGCGCCTTTTCTCCTGCTACCCTCTCCACTCGAGTTTGACATCCTTGTTATATGTATTCGTGCCTACAAGCCTCGCGAAATGAATCCGAATCCTTAGAACGAAAAGATACAGGAAGGAGTATATGCAAAATGACCTTGAGTCCAGAAAGGAGCTTGCCTATGGCGGCCAATTGTCAATTTTAATTTCCGTTTTCATTGACGTACCGAAAAAATATATATATCAGAGTTTTTATTTATAATAAATTTCAACCGATCAAGTGTGTGAATGCAATTAGTGTTCTAAATATTAGGGACTTAAAGCAATTCTAAAAATTTATCACGTATCCTTATCCGTATACGTAACATAAAGGAAATATGTAACTAAGCAAAAAGAAGCATAAAGCAAATGCGTTTGTAACGTAACGTAACCATTCATGTGTTTTAATTTTTAACGTAAAAAATAAGCCCCGATATCTACCTTAACAAAATAATGTCTTCATTGCCACTGTAAAATAATCTTTTTCTTTTTAAATCCATTATCGCATATCACAGAAATGTTTGTTATGATTGATGAACAGAAAATAAGGTTATGATTTTTGAGCATACAACATCACTTTTATCGCTAAATTATTGAAAAACGCGATCACGGAACACAATAATGTGATACGTTACGTTAGATACGTGTGACGGATTGATACGTTTCACGTAACGTAACGAAACCCACGTATCGCTTCTGCACATGCGCATTGCGATACGTATACGGATAAGTAGTGATTTTTAGAACTGCTTTAAGTCCCTAATTTAGTATTTACAAGAACCGAATGATACGCCTATGCGCTCATTTTTGACATTTATATGCAAAAATTGCTTTGACAGTATATTGTAAACATAATGACATAGACAATGAGTCATATTAGGAGCTTCAAGATGGCCGACTTCCGTCGCAAATTTTTCTTAATGTTAATATATGACAGGCTCCTTCCTGTTTAAGTCCGAATCCGAGTCAAAAATGGCTACTGTTACTTTGTCCTGTTGCTTAAAATTTTGTATTTGTTTGTTTATTATTATGTTATAAATAACAGAATAATCTTAAGAACATTGATTGAATAGCGTGTGAGAAACTTAATGATAATATGTGATGAAAAGATGCATACCTTTTTGATGTTTTATTATAAAAAAGAAAAATGTAGATGTTAGACTTATTTATTCATATCTATAGCCATTGTTTTATATTATGTTAATTGTATTAATTATATTAATTTTTGTAATTGAGTAAGTGCGAAAATAATTATACCTATGCGTAAACAAATAATGCATTCTATTTACAAAATTTTAAAATTAGTTAGAAATGTTACAGTGGCTAGACTTTAATTTAAACATGTTTATTAACAGTAAGTAATTCAGCAGCCTATGCGCAACCGTTAGGTCATCAATGGGCTACCAAGTTACCTACATATTTAAAGTTTAATATTGTGCTAATAATATTGTGTGTATACGTGTACCTACTTTATACAGCTGAATAAAGATTATTATAGATTATTATTAAATTACGTACCCAAAATCTAGTGTATCCAACAGCTTTATACATTATTCCAAGTGCCAATTATATCTAGAAAAGTAAACACACATTCAAAATTGGATAACTAAACTCGGAATTTTAGTCTTGTAATGACGTCATTTTTGTCTATCCTTGTTTAACTAATGTAAAATGACAATGACAAAAAATTTGGCCGAAATGTTGTTGTCGTGGCTAAATTTTACCTGAAATGCTTGTCAAGTGATTGTCAATTTTGAAGTTTTGAAAATGCCAAAGCGTCAAAACATGCCGCCAAAAAACCCTCATCGATTTAACGAACAAACACAGTTAATAATTCTAAATGTGTTAAAAATTTATTTTCGAGTATACCACTTATTAAACCTCTTAAATGAGACACATTGTAGTTTACATGTAATACAAACCACTCAGTATAAAGAAGATTCATTTTTTCTGTTTCTCCGATAAACTTATTATAAACCTCTAACATTGACAACTAATAAAAGGGCATTTTACTTTAATAGACTACACCATAGGTGGTTGGCAATTTACTGATAGTTCAACTGTTTTCATACTTATTAAGATCTTTAGACAAAAGCAAAACTATTTAGAAGGTAAATCGAAGAGAACTCGCATAGCTGAACGAACTTTTAAAACTCCAATTTACAATAAATCAAAAAGTTATTTAACTTTGCGTCGACATTAGATCTTTGAAGTTGGAGTTTTTGTTTTTTCGTTTTACTCTTACGACAAGCTGTAACACGAGTTTACATTTTTATGCGTTTTAATAAAAGCGCATTTTAAAATACCATATCACTTTGGCGACGACAAAGACTTAAGTTATATATCATGAAGGAAAAAATAACTTTTTTCACTACCAAGTAAAACTCAAACTTTATTAAAATAGTTGGCCAACTTAATTGCACAAAGTTGTTTTCTGGCTCATTTCAACCGAGTCTCCTTTATAAATCCAAAGTTCCCGAGACTGAAACTAGGAATAAGTTCAAACTTAATGTATGTTATGAAATAAGTTTGGTCTGTTAAGGCAAAAAAATACAAAGAAATTGTGTCAAGTAACGAATCAGCGAATACGGGAAATTAAAGAATACCATTACTGATGGTCAGTCATTAACAGCCTATTCGGAGAATAGGAGAATAAGAAAGATTTTAACTGACAGATGTAGGATTTGAGAGCAAGAAGAATGAGTACAAAAATATAGTTAAGGAAGACAATTAAAAACAACTAATGAAACTTCCACTATTTATTCAAAAATACGTTTTAAATACAATGACACGTGGAGGATACAAAGCTAAAAAGTCCAAAATTCTGGAGTCAGATGAAATTAAATTTCTGACAGAAGCTTGTGATGACTTCTATTTGTTGATGAAGGTTATTGCTATTTTTGGTGTGCATGGAGTGACTAGGTCCGATGAATTGTACAAATTAGAAGAGTTTAATGTGGACGATAGAAAATCGGTGATAATCGTTTCATTATCTGATACTAAAACCTAGCAGGAGAATAGTAATAGGATGCGATGCCAACTCACACACCATGGCTTGGGGAAGTAAGGATAACAACAAGAGAGGTGAGAAACTTCTTGAATTTATTCTAGGAAATAATCTTGTTATACAGAATTTAGGGAACACTCCTACTTTTGTCACAAAAACAAGATCAGAGGTATTGGATGTCACCTTGAGCACACCCAATGGATTGGAGAGTCTCCAATGAACCCTCATTATCGGATCACAGAATAATAACCTTTAGATTAAATATGGACCCTCCTGAGATAATAATCCGGAGGAATCCCAGAAAGACAAATTGGGAACGATACAACTCCAATTTGAAAAGCAACCTTACAAGGCTGCAAAAGAAGAAAATGTAAGCCAAGCACCATATGGAGCTAGAAAACGACGTCATAGAACTAAATGAGACAATCCTCAACTCCTATGAATCAAGCTGCCCCCTGCAAAGCAGCAAGAAAAACAATAACCCTCAGTAGTGGAACAGTCATCTACGATGCGATACACGTAGGCTTTTTAACAAAGCAAAACGTGACGGAGATTGGCAGAGCTAGCTACTCTGAGAAACTAACTCTTTACAACAAAGAGGTCAGGAAAGCGAAAAGAAAAAGCTTCAGGAAGTTCTGTGAAGAAATAGAAGCTACACATACTGCAGCAAAACTTCATACTTCTTAAAGTCATGGCAAAAGACAGGGTATGTTCGGTAATGGCGTTACGAAAGCCAGATGGAAGCTTCACGGAAAATGAGGAAGAAAGAGCGAAACTCTTACCTGAAACTCATTTTTCGGAAAGTGGTACTCCTGGAAATTCTCCAAGAGAATTATATAGGAGACCAACCAAAGAAATCACTGCAATGGCTAGACACATATGCGGCGATGAAAGATTGAAATGGGCACTAAACACATTCCAACCTTTCAAAACACTAGGCGTATATGGTATCTTTCCTGCCCTATTACAGAAGAGACAATATTGCGAGGATTAGCAGGAACTGCCTAGAACTGGGATATATACCAGAAATATGGAGAAGGGCGGTCACCTTCATACCAGGAAAAAGGGACACAACAAGCCCTAAATCCCTAAGACCTATCAACCTTACATCGTTTTTTTCCATTATGATGGAAATATTGGAGAGAAGACCATTGCATCCTCAACAACATGCGTATCAAGCAGGAAAATCTACAGAAACTGCTCTCATACAGCTGACAAACAAGATACATAGAAAGCACTTGAAGAAAGAGGAGTAGACGAAATGGTAACAACTTGGATATCTCGTCTACTATCTTCAAGGAGAGTAGAAATGGATATGGGCCAAGACACAATTACCATCTCTACAAAAAGAGGCTGTCCCCAAGGGGGGAATACTATCACCCCTTTTATGGAGCCTCACAGTAGATGAACTTTTGCGACATCCTAACCTTCATAAAGAAGACAGGATTAGAGGCGGTGCTTTAAATACGGGAAAACCCACCGTCTTAGCCAGTAAGGGGGCACAATAGGCACAATTTACTACTGCTCGTTAAAATAGCGTTGCCACGGAAATTCTTTAAAGTTTTTTAATGGTTACCATCTAAAAACCACATTGCTATGGTTTTTGTTCACTTTCTCATTATCAAGACCTAAACGGGAAATAAGTTTTAAGTATATTGTAATAAGTTTCGAGTATATTTTAGCGAATTTCGGTAACAACATGATATTAATTTTTTTTATGTTAATTTTTGCATTAAATTTAAAAACAATAACATTTTTGAATAGAGAATGAAGAGACCTTATACTTCCCATTTAAAAAATTGGGGGTTGTACCTGTCATTCTAAGGGGGTTGAAGGTAGGGGTTGCATTTTCACGTTAAAGAATGTCAAGTTATAATTTAAATTTGACGTGTTTCGGGATTTTTTATAAATATGTACAGTAACCGAAATAATGAATTTATTCCATTTGGCTTTTACACACTGTCCAAGAAGATTGCAGATTTTTTGAAACTTGCCAATTAAAAATGTACACGGAGCATTGTTTCCGTCGTTCTTTAGCTACTATGTTCGCAAATTCTGGAGCTGTTCTGGTAAAACTTAAACGCTTAGGTGGATGGAAATCGTCATCCGTTGCAGAATCTTGCATTGAAGAGTCAATAAGTAATAAGATTGCTGTATCCAAGTGTATACTTGGCGGACCTGAAAATCAATCCAGTACCTCGAATCAAGTATTTAAGCAAACGAGTACAAGTTGTGATACTCAAAAAATAGATATTGTGATAATGTTGATTGTAAAATTTCAGTTGTTTTTAATCCTTTATGTGTTTGAATTTGAAAATTTTATTGAATAAAAAAAATAAAACATTTTTGCTGTTAAAGTGTCACTTTATCTACCCTTGCGGTTAATGTGATGCTTTATCTACTCAAAACAGATGTTATAGCAATACTTTAACATTAGCTATGGAAATAGTATACTATTTTTTCTACAACCACGTAAAAAATCCTTCAACAAAAGTATAAAGTCAATTAAACAATATCACACACACTGAAAAGATTATCAACAGACGTACTGAAAATAATTTATTTTTATTTTTAACAGGATGCATAACCCATAACACTTTATAATGTCAATTGAGTTTTCTTGTATACGTAGTATGTATTTGAACACAAATCACAACAAAGTTCAAATATTTTCAAAGTAATGTAATAATAATAGACACAAAGATAATTGTAAACAGAAACACAAACATAACTTCAAAAATCCACATTCGACACATGCACGGAACATAACATATAAACATATAAAACATAACATATAAAAAAGAAGAATAAAATGTTCTTCTTTTTAAAAGTCTTTTTATAAAAATAATAATACTGAATAAAAATATTTTTATTTTTTTTTAAATTTAAAAACCTATAAGAAACTTTATTCTTTATTCTTACTTTATACAGGAAAATTTGTATTGGCAATTACAATATAATATTTGACACAAGGAAGATTTAAAAAAATTAAATGGTCCTTGCTTTGATATTCATGTGTTTTTACTATTGATAAATTTGACGTAAATGTCACAGGTCATAGAACTATATTTTTTTACTTTTCAATACGTGTATTGATATTAGCTACTTTCTTAAGTACAAATAAGTGTGCAAACTAGCACTTTCATATGTGGTCGTAGGAAAACAATATATTTTAATATCCCTTTATATCAAAACTAACTATAGGTACTTTACTGTTTCTTGCTTCTGCGAATAATTCATATATTACATATGTTATACAACCTGACACACACGAATATGTTCCGATTATCCCAGTGCGTTCCATATAATATGCATAACTATATACCCATATATTCACATGCCATGTTGTTTTTTCGAATGTAATGGGAAAAGGTAGCCATTTCATAGGGCGTGAACGTTGTAAAAACGTGCATAAAAGTACGAAGGCAACAATTTTCCAGTCATAATTCAACCTATCTTTATATGTAATCAGTCATAAAAATTATCTTCTAATGGTAAATTTTAATTTAAACTAATTTTGGGGTATGTAACATTGTTTGTAACATTTAAAACAAAATTTTTATTGAAATATCATTGTTCATGGTAATTGTTTAGCAAAGTAAACAATAACAGCTGTTTCTCTAGAATTAGCATCTTCAGATTGACCCAGATATACTAAAGTTGGAGTTATTGCATAGAGGTGGATATAATTAATTCGAGCGTAAAATAATCTAAAGGTTTTATACACCACTGTGTTTCCCTTTATATTACGCAGCCACTGTTGTTTATTCGCCGTTTTTTCTAGTGTTCATGATAATAATGGAAATTTTGACGCGCATAAAATAAGTAAATTTGTAAAACCTATCATCTTACACTCAGCTTAACCACATTAACATACCTATCATGCGACAATCATATATGGCATGCATTTTACCTTGCCGAAATTTAATTTTAATTAAGCTTGTCGTGACAAACGACACTCAAACGTTATTATTCTATAGTTCCTCATTGTTTTGTTTCAGATAATCGAAAACATTGTGAAATAGGCGTGGTTCGGAACACCAAAAAGCGCTGGGAGACACATGTGCTCGGCTGGTGAGCAGCCCCGAGGTGAGGGGCCATGCCATGCGAGCTAGTCTGCCCCCAGTTACCAAAGATAATCAAGAATCAAGGTCCCCACATTCATGTACACCAATTATTCCATACTGACGGTGAGTTTATTGAAATTATATAAGTTATTTTAGTATCTATTATATAATTTGAAGAAATAAAAAATATGTTTGCGCTGGTGTAAAGAACTAAATAAATTGACTTATTTTGCAACTAAAAAACAAGAAGTAAAATATCAAATAATATACAGTAAAACCTGTCAATAACGGCCACTAAAAATGAAAGAACTATTGGCCGTTATATAAAGGTGGCCGCTATTGTCAGGTTTTGCAGTCGATAAATAAAAAATATTCAATATTCGGGGGGAAACAATGATTAAAAATCATTATAAGTCTTTGTTCGATTTTTTTTATGAAAATAAATTAATAGATAGAAAGATAATAGAAAAACTACAAGATGAGTTTAATTTATTCCAGATAATTATTCCATAAATTTTATAAATTTCTTAAATTGTACCTTGAAAATAATTGATTAGTTTTAATTTCTAGATGTTAAGGACAAATTTGTGACCACTCCCAAAATCAGAAGGAATAATTTTAGAATTCCAAATCTCACTAAAATAAAATCACCCTGTACAACAAAGTTCCAATAAACATCATTTGAGCTTACCAGTCACCAACATAAAAAAACTGATATTTTTTTAGTAACTTTGCCTTCACTGTCAACATAAATTTATTTATTTTTGTTCAAAAGGAAAGCTGGGAAAACAAAAGAATTATCGGTAACCATGGTTTTGTTGAATCAAAAATCTCTCTCTTGTTTTTTGTTCCTGAAAGCGAAAGGAGGGTAAGAAATTTGTCCAGATAAAATTAAAATTTTTGTAAGTAAAATTAAACAATTAATGCATAATCATAGAAGATACATGCTTAAATCGATAAAGTGTGTGTGTAGAAGTGTATTTTCATAAAAATTCAACTTACCTGACAAGAAATTTGGGGCCAAAGTGTATTGGCATCCAATACTAGCAGTTCCAGGAGGACAGGCAAGTTATTAAAGCCTTAAGGAACATATTCCTGTCCATTTGAAGGTGACAACAGTTGTAAAGATTCTACATCTGAGGTATTTGGGGCCAATTTGCTCCAACACATATTTGACAAGAATTAAGTACCAGTACTCTACAACATACATGCATGGACCAAGTTCTGAACATTTTAAGGTGATATCAATTATTATCGTTCTATTTTAATATTTGACATTTTCGATAAACTCTAGAATTTCAACAATTATTATCGCTCTATCTTAATGTTTAACATTTTCGATGAACTTTAGAATTTCATACTGATTTTTTTTTTGTCACTAATTCATTTGTGCGAGATCCATATTTATTGTCAAATTTATTCGTATCATAAAGGTTTTAATTAAATTAGCACGTGCTACAACTTTGATGTAGTTTGTTCTTGGAAGAGAGAACAGGATATTCAGGAATTTTAACATTCATACATTTCAATTGAAGAATACTGTTTTATAACTAAGAACACGCTATATCTTAATTTAAGGTACATTCCATAGGAATAAAAATATAAAAAAATTGTACTCACTTGTAACATCAATTCATTTTGGAATCTTTCTAATGCATTTTTTTTAGCGACATTGAATAATAAATGTCTCTTTTGAATTTCTGTTTATTTCAAACATAAATTAATTCGCAAAATTCGCATAAAGAAAAACACTACTTCTAAATCTGCTTCCATCAGCTGTGACTTTCAGAACTTTAACCTCACAAAACAAAGCATTTGACCAGAGATAATAATCATAGAACTCGAACCTACACACGTAACCTGAGCGGGTGACGTCATACAGTGACCGGAGGAACTACTTAAGTATCTCTTTCGTTATTTGTTTTTCATCATAAAAAATTTTTAAGAGTCTCATTGCTTTGAGCAGCCTGGTTTAATTTAATTTCATTGGCGTCATATTTTTTTTAAGAAAATATTGTGGGAGGTCATATTGTTGTCGTAGGCGTACCGCTATAGGCAACACTTTTCACACAAATACCTTGACAAAATATAATTTTATAGGATTAACAAAATTTAACCCCACAATATGTACTACATAATACAAAACATAAAACTACATATCATACTATACTAGCAAAAAACAGATGTTAAGCTTTTTTAAAGTAGGTGTCAATTTTTGTTTGTTTTACATTTTTTAGCTTTGATTTAACAACCTCAGCTTCACATTTAAGTAAAATTCGAGACATCCATAAATATTTTACCATTATTTTTGAAAAATAAATACTTTCCTACGTCCCTCAATTTTTCACACACTTCGTTCATATTAGATAAAGTGGATTTTGGAGTTTCATATTCGTCTACATCACTATTGTCAGAATTATCTTTTTCATCACTATCGCACAGTTCTTCAATAATGTCCGTAATACTAGGGGGAGGTAGGGCTCTCTGTAGGTATATCATCGTCAAAGGAAGCAAATTCATCCAAATCTAAAATTTCGTTACGGACTGTAGGGAAAAGATGGACAAGGGGTATATTATCATCATCATCATCAAAATGTGGATCTTTTTAGGTAGGTAGATACCCATTTAAATGTCTAATAATATTGGGTATTTCCATCAACATATAGACTAAAATATTGTGGCCGATATTAACAGGTACATTTCTATAAAATGGACTTTAAAAATTTGAGATTATTTGGCCGCGGCCGCATTATAAAGGTGTCCGTAAATACCATGGGAATTTCCATATAATCGGTTTGGGAAATTTTGAAACTGATCGTTAGCACAGGTGGCCGCTTTTGACAGGTGGCCGTTGACACAGGTTTTGCTATAATAGAAACTAAAAAATTGCAAGTTAGTTGACAGAATCAATTTTAAATTTATTATAGGCTAAGCTATGGTATTTCTTTAACAATAATTTTTTATTTCGTAATTTTTTTGACTGAAACAAAACGTCGACAAACCATAAAAAATCATCTAAACGACGAATCATTTCAAAAAGCGTAAGATTTACAACCACTAAAGCGTGTCTTTACATTTCCAGCCAAAATGTTGATATTAATGGTCTGTGTGCGGCAATTCTTGTCTCTTAAGCTAGTGGACTAAGGATTTGCCGCAACATGATTAATGGTCTTCTGTAAAGAGCTAGAATCGCGGTTAAAGTGCTTTATGTTAGATTCACTGAAACGGTAGATTAGTGGAAAAATAGGTATTTTTGTATTAGATATAGAATAAAAAGAGTATTAACACGTATTATTTGTGTAACTCAATTTGAACGTATTATTAAATTACAAAAAGAGCTGTTTCGTATACGCTGAAACTAAGCAGTAAAACTCATTGTAGGGAATTCTTTAAAAACATTAAATATTAACACTTCCATCCCCATTTATTTTTGAATTTGTTTCCTTAATTGGGAAACATTTACCTAAAGTCTCAGACAGACCATCTCGTAACTACCCTCTTAAAAGTGCAGAGTATGACCTTTATTTACCAAAACCACGCACGGAACTAATCAAACGCTCTATTTTTTATAACGCTTAGAAAATGCACAATTGGAAATAAAGTCCACTTCATCAATAACCGAATTTCGTAACGCTTTAAAATTATACTTGGTAGAGAGAACTTTGTATGAAGTTGACGACTTTTTTACATCAAATATTTAAGACCATCTCACGCACTGGAAGGTTAATTCATGATATTTTTTTTTGTTGTTTGTTGTTATTTTGACTCATTGTATAATGTATACATAAAGTATTCATTTATTTTTCTTAACTGATCTTTCGCAATGTTTATATTGTTTTATTTGTTTGTATGTTTTATTACTTGTAGATTATTGATTACTGTTTTAATATGTTATGTTGTTTTGTTCTATGTGATTTGCTTTTTTTTTCATTAAATTTAAAAAAAAAATCGACAATAAAGCTTATTTTAGCTAGTGGTTGATGATGTAAACAAATAAAAAAATAAATAGTTATTTACTGCTCCTCTTATTTTACTTCCAAGTATTTCAATTGATCTTCTTCGATCGACAAGTTTTGTTTCTTAATGGCCCCAAATTTTTTTGGCAATTTTGAACTGTTTGCTTTTTACGCTAACATTCTATTCCAAGTTCTTTTGTTTGTAAGTTTTCCTAGACAATAATTATAACGTTTTTACTTTAGTTTATAATCATTTATTTTGTTTTTTTGGGTCATAGTAATAATTTTATAGTATTTTTAGAATACATATGAGAAAGTTTATCTTCAAGATCCCTCCGGAAGTTTTGTGATATCCTAGACTGTCGGATATAACACAACATATGCTACAACTCCATCAAAACTCAATTTATCTTCAGGCTATGATCGATAATCCACCGGCGATTCAACTAACTTTATAATTTTAGTTAAAATAATTTGAATCGATTGGAAAAACAACCTTGTGTGATCGACAAATCAAATATTAATGTACTCACAACCAACGAAAACAATATTTTATTATCGTGCAACGATCAATTATTATCTGGAGTGTCAGATACACAATTAAACAGCACATTTTCATAAATAGGGTATTAGTAGTGTAAATATGTGTGGTGCAGACAAATATCATAGACCTCCAGGCGACTAAAGGGTATGTATAAAGTGGATTTTAATGTTAGATAAGAGAAATCGTTTAATTATATTATTCTTTATTTAAAAACAATTGTTTAATACTGCAATTTATCATTTTAACAAAACAGATTATCCATTTCTTGAATGTGACTCGTGAGAAATAAAGAAAATCTTTATTTTAATTATTAGTATTTTTCACTGTAAATAGTATTGGCTTATTAACTGCAATAAACTATATACCCGATTTAATCTCATTCAGCCTTACTAATAAACGGAGTATAAATATTTATACCGAGAATAAATATTTTATACCGAGAATAGGCAAAATGTCTACCAATAAATATGGAATAACTTATACTCGGAATAAAAACTCGGTATAAAGTTATACCAACCCTAAGCCTTGTTTAAGTGTAGTATAACCTAAAAAATATGTTTGCGATAAGAGGTGTAGAAGCTGTTGAGGAAGTTATTAATTTAATAAATGTGGAAAATACAAGAAAACGAAAAGCTTTTAAAGAAAGAATAGATCCGTTTGCAATATACTCTGACAAAGAGTTTATAGAAAAATATAAGTTTTTCGAAACAAGGAGTCAGGTTTTTAAATGAACTGATTGGGAATTCTCTAGATATGGACAGACGAGGAGGCGGTTTATCCTTCACTTTACAAATACTGACAGCTTTAAGATATTGGGGTCGGAACCAAGTAAGTAAGGATTGATTTTTCTACATTCTTTACATAATATGGACTACCTAAGCTCTGTCACAACTTTTCGAATCTAATCTAGGTATTAAAAGAGATTTTTAATTTATGTTTTGCTAGAAATAAGTAAAAAATGATCGGTTAAAGATATTTTTATAATAAAATCTGCAAGGTAAAGAAAATCTCGACTAATTTCACTAAGTTAAAACTTTTCTCAAACAAAATTTTACAAATTATAAACCGAAAAAATCTATAATAATGTATAGTCCCTCGTGGTGTATTGGTTAACGCACTAGGCTCTTACGCAGATGTTGCGGGTTCGGTTCCCGATGATAACAACTTTTTTTTATTTTTTTTTTCAATAGTCATAAAGGGAGGCGGAAAACAGTTGTGTCACATGTACATAAATGCATTAGAACCCCTTAGCAGCGGCTGCTAATGTCCCTTTTCTGCCCTTGAGACACAATATAATATTTCTTATTTACAATGTTAGTTTCAAAATGGTAATGTGTTTTGCTTGTACCTGGTTGTGATCATTACAGTGAAAGAAAGATTTGCAAATATTTTGTTTTTCCTTCAAATAGGCTCAATTTGCTTGGAAAGGTTTATATGGGCACGCCCTTAGTGACATCAGACTTAGCCAGTCTATTTCTATATTAATATTAAAAACAGACGTTTTTACTAACTTCCTGATTATACTTTAGATACAAGATGATGCTGCAGATATTCAAGGTTTATCTCAGCAGTCAATCACAAACGTATGTCGTCGTGTTGCAAGAGCTATACTAGAAAAAATATGCGATTTTATAAAAATGCCTTCTCTTCACGAAGAACTAATTTTAATGCGAAAATTTGAGAGTATAGCTGGTTTCAAAAAAGTAATTGGGGCAATAGGTTGTACTCATATTGGCATACCAAAAGTACAAGGTGCTACTGGTCAATAGTATATCATACATCATAATTCAGTTGTAGAATAGAGAAGCCTAATTCCTTTGTATGACCTAGGACAATCTAAACCTAAACTATAAATTTGTAAAATTTGTGATTATTTCTTTTTAGGTGGTGAGTGATACCGATTTAAAAATAAATATTGTTGCTCATTGGAAGGAAAGCACCCATGATTCCCGAATTTTTAATGAAAGCACTCTAAAACAACGTCTTGAAAATGGAGAATTTCATGGATTATTATTGGGAGACTCAGGTTATGCTTGTACTCCTTATTTGTTTACTCAATTTTAAATCCATCAAGTCGTAAAGGGAAACGATATAATTATGCTCACATCAGAACTCGCAATACTGTAGAAAGGTGTTTTGGTGTATAGTATTTTTCACAGTAAATGGTATTGGCTTATTAACTGCAATAAACTACCCGATTTAATCTCATTGTGTAGAAAATCATCAGGTAAAAGATGCAAATGTGCTACAGGGTCGAACTTAAGAAATTTGAATTTTGCATAATATAGGAAATATACAAGTAATTTATTTAAATGGTACAATTCTATTCTATATTTAGTGCAGTGACGCTATCGCTATCCTCATCTAAATTAATTATAATTGGTGCAATTGATTTTACAGAAAGGTACGAGTTTTCAACATTTATATATAACATGACTAACAGAACTTTTCCAACTCTCGGTAGGAATGTCATTCATACAGTTCCTAATTAATTCTACCACACTATCACTTAAAGTCGGAAAAGTATTTTTCCGCGCACATTCGATTTATGTTGGTGCCACATAAGCTCTATGGGATTGAACACGCAGTAGTAGGGAGGTAGTCGTAACACTGTATGTCCCAATTCTTCTGCATTTGTATCAAAAACATACGTTTTTTTTAAAATAAAATAACTGCAGCACTTCTAAAAGTTCTTTTTTTGTATAATTTTCCTTAAAATATATGTCATTTGCAGCTATGAAGTTTTGAATTTCCAATATCGTATTCTTTGAGCCAGGAATTTTTTGCAATTGTCGACTATGATAGCTTGCGTTGTCCATTATTATGTTTGGCGGAATATTGGGTAACAGACAATTTTTAAACCAATCTTCAAAAAGCTCTGCTGTCGTATCTTCGTGATAATCAACACAAGAGTCCTTAATATTTTTGGCAGAAAGCCACATAGCGTTTGGGATCCAACCATTTTCTGATCTTGTGTGTAATATTGTGATTCTCTTTCCTTTATTTGATGGTGCTTTTGTTTTACACTAATCAGAGGAATCAGACCATCCTTTGGAAGGGGTGTCATGCGTGTCAAACCACGTGAGCCAGGAATTTTTTGCAATTGTCGACTATTATAGCTTGCGTTGTCCATTACTATAACATTGTTTGGCGGAATGTTGGGTAACAGACAATTTTTAAACCAATCTTCAAAAAGCTCTGCTGTCGTACCTTCGTGATAATCAACACAAGAGTCCTTAATATTTTTGACAGAAAGCCATATAGCGTTTGGGATCCAACCATTTTCTGATCTTGTGTGTAATATTGTGATTCTCTTTCCTTTATTTGATGGTGCTTTTGTTTTACACTAATCAGAGGAATCAGACCATCCTTTGGAAGGGGTGTCATGCGTGTCAAACCACGTCTCGTCGAGGTAGAGTATTGGCGATTTTCAGACCAGTATTTTCTTATTGACGTTATATATTCAGAACGCCATGCGCCAGTATATTAAACATGTGGATTCCATTATTACTTGCCTCTTGTCAATTTTGCGATATTTAAAGCCCATTGCAGACAGAGCTCGCCAAAGAGTATAGTGAGGCCACAGTTGATGTGAGTTTCGTCATCAATAAGCCGCTGTTTCAGACTTTTGATTGTAGGGACACGCTGCTTATCGTACATAGTGTAGATTTTTCGCCTTATCAAATCTTTTTCTCAGTCGTCTAGACTTTTTGTGACACTGGAATCTTTTTTCTTGATTCCATGGAATTTTCAACAATTCGTCTAACTGAAGTAAGAGGCACCTTCGTCAAATTACTGGTTACTTTTGCTGCAGCACCCGCGTTATATCCTTGCTGAAGTAAGGAACTATACACATTTTTTTTAATGATTTTCGAGTCACAAGATAAGTGATTCTTCTTTAACGAACCACTGGAAGAAGCACTATTACTTTTTATCCACGGACGCCACATACTGCCTATTCTGTACGTTGGGGTATAAAATCTTTGCTATTAATGTCTGTATTAACAAATAAATGTTATAAAATTATTGCACGCCGTAACACAAGTGAACACTTCCAATGAAATACAAAGACTAAAATGAACAAGAAGTGTAAGCTGTAATCCTCTACAATCCCTCTCTGAGAAACAAAATTACCTGAATCAGGTCCTTTTACATTTATGATGTGCATCTCGGATTTTACAACTTAAGGGTCTAATTGGTTTTATTATAATCCTTCAGTCAATACCATTTATTGTGAAAACTACTATACAAATTACCACAAGAGCAAAAACTCTCACTAACACTCTGAGAAATTGTAGCAATTACACGTCAGACAACTCGCGTTAATGGCGAGATAATTTAAATGTTCGTGTTATACATTTTTAGAAAAATTCCTCACTTTTTTTGTTTTAGAGGACATTTCCGTTCGAGTATAAAAAGCTTTTTTCCCCATTACATTCCATTAATATATTTTATCTTTTTGTTCCTGTATTGAGAAAGGTATCTGCAAAAACAGTCACATCTGACTCCGGAATAAGCCCTTTTCAAAACCCTTTCGCTCTAATTTAAGACGTATCGATTTTAAATAAAGTTTACTCGAGACATGAATTTCCCCCATCACTCGGATCTTTTATAGGCCAATCCCCATGCATACGAAAGTGGAAGTTCATTTTTTATTTTTGTCTAAGTAGTTCTTATCGTAGATTATTAAGATTTCAGACATGCTTTTTAAGAAAAATTGTGCTTTGAAATCTTTAGTCCAATTAAAAATCTGATCCAGTTACTATTAATTGTATTAATAACAATAACTGTACATGTTTATAGAAAATGCAAACAACAGATGTTACAACACATTAAATCAAAAGATAATGTATTAGTCACAGAAGATGCAAAAATCATGGAAAGATGGAATAAGTACTTTCAAGAACTTTTAAACACAAAGAATTATCACAGTACTGAGGAAAAAGAAACATACTGCAGTATAGAAGATAGAAAACTGGAGGACAGGATACTTAAAGGAGGAAGTATTGGAAGCTATAAAATTAATGAAAAAAGGAAAATCTTCGGGGCACGATAAAATCACACCAGAAATGGTAAAAAATTTAGGAAATAAGGGTGTAGAATGGCTTACCATTATATTCAATAAAGCATGGCATACAGGAAAAATCCCTGATGACTGGAAAATAGAAATAATAACACCAATAAGTATTCAAAAAGGGCGATAATAGAAACTATAACACTTACAGGAGCATTACATATTTGAGCGTTGTATCAAAGATATATGAATGCATACTGGAAAAAAGATTAAAATCAGTGTCAGAGAATCAACTATCGGAAGCGCAAAATGGCTTTAAGAAGGAAAGAAGTACCCAGGTCCACATCTTTACGATTAAACAAATAATATAGAAAACTAGATCCACAGATTAAGAAATATACTTGGCGTTCTTAAACCTGGAGAAAGCTTTCGATAGGGTGTCTCAAAAAACAATATGGGAAGTATTAATACAAAGAAAAATTAGCCTCAACCTGATTAAAGCAATTAAAAGTTTGTATCAAAAAAACAAAAACTACGTACGAAAAGACAATTTGCAATCAGAGATGATGAATATCAATGACGAGAAAAGATAGGGGGGAATATTAAGCCCTACTTTGTTTATACTTGTTATTGATGACATAATTAAGGCAGTGGAAAATAAAATAAGAAAAACCCACACGGGTTTTAGGAAATGCTAGTTTACTTATCAGAATTTGCTTTTGCTGACGACTTAATGATCTGTGCACCGACCGAGAAAAGCCTGCAAGAAAATTTAAAAATATGGGAAGAAGAATTAAGAAAAAGGAACCTTAAAGTTAATATCAACAAAACGAAAGTTTGTTATTGTAATAGGGAAAAAATCAAAAGCAACATAGAAATGAGACAAGGAAAAATTACTTGAGTAAACGAATACAAATATTTAGGAACTTGGTGGGAAAAGGTAGAAAATATAGAAAACGAACTGAAAGAAAGAATAAACAACGCAGCTAAAGTATATCACATTCTGTACAGTTCAGTAATTAAAAAATAAACCGAAACACGAAAATTACTGTATATAAAACCATTTTTTTAACCAACACTCATTTATAAAATTGAAAACTGAGTACTAGACTGGGTCTGAAAAAAAGCAGAATACAGGCATGAGCAGTCAAAGGAATCACGCGAAAAGGCCGAATAAGAAACTAGATGTTGAATCAGTATTGGATGTCAATAAGAAAAACTAATTGAAATGGTTTGGACACCTTAGTCGAATAAAAGAAAAAAGACAAGTAAAACAGATATGGGAGGCTAGATTACAAATTAAAAGAAGAAAAGGAAGACCAAAAGAACGTGGAACGACGAAATAGCGTTGATCCTGAAAGAGTAAAATTTAACTTGAAAAAAAGTTACAGGAAAAACCAAAAATACAAATAAAGATACAACTTAAACTTACGTACCTTACACCGCAAGGTAAAAAGGTTATGATTATATATGAGTGTGTAAACCCACTTCCTTTCAGTTTCTTAATAATTAATATTTTTATAAATGAGATCATGGGTAGGCAACATAAAATACACGCGATTTGAATTTAAATCTTCTGAATATTTTGAATCTTTACTTTTTATAATTAAAAATGGAGTCTAACTGCGAAAATAGATTTAATCAAAAGATATCGATTAAATAAAGGGATTTTTCCACAGAGTGGTTCATAAAATTTGAACTATTTCAATCATTTTTATGTTTGGTTTTATTAGGTTTAAATCGAGGAAGCGAGGTTCGCAGCACCAAATTAATTTTAAACTTTTTTTAGGCAAAACTACTCAAAACAAACTGAATAAGATAAAATCACTTGTCCTACGGACTCTTGATTTTATCACATTTTAGTTTATTTTCGTATTTTTTCCAAAATAAAAACGTTTTCGTATTACCTTTGATAATAAAGTATATTTCTCTCTAATTAAAGATTTCATAAGACAATTTCTTAGCTTACTCTTATACTGAAGCTTGGCGCAAGTTAGGCAGGACAATTTGTTCATCTTCGTTTGTTACCATCTACCCCTAAGGACTTGTCGAAATGTTTTGATTTAATTTATATATTGCGGTCCTTAAATGGTTTTCAATTTTGCCGGATGCGCACGATCCTTCACCATAATTTTAAATAAATAAAAGTTTTATTAGACTAGTAAAAGTTTAGGAAAAAATTACCGAAATAAAGAAAATATTCCCTTTAATCAAAGCATCATACCATAACATTTTAACTCTTAGTATTTTCCTTTTAAAAAAAATATTTCCATAAGAAAAACTCCGCTGTAGCTTTGAAAGAATTTAGAAACTGAAAAACTCTTTTTTATAATATAACTTTAGTATCCATCGAAGGTAGGTACATATTTAAAAAAAGAAATTTTACTTTTACCTTGAAATAACAATACCCAAACGCCTTTCAACTAAAACAAATTTACTTAATGATATAGAATAGAATTCCATTTTTGTCTCGACATTTTGCATTTAACAATTTATCCTGTGTATACTTATCATTATAAAGTAGCTTTTAAGTAAATTCAGAATGTTACTACGTTTTAATTATCTTATTTTATTAGCCCAGGCACAAAACAGTTTAAGGGTATGTAAATACAGAATTGTTAATGAGTATGTAGTTATAAAACCTTTAACTATTTACACTGAGACGTTCTTTCATTAAACATTTTCATTTATTTCGAATAAAGCTCGCTCGCTGCTGTCGTCAAATCTTTAGTAACTATAACATCACACGATGTACGAAAAGGTTTAAGTTTCTCTGATGTTGTTGGAGATGTAACAAACTGTTTAAGCATTTCAAAGTTCCTACACATATTTTATATATATGTAGGTACACATATCTCCAAAAGTTTGGAATAATGAAATATTTCATCTTTTTATTAATTTTTATAAATATTTTTTTTGATATAAGTAAACATCATTTTGCTACAACTCTAACCAATACTAAATAAATCGAAATACGAATTATAACGGGAGCATTTCGGACCACGCCAGTCGAAAGTCTATACAGCGAAGTCAATGAACCATCACTAGAATACAGAAGAATGTATCTTAGCTTAGCGTATGCGGCTAAAATAAGCCAAGAAGTATCCAACCCAACCCGCAACAATTGTATCACTGAAAACTTTCCTAATCTGTTCCTAAATCCCAGAACCCCCAAACCATTTTACGCAAGAATACAAAACCATTTAACAAAACTTAACTACTCAATACCACCATGCTACTCCAACACTTCTACTTCCATTCCACCCTGGCAAATAAAAATACCGAATTGTATAACGAGCCTTTCATCCTTTGACAAACATTCTGTAAATAGCAACGTCATAAAAACCAAATTAAAGTGTATATTAGAAAAGTTTCCCAATTACCTTCATTTTTATACTGATGCTTCAAAAACTTCAAATAAGATCGGCGCAGCTGTAGTAACAACGACTACGACCTGTTTCTTTAAACTTCCAGCAACTTACTCTATCTTCTCAGCAGAACTCTATGCTATATTCCAAGCTCTAGTCCTCATAAACACATCAAATAATTGCAATCACCTTATTCTCTCAGATTCTCTCAGTTCCATAACAGCCATACAAACCATTTACTCGGACCATCCCCTTATAAATAAAATTAAAGAAGAACTTTACATTGCCCAACAAAACCACAAGAACGTTTGTTTCATTTGGATACCATCCCACATAGGAATTCACGGTAACGAAAAAGCTGACAAATACGCAAAACAAGCTGCAGACAGTGACTTGACGGAATCCACCCGAATATCAGTAAGTGCGGACATAAAATCGGAAATTAAATCGAAAATAAATAGTGCGTGGGAAACCCAGTGGCAAAGTGCATTTACCAAACTAAACGAAGTAAAAAAATCAATAAAACCATGGGCTATATTACCTCAAAACCGTCGCGACCAAGTGCTACTAACACGACTACGTTTAGGTCACACCAGATTAGCACATAGTTATTTGTTTAGCAACGATCCTAAACCAAAATGCAGTGAATGCAACACAACACTTACTGTAAAACATATTCTCGCTGAATGTCCGCAATTAACAATGAAACGACAACAATCGCAATTTACTTTCTGTAATATAGTTGATATATTGGGTTCAACATACAGTATTGACAATTTAAAGACTTTTCTTAAATCAATTAATACCCTAAGTCTATTATAGTTTTAAACATTCACATGTAAACTTTTGTTTGTACAGCTTAAAGACGCTAATGACCCTAGCGGTCGACGCGTAATAAAAAAAAATAAATAAATAAATAAATCTCAAAGTCAGATAAACATACAAAAAAAAATAATTTATTCTCTTGAGGTGAAAAATGTACAATGTACTACAATTTTTTTAAAATAAATTAATAAGTAAAAAAAGGTTTTTAAATAAAATTAATAATCAGTATTTCCTCCATGGGCCTGTATGCATGACTGCAGGCGATGTGGCATGCTATCAATTAAATAGTCGAGCTGGGCTTGCGGAATTCTCTCCCATTCTTCACGAGCAGCATCTTTCAGTTCTCGTAGAGTAATTGGGGGAGGCATGTTCAATGACGTTCATGTCAGGGGATTTTTTTGGCCATCTTAATGTGGATATTCCTTCTTCTTTAAAAAAAGTATGTACTGCAGCTTTTCGATGTGGAGGTGCATTGACATGCATACTTAAACACAAATCCATCACCTACCGCCCCTTGGAATAGACGCACAACGAGATTTAAAACTTCCTCGATGTACACAGCACCAATGATTCTTCTCTCCAAAACGAGGAGAGGCGTCCGTGTACCCCTCATAATACCACTCCAAACCATAATACTCCCACCTTCAAATGGAACACGTGGTTGGGCTGTTTCTAATCGGGCTTGTCGTCCTATAGGGACCTTTAAACTAGCGTTCTTCAGGAACCAGAAACCAAGCCAATTCTTGATTCATCAGAGAACATCACGTAATTCCAGTTAGGACCATGGTGTTACATTTCTTTAGCCCATTGCAACCTTACAATTTTTTGTTGATAGGTTAGTTTGTTACAGGTCTAATATTATCTTTATTGATTTTTATCATATTTGTTCATATTGGTGAAGAACCTAGAAATAAAGTAGTTAGTAAAGTGATATTGGAGTTCTTTTATAAGAAAAACTTACTGTTATAGTTTGGGTTGACTTTGTCTTCTGTCAGTTAGTACCTTCATATCACAATTAGTCTTATATAGTAGGTAGTATAGCTTGTTATTTGTTCTTGCAATTGTTTTCTTCATCTAAACTGTCACATGTTAGGTTAAGAGCATGTTTTATTAACCTTGAGTGACATGACATTTGACCCCTTCTAAATGCTATAAGCCACCTTAATTGTTCATGGAACTCAAAGTTGGGCTGTTGGTCTTAATAGGTTGGAGACATAGTCCTGAAATCACTTCCGTTACCAGTTGACCACTTTTTTTTTTTTTTTAAAGTTGAGATTGTTGGGTGCACGTGTGCCAAGGGTACCAAATACAGGATTTTTCTGGATATAGACCCCAATATTACCTTAACTAATCAAGAATAATTTCTATTTAGTTAAATAGGCGCATATAGCGGATTCAATTCTTGATTGACACAAATATTTTACCTTAAGGTCACCTTACACCAACGGTAAGTCCCATCGAAGACCTATTATCTCCTCAAGCACAACTCAAACACATTTTATAAGACTTTTCTTTATTTTCAGACCTTTTATTTTTTGGTTTTGTCTTATACCTACCTGTTACTGTCTTCTACTTGTTCATCTCTCCTCTGGTGTATATTATTTGAATATATAGTGAGCTGTTCCCCCTGTGATTTGGAAGCCAGCTACAGGGCACGAAGAAAGCCAAGCTGTCCTATTACTTCCAGCAAGGAAGTTTAATAACAATTTGGTGAGATTTAACCATTTTATACTGTTTCTTCCCAACATACTACTGATAGACCTTCTTTGCCACCAGGATTTGAGACTATCTAGTGGTGTAAAATCTAAAAGAAAGTATTAGAGTAAATAGTTGAGTTGAATTACATTATTAGTTAGTAATTAGGTATAGATAGTTAATCTAGTTATAAGTAAAAATAGGTTAGTCTAATTAAACTATTAGTTACTAATTAAGTACAAATGGTTAATTTTATTATAAGTGAGGATAGTTTTGTTCAACTAAGTTGTTAGTTCTAATTAAGTAGGTATAGATAGTTTATTTAGTGAGGTATAGGTAGTTTAGTTATTTAATTTATTAGTTACCAATGAGGGATAGTTACCTCATGTAGTTAGTTATAGGTAAAAGTAGTTTAGTTTATTCATTAATTACTAATTAGTTAAGGGTTAAACACTCTAGTTGTTAAGTTTATTTATTTAGGTAGTTAAATCCTTCCAATTTAATTTAAGTTGATAATATAACTGAAATAATACCACTTAGTATATTTATACAATATTTAGAAATAGTACTTACCATCAATCTCAAAGAAAAAAAAGTGTACACCTAAGGTATATATATACGCTGGGGTTATCCATTCACTGTTCATTGTTATAATAATAAGATTTACCAAACATTTAGATTAGACAAACTCTTGAAACTAATATATATTTTATTTTTCATCTTACCACAACCTTACCGTTATTCAACCAAAAGCCAGAGTTGCACAAAACATAAATTTAAGTCATAGATTTTAAGGGTTTGACAGTTGATAGTTTGGGTTATGGTTAATGGTCCGATACGCGGATTAACCAAATTTGTACCTACCCCACTCTACGAATATAAGAGCTAGCCCACGCAACTGAATATATTTTTTTGTTTAACAATTAATTGCACTTTGAAAGAAAAGGGTAACAAGTTTGGGAACACGTAGAGGTCTTCTGCGATACAAATTTACCCAATTTAATCTTCGTGTAATTAAATTTATTGTACTAACCCTTACTATGTGAAATTTCATCTTATTCAGAACAATAAACAACCTTTTAGTTGTTTATTGTTCTGAACTTCGTGTAATTGTTTGCCTTGAGATATTCAGTCCTTCAAGTCTAGCAATTTCTCTGGATATGCCACTTGTAGATTCCTGTCGATTTCTTCGAGCTATCAATGTTATCTGCCGGTCTTGTGCTGCTGTTGTACATCGACTTCTGCCACTTCTGGGACGATCCTTCACATCATTTGTGTCTTGGAATTTTTTTAATTTTTGATACAGCACCCTGAGTAACACCAACAATATTCGCGATATCACTTTGACTAAAGCCCTGTTGTAACAAAGCAATTACTCTAGACCTATTAAAATATGATATCATGTCTCTGGGCATTTTTAAACAGCTCAAATGAAATTTAAACAAGAATTGGAATAATGTGAAAGCACCCAAATCAATTAAATATGACCAAATTAATACAAAAACGAATCAAATTTAGTATTATTTTGATTTAAAAACGCTTTAAAATAAATATCAACAAGAGTTTGTAAAGTGTGGAAAAGCCAAAAAAATTCGTTATTTCGATTACTGTACATATTTATAGAAAATCCCAAAACACGTAAGATGTAAATGACAAAATGACATTATTTAAAGTGAAAATTTAATCCCTACCTTCAACCCCCTTTAAGTGACATTTACAACCCCCAATTTTTTAAATGAGAAGTATGGGCTAGTGATATATCGTTTAAAAAATCTCAATCCCGAATTTCATAACAGATGAATTGAAAGAGGGGGCTCAAATGATTGGCCATCCCGGTCTCCCGATTTAACTAATTTGTATTTCTTTTTTTGGGGGTTTATAAAAACTTAGGTTTATAAAACTCCCCCGCCTACTAGACACAACATGAAACAGAGAATTACAGCGGCATTTCAATCTGTTAACGTTGATATGCTGAAAATTATTTGAAATTAGACTGCAGCATTGCATTGAAGTTAAAGGTGAAGACTTTGAACATTTAGTTTAATATTATGGTTAGAATTATACTTTTGGTACATGTTCTATTTTTTGCAACAGGCTGCTTGCAATTCTAGTAATTTTTTGGTGACTTTTGGTTTGACTGTCAATGTATATGTCGATCATAAACTTCAAATGTCAGTAGCAACTTGAACATAACCGCTTTCCAGTAACGGCGGGGAATTTTTGTTCAGATCAGAAGTTGGTTAAGTACAAAGCAAGACGTATTGTTCTGAGTTTAAATACTTGAGAAAACATGCCACAATTCAGCAGGGACCAGACAAGCTTCTTAATTACTCTATATGAGTACCCTTGCTTGTACGTGGTGGCAAGCCCAGATTATAGAAACAAAAATAAAAGAAATGAAGCAATTAATGAAATCACAACTTCCATACAAGAGATTACAGGTGTAAACTTCACTGAAGACGAGGCACGGAATGTTTCTCCTGTAGCCAAGAATCTTAGCGTGACATTCAGGCGACTCCTAGTTGATATCGTTTCTCTCAGGTGTGTTGCCTGTTTACCTATGCGAGCCTCAATTAACGAATGCAATTTCTCAAAAGTTCTCTCATCCATCCTGGTAAAATTTTTTAGACTCTCTACGTCTTCTCCAAGTTCTTTATAGACCAGACAAAGATTACCTTTTTCCACTTTTTTATTTTCCTCTAGCCATGGTCTCACCCACCATCCTCGCTTCTTTCTTTGCTTTCTTTTATTATTCATCTTTACAGCTACAGCTGCTTATTCTTTCCTTTTTCGCTTTCATCTTTCGTGGTGATATTTAACTTCATAACATGAATGTAACCTTTCCCTAACCTTAATCAACAAACTGCTTCATCTTTATCTCTTTATGGACTTGTGTAAGTTGACATTTAGAAAAGATTTCTGTCACTGCATGTCACTGCATGTGAAAATTGCACAGTGTAAATACCACCCTTTCCGGCAATTTCTTGCGCCACTATTTGAAGCAATAAGTTGCAGCAACTAATTGCATAGTGTAATACGCGCTTTACTAAATGTTTACTGTTATCAACAAATGGCATAGAATTTTAAATATTTTTAAATACTCCAGAGGGACCAAAAAACTTGTTTATCGAACTGTTTTCCATTATGTATTCCGATTTCGACGGCAATAGCCTTCAATCGAATATGCCATTAAAGCAAAATGTTTAACCTGAAATAATAACCAATATTATTATATATTTTCTAACACCATACCATGAAAGCGGAATTGTTTGTCATGGAAACAATACAACATGATTTAGCCATCCGGTTGCGCCGATGTTTCATCTAGTTTAGCATAAAATCGTGTATAGTAAATTCGCAATCAGCAAAATACGTCTGTTGCCGGCTTCGGGGAATTTCCGCACCGAGAGGGCGCACGCAGAGGGAACCATCCCTTTGCCGAATAAATTTATGCGAATTTTGATATTTATGAAGTGTAGTTAGCGAACTGATCAAACGACAAAAATAAACATGAAACATTTATATTTATATTAGGTGGGTATAAGTGTTTTTTTAACAAAATTAATTAAAATTTATATAAGGATACCCTGTTTCAAAAAGCTTGCATTGCAAAATTCTGTCGTTCTTTATACCTGGTGGTCCAGGCTAATTTATCCAGGCTATATCTCTGAAACGAATAAAGATTCTTGTATGGAACGAAAACAGATCTATTCCATTTCCAATACACTTTAATATGGAGTAGAAAAAATGATCTCCTAAATATTCATCCCTTAGTTACAACTCCTTACTTTAAATTTCTTAATAGCACCCTGTAAATTTATTTATAATTTTGGATTTGGTGTTCTATCGTCTATTCAACAAATTTTTCAAAAATAAAATGGGTAATCAAGAAAATATCAAGAACAACTAAAAGGTTGAATTAACATTCACTATTTATTCGTTAAATACTTAAATGAAATGACGGCCGTTTCGCTATAGAACTAGCATCGTCAGATTAACATAAAATGAACTTTCACGTAGTAAAGGGTTTGTACAAGAAATTTTAAGAAAATATTAGTTTATTTTTGTTAAATAAGATAGTCTTAAAGCTTAAAAGAACAATAAAAATAAATGTAATAAAAATAACTATTAACTAATTAATATTATTTACGTTAGATGTTCGAATTGTAGTCCACCTGCTGCGACACACATTCCGAATCTTGGCAGATTTCTGGTATGTAGGTAAATTGTGCTCGATTGAAGAAAAATTTCAATTGGAAAAATGTTTCTGTTATACTCTTATAAGTGTAGCAATGCCGTTTTGTTAATTTTTTGGTATTTAATTTTTTTTAATAATATCTTTTGTTTTTCTAAATTAAGAACAGTTCTCAATACAATTACAATCATTAAAATAATGATCACTATCTTCAATTACATGTTTAATACATTTTTTACGGGAAATGTATCACAAAAACTCTCAAAACGCTCAATAATCTAAATTCGCAGTTAATTGACGTTAGAAACTTGTGACCTCCCTCAGAATAAATTAATATTTATCCACAAACCATTAACTCTATATAGAAGTTTCACGCAAATGATCAAGGTCCGCTTTTGTAGTTCATTGTTACCACCTGTAGAGGTATATTTCACAGAACACCAGAATTTCAGTAATAAAAAAGAAGAAAGGGAAGAAAAGGTTCTGTGAGTAAGAAGTCACCGAATACGGAACTACGAGTAGAATGGCAAGAACCTAGTTACGTCTAGATCCGTATGCGACATCGAGTAGCAGCGGTTGTGTTAAAAAGTATTGTCGATAATACAGATTCCTTAAATTTATATCTAGTGCCATCTATCTGTCAATAAGAAGTACTCTGCGTTCTAAATTTTTTTGCTATCTGCCCAAATAAACAAAAACTTTAAACCCAAACTCTGAACTACCACATTTCAACGAAACTAAAGTAAATATATATGTTTACAATCAAAAAATAATCATTTATTTATATATTTTGCTTAAAATACAAGTCATGCTTCAAAACATTATTTCTCAAACACTTGAAAATATGAGGGACATCAAAATAGGAATAATTTCTTAGTCATTGATCACAAAACCAAAATTTCTATTTTCTTCTTTTCTTTTTAAGTATTCCTCCTTCGTTTCACTTATTAGCAGTCTAATAGCTCCGACATTATTTTCACTTTGGTCACAAACTGTCGATACTACCTTCAAACCTATACTTTGACATTTGCAGATTAGAACCTTCAGCAAATTTTTTAATGCCATGGATTTATGAGGTCTTTCACTAAATGTGAAAGCTAATGGTTGCTTCCACTGTTTATACAGTCCTTTCAGCATAAAAACGTTTGCATGATCTGCTAGTACAGGTTTTCTTTCTTTATAAATTACAATTTGATTTATTCACTTACCAGGTAAATTTAAAGTTGGAACTGCTGTTCTTATAAGACCTCTTTTGGTACCTAAAACTTTACAGTTACTAGAAAAATGTTCCTCACAAAATACATATTTTTTATAAATGTCTTCAACTGACAAGTCTTTATAATTTAAATTCTGTATATTTAAAATCCACTCACTAAAAATACTTTGTTCATTTTTTTGAAAACGATGCATTTTGCCTTCACCATTTGTATATGTAGGTACATAACATTTCCTTTTAGATAAGGGGGGTTGATAGTTTGAATTAATTTTAGGGACAGAATTATTTGGAAGCACAAAACCAAAGATGATATACACCAACAAAACTAAAAAAACTGAAAACAAAACTCCTGCTCTTTTCCTGATTCTCAGAACTACTGTCTCTTTTCTTAATTTTCTTAAAACTGTTTCTCACCAAATACAGATTGATACAGATCTGTTAAATTTAAAATTATTGTCGTTAATAGTATTAGTAGAGAGACCTCTTCCGAAAAATAGAACAATTAAAATGAGTAGACGCAACGATCAGCGCCATCCTATGGTTGTGTTAAAAATATTAATAAGTTTTGGCGGGAGTATATTTGCTTTCATTTCTATTCGTAGTTCCGTATTCGGTGAAGTAGTTGTTGATATTTTTCCTTTAAATGAAATTTGAAATGTGTTATTTTTATGAATGTTCTTTGATCAGTTAGTTTGTTTCACATATAAACATATTTATCCAGCATTATTACGTTGTACAGCTTCGTTTACAAGCAAATGCTGCATTTCAGCATCTGGCACACACATTTCCAAATTCTGAATATATAAAAGGCTACAATCAAACAATTGTCGATATTGCGCTAACGGAGAAAAACATTAGAGAACATGAATGATGTCATCTTAAAAATAGTTTCAAATCTTATGTAGTTTAATCGGTGCAATTTGCAAAATGAAGCAAATGAACTTAAACCATACGTTTGAAAAAGAAACGAGTTATCTATAGATCACAAAATAATAATGTGGCATGGCAGAATTGTGAAAGAAAAACATTAAAATATATTCACAAGGAAAATCCGGGGATATCTGCTATGAGAGTAACATCAAGATATTACGCTTAGTGGAAGATCTGACAGCTGAATCCACTAAAACAGACCATACATCTCATGAAGTAATTCAAGACAATTAATCACCAAAAACAAAGTCTGTACACCAAAAGCAATTTCGAATGATGGTTCTTGGATGGTTCATAGATTGGTCCATCATATTTGGACCAACCACATTCTAATGACAAATTGATGACGTCATAAATTGCCTGGTTCGAGGTTGGTTAACCGTGCACGGTCCGCTTTCTGGTTATTTCTATCTCTTCCTATAAGGCTTTCCAAATCACGTGACATAAAGATGGCGTCTGTGGGCAAACCTTAGAACATAACACTGTCAAAGTCACAGACCACATTATAATCAAAGTTTCATAAACCATTCTATTCGTTGTTGTTGTCAGTCATCCCTGTTTGATCTACTTGCACAACCAACCACAAGGCATGTAACAGGCCTTGAGGAGGGTACTAAACTACGACAAGGACGAACAGCCGAGAGCTAAGAGGCCCAAATAGGTTCTCCGGAACCCACCTGTCGTCTAGTGAGATTCTTCTTGCACATAAAAATACAAAATTCACCAAAATTTAGCTGTATAGCACAATTTCAAAAAAAGGATAAAAGTTCACAGAGGCAAGGTCAAATATTTTGGTTACTGCAGCATCCAAATTGCTGCCAGTAAGAGTCGCTTCTGTATAGGTTATTGTTTTGTGTCTAGAGTATTCGCTAGGGCGAGGACAACTATAAACAAACTGGTAATAGCTTGTACTTTACATGAAATTTAATATTTCCAAAATTCTGATCGATAATCCTCTTTTGTTTATGAAACAAACACCGAAAGAGATAATATGAATATGGCATCGTTTAAGTGAAATTTTTCGCTAACAAATTTTATACAGCGTATAGTTATTTTCGTAAACAAGGTGAGAGAATATGTAATCTTAAGTAAACATACATACGCTCACACAACTGTAACAACCATGAGCAGATGAATAATTCTGAAGGTGTTTAATTGCTTTGCTATTAAACTGGGATGCCTATCAAAATATTAATTAATGATAATTTTCCTTTCATTTAACGTTTAACTTGAAATCTACAAAGACAGCGAACACTTTTCTGCCCTAAAGTCTAATAATGATTTGCAACATCGAGGTTAACGCATATAAATATTATCTAAATAGCCTCTATCTTCTCGAAATCCATACTACTGTGTTTCTGCAAGGATGGAATTATCTTCACACCAATTAGATAGACGATTTAGTAAAATCATTGTTTGGGTATGTTGGCAATCAGAAATAAAATGCTTTGTTGTTTTGATAAAATCAGTTTGTATTATAAATGTTTTTCACAAGTTAACCTAAAAAATCGATGACACTACGAGTACAAAAGTGTCACAACAATGATTGAAAACTCAACAAACGACGCGGCAGCATGACAATATTTCTGACAGTGACTAATATTCCGTCATTAATTGGTGGGCACGTCTAGATCCAAAAAAGGTATATTGTGTATATATTATTTTGTTACAAAAGTTTTTTTAGTGATCGGGTTATTTTTAGAAGTGATTGTTTAGCAAACTTAAGTAACATACACTTTTCTATAGAAATGTAGCCACACCTACAATAGAATTACGACCTAGGCGACGTGCACGCAACTTTATTTGGCTCTTATCCACACCTTAGAATAAAAAGAAACAGGAAGGAGTCTGCCATATATTAACTTTAAGAAAAATTTGCGACGGAAGTCGGCCATCTTGAAGCTCCTTGTATCACTCGGACTAGGAAAGTGTGACGTCAAAATTTGTGTTCTATACTTTGAAACGTCAACGAAATGATTCCAAACGGCAACATTATAAATCTCCAGAAATAACTTTTGTTATTATTATACTTTAAAATATAACGCAAGTATCATAATTAAGTAAATATAAGCCAAATCTTTCCAAATTCGATTTTAAAGTACCATTTTAGTAAGTATTCTTAAAATTTATAAAAATGCACAACTTTGAAGGTTATGTTATTATTGGCATACCACAAGGTACCGTTTTTGGTCCTTTACTCTTTACGATATACATAAATTCTTTAACTAATATTTTTATTGAAAATGGCATGGTAATTTCTTATGCTGATGACACAGTCATTATAATTAATGGCAAAACGTGGGAAAAAGTAAAAGAAAAAACATCAACAGGACTGACTAAAATAAAAAACTGGCCCGATTCTCTTAAACTCACTTTAAATGTGGATAAAACTAACTACATAGCCTTCTCCTTAACATCTGCTAATCGTCCTATTTTTAATAAAATAAAAATAGAGGGATTAGAAAAAGAAATAAATGAGGTACCTTTTACTAAATATTTAGGAGTCATTATTGACAAATATCTTAACTGGAAACAACATGTAATTAGACTTTCTAATAATATTAGAAAATTAATACGTAAATTTTATATGATTAGAGAAATATTAAATGAGCATTTATTGATTTGTGTCTATAAAGCTCTTGTGGAATCTTTATTAAGGTATGCGATATTGGCTTGGGGAAGTCTATATGAAAATGCACTAAAACCCCTAAAAACAATTCAAAACTATATCTTAAAAATAATTTTTAAAAAGAAAAAAAGATATCCTACTAGTCAACTTTATAATGAAAAAATTCTTTCAGTCAGATCTTTATATATTTTGAGTGTTTGTTCATACATGCATATGAAAAATTCATTTAGTGTACATGTAAATCATTCCTACTTTACCAGGAACAATGTTAATAACAATTTTCAAATCCCTAACAGTTTTACAAATTTAAATCTCAAATCAATTGACTATCTTGGTGCCAAAATATATAACATTTTACCTGGATCAGTGCGAGTGATAACTAACCCAAAGACATTCAACTATAAATGTAGAACATACATTACTGCAAACTATGCAAAGTTTGCAGCACTGTTTTAATTTTGTATTTTATTATTTTGTTATTTGAGTCTATCGTGTTGGTAACAATAACTTACTGTATCTTAAACTAATTCTATGTTATTAATGTCCAAAATTGTTACTATTCTGAATTACTTTATGACATTTTCTATTTCTTACTGGTGCATACAAAAATTTAGTTTTTTAGGCACCAAGTTAGCAAGTTTTTGACATCATACAGTTAAGTAATATTTTGTAACTTTAAATATTTTTACGGAAATTGTTCTTATATCTACTTTAGTGATATGTAAAACATATGAATGAACACTTACCAATAAATAAACAGTAATTAACTCCCAAAAATCAAGAAAATACAATAAAATAGTCAATAACACCTAAAACATACCATAAAAAAGTTGTTTGGAATCATTTGGTTTGACACTTACGTCACTACTTTCCCAGTTCATTGTTTATGTTTACAGCATGCTGCCAAAGCAATATTTGTACATAAATGTCAAAAATGAGAGCATGGGCGTATCATTCGGTTATTATAAACACAAAATGATTTAACCAAATGAAAAACCCAAAGTCTATGTCACAGAGTTTTATTCTTGATGGAAAAACAATACTAGCTACTAGTTTCGACAGACATTGTAGCTAGTATTGTTTTTACATCAAAAATAAAATTCTGTGACATAGACTTGGTTTTTCATTTGGTTTCCCATTGTAATAATATTAAGCCTTGAGCGTCAATTTGTGATATGATTTAAATGTTAAGAGTGAATTTATAAAAACATTTAGTTAACTTTTAATAAATAACAATATATCAAAAAAAAAATGTAATTTACAATAAAACAACTATTAATCTTAATTTCGTCTTTAATTAGTTGTAAAAGATATTTCAATAATTAACAAAATTTATAAATGTTTATCACAACAAAAATTATGATAATTAAATACCTCGGTCAGGGGTGAGTAAGTTCATTAGCTCTGACTATAGTATAATATTTGTTTCTCTAAGAAATAATAAGGGCGCCACTGAAATCTTTTTATTTTTTATGATTCTACTGAGGAAAGTTGTTTGAGTTATTTAAATAAGTATCATAAGATGTCAGAAAGATGTCAGAAAAATCTGTCTATTTTTTTACAGTACGTCATTGGAAACGGAAATTAAAATTGACAATTGGCCGCCATATGCAAGCTCCTCTCTGGACTCAAGGTCATTTTGCATATACTCCTTCCTCTTTCTTTTTGTTCTAAGATCCACACGGAGCTTCTCGTCACCTATTCTTCCTCGAACTTTTCACAACGAATGTGTTTAAATAAAATAAAAATAATTATAAATTTATGTAAAAAGATTCCTTTTTTAAACTCCTTTAAAACTTTATTTCTTTTTTATATCCTGAAACAACTTTTAATATCGATTTGGTTGGCTGCAGTCATCAATACTCTGACGGTCGTGCGATTTAAAAAAGCATTTCTAACGAAAATTGATCTTTTTACATCGAAAAAAAAACCACGAACGTTATTTATGCGAGTTTCCAGATTAGAAAACCCGTTAATATGAAAGCAAAAAACTTTGTATGACATTTGTGTTACAATAACAATCTCAAAATATAATTCATTTAAGCGTCTTTGCAAATTCCGTTCGAAACATAACTCTTGCAAATAAACTTAATTTGTTAACCTTCCTACAAAATTCTATTGCCGGATAACGTGGAATAAAACAAAATCGATCAAACAATGAGGTGCGCAGTATCAAAAACTTACCCTCAATAGTTTTCCTTCCGTTGAATTTAAAACAGTATAAGATCTCTTTTGAGAGTTAAAATAACCCTTAAATATAAAGTTTGAAGTGAATAAATAGTCACGCGTGTTCAGTGTCCAATATTAATGAATCAATTTTGTAATAAACCTAAACAAAGTGTCAGTACAACACGGCTTAAAGATAAAATCATTAAACCTTCAAACGTCAAAGTGTATATTTTATGTGACGTTTATTTGACCAAAAATCGGGGTCGTTTTTTTATAAAAACACCATGTTTAATTTCATTGTAACAACGGAAAGAGATAGAAGAGAAGCAGCCGCTATAGAAAGGCGAAGGGCCAGAGAAGAAGAAAGGAAAAAAATAGTGTTTAATCCCCGAGCTAGATTAATCGGTATAGACGCGACCGCCCTCAAGCTACAAGTTCAAGAAAAACAACTTAGAGAACAAGAAAATAAAAATGTTGATAAAATTTTTTACGAACAGCTTAGAAAAGCCGACGAAATAGCTTTGGCTATGGCACAAAAAGAAAAGGAAGAACGCGCAAAGATCCAACAAGAAATAAACAACTATAGAAAGGTCCATCAAAAACCGGAAGATAGAAGAGAATTCGATTTAAATGATCCACAATTTAAGAAGAAGCAATTACCTTGCAGACTCTATGACGATGATCCCAGACTAGGTCTTTCAGCAGCGCAAAAGTTCGAAGGGGAAGATCTGGCCTTAGAGCAACGTAAGAAAATACAAAACGAAGAAATAAAAGCTTGGTTAGAACAACAGATGAAGGAACGAGCAAACGCCGATAAGGATCGAAAAGCAGCTGATGATGCGTACAAAGCTGCGATAATAGCCAGAGATCAACGAGCCGTCGAATTAGATATGCTGGAAAAAGAATGCAGAAAGAAGATTCAAGAAGCTGCTTTAAGATTCAATAAAGCTTTGGCCGACGAAAAGCTGTGCGAGAAACAGAGAGCCGAAAGAGAAAATACTGAAGATAACTGGGCGGATATTTGTAATTTCTTGAACAGCGATTTGATGACCGAAAATCCGGATGTGGCTGTAAGTAATGTTCCCGGAAAGATATTACCGAAAGCGTTTAAAGGACTTACTATCGACCAACAAATAGCTTTGCGGAAGGATCAGTTAAAGCAAATCGAGGAGATGAAACAAAGAAGAGAACTGGAACTGAGAAGGAACAGAGAAATGGACGCTTACTTGGACGGTACACAACAAACTATTTACCTAATGGATCAGGAAATGCTGTTAAAAGAAAAAGAACGGAAGAAAAAATTGGCGGAAGAGAATTTGAAATTGGCCGAAGAACAGAAAAATCGCAAGAGATTTTTGGATAAAGTGGTTTACTCCAATATACCTTCGGACGAGTTTTATGATCAGTTTAACAGAACTGTTAGATGAGGTGAATGTATACAGATGAAAATATTTTTTATTATACAGTTTTATACAGTTTGGTTTATTATTTTTCACGCGGTTAGAATTTTTAATGGACTCTGAGGGGTGATTATAAATTCTGTATTTAGTTTCTTTCTCTTAAAAACTTGAAATCTCATTATACATTCCAAAGTGTTATAAATAAGGGGTGACTTTTTTTCTCTTAACATGCAATGGGTAATATAAAATAGGCCGGTTTTGAGAATAGTTAGTGGAAGCAATCTGTATAGTATTTTTCACAGTAAATGGTGTTGGCTTATTACTTGCAATAAACTATCCGATTTAATCTCATTGTGTAGAAAATCATCAGATAAAAGATGCAAATGTGCTACAGGGTCGAACTTAAGAAATTTGAATTTTGCATAATATAGGAGATATACAAGTAATTTATTTAAATGTTACAATTCTATTCTATATTTAGTTCAGTGTCGCTATCGCTATCCTCATCTAAATTAATTATATTTGGCGCAATTGATTTTACAGAAAGGTACGAGTTTTCAACATTTATAACATGACTAACAGAACTTTTCCAACTCTCGGTAGGAATGTCATTCATACAGTTCCTAATTAATTCTACCACACTACCACTTAAAGTCGGAGAAGTATTTTTCCGCGCACATTCGATTTAAGTTGGTGCCACATAAGCTCTATGGGATTGAACACGCAGTAGTAGGGAGGTAGTCGTAACACTGTATGTCCCAATTCTTCTGCAATTGTATCACAAACATACGTTTTTTTTTAAGAAAATGACTGCAGCACTTGTAAAAGTTCTTTTTTTATCGTATTCTCTGAGCCAGGAATTTTTTGCAATTGTCGACTAAGATAGCTTGCGTTGTCCATTACTATAACGTTGTTTGGCGCAGTGTTGGTTAACAAACAATTTTTAAACCAATCTTCAAAAAGCTCTGCTGTCGTACCTTCGTGATAATCAACACAAGAGTCCTTAATATTTTTGGCAGAAAGCCACATAGCGTTTGGGATCCATTATTTTACACTTATCAGAGAAACCAGACTCTCCTTTGGAAGGGGTGTCATGCGTGTCAAACAACGTCTCGTCGAGGTAGGGTATTGGTAGATTTTCAGACCGGTATTTTCTTATTGACTTTATATATTCAGAACGCCAGTTTACTAAATGTGTGGATTCCATTATTACTTGTATCTTGTCAATTTTGCGATATTTAAAGCCCATTGCAGACAGAGCTCGCCAAAGAGTAGTGAGGCCACAGTTGATGTGAGTTTCGTCATTGATGAGCCGCTGTTTCAGACTTTTGATTGTAGGGACACGCTGCTCATCGTACATAGTGTAGATTTTTCGCCTTATCAAATCTTTTTCCCAGTCGTTTAGACTTTTTGTGACACCGGAATCTTTACGCTTTTTTCTTGATTCCATGGAATTTTCAACAATTCGTCTAACTGAAGTAAGAGGCACCTTCGTCAAATTACTGGTTACTCTTGCTGCAGCACCCGCGTTATATCCTTGCTGAAGTAAGGAACTATACACATTTTTTATAATGATTTTCGCGTCACAAGATAAGTGATTCTTCTTTAACGAACCACTGGAAGAAGCACTATTACTTTTTATCCCCGGCTATTAATGTCTGTAATAACAAATAAATGTTATAAAATTATTGCACGCCGTAACACAAGTGAACACTTCCAATGAAATACAAAGACTGAAATGAACAAGAAGTGTAAGCTGTAATCCTCTACAATCCCTCTCTGAGAAACAAAATTACCTGAATCAGGTCCTTTTACATTTATGATGTGCATCTCGGATTTTACATATTAAGGGTCTAATTGGTTTTATTATAAACCTTTAGTCAATACCATTTATTGTGAAAACTTCTATACCTTATAAAATAGGGTCATTAAATTCAGCAGAGTGTTTTATTTCTCTTTCAGGAAGTCAGTGTCGATTCTAGGATATTTTGTAGTGATAAATACTAGTATTAGACACCATTAATTAATAATGTAAAAATGAAAATATAAGCCTGTAAATATTAAGTATAAATCTTTCAAAATCTATATTTCAAAAACGAGAATAGGAAAAAAATAAGTAAGTAAGCCTTTTTCAGAGTTACATCCTATAAACTCCTCCACATATTGGAAAAGAATAAGAATGACTTTAAAATCAGCCTTCGATTTCGGAGGCTTAAAAAAATCTTAACCTAAAAATTAGTTAAAACTTGATAAGGAAAAGATAATTTGAATGAGAATATCATGAACCTTGATGAAAAAAAATATTTTCTTCATATTACAATAGGTCTGTTCCAACCAAGCAGAGAACTGTTCTAAAATAGTAATTTTTCTGCGCAGTGGTGTACTGAGTTGCGCAGTGCACTAGTTTGGTCTCGTGAGTGGTAATATTACCGTTCTAGAACGGTTCTTTGCTTGGTTGGAACAAACCTAATATGTGTAGCATATTCCAAAATGTTTTTCCGAACAAGTTTATATCAGAATAAAAAAAATACAAAGAAAAATATTAATGCCAAACATCACAATAAAAATCAAGCAAATAGAATAAAATTTATTGATCACCATATAAAAGTATTTCTTATAAAATATTTTAAACGGACTTGCTACTGTCAAATCAGCAAACAGATAAGATAGGTTAGATTTGGAATCTACCGTCAAAATTTTTGCTAGTCCTACGTTAAGTCGCAGCTTAATTCTGTTGATGAGCCGTGTTTACATTTTAAAAAGAGCTTTAATTTAAGATTGTCTTTATTAAGTTTTGTTTTAAGATATGTTAGTGAGATTTAGTTACTTTGCATTGAATTTTATTTCTGAGCAATCTTATCATCTTAGCATCTTATATGTATTTTTTCTCTTATATTTGACTGATAAAAAATTGATATACAAGTATGTATTCAACTTCTTTTAATTTATTCATTTTTATCGTTAATTTTGATTAAAACAGATAAACAGATCTTTAATAAATGTTTCGATCTGTTACTATCTTACTCCTAAATTACATTTTCAGCGTGAGGTACATTTATGGATGCCTACGGATCCTTCTGTTCCTCTCCTTCTCTTTAAATATTTTGTTGTTCTATTGTCCACTATACTTAGTGTTTATTTTAAGAAGTTAACGAAATTTCTAGTTTTTCTAATGCTTTCTATTAATTTTTTTTATTTTATAGAAAAGTCAATGAAGTCTAGAATAGCTTGTCATTCCATAAAAATTATGATTTTTACGTTGAACTTCTCTCAAAGTAAAATTATTTTATATAGCACTTTTTTTATACAGCAGTTTTGCATACTCATTATCAACTCAACGTATTGTTTATTATGACAAACTTGATTTCCTTTACAGCCACTATTAATCTTATAAACTGACCATCTGATGCGTGAGATGATCCCAAAGAAAGGATCCTTTAGAAAAGAATTCGTCAACTGCAACTACTCTTTCCAGTAAACTTTAAAACTTTGCCTCGGAATCACTTTCTCTGCATACTCACACACTCCTCACATAATATTCATACCATTCACGACATTAAGAATGTTCCCTTCCCCTAATCATACTTTCCACTGCTTCGTTTACCTCTCCAAATGCTTTAACACTTTCACTGTCTTCATCCTCACCCTCCACCTCACACCTCTCGCACATTACAGTCTCTCTCTTCACAATCTTATGTAGATACTTCACTCTTGACCCATGTCCAGTCAGCACCTGAGTCAAGAAGTGGTTCACCTCCCCAAACTTCCGGTCTATCCATTCACTTTCATCATTTTCTTCTTCATTCAATCCTAAACTTTCTCTCTTGTCACACCCTTCCACCTTCGTCTTTTTGCTCTAGCCATCAAGTGCAAAAAGTATAACTTCGACTGCTGCTACTGCACCACTTGGTTAATCAACACACCCTTCACCAGACATTAGACTATGGTTTCTGCTTTCCTTTTTCATCTCTTCGAATCCAAAATAGAACATTTTTAAATAAATCCTAATTGGTTGAAAAGAAATTTATTTAGTTTATAATATTGTATTGGTTATTCTTATTCAAAAACCTTAAAAACGGATAATAATTTATTGTAATCAAAGCATTCGCGTCATTAAAAACTTCAATTATCTCTCGTAGAATAGATAATGCCCACTCTAATTAAGGAAGTCATTTAACCAGTTAACAAGTTAATTTTTTAAAGCTTTAGACTCCGCTACTGTTAGAAACTAATTATAAACAGTAATACAACTAACAAAATTATTTATACGAATAAGAGACCCTAACCCCGTAACCCTTTCCGTTTTAGGGGTTATTTTTCCTTTTCTTCTTCGTCCGATTTGTGTGAGCTGTCCCAACTCGTAAAGTGGGTCAGTAATATTAAAGTTTTTACATTAAACCTTTACAATGTCGTTTGAATCATTAGTTTGCCTAACTTCTTCTATTTACATAAAAACAACTAAACAATTAATTAAAGTAAATTAAAATAAAAATTGCCAAAGAAACAATGTCGAACTGGGTAGTTCGGTGGATAAGTTCTTACTGGTTCGAGCTAGAAGGTTTAAGACAAAAGCTGCTGAATATGAGCAGGCAGGACCTACGAATTATGACAGGACTACTGACTGGACACTGTCGCCTTAATGGGCCTATGAAAACAATTGGACTGGCAGAGAGTGCGGACTGCAGATTCAGTCAGGCTGATGATGAAACAGCGGAGCATATCTTGTGTATCTGCCCAAAGCTCGAGAGTCTAAGGATGAAAGACTACATGGAAGTGTCGCCAACAACCCCTATGAATTTCATCAGATCCATAGGGCTGATAAAATGAATACCTAGGGGTGAGCCTCAATAGATCTTCCAGGTAACAGTGGAAGCAACATTTAACTGCCACTCAAATAGAAACTATGCTAAATATAGACTCACCCAAGACCCATATAACATAAGGTAATAGATATTTTTAGTTAGAACTATTAGTTGTCCTAGCTTAAGTTGGTTAGGTAAGGTTAGGTTCAATGAGAGAGGGGCGCTCAACCACCGTTGGGTCTATTGTGTCTCACCCCTAAGGTTATAAATCGCCATACAAGCCAATCCTCCTTGCGAAGTCAATGGTTGTCTGCGGCGAGACCTGTTTAAAATCGTTACGCTCCAATTTTGGAAAACCAAGAATGCGGTGCCTAGTAATTTCCAGACTGCAGAAGCGGCAGTCTGAAGTTTGACTCAGACCTATTTACTTCAGGGAGGACAGTGTCCCATAAGCAGTCCTATAAGAATTCCTGTCCCACTCCAGAATCTGCTTAGTTATATTTTTCTAGGGTTTGGAAATGAATGCCTTCGAATGGATTAGTCCTGGGATATCATTCCAGTACATAAGGTTTTTCCTCTCTGTCAAGTCGGAGATAATATCTTTGGCAGTACTTTTGGCAATGCTAAAGAACCACATTTGGTGTACCAGACTTGCTTCTTGAGGTAGGCCCAGCAGCGATTCCAAGTTCCACACTATTCCCTGATCTCCTAAAGGGTAATATTTCAAATGGGTTACTTATCTACCCGAACAACAATGCAACCAAAAGATTTCTATAAATAACCAGAAAAGAACACTGGTGAAGAAGATTGGGGTCTCCAAAATATCTAAACAGGATGAAAGATGTGACTAACATCGATGTAAAGGATGTAAACAAGAAGAGAAAAATGTCGGGTATATACTGTGTGACTGCCAGGCTTTCTCAACTAAATAGGGATCCTACCTTAATGAGTACAAGTCAACATAAGAGATATATTCCTCAAGGAAGTAACCGACTGCTTTAAATCAGTAGACAGGAGGACGAACTGCTCAGAAGAAAGCATAACGGATAGTACCCCCCTCTATTAATAGATACAGATACAGCCAATTTAAAGTTTATCTATAATACTTTACTTTTATTGGATAAAAAGTAACGTGGTTTCCACGCTTGTAACTACTGCGTTCGTTCGATGTTAGAATACGACTTTCGTCAACTGATTCAGTTTTCTGAATACAATTTTCTTGATTGGTGTACAGGTTTTTCCGCGCGAAGTTGAAAATACGAAAAGAGCAAAACTTTAATTTTTCGATGATCAATTGAAATTCGTCAAACTTTCAACATCTATATCGTAGCCGCTAGGGACGAATCGGTCCAAAAACTTTTCAACAGTATGTGAATAATTCAAATGTGAAAATCATGTTCTCGCAGATCGATTCCGTATGCATATTTTGCGGATTTTCGCAGGATATTTTAGAGGACGTCATTCCGCAACTTTTGCGAGACAGAAAGAGAAAGATTGGGAGCTGATTAGTTTTGCAAATCTCCCGGCTTGTTTCAAATTCAAATGAGGACATGTTGTTGGTTCACAAAGCCTCTCGGGGAATTTAATTTTGCTCTATTGCGTTAAAAGTGTATCCAAACAAGGTTTTTTAGGTCGCTTCTTCGATTTAGGTAGTTAGAAATAGAAAATTAATGTAATATGGCTATTAACAAGCTTGTTCATTAAAGGATACAAGAGGCGTTAGTCTTTTTTTTTGTAAATTTGAAAATTAGGATAACAATTTTGCAGGAAAAGTGCGAATAACATGATGTTTACATACTTTTTCTGCCCAACAAAGTTATTTCCAAATTATTGCAAACATCCTAAAGAAATGGTAACAGAAAGAATGGCTTAATGTCAAGTTCCCAAAAAGGCAGGGAGTCAATTTGTAACTACAAAACATACCAAAAGAGACCCCGGTTAAGAGACCCTCTCCAGTGGTTCGACTACAAGTTAATGCTTACCATAGGAAGGATTTGGATGTACAAGTAATAAGGGCGCCACTATCTTTTTGTACGTTTACGATTAAGCAAACAATCTACACAAAAACTAAGGTGGGAAAGATAGAAACATCTTGTAATTACTTTAATTAAACAAACAAATAGGGAAGCTACTTAAAACAAATGACCGACCACGCTACACCCTTAAGACTTATAGTCTAAGGTATATAAATGAAAGTTTTTTTTTTAAATATTGATTATTTATTGAAACTGTAAATACTTGATGATAATGAACTGGAGTTGTAAAAAGTGGACCTAACTTTAGGTTTCTGTACTGTCTGGAAGGGCGGCTTCAGCTTCTTCATAGAGAATTAGGTGTGAAGGTTTCTGGGTGTTTATCTACTGTTTCTGGCAGCTTGAGATGTAGGGATTTTCTTAACGACTAAGAGGTGGTTTAGATTCAGGCTTCTGCGGCCTCAACATCAGCTCCAAATGGTTTGAAAGACTATCTCCACATGGGAACCTTCCAAAGGATGCTCCTTCAACAAGGCGATATCTTCCAACTTGGCCTAAGCTTGTCTCGAACTTAGTTCTAACTTAGCGGTAACTTAGTGGGTTGTGCCTTCCTAAAAGTTTTTATGTGTATGAGAAGGAATCATGGAGGTATGGGCGTTAACATTGGACAGACTTTTCAGATATGACAGCAAATTACTAAATTTCAACAAATAAATTGTCTTATCTTCCTGGAACAATCATATACAAAACATCTTAACCAAAGAGGAGAGATGAATTTGCGGCTGATAATTTGGAAAGACATTGGGCCTAACATCGAAACCGATTTTCTGGTTATAGATAATCAAGCTCAAGCTGTCAGTGATGTCAGCGAGGTAGCGAGGTAGTGTTATTTTCTCCAATGCATAAATTATGAGCTTCTACGAAGCTGGCTTAAAGACGTTTTACGTTTAGTAGATGTTTCATCCTCCAATTTACTTCCACTGGTTGACTGACTGGATTTTTGTGAATTGGGCATCACCATTGTTTCTGAGGGTATGCGAATCACTTTTTAAACGTAAATAGGCCAAGGGAGATTTTCACTATTTAAAACAGGACATTTTGTAGACTGTAAGTCTGGATATCTCCACGTTTGATTGCGATTAAAACCTTTGGAAAAAATAATCACCGAAATGATTCTTAGGCTTCATCCAGATCATAGGAAAACCTAAGTCTAATCCAGAAAGTTCTCCTTTTTTCCACAACCGCAAAGTCTCAACACAGGACTTACAAACTTTATGAGGAACACATGATTAATCTAGTTTGTCCATTTTAAAACCGAAATTTTCAAAGTCTGTGTAATTTATCCCTCGAAACATATACTTAAAATAAAAAGCAATAACGAAATTTTTGGAATATTTTATTTTCATGATTTACCTTAAAGTGCTTAAAAAGTTAAATTGCGTTTTGCTTAATTAAAATTAGCTACAATCCAAGCCAGAAAATAAGCAACAAATTTTACTTAATGTCTGACCGATTTAAAACTAACCCTAAGCACATCCCGTTCACAAATTATCCCATTTAAAGTGAAATTAAAATTACACCTGCCAAGATTTACTCCTTCCCTATGCGTTGTACCTTGTACGGAGAAATAGGGACAACATGACAAGGGAAAAGCTTCGCTAATGGCACATCTGAACTTTAATACCCCATTATATTATGAGAATTAACAAAAATTAATGTAGGAAACTCCATAAAGTCCAATTTTAGAAGTGAACAAAATATTATTTTTTTCGATTAGTTGGATAAAAGTAACCATAATTTCGTTTAATACTCCTATACTTTTTGGTGTCTAAACTGCGACATTTTTCCCATAATTAGGTCATTTAAACAACAAAAACATCTACACACACCGGCAAATTTAAAGGAACAGGTTATGATTGTAGTTTATTTCTTTATTGTACTATTTTATAGACTATGTCTAGATAGCTTTGAATGCTGCACGCTACAAGTGAAGTTTTAAATGTCAAAACAACAAATTATTTGTTTATTTGTGTTGTGTTTTACATTTTAAACACATTATTTGTTGATAATCAGTACTAATTAATCAGTTAATTTGTTCGGGTTTGTTGGAATTGGTTTTTCTTTTGACTCCGTTGGGTTCTTGCAACGAGCAAGTAATAATGAGTGATTTAATACCGACTGGGCAGTAGTAATGATGGTACATACAAGGGAACATACAAGGGAGTTGCTTTAATGTTTGGTAGGTCACCATCAACTATCCACCGTAGTGTAAGTCGTTGGAGACAAACCGGGGAGTATGTAAGAAGACGGGGGCAAGGTAGAAAACGCTTAACCACGGCTGTAGATGATACTGTTATACCGTTGCAAACTTAACGAAACAGGCGTCAAACGGAAGTTCAAACCAAAAACGTACTCTAAGATGCTCGTGAAACCAACATAAGTGAGCGCACAGTGAGAAGAATCCTTAAGGAAGTTGGTCTTAAGTCATATGTGCCAATAAAAGCCCCAAGACTCAAGAGACACCATCGTGTAGCGCGACTAGAATTTGGTCGAGAACATCAAAATTGGAATGCTAACCAGTGGGGTCACATTCTCTTCACGGACGAGAGCCGTTTCTGTGTAAATTCCATCGACGGTAGGGAAAGATTGTATCGACGTCAAGGAGAACAATCTGCACCTTTTAATTTTACTACTGCTATACCTTTTGGTGGAGGTTCAATTATGGTATGGGGCGGTATATGTTTGGGGGCACGAACAGAGTTAGTGGTGATTGATGGCGGGGCATTAACAGCAGATAGGTACATTAGAGATATTCTCCAAGACCATGTGGTACCTTTTGCCCCATATATTGGAGACAATTTCATTTTAATGCAGGATAATGCTCGCCACCACGTCGCCCACTGTATAAGAGTGCGTATAACAACAATAAATTGGCCAGCGTGTTCCCCAGATCTGAATCCGATAGAACATGTGTGGGACATGCTAGACAGAAAACTTATTCCTGTACCTCAAACCAAAGAGGAAGTAAGAATTGCATTGATTGCGGAATGGGAGAGACTGCCTCAACAACTGATCGATGACCTCATTAGAAGTATGGTAAGACAAATGACTGCAGTTGTCAGGACTCGTGAAGGAAACACACGCTCTTAAAGCCAAAGAAAAAATACATCTAAGTTTAAAAATGTACAATAAAGTTATTCAGTTTAAAACCAGTATTTTGATTCATTCTGTTATCTTCGACTTGTTTTTTTTTCAGCAAGTTACACATGGTACAACTTTTGTAAAACCCATTCCAACATTATAATCTAACTTCGTTTTAAGAGATTATCTGTACAATATTTACAATGTGTATTTTATAGAAGAACTCAATAAATGTTATATCTGTTCCTTTAAATTTGCCCGTGTGTGTAGTTATCAGCAACCTGGGAAACTTTTAAAGATAAAAACCTTTTTGTAGAGAGCATTATTTATATTATGAATATTAAAAAAAGGACAAATTCCTTTTCTTATGAATTATAGTTTTGGTTAAAGCAATTATCTTCCTATAATACACATCTGGACCCCGATTCCCGAAATATCACAAGGAGAAAATGTATTATTGAAATAAAATCTCACCAAAGATGCGTGACATGCTCTATAAGGGACTTGGAAGATGCTGAACAGCAAGCTATTCCTGCAGTTCGTCGAAATGTTTTAAGAAAGAACTGTTTTAATTTATCCAATCGTCATTTCTTTATTTGCCCCCGAAATGGAATTTAGTTTATTAGAAATTCTAATTTAATTTATTAACAAGTATGTCTTCCGTCCAATGTGGAACCTATGAGAACCCCTGCATTGTCCCCCATCAACTGAACAAGCACTTCATTCTATCTAGTTGTAATTGTTTTTTCCAGTTTTTCCATAATGTAAAATAATAAATAACGTTCGAAATATGTATTATGGTTTATCTAATATAACCATTAAAAAGATTCGACTTTAATAATGTATCACTGTAAAAATGTCAAATAGCTGTAATTTGATTGGTTGAGCATAGATAAAACGTTTGCCAACAAGGTGCATAAAGAATGCATGTGAATTCATGTGATGACTGCTCAAAAATACCGTTTTACGAAGTAGGAGATATTTTAAAAAGATATGAGAAAATCTCACTAAAGATAATTCATTAAATCTCACTAGTTTTCGGGAATCGAGGGCCTGGGTATTCTTATGTTACACTAAACAAATCGCTCATCGAATTCAAACAGTGAAAATATCGATTCGACCGTAAATAATATTGTCCCAGTCGTTAATATCCCAATATCCCTTCTTATGAATCTTAAACATCCCACACGATGTGCTCTGTATAACAATAAAGCAGTAGCAAGCATTTTGGATCTAATTCCCAAATCCTTTAAACTGTTTCTAATCGTATTTCATACATATTCGAATATTGCGGGCTCTAAGGAAAACATTTTGCAGTTGCCTGGTTATAACATAACGTGTACCTATGCTAAGCCTAATGTTGTGATCGTCTATCTTCAAGTAAAATCTCGATTTGCGATGCTCATTCTGGGTTTAAACTACTTATTTATTTTACACTCAAAATTAATAAACCTCCAAAATAATAAGAGTGGGTTTAAAGTCTTAATAATAATACGTTACAATTTAAAGTAGGTCGTAGGTTGTCAGTAATATAAAAAAAATCAATACGAGGTGTAATTTGTATTATATACCCCCCTATAGGTACTATACAATTTTGTTGGAAAATATAAACTGATCCGTGGTATTTTATAAATTAAGTGTAGCTGTAAATGCTAAATTTCTTGCTGTTTGTACACAACTTCCGAAACCGTCTAAACGGATCCCCACAGTTTAACTCCCCCTCTTTTCATTTAAATTACAATTTACATTATTTCCTCGCTGGGAATTCGTTATCCGTTTTTTTTTATTTAGTAGACGGGGGTGTGGAAGAGATGCGCCTTCTTTTGCATCCCGTGAAATTGAAATGTCAACAAAGAAGGATGAGGGTATGTGTATATATGCGCGGCCTTGTCTAAGAGAATGTAGGTTACTGGATTTTATCTACACTGACCTCTGATAAAATGCATATTAAATGGGTACCCACATTCGTGGAAATTGCTGCAGCTTTATAATAATGTGCGTTATGGCTAAACAGTTTTCCATTTAAAAAATTTAAAAATTTGCTTGATATATATTAAACAAATATGCCACTTAGGCTACATTTGGCCCATTGTGCGTCCTTCTGAGATTGAGCCTAACCTATTGGCTCGTCAACCATCCTACCTGTTTAAAGTAGGTGATAATGTCGCCTGTAGGCAGCTCTCTCAAATTGGCATGTGTTAGCCAGTTCTCGCCGAATACAGAAAGTCTTGTTAGAGAGAGTGCTGGACAGTCACAAAGGACGTGCTCAACTGTCTCATCCTCTTGTTCACATCCTCTACATAGTGGGCTGTCCGATAAATCCAACCTGTTCAGATGTTTTCGTAGGTGACAATGGCCAGTAAGTATACCAGTGACCAACCGCAGGTCCTTTCTGATCATGGCCACGTATTTCTTGGCTGCTTTGCTATTTGGAAATTTCAGAAGTTCCTTGGATAGTATGCAACCTTTTTCTTCGTCCCATCTTCCCCTGAATTTGTCAAGGGAGCGTTCCTTTACTAGGTCAACCACCGCTGATGCCGGCAAGCTGACAAGACTGCCGGGTCCCAAGAGCCTTTGGGAGGTAGCTTTTCTAGCCAACGAGTCAACTATGCGGTTGCCTTTTGAAATTCCATGACCTTTTATCCAGCCTAGAGTAACCACATTGTTGTAGCAGGGCTAATAGTACTTGTCTGCTGTCCGTAAGGATACAAATGTTTTTGCCAGTGATTTCTCTTATGGTAATCTCTTTTGCGGCTATGGAGACGGCAGTTAGCTCTGTCTGAGCTATACTTGCATTACAACCCATTGCCCATTTTATATTTAGATTTAGGGATCTGGAGTAAATTCCACATCCTGAACCATCGGTGAAGATACATATAGTACCTGTCGCCAATGCATTTTGAGCGTTGTCAATGATTATCTTGTAGGGCCTGTGAAAGACATATCTTGGTAAAATCGATTCTGTAGCATTGGAAGCTCGTTTATAGCTTCGCGCCACAAACCACACCTCGACTCACCAGATTCTACTTCAAGTTGTGTACCAGTAGAGCGGAGCCGTAGCATGGTCATCAAAACCACCTCCTTGATATATATATCAAGTGGGGTGAGACCGAGGATCACCTCCATCGCTCTAGTTGGTGTAGATCCCATGCCTCCTGTTATGTTAAGGCATGCTGTTATTTGTAAATGGTCAAGTTTGCGGACGACTGTCATCTGGTTTGTTTTTACTCCTCAGGCAATCGCGCCGTAGGTTAGCATAGGTCTTATGATTGCAGTGTAGATCCACTCCGTGACCATTGGTGACAATCTCCAGGTACGACCAATGGTTCTTCTATACTGTTCATAGGCAATATATGCTTTTTTGACTCTATTTTCCAGATGAGAGTTCCATTTTAACTTGCTGTCAAAGGTGATCCCTAGATATTTCACCTCTGCAGAGAAGTTTAATTCAGTTTTTAGGAGTTTTGGAGCCCGAAGGTTCACAAGCCTCTTTTTCCTTGTGAAAAGGACCATCTCTGTCTTCTGTGGGTTTAATGACAATAAAATAATAAATTTATTGTACATTTCTAATAAATATAATTTTTCACATCAACTTATTCCTGGAAAAGAAACAAAAAATCAATCCAGTTGACATTCAAGTTGAAAATTTTTAATAAAACTCCTTTTTCCGAATTTAAATCACCGCAAACTGTTATCATCTAATTGCCGCAAGTAATAAATTCATTCATCAAAGTCAGATCTCCGGAGCGTATTATGATCCTAGAGGTATTCAACGTTTCCTATCTGCACGCCATAACTTCGGTTAGTTTTCATATAAATTGACTGCTTAAGGCAAGATTTGATACCCAAGACCGAAATGCACATTAATTATATAGAATACAACATTGAAACGATGTCAGTCGAGGTTCAGCTGACAGCGAAACGATTTTGACGGTTGGCATAACGCATAAATCACATCTAGCAATCAACTAAAGTATCCCTGGATAATTTATAACTGGTTCGACTTAAATACTGTAAATATTGAGTTTCTAAGTACTCTTAACTGTTAACTTTAATAATATTGACAAAAAATTTAATAAAAATTGAACATTTAATAAGTCAACGATCTGACACAGAAAACACAAACTTTTAATGAAAATTCAACAAAATTCATCAATGTAATTTCCTTTTATAGTGCAATCATTGAAGCATTATTCCTCACTTCAAGGAAGTGAGGTTTTTTCTTTAATGGTTTGACATGTCCAAGTTCTCTGAATTGTGCATAAATCTCAGTTAAATATTTCATTATTACTTCGCGAGATATTAGTTTTTGATTAAGAATTGACAACTATGATATTTAAATATCAACACATCAACAACTGACAGACATTATTTACCGATTTAGTTTAACTATATTGGCATAGCTATCTATATAGTTTTTACCTATTGGTGACGTGAAGTCCAAGTAGATTACGTCAACAGGATGTTGATTATTTAGAGATGAAGACCAAGCGTTAACACAATGAAGTAAATTTTTGATTGCTGAACGACCTTTGATAAAACCATGTTGTTGGTGAGGAATCACGTTTTCTTGAAGTAGAAACTCAGACATAGCTTCGGAAATAATGGCTTCCATGACCTTGCTGACAACAGGCATTAGGCTGATTGGGCGATAAGTATTGCAGTCCAGTTTGTTGCTTTTCTTAAAAATAGGGGTAACCGCAGCCAGTTTCCAGGATGAAGGAAGGTAACCCAGATTGAAGGAGGTATGCATTATAAGGGATAGAGGGGTTGCTACGGATTCAGCGCATTGCTTAAGAAGATAGGACGTTAGTCCGTCCAAATCGGGCGATATATTATTGCGTAGTTTCCGTAAATGTATAATTGTCCCTGGTCAGAAAAAGATTTATTAAGAGTTGCATGCCGACTTTTTATTGTACGAAATTTATCTGGATAGCTAAAGTCGTACTACAAACACCAATAAAGATAGAGTATTGAATATAACATTGCTAAAACTCTTTTGTAATTACTAAGTTAGCTAGACTGCTAATTACTGTTAAAGTAGCAAATTAAAAAGTATACAAAAAAGTTTGATTAATCAATTAATTTAACGATTAAGTTTTAAGCTAATTTTTTTTCCACCAAACAACTCAAGGTTCAATTAAAAATATCGATCAAAACAGTCTTGATTCACCCTTCCCAATCCTACTACGACATAAAAATATTTAAATAGCAAACTTGATTAATCTAATTGTGTAGGTTTTGCCTAAGTAAACAAGATCATCTGGCATTAGAAATTTCATGTTTTTGCTTAAGACCTTTTTTGTCGTCGACTGAATTTTTTTTCTGATTAAACGATTAATTTCTGCGCCAGACTAATTAATTTAAATGAACCGAGACCAAAATCGTCCCCAAAAAATAGGTTAATTATTGTGTTCAGCTTTGGATTAATTAATGCTATTTATAGTAATATCTCGAAAGTTATTATTTTGTAAAAATGTAACAGTATTGATCATGGACGTATGGACCCAGCAATAAGATGCCTTAAAAACGTATTGTTTTAAAGCCCCGAGGCAAGGGGGTGGGAGGTTATATATGACAGCTCCTCAATGAGCATAGGCGTGCTTAAATTTTTTTTTTGGGATGATAATTCAGAGGTTTAAAAGTTGTATACAATTACGATTGGTTGCATCTTAATCATAGATATGATCACCAAAATAATATAGGTATTGGGATTTGTTTGATTAGTGACACCTTTAATCACATATGTGGCAGTGGCTTGGGGCGCAAGAGCGAATCTGAGTACTACGAGAAAAAACCTCTCGAAGATTCAGAGACTAGCCTGTGCGTGTATCACTGGAGCAATGGGAACTTTCCCCACTGCTGCAATGGAAGTTGACCCTACTACATGTTCAGCTAGAAAATGTAAGGAAGAAAACAATATACAAAGAAGGAATTATCAGGGAAAAACCTCGATCATTTCAATTTGATCAAACTTGGGAATTGCCCCAAGATGATATGTCAGAAAAATTCAACCTTGTAAAAAAATGCATCACGAAGCTGAGAACTAAATCTGAATGGGAAGAATACACCGTACAGCATTTATACCAGAATGTCATAAAGTGCTATACGGACGGTTCCAAGCTAGAAAAGGGACTCTAATAGGAATCTTTGAACTGAGAGCCAAATACTCAGAAAGCTTGGGCACATACCCAAAGTATTTTTCAAGCAGAAATCCATGCCATCGGACAGTCAAGCAGCCATCAAAGCACTGAGCTCAAATTCGAAGATGATTTGGGAGTGCCTAGGCAAGGTAAATGAACTAGGCCAGAAGAAAACTGTCACCCTCCTATGGGTCCCAGGACATTTAGGAATAGAAGGGAACGAAACAGCTGATAAGCTGGCAAAAAAAAGGAGCTGAAACGTCACATCTTGGAGCGGAACCATCCTGTGGGACCAGCAGCAGCGCAATCTTAGAAAAACTAAGAAAACAAATGGAGAAAAAAAAATCCAAGTATTGGAATCAGCTAAAAGGTCTGAGACAGGCTAAGATACTTCTGGGAAACTATAACCAGACGAAATCTCGTACCTACCTCAACCTCAGTAGAAAAGTCTCCGGATTTTAACGGGAATATTAACCGGGCATTGCCGGTTAAGAAGTCGATTCTACCTAATTTGAAGCCCGACGATGTCCTAAACTTTCTTAGGAAAGTAGGACTAAAAGAGCTGCTATAAGTCTGAGAAAACATCAGAGCTAATGGCAAGAAAGGGGGCACAAAAATATGCTGTAAAAATAACAATAACCACACTTCCTCATCTACGTAAACAATAAATATGACAGCGTTGCTGTTTATTAATAGTGTTCAGTGTAATGTGGAAAATAAAGATACCTACACTTAATTTACAAATAACGAATAAGGACTGGTTCAGTCATAGGGCTTTGTTAATTACTATTAAAATATATGCGCATTCAATATTTTTATTAATAGGTTTTAGGCAAGCAATTTATGAACAAGAAATTTTAATAATAAAACACGGCAACATTTGAATGTATTAACCTATTTAAATAAATTTGTTTATTTACTGTTTAGTTTTATGAAGTTATATAGCGGTGTATGAAGTTATATAGCGGTGTAAGTTATTTATCTATAAAATTCTTCAGTATTGCTTGACACCTATACATGGCGCTGTATTATGTTCCTTGGAATATAAATTCTATTCCTCTATTTCAAGTAATATTTATTTATGTTCACGATATAACTGTACTATTTTAATTGTTTATGACTGATATCCTCATAATTATACTGTGTATTATGTTATAATATTATTACCATTGTTAACAGAAACATTTTTGGACTACTTTTTTTAGAGGATTAATAAGGTCTTGGCGCCAAATATTAGTCAAAATTTTAATATCTGGCCATGAAATTCTATCGAGTGGCCATCTTTGGTATCTCACTTGGTCTAGAGATCTCCTCTGAGCGTAAACTAAGGTCCCTCTTGAACCTTGGTTTCAATTTCCAATTCGTTTAGTTTTTGACAGACATAAATGGCAAGGTCAAACAATATGTACTTGCGATTTAGATTTGAAAAACACGTGTATTTCTCATGGAAAACTTATGTGTGTGAAAAAACCATCAATTTTTTTTGGTTTTGAAAAAGGCAGGTTAACCAAGAATATTGTGCATTTACGCGAAAATTGCCAAAAAGCAACAAACTTAAATAAAACCAGAAGAAAATTTGGCAGGAAAAATTTTTTCTCTAGAATGAAATTCGACAAGACATTTCACGACCTACCCTTACCTACCTAACCATTTGCTGCTTGCCAAACTTTTTGACCCGAAAGAATGCTGTAAATTCTCCCATAATATCAATTTCCTTTTGGAAAAAGTTAATCTTGCAGTTTCCGGCCTCATTGCCTCTCCAAGCAAGTTCAAATGAGCAAAGGTGAAAAAACTTTTTTCATGTTAAAGGCGTACCTAATCGTCGAGAATTTTTGCTAGTTCCGTTATGGTAGTACATTTTTCAAGTGTAAAATTTTTCACCCGTAGGAACTCCAAGAATTGGTTCCAAATAGAGCTTCTGGACTTCTGCGTGTTCAATGGGACATTTTCCGAAACCAATTTTCTGATTTCTTCGCCTGACCGGCTCCCGAATCTTGATATTTCGTCTGGATTCATTATTTCTTTTCAAATTATGAAGACGCTTCAATGAAGTTTGTGAAACTGGCAACTATAGAAATACCAGACACCTTAGTAACGGATCTGTCATAATTTTGTCACTGAGATATTACGTATTGTCAATATGAAACGTGCCGTTGCTATGCAGTTTTGTCAGTTAAAAATTAGTGAAATAGTCAAAGGTAATACCACGAGTCCTTAAAATTTATCAATAATAAACTTTTTGTATATATTTTGTAAAAAAATCATTGATTAAAAACTACCATAGGTAGGTAACCTACTCTATAATTTGGCTTGTAGGTCTATTATTCTTGTATATTCAAAAGTATAGCAATTTACTTAAAATATGCACTTCTCAAGATGTGCTTTATAAAATTACACGTTTATTGAATAAAACAAAATGTCTAGCTACACTTAGTATCCAAAGAAATTACAGTCTCTTTTATGTATATTTTTTGAAGCAGTTCACTTTTAGGTCCATTAAAATGCAAGAGGTTCGCAATGAAATATTCAAACATTCTATCCAATTCGCACAATTAACATTGAAAATTGTCAGGAAATTGCTGAAAGAGGGCGTCTTAGTTAATACCCAATTAATAGTTCTTCGTTATAAAAACGTTTAAACAAGTTATTATGCTCGATTGTGAAAACAATTACAGCGAATCATTCAATCAAGATATTTCGATTTGAATCTTTTAGAATTACCAAGCGAGATTTCAAATTTGTTCCGCATTTATTACTGCGGTTAAGAAATTTATAACACGGTGTTTAAAACCATGTATAAGCACCGAATAAAGCCCAAACTATTTATTATCTTTTTAATACAACTAATATATTTTTAAAATAAGTTATTTCAAATTCCATTTCAAATTTAGCGCCAAAACGTGGAGACCTGTCAAACGCCCCCTGTGACGTCACTTGTTCCTAAACAGTGTCGAAGATGTATGTAACAGAAAATTGTTGCTAAGAGCCTCTGTGATGTACAAAATATGTACCAACGTTACCAGGAGAATGGTCTTATAACCAGACGACCCGGATCTGTCCGAAAAAGAATCACTAGTGAAAGAGATGATAGGTTTTTGTTAATGTCAAGTTTGCGGAATATGACAGCTTCTGTAGTTTTACTACGTAATCAACTTCAAGAGATTAGAAACATTTATGTTAGCGAATGGACAGTTAGAAGAGGGCTTCGTGCTAGTGGATTGTCTTACAGAAGGTTGGCTACAGGGCCAACATTGAACCGCCAGCAACAAATTGCAAGATTGAATTTTGCTCGAAATCACTTGTTATGGAACGGTGACGACTGGAGCAAGGTACTCTTTACAGACCAGACGGTCGTCGAAGAGTATGGAGAAGACCTGGAGAAAGATACCCCCCTGCTTGTGTTGACCATAGACGTAAATTTAGTGGTGGCTCTATTATGGTTTGGGGAGGTATTACTTCAGAAGCACGTACAGAGTTTGTTTTAACAGCCACGTGTTCGTTTATTTTTTTCCGTACAAAAAGTACAAAACAGCGTATTCCGAAATCTACATTTACCATTAGGCTATATTACAGAAAATACAGTAATAACAACAGATACATTAATTTAACAATTAGAATTCCAAAAATGTACTCAACTCGCCATTTTGTATTTCTTTTTTAAATTTACAATTATTACTTTTAAATTGCCTCAAAATATACTTGAAATTTGAAATCTTTTACCAAAAATATAAATCAAGAAACATACCTGTGTGTAACACCAATGGCAATAAGAGAATGAATCGTGGTTGAAGGTATGATTATGCCACATTAAAGTTGAAATTACTGACAGGCATCGTTTTTAATAATTAACATGTTAAAAACTCTATACAATAGATGGTGTTAGCGTTAGCCATATAATTAATTTAAAAATACTACGTTTTTAGTTAACATATCATGTTACAACTTATTTGAGTACACTCCATATCCTAATTGGACTAAAGATGAATAGAATCTGCGAACTAGGAATAAAAATTAAAAACCAATTTTATGGCGCAATTTAGAATTTAAGTAATGATTTTTTTACAACTGCTATATACACGCTCTTAATTTAAAATATCCTTCCTTTACGTAAACGTTGTTCTTTAATTTTACAATATTCCAAATGAAAACCATCGTTTTATTATTAATTTTATCTTTGCTCGCTAAAAGTTGCTGTAAAACTTTAAGCTTCATAATGATTGCGAAACAGATACAATATCGTCAGATAATAATGTTTTAAAAACTCCACCACGGAAGAAAAGAGATAATGGTCTGGCCGATAAAACTTTTAATGCTTCTTTACTTCACTATTGTTTCGCGATTCCGGTTATCAGCATCAGTTACTATATAGAGTTTCATTGTGATTTAAATAAATTAAAATAAATGATGAAGCTGTTTTGTTATTGAAAGAAACCAGCAAAATTAGCCAAACGATAATTTTTTATTTACTCCAATATCTGCTATTTAAATAAACAAATAATAGCTTTATTACCCCACAGTTTCCCAGATGATTAATCGAGCATGAAAACATATCACAATTGTTGCATATTTTGTTATAATTATCGCACATAACATAAATAGGTGACTTTAGTAACAAGTTTGTTCTTGCGCGTGGACAAGTAAGCACGATAGTTGACCTGGAAATTATTTGTGGCACATTTAATCTAATTTGGTCTAATATATCGCTGCAGTCAATACAGTTGTGTAATAACTTGAATAAAAATGAAACCCTAATCTTACAGTATCAAATCTGTTACATAACAAATCGTAATCGTAACCATGGGCAGGATATACTCCATCAACCTTAAATGCTCAATATTTTAAAAGTTTCCGTTGTACCTTTTCAATCAAATTAAGCTACAGTATTCAAGCTTTGTTCGCACTAACGAAAGATGCAGCAGTTTAATCGGTCTTATTTCGCTAAAATTTCTACAGTTTCTAATGATAAAACCGTACATTTTCATGGCATCGGATACTTTCTGCTCAATATGGTCGTTAAAGGTTAATTTTTAATCAAATGTAAGTCCTATATCTTTAATACTATTAAATTTTTTCCAATTAAGGATAACAAAAAACTCTTCGTTTTAACAAAACTTCCAATATTTATTTAAAAACTGCTTTTTTAAAAGACTCAATGACAGCGGTTTCGCTAGCGAAGTAATAAAGACGCCACTATCTTTTGAACGCTATCGATTAAGCAAACAAACTACACAAAAACTAAGGTGAGAAAGATAGAAACACCTTGTAATTACTTTAATTAAACAACAAATAAAGAAGCTACTTGAAATAAAGACCGACCACGCTACACCCTTAAGACTTATAGTCTAAGGTATATAAATGAAACTGTTTTTTTTTTTAAATTGATTATTTATTGAAACTGTAAGTACTTGCTGATAATGAACTGGAGTTGTAAAAAGTGGACTTAACTTTAGGTTTCTGTGCTGTCTAGGAGGGCGGCTTCAGCTTCTTCGTGGAGAGATGAAAGTTTCTTTAATGGTTCTGGCTGCTTGGGATGTAATAGTATTCAGAAGTGGTTTGAACAGTCTTCACATAGGGACCTTCCAAAAGCGGTAACTGGGCTCTAAATTAGCGATAACTTAGCAATAACTTGACTCCAACTTAGCGGGTTGTATCTTTCTAAAAGTTTTATGTGTGTGAGAAGGAATCATGGAGGTATGGGCGTTAGTATTGGACAGACTTTTCAGATAGGACAGCAAATTACTAAATTTCAACAAATAAATTGTCTTATCTTCAAGTTTTCCAACACAGCGTCCATAAATATAATAAACTAATTGAAAATTTAAACAATATTGAAAATTATTAATGTACAGGACGGTGAAGCCGGTCCTGTTCTTTATAATGCAAAAAAATTATCAATAGACTAATGTGATTTGAATAAAAAAGGTATATATTTAACTAGTTCTAGTAAAACTTTGAAACAATCATATATTTGTACTAAATGCATATTTGTGAAAAATTGATTTTTTTATAACATTAAAAATATGGTGAAATGGTTTTTGTTTAATAACTACTATTAATTGTTTGATTCTAAAGTTTTAATAGCGTAGTTGAAGACTACACTCTAAGATTTATATGAACTTAAAATTTGTCAATAATTATGGATTTAACTAACGGAAAATAAAATGTCTATCTGTTTACTGATCAATTGTTATATTTTGTCTAAAAGTAATAGCTTACCTTGAACAATTATTAAAGACACGTGTTCGAAAGCACGCTTCTGATACATTTTATTAGTTTTCAAATAGTATGTGTACAAATTGTGTGTGAATTGTGTAGAAAATGTTTTTTATTATAATTAAAGCATAATTATGTAACTAGCAATGAAAGGAATGTCTACATACCAACAACCAAAAAGGAAATTCACAAGATGAGGTACTTTAATGTTTTTCCGACTCTTCAAGTCGAGCGTATTAGTTAAAAAAGATATAAACTTGTCGTATTGGCCTATATATAGTCTTGCTCAAAACGGAAATCGTGTTTGTGTCATTTGTCATAAAAGATGCGTTCGTTACTCAATTGCAAGCGAGAGACGCGTTCTTTGATTGGCCTCGTTCAAACAGATAAATAGTTAGCGTCTATAAGGGGTGTCTCGTGTACAGTAGCATTAACAGTGAATCGGGGTCGGTTTTAACGGTAATAATAGCGGTATCGTTTACGGTCGGTAATAGTGCAAGGTGACATGACGATAGACATGTTACATACTTTACATTTATTGACATTAAAAAAAGTTTGTTTTTTATACACCATGTATCTATATAATTTAGATCGTTCTGCAAATCTATACAGTTAGCAATTGTTTTAATTTCACAGTATATTTTAAGATAATTTTCTATTATTGATACCTAAAAATAAATCGTCGATATATAGTAGGAACAACAATGGACCTAAATTTGTTCCCTGTGGAACGCCGGATGTAGTAAAGATTAATTCTGATGTGAAACCATTGTATGATACAAATTGGCTCCTACCTACTAAATAGCTTTCAAGTAACTTTAAAATGTTTCCGAAAAATCCTAATTTTGACAATTTAAAGAGAAGGTATTTGTGATGAACCCTGTCAAAAGCGTTAGAAAAGTCAGCATATTTGTTTTAAGATGATTACTGATTATGTAAATATTTGTTGCAGAGCTGGAGAAAGGGATTCCTCTCGCAGCGCAGCCAAGTTACTGCGCAGAGCTGGAGGAGTTGCGGGAGTTGCTCCACTTCCCTGAAGAGGTTGCCCTTCGCCTTGCCGATACCGAATATCAACTTTTTTATCAGGTATTTAAACCTATCTATGCATTTAAGAATTGTGGAATTATCCTATAGTAAAAAAATCTCTTCAAGTGCACATTATGTATCTAAGTAACATAAAAATCCGAACAGTTTAAATGATTTTTTTTACAAACGTGTTAAAAATGCATTTTTAGCACTCCATAGAAGCCTTAAAAATGTCACTGCTGTCAAAAGTGAATGGTCAGATTTTGAAAACAAACGTCAAAATATTTAGATTTTATTTATTAACACTAATATTAATAGTACAATTTGTGCAATTACTTTATTTGAACGTTTGTAGAAAAAATATTGTATGATATACGTGTTAAAAGTACCTTTTAAGGTAGGTACTCATGTGAAGGTTTGCAGAATGAGCGAAGCGAATGTACTTAACACTTATATCATAAATAACTATTATTTTTCTAAATAATAAGTAAATGATAAAAATTTCAAAATGATTGCATTGCTTTAAAGCCCTTTTACCTTTAATAATGTGTGGATGCACCCCGATGTGTTACGCATTCTCCAACGCGCCTAGACATGCTTCTGATGGAGTGGTCAATGTGCTCCTGTGGTATCTCATTCCAGGCAACCACCAACTCCTCTCGAAGTTCTTCTAGAGTCTGAGGAGAACGATGCAAATTGAGCAATTTCTTACCCATCATATCCCACACGTGCTCAATTGGGGATAAGGCGGGAGATCTTGGTGGCCAAGGTAACAATGTGACATCATTATGTTGAAAGAAGTCTATTGTGACTCTTGCGGGCATTATCTTGTTGGAAAGTTGGATTTGCCAGGGTGTAAAAGATGGGTTTCTAAAACTTCTTGGATATAACGCTGCACGTTCATGTTACCTCTGATGAAGATTAAAGGTGATCTCGAACCATAAGCTATAGCACCCCAAACCATAACTCCAACAGTTTGATGAACATGCCTTTCAAAAAACCGTGGATTTCTCCTTTCACCAGGTCGTCTTCTAACCCTCGCTCGACCATCGTTCATGCCTAACCTAAACATCGCCACTAAAGACAATACTGTTCCATTCCTGATCCCAGAGTGACCGTTCTCTGCACCACTCAAGGCGATTACATCGGTGTTCTGGAGTTAAAGGGAGGACCCAGTGTGGTCGGTATGAAAACAGGCCAAAACGTCTTCGTCGGTAAACACTTCGCGTGCCAATTGGTCTTCCGTGTTCTGCAAACCATTCATTTGCAATGGATCTGGTAGTGGAGAAACGGTCCCCCGGAGAAGCGATCTTCACGGTCTGTTGTTCTACGGGGGCGGCCAGAGCCCCTTGCTCTTTGCGTAAGGCCTTCTCGAAGTCATGTTTGACAACACTTAACCTCGGTGTCTACACTTCTTTGCACTCTAACTGCAATTTCCCGAAAAGAAAATCCAGTTTCCCGAAGTCCCATTCTACAACCCCTATCAAACTCACTAAGTTGACGAATTTGTACAGGTCTCCGTACCCTAGGCATCGTAACCAATCGTAAAGAATGTCAAGAACCAAAATCCGCAAAATTTGGATCTTTACTACGGCTACAATATTGGAGTGTTAGTGGATTTCAAAAATAGCAGTATAAAAACCGGAATCTTCAAATGATAAGGCTGAAAATTTTATCAATTGTTTATTTCAGTAAAATAAATAAATTCACCAAATTTTATTAAAATAAAATCATTTAAACTGCGTGTTCGGATTTTTATGTTACTTAGATATTATACTTCATAGAACTCATAGCAAGTAGCTTTAATTTTTGCTTATTGCGAAGTCACTTAAATTATTTTAAATTCATTTTGTGATTGTTTGTCATTAGTAATAAATAAATAATGGCTCGTCCAAACTAAATCGCGAGAAACTCAACTGGAGGAATAGCTTTTCGTAAATAGTTTGATATAATATTTTTCCTACGACCACATATGAAAGTACTAGTTTGCACACTTATTTGTACTTAAGAAAGTAGCTAATATCAATACACGTATTGAAAAGTAAAAAAATATAGTTCTATGATCTGTGACATTTACGTCAAATTTATCAATAGTAAAAACACATGAATGTCAAAGCAAGAACCATTTAATTTTTTTTAAATCTTTCTTGTGTCAAATATTGTATTGTAATTGCCAATACAAATTTTTCTGTATAAAGTATGAATAAAGAATAAAGTTTCTTATAGGTTTTTAAATTTTTAAACAATAAACATATTTTTATTCAGTATTATTATTTTTATAAAAACACTTTTAGTGTTTATGTTCCGTGCATGTGTCGAATGTGTCACCCGGTGGAAACTCGGGTGGAAAAAATTGCTCGCCTTACAAAATTTAAAAAGGACCAAGGGTCCACAAATTTGTTATTCGCTACTGGATTTTCACTGTGTTCTGCGGGAATTTAGGGCGACATATTAAATTTGATTTAAGAAGCAAACTTTTTTCATACGAGGGTTAAATGCTTTGTTTCCCCAATACTGAATGTATTTTCATGTTAAAACTGTCTAGAATATAGAACAAGCTAAAGTTTATTAACTTTCTTTCACTAATACTAAAAACTTTACTGCTACAGGAAATAGAAAATATCTGGGAAATAACCAAGAAGGGGTGGAGGGGTCACAGGAAAGCTATGTTAGGCTACATAAAGGGAGGAAGGGGTCTAAGAAAGGCTAAAATATGACCACGTGGTTTATGGACGCTCCCCAATCTCATCAGGGTCGTTGTTTCGTGTTACTGCAGATCAACTAATCTCTTGATCTCTCGGCAGTTGCACAAAATATGTTCCTCATTTCCATGCTCAACGTGATAAAATATGAAATCTGTGCTCCCTCTCAGAATACTCTCCCTTGACACTCGCAACTTTTACCCTCATATCTTCATCCTCTAATAACGCCAGCATCAGTTTCTTCTCAAACACCACTTTTATCCAGTTGCATAGGAAATGGATGGATATTATTTTAGGTGAACTAGCCGCGTAAAGATAATTAGGCAGTAATTCCTTAGGGGTTTATTCTGAATATACCTATTACCAATTTTCTTAATTCCTTTTTAACAGAAATGAAGACTGTAGGGCGTTACCCTTTCTTCCTACTTCCTACCTTTTTCAGAATAGACAGTTAATAGATATTCTTTTTACTATCTTCCAATGTGTTTAATCTTAATTTGAACCAGCACCTATAAAATGTGAACAACTGTAAACAACTGTAAAGAGCATTAAAAATGGAACTATATTTTCCTCAAAAACCTCCCTTGTATACCGATTAGCTGTGAGTGATCCCTTACGAAACACAATTAACTCCATGTGGCCTTCAAAACAGATGCCTCCCCATACCATAATCGATCCATCTCTATAATTTATGGCTGCTCTTATGTTACACTTAGCAAATCGCTCACCTGCGCGTCTATAAACTGGAATTCGTCTATCGAATCCAAAAAGTGAAAATCTTGATTCATCCGTAAAAAGAATATTAGCCCATTCGTTAATATCCCAATTAACATGCGAACCTTAAACGTGCTACACGATGTGCTCTGGTTAACAATGGAGCAGTAACAGACATTCTGGGTCTGATTCCAAAATTCCTCAATCTGTTTTTAACCGCATTGACAGATATTCTAACATTACGGACTCCAGACTGCAGTTGCTTGGCTGTATGACGAGTTTGCAAAGTCTGAATTCTTAAATAACGGTCATCTGCAGGATTAATACACCTGGGACGTCCTGGAACTAGTCTTCTATTATAACTTCCAATTTCTCTAAACCTTTTTAAGACTGTAGAAGCGCTGGATTGGTTGATTCCCATGACTTCAGCAACATATTGCTGAGATCGTCCATCTTCAACTAAAGCCACGATTTGAGCTGCTTGTTTTGGGGTTAAATTACTCATTTTTACTTAAAATGTGTCTAGACACTTCCAAATGAAAAATTGAACAAACGTACTGCACACAAGAAATTTTAAAATGTAAATAATACAAATAGGATTTATCAAAATTGATTTATTTTTAGTTTTTCAACAAAAAGGCGATTTAAACTAAACAAATTAAACTTAATTCTTCCAGGTTCCACCAATCGACTACCTTCGTCAGGTGACCTTGGACTTGGGAGGAGCTACAGGAACATCTGCAGAAAACCTTCCCGGTAACACTTCCGTAAAGAGATCGTCAGTTTCGACTCTAATTAAACGTTTTAACGAGGTTAGTATCAGGAAAAATATAACAACCTACCCTCTAAAACCCAAAATCGACATTAACTTTCTAAAGTTAGTAGTGTTTAAATATTTAATTTACCATAAAAGTTGTAGAGATATAAATATTCCGTTCCCTAGAGCGTACGACGTCCTGTAAATACGAGGGTTTTTATTACATTTCCAGGATGTGTACTAGAGAGCGCTCATAGTGATAAAATTATGTAATACCGTACGAAACCTTCATGCTGAGATATTGGAAAGAGAAAATAGGGCAACCAATCGAAGTCCCTCAAGTTTTTATACTTTGAGATTGAGGTTGTGTTCATAAAATCTTTAATGGTATAAATTATTATTCCACGGGGATGATATAAACCAATTAAAAATGCAAATGAATTATTTTAAGAAGAATTATTTTTAATACCGTCTGAAAGGATAAATAAATAAATCTCGGAGAATTTTCGAGAAGAAAATAGGTTAATATTTAAGGAAAGGACTAAGTCGAGAGGTTCAAGTACTTTTAACAATTAAAGGAGAAAATTGAGTTTATAAATGAATAAAAATCAGTCTTGGTGATGTCAGAACCAATGAATCTTAAAAAAAATTAAATTTGTTCGCTTGGAATTAAAAACAGCCCAATACATTGGCATACAAATCCAATTAAAATTCATACGTTTATTATGAGACATTTTTTAGTTTATACATTATTATACAGAAACTGGGTCATCACATTTCTATTGGACTGTAATTCAATGTCCGGTGGGGTTATAGCTCAGGAAGTAGTTGTTTTTTTGATAGAAAACGGTCAAACATGGTTTGAAAACTACTAAGAGTTTCTGTACCTCAAGTTAGGTCAGAGAATGCATGCATGTAGAAATATTTATCTGTTTTTAATTATTATCAATACAATAGACTTTGTAACACTCAACGGAGTGTGGAAAAGAAATCTCTTTCCACACTCGTCTAGTTATTTTTTGTGTCGCAGTTGGTAATTGTGTGCATTTTATTTGACAATTTTTAAATTAACTAAGACGGTGACAGAACATAGAACCTCATAACATAACCTAAAAGAAATTATGGTTCTGCTAATTAACGAATAAAAATGTTTTAAAAAAGTAAATTTCGTAAATAACATGCTAAAAGCTATGATTAGAAAACGCTAAAGATTATTTTTTTAATCAATATACATTACTTGGAAAATAAATGGATATGTTTGTTCTACAAACAAATTCAGAGAAGTAAACAACTTGATATATCTGACATAGTATGTCATTTTAGTAATTGCCAAATTTTCGGTGTGGGTATTTGATACAATTGGTGCAGAGCTTTCTCAGTATCATCGAAAGTTAAGAAAGTGAATATTAAAATGTATTAAAGAATTTTTTTTCTTTAAAAATCTCCTCTTAAAAGTAAAATAAAACTTTTTTGTTTCCTACTTTGTACTTAAAAAATATGCCTACTCTATGTTTACTTATTACTCTAAGTATCTATCTATTTCAATATTGCTATTAGCAACATTTTAATAGAACACTTCAGTCCCAATGGCAATATTTTAAAAAGAGTAATCAACCATACTTTTATGGGCAATTACTTAATTACCAACAAATTATAATAATTTCTAAAGCTTAATAACTTTACTTTTTTGAAATGATTAATGAAAACCAGCAGGAAAGCAACAAAGCAAATGTAACATAACCTCAACAAAACATAAACGGTTAACGAAGCAACCAACAAACTTAATATTCAGTCCATATACATATCATTGTTAACTAAATGTCGAAAGTGTTCACAACAAAAGTACTTAAGTTGTAAATATTTGCTTTGAACTTGAACTATAAAACTAAAACCTTAAATTAAACCCTCGCAAAACCAAGACGGGTTACGAGAGAAATGTCAAAATCCGTTTGTTGTACGAATGAGTTCGTTTCAGTTTAATTGCCAGACAGTAGCTGCTTGTTATATTATCTAACAGAATTAATATTATTTACCAGCAACTAGACGCACTAAAAGCAAGTGAAATTTGATTAAAATTACTTGTACAATTCAAAATTATTTATCAAATTATGAGGTACAATATGCAACGCTCTTGTATTACGCCAAAGAAATTTAAAGGATAGTCTGTATTTATCTTAAACTAAGGTTGTTAAATTAAGCTTACGGAAACTCGGGAAATCCTACAGAAGTTAGAAAATAAATTTTTAAAGTAAATGGAAAGTTTTTCAGAAGTGTAAGTACTTTGGAATTGAGTTTTTTATTTTGTTGGGTTTGTACATAAATTGATTTGATGGGGAATAACCTGGCTGTTTACATTTTGTGGGAATTAAAACAAGATAAGGTTGAATGTATAAATTATTTGAATATAGCATCCATTACAGTCGAAAAAACTGATCTTTACCCTGACGTCACTAACAACGAACAGTAGTCGACACAAACTTTATATACCTCGTCCTTTTCTACTGCTAGTAGAAATACATCAAAAAATGATGTACACTTGTCTCTCAAGCAATGACAGACGTTCCTTACAACTCCAATTATGACCTTCGAATGTTGGAAAGAGATAGCGCCAAAAACCTATAAACTGTTGTATTCATAAGAATTTATTTTGATCTCTTATGGCAACTGTCATTATTTTGATACATTGTTCAAAGCGTTTTGTATCTGTGGGGTCGCCCCACTGCACTTAGGCTACATTTGGCCCATTGTGCGTCCTTCTGAGATTGAGCCTACCTATTATATCTCGTCAACCATCCTACCTGTTTAAAGTAGGTGATAACGTCGCCAGTAGGCAGCTGTCTCAAGTTGGCGTATGTTAGGCAATTCTCGCCGAATACAGAAAGTCTTATTAGAGAGAATGCCAGACAATCACAAAGGACCTGCTCAACTGTCTCATCTTCTTGTTCATATCCTGTGCATAGTGGGATGTCAGATAAAACCAACCTGTTCAGATGTTTTCGTGACAATGGCCAGTAAGTACCTATACCCTGAATTTGTCAAGGTAGCGCTCCTTTACTAGGTCAATCACCGCTGATGCCGGATAGTTAACAAGACTGCCAGGTCCCAAGATCCTTTGGGAGGCAGCTTTCCTAACCAACAAGTCAGCTATGCGGTTGCCTTTTGAAATTCCATGACCTTTGATAACCACATTGTTATACAAAGCGTTTTATCATTTGCCTTCAAATAAATTCTATAAAATTGTTTTTCGTTTAAACCTCTTGTCATTTTTATTTTACGGCAAGTACAAAACGACACGACAAGCGCACGACGAAGTAACAGTAGCCATTTTTGACTCCGATTCATTTCGCTAGGTTTGTAGGTATGACGTTAGGGTAAAGGTCAATTTTTTCTACTGTACTATGTGTTTCTTTAATGAATATACTTACTATAATAATTTGTTTTAAATGTTTTGTTTGTTGTTGTTTTTCTGTGTCTGTAAACGTCAAAAATCACACTTTCTACATTCCTGGTAAGTTACGTTTAACAACAACATGCATGTAATGAGTTTTCATTACATACACGTGCGTTTAGATAAGAGATATTTCTTTCTTTAATCAAATTGCAATGGGTTTGTTCCAACCAAGCAAAGAACCGTCCTAGAACGGTAATATTACCACTCAGAAGACCAAATTAGTGCCCTGCGCAACTCACTACACCACTGCGCACAAAAATTACTATTTTAGAACGGTTCTTTGCTTGGTTGGAACAGACCTAATGAAATCTTGATCTAAGTAATACTTTATTTGGTCTATTTACATAATTTTAGTAAATTAAAAAACTCAGTTTTACTAAAATATATTTTAAATTAAAAGAGTAATGCCCCTAAATGTGGGCAACACATTATACAATTTAGAAGTGAAAGTTATGAAATTATGAGCAGTCCGCCTGGCCTGGAAAAAATATAGTACGTTACACGAGCACTCGCTGCGCGGCTTCTTGTGTAAACTTTTTGACTTCTCTCTCTGTTTTTACGTAATATATTATTATGTATCTATAGGGTGATTGATTAGTGTTAGGAAGCTCAGTATATCTGTTAAAGTAAAAATAAAAAAAAAGTTATTGACAAGAATTGTAGGCAGCATTAAACTCCCCATTTTAAAATTAGTTACAATCTTACAGGGTATTTCATAAGATGGTGGCACACAAAACTTTTTTTTTAATAGGATACCCCGTATTTTATTTTAAATTGGAAATCTGCTTTACTTCCACATCAAAACAATGTAATTTTTTTTAAATTTAATTCGGGTATTTAAAAAGTTATAACCAATATTACCTGAAAATCGTTTAACTCCCTGTATAATTAAAAATGAGTATAGGGACATATAGGAAACTGTCAGAGTTTTATTTTAAAATAAAACTAAATAATTCACTCTTAGAAGTATTTTTTTATTCATTTTAAACATCGTTGTAATCAACGACTTCCCCTATCAACCTTTCTGAAGTGGTGTACACCTCTTTTATGTGGTGTTTTTAAAAAACACACGCCTTTTCATATTTGGCATCCTCAATTATCCAATTTCCTTTATACCCAACTGTTTTTTTTTGTCACAGTTTCATTTCATTTTCAAAGAAACATTAAATCTGAATCCATGATACCGAATAGAAGTATTTAAACTAACATTTGCATAGAAAAAAACAAATGTTGGTGATAGAAATTGCTGACATATATCCATCACTTGGAAAATTTAAATGGATTATAGAATAACACGAAGTAAAGATTAAAAAAATAATCCGCATGTCGTATATTTTCAATTTTTCGCAGGTGAAAGAAATTCATAGCGAATATAAATATTGGTATATAGAATTGATTGTACAGCTGTCATTGAGTCTTTTAAAAAAGCAATTTTTAAATAAATATTGGAAGTTTTGTTAAAACGAAGAGTTTTTTATTATCCTTAACTGGTATATAGATTTTTTACGTCCATATAGTAGGATATACTGATTAAATACATTTATCCACAACTATTAATTATCTGTTAAATATGTAATTTTTATCAAGTTATGCTATGCATTACCATATAGAATTGAATAATAATGATAGGGGTGCACTTCCGAAAAGGGACTTCTATGCAGATGATCAGTTAGGGGGATAGAAATCAACCATAAAAAATATTGTTCATTTGAAATATATTTTGCATTTCTTTATAAATTTATATACATAGCTGTGGATAAAGTATAGTATTCAACACGCGCATAATGGCTATTACACACTCAGATGTTACAACACTCGCCTCCGGTTTGTGTTGCAATTTTATCTTCGTGTGTAATAGCTATCATTATACGCTTGTTGAATAATATACTATTACATTATAAATCTTGCATGTATCTATTATCTATCGTGCATTACACTACTTAGATTAGATTATCTTAGGTCATATAAACTAGTTAGAATTCTCCGAATTTCGACCTACGAAGATCTCTTGTTCCTACCTTAATCTACTAAAACTTTAGAACGTCAATACTTTGCAATGATTGAAACTAATTTGGTAATTGCGTTGGGTGCCAAATTGTAATGTTATGAAATTATAATGAAAATGGTGCGTTATTTTGTAAAGAAAGTATTCAAAGAAATGCCTCCTAACAAAAGCTTCTTCTCGGATTATATTATGATTTTTATATAATTTTTAGTAGTATTTAACACTTTTTTCTTTATTTTACGTATAATTTAGCTAATTAATTAATAGTTTGGTTATGTTCTAGTTGATTACTAACCAACGTTCCAAATTTTAACAGCGTTTATCCTGAATTGAATAGAAACGTAATCTAAGCAATGTCAATAGGTTGTCTTACACGATCCTTCTTTCTCTGACGACCTCACCAACTCCATTATTTGCCAACAATAGAGCATCACGCTGGTTTCGAGTCTCGTACTGACAATATACCGCATTTTTTTCTTTATTTCTGGCGTCTTTGTCACGGTCTAGTGTCGAATATGCGGACTGCTGACGATGCAGTAACACTCAAAAGTTAAAATTAGAAAATTCTTTATACGACTAAACATAAAGAAAATTATAATATTAAAGTTAGAAATGTTTGTTTTGTACTATCTCAACATTCACAAAGAATGTGTACAGAAGAGGCTCTGTTTTCCTTGAAAACTGATATGAATATTTTTGGTGAGTATGTTATAGAACTTTAATAAAAAACTTTGCTCTTTAGAACTCAAACAACCAAAACATTATATTTGTTTGGATAAAAGCACACGCAGGCTTTTGTAATTAAGAAAAAAGTCGATCAAGCAACCAAAGAAAGTCAGGAGAAAATGATTTTGAGATTAGATGATAAAACAAATTTTACAAAAGTTAATTTTTAAAACAATGTAGTGTTTTTTTTATTTATTTTTTCAGTTTTTATGAGTGGGGTAAATTGTACACACTATGGCTAACTAATGTTAATTGATTTTATAAAATACACAATTGAATTACTTAATTTATATGCACACTTAATGTCTACTTAATCGACAGGGTGTACCAATTTTACGAAGTTCGGTGTATGGGTTAACTAAGTCTGTTCTAGCTGATCATTGACTTCCGCAAGCGTGTATCGCCTTTTATATAACGCCTTCTCGAACCTTCTTTTAAGTTTACTAGGCCGAAAACTCTAGTATCTCAAGCAATGGTAACAGTGATGTTTCTAATAATGTGGCGTATTTGAAGCGAATGTGCACCAAACAATAAACACCAGTGGCGTATCTATGAGAAGAGCTTAAGACATAATCCTATTTATATATAAAATAATTATTTACCAAGAAAATTAATTCAATACTGATATTCCGTCGCTATATTATGGAGCAATAAGTAAAAGTAATAAATAAATAAAAGACTTTGTTACAGGTCAAATATTATCTTTATTGATTTTCATCATATTTGTTCATATTGGTGAAGAACCTAGAAATAAAGTAGTTAGTAAAGTGATATTGGAGTTCTTTTATAAGAAAAACTTACTGTTATAGTTTGGGTTGACTTTGTCTTCTGTCAGTTAGTACCTTCATATCACAATTAGTCTTATATAGTAGGTAGTATAGCTTGTTATTTGTTCTTGCAATTGTTTTCTTCATCTAAACTGTCACATGTTAGGTTAAGAGCATGTTTTATTAACCTTGAGTGACATGACATTTGACCCCTTCTAAATGCTATAAGCCACCTTAATTGTTCATGGAACTGAAAGTTGGGCTGTTGGTCTTAAAAGGTTGGAGATATAGTCCTGAAATCACTTCCGTTGCCAGTTGACCACTTTTTTTTTTTTTTAAAAGTTGAGATTGTTGGGTGCACGTGTGCCAAGGGTACCAAATACAGGATTTTTCTGGATATAGACCCCAATATTACCTCAACTAATCAAGAATAATTTCTATTTAGTTAAATAGGCGCATATAGCGGATTCAATTCTTGATTGACACAAATATTTTACCTTAAGGTCACCTTACACCAACGGTAAGTCCCATCGAAGACCTATTATCTCCTCAAGCACAACTCAAACACATTTTATAAGACTTTTCTTTATTTTCAGACCTTTTATTTTTTGGTTTTGTCTTATACCTACTTGTTACTGTCTTCTACTTGTTCATCTCTCCTCTGGTGTATATTATTTGAATATATAGTGAGCTGTTCCCCCTGTGATTTGGAAGCCAGCTACAGGGCACGAAGAAAGCCAAGCTGTCCTATTACTTCCAGCAAGGAAGTTTAATAACAATTTGGTGAGATTTAACCATTTTATACTGTTTCTTCCCAACATACTACTGATAGACCTTCTTTGCCACCAGGATTTGAGACTATCTAGTGGTGTAAAATCTAAAAGAAAGTATTAGAGTAAATAGTTGAGTTGAATTACATTATTAGTTAGTAATTAGGTATAGATAGTTAATCTAGTTATAAGTTAAAATAGGTTAGTCTAATTAAACTATATTAGTTACTAATTAAGTACAAATGGTTAATTTTATTATAAGTGAGGATAGTTTTGTTCAACTAAGTTGTTAGTTCTAATTAAGTAGGTATAGATAGTTTATTTAGTGAGGTATAGGTAGTTTAGTTATTTAATTTATTAGTTACCAATGAGGGATAGTTACCTCATGTAGTTAGTTATAGGTAAAAGTAGTTTAGTTTATTCATTAATTACTAATTAGTTAAAGTTTAAACACTCTAGTTGTTAAGTTTATTTATTTAGGTAGTTAAATCCTTTCAATTTAATTTAAGTTGATAATATAACTGAAATAATACCACTTAGTATATTTATACAATATTTAGAAATAGTACTTACCATCAATCTCAAAGAAAAAAAAGTGTACACCTAAGGTATATATATACGCTGGGGTTATCCATTCACTGTTCATTTTTATAATAATAAGATTTACTAAACATTTAGATTAGACAAACTCTTGAAACTGATATATATTTTATTTTTCATCTTACCACAACCTCACCGTTGTTCAACCAGAAGCCAGAGTTGCACAAAACATAAATTTAAGTCATAGATTTTAAGGGTTTGACAGTTGATAGTTTGGGTTATGGTTAATGGTCCGATACGCGGATTAACCAAATTTGTACCTACCCCACTCTACGAATATAAGAGCTAGCCCACGCAAATTAATATATTTTTTTTTGTTTAACAATTAATTGCACTTTGAAAGAAAAGGGTAACAACATTTCAGTATATTGCTGTAGATTAATATTTATTTCACTTAAGACATTAATTGAAATTTAAGACTTACACTTTATACCAATTATTATAAACCCAGATACCTACTTATATTCAAATTTTAACTCTGAGTATTTAAATAAAATCATTTTAGTAATTAATAAAATTATTTTTCAATACACCTGTCTAAACTGAAGACTTATAGGTAGTTCTTGGAAAATAGTGGGTATGTCTCCATTTTTTTATTGCTTCTATAAAAACAATGGTTTTCAAAATATTTTCAGCAAGTATGATCGTTTTTATGGGGACCAGCTTAAAATCTTAATATTAACTACCCAAATTGTTGCCTGATAGTATTTGATATTAATCTTTATAAACTTTAACTGTAGTATGAGTAATGTATAACATATAATTTTAAATAAAATAAAGAAGATATATTTAATTTGTATAGGGTTCACAACGCAATTACTCATATTAGGTATAGTTTTTTCAATCAAAAAGATATTAAAAATTTTCACTCGATGTGACCCTTCCATAAATGCACGCCTATGTAAAAAAATGGAAATTTCAAGTTTAATCTGAAATCCATCATAAAATTATTAAGGGAAATTTACAAATAAGGCACTCAAATCTTCCCTAACTATAGGTTACACAATCGTTGTTTCAATTTTTATTAGGCACTAAAGGAGCATTTTCAATCGGCGAGAAGCTAGCTCCTAGCTCCTACCGTAGAAATACGACAAGCAGCTCATTTGGCAACAGCGCATCAAAATCTACTGTGCATACTCGACCAGCAAGTTGTAGGTAAAATTGAACGCTCGCACATGATAATACTACAAATTAAATACGGAGGAACCATGATAATTAGTGGTTGATAAAAAACATTTTATAGTTAATTTAATAAAAACAAAAATATAAAATGATATTAAATATTATTTAAATACTAATATATACTTAATAAATGTTCATAGTGTGTTAAAATTGACATATCAGTGAATTTTTCACGCAAATTCGGAGTTATCCTTTGGAGCTGGGGGGTAGGAGAAGATGTCTGTGAATGAAATTTTGTACAGAGGTAGAAAAAATAATTCTATTTCATCTGGCATATTCAAAAATTACTTACAAACATTCCGAGTGGCCAAAAAATGGATTTTAAGGGAAATTTTCACGCAAATTCGGATATATCCTTTGGAGCTGGGGGGTAGATGGAGATGTCCATGAATGAAATTTTGCACAGAGGTACAAAAAACAATTCTCTTTCATCTGGCATATTCAAAAATTACTTACAAACGTTCCGAGTGGCCAAAAAATGGATTTTAAGGGAAATTTTCAGGCAAATTCGGATATATTCTTTGGAGCTGGGGGGTAGATGGAGATGTCCATGAATGAAATTTTGCACAGAGGTAGAAAAAGAATTCTCTTTCATCTGGCATATTCAAAAATTACTTACAAACGTTCCGAGTGGCCAAAAAATGGATTTTAAGGGAAATTTTCAGGCAAATTCGGATATATTCTTTGGAGCTGGGGGGTAGATGGAGATGTCCATGAATGAAATTTTGCACAGAGGTAGAAAAAACAATTCTCTTTCATCTGGCATATTCAAAAATTACTTACAAACGTTCCGAGTGGCCAAAAAATGGATTTTAAGGGAAATTTTCACGCAAATTCGGATATATCCTTTGGAGCTGGGGGGTAGATGAGGATGTCCATGAATGAAATTTTGCACAGAGGTAGAAAAAACAATTCTCTTTCATCTGGCATATTCAAAAATTACTTACAAACGTTCCGAGTGGCCAAAAAATGGATTTTAAGGGAAATTTTCAGGCAAATTCGGATATATTCTTTGGAGCTGGGGGGTAGATGAAGATGTCCATGAATGAAATTTTGCACAGAGGTAGAAAAAACAATTCTCTTTCATCTGGCATATTCAAAAATTACTTACAAACGTTCCGAGTGGCCAAAAAATGGATTTTAAGGGAAATTTTCAGGCAAATTCGGATATATTCTTTGGAGCTGGGGGGTAGATGAAGATGTCCATGAATGAAATTTTGCACAGAGGTAGAAAAAACAATTCTCTTTCATCTGGCATATTCAAAAATTACTTACAAACGTTCCGAGTGGCCAAAAAATGGATTTTTAGGGATTTTTTTACGCAAATTCGGATATATCCTTTGGAGCTGGGGGGTAGATGAGGATGTCCATGAATGAAATTTTGCACAGAGGTAGAAAAAACAATTCTCTTTCATCTGGCATATTCAAAAATTACTTACAAACGTTCCGAGTGGCCAAAAAATGGATTTTAAGGGAAATTTTCACACAAATTCGGATATATCCTTTGGAGCTGGGGGGTAGATGAAGATGTCCATGAATGAAATTTTGCACAGAGGTAGAAAAAACAATTCTCTTTCATCTGGCATATTCAAAAATTACTTACAAACGTTCCGAGTGGCCAAAAAATGGATTTTAAGGGAAATTTTCACACAAATTCGGATATATCCTTTGGAGCTGGGGGGTAGATGAAGTTGTCCATGAATGAAATTTTGCACAGAGGTAGAAAAAACAATTCTCTTTCATCTGGCATATTCAAAAATTACTTACAAACGTTCCGAGTGGCCAAAAAATGGATTTTTAGGGATTTTTTTACGCAAATTCGGATATATCCTTTGGAGCTGGGGGGTAGATGAGGATGTCCATAAATGAAATTTTGCACAGAGGTAGAAAAAACAATTCTCTTTCATCTGGCATATTCAAAAATTACTTACAAACGTTCCGAGTGGCCAAAAAATGGATTTTAAGGGAAATTTTCACACAAATTCGGATATATCCTTTGGAGCTGGGGGGTAGATGAAGTTGTCCATGAATGAAATTTTGCACAGAGGTAGAAAAAACAATTCTCTTTCATCTGGCATATTCAAAAATTACTTACAAACGTTCCGAGTGGCCAAAAAATGGATTTTTAGGGAATTTTTTACGCAAATTCGGATATATCCTTTGGAGCTGGGGGGTAGATGAGGATGTCCATAAATGAAATTTTGCACAGAGGTAGAAAAAACAATTCTTTTTTATCTGGCATATTCAAAAATTACTTACAAACGTTCCGAGTGGCCAAAAAATGGATTTTAAGGGAATTTTTCACGCAAATTCGGATATATCCTTTGGAGCTGGGGGGTAGATGAAGATGTCCATGAATGAAATTTTGCACAGAGGTAGAAAAAACAATTCTCTTTCATCTGGCATATTCAAAAATTACTTACAAACGTTCCAAGTGGCCAAAAAATGGATTTTAAAGGAAATTTTGACGCCAATTCGGATGTTTACAAAATAAATTGAAGCTGTATGTCTAGGAACATAAAAATTGAAAGTTTTTAACAAAACTGTCACGTTATATTAAAAAAATAGCTTTCTAAAACCAATAACAGCTGTTTAGCCACAACTTTATTGTAAGGACATCGAATGTTCTCTAGGCAACGAATTGTATTTCTGAATTAAATAAAACTGTAGATAATGTAATAGGTACACATCAGTGACAATGGTTGAATAAAGAAATGTGTGCAATTAAAACTTTATTGTATTTTATTAATAACTTCTATTTTAGATTTGCTACTTTCGTACAAAGAAGCACTTTGTCTATTGTTCCTACTTTATTCTCTTTCATTCTATTTCATTCATGGACATCTTCAACTACCCCCCAGCTCCAAAGGATATATCCGAATTTGCGTGAAAAATTCCCTTAAAATCCATTTTTTGGGCACTCGGAACGTTTGTAAGTAATTTTTGAATATGCCAGATGAAAGAGAATTGTTTTTTCTACCTCTGTGCAAAATTTCATTCATGGACATCTTCATCTACCCCCCAGCTCCAAAGGATATATCCGAAAATGCGTGAAAATTTCCCTTAAAATCCATTTTTTGGCCACTCGGAACGTTTGTAAGTAATTTTTGAATATGCCAGATGAAAGAGAATTGTTTTTTCTACCTCTAGGAGCCTACTTCTCACCCGTGCATTTTCATTTGTTTATGATCCATCTTGTTTTGAGTTTATCCCCTATAAATTTTTATAAAAAATATCTATCTATTTAAATTGTTTTATAAAAAGTTTATTTGTATAGAAATTACAACTTTTACCTGATATATTACTGAAATCATTTCGATTTTCTAACAGGGAAAATGTGAATAGATTCCCCTTATTATTTTTACTTACACATGGGTTAAAGTTGTTTCTACTTATTAGTGTTTTTGTACAGTTTGAAGCGGATTGCATTCGAAATGACGAACTCCCATAAAAATGTCAAACCCCTTTTTTACCCCCTACCTTACCTTCGTATCCTAAAATAAAAAAATCCCTTCTTAATGGATGATTTGAACCTACTGTCTAAATTTCATGTTTCTATCTTCAGTAGTTTAAGCACTGCGTTGATGAATCAGTCAGAAGAAACAATTTCATTTAATATTTATATTTATATAATCTTTTCTCGATTAAAAAGTCCTTCTGTCGCTAACCAACTCCATTATTTCAGAACATACAAACACAAATTTGTATTACGTAATGTTTCACCCTGACAGAAAATTCGCTAATAAAATCGCATAAAAAAATATTCTCTCCTTTTAGATAAACATAATCATCCATACAAGTGACGTCAATCCATTAAATTACTCTGCAATCAACATCTCATTTCTTTTCTAAGAAAAGGCCCTATTCAATATACTCGGCAATTGTACCGTTTTCTCGCATTGATCCCAGTCTTCTTCTTTTGAATGCCTCTAAATTAAACTGGAATCATCTCTTTCAGATAATAGACCAAGCACGCGTTTTATATTTAAAGCTTCGTTGCCAATTTTAGGGACAATGCTGCAATGCCGTCCATTCATGGAATCCTACACGACGGAGAAGTTTAAAGCTATTTTTAATTAACCAAATTTGTCTTAATACATAAATCGGTAAAGTCTGGGAATTAACAATTTATTCATTATCCAACTTGAAGAAGCTACTGATAAAGAATCCCATTTTTTTACATTAGATTCTGTAAGAATATTACAATATGTGAATAAATTAGTGTTTTGCATACTTGAAGGCAGAACTACAACCAACGAATTCAGATTTTTATGTATCTTAGAGACACGGTTACTTTTTTTAACCACCCTGTATATATCCCAGCAGATTTTTATTTGTAAGACATCGTTTATAAAAAAATAAATCAAATGAAGCATTTTTGAAAATTTTACTGCATCTATCGTCTGTAATTAAACAACGATAAGTCAATATAAATGAGGTAATTGCACGTTTACCACTTCCTAGCAAAATAGCCGAAAGCTGATCCATTGAATTATCTCCACGCTAGTTTTCAATAAAATCCCCGACTGGGAAAATTCCAGTGAAATTTCCATTTCCAAACAACGCGTTTGCATACATAAGGTAAGTTATTCTTGCCGGCGGTATTCGAATTTAATTCTAGAATGAAACACGTGAAGCTAATGTGGTACGGAATCGGAAATCCATGCCAGTTCTGGAAGATGTAATGCGCCGAAAGTAAAAGGGAAGCGACGTTTTTGTCAATAATCCTAGCGTTCACTAAACTGTGAATCTCTTATGAAAGTGCTTGAAATTAGCTTTATAGTTGACCAATTTTAAAAGCAGGTTTCTAAAACTTTAATTTCAGGAAGAGGAAATTAATTTTAAAGTTTTGAATTAATTGCTTAATAAATTATTCCGAAATATTTCAAAAAAAAAACAGGAATATATTTAATAAAAAGATTTTTTTTCAAACGTGTTAAAAATGCCATTTTTAGCACTCCATAGAAGCCTTAAAAATGTCACTTTAAGGCACTGAGTGCCTTAAAATCACTTAATGGCACTGAGTGGTACTGCTGTCAAAAGTAAATTGTCAGATTTTGAATGCAAACGTCAAAATATTTAGATTTTATTTATTAACATTAATATTAATAGTACAATTTGTGTAAATACTTTATTTGAGCCTTTGTAGAAAAAATATTGTATGATATACGTGTTAAAAGTACATTTTAACATTTATATCATAAATAACTATTAAGCCACTTATTTGATTGATGTTATAAGTTATCGGTTATGTTCCTATGCGCATAAGTTAAAAAATAACCTGAATTTTACTAATACACTGTACAATTTTCTGTTTTTTCCTCCACGCACCTCTGTCAAATGCCTGTTGTCAGTTGTCATTAATTTTGATTTATAACGGTTTGTGTTTATAACTCTTTATAGTAAAAGCCAAATAAAGTTGCGTGCACGTCACCAAAGTCGTAATTCTATTGTATGTGTGCCTATATTTCTTTAGAAAATTACTTAAGTTTGCTAAACAATCTCTTCTAAAAATAACCCGATCAATAAAACACTTGTAACAAAAAAGTGTATATAGAATATAGCTTTGTAAAATTTTGTGTGAAAATATCCATAAAGAGACCACCAATTAATGACGGAATATTAGTCACTGCCAGAAATATTGTCATGTTGCCGCTTCGTTTGTTGAGTTTTCAATCAGTGTTCTGTGATTTTTGTACTAGTAGTGCCATCGATTTTTGAGGTTATCTTGTAAAAAATATTTATAATACAAACTGTTTTTTTTTAAACAAAGAATTTTACTTATTGTATTGTAAAAATGCCCAAACAGCTAAATAGTAATTATCATGGGAAAAAGAACCAGGCGATTTTCTTGAAATGGTTTGAATATCAGTTGCTGCAAAACTTGGAGAATCCTTTTCTAAATTGTTCTTGATAATGCACCTTATCACAGTATGCTATTCCCTAAAACTCCGAATACAGGATGGTCAAAAAGTGCTATTGAGAAGTGGTTGACAGAAAAAAACATTCCCGATTCCCATATGATGTTCAAAACAGAACTGTTGCACATTGTTTCTCAGTAAATATACGAATATAATCTTATATAACGTCATTTATTTTAAACAATTTTTTTTAGAAATAAACCACCAAACAAGTATATAGAGGACGATATGGCAGAATATTTTAGGTTAGTAATATGAGCTGCCATTTAGTGGACAATATTAAGGTTATTGAAATAATTATAAAATACAGGCGACACGCACTAAAACTGCTAGTAGTTTGACCCAAGCTGGTAGATGGCTCTCAAAACCGACATAAATTAACTTTGTTATTAAGTGTCTATTCTATAAGTACTATTCTATGGTATTTGCTAAATCAGAAAAATGGACGTGCTTTTTAATTTTCGAAATAATTTAAGTATTGTAAAATCGATGAGATATTTGGATGGTTCAAGGAAAATTGGCAGGAAAATTTTTAGAATATTAAATTATGTGGCCTGCTTTTCTTAATATTTTATATGTTTTTTTTTTAATAAGGGTTTGTTTTATAATTACCATGAATCGCCATTATTAAAATTTGTTTGGTTCGTTTCATTTGGTTGCATACCCTGCTGTCGTCCGTCATAATTTGATTCTGACTTTGATATTGAAAAGCGCGGTTGCCACGTCTTTTTTTTAATTGTTTGGAGTTTTGGACGAAATTTACTTCTATGGAAGATGTGGTGCCTTCATTTTCTTAATTTTTAAGTTTTATTTCTTATGAAATGATTTCCTCTCTATTTTTATTAATGTCTTCTTCGCAAATTCTATCTAGGATTGCTATGCCACTAACGAATTTATCTTTTAAAATATTATTTAAATTATTGCCAAACTCACAATTTACTGAGAGGCTTATTTTTGAATAAAATTCGACTTCGTCTCGTGCCGCAATTCATACTCGTGAGAAATTAGCATTTGCGCACGTGTTGCACACTGCACTTTTCCTACGACCACCATCCAGAAAACAAACAAACGATCGTGTTGCACACGATACTTTTTTATGAGCACTTTTTCTAACATGGCATAGCTTTTGGCGGTGAAAATTTCTGCATTTCATTTAAATAAATTACTAAAGATCGTATTTAAAGATGTATTAAATATTACAGTAGGTAACAAATTTACGTTTTAAGAAACGTATTTTAAATTTAACTTTCCTTGCATGGGATTTTTCACTTAAAATTATAATGAACTGTAAAATGGGAACAGTTCTGGATCTTTATCCCTGGTGTTGGTGTTTCCGACAAGTTTTCGGTTATTGTTAATAAGTCATTCGTAGCTGATGTTGAGGGAACAGGAACAGAATCAAACTTCTGTAATGATTCATCGACTCTACTAGATACCGAGATTGACAACTTGCTGCAGGTATTTATTTTGGGTATGTCTAATGTTACTTTGGCTATGCCTTATGTTACTTTTCCCACAACTTTTGTTGCTATGAGAAATTGCTGATTTTGCGTACTGTAACCAATGTGCAAAATAGTGTTTTGGATGGTGGTCGTAGGAAAAAACTAGTACCTACTTGGAATAACAACATAAATATCTAAAACAGGTCTGTCTACTACTCAGGTTATAGAGTATTTCTGGAATTAAGAATCTGCTTCCAAAGACAAAGAAAGAAGTGATAATTTTTATTGTAATTTTTTATTTAATTGTTCACCCTGTGTGTGTCTTAAATGACCACCAACCGATGTACGATAAAGACACTACTCTTTGTTACACACCCAAAAACACAAGAAAAAAGAATAAATGTCCATGGTTTTTGTCACGTTTATTTTCTCTGGTAATAAAAGTTCGTGCTTGAATCTACAAAAAGAGCATTTACTTTCGGAACACATCTCTTGTGAGCTTGCACTGGAAAGGCTAAAACTTTCCGTACAACAAAACTAGGGCGACGGCTAACTTTATACCTCTTCTATTTATAAACAGCCATCTAGGGAACTATTATTTTTTTATTATGTCCATAGTTTTCGATAAATTGTTTTCTGAGCCGGATTTGGGATTTAGGAATTAATTCACTCTCTTACAGCAAAATTACATTACAAATTTACTGTTTATAGATAATGGTTATGTTTTTCTGATTTGTCGTCTGGTTAAAAATAAAAGCAGTTGTTAATGATGAAGATTATGAGCAGAGCTAAGAGATTTTTTAATAAACAAAAATAGTAAAATATACGAGGGTATTAAATAACGAGAATGCTGGAATAGTAGACACTTCCAGCTATCTATCTAGCCAGACCTCGTATATTTTAAATGTAAGTTTGTTAGAATAATAATAAACTATGTTATTCTACTTCTTTTATGCACATCAGTAAAATTAACATTATATAAAGGAGCCACTCCGGTGATCAAGTCTTTTTTTGTAGAATTTTGTCTTCAAATTTGAGATTTGTAATATTTTAGAAAAATTTTTTAATGATAAAGGCGTCATGTCAAACATACAGTATATATTTTCAGTGAATAACAGAAAGAAATCTTTATCGGTCCTTGCCAAGAATCTAATATTTAATTAATAATTTTAGAAATATTTGCAAACAATTATTTTGATGCAGTATATCTGAGGGTATATTTTTGTGAAATGGAGGATGAAATCTTCATATTCCTACTCATAAATTGCTCTGCTCTAAACAAATTCAGATTGCTTCATCTGGGTGCTCACGAGATAAAAGAGGAGTTGCTCAATCTGAATCGCCAATGCATTCTGAGCTTCCTTAATGGAATAGGATTATAAGAAAAGTGCTAGGACTAGTTTCTACTTCTCAATACTATTATCTTTAGTGTTAGCATATAGTTGTGTATTTTTGTATGAAAAATAATTCTGATTAGAATTGTCACTAAGGTATGACTAGGTCACCGTATTTTTGAAGCACGATATTTTAAAGCTCCAGTACCACAGTATCTTAATCGAGATGAATAAATTTGTGAAAGCTCTAGATGCTCACCGCACATCTTTCATGGTTCATGCATGGTTAAGGTGTCTTTCTACCGGCATATTTTCGAAACAAAGTTCATATCTAAGGCTTTTTATTTAAGGCACATGTGGTTTTACAATGTTGGTTTCCACTATGTCAAACAGTCAGAACACAAGTCTTATTTTTTTACTTGACAGAAGACATTGCCAATAGAGGTAGTAATGGAATAGCAAGATGTCTGCTACGATTTTGCAAGTGAATGACAGAAGAGGATCCTGAAGTTGACCGTATAATAATTTACGAGATAACGTCCGATGGATTAGAGTTGAGAATTTTTTTTCCAAATAACTCACTCATTTTTCTTCAAAAATTTAACAAATTATCCATTTTCTCGAAGGGAAAGAGTTTGTCTTTCAGATAGAATAAAAATATATAGGGTGTTCCATAAAAAAAATTGACGATATTTGCGTATAAAAAACACTTACTTTTTTTTAAAACACTCTATATATTTAAATAATTAAACAAGTATTCTGAAAAAAACTTTATATAAAAAGAAATTGTTCCTTGAAAACCGCACCTCTCTATTGTTTTTAAGTAAATAAACTGCAAGCCAAATGGAATAAATTCATTATTTCGGTTACTGTACATATTTATAAAAAATCCCAAAACACATCAAATTTAAATTATAACTTGACATTCTTTAACGTGAAAATGCAACCCCTACCTTTAACCCCCTTAGAATGACAGGTACAACCCCCAATTTTTTAAATGGGAAGTATAGGCTTGTATCATTTGAAAGGTCTCTTCATTCTCTATTCAAAAATGTTATTGTTTTTAAATTTGATGCAAAAATTAACATAAAAAAAATTAAAATCATGTTATTACCGAAATTCGCTAAAATATACTCGAAACTTATTACAATATACTGAAAACTTATTTCCCGTTTAGGTCTTGATAATGAGAAAGTGAACAAAAACTATAGCTATGTGGTTTTTAGATGGTAACCATTAAAAAATTTTAAAGAATTTCCGTGGCAACGCTATTTTAACAAGCAGTAGTAAATTGTTTTATTTAAGTTTTCATTGTTGTAATTTAAGTATAAAGTTTGTTCAATTCAATTCTGGTTAGATTAACGGAAATGCATAAAATAACAGTTTTACAAATGATTGGTTACGGAGATAACATCCGAACACAACAGAAAGTAACTCGCCTATTTCATGAGAAATTCCCCAATTTACCGCCTATATCTCAAGGAACAATAAGTAAAATAGAAAAGCAGTTTCGCAAGTTTGGTCATGTAAGGCAAATAAAAAAAGCAGCTGCCAATGCACTGAGTGATGAACTCAAATTAGATGTGTTGCTTGAGTTTCAGGAAAACCCACATATTCAATGCTAGCCATACATCGATAGCAAACATATTAAAAGAAAATAAATTGCATCCGTATAAGATGATACCTACTCAGGAGCTCATGGAAGACGATTTTGATAGGAGAACTTTTTTTGTGAGCAAATGATGGACATGTTGGATAACAATATTATCCAATTAGAAGACGTTATGTTTTCTGATGAGTGTACTTTTTTACTTAACGGTCATGCTAATCGGCAAAATTGCCTCTACTGGTCCACGGAAAATCCTCACTGGATGAGAGAAGAACACACTCAATACCCTCAAAAGGTTAATGTTTGGGAAGGGATTGTAGGGAACAATATGATTGGTCCATTTTTTATTGAGGACAACTTGAATGGCAATAATTATTTGGCACTACTTCAAAATGATGTCATTCCAACGTTGGCAAATTTATATCCTGATCCAGGTAACCCTCAAGTTCCAGCGAATACGATATGGTTTCAGCAGGATGGAGCACCACCACATTACCAACTTAATGTCCGGCAGTACCTCGATACAATATTTCCCAATCGGTGGATAGGGAGGCGAGGATCGATTGAATGGCCAGCGCGATCACCTGATCTTACATTATTAGATTTCTTTTTATGGGGATATGTGAAGAGCCATGTGTACAAAACTAAACCTTCTGATTTCAATGACTTAAAAGAACGAATAACGCTTGCGATTAGATCGATCACGCCTGATATGTTAAATAATGTTAGAAGACAGTTTTATTTGAGATTAGGATGTTGCCAAGACGTTCGCGGAGAACATTTTGAACATCTACTTCATTAACATTCATAATTCTTTTTCGTGTTTTACATTTTATTACGTTTTGCATTACATTTTAGTTTTTAGTAAGTAGTATATATCTTTGGCATGTAAATTTTTCTTCTACATTTTGCATTTTCTTATCTTATTGTCAACTTTTTAAACCTGATATTCTAATTTTAGCATCTCATAAACTATAATAAAGTTATATTTTTCCTGTATCTATATTTAATCAACTTGAAATGTGTAATTCGCTGAATTTATAATTAATATAATGCATGCTAAATTTCTCCGAAACGATGAATACATTAACTAAAGTTTAATCTCGAAAGTTAAGAATGTAATTACCAGGGAAACTTTAAGGGATAATCATTTACTTGCTATGACAAATGAAGTTTAAAGCCTTAACAAAGAACCCTATTATTTAGGATAAAATTGCATCACTGTTGCTTTTGACGTGTAGCGAATAATTGAAAATTTTGTATAAATAAACATAAATAATCATTCTAGTCGTCTAAGAAAACCACTCGAAAACTTAGCAAGAGCTTATAATTAAATATGAAATCGAGACCATATTAAGCAAGAGTCTGATAGACCGTTTTAATTGGTGTGGCTTTTCTTATAATTATAAATTATAGTACAGATTATTTTACAAAATAGAAACTTGAAACCATTCAATTTAGAATAAATGATGCTTAAAATACTAAGTACCTAAGATAGCAGGTAGATAAACAATACGAATTTGCACCTTTTCCATATTTCACAACTCATTTCTATACTAAGTGACATAAAAATCCGAACACCTAATTTAAATGCTTTTATTTTTATAAAATTTTGTATAAGTACTTACTGAAGCATAATAAGTAAATGATAAAAATTTCAAAATGATTGCATTGCTTTAAAGCCCTTTTACCATTAATAATATGTGGATGCAACCCGATGTGTTACGCATTCTCCAACGCGACTAGGCATGCTTCTGACCAGGTGGTCAATGTCCTCCTGTGGTATCACCACCAACTCCTCTCGAAGTTCTTCTAGAGTCTCAGGAGGACGTTGCAAATTGAGCAATCTCCTACTCATCATATCCCACACGTGCTCAATTGGGGATAAGATCTTGGTGGCCTGGCTATGGTATCAATGTGACATCATTATTTTGAAAGAAATCATGTGGTCGGGCATTATCTTGTTGGAAAGTTGGATTTGCCAGGGTGTGAAGATAGGGTAAAAGATGGGGTTCTAAAACTTCTTGGATTAACCCCAACAACAACCCCAATCGTTGTCAACAATATTTCATCTTCTACAATTTTCCGAATTCTACATAAATTCAAGTACCACCCATACAAAGTTAATTTGGTGCACGAGTTGGTGAGTTAGTGAATCATATCTTGAGTTACTCAGAGAAGCGGTTGACCCACTTATTACAACAATAATAGAAAATTATGATAACCTTTCCGAAGATTTACTGGTATTTCAAAAAGACGCAGCTCCCCTACACTATGCTATGCCTGTCCGACCATTTTTTAAACGAAACATTTCCCGCTCGTTGGATAGGTAGAAGAGGGAAGATGATGCAGTGGCCACCTAGGTCCCCGGATTTACCACCACTAGACTTCTTTTTATGGGGGTATTTAATAACAAAAGTTTATGCTTCCCAACCAGAATCTCTGGATGATTTACGATAGAAGATAGAAAATGAATGTCGACAATTAAATCCAGCCGTATTAAGCAATGTCAGAGAGGCATTTCAAAATAGATTATACCATTGTATGGAAGTGAATTGTACTCATTTTGAACACTTATTGTGACTTCATAATAAATAGCACAGTTAAAAAGATTAAAGAGTTTGAACTGTTGTACAACCCATTTTATTACAGGCAAAGAAGGTGAAAGTAAAAAATAAGTAAAATTTGTGCTATTAAAAGAAATATTGTTTATCTCATAAACTAACCACTTTAACCTACAAGTATTGTACATTTTTAAAATCAACTCAAAGAGGAGTATCCAAATTTTACAATATGAGAAGTAATTTAAAAAAAGGGATGCTGCTAGGGGGTGAGGGGTGGCTTTTCCAGTAAGTTTAAATAAGCCATAATGCTTGCCCCTTCCATCATAAATTGACGTGTTTTTGGATTTTTCCTAAATACCAGTATTACAAAGGTTATTTAAGGTGGATACTTTTATCTGAAAAGCACTTGTATGCAGCTTCTTGTACAAAATGTTTTCCATTAGTTTTAAAAATAAAATTACAAATAGAAAAGCAAAATATTAAAAATTGAAAAACTCTTTTCAAATTCAAATTTCAAATTCAATTTAAAACGTATTTATTTTACGAATAAATAGTGGAAGTTTCATTCAACCGTTTAGTTGTTTGCTGTTCTTAGTAAGATGGACTTTCACACAGTAAGGGTTAGTACAATAAATTTCATTAAATCTTTTTTGTTGACTACTACTTTTTTTACTGATCAGGTATTGAAATTTTTTAATTATTGCGAAAATATGGTCCATCAGAAAATCTATAAGAATTAAAACAATTATTTCAATAAAGCAAAATCGTTTGAATCTGCTGCCGTTTGTTGCGTAACTATAAATCTAGAAAGCATTGTGAGCTTTCTCATTCAAAAGCATAATACAACAGCATTTTTATCTTCATATCTACCTCGAAAGGGATATATCACGAGCAGTCTGTTTTATTTTAGAATTTTCCATTACAAAATTCTCTCGTCAGCATCTCTCAATGTGTCAGCCTGTTAGAAACATCTGCGTGTACAAAAACTTCAAATGCAATACGTTCCTTTTATTGAGGACCTCATACAACACAACAAAAGAGATCGGTGTTTTACGATCGGTCGGATTAAGTGGGACATGAAAATTATTAATTAATTTATTATCTAGAACGATACTACAGTTGGCTTTAGAATAGCATATACATGTTAAATGTGAATTTCCTTTACCTACCGAAGTTATAAAAACGCCCTGCTTCAAAAAGATAAGAGTGGCAATTTTTAAAACTTACTTCACTTAGGAATAAAAATAATAATAAGAAAAAACACTTGGAAGATGTGGTGACGTTACCAGTTCTGTGGTGTTGTTCCACATAATTGTTTAAAAAGAAATAGACATTAGATTTAAACAAAAATTGACAAAAACATTTATAAGATCAATGCTTTTTATTTTTTAATATATTAAACTTAATGGCTTATGTTAAGGGGGTGTTTAAGGGTTTTAAAAATCATTAAAAATAAAAAATAAAATTTTATATACAGGGTGTCCCACTAAGGTTTGTGAGGTAGAGTATTACAACATAAAGAAAAAAAAATTAAAAAAAAATTGCTGGAAATATTTGTCAAGTTTGAAAGTCGCCCGCTACGGGGTGCAACAAATACTCAAAAACATAATATTGTGATTATCTCCGAAAGAGATATACTAAAGGTATACTAAAAATACAATTTTTGAAATCTTGATGAGATTATGAAAAATGGCGGGGAACTTTTTGCCAATATTCTTCAGATAGGGGGGTGGGGGAAGGTTTAAACTTGTTATAAACAAATGTCATATAACTTTTTTTGTTTTTTAACCAATTTCAATGATTTTGGCGTCATTTAAAAGAGTTTCTTTTGTTAAATCAGATGCATAACAAAAATACCAAAATTAATTATTTTTCTCGGAAATTTCAAATGTAATGATGCTTTCTTTTTTAATTTAGGTAAAAAGAGGATAAAAAAATAAAGAAATGAGTGAAAAGCGCAAGTCTAAATCTTAATATTTTATTTGATATCTTAAAATTAAAATATCACAATAGTTAAATAGAAAACCAAAATCTGTGCCAATGTCATCGTAGTATAAGAAAATCCAGTAAATAGTCACAATCAAAAAACAAAATTCTAAATCCGTGTCAATAGCCAAAGTTCGTCGCAATAAATAAAATTCTAAATCCGTGTCAATAGCCAACGTTGTCACAAAAAAGGAATCAGTAAAGAGGTTGCAATAAAAAACAAATAAAACCGTACAGTTTATAATACACAGGCAATTTGTCAATAGAATACCTTATGCTGCAATCTTCCCTCACTCAATATCATCCTTCTCTGTGTAACATTAAAGATGTGGGCGTGGACAACTGACTGATTTCTACACATTAAATAGGCCATCCTTATAAAATGAATTAAATGCAAGCTATTTGAGTTTGAAAGTGTATATGCTATTCTGAAGCCGATAGTACATTGAGAAACGCGTCCAGTCAAATTCTGTTTGTTTAAGTAATCTCAAATAACAGGAATTGAAATTTGAAGAACCCTTTTTCTTTTAAAAATACCTTCGAATTCACATGATATGTCAGAAAGACTTTTATTAAAACACGTACCTGCATAAAGAGTCTCTTGACCCGTAAACGAAAATATATATTTATTGGATGTTTTGCTTAAACAATTGTAGGAGAAGTTGTAAACTTCTCGTTCGAGATATATATTATGCAAATATCCATGAAATTCTTTTAGTTCTTGCCGGAACAATTGAAAAATATCAACGAAGCATGTAGGAGAATAAAACCTAGCAAAGGAGAAATATCCCGCTCTAAACAATGGTTGGAATAATATTTATAAGATTATAAAGATGCTGCTATTGGTTACCGACAAAATTAATAAATAAAACCAAACTTATAGAGGGTGTTTCTAAATATACTAAAACCAATAATGATTGAGAGTAGAAGTAGGCCCAGTTGACAGCAAATCGGGGGCGTGCTTATTAATTTTTGAGAGAGTTAAGAATGAAAGAAAAATTCTTAGTACAATTCGCTCTTATCGCTCTTATCTCTGACCCACTATCCCTTTGAAGTTTGACAGGCAATGCTAATTTCATGAATTTTAACATCAACAAATGCGTAATATATTGAGATAGATATCTAATAGTTAAAAATTTAATAAGTAGAACTTACCTTATAATTTACAATAAAAGGATATATTATTAAGTTTTATAGAATCAGCATTTACTTTTTCTTTTGTACATCTAAAGTTTCCAAGTTCATAATTTTCACAAGACATACATTTAAAATAAACAAAGAATGTAATGGGCATTTTATATTGAATAGAATCCATATTTTGCTATTTTATAACAATTAAATATTTCCAATCCATAATGAGTACACTTTTACATAACAATTTTTTTTTGTCCTAGTTCTCTTTTAAAATTCTAAGTTTAATCTGAAACAATAAAAAGAAAATAAAAATCAAAAGTATTAATGGTTTTCACATGTTTAAGAAATCAACATGTAATTTTAGTAAGTAAAGTATTTAAATTAATATTATAAAAAGGAAGTACTTACAAAATTATAAAAAGACAAATTATAGTCTTCGATATTGTACAAACAAATATTCCAATAGCTCATGAGTACCTTAAAAAGACATAAGAACAATTAAAAAACATGTAGCAGGTGTGGTGAAAACAGTAAACTAATTCCCATATCAATAATGTTAGACATAATCACATAAGTTTTTGATAGAACACTTTAATAGTGCATAGTGAAATAAATATTGAAAAACTTAGTGTACAAACACTAACAAAGTGCTCAAGAAAGTTGTGCATTTTGAATCTAAAATTTTCTTAGGAAAAGTCACTTAGAAAATTATACAAACAAAATTTTAGTAAATATAAGGATAAGATTTCACTGTAAGTTAACAAAGATACTATTAGTTTTGTAATTTCATTACCTTCATATTCAAGAATTTTGGTTAGAATTTTGCATTTAAACAATGGAATTTCGTTTTTCGATGTCATACTTGTCATTGGAAGCCTATAAAAAGGCCGGAAAATTGATGATTCAGCTTTTTTGATTTTGGTAGCAGAGCAATTAACATCGTATGTATTAATTGATTACTAACTAGAAGAAAATTTTTTGCATTAATTAAAAGCTGTTTATGTTAAAGTAATACATGTAATATTAAAAATACATGCAGTAAAATAATCAACCATTATTAAATTACTTACCAAAGTAATAAATTTGTCAAATCAGAGACTGATTCCAAGAGAATTTGAAAGATTAAATTTGAGCATTCTTTCTGCAACTGGTCCTTAGCCGCCATATTGTTGGTATTGCATTTCTGACAGGGGACGAGGAGAAGCCGATCCGAGTTTTGTGCTGTTCCATTTAGACAATAGCAATTTTTAGTGAACGAACTTTATAATAAAAGGTACGTGTCATAGTTAAGATTTAGTATTTGTGTATTTGTTATTTTGTGACTGTAAATTAATTTTATTTGTATGTATCATCTCCATTCTTTTCATATAAGGCTATTCATTTATTTATTTGTACTAAACATATGAAAACCAATTAACAGTTTTTTGTAAAATTTCTTTGAAATACTTGACATTAAATTTATTGTGTGTTAATTATTAAATAATATTTTAATTTGAATCCTACCCTGATAAGAGTCAGATTTTAAATTTAAATTTCAAAACAAATAGTCTGAGCTAGTTAAAATTTTAATAAGGCGCCCAACAATAGAATTACAGAAGAACAAGTAAAATTTATATAAAATTAAATAGTATTCAATCATTAAAATCAATCAAAACATTTGATAAAACCAATAAAACAAAACAAAATTATAAAATTATAATCATTAAAAATTAAATCATTATAAATTGACAATACCAACGTGGGATATTAACAAACAAAACTATAATAAATCAAACAAAAAGATTAAAGAAAAATTAAACCATTGTAATATACATATTATTGAATAGCTGTTTCGTATTTGTTGTGTAACTGTGGTCTTAACCAGGCATAGTTTGTCACATAATCAAGGCAATATTAGTGTGGGAGTAGAAACAATAGATCAGTCACTTATTTTATATAAGCTTTCATATTTTCTACTCGATAGGTCAAGCACAGACATAAAAATTCTCTAGAAATTTGGCAAGGAAATCGCGAAAAACTAGAAAGACCATAAATTCGAGAAAAATTAACACTCGGTGACTATTGGTAAAGTAAAACACAATATAAATTCTCAAGCATTGGCAGTTGGCAACACACCAGCGGCATTTCAAGATGAAATATTGCTATACTGCAAAATTAAATGAATTTGTAGCTGAAATATGAAATTCTTTTTAAACATCTTTTTTTTATTCTTTTTATTGTGAAAGTTTCGAAATTATTACAAAAACAACTCTACTTTCTATATACTTTTATAAAAGTCGTAGAAAAAATGTAGTATTAAAGCTTTCTCGGACCCGCCTCGGTGCCGCTTCTAAACCGTCTTCGAAATTAAGCTCGTAACTATAAAGCGGCGTATAAAAGTTGCATAATTATGTTGTCTTTTGCCGCATTCAGTACATTCTTTTAGCTTCGTTCATATTAAATTCGAACATGAAGTTATATCTTTTATGGTAAAAGAATTTTAAGCGAATATTATAAAGGATAATTTGTTCGTGTTTCGACCTAAATATCTTGGGTTATCCTTTCATTTTTATTAAATGTTTCTTCTTTTGTAACATTTTTTAATAAGTGTGTAAAAAAACTGTTTCAGCCTTCGTTTTCATTATAAACTTTTTAAAATTAGGATGGATGGATGGAGAAGAGGGCATCTGAGGTAAGGGAAACGAAAAAGTCAAAGGAAGCTGGCAATAGAACTCGCAAATGTTTTGAATGGATTTCTTTTTATAACAGTTTTGTAAATCTCTCATTCTTTAACAAGCGCTATTTTATTGATGTAATCAATGCCGTTTTTATGACATCAAAATTAAAACAGAAGTAGTCAATTTATTCGGTTTTGGAAATTGATATGGGGGAATTTACCGGTCGAATTAAATACAACAGCATTTTTTCGAAAACAACTCAAGGCGGATCAAAAATAAGACCAACATTCCTGATTAGGAATGTTGGTCTTATTTTCAATGAAGTTTTCGATATAACCATCAGCGACTTTCCTTGATTTCCAACCAGCATGACACTTTATTGTCGTGATATCCACGCCAGCATCTACCAGTAATATCACTGAAGATCTTCGTAATCAGTGACCAATATAACATGCAGCATGAGGTCATTTTAAATACAAAGCTGCTACACTCGGAATTTATCCCAAGGAATTCTTGCCAAAAAGTAGGGGAGCCCAAGAGGGGATTTCTGGAGTTACTGAAGCGCGGCAGATTCATATACAGATTGGTAAAAAAATGGCCTGAAATTCTCGAGCGCGTCAGATTAAGGTAGGGAGAGTTAGTTACATCCTAAAACGTGTATATTCCACTAATCTGACAATTCGTGAGTGACCTAAAGAAGGAGGAGGGCAACAAAGTTGTAAAATGTATATTAATCTGCCGCGCTTCAGTAACTCCAGAAATCCCCGCTTGGGCTCCCCTACTAAAATGACTTCGAACTACATTTTTCTGCAAATCCTGCCAGGCAGTGGATGAAACAGCGGAGCAAAATGTTGTACAACTGCCTAGGGCTAGAGGCTAACGATTAATTAATTTGCCTGCATCAACTCGAGCCCAAGGACTATTATGGAAGTGTCAACAATGACCCTAATGAGCTCCATCATAGGCGTGGGGCTGAAACCATCAATTGCATCGAAAGTACTTCCTCAAAAGTTTGTATTGTTGCTTTACTATGATAGGTAATAAATGTCATCAGCTTGCTATTCGGGTCTTAATAAATGGTTGGCTACGTTCAAAGAAAGAAAGAAAGAAAAGTAATACTTTGAATTTTTTTCCACAGCTAATATTAAAGTGTTGCTATAACAACTGTTTAACCGCAAGAGTAGATAAAGTGATACTTTAACAGCAAGATTAGATAAAATGTTTTAACTTTTTTTATTCAATATCATTTACAAATTCAGATACATTAAGGATTAAAAACAACTGAAATTTTACAATTAACATTATTAGAAAAATCTATTTTTTGAGCATCACAACTTGTACTCGTTTGCTTAAACACTTGATTCGAGATACTAGGTTGATTTTCAGGTCCGTCAAGTACACTTGGTTAGCAATAACCTTCATCAACAAATAGACGTCATCAGGAGCTTCTGTCAGAAATTTTTAATGTCATCTGACACCAGGATTTTGGACCTTTTAGCTTTGTATTCTCCACTCAAGTTTTTTAGTAAGGTAGTTAACTTGCTGAATTTAGAAATTTTCATTCACCAACAACGTACGCTTCAGCTTTGAATAATACTACCATAATGACGATGGCATCGCTTTCTTCGACTTTTCAGAAAAATACGCCAGAAGTATTTTTTCACTCAGACCATTAATATTCTTAATGCTTTTCCACTTTTTAAAAGACTGGTCTTCTTTCACATACATCATCCTAGATTTTTGTGGCAACAATAAACTTACTGCTTCCAACGCTGCATTTTCTACATCTGATGGAAGGTTTTCCTTTTCTTGTGTCAATTCTTTTCTGTCCATTTCATATTTATTCATTTTGTACACAAAAAAACAATATTCTGCGCAAAAACCAAAATGTAAAATTTGTTTGACAGAGTACCAAGTTCATATCCCTAGCAACGGAGCAACACAATTGCGATTTTTGTGCCCAAAATTACAATTTTTTTTGAAATTTTATTTTTCACCTGAACTTGAAGTCTTGCCATAGAAAAAAATTTGTATTGCACACGACGATAAAATCTCGGACATAACGCTCTCGAAGATAAAGTATAATTTTATCGTCTTGTACAATAAATAACTATTATTTCCACTTTGATTTTGTTTTATGTTTTTTGTTTTATTGTAAATCCATGTTTTCTTTTTTTTAATATAGGTTTTATATTCTTACGTTCGGTTTCACAATCGAGAGTTAACTTCAAGTTAAGATTTAACCCGAAAATTGACCAATAGTAAAATGTGTTATATGTTTGTCAAATTTTGCTATTGGTCGGTTTTTGGATTAAATCTTAACCTGATTGTGAAACCGGGCGTTAAATATTTTTAATATATCTATTGGTTATTGTAAAAAAATTCTTTTATATATCTATCTTTATCAACCCAACTTCTAATTCACTAAAAAATACGGTTTAGGAGCACCAAGCGTGCTAGCGCCGGTCCTGGTGGCTCTTACACAGTTTGTAAGCGAAAGTAATAGCTCATAACTATAAACAAATTATTGTGTTCTATATTCCAAAGTCCTACTTTGTTGATTTATTTCTATCTGGCATCTTCCGCAACCGTGTTTGGAGGAAAAAATATCTGGCGTAATAAAAAAACTGTCATTTCGAATTCTGCACCTGACAAATCCCCTGCCGTAATCAGAACGACACAACGGCAAAAGTCGGAATTTGTCTCATTCAACAATGTTACCATTAGGAGCAGGTGACAAAGTAAAACGAAAAATCGTGTTAGTTTTTCAACAAATAGTTCCGGTTATCTAACACGTCGCACACGCATACATATAAGAACGTGAACGAGAAGTAAATGCGGATTTAAAACGAGCCACTTTAATTGATATTATAATAATTCTTTTATTTCGTAATAATAATACATGATATTATATAATATTTGACAACAATAATAGTACTTATCACAAAAAAAGACTGAAAACAACTTTTTTCATACTTTACGGTACACGTACTTTACAGTACTCTTCAATTCTCCCAATGTTGTTTGAAATAATAAGTGAATCAACATAAACTAAGCTCTTATTCTAGTTTTTGAAGATTGACATTAATTGTACAACTGCTGTTGCCAGCAATATGTATTAATGGAATTGTGAATGGATTTACAGTGTTTTCTGTGATCGCGGAAAACGTGTGGCTGTGATGTAGCACTTCAACAAAAGTTTCGCCCCTTTGGATCATTCTTGCAATCTTGTTTTTGCCTTCAATCGATTCTTCTATATACTTTTCTGCAACTGAAGAACTCTTCCATCTACCGTGCTTTTTAGAACTTTAAGGTCAGCTCTAGCATTGGCCAACAACGTTAAGGATGTCCTCCTGAAGTAATGACCTGTATACTTTTCTTCTTGGTCTAGTTTTATGAACTCGGCTATTTTCTTAGATGCTCGGCCAACAGTAACTATACCAGCTCTTTGAGACAGACATTTTCCTTGTCTATAACACACCAAAAGAGCTTTCAGGGAGACGTGTTGCCGTAAATTCATGTATTTTCTAAACACATCCAAATAGTCAACCTCATCACTATTAATCACAGTGAAAGCTGGTCGAATATGCGTATTTGTCTGGTTAATCTTAACTACTAGCTGAGTACCCGTATCCTGCACATCACTAACTTCTAAATTGTAGATCTCTTCCTTTCGGCAACCTCCAGCAACTCCAAGTAATGCTATCAATTTTAGTAATAGATATTCTTTATCTGGAGCGTCCCTCATGAAGCTTTCAATTTGTTTCTTTGCCAGCACCTTCGACTGGTTTGGCTGATGGTCTACATTTTTTTTAAACTATCAACTTTGGAAAACTTGATATGTTAACATTCTCATTAACCATAATCATTGATTTTACCATCAATTATTTGGACCATAATTGTCATGTTTTCTTGTTTATTAAATACATAACATTTCCTTCCTCGCTTAAATAGAACATGTATCCATATTAGGGTATAAATCGTAGAGGTGCGCGATGTGTTCGAGTAGATCTGCGGGGTATGACAGGTTCTAAAAGGACCGGCGGTGGAACATTGTTTTCTGGAGTAGCTGGTGAGGTCGGTGTAGCTGAAGTAAGAAAAGACAAAAGAACGTGCCATTCCTTTCATTTTGACAATGCCTAGGTGGGCTGCATGGAGGTCGTTGAGAATTATGTCTCGTAACTTAGGTGGTATGACGACTCGGTGCTCGAACATAAGACAGCCAGCAGCGAGCATGTATTTTGATTCTGGTGCCTTGAAGTCGTGGCGGGTAAGATCTTGGCCTCCTTCTAAAAGTTTAACTATTCTGCCAAGATGCTGGTCCTTTCTCGTCTCTCTTGCAATTGTTTCAGCCGTCGCAGGTAGCTGTTGGATTTGATGGACTGTAAACAAATCAAAGTCATCGAAATTATCTGACTTCTCCCTCCGTGTATAAATTCCGCTAGTAACTTCGTTGACAACTGATGGAAGAGGTAATCTAGAGCAATAGTCTGCGTTTGCGTTCTGCTTAGACGTTTTAAACACTACGTCATAATCAAAATGAGCTAAATAATCAGCGTAATTGGCCATTCGGCTTATGCACAATACAGGAAGAGATTTTTCAGGGTGAAGGATCTGCGTTAAAGGTTTGTGATCAGTTATCAAGGTAAAGTGACGAGCATAGAGGTAATTGAAAAATTTCTGTACTGCCCAGACGATAGCGAGAGCTTCCTTGTCAATCTGGGGGTACCTTTGTTCTGTTGACGACATGGTCCAGCTGGCATACGCAATAGGGCGTTCTTGTCCATTGTTGAGTCGATGTGACAGCACTACGCCTAGTCCGGTCTTACTTGCATCCGTTGCAAGCAAAAGCGGAAGAGCTGGATCGTATTGCATTAGAACTTGTGGCGAGATGAGAGCGTTCTTGATGTCCTGGTAGGCACGGTCGCCTTCTGGGGTCCAGACGAAAGGATCCTGCAGTAGCATATCTCTCAGCGGACGGTCTCTCGTTGACAGGTTATATATGAATGCGCTGTAGTAAGTCGCCTTGCCCAAAAACAGTTGCAGTTCTTCTGGCGTCGAAGGTTTCGGTGCATCTTGCACAGCTCGAATGTGTGCGTTGGATTTGTGGACGAAATGTTATGTATTTAATAAACAAGAAAACATGACAACGATAACTGTCATTAGTTTTGACAATGCCTAGGTGGGCTGCATGGAGGTCGTAGAGAATTATGTCTCGTAACTTAGGTGGTATGACGACTCGGTGCTCGAACATAAGACAGCCAGCAGCGAGCATGTATTTTGATTCTGGTGCCTTGAAGTCGTGGCGGGTAAGATCTTGGCCTCCTTCTAAAAGTTTAACTATTCTGCCAAGATGCTGGTCCTTTCTCGTCTCTCTTGCAATTGTTTCAGCCGTCGCAGGTAGCTGTTGGATTTGATGGACTGTAAACAAATCAAAGTCATCGAAATTATCTGCACTTTTCAGTGTGTCACTAGCTTATCTAGTGGCTTCAAGTGTGCTTGCAATCTCACATGCAATTGTAAAAGTATTTGGTTTTTTACTTACAATTTCGCCGCACATCTCTTTTGATTCCAAACCTTTAAGCATCTGTTCTATTAGCATGCGATCCAAAAATTCTCCATATTCGCAATGCGTGGCTCCTTGTCTCAGTCTTAGGCTAAAACTTGCGATTGATTCACCTGTTCTTTGTCGAATAGTAGAAAATTTTATGCTCTCCGCGTACATGTTGCGGCTCGCGTCGAAAAGTTTGATCAAATTAGATTGAATATCATTTTAAGCGAGTGTCTCTGGGTTGACAGGTCTTACTAGAAATTTCAGGGAAGCATTTAGCTCGACCCCCATGTATGGGGGGCGTAAGTGGCATGTTCGCTTACCGGAATTTTACTTAATCCAAGTGCCCAGTTAAACTGTGTAAAATAATCCGCTACGGTGATTCCATCAGTGGAGCGGTACGGCTGCATCGAAAACTTCGGTGGTGAGGCTGAGATTGGTGCTGCTGGGGCCGCATCCGTACGAGAAGTTGAATTGGACTCACGAACAGCGTTTGCAATCATCGCTGGAAGGGCCTGGAGTAGATTTGCAAGTGTTGCCTCTGCCATGATGAAGAGAATAATGCACTTGTTCACTAACACGCGTCGTGTTAAGGTTCACCAAGTTTTTCTTTTTTGAATTTCGATTTTTCTTCGAACAAAGACCACGTTATTTATTTATCCCACTTCTGACACCAATGTTAGATTTGGGGTGGATAAATAAATGATTCACTATTCAAATTGTAACTCTGTTTACTATCGAATTAAAGTTAAAACATTTCTACGTTAGACAATACATTTTTTGTTATCCGTCATGTCAAAACTAATGACAGTTATCGTTGTCATGGTTTCTTGTTTATTAAATACATAACAATAATGAAGAAGGGTTGAATGTTTTTGACTGAAAATTTAAACTTTGGAAAAGAATATTCTTTAAAAAAACTGTTATTACCACATCCAAAAAGTAAGTCAACGTCACATTTTCATCAGCACTACTTTTCAAATTATGTTGTTCACGCCAGTTGCAAAACAGCGCATATTCTTTTTCATATCTTTTCGCAGACTTAACTGGAATGATTTGCCCTATCGCTTCCGCAGTTTTCTCAGCAATTTCATCTAATTTCAGATCCATTTTCTTCGCAGATATTTCGTGTGTGCAGAAAAATTCAATATGTCTGCCTTTATTTACATTGTTACTTGGTAACCGCTGTTCATTTTTTATTTATAAAGCAAATCAACCATGTTAAGAATAAATCAAGTAACATCATTTTTTCACAGCAGTCTACATGACTTTCTAAGAAAATGATCAAATATGTCATTTCAGTTTTAAATTTTATTGCGTTTAAAACCAAAGGTAGTATGAAAAAAATATAGTACGATACACGTCCGTGGAGTGATTATTACGGTACTCGATTAGATATTCTTGACTCGGCTCCTTCGTCGCCTCGTCCATAAACATCTATCTCGTACTGTAATAGGTCACTTCCTGGACTTGTAACGTAAATAACTTAATTTACAATGTAAATCAGCTGATCTAAGTTTCAGTCTATGAAAAAGTAGTATATGTTATTCAAAATTATTAACAAAGTAAAAAAGGAAAAAAAGAATAGTTTCCAATCATAAAAAAATAGATATACTTCTTAGCAAACCCTTCGCCATAGTTTATTCATTTCTTTCTAACACATTAAGTTGTAGCCGACAGAAAAAACGGTAGTTGCATGATTATTTCTCAAACAAAATCAAAACAATGCAGAGCTTATGAGTAATTAACGTATATTCGCGTATTTTGAATGCTCCCAACTTCTAGCCAATCAATCATGCAAATTAAAATATTTTGTCGCAGAATACTGTAATGCAAATGCCCCTTTACAGTGTCAAACACTGAAGTGTCACAATTGTCGTTCAGGTCAGTATTTTACGTTATTTTATGTGTTAAACACGCTATAAAGTAAAAAAATTAATTTTATATTCATTATATTCAAACAATCTAAAATAGTTTATATAGTGTAAAAGTATCAACTTTTTGGCAATTATTTGATAACTTTTCCATTTTTAAGAATCTCATAAATACTAATGTTTTGTTTTTTAAATCCAAGGTGCAATAAAAGTTAGTTTCATAATTAGCTGAATACGATCCTGGCAACTGTCAGATTTGCATAGAATTACATGCAATAATACTCAACATTCCCAAAATAGTGTATGACGTCACAAACTATGACGAACTGAAAGAAGGGTTTGGTAAGAAGTATACCTACATTATATAGGCACATTATTCCACTGAAAGAGAAATGCAATTAACTTTATTTTAATTTGAGGCTTGCGATTCATGAGATAATTTTTAAAGGATTTCTTAAAATTAAAATTTGAAAGAAGCTTATTATAATTGTCCGTAAATTATTACCGAATGGTTACCACAACCATAAAAACATATTTATTGTGAGCTAGCAATCTTTTAGGAAGAAAACATCTCCGACAAAAATAAATCATAATTTGCCTTAATCGAGTTTCCAAAATAAAACTTACAAGCTACTTTTTTTCTGTGTGAGTGAACACCGTCATCAGCAGACTTTTTGTAACTTTGGTCAACATTTTTCCGGTGCTATTATCTCCAATTATTCTTTGTAAAAGTCACGTGTTGTGACGTTAAAAGGTTTTTTAGTGGACTTGAAGGTTTTTGCTTTATTTTTATTTTCGGCCTCAAAACCCAAAGGAAAGGTGTTGAAGGTTATAGTTCATTTGTTTGGAGTTGGCAGCACAGTGAATTCATCATAAATGCAAATCCTTCAAAGCCCAAGCAAGGGTGGTTCATGAAAAATAACTAAAAGTAGTAAACATTTCTATTGAAACATAGTCATAGTTGTTATTTTTCAAAGAGTCCACCCTGTAATTAGGGATTAACTAATCCAAACACAATAGAAACTCTAGATAATATTGTCACAACAGGTAGCTGAATAGATCCCATGACCGTAGAACCGAAGTTTTTTAAAGCATAATTCAAATTAAAATAAAAATATGCTACATATTAAAAAGTAAGAATTAAATATAAATTAATGCAAAAAGCACTTACTCCTTTAATTGTCGGCTTCTATTTCGTCGTATACATCCGACAATGAGTCAGATTCGTTGCCTGGTAACACAAATGGATTTAAATACAATTTTTTTTTAATTTAAAATCTTACCCAACTCACAATCAAATCTCTTTGTGACTTTTTAACTGCTATAAACAAGATTGAATCCATTAAATAGTATATTACATAACGAGTGTGGAAAGTGAAGTATTACGCACAAGTGAAGTTTAGCACGAGCCGCGTAGTGGCGAGTGCGGAAACGTAACGAGTGCAAGAAATACACTTTCCAACGCGTTGTGTACACGATTTTTCCTACGACCCCAATATTTCTCATAATATATTTTAAATTTATTTATAAAATTTATTTTAATTGTTAGTCATGTTAAAAATTAGGATTTAAACGAGTTTATATATTGCATAGAAATATAATTAATTAAAATCAAATAACCACCTTTCTCAGGAATTCACATCAAAATTCTTTATTAGCTAAATGACATTTTAATTTTTTTTGTGGGCTCTATAAAAATTAAAAGTAAAATGGTCAGTTGGTGAAATTAATTGAAAAGTAATGTAATAATAATAGACACAAAGATAATTGTAAACAGAAACACAAACATAACTTCCAAAAATCCACATTCGACACATGCACGGAACATAAACACAATATAAAAAAGAAGAATAAACTGCTCTTCTTTCTAAAAGTGTTTTTATAAAAATAATAATACTGAATAAAAATATGTTTATTTTTTAAAAATTTAAAAACCTATAAGAAACTTTATTCTTTATTCTTACTTTATACAGAAAAATTTGTATTGGCAATTACCATACAATATTTGACACAAGGAAGATTTAAAAAAAATTAAATGGTCCTTGCTTTGACATTCATGTGTTTTTACTATTGATAAATTTGGCGTAAATGTCACAGATCATAGAACTATATTTTTTTTACTTTTCAATACGTGTATTGATGTTAGCTACTTTCTTAAGTACCAATAAGTGTGCAATCTAGCACTTTCATATGTGGTCGTAGGAAAACTATTTTAAGATCTTACGCATCGGCTGGAATTTGTGGAATTGTCTGTGTAATCATTGGAATGGTCGTAGATTCAAGAGAAATAATCAAGATGTTGATCGGATGCTTTTTAATTAACCTAAATAAAAAATTTTACTTGCTGTTACTTTAGGTCAGGAAACCAATTGCAAACCAAAATTTTGATATAGTGATACCCTTAATTTTGGCTAAAATTGTAAATTACCCAATTTTTTGTTTTATTTATAGTTGGTATTTTATGGTTTACTGATTTTAGAAGGTATTATTACTTCGAGTTGATTGCGTGACCGGAGTATATGCTAAAAATTTATTTCATCCCAATATGTCTTGACCTAATCCCCAGGAAAAATATAAAATTTATTGTATCAATTCTTACTTTATGAATATCCAGCATATTGAGAACATAAAATAAACAACAGCTTAACAAAATATTTACAAAAATGAAAAGTAGAAAATGGTTTCTACCTGCACCCAAGGTAAAGAAAATTAACAGTTTCTATACCAAGCTTGACCGTTTTCTATGAAAAAACAACTACTTCCTGGGCTATATGCCCCAGCGGACATTGAATTACATTCCAATGGAAAACTTCGTCGATACTTAAAACTATCTCTGTCGATTTGCAAATCAACGGGAAGAACACTACTCGTAGACCGGTTTCGACATTATTGTGTCATCATCAGTACGAGGTAAGTAGTTCTTCTCATCCCGCAGAGCATCCTGCATGATCGACGAAGTCGGTCGCCATCACGTTTTTTATTGAAATGTAATTCAATGTCCGTTGGGGCATATAGCTCAGGAAGTAGTTGTTGTTTCATAGAAAACGGTCAAACTTGGTATAGAAACTATTAAGTTTCTTTACCTTGGGTGTAGGTAGAAACAATTTTCTACTTTTCATTTTTACTATTGACTGCACCTTGTATCTGAAATTATTTTCAGTATTTGTTTAAAACATTTACAATTTAATTATAAAAAATGAACATTTTAATGACTGCTGTTTCGAATTAACATTAATCAGACTGAATTATTAGAGAATTTCAAATAATGCGTTAATGAGAGTTTATATGAAACTCTCAAAAGACCTGTCGTAACATATGCTATGAAGACAACCATAATAAATCAAAAAGAAGAAGAAGAGGATTTAAAAAGATTTGAAAGAAAAATTGTTAGAACAGAAGATGGGCAAATGGAAATCGTGAAAAGAATTACCCTTTGGAAGAATTGTTAGGCGCTGATAATGATGATAGTTTATGATTAATTATATCAAAAGTTTTGAAACGCTCAAGTAAAATTAGAACAGAAAACAGTTTTCTGTTTCTTTTTTTCAGAAAGTTTCATCTTTTACATCGCATCTTTGGAAGTTAATTAATTGATGTTTATTTATTTACATTTATTGGTTTCAGGTGAGCGCTTGGGTGACACAACTTATAATCACTCAGCCCACTCACGATGCCCGCCGAGCTGTCCTATCTTGTGTCCTTCGGGTCGCCTTATCCTCATGGAACATCGGCAACTTCAATGGAGCCATGGAAATCATTGCCGGCCTCAAGTAAGTGCTGATTTTTATTTATTTGAAAAAGTGCTTAGAACACTGAAATACTAAAAAAATGTTTTTAAACCGCAGGGACTAAAACTGCTACTTTAGTAGACTGAAATGCCAGAATGTTTATTTTTTCTATAGTGAAAGTTCAGATTGTTTTTTGCTAGTTTGCAATTTTTTGCAATTACAGCTGTTTCGCTAATAACTAGCATCAGATTGTTTACTGTTCTTAATAAGATGGACTTTCACACAGTAAGGGTTAGTACAATAAATTTCATCAATCTTTGTTTTATAAACGTCTGCTTTGTATTTAAAATCGCATCATCATTTCTCTCCTCTAGCTACATCTTAACGTTGCGTTGTTCATATAAGAAGTGGTTGAGAATTTTTCCCATTTCTCGTTTAAAAAGTTGGTTTTGGTCCTACAATTTTGTATATTTAATGTGTTTTACCAGTTTGTGATAATAAAGGTAAGCTAATCTAATTTTAATCCTCCTATTGTCTACCCTACAGATTATATTTGTATTTTTTTACTGCATCCTATTGTTTGTTACAGAATTTGATGTTTGTTTTTAGATCCACGAGATGCTATTTTATGTCTTTCTTTACATGGATATCTGGTACCAACGAACAGAATTGTGAAGAAAGACAATCAAGGGAAAAAGAAAGTCACCAAATTTACGATTAAAGATTCTCATGAATTTTTATCGGAAAATGTCTGCTGGAAGTAGAGGATCATATAGGCACTTACCCGTACCAAAACCAGCATCCAACCGTTTATCTACCTCATTGCAGAAGATTTATTTTCCATACAGGAAATTTTTATTTATTTTGACAACATTAGGTATAAACAGTTTAATGTTATTAGACCAATGGATATATGTTTTAAAATTGTTTATTTTTTCAAATTAGATTTTCCTCAAGAATCTGTTATGTTTTACACATTACTTGAGACAGTTTTTTATAATTTAAAACCAGAGAAAAAATTTGAAAAAGTTTGTATAATTGCAGAATAATTAAAAACAAATTAGAACATTAATCCCAATAAATAAATATCTAAAAGAGTAGGCGTAAATAAACTATCCAACTGAAAACCTAACAAATAACTAATTAATTATTCATTTATATAAAAAACCCCTTTAAATTCTAACTAAACTGAATGATACATCACTGGATTATATACAAATTAAAATAAAAGCCCAGAGTGAATCATACACATGCTTGAATATATTCTTATTTTTATCCCGAGCTCAAAAAGCTCAAAGTTTTTTTTATACTTATTTTAAAAAGATAATAAAACGTAATGTGTTATTGCTTGAGAGAGTTTTGCTTTGAGATTTATATATACCTATATATATTCAACGAATTCTTGTTTTAAATTTTGAAACGTTATGTAAAGCAGATGAATTTTATACTTTTCGCTCTATATTTTTTTCCATTATTGAAGACTCAAGATCAGTGAAGGTGGGATTGTTTTTTTATTATAATAATTCTTATGTCTTTAATATTTCATCCACTTACCTCTGCTTTTGAAGAAGTTTTTTTTCGACTTGGCTTCCACGTTCTGTTTTTCACACAATTAAATATTTATCAAATTAACTAGTATATTACGTAACGTATGTGGTAAGAAGCATTATAAAATGCTTTACAGCTCAAGTTATGTACTATACTTTACCTACGATCTACTTGTACTTGTATTAATAATCTTATTATCAATAATACTTAATATTAGTTTATATTAATAGTACTTGGCTTCTTTTGTTTGTTGAAGCATTAGAAATATTTATTTCAAAAATATAATCATTAACTTAATGAATGAATGCTAACGTGTGCTTCCTGCGGGTTGAAATCAAAATTAAAAGTTTTTTGATTTTGTATATAAAAATGAATAACTTGTTTTATGAATAAATATCACAAGAGCTGACAAATGAAATTTATATGAATAAAAAACAACATAAAAATAATCATAGATTAAAAATCAACATATACAATGTTTTTGAAACGTACCCACAAGCCGCAATGTATTAATGAGGCAACTGAAGCAATATAAGGTACTAAACACGAAAGGAGGAATTTGTTGTAAGGGTAGGGGTTTCTTTCGGCCTCCAGCAGATTTAAGGGTTGTAGGCCGGCGGAAACTACTTGCTTTTGCTACATACTATCAACGGATGAAAGCAGTTTTAAAGTACCTACCTATTTAATTTTTTATTGTCGTTAGGAAGAATGGACTAGTTTAGTGATTTTTTTTATGTTTGCATCTTATAAAATAGGTTTTTTAGTGGTTCAACTGTACAAATAAAATTTTTATAAAATTAATCCTCTAGCCATAATCGGCTTTTGAAATTTAAATTTAATGGTTACATACGTCATAAGTGGTAAGTGACGTGTTTCAATAAGATTGGTAGAAAATTTGCGATGTTGTCGATATGGTTTAATATTAACCGAGAAACTTATCTCTCTCTCTTTTATTTGTTGTCATTAAAAAGAGATAAATATATCGATATTTTTGTTCTCTGATTGACACTTTATCAAATAAGGAGTAAAACACCAAACAAAATATTCTGTCATTTTCGTTAGTTTAATTTGTTGTTTGGTTGTGTTTGGTTTATGAAAGAAATTATTTCTATACTATTTTTGGTTCGAAAATAAAAATCCCTAACACCTTCTCTTGGTTTTATAGCGGTTCCTTCAAAAATAACCAATAGAAGTAATTGTTCTCTCGGGGAGCAACCCTTCTATCGGTACAGTGAGAGAACGAATTTCAAGAATACCGTTTTGGCATTTTCAATAGAACCACGCCCACTTTCTATTGGCTGTTCCATTCTATCACCGACAAGAATAGGGGTCTTGTTTGTTTATTACAGATAAACACGATTTTCTCTCCTGTCATATATCTTGTCAACTGGTACAATCAGTTAGTCACAGAACACGGTGTTTTGTGCCGCCAGTTCTTTGAGAATACTTGAAGCGAACGTAGCTGAAATGTGACAACGTTGACTTTTAAACACACTTCATTATTGGTTATTAGTTGGCGCTACGTTTAAAACTTACTAATTATTTATTGCTAAATTTTACGAAATGAGAAAAATTAATTGCAAAATGAATACCAATATAAGTAAGTAGGTATCTTATCCTAAATATATATTGCTATCATTTTGATTAATATGATCCTACTAAACTAGTCCATTGTAAACCTGTCAAATAACTGTAAATACAACCAATTAATTTTAAAATGTGTTCTGCAATGTTTTATACAGGGTGTTTCATTAAGAATTATCCATATAGTAACTGAAGAAACCTTAGCACTAAATATGAAGATTTAAGCCAAAACACTTAAATAAAATATTCCTCCTAACCGAGATATAGGGTGTTTTATTTTAACTATTCTAAATGATTGCATCCCATATTTTTGACACCTTCCAATATTTTTTCTTCATACTTGGCAAAAAGTTTACACATATTAGGTTACTTTAAACAGTGGCAAAAGATAGTTTTTCTCGATTACCAGAGGCGTGCGGTAGGGATGGATACTTTCTTTTATCCCCCTACAATTTACGCATCTTTAGTATTAATTGTTTCTGAATTATTTTTTGATTATACGTTACTTTCTACGTATATATTATCCTCTTGTCTCAATACTTTATAGTTATTAGTTTTCGTGTTATTTACATTTAAAGGTAATGTTTAAAATATCCATTTTTGTTTTATTGCTTATTCAACATGAGTTTCCTTTAATTTAACCACCTTGACAACAAAATTTGTTAATTCTAATCGTAAATTCACATGCCTCAATAACTATTTCACTAAATAAATAAAGTTTATTAGTTTCAGTAAATTTCATTTCAAAAGATTTTTTCATATCAATGTTTTTTAATTTTAAATTTATGAAAATTCAGAAATTTGATTTTTATTATCAGATACTAATAAATAAGATAAAATTCGCAGCAAATTCGCAGGTCCTTTTGAATTACCTGCAAATTTAAATGGCCGTTCATATCTGGAATTACTTCAAAATCCACTTTTTGATGAGCTGGAAAACTTACTATTAAACCAAAGGAGAAGTATGTGGTTTATGCAAGACGGCGCCCCACCACATTATCCTTTAGCGGTTCGAAATTATCTAAACAATACATTTCCTCATAGATGGATAGGGCGAGGGAGTAAATTTCCATGGCCTGCTCGGAGTCCCGATTTTAATCTCCTAGACTTTTATTTTTGGGGACATATGAAGACACTTGTGTAAGCTCAAGAAATTAATACCCGACAGGAATTATGGCAACAAATAGAAAATGTTGCAAATTTTATTAGGAATCAACCCAACATATTTCTAAAGGTTAGGAGAATTTTTTCCAAAAGGATTAATAAATGTATTGAAGTCAATGGAAAATTTACTATAATGTTAACTAACTAGAATTTTTTGTTACAGTAGTCTAAATAAATAATTGTTTCAGTACGTTTATTTTATGTATTCATCATGTTATTTTATAATAAAAATCATAGTTCTATTTTGTATTAAATTTAAAACTGAAATTTTGATAAATATTCATATGAAAAAATCATTTGAAACTAATAAATTTTGTTTATTTAGTGAAATAGTTATTGACTCATGTGGATTTACGATTAGAATTAACAAATTTTGTTATGAAGGTGGTTAAATTATTAAGGAAATAAGCAATAAAACAAAAATGGATATTTCAAACATTAACTTTAAATGCAAATAATTCGAAAACTACTCACTCTATCGTATTGAGACAAGAGGATGATATTTATGTAGAAAGTGATGGAGAATCAAAAAAACATGCAGAAACAATTATTACGACAGTGGCGTAAATTGTAGGGGGATAAAATACAGTATCCATCCCTATCGCACGCCTCTGGTAATCGAGAAAAACTATTTTTTGCCACTGTTTAAAGTAACCTAATATGTGTAAACTCTTTGCCAAGTATGAAAAGAAAATAATGGAAGGTGTCAAAAATATGGGATAAAATCATTTAGAATAGTTAAAATAAAACACCCTATATCTCGGTTAGGAGGAATATTTTATTTAAGTGTTTTGGCTTAAATCTTCATATTTAGTGCTAAGGTTTCTCCAGTTACTATATGGATAATTCTTAATGAAACACCCTGTATAAGATATAAGATATAAATTAATTCCTAATAAATGATTTAAACCCAGTCCAAAATCAGGTAATCAGTCTATCCACAGGTGCTTTCCGAACTTCCCCAGTAGAAGGTTTACAAAGTATATTATGTTATTCTCCCTCACTATAAACGTTAACAAAAACTCAACTGTTAAAATATTCCTCTTCTATCAAACAAAAACCTTTCATTTAAGCAATGAACAACATCCTTTCACCTTCGTTTTTGGCAAAAAATCTCCAAAAGTCTCACTCTACTGACCATGTCAAATTAGTTCTAGAACGCGCAAAACTTTTTCTTCCTGAATTTGAACCCATAAACAATGGTGTCTTTCCTCCTTGGGTTATATCCACAAAGTCAACCAGTTTCTTCCCAATTTTGACAAACTTTCTTATCCCAATTCTTTCATATTATCACAGTTCTCTCACATTCTTCTTTAAGTGCTAAGGTTGGCAATCATCATGGCTATCTTCGCTTTCGAAGCGGTTACTCGGAAGAGTTGCTTCGAGTTGCATCCATGCCATTGTCTCAGATTCTTCAGCCATGAAATTTGTCTTCTCCCTATGCTTTTTCTACCCTGGGGGCAGCCACCCTCCGCGCGGACCTCCTGTGAGTAGCCTTCTAGTGTTGCTATAATCTTCCTGCTTTTGAGACCGGATGTTATCCAGGAAACCAGTGTTTCTCTAGTGAGGTTCCTCTAGACAGTAATTCAGTCTCAATGAGGCTTGCTCTCCTCAGAAAACAAAGCTAAGGCTACTTCCTTGAGTTCCAGCGCTTTTTCCACCCTCTGCACTATGGCATGGAGAGCTGATTCTGTCCCTAGAATCGGTGCAGGTGTGGGTGGAATGGGTGCTGCTTTAAGCTTCCTGCTAATAAATATATACCTACCATATTTTCCATTGTTTTTAACAGAAATGATGTGAGGTCTAAAGGATTTGGCTATTGTGTAGTCTTTCTTCCCAGCTTTGGGAATGAAGACAACCGAAGTTCTTTTCCGTTCTTTGAGGACCCATTCAAGTGCGATGCTGGTCCGAAATATTTTCCCTAGGTAAGGGTCCATCACCCAAGGTAATGGACAATTATAACATACACCCAAAGAAACAAAATCATTTCTCCACCTTACATCGTATAATCTAATTCAAGAAGACTGGACTAACACCAACAGAACAAATAAATTACGAAAAATAAAACTATACTGACAAAGTACACTTCCAAGAACTAACAGGTAAAGATAACATTAAAATAAAAAGATTATACATTGGTCATCCATACCTCACACATCTATTTAAACTCGGTGATAATGTTGCAAAGAAAGATTTTATAATGCAACCCTCTAAACTGCACTTTTTTTAAAGTGGTCCTTGAGCCATTTGAAGGTGGACAACCCTACTTATAGTATCCAGAAGGGCTACTCCAAGTATTAGTGTATTCTCACCAAGGCTAATCAATTATTCGGACCCAATCATGAATTTAAAATAAGAAACAATTTACATATATTTATTCAAGAACTTTTAGTAGTGGAATTACTTACAAAATTTTTATCTGTAAACGTCAATAAGAGGTTCTTACTTGTAATGCTTGGTAAGAACACTATCATTTATTTAAGTTGATTTTCGTTATCAATTTAATTCAATAAAACATAGTAAACAGGTACCTAATATCCGCAGAAAAATTATTTTCTCCCTCGTAAATTCTAAACAGATATATTGAACACTCAAGCTTAAACATCTTTATTTTTAATTTTCCACTTTGAGAATTTCCGATAATGAATTAATTGAAACGTGACAGGAAAATATGAAGAAAATGGAAAGCTGAGAAAAGCACTCTGGTTTTTTCATTAAATCATCAGCCGATGGAGATTCATTATGAAAATGGATATAGCTGAATTTTTTTTCAGCAAATCTGGCTTTGATGTGCCGTAGGTATAGCGTTACATAATCCATTAAAATATGGAGAAAAAGTTGGAGATTTTTTACTAGAGAAAATAATTATAAAAGAATATACATATATGTTATATTGAGATGATTTCATAGTTAAAGTACATAAAATTTAAAAAAAGTACTAACCCTATGTGAACATTTTAGTAAAGAAAAAGATAAAAAGTTTTAAAAGATTTTTGAACAGAAAAGATTAAGATAATTAATAATAATAATAATTAATAAGTAATTAAGATAGTTAAATAAGTTAGTTAGAACAGATCAAGTAGATAGGTATAATTTGGTTGAAAATCCGAACACTATAAAAATTAAAACACATTTTTTAACCCAAAATATACCCGTTTAAGTAATTAAAACATTATGGACCGGTTGCATAAACGCTTGTCAAACCTGTATTAGCTAACATTTTATTTAAGTGTATGTGCAATAGATTTTAGTTTGTTTAATTTGATTATAAAAAAAGAGACTTTCATTGCCAAAATCTATAAATAATAAATGATTTTCGTGTTTTGATGGTAATCTGTTATTTTAATTTTTTAATATAGCTTCAAATGAATAAAAAATATAAACTACTAGAATAAATACATGAAAGAGGTTTGTTTTCGCTATTATACAGTGCTTTTCAGATAAAAGTAACCACCTTTACTCTGCAACTCTTCACTCTGCACTTTGCACTCTTCAAATGAATTCCTGTTCCACCATTATTTTTATTTTTTGCAGAGGCAGAGTGAAATGCAGAGTGTAAAATGCAGAGTTTTCAAACAAACCAGTCTTGTTTTGTTCCACCAATATATCTTGAAAATAATGAAGAGTTAAAAATATTGCAGAGTCTGCAAATGTTACGAAAAGAAAGATTTCACTCTTCAAAAGACTTTGACTCAACTTATTGTTATAAACTAATGCCATATTTTTATTCATACAGGAACATTGTTATTAAACGAAAATAATGAAGAGTTAAAAATATTGCAGAGTCTGCAAATGTTACGAAAAGAAAGATTTCACTCTTCAAAAGACTTTGACTCAACTTATTGTTATAAACTAATGCCATATTTTTATTCATACAGGAACATTGTTATTAAATATGTGGACATTCCGAAATATACCACTTTTCCAAGCTATGGAGTTGAGAGCGTATATAAAATACAATAAGTAGCCTAGTTCTGAACAAATCATAGTTTCATAGGCCTATACAAAATTTAACATAAGGTAAAATACTTATATTTTACGTACCAAGGTTCGACTTTTCCATACACTGAACAACTTCTCCCGCACAAATGTCCAATTTCGGTTATCAGAGACTAGCCCATTAGCTTTTGCCACCTCCAACACTTTTGCCAGCCTTCTTCCTTCATTTTGTGCGAAACATGAGCAGAAAAAGCTCCAAACAATACATTTTTTTTCATTTCGAATTACTTCTAGCAACTTTTTTGATAAAGTTTCTTTCTGCTTGCAACTCATAATTATTTTTATTGTAACTAAAAAGTAAGTTGTAATTGTAAGTTTGTTCTATATTGCAACTTTAAGTTTGAGGTTATGTGTCACTCTGCAACTCTGCAAACAACAACAGTGATTTGAAAAGTAGCAACAATTATTGGAGGAACAGCTGGACTCTACACTCTGCGGAAAAGTGCAAAGTGCAAAGTGCAGAGTGAAGAGTTGCAGAGTCCTATGGAGGAATAGGCCCCTGGTATTTAGGAAAAATCCAAAAACATGTCAATTTATGTTGGTTTTAATTAAATTTATTGTATTAACTCTTACTTTTTGGAAGTCCATATTATTAAGACTAATAAAAAAACTCAGATTGACATTTAAATGTCAATCTGACGATGCTTCTTAGCGAAACGGCCGTCATTGTGATTTAAAAGTACGAAATAAGTCTAATTTAAAATATTAATACATAAGCAAATATTGATTCATCAGATAGACATAAATTCTGGTATTTTAAAAAAGCTAAAAAATAAATAAGGGGTTTATTGTCTTAGTTGCTCTTCTCCCTTGTTGGCATGGATTCCTGGCTTGGAAAAGAAATGAAAAGGCACTTCTATCGGACCAGAACATGTAATAAACATTTCTCTCTAATTCACAAACTTGGATGAAATAATTATTACAATAATATAGTATATACATATAAAGATAATTTTAATTAAATTATAGCTTTTAATTAAATAGAGGAACATGTAGTAAATTAATATAAAAGACGCATTTAACTTAAAGTTTTATGGTTATAATATAATCCATTTAATTGTTTGTTAAATATTTAGATGGTTTAAACATTTAAGAATTATTTTATTACTTAATTTAATGTAGAATAATATCAAATTATAATTCCAGTAATACTGAAATATTAACGTAGTAAGTGCCAAATTATAAGGGCATAAATTTGTAGAAATTATCCATAACTCAAATATAGTTAACACCAAATGGTAGTAGGAGAACCACAATGAAGAGCTTGTATACATTATAGTATGTACAAAAAGTACGAGGAGTAATAAACCCTAATTCAGTATGCAAAACCTTTACAGGGAGCACCATGAAATTTTTGATAAATATCTTACTTTAAATTACATTTCTTCCGTAAATCTAAAAACCAGGTAGATCGACCCCGTATTTGTTTCAGTTGTAGCAAAGTTTAGGGTTTCTTCATTGTTAAAGGATTAGCAGTGAAGCAATAACGCAATGCAGTGGTGTGTATTTTGGGAAAAAATACGTTTTAAATTATAATATAATAAAAAATGAAAAGAAATAATTATTGGAATACATTTATTACTTACATTTTATTCTATATCCGACTCGGAAGAGGAAGAATCGTTGTTGACATTAATAATAATAGGGTCGATTAAATCATCACAAATATTGTCAATTTTCCACATATTTGCCTCTACTTTGATAACATGCTCGATACAGTTTGTCCAATTTTCCTTACTAAAATGACTTACAGCACTCTCAAACAATTTCACAACAGTATTTTTTTTCCAACTTCCCCCGTTACCTGAGCCCATATTAATTCTATGTTAAGTTCACAATGATAAGGGGGGAGTCGAAGAACTGATATATCACGAGAAGAAGCCATTTCTTCTACAATGTAGGTTTTGTATTTATTCTTGTTCATTTTTGCAATTCTGTAAAGTTCTTTCCTTAGTGGATCTTTTGGAAACTTAATATTTTTCGAAATAAGCCACTCCAAAAGCTCTGCTTTACGCCAACGACTTGTGGGCAATGCTTCTCGTAACCGTGAATGGTAACTTGCGTTGTCCATAACAATAACAGCCCCTTTTGGAATCAGATCCAACATTTGAACAAACCATTCCTCGAAGACATCCCCATTCATATCTTCGTAATAGTCCCCCGTGCGTTTTGAAATAAAAGTTAATAATCCACCATCAACAAAACCTTCAGAACTTCCAACATGGACAATGATAAGTATTTTTCCTTTTCCAGATGGTGGCTGCAAACCTAACGACAAACCTTCCACGAATGCCTGCCTTCCGCTTTTAATGTTTTCATCTTGCCAAGATTTGGAAACTGTATATCCAGCATTTATCCATGTTTCGTCTAAGTAGAAGATTTTCAAATTTTGTTCTCTGGCATGTCGAATGCTTCTTAAATAGTCTCTTCTCCAAAAAACTATTTCCGGTTTATCTATCAAGAGAGATTTTCTATTATGTTTTGTATATCTGAAACCCACATCTTTCAAAAGTTTGCATAATGTCATTCTGGAGAATTTTGTATAGTCCGTATCTTCTTGCACTGATGTCATAATTTTGCCAAGTGTTGGAATTTCCTTTCGTAAGTAAAATCCATGGACTTTACGCCTTAGTCTTTGTTTTAATGACTCATTACAGTAGGCTACTTACCATTTAAAATTTCTGAGAAAAATTCCCCAAACACTACATATAGGAGTAATACAAATAAAAAATATTCATTTTGCTTCTTTGAATTTAATAAAAATTGTAACGATATCTTGCTATCTTGACTTTAATTAATTTTTTAAAAATATATTTCATTGTAATTTATTTGTGACAATATTCAAAGTTTGAATTAATCTTCTTACAAAAGAACAAAAATATATAAAATAATTATTGTTACAGATTGGTTTGTTTTCTATTATGAATAAACTGTGTTGCCTTTCTTTATCAAACTTACTAAAATTTATGTACCTCTATCACTTTTTTTATTAAAATTAGTACATCCCGTTACCTCTGACCTAAATCGTATATTCTTTAGCATAGCTGCAACTCATTCGTTCAATACAAAATGTACCTTACGGTATACCCTCTTAAAATATATTTTGGTACGTCTATGAAATCTACTTAAATGAATGATTTATTACTCCTTGTCCTTTCTATATAGACTATAAAAACTAACAAAAACTCACTTATTTTTCACAAGTATGCATATACACTTATGGAAAGTCAACAGCAAAACAATAAACAGAACTTACTTATTGCCTATATTAAATTAACAGTTATATTTTTGTTTCAAGGAACAAACTGATCTTGAGCCATAAAAATAAAAATAAAATAATAAAAATCGGACAGTATATGGAAACGTTCAATGTTTCAAAAAAATAGAAGTAGTTTAGGCTACATATTATTTTTTTCATTATATATTTTTAGAGGGTACATTTTTTCTTGCCTTCATAACTTACGGATTGCAATTTTAGTTGAAAAGAAACATAAAATTGTTTATTGAATTTTGGTATTTTATTGAGTGTGTAGAAAACTGGTGAACTTATATTGACACTTTCGCGTACTCCAGAAATTGCTTCGGTAAACTTTTGTTATTTTTCTACGTCAAATATAATTGGATCTGTATTTGAAGGTGAAATAGAACGACGAAACGCTTTTTGTGTAATCGTCTTGGATATACACTCAATTTAAAATAACAACTAACTTCCTGAAATTAAAAACAAAAAAATGCATTTAAAAAACACTAAATAATACTTAATACATCACTTTAACTTCAAAATAGTATTTAGACGTTTAGAAGTGAAGTGATAATGGTCAGTGTTGCCAGAGACTTTCCAAAAAATGTACTATTTTCTGTGATGAAAAATATACCATATTTTATTCTATGGTACAGAAACAAGATGTAGGAGTGTACGCGTTGTCAATGTTGCCAGATTGTTTTTTTTTACATCAGTAGATTTTAAACAGAAAACTCGTTAATTCAACTAAAATTTAGTATAGGTAAATATGGGAGACTTTTTATTTGAATACATAAAAATTGAAAATATAAAGGATACAACGAATGCAGTAGTAATGATTGAGATTCAATAATAATGAAAACTTTTCAATAACAATGGCAGATTTGGAAATTCTCGAAAATTACGTCATACTTTAAAAAGTGAATGAATAGCTTCGAAGAATCGTCTCTCTATGGATTACAAAACTATGTTAAATTAAAAAGTGGTCAACACAAAATAAAACAAACAATGACAATAAAACGAATATGGTTAAAGAATAATAATATATAATACTTGACCAAGTAAATTAGTCAGTAAATAACTTAAAACTAAACTAGCTAAAAATTGTTATGGGTATATAAAATAAAAATAAAAACTGTTGACTAGAAATTTGAAAGAGCATCTGGTTTCTCTTTTTAACAATGAGTTGTGCCTAATAAAGATATTAATAAAGAAATTCAACTAACATCAAGTAAGGTTATAAACCAAATGTGGTAAAAAGTAATTGACCTGTATGACGCCGTAGCGTTAAAATTTTAATTTGAAACCCCCATATTAGGAACTTATTATATTTAATTTGTCGATTTTTAATCAAAAAAATATTGTGTCGATTAATATTCACTATTATAATATATTACCTATAATATGTACTAGAAATATTGGAAATGTACTCTGGTACAAACGGGCTCAAAAAGTACCAAATCTGTACAATTGTACCAGCTCTGGCAACGCTGATAATGGTTCAGACGTGTTCTCATTTCACAGGTTTTAAAACTGATGTAAGTAGTTTCGGCCATAGATAGACACACACGCTCCTGAGGCGAACTAATTTACGGGTGGTGCCACCTAGAGAGCCGGAACAGAAGCCCAACACCTTTGACATGGTCGCAAAAGAAGATTCCTGTAATCTTACAGTTTTTGCGGCATATTCAAACTTACTATAATTTTACTTTTATTGCAAAATGGCATTTATGGTCAATTTTTTTATATTTCATTTGAAATAACTCAACATCTGAATGATTTTACAATAATAACAAGCAAATGGTTGAGTTACTTCTAATGAAATATAAAAAAATGCACCACCCTCGAAGTGGAAGAAATAAGACAAATATTATTAAGTGTACATATTTTATTGGGAATTTTAAAGCTGTATAAAAGGATAATTAATTTATTATTTTGTCACTATTTAGTGAATGTTTTATTTTATCAAAATAAAGCTTACCGGGTGCACTTCACATGACAATTCCTCACTATGCATTGTCTTGAAATAATTGTCTAAACAAAAACTAAAACTAAACACCCCCGGTCGATCTGAATATATAGTAAAATAAAAGAAAAACAAATTTTAAAAAATTAACAAGCCACAAACAAAACTAACCGTTAACATAGATTAGTCATAAATTCAAATTGTTAAAACAGTGGAAGTATCGGAATTAATTGACATTACAGTTTTCATTAAATCGTGATTAAATGCACAATTTTAGTAGTGTGCCGACTCTCTAGGTGGCACTACTCTCGCCTTCTCAGAGTGCCCATACCCTGGTTTTGGCACAAGTTCGACCCTCCACTATTCTTCGTTCCTCACCGCATTTTGTTTTTAACCCCGTTGTCCATCGGGTATGTGGTTACAATGACTGAGAATTAATGAATGACTGACTTTCTCTATGTATTTTTTGACTCTATGATGCCAACTTATATGTTTATAAAGAAAATACTTATTAATTTTTAACATGGAATCACGTCCTTAAATTTTTTGCAATTATTTTAACTCACCCTCTATTACCTTCATAAATAGTTCAATTAACCTTACTTTATTACGTCAGAGGCTCCACCCATGACTTACTTGTACCCTATAGGACTTAAAATACTTTGATTCCCGCTAGTGAATAAATTCAGGTTTATTTTAATAGAATTCTAAATTATAATACTCGATAATTGTATCGATATAGAATAAATTCCATAGGTATACGAAAGTTGCAGCCTTAATTAAAATGCAATAACGTTTTTGCTTGTTTTGTTCAATTAAAAAACCTTTTTTATTTTATTTAGTAAAAATACAATGATTCTCTTTACAATATTTTTCATTGTGTTTTTATTAATTTCGATGTTAGTAAACAAGATTATGAATTATTAATAAATAGTCACATTTTGCGTTGTAAAATATCTTTTACTTTTATTTTTGAGTCTTTGATATTTAATCTTTGTTATTTGGTCTTTGATTATAATTATTAATTATAAAGTTTAAGAAGATTATTGTTGAAAATATAATATTTTGTCACATAGTTAATAAATTAATTTAAAAAAAAATCATTTTTCAATTCATTAAACATAAATCGAGTAGGTATAAACTTTTTTGCTGTGCAACAGTTACTGATAAAACAATTTAACTTTCTCCAGTAAAACCTTTATTAAAAATTTTTGCGTAAAACAAAATGTATATCTTCATACAGTTTACCTAAAAAACTTTTAACGCTTGTTTTAACGTCTAGTTACACGCCCAATTCATTTAAAACTTTTTCCATATAACTTTACAACATTCCGTTAGAAAGTAATGTCGATTTTAAAAACATTTAATATTTCAGGACGTTGTTGTGTGCGGAAAAAAACGTAATTGTTACGTTATGTGTGAAATTTTTCATAGAACTTTATACACGTTTCGAGCGAAACGACTTTAAGAGCTTTAGAGGTTAATGCCGCCCTTCTCTTTGATATGCCTAACAAATTATTTCGAGAAATAAAACAAAGGTGGATGTGTACCCGTTGAAAGGTACATGATCTTGGCTCAGCAACAACCGATAAAGGAATTGAAAATCAGGGAAAAGATTGTCCATTGAATAGTAATAAGTAAATTGTCACGTGTTTTTTTTATTACAAGTCTAATATGTTAAATTTCACTAAACTATTTGCAAAATTACTATTACAATTTTGGGAATATTTAAATTTCGTTGGGAATTACATTGCCCGTATCACCTTGCCTGTTAAAACATAGTTTGTTTACTAAAAGACATGCGTCAATTCAAGATGACTGGAAAAACTTATTAAGTTTAAATCGACGAAGGTCCTTTTACGCTTTGACTGTTTTCTTAAATTTATTGTACTAACTCTTACTTTTTGGAATTCCATCTTATTAAGAATAATAAAAAAAACTCTTCGTTTGAACGCTTCTATAGTTTATTTGAAAAAATTAGGTTTTTAATCACAAATGAAGACCGTTTCGCTAAGATTAGCATCGTCTAACGATGTATTGTCCTTTTTAAAAGTAATAAACAAGATGCTTTGGAATTTTTGGAATTATATTAATGGGCTACATCCTAGAATTTCATTTACTATTGAGTTTGAGGTTGTTATCCCTTTTCTCGATTTACTTATTACTAAAAATATTGTTTCCCATAAATTAGAATTTGAGATTTACCGTAAACCTACCACCACTGATTCTGTCATTAATTATAACTCGAATCATCCTGTATCACACAAAATAGCTGCTTTCAATAGTTTTTATCAACATTCCCCTTTCTCAATCATCTTTTATGAAGGAGATTAACATTATTAAACAAATAGCAGTTAATAATATTTATCCCATAAATTTTATTAATAAAATTTACAATAAATTTTTTGTTAAATACAGACTTAGTTTAATGTCAGTCAGGTTTCATTGTTGGATAAGGATATGTAAATGGGTTCTCTTAGCTTTTTTGGTCCTATTTCCTTTAAATTTGGCCATGTCCTTCGTAAATATAATATCAAGTTCGGTTTTAAAACCAATAATAACCTAAGCTCTTTCTTGGGCAACACAAAGGAGAAGGTTTCTTTTTTGCACACACCTGGAATATATAAATTGTTGTAATGATTGCAATGCAGTTTACATAGGTCAGTCTCCTGTGTACCAGAGTGAGTGAACATCGTATTCTAGTAAATAAATATAAAGATTTTGACCCACCTATCTCTCCTTCAACCTTTGCTAACCATATTTTTCTGATTCCAATATTACCAGATTGCATAAATGCTTTAAGGGACCAAGAATGAACCTCTTGGAGATGCTGGAGTGATCTTTTGTGTTTAAATGAACAACTTAAACCTAAAGACCCATATATCTTTCTTAGTCTTCCTTTTTAATGTTTGTATTAAAGGATTGGGTTAGCTTCCAGTTTAATCATTCGCTTGAAAAATTCTCTGTGCATGTACAAAATTATTCGAAATTGACAGCGGGACAGCCACACAGTGTTGTCAGTTTAAATATTTTTTCCTAAAACCGAATATTTTAGTTTTGATTTAGGAGCGTTACTGCTAAACTTCATAAGTAATAAATAAGATGCTAAGAACAGCAATTAAAAATATAAATAATAACGTAGTTGCTTCCCTTCCGTTATTTCGAATTAAATATATTGTAATTTGGGAATATAAAAATCTCACGTTTTCATGATATTCTGTGGTTTTCATTTTCAGAGCAATGGGGCAGCGAGTTCAGCTATAAAGAACAAACCTTATATATAATAATGGTTTAAATATTGAAGTAAAACAGGTGTTATTTTTTAGTTAATTCAGATAAAATATAATATTATCTTCCCTTGTTTTAATGGTATTCTGTGATTTTAATTTATTATGGTTTTAAATTGTCGCAATTCTCAGAGAATTGTTTATATTTCTATCAACTTTTAGTTATTAATACATAGTGTCCATTTAGCATATAGTTTTCTAATATACCTTACCTTTAGATTTATTCAAATTAACTACTTTAATTTTGATGTCACAACTGTTCTCTTTTTTAACAACTTTCATTAATAATTTACCATATTAACAATTTTATTACTGATCAAGCATTTTTGTTCGAGCAATAATGTTTTTGAACTTTATTTGACAATTTTTATAATAAGGTATGTTTGTTTTTAGTTTTGTTAATTGTGTAATCTTGACCTCAATCTGTTTTTCTTAATTAATAATCATTAATATTTTTTTGTTGACGATAAAATGAATATAAGTTTTCCTAAGGAGTAGAAAAATTTAAACCAGACATTACAGAAGGCTTACTAATCTTAAAACCCAGATGGAAAACGAGGTGAACTCTTTCACTGTAATATAAATTACTGTGAATAAGTCATATAGAGATTCAGTAGCCACTAATATTGTAATATTAATTGGGCGTTGGGCGACAATTTGTAATATTAGTTGGTCGTTGGGCGTCAATTTGTAATATAATTTACCTGTTGATAGTGAATTTATAAAAATATTTAGTTAACTTTTTTGAAAAAATAACAATATACCAAAAGAAAAAATGTAATTTACAATAAAACAAACATTAAGCTTAATTTCGTCTTTAATTAGTTGTAAAAGATACTTCATAAATTAACAGAATTTATAAATGTTTATCACAAAAAAATTATGATAGTTAAATACCTCGGCTAGGGGTGAGTAAGTTCATTAGCTCTGACTATTGTACAATATTTGTTTCTTTAAGAAATTATAAGGGTGCCACTGAAATCTTTTTATTTTTTATGATACTACTGAAGAAAGTTGTTTTAAGCTGAGTTATTTAAATAAGTATCATAAGATGACAGAAAGATGTCAGAAAAAACTGTCTATGAAGATAAAAAAATGATTTGAAAATGTACAAACATATAAAAGATAATAAGATTTCCTTGGTGCTGAAATTAATGTGGTAGAGAATACGTTACAACAAAATAATCCGCAAACAGTTCTTTAAAAATACATATTCTAATACAGTTGACGATATAGATAGATATACACGGAAATAAAAGAAAAACATATGGGAACAGTAAACTTGATAGATCACAATAAACTTATCTGTTACAATAGTGGACGATCCTTCGCCGCACCTTGGGGTCGCTACGGCACTGTCTAGGTGGTTCCAAATGATTATGGAAGATCACTAGTGGAGGGATGATCTGCCCCAGTTGTAGAGATAATCCAGTTAAGAATGTACATACGAGAGCTTAAAGTTTACAAGCTGTTCAAGTTTACGGAATCTCCAAATTCAAGAGATGCTTCTGGTTTACAGAATCTTCAATTAAAGAGTTGCCTCTAGTTTACTGTATTATATTCCAACTTTCTGAAAATTACCAGTGTCAAACACGTGTTACATTTACTTTTCTGGCACAAAAAGTACAAATCAGCATAGTCCGAAATCTACAGTTAGATGCTAACGTATTTTAATAGATTACAAAAGATACATTTTTACATTAAATTTACTTTTTAATAATCTTACACACTAATCAAAATTCCAGAAATGTACTTTTACCAGCCTTTTATAAAAAATTATCATTAATACTTTTAATTACCATAAAAAGATTCTTTGAATAATAATGAAATATGTTGAAATTCTCATCTGATATAATAAAATATAATATAACTTTCGATATTTTATAAATATCTTAACAAAAAGGAATTATAAAATTGGAAAAAAACATACCTGTATATGACAGTAAATCAATAGAAGAAATGAGACTGGGAATAATTATTAAAACCTCTGGAACTCGATAATGCCAACTCATTAGTACACCTCGTAGCGTAGCTACTTTGAACTTCCAATTATAATTATTGAGACCGTATTCATTATTTTATTATTAAAAATGTTTGAGGATAGATGGAGCTAGCGGTACTAATTGAATTTAATATTTAGGATACCAGGTGCTTAAAATGTTAACAGGTACTGTTACAATATATCCTGCAAATTACCTGCATGCAGTTGCACTTGTTGCCTAATGTCTATCAAGAATAAGAAATAAAAAAAAAAACAAAGAGAAGTCAGCAAACTTACTACCAGATCTATCATAAAAAAATTTCTTAGTTACTTAGGGGCCGGTTGCATAAACGCTTGTCAAAGCGCTGTTATTTAACAACGTGTTAAGTCTATGTTAAATTGGCAAAGTTATCAATTTAGAATGTGATTAAACTCAGCGCCATATTTAGATTGATTGACCTTAATTGAATTAAAAATAATGTTTCTTTTATTTTGTTTCAGATCAAACAAACTCAAACCGTTCTGGTTATCGATTACCGAAAAGGAGACGCTGCCAGTGTTGGATTTCTTATCGGCGGCGCTGCTTTCGGCGGAGTACGACCGTGCCTTAAATAGGGCGCTCGCTATGCCCGAGTGCCCAGTAGTACCCTTCTTTGGAGCCTTTCTTAGGGAGCTACGGGAAATTCTGGCTGCTTCCGAGACCGGAGGAGGAGGGGGTGGAGTCGGTGGCGGAGGAGGAGGACTACCAGGGGAACATATTCCACCTGCGGGAAAATCCTCCAAGGCTTCGCAAGGACACAGGGACCAACATCATCAGCAGAGACAAGTGGTAGGTGAGAGTAAGCTCTGATTTTTTTCTTACCGTATCTTCCAATGCGCAAACGTTTCGGGAGTACCACAGGGATCTAATTTGGTCCCTCTATTGTTTATAATTTTCATTAATGACTTGCCAAATGTTATTGCACATTCTGAAGGCCTTTTGTTTGCAGACGACCTTGAATTTTATATTCAGTCTGTATATGTTTTAATTTTATTTGCATATTACCAATATTGTTTCTTCAGCTAATCAAGTACTCACATCGCCAAAATTCTTGGAGCCCTTTATCAAGTCAAAATGCTCACGACTAGTGCTACCTTTGACCCAGGACCATTACCATCAACGTTTGAATTGATGCAGAGAACGGCAGCAATGGGTGAAAGAATGGCATTCAGTGATGAATCGTGATTTTGTTTAGGTATGCACGATGGCCGTGACAAATTGTGTGGGATCCAACGCGAACAAATTTTTTTGAACGTCAAATATTTATGCAATATTGAATGTATGCTGGTCCCACTAATGCCTAAGGTTGTCTCAATCTCACAATAGGTCACATGACGATCTTGTAATATCAGTTCGCGTACAGCATCATTGGTTTTCGGAACAACAACTGATGTTGTACGACCTGCACGAAATTCGTAGAACCTAACCTAACCTAACCTTAAATAGATACCTATGCGTTAATTTGGAACTTGTGGTGTTTTGGAAATTTGTGTATGATGTACCTGCTTACAGTGATTTCATTTTATTTCAAGGGATGGAACCCTTTTCATATCATAAATAAATATTGCAGTAATACATCAAAATTATTATCTAGCCTAAATTAAAAATTGAAGATATTAGTTTAATTAAAAAATAACATTAATAAATAATGTACATTGTTAGTATTTTGTCTTTAATATATAGTATAAAAACGCTAGAATAAATTTAAATTAACATGAAACTGTAGTGATTTTTATAAAGATTCAAAGTGAGACTCGCAGTATTCTTAATTTACATTAAAATCCTCAACCCTAGCATTTTCCCTTTTCAATGTATCTCAAAGTACAAGAAAATATTTCGCTACCAAGTAATTTATAAAGGAATAACGTTGGAATCTCCTTTTTCCACGGTCTAAAAATTTATTTCTGCCTGGTTACGTATTCGTAGAATTTTTTTCAGAGATATAATACCGAGCCTTAATGTACCGTACAATAGACATGTACTAAATCTATTCTGTTTTCGCTTTTATAAGTTCTTTTGCCATATAGGACCGCGTTGCTTCGTTTGAAATAAATTATTGATGCGATTTTCTGGAATGAAAAAGCTTCTTGAATAAAATAAATCTATTAGACATTAGACTATTATTTTTCATTCACTTGTATTACTTAAACAATAATTAATTTTTCTACGCCCATGTCTGTAAACGTCAAAAATCACAATGTTGACATTTCATGTAAGTTACATTTAACAATAACATACACGTGCGTTTAGATAAGAAAACCTAAATTTCTTTCTTTAATTGATGAGTTCTATAAAAGGGAAATGTTGCCAAATTAACGAGCAAAAAATACTGAAAAAGGTTAGTCGCATAAGGAAGCAGTTTTTCCAATATACACTGAGAAAAATGAGGCACTATAAACTATTGTGCATGCACACTTTTTTCAACAATCGTGCCTACACATAAAGTTATTCTGCAGTGGTGCACATAAAATTATGTTTCCTCATCAAATTAGCGACGTCACAAACTTATTTGCTGCTCGCACTATAAGATATAGGTCAAGACATCATATTGTATAACTCTAATGAACGAAAATATAAAGTGCACTGTTTAAAATACGTAATTGACGGCATTTTATATTATAATGCATTCATAATCCTATTATGTGCCATTGCATTTTACTTTTTGGTGCGTACCAGGTCGTACCCTGTAAAATATCGTGCCTGCGCATGATATTATTTGCTGCTGGAAGCATATCTTTATATGCGACTGCACTAAATTTCATAGTGCTTTTTTAGCTGGGCATGATCCTTTTACGTGTCCTAGTATTTTTTCCGCACTATTTAATATCGTGACGGGATTGATATTTTTCAGGATCAGCACTTAATCTCTACACGGTATTTTCGCACGATTAAATAAATAATAAAGGGTGTAAGAGACAACTTTCCGAAAACTTTAACAATGTCTTCAGATCATCGTCCTGATTTTTTTGTGGGAAACAAAAAACGCCCGATTTATTGTGTAAAATTTTTTTTTTGTTTGGACTATCAATTTTGACTGAAGATACCTACCTGTCCAAAGACTAATCTGATTATGAATATAATTTCACCGTTTAGAAACACCGTGCAAATATTTGTTGCTAATCCTAAAAAATATCCACACATGTCACAGTACAGTGCAGAAAAAAGTGCTGAAATTCACATAGTAATAATCTAATCACACAGAGTCTAGAGCAGGTATATATGTACTATGTAGGTAATTTAAAAAATCTTAAAATCATACAAACATTTATTTTCCATAAGAAAGTTAATATTAATCTAGATTAAACATAAACTTAATTAAATATAACTTAAAAACTAAATCGAATCTTAGTTTGTTTACAAAATTAAACTTAAGGCTGGTGGGACGAGCACACAGTGGCAATCGTGGTTTTAAATTTTTTTAAACCAAACTAATGAAGGTACTTGGACTAACTTTTGTTTGCGGACATTACACGATAGGGTGGTACTTTAGCAATAGTTACTTATTCTAAAATGTTCGTACCTAGTTTAGTTATAACCTATGACAATGCTAAAAGTGGTACACTTTTAGCATTGTCATCGGTTATAACTAAACTACGAACATTTTAGAAGAAGTTATTATTTCTAAAATACCACCCTTTGGTATAATGTCCGCAAACAAAAGTTTGTCTAAGTACCTTCATTCATTAGTTTGGTTAAAATAAATTTAAAACCTCGATTGCCAACTGTGCGCTCGTCCCACCAGCCTTAAATAAAAAAGATTCTGCAAGTTTTTCGCTGAGCTGCGAAACAGTGAATAACTAAACACACAAAAGTACTTAAGTAAGTATTTAAATCTATACATATGCCGGCCGAGTTTAAAAAATCTACGAAGCTAGAACAACTCCACTATTTACATAACAAGACTACAAATATTAGCACTTTATACACACTTTTTTTCTGTTATTTCGGGCGTTTACTAGCCACCCGGAAGTGTTCTTCCTTGGCGTGAATTTTCCTCTTGCGATGGACGGGCAGTAGTAAAGCGCCGCACTTTCTGTATTATTACAGGTTCTAGAAGAGAAAATATTTGTTTTAATTTAGGTACACCTTTCGTAAACTTTTCATTATTTTTTCCCTTATAAACTAAGTAAGTACTTACCTACTTCTGCTTTTTTTTAACACTGACTACCAAGGCGTTGTCTGACGAACGAAACTAAAAAAATAGGTAACTAGGTACTTACTTGCAAAGTGTTCGACTATATCTTCCCCAAATCCCCATTTCCTCAGTAACTCGTCCATTTCACACAACACAACACAGCAAAATTTAATATAGAAGTATTGAACGACACTCACGCGCGGAGGTCACAGCACAGAATGGTGTGTGGTGTTTGGTTGGATCCGGCGGCGCGGAGGTGTCGATGTCGGCGCGCGCGGGGACAGATTCCCCCCCGGATTCCCCCGATTTGTTGCATGCATGTAATGTTTATGTGCATACGCACCATATTTTTTTATGAATTCTCAAAATGCACGTAATGTTTAGTGCATACGCACAATACATTTTAATGAATTTTCAAACATTTTTGTGCTAAGCAATAATTTTTTCAACCTGGCACGATTCTTCAACGTGCATACGCACTAAATTTTATTGTTCCTCAGGATTAATGTACTTATTATGCAAATAATCGGGAATGTCACTATAAAATTTTCTGCGTAGTTTTAAATATATACATGCATTGCATCGAATTTTATGGTGCAACTCTTTGCACCGTAATTTTCTATGCAAAAAACTATATTATATGGTGAATTTAAGACGTCATAATTTATTGTGCTTTGATCACTGTAAATTATGATGTTAAATCCATAATTTTACTATGCATAATAGTTCTTGCACGATAAAAGATACGACATTTGAACATAAAGTTTTGATGAGGTTTCTTGCACAATGAAGTTTAATGCCCTGCAGAATAAATATACATTCCTGTCACTATTTAGAGTAATGCGCACTGTTTTATTAGTTGTAAGCAGAGTATTTCACAGTGTTTGCATAATATTTTATTACGTCGACTTCAATCCATTTTTCTCAGTGTATTTTTGGTTTTTCTTATGTATTTTGGGCCCCTTTATCACCCGTGCTGTACCCGAAAGATATGGAGGTCTTTTAACATATTTTTAGTTTGTAGTATTTTACTTCTTACAGTTGACGAAAAACTAAATGTCAGCTGTCAACACATACACGTATCATTAGATATTGTCCTGTTATTATTTAGCATTGTTTGGCTTCGTGTTTTTCTGTTAGTGATTTGTGTTACTCTGATCTGCTTTTATTATTGCAAATATCCTCGAGAAGAGTTAGACATTTTACAATCTTTCTAGTCTAGTATCAGTTAGACATGGATTCTATAGTGCTTTTACCTAGAGATGTACCCGGGGCGCAATGTTAAAAGAAAATTTAAGTTTAGAGGACCATTCTGTCAACGAATTAAAACGTTGGTTGGAGTGCAGATCCTTTAAACAAACGGGGTCTAAGGATGAACTAATTAAGAAGTATGTTGATTGAATGAAACATGATTTAATGTCTATTGTTCTTATATTTGAATTTTTTAGAATTAACGACTGCATTGATAATGGAGGAAGAAATAAAATTTTTCTAGGCATAGACCAAGGAAAATGGTATGACATGAAACGAAGTATTCTTCAAAATCCAAGTTCTTCAAAGAAGGGTCCAATTAATGTATTTGTAGAAAATTTGATTTGGTCAAGATTTCCATCACGTCCTTTGCCTCAGTATTTCAATAAAGGCCATATATTTACTTATATAGTGAATGAAAGTATTGAAAACGAAAACCCGGAAGTTATTGAAAGAGATAATGATTCCATTGTAACAGTAAAACCATTTAGAAGAGGTTCACAGTATGTAGAGAGTGATCACCTCAGTCAAATTTACGATTCTCTTGTTAGGTATTATTATTATTGTAAGTGTAAATGTCAAGCTTCATTTGACAAAAAAACAAAACATGATGTTATAATTCGCGAAAACGAGCAAAGGGTGCGCCCTCTATCTGAACTAATAGAATGGGGAAAACAAACCCATTCTCCATTTGTTCGCGTGTTATTTGTGAGTAGTGTTTTTGATTAAATTTTTTAGTTTTTGAATAAGTTTGGTGAAATTTTTGTTTTAAAATAGTTAGTTAAATTTGATTAATTACTAGGAAGTGTAAGAGGTATTGCTCGGTGCCTCAGAGTAACCAGTACAAAGATTCAAACATATCAATACACAGATTTCCCGCAAATGTAAAATTGCGAAAAGTGTGGAAGAACGTTTTAAAGATTGGGATACTTATTTCCAAATACATGTCTGTGTGTAGCAAGCACTTCTTGGAAACAGATTATAAAAGTAATTTAACTCAAAACCAAACAAATAAATGTTTAACTAGGTACTACACTTCTATTATTTATTGAAATAGTTTACTGCTATATATAAATTAATCACCACACGTAAATCTTTCACTAACGATCTTTACCACACAAAATTCAAAATAGAAATAGTTAAATTGATATTGAATTAAATGGCTGGTATCAATGTTTTCCCCATTCCACTGACAGATACTGCAGCGCCAACTATCGGAAAAATTTCCGCGAATATGCCTAAATGAATAAATAAATAAATCACTAACAGATAAAGTTAGAATAAAAAATCAGTAATACAAAAACACGAAGTCAAACAATCCTAAATAATAACAGGACAATATCTAATGATACGTGTATGTGTTGACAGCTGACATTTAGTTTTTCGTCAACTGTAAGAAGTAAAATACTACAAACTAAAAATATGTTAAAAGACCTCCATATCTTTCGGGTACAACACGGGTGATAAAGGGGCCCAAAATACATAAGAAAAACCAAAAATATATTGGAAAAACTGCTTCCTTATGCGACTAACCTTTTTTAGTATTTTTTTGCTCGTTAATTTGGCAACATTTCCCTTTTATAGAACTCATCCATTAAATTGCAATGAAATTTTTATCTAAACACTACTTTATTTACATACGTTTGGCCAATCGAAAAACATAAAAAAGCTTTTAATATTAGATTATAAGAGTAATGCCCCTAAATATCGGCAACACATTATACATTTTGTGTTATTCCTGAAAGTGATGAAATTATTAGCATTACGCATTCGTCGCTGCAACTTTTAACTTCATTTCAGTAGTTGATTTTTGTACTATTAAGATTACGAATGACAGCAGGGAGAGATAGATAAGAATCCCCGGAGAGGATCATTTTTTACTAAAAACAAAAAAGTTGTTTCCTTTGGAAGATATAAATTGTTTTTATAAAAATCGTACATAAAATTGTTTTCTTTTCATATTTAAATAAAATCCAGGGATAATTTCTTGTATCTACATTTTGCAGATCAACTTCACTTCCATTTCCAATATACACCTGCTAATAGTTTGTGATTTAAACAACTATTTGGTTTTATTTTCCTCTAGGAAATTGTCTAGGAATATTCTCGGGAGATAAATACGATTTTAACTACTAATTTGCTCCAAATCGCGATGACTGAACTCGTTCCATACGAAATAGGTCACGCTGGGTCGTATTTAGGCTAAACACGAAGCAAGTTGACATTTCTCTATCGAGTTGCATACCAAGTACCTTTTACTATGTAAATCGAAATAAAAAATGGGAATACGTTTAAAAGTTTATCAGAAAGTTACAATTTTTTTTAGTTAGGTAATTTTTTAAGGTTCGTAGTGACAGATAAAAAGCATACTAGGTATATAGGAAATAATAGCAATTGGGTGATAGGTATGCATACAATGGACTAGTTTAGTAGGATCATATTAATCAAAATGATAGCAATATATATTTAGGATAAGATACCTACTTACTTATATTGGTATTCATTTTGCAAATAATTTTTCTCATTTCGTAAAATTTAGCAATAAATTATTAGTAAGTTTTAAACGTAGCGCTAACTAATAACCAATAATGAAGTGTGTTTAAAAGTCAACGTTGTCACAGTTTAGCTACGTTCGTTTCAAGTATTCTCAAAGAACTGGGGGCACAAAACACCGTGTTCTGTGACTAACTGATTGTACCAGTTGACAAGATATATGACAGGAGAGAAAATCGTGTTTATCTGTAATAAACAAACAAGACCCGGTGATAGAATTGAACAGCCAATAGAAAGTGGGCGTGGTTCTATTGAAAATGCCAAAATCTTATTCTTGAAATTCGTTCTCTCACTGTACCGATAGAAGGATTGCTCCCCTAGAGAACAATTACTTCTATTGGTTATTTTTGAAGGAACCGCTATAACACCAAGAGAAGGTGTTAGGGATTTTTATTTTCGAACCAAAAATAGTATAGAAGTAATTTCTTTCATAAACCAAACACAACCAAACAACAAATTAAAGTAACGAAAATGACAGAATATTTTGTTTAGTGTTTTACTCCTCATTTGATAAAGTGTCAATCAGAGAACATAATATCAATATGTTTATCTCTTTTTAATGACAACAAATAAGAGAGAGAGAGATAAGTTTCTCGGTTAATATTAAAGCATATCGACAACATCGCAAATTTTCTACCAATCTTATTGAAACACGTCACTTACCACTCATGACGTATGTAACCATTAAATTTAAATTTCAAAAGCCGATTATGGCTAGAGGATTAATTTTATAAAAATTTTATTTGTACAGTTGAACCACTAAAAACCTATTTTATAAGATGCAAATATAAAAAAAATCACTAAACTAGTCCATTGAAGGTAGCTATTTTTTTAAAAAGAGAGAACTACGCGTCTGCGCAATAAAACGGACAGGGCAGGGCTGGCAAGTTAAAAATCTAAGTTAAATGTTTATTAGATATATTCTAGTTGATTAACTAATTATTAGAGGTTATAAATTTACATAAAAACATAATCTTCAAATTTTTGTCACTGTTTGTAGCTTTTCTTGAAAGGCTTAAGAAAATTTCCCTGTTGGAAACATTTAAAAAATTTGATTTTCCACTTTATTATTAATAAACAAGTTTATTCGTATTCTTATTATATATAGTTACTTATAAATACACAGGGTGTCCAGGAACTTAATGCCAAAAATTCAGGAGCAAATAGAAGAGGTCAAAATAATGTTAGAAGTTCAAACAAATTTTTGTCATACGAGCCTTCGTTTCCGAGTTATAGACCTCTAAAGTTTCGAAATAAAAACCTTTGTTTTGTCATAATTTCTAAACTATACATTGGAATACTATAAAATTACAGTGACGGATGCATACATCCATGTCCTGTGTTTGACGGTATAAATGGATCTACATTACGTACAGATAAGCAGAGACGGCTTGTGCCCATTGGTTAATAACCCGTAATTTTAATAGGGACCATCTGAATAATATTTAAATTTCAAAAATAAATTTTCCAATACATTTACTAATGAAAATGTACTCTTGTTTGAACTCGATAAAATTAAGGGTTTAGGAGAAATTTGAACTTTTAGATCTGGGGCCCGATCCTGGAAAATGTCACTAGTGACAATGACAAAAAATGTCGCTAGTCGTCAAATGTCAAATAAAAAAGTCGACCGCAGACACAAAATGCTATTCTTGAAAAGGTGAGAATATTTAGTAACTTTTTCTATTTATGGTTGGTACTTGAAACCGAATTTTTGTCAAGCCGAAATAGTTTTATAAACGAAACATCACTCAAACTGAATGGGTCCACTGGAGTCCTCCTCCTTCTTACCACCTCTTCTTCGTCCTCATTTTCATCTAAATCATTTAACATGTTCAGAAAGATGTTTAAGTCCATTTTTAATAACAATAAAGCTTGTAAAAACTTTCATCACCACGTAATTAATCGTAACTTTTTGAAGGTAAAAAAAATAAGGTTATCCTTCATGAAAACACCTTTGACAGTAACCTAATGCGCCGAATCGGAAAAAAGTCTCTCGCGACTTTAAAAGTCTCCACTACTTTACGAGAGACATTTAATGTCACTTCAACATTGCCAGTTTGCAAGCGACATTTTTTGTCATTGTCACTAGTGACATTTTCCAGGGTCGGGCCCCTGATCGCCATATTTGATAGTTCTCTTCAGAATGTATGTCTTTACAAAGTGAAATAAATTTTTGACGTAGCATCTACGCATATTTGGATACATACAATTCTATGGTTAGGGCATCCTATACACCTTAGAACAAAAAGAAACAGGAAGGAGTCTGTCATATATTAACTTAAAGGAAAATTTGCGACGGAAGTCGGCCATCTTGAAGCTCCTAGTATGACTCATTGTTTATGTTTACAGTATACTGTCAAAGCAATATTTGCATATAAATGTCAAAAATGAGCGCATAGGCGTATCATTCGGTTCTTATAAATACTAAATTATTTAGAACATTAATTGTATTCACACACTTGATTGGTTGAAATTTATTAAAAATAAAAACATTGATATAATTTTTATTTTTTTTCGGTACGTCAATGGAAACGGAAATTAAAATTGACAATTGACCGCCATATGCACGCTCCTTTCTGGACTCAAGGTCATTTTGCATATACTCCTTCCTGTATCTTTTTGTTCTAAGGTATACACCAACAATCGTGTTGCCAACGCAGATTTTTAAAAGTCGCAAAATGGACACTTTAAAATCAATTTAAAACCACCAAATCTGGAGGAAGGGGAAAAATTGCGATTTTTTCTGCAAATCTAGTAGTTTTTTGGTGGTTTTAACTTCAAAATCACTAGAAAAACACTATATAAAAACGGAATTTTAGTTGCGATCGATAGGTAGGTACCTATATAAAAGAAATCTGATATTTTTCATTTACGGATTCAAAATATTAGTGTGTTTATAAAAACTATTCATAAATTATAGACCGGACATTTAGTTTTACTCTTTAATAACAATCGTTTCATGTAGCTAATCGTAATACAAAATAATATATTCAATTTGAGGTTAGAATTGTACACAAAAACTGCAAAATGCACGAAACAAAATATGGAAATGACAGAACTACAGAATTTTTATTTGGGATTTTTATTCGGTGTTCTGTACGTTCTTTCGACATATTTAATCATTGTTTATGTGAACCCTCCTAGAATGGTTTTAATATAAAACAAACCTATTGTCAAACCTTAGAAATCACCAGATTTCGCCCTATATTTTCAAAAAATTACCGAAATACCCACCAGCCACTAGATATTCTTTCACAAAACGAAAACTCAAACCACCACTTCTAGTGTAAAATCCACTAAGTTAGCAATAATGGTTCTATGTAAACCCACGGTTCAACCGTCAGAAACTGCAAAATTGATATGCACCAACAACTCAATCGACGTTTCAATTTACTTAATATTTTAAATACATGTTCTGTGTTGGTATGTTTTTATTGGTCACAGAAAATACAATAATATTTTTTATATTTTGAACTTATAAAAATCTTCATTATAAAACGCATTTGCGTATCGTAATGTAACTTTTACGCACGCAAATTTTTGTTTTAAATGGTTGGCGACATGAATGAAGTATCTAATGACAAGACTATTGATAATGACATTTGTGGCTAATAGCAATTTATTAATTTTATATTGTTCTTTAAGAAAGTATTTGTGAATATGAATATCATCTTTTACTTATATAATATATTATTATTGGTGTATTAGTCATTTTAAAATATTTGAAAACATTAACATTTCATGATTTAAATGTCAAAACTGTCAAATGTTATAAATTACACAGTCAGTGCTACCGACATACTTTTTAAAATCAAAATTTTCGTAATTTACATAAAAGTAATAAATTAATTTAAAAAATGATAAAATGGCAAAATATAAAAAATATTATAAACAACTTATTTCATATGGCTGTTGTGACACTCGTTCTTTAAAAAACTCATCGCTTCGCGATTCGTTTTTTAAACTTGAACTCGTGTCATAACAGAATTCCATATGAAATGCGTTGTTTAATATACTATTGCAGCTCTTCTGGTAGAACAGTATATTTTACATTGTAGGTATATTAAGTAATTTAAAAAATAGATCTATCTTTTATATCTTCTGATGCTGATGATATCGAAATTATAAATTTACTTAAAGTATTTTAAGCATCATACTTCAATAATTTCCACAAATTTTATAATTGTGGTATTATGTAAAAAATTGCTTTATTATTAGTGCATAAGAAGTTTATTATTGTTGGCTGAAATCATCTGTTAAAGGCCAACCGTGGATAATTCTTCCAAAGATTTTTTGTACGGTCGTTGGTTCATACGGGCCTCAACAAGTACTTAGATAGATAGGCAACACATTTTGCAGTGCAAAACACTATGATTTTGTCATATCGAGCAATAAAGAATTTAAAAAAAGTAAGTTCCGGGCCGTTTTAAAATCTAAAATTTTGAGAAGTGTATTTTTTATTTATAATCTATAAGCGGTACAAATTTTGTTCATCGGTCATTAGCCCAGAAGATGATAGGCGATTTTTTGATACTGTATAAAAAAAATATTACAACTAATATTTATTAATTTAGCTAATGGTCTAACATAATTGTTTCAGTTCATATCAGATTACAACGGAGAAGACCATCATTTTACGACAATTGGTCCTGGAGGGCTAATCAATTTGGAGAAGATATACCGCACGCAGGCGGTCATGGACCATATATCTTTGTGCCATCAACATTATCATAGTAGAAATCGTCTTTCGCCCACTTTCAGACTCATCGATTATCTTAAGTGAGTAGTACTTATTTTCTATTTTTTCTCTTTTCAGAGCTTAAAAACTACGTAATTGTTCATTTCTAAACACCTACTTGTAATTAATTTATACCAAAACTTCCGTAATATCTCTTGAAAGTGACCGAATACAATAAAACAAAGGAATGGTTTCCTTTGAATTTGTAACAAAGTTTGTTAAAACAATAAAATAAAGAGCTAGAATTCGGAACACTGAGATTCAAAGTTTGGAAAAAGTTTTGCTTAAAGTACATCAAAGTCACTAAGCGAAAATATTTAGGGTAAAGGCTCAAAACAGCGTCGTGTTTTGAAGAATTAAAACGTATTACGAGGGTCGTTTCATAAATACTCTTTGTATTGGATTATTATTATAAAAAGACTTAGGTATAGTAACATTTGTTGACAGAGTAATTCATATACCTAGCAACGGAGCAACACAATTGTCATTTTTGTGCCCAAAATTACAATTTTCTTTGAAATTCTATTTTCCACCTGAACTTGAAGTCTTGCTATAGAAAAAAATGTTGTATTGCACACGACGATAAAGTCGCATTATCTTCTCGAGTATCAAAAACTCTCTCGAAGTTAAAGAACAATTTTATCGTCTTGTACAATAAATAAATATTATTTCCTTATTTCTTTGGCCATCTAATAGTAGGTATAAGTATTATTTTAAGGTTTTATCACTAGCGACCTCTAACGGATTCTAGTTTCGTACGAAACTAGATGGAATGGAAGAAAGGGGTTTAACAACTTTAATTTTAATTCCGAAGAAATGGAATTAGCATGTCTCAGGACCAGGAGTTGAGCCCTACTGTACAACGTTGCCAAATATAAGTATCCAATTATTGTGAAAATGAAAATACATTATTTCGATAAGTACTTATAATCTTTTATATTACATTAACAACATATAAAAGTATTTTATTACCTGCTTTGTTACTCTTTTTATGGCATTTCAAAATTTATTTTTAATGGAACAAATTCTGTTCATTTTCTGAAGAAGTTAGGTTAGGTTAGGTTAGGTTAGGTTAGGTTAGGTTAGGTTAGGTTAGGTTAGGTTAGGTTAGGTTAGGTTAGGTTAGGTTTATATGATGTATCCTTGAACCAATTCTTGAATTCTGAAATTAATACCTCAATTATTTCTTGTATTTTTGTTAATTATTATTAATATCGGTAAAGCAAAATATTTACCCGATTCCGTAGAGAAAACAAAATTTTGAATAATGACATCAATTTTATAGACAGCATTTATATGGTTAAAAACCTCATAACTGTAAGAAATTATGTTCTTACTATCTTCTTCACGCATGTGCATTTAAATTTCCTTGTTTAAAATTTTATTGCACACACTACACATTACCTTGATGAATATCTTTGATTTTAATAATTCTGAAATTCCCGCTAATTTATATTTGGCAACGTTGTACAGTAGGGCTCAACTTTTAGACTCTCCTTCCGGGCCAACTGCAATCACCCAAAAATTTTTAATTGACGTAGTTGTAAAATTTTTTTTACATTGTTAGTTTTGTTATATACAATAATTTCTTACATTTGAGTATAGTTATTTATCCTAATTAAAATTTCTTGCGTTCCCTATTCGTTTTACAGCCGGAATCCACAATAGAGATTAAGTGAAACGTTGTAAGAGATTATTATTATCGAGATTACACCAAACACGAGAATTTTCAGACGTCAAACACGTCAAAGCTCCCCTATCGAAACATGCTAAGTTAATGTACTTTACAAAATATCTGAATTAGGGTTGTAAAATTTAGAATAGACATACCTACCTACTCGGAGTATATATCAGTCAATTTATATTACCTGTCGCGCACTAGACCGACTGATCCATTAAGGACGACAGCGTTTTTAATTGACACGCTTGAATGTATCCTTAAAAGCGTCTATTGGAAATATTCATAATTATTGTGAATTCATGGTATAGTAAGTACAAGCAAGAGCTTTTAGAGTGGGGTCGAAGTGACTAAGAAACACGACGAACGTATTTATCGACAATTTTGCGCAGAGACGGCTCTCCAATTTAATCAGAAAATGAAACAATTTTAGGGATATAATGTTTTTTATTAACGAAAAACAATTTTAACACAATATCGAAAAAAATATGCTCAAATAGATTTCCTGCAAAATAATACGAATGTAAAATAACTAATGGCCGTATTCATAGTCATCCCTTAAGTATGAGTGTGAGGGTAAGGGTAGGTTGAGGGCAAGTCACCCTTAACTCAAGTGAAGACGTGACTACCCTTGAGGGCACCTTGAGAGTTTTATATTCGACAGATTTGACATATCTTATGCTCTGTATAGGTTATTATATTACATTATTGACATTTTTTATGGTATGTAGTAAATAGGTATTACATATATAATAAGAAATAGTTATTTATGTTTAGGTAGTTTTTTATTAAGGAAGAATAGTTATTATATTTATAGACAGTTTGCATACATTTTTTTTTTAAAATGGAAGAATTTGATGAACTTTTTGAGAGTGATGAGGAATTTGAAGAAGTAAATCGTTTGCCTAAAAAATATATTAGGGACATGCAGAATCCTTTGGAAACGTTTGAGGAACGAGAATTCCAAAGATGATTTAGATTTAGCAAAAACTGTGTCACCAATGTTTTACTGCCACTTGTACTACAACATCTGATTAGACATAGGGTGTGTTCGGGGAGCACGTTATTTGCGCCATTTGCCGCTATCTACTACTATTCCTCGTTTGCGTTATATGGCTCTTGGCGCTACATAGCTCGAAAGCGTGATCCCCGAACACACCCATAGCAATCGACAAATTCAATAATGAAGATATCAAAAAGTATGTTATTATTTGGCGCATGCTCACAACCATAGAACGGTAAGATAAGCCAGCACAACCAACACAAATGCATTAAAAACCCCGAAAACGTGTTTACTCACTTAAGGGCTGGTTAAGTGACGTTTATGAAACAAGTAAGAGGTTGAGTGCTAAGTGACCCTTACCCAAGTCTCCCTCAGTGCTCAAGTTGAGGGTTGACTATGAATACCGGCATTAATTGAGAGATTTTTTATTTTCTAATATTGTGTAGTTATCATTGCCGAATGACGTCATTGAATTCTATAATGTGAAAGTACTTTCCGCACTAGGACGGAAAGTAACTTTGCGCGTACAATTGAGAATAAAGGTCACTTTCCATGGAAGTAGAGAGTATGATATGTGGTTGTAAAACAATTGATTTTCGAGCCCGTTTATACAGGTTACTATAACAGTTCCTAACCTAAAAAATATCTATGATTTATATTTGAATACCGTTAAAATTCAAAATGTCTCCCCAATAGCATGAACATATAAATACACTGCTCAACTATTGAAGTGGATATTTTTTAAATTTCAGAAAATAGCGTACAAAAATAATATTTTAAATATACGTTTCATGTTATCAGTAAACTCTGTTTATAGCAAATTGTTTTTGTCGTTTTTTGTTCTTTTTATACGCTGTTATCTCTTTATTTATTTTTTGGGGTATATTGTAACGTGAAAGAATAAAGATTAGGGACTTAAAGCAGTTCTAAAAATCACTACGTATACGTATCGCAACGTATCACATTACTGTGTTCCGTGATCGCGTTTTTCAAGATTTAGCGATAAAAGTGATGTTGTATGCTCAAAAATCATAACCTTATTTTCTGTTCATCAAACATTTCTGTGACATGCGATAATGGATTTAAAAAGAAAAATAATATTTTACAGTGGCAATGACGACATTATTTTGTAAAGGTCTTAGAACAAAAAGAAACAGGAAGGAGTCTGTCATATATTAACTTTAAGAAAAATTTGCGACGGAAGTCGGCCATCTTGAAGCTCCTTGTATGACTCATTGTTTATGTTTACAGTATGCTGTCAAAGCAATATTTGCATATAAATGTCAAAAATGAGAGCATAGGCGTATCATTCAGTTTTTATAAACACAAAATGATTTACAACACTAATTGTATTCATATACTTGATTGGTTGGAATTTAATCAAAATAAAAACCCTAATATAAATTTTATTTTTTTACGGTACGGCATTGGAAACGGAAATTAAAATTGACAATTGGCCGCCATATTCAAGCTCCTTTCTGGACTCAAGGTCATTTTGCATATACTCCTTCCTGTTTCTTTTTGTTCTAAGGTAAAGGTAGATATCTGGGCTATTTTTAGGTTAAAAATTAAAACACATAAATGGTTACGTTACGTTACAAACGCATTTGCTTTATGCTTCTTTTTGCTTAGTTACGTATCTCCTTTACGTTACGTATACGGATAAGGATACGTGATAAATTTTAAGAATTGCTTTATGTCTCTATTAACTTATTTTATCGAGTTTTGATTTATTATTAACCAATGACAAAAAAAAATTAGAGATTTTTCTAATATCCACTGCAATGAAGTTGTTAAGCAGTGTATTTTAATGCCAAATTGTTTAATACACCCTGAGGTCTTATTATATTTGAATACCATTATACCCATATAATTTAAAAATACTTCTTGACGAAAAATTGGTGTATTTTTTATGGAGTCAGATTTGACATTATTTTAACGAAATAAAATAGCTCTTTTATCACCAATATATAGTCCGTCTAGAAAGTATCCGAAAAAAAGAATGCACAATTATAATTTTGCAGTTTACAGGGTTAGTATAAAGTATGGAACCCCCTAAGTATCTCCTCAACGGTTTGATATTTTTAAATGAAATTGCTTATCCCCTAAGTCAAAAACGATAAATTATTGATTAAAACCTCAATTATTCAATAACAATATGAATGGAAAGTTTTACTGTATGCAGAATTTCACAAGGAATTCAAAAATGGAAAAATATACCGGGTGTTCTATTTAAAATAAAAAAGTTGATATGCATTTCCGGTTTAACCGCAAATGGTACATTAAATTTGATAGCATTTTTGAATTCCTTGAATCTTCTTAGAAGGGGATAAGTAATTTCATTTAAAAATATCAAACCGTTGAGGAGATACTTAGGGGGTTCCATACTTTAAACTAACCCTGTATATATTTTTATTATTTGAATTATAAAATAACCACAAACAATTCATCTCATTTACTTATACAACCTTCATTTAATTCTAAACACTTAAGTAAACGTCCAGGTGCACCAGAAACTAGGTCACTGCCATACTGCTCGGTGATGGTGGTCCAGGCCTGTAAAACCGAACGAATCAAACCTTCTTTATTTCGTGGGGCTGCTCGTTCCAGTTCAATCTTCATTAATTCCCATATATTTTCAATGGGACTAAGATCTGGTGAAGCTGCTGGCCATGGAATTGTTGTCAGTTGGGGTTCTTGCATCCAAGTTTGAGTAAAGGCAGAAGTATGGCATCTTGCATTATCCTGCTGAAAACGCCACCCCTCTGGATATAAAGCATGAGCTGTTTCAAGAAGAAAACCATTTAAAAATCACAATACTTTGCACTATTAACAGTGCCATCAACTATACAGAGAGGCGTAGCACCACGTTGAGATATTGATCCCCAAACCATTATTTTAGTGGGAAATTAGGAAATTTGAACGGTAACATTTTCTCTTGACAGGATTTTAATATGGTTTGCACCAATCTGGAAACAACTCTCGTCAGATATAAAAATATTGCTGAAATTATCTCCTTGAAAACGTTGACAAAACTCCATTCTTCGTTGCTTTTGTAGAGGTGTTATTGCAGGGATCTTTTTTGGTTTCCTTGATATGAAGCCTTGTCTTTTCAGTGCCATGCGGACAGTTTCTGGACACACATTTATTCTTTGTTGATTTCTAAATCTGCTGGCCAGTTTTCGAAACCCTAGGCGCGGATTTTGTCATCCTAAATTCACTAAAGCGTTTAAATTGTTTTTATATTCTGTTAATTGTCTCATACACTGCAGTTTTTCCCAATTCAGTCAATTAGTTTTTTAACGTTTCGAACACCCTTTCTATACAAATATTCCACCATTTTTGATTGTCATGCGATTTAATCCATAGCCTACTATCGGCACAATCTACTTGACGCATTACTTTTGTCTTAGAATGTTACGAAAAGAAAATATATTAAAATTAGGAAAAATAAAAAATTCCGGATACTTTTTAGACGGATTATATTATATATATATATTGCATTTGGTCACAGAGTATTAAACGCAACAGGAAACTGTATATAATGTATTTTTAATCGATTGTTTTATTATGTAGGTCGTCAGCTATAAATGAACAGCGCGTTTTAGCGTTTGGCCACCCTGAAAAAGTCGAATTAGACGCCGAATATGACTGTGATGTAGACGATTATCATCCTGTACAGCCCCTCGTGCACGACCATGGAGTTAGCTTCGTCTGCTTATCGTCGCCATTGACCAAAATAGATCAACATGTCATACAGGTATTTCAATCTAATCTACCGCCATGTTAAATATGATAATTTACAATTAAATATATCAATTGCAATCTACTTATTTTCATAATAAACATAATTTTTGTAAATAATTTTAATGAATAAACTAAACGAATATTACATAATTCCGTAATTCCGTATGAAACCTTCCTAAAATTACTCTAATAGCATTTAAAAGGCACTAAATTATTCTTTTATGTCAGAGTTTCTAAGTTTTATATTTGCAATTTTTTATACAGTAACACTATTATAAAGTTAATAGCGTCGAGAATCCTTATAGTAGACCAAAAAAATGAGTCAGACAATTTTAAATTGGCATTGTGACTATTAGCAATCCTAAGTGTTCTTAAAAACCAAATAACTCAGATATTCTTGTTATGTTTTGTATTAAAATGGTGCAGCAGATGATAAAGCTAATTTTTTAAATATACCATGAAAGTTTTGTTAAGCAGTTCTTTGTTTAATCTCCTTAATATGATAGACTCTCGCAAAGTAATACCTGCAATAAATTTCGTTCACGTTGTTGACAGAAAATGAAAACCGATTACCTAAAACAGATTATCCAGGATCCAGACCTTGCAGATATTTTTCTACCTGAATAAAGTAGATGAGATATAAATTGAAAGTAGGAGGAATAAGTAGTGTCTGTAAATAAGAAAAATGTCCTTTCTATTTGGGAAACTGAGTGAATGAGAAACCTCTATGACTGATAAATAATTCAAAGTCCCTTGAGAACTCGAACTACCTATATTTCTTTTTGACAGTTCTCAAATTGATCCAAACATTACTGTATATTGTAATAGTATATTACATAACGAGTGTGGAAAGTGAAGTATTACGTACAAGTGAAGTTTAGCACGAGCCGCGTAGTGGCGAGTGCGGAAACGTAACGAGTGCAAGAAATACACTTTCCAACGCGTTGTGTACACGATTTTTCCTACGACCCCAATATTTCTTATTATAATACATATTTTAAATTTATTTATAAAATTTATTTTAATTGTTAGTTATGTTAAAAATTAGGATTTAAACGAGTTTATATATTGCATGGAAATATAATTAATTAAAATCAAATAACCACCTTTCTCAGGAATTCACATCAAAATTCTTTATTAGATAAATGACATTTTAATTTTTTTGTGGGCTCTATAAAAATTAAAAGTAAAATGGTCAGTTGGTGAAATTAATTGAAAAGTAATGTAATAATAATAGACACAAAGATAATTGTAAACAGAAACACAAACATAACTTCAAAAATCCACATTCGACACATGCACGGAACATAAACACAATATAAAAAAGAAGAATAAACTGTTCTTCTTTCTAAAAGTGTTTTTATAAAAATAATAATACTGAATAAAAATATGTTTATTTTTTAAAAATTTAAAAACCTATAAGAAACTTTATTCTTTATTCTTACTTTATACAGAAATATTTGTATTGGCAATTACCATACAATATTTGACACAAGGAAGATTTAAAAAAAAATTAAATGGTTCTTGCTTTGACATTCATGTGTTTTTACTATTGATAAATTTGACGTAAATGTCACAGATCATAGAACTATATTTTTTTACTTTTCAATACGTGTATTGATATTTACTTTTCAATACGTGTATTGATATTAGCTACTTTCTTAAATACAAGTAAGTGTGCAAACTAGCACTTTCATATGTGGTCGTAGGAAAATAATTAAATGTATCGAAAGACATTAAAATTTTACGCATAAAATGACCTTGACCCACTTTTTTGGGGTGAAAAATCGATCCCTAATCGACATCTGGGGCAAACATCAATTACATTTTTATAGCTGTTAAAAGTTGGAAATTGTCTTTTAAAGTAAACTATTCGATTATTCTGAAAAACTTTTTAATAATTTCATGACATTTTCATTGGATGCACAAAAAATAATCTGGGTGACACTAGCTAGATAAGCTATGAAGAATATTTTCCAAATTTTGTGATAATTGCTGTTTATTGTAATGTGATTAATAGCTTGAAATTGTAATCCAATGCCAGTTCTAAAACAAGTTCGAAATTAAAATTTTGTTCTTTTAAAAATTATAATTTGAAGACTTATAAAATAATACATACATTAGAGGTGTATGCTGTTCTTACACTGCCATTTTAAATTGTTAATACAATATTGAGTAACCTGTAATATTTGTATTTAATTAATCATATTAATTACATTTACATATTTAAGAAAATAGGCCACAGCAAATTTCTCTTTTTACCTATGATTATAAAGAAAGTAAAAAAGTGTATTACTGATAAAACAAATTGAAATATTTGTATCCAATTTTATCTCTAATTGCATCTAAAGTTTTTAAAACATTTGTCAGGAACTTGAATTGTAGCATAATTAGGACTAGTTTTGGCAAATTAACTGTGTAAATTTAGATCAATTAAACAGAATTAGGTTAAAATAATAATTGTAAAATTGTGTGGGTTGCAAAATAAAACAGACCCTGTTATTAATGTACTTGTTGCTGCTAATAATTTAAGATATAGGTAATTATCATAAAATACTTCTGTTTTATGGTAATTATTGTACATTTTTGTCAATATGCAAATCTGTTTAAACAACCAACACTTGCATATTGTCCTACTATTCTTAAATGAATATAAACATAAACATTATTATTTACAAATTTATTTTTATGATGGTAAAATAAAATCTTAAAATAATGAGTGCTATGATTGTTTTACATCTTAAGTTGAGATAACTAAGAAGCGAATAAAAAATAGATAAATACTGTAGGTAGACTAATTAGATTATAAAAATATTCTACATAGGTATTATTTGAACCAAATCATTTGTAAATAGGTAGATTTTTTGCCACTTGTTGTAGGTACTGATCCTTTCTCTGCGGAAATCTATCAACAGTTTAACACTTTTTCTTCTACGTAGGTATGTTATTAAAACAATTTAAATAGTACATAATATAATGCTAGAAGAAATTGTTAAACCGTTGCTTATTTTGTTATCTAATATGCATTATTTGAAGTTTGAATTGGTTGTTGTTTATGTAAAAATTCATGTACATTAAGAATGATCAAGGGCATTTAATTGTAGATTCTTCACCATGGTAGTACGTGCGTAATGTGGGAAGGTCTCGAAGGACCAACTCCGCCTTCCGGAATCAAGGGTATCTTACTCTATCTACGTTTGGATAGATCTTTGACGACGTTAACATGGGTACGACCAAGCTGGAGTGGCCTTAAGGCTGGGGCATCGAACGAAGCCACAGATCCTTTTACCACGGATTTTAATTTATCGTTTAATCCCGAAGAGACCTTAGCACCCGGTTTACTGACAAAGTTAGCTCTACAAGCGTCAGGAGAACAAAGCACCGGTACTACCTTGGACGATGGGTGAGTTTTCATTATGTACACTATTTACTTGCCTAGAGATTTTTTAAATAATTATTATAGTTTTAAGCTGTGTTTTAAGTTGCACAAGTTATTCTCTACCAGAAAATAGTCTGGCCAATTGGTTATCCCAAGGCCTTAAATTTAAGGAAAAAAAAGTTGCACAAGTTTGACTTGAATGTTTGAGAATGAAATGTTTGACTTCAAATTAAGTCAAACTCGAGTCATTATTTCTAACGAATATTTCATCAAACTGCACAATGGTTGCAGGTTTGAAAATTCCAATTGTTTTCCGAACTAGTTTGAAAGAGTGAAAAATAATGTATTTAGAAGATATTCCTTAAATAACGGTACCTATATTACTTAACGTGTGTGGGTACAAGCGGGCGTAATAGTATTAGTAAAATGCTTTACAGCACGAGTTACGTACTATACTTTACGTTACGACTGTATCTACAAGTTTAAAAACCTTCGTAAGTATTTTTAAAAAATATATCTGTAATAAAAATATTCTAAATGTTAAAATAATTCACTTTATTACATAAAAATAGCCTAACGTAAATTAATCTGGAAAACCAAATTAAATACATTTACTATTATATGTTGATCCATTTAGTTCGACAGATAGAAGTGAGTTGATAGAAACGGAACAAATATACAGGGTGTTTCAAAAAGGTGTGTCATAAATGAAATCACGTATTTCGGGGACAAAAATAACTTGATTGAACTCAACTTACCTTAGTACAAAAGTGTACACACAAAAAGATACAAAATAATAAATGTTTTTTTGCATTATCTCCTAAGCTAATTGACATTTTATAATAAAAATTGACACATTACTTTCTTGTTCTGAGAGCATTTTTTATAAAAAAAACACAACAAAATATAAGCAACCCAAAATATTTAATGGAGGGTGTGCCCCCCTAAATCCCCCAAACTTTTCTGTATATTCAAACCAAATGAATTTTGTGGCACAATTAGTTTAACATATTATTTTTAAAACTTTTTTTGCCTCATCACTTTTTCGAAAAACCAGTTTTTATAGAGATACGGCCTTTTTCATTAAAGTTTAAAAATTATTGAAACTGGAAATTAATTTGGTCAGAAAGATATGATTTTTGCCTTTTATATTTCGGGATTTGGCAACCCTGGTTTTGCAATCTGGCAACTGACAGCTCTATATTAAAGTTGGACATTTTTGAGGTTATACGTACTCAGAACGTTTACAGTAACTTAAAAAATTCATCTCGGCCCAAAAATGGAATTAAATCGTGAACATTTTCGAGCGATTATTTGTTCTTTCGATTTTCGACGTGGATTAATTCAGCAACAGTGCATGGATGAACTTAATTCAATTTATGCCGATGAAGCTTCATCAAGGACCAGTGTTTATCGATGGTATGATGAATTCAATCGTGGCCTTGGTTCACTCCAAGACGAATTTCGTGCAGGTCGTCCAACATCAGTTGTTGTTCCGAAAACCATTGATGCTGTGCGCGAACTGATATTGCAAGATCGTCATGTGACCTATCGTGAAATTGAGACAACCTTAGGCATGAATGGGACCAGCATACATTCAATATTGCATAAATATTTGACGGTCAAAAAATTTGTTCGCGTTGGATCCCACACAATTTGTCAATAAAAAAAAGGCTCGTGTCGATTGGTCGAAGGAAATGCTCAAAAAATACGATCGCGGTGCTTCGAAACACGTCTATGACATCGTGACAGGTGATGAATCGTGGATTTACGTGTATGAGCCCGAAAGTAAACAGCAGTCGACCGTATGGGTGTTTCAAGATGAACCCAATCCAACAAAAGTTGTTCGTGCCTGTTTTTTCGGAAAAACTGGACATGTCGCAACCGTACCCCTAGAACCACGCAGAACAGTCAATTCTGAGTGGTACACAACCATTTGTTTGCCAGTTGTCTTCCAAGAAATCAGGAAAACCAACCGCCGAAGACGGATCACTCTTCACCACGACAATGCGAGCTCCCACACATAGGCTCAAACAACTGCATTTTTGAGCACCCAAAACATCGATTTGATGAGTCATCCTCCGTATAGACCTGACTTGGCACCGACGTAAAAAACAAACTGAGAGGTCAACGTTTTTCGACACCTGAAGAAGCGATTGCTGCATTCAGAATGCATGTTTTGGAGATACCTCAATCAGAGCGGCAAAAGTACTTCGACAATTGGTTCAAACGCATTCAAAAGTGTATAGATCTTCATTGGGAATATTTTGAAAAACAATAAAGTGATTTTTGAAGATTAATATTTGTTTTTGTTCCCTAACCCCGAAATATAAAAGGCAACCCTCGTATAATTCCAAATAACTCTCAATGTGAAATGCAATCTGGCAGTTATTATTTATATACAGTAAATTCAACCTCAAATATGTAAATTGGAAATTTTTAATAAAATTGCGTCTATTGTCTATTGACAGTTGCTAAGTGGTTGCAGTGCAATTGACTTTACAGCTGTGCGTTTTTTTACCGTGCGTTATAAGTTATAAGATATCTTAAATAGTTTGAGGACTTACAGAAGTGGTCATAGGTACAATACATAATTTTTTTAGCCAACTTGGTTAGTAAAATCTTTGTCAATATGTTTCTTTGTACAGAAGAAAAAGTTTCTTAAGTAGAACATTATTTCGACCCATCATACGGAGTTGAACGGAATAATGGGCCATGTACAGAATTTTCAGAAAGATATCAACAATACTTTAACAAACAGTAATGCTAGCGGTTGTCAACGTAAAGGCTCTTCAGGTCGTCGAAGAACAGTTTGTAGCAATGCTAATAAACGGCGGCTGTTTAACTATTTTCGGTTTTCCATACCCAATTCAAATGGCACGACGACTAAATGTTGCGGATAAATGTGAAAGAGGAATTTATTTTGGGCACGTGCTGAGCTTAGTGTGTGAAGATACCGATGCCGACTGGTGTCATTGCAGAAAAGCCTCTCCACAGTGCTCTATTAACCATTTGGGTCGCTGTGTCCGGTCATGGGATAATTGGGTCTTTATTTTGTTGAAGACGAGAATGAGCAGCCAGTCAATCAAGAGCGGTACAGACATTTTTTAAATAAGTCAAGTTTGTTGAGAAAAACCAAACTATACTGCTCAACAACAGTAAACAGAGTTTACTGATAGCATGGAACGTATATTTAAAATATTATTTTTGTACGCAATTTTCTGAAATCCACTTCAATTGTTGAGCATTGTACCTAGTTGAACTTGATGCACATCTAGTTATTCGATGGATCTGTATATAAACGTGTTTTTGAGCGGATATTTGACATGTAAAGATTGGATTCGCGATATCTTCGCTCTTCGCCACCAACTGTCTTTTTCTAGTATTTGCTAAGTGGGTTTCGTAATTGTTGGTATTTTTTATTTGTATGAAATACTAAAAAATAGTATAGGTAGGGGAAATAAATTAAAAAATTCCAATCGAAGTCTATTCAAGTAGTTCGCAGAATTCTCGGTACATAGAATCCCATTCGAGAAGGTGTTGAGCTAGATTGATTGAATTTCCTACCGGCGAGGACATCAAGGAACGTGGAAAATATCCCGACATAAATTCATTTTCGATTCCGGGACTCATCGTCGTCTTATTTCAGTGTTACAATGTTTGAGATATAAAAAATAAAAAAAAAACAAGCAAGAGGAGGTGAAATCGAATTAACTTTTCATTTATATTTGTTCGTCGTACTTCATTACATACAGAAATCGAGAAATTTTTATTGCAGATAAAGTAAATTGGTTCTCAACTTTTTTTTACACTTAAACCTTTTTACTTTCGAACAAATATACTAAGTTACATAAAAATGCGAACACCCAGTTTAAATGATTTTATTTTTATAAAATTTGGTGAATTTATTTATTTTACTGAAATAGACAATTGATAACATTTTCAGCCTTATCAGTTGAAGATTACGGTTTTTATACTGCTTTTTTTGAAATCCACTAACAATCCAAAAATGAATATTGTAGCCGTAGTAAAGATCCAAATTTTGCGGATTTTGGTTCTGGACATTCTTTACGATTGGTTACGATGCCTAAGGTACGGAGATCTGTACGATTTCGTCTACTTAGTGAGTTTGATAGGGGTCGTATAGTGGAACTTCGGGAAGCTGGATATTCTTTTCGGAAAATTGCAGTTAGAGTGCAAAGAAGTGTAGACTCCGTGGTTAGGTGTTGTCAGGCATGGCTTCAAGAAGGCCGTATGCAAAGAGCAAGGGGCTCTGGACGCCCCCGTAGAACAACAGACCGTGAAGATCGCCGCCTAAGATTATTGGCCTTAGGGGACCGTTTCTCCACTACCAGGTGCATTGAAAATGTATGGCTTGCAGAACACCGAAGACCTATTGGCATGCAAAGTGTTTACCGACGAATAAGACGTTTTGGCCTGTTTTCATACCGACCACAGTGGGTCCTCCTTTTAACTCCAAAACACCGACGTAATCGCCTTGAGTAGTGCAGAGAACGGTCACTCTGGGATCAGGAATAATAATAATAATTACGAATTTACAAAATAGAAAAAGTTGAACATATAAAAAAGTAAATAAAGCCTAGATGCCGATAAGTGCAAAACACTTGTTTCAGCAGGAAATGATATTTCTCATAAAGTGAATGAACACTTGTTTTGAGATACTTATTATTAATTTATCTATAAATAAGAATATATAAAAAAATAAGTATAAAACATTAAAAGATTTTGAATCAGATACATACATGCGCTAAAATTTATATATAAGATGGTATAAGCTATTAATATTTAAGAAAAATTTATACAAACATCAGATATCTTAAGTTGACTATTTATTTTATATTAGGAAAAGAAAAGTAGACAGATTATAGATCAAAACAGATTATTTATAGTATCCCTGCTTCTTTGAAAAATGTATTCTTTTAGCAATTTTTTAAACATATTTAAATTTCTAATTTGTTTTAATTGTTCTGGAAGGCTATTATAAAGTTTCGGTGCGAGGAATAAGAAAGAATGTTGAGTATTCTATGGCTTCCAGAATTAAAGATTCGATCGTGAAACTTTAGTTTTTAAAAACAATTTTATTACAATTAATTAAAGCGTACAATATTTAGAGTAGTTTACAGTTTAAAGACAACATGTAGAATGAATATAATATGAGCTTAACTAATAAAGAAAACGATTTTTGCTGACTCTGCGTCTGCTGTGAGGCCTTCTTATCTTTGTAGTTCTTGCAATTTCTTACAATGTAACTCCTCCGTCCTTAAGATGAAAAAATAATGGAATTATTTTTTCGTTGTGGAATTTCTTCTTTTTCTTGATTTTCTTCTAGTATATTCTCTCTTGATTTTCTTCGGTTTTTTCTGAATTTCTTTATGATAAGAATAATTGAAAGAGCAAAAATAATTACTAATACTGGAGTAATACTAATTGTTATTATTGGTGTTTTTGAAAAGTTTGATTCTTTAATTGGTTTAAGATTTTTAGCAATTCTATTAATTTCATAAATTTCATTAAAGTCAATTTTAGTTAAATTAGTTGAATAATGTTTTTGAATTTCTAAAGATGTAGCTTCTAGTTTTGGTAAAATGATTGATTTCCCTTTTCGTACTTGTATGTTATTTGAAAATGTTTCTGTTCCTATCTTGATTTCGCAGTTTTCCGGGATTCGAATTAAAGACGGTTGTTTTATTTCTAAAAATTTTTCTGATGCACATTTTGATATTAGTTTAACTTCGTTATTTGGGATGATTAAAATTTCGTTGTTGGTTATTTGTTCAATTAATGGTTCTTGAAGGTTTACATTGGTTACATAACAGTGATTTGGTGAGTGACCTTTTAATAGTTCCAAAGTACAGTTGTCTTCAGCTATGAATTCTTGTCGACAATAATATTGATTTTCTAATGTAGGACATTCTTCTTTTGTTAACGATGCTTCTGTGGTTTGTATTAGATATGGTTGTGAAGGGATGATTATTTTATTGGATTGTATAATTGGATATAGGTGATAAAATTCGGCAGTTTCTGTTTTTAGGATAGGTATATGAATTGCGAAAATTAATTTTGAATTGGAAAAGGTAACTTGCGTTCCAAGAAATAGATAGTAAGTTAATATGTTTTTAAATTTCGGAATTTGATCTTTGTTATAAATTACTTGTAAATACTCGATTATTTCTAAAATTTCTTTGCTTGATATTATTGAACTGTGTAAAGAATTTAATTTAGAAAACATGATTGAATTTTCTATATTATCAATAAATGTAATTAAGTTTTGACAGTCTAGATTAATTTGTAAAATTGTTGCTTCAAAAGTGATATAATTACTTAAAGTTAATATTTTGTTTTCTAGTGATAACTGGAATTTTTCTAAGTTATCCTGAAGTTTTTGTTGGTTTTGCCATAGAATGGTTAAAGACTTATTGTAATGATCTACTAATTTTTTATATAAAGATATTTGTGAGTTGGTTTCGTAAATTATTTGTTTTTGATTTTGTTGTAAAATTTTAATTGCTTCATCGTACCTTTCTCCATCATCAGAGTCTAAATTACCAAAAAGCCATTTATTAACTTTACCTATACCGTTAAAAATGCCTCTTTTTGACCTTATATGTGGGTTTATGTTTTCTAATTTCTTTTCTAAACTGTTTATTAAAATTCTAGTTCGTTCTAATATTTGTTCGGCTAAATTGTGATATGATATTGGATTTGTGGCATTACTATAAACTAAACTATCTCTTAAAGCATTAAAATATTGTTTTAGGTTACTAATTTGCTTAACTATTACTCTTATATCTATATAGTGAATAAACGTGTGCTTAGTGTAAATTAATTTACATGGACCTAGTCTAATTGGTAATAATACATTTCCTAGCGCGTTGACATTGATATCTTCTTCGCATCTCACTTTAGTCGATAGGAGTATCATCAATACCATTAATAGCGTGATTTTCATCATCCTGCAAAAATTTCTTTGAATTATTTTTTGGTTTTCTAATAATATTTTTATGATAGTTTCCTTTGTTTGTTTTTAGGATTATACCTGAGTCTTTTATAATATTTGCTTTCTTAAATTTTGGTAAGTGTTTATTTCTTAATTTAGTTCTGATATACGCGGTTTCTTGATTTGAATAATCTGGGGGTTCGTTCCTATTTTCATTCCGTTTTGATATGATTTTTTCTTTAAAATTTTTATTTCTTTCTTTAATCAAATTATACAATTGTTTACTAATTTGTTTATGATTTTGGACGTAGTATGATAGTATTAAGTTATCGTTTAAGTCAAAAGGATCTGGGTTGTTTATATGCCCTTTAATTATTTCAAACGGGCTGAATTTTGTTACTGAGTGAATTGAATTATTGTAACTAAGTATAACATGTTTCATTAATTGATCTGGAGTTAATTCTTTATTTTCTTCTTTTAAACATCTGTAATGTTCTATCAGTGTAGAATGAAAACGTTCAACCGGTGAATTTGAGTTACTGTTTTTGGGTGTAGTGAAATGTAATTCAATACGGTGTAATTGGCAAAAGTCTTTTAAATCATTATTTTTAAATTCTGTTCCGGAATCGGCTGTTATTTTATATGGTAAACCGTGATGAGTTATGTAATTTAATAAATTTTCGACAACGGAAATTCCAGTTGTACTTTGTAAAGGATATGCTTGTCCATATCTGGAAAAAGAGTCTATGATTGTAAGATATGTTTTATTAGAAATTTTGAAAACGTCAATGTGAATATGATCAAATGGTTTAGCTGCCGTTGGCGTAATATTAAATTTTACTACTGGTGGGTTACGATCATATTTATTTTTTAAACATGTTTCGCAGTTGTTTACAAATTGTTCGATATCTTCGTTCATTTTAGGCCAAAAGTATCGTGTTCCTAATGATTGTTTTATTTCATTAATTCCGCGATGACCTTTTTTGTATACGTGATAATATTCTAATTTCTCTTTTTGTTCATCTAACAACAAAACATCATTTAATAATTTTGGGCAGTGAACAAATTTAAAAGCTGAATTTTTGAAATAATTTTGAAGTGTTACTATGAACGTTTCTGGTATTATTTTATTTTTAAAATGAATTGCATATGTTTTTCTTGGGTCTATAAATTCTTTAATAAATTTAAAAATACTTTGTTCGATATTTTTCTGCGGTAAAGTTACGTAATATCTGTTATTTTCAAAGACTTTTTCGTTTTTGCATTTTAGATCATTTATTTCAGGAGTTGTATTTATTATAATTTGATTTTTATATGTATTTAAGGATTTTTCACTTATTGGTATGGAGAGTATAGGGTTTTCTAATGATGTATGTACTGTTTCCGAATCAGTATCTGTTGTTTCTTTATTTAATTCAAAATTTTCTAAATTTTCTGGTTCGTCTAGAATGGTGCTAATGTCGTAGTTAGAAAGGTCGGGTAGATTTGAAAGTTCTTTATCTATTACTTCATCTATGTCGTCTAGATTTACATCGATAGATGCTGTCTCTAATGCATTTAAGTTTGAATCTGTTTTAATTCTAGATAGAGCGTCTGCTACCTTATTATTTTTTCCTTTTAAATATTTAACGTTATAATCGAATTCTTCGAGTTTTAATCTCCATCTGACTAAACGCGAATTTGGTTCTTTCAACGAAAATAACCACTGAAGTGGCTTGTGATCTGTTAATATTTCAAAAGTTCGTCCGAATAAATATGGGCGAAAATATTTACAACCATAAACTATAGCTAGTAATTCTTTCTCTATGGTAGAGTAATTTGTTTCAGATGAATTTAATGTTCGTGAAGCGTAACATATTGGATGGTTTTCTTGCATTAACACTGCTCCGATTGCGAAATTTGATGCGTCTGTTATTAATTGAAAGGGTTTATCAAAATTTGGATAAGCTAATATTGGTTCTGATATTAAAAGATTTTTACAAGTTTCAAAGCATTTAATAAATTCTTGTGTATGTGTTACTTTATTGTCTTTTTTTAAGCAAACTGTCATGGGTTTAGTAATTTGTGCAAAATTTTTAATGAACTTCCTATAATATCCAAGAAGTCCTAAAAACGATTTTATTTCTTTTTGGGTACGAGGGATTGGGAATTGTTTTATAGCTAGGATTTTCTTTGGGTTAGGTTTCACTCCTTGCGGCGTCACTATGTGACCTAAAAATTCGACTTCTTTTCTTAAAAACTCACATTTGTCTATTTGAATTTTTAATTGAGCTTCTCTAAGTTTTAAAAATACTAGTTTTAAATTTTGAATGTGCTCTTGTAAGCTTGTGCTGAAAATTATTATGTCATCCATGTAGACCATGCAGACTTTATTCTGTAATTCTTTCAATATTTCATCCATTACTCTCTGAAACGTAGAGGGTGAATTTTTCAATCCAAATGGCATTCTCAAGAATTCGTAATGTCCGTGATCTACCGTGAATGCAGTTTTTTCTATTGAGTTTTTATCCATCTCAATTTGATGAAACCCACTTGCCAAGTCAAGTGTGGTAAAGTATTGGGCTCTTCCCAATTTGTCCAATATTTCATTTATATTAGGTATCGGGTATTTGTCGCTTATTGTTTTGTCATTTAATTTGCGATAGTCTATAACAAGTCGCCATTTTTGACGATTTGATGCGTCTAGTTTCTTTTTCACAATCCAAACAGGACTTCCCCATGGACTGGATGAAGGTCTTATTATACCTTTGTCTAACATTTCGTCAATTTGTTTTTTTATCTCTTCTTTATGGATATAAGGATACCTGTATGATTTAACATGCACAGGTTCCTCATCCGTGGTTTTAATTTTATGTTTTATTTTTGAGGTAAACGTTAACGGATCTCCCGGCTTATTAAATATATCTGAAAATTCGTTGCATAATTTAAATATTTTCGATTTTTCTTCTTGATTCATATGATCAGTTCGAAGTAATTTACTAATGTCTTGCTTTTTTAATTTATTTTGATTTAATTCATTATTGTTACATTCAAATTTAAATATTTCATATTGTGACGGATAAAAAGGTAAAGCGGGGATTGGTTTATGAAGGGTTATGGAAATCGGTTGATTAGTTTCGTTAATTAATTCTAAATTTGCTTGACCGTTATTTGCTTTAGTTAAAGTTTCTTGAATTTTTAAATTACCCATTTTAATTTCATTAATTAAAACATCACCTTCTTTTATTGTAATAGGTAGTTGTTTTAAAATTCTTTCGTAAGGTTCTATTTCAATTTTTAAATTTAAATCATCTTGCTTTCTAAACTTAAGAGGAATTTTTGTTTTATTACTAACTAACTGTTTGTTTTGCAAATCTATATTAAATCCCATTTCTAATAAGTCTATTAGTCCTATAATACCATCAAAAAATTCATGAAAGTTAAATAAAATGAAATTAATATTGTTTTTACTTTTAAATTCGCTAAAAGCTGGTATTTTGGCTTGATTTTTAATTGTTTTACTTCCAAGTGAAGTAGTTATATCTACATTACAATTAAATATACTACTAGGAAAATTTTTTTTTGCAATTGTTGGGTTTAAAACTGATTTTGAACTTCCTGTATCTACTAATAATTTTAATTGAGGATTTTCTATTTGGATGTATGGTAAAGGGTTGTGTGAAGTTAAATTAATTTCTACTAAATCTGTGACTGACTTGAGGCTGCTTCTTGAAAATTTGATTGATTAGCACTTCTAAAGTTACTATTAATTTCTTGTTCTATTGGTTGATTACTAGAATTTTCATCTTCTATTTCATTGTCATCTAACATAAAATTATTTGAGAATAATTCCTCAGATATGAAGTTAGGTTTTTGATTATTACTATTTTGGAAATAATTATTATTAGGATTATAGCGATTATTATTAACTCTACTAAATTGTTTATTGTAAAATCCGGTATTTTTTGAGGTTGTAGACATTGGTTCCGGTCTAGGTAATTGGTTCTGTGAAATTTGATTAGGTTTAAAAACATTTACATTGCGCGGTGTACCAAATGTTTGAGCATTTGTAAAATATTTATTTTTCGTTTGTGGTCTCGGTTGTATATTAATTGGTTGACTTTTCCATACATTATTACCATTATTTTGAAATTGGTTTTGATTTGGGTTATTCTGTGTATGAAATTGTCGATTAAATTGTGGTTTTGGATAATTATATTGATCATTAGACGGTATTGTTTGATTATAAAATTGATTCGGTACTTGTGTATAATTATTATTTTGCCTATAACTATTTTTTTGAAAATTAAACTTTTGTTCATTTAGGTTACCATAAAGTTTTTCGAAATTATAAAATTCCTTTACATAAGCTATTGCACTTTCCAGAGAGTCTGGCGTTTTTAGATGCATATTATTCCGTAACACCCCTGAACAACCTGCGATAAAAGTATTCAATGCGGTCTTATCACAATGATTTATCTCGCATACTTTATCGTTTGTTGTTAGAGTTGTATCATTACTAATTCTTTGTACTATACTACTTCTTAATAATTGCAAACGCGTACCAAAATCTATCATATTTTCGTTTTTGTATGGCTTGGTTCTAGTAAGTTCTTGTATTAGACAATCAAGATTTCTTCTGTCTGAGAAGCATTGTTTTAAGGCATTCTTTAAAAGTTCCCAATTATTTAACTCTGCGCGATTTCCTACTAAAATTTCGGCTTGCCCTATTAATTTTTCTTGTATACATTCGAATATGTGTTCATTTAATGTATTATCGTTATGCGCACGATAAGTAGCAATTAAATTTTCACAACGTAAAATAAATTTGTTTAAGGTATTAACATCACCATCGTAAGGTCTAATATTATCTATTTTGGACTTAAATAAATCCCAGTTAACAGTTTTGTTTTCAGTCATTTTAATATTTTTTGAGTTAATATTTAAAGAATTTAACTTTTCTACGACTTCTTCTATGTCGTTCATAAAATAATCAAGTAAATATTCAAGTATTTGCACACTTTGCCAAATAAAATAAAAATGAATAAAATTATTAACTATCTATTCCTACCTTATACTTAGGACAGAATAGGCAAAAAGGAGCTGAGCTGGGAAGTTCGATACTTTTCAGGAGCTTCTTCTTCGACTCTACGTTGTCTCTGTTGTCACTCTCTCTGTTTTGGCACTTGCTTCTTGTAATGTCAATTGTTCTTTTCTCACTAATTTTCACTAAAGGAAACTGTTTTGCTAATACGCGTTAAGACGTTAAAACATCAAATCAAACAGAAAGTCTTTTCCGGACACTATGCGGTACTTTCTCTTGATCACGCGTATCCTACTGACTGCGCCAATTAAAGATTCGATCGTGAAACTTTAGTTTTTAAAAACAATTTTATTACAATTAATTAAAGCGTACAATATTTAGAGTAGTTTACAGTTTAAAGACAACATGTAGAATGAATATAATATGAGCTTAACTAATAAAGAAAACGATTTTTGCTGACTCTGCGTCTGCTGTGAGGCCTTCTTATCTTTGTAGTTCTTGCAATTTCTTACAATGTAACTCCAGTGTTGTTTTTATGAACTTATTTGTTGCAGTGTCTGGGTCAGTAGTTAAGTAAATGGGTTCCCAATTTATGCTTTGAAATGTAGTTCTAATTTTTGCGTCGTTAATAGATGTTACAATTTTATCTTTGTTGTTTGTATGTGTTTGTTTGTCTAACACTATTTATAGAATCGTTGAATAATGGTCTGTGATGTTGGTTTTAAGAATTATTGGTATAATATTTTCATCAAAGTTGTGTTTAGCTCGTATAAATATATGGTCTAAACAGCTTTTGCTGTTACCTTGTACTCTTGTTGGCTCATTTATTGTTGAGATGTAACCATTTTCATTTAGTACATTTAAATACTCTATTCTATCGTCAGGTTTCAAAAGGTCTATGTTGATGTCCCCTACAAAAATACATATATCTTTCGTATTATCGTTGTATTTATTTAAATAGTTTTCTAAATGTTCAATAAAATCTATTACGTTAGAGTTAGGAGATCTGTATAAAGCAGTAATTAAAATATTGATATTTGACTCAAGTTTTATTTTAATCTGCAATGTATTAATGTTGTTAAAAATTTCTACTATACTATATGTAAAGCTAAGATTTGATCTAATAAAAACTACAAATCCATCGCATTGATTGAACTTACTTTCGTTGTATAGTAGAGTATAACCTTCAATGTTAAAGAGAGTTTGATCTATAATCTCCCTAGTTTCGCTTAAAATTAAACAATCTATATCACATTCCAAACTTTGTTACAGGATTTTGAATTCATCTAAATTTTTACAGAGACTACGTATATTTAACCCCAAAATTTGGAAATTCTGGTTTTTACTATTAATCTTTAATATCTCAGAACAATCTGTAACTGTGTCGATAGAGAAGGTTTCAACTGTATTAACTCTGAAATCGCGTAAATACTGATCCATTCTTTTAATTAACAAATACGAACATACAATAATTATAGACACAATTTAAAATATATACATATATAAAAGTTAACACTATCTATTGATTGGAAAAACGCTTTAAAAACCGTTAAAATTTAATGTTATTTAAAAATATTTTTAATTAAGTTTATTTTTCTTGGGTGGAACGAAGGCTTCTTATTTTGCTGATATCTTTTTTTCTTAAGTCTTCTACAGGTTTTTTTGGTGTTTGGTTTTGTGTTGCTGGTTTAAGCTGCTTCTTTTTTTCTTTATTACCTTCTTTTACTTTTTCTTCTACCGTATCCTGTTTATTTGTTTCTTCTGTTTCAATATAATCAGGTGTTGGTGTGCTTGGTTCGCTAGAAGCTTTTCTTTGTTCTATGGTATTTTCTAAATCAAGTAATTCGTTTGCAGTAAATTCTCTGTTGTCAAGAACTAATTTGTTTCCTTTAATAAAACACCTTTTGTATTTCTTGTTTTCTTTTTGTTGCTTAAGATAATACCGCAATATTCTTGGTTCTTCACGTTGTTGCTCTGTGAGATCACTTGAGATTGCGATGTTTGTGTTTTTTAGTTTATAACAGTTTTTAATAATTTGCCTCTTTTGTAAGAATGAAATCAGTTCGACTTTAATGGGTGGATTACTTGTTTTCCCCAGAGGATAATAATTATTTATATCTTTTACCCCTAAAAGTGATTTTATATCTTCACAAATTGAAGTTGCCGTGGTATTTTTACTAGGTTTATTTAGCCCAAAGATAACAATGTTGTTTTTCCTATTTTCAATTTCTAAATTTTCTACCTTCTTTTTTAGTTCAGTATTTTCCTGAGTTAATTGTTTTATTTTAGTATTTTGTCCTTCTATTTCTAATCTAAGTCTCACTTCACTGGCTTCTATAACTTTTGTTAATTCTTCTCTATTTTTCTTAATTTCATCTAAGATTAATTGTGTTGATGAATCTGCCATTTTACTAATATTTGTTTGTTGATCGTTATTTCTTCATGTGTGGTCAACTTTAATTTCAGCATAAAACCTGTCTACTATCTTATCAGTAATTTTAGTTTCATTAACACATTAATTATGAGGTTATCGTATTTAATTTGTAAATAAATATCTATACATACGGTTTTTGTTGTTATTATTTCCAATATCAGATCTTAGTTTAAGTAAATTCACTCTTTAAACTTTAACTTGACATCTGATATTATGGTACATTTAACTTTTCACGGAGAGAATTTTACAACACACCTACTCACTAAGGCTAACCACTGTTGAGGAATGGGACAGTATTGTCTTTAGTGACGATGTTTAGGCATGCACGATGGTCGAGCGAGGGTTAGAAGACGACGTGGTGAAAGGAGAAATCCACGGTTTTTTGTTGAAATGCATGTTCATCAAACTGTTGGAGTTATGGTTTGGGGTTCTATACCTTATGGTTCGAGATCACCTTTAATCTTCATTAGAGGTAACATGAACGCGCAGCGTTATATCCAAGAAGTTTTAGAACCCCATCTTTTACCCTATCTTGTCACCCTGGCAAATCCAACATTCCAACAAGAAAATGCCCGACAAGATGTCGCAAGAGTTACAATAGACTTCTTTCTTTCAACATAATGATGTCACATTGTTACCTTGGCCACCAAGATCTCCCGACTTATCCCCAAATGAGCACGTGTGGGATATGATGGGTAGGAGATTGCTCAATTTGCAACGTCCTCCTCAGACTCTAGAAGAACTTCGAGAGGAGTTGGTGATTGCCTGGAATAAGATACCACAAGAGGACATTGACCACCTGATCAGAAGCATGCCTAGGCGCGTTGGAGAATGCGTAACACATCGGGGTGCATCCTCACATTATTAGGTAAAAGGGCTTTAAAGCAATGCAATCATTTTGAAATTTTTATCATTTAAAGTACATTCATACTTATACCGTTCTGACTTAAGGACTTCGATTATATTGCCTCCAATAAATCTTCCTACCGGCAGGCAGGGCCGGAGTGGACTTTTTACTTTTACATTGAGAAGCAATTGAAATACTGATAGATATAAATTGTCTAAAAATATGTACAAATGTGCAAACATCTATAAAAAAAAGTAAATTCCCCCCCGTTCCGTACAAATTTTATAGCAGGTAACACCTGCTAAAGCGCCGGCCGACAATACGGGACAAAAGGGTCGTTTATTGGCCTTAAAAAGTGAGAACGGAATAAGTATGAATGTACTGTACTTATTATGCTTCAGTAAGTTATTTGTGGGGTTAGTTTAGAAGATTGTATAATACTTTGGGCGAAAGTAATTTTTTATACTATTCTGTTCTTCTTTTCTGGCTGATTGAAAACAAACTTCGTTATATTGATAATTATAATAAAAGTAAACAAATAAAACAACCATTTTAATCTGAAACTATTTATTGAATTAAAAAACAATTGCTTAACAATCTACTTTTTCAGCAAAACTAAATCGACAAATTTTACGAAATAACAACAAATTATTTGATACGAACTCCATTTTAAGTATGGATGACCTCTAAGATATCAATTAATATGCTAAATCGGGCCTAAATAATACATTTTCTATAATACCTTTTATCCTAACAATTTCCTCGATTTTTTTCAGTTGAAAAGTTTCGTAAATACTCATCTCTTCCAATTGACATTCTTGTTTAATGCGATCCAATTTTATTTTCCTTAATTTTTGTTCATGTTCCAGATTTTTATCCGCTGCTTGAACTTGGGTCAATATTTGTGTTTGGGAAGTTTGGGTATCTTTAGAAGTACACTCCTTAATGTATTTCCAAAAATCCGCCTAAAACAGTTTATTGACCTACACTTTCATGTTTTATTATTTACTGAAACTAACAATTATTTAAATATTTTCAAAAATTTTAGAGAGACAAGACTGCGGTTTCTAGAACATTGAGTGTAGGGCTAGATAAGGGGCTTTGAAATACAAATGACAGCATAATAAATCTGTAAAGGTCAAGCCGACCTAATTTGTAACCCGTAACAACGTTATAATCTAGGAAAAGGATAGAAATACATGGAAAATACTGACGATAAAGAAACTAAAAACAGTTAAAATTATGTTTTATAAATAAGAAAAACTTTAGCTAAATATTAAATTCCAAAGAACTCTACCTAACGTTTTTTTTTAACACAGCAATGTACCCTATTTAATCATTGCACTTCTGATTGCACCCTATTTTACACTTGTTCTAAATGTATGTGAATAACTTGTGCCCAACCTTCCTTTATTTGAAATTTTTACACAAAAGTATCAGAAATATCTGACGCCACTGGTCATTTATGGCCGTTACACTGAAAGCGGCTATTCATTATTTGCTGCTAGAAAACATTATTTAATCTTCGTTAAAAAATATTTATAGAAATAATAACCAACTCTTTAAATAAATCACCCTGTATTCTAATTACACATTGAGAAAATAAAATGTTATATCTTATGAAATACTGTAATTATAGCTTATTAAAATTTATTTTGTTTTTATTTACCTCTAGATACCGTTTATTTTACAAATTTATATGTTTAAAATAACCCTCTTTAATAACATTACAAAAAAATTCTTAAAAAAGTACCATAATTTTAATATCCAACGTTATTTTACGCTTCCCATTAGCAGACACAGTCGACTGGTGCATATTTTTACGCCCTCGTTAAAAACAAAATATCGAGTCGGCTTTGAAAGCATACGAACTGTCACTAATTAGACGTGGACGTGGCTTTGTTTTCAACCGAAATATAAAAACGCTGAAAATAAAAAAATAATACGCTTACCTGCATTTTATGTAGCATCTCATCTTGTTCCACTTCTTGTTTTAACAAATTTTCCATGTACTGTTGGGCAACTTTATATTTTTCTTCCCATACCGTTACTTCACTGCTCAAATTAACATTGTCTGTTTTTATCGAGTCTACTTCACGTTGTGTTATAGAAATTAACGCTTCTATTTTTTGCAAGGATTTTTCCAATTCGAACTTTTCGTTTAATAGTTCTTTAACCAATTTCGAATTTTGTTTATTTTGCTCGCTTTTCTCTTCCATTTCTTCTAGTTTTTTCGAGATATCCATTTCAAGGAAAGTAAGAACAATACTATCTACGCCTGGGTATTGGGCCTTTATATTTTTTCTTGTTTAAAGCTTTAGGGGTCTACGGAACGGAATAAGTACTGGCGTCTTGGCGTGCTTAACAAATTATTAATCTAGATTTAAGATCGAAGCTTAATCGTTCTACCAACACCAACCATAGAACACTAACTGTGGTAGAGGTTAGGTTATAAGGAGAAGGAGGGATAAGATAAAAAAGCCGATTCTAACTTTAGTCAAGAATCGATCATAAAAATAATCGATTCTCACTCGAGGTCATGACAAAGAATAATGGCGAATATTATTTTTAATCATAAACTTGCACGGTAAACTATTGACTACTTTTACGTTTACTTGAGCAAATTAAAATATTTTTTTTGTGATTTTCGTAATATGTTAATACATTTTTTTTATTTTCTATCTAACTGAAGCGGTCTAATTTTATACACAGAATACTAACATGTTTTATAGTTAACATATATTATACTAGTGTTCTGTGGGTTAAAAATCACAAAATGTTATTGACAGGTAGGAAAAACGATAATGCTCCGAAAATTTCATACCATAATTTGGAAAACCAATTATGATTCCAATCTGAAATTTGTCATAAAGCTTAATAATTACTAATTTAAACAAATAGAGTTTTCTTTTGAGATTAGTAGAAAGTGAACTGAGTGCGCCCTCGGTGCGCACTGAAATTGCTCCTGCAGTACCCCAGTTTTTACTGTACACTGGCAACGGACGTGTTCAGGGCGAACTGCGTGTTTTTGACATTTCAAAAGAATGCATTTGATACAGTCACAAGAATTATAAACAATTTACCAGGATTGCTTAATCCCATAAGACGTACGTTCGCCAAAAAATCGATCGCACGTGACGTCACTGCAGTCCTCGGCCGTATTAAAACGATTTTATGAGAATATTTATTATAAATTATAAGTGTTTAATCTTAAAAATCCAAATAGTGGTACTTTAGTATTACAGAAATCATAAAAATACTGTCTAATTCCTATTATTTCCATGCATTTATATGGTAAACGTTATAATGAAGGACTGCAGTGACGTCACACAGCTGGCGGACAAATCAGCCCGATTAGGCAATCCTGGTAAATGTTTATCGTTCTTGGGTTCTACCAGAATTGACATCTATCTTATTATAATCATGGCGTCTTCAGACATGCGCAAACAAAAAATAATTTGACAGAAGCCCTTACTTTCGATTCTTGTTAGTTGGTGTATTCTTTGGTTTAAACGTCTGCACAATAGAGAAATATATTATTATTTGTCTATGGTCTGTACGTTGAGCTTTTAGCGTTCTCTATGGTTTCAGCTGTCAAAGAATTTCCACTTAAATATTTTTTAGAGGTATGAAATTTTCGGAATAAATTTCAGAGTCATTTTTGGCATAATTACTTGCATATGCATTTCTTTCTCTACGTTCAGTTGGTGAAGATATTTGGATATGTTTCATGGAGACTTGAAATTGTGAACTGATATTGTATTATTTATTTTAGTGTTTAATTTATGCATTATTTAAATAGGTGCTACAAAATAATTTAGTAATAATGCTAAGTGCAATTTTGTATAAAATGACTATAATTATGTACTTTTATAAAAATGTTAAAATCAATATTTGTGTAAGATTTTTATAAAATGTGGGGATGATAAATTATTTTCTTATTCAACAGAAAGTAATCAGTTTTAAAACAGTTGTCTTTTTGTAATGACTAATCAGTTACCTATGAAGAATCGAAATGTTTCAAAATTGTAAAATAAAAAGTCGACTTTTTCTAGTCTTTTGATCCCTAATTCCGAACAGTTCGCACATACCCATGTGCAGTTGCTAAAGTGTGTTTTAATTTAGATAAGTTCTATTTTAAAATAATTCTCATGATGTTTTCTTTTAAAGTGTTTCTAACTAGGTAACTATAGAGCAATAAAAATGAGTTCTCAAGTTAAAAACAATTTAACAACTACGCATGTGCACACTGTTTGTTCATTTTCGTATAAAACCTCTTTTTACAAGGTCAAGGTAATTTTACATAGAAGTCTGTTATTGTCATAGACGTAGGGTTATTATTTTATACTTTTAATGGAATAATTATTTTGCATGATGCTGTAGACATTAGGTACTTACTAAAAAAATTCGTGAATTTAGATTTTTTTCTTGCGAAAACAAAATGCTAACGACGTATTCTAAAGCAGCTATGGAAAACAACCCAATTAAAATTATAACTGGATTTTTTTCTTAATGAATATTTCAAAAAGCGAAAATGAACGTCAGGGTCGTACTAAAAGGCGGTTAACTTTGTGCAGTAAAAAGTTTCTTTATTGTTTTAATTTTATTTCTCTATTAAATCGTTGGCGTAGGAGAAAAATAATGTGATAAACAAAAAGTATTTTGATTGAAACGGTTGTGAATGTTTAGCATTTAATTTTTGTTCTAGATTTCTGGATCTTATGGCGGTCAAAGAAGTTAACCTTGGTGGTAGAGATGCTGAAAAAGAAGCCGAATTAGCTACCATGGCAAGACGTTACGGTCTTAATCACGAACCGGGCAACGAGTGTGCTCTTACCATACTTTATGGATATGGATTGAGCGATAACCGTTTGCTGTACATTATTTGCCCCCCGGTAGTTTGTAGGTCAGTATTTATTTTAATTTGAAATCAATATGTATACCTGGATTATTATTTTTTTTGTTACATTGTCTGGATCGTTGTAAAAAGAAAACAGTTTTAACAAAACATAAACTCACTTAGATTTGGTATAATGGTGTATTTTAACTGTCCCCCTGAGGCGCTTGTGTGGCCATTACAAATGTAATACGGTGCGATTTTGTTGGCTCAAATGTTCTTTTATTGAAACCAAATACCTAGTTTGGTTTTGATTTAGTAAATTTGATTATAAAAAAGACGCACGTTCATTTATTATTACTTATTACCGTTTAATCAAAAACAACACTACAATAAATGCTATAGAAATTGTAGGTTTGTTCTTTATAGCTGAACTTGTTCATGAACTAGTAAATTGGTCAGTTCATCAAGATAAAAACCTATAAAACTTCCAACTTTCTAGTTTTTTCTTTATATACTTACTAAGTGACATAAAAATCCTAGTTTAAATGATTTTATTTTAATAAAATTTGGTGAATTTATTTATTTTACTGAAATAAACAATTGATAAAATTTTCAGCCTTATCAGTTGAAGATTCCGGTTTTTATACTGCTTTTTTTGAAATCCACTAACAATCCAAAAATTAATATTGTAGCCGTAGTAAAGATCCAAATTTTGCGGATTTTGGTTCTTGACATTCTTTACGATTGGTTACGATGCCTAGGATACGGAGACCTGTACGATTTCGTTTGATAGAGGTCGTATAGTGGGACTTCGGGAAGCTGGATTTTCTTTTCGGGAAATTGCAGTTAGAGTGCAAAGAAGTGTAGACACCGTGGTTAGGTGTTGTCAGGCATGGCTTCGAGAAGGCCGTACGCAAAGAGCAAGGGGCTCTGGACGCCCCCGTAGAACAACAGACCGTGAAGATCGCCGCCTAAGATTATTGGCATTAGGGGTCCCTTTTTCCACTATCAGGTCCATTGCAAATTAATGGTTTGCAGAACACTGAAAACCCATTGGTATGCGAAGTGTTTACCGATGAATAAGACGTTTTCATACCGACCACACTGGGTCCTCCCTTTAACTCCAGAACACCGACGTAATCGCCTTGAATGGTGCAGAGAACGGTTACTCTGGGATCAGGAATGGAACAGTATCGTCTTTAGTGACAAGTCTCGATTTTGTTTAGGCATGCACGATGATCGAGCGAGGGTTAGAAGACGTGTTGAAAGGAGAAATCCACGATTTTTTGTTGAAAGGAGTGTTCATCAAACTGTTGGAGTTATGGTTTGGGGTGCTATAGTTTATGGTTCGAAATCACCTTAAATATTCATCAGAGGTAATATCTAAGAAGTTTTAGAACCCCATCTTTTACCCTATCTTGACACCCTGGCAAATCCAACTTTCCAACAAGATAATGCCCGACCACATGTCGCAAGAGTCACAATAGACTTCTTTCAACATAATTATGTCACATTGTTACCTTGGCCACCAAGATCTCCCGACTTATCCCCAATTGAGCACGTGTGGGATATGATGAGTAGGAGATTGCTCAATTTGCAACGTCCTCCTCAGACTCTAGAAGAACTTCGAGAGGAGTTGGTGGTTGCCTGGAATGAGATACCACAGGAGGACATTGACCACCTGATCAGAAGCATGCCTAGGCGCGTTGGAGAATGCGTAACACATCGGGGTGCATCCACACATTATTAAAGGTAAAAGGGCTTTAAAGTAATGCAATCATTTTGAAATTTTTATCATTTACTTATTATGCTTCAGTAAGTACTTATACAAAATTTTATAAAAATAAAATCATTTAAACTGGGTGTTCGGATTTTTATGTCACTTAGTATATTTACCTGAGTATACCTGAAAAATGACACCTTACAGAATATTTCACTAATTTCATAGATTTTTAGAGAATACATTTTGCACCGAATGGCATTTAAAACATATACCTACTTACCTGTCAACTGCAATCGCTAGATGGAGCCAAAAGAGCATGCTTACATAAATGCTTTTGTCACAATTTCCTGTCAATTTAATGACCCATATATTATAAACTATTTGTTAATGTCATTGACCACAACAATGGATGAGTTCTATAAAAGGGAAATGTTGCCAAATTAACGAGCAAAAAATACTGAAAAAGGTTAGTCGCATAAGGAAGCAGTTTTTCCAATATATTTTTGGTTTTTCTTATGTATTTTGGGCCCCTTTATCACCCGTGTTGTACCCGAAAGATATGGAGGTCTTTTAACATATTTTTAGTTTGTAGTATTTTACTTCTTACAGTTGACGAAAAACTAAATGTCAGCTGTCAACACATACACGTATCATTAGATATTGTCCTGTTATTATTTAGCATTTTTCTTTGCCTTATAAAATTAGTAGAGCTATAATTGTGTTCCAACATATTTGTAGTGGGTTTAATTGGGAAATTCTTAGATTGATTGTCAACATCTATTTGATTGTCTGAGACACTAGCATGTTCTTGTACATCAACTTGAGTTATTTCTGCATTTTCCTCAACTTCAGTAGATTCATTATTACAATAAGGTTTTGGATCTACGCAATTAGGAACGAAATGTTCACTACAAATATAGGTGGTTTAAACGGAATAAACTTAGAGAGTTCCTTCTTCGTCCTTTAACTAAAGTTCTTGTATTATTTCTACAATTTTGATATGCACAATGCTTCATCGCAATTTGTATTGTGGAATCACAACGAAGATACAAATCCGGGTAGAATTACTCTTCTCGATGGTATTTGCAATAATAAAAGCAGATCAGAGTAACACAAATCACTAACAGATAAAGTTAGAATAAAAAATCAGTAATACAAAAACACGAAGCCAAACAATGCTAAATAATAACAGGACAATATCTAATGATACGTGTATGTGTTGACAGTTGACATTTAGTTTTTTCGTCAACTGTAAGAAGTAAAATACTACAAACTAAAAATATGTTAAACGACCTCCATATCTTTCGGGTACAACACGGGTGATAAAGGGGCCCAAAATACATAAGAAAAACCAAAAATATATTGGAAAAACTGCTTCCTTATGCGACTAACCTTTTTCAGTATTTTTTTGCTCGTTAATTTGGCAACATTTCCCTTTTATAGAACTCATCCATTAGTTATAAATAAACTGAACTTCCCAATCAAAACCATAAATAGTCCATCTTTGAGATATTTAGCTATTTGTAGCTTATTATTTAGATATTCTTTGATTGTTTTTCTGGGGTTCAAATACCCTTATAAAAAAAAATTCTTTTCACTTCAATCGTCCCAATTTGCCTTTTTTTGTACCCGAATTTGTTTTAAACAGATTCCAAACTCACACCGCATTCATTGGATAGGTTCTGAACGTAAAAATCTGTTGTGTTATTTTGAATAAATAAGAAAAGTTCACAAAGGATATTCTAAAAATTACTTAACAAAATTTAAAGCGTCTGTATTTTTTCTTCCCCCTTTCTCGTAACTCACTGCATAAAATAAATTCAAGATTTCGGATGTTTTGGCAATAAGTTGTCGCCACCTGCACTAACAAAGGTAACGCTAAATTATAAGGGGTCTGCATTAATTAGAAAAAAGAAAATAATACCGGTGCAATGAATTATTATTATACATCGAATATATTTTAAAAATTTTCTGGGATATTTTATAAATATGGGGTGATTCTTAAGTAATTGTTCATAGAAGTATGGTAGATTTAGACTTTAAAATCTTATGATTTGGATCAATTTGCTTTTTAAGGTAGCGCTATTTTGTAAAATATTAAACCGACGTTAATTTCAATAGGAAAAAAAGTATAGTTAAGCATTTTTGAGATAATCGCTTTTTAGAGAACACATTTTGTACAATCAAATTAGAAATTCCCGAAACAGGTCTATTTTTGATTTCAATTTACTATTGTTTCAAATCATAATCTAATATACAGGGTGAACCACTTTCGTGTAATGACGTTATCACCATTTTTTTCAATTGACCTGTTTTGGGAATTTCTAATTTAATTGTTCGTGTAGCCAATAATGAATTTATGCGTTACTTTATGGACGCACTGTATATTATTGAATATAAAATTTTGCTCCATCTGTTTTTCAAACTTCAATTGACTATTTAAAGAAAAAAAATTTACTGTTCAAATTACATTTTTTTGATCCCTCGAGTTTGACTGATTTTCCAGAAAATCGATACCTTGACAAACAACAATTTAATTAGTTGTTTTTATTATAGAGTATGGTTTAGCGGACTTTGCTGGTTAATTCGTGGTTTAACCAGACAACAGGCACTCTGTGATAGAAAATTATTGTGGTTAAGAGAGCAATATATGCAATTGTACCATGAAGATGGTTACTGTTGTGGTCCATTAGCCGCAGACGCCATTAGGGTAAGAAATTTTATTATTCGTTTATAAACAAAACGTAAATATATTAAAATTGCCTTTTTTTACGCTTGAAAATTAGATTACATTGGCTTATGTACGATATAATCCCATAATTTGCCTCTAATACCATTGTAGGTAAAAGAAATTAAATTTCTATTATGCTCATAAAAAGCGAACCTTAATAATTATGCTTTAGGTAAGAACATTCCCTTGAGAATGTCGATTAAAAAGAACAAAAAGTTGGATTTAAGATTGGGGTTAATTGTTTAGTAGACGATCTTAAAAATTTGCATTATCGTATGTAATGTAACTGGGGATTTTTGTATTCCATGTATCATGTATCTTACTGACTGCGCCAATTAAGTCTTTGAGAGTATTCGAGTTCTAACTGTAAACTAACTATTGTTTGCATTTTTACTAAAACGCTATACGATTAAAATCAGCAAAATTACATAACTACGGCATCATTTATATATGACATCCATTGTAGAGGTAGATATAATTCGCTTAAAGGATTTATGACTTTCAAAAGTGCTTACTTTTAATCCAAAATATCTGCGATAATGTTGCGTGAATAAATAGCCCGTATAAAGCATGCCCAAGTTCTGATAAAAATTTAATTAGTTGTTATAAAAGGTTATCTGGGTTTTAGAACTTACAAAACAAAAGCCATGAGTATGCAATATATACTACACGGCCGTACTAAACCAAACAAAGTAAAATAAAAATAACAAATGGACACTAAATGATGTGCATACCTATTATACAAGACTCGCACATTTGGCGCCCAACGTGAAATTAAATAAGATCGGGAACGAGACTTAATCTATTTTAATTATTAAATATTAATTTATATACGGAGAGTATTTATTCGCCACACTCTACTGTAAGTCGATCCAATTTAAATGATTCAGTTAAATGTTTTTTTGCAATTTTATCTAGGCCTTTCTTCATTCTTTCGTAAATAAGACTGATTTAGTATTATATCTTTTAAAACATTTAATCTTGGCGTAACCTATAATGTTTTAATTTTATATTTTTCCATATATGAGTCAGAGCTGTCAAATATACTTGGGAAAAGTATCTAGATACAAGATAAGCTACTTTTTTAGATACTAAATAAGATACTTTCATATACTATACAGTATGATGCAAATGTATGGAATAAATTCATTATTTCAGAAACAGACGACTTTAAAAAAAAACTTTAAAACACGTCAATTTTAATTTTTGAATGGCCATCAACTGCTATAGAAGTGTTGGACATTACGTCATTAGTGATGGCGTAATGACGTCATCGACGATTTTTTTAAATACAAACCGAGGTCACGTGACAGCTCATTTGAAAGGTCTCCTTATCGCCTTCGCAACAATGTAATCATTTGAATATTTATTTCTACAGGGTTAGCCAAAACTGTTGGTATATTAATACAATTAACTTAGAGTAAATGTTTACTTAAATACAATTAAATTACAACAAATGTTCAAATTGTCGACCTTCAGCAATGATACAATGAGAAAGGCGAGCAGTAAATTCTTTCCTAACGTTTTCAAGACCCCCTTCTACCTATCTAACTTCCTGGGAAAACGTTATTAAGGTAATGTCGTACCTCAACGCCATAGTGTGGGGGAGCCCCATCCTGACGCTTCATCTGAAAAAAGTACCTTTTGTATGAAACCCGGATCTCTGTTATATTGTTCCATAACGATTTCGCAGAATTCGATTCTTCTATCAATAGCTCCTGGATCAGATGTACTTTGTATGGATGCCACTTCTCCTTTTTTAGCACTCTTACAACAGTTGATTGGTGGACATTATTATCTAATGCGACCTGCTTAGAACTGTTATGAGGATTTTCTTGAAACGCCAGCAGAACGTCCAGTTTTTTGGCTTCTGATATTGATGTTCTATACCACTTCTGGGAAGATCTTTGACATGGCCTGTTTCTCTAATTTTTTTTTCAATTTTACTTACTGTTGATTGAGTAATTGGATCGCGATTGGGGTATTTAGCATTAAATAAATTACGAACTTCTGCTTGAGTCCATTTTTATTTTATTCAGATTTTTCTCGGTTGTAACACAGTTGACTAACAAATTTTGCTTGAATAAAAACAGGTTTTGTTTCTAGTTCAAAGTTTATTGAAAGTAATAACATGAACAATGTGTCTTTGATATACTTTTCCTTAATACAAAAGAATGTTAAGAAATTTTGTAGCTATGATTCCTTCCTCTTGCAGTGATAACAGCCTGCAATCGACAAGGCATGCTTTGGATCAGATATTGAATTCCATTCTGTGGTAGATTGTCCCATTCCTGCTTCAGTATATCGCCAAGTTTTCAAGAATTTCTGGGAGCCCACACATGTTTAGGCAAATGCCTACCTATTTCATCCCAAACCTGTTCTATTGGATTTAAATTTGGACATAGGCCATGCTAAACAGATCGTTTTGAATCTCGTCAAGAGAGGCAGAAACTATTCGAGCAGTGTGAGGTTCTCTAAGAATAACCATGAACTGTAAAACAGGGTCATGTAGAACCTCTATTAGGTACCTATGCGCAGTCAACGCCCATTCTTGATAAAGACTAACTCCGTGAGTGTCAAAAGATATGCCTCTCCATACCATAACTGATCCTTCACCAAATGGAAGTCGCTCAGCAATGCACTCTTGAGCGTATCTCTCGCCTTGTCGTCGCTACACTCTTGTACGTCTATCTGAGCCTTCTTCAAAAAACAATAGGCAATTCCCAGCCAAGTGTTCTCGTGCAAAATTCAACCTAAATTCAAAGTAACTAAGTTACTCTATAGAAATAATTAATTTTGCAGTAAGGATGTTTAAAAACATTTTTAATTGCAAATGAATGACCAATAAACTATCCCAATCCAAGCAAAATCAGTTTTCTTTCTGAAGCAGTTTGCTGCTACTTTTCAATATTCTTAATTTTGGTCAATAAATGACAATATAATTAAATTCCTTTGTTATTTTCACTATTTTCCAATCTCCTTTCAATAATCTCTATTCTTATTTGAGTTTGTTCCGAGTTTGCGCAAATGCAACAATTCCATAAATCTAAAAATAAACATTTGTTTGTTTCAGTCCTTCGGAGGACGAGATTGGTCGATAGCTGGAGTGACTGGAGGTCAAGGAGGCGAATCTTCCGGAGCGTTAAGGCGAGAAGTATCGATGAAAATAAAGAAAAAACAACTTCTCAGCAATCAGACGTTCAAAGTAAGCATACATTTGCCGAAATCCAAATTCCTTTTAATTTGTTTCGGTAAATTTAAGGACAGAAGTCTTCGAACGCAATTCGTTGAACCGACCACCATGTGCATGGAAAGTAGCTACTGGAGAAACCCCACTTACCATCGTCAATCTACGCCCACTACGTTTTCCGATCACCAGCACGACGTCGCCAGACATCACAGTTTGGGACAGTTGGCGTATAATACTTCCCAACCGAAATTCGACAGGTAAACTAAGATTGCGCGGTAGAAAATGTGATTTTTGTACAGATTTAAATTTTCAGGGATAGGCATGGTTCAACGGAACACCTATGGCACGGCAGACATCCCAGAGTCGGCTCAATACTGTACGATACTCAGTTGGATTTTGTAGATTTTGTTACCCTTTTCCGTTCTTTCAGGTAATCAACAATAACGCATTTGTGATTTCTTTGTAGCTGTCGTGGTAATGTTTCCGAAACAAGACCACGACACAACGGCGAAATTATATTGACTGTGAAGTGAAAGCACAGAGTATATAATAAAAATCAGAATACCGACTCGCTGTCGGCTCCTATGATGTTCATAAGACAAGAGGGGCCATTTTTTGGGAGTATAAACCTATGAATAAAGAATAAAAAGGAAGTAGTATAATATGATTTGACGATGTCCGCGTTGGTTCTTGCATATGGCTGACTTGAAGTTTCCGGTTACCAGTGGTGTCACACACAGGGTATTATATACTTATGCCTCGTATTAATTGTTAAAAAAATAACAACTGTTCTCTGCTTGTAATTATCTGTACAGTAATATACATTGTCATAAGGTTGTAGGAATATAAATTTAGATTAAAAACTTCTAAGTAGGTAATTATAAATATTTGACTTAGTTGGTCTGTATAAAAAATAAAGGAACGTCTATGATAACAATGTGGTTGTCATTAAAATATTTTGTTAATTTTTAATAATTCAGATAAATAGAACCCTGCAGATGAAAAGTAATTCCCATTCAAGAGTTGGGTTAACTACTTAAATCAGAAAATAATATATAAAATAGCATGAAAAAACTATATATGTCAAATGTCACGATTCGAATGAGTCATATTTGGTTCTTCAATATGGCCGACTTCCGTCGTGATTATTTGCTAGATTAAAATATGACAACATTCCTTCCTTTCTATTCTTTATTCGTTGGTATAAACCACAAAACGGAATATTGGTTAGTCTGTTTTGTGCTAACCAATATTCTGTTTTATGGTATAAGCTCAGGGTAGTACTAAAAAAATCGTTATTATAAATAAAACCCTTACTTGAAATTTTTCTTTATTGTTAAGAAAATTGTTATTTTCAGGAAGTTTAGAAAAATAGAATCTGTTTTCAACAAGATTAATAATATTAACTAAACGTTGATTTATTTGTTTTTAAAAATTAAAATTGGTTTTTTAGTTTAAATAATTACATATAAATAGAATTTCTACGCAAAATAAATGACCGAATATGTATGTATTGCACGCAATTTTCCTCGTTAGTAAGGAAGGATATAAATAATTAAAAAAAAACACATCAACAGCTTTAACACTTATTTATTTCTCCAAATTAACAACTTATCTTTATTTTCATTACTTTTGGTTGATACATTTAATGGTAGTGTATAGTCTAAACCTAAAATATAATTTTTTCATTAAATTTATTGTACTAACCCTTACTTGTTGGAAGTCCATTTTATTAAGAATAATAAAAAACGTAACTTCCAAGTTTCATTACTGCTAATATTTATTATAGTTTGAAGAACATGATCTATTATTGCCAATTCTTCAAATATGTTATTTAGTTTAGCAATAAATATAATAAAACTATTACCAGGCATTAAAAGATTTCCATAGACCCTATTCGCGAAAATTTTTCCGATAGTTGGCGCTGCAGTAACTGTCAGTGAAATGGGAAAAACAACATTTGATTCAATGTTAATTCAACCTTTTCTATTTTGAATTTTGTGTGGTAAAGATTGTTAGTGAAAGATGGTACGTGTGGTATTTAACTTATTCTAAAACACTGCTCACAAATAGCATGCAAACAAATGGAGAATGGATTTGTTTTCCCCATTCTAGTAGTTCAGATAGAGGGCGCACCCTTTGCTCGTTTTCGCCAATTATATTTATTTCTATATGCTTTAAATAAACAGAATAAAGCTGAATCATCTAAATTTTCAATGGATTCAACACCAAGTAGAAAAATTCTCCCGTTTCTTTTGACCGATTTTAGCATACTGAGACTCATATGAAAGAGCATAATTTGCACTATAAAACGCTTATTTGCTTTTGAATTTTTGACTTTTGCTGTCACCGCTAGATGGCGTTAACAAAATTCTATACAAATCCCATTTTTCTACTTGGTGTTGGTTGTAATTTACAGCAATTTCTCTTGGCGACTTTTATCATGATTTTTTTTTCTCAAATATATACGACCAATATCTTATGAGATGTGGCCGCTCGCTACACTTAACTGATCACCCTTAACGTTCAGGATTTTGTTTTAAAATATCCGTATTATTACGATAATCCGTTTCGTTAAGTATAATAGTCTCGTTATCAGATACAGAACACTGAGAAGGAATACATGCATCAGTAGTATTTATTTTAATGTCATTTAATTGTTCCGCATCTCCTTCGCAGTACCTGAATTAAATAGTTTAATGCACTATTCCACACAATACAAACGCTACCACTGATTTATTCACATACAACCAACTGCCTACCTTAACCAAAACTAACGGCGACGGCTATGGATACTCCCAAAGAGTCATGGCGATACATGAAAATGGATGCTTACTACCTCCATATAGAGTCGATACTCTGATTTGTATTATTACTCTGTGGTGAAAGTAAAACTAATAGCGTTGCACGTCATAATTGTTATGCGTCAATTAGGAAGTTTTATGATGTTGTTAATATTATATTCAACATAATAGTATCAAAATATACATCAAAACTAATCAATCAGTGCAAAATTTTTTGAAATCCATCAATAAATGACTTAGAAATAGATTATTAAAGTTTACGTATTCTGTGGTTTCTGACTCGACTGTGACGTCACTTGACCTCATTCAGAGTTGCGCCATGGCTTCTTCCGTGTTTACGTACAATCGTTTGTTTCATTTCAATTTACAATAATTCCTAAGAATAATAAACAACTATTCGCTTTTAAATAATAGTGACAGCTGTTTCGCTAGAATTAGCATCGTCAGATTGACATATTGAAGTTATATTTTACAATAATTCCGTCAAAGGGCAAATTGATAATTTACCTAATATTTATATATACACAGTAATGGACTTTTTTTTCTTCAAATCCGTCTTATGTTAGTGCTGAAATAAAAGAAGTAAACATTTCTTGAATTTTCACCGTCTTTTGAAATTCAAATTTATGGGGATATGTTGGCTTTTAACTTTAATCTTCCCTCAACTAGTCGATGTTTGATTAAATTTTCGGTGTCATTTTCAATCTGTAAATAAATACGATTTTCACAGTACACTATAATACTCAATAAAAAAATAAATAAAAAAATTACATTTACAAACAATATAGAATATAGTAAAAGCCAAATAAAGTTGCGTGCACGTCACCAAGGTCGTAATTCTATTGTAGGTATGGCTACATTTCTATAGAAAAGTGTATGTTACTTAAGTTTGCTAAACAATCACTTCTAAAAATAACCCGATCAATAAAAAATCTTTTGTTACAAAATATTCTATATACAATATAGTTTTTTTGGATTTAAACGTCTGTCATTGTAAAATATTGTGTTAAAATATTCATGAAGGGACCACCAATAAATGACGGAATATTAGTCACTGCCAGAAATATTGTCATGCTGCCGCGTCGTTTGTTGAGTTTTTAATCAGTATCTGTGACTTTTGTTCTTGTAGTCTCATAGATTTTTGAGATTATCTTTTGAAAAACATTTATAATACAAACTGATTTTTTCAAAACATCAAAACATTTTATTTTTTAAATGTCGAAATGCCCAAACAACTAAATAGTCGATACAAAAAACTTGTGGCTTCATTAGTTAACTATTTTGAAGAAAAAAAGAAGAATAATGAACCTTAGTTACCCTTAAACGCTGAGCAAGAGGGAATATGCGAATAAAATATCATTACTTTACTTTACAAACTTTGTATTATTTTAGCGTGTCTTTCAAATTACGTTCCTTATTAAAAAATATTTTATTTTATTGCTTGTAGTTTTATTTTGATTATACTTATTGTTTGGTAACTCAGTAATAACCTTACCACTTTTATTGTGGAATTCCTTACTTTGTGAAATCAATTCATGAATGTAATTAACAAAAAAACAAATGAAAAAAAATATCGCTAATTTTCAAGTTCCATTTAATATAATGTGAAATTTTCTACCTTCACGATTTTTGTTTACTTCAGTTATTTTTCTATTAATTTTCATACTTCAAGAACAATCTGACAACGCTGCAAATTTTCACAATGATGACGTGAACGCAAATTTATTTGGCTTTTACTATAGGTTTGTGTTTACTACAGTTCTCTGTAAGTGACGTCACGGTAAAGATCAATTTTTCCCACTGTAGACCTTGTACATATATATATCTGTAATGTAATATTCCAAATTCATAATTTATTAACACCAATTGTTGCAATTCAGCAGAAAATATTGGCAATAAAAATAATTTATCCCAACCAATACTACTTAGTAAAATATGCATCCAACGTGTAAATAACATGAAAAGTAAATATCACTGTAGGTATTTGTTTATTACAATTTGTAATAGATTTGTAATAGACTTTGGCCCTTTCTTTGGTGGTGAGCAAAATTTTCATCCTTTGCTTGTTGAGAAACTCAACCATTGAAATATATATGAAATAATAAAGTAATAATAGTACTATTTTTATTTTGGCATACATTTTATACAGGATCGTATCAAAATTACGTTCCGCACGTTATGCAAGCGTTGAGATCAAAACTATCTTCCGCTCCCCATTTGAGTTCGGCAATTCGTTTACCGTTCGGAATACACCGAATTAAGACAAAAGGACCAATTCCTGACATTAAAATAGTGTTCAACAGGAATACCATTATTTATATTTTTATACTGTGAGTGGATGTGTGGTTGTTCAATAACAAATAGACAAGTTATGAAGCTTTTTCTAGCTTGAAAACTGGGAGAATTGATTTTATGTAGGTACAAAAAGATTTTTATTTAATTTGTGTCCAATCTCTTTCAGACTTGCGAGCCGTCACTGCATTTCTTGTAATTGTAATTGTATGAATTAAACGTCTAAATACTAATATTAAAGTAAGACGTAATACTTTGTTATTTTTTTAAATTTTATTAGCATTATAGGATATTTTTATTAATATTAGATTAAACAACTTTAAACAGTTGTTTACTACCTACTTAAGAATAACAATTTTAGATACTAATAGCTGTATTAATTTAATATTTGAAGAAGGCGAAGAAAACAGTGTATCAGATCATGTAGATCTAGACCAAGAACGATAAACATTTACCAGGATTGCCTAATCGGCCTGATTTGTCCGCCAGCTGTGTGACGTCACTGCAGTCCTTCATTATAACGTTTACCATATAAATGCATGGAAATAATAGGAATTAGACAGTATTTTTACGATTTCTGAAATACTAACGTACGACTATTTGGATTTTTAAGATTAAACACTTATAATTTATAATAAATAATCCCATAAAATCGTTTTAATACTTATATTTAATTAATTTATTGAATATTATTTGGGAAATAGGTATAGTAAAGAAAACACTATTTAGTTCTATTTTTATTTTAAAAAATACATTCAAATAAATTTTGTTATTACACAAAATCATGCCTAAAACTAGTGTTTTTTGACAAACAAAGAAACAATTTGCAGCATATTACTAGTACAATCCGTGGATCTTTTATGGAGCGACATAATATGTATTCTATAAAGAATTTTTAATTACAAATTTAAAATAAACAAAAAAAAAAATAAATACTAAAAAAATTTTTTTAGTATTGTATTATAAAAAATTATACAGGATGTCCCATTTAAGTGACAGATTTACAATTACAATTTAAAAATTACCTAATAACTCATTCTTAAAGTCTCTTTCATAGTCATTTTCAGTAAAATTAACTGAACAGACATAACTAGTATCTACATTAAACTTGTCCTCTCTTTTACATCGAGCTATCCACTCATTTCGAATAGTTTTAGAGACAAGATCGTTTCCTTTAGGAAAGCGATGAAATGCAATACTTCCTTTGTCATCAAAATAACTTTTATCGTACCCATATATAGCACATCTCATCCCAGGCATATTTCTTTTCAAATTAGTAAAGTATCTCACTAAAAACGTAAAATAAAAAATGTATTCACTATTAAATATTAACGTTGACACTCAACGATACTAACCAAGCAATGTCCAGCCAAGCAGTGTAACACATGAAATTTAAAAGTCCGAACTGGAGTTTAAAAGAACAGTTTTTTAAAAATTTTACACAAAAATGCAACGTACACTAATGTATCCACAATATCTACCATTCAAAATTTTGAATATTTTTACAATAAATCTAAAAACGACGATTGAAAACGACCTAAAATGCATTGTCAAGATAGGAATAATACGGCCGAGGACTGCAGTGACGTCACAGGCCACCACGTGCGATCGATTTTTTGGCGAATGTACGTCTTATGGGATTAAGCAATCCTGGTAAATGTTTATCGTTCTTGGTTCTAGACATTTTTGCTTTGGCAACAGCGCTTCTATGACGTGCAACACTATTTATTTCGCGTTTACTATACCTACTTTCGACAGTGTTTTTAACCATTTTAACGTTTTATTTCAGTTTATTAATTAGAAAAGATCTTAGAGATTTATTTGAACAACTAGCAATCTCCTACAGAAGTATGGCTGTGAATACAACTAAAATAAATGGCGTCAAATCCAAAGTGGCACAACAGAAAAAACCACAAAAACTAGGTAAGTTTTCTATACAAACTAGGTATCTATGAATGGTGAAATCGGCAGTACATTTATATTTCGAGGATTATTTATTACGTTGGCAGCTTGTACATTAATATTTCACTCCGATCAATCCAACTCCAGACCTTTCATCCATCTTGGACTTTGTGTACAAATTCTGGTTCGACTTCACATAACCATATCAAATAGCTTGTCAAGTTCACTGAACCTACAAAACATTGGTCAGACCCATATAAGTATATGCTTTCATTACATTTGATAATAATTAGGAAGGCAATAAAAGAGTACTGTAGACTACTGTATTGAGGATGATATATAAGGATTTTGGAGCAAAAATAAATTGGTTACTTGCATATCTTAACATATAGTTTAGCAGCCAACTCTCCTAGCATTAGCAAGGTCTGAGGAAACCTCACAGCTGGTATAAATGCCAAAGCAAATGACTATAGTAATAAAAGAAAATGAAAAGGCTGATGAGTTAGCTCCTGCAGGATCAACAGCCTCTTCTTCTGATCCAGAACTACTGCTGGATTTTACAGAAACATAAAACAAAGATTGGGTGTTGAATCAGCCAAGAACATACCAGTTATTCTAAATAGCAGATCAAGATGCAATATGAAAATAATCTAGTTTTTGGTTTGTGCATTATATGGGGAATGAAGAAATGCTCGTCATGAGTATATCTCAGCTGAGAATAAGTAAGAGACCCATTCACAGGATGTCTTGATCTAAAAAGACACTTAATAAAGAAGGAACTATTCAGAGGAAATCCAAAATGAAGGCTCTATAACTAGAAACCAAAAACATGTAAGATTTTCTAGCAATAAACCTATACAAGCTTGTGCAGGAAAGCAAAATACTGGAGTGGGTTGAATAAGAGGGAAATGGATAAGGAAAATGCTTAGCAATATGTGTGAGGAAGACAAATTTCAGTTTAGTAAACTGATTTTCGACCGTTAAGTGAAAATTACTATCTCAACATCTAAGTAAATTATAAAAACTGCTAGATAAAAGTATAACAAGTATTATAGACGCCACAAATACTTTAATTTAATGTCTTTTTATAGGTTTACTGACGAGAAATAGCAGAGCGGAAATGGAAGGCTCCGTGACCAATTCCCAAAAAAAGATATTCGACGCCATAGCCGCCGCTAGCATTTTCACTAATTGCGCTGGAATTGATACGAATAATTCTCAAGTGATAACAATGTCTACGTTTACGAAATTCCTGGAAACCAGACAAATGGAAGTATGGACTGAGGATCAAGTTAAAGCTTTAATTTATGTAAGTTTGTTAGCGTTTTATAAACATTCTTAAAATTTAGATAAAAATACGGCTCGAAGGACCATTATCATCTTTGAGTGGAATAAAAAGATACATGTTTTAATTGTAATGGTAGATGTTATAGTTTATTTTTTTTGCAGCGTCACGAACCTGACCCGACCCTTCGCGCCCAGAACTGCTTATCCTTCGAAGGATTCGCCAGATACCTAATGGATAAGGACAATTTCGCTTTCGTTTGCGAAAGTCAAGTTCCTAACGAAAGCGACATGACTCGTCCTTTATCCACTTACTACATATCTTCGTCCCACAACACCTACTTAACAGGCCATCAGTTAAAAGGAGAATCATCTGTAGAATTGTACAGTCAGGTAAAAACAGAAATGTCGTTTTTAAAGTGCTTGGATTATTGAAGTTTGTTTTAGGTTTTACTGACCGGTTGCAGATGTGTCGAATTGGATTGTTGGGATGGAGACGATGGATATCCTATGATATATCATGGACATACGTTTACAACTAAAATACCATTCAGCGCTGTCGTAGAAACAATCGATAGGAACGCTTTCGTTACATCACAATATCCTGTGATTTTATCTATAGAAAATCATTGCTCCTTGCAACAGCAGAACAGGATGGCCCACATATTTCAAGTAAGTTTACTAGAGTGGGTAACTTTTCCTCTAGTTGCTCTTTTATGTTTATCATTTATTCCTTTTTTGTTCCTCCTAATGTTCGTTGAGGTGAGTCATCTCTGTAGCTTGTACTTTTTTTCATACCTATTGTAACGTAATCAAATGACCTTATTAGAAAATTAAAATATTTAACAAGAGAATCTTATTAATTAATTAGAGGGAAGGTAGTTTATTTAAATTTAAACAGATAAAGGAATGTAATAAAATTTAAATTATATTTCCATAAATTAAAATTGTCAACAAATCACCTGTTACATAATATAAGATTTAATAATATAAGATTTACCATACAGACGAGTAGGTTGATGGTTTCTATGTATTATCTAAATATGTATTCATGATGCCTATAACAAATTATTCAAAATTAGTACTTATAAAGCTTTCACTGAAATTTTGCTTACATCTAATTATACAATCTGAAAAATAAAAAGATAAACAAATAATGGGGTTATGAATTAAATGACAGTGACATCAATTGTCGCCTGATATAGGGTAGCTTCTAAAGAGATGTTTTGATATGTCAACTATGACAGAAGAAAAAGGTTAACGTAATTGACATGAATTAAATAATAAAAGATGTGATACAAACAAATTCCAATTTAGAAATATAAGATGTAATGTTTCCTATTCTCAAAACAAAGCTTTATTAGATATTATTAAATTTATTTATAAAAAACCATAAGGTTAATTTGATTGGACAATGAATGATATAAGCATAATTAGAGATATAGAGGGCGAATTTGAATAGAAAAAAAGAAAAAAAAAAAAAAAAGGAAAATCGGGGTAGTTATTGATTTAAAAAAAGGGAATTAGTAATTTTTTGGTTTTTGAAGGAATAAAAGGTTTTTTTGTTAAGAAAAGTTATTAGAAACAGATTAATCAAAATCATATATGAAATTTTGTTAAAAATTGTAATTAGATAGTAAAATAGTGATTTGTGACCAGTGTAAGTTACCTTTTAAAAGTTCCCAAAGTAAAAGGTGGATCCTGAGTGATCTTCGTAACATCTTGAACCGGATTCCACGCGGGAGGAAAGCAGGAGACCCACACGAACAGTCAACCACAGTCTACAAAACAATATAAAGGTATTCATATTGTTTTAAAACATCGAGGCAGTATCAAACGCTATTAGGAGAAGTAATAAAAAGGTATTTAATGAATTCTTGTTAAATAAACTTACCAGTGTGTGAGAAACTAAATTTTCAATAACGCTTAGTGATCTATCGTCCATTTTTTTTGTAACTGTAATTATAGAAAGGACTACCAACTGTAAAAATTAAAAAGAACTCACACATAATTGTTATGTGAGTTGCATAATCAATTGTAATAGTATTAGTTTCATTAGCGTGAATGTGTGATGTATGAAAGAACATTTAAACGATCATGAATTTGTATTTGTATAATGAAATGTGTTAATTTTTTTTGAAACATTTATGTAATAAAACATTACATTGAATTTGGTTTATATTTTTTGAATTTAAATTTAAATTTAATTAAAAACTTCAATTTTTTTAACATAATAATAATAATAGAATAAATCAACAATTGATATAGGGCGTTCAAGTAATTACAATAGTAAATAATAATAAATTATAATACCTAGAGCCTGTGAACCCACAGAACCCTGAGAAGGAAAGTTTTTATTTGTTTTAGTAAATAAAAGGTTATGTTAGTGTCTGTAAAAAATCAATTATTCATGTAAAATCAAATTCATTATAACATAACAAAATAAACATAAACAAATACACACATAAACATAACACTATATATTAGTATTACCGTTGAGTGATAAATATAAGAAGAGACGCAACGCAATGTAAAATTTTGTGCCTTATGGAGAATCCAGCATATCCTCCACTATTCATTAAAATTGATACTGTCGGGGATTAGTTTTTTGAATATCTCGAAAAATATTCAAGATTTTCGAAATATCAAAAAAGATTTGAAAATAACATTAAATTTGCTAAAAGAAGTCTCCAAGGTTAAAAAAATGTCATCCAAATCCCAATTTTTTCATTAGTTATGTGGTTTTGTTAATTAACAACTTTTTTGTATTAACAATTGAAAAAACCTTAAAATTTAAGATTAAAAAAATAATTATTAATACATTTTTTTTACTTTACAGTAAAACTACATAAAATTCTTATTTTTAATTTTTTAACAGCATTGTTTAAAAAATTGTTATAAACAGATGGATTGTTTATGAACTAATTAAAATTTTTTTTCTTAATTTATTGGTTGATACAATTTATGATTTTTAGTAAAAAAACGGTTTCTTATAAAAATTTATCTGTTATTAAAAAATGCGTTTAATTATAACATTCTCTTTTTGCAACTAAATAATAATAAAATTAAGTTAGCATTTTTTCTCTAAAAATCATAAATTCTACTGTTCTTTCGGATTAAAACATTTTTTTTTCTTTTTTCATTTAAAAAACAATTTGCTACAAATAATTTTTTTCGTATATTTGTTTTAATAGGTACTTAATTTTATGATGAAAACAACCATGAGCATTTTTAAAAAAGATTTTTTTTCTATTTCTTAAATAACTTAATATTTCTGTGCCTTAATACTTATATTTTTCAAATAAGGTTTCAAACTCTGTTGAGAAATCAGAGTTGCCATTTCCGAATAAATCCCTAAAAATCACTAAAAACATACTGACACTTTATTGCATTCAGTCATTATGTTAGGATAAAAAAATCTCAATAATTCCTTTTCATTTGATATCAAACTGCATAATAGTCTAATGTTTCAGATATTGCAAAAACGAATTGCTAGGGAATTTCATTTTTTCCCCAGGGGGACTAAAACTAACCTATGTTTATTTTTGTTGGTTTGGCTCGTTATCTTGTTTTATTTTTCGGCTGTAATTTTCACCTCTTGAACCGATAAATGGTATTGGCCCTTCATCACTGTATTTTCCTCTAATGAAATGTAAACTACACACATGAATATTTCTATTTATTTTAGATGGTATCAAATTTTCATTCCCTCAAAGTGCAATCCATTTCAGAGACTTAACTAAATCTGTTTTAGATTTAGGAAAATTATAAAACTTTACTCTTTTATTTTTAATGGTGCTTGAGTCACTTTTACAATTTTTATAATAACACCGATAAACCATCACTGTACTGAACATACAAAAAAAAATTGGATAAAAATGAAAATATCGATATCTTTTTGACAAATCAATGCAGCTTTTGATATCATAGGGTACCCTTGCTTGAGATTTGAATTTGGCGCCAAAGCTGACAGAAAAGTCCCCAAAAAACGTGAATGTCCCTATAAATTTGTTTTTATGCAATATCTTTCAATTCGAACTATTATGCACTATTTTGTTTGTTGTACAGGGTATTTCGAAGCGTAAAGCACCTTTGAATAATTGGAAATTATGAAAAAAGCGTGAGTAATTTTTTAGGGATTTATTCGGAATTGGCAACACTGATTTCTTAGCAGAAGTCCTCTATTGAGTTTTATGATAAACTACAAAAAATGGAAACCTAATAATTTATTTATTATTTATATTATAGTACTATTTTTCGATTTTTTATCAACAATAGTCAATAATTAAATAAATAATAGAGCTAGGGCTTTTATTAAAAGCTAAAATTGTTAATTAATAAATAGTTAATACTTAAAATACCTAAAACCTAAAGTATAATTGGCGTATATGCCATAATTCCAAAGTTATTTAAATAATAAAAGCAAAAGAAATAATTGAAGTAAGGGTAAAAACTATTAATTTGGTTAAATAAAAAATGGTAAAAACATACGAAAAACTATTGTTAGTTTTCCAATGTCCTAATTTTCTTATGTTTTTCATTAGTTTTGTTCTTTTGAAATTTTTCATATTCCCATCTGCAGGATCTCTAAATCATTATTTTCATAAAAATATTCAAAACACATTTATTATGATCTGTTCAAATCTGAAAACAATTTAAGTATGGATTCTAATGTAAAAATATTCATTAATTAATATAATACCTATACATAATATTTAAAAATATGTCTAGATTACCTACACACTTAATGGAAAATAATCGAGAGTCACAATTTAAAAATTCCGTTCGTAGTTGTTTACCCTAGTATAAAGCTAATAATTCCTAGAGAAAATGAACGGGTGGCGACATCTCTCCGCCAACATCAATTTACATCACAAAATCGCTTACGAGGCTGCATCTCTTGTTATATTTCTAACTCAACGGTACTACTTTATATTGTGAGTTGAATTGTGAACTTGCAAGACAAATGTTGGCGTCTAGTGGTACCTCAATACAATTTTGTGCAGTGCTTTCTATAGAATTCACTTGAGACTATAATTATCATAAAGAATTTGGGTAGGGCCTTTCCCTTTTGACCTTCTTAATATAAACCACCATAATAGTAGAGCAGGTCTTGTTGTTTTCTACTACCCTGTTAATAATTATTGTAGCATTAAACATATTTTTCAGAGGATTTTCGGTGAAAAATTAGTAACGTCATTCCTGTTCGAATCAGACTACAGTGATGAACCGTCGTTGCCTTCTCCTGAACAGCTCAAGCACAGAATACTGATAAAGAATAAAAAATTAATAATGGAAGTGCCCACACCGTTGACTTTCAGTACTATGTCGTCGGCGAGACCGGGGAGTGGAGGGATCAGACATTCAGTGCCCGGCAGAACGAGTTCCATCATCAGCAACACTAGCAGCAGTTCCTTTAACGATGACTTCAGCGATGATGATTACGATGATGAAGACGACGAAGACAATTTGGATGGTACAGTATTTTTTTTTGTCTATAAGCTCATGATAACAATAGAAACAATTCATTTGAAACGCCATCATTTTTCCTTTAGAAAAACCAGTGCATGGTATAAACATCACCGATTCACCTCGACCTTTCGGCGTATCTCATGCGGTTTCAAAAACCAGTTCTCAAAAAAGAGCTGCGCCAGATGATAAGTTGAAGAAAAAGAGTAGCCAGATTTCGAAAGAGTTATCAGATCTAGTAGTTTACGTACAAGTAAGTTAGCAAATGTATCTCAGTAAAATTATATCTTTAATTACTTAAAATATAAAGAAACAGGAAGGAGTATGTCATATTAATTTAATATAAATATGTGACTGAAGTCGACAATCTTCTAGCTGCAATGTATGTTTACAATATACTTTCAAAACTATATATTGCAAAGTATAATAACAATTTTTAATTTATTTAAATGAACTGCGAATTTTAGTTTGGATAAAAAGTATTTGTAATTATTTAATTTTTTTTGTATTAAAAAATCTGTGTAATTTGCAAGAGTTCTTGTTTCTCAAGCGGACTTATTCGATGGTTTCTGTTGGATCAATAGGTAAATAAAAAAAATCGATTGTTAACAATGAATTTATGGAAAATATTAAACAAAATTTTACCAAGAATTAAGAAAAGTAAACAACTAAACGGTTGAGTGAAACTTCCGCTATTTATTCGTAAAATGTTATCAATAAACTAATTATTACGCCCTTTTCTTAAAACAAATGAGAAATTATTTGGTCCACAGCTGTTAAATTATTATTTTTGAATTTAATTAAATAATGTTAAAGCCAAATAAATTCCTTATTTGTTGATTGAATTAAAACTAAAACCATCTAATAAAATAAATACAATTATTATTTAACTTACCTAACCTTATTTCATACTGTTGAGAGGCCTTTTTTCTTCCATTTGTTGAGAGATGTAACTGATCTATTATGGAACTCTTTCCGTAAAGAAAATTTTACTCTTCTATTAAATAATTATCATCGACAATAATTGACGTTTCCTTTATAGCGTGTTCTGTCAAATATGTTTTTAAATTCCAATGTATTATGATGATTTTAATTATTTCTTTTTAGTTTGTTTAGTTATTTCTACTGGAAAGTACAATTTAATGTTTTTTATACACTCGGAAAAGTCTTTTTAACTATTAAATTAATATTTTGTTTTTTTAATGTCACTATATCTTTAACTGTCTGACTGAAACTAAATAATCCTCTCTGTCAAGGGACTCTCTTAAATATATATTTTCTAGTGTTTCTAGATGTTTCTTAGATGCATTGAGACATTAAACATCTAGATATTTCCGTTGACAAATATTCTATCTTTGTTCCACGCATCATAAAGACAATTATTTATTCTAGTATTTCTGAAATTTGCTCAACATTTCAATAAAAATACTTCTATTTAGATTAGGTTAGGTTAGGTTAGGTACCTACGTAATTTATTTTCTAGAACAATTATTTATTTCTCCATTATATTAAACATAATAATTGATTTTAATAAATTATACAAAAATTTTACAAATTAATAGACTTATAAACTAAAATGTACTTTATAAATTAAGCTTATTCTTTATGTATGTTGTTAATAAATCCAACTACATTATTATTGCCTTAAAGTAATAGGTTATGTTATATTATACCTATGCCAATTCATTCATAATTAACACTAATTATATTAATCTAGTTTTAAAAACAATATTAATATCTATTATAAATTTTATTTATTATCATTTATATGCCTATATAACAGATGCGTCTGGTACACAGACGGATCCAAAACAAGCACCAGCACTGGGATTGGGATCTACAATGAGAACACAGGGAAGGCATATATTCTCAACCTGGGCTCAGTAGATACTATCCTGCAAGCTGAAGTGGTTGCTATTAATACATGCTCGGAAATCATCCTGAACGAGACAGTCCCTGACAGGACTGTCAGGATCAGGAGTGATAGCCAAGCGGCTCTCAAAGCAATAGAGAGCCGCTGAACTGGCACAACGCCACAAGGTTATCCTTGAATGGGTTAAGAGGAACGGTTAAGGGAACAACATAAGAAACTCTGGATGGAACTGTCTGGACTCTGGAGGCAATCCAGACTATTCATAACAGGTCCATCCAGGAAGAAAACTACGGAACTACTCAGCCTAAGTAGGACCCAACTAAGAAAGGCAGTGGGACTGCTTACAGGACACTGCCATCTCCGAAAACACATGAAAATAATGGGACTTGCCGAGGACCCGTTATGCAGAAAATGTGGTGTAGAAGATGAAACTCCTCTTAACGTAATATGTCACTGTCAAAGCCTTAAGTGGCTTAGACAGAGACACTTTGGCATTCAATTTTCTGAGCCAGAGGAAATCGTGAAAGCGAATGGTATGATTACTTCAGGGGGGTACAATGAGCCTAGAGCTCCAGTACATGCACGAAACGCACCCCAGAAGAATAGAATATAATATAACAGATGTAATATAGAAATTTAATCGAAACAATAGAAAATATTTTGTTATTATATTTCTTCTGGTTGGTATAACTTTTGACATATATCTTTAGTTATTTAACATTTAGATAGTATAAAATACAATAGTGCAATCAATTTTAAAACTATCTTACACCATATCTTCCATCATAGAATATAGCATAACACAATTATCACTGGTTATGGGATGAACACACCATACAGAATTTAAACCAGAATGCCATAAAGTGGTATACGGACGGTTCCAATCTAGACGAGGGAACTGGGATATGACCGAGAGCCAAATATTCAGAAAGCTTGGGCACATACCCGAGTATCTTTCAAGCAGAAGTCCGTGCCATCGAAATATGTGTGGAATTCAATATTGAAAGACGACAAGAGATTGTGATCATGTCGAATAGTCAAGCAGCCATCAAAGCGCTGAGTTCAAATATAATCCGTTCGAAGATGGTTTGGAAATGCCTAGGCAAACTAAATGAACTGGGCCAGAAGAACACATAAGAATAGAGGGGAACGAAACAGCAGATAAGCTGGCAAAAAAAGGAGCTGAAACCCCACATTTGGGACCAGAACCATCTTGTGGGATCAGCAGTAGAGTAATCTTAGGAAAACTAAGGAAAGAAATGGAGAAGGAAAAATCCAAGTACTGGAATCAGCTACACTACTGGGGAACTATGACCAGAAGAGATCTCTTAGCTGCCTCAACCTCAGTGAAAAAAGACTCCGAATTCTAACGGGAATATTAACCGGGCATTGCCGGTTAAGAAGCCACATGAAGAAACTAGGGTTAGCAGATGAAGCAAAGTGCAGATTCTGCCAGAAAGAGGATGAAACCTCAATACATATACTCTCAGAATGCCCTGCCTTGCAGAATTCTAGGGCTAGATACCTAGGAGCACATGAAATGGAAGAGGGGGATCTACCTGATTTGAAGCCCGACGATGTCCTAAACTTCCTCAGGAAAATAGGACTCGAAGAGCTGCTATAAATCTGAGGAAACATCAGAACATGGCAAGTAAGGGGGGACACAATAGATCCTATAGGTCGCAGTGTACTTATCACCCCTAATTTATACATACATACATACATACATCACTGGTTATGTAGTAACATTATTTAAATCATACTTTAACATTTTTATTATAGTAGAAGTTAGTTTGATATTAAAGGTGATTTGTAGATACTATCATCTATTTTATTTTTATTTATTATTTATCATCTATTATTAAAATTATTTAATTGTATTTAGAAACTGATACTAGAATAAGTACTTACATGCCAACTGATACCACTTTTATGTTTACATGGTACAAATCTTTATGCAAACTATATTATGAAACACCGTTTCAATATAGTGTTGAAATTAAACCATCAATAAATTCAGTAACTTCCATAGTTTGCATTGAAGAATTCTTTCGTTTCATAAATGGGAGGTTGTCTCACCACATTTTGGGTCTTATTAGGGGGTTTGTCTATTGTTATACACATATTAATCTGGTCTGAAAGTAATTTTGCATACACTCCTTTCTGTTTCTTTATATTCTAAGTTTAAACATTAACTCTTGTTTATTTCAGGCGATAAAATTTCGCGGTTTAAACACGATATCTCCGAGTAGCTCAGTAAAACAAAGACAGAAAGCTGTCGCTTGCTCTGTTAGCTCTAGTGCCACGTCTGGGATAAGTTCAGCATCGAATATCAGCTCGGGACCCGTCAGCGAAGCTGATAATACAATTTTCGAGAGCGAAATGCAGAAGCAACGACCCAATGTACATCTACCGTGCTATCAGTGCTCTTCGATTAACGAGAACACGGCCAAAAAATTGTGTCGGTTAGTATTTTCATTATTATTTTGTTTTCATTTATTCAATCAGATTTTTTTATGTCATTGACAGCTTTTTTGAAATAGTAATTTTGCGCCTAGGTAGAAAAGTGAGTTATTATTGTCCAGGTCTTTAATGGATCCTTGTTAAATAATGAACAACTTTACTACCTTAAAAAAAGTCAGTAAAGTTAGGTTCTACAGCTAGTAATGAAAAAAATCATTAAAGGTTTATATTTTTTTCTACTCTACCCTATGAAACCGACATCTAACGCACTGTTTTGACACTTAGAAAATGACTAGGACTTTTCATCATACAATATTATTATCATCATATTAAAACGGCAGTAATTCAAACAATCCGTTGCTGTTTTAATCAATAATGACTGGGCAAGGAATTTTAGGTATTTCAAGAAAAAAAAAATTAATGTTCTTATAGTATGATGGACTTTCACATAGTAAGGGTTGATGAATGTATGAATGAGTTAGGGGTGATGATTACACTGCGACCCATAGGATCTATTGTGTCCCCCCTTACTTGCCATGTTCTGATGTTTTCTCAGATTTATAGCAGCTCTTCGAGTCCTATTTTCCTGAGGAAGTTTAGGACATCGTCGGGCTTCAAACCAGGTAGATCCCTTTCCTCTATTTCATGTGCTCCTAGGTATCTAGCCCTAGAATTTTGTAAGGGTTGATAGAATAAATTTCAATACATTAATGGAAAAAACTATTGATGGTGCTTTATTTAATTATTATTTAGTTAAAGCTCATAATTGTGAATCGTTAATAAGGTGGCTAAAATGTGATAGGCGTCAGCAAAAAAGGAAAATTGAGAGTTTAGATATCACCTGCAAAGTTACACCTAAACGAAATTAATATTTTCAATCTTATTGTATTTTTGTGTTGTTTTTCTCCATGGAAACATAAATGGTTTCAAATCAGTGGTAAATTCATTATATAAAAAATAAATTCAAGTTGTAAATATTATTAGAACAAACCCAGTTGCAAGTTTAATCTTGTATTAATAGTGTAATTTAATAGTACAAAAATCAACTGCTACAATATTTACTATTATCCTCAGGACTTTCATGCTTTGTCTCTCATTGATATAGAATTTCGCAAAATGGGCTCAAAAATCTATGGACTGCAATTTGCTCAAATAGCAGACACGTGAAAATATGCATTTTTTTATCACAACGTATAGAATTAGTAAATTTTACATTGCAGAGATTGTTTGAAACTTAACCTGAATCGTTTTATTTAAGTATAAAAATTTTTATACTTGATTGATTTTTCAATAATTTGAAATTCTTGATAGCTTAAAGAATCAGGGCTTAGTTAAATTGGACCAATCCTTTTAAGAAAATATAATAGAAATTCTAAGAGAATAATCGTAATATATTTGTGTTTATCTTAATTTTTGTTTCTGTTTAGCAAACAACCGATGGCGCTAGTAGCTCATACCCAAACACAACTGATGAGGACTTATCCGGCCGGTATGAGAATCGACTCGTCCAATTTCAACCCCGTGATCTTTTGGTCGTTTGGAATACAAATGGCGGCTCTCAATTACCAAACGGAAGATACCGCTATGCAACTCAACACAGCTCTTTTTGAAAATAATGGCAGCTGCGGATACGTGAGTAAACCTAACGTAATGTGGGACAGACAGCACGTGATGTACAGGCGATTCAATCCTTGGGATAAGGTAATTACCTTTTATTACTATAACTGGGTGGAAACTTTTCTGATTTTATAATTTTTTCCAGGAATTTGACGGCATCCATTCATCTCAAATGGTAATAAACATCGTTTCCGGCCAATACGTCGGGCAAAACAATGTCAATCTTAGCACTTACGTTGAAGTAGAAATTATAGGTATCCAGGTCGATTGTAACAAACAGAAAACAAAAACCATACAAAAAAATTCACTCAATCCCATATGGAACGATACGTTCCACTTTAGAATTATGTTTCAAGATTTAGCATTTCTAAGATTTTCCGTTGTTGATGCTGCCAGTAATCATCTGCTAGCTCAAAGGATAATGCCTTTAAAGTGTCTAAAACCTGGCTACAGACACGTTAGACTTAGATCAACTCAAAACAAACCTCTCAACATGTCCACTTTATTTATTTATTCGAGATTAGAAGAAGAGAGTTTGGAAAACACTGAATCGACCGATGGTATATCCGAAAGACCTAAACCGCCCGAAAGCGAAATTTCTGAAACAGCCGGGACGGACGGAACGTTCGTAGGTAAGTATACAGAGAGTTCTAACCCCCAATATCTTAAAGGGAGGTTTTTAATTTACATAATTGATTCCGAAATATATTTCGTAACAGGGAAGTCTCCTAATAGTTTGATTTTTTGAAACTGCCAAATAATTTTTGAAATATTCCATTTTAAAGTAGTGGTTTTTAAAGTTTAACGCGCTCTGTTCGTATTTTACGAACCGGCAACAGCGCACCAACTGAGAAGGTGGAAGAAGGTAAATAGACATCCTTAATCATGGTTTTGTTTGATTACATCTGAAGATGTGTTTTGGAATTGTTGCATTTTTGTGTTTTATCCTAAATAATTAAATCACTAATGGAATATAAAAAAAAGCATAAAACATCAAAGAGTGCAACAATCATAAAAAAACCAATCGGATACTCTTTTTCTTCTGTATAATTTGTGGCCGGAGCTGACAGGGCTATCCGGCCAAGTCTCAGTAGGAGACCGTCTGATATGAATCAAAGTAAGAAATAATAAATTTAATAGTATTGAAGACAGAAAGTGTTTTATATTGAATGAGTTAATTTTATAGTTTTGATTCATAAATAAAATAAATATTAATTATGTAAACACAACCACTTTTTTTATTATTGGAAACTATTTTTTTTTCTATTTTTTATCTTGTTAAATTTGAATAACATACTACTATTCTAAGGCTGAAACTTAGATCAGCTGATTTACATTGTAAATTAAAGTTGTTTTCAATCTTTTTTTGTGATAAGTACTATTATGTTCAATGAATTCAATGAATTAATGAGGCAGCAATGGGAGAATTAGAACTCAATGAATAGATTTTAGATAAGTGATTGTTTAATTTAATAAAGTATTTGTTTAATTTAGGTATTTCGGGGACCCCGCTGTGCGTGAAACGACGGATGTTCTTTTTAATGGTGTACGGAGTGGTGACGGAAGAACCGTACACTATATTAAAAATAACGCAGGAAAGTACGACGCAAGATGTTCTGCTTCTTTGTCTACAGAAAGCTGGCGTCAGTCCTACCAAGGTAAACGATTATATTTTAGTAGAGGAAGTAGCCAGAGGTTGGGAAAAGAAAGATCACAATCTACCGGCCACTCAAAGAATACTGGATCTTCACGAAAGACCGTTACAAGTGAGTAAAGTTCGAAGTATAATAAAAACTGTAGTATATGTGTGTATTTGTTTTTCCGTACGTTATTTAGGTACTAGTCTTTTAGATATTATCTTTCACCTCTCTGTCAGTGCCAACTTATATTATAGGTATAAATAACAAAGTTAGCAAATCGAGTTTAAGAGGTAAAAAAATGCCGTAAATCTTTGAATTAAAATATACATTTGCAATTTAACTGTGGGTTTATAGAGCAAATAAGATAAAATAAGAAATAGCATAAGGAATAAGACAAAAATTGATCCGTTTATACAGTCAATTAAGAAATAAGAATCAACCAATGAAATCACGGCTTTTTTTGACAATGACGTTCATGTCTACTGACAACTTCATATTTATTGTACTTTGTGAGTCAAAACTTTTAACCATTCACATTTCACCGAGAACTCTTTTATATTTGTTTAGTAAATTATTATTAGTAAAAAATATTGAAAGATAGGAATGAAAATTCTGTCGTTTCTGTCTGCAGTCTGCATATGCGTACTTCAATTTCCGAAGTAAAATAAGATAAGAATGAAAAAGAAGTTCATTCTTATTTAATTCCTTATTTTTTGTTTTATTTCAGTACATGTATAATCGCTCTCATTGAATTACATATGTTCTATTTTCTTATCTTATCCCTTATTTTATCTTATTCGCTGTATAAATCTACGGTTACTTTTTGAACATTCTCTATATTACTTTACAGTCAGCCTCTGAGGTGGTTTGACTTTTTGGCGACTTCCAGTTACTTTATTTTGAAATATGAGATTTTCTCACAGTCTGATCTGTTCAAATGTTGTTTCTTCACGATGACTACTACTATATACATTTATTTTTCTGGTCAGTTAGTGTTGTAGGTTTAGTTGTAATACCAGATGTGAACACTACTTATAGGCAACCAGAAATGTATATATGTAAGCGGAGGCATATCAATAACAAACATTTTATAAGCTTTAGTTATAAATTAGGTAATAAATAAATATTTCAAACTACGTTTATCTTTATATCAAAAAACACTGCTATAAAACATAAAAACATACCAGTTAGATTAACTACATTTTTCTTTCTGATTTTTTTTGTTTTCATTCTACCTTTTCCTCTTTTTCTATTTTCTATTAAATTTGTTTTGAACCTTCTATATTTCTACAAACTTAAACAAGTTGTTTACTCTCTTTACGATTTCCTTCTCTAATACTTCTCACCAAGTATTCCAATTCAGTTTGTTTCTGTTTCTACTGACTGTTTCAACTACCTAGCTGTTTTCCTTTTCTCTACAAAATTCCTTATATTAGTATTCTCATTAATTGGTTTTTTAATAGGTATAATTTAAGGAAGAAAATTTCTATTTGTTCTTCTTAATAATTTTCGATTTTTGACTCGGATTAAACTATTTTTACATTGGAAGTTTTATCTCTTGTCCTACTTAAAATAATAAGACCACATTAAACCAGATTTTACATATAGGCAGGTACACCATATCTTCATTTTATAATTATTCAAGAGTTTTTATTTTATCGATAAACTTAATATAAAGTTGCCTATTCACTACCTTAGTTATTAATTTACTACATTTTTTCCGGTACCTACAGCTCTTAATTTACATGAAAATAAAAATTTTAACAACGCACAATTTACTCTCATCTTTCAATAAAAGAGTTAAACCATCTTTATGTCTTCTGTTACTTTTTTAAAGAACCTTTTGGCAGTTTAGATATTTCTCTCTGTCACCTTATTAGACTAGGCATAAGTGGGTGACCATATATTATTATGTAAAAAAATTCTCAATTTTTTGAAACAGATTTAAATTCAACACAATTTAATGGCCAAACATAACTGCTAGTAGAATACCATGTCTTGTGGGCAGGGCTTTCAATATTTGTATTATACAGTAACTGGTAGTTGTTGATTTAGGTATTTTATAAGATATTTTATCGCGGTTGCGATATTGAGTTTCGAAATAGTCTTCAACAAAGTTCCTTTGCCATGAAATTTATTGTATCAACCCTTACCATGTCGAAGTCCATCATATCTAGAACATGATTAAATAGAATTTATACTATACCAAGTTTTAAAAGAAATGACACATAACAATATTAAAAAACTAGATATTGTTCCTAAGGCATTATTCTGGATATACTTTGCTCCCAGATCAGTATAATTGCTCGAATAATATAGGAACGTGTATGTTAGTTATTGATCTGCTACTTTTAATTTCTAGTTCTTCAAGAAAAACTCGCATGATATAGTTTTCGTCTGCATCATTGCACAATTATATTGATCTTAGAGGGAAATGTAACCAGGATAATCCATTAGGATCAATAATATCCAGGCTTCAGTATTGTTTTATCTTATTTCTTCAATACTCTGTCTAGTCTAAATTATATTTAGTCAACAAATTTATCTCAGAAAACAAAATCTAACTTCAATCAATTTGAAACAGCTGTTTCGAAAAAAATTATTTCATTTGCAGTTGTCATGATCTTGTACATTTTCTGCAGTGCTAAATTTCATACCTACTTTACTAAGTTTACTTGGTTCTGGTTAGGATTTATCTACAAAAGCATTGATTTCTTTTGCTAGATATTACAAAGTCCACTCAATTATTTAACTTACAATCTAGTATGGAGCACAGATCAATAAGGGTAAATAAAAAGTTTTGGCACTTGGCGTGCTTCAACCCCCTTTAGTATTTTATGTATTTTATATAATTAGTCATTGAGCTTAAGGCTCTATCTTTTACTTTATTTGTCCTTTCAGTTTCTTTTTTCATTGTCCACAACTTCTCACTATGCACAACAAAATATTTTATCTTGGTTCTAACCATTTATCTAACTATGCATATTTGTGTTATATTTTCAATGTCACACCATCAACTGCAGTCTTACAATCTTCTTGGTAAATATTTAACCTTTTGCTTTGTAACTTTTACAGCCTGATGATGGCCGTATTGTAGGACGAAACTAGTAGCGCTTTAGATTTTCAACTTTTATAATAATAAAAATTGTGACATTGACATTTGAGATATGGATGATTTGCTTCAAAAATATTTAACTTTGTTTTAGGCACAGTCGCAATGGAAAGGAGAAGGCCGTTTCATTTTGAAGCGTATGGGTGACGATCCGAGCAGTCGAGCTTGGTTATCGTCCATCCGAAGCGTGGCTAATCGAGAAAGAGAAGCCAGAAAGTCTGACGGTGCACCTAGCAACGCTTGGGAAATAAACGATACGTTTCTCGTTTGTATATACAACGTGTCACCCGAAATCCCATACGCCATTCTCAAGGTGCCGCTAAACGCGTGCGCACAAGACGTTTTAGCGCAAGCTTTGGTCAAAGCTCGACGATTAGAAGATCCTATGAATTTCGTCATCGTGGAAGAATTGGAATGGGGTGGAGCTAGTCACAATATACAACAACGCGCATTGACGGATTTCGAAAACGTTTACAGGTAAAACAAATCAATAAAAATAATCGCATTACAAATAGCGTTTTCTTTTGAGACCAGAGCAACGCACTGAGTGCACACTGAGAGCGAGTTGTGTGTTCTATTGAAATGTCATTAGGGAGAGCAATCTGTCACACATGTTCTTTTGAATAGACTGCTCGCTCTCGATGTGACCTGAGGGCACCAAAAACTGCTCTGACTATTCGACTCAGGGCAATACCATGGTACAACAAATTTACAGGACAGGACAATCCGAATAGGTTAGGTTCAAGCGTTTAACGCTTAGAACATAAAGTTTGTGCAGAATATATAAAACGCTTCTTTATTTTATTTTATTTTATTTTAGCACGCCTGTAATCTCATATTCATCAAAACAGCTCTATACTTTAAGTTCTCCTTCAACGTATAATCGCCTTCGGTAATTTCAGAAAAAAATTTCTAGTACTAATAATAACCAAAAAAGTGCACTATATCAAATGCATTCTTTTGAAATGTCAAAAACACACAGTTCGCCCTGAAAACGTCCGTTGCCAGTGCACAGTGAAAACTGGGGCAGTGCAAGAGCAATTTCAGTGCGCACCGAGGGCGCACTCAGATCACTTTCTACTAATCTCAAAAGAAAACGCTAAAAGATAATTTACTTGTTGAAGTCATGCATTGTCACTTGTCAACTTCACTTTCGTGACACTGCAAGTTAGGAAATGTTAGGTTAGGTTCAGTATGAGTGTCTCGTAGTGAATGTTTATATTAATATTATGTTATTTTTAGCGCACAATCGCACTGGCAAACCATCGGTCGTTTCATCCTGCAAGATCGTTCGAGCGCTACACCAACATCGTTGCGCAAGAACCGAATAACCTCCAGTCTGCGCCTAGCGACGCTCGATAGAATAAGTCGAGGATTGAACGTAGCCCGAAACGTAGCTTCGAATAGTATAAAAATGCCCGTACAGGTGGCGCTGAGCGATCCCACGACGTCTAAGTGGAAAAGCAAGACCGGAGAAGATTCCAAAGGTAAGAATAGCTCCAGGAACAAATCTTCGTCTGAAAAGGAATCCTCCACGTCGTCGAGCGCAGCGAAAAAATCTGAAGTTACCCGAGAAGTGCACTCCGAAGGAGAAACTTTAAGTGACGATGACGCCAAAGACACGGACTTAATGTCGAGATTAAAGAAGGTGTCCATAAGGAAATTTAAGGAGTGGAAATCGTGACTCGCAGACTAAAAACTTTTATTTCTAAACAGTGACTCATAAGTTCTAACCTATAATGTGTAATATCGTTGATAAGGAGATGTACGACGAAGAATTATACTTTTTTTTTCTAATACTCACTGTAACTGTTTTAATAATGTCGTAAACAATATTAAATTTTAAAAATCATTAAATACTATTTAGTTTAACTTTGATAGATAGTTTAGTAAAGCAAATCTTCTTTCCTCTTCCTCTACTCTTGTCTTCCTACTACTAGGTACATCAACCAAAACAGTTTTGTTTCCTGGATTTTTGTAAAACAATTTTCTCTTTTTCTTTATCTTCAATGAAATAATCCTTATCAGCGATATTTTTTCTGATAAAATGGTTTCTGTGAAATGGCAGCTTTATTTTGTAATATATTTTTGTAAGCAGGAGAACTTGTTTCGTGTTCAAACAAGCACCTGGTTTACATTATTTATTGTGTATATAAAAATGTAGATTATTAAGAACAAACACGGTGAAAACCTCTAGTCAAATATATTGAATTTAAATCGTCAGACACATTTTTTTGTTACACGCAGTATAACTAATACATTAACTCTTAAAGTTATTCAGGTTTAAAAATAAATTAATAGTTTGTTAAATTATTAAGTCGTCTCTATGTTCTCTAGATGGGACATGGTAGGGGAGCGCCGGGAGGATTTGGACAATATTTAAATTAATAATTATGGCTTGGACACGAGTAAGAAATAACTACAATTTTGGGTTACATTATTATGAGTTACATACATATATGTAGCCATATGTAATATGTCCAAACCCTCCCCAATAACGGGGAGGGTCTGGACAATTAATCAATAAGCAAAAATATTATTCAAAATATTTATTTGACAAAAATATCTTTAAAAACCCTTAACGTCAAACATAAAGAAATGTTTATAAAACAATAACTTCAGCATTAAGATAAGCTGTACTCAGTAAGAGCGACATTAAAATAAATCATATCTAAATATCGAGCACTTCGGTCTGTCAAAGGATTTGGTAACTTCAAAATCACTTCTTCGTATGAAAAAAATGCTGGAGGCTCTTCACTATATCTAGACTGGTTGGATGCAACTTGCTGTTTTTAAAAATTTCACGTTGTAGCCATCTTCAACAACTTCTTCTATTTTAGCAGCATAATGCCTAACTGATTTTTTCCCAAACACTTTACAAACCACGAAACTGTTGGCTTCAAGTTTTGTAAGGTTCTCATGCTCATCCTCATCCTGTTCCAAATCAAAGTCTGAGGATGAGTCTTTGTAAACCACTTCTTCCTCATCTGAAGAAGAATCGCTCATAAGTGTTTTATTTTCATCAATTTGTGGTCTCTTTTTCATCAATTTTTTTTCGGCAATTTCATCACGTTCTGGAGTATCGGTTGCTATTATGGATTTTCTTTTTACTGGACCTTTTCTAGTTAGTTTTTGTTCCGGAGCTTTCGGGTAAGGTCTTATTTTGGATGTTGATAAAAATTTTGCTTCTGCTCGTTTTCGAATGAAATTTGGGGCTCTGATGCAGATGTGCCAGGTTGCAGTGATCCATCTACATTTTTATTTATGAACTCATTTGGAGGAGAAGCGTTGTTGGGTTGCTTTCTGGTGCTGTTCTAGCTGTGACAAATGAGCAAAGGAAGTCTTCTTCGGTAAAAATCGTTTTATCAAATGGCCAAATTCCAATACAAAGGAACCCAGATTTGATATTGGATAGGTTAGGTTAGGTTAGGTTAGATTTGATATTGGATAGAGTTGCAGATCGATCCCAAGCTTTCATGCATATTGGTGCAAGGTCATAAATTGACAGTGTCTGTCCTGGATGAGACAGCATCCAGTTATCTGCCTGTTGGTTGAAACATCTTTTGAATGGACCGAAAACAGTCCTGTCTAAAGGTTGCAATTTGTTAGAAGTGTGGGGTGGAAGGGTTAGAATTGTAATACCATTTTCTTTGCAATAATCAATGGCAGGAACAGATAAATGGGATTCATGATTGTCCATTATAAGAATGACTTGGCGTTTTTAGAACATCGAACATGAACTACAAAATGTTCTAAAACTATTAAAAAATTATCGCTGGTCATCCACCCAGACGAATGTACCAAGCCGGTTGCGCCATACTCTTCTTGTGGTCTCTTTTTCATCAATTTTTTTTCGGCAATTTCATCACGTTCTGGAGTATCGGTTGCTATTATGGATTTTCTTTTTACTGGACCTTTTCTAGTTAGTTTTTGTTCCGGAGCTTTCGGGTAAGGTCTTATTTTGGATGTTGATAAAAATTTTGCTTCTGCTCGTTTTCGAATGAAATTTGGGGCTCTGATGCAGATGTGCCAGGTTGCAGTGATCCATCTACATTTTTATTTATGAACTCATTTGGAGGAGAAGCGTTGTTGGGTTGCTTTCTGGTGCTGTTCTAGCTGTGACAAATGAGCAAAGGAAGTCTTCTTCGGTAAAAATCGTTTTATCAAATGGCCAAATTCCAATACAAAGGAACCCAGATTTGATATTGGATAGGTTAGGTTAGGTTAGGTTAGATTTGATATTGGATAGAGTTGCAGATCGATCCCAAGCTTTCATGCATATTGGTGCAAGGTCATAAATTGACAGTGTCTGTCCTGGATGAGACAGCATCCAGTTATCTGCCTGTTGGTTGAAACATCTTTTGAATGGACCGAAAACAGTCCTGTCTAAAGGTTGCAATTTGTTAGAAGTGTGGGGTGGAAGGGTTAGAATTGTAATACCATTTTCTTTGCAATAATCAATGGCAGGAACAGATAAATGGGATTCATGATTGTCCATTATAAGAATGACTTGGCGTTCTTTAGAACATCGAACATGAACTACAAAATGTTCTAAAACTCTTAAAAAATTATCGCTGGTCATCCATCCAGACGAATGTACCAAGCCGGTTGCGCCATACTCTTCTGGAATACCGCTTAGCATTCGATGTTTGTCAAATTTTTTTCTTGGAAACACCCACACTGGAGGAAGTGCTGTCCCATTTGCTCCAATAATGCCTACTTGAGTAACCAGCTCTCCTCTCTCACGCGAAACGACTTTACCCACTTGATGCTGGCCTTTCGTCGCAACCACTTTTTGCGTTTTTTGGACTGTGGTAACACCTGTCTCGTCCAAATTAAATATGTCTGATCCAGTGAAGTCGTACCTTTTCAGGACCTTTTCTAACTTAGCTTGAAATGCCCCAACCGTAGATTTATTAAAACTTGAAATTCTAGCTAAACTTGTGTTCTCTGGGGTTCTTATGGACAATTCAGACTGTCGACTTAAAAATCCAGTAAACCAATCCTTCCCAGCTAATTTATTTGCTTTCCAAGAGTCTGGAACTTTAAGGTGGTTTTTTTCGGCAAACTAATATGCCAATCTGCGGGTAGCTTTTGGAGTTAGGCCGTGGTACATATTTGAGCATGTTTTAAAGTAACAGGCAAGTGAGGATTCTAATTCATTAGAAAAAACTTGACATGTGATGAAATGCGGAGAGAAAGACATATTGTCAATTCCAACCTCCTTTGCTTTGTTGGCATATAACGCTAGAGTTGATTTTTTGACTTCATGCTCTTGCGCACTTTTCCTAACTGACAGACAAAACATCAACTGTTGCGATTCTCATGGATTCTGCAGAAAATGTCCTATCTGTCAACCTCTTGTATTTGTAAGGCATGTTTCCTGTAACAATTTCGTATTTTAGGGAGGTTTGTTAAAAGCGCAGTTAAAAACCAGCAAATATTAGAACAAACACGTGGATTAATCCGAAATTGGCGATGCGTCGAAAAGAAACGACCTATCTGCTTCGCATGTACATGGGCACTAAGATTTCAGCATAATATAAAGGTTATCTATGCACTAAGAACAGTCAAATGCGCTTCGGGTTATGTATCTATTTTGAGCTGTTCTCATATTAGGCGGCAATTTTGAATGTGTCCAATACCTACCGCTGTCCAAACGCTCCCCTGCAATAAATTATTTTCATTTCACTGGAAGTTCCATGTATGTAGTTAGAGTGTGTAATAACTTATCTATTTTATTGTTGATTAAATGCCATGACACTTCAATAAATATTTGTGTTAGTTGTACTTGCGAGCGCTTATGTTGTAAAAAAGAACTATTTAACTTGAATAGAGCACTAGTGCGTTCAATTCATTTTATCTTTTATCTTCTTGACAGGCAAAATAACTTTGCACTTATAATAACCAAAATTTCCAAAGTTTTTGTCTGTTAATCGTTTGTTATACTCATATTGAAAAAAATTCACATTTTAGAAAAAGAAAATAGTTATAGCAACATAATAGTAGTATAACATTTTTCATATATTCTACATCAAATATTGTGCTACATTATGTCAAATTTTGTTTTCAGTTTAAAGTTTGAGCACAACAAAATGTAATCGGTAACTTTCATATCAGCATTGTAAAGTCTTTCAGTATTATTTTAAAAATATATCAAAAACATTTTGGTTATATACAGGCCGGATTTGGAAGTGGCATTAAAATAAATTCCTTTACAATTTGAATGTTTTATTAAAATTCATGGTCCACTGACAAAATAATCCAAATATGAAATCATTGAACATATCTATAAAAGAAAACCCAAGATAATGTTTTTCTTGTAAAACAGTTTGTTATTCTTGTGCCAACTTTTGAATCTGTATTCTTGTGCCTGATATGTCTACAGGGTTTGTGTCAGTGTAACATATAACATGCTATTTATTTATTTTATATTAACATTAAATTGGATTTTGATGTTGAAATTAAGCACATAAGGGAAAACCTGGCCTGTTCTTAAGGTTCAAGTTTTTTTATGTGTATCTGTCTAGGATTTTATACTTTTTATATAAGCAAAAGAGAAAAAACGCTTTCATGAACATTTTTTGTAAGTCCTGATTATATAATGCTTCAATGGGGCAGAATGTTTAAATGAAAATAAAAGCTTTAAAGAAACCCCAGGGATGCAGGTAATTTGCCTTCCTTAACGTTTATTTCCATGTTGATTTTATGTCAAATCTAAATTAAATAGTTGTATAGGAAATAAACACTATTATAAATGTATTAATTCAAATTAACAGACGGATTTTTCCAAAAAATAAAGTAATTAAATCCTTTTTTATTTGTTCCAATCATAAATGTTTGAAGAAAAAGCATCTTAACATATAAGCAAGTTAATCTCCAGGATAAATTAAATTATTTAATAATGTAGATTTTAATAATGAAATAGTGTAACAAAATGGTGCAAAAGTGTTATTGTTAAAGGAACAAAAATAAAAAACAAATTGTATGAATATTGCTTAATATGCAAATGCGAGTTATAAACATATAGAGGCTATTTAGTTTAGATTTGAACTGTTTGTTAATATAAGTTGTTTATTGATGCTATTTTTAATTATTGTTGAAAAATTATTAGAAATAATAGAAAGTAATATAAAAAATCAAATATTACATAATATTTACAGAATCTTTACCTATATAAAACTTAGATATAAATTATCAATTCAGACCATATCTGAATTTTATTTGGTGACACTATTCATTTTGAGTTTTCAAACATATCCATAATTAAAGAAGAATCAAATTTTATAATATTTATCATGTTCAAACAAGTATGCTATTGTACATTAACATATTGATGTTATTAAAAATATATTATAAATAATACGAAAGAAAAATATACTTATACCTAACTGTTACTTTACAGTACAAATTTAAGATGATTGTTTTTATGTAACATTGTTATATTTAACGATTTATAAGAATATATTGCGTTAAAATTTCACTAAAACTGTTTTTAATTTATCCTTCCTCCATTATTTCTATACATCTCCCATTTACATAAAATATTCCATCCAATTGAACCTAAAAAGTTTTTATAACTTTACATTAAAACTGCAAAATCTTTTCTCAACTTTATTCTACAACAAACCTATTTTTATACAAATATACAATAAAAAAACATATTTATACCATTTTATCACAGGAAATTTCAATCCAAAAAAACCATAAAATTCATTTTGCACTAAGTACACTTCATTTATCTGTCAATTTATCTCCAATATATCATTTCTTGATAAATTAACTGAAAGAAAAAACTTCATAATAACCTACGCTAAATAAATAAAAGCATACAGCACTACTAAATTATTTTTAACATTTGCATTTCAAATTCTAAATCACTGATTAATATATGTATTTTGAAAAAAAAAATAGCCAAAATACAAATTTCAACCACATCTGCAACCCTACCAAAACCAAAAAGAAAAAAATATCAAAAATCTCATCAAACACTCCTTGGTAAATATATACCAACTTACTTTACTTTTAAACAAGTTTAACCTACAATACTGGTAGCTCCTCTTAAAGCTAAATACCCAGCTGTAATGTCCATGGGTAGATCAATAATTGTAGCATATTCATCTTTGTTAGCAAATCTCAATCTTGTTTGAGGATCAGTATATGGAGCTGGAAGACCAGAGAGGTCAGAAAATTTCTCTGGAGGTTTAAAGCATGGAGGGGCATTTATAGAACCATAGTGAACACATTCTTCGGGCCAAGGAAGTACCTTTTCTGATGAAATTATTTGTTTCAAGCTTTTCCAAACGTATTTCTTCTTACTTGCTTTTATTACTTGAAATGACGATGCTTTAAACACTGGTTTTTGTTCCAATTTTTGATCCTCCACGTTTACGCTCATGTTGAAACAGTTTTATTTAATTGTCACTATAATAATATAATCAATGAAAATATCTTATTGTTTGAAAATCAACAATGATTTACTCAGTCTGTGGATATACTACTGTTTACAACTATTAAAAACACGATTTATGTCAATTGTCAAGTCAATACAATTGACTCTTTCTGAATACGGTATCCATCTACATTTTCTATAGTGCATTTGATACAGTTAGTCATCAGTAACTGTTGGAGTATTTGGATTGGACACTCTCTCATTCTTGTTACAAAAGTAACAAACAGTAGATATTAATTTATTAAATTTTATAAATAAACTCGAAATAATTTTTGCAGCTATAACAATAAAAGGTTATGTGATGTCATCTCAGAACATAGAAATAGAACTTTATGTTCTAAGTGTGTCATACAAGGAAGTTCAAAATGGTCGACTTCCGTCGCAAATTTTTCTTCCTGTTTCTGTTTGTTCTAAGGTGGGTTCAAATCTGCCCAAGCTCTGAAAACTAAATTCAATAACAAAAACCATTAGGAAAAAATTTGCTCTTAAAAGTATAAAAACATATATACTGGAGGAGGTCCACCATCCCCTTCTCCTTCACAACAAATTACTCTTGCTGAATCTCAGTTGAGGGAAATAATGAGTAAAACTTTGACAGGGTTTGAGTCAAAATAAATGATGACGACAACGTTGGTTTAATTGAAAAAACAGATGAGGACATTTTTATTCAATATTGTAAATTATACTTACATATTTCCATAAAATCTTTGTTGTCTGTAAAGTTTTCAAAGATATATGCAATATGTAAAAATAATTACCTCAAACCAAAGTTTATCGTGCCCCGATCTCAACACAAATGTTAGACAATTAAAAAACTACAAAATCCAAATGTTTCAATATGTCTGTATATCTGTATTAACATTAACAGATAACTGTCAAACAGTTGTTAGAATCAGTTGATTATCGTTTTAAACCTTTCAAATTCATGGATCAAGTTGAACCATTGTTCAACCAGGATTATATTTGATAACTTTGAATTGAAAGACGGAAACTGAATTGATAATCCCGTTCAGGTCTCTTGGTTAGGTAACTCGGATTAAACAACCGGCCTTAAACAAACTCCAACTTTATAATATTAGTATGCAAAACAATTAATTTTTAACAAACCGGTATACGAGTAGTGTTCTTCCTGTTAATTTGCAAATCGATAGAGATGGTTGCAAGTATCGACTAAGTCGGTCGCCATCACGTTTTCTTTGGAATGTAATTCAATGTCCGTTGGGGCATATAGCCCAGGAAGTAGTTGTTTTTTCATGGAAAACGGTCAAGCTTTGGTATAGGAACTATTTAGTTTCTTTACCCTGGGTGCAGGTGGAAACGATTTTTCCACTTTTTCAGTTTCAATTAATTTTTAGTTTATGTAAAAATTACTCATCTTATTGTGTTCCTTTATTCTTCCTGTATAAATAATACCTAAGCTAATTTAATTTACTGTACAAACAAATTAATATTAAGGTTCACATGTGACTTATCTGTCGATTCAATGACGTCAATTTGCCCACACTTTTAATTTGAGAGATAATATATTCTCGATAATAATAATGATTTTCCCCAAACTGTAAGACAAAACACTGAAAAAATAATTTTTATGGGCTATGTTGCAAAAGCTTCTATAAATGTGGTTTTTTATTGCTTACTACCTATTTTATTAAAACATAAAAAAAAACTATAAAAACACTTTCAAATACTATTACTTATTCCGTCCTATATAGGTATTTGGAATACAAAGTAAAAAAAAACAATTCGTTATAAATTTTTTAACTGTTTTATTTAAAAACGCATCGTCGATCTAACAATTTTTAGAATTACCTTTATAACTATATTGAATTCCTATTAAACTAAAATTATTCCGTATAATTGACGTTTAATCTATATTAGGTAAATATTCCGTTCAATCAGATTAACCAATTATAAAAGTCAAATTTATTTGACGTTTGATCAAAAACCAATCAAATTATGATTATTTATAAATTATTTATCACATTTATATTAAAAAAAGTACAATAATGCGTCGTCCATCTATGTGGGAGTCAGATAATCCAGACTGAAAATCCATATATCTTGGCAAATCGAGGTGCGCAAGCGTTCCACAGCTTTTGGGAAAGCTGCAAAATAATACATTTAAAACACTCGAGTAAAATCAGCTGGAGAGAATGGTGTTCGGTGTTGTGTTTTTACTAGCATTGCTATCAGCTAAAAGTTTACAATTTGAATATAAACATCACAACAACGATGAATTGGTAACTGTTTTACAAGATGTGAATTCAAAGTGTAACAACATTACAAGGATTTATACTTTAAGTGAAAATTCTGTCTTGGGATTACCCTTATATGTTATTGAGTTTTCAACCAAACCCGGACACCATGAAATTCGTAAGTATTGAAATAATTTTTAAAATATTAAGATGATAATCTTAGTAAGGTAGGTATACCTGGTGCATCATTATTAAGATTCAGAATTGGAATCAATCAAAAACACAAATTGCTTAAATGTCTCATCGTTTCAAAAAATTTATTAAAATTTGAAAATCACTCCAATGATCTCTGAAATTACTATTTAAATATTCTCTTATCTTTTCCATTAATGTGATTTAAAACTAAGATCAAGACCCCGTAAAATTTGTTTTGAATTTAAGTTTCAATGATTTAGAAAAATTATATTCCGCACACAAATGTTTTGATAGATTTTATTTTGTAATTTAGACAGTCCAGAGAGGATAATCAACTGAAGATAAATTAATAAAAACCTATAATTAATATAAAAGGTCAAATTAATTAATTTATAATTGGATTTGAATTTTTTTGAAATTATATTTTATCGCTATTACAATTAAACTATAAGAACAAATCATTTTTCTATACAAGAATCCCCCAATAGATTAAACATAATTCATAAATTTTCTAGTTTATTGTCACATTTATAAAAAAATGATTAAATAAAGAATTTTAATTTTTAATAGTAAATCCAATTTAGAATGTTTCCAAGGTTTTCTGAATAATTAAATATCAAACCAATAAAAGAGTAGTTCAAAATATAGCACATAGTTGCGAAATATCAATATTAGTGTGCTTACAAAATTTATATGCAAAAATTTATTAATTGCATTTCGCCGTATTTATGTATCTATGTAAAATAAAACAATACGAATTCTACTAAAAAAGCTAAACATTTGTTTTGATAACGTAAGTAAAAAAAAAATTTCGTTTCAGTAAAACCTGAATTTAAATACATCGCCAACATGCACGGGAATGAAGTTTTGGGCAGAGAGTTACTATTAAAATTAGCAGATTATCTTTGCAATGAATATTTGAAAGGAGATCCTCAAATCAGGTCTTTAATTCACATGACAAGGATTCACTTGATGCCTAGCATGAATCCTGACGGTTGGCAAGTAGCTACCAATACAGTAAGCATTTTTTAATTTTACTCTCAAACTAAATACTATACTATAACTTTATATGAATATAAAAACTATAAACTAAGGGAATTAATATATTTAAAATACATCTACGTATTTGATGATGAATTTAGAAATACAAGTTAGTTATCTGAGGTCTAGAAACATTAAATAATTTCCAAACCAGGCAATTTCTAAAAAAGAAACAACTACTTCCTGGGTTAAATGCCCCACCTGACATAGAATTACATTTCAAGAGAAAACGAAATAGCGATCGACCAAGTCGATACTTATGACCATCTCTGTCATTTTGGACATGAAAGGGAAGTCATACCACTCGCAGGCCGGTTTCGACATTATTGATTCGTCATCAGTACGAGCAAAGCAGAAGGTAGAATGATTTTTTTCGCCAATACCTACATATATCATGAATGCAAGTTTAAGCCTGGTTTGAAAATTCTTTAATTTTTCTAGAACTCAGAGGGTGCAAGTAGACATTTTTCATAGTTTATTCTGTTATTTCACAGTTACTGTTATAATTTCCAAATTGTAACAATAACCAAACTTATTTGTTGTAGTTCAAATTCCAAGTAATTTAATTTGTTCCTCATTTGTATCTAATAAGTACTTTTATGTATGTATGTATGAATTTAGGGGTGGTAAGTACACTGCGACCTATAGGATCTATTGTGTCCCCCCTTACTTGCCAAGTTCTGATGTTTTCTTAGATTTATAGCAGCTCTTTAAGTCCTATTTTCCTGAGGAAGTTTAGGACATCGTCGGGCTTCAAATCAGGTAGATCCCCCTCTTCTATTTCATGTGCTCCTAGGTATCTGGCCCTAGAATTCCGCAAGGCAGGGCATTCTGAGAGTATGTGTATTGAGGTTTCATCCTCTTCCTCACAGAATCTGCACTTTGCTTCATCTGCTAACCCTAGTTTCTTCATGTGGCTTTTTAACCGGCAATGCCCGGTTAGTATTCCCGTTAAAATTCGGAGCCTTTTTTACTGAGGTTGAGGCAGCTAAGAGATCTCTTCTGGTCATAGTTCCCCAGTAGTATCCTAGATTGCCTCAGTCCTTCCAGCTGATTCCAGTACTTGGATTTTTCCTTCTCCATTTCTTCCCTTAGTTTTCCTAAGATTACTCTACTGCTGATGCCACAGGATGGTTCTGGTCCCAAGTTTGGGGTTTCAGCTCCTTTTTTTTGCCAGCTTGTCTGCTGTTTCGTTCCCCTCTATTCCTATGTGTCCTGGGACCCATAGGAGGCTGACACTGTTCTGGCCCAGTTCATTTAGTTTGCCTAGGCATTCCCAAACCATCTTCGAACTGATTATATTTGAACTCAGCGCTTTGATGGCTGCTTGACTATACGACATGATCACAATCTCTTGTCTGCGGTAGTTTCTTCCAATATTGGGTTCCACACATCTTTCGATGGCGCGGACTTCTGCTTGAAAGATGCTCGGGTATGTGCCCAAGCTTTCTGAGTATTTGGCTCTCGGTCCAAAAACTCCTATCCCAGTTCCCTCGTCTAGCTTGGAACCGTATACCACTTTATGGTATTCTGATTTAAATTCTGTATGGTGTCTTCATCCCATTCAGATTTATTACTCAACTTTGTGATGAATTTTCTCACAAAGTTGAATTTCTTTGGCATATTATCTTGGGGCATTTCCCAAGTTTGATCAAAATGAAGTAATCGAGGTTTTTCCCTGATAATTCCTTCTTTGATCATTCTATATATCGTTTTTTTCCTTACACTTTATAACAGAATGTGCAGTTGGGTCAAGTTTAAAATCACCTCCATTGCTCCAGTGATACATGAACAGGCTAGTCTCTGAATCTTCGAGAGATTTTTCCTCGTCGTACTCAGATTAGCCTTTGCTCCCCAAGCCACTGCCCAATATGTGATTATTGGTCTCACTATTGCTGTGTACATCCATTGCAGAAAACGTGGGTTGCATCCCCAGTTCTTTCCTGCAATGTTCCTGCACACCATGAGGGCCTTTGTTGCTTTGTGTATTACTTCGTCTTCGTGTTTATTCCAGAGTAACCTAATAATTAGTACCTACTTATTCTCATTATTTGTTCAGATAAATGTTAATTATTGTTATTTCTTCAGTTCAATATAAAAATTGTTGTACATTGATGTGCACTCTTAATACTCAAAACATTCAAACATAGACTCTGTCACAAATAAAACAAAAGATTATTCAGGCAACTCAATATACACGAAATTAGGTTGTATTTTGAAAAATAGTGTAATTTTTCCTACGACCCCCTATGAAAACGACATCTAACACTCAGTTTTGACACTTCGAAAATTAGTAATATCAGTAAGCGAGTTCGGTAATTATATCCCGGGGCTGCTATTTTGGTATTCATGCGAATAAATTCGCATGCGAGCATTCGAATGTGGAAGGTTTTCGATTAACTTTCAAATTGCGTATTTTCGAACTGCATGCGAGTACAGCAGATTCTTGTGGAAGAAATGTACTCCGGCAAATTAACGCAGTCCTATACAAAAGAAAAAATGGAAGCCCTATGGACAGAGTTGTCAACTTTATTGAACAGTATACTTGGGGGCTCTTCCAAATTCCAAAGATTGGAAACACTATAACGTTGCGACAAACTTCCTTGTTCAATCTGAAAAGCCTTGTAAACCTAGAATCTGTTAATTCATCAAATGGGTTTACCAAGGGTAAAACTTCTCTTCTAATATTGATATCCTCTTCTTCAATTGTCAAAAATTCTTTATTCCGATTGGTTTAACTATTTGGCAACCCTGCTCAAACATTCTCATCAATTTACTTCTTTCTACAGCGACTGTACTTCTTTCTATCGAACTCAAGAATACAGTTTCATGTAACCAATAGAAAGGTGATAGAATTAAAGTAGGGAGTGCTCCCTAGGGAGAGTTCTATTCTATCACCGTCAAGAATAGGGGTCCTGAGGGATTATCATACGCGTTTGGAAAAATAAGAAAAGAAGAAGAAATATCACACGCGTGTGATATTTTTTAAAAAGGCACAGAACGTATTAATTTAAACAAGATTAATGAATAAAAAACTATTAATTTTTGTGAATAAATCACTTTGTTTGTTCAATTTGATCAAGAAATATTATATTTTGGTAAAATAAATGTTGAATTAATACTTTTATAAAAAAATATGTATGAATTGCATTATCTATGCAACCACATATCATAGGTATGGTTCTGGTTCTGCTTCGAGTTCTATGTAAAAAAGTCCTAAGTATTTATTTTATTGCTCTGTTTGAATGCCTTATTATTTTCATAAAAATTGCTATAAAATTACAATAACTAGAATTTGGGTATACTATGGGTAGGTAAAACAGAAACAACAAAAAATTTAGAATTACAGGTTAATAATTGGGTAATAAAACCCTGTGTACCTATTTGTTGTGTATGTGGTAAATTTATTCTGAATAATTAATGCTAATATTACTACTAGTGTTTGTTGCACTTTGAATTAAATATATTAATAACACATAACGATTCTCAAGTTCCAATTTATTTCATTAACTGTTCCAACAACCATTTTACTTTAAATTTTTATGAAGTTCACGAAAAAAATTAAAATATTTAACTAATAAAGAATTTTGATGTTAATTCCTGAGAAAGGTGGTTATTTGATATTAATTAATTATATTTCTATGCAACATATAAACCCGTTTAAATTTTTAACATTACTAACAATAAATATAAATTTTATAAATAAAGCAAAAAAATTAATAATTATAAAAAAATATTGGGGTCGTAGGAAAAATATACTAATACTAGCAATATTTTAACTACTAATAACAGTGTGTTGTATTTAAACAATACTATTTCATCCATTTTACAAGTTGTAGGTAGACTTTAAATTTTATAATGTATGTTGGGTTGCTTACATTTAACGCGGATTTAAATTTTTCGTTAAAGGTTTGTACCAAAATCTTTATTATATTTTATAGGGCGGAGAGGATTATCTACTTGGACGTACCAATAATAATTCGGTTGATTTAAACAGAAATTTTCCAGATTTGGATCGAATCATTTTTACCAACGAAGAACAACATAATAATCACAATAACCATCTGTTAAAAGATTTGACGTCATTGAATGAACCAGTAAGTAAAAATCATCGTGGATATTATAATCAGTTAATACGAAAATGTTTTAAATGTGCCTCGGAATTACTTAACAATACATTTTTTAAATGTTTAGCTGCAACCGGAAACTAAAGCTGTAATTCGTCTCATTATGCAAGTACCATTCGTACTTTCAGCAAATTTACATGGTGGTGATCTGGTGTCTAATTATCCTTACGACGATAGCAGATCTGGACGACAAAACGGAGAATATACAGCGACTCCAGATGATGCTACGTTTAGGTAACGTACACTAAAATATGCCTTAAAGAAGTAATTAAAAAAAAGATCTATTGTTTTCTGCCTAAGATTAAATGTAAAAGTTATAGGTTCTTTACAAATGATACCGACAACTAGAGACATCTTTTGTTTAACCTTTTGACCTTTCTAATTGATAAATTTTATTGAGGAAGTATAGACATAGCATTCCTATACATCTATTGTCGCATTGATAACATTTGCATGATTAAAATAACTTTAAGATTTAAAAATAAACTCGGCAAATTTAAATAACAGTTCATAAATAATTAGATATTCATCAAAACTTCCACGTTTATTTAAAAAATTGTTTTTTTAATTCAGTTGCAGCTATTTCGAGTTTTTATTTCAGATTGGAATTGTCTTATACAAGATCTTGTTTGGACTAACCTGTTTTATTGATTTCTTCTTCCGTTATTGCGTTTTTCAATATTATAAATTTTTATTTATTTGTTCTAGTTTATAAAAAAAATCTCTAGACTTTATCAATTTGTGTATTTTTTGTAATATAAAATGGGGTGTTAAACTTAACAAAAATATGATGTTTTCTCAATGTTAATAGTTAGGGGTGTACAAAATCATACTAGGAAATCAATTAATTTTATTGTATTTATTATCACACGGTTTTTATGTCGATTTGAAAATTCAACTTTTGGATCATTTAAATAGTCCGCCATTTGTTTTGTGACGTAGATAACCTAAAAGTAAAGTTAGCTACATAAGGGTCGACATAGGACCGCAATTCTGTCGTCTTCTTTTTTAAAATTTTGATCCTCAAACCACAATTTTCCCAACTTTTACTGCAGGCACGGTTACAAATTTTTTATGAGGAGTTCTAACTGTTGTGTCTGTGCAGTAGGATACAAAACAAGATTTATATGATATTTACATTATTCAAATTTGAAAAAAAATGCGGAGAAAAGCTTATATTTTATTGAAACGTCAAGCTCCTATAAACTGTAGACAAATGTAAGATACAGAACACTCAAGAACGATAAACATTTACCAGGATTGCTTAATCCCATAAGACGTACATTCGCCAAAAAATCGATCGCACGTGGTGGCCTGTGACGTCACTGCAGTCCTCGGCCGTATTTTTCCTATCTTGACAGTGCATTTTAGGTCGTTTTCAATCGTCGTTTTTAGATTTATTATAAAAATATTCAAAATTTTGACTGGTAGATATTGTGGATACATTAGTGTACGTTGCATTTTTGTGTAAAATTTTTAAAAAACTGTTCTTTTAAACTCCAGTTCGGACTTTTAAATTTCATGTGTTACACTGCTTGGCTGGACATTGCTTGGTTAGTATCGTTGAGTGTCAACGTTAATATTCAATAGTGAATACATTTTTTATTTCACGTTTTTAGTGAGATAGTTTACTTACTTACTATTTTTTTAATATGTAGTATTTTTTGTTAATTTTAAATTTGTAATTAAAAATTCTTTTTAGAATACATATTACGTCGCTCCATAAAAGATTCACGGATTGTATTAGTAATATATGCTGCAAATTGTTTATTGTTTCTTTGTTTGTCAAAAAACACTAGTTTTAGGCATGATTTTGTGTAATAATAAATTTATTTGAATGTATTTTTTAAAATAAAAATAGAACTAAATAGTGTTTTCTTTACTCTACCTATTTCCCAAATAATATTCAATAAATTAATTAAATATAAGTATTAAAACGATTTTATGGGATTATTTATTATAAATTATAAGTGTTTAATATTAAAAATCCAAATAGTCGTACGTTAGTATTTCAGAAATCATAAAAATACTGTCTAATTCCTATTATTTCCATGCATTTATATGGTAAACGTTATAATGAAGGACTGCAATGACGTCACACAGCTGGCGGACAAATCAGGCCGATTAGGCAATCCTGGTAAATGTTTATCGTTCTTGCAGAACACTCATATATTTTGAAAGTTCTTCAAACTTCTAATTAGATTGGCCTCTTTGTAACTGGCTATTAGCTATAAGTTCATAAAATATCTAAATCAGAAAGTGGCTTACTTCATATATGAGTTAGTGACGTATCTGTTGTGAAAGTTAAAAACATTTAGGAATTCTCAATTTCCAGTTTTATCCCAAAATATTTGATTCAAAAATGTTTTAAATATATGTTTGCATAGTAGTGCTAATATACTTTAATAAAAGACCAGAAAATATCGGTTTAACACCCCATTCTCTTACGTATCAATTATAGGTATGCCTCCAAAAACAAAACATTCCATACTGTGGCAGTATTAAGAAAATTAAGTTGGGTTAGTGTCGAAATCTATAAACAACGTTTTTGGTTAAATAAAACCATTTAAAAGTACCTCAAACGTGTTTAATTGTCAAAAAATATTGATTCCAATAGAAGCCAATTGAAAAAACACTCATTAAAAAATTATTTTGTTTTAGACATTTGGCTCTGTCTTATTCCTTATATCACGCTGATATGGCAAAACCAGAAAGAAAAAGTTGCGGCGATTATGAAAGCATGCGTTTTCCAAAACAACAAGGTATTACGAATGGGGCTAAATGGTATGCATTGCAAGGAGGTCAGTATAAGAATAAACCTATATATAGTTTAATTACGATACTAGTTCCATTCTGTTTTTGTCTATTTCTTGTAGTATTAATATCTCCACTATAGACTATGAAATGTTCTGCTCCCAATATTTTAATAGTGCAGTAAATTTAGTTTATTTTTTAGTTAATTATAGCGTGTAGTTATTAATTATATTATTTCAATCGTTTATTGAGTGTAGTAAAGACATTAATTTGTGAAAATATTTTGTTTAGAGAGTTAATTTCATTGATAGTATTTTCTTAAAATATGTTTTTAATACGTGTATTATTGAAAGTAGATAAAATGGATTGTTTGTTTGTTTGTAATTATTGTGTCACAGCAGGACAAATGCAAACCTCTTAGCTTATTATTTGATTATATCGTTCCAGGTAAAGTGTACTTTATTATTCTGATTTTGAGAAATTGTCTAATAACATAATCCTCTCTTCAGCAAAAGTATTAGTATAACAGTAACGTGTTTTAGGTAATTTGACCTTTAAGAACAAATTCAAGGATTTTAAAATTAATTTATAAAAACAGGAAGAAATAAAATATATAATACAAGTCCGTTAGGTGTTATGACAATACTACTTTATTCATAATTAAACTTGTTCCTGTTGAAATGTAACGTACAAAAATTCTAATAATGGCAGCAACTACATGTTTAAATATAATTATACTTCTCAAGAAATAATTTCTAAATATTAAGAATTATTAATCAGAATTGTAAGGCAATGTACTTATTTCATTTATTTATTTAACTAAATATTATTGGTACATATGTTATATTATATTTTGCAATAAAATTATGTTATTCTTAACATAATTTGACTGGACTATAAATATACTATGGCTTTGTCATAAAACCAAACCGATGTTTTTAGTTTTCACTTTATGAATTTCGTGCGTTGTTGCCTTGCATTACCGCGCAGCTATTTTCAAGGCCATAGCTCATCTCAAAATCCTTTATCTCTAATTAATATTATGAACACACCATAGACACATTTTAAAGGAACAACGTGTGTAAACTTTCTTACTTTTATTGAGCAAAAAGTATCGTTTATATTTCATTTAAAACACTACAAAAGCTTTGAACAAATACATTTAAAAGAAATACTTCAAGAACAACATTAATTCTTATAGAACATTGATCCCTAAAGATTGCTTAGGTAAATAATAGCCATAAGTGAATTGGACAAATTATAATTTAAACAATTTTTCGCGGGTTTTCAAAACCTTCATCAGAGCTTCTTTTTCTTCTATTTAATTTTAAAAGCACACTCTTAAAAGCCGTCTAAATCTGAAGGATACCTACTGAAATCTAAAGAAATTATCAATGAACAGTACCTAGTCTAGAATCTATCTTATCTGCTATAATAGTTTATGATAATGTCACATATAAACAAAAGTACTAATTAAAAAAATAAAAAAATATGCAAGTTAATAAAAAATAGTACTGGAAAATATTTCGGTTTATCTGCAGTACATTACAGATGTTATGGGGGAATTTCTTTAAATTCATGTTTTTTTTTATTTTTGTCTTATTAGTATTAGGTACATTAGTATGAATTAAACATCAAGTCTTTTTGTAATCCATAGGTATAGTTGCATATGGTAGGTAAACTTTGTTGTTTTTACAAGAGGCTTTTTTTTAGATATAAAACTGAAATAAATCACATTCTCATACTTTTTTAGTTATTTATTATTATCTTATTTTCTGTAAGTTTTAACCAATAAAATAATCAAAACTAAAAGGAGAATTATTTTCCATTTTTTAGTGTTAGCCAGCCGCCCTTACTTTTGTGTCTATCTCGCAGTTTCTACTACCTGAAATTTAAACAATGAGCCAAGTTTTTTTTAATGAAACTTATTTTACAGCCATTTGAATAACTCTAAGACAAAATTGTTAAACTCAGCTAATAATTGATTTTCTAGGAATGCAAGATTTTAATTACCTTTCCAGTAACGATTTTGAGATAACATTAGAATTGGGTTGCAAAAAGTATCCTCCAACCAACGAATTAAAATACGAGTGGGAAAGGAACAAGAATGCTCTTCTTAATTTCATGTGGCAGGTAAAAATATTAATAATTAATCTACTACTTTTTTTACTAAGGAATGTAATTTTACTTCACCAGAAACTTACTAAGGATGCGATTTTTAATTTTATAATGGTTACTTTTTGTTTTTCCTAAAAAAAAATATTTTTTTTAGAGTCACATTGGAGTTAAAGGAATTGTCTTTGATATTCAATCTAAAAGAGGCATACCTGGAGTTCTAATCCATGTTAGAAATATAACTGAAACTCCCTACGATATTGACCATGATATATCATCAGGTAAAGTTTTAAAAAATTGTTTGGAGTTTATTTAATAAATAACGAAAGTAGTTTGCAAAGATTCAAAGAAATTAGTGAAATCATACAAGTTAATAAATTTAGTAGTGTAGGTACACATATCGTCGGTTTGCAGCATAAAGTCACTAACTGACATTTTTTTAGAATTGTGTTTTATGAGAGGTAACTACTAGTTTTCAATAGTTCTATATATGCATAAAGTAATTAGGTGTGAATGAAGTCACTGTTAATAATAAATTTGAATCACTAATAAGCTGAAATAATATTTCAAAACATTAAGTCTTTAAGTTACTGTCTTTAACTCCATGTATTGCAAAATGTTAATGTCACTTAATGACTTTATGCTGTAAACTGACGATATATTTTATTTAATAAAATCAATTATAACTATGACCGAAATTTGGTTCTAATGCTTTTATACGAATTGAACAAGCGTAGATTCAAATTTAAGTTGCACAAATAAGACGCATTCAATTCATTCCATGTTTGATTTTGATCAAATGTCCTTTGGATTTTCTTCGTGTTATCAATATTGGAGGAAACGGATTTCTTTTGTAATGTAAAAAATATGACAAAGGAATATCAAATACATTGTCCAGTTTGGATTCTAGTTATTGCAATTCCAACAAAGTAGAAATATTAAAATTATTACCCACAAATTACTAGCTTCAATTTTCATAGAGAATATAAAGCATAGTAATTTAATAATTAAAGAAATAAATAAACTATGCAGTGAGGTATTTTTATCTCTGAATAAATGCTATTATTAGACTATATTGTAAACTTCAAATTATGTACATTCTAGTCTAATTGGCTTATGCCTTAGTATATCAATAGAAAAACAGTATTTGTTACTTTCAAACTATAAATAAATAGGTTTGTTCATATATAAAATCAATGACAAGTTTTGGATATATATTATTTTCTGTGAAAACCAATTATAATTTGAGGAAAATTATCAGAAAACAGAAAATGTGTATGCTCTTTAGTTACCATGCTGATGTAGCTATTAATTCATGCTTGTCATTTATCTTTGTAAGCTACCGGCTCAAGTAAGTACCATCCTAGGATGGTACTAACTTAGCACCATTCTAATATTAAAAACAGTTATGTGTAAGGATAAAAACACAAGTCAAATATTTAAAATATATGGACAAGGAACAAAAGTGTCCACTTTCTGCTGGTTGATATTTTAAAATCTTGCTGTGACTTTAGTACAACAAAAGTATATCAACGTTATTGAAAATAAAGTGGTAGAGGATACTTTTGGTGATGATGTGGAAATTCTGGATTTCATTGATTTTGTATTTCCTTGAAGATACAATGAACGCCGTAATTATTACGATTATTTTAATCAAACAAGGTTGAATTATCTACTTGTCCATTTATGATACAAAATTAGAACTATTAAAAATTGTGGATAGACTTTGAGTTTTATTACTACGATATATACAAAATTAAATCAAAATGAAGTTTTGGGTCAAATCCTTCAACAAGTTACCAAGCCCTGTAAAATTTATATTGATGGTTCTAAATCTGATGCAGGTGTTGGATGTGCATCAGTTAACATCCAAAATATTAAAGCCTAGAATTGGTTTATACAGAATAACAACCAAGTCGCTACGACGGGTACCTACCTTAGCATGAAGCGAATGTTCCTGTTGAAATCCTAGTCAATTATCGGTATATTTAGCGACTGAATGGATTTCCCTATACCCAAAGCTAAAAATTAAACAAAAAAATGGTTGAACCAAACTGGCCACATACTTCACACAAGCCTCGTTTTTTTGGTAGTTAGTTGCTCCATTCGTTTGTTTATTTTTCAACATATATTTGAATACCATCACAAAAACATTATTTATCTCTCTGGGGCTAAATAAGACAATCGATTTTGTTTAAAAAAGAGTAAAAACGACTCAAAACCACAAATCGCACATAACACAAAACAGTTGATATAATTTTGAGGTTAAAATTTAAATTTTAAATCGAGCAACCATAATCACTGAGTTATTGCGGCGTTGCCGGATTGTAAGGAAGATACAGAATCGTTTTTTAAATTCTAAGGACCCGTTAGGTTAATGATCTTTTAATACAAAATTGGTGCAAAATCGATGAAAATTAATTGAATCGTTTTTCTTCAAAATTGTCAGAAATCACCGAGAACAGGCAAATAAAACTGCGCAGACTCATGATGTCCCTGTCACGTTAATGATCGCTGTATAAACAAACTTATTGGTCGCGTTCATCGGCACAAGTCAAAGATCGCTCCGAAAGTAGCGCTCCATGATCAGTAGCGGATCGTAAAATAAATGTGATCTTTTAAATGGCCGCCGATCAGTGAGCGATCAGCAAAATGAACAGTTTATGCACGCAACTCGGGATCGCTACCTGATCGATCAGGTAGCGAGTGTGCCGATGAACGCGACCAATGTAACCTTTTGACATTGCGATCACAGAATACAAAAATATATATTGACATACCTTGTTCCCTCTCATTCTTTATATAAATAAGAAGTACCAAAGCAATATATAAATATTATCAATTTTTTTAGTACATGATGGAGATTACTACAGACTGCTAACTCCTGGAAAATACAAAATAACGGCGTACCGCGATGGTTATTTACCTCGTTCGAAAATCGTAACTGTAACCAACAAACCTTTCGAGGAAGCTCAACGAGTAGATTTTCCGTTACAACCTATCACGGTAAGCTTAGGAAATCAGTATAGTCGCCATCAAAATACACTTGACTCGCTTTTCATACCCACTCGCACGTTGCAGCATGAAACATATCACTCATTACAGCACAATATGGAATTTCATAGGAATCCGTTGCGGTATGATTTTAGATTAGATCAAATACTGTAAAATTGTTTTGCTAAATATTCAGTCAAATAAACTATATAAGTGCAAACGTTTGAGTCAGCGTCTTTGAAAGTTGAAAAAGTTAAAAGAAAATCTGGTTGAAGTATAATCGGATTATTACTCATTTCAACTTTGAAATACTTTTTGACTCGCCCTCGTATTTATTTCAGTTTATTGTCAGTTCAAAATGTCAGCGCTCTATATTCCGGTTGTCGGACCTCTTTCTTGCTCGATATTATGGAAGGAGCACCAACTTGTATAGGAAAAATGTCAAAAAACTGTCCAGCGGTGAGAAGCAAATAGTAGATGGCGCTAGAGTAGCAAATGGGTAAAAAGACAACGTGAAGTCAGTAAAACTCCGCGAGAATACATCCAGCGCCGGATTCCGTTATGAGGCTAAAATAGGCCAATAGAAATATTAGTAGGTGTGGCTTGGATATTTGGCGCACTTTTTCAATTTGTGCTTTCTAGGCCTGAAAGTAAAAAAATATATAATTGCACTGTAAAAATGTATTATAAAGGTGTATTTTTTTATTATGCCAGGGGATAATTTCAGGTTTTTTCAAAATAAGTTTAATTTAATTAATATACATGTTTTGGTTATCAGTAACTAAATTAAGGGTAAAAATACTGAGAATTTTTTATTACTTATTTTTTATTTCCATCCTCCAACCTCCGAGAGTTGAATTATTGTAGTTTTAATAGACCCATCTCGTTAATGGCACAAATTGAATACTCGTGCGCGAACTAACTCCCACTCTCGTAGTTCCCCCTAAATATTCGTGCCCCCTATAAAATTGTGTTGGTATGACATGCAAAAGTAATCAGTAATCCAAAGTAAAGTAAATCCAAAGAGAAGTCTAGGTACACACACAAGTCGTTAATATTAAATACACAAAGACAAGAAAAACACAATAACAACTAGCAAGCGGCGTACACGAACGAAATAAAAATTAAAACTTCTCCTTTTTGTGGTTTATGGCCTGGGCTGCCGCGGCTATACGGCAAATAGAAGCTAGCTTTTGACAGCTAAAAGGTTTATTTTTATTTTAATTGTGGTATTCCTGGGTAGCAATACGTTGTGTTCTATGGTAAGAAGTAGTCATATTTTAGCAGTGGAAGGGGAAAATTCAAAAATATTTGCGCATGAGTATTCAATAAAGAGATAGGTGTATTCATAATAAAATCCAGTTTTTATCAAATATTTATAACTTGGGCATCTATTCCTATCTGCTAAAGCTGTGTTGTAGTCATCACATAAGTTAGCTGGATATTGCACTTAATCATTTCTAATGCTGTTCCTGCTGTATATCCATTCTTGTAGAGACGTAATAACTGTTCTCTTACATCATTACTAACTTTCCGAAACCGCAAATAATCTGAATTGCCTGATTGTGTGTTACAATAAGAGTTATTTCACAAGGTGCTTCTTGTAAAAGTTGGAATTTTTCTTGTATGCCCATGTATTTTTTTCTAATAAGATGAATTTTTACTGTTAATTTTGAAGGGCAGTTGGTATTTCTCGTTTTAATTTGTGAAGATGGTTCGTAAGTTTTTGAGCACCGAGTAAAGTGGTGACATCTAAAATTAAATTTAAACTTTATACCTATGGTAAATAAAACTTTTTAAATGTTTACTAAATAATTTTAATAATCTCAAAAATTCAATATATTATGTATAGGTACCAATATATCATTTAAATATTTCACTTAAGTTTAATCCGTTCTCTATCCTCAATAACCGTATTATTTATAACGTGTATGATGAATTGGTTAAGTTTTTAAACTCTCTTAACCATTTAACAAAAAATTGCAACTGAACGTTAGGGAACTTATCTTCACCTTCTATTATCTTTTTCTCCATAATTTTTGTTCCCCAGCCAGGTGGCAAAACTCACATTAATGAATTTTTCATTTAACGAGGAAGACACAAAGTTTTCCATTTACACGTTAGTTAAAATTTTCCACAAAAAATCAATACCTTTTGTTTACCTACTTTTAAAGACTATGAAATGAAGACAAGATCAAAGGAAAACAATCATAAAATAATAAATACCTGCTTAAAACCTTAAAAATTACTTTCAGTTATACCTAGTTTAAACGTCACGTAAAATATCAACGGTAGGAACTCCGCCCACAAGCATCATTTTAATTGGCTTATTTTAACCTCATAACGGAATCCGGCGCTGGATGTATTCTTGCTAAAACTCCACAGGTTATAGAGTGAATTGAGCTGGGTTGAAAAATTTAATACTTTTCGTGACATGTGTAGTTAAAAATTATGCAGTATTTAAAATCCCAACTATTTACATAGTCAAATGTAATTTAATTTCGTTTCTTGCTCTAACAATTCATTTTGATATAACCGATCACAGGACAACTTATTCTTTTCTACTATTTGTAACGTCCTGTGCTACTTACTCTTGCTACTGTGGCGCCACCAATTTGTTCCCTCTCGATGGACACTTTTTAATACATTCTGTTTTTAAGTAAGTGATTTGTATAGATACAACCTGTCAAATATGGAGAATAATGGTTGTAGTGTAGATAAATCACAGATTTTATCGTTCTACACCATAAACATATAGAACTGAAAACTATGGATCTGAATGATATATGGTGTGTGAAAAATTAATATCATAACAAAAATAAACAAATAACCAGAAGATTCAGTCAATTTAGGGTGCTTATGTAATTTGTGCACTATAGAAAAGTTTTCTAGCTCATTTTTTAATTGTCTACCTTTTGCATGCAACTTTTCTTGTAAATGTGTATGTTCTTTATGGTACATTCTTAACATGTTCATATCATGTAATTTTTAAATACCCAACAATCATTTCACTGAAAGTGATATGATAAGAATATGTTGTACAAACGATGAAAGGAATATTCTTTTGGGGACGTGAATATAATGTGCGATATTCATTCCTTTTGTTTGGATGAGCAAGTTACTAGATTACTTTTGATATATTTGAAGAATATAACTTGGTTATCGAAACTCGCGATAGACAGGAAAAAAGGGTATGTAGTCTAAACTGTAACAGTAAAAATATATGGTAATACTGAGAATATGCTATTTACGTACTACCAGAACATTTTTATCACATGAATATTATATATTCTTATCATGCACTGAGATCAAGACATATTCTAAGAACGTTCTTGTTTAGACTAAAATAGAATATTACCATTTAATGCTGAGAATTGGATCTTTGGATTATTGGTAGCGCGTATTAAAGATTTTTATATTGTTTTTGTGAAGTTTGAGACATTATAGTGCATTATAGGCACATTAATATCGTTAATGAATAGTTTAAGTTATATTTAAAGAAGTTTTATTTTGTTTTAAGGTAAGAAAAAATTAAAATTAAAGAAATGTCACAGCCAAAATCTCACAACGAAGTTATTTTTTACCAGAACAATTATTAGAAAAACCAAACAATTCGCCGTTGCCAAATATTTTTCAGCTTGCGAATTATTAAATTTCTTTTACACTGCGAACGGTGATCAAGAATAGCATTTTCATGAAGTATTCGCAAGTAGACCGTTCGCAGTGTTGCGAGTGGTCCCAGTGGCTGTTAGAAGAAAGTCACTAGAAATTTATGTTTGTAGGAAATATAAATTGACATTTGATACATCAAAGCACCTTAGAACAAAATAAAACTTCTTTAAATATAACTCAAACTATTCCTTAATGATAATGTCAAAAACTCCACAAAAAACAAGAAAATCCACAATACAAAAAACTTCAATGCATACTAACTACCATAAGGCCACAGTTTCTTTGGATATAATGCTATGATTTATGTCAAGCAATGGTGACAGTGACGTCACAATAATGTGGCGTATTGACAAAAATATTTCACAGCACATGGTCCAGTTAACTGCTATTAATTTATAGTAAAGATTACAGTTACGTAAAGTCGGTGGTTGCAGTCTAGAGCCAGTCAACATTGCAGCCACCCCCAAATTGTGCTGGCGATTGCCCCGTAGCAAAGCCATAAATCAAAAGAAGAAGAAGAAATTACTGTTTTAAATTTTAAATAATAATAGAAAAAGAAAAAAAGGGAATGATATTATACGCTGCAGAAATATTTTTCTGTAATAGAAAATAGAAAAAAACCGATACCGTTTATAATAAAAAAAAAACATAATGTTGGGAGAAGCTGGCAAGTACACTGCCCGTCATATAAAACTGTTACAACTATTATAATCAAAAATAGTGTTTTTGTAGTTGTGTAAATTGATATTTTAAAAGTGTATATGCTAAATCAGAGTATTAACCGTTGTTGAATACGGTCGTAAGTCTTGTATGTGTATCTACCTAGTACCTATGTAAAGAATGGTGGCAGGTTTAAATAGCTACTTTTGGGAGCTTTATCTTTAATTTTCACTAATTTTTTCTTAATATTTGTTGCATTAATAAAACCGTTTAAAACTGTTTTTTTTTTCTTTTTTAATTTGTTTATATTATTTTTTTATGTTATAGAAATGTAGACGTCGCCTTCTATGGAATTTTAACAATCATAGATTTTATGTTGTGCTTAAATGTGTGAGAATGTTTTAAATACTTCTTCATTGTATCTATATGTAAATAGAAATTTAATATAAACGCAATTTTTTTCCTATTATTACATAATATTTTTTTTGTAAATATAAAATCCAACAAAAGACCATAATTTAGTTTTTTTTTAGATGTGTGAGTGAATTTTTATTTTTTTTTTCGTTGATGAAATTGTAACAACTCTTGCGCTGGACGCCAATAGGTGGCACTATTCAAAATGCAAATCAAATACATATTGCAACTATGCTTTTTAAATTTAAAAATTAGGAGGAGTAAGTTGAATTTTAGTTGGCAATTCTGATTGGTCAGATAGATAACGGTAAAAAGACAACGTGAAGTCAGTAACAGTCTGTAGGTTATAAACAGAATGAAGTGAGCTGGGTTGAAAAATTTAATAATTTTCGTGACTTGTGTAGTTAAAAATTATGCAGTATTTAAAACCTAAACTATTTATGAAGTAAAATGTAATTTAATTTTGTAATTAATTTTAAATCAAATACAACTTCTGGACTAATAAAATATAAACTTCAAACGAATATAACTCGTGCTAAACAATTTTATATGTTGGCACAATTGCGCCATGTTGGTCAAAGATGATTTATCAGATGAAATTTTGATATTCAAACAAGGTTAATAAGGCGAAATTTCTAGTTATCCGTATAACTTACCTAGCTTAATTTTGTACTAAAATAAAAAGACGAATATTAGAGAAACTTCGTTTGATATTTACTAGCAACATAGTGACAGCTGTGATGTGCACCTATATTTATACTGGACAGGGTATACATTAATATCAGAAAAATGATAGTAAGTTTAATGTTATCAAAGGTAGCGGTTTTTGGGCAAATGACCGATGTCAATAAATGTTTTACCACTTACAGATTATAAATAAAAAATGCACATCTCAAAATTTTAGACTTTAAAACGGCTAGGATTATACAATTTTACATTTTTTATTTGCTCGATATTACAAAAAAACCCAATGAGTATCTGGCAACATTGCAAAACCTTAAGGTCAGTTAGAGTATTATTTCTGTATTGTAAAATGTGTTGCCTGACTACTTACTTGCATAACCATAGAATGGACTGGGAAAGTGGTGACGTAAGTGTCAAACCAAATGATTCCAAACAACTTTTTTTATGGTATGTATTATAGGTGTTATTAACTATTCTATTGTATTTTCTTGATTTTTGGGAGTTAATTACTGTTTTTTCATTGGTAAGTTTCATTCATATAATTTACATATCACTAAAGTAGATAGACGAACAATTTTCGTCGAAATCTTAGAACAAAAAGAAACAGGAAGGAGTCTGTCATATATTAACTTTAAGGAAAATTTGCGACGGAAGTCGGCCATCTTGAAGCTCCGTGTATGACTCATTTTTTATGTTGTCAAAGCAATTTTTGCATATAAATGTCAAAAATTAGCGCATAGGCGTATCATTCGGTTCTTATAAATATTAATAATTATTTAAAAAACTAATTATATCTACACTCTTGATTGGTTGAAATTTATTAAAAATAAAAACCCTGATATAATTTTTATTTTTTTTCGGTACGTCAATGGAAACGGAAATTAAAATTGACAGTTGGCCGCCATATGCAAGCTCCTTTCTGGACTCAAGGTCATTTTGCATATACTCCTTCCTGTATCTTTTTGTTCTAAGGTCGAAATATTATAACATAACCTTCAAAGTTTTGCATTGTCATAAATCTTAAGAATACTTACAAAAGTAGTACTTTAAAAATCGAATTTGGAAAGATTTTGCTTGTATGTATTTAATTATGATAATTCCGTTATATTTCAAAGTATAATAATAACAAAATAACTCAAACAAAAGTTATTTCTGGAAATTTATAATCTTGCCGTTTGGAATCATTTCGTTGACATTTCCCAGTTCAACAGCATAGAACACAAATTTTGACGTCACACTTTCCCAGTCCATTTTTGGTCTGTGATGTGACTGACGTATCCAAACATGCGCAGTTGCCATATCAAAAATATATTTCACTAATTTAAATATTAATAAATATTCCGGTCTCTTAGAAGCAAATCTCCTTTCTTTACTATTTTTCAGGATTAGCCCAAAACAGCCATTTAAAATACCCTCCTTTAGAAATTCTGTATGCAAAACGTAGGCAACTGTTCTGAATTTATGTCAGCCATTGGCTGAATAGCTTGATTATAAGAATCAACTTAAAATAGTAGGTATATTGTGTAGTGTAACAATAATGTAAAAATAGCCACTAATACAGGAGCATTTGCAAAGATGCAAAGATAATATTGTAAAGGTATGATATCTATCCGGACGAAGTTCGTCAAGGTCGCCCATTACGTAGCGGAGAGAGTTATTTGAAGCTGAGCAAAAAGAATCAATACAATAGAGGCTTCACGTAGGTGACGAAGATCTAAACCGACAACTACCATCGCGCAAACTCCTTATTCCAAATATGAGATTGCAGTTTGATTTTGCAAGAAAGCGCTGTTCCCAAGCAACAGTTGTGTTAAAATATCGAATATGTTTTCTCTTCATGTCCAAATAGTCTAAATATTAAACAAAGAAAACGATTAATATCAAGTTTTAAACAAGGTTATTTCGTCTGATATTGTGTTGCTTTAAAGTCGTTCAAGAGCAAGACTACTTGTCGATAGATTTTTCCCAAATTTTTTTGATAAGTTAATACTAGTATTTTTTATCGATTCCTAAATTTTTAGAATTTTTGATCGTTTAGATCGCGAGATACTCAAAGGAAAAGTTTGAGGGTTACTTTCCATTTAAAGTATATAAAATGTCTGGTCTCTTCAACTATTTTAATTTTTATAAATATATTCTCTCGACAGAATCGGAAAAAAAAAGTGGGAGAGTGCGAAATAACGTTTGCAGAATAAGTTGAAAAAATAAAAATCCCACCTCACCGTTTTGTTTTAAAGATATTTAAATTAATATGCACATTTTTATCCATTCTAGACCTTTTTACTTTTAGTTTATTGTGATCTGACAACGCTGTACACATTGCTCAGAAATAGTATCGAACAAAATGCGCGAAATTCAAATCTTTTGCAGTTGGAATAAAATTTCCTTGAAGTCCTTGAAATTGAATATTTAAATAAGTTGCAAATAAAGATGCAAATAAATAACCAACTTTTGTAATAATATGTAATTTTTTTTATTTAACTTAAATATTTAGATAAATATTTAAATAAGTAATGAGACATAAAGTTTGGGTAATTCTTTTATAAATAAACACATAACCTATTTTACTTACAAGACCTATTTTACTTAATATTTGGCTTGAAATCATCACCATAATAAGCAATTCTTAGTGCTCTAGTGAGAGCAACGTTGCCAAACCACCTTATTTAAAAATCTTTGTTAGTTATGTGTCTGAAATGATATTGAAAATATATTTTTTTATAGGAACAAAGATTTATTTTATTAATTTTTTATACATTATTAAAATTAGTAAGATCTCATTTATTTCAGATGCCACCATACATGGTAATCCCGAACAATAATTACATTAATTCCAAATTAGAGGAGGAATTCGATAACGAGCAATGGTCAAACTGGGCCGAAGAAAATGAACCTATTCCAGAACCAATAGCGGTACAATAAAAAACAATGTGATATAGTTTCTGTGTCAAATTTTTTTCCTGAGTCTTCTCATTAAATAAAAACGCACGTATCCGTAGGTGTTTCTTAACTAAAAAAGGTACTTCACAAAAAAATGTGTTTAGAAAAAGTAGGAATTGAAATAGAACAAAAATTATGACTAAAAGCAATATATTTTAATATAGAGATGGCGTACATTTTGCTGAAGTCAATTATTATCCAATAAATTCCGTAAATCGTTAGGAATATTACGAAAATACTTTTTTTTAACATATTTATATCAACAACATTTTAATATTTTTTTAATCCCCTGTACGTCACTAACAACAATAAAATAATCTACTACCAGGAGTAGGAGTAAATCTTTGTTGTTACGAAACAAAATATGTGACCAAATTTGACGATAAAACTTTTAAAACAATTATGAAATACATATCTAAATATTATTATCAAAAAAATTTGAGAGGAGTAAGAATTTTGCTAAAAATTTTGAGCGTAAATATCAACAGCGCTTACCAATACTTACAGATTTGAGGTTATGTTTTTTTCTTAATTAAACTCCGAAGAAAACATTATTCGCAATTATTACAAGTACCTTTTTTGGTTAATGCGGAAACATTCGTAAATCTTACACTTTTCAACTTTTTAGACTATACACCAAGATATTAGTTAGGAAATAAATTTAAAAAATAGTACAGTACCGTAAATAATATGTATAGATAGGTACCTACTTGTCATCCCTATTACAGACTAGAAAATAAATTTTACTTAAAACTGTATATTTGTATTTTATTTTTTCTTAGCCAAATTTACAAATAATAACCGTCTGTTAGGTACTCAGTAATCATCTAAGTAGTCCATATCTGCGCAAGTACCTATAAAAATTTTACTACTTTGTTTATAAAATTTTACTTAATCGCTTTCCATTGTGACAAATACCTAGTATTAAAAAATCACAGCACTGATCCGAAATATCTTTAGACGAATTTAAAAAAGTTATACATAAAACACGTTTATTTTGTTCTTGTGTAATTTCCTTCTCCTAATGCTTTTAAGTGTAAACGAAAAATATGTATGCAACAGTATAACGAATTGCGACACTCAATATTTATTATTAGATATACACATAAATTTAATTGACCGCGGGTAAGTGTGCTTCTCGTACTACAAGATTCATATAACCACAGAGATCCTGTTATTAACAATTAAATGTTAAATGTATTAAATATACGTAACAGAAACAGCAATCTGAAAGGTAAGTAGGTACCCAAGTTTGACCTAATTTCTAACAGTTTATTAACAAAACTTACAATATGTTTTAATATTAGTAGTTAGTAATTAACAAAATATTTATGTATCGACTAGAATTAACTGATACACCGGTATTATGTCAAGGTTACGCAATGAATTCCGATGATAAAGGATTTAAATAGTACGAGGGACTTACAAGCAAATTTTCTGTTTGGTTTTATACCGTGGAATACTAAAACGTCTACTCCATAGGTACTTTTTTAAAATTATATTTATTTAATGTTGTCCGAACCATTTAAGATAACATTAGAAAAATACATATTTGTTTAGACTAAAGTACATACAACATAAAAAAAGAGAAATAGTGTAAGGTTTTTGATTAAAAACTAGATTTTTATTTAATTGCTGTTATGGTGTTAGAAAATTTAAGATGTCTCGATTTTGATTATTTCTAAAAGTTTGGATATATCATTGAAAAAGTTGAGGTTACTTCTTATTTCCTGGAATATTTAACAAACGTTTAATAGCTCTTTGTGTTTTAAGAGCGGAAAGTGATACTTACAATTACACACAAGATCTTTTCTACGATCACATTATCACAATATTAAAGTTGAATGTGCAGTTATGGCAATCTTAATATTAATATTTATTCCAGGACCCGAAAAAGTGTAATATCTTCTGAATATTTTTCTGCAATATCAGATATAAGAGGAATCGAAAGTTTTTCGCTAGTTGTTACTGCTGCTTTTCCAGCAGCCATCTATTTTATTGTTAATGGATTCGGCGATATATCCTTCAGCCACATTACTGCTCTTCCACCCACTATGTTTTTTTAAGCTGAATTAAGTCGCTTCCTAAAGCCAGCCCATAAGCTAGAGGGGGGGCAAGTTGTTGATAATGTAATGGATAAGTTAATATAAAAACCATATGACTACTAGTACTCTTCATAGTAGTAACGACATGAGAGTGCTTGTTGAGTTGCATATCTATAGTACATTTGAAAAATAAGGCAGAGTAAATTCTCAGAATACTAATCTCCGAAACCTCGAAATACATAGGCGTGCACAACTACTAACTAAAACGTAATCTTAAAAGAAAAGTTTACCCTTACCTGTTGGTTTCTTGAAAACAGTTGAATATCCTTCCAGAAGGCTTGTCGAGATGTTTTTAAAGTTTTCTCGTTCCAAACTATCCCTACAGTATGCCCTTCATTAACCTACGTTTCGTCTAAATAATAAATGTTCTTATTTTCTGTCCTCATTTTTTTTTTATTTTTCTGAGGTAGTCTCGTCTCCAACATACAATTTCTTCGGAATCAATAAGCATTGACTGTCTGCCAACTTTTTCATACTTAAAGTTTAACTCATGCAAAACTTTCCAAAGTTTGTCTCTACTTATTGTGGGTAAATCAGGACATCGGTAATGGCTTGTAAAACTATCTAAAGTTGGTTTTTGTTTGTTAAGGAAAAAAGAGTGGACCATTTAACTATTTAAACTATCAAAACACCATTAATTAAATACCTATTCATTTTGACAGTTTCTTTATTTCTTATTATTTAATGGGTCATTATTATAAAGATAAAAATAACCATAAATAAGGTTATTATTCATAAACTGATTTATATTAATATAAAATGCTTTGAAAATGGTTTATTTATAAATATCTAACAAACCGAAACAAATAATGTAATTCCCTTAAAGTACGTCTATGACCAGCTGAATAATCCCTAGCCTATTGTTATAACAATAGCAGATAACTAAATTTTAGAACTAAATATTCAAATGATTAAATTGTTGCAAAGGCAATAAGGGACCTGATTAAATTGTTGCAAAGGCAATAAGGGACCTTTCAAATGAGCTGTCACGTGAACTCGGTTTGTATTTAAAAAAATCGACGATGACGTCATTACGCTATCACTAATGACGTAATGTCCAACACATCTATAGCAATTGATGGCCATTCAAAAAATAAAATTGACGTGTTTTAAGATTTTTTTTAAAGTCATTTGCATCATACTGTATAAATCATCCAATCTTACCTTCTTACAATTTTCAGTAAATATATAAAAACGTATTACGTTAAGAATGCGTGAGAACCGCTCGTACACAATCAAAAATGTGACCAAAGATGATATACCGGAAATAATAATCTTTTTGCGAAACATATTCTTCAAAGACGAACCTCTAAACGCATTTTTGGAGTTAATCACCGAAGATAACCCGACGTGTGAAACTTTAGAAGAGTTTACTGTTGGGCACATTCCTGATGGAGTTAATTTGATAGCAGTAAAGGACAATAAAATTATTGGTAAGTTAAACGCTAAACAAATATTGTTGTGTATGTTCATTATCTTCAACTATATTTAGGACTCTGTTTATGCGTCAGCGTTAACAAATTAGGACAGGAACAAACATTCGATTGCCACAATGAAAAGTATAACAAATTGGTTAGAGTATTGGATTACGCCGAAAAACAATGTAGTCCATTCCAAATATATCCGGAATGTACCAAAGGAGTATCGATTCAAGTTATATCTGTAGCAAAAAGTTGTAGAGGTCAAGGAATCGCCACAGTGTTGTTGGAAAAAGCAAGGTAGGTACGTTAGGTTAGGTTAGGTTAGGTTAGGTTAGGTTAGGTTAGGTTAGCTCAGCTCAGTTGGTGGAATAAATTGTAAACTAAGAGTAAAAATGATCTAATTCTTTTATAAGGACTTTAAAGTATAAATATTGATATAAAAGAAGTCCACTTTGTTAATACTAGTAGATTTCCCAAAGTCCAACAAAATTTTTTTTAATTGAAAAATTTTAGGCTGCGATAAAGATAGAAGAAAATAAAAATACCGTCTTGTAGAGGAGTTTTTTTCTATGGAAAGGAAAATGTGCGGTTTTTTTGTCAAAGTTATAGTTTTCCGCAAAAATATCGATTAATTATTTTGTACTAACTAACAATCATTGTCATGTTTATGAACATGTCAATAGTATTTGAACACACTGTTGGATATCGAAAAAAGGCATGCAGACTATATAGGAATGCTACATAATATTCAATGTAATTAAATTTTGACTCTCTAACTAATCTTTTAATGTTCTAATATAATTTTTGTATGTTTTAGTGATATGGCAAAGGAAAAAGGATACCAGTTTATAACAATAGCCTGTACCAGTTTGTACTCGTCCAAGTTAGCGGAAAAATTGAAATACCAGTTGATATACTCGCTCAATTACTCAGATTATAAAGAAAATGGTGAAATAGTTTTTAAACCTGAACCGCCACATGAGGCTTTAACTGTGTACTTAAAAAAGTTATAGAGTCTCCTTTTACTTAATTCAAATAATTCATTACCCACAGTTATTTATTTTACGATACAGAAAATTAAAATCCTTACATTCGACATTTTGTCTGTAAACCTACAGTGACTATATAACAAAATGTAAATCTACCGCCCCCTATTAGCTATTAGACTTTATACCCGGTTAAAGAGGTTTAATACCTTGGTGCTATAATTGTATAAATAGACATACATTTTTAATTATTTGCATTTATATAGGTCGTATTTAAAGAGTCTTAAGATCTTAATAAATAAGATACTAGTACAAAGTCGAAACAGCTGTCATTGATGAAACTTTTAATTTTTCCAAATTAAATAAGTTATTATGCTTGTTTTCAATAAGGCTGGACAATTTTTTTATTTTGTTAATAAATATCTTAGATGGTCATAATTTGTCGTAAACCCAGTACAATTAGATGATGTTTTATACGTGAATTTCACAAGAAAATAACACAGTATTGTTTGATTTTTAAGTTTTTATTTATTTTGATCTATTAAAAGAAATTTAAATGTATTAATATAAAATTTAACCTTAAAAACATACATCCGCCATCATCAACTACAAACCAAAAAGTGAATAGCATGTAAATCAAAGTAAGATAGTTTAAAATATTGTGAATAAACCGGGTTTCATGTTCGTGTGTATAGGCAACACATATTACGTATGTGTATTGGTGTGTATAATATTATGACTATTATTTTACGCCCTTTGAATAATGTATTATTATAAAATAGTTAATTTACGAGTAATTGAACATTTTATTTTTATTATTGCTGTTTCGATTGAATTTACTCCTGTTGTTACAGTCAGTATTTTTGTATTCATTACTAATAAATCAACCACATACATTAAAGAAAATAATTCTACTATTAACCAATTTAAATATGCTTAGTGGTCACCCAGTAAAAAAACACAAGGAGAATTTAAGCTTTTAATTTTGTTACATACTTATTTCTTGCCATAAAAGCGACTCTCTGGGCTTTTTTTATTACTTGAGGACATCTTGAACAAGTTTTCATTTGACAATCGTGGAAGAATCCTTCGTTTCTCGGAAAACCATGACTGTTATCCGAAAAAGTTGTTAAACCCAATCCCCAAATTTTTCCACCACGAAATTCGCCCTCGTGCTTCATACCATCAGATCTCCAGAAAATGCCATAACCATGAAACCATCCGTCGAAAAACTCCCCTTCGTATCTGCATTAAGACGTAAATTTTATCATAATAATGTGTGTGTTGTTTCACAGTTACATGTTATATAATTATATAGGTTTGTTCCACCCAAGCATAGAATCGTTCTAGAACGGTAATATTACCACTCACGAGACCAAATTAGTACACTGCGCAACTCACTACACCACTGCGCACAAAAATTACTATTTTAGAACGGTTCTCTGCTTGGTTGGAACAGACCTTATATAAATAGATTACAAATTTTGAGTAAAATACTGTGTGATTCTAACTCACTTTGCTCCATCGGGAAATGAAAGTACTCCAATACCGTGAAACAAACCATTTTGGAACATTCCGTCATATCTTGTACCATCTGGAAGTTGCAAATGGCCTTCTCCTTGCCTTTTACCATTAGAGCTCCAAGACCCTACATAAGCCGTACCATCGTCATACCTATAACCACCTTCCGCAGCAATAGAAACTAAAATGTATATTTAAAAAGTTTTTAAATCGACATGGAAAAACAAAATAAAAACTTACGTCTTTCCTCAACCATAGCTAAGACGCACTTGATTTGCATTGGTTTATAATAGGATTAACTTAATTGGATTAACAGTATTTAGAGTTAAAATTCCATTATACATACATGTTACAAGCTAAATATTTAAGGAAAGTTTTAACATTTTCTTTTTTACTTTTTATAATACAAAACTAAAAGGATTTAATAGTTTTATAATTATTAATAAATTCTATACCTACTGACTTTTTAAATATTTTTTTACCCCATTAAAAATCCCTTCTAACCTACCTACATACAGCTCCAAGTTTTGTTTTAATCTTAAAATGCATTAAAAAAAGTTATTTTTTGTATATATGAACCTCTGCTTTTCTTACTCTACACAACAGATAGCTGAGCAATCTGATAAACGATGGGCCAGTTCTTGTATGTGCTCTGTTGTAGCCGGTAAGCAAAGCACAAGCCAGATAACCTAGGTTGTAAGAACTAGTCATCAAGCAGTTATCAGTATAATATAAAGGTTATCTATGCAGTTATGTTATGGATATCTCAAGAGTTGGATGAAGAAGAAGAATACGACCTTGAAATAGGATGGGATTCCTTAGTTCTAGAATGTAATAGTATGTTAAAGCGAGTAAAAGAAAATGGTGAAGGTGTGTTTTAGCTCCTCCTCTGAGGCGCATGCGGCAATTTGAATTTTTAAGAATTATTTCATTCGCCAATAAGACAAGTAAATTTTGCATCTGAATCTACGTTGCCACATTTGTGTGAATAAATAAACAGAGTGTATAGACCTTGGAATAAAATCGAAAGTAAAATAATCATACGTACAGTATACTTATTTTGCAGTAACAAGAAGATTTAATTATTGTGGATTTAAATTTAACATAGGTGTACATATTATAATTAAAAAGGTTGTTACTTCTAGTTTCTACTGCATTTATATTTTTGATTAATTTTAAACGATAATCATCAACTAAAACTACAGCACATACAATTAAAACATGAAATCTCTATTTTTATAAATTACAAAATATTTCATTCCAAATAACGAAAGGGAAGTAGGTACTTTTTTTTATATTTTTGCCGTTTTCAGCTTCTAATTTATTATTTACGAATTTTCGTAGTAAACTTCTATAATTTATAAATATTATTCAAGAATTTTCTATAATCAAATTTACTAAACCTAACTGTTCGATTTCGGGGAAATATTATTTGAGCCGACAACACCGCGTCGTGAACTTTATATAAATTTGAATTAGCCGCGCATGCGCTTCAGGGAGCACAGCTAAACATGTCAAAATTATGAATGCTTCAAAAGCAAGCAGTATAAAGGTTATTCCGTAAATTTAGTGTTCCTAAGTCCTAAATCACTTAGGTTCAGTGTTTTTCATTACTCCATGACATCTATCTCCAAGGTGACAACTCTAGCCATCCTAGCAGATGATACATCCATATCACCTCAGATATCTTGGTGTGAAGAGGACTCTCCAGATACTACGAGAGAGGTACTAGGTATTGAACGAGAACGAATAGTTCACAACAGTCACTAATAATATGTGCTACTATTATTTAACCAATATGTGGAATATAAAAATATTACCTATACTTAGCTAGTGTAAAGTAAATTAATTAGCGAAAATCAACGTTATATTAAACTAAACAATTCTCAAGCCCATTTGGTGCTCCAACTAACTGCATCTATTCAATCTTGAGAATGATAATCAATAGTAACTACATAAGTAATCCAACCACGAACGTAAAATTCTATTCTTATGTTCGTGAATCCAACATTTCTCCTTAACTTTGAAAATTTAATAATTGAACACGCTACAAAGACACAAAATCATAGTATATTTCATAAAAATAAATAATTTAGAGGATTATACAATGATGATAAAACTGCATAAAGGATAGATTAGATTGTTTTAGGTCAAACAAGCCAGTTAGACTTCTCTGCCCTTGAACCAACATCATGTATAAAGGCTAAATAGAATCTGGTCCCAAGACAGAATAAGATAAACCATTATTGAATATAATTTCTTTATGAATAACAATCTTTACGACAGTAACTTTGATTATCTGGATTATAAAAAAGGTGAGAAGGGGAAACATGAAAAATGAATAAAATAATGTATTTTTAAAAATATATTTAAATATGTACCAAATTACATTTCTTTTAAGTACATAAAAATATCAATTGCTGTGAGCTTCATTTAATAAGCACACATCTAACATGCAAAAAGTTGCTCTACACATTGGGCAGGTACATTTAGATGAAAGCCATGTGTTTACTCTATCAGCTTCTTGTCTAGATGCAAACCACTTAGCCATACAATCACTACACCACATTGGGCGGCAGTAACAGTTTGTGCATTTGTCAGGACTATCTGAAGAATCTTCACATAATTTTTGAAGTTTGACATTAGGATCTACTGCCATACATCCAATACAATGATCTGAAATCTAAAATAATCCATTTTATTATATACTAGTGACCAGTCCTGACTTTGCACAGGTAGTAGGAGCACATTTTGTTTGCATACTATAAAAATATGGCTTTTTACTTTAAAATATTAAAGTCAACACAATTACTCCGACTCCCAAAATAAAAAAGTTCCACCTCCATATATTATTGAAGTACTGTCTTTAAAAGGCAGCTATATGCCATTCTTGACTTTTTTGCTAGACATCTTCTTTCATGAGAACTCTTTATTTTCCTCTTGAATTATTCCATCTGTTGGTGAAAACTAAATAAAAATTCTTTCAATAATTTTGAATTTGTCGCACACATACATACAGGAGGGCTTTGCTGTATAATATGCAGTAGTGTAAAAAAAAGTACCTACCCAATACAAAGTTATGGGTATTGATTTAATACCCAAAGTACCCATTCCTTGTTGCTCAAAATACCCGTTACTTTTGTACCCATACTAGTTTGACGAAATCAAACATAAAACGTGTATGTAATCAACGTAAACTCATAATCTCAACAATACTTTTTTAAATACCTACCTATTTTAACAATCTGAAAAAACTACTACCACCGAGTACGAGAACAAAGTAAATGTATTTGATAATAAAAGTACCTAATTGGTTAAAGTTTTTAAAAGTAATGAAATTTTACATCAAAATACTTTAGTGATCTGAAATGTGAAAATAACAAGTACCCAATACCCAAAGTACCCAGTCCCAAGTAAAGTAATGAAAGTTTACATCACTAATATGTAGAGATTTTAAATAAAACACACATGTTAAAAAGTTACTTACTTCATTGGTTTCATATTTAGGATTATTTTCTATTGTCTCTTTAAAAACATCAACAAATTGTTCTATTACACTTTGATGGAACTTAACATTGGGTAAAATAGTAATTCTCCTAGCTACTCTATCTTTCAGATCTCTAAAATCACTGGCATTTATTCTTATGATAAAATTTTCTACTCCTTGTCTTTCAGATTTCACTTCAATATTTAGATACTGAACACTGGTTGTATCATTGGGGGCAAGATCAAAGGAAATGGCTTCTTTTACTATTAGAGATGCATCACTTTGATGTACAACATTCATTGTTAAAGGTGACACTTTCACTATCCAATTTTCTGTGACTACAACTAATACAACAGCACTTGTTTGAAGACAAATTTTGTCAATGCTGAAACAACAAATATAATGATTGTTTTAACACATTACAAAATAATTATGAAGAAATAAATAAGTCAAATACCTGCGAAATTCCATATCAATATTATTTGCGACCGAATTCCAGTCTACGTTGTTATTACAAAACTTTGATATATTAATAATAGCTGGATGTTTTTCATAATTATTTCTGGTCCAATTAAGTATTTGGTAAATACTACTGATGGGAAGAATTATTGCAAAAGTTAAAAAGCACGAAGACAAAAATGGGGCAGTCTTATATAAATCATATAACTAAAAAATAATTAAATATAAATTGACCTCAATTTGTCAAAAATTCAATTTTAATACTTACAAACTCTGTATAGCCTAGCAAAAAGGATAAAACTATATACAAAATTGGTAAAATAGAATATAAAAATAAATTTACACAATGTTTTTTAATGTGGTACAATACGAATCCTTCATGTGGATTTCCTAAAATAAAACTAAATATATTTTCTATAGTTACTCCTGCACTAATAAACTCAGTTGGAGGATATATTAAACAAATACTAAGCAAAACATAAACAACGGCAAAAATAAAATCTGTAGACATTTTAAACAAAGTACAATTTTATCAATTCAATTTCCATTAACATTTTAATAACAGTTTATAAAAATAAGTTTGACGTTAAGGTGACAGTTAACAGATTTCATTAAAGTAATTTGATTAGTGGAAATGTGGTGGAAATTAAAATTAGACAATGCTTAACTGTGTTTTATTGGTCATTTGTACTGCTGTTCCTGTCAGATCCACCAATCAATGTACTTTTTTAATGATATTAGGAAGTACCAACTTTTAGTTTAGATTTTGTAATGTCTTAACAACATTGCCAATTGAATTAAATGTAAACTAAAGGATTTTGAGAATTTAAAAATAGGTGTTTTGAATAGTGAAGGTTGAAAACATAAAAATATGATTGAAAGCATAAGAAAATGAAAAAATACTTGAAAGTAAGTTAAATTAAAATAAAATAAACACCAAAGTAAAGCAAATCCGGCAACATAGCTTTACAAATACTTCGCATCATTCTTAATTTTTTGCAAACCAAGTGTTTTGTTTGTATATAAACAATTTTTTATATAAGATATGGTCTCAACGAGGGGACTAAAACTAAGATTTTATGAAGGAGAGAGAGTTCTATGCTACGAACCGGATCCTACAAAGGCAAAAGTTTTATACGATTCAAAAGTAAGCATAACCTCAATTCCCTGTTCGTCGTTTGTTTTCTAATCAATACTTTTATTTTAAATCTTTTATCAGGTACTGGATATTGTTATCAATAAGGACCACAAAGGAAGAAAGAGTATAGAATACTTGATTCACTTTCAAGTAAGTGAAAATCAACTTTCACCTATTTTTATTGTTGACATTTTAATGTATTAGAGTTTGTTTTTTAGTTAATTGTTGAAACAATTTTATATCAAAAAAATTTAATTTATTCAGTTTAAAATATTGCAGTATTACTGTATCATAATTATCATACTAAGTAATATATTTGTAAATTAGTAAATTCATAAATTTGTTATATCTAATTTTTTAGGGTTGGAATTCTTCTTGGGATAGATGTGTTGGTGAGGAGTTTGTATTGAAAGATACTCCAGAAAATAGACAACTACAAAAGGATTTAGCCGAAAAAGCCCAATTACAATTGTAATATTTTTTATTAGTTTTGTAAATTTTCTAATATTTATATTTTAGGGGAGCATATTTGTATAGAAAAGAAAGAAAAAAGAATAGAAAACCAGGAGATAGAGTATCGGCTTCAGAAGATGGTAGTTCTAGCAGTCCAGGAAGGATGGATACAGATGATGGTCAAGGTATTTATTTTATTATATGTCTTGCTTAACAAAATAAATATGAACTTTTAGGTATAACTAGCAGTTCAGGAGATGATTCTTCTACAGAAGATGAAACTATATACATTGAGTTGACAGCTGAGTTAAGGAAAATTATTGAAGATGATTATTACATGATTAAAGAGAAAAATAAGGTACATTTTTTAAAAAACAACTCAGTTTGGATGATATTTTATTATATTTATCTTTTCAGCTTATGAAACTACCAGCTGAACCACCTGTTGCAACAATTTTGGAATCTTATTACAGACATTATGCTACTAATCAAATATGTGGACTAACAGAAAAGCCATCTGGCAGGTATAGAACTTTCAGTAATAATCAAGTTAATGGAAAAACCAAATCTGAATATATACAAAGAAAGTAAGTTTTATCATAGAATTAATATTTCTGTCATTATATGTATTATATTTTTTAGTTTAACTATATGTAGAGAGGTTTTAGATGGTTTAAGGATATATTTTGATTTTACTCTCAATGATTTATTGCTATACAAAGAAGAGTTGGGTCAAATTGCTACAAAAAAAGCAGTATTCGAACCATTTACTGGTGACATAAAAAATGAGTATGTATTTCAGTTTTATGTTTAATGGCTACATATTATTTAAAATGAAGTTTGTATAATGTTAGTGTGGTAACAGAGGTCTCATATAAATATTTTTAAAGACAATTATTTGTAGATTGAAATCTGAAGAAGAAATGAGTAATGATTTAAAGAATGGAAATTATTTAGGGCAAAACGGTGATGATAATGATAAAATTTCAGCAAGAAGGCGAACTTTGAGGTCAAATCGCATTGATACTCAAATAAATGGGAATGCATCACCTCAAGAAAACAGCTGCAATAATATTCCAAAACCAGCTTCTAGGTAAAAAGGTCAGTGTAACAAAAACTAAATTTTTAGGAAGCAATTTTCATTTTAGTGTCACAAGCAGTAACTCTGATGTAACAGGGCCATTATCTAAAACTTTAACTTGGAAAATTCTTCCTGATCATGTTTACCATCAGCAACCACTTCCGCCTTGTTTGGTTTATGGAGCTACACATTTAGTAAGACTATTTGTAAAATTACCCGAGCTACTAATGTCTACCAACATCACAGAAGAAAAACTGAAAGTGTTACTGAGGCATTTTGATATACTTATAGAGTAAGTATTTAAAATAAAAGAACTAGCTTCTTAGTCTTTTTCTATCACCTCTAAGCCTTTTTTTGTTGTGATGGTTTTGCTTTAGGAAGCTATTTTTCTAAGTAGTAACAAAAAATATTAGAAATAACACAAAAATTCATTTTTTAAACCTTTTATGATAAAATATTTTTAATAGATTTGGTTTTTCAGGTACTTAAATGACCATAAAGAATGGTTTGGAGAACAGCATTACACTAACGCGTTTTGATCCGCTTTGTAGTAGGTATTCACTGAATAGATAATTGTGATATTATTTTGTAGTGTACCAGTGTAAAATGTTAGTGAGAACTTAGAAAAAACAATAAATTTAGTGATTAATAGAAATAGTTTCCAATTTGTTTAAGTAGTTTTAGTGTTGTGTAAATATTAATATATTTTTTGTGATATAAATGTGTGACGTAAATTAATTCTAATAATAAGTTTTTACTTTAATTGTAAAATATATTTTTTTAATTAATGGGTATTTTGTTTTATTTCCTTATTTTTTTCAAGTCACTTATAACCTCAATTGAAATAGGTCTAAATTTTTTAAAACCGAGAATTCCAAGACAATGGTTAAAAGAAAGAACAGGTTTTGTTTTTTATGGAAAATCAGGAAGCAAAATTTGGTTGAGGAATTTTAGGTTATTATAATAGAGGTCGGAGAAAACATTTTGTTTGGAACAATCAGTCTTATTCATAAACAATATTTTTCTTTTCATGTTCTAGATGCTTTACATGAGCAAAAGGAATAAGTTTTTTTTCAATCTACATCTTATACCCTTCCATAGTAGCTTTATAAACCATTATAATTATGTGATTTATGTTTAATGAATTTGACGATGATTTTTTAAAAATTATTTATTAACTATTTGACAAAATATTATAAACTTCAATAATAATCTTAAAGTTTATAATAATTAACCAAAAATCATTTAATAATTAGAATAATCAATAATAATGAACATTTTACAACGCAAAATTTGACTATAATAATTTTTAATCTTGTTTACAAACAACTAAATCAATAAAAACAATGAAAAATATTGTAAATGTCTTTTTACTAAATAAAATAAAAAAGGCTTTTTAACTGAACAAAACAAGCAAAAACGTTATTGCGTTTTAAACTAAAATATATCCTATTCTTCTAAGACTGTAACTTGTGTATTTTACCAGTTGTTTGCTCTTTTTTAAATATTTATTTTTATGTATGTACATGTTTTTTCTGTCCAGCTTTGTTTTTCTGCTAATTTTAGCTGCCACATTTATTACACAGTATGTGTAAGATGAATATTAAAGTTAAAGTAGTTGTACCTACCTAGTTTGTGCTGCAAAGAACTGAAAGTAAATCACATTTATACATGATAACAAGTTTTTTAGATTTCCCAAAGATCCTTTTGAGGTAAGTAGATATGTCTAAATATTATGCAGGTACCTATACATTTAATAAATAAAGGCTAGAACTTGCGATTATCGGTATAATGTGACTTTTTATATTTACATAAATATGAAATTTTCAAATTATCAAGTTAGTTCGATATATTCCTCTGTTTTGTTACCGTATCGTCGATTGACGACCAAATAATTTTGTATCCTTCATGTTCCGTCGACAATAATGAGAATAAACACAAATTTAGACAAAGATAAATTGTAAATATAACTACATCAATTTAATATTTCCCTCCTTACTTTGTGGAACATATTCATATTACTATTTTAAATAATTTTAAATTTAAATAATTTTAAATAAATTAATTCCAATTTAAATAATGAAAAATTTATAAAAACTCTTAACTTATTGACAATTATTTTGATATTTAAAATATCATCCTAATGTAACTTCTTTCATAAGACGATGATGATTTTAAATATACAAATAATTGATAATTTAGCGGTTTCATGGGTATATTTTTTAAAATAAATTGGAATTAATTACAAACTTTTAAGGCGATTTCGTCCCGCTTTGGTTGGTAGGTACTTTGGTTAACCAATTGGTAGGTCCTACGTCATCGGCGTGATGTAAAGTACCAATTACAATTACCTTTGAATATAGTTTTATATTCAAAGCCAATTACAGTCGAAATCGTTTGGTTTTCAGTTGATTATGGAGGGTAGAAGGAAGGAGAACCAACTCAATGTATTAAAAAGTGTCTATCGAAAGGGAACAAATTGGTGGCGTCACAGGACGTTACAAATAGTAGAAAAGGAGAATTTGTCCTGTGATCGGTTATGTCAAAATGAACTGTTAGAGAGAAACGAAATTATATTACATTTGACTACGTAAATAGTTGAGATTTTAAATATTGCATAATTTTAACTACACAAGTCATGAAAAATATTAAATTTTTCAACCCAGCTCACTTCACTACTTCACTCTGTTTATAACTTAGAACAAAAAGATACAGGAAGGAGTATATGCAAAATGACCTTGAGTCCAGAAAGGAGCTTGCATATGGCGGCCAATTGTCAATTCTCATTTCCGTTTCCATTGACGTACCGCAAAAAAATAATAATTATATCAAGGTTTTCATTTTTAATAAATTTCAACCAATCAAGTGTGTGAATACCATTAGTGTTCTAAATAATTTAGTATTTATAAGAACCGAGTTAATATATGACAGACTCCTTCCTGTTTCTTTTTGTTCTAAGGTTTATAACCTATGGAAGGTTACCCTTCTGCTACACTCGTGCCATCTACTATTTGCTGCTTACCGCTGGACGGTACATTATTCCCATACCCATACAAGTTGGTCCTCCTTCCTATTACCTTCGGCCTTAGACAAGGAAAGAGAGAGGACTGCGCATTGGAATGAATTTTTGTAACCCAATTACCACCAAACTAATGGCGGACAATATTGACATAGGCGTATCATACGATTTTTCTTATACGATTATTAAATAATCATTTTCATTATTTCGTATTACAAATCTACTTTAAAAAAGTCTTTAAATTTATACTGCTCCAAAAAAATAGAACAATCATTTTAAAACATATTTATTTAATAAATATTACAATTTTAATCCATTTTATCTATTTTAAATATATGTTTTTATTCCACGCCACTGCAAAACTATTCAATCTATGAGCAAATAATAACAATTAAATGAAAAATAATCTTTAAAACTGAATGAAAACAATTTTCAAAATGTATGTACTATTAATTTAAGTTATCATACATAACATATGTGATTTAGTTAAACATCTATTACCTGAAAGCTGTAATATTAATAAAAATAAATTTCAAGGAAATAGTTGTAAAATACTTTTTACCTATGAAATGAAATTCCTTGCTCTTTTTTAGCGCTGTGACTGTTGCACTTATAAGCTACACAATTAACCATTTTAAAATGTCTATTCAGGTTATTGAAAAAGGTGAAAATTAATAAAAAAACTAAAAAAATACAATTCGACGTTCCAAATTTGTTTGCCACCAAACGTTTGAAAATTGGCTTCACTCACACGCATAAGGTTTTCATTGCCATGCGCTGTCCTCTCTCTTTCCTAGTCTAAGCCTTCGGCAAACCATATACTTTTTTAAAAATACAAAGAAAAACATTTCTATTCTCACAAAATGACAGCTTCTTCTTTAAAACGACTGTGTTTATTACAAACACAGAACAGAACCTATAGGATCGGTTATTGTTCTGTGTTACAAATAAAAAAAGAAAAACAAAAAACTAGTTTAGACAAGGATAGAAAGATGGCGACTGGTTAGCACACAAAGAATTTTTCACGTAAATTTTGAGGTTATGTGAAAAATTGTAAATACTCAAGTTGTAGATCTGTTTATTAGCTACAACTTTGCCATTTAACTTTTTTCCATAGGACTTGTAGTTTTGCCGAAAATCGGAAAAAAACAATTTTTACCCTTAGCCTTACCCTCTCCCACTTCCCGAACTCGGATTGCCCGTAATTTATTTTTCCATATCTATATCTTATTTAAATTTTCACACCTATACCTTGTTACGCTACATTTAATTGTAGATTTTATATCTACTATATTGTTACAAAGTATAATTTATCCCACCCACAAAAATTTATTTATAAATAAATAAGAATAACTTTACAATATGATTTTCGGATACCATGAATTGCTAGCAGATGCTGGATAAATATTTCTAGAAATGTGGGATTTAATTTTCCTTTCCATTACCCTAGCTGATGTGGTATAAATGATTCCTAATATATTAAGACACATTTACTTTTAGGATTTATTACAGGTACCTACTAGTAAGCTATAGTATATCTACTTTAAAAAGTATACCCTGTATACAAACTATAAATTTTTTACAACTATTTAGTTTTAATTGGCCACTAACTGTAATTACCAATGTATTTTCAATCAATTACTGATAATTATATATTGGAAATGGATAAATAAAATACAACTAATAATACCTATAATACGTGTGGGATGAGGTAATTTTTTAATTGACCAAACCATTAATAAAATGATAATGAAATTCCCGAGTTGATTTTATGAAGTCATTCACATAAACGAGCGGATAAAAATACGTAATCTTTTGTTGATATATTTTTAAATCAATGTACGCAAAACATTTACAACTTACAACATATATTTGTTGATAATAAGTAACTAGAAACAACACAGTCCATCATCTAGGAAACAGTCGAGTATAGTGCAGTATAATTTTTTGAGGTATTGCTAGATAATTCAAAGATGTATAAATGTTTGCAGAATCATCGCACAACATTTTAATGTAAAATGCCTATTAGCAGGGTGCGCGACAAAACGACATCTGTCGGGGACAAAAAATGGGGCTCGAGAACTGTCAGAGGTATATAAAAACCCCATTAAATCAAAAGTGTAATTATATTTTAGACAAAAAATGAAATGAAACATATTTTAATTAATAAAGTAAGCACAATAAAATTAAATCAATAAAAATAATAATTTTAGTATATATATAGTGAGGTTATGGCTATATTTCTATTTTAAAGACTATGATAAGTTGAAAAAATGTAAAAATGTCTTCTCTTCACAAGCCTCAAGAATTATAAATTTTGTCTTAAGATAGCTATAATAACCACCAACTCTTTGTCGTGTTAATGAATTCCCATACTGTGAATAACCTTTAGCATGTTAAAGCATATTTCCTTTTTTTTTAATCTCCAAACTATGGGAATTTTTGCAAAAAAAAATGCAAATTCCAAGTAATTGTTGCTAGTTCCGTAAGGAAATAAACCAAAACTAATTCTCTTACACATCTAAAAAAGATTCTGTGTATAATGAGATTTCAAATTCCCCAATTACTACTACGGCAATTATTTATTTACATCTATATCGTCACTCACAACAGGTTATCTACGTAATACGTAATGGTTTACGTCACTCAAGGTAGTTTTCTTTATTTTTAGTTCACCATTCATATTTCGGAGAGCGGAGTTGCAATATCTCAGCATGTATGATATTTAGGTATGAAAATTATGTAATTCGTTTTAGTAACAATGTGGGATTTTGAAACATGCGTTTATTATGCTAAATTACTTAGTAATTGAACATGATTCATTGGTCAAAGGAAGAGGATAATTGACAAAAGTAGGTAATTAGTCTAAAGAAAATTTTCTCGTAAAAAACATTATAATTATTGTTATTACTGTACGTACCTTACAAAAATATTTCGCCACTGTTGATTTTGTTTAGTTCAATTTATATCTGCAAATAGTTTAACAATATATACCTTGTCCAGTATAAATCTGATGTAGGTGATTCTATTCTTAAAACAATATAATTGGAATAAACAATAACATAACGTCAACAATAATAGTAACAATGTTCGCATTCAGCAGACGTAACATGTTACCAAAATGTAGAGGACTGGAAGTTGTTGTCAAAATCAGAACGTATTCTATTGCGTAAATGTGTCACCTGTTTTTTAGGTTAGGTTACTTTTCTACTGCAATTTACTTGATTTACAAGTACATAATTATAATCGAACTTCAATGTTGGTCAAGTGTCCTGCCTACTTGAATCAAGTGCATTAAACTTAATTGAAAAATTAAACATGTTAAAGTTGTTTCATGTCACTTGAATCTAGTGACGTAAGTGTAAAACCAAATGATTCCAAACAACTTTTGTTGGTGTGTTTATATGTGTTATCGACTATTTTATTATAATGTCTTGATTTTTGGGAGTTAATTACTGTTTTATCATTGATAAGTGTTAATTTATATGTTTTATATATCACTAAAGTAGATATACGAATATAATTTCCGTAAAAACATTATAACATGACCTTCAAAGTTGGGCAATTTCATAAATTTTAAGAATACTTACTAAAAAATGGCACTTTTAAATATTTTGCTTATATGTTTTTAATTTTGATACTTGCATAATATTTTAATGTATAATAATAATAATAAAACAAAAATTACTTCTAGAGATTTGGAATAATTTGGAGTTTGGAATAATTTCGTTAACATTTCACAGCATAGAACACAAATTTTGACACACTTTATTCCCTTTCCATTTGCCAAACCAAACCATCCAAAAAAAGTTTCTCAACTTAAGTGTTGGGACTGGGTATGTTTCTTTTCAAATAATTAATGTTCAAGATTAAATTATAAAATATGTTTCACTGTTCTAAATCCCTATCAAAATTACAACAAAATAAAAAAAACATACAACGTCAACAACAACGTGACACCTGTTTTTTAGGTTACGTTACTTCTCTTCTGCAATATCCAAACAAACTTTTGTCTTATAGTAGTTAATTTGCATTGAAGATTTTTATAATTTTATATGTATTTTCTTGTTTATGAGTTATTATAGTGCTAAATACACACATTATTATCGTTAAGGAATATTTCGAGTCGTAATTAAGGAAGCTTTATTTTGTTTTATATATGAAAAAGTTTGCTTTTGAGGTTAAGTAATATTATTTTAATTTTTTCTAGCCTTAGAACAAAATAAAACTTCTTTAAATATAAATCAAACTATTCCTTAACAATAATGATGTATTTATAGCACTATATAATGTCAAAAACTCTACAAAAAACAAGAACAATACAAAAAACTTCAATGTAAACTAACTACAACTAACATAAGGCCAGAGTTTGTTTGGATAAAATGCCATGACTTATGCGAGCAATGGCGACAGTGATATCACAATAATGTGGCGTATTTACTTGACATACAAGTACCTAATTATAATCGCACTTGAAAGTTCCTATTTGATTCAACTGCATTAAACTTGATTAAAAAATTAGACATGTGGAAGATATTACATGTCACTTGTATCTAGGGCTCTAGTGCAACTTGAATAAGCAACGAAATACTTAAAATACACACTTGAAACGAAATATAACTGAAAATTGAACATTTTTATAACATACAAATAAAAGACACAACTAAAAGCAGAATCTTTTTTTAGAAATAGAAGAGAGATTAGAAATATAAAAATAGGTATCGCTGTTATAAAAACTCAATTTAAATAGGTACCTAGTGAGTTTCAAAAACTCTGCCCTGACATATAAGGTTTTGCTTTATTTAAAGGCCGATGTTCAATTAATAATTCTCTGATGACTTGCATTCTCTTGGATGTACCTAAACAGGTTTTATCTTAATTAGTTTATCATTAAATGGGGTGGAAAAGCATGGTTTTACTCCTTTTCTAGTAATTACATATTATGCATTACATGTTTGATTAAACAATTATAAATTTATTTGTATGTAAACAAAATAGCAACATTTCAATTTCTCTGCTTTTTTACTTGACTTTTCGGTATACTTGGCAACATCGCTCACCATGTGGATATCGTCAAGTGGAAGGGGTTTTGGGGATCCCGTGAAACTTCTCCTCTTACTTCTCACCTTGATTGTGAATCGTATTTCCCCATTATCGTCGTCATATATGTAATTTCTCAATAAAAAAAGTACTCCGTGTAAACTAGAAACCCTTGTCGCAGCTCTTCTATCATTGTTGTGGAACGCAGAATATCGTAAGCGGCATTTCTGTTTATTAGATAGCTAGTAGAATTTTACAACGTAAGAAGTCCTCGTGTAACACATGCGCTCGTATTAGCCCGGCAGTTATTTGGAATTGGAAAGTTCTTTTAATCATTTATCGTTCATTTTAACAAAATTGTCGGAATTGAAAAGAATTATCATGTGTTTTGGAGATGTATATCAATGTGGTGTAAATCGGAAATGTGATTCAGTAGGTTTAGTGATTCTAACCAGTTACCAAAGTAGTCTCTCATTAAAATTAATTCTATCGAAAAGAATTACAACGCACCGCGGAAACATCATTGTCAACATTATTGTTTAAATGTGAATATTTTTCTCAAATTTGGAATCTTTAGCTGTGATAACAAAAAGGTATGTAACTGACAATTTGTTTACTTTATTTTACAAACGCTTAAGTCAAAATATTTTATCAGTATTTTTGTGTTTTTAAAAACATATTGATATAAAAATTTAGTTTATTTCAAAGACAAAAGCGGTTATTTTTTATTTAAATGTTACAGAAAGATCTCTGTTATTCAAAATAATCAAAATGCATTATCCTGGATTTCCACCTGTGACCGAAGAAGAACCACTAAATCCTGTTACGTTGCAATACAATGATTGTTACCCACCCACCACTATCGAAGAACACCAATTCCAAAAGCAATACTACGATCTACAAATACAAAATCAAACGAATTACTCAATGATTCCAGAGCCATTACCTTTGGAAAATTTAGAACCTTTAGAACCATGTACTGACGATTATAATTGCAAATGTGATAGCTGTCAAAATAAATATGGTAGTCTTCCAATTCTTTTACAAGGTAAGCGTTTTTTGAATTAAATTTAAAATTATAACAAATTCATGGTTAACTATATACTGCCAGTTAATATGTTCCCAGTTTATACCATAATTATCTAGTCAAATAACTTACAAATTCGTATAGATTAAGTTTGTGATTAATCAAAATGCGATTATACTAATATTTACACTAATTGTTTAAATATTACTATTGTGGATGGCTTATTTAATAAGCTCATCTTTCTACTAATTAATATTATAATTATTATAACTAAATACATTTTTTATAATTTGTTTAGATCGCAGGTTAATACGAAAAGTGACAGCAACTTCCTTTAAATTTAATTTTAAATTACCTTTAAAACATTTTGACAGACTGTGGCATAATATTGTGATCACCCTGAACAATAGTTTTAGATATACTACAAATAAAAAATACAGGCTGTCAAAATAAACAAAATACAGACACATAAAATATACAGTGTGGGTCACAGAAAACAGTCCACATCGATATTTGGCAGTATTTATTACATTTTAAGAAAATGAGAAAACAGGTCGATTTCTGTTCCAAGGGAGATACATTTTTACGATAACCATATCTGTCATTTGTCAACCCCCTCCCTTCCACCACCCCAACCCCTTATTTCTAAATAGGGAATGTACCATGTGCGGCATATCATTAGGGTATTTAGATGGAGTATTCAGACATAGCGATATTTTACGAGTTTTTTTTGATATTTGCACCGATTTGCAAAAGAGTCTTAATTCTTAATGGACTGTTTTCTGTGGCCTACACTGTATAGTCTCATTATTGTCTATTCATATTGAGAGCCCAACACTTTATTGTTAAATTTTTCACAGCAAACACTCATACTTTTTCTTCTTTTTTTATGATAGATATTTTCCAGAATATTAAATTTTTTTATTGAAAAATACTTCTATATTTGGAAAATATCCAATGAGGGTTTCATTTTACTCCAATGACAATTCTGTTTATTTACAATTGTGGAAGAAAAGTATACTTTTTAACAGATTATTATAATTATTGCAATAAAATGCTTTCAGTTTTTAAGAAAATTAAATTTTCCAATTCTTCCCAATAGAAAGTTTCTTGAATAGGTTAATAAAGTTAAGCCTTATTTAAATAAAGCAAAACCTTAAATGTCAGGTTGAGTTATTGGAAATCTTTTTTAAATTGACAGTTTTAGGACAGCAATGTTTTTATTTCTAACACCTGTTTCCTTCTTATAAAATAATCTAATTTTATTTGTGTCTTTTGATTGTTTATTTTATTGGATGAAAGTAGAGATAGGGAAGGGAAATAATTAGAGCAGTCCTATATATACAATACTGGATGAATCAAGGCTGAAGAAGAAGAAGAAGAAAGAAACGTTGAAGATTTAATTAAAAGGAAAACACACAATTTCAGCAGTATACCGAAACAAAACAAAATTCAAACCAAAAATACAGACATATTACTTTAGTTGAGAAACTTTTTTAGTAGGTTAGGTTTGGCAAAATAGGGAAATAAGGAAACCTTAAATATTTACAGTATCTAGTCGTAAATAAGGGAAGACTGTCATTTTCGGAACGACCATAATAAGGCACTTACCTCTTGATTCTATATTATTTAATTTTTAATGAATTAATTCTCATATTTAGTATAGGCAACCAATTATACTACAAAAAATTCTTAGTAGAATTTCATTAAATAAATATTATTTACGTTTTTATAGGTATAGAACAAAAAAATTTCAACGAAATCACAGAGCCGGAGGCTTCTACGTCCGGCCAGTCCAATACTCCCAAAAGAATTCTCACCTGCGAGTACTGTAAGAAACTATTCACTCACAAAGGCGATTTCAAAAAACATCTGAGGAAACATACTAAAGAAAAGCCATTTTCTTGTAAATTTTGCAGTAAAAGTTTTGGCAATACATCGAATCTCATTAGGCATCAAAAATTACACACTGGCGAGAAGCCATTCACCTGCGAACATTGTAATAAGAAATTCAGTAGGAAAGACAAGTTGGATTGTCATAAAAGAAGTAGAACTTGCCAAGAGGCTGGTACTTCAAGAAGTTATCAATGATATTTCTAGTTAGGTAAATTATTGTGCAAGCGTCTAAAAATTTATTTTAAGTCTGATATTTATTGCTAATTTTATAAGTGGAGTATATTTTTAATATATTGAATAAAATTTAAATACACTAAATGGTTTTTGTTCACAAAACAAGACGACATGCCAAAGAAACCTGTAATAATTTAGTTATGGATATTGGCCAATAGAGGTCACGACGTGACTGTTTAGTGAGTTTTAAAAGTTGAAATGTAAAATGTGTTTATAAGTTGGGTAAGTACGAATTGAAGGAACGTTTTGATTACGTACAAATAAAACAAAGTTGGGAAAATTATTTTTTTATTATAATTTTTCTATATTACACACAAATTGACTACTTTTACATAGGATTGAGATTAAAGACCCTTCTCTTGTCGATCAATGAAAGACTTTGTCTTACACCTTAAAAATAATATATTTAACATATGTAACGATTTATAGAAAAAGAATTGGCGAAAATTAGTTTTATTAGTCACAAAAACTTCATGGCTTGTTAGACGACGTTGTTTTAGTTCTCCCCTTCGTTCGGGATATAGTCAGAAACCTACAAAAGAAATGATAATGATATTAGTTTTTTCTTTTTGTCATTTTTGTCTGAGATTTTAATAAAAAAATATAAACTAAGATGTCATTTTTGTTTAAGATTTTAATAAAAAAATATAAACTAAGATGCATTTTCGTTACGTTAGGTGTAGGGTGTAGGCAGTGGCGTAGACAAGGTGTCTGAAGCCCCTGGCCAAATCTGAAAATGGCGTCCCCTCTGAGATAAAATGATAATAGGATTTGGTAACATTAATTAAGGCGGTCAGAAGCAAAGGGGTGTAAGAATTTTTAAAAAAATAGATTCAAAGTTAAACATCAGTAAAAAAATCACGAATATTTAAAAATAATTAGACTTTTTTTACTTTCTAATATTTTTTATAGATTATTTTAATGCATTTTAATGCATTTATGTTACATCTAAACGTAGAATTTTATTTTTATTTAGCATTTAATTTTGAATCTCGTCACAAAAAGTATCGCACAAGTGATTTATGGTTTTCATTTTTTTTGGGAAATGAATTTGGAATTATGTTTCAAAGTAGTTTATTTAATTAAAATTAAAATTCTCTCATTCTCCGTGGAAGGTTTCTTATCAGGTCACTTATGTAATCCAAATCCAAATTTTCCCATTCTTCTATTAAAACATTTTCCAGCTCATCAAGGTTGTTTGGAGCGATATTACGAGTTCTTATGCGTCTGTCCAGGTAGCCCCAAACATGTTCAATTGGGTTTAGGTCTGGACTAACTGCTGGCCAATCTAAAACTTGGATACCAACCTCTTGAAGGCATTCCATTGTTATTGTACATTAGAATAAAATTCTCTCCAATGGTTGGAACAAATGGCGCTACATTTTCCTCAAGAACCTCCCTTATATACCGATCAGCTGTCAGTGATTCCCTACGAAACACAATTAACTTTCAAAACATATGCCTCCCCATACCATAATCGAACCACTTCCATAATTTCTGGCTTGTCTTATGTTACACTGAGCAAATCGCTCACCTACGCGTCTATAAACTGGAATACGTCTATCGGATCCAAAAAGGGAAAATCTTGATTCATCCGTAAAAAGAATATTAGCTCAATCGTTAATATCCCAATTAACATGTTCTCTTGCGAACCTTAAGCGTGCTACACGGTGTGCTCTGGTTAACATTGGAGAACTAACAGTCATTCTGGGTCTGGTTCCAAAATTCTTTAATCTGTTTCTAACCGTATTGACAGATATTCTAAAAGTACGGACTCCAGAGAGAACATTTTGCATTGGGCAACGGAACCTTAGAGTTCCTCGAAGAGTATGATTTTATTAGGTTATTTTGCTAGGGAATCGTCAATACTACCTTCCTTCAGTTTATTATGATGCTGTTGTCTACAGTAACCTTGAGCAGGAATATTTTCTATTTCAATATTTAATAGAGCGAGAATAGTGGATTGTGCTTGATGAGGGTTTGCCAGATCCATTAAGAATACCCAGGTTACTTCCCAGACACATAGCCGATCGTCTACAAGTGGGTACAGGAACACAAAGATTGGATTTTAGCTCAATGTTGAAATTCTCTTTTTTCGGACAAAACCAGATTTTATTTAGTCACTGATAGTCGGCGACAAAGAGTTTGGAAAGGACCAGAACGATAATCCTCCATATCAAGGAGGATCAGTAATGTTTTGGAGAGGCACTATGACAGGGTATAGAATCCGTTATTGAATCCATTTCGACAAACTTTAGAGGGTCCACGAACTTTGGCGATGTGAGTATTTCTATAAAATTAGTAGTGGTGCCATATAAGTCAGTTAAACGATTTTTTTAAGAAAAAACATATTAAAATCTCAGCTTACATTAGTTGAACTTACTGGTAATGGAACTTCATCAAATCTTTTACCGAATCTCAATCGTAAAGAGGGAGATCTATCGTTTGTTCCCTGTAAATAATACATTTTTAAAATATTACTTTAGTTGCTACTTGAGCAAGTATATCGACATAGTGCTGCTTTCAGATATACTTACAATACTGTCTTCACCTCTCTTTCCATACCGTAGGCGTAGTGAAGGAGGCCTTTCAACTCCATTCTGAAAAACAAAATAAAAATTAAGTTTAATGTACTAACCATTACTCTTTGGAAGTCCATCTTACTAGCGAAACAGCTGTAATTGTAATTTAAAAGATAATTTTTTAATTAAATGTAGAAGTTGTTTATTATCCTTAAAGCCGGTTTATTTATCTGTCCAGTAAAGTATCCATTAGTTATTTGTTCACTAAACTTAAAGGTCATCTGTAAGCAGTTTGTGTTTATTCAACGTATTTTATTCGTTGAGTACTTACTGAATACTTAGCACTATGGGAGATAAGGCAACAGTGTATTTTCTGTGGTTTGTGTGACTCTACTAATGAATTCTATAGTTTTTTTTGACAGATGACATTTTGCTCTGCATCAGCTGTGTATCTTGTGCAAGAATACATCCAGCGCCGGATTCCGTTATGAGGTTAAAATAAGCCAATTAAAATTATGCTTGTGGGCGGAGTTCCTACCGTTGATATTTTACGTGACGTTTAAACTAGGTATAACTGAAAGTAATTTTTAAGTTTTTAAGCAGGTATTTATTATTTTATGATTGTTTTCCTTTGATATTGTCTTCATTTCATAGTCTTTAAAAGTAGGTAAACAAAAGGTATTGATTTTTTGTGGAAAATTTTAACTAGGTAACGTGTAAATGGAAAACTTTTTGTCTTCCTAATTCATTAATGTGAGTATCAAATCAAATATCTATTTTTGGCGTATAGGTAGTAATAAGAACAATTATTAAATTAAATCTACCAATTTTTTAGTCTGTTTTGCCACCTGGCTGGGGAACAAAAATTATGGAGAAAAAGATAATAGAAGGTGAAGATAAGTTCCCTAACGTTCAGTTGCAATTTTTTGTTAATTGCACGAACAAAAAAGTGTTTGGTAAATGGTTAAGAGAGTTTGCAAACTTAACCAATTCATCATACGTTATAAATAATACGGTTATTGAGGATAGAGAACGGATTAAACTTAAGTGAAATATTTAAATGATATATTGGTACCTATACATAATATATTGATTTTTTGAGATTATTAAAATTATTTAGTAAACATTTAAAAAGTTTTATTTACCATATTATAAAGTTTAAATTTAATTTTAGATGTCACCACTTTACTCGGTACTCAAAAACTTACGAACCATCTTCACAAATTAAAACGAGAAATACCAACTGCCCTTCAAAATTAACAGTAAAAATTCATATTATTAGAAAAAAATACATGGGCATACAAGAAAAATTCCAACTTTTACAAGAAGCACCTTGTGAAATAACTCTTATTGTAACACACAATCAGGCAATTCAGATTATTTGCGGTTTCGGAAAGTTAGTAATGATGTAAGAGAACAGTTATTTTACGTCTCTACAAGAATGGACATACAGCAGGAACAGCATTAGAAATGATTAAGTGCAATATCCAGCTAACTGGATTTCATTATGGATTAAAACTACAATAATTTGCCCAAATCTATGAAATATTTCAACTCTCGGAGATTGGAGGATGGAAATAAAAAATAAGTAATAAAAAATCCTCAGTATTTTTACCCTTAATTTAGTTACTGATAACCAAAACATTTATATTAATTAAATTAAACTTATTTTAAAAAAAACCTGAAATTATCCACTGGCATAATAAAAAAATACACCTTTATAATACATTTTTACACTGCAATTATATATTTTTTTACTTTCTAGCCTAGAAAGCACAAATTGAAAAAGTGCGCCAAATATCCAAGCCACACCTACTAATATTTCTATTGGCCTATTTTAGCCTCATAACGGAATCCGGCGCTGGATGTATTCTTCGCGTATCTTGTTTGGTATTTGGGAGATTTTACAAGATTATTAGAAGTTTTTAGTTAAATATCAGGGTTAACAAAAGCTGTTGCAGTGGCGGAGTCGGATTGTTTCTAAAAAATTTCATTTCATTTCTAGTTTAAAAGTCTTTCTTGTATGAAGGCTAAAGTGTGTGCAACCGAATTTTTTGTTAAACGAAATTATCCCAACAGTTTAAATTGTCCCAATGGTGAAATCTTTTTTGGCTATTATTAAAAGGTCGGAGATCGTTAATATGGTCAAGAAAAAGATTTATGTCGTCAATAACATCCGTTTTAAAAAAATTAAGTAAAAACACAAAACACGCGAAAAACAATTTTAGGTTAGAATTTCCTCTATGATTTCTTAGTGACAGGTCAAATCGATTTGTAAATTAAAGTTTTCAGTAGCTTTTATTTACTGAAAAGTTGGTGCTACTAGAAGATGAATAAACACTTACGTGCGACAAACCTTTCAGTAACGCTACGTACTTTACTGAAAGGTGAATAAACTGGCCCTTAGTAAAATATAAATTAACGAGACCATAAGTCGAATAAGTAATATGACAATTGATTAATTACTTAGTTATGGATTACTTACAGCTTTGGATGCAAAAGGATCAAATCCCTCAGATCGTTTGCCAAATCTGAGACGTAATTGTGGTTGCCTACGTCTTTCTATTTGATGTAAGCCGAGCTGATCGTCCATATCTTTTTGCATCAGTATCTCGACAAGGTCATGTATATTATCTGAAAATATTAACAAACATAAAACTATAAGTAACATAAAAATAATCTTAAATATTTTAAAACCATTATTAGATAGTTTATTTGAATAAAACCGTCGTGCTTCGTCTATCGAACTGATCAATTAACAGGTCATCTGTAATATGTTAATAGAAAGTAAATATGGCTTATTTCATTATTCTAATAGCAGGGCGGGAATTGAACGAAAATAGAACTTGATCTAGAGTTAGGTAGGTACCCTTAAATGTTAATGTTTTTACAAGTCCTATCAAATCAAAATTTTACGTTTATGTACAGTGTTGTTTTATTTATTTTGAAAGTAAGTGGGTAGGTTTAAATAAATTTTATAGTGAGTCGGGTTGTATTTTTTATTATTTTGTGTATCACATACGAGGTTAGTTAGTTCTGATAAACGAAACAAACTATAAATAGATCAACGTGGAGTTATTTATTTTTTGTTTAATTAAGAAAGTTATTTGTGTCGGTAAAAAATTGAGTTTATTTGACACTAGTATTTTTAAAATTTCAATTAACTTTGTTCAGGATTAAATACACAAATCGATTATTATTATTCACTCATTACTATGTTTGAACTAATTCGTTTTAATACCCACACTATTTCCAGTACTTCTAAGAAAAATATTGAAAATTCTCTGAGCCAAGAAAATATCAAATAAAGAGCTATTGCACATGGCAAGTCAGAAATCAGTAAAACTATAACAGAAAGAAAATGGAAATGGGTTGGCCATACTCTAAGAAAACCTACAGGACACATTACCAGAGGCACCATATACATGGATACCAATAGGACAAAGAAATAGAGGAAGAATAGCTAAACCAACAAGGCAAGACGTGGAAAGAAATTACTAAATTAGCTAAAGACAAAAAACCATTTAATACTTTCGTGACGGTTCTATGCCCCTCTAAGGAGTAGACGAAATATATATGTTTTCACATATTTATACCCTCTTTCTCATCTCTAGATGGATTTAGTCAACCGGCGACGTTCGATTTTTAGCTGTTTCTCGATGTTTCGCTAGACATCTAACAGTAATTTTCGTTGAAAAAGCATCAGACAAGGCGAACTGCAACCAATAGACAAGTATATCTTTAAGGCCAATTTTTCTTGTTTAAAGAAGTAAAAGTGGACCTACAGCAATTGCTAATGGCTGTTTTTTAAGTTTACTTGCGATCTCAAGGACGGATTCAGGTCCTATCAATGGAGTGTTTGCACCTCCCCGGGCTTAGTTATCAGCCTAGCATGCCTACCAACCAAACTCATCTCCAAACTCGCCGTTACCCTCGCCTCAAAATGACTACCCTAGTATACTTCAAGACGGGCGGCGGTCAGAACATTTCCTTCTCCTAACCATTTGCTTCACAACTTCGCTAACTTCATTAATTTAAATGGGACACCCTATATATTTTTACAGATTTTGAAAGAGCTTGTTATTTTGAATTCATACATACTGAGTTTAATGTAAACAAATTTGTAAAAACGAAGAATAACTCACTGTTAGTAGTACAATAGATGTACATTTCATTATTTTAGAATAATGAGAAACAAAATTACTTCAAATGTTCAAAATACTCGACGTTTACTTGCTGACAATATGGCAACCTATTAACAAATTCTTGAGTCACTCTTTCCAAGACTTCTCCACGTATTACTTCACATTCATCAATAATTCTTTGTCTCAATTCCTGTAAGTTTGTTGGTCGTCTAACGTATACACGTGATTTTAGATAACCCCAAAGAACAAAATCTAACGGGCTAAGATCCGGAGAACCAGCAGGCCACTCTATGAATCCTCTACGTCCAATCCATCGATTTGGAAAATTCGCATCCAGAAAATCCCTAACTCGTCTATCATAGTGGGAAGGTGCTCCATCTTGTTGAAACCAAATATTTTGTGGTAATTGCCCATTCTGTTGAAGTGCAGGAATAATTTCGTTATTTAGTAGATCCAAATACTTGTCACCATTCAAGTTTCCGTCGATAAAAAATGGGCCTATAAGCTTATTTTCGACAACTCCTATCCAAACATTTAACTTCTGTGGATGTTGAGTATGTGCTTCATGAATCCAATGAGGATTCTCATTTGACCAATACCTTGAGTTAAGGCGATTAACTGTTCCATTTAAACAAAAAGTTGCCTCATCGGAAAAAACTATGCTAGATGCAAAATTTTCGTCGACATTACAGATGTCCATTAGCCGTCGGTCAACATCATCGTATGACAATTTTTGAACCAACTGTACCTTATACGGATGATACTTTTCACTTTTTAATATCTTTCCTACAGAACGTCGACTGATACCATGGTTTAGTGCCAAATTTGTGGTGGAAGTTTGAAATGATTCTTCTAAATCGATTGCAATATTTTGTTTAACAGTTTCGTTCATTGCAGTCCGCGGTCTTCCAGGTTTAAGCAAATTTTTTACCATCCCAGTAGTATTAAAACGTTGTAATGTTTTAGTTACTGTTAAGCGTGATATAGGATTTCTCTCCGGATGCAAATTATTAAAAATATGACACACTTCTTTATGAGTTTTAGCACGATCACTATAACCGATCATCATTAAAATTTCAATACGCTCTTTTTCACATGGTTTAGTGCCAAATTTGTGGTGGAAATTTGAAATGATTCTTCTAAATCGATTGCAATATTTTGTTTAACAGTTTCGTTCATTGCAGTCCGCGGTCTTCCAGGTTTAAGCAAATTTTTTACCATCCCAGTAGTATTAAAACGTTGTAATGTTTTAGTTACTGTTAAGCGTGATATAGGATTTCTCTCCGGATGCAAATTATTAAAAATATGACACACTTCTTCATGAGTTCTAACACGATCACCATAACCGATCATCATTAAAATTTCAATACGCTCTTTTTCACTTAATTGAACCATTCTAAATTGTGCAATTTATTTCCGTCAATTAGAATTTGACACTTGAAGAACAAAAGACGTACTAAACAGTACTTGTTTATTTATTACTATGCATACAAACAACATCAATTAGTTTATCTAAATAGTTTTTTGCTCTAATGCAAAAATATTTAGTATAGTATCCTACTCGCGTATAATGGCTATTATTCGCTCGGTGATTTAGGCCACTCGTTTGCGGCTCGTGTCATTAGTTATCTTTCTAGATCAAATACAAAATATTTTTATTAACTTATGGGGTGAACAAAATTCCGAAGTGTTTTTATGGACTGTTTCCTCACAAAAAACAGTCGATTCAAATTCTTTCGTTACGATTTGTTTACCTACGTTGATAAAACAATCGATATCAACAGAACATGCCCATAAAGGAAGATGGCTTGTGTTGCGATTACATGTGACGCGAAATAGATAAAAATATATTAGCAATTTTCTACTATTGCACATTATTACACTTCCATCAAGTTGGTTTTGTCTTATTTTCGTCCGGCTTCAACTGTCACCGACAGAAACCCGTTTCCGCTTATGCTCGCAGCTAATACAATAACTTGAAATAAAAGGGTGTCTACTGTACGATCGTGCCTTCAAATGTACACCTCACAAGAGATCCGCAGAATTTATATTTTGACTGGAGATTGTAATCACGGTATTTAAAAGTCATGTTTAATAAAAAAACCTAATTTATAGACAAAAAAATATGTGTAGGTATAGAGGGTGATTATTTGAAAACTTGAAATAAAAAAATCGCTGAAAACAGTTTCTATAATATACAGTGAAAAACAAAATGGTAATTTCTAACATCTTTCAATTTCAGGCTCCATAAAGGTCTTGGAAAATGCTTTTTAATGGCGCTGCACGAAGCTACCTTCAATGTAATAATTTTTCCAGCTACCTTGTATGTTTGTATGTATAAGTTAGGGGTGATAATTACATTGCGACCTATAGGTGTTCCCCCTTACTTGCCATGTTCTGATATTTTCTCAGACTTATAGCAGCTCTTCGAGTCCTATTTTCCTGAGGAAGTTTAGGACATCGTCGGGCTTCAAGTCAGGTAGATCCCCTTCCTCTATTCCATGTGCTCCTAGGTATCTAGCCCTAGAATTTTGCAAGGCAGGGCATTCTGCGAGTATGTGTATTGAGGTTTCATTCTCTTCCTTACAGAATCTGCACTTTGCTTCATCTGCTAACCCTAGTTTCTTCATGTGGCTTCTTAACCGGCAATGCCCGGTTAATATTCCCGTTAAAATTCGGAGCCTTTTTTTACTGAGGTTGAGGCAGCTAAGAGATCTCTTCTGGTCATAGTTCCCCAGTAGTATCTTAGATTGCCTCAGTCCTTCCAGCTGATTCCAGTACTTGGATTTTCTTTCTCCATTTCTTCCCTTAGTTTTCCTAAGATTACTCTACTGCTGATCCCACAAGATGGTTCTGGTCCCAAATGTGGGGTTTCAGCTCCTTTTTTTGCCAGCTTATCTGCTGTTTCGTTCCCCTCTATTCCTATGTGTCCCGGGACCCATAGGAGGGTGACAGTGTTCTTCTGGCCCAGTTCATTTAGTTTGCCTAGGCATTCCCAAACCATCTTCGAACTGATTATATTTGAACTCAGCGCTTTGATGGCTGCTTGACTATTCGACATGATCACAATCTCTTGTCTGCGATAGTTTCTTCCAATATTGAATTCCACACATCTTTCGATGGCGCGGACTTCTGCTTGAAAGATGCTCGGGTATGTGCCCAAGCTTTCTGAGTATTTGGCTCTCGGTCCAAAAACTCCTATCCCAGTTCCCTCGTCTAGCTTGGAACCGTCCGTATACCACTTTATGGTATTCTGATTTAAATTCTGTATGGTGTCTTCGTCCCATTCAGATTTATTACTCAACCTTGTGATGAATTTTCTCACAAAGTTGAATTTCTTTGGCATATCATCTTGGGGCATTTCCCAAGTTTGATAAAAATGAAGTGATCGGGGTTTTTCCCTGATAATTCCTTCCTTGATCATTCTATATATCGTTTTCTTCCTTACACTTTCTAACAGAATGTGCAGTGGGGTTAAGTTTAAAATCACCTCCATTGCAGCAGTGGGGCATTCCAGCTACCTTACCGAAAACCAATCATTTGAACACCAAAAATAGGGCGGAAAGTATTGTTTATCAATCCAAGGGAGGAAAATTCATAACCCCACGATTTTTTTATTCTAGCATTGAAAAAGATTTGGCATTTGTAAATTGTAGGTACCTACCAATCTGAGATGATGATATCGAAATTATAATTTTACTTAAGTATTTTAAGCATCATATTTCAATAATTTTCACTCTTTCTCTTTCCGAAAAATGCACCACCACACGTTCACTGGCGATTTTTAAGCAATAAATGATAATTTTATAGTTGTGGTGTAGTGATTATACTCACAGAACACCAATAGTGTAGTGGCTACGCTGTTGGTTCACAAACAGGACTGCTATAAAATGGCTACGAAGTTTATTATCGTTGAATTAGTCTTGGAGTGTCTAGAAAGACTGAACGAACTGGGCATGAATAATACAGTTACACTCGGAAATAGAAGGAAATGAAATGGCAGATAGGCTTGTCAGAAGGGCAGCAAGTATGTCAGTAAGGGGACCTGAACCATTTTGTGGCATAGCCTACAGTTCCATCCTCAATAAACTCAGAGGCATTGAGAATATGGAATATGGGAGAACCCTTGCTAGGTAGTTACAATCCCAAAAAGTCCATACAATGTCTTGGGCTGAGCAAAAATAACCTAAGAATTCTTAAAGGTATCTTAATGGGACACTGTAAACTAAGAGGACACCTACAAAGACTGGGTATTGAGGAAAAGGCAGAATGCAGGTATTGTGAAATGGAGGAGGAAAACTCTATACACATACTCACTGCATGTCCTGTCCTAGGAAATACAAGAGCTCTACAACTTGGAGCATACGAAATAGAAGAGGATGACATAGCTAAATTGATGCCGATCGACATCCTAACCTTCATAAAGAAGATAGGATCAGAGGCGATGCTTTAAATACGGGAAAACCCACCTTCTAAGTAAGTAAGGGGGCACAATAAATCTCACAGGTCGCAGTGGACAACCCCTACATTACATTGCATTATTATCATCGGTTAGAGGTATGGAGGGTAGATGAATGAACTAAAATGAACTAAAAATTGAAAAATAAACATGGACAGAATAACTATCGTTCCATTTCAAGGTATTTTTTGAAATTCGTAATTCATTCCATACAAAACAGTTCAATTTAGACTCCGCGATACTAGCGCCAATCTGGACTCTATACTTACTACTATTCTGTGGACATTTTTTGAGTTTTTACTATCTTTGGTGCACACGGGCCTCAGCAAGTAAGTAGATAGTTAGGTAACGCATTTTGCAATACAGATATAACACTGACTTTTGGGTTTTGCAATGTTGCCAGGTACTCATTGTTATTTTGTAATATCGAACATTTAAAAAATTAAAAATAAGTATGTTCTGAGCCATTTTAAAGTCTAAAATTTTGAGAAGTGGAAAACATCGGTCATTAGCCCAAAAACCGACACCTTCCTTTTGAGTAATAATTAGTAATAATTTTTATAATTCGCGTTTACAATAGACTTCATTGTAACACTGAAATCTCTTTATACACTCGTCTAGTTATTTTTTGTTTCACAGTTGGTAAATGTGTGCATTTTTGAAATTAACTAAGATTCTTTCATTTTCCTTTATATTGGTTATAGGTGTTTATATCTTATATTATATTTTCTTAAACTATTAATCACTCCAATTAAATATTCAAATCAAATTTATATCTATCTGACATATGTCATTTTAGTAAGTACCAACATAATTTAATGAACACAAAATACAAAAAGTACTAATTGTTGAATAATTTTATTTAAAAAACATAAATAGATGCAAATTATAAAAAAATATTGCATAAAACTTGCAAAACACACCGCTTCGCTGTTCTTTTTGCAAACTGCACTCGTGTTACAAATAACTATTGTAATGACTGCACCACGTTTTGCGTTAGAAATTAGGTATATCTACTATCTTTTATAAAAATATGCTATAATGGCGTCGCAATAAATGACTACAAACATTTTTATTAAAATTAAGTTACAAAAAGATCAATGTGTGCCCACACTAAGAAAATTACCGTCAGAAAAATAAGACCAATAAAAAAGGACCTAATTCCAAAGTGCCCTTAACTAACGTTTTACGGTTTATAAACCTAACTGCTTCTTCTCGTCCACAAATGGATTTAGTTAATTAGATATCGGGTAACAGTACTCAGCGTCTATTTACCTTTTTTTTGTTGTCCTTTTTGTAGGTAATTCCCTGTACGGTTAGAAATGTAATGAAATTTTCGGTGTCATGCTAATGTCACGGTATCAAAAAGTCGCGAAACCGAATGGTCACGAAACAATAATGGCACTATTTAGTACATTTGATAAAATATAAAAATAGTGTTGTTTCAGTTATCTCAGTTAGATCTCGCAATTTATTTTACGTTTGCTGGTTTAAATTTAAGACTTAACTTATCGTTCTACAGAACAATAAATTTCGATAGTTCATGTTCTTTGAAGTTCATCGCCTTTCCACGTTGGGTAGCTCACACATTTGAATGAAGGTTTACCGTCGGTCTCTGAAGAAGATAACTTGGTTATCGAAACGCGCGTCAGGCATATAATAGTGTGTGTTGGTGTAGTGGTAGTGTAAACGGTTTTCGCCAACGGTTCCAGATTCAACATTTTAAAAGTTAATGGAGTTGATGTTTTACTCAAATTATTATACTAAAATTCCATAATAGTAGGCACTAAATTCTCAGAAATATTATTGAATTAAAACGTAAACATTGTTGTCACGTTGGGTTTCTATATATTTTATCATCTTCTATTAAAATCATACACACGCAACTAAATGGTCATAGAATAACGGACAACGTGTTTTATTCATTAAATACTAAATACTAAAAAATATTAAATATTAAAGAAACTTCCTGCTAATGAAATATATTCAACAACATCAATGTTTATTAAATATAAAAAAATTTGAATTATATTCTGGGACTAAAATTTATAAATGGCAACGTTGCGTACACAGAGACGTTTGTGGGGCGGAAAAAAGAGAGGTAGATTAAATTTGCCGTAAGATAGAGAGAGATATAAATATTGCTTCATCAGCTGAGCACGGTTAGGTTAACATTCATGAGCGTAACATTCGTTGAATAATACGTAATGTAAATATTATTTTTTTTTTCTTTGATCTGTTATTATAATACAGTTATAACGAATTAGGTCTGTTTCAACACTGATGACAGTTTTGGAATTTCTGTTGTAAAAATTCTAAAATTGGAAATACCCTTTTCAATAATATAATAAATAATGATATTTTTGTATAATACCTACCCTAGATAAACATAAAAGAGGAATAATACACTTTCTATACAGTTAATCCATTTAATCCATTCGTAAGAAGTAATAATGTAGTAGACGTCAAATAATTAGGCAGGTACATTTCTAGGAAAACGATTAACAGTAAAAAAAAAAAGGTAATTTCATATCAGATCAGGTAAAAACCAAGGGATTTGTTTAAGGACTGAAACAAGGGAAATATCATTATAAATCAGTTTAATTTTGTGCTGTGAACTGTGAGCAATATGGAAAGTGAAAGCAGTCAAAGTAAACGCAGACGTCCAAATTTATCCGAAGAAGAAAAAACTATTATATACAATGTGTATTGTGGGCTCCGTGAACGGAATGAGAATATGTTGCATAATGACGTAGTTAATCTGTGTAGTGATTTAACTAAAGTGTCGACGAGAAGTGTTCACAGAATTCTTAAAACATTTAAAGAAAATGAAGGTAAATGTGATAATGTATCTAAAGACATTGAAACTAGAGGAAGAAAACAAATTCAGCTTGATGATTGCACCAAATATGCTATTCGTAGGAAATTCCATTCGTTCTTTTTCCGAAATGAAATCCCAACTTTAAAAAAGTCGCAGCCGAAATAAGTTCCGATGAATCGATGCCCAAAATATCACGACGTGTTTTATTGCGCACATTAAAGCAAATGAACATTAAATTTATGAAAAGAGGTAGGAAAAGTGCTCTTATAGAAAGAGAAGAAATTGTTTTGTGGCGGAGAAATTACTTGAAAAAAATCCGAGAGTATCGTCGTGAAGGTAAAAAGATTTACTATTTAGATGAGACTTGGTTGAATCAAGGCCATACTGTTTCAAAGGTATGGCAAGATTTAGAAATAAAAAGTTGCCGTCAAGCTTTTATTGAAGGCCTCTCAACAGGATTAAAAGCGCCAGCTGGCAAAGGACGGAGGCTCATAATAACTCATATAGGCAGCGATTCGGGTTTTTTGGAAAACGGCTTGTTACTCTTCGAGTCCAAGAAAACTAGCGACTACCACGAGGAAATGGACGCGCAAAAGTTCGAAAGTTGGTTTTTAAAGATTATACCAAACCTTGAACCAAACTCTGTCGTCGTCATGGACAATGCCTCCTACCACAGCAGACAAATGGAGCGGTCACCTACAACTGCCTGGCGAAAAGCTGATATATCATTAACTGGCTATCTGAAAAAAATTTACCATTCGACGATAATATGTTAAAAGTACAATTACTCAATATTGCAAGGGAACATATACCTCAGTTGAAGAAATATGTTGTCGACGAAATGGCTCGTGAGAGGAACATAATTGTACACCGCCTCCCTCCTTACCATTGTGAGCTAAACCCGATCGAGCTAATATGGGCTCAAATAAAAAACCAAGTGGCGAGGGAAAACTTAACTTTTAAAATAAATGAGGTAAAAGGCCTACTAGCTACTGCGATAGAAAATGTCACACCCGAGTCATCGAAAAAATGCATTAGACATGCGACAAAAGAAGAGGACAAAATGTGGGATCTCGACACTAGAATGGACATTGCAATTGAACCATTGATTATTACTTTGAATAGTAGCGATCGCGATAGTTGCTCATCATCCGACGAGTTTTCTTCAGATGATAATGAATAATACAATACTGTAAGTAATTTTAAACTTTTTGTGGTGGTAGTGGTTTTAGTCCAATAAACGTAGGTCTGAAATCCAAATCTCATGCACACGGCTGCATTAATAATAATAATGGTGCCTACTTTTCTCATGAAACATTTTCACGTTTTATTACTTTGCTAACACCCTGTACATCCGATCCCAGATTTTTTTATGTCAATCTTATTTCCAAAGGATGCAAATTTTTTATAACAATAACTTTGTCATAAAATTAATAATAAAGGTTTTTCTCCTCTTAGCAACTCCATCCGTGGACACAGTGTATATTTTTTTTATATAATTAATATAATGTAATTTAATTCTTATTTGTGGATATAGTTTTTAAATAATTAATTTTTCCACATCTGTTTAGTATAATTTCCGTACGCCACTGCAAGAGGCAGATTAAGGCAAAAACGTCACAGTCATTTCTGAGAATTTAGTGCCTACTATTTTGGAATTTTAGTTTAACTATTAACGATAAAAATTAAGTTTGTATGGAATGTCGGTGTGATCACACTAAAGTTAAGGTTTTTACAGAAAAATAAATCCCTTGTATACTTAAAATGACAAAAGAGAAACTTTTTGGTTTAAAAATTTTCGAAATAATTTGTTTTTAATAAATCAAATAATAATTATAGACTATGAGTGTCCTTTATTTTTGAAACAGTTTTATATAAAGTATAAAGAATATTATCGTTCCATTTGAAAAAACTTGGATGACGTCATGTGCATGAAACTGGTTACGTCATCAGTATTTCGAATTAAACAAGCCGATTGGCAATCCAAAATTAAATCATCCTATCCGAGGATATGATGTAGGTACTTCCACAAAGTAAGGGTTGATACTATAAAATTCTTTTAATTAATGCTTCAAACAGTACAAGTAAGATGCAATAAAGGTAAAACAATATTTACAAAACTTGTGGACGAGATCATTTATCGATTAAAGTTTTTTTTATACACTTGACGTGTTAAAGATGAGAAGCAAAAATAAATAGTTGTTTCGTGTCGCCATTTCATCGACCGGGTATCTGGTTACGTAATTTACAGGTGAAGTGGACGTGTGAAAACTAATACTAAACACTCAACGGAGAATACATTGTTAAGTTGCTGACCGTATAGTTTTGAACACTTTGTAACCGATATATCAAAGACATAAATAAAATATCATTCAAAATAGAAATATTAAGTAGTTTGGAATTGGTTTTCCACCATTGCGTTAGCTTTTTGACCCCATTATAGATTACTAATTAATCTAACGTCGTGGGAGTCGATGTTTTTGCTGATAAGCAGCTGATGTAAGTTGTCATGTTTCACCTTGTCAAAGGCTTTCTCGAAATCGATGTAACATGCATACACCTCTTGGTGTGTGTGGCGAAAAGCGCCTTCCGTGTTCCTAGCCCTTCACGGAATCCTAATTGTGCGTTGCTTATGTCTCCCTCTAGTTTTCTGTAAATTCTTTTGTAAAAGGGTTCAGTTTCATGGGTATGAGCACAAAAGTGGATAATAGCCATTGTTTTTGAAGTTCTTTCTTATCATAAATGCGGTTAAAGAGGTCTAGAAGAATCGTCGTCAAAGAGTTTGTTAAGCTCTATGGGTATCCGATCAGGGACCCTATTCTCAATCAGTGACATATTTTGTCGCATGCGAGAAATCCTCTTTGTCGAAGAAAATCTGAATAACCTTATTCTCAAAAGTCACCTTTGCAAATTTTTGATAGACAAATTGTAAAATGGTCAAAGGCAGCCGACAATTTATGTCGAATGCGAGAATTTCATTACTTGCGAAATTTGTAGCATGTTAATTTTTGTTAATTTATATGGGAAATGAAACCACAATCCTTTTTTATGTTTTTATTTCAACGTTAAAAAAACATAAAATGAATACACCATAAGGAATATACAGAAGCTATCAATAGTTTTGTTTGGTACTTTTTCAGATATTTTTGTAGAGAGAAAATGGCAGTTTTATTAATTGCTGTTGAAAATTTAGAAAATCAAGAAATGTATTAACGGCCTCGAGAGAGACGAGGAATATGTAGAAAAGTTTTTACATTATTTTCATCTCATATAGAAAGTTTATTAAAACGTTCAAATTAACTAAAGAATTAGGTAGAGACTAATAATTAATCTAGAACCCTTAATAGAACAAGGGAATCGTGAAAGTGTATTACATCTCTTGAAGAAAGGTATTTTTCGGATTGTATCATAATAGGTATATAGATATTATTAATCTAACCAATATAATACTAAAGTAAGTGTAATTGTAAGTATAAGTGGAAACACTAATTTAAAAGTTATGAGTATTGTTAGTCATATGCCAAGCTTTTACTACTAATTCTAAGTACTAATTATTGTAATTGTAATTTACTGGTTTTGAATGAAGCTTTTTAATTTTTGCTTGCATGAATCCACCTTAAACACGAGCCTCAAACAAAAATCCAATCCACCACACAAATACAAATTGATACAAATATAACTATCAAAAAACCAAAACTCACATCCTATATTGGCATAGAACATATTTGAGAATCGTTAAATCAGTGTTGCCAGTTCCTAATATTCGACAAAATATGTCTCATGCGAATTGGAAGACGAATCCAATCGAGAATACTACAATTTGAAGATGTGCGACAATTTTCATCGACAAATGTCGAATGCGACATATTTTGTTCAACATTCGAGAATAGACCCCCAGGACCAACAGCCTTACCGGGTTTGATGGTTTCCAAGGCATACACCTACTATTTTTTCTGATATTAATATTTTTAAGTGTTCCGACAGTTCCGACAGGTATGCTTTCCACCTTCAAGCTCGTCATCCGCGTACATTTGTATTCTTAATAGTATTTCTAGCTGTTTTGACCCTGTTATATCCAGCCATTTCTTTCAAATTTCTATTCTACTCCTTCCTCACATTGAGCTACTAGGTATTCTTCTTTTGCTTCCTTATTTTTTCTTTGTACTGCTTTATTTAGTGTCATGTATTCATCTTTGTTGCCTTTGTTCTTTCTCCTTTCTTTCATAAGAACTAGAATTTCTGATCTAGAATTTTATTGGTTCTACCCTGTAGAAATAAATATTTAAATGATTACATTGTTGCAAAGGCAATAAGGAGACCTTTCAAATGAGCTGTCACGTGACCCCGGTTTGTATTTAAAAAAAATCTTCGATAACGTCATTACGCCATAACTAATGACGTGATGTCCAACACATCTATAGCAGTTGATGGCCATTCAAAAATCAAAATTGACCTGTTTTAAGATTTTTTTTAAAAGTCGTCTGTTTCTGAAATAATAAATTTATTCCATACATTTGCATCATACTGTATGTTTTCAGCTTATTGTTTCTAACTCTGTTTGTATTTGTTAATTAACTAGAGGATAAAAATTATAAGAAGAACCAAACTTGACTTCTACTATTATCTGACAGATACTTATCCTAAAATCTTTAAATTCTGTAATAAGTAGATTTACAGATTCGTCTTTTTCGCTCCTACCATGTTTGTTATTTAAAAATATGGCTTAAAATTTTTGTATTGCATATTTTAATCTAATTATTATTATATTATAAAAGAAATATTTTTTTAAGTCAAGTTGTACGTAATTACAGTAACAGACAAAATTAATAGAAGAAAAAACAAATAAAAAGATGGTTTCTCCTCCAAATTATCGCACAGTTAACAAAATTAAAATAAACGTAATTACTAGAATTAATTTCTAGAATTTGTATACCTAATTTAATTGATCCTATTGATATTAAATGAATTATACCAAGTCTATCAAGCAAATATTAATCTATGTAAAGCTGTTAACCTTTTAGCTTAATTAATTCATCAAGCCGAAGAGTTAACAACATTCAAATGAATTTAACGTTCTCTACTTATTCAATTAATTTTTAAAATGAGACCGACTTTCCTAACAAAAATACTCGGTGAGTTGTAAAATATTACGAATGCTAAAAGCCACACACGTGAGCTTGTTAAAAAGATCAATGTTTGAAGTTACAGAAACATTTGTGCAAACATAATTATATAGTTATGTCAAGAAACTTCGTTAAAACCAATGATTCTCAGCGCCATCAAGTGATTTTATCAGGAATGTTACGGCATACTATTGACAGAAACAGTTCTTACGTCTTTTAGTACCTACTTATATCTTTTTCAAAGCAAATTTTATATCAGAAAGGAGGCAAATCGGGTAATTTTAGGATTATGTTAAGTTACTTAAATAAATAAATTTAAAATAAAAACTAAAAAACACGCTTTTATTGGTAACTGAACTTAAAAAGTAAAATGTTTTAATTACAAAGTGTTTATATTACAGTAGTCGATCAATCCATCATAATTAATCACCCCAAAATAAAAGTATAATAAAATTTCAGTTATTAATAATTTAATTCAGAGTAAATAACGTGGGGTGCTAACATATTAAATGTTACAGATATTCTATTGGTAGCTATCTATGAAGAAGAATTCTAAAATGTAGTAAAAAGCACCCCTCGTTTTTAATCTGAATTGAATTATTCTATCAAAAACTGAGATTTTGATTTTTTAGTTCAAATTATCAATTAGTTTTCTGTAAACATATCAATTTGCAATCTCATCATTTGTTTTAAAATTTTATCTTAAACTTTCCTAAACCTAAAAAGAAACAATCCTAAACTTTCTATTCTCCCCCTGTATACTGTATATCCTTTTTAACCCACCCTGTATCTTTATTTTCCACTTTTACAGTCCCGACAATCTTAAAATTGCACTTAAACTTTCCTAAAACTAAAAAAGCCATCCCTAAACTTTTTATTCTCCCCCTGTATACTGTATCCACCCTGTATCTTTATTTTAGACCTTAACCTTTTAAGACTAGGCTGTATGCTTTATTTTCCACTTTTACCTTGAAGAACCTTAATATTTCACTTAAACTTTCCTAAAACTAAAAAACCATTCCTGAACATTTAATATCCCCCCGTACACTTTATTTCTTTAACCGACCATTTTTTCAACACCATCCCTAAACTTTTTATTCTTTCGTTGTTTGCTTAATTTATTTAAACTAATCTGTATATTTATTTTTCACTTCATTCATTAAATTAAATTAAAAATTTGAAAACTTACTAAGATTATCAAATTATTGCATTGTCATCGGACCTTGATACGTATGCAAAGTTTCAAATTAGTCAAACTTCTAGAAACCAGTGAAAATGAAGCTCAAAGATTCGTTTACATGAGTACATAGTCACATAGATACATATGGGCAGTTTTAGCGAGGATACCGTTGAAGCGATTCAGTAACCGAACACTAACCGCGTTGTTTTAGCGACAAACGGTATCAGAGGGGAAGGTATTATGACGTAGTACACTGACGTCATTGTTTGATACCGTTGAACTGAAACAGTTCAACAGGTCAGAAGGTAGGTTACTGACGGTTACCAATAGTTGTGTTTAAAAACAAACAATATAAAATGGAAGAATCAGATTTGGTAGAAATCTCAATCAACTACTTGGGTGTAGATTACACATTGTGTAGTTGATATTATTCAAGCAAATGAACTTTTAAATGGTATTTATGGTTTCTACATTTAGTTGGGTATTTTATTATTAAATACTGTTATTTTATAGATCCAGTCCTTGCCTCCAAGTTTGTAGAGAATAATTTTCTATCGACCCAGACATCAAGCCAGATTAATTTAGAAACATCTGAAAGTACCTCCAGTCTTGAATTACTCCAAAGCTCAAGCAGTGATGGAATTAATTTGGATAGCATTTTAGAGGCTGGAAGTAGCAAAGATGAGTCTCACTTGAATATTTGGACGTCAAAAAAACCAAATGAAAAGGATCATCAGGCCACTTTAATTTTTTTAAAATTAAGGGAAAAATATTCAGAAAAATTTGATGGACAAAAATTTTCAAAGTCAACTTTGTGGAAAGAAATCGGCGTAGAAATGCATAGGCTAGGTTATAATTTAGGAGGTTCTGGTAAAGAACAAGTTGAGAAGTTGAGGCAAAAATTTGCAAACCTACAAAGAGCCTATTTAGATTATATAAAACATACTAAAACAACAGGAGAGGAAAAGAAAAAACCTCCACCATATTTTGAACAGATGCATAATATTTTGAGTAATAAAGATAAAATTAACCCCAAACATTTACAAGATAGTTTTGAAATGGGTGAAAGCTCACAAAATGATGATTCAAAAGAGAACTTTTCTACAGGAAATGACACGGAAGAAAGCGAGCATGCAAAAATTAAAAATCGGTTTAAAACAGTAAAAAGTGTAAGGCCTCGTGGTACATCTTCACAACTATTAGAGGTCATTAAACTGCAACATCAAGAAAACAGAGAAGATAGATCTAAACAGCTAGAAACAATAGAAAATCTAATAAAAACCCAAAATGAACAGCGGGAGAGATTTTTAAATCTACTTGAAAAAAATTTTTCCAATTCAAAAAAACGGCAGCGTCATAGTTCATCAGATAGTGACTAGGCAGTATTAGTACTAATCTGCCTTCTATTGATTTTTGTTTAAATAGTTTTAATTGCAATTGCACATGTGATATTTTTTAAGTTTTTAAGGATGACTGAAAACATTTATGTTTATGATTTTTTTGGAACCCAAGTATTAATATTTGTTTTTGTTACCTGAGAATAGAGTACTTTATTTTTTAACGTTTTTATATTCAATAAATTTTTTTATTCTGAAAAGTATTTTATTGCAAAAAATACAAAATAAACACCTATTAAGAACTATAACAAAAAAAAATTAAAACTTTATTTATTTAAGTCTCCATAACTCTCCACTAATATCATTTCTTTTTCTGCAGCATCATCATCAATTAAATTTAAAGCATTGTTATTTTCTTCTATATTGTCATTCATTTCTTCCCAAAAATCTCCATTTCGGTAACAAAAATTATGTAAAACACATGCAGCAGTAACGACTTGAATGCTTTTACTTATAGAGTAGGTATTAATATATTTTAATCTGTGGTATCTTCCTTTTAATAAACCAAATGTGTTTTCTATACATACTCTATCTGCACTTAAACAGTAATTGTGATGAGCTTGTATCCTGTCTAATGCAGCTGTTGGATAGGGTTTCATCAGCCATTGCCTTAAAGGAAAGGCACTATCTCCTATAATATGATGGTCTTCATAGGGAAATAGCTTTCCACTGCCATGCTGCTCAATTGTCTTTACAAAATTAGAATTTGAAAATACCCTGGAATCATGAGCAGACCCTGGAAACCCTATGAAAATGTATGTAAATAGTCGTTCAGCTGAACAAATAGCCATTAAATTTATAGACCGTCTTAATTTTCTATTAATGTAGCTATCTTGTTGGTTTATGGGACGTATTGTTATTTCTATATGTGTTCCGTCTACTGCTCCTATGGTCCCTAGAATTTTAATAATGTATAACTACTTATAAAAAATGTGTTAAATGATAACTCACTTGGATATCTAGAAGACCCTGTGTTGATATACAAATATTCTTCTCTAGTTTTGGGCCAATAGATATATTTATTTTTTATTTGAAGCATTAAATACAATATATTGTTAATGTAATTCATGACTGTTGACCGAACAACATCGAATCTATCTGCTATTTCATTTAGGGTGTCTTGGTAGTTCATGTACCACAAAAACAAACAAGTACTGACTTTTCAGGAGTTACAGGTTTTCTACCTCCTCTAAAAGGTTTTTGAAGAATTCCTTGATTATCAGTCATTAATAAAACTTCAAAAAGTTTTTGAAATGTAGTTTTTTTTAATTTAAATAATTCATAAAACGCAGTGTTATTATAACTGTTAATCCAAACAAACTCATTCATGGGCATTCTTCTGTGTTTCTCTTTTATTGCAGACATTAAGTAAACATTGACATAATTTTCAATTTGAAAAGTATTTATTAAAAACAAGTTTTCGTCCATAAATGTATCCCAAATTACTGGAAGTAACTGCGGATTTAGATTTATTTCCATTTCCAAAACAAAAACAAATTCTCTATTATGACAAATGTCAGCTAGTAACCGTAACCGTTTGTTGTTTTAGCGATCTCTTCCAGTTACCGCTAGTGGGGATAACCGGAACGATACCGTCAACGGTTACTGAGGCTTCAACGGTATCCTCGCTAAAACTGCCTTATAGTTACAACTCGAGCTAATATTCAGATCTGAATTAAGGTATATCGTTAATATCGGATACTTTAAACATTTATTGTCTAGTTTTTAATGTTTATCTGATTTGTTTAACTCCATTCTTAAAGAAACACTGGAAGAGAGTTTTCAATAAGCAAAAAACACAATAATACTATTCATAGATTTAATACAAGCTTTTGACAGAGTAAGCAGGAGGGAATTATATTATAGATTCTTTTGCAGAACTAGAAGGGAACAAAAAAATAATACAAATAACATTAAAAAGAAAGGAGAACCAAGTAAAAGTAAACAATAAACTATAAAAAAGTTGTCTAGTAAATGAAGGAGTAAGAAAAGAATATCCTCTATCATCTGTGTTGTTTGCCTTTCTCTTAGAGTGTGCAACTAGTACCTATAAAATATTTTAAATGTTTGGGTAATACCTAACAACAGTTTTAGAAGTCTGTTTTACAGTAACAATATCTTTTGAATGGGTAGAATGAGACAACTACAGTAAATTATCGTTTTGTTGGTTAGAAGAGTTAAAATGACGATTACTAATTGTTTCCATTTTGCACCATTTATAAAAAGAATAACAATGGAAGCTATTAAGTACTAAAATATTTCAGAAACATAATTGGTGAATAAAAACGTAATTCTTTAAGAAAATATAACCGAAAACGTTTAGCTATTTATCTAAACAGTTGTATGAGATTTTTTAAAACTTTCGCTGTGTTGTTTGGTATACAGTATGTCGCTAATACCGGGTGTCCCAGAAGTTTCTGACCCATTTTAACTGCAAATATATCGAAACTTAAAAAGTTTTTTCAGTATCCATGTTTAATTAGTAAAATCTTATATAGGATGTGTTAAAAAAGGTGTTTTTTAAATGCAAATATCGTCGATTTTTTTAATGGAACACCCTATATATTTTTATTCTATCTGAAAGACGAACTCTTTCCCTTTGAGAAAATGTATAATTTGTTATCGGCAGTAATCGGCAATTTTTTTAAAACATTTATCTAAGGACACCTCATTGGAAAGGTTTTTACGGCGATGTAATTATTTAAATATTTATTTCTACAGGGTCGACCAAAATTGTTTAGTAAAAAACAATTAAATTATATTAAATGTTCAAACTGATGACCTGCAATAATGCAATGAGACAGCTGAGCAGTAAATTCGTTTCTAACGTTTACGAGAACTTCAGGCAAGAATTAATAACCTTTTGGTGGACTTTTTACTTTTTTCAATAAAAAAATATAACAATGATATTTACAGCAGTGAACGCACCTTTTTCAAATGGCTTAAATGAAAGGTTAAATCAAACTATAGTTAATAAGATTAGATGCAAAATAAATGGAAATGGAGGGAAAAAAGCGTGGACTACAATAGCACATGAATGTATAGAAAAATACAATCAGACCAATCACTCGATAACTGGCTACGCACCATGCTATTTGTTATATGGGAATGGGACAGATGTTACAGATTTTACCAAATGAGCTACGTCAAACGTGTATTTATAATGATTGGATCAGAGACAAAGAAAGAGCATTTAATAATACTTTAAAATCACACGACTATAACAAAATGCGCTATGCTAGAAAAAGAAAAAATAGATAATTTAATGTTGGAGATATGGTATAATATGTAGAAAATGGTAATAAACTAAATAGGAAAAAGCTAGATGAACTGAGAATTGGACCATATAAAATAATTTAAAAAATACTCTAATACCATTTACGAGATGGATACAGGACACAGAAAAACAGAGTCTGATCTATTTCATATAACAAAGATTATTCCAGCAAAAATAACTTAGTCTATAGTTTGTTTAATAGTTAGTTTAATAGTTACGATTTGAGAAATGTCAGAATTGTCAATACGAGACGTTTTTTTAGTAATTATATTCGCGAAAATCAATGACCACTAGATGGCGCTGTGAATTTTCAATATGGCCGCTACGAGGGTGAACAACAAAATTTTAGTTCATGCTTTGCATCTATCGTTGTTACTGTGTACGTGTGAACTTCCTATTTTTTGTGATTTTTCTTGTCTTAATACATTACAAAAACAAAAAAAATACATTACACTACAAGGTTAATGGCACACTGATGTGTTGTTCACCCTCATTTGACCTTCCCAATAGATGTCGTTGAAGTTTTCGCGAATAGTTAATAATTTGAATTACGGGTAGAATAAACTTTAAATGTAGTTTCTTTGTTTTCAGGTAGGTTTTTATAATAGTGTATATATATTAAATTATATGTTTTTTCCCGATAAAGTGAATTAACCAAATAAATATCTGTTTTCAGAAGAAACACATGCGTTTATTTCTATACTAAAATAGAAGAAAAAAAATTAACATTATAAATATCTAAATTTGGATGAAATTCTAGTGAGTTATGGTTATTACATTGTACCTATTCAAAGGTTCCAACTGTATTTTTTCATTTATAAAGAAAATCAAGAATTATCTTTAGCCAAAGGAAAGATTGGCAATAAAACACTTAGTTGAATTAAAATCAAGTTACTCTGTCAACACTTAAGGCTTACATTCATTTCCCGCGCTTAGACGTATAGGGTAAACCTTTATGTAATTAAGTAGATCCAATATGTGATACATTTAAACATAAATATTGTCTGAGAATAATAAATAACTATTCGTTTGAACTTAACTTTCACGTTTAATTAAAAAAATAGCTTTTAGAATACAATGATAGCTCTTTCGCTACTTAGAGCATCGTCATTTGTTTATTATTATTACAGAGTAAGGGTTAGTACAATTAATTTAATAAATATTGTCATTCTCTGATGCTATTATAATTAAATTATTTTAATTCATTTTACAAAATGTTTCTTACAGCTTCTGTAGTCCTTAGTATTCATTTTCTTCTTCTGGTTTTGAGGTTATTAAACCAAGACATTCTTCTTCCTACTTTTCCTCCTTTTCTAGTCACTTTAGTTATTTTGAAGCATTCGATATCTGTCTGTCTCATAACATAAGCGAGTGCTATTGGAGTTTGCATATTCTGTTGATATATAGAATTTCTATCTGTAGGTATATTAATTATCTGTAAAAGTGTCTTACTCAGCATACGATAGCATCATTTGCTTGTTGCCTCAGAAAGTCTTCATGAATCCACATCGTAGAACAGGACTAAAAGCACATAACCGTGCAGGAATTTTACCTTTTTTACTAAGGTCAAGTCTGATTTTTAAATATTTTGCTCATATTTCCGAACACTAGTTTGGCTTTCTCAGTACGAACCTTTATTTCTTGCTCGTAGTCCCATTGATAATACCGGGTGTTACCAGGCTTTGTTACGCCTGGTAATCCTATATATTGTTATGTTTTTGTGTGTGTTTGTTTATGTTTATTATGTTATAATGAATTTGATTTTATTATAGACACTAACATAACTTTTTACTTACTGAATTAATAATATCTCTCTTTCTCAGGGTTCTGTGGGTTCATAGGCTCTATGTATTATGATTTATTATTGTTTTACTATTTTAATTACTTGAACGCCAAATATCAATTGTTATTTTGTTTTATTATTATCATTATGTTCAAAAATGAACTTTCTAATTATTAAATTTTCTAATATATTAAAAACAGATCAATTACATTCAATGTAGTGTTTTATTACATAAGTGTTTCAAAAGACACATTTCATTATACAAATGCAAATTCAAATTGTTTAAATGTTCTTTCATACATCACACATTCACGCTAATGAAACTAATCCTATTACAGTTAAATATGCAACTCACATAACAATTATGAGTGAGTTTTTTAAGTTTTACAGTTGGTAGTCCTTTCTGTAATTACAGTTGTACAAAAAATGAACGATAGATTACTCAACGTTATTGAAAATTTAGTTTCTCACGCACTGGTAAGTTTATATAACAAAAAATTCATTAAATACCTTTTTAATACTTCTTCTAGTAGTGTTTGATACTGTCTCAATGTTTTAAAACAATATGAATACCTTTATATTGCTTTGTAGACTGTGGTAGAATGCACGTGGGGATCTCACGCCTTCCTCCCTCGTGGAATCCGGTTCAAGATGTTACGAAGATCACTCAGGACCACCTTTTACTTTAAAGCACGTGTAAAAGGTAACTTTCACTGGTCACAAATCACTATTTATTTATCTAATTACAATTTTAACAAAATTTCACATATGATTTTAATTAATCTGTTTCTAACAACTTTTCTTAACAAAAAAAAACCTTTTTATTTTTACAAAAACCAAAAACTCCCTAATTCTCTTTTTTCAAAAATCAATAACTACCCCGATTTTCCTTTTTTTCTTTTCTATATTAAAATTCGCCCTCTATATCTCTAAATTTTATATCATTCCTTGTCCAATCAAATTAACCTTATGGTTGTTTATAAATAAATTTAATAATATCTAGTAAAGATTTGCTTTGAGAATAGAAAACATTACATCTTATATTTCTAAATTGAATTGTTTGTGTTTTATCTGTAATTATTTAATTTATCTAAATTACGTTAATCTTTTTCTTCTGTCATAGTTGACATAACAAAATATCTCTTTAAAAGCTACCCTATATCAGGTGACAATTGTTGTCACTGTCATTTGACTCATAACCCCATTATTTTTTTATTTTTTTTTATTTTTCAGATTGTATAGTTAGATGTAAGCAATTTCAGTGAAAATTCTATAAGTATTAATTTTGAATAATTTGTTATAGGCATCATGAATACATATCTAGATAATACATAGAAACCATCAACCTACTCGTCTGTATGGTAAATCTTATATTATTAAATCTTATATTATGTATCAGGTGATTTGTTGACAAATTTAATTTATGTAAATATAATTTAAAATTTTATTACTTTCCTTTATCTGTTTAAATTTAAATAAACCACCTTTCCTCTCATTGCTTAATAAGATTCTTATTAAATGTGTTAATTTTCTAATAAGGCCTTTTGATTACGTTACAATATGTTAAGAATTTTATCTGTGCTAGCTCAGGGTGGATTATAAAATATATAGCTAAACGTCGGAGAGAGGGTCGTGGAAATAAATATTTTAATCCAGGGAAGAAGTTTACTAAACTCATATATGCTTTACTACAAAAGAAAGAAAAGAAAATAAGGTTTTAAAAAAGTGAAATGGGTATAGAGTCAAATCACTATCTTCTATACAGTACATTAGTTATCTCCCAATTGGTACCAATTGTTCACAGTGTTTGAAATAAAGAAATAAATTAGTAAAAGTTGCATAACCTAGGACGAAATATTATCAACATAATATTTAAGTTATTAAGTGATCTTTCTAATATACCAAAGCACAGCATGCAAAAGTTATCTAGTGTAAAGCACCAAAAGCAATAGTTCTAAACCATATCCAGTAATTAGAAGTAGTAGAGGAAATTCAAGTCCCATAGGCTCAACTTATAGGCTATAAGTAGAGGTAATAGTAGTAACCGTTGTAAGTATGCAGAGGTTGAAGTGGTGTCGCCTTACTTTTAAAAGAAAAATTAAACAGTCTTACTTGGTGGTTCTTAGTAACATGCAGTCATCTACTCCGCAGCCCTACCATTAGCCAAGCCAGGTGGGTGTGAGCTTTTCTAGCAGACTATATTAATTAGGGTGGTGAAGTAGTCTCCAGGCTCAGTCTTGTGTAAATAGTAGTAGGTAATTACAAATTAGGAACCACAACAAAAAAAAGGCCATGTGGTGGTGGATGGCCTTTAAAAGAAAAGGAACGAGAAAGGGGAAAATCCACAAAAAATGCGATATCAGACCTCTGATAGCATATTCCCTTTTCTGGTATAGGTAATTTACTTTTTATTTTGGCCCAAAAATCCGAAATAAAATTAGAGTTTTAAAGAAGCACCTGCTCCAAGTCCAAAGTTAAAAGCAAAAAAAAAACAAATCCAAAATGGAGATGAACCAAGAGAGAGATATATACCATCCAAACTGAACGGTGATTGATGTGATTAACTGATGTACCTGTCAACCTTTGTTATAATACCATTAGTTAATTAAGTATACTTCAACAAGATAGGCCAACAGTGAGAAGAGTGCAAGAAGAAGACTTTATAGTGTCATAGAGGTTAATTTTATAAACAAAACAATAAACTTAAGTGATTTACATAGCTGAGTGGATTATTTTTCGTGGAGATACTGTAATGTTTATGCTGGAGTGTTTTAGTGGCTAGGTAAATAGAAAGAATTTTTAATTGTTTTTTCCAAAATTAAATATAGATTTTCCTCACTTGAGTAAAATAGTTTAGCTACTAATCTAATGTTAATATTAAGGTTAAAATGAATTAATTTAAAACCGTAACACGGGTTTTCGAGGAACAATTTCTTTTTAAATAAAGTTTTTTTCAGTATACTTTGCGAAGAGATATTCAATTATTATGTTCTTGTAATGTTTCCTGAATACGTAAGAGTATATTTAAAAAATATCACCATTACGTGTTTGATATTTCTTCCTTTCCATAGATCCATTTTGTAGAAATACAGTGTACAATTTTTTAATGCTGTTTTTTGAAGGTGGATGTTTCCTAAATTCTTGACGAAATTTTCTTTTGGTAGTAACTGATTCATACTTAGCATACAATAACACAGTTTTTGATTTTTCACGTGAACTAAATCGCACCATTATTGAAAATAAATCGAAAACAAATCGCAATTAATTACTTTGACAGTTTGTTGAATCTATAAAAATCCCAAAGCCTACTTTTACATTGAAACCCGTAGATATGCCTACATAACAGCCTTTCCTAAAAAATCAAATAACCCACTCATTTTTTTCAAAACTTTAACAAATTATACATTTTTTCAAAGGGAAAGAATTTATCTTTCAGATAGAATAAAAATATATAGGTTCCATTAAAAAAATCGACGATATTGCATTTAAAATACACCTTTTTTAAAAAACACCCTATATAAGATTTTACTAATAAAACATGTATACTGAAAAAAATGTTATATAAAAAGAAACTGTTCCTCGAAAACCGCACTTCTTTATGGGGTTTAAGTTCCGATATACTAGCAGTTAAAATGGGACAGTAACTTCTGGGACACCCGGTATTTTATATTTATATTTTGCTTGTATTTATGTCAAGTCCGTCTGCTAATCATCACCAGTCTACCAAAAATTATAAACCCTGTGTCGTAGTATCATGATCTTTCTAACCTCACAGAAGCAGTTTGTTTTTAATATAGGTTTGTAATTATTCTTAAATTTTTATCTTGTTATCCTACATTTAAGACTCAGATCATTTTCTGATGTTTTACTCTATCGAAAGCTTTTTGAAAGTCAACAAAACAAGCGTACATGTCAACATTTGTATCTTTACATCTCTGCAAGAGTATCTAAATACCAAACGGAGCTTAGCGTGGTCATTTTTAAATTCAAACTAAGTTGGTGTTCACACAGTTTGTATATTCTTTTGTTTCAGCATCTATTTACAGTAACATTTTATTTGGAATTTGTCATTATTTACGAGGATTGCCTTTTAAATTTCGGAATTATAGAACAAAAACAAACATTCGAAAATCACTTTTGCATGCGTTTGAACCAATTGTCGAAGCACTTTTGCCACTCTGATTGAGGTATCTCCAAAACATGCTATAGTGACTAACTCATTCTTTTACATATTTTTTATTTCTTTTAAGTTAGTTAGCAGACAATTATTTGTAAGGGGATTCAACTGTTTTTGGTTGCTGTTGACTGTTTCAACAAAACTACCAAAATATTTATTTCTCACAAAGTGGTGAATTGTCTGTTGTAAACTGACCAATGTTCTCCGAGTGACGAAATTGTCGATATGAACACTTTTCATACTTTTAGCGGAAGGCAAAGATGAGAGGTTTATGGTCTGTAAAAATGGTGAATTGTCTGCCTTCGATCATGTGCCTAAAATACTTTATAGCTAAGTATATAGCTGTCAATTCTCTGTCGTAAGCGCTATACTTTTTTTGAGCTGTACTTAGCTTCTTAGAAAATAAGAATAACGGTTGCCAACTGCCTCCTACTTTTTGTTGTAAAACACCGCCTACGGCAAAGTCTCACGATAGGTTACATGACGATCTTGTAATATCAGTTCGCGCACAGCATCAATGGTTTTCGGAACAACAACTGATGTTGGACAACCTGCACGAAATTCGTCTTGGAGTGAACTACGGCCACGATTGAATTCACCATACCATCGATAAACACTGGTCCTTGATGGAGCTTAATCGGTAAAAATTAAATTAAGTTCATCCATGCTCTGTTGCTGAGTTAATCCACGTCAAAAGTTGTAAAAAATACTCGCACACGATTTAATTCCATTTTTGGACCGAAATGAATCTTAATTCACTGTAAACAGCATAAATAGCGCTGGTATGTCAAAACGTTCTGAGTACGCATAACCTCAAAAATGTCCAACTTTACGATAGAGCTGTCAGTTGCCAGATTGCAACACCAGGGTTGCCAAATCCCGAAATATAAAAGGCAACCCTCGTATTAGTAAATTCTGTTTATTTAGGTATTGGTTAATTGTGGAATACTTATAGCTTATTTTAAACGGTGCTTATATTACCAAATATTCTAAGATAATAATTTTCTTAAAACGAAAAAGTAAATGAGTATTTTTGTAATAAATTTAATCTGTCAAAGAGAAAAGATGTAAATTTTATTAATAAAAGACGTTGAATTAACTACCAATTCATTGATTATTTATCTCTTGCATACAAAACTAAAATAAATCATGTCTAAACTTTATAAACATATTTTCGTTTCAAGAAATACGTACATTTTTATTGTAAAAGCCTGTACATTACTATATTTTCAATTATAATCATCTTGAATTGACAAGAAATCGATAATGACAACTGACAGACGATGCGTTTTGATTTAACTTTAATTATCATCGAACAAATAAACTGTACAATAAATCCGTATTCATACTTGGTTTATTTTGTTGTTGAATAATGTCTAATAAATTAAAATCATATTGACATATTTGGAGGTGAATTATGTTTACAAATCTACATTTTAGTATTTGGTTACTTACTACTATCATAGTCTGCATACGGTGCCGTTGAGACGATTGCCAGAATGGCTAGAAGAAAAAATGCTCCACAGTATAATCTAATAGTTGTAGAAGTGTTCATCCTATATTCTAACAGAAATCAACCTGAAACAAACAAAATAATTATGTAGAGAAACTCTATCGAAACTTAAATTAGGTTTGCTACATTTACTTTAACTCTAAATATTTTATAGACATTTTTTCTACTTTACACCTTCTTAAGTTTGGAAATGTTAAAATTTCCAAACATATTCTATCATTTTTTCAAGATTCTTTTTATATTTTGCACTTATAAAAATCTTCATTATAAAACGCATTTGCGTATCGTAATGTATCTGTTACGCACGCAAATTTTTGTTTTAAATGGTTGGCAACATGAGTAAAGTATCTAATGACAAGACTATTGACAATGACATTTGTGGCTAATAGAAATGTATTAATTTTATATTGTTCTTTAAGAAAGTATTATATAATAAGTATTATATGATAAGTATATTAATATTGGTATATTATTCATTTTAAAATATTTTAAAACATTAACAATTAATAATTTAACTTTCAAAACTGCCAAATGTTATAAGTTGCACACAATAAATTGCACATAATAAATTAATTTAAAATATGATAAAATGGCAAAATATAAAAAATATTATAAACAACTTATTTCATATTGCTGTTGACACTCGTTCTTTAAAAAACTTGAACTCGTGTCATAACAGAAAGACATATGAAATGCGTTGTTTAATATACTATTATAAAATTTTAAGGAATCGCGGTATTACCTTTGAAAAACCAACTAATTTTCTTTTTATACTAAAACCAAAACGTAAGGATAAAACCATTTCTACCTAAGCTATTATGGTCCAATAACGATTAGCAACCAAAGAAGAATATCAATCATAAGAAAGAAGTTATGAGGAAAACTAAAACAAAAATTATACCAATTCTTCAGTCAGATATTGAGATGAAGTCTAATTATGTTGCTGACAGTTTGAAGAGGTATATGTGGACAAGAAAATGAATTCTACAGTTTCAATGAAAGGAAAGTCTTGCTGTCAACATTTTTGCAATTTATTTTCATTAATTAGTTATCTTTAATCTGTTGGTATGCTAAGTAATGTCAAAACAATGCGAGTAGTACGACTTCCCCTTCATTTGCAAAACGAGAGGTCAAATCTATTTTGGAAATTATTTAAGATTTCCAAAATCCAGAGGGTACAACTTTTTGATATTTATTATGTTTATCGACAGCCCTACGAACTTTAAAGTTTCACTAATTTCATTAATTACTTGTCTAGATATTTTGTAGGTATTTGAAATTGTAAGTGTGATAAATCAGTTGATGCCTGAATCAAGAAATTACCACAATAGGAGACTGGCCTCATATTGAATATTGGACTTTGAACTACATCATCGTATTGTTACCTACCCTAATTAATTTTTGCATCCCATCAAAACTATTATAAATGCTGAAAAAGTGGAAAATTGTTTTCACCTGCACCCAGGGTAAGGAAACTTAACAGTTTCTATACCAAGCTTGACCGTTTTCTATCAAAAAAACAACTACTTCCTGGGCTATATGCCCCAACGGACATTGAATTACATTCCAATTGAAAACGTGATGGCGACCGACTTCGTCGATACTTACAACCATCTCTATCGATTTGCAAATTAACAGGAAGAACACTACTCGTAGACCGGTTTCGACATTATTGTGTCTCATCAGTACGAGGTAAGTAGTTCTTCTCATCCTGCAGAGCAGGATGCACAATGATTCTTTTACGCCAATACATAAACCGTGAACCCACGATTCCATGATAAAGTCGTAAAAACGCCATTCTACTATTAATTTGCAAACCAACAGATCAAAGGTAACTCTAATCACAAGAAAATGCGTTTTATGAGCCTATTCGTTGATCGAAATCATAAAATTTCATAACCTATTTTAAACAATCCATGACAGGCGCCAATTTGTATTCATAATGACGTCACTTTTTAAGGACATTGGTCTGTCGATTTTCCATTTCCACATGATATTACTTTATAATATTGATAAATTGAGGTTTCACTTTGGAGAATTGGTCAAAATTTATATTATTTCTAATTTAAAAATGTCAAATCCGAGACACAATTATTCATTGCTAGAATAAAAAAATCGTGACGTTATGAATTTTACGCCATTGGTTTGATAAACAAAACTTTCCGACCTCATTTTGGGGTTCAAATGATTGATTTTCCGGTAAGGTAGGCGGAAAAATAATCGTCTTATTCCATAATTTACCCTCTCACGGTATATTAATTCTACCTCCGGGATTTTTTTCTCTACTGTAAAGCAACAAAAGTGTAAATATTCACAGAGATGGTTATCGCCGGCAAAAAAAATATTTTTGAATAAATTTTAATTCACTTTCGTGTCAGTACGAGTATAAAAATAACATACTTTGATACCATGTGATGTTTGAATAATTAAATTTATTCGATTTCTTTGTAAATTAATAAATATTTGAATTGGGACACTGGAATATTAAAAAAAATAGTAAAAGAGTATTATTTTATCACACTGAGCTTCGAAACAATTAGGATATAGTATCTTTTGTTAATTTATTAATAATAATTTTAAAGAATCTCACTATATAAAAGTAAGAGATTTTTATTACCAACCTACTGATTACAGTACTAATTATAGTAGCTTTGTTGGGGTTTCGCAGTTACCGTTTTCGAACCGTCAGAGGCATGCGCACTAAAAAATACTGTGACCTGGTTCTTTGTGCGCAGGCTTCTGACGGAAATTAGCAATTCTCAAACAAAGCAATTATAAATTATCAAATCTTTATGCGAGTCATTCAATGGACTAGTTTAGTGATTTTTTTTTATATTTGCATCTTATAAAATAGGTTTTTAGTGGTTCAACTGTACAAATAAAATGTTTATAAAATTAATCCTCTAGCCATAATCGGCATTTGAAATTTAAATTTAATGGTTACATACGTCATAAGTGGTAAGTGACGTGTTTCAATAAGCTTGGTAGAAAATTTGCGATGTTGTCGATATGCTTTAATATTAACCGAGAAACTTATCTCTCTCTCTTATTTGTTGTCATTAAAAAGAGATAAACATTAAGATATTTTTGTTCTCTGATTGACACTTTATCAAATAAGGAGTAAAACACTAAACAAAATATTCTGTTATTTTCGTTAGTTTAATTTGTTGTTTGGTTTATGAAAGAAATTACTTCTATACTATTTTTGGTTCGAAAGTAAAAATCCCTAACACCTTCTCTTGATGTTATAGCGGTTCCTTAAAAAATAACCAATAGAAGTAATTGTTCTCTCGGGGAGCAACCCTTCTATCGGTACAGTGAGAAAACGAATTTCAAGAATACGGTTTTGGCATATTCAATAAAACCATGCCCACTTTCTATTGGCTGTTCTATTCTATCACCGTCAAGAATAGGGGTCTTGTTTGTTTATTACAGATAAACACGATTTTCTCTCCTGTCATATATCTTGTCAACTGGTACAATCAGTTAGTCACAGAACACGGTGTTTTGTGCCGCCAGTTTTTTGAGAATACTTGAAACGAACGTAGCTAAAATGTGACAGCGTTGACTTTTAAACACACTTCATTATTGGTTATTAGTTGGCGCTACGTTTAAAACTTACTAATTATTTATTGCTAAATTTTACAAAATGAGAAAAATTACTTGCAAAATGAATACCAATATAAGTAAGTAGGTATCTTATCCTAAATATACAGGGTGTCCCATAACTAATGGACAATATAAGAACTGTAGAAAGGGGTGATAAAAATAAGTCGTTTGTTACAAACATGCACGAGTAAAATGTTAATAGTAAGCCAGATATGGAGCGTTAAAGTTGACAAAATATTTTTGAAAATTCGTAATATTTAGAAAACAACTGAATGTATTGGTCTCAAAATTGGTACACTATGGTTTTTAATGGTAATAAGCATGATATTGCCTTAATTTTTAATAATACTTCTAGATGGCGCTGGTTACACAGTTAAAATTTGATAGATCAGCGGCATTTTTTTTTACCCCCTGTATAATGTGCATTTTATTACAAAAAAATAAAAACTGCATCATTTTGAAACAAAAAAGGTATACTTATTCAATTCCCATATTTTAAGTCGTTTTCAAGATATTGCTATTTTAATACTGCTTGCCACGCCGGCATTTAAAAATTATTACCTAAATAAAACATTGGTTGTTCAAAGAATACAATCTAATTGGAAAAAGAAGAAAGAAACAATAATTACATTTATTTCATTAAATGTTGAAAGTGACCACCGTTTACTTCAATACATTTTCGTAAATTTTTGCTTACTTTAAAAAACATCGCGTTGCCATTTTTTAAAGTATTTGCGGCTTTATGAATTTTTGTTAATAGTTCGTTTTGGTTATGAATTTCACTATTGTAGACTAACGATGCGGAAAATTGTTATTTAAATGCTCCCGGACTATAAGTGGATAATGTGGGGGAGCACCGTCCTGCATAAACCACATATCCTGCTTTACAATTAAAGGAACTTTATCAAGTAAAATGCCTAAATCATTTTGCAAAAATTCTAAATAATTTACCGCATTTAATCTGTTAGGGAGTTCAAATGGACCAATGAAATTATCGCCAATGATTCCACACCAGATGTTGATTGAAAACTCATGCTGAAAATGAGTTTCTTTGTATTGATGAGGATTAGCAAAATCATAATATTAATTAATTCATTAATTAAATACTCCTCTGCGTGTGAATGTAGCCTCGTCCGTAAACAGTACCTTTTTTAAAAATATTGGATCTTGATTGATCTTACCAAGCATTGATTGACAAAATTGTAGTCTCCTTGGTAAGTCATTAGGTAATAAATTTTGTACAGGCGTGAAACGATATGGGTACAATTTTTCTGTATGTAAAATTCTTGACACACTTGATTTACTTACACCAGCTGCCTGCAAGCGCCGAGTTCAGGATTTTCTATAATTCTTGTTAAAATTTCATCTTCCATATCAACTGTAATTATTTTAGGTCGACCACCAGAATTTTTCTTACGAAAAGAGCCGCTTTCACCTAAATTGGAGTACAATCTTTGAAATACTTTACGACTGGGTACAATTTGGTTTGGATATAACTGCACATATCGTCTAACTGCAGCACATGCATTATAATTTACTTGTGCATAAACACAAATCATATCAAGGATAATAAAAAACTCTTCGTTTTTATATCCTTAATAAGATGGACTTCCAAAAAGTAAGGGTTAGTACAATCAATTTAATTACAAATCATATCCCTTAGTTCATTATTTGTAAATTCATTGCCTCTAGGCATTTTTAATGAAAGCCGTATTGTTAGTTCGGAAATCAAAAATACAGTAATGACAACTTTTCGTTTTTAACTAGTAAATTAATGACAGTTTTTTTTAATAGTCACAGCCCTCTTTAAAATATTCTAGTAATTAAATTGCAGTGCAATGATATGCACTGCAATATTAAAATAGCAATATCTTAAAAACGACTTAAAATATGGGAATTGAACAAGTATACCTTTTTTGTTTCAAAATGATGCACTTTTTATAATTTTGTAATAAAATGCACATTATACAGAGGGTAAAAAAAATACCGCTGATCTACCAAATTTTGACTGTGTAACCAGCGCCATCTAGAAGTATTATTAAAAATTAAGTCAATATCATGCTTATTACCATTATAAACCATAGTGTACCAATTTTGAGACCAATACATTCAGTTGTTTTCTAAATGTTAGGAATTTTCAAAAATATTTTGTCAACTTTAACGCCCCATATCTCGCTTACTATTAACATTTTACTCGTGCATGTTTGTATCAAACGACTTATTTTTATCACCCCTTTCTACAGTTCTTATATCGTCCATTAGTTTTGGGACACCCTGTATATTGCTATCATTTTGATTAATATGATCCTACTAAACTAGTCCATTAACTTATTACCACTTACTACTTATTATATAATACATATCATTCAGAAGTTTAAGATGGCACACTATAGGATTCAGTTACTCTATAGTATGGCCTCCTTTTTTTGTAGGACTATACTATACAGGTGGGCACAGTGAAATCCGTTTCTCTCATAGTGTATCTAGAAATTGTCTATCTAAGTTTGTTGTATCTCTAAGAAATTTTGTATTTTATAAAATAGGATCCTCTTGTTAGTGATTAAAAACAGAGTCTAAAAGATATACACCTCTTAAATAAGATTCAAATACGAAAAAGTTGGTTGTTAATGCTATAGAAGAAGAAATGTCTTTGGAAACGATTTTTATGGCAAAACACCCATAAGATAATGATTTTTGGTATTATGTCAATATGCGTGGACCACTTAAGGGTGTCGAGTTTTTATTTATATTTTTTTTTGTAAGAAAAAGTTCCTGGTATTAATACGGAGTTTATTAGAATCTGTCCAGGATTTAATGGGAAGAAGATCGCTGCATATAGAAATAATATCTCCAGATGACATTCGTATTATCTGCAAATAGAGTAATTTTACCACCAATATTTATGTCAGTAATATCACTCCCAACCTGCAAGTTTTCAGAAAAGTTTGAGCAAAAACAGAAAACAGTGTACCTAAAGATCCATGCCCGGAAGGAACCCAAATTACTCTTTTATTACAATATGATTTTTAAGAATAAAAGTGCTTAAACAGTTTTTGATTAGCCCTTCAATTAATATTTTCGGTAAGGTTGGTAAAAAATAAATTGGTCTGTAGTTGGAAGTTATGTTTTCATCGTCGCATTTATGAAGTGTAACAATTACCGCTGTTTGAGACAGCCGGGTAAGTCACCCTCTTGAGAGGGATCATTTATTATTAAAGTTAATATGTAATGGCCTAATTTATAGCATGCCATCCAAATAATTTTGGTAGTGTAGATATAGAAAAAAATACAATGCAACTCAGTGGTAAACTTTTACTCTTTTTTTTCGTTTAGTGTTTTCTATTTGCTACTATTTTAAATTTTTTGATTCATATGTTGTTAAGTTTTGTTTTTAATTTATCAAGACATTTTTATTTTTTGTACCCAATGCATTGCGTATTGTGAACAGTGGCAACTCTGTAAAACTTTTAAGCCACCTGTTGTTCGTTCTCACCCCGTCGCCCGGGGAGTCAGTTGGTTATTACAAACAGAGTCATAAGCATGTATTTTATTTTGTACCGACTCAAATATATCGTATATAAAAATCTATAGTAGAAAATTTTATTTTTCAACGTAAGAAGTGAAAATTCACAGTCCACTAAATAGTACATTTAACATGGTCCTTCGACCCGATTGGATTTAATAATCATCAAGACATTTTGCTGGCTAAATTCGCTGTTTATATGAGCATATTTTGTTATCGATGCGATTGGAAATGGTAGTAGAAGAAGCAGGTGCAGCTGGAAGCAGTTCGTACATTTTAGCAGCCTCCTTCTAGTAAACAGTGAGTGCCAAATAAATTCCTTTATTATCCTATCCCCTCGTTTTTTATAGTTTAATAGTTGTTTAGTTTGCAAATAAATTTGTTTTTAATTCGTTAAAATATTACCGTACATTTCGTTGGTTTGCAAATTAATAAATTATTCACGTGTAGTTAGTATTTACTTGTTGATAGGAATAATCAAAGTATCTTTCGATGATTTAAGCAAATTTAGAAAAATAGTTGATTCTCGTTACATAAAATAGCAAATACCCGTTTTTTGTAGTTAAAGATTTTGATTGCTTTAGTTAGGTATTTTATTTTAAGAATAATTTACCTAAAATATCCGTTGTTTTGTATAGACAGTAGTCTCGCGTAGGTATATTTTATTTAAGAATAATTTACCTATATTACCCGTTATTTAGTAGATATTTACTTGTTCATTTAGATAGTTTTGGCCATTTAGTGCTTATATTTAGTTGTTTTTGCAGTAAACCCGCTCTTTTAAAAAAAAATTTGTTTTGGGTTGTATAATTTAAATAACTGTTATACCGTTTTATTATTGCTCGTTGCTTACTCGGCAAAATTGTTATCATGGAGACTCTTGTTCGCAAAAGAGCTAGCATTAAGGGTAAAATAACAATATTTGAAAAATATTTAGCAAATTTAGAATCGAAATATCCTGATTACATTGTATTAGATAAAAATATTCTTTTAGAAATTGAGCTAAGATATAAATCATTTTTATTAGAATTAGAACATTATGATCATATACAAGAAGACATTGATATCATTACCGAGGATTTGGATAATGAAATTAAAATACGCGAAAATATTAATTCAGTTTTTTATGCCGCGTGTGCTAAAGCAAAATTGTTTGGTCCGCCTGACACATTAGTTCCACCCTCTCCGAAATCAACTTGTAGTAATTTTAGTGATCAAGGTCAAAACATTAATAATATTAAATTACCCACGATTCATTTAAAAAAGTTTAACGGTAACTTTGATAGCTGGCTGGAATTTAGAGACGTTTTCACCTCTCTTATACATGCCAATACAACCATAAGCAATGTTCAAAAATTTCACTACCTTCGTGCTTCTTTAGAAGGAAACGCTGCAGAAATTATTCGTTCGTTGGAGTTTTGTGAAGCAAATTATGACACAGCTTGGTCGCTTCTATGCTCTCGTTTCAACAATGATAGAATATTAGTTAATAATCACGTTAGTAGTCTCTTTAATTTAGATCATATTAAAGAAGAATCATCAGATTGTATTCGAAAATTATTGGATAATGTAACCAAACATTTACGCGCGCTAGAAACATTAAAAGAACCTACTTCGAGTTGGGACACTCTTATTATTCATCTCGTTGTTAAAAAACTAGATAGTGTAACTTCTAGGGAATATGAAGAGTTTAGAAGCAAAATTTCTTCAAAACCCACCCTGGAAGATTTGAAAACATTTTTAAGTGATCGCGCCGACTTGCTCGAAACAATTGAACGAAGTAAATTAGTTAAAAAACCCGTAATTAAGACCAAATTTGAATCTAAAACTAAATCATTTGTTACTCCAGTATCCACATTAAAATGCTCATTTTGCAAAAAGGAACATTTCATTTCAAATTGTGATGAATTTCTTAAAATTCCTGTAAATGACAGATATGACTATGCAAAGAAAAATAATCTCTGTGTAAACTGTTTAAGATTCGGTCACGGTGTTGCCAAATGTCGATCAAGTTCATGTAAACATTGTAAGGGTCGGCATAGTTCGTTATTGCATTTTAATCGTAATCCTCAATCAAGTATTGAACCCGTTATAGAAAATAGTGTTTCACACGCATCATTTGATTCAGACACTCATAATGTAATGTCGCATATGTCAGCTGTAAATTCGCAAGTTATTTTAGGCACAGCTATCGTAAAAATATTTGACAAGTTCAACAAAGTTCATTTCGTTAGATCATTACTAGATTCCGGAAGCCAGTCTTCTTTTATTACTCAGGAAATCTGTGATAAGTTAAAACTTGAAGTGCAAGAAATTAGCACTATTAAAGTATGTGGTTTAAATAAAGGAATAATTACGAATATTTCTCAGAAATTGGATTTAGTCATTCAGTCAACCATAAATGGTTATACTAAAACATTATCCTGCTTAGTAGTCCCGCAAATTACAGGTTCGCTTCCAAATTCAAAATTCAATGTAAAATCATTGAATATTCCTAATAATATTTCAATAGCAGATCCTAACATGAACATTCCAGGTAAAATTGATATTCTGTTGGGCGCCGATTGCTTTTGGGAACTAATGTGCGTCGGACAAATAAGGTTGGGACAAAATGGTCCCACTTTACAAAAAACAAAATTAGGTTGGATACTTGCAGGGCCAGTGTCCTCCGAAAGTAATATCGCAGTAAATTGCAATTTAAATATTGATAGAACTCTCAGTAGATTTTGGGAACTCGAAGAAATTCCCGATAACAAACCACTTTCGAAAAATGACAAATTAGTTGAGTCACATTTCTTAAACTCGTTTAAACGTGATGGTGAAGGAAGATTCATCGTCACTATCCCGCTAAAAGATAATCCTGAAAATCTAGCAAACACATTTGAAGTTGCTAAAAGGCGATTCTTTAACTTAGAAAATAAGTTCAAGGTCAACGATGACTTCAAACAAAAATATTTTAATTTTATTAAAGAGTATATAGAACTCAATCATATGAAAAAGGTTGATACTTCCCACGATTATAGCCCCTACTCATATTACTTGCCGCATCACGGCGTAATAAAGGAAACTAGCCTCACAACAAAGCTCCGCGTTGTTTTCGATGGAAGTGCTTCTAATAATACTGGTCTGTCATTTAATAATCTTCAGCTAGTCGGTCCTACCATACAGCAAGACTTGCTGTCAATATTATTACGTTTTAGGAAGCATAATTTTGTGATAGGGAGTGACATAGAGAAAATGTACCGGATGGTACTTGTAAATCCCGAACAAACTCCTTTACAAAGAATATTATTTCGTTTTAATGAGGGTGATCCTCTAGACACATACGAATTGCTGACGGTTACCTATGGTACCGCTTCCGCGTCTTACTTAGCAATTCGCTCGCTATATCAATTAGGAATAGAACAAGAGTTAATTAATCCTAAAATTTCAGAAGTTATCAAAGATGACTTTTACGTCGATGACATGCTAAGCGGTTCAAATACTATTGAAGATGCTATTTATATTGCCAATGAGGTATCAAAGGTACTTAGTAGTGGTTGTTTCAACTTAAGAAAATGGGTTTCAAACAATCAAGAAATTCTAGAGGGCATAAAATCTAATGACACTTCAAATTCTATTGATTTTGGTACCAATGAGAACACAAAGACTTTAGGCTTAATTTGGAATAGTAATTCTGACTCTCTAATGTTCAAAATTAACCCTAGCTCAGTTTCACAAATTACCAAACGTTCTGTACTTTCCGAGACTTCTCAGATCTTTGATCCGCTCGGTCTACTAAGCCCCTGTACCGTCTTAGCTAAAATCATCATGCAGGAGTTGTGGTCAGCAAAATTGACTTGGGACGAATCCTTGCCCACAACGCTCCACACAAAATGGTTATCACTTCGTAATGATCTTACAGTTTTGAATGATATCAAAATAGATAGGCAAGTTACTTGCAGAAACCCAAAATATTGGGAAATTCATGGATTCTCAGATGCCTCTCAAAAGGCATACGGCGTCTGTGTCTATATAAAATCGATTTGCAATGATGATAGTGTTTACATCAAATTAGTCTGCGCTAAATCAAAGGTGTCGCCAATAAAACCGGTAACCATTCCGCGTTTAGAGTTGTTAGCAGCACATTTGCTTGCCAAAACCATGAAAAAGGTAAAGGAATCTCTTAAGATCTCTCAAATTAATACCTTTTATTGGACTGACTCGACAATCGTCTTAGGATGGTTAAAAATGGATCCCAATCAGCTACAAACCTTTGTAGCTAACCGAGTAGCTAGCATTCAAGAATTGACTGATGTTAATTCTTGGAGATATGTTCCCACGCGGGAAAATCCTTCTGACTGCGTATCTCGCGGCGTTCTGCCAAACCTATTACATAACTTGGACTTATACTGGCATGGCCCAGAGTGGTTAAAGTCAGATATACACGGTTGGCCTCGCTTACCATCTTCAAACTCTCAGGACATCCCAGAAATAAGAAAAATGTTCTTTGCCACAAGAACCAGACTATAGTTGTAAGCAATGAGATATTTAATAAATATTCCAAATTTACAAAGCTAATTAGGGTTTTTGCGTATGTATGTAGATTTAAAAATAATTGTCTCGTTAAAGTAAACAGAAATTTGGGGACATTATCTTCAAAGGAAATTGACATGTCTTTAAAATATTTAATAAAGCTGTGTCAATCAGAAACATTTAATAAAGAAATCAACTCTATAGCCAAAGGTGAACTGGACTTGAAAAATGCATTAAGTAAACTCAACCCATTTATAGATAAGGAAGGCATTCTTCGTTGTGGTGGCAGGTTAGCAAATTCCCATTTTGAATATTCCAAAAAATTTCCCATTTTGCTGTCCTCCAAACACATTTTTACCAGATTATTGTTTAGATATTATCATACAATCTTACTTCATGCAGGTCCACAGCTCCTTCTGAGTTCCATTCGTGATAAGTATTGGCCGCTGTCTGGTCGAAATCTTGCTCGCAAAACCGTTCGCGACTGCACACGATGCTTTAGGGCACATCCTCAGTTAACTCATCCTATTATGGGACAACTACCGAAGAAAAGATTAACTCCCGCTCCTGCCTTTTATACTACCGGATGCGATTATGCAGGCCCGTTCCTGCTTAAAAGTAAAAGAGGTCGTGGAGCTACTGTGTCAAAATGCTACATCAGTCTTTTCGTTTGTTTTACCACCCGAGCAATTCACTTGGAGCTAGTCTCCGATCTCACCACTGAAGCGTTCATAGCTTCTTTAAGGCGATTTGTAGCTCGAAGAGGTAAACCAGTCCAAATCTATTCCGATAATGGTACTAATTATACGGGTGCTAAGTCAGAGTTACACAAATTAGGTCAATTTCTAAAAGTAAATGGTAACAAATTGAACGACAGAATTCAGAGTGAGGGAATATCGTGGTCATTCATACCCGCGCACTCGCCTCATTTCGGAGGCTTATGGGAGGCTGGCGTAAAATCGGTCAAATATCATTTGCGTCGCGTAGCAGGTAACGCATCACTCACATTTGAACAGTTTTATACGCTCCTTACCCAAATCGAAGCCACACTTAATTCCCGACCCCTCTCTCCCCTTAGCTCAGATCCTTCCGATTTGGCACCACTTACTCCATCACATTTTTTAATTGGAAGAGTAATTACTAGTGTTCCAGATCCAGATCTATTGAAAATTCCCGAAAATAGACTTTCTCATTTTCAACGCGTCCAGCAACTTCATCAACATTTTTGGAAGCGTTGGTCTCGCGAATACGTCAGTGAGCTTCAAGAAAGACACAAGTGGAAGTCAAATCATGGTTCCCTGAGGATCAACGATCTAGTGCTCATCAAAGATGACAACCTGCCCCCTCTTAAATGGTCACTAGGACGAATTGTGCAACTAATCCACGGAAAAGACAGTCTGGCAAGAGTGGCGTTAATAAAGACTCAATCGGGGATTGTGAAAAGAACTTTTTCAAAAATTTGTCCGCTACCAGTGAATAGCGATTGATTGTAGTTATGTTCAAATACAATTCAATCGATTTTTTATTTTAGTTTATTTGTTTGAAAGCTGCGTCTTTCAAGGTGGGCGGCATGTTAAGTTTTGTTTTTAATTTATCAAGACATTTTTATTTTTTGTACCCAATGCATTGCGTATTGTGAACAGTGGCAACTCTGTAAAACTTTTAAGCCACCTGTTGTTCGTTCTCACCCCGTCGCCCGGGGAGTCAGTTGGTTATTACAAACAGAGTCATAAGCATGTATTTTATTTTGTACCGACTCAAATATATCGTATATAAAAATCTATAGTAGAAAATTTTATTTTTCAACGTAAGAAGTGAAAATTCACAGTCCACTAAATAGTACATTTAACATATGTACATATTTGTATACAGTATGATGCAAATGTATGGAATAAATTCATTATTACAGAAAAAGACGACTTTTAAAAAAAATCTTAAAACACGCCAATTTTAATTTTTAAATGGCCATCAGCTGCTATAGATGTGTTGGACATTACGTCATTAGTGATGGCGTAATGACGCCATCGACGATTTTTTAAATACAAACCGAGGTCACGTGACAGCTCATTTGAAAGGTCTTCTTATCGCTATTGCAACAATGTAATCATTTAAAAATTTATTTCTACAAGGTTAACCAAAATTATGAACTTTGTTAAGTAACATGGAATTACAATAAATATTCATTCACTGAACTAAATTACACTAAGGACCGCCACTGGGAATAAAACAAAATAGTGTTTATTGTTGGCTCCGAAAAAAAATACATTGATAAAAACAATGCTTCATTATAATTTGAAATTAATTATTGTAGTAAGTACTCGGAATTATTTTACAAAAATATTTAAATCAATATTATCATTGACCCGTCTTTATTCGTCAATGATCTGTGAATCTGTCAAATAATAGAAGTCAAATGTTAACTCTTCGAGTTTTTTTTACAAAAATGAAACTAACAGAAACAGAACGAATCGAGATTTTAACCATGATTGGTTATGTAGAAAGAGTGAGAACTTAAGCAGATGTAATTTATTTAATGCTAAATACCCCAATCGCGATCCAATTACTCGATCAGCAGTAAGTAAAATTGAAAAAAACTTTAGAGAAACGGGCCATGTTAAAGATCTTCCCAGAAGTGGTAGAACATCAATATTCGAAGCCAAAAAACTGGACGTTGTACTGGTGTTTCAAGAAAATCCTCATACCAGTTCTAGGCAGGTCGTACTAGATAATAATGTCCGCCAATCAACTGTTGTAAGAGTGCTAAAAAAGGAGAAGTGGCAACCATACAAAGTACATCTGGTCCAGGAGCTATTAGAAGATGACTTTGATAGAAGAATCGAATTCTGCGAAATCGTTATGGAACAATGTAACAGAGATCCGGGTTTTATACAAAAGGTACTTTTTTCAGATGAAGCGTCTATAATGCTGAACGGTCACGTAAATCGTCAGACATGTCGATATTGGGCAAGTGAAAATCCACATTGAATGGAAGATTATAGGACACAATATCCCGAGAAGGTGAATGTTTGGGCCGGCATTATAAACAATCAAATTGTAGAGCCATATTTTTTGAGGAAAACCAAACTGCTGCTGGTTATCTGGAATTTCTTCAAAATTATCTGTTGCCACAGCTGAATCAGCTATTTCCAAATAGAAATGATTTATGGTACCAACAGGATGGGGCTCCCCCCCACACTATGGCGTTGAGGTACGAAATTATCTTAATAACGTTTTCCCAGGAAGGTGGATAGGTAGAAGGGGGCCTATCGAATGTCCACCAAGGTCTCCAGATTTGACTCCGTTAGACTTTTTTTTGTGGGGATATTTAAAGAGCAGAGTATATCAAAATCGACCGAATAATGTAGAAGAGTTGCAAGGAGCGGATCCGAACGGAAATTGCACAAATAACACCTGAAGTCCTCGAAAACGTTAGGAAAGAATTTACTGCTCGCCTTTCTCATTGTATCATTGCTGAAGGACGGCAATTTGAACATTTGTTGTAATTTAATTGTATTTAAGTAAACATTTATTGTAAGTTAATTGTTGCAAAGGCGAAAAGGATACCTTTCAAATGGTCTCGGTTTTTATTTAAAAAAATCGTCGATGACGTCTTTACGCCATCACTAATAACGTAATGTCCAACATATCTATAGCAGTTGATGGCCATTCAAAAATTAAAATTGACGTGTTTTAAGATTTTTTATAAAAGTCGTCTTTTTCTCTAATAATGAATTTATTCCATACATTTGCATCATGCTGTATATGTAAAACGTATTTTAGGAATAAATAATCACCATCAGGTACCTAGCTACCAGATTGAATTATTGAAGTTACATTTTGCTTGTTTGTAGCTAGGTACCTGATGGTGATTAAGAAAGTAAGGCTAGACCAAGTATGTAAGAAATAAGACATAACAATATTAAATCATAGATGTTATTAGCTCTAAGGGATTATCCTCGATGTATTTCCCTCTAAGGTCAGTATCAGTATCAAAGTAAACAGTTTAATAGTGGAGAACTTCCAAGATGTATTTGTTCATTAACAACTTTAAATTGTTAATCTGCTAGTTGTCTTTTTATTTTGAGATCTTCAAGAAAATTTTCATTGGTGTGTATGAGTGAGTCTGGATTTCTGGATTGATTAATTTTTTTATCTAGGAATACATTTTAAAAAAACTCTCATAGATGCAAACTAACAATGGTATACTAAATTGGCTACATTTCGTGGAACAATTATTCAATTTTTTAAAAATTATCTACTACTTTTAACTTCCTTTCATGTTCATAAAGAACATACTGGAGAATAAAACCACAAATATTATTAATTTAAATATTCAATAAAATAATCAATAAAGTGTTTAAATGGTATTTAATTGGTTGACCTCACGTGCTTTATAACATGAGCCGTTTTACTTTTGTTTACCTCATTTTTACGTAACAACAGCGACATAAATTTATTCTGATCTGTAGCTAGCGAGCGACTATAATACATATCACCTTTTCACCTGTTTACGTTTTTTAAACTGCTAAAAATCAAATAAAAAGATTTCTGAATATATATAGCACAGCAGTCGTCGACAATAAAGAAATCATTACGTTTATGTAAGTCTTCCTTTGGATCTTTTCGATTAGCAGGTGTACGTATTGTAATGTGTAACAATGGCTGTTGTTTAGTCCAATTTTTTATGTTTCGTGGAAAAAATAATTAATATTTTCTTAAAGATCGACCTCGATGCATTTTTTACATTTGCTCGGATTTTTTTTGGTTTTAAAAGTATTTTTGTATAAAAAAATGTTTTCTTAAAAACAAAAAGCGAAATTAAAAAGTTTCCTATGGGACGAAACAGACAAAAACAACATATTTTAAAAAACAAAAAAAGGAAATGAGTTTCTAATGTGAAGCAGGTGAAATAAAGACGAAATTGCGTTTTTCTGTAAAGACAAACTTTTGTTTTCATTAACAAAGTTATTTACATATATTTCCACCTGTATTACTTATAAACAAATAACTACCTCACCTGTAAAGACAAAAAAAAACAACATTTAAAGCCTTTACTCTAGGTCTTGATATTTATTTTACATGAAATGATATTTAAAACATTATCAATGCTCTCAATCATTAACTTCACATTTACATTTAACTGACAGTGACAGTTCTAAAGGAGTCGCTGTCATTGATCAAGGCAAATTTAAAATAATGAATAAATTTATAATTAAAGAAAAGCGACAACGCTAGTGTAATAATTTTCTTTACATACATGAAATTTAAATTATCAAATGTTAATGTTTTAAAATATTTTTAAATGAATAATATACCAATATTAATATACTTATCATATAAGTAAAAAATGATATGCATATTCACAAATACTTTTTTAAAGAACAATATTATAAAATTAATAAATTGCTATTAGCCACAAATGTCGTTGTCAATGGTCTTTTCATTAGATACTTCACTCATGTCGCCAACCATTTAAAACAAAAATTTGCGAAAAATTTGCGTGCGTAAAAGTTACATTACAATACGCAAATGCAAAATAAAAAAAATATTTATGATTGAGTATTCATTACACTATTTACCAATAAATACTTTGACAGTACGATAACAAAATTAACTATAAAGAACTCAATAGCAAGGTTTATAAAGCCAATATACCTACATAAATTTACCATACCTTCGATTTCAAATGTAAGTATTCAGTTAGATATTTTCTCTAGCCAGTTTTTATTATTCGTATGCGTCATTGAATCAAAATATATGCTCTTATTAGTTTTCTAAATACAACGTGCCGGCAACTCTCTTATCCTCGTTTCAGACGCGTTTTAATGTTTCAATAAAAATCTCGGATATATATTTGTATCTACACGGGCAAAAACAAACAAACCGTTTGGAATACATAAATTGATTAGGCTTAACTTGTCAGTATCTCTACTAAATTTTGATTAAACAATTCCATGTTTCGGAATAGTAATCAGTCAGCCTACACGAGCGTTTCTCATCACAATATTTAAATTGTATAAATATCAAAATAGGAGTATGTTTCTAAACCAAAAATGTTACAAATTTGTGTGCCAGTTTGCAGTGTCTTCAACTCTATTTTTCCATCTCAGCCTCTACGACATGTTCTTGCGGTTCCTGATTTGAGAATTCTTTCTGTGGGTAATTCATATCGACTCTTGTCTCAGCCCGTCTTAGGCATCCACAATCTTAATATGTTTTACATGCTAGAGCAGGGGTTCTCAACTGGTGGGTCGCGACCCCCAGGGGGGTCGCGGGATAGGTGATAAATGAAAAAAAACTCAGGCCATATATACCATATTAGCGGCGAATATCAAATGAATCAAATGAAGCGACCATGTACTTATTAAGAAACTGAGTTGAGTCTGCTTGTTAAATACAATAAGTATATTTAATCAATTTACAATGGACTAGTTTAGTAGGATCATATTAATCAAAATGATAGCAATATATATTTAGGATAAGATACCTACTTACTTATATTGGTATTCATTTTGCAAGTAATTTTTCTCATTTCGTAAAATTTAGCAATAAATAATTAGTAAGTTTTAAACGTAGCGCCAACTAATAACCAATAATGAAGTGTGTTTAAAAGTCAACGTTGTCACAGTTTAGCTACGTTCGTTTCAAGTATTATCAAAGAACTGGCGGCACAAAACACCGTGTTCTGTGACTAACTGATTGTACCAGTTGACAAGATATATAACAGGAGAGAAAATCGTGTTTATCTGTAATAATCAAACAAGACCCTTCTTCTTGACGGTGATAGAATAGAACAGCCAATAGAAAGTGGGCGTGGTTCTATTGAAAATGCCAAAACCGTATTCTTGAAATTCGTTCTCTCACTGTACCGATAGAAGGGTTGCTCCTCGAGAGAACAATTACTTCTATTGGTTATTTTTGAAGGAACCGCTATAACACCAAGAGAAGGTGTTAGGGATTTTTATTTTCGAGCCAAAAATAGTATAGAAGTAATTTCTTTCATAAACCAAACACAACCAAACAACAAATTAAACTAACGAAAATGACAAAATATTTTGTTTAGTGTTTTACTCCTTATTTGATAAAGTGTCAATCAGAGAACAAAAATATCAATATGTTTATCTCTTTTTAATGACAACAAATAAGAGAGAGATAAGTTTCTCGGTTAATATTAAAGCATGTCGACAACATCGCAAATTTTCTACCAATCTTATTGAAATACGTCACTTACACTTATGACGTATGTAACCATTAAATTTAAATTTCAAAGCCGATTATGGCTAGAGGATTAATTTTATAAAAATTTTATTTGTACAGTTGAACCACTAAAAACCTATTTTATAAGATGCAGATATAAAAAAAATTACTAAACTAGTCCATTAATCAACACTATTTTAAAATACAACTATAAAAGGCAAACTACCAAGTCCAGCAGAATGACTTAATGAGAAACTTGAGCTTGCTTTGAATCTAACTGTAGGATGTCTGGGTTAATTTTTGTCAAACACATAATAATATAATTTTCCAGTGCCAAACGATTTCTTGATTTGGTTTTTAAATTCACCATTGTGGAAAATCCTTTTTCACAATTGTAAGAAGTAGAAAAACGTATTCAAATCTTCAATGCTACTTTAGTCAATTCTGGGTGTTCCTTCTTTATACTTAGCCAAAACTTGTCGGGACAAACATCGTCAAAAGTTAGTTTTAATGACTGATCACTTGATATATCTATCAGTTCATCGTGGAGGCCAGCATTCAATTCAGCTTTTTGAACAGCTTTTTTGGAAAATGGTTTTGTTATCCACACAGATCCACTTGTATCTCCATGTCAGGCTGTCTCCGCAGCTTTAAATACACCACGCGTCAGTTCTGTACATACAGTCTTTGCCTGCTTTGATATTGAAGATTTGAAAATTATTAAAATTATTTTCGTTACATTTATTACGGGATCGTTTATTAATTATTAAGAAATTAGTGCATATCATAATTATTCACCTATTATGTGAAAGGAATAAACGTTGAATGTAACAAACAATCCTTAAAAATAATAAATTTTAATTAACAATTTATTCTAAATAAAACAAGTCTACAAAAGTATAATTCTAACCATATTAAACTAAACGTTCAAAATGTGGTTCAAAGTGTTCAAAATATATTCAAAATATTTTCTACTATTTTTGTTAAAATAACCTTTTTTGATATCTTCTAAAACAACCCATATACCGTAAGGTTTGTCGTAAGGTTGGTACACCCTGTATATGTTAAGAAGTCTATGTATTATATAACATATAAAATGTTGGTTTCTGGTTCTGGGATAAATTAATTTGAACATTCCTTACTTACGAGGCATATTTAATATAGGTAATGCGTCTTTCTGAAAACATTTGGCTTCACATCTTCTATGACCTTATTATAATCTTATTTCTCAGAACATGTACCGTTAAGTAATAGTTTCCAATCCTTTCACAATACGGAGAATATTACTTCCCAAAGTGGTATATTAAATCAAAAAACGATGTTATTAATAAATAAATGCAGAAAAAATTTATAAAGTAATTAATTACTGAAATTTATTAAAATTTACATTATTTGTTAATCCCAAATAACGAATGGAATACTTTGATATGAAGTTAAGAACAATAAACTAAACGTTTGAAGGAAACATTCAAAATGCAATTACAGCCGTTTCGTTAAAATTAGCATCGTCAGATTGAAATATTGAAGTTACATTTTGTTTGTTTGTAGCTAGGTACCTGAGGTTGATTAGGTACCTAGTATTAAGGCTAGACCAAGTATGGAAGTAGTAAGACATAACAATATTAAAGCCTAGATGTTATTAGCTTTAAGGGATTATCCTGGATGTATTTCCCTCTATGATCAGTATAACTGTGCAATGATATTATAGAAAAACCTGTATATTGAATAATTTAATGAATTATTTACTTTTTCAATTCTTAAATCTAGAAAATTAATTGAATTATTTTCTTCAACTAAAATTTATTTTACACAAAATGTTACATCCATAGTTATACCATAGAAAATAAGAATTATATAGATATTTTCACTAAACTACAGTAATAAAAAGTGAGGTTAGTTTTCATAAATTAAAAGAAAAGCGCTAACTGGTAAATTTGTTACTACAAATCAGTGAATTAAAAGTATAAGCTTCCTTTGTATTAACAATTTTGTTGAATTTAATGAACTTACAGTACCTAGTTAAGAAAATAAACAAATGAGAAGTGCAGTGTAATAAACGAAATTAACATCAGCTGCCAATGATAAAGGTCATAGTCTATGACCTTTATCATTGGCATTACAAGTCCACAATAATAGAGATCTGGATGTACTGGAACTATAAAAAATAATAATTTGTCTTGAGACACTCTCTACCATTTAGAAAATAAATAAAACGAAATTTTCAACCTAAATTTAAAGTGTGTACGTAGGTACGTGTGATGTGTCACTCACTTATAAATATATAAATATCGATCAAGAGCGGGAAACCTTCTGTAGATTCCCTCATTTAATGTAATTTGTTCAGTTGAATTAGTTTTACGCTCAGATGATTATACAGACAGTATTTTTAATAAACAGACCACCGAAATATGCATCTTAAACATTAATTGGAACTAAATATAAAATTTGTTATTCTCAAAAGTTTCTATATAAACTATATTTTTGTAATTTTTCTTTACTGTTTAACTATTTCATAATTTTAAAACCATTTTTATGCAATAATTATTAAAAATAAAACTCGAGAAAAAACGTTAATATAGGTACTTATTTATATTTATTTAATTAAACAAAGTATTTAAGTTAAACTCCATAGTAAAAAACAAAATTTACACCTTATATTACCACCCCTTGAGTTAAGTTCCGTTGACTTGAAACTTGTTTTTTAAAAACAAATATTTCAATTAGAACTAACAAATTTATTTTAACAGAAATTACAAAGATTTAACTTCAATTAACTGAGTAACTAACTACTGCTCTCTGAGTAACTATTACTACTACTACAAACAATATTTCTTCTTTATATATTAATTAGTACGTGATATTTACTTCTATATCAAATTACAATAATAATGCGCAATTATAAATTAGACAATAAAAGTATTCAATTAACCAAAGCGTAGCGTCTAGAAATAAGGTCTACTGCATAATTATAAATGCCTAATTATAAATAATATCTTCTTTATTCCAGGCACTGTAACTCGTGCTCTAATTACTGCCTGACATCGGTGTGGCATACTTAGAATTAGAATTGTCTGGCAAATTGGTCCATTTTGAAGTTCGTTTAAGGTAGTGGGGCGAACTGGTCGATTTTACACCTGTTTCGATAAATTGTCCCAAATATGCCCTTTTACATTTAATTTAGAACTTCTAGCGGGCCAATTCAATATAGGGACACCAACTTCGGTAAGATACTGGCAAACAATTAAAGCTATGTGTGAACGTGCGTTATCTTAGATAAACACAAAATTGCCTTCTGTAAATGGACCATAGGGAGCAACATGAGGTTCAAAAATGTCCAAAATGTATCTTGCAGCAGTCAAATTTCTTCAAATTATCGGCACTAACTCTGTATGAGCGGATAGAGAAATTCCTCCCCATACCATAATAGATCTACCACCATAAAGTTCTATTTCTTTGATGTTACACTGAAAATATCGTTCACCATCACGCTTAGAAACAGGAATACGTCGGTTCTGGACTCATCAGAAAACAAAAGATTGAACCAATCGTTCATATTCCAATTAACATGGTTTCTGACGCGTACACAAATCTGGCACTCTTGCTCTAATTCTAATTCTTTCTTCTTTAATGGTTTGCACAGAAATTCTAATATTGCGGGCAACAGCAAGTTCACTCTGTAACATTCGAGCTGTACAGTTCCTAATTCTAAGAGCGGTAATCTTAAAAATCGAGTAACCCTTTGTATTTACTTTTACACTAAGGAATGTTATTTCTTTCTTAATTTGCACTATTAAACATAACAATTTTTTGTGGCCTGATGACGGCCTCAATGTTAGGCAGAAACTAGTCGCGAGTATTGTAATATGTCAATCTGACGATGCTAATTCTAACGAAACGGCTGTCATTGAGTTTAAAAATGCAATTTTTTAAATAAATAGTGGAAGTTTTGTTAAAACGAAGAGTTTTTTATTATTCTTAGTAAGATGGACTTCCAAAAAGTAAGGGTTAGTACAATAAACTTAATTGTCTTCCTAAAATATAATAAACTAATATATTTTTTAACAACTCGATACATTTTCTCTATAATCATTATTAAATTTATATATAAATGTGCAATTAAACAATTAAAGGAATAATTGAGAAGTTGATTGCAACGTATAGATGTTTAGTGTCTTTTCCCCTTCAGCTAATAGGGTAATATAATAAGACTTAACGACACGACGCAAGTTTTATTGGTGCTTTAAGAGCATCATCATCAATCACTATTCGTTAAAAATTGTGTAGGCACTACAGAAAAGCGCACCTTCTTCTTTCTGTGTTTTTTTCTTCTTTTTTCCTTTTATTAAGTCAAGTACTTCTTCGAGAATTTAAAATTCCCATAAATCACAATTTTTCATACGCGATTTCTCTTGCTGAAAGTCGTCAAAGATCGAAAGATATATCAAAATCGTTTTTTTAACAGTGGCATTACACGCAGACATTCACACAGGCACACTTAAATACTTATATGATTCAATAAATCTTGCCAAAAAACATTACCGAAGTCGTTTATGATTAAGGAAATAACATTTTAGGACACAGAACAGTAAATAATAGATAAGGGTTCAGAAGTTCGAGGGGATTTTTGAGAAATGATAAGTATTAACACTTTCGAAGAATTTATTTAATTTTACCTTGTATATTCAAATCGTATTAAAGATTATCTTTTTTTTTGTTAAAAAAATTTATGGACAGTGATCAAATACAGTATCTGCCAATTTACAGTTTCAAACAGATTTCATAACAAAGAATAATAAAAAACTCTTCGTTTTAACAAAACTTCCACTATTTATTTAAAAAATTGCTTCTTTAAACTCAATGATAGCCATTTCACTATACAACTAGCATCGTCAGATTGACATTATGTCAATAAGCCAATTTTTAATTTTAAAATGGATTTAAAAAATATCTTCAATTTCCGTTGGATTTTTGTCATGTTTAATATAAAATAATTAGAATAAATTCCAAATGAAGACAGAAACTTCTTCTGCAAAGCATTCTTAACGTAAAACGGTCCGCCACTGATTACAATAATGTATTTCCAATCTATAAAACTTCACGGAACGATAATATTAATATTTTTCTTATGAAGAGATTTCGCAGTTCAAGCAAAAATTAATGAACTTTGATATCTAAAATGTGTTAAATGAAAAGTGTCCATTAATCAAATATAATATAAACATTCCAACGAGGGGCTTTTTATACAGTTTTCTACCTATCACACGTTAATCTTGAATGAGTTTTCTTGAGCAACAGTTTAATCGAAGACTGAACATGAAAATGAACAACCAGTCAAAAGAGATTTATGCAAATTGTTATGAACACAAAACAAAAACGTTTTAACTAAACATCAACGGATGTAATTAAGAATTAATCAATTGAATGTCACATTGGGATATTATCGTACACATGCCTTGTAAATTCGCGTCTTGCTTTCAGTACTCATGGATTTTATTCCTCCTATTACATCTCGAAGGTATCCTGACACTCTAGCTGCCGCCATTTTATCATACAAAATACATTTTTCTACGATCACTATGAAAAGAATGTAAATAGACACGGCTTACTTCAATGCAAAGTCAGTAATTAAAAAGTTTTCAACATTATCTGCCCGTAATCATTGTTTTAACAGAGTTTGCTCAAAGCTATATTTTGGATGGATTTAGAACCCATATACCTATGTTCCTTTAGCTTTTAGGTATTCCTATGATTTTTATAATTTCTTGGCAGCTTCTAAATTAACTACTTAAAAAACAATGGATATTATATTGTGTTATTTTAGTTAAAGTTTGTTCTTCAATTTAGTGCAATTATTTGTTGGGCTTTTATAAATTTCATTCATTCTAATTGACATAACTTTATATTAACTTTGTTTTATTCCAAAAGATATTTTAAGTGAAATGTTTGTCCGATATTATAGTGCTTTATTTCATCACCTGGGTACATGAAAAATATCTTCCTATAAAAATATTATATGTGATCCATTTGCTGTCATATAAGTTATTGTCACCGCCTTATTTTTTTTGGAAATCGAGAATTACACTTGAACGTTCAGTTGTTTTCAATTTTTCTTTTTACTTTGTTTTCAATTTCAGAAAGTGGTTTTATAGTAAGTTATCTCTTTCCGCACCAAGTTAATTCAAACCAACATTTTTTTATAAATAATTGATTAAAATATGAATAAGATATTAAGATTGAGGATGAAAGGTATACCCCCACGAGAATAATGGAAACACAAATTAATTTATGTTTATTAAAATCTTTACTACCTTCTATCTAATCTGGTTTTCGTAGGAAAAAATGATGCTGTTGCACTACAGCTTTACTTCATACAACTAACGATATTTTACATGCAGCAGATCAAGGTACACGCACAATATTGGTATTATTAGATTTCAGTCGTGCATTTGATACCACACTATATGAGCTTATCAATAGCATTACTTTTCTCAAAGCTAATGTAACAATTAAATAAACGTATAAACTAAGATTGTCTAAAAAAATTCAACAACAGAAAGTAAAGAAAGTTATTAAAAAGGAAATGAAGACGAGAAAACTACTATAAGGAATTGTACTGGAACTCACGTGCACTCACGAAATTATTTGATAAAAAATTTACTCTGTATTATGATAAACATTGAACAAAGTATGTATTTTCATATAAAACAAAATAATAGTTGGAAAACTAAAATAGTTATAATGATATACTTCCTTAGAAGGTTCCCCAATAATTTTAGTATTGTAATTAGCATAATGGCATTTGATAATAAGTATTGTGTTTCAATAAATTTAAATTTTCATTTTTAAATAGGTAGGTGTACTATTAAATAAGTAAGGAAAATATTTTTTTTATTTTGCTTTGCATCAGTTAACCTCTCAATAAAGTTATATTGAGGCAAGTAGTGAAAAAAAGTACCAAGGTGCATTTTCTTTCTATCTTTCTTTCTTTATTTTTATTCTTTCTTGGGGTTGAGTGGACGAAATTTTTGTGTATCCTGTATGTAAAAACGATAAACTTTGCCGTGAGTATCTGAGCCCTTGGATCACACTGTATGTTTTAATAGATTCACAGCAATGCTCAAAGCGTCGCGAACTAATAAAATATCACTCTTTTTTTTGCTACAAAGTAATATATTATTAATTTGCTCCTGTGAATTCAAAATATTTTAAAATTCAAATTGGACCGTTTCATAAAATGCTTCCAAAATTTTATATTTCTAAGAAATAACATCCATCTTTTTATAATTCTATTTCAGACGACAACTGCTTCGGCAATTTTATATGTATACAGTGAATTTGAGATGGATTAAGGGCTGAAATTAGTTTTATTCAAAAAATTGATATGAAAATAATAGATTTAATTATTCTGTTTGCACGTCATATTTTATTTTTTTTATTCTAAAGAGAAAATCTATTGTGGTAGCATTAATGCTGCCACGCTTTATTAAAATTAATCATATAAACAAAAAAAATGAAATAGAATATAGAATACTTTATTAATTTCTCCCGCTTCTTTTACTGAAAAAATTAACTTTATTTATCACTTTCACAGCACTTAATTAAAATATAAAATATAATATAAATATAAATTATAGTTAATGATTTTTAAATTAGTTTAAACGTTTTCATTTATAATATTTTCTTGTTCCATCCTCTAAACAATCCAATGACTCTGCTAACTCTCCATAGTTCAAATGTCTTGATGGATCAGTTATTCTTGTTCTCCACTCGGATCACCAAGATTATCAGGGAAATGGTCCAAATGACTAAGGAGTAAGTGAATGTACCTTGATGCTTATATTACAATCTGCTGGAAGTGTGACAGCATTAGTTTCCCATGACTTTCTTCCTTTTTGTTTCCCAAATTAAAAAAGGTACAGAGCAACAAAATTATTCTAGAAAAATCAATTAATACAAAGCAACAAACAAAAAAATTTAAAAGATAAATTTAACATTTCAGTATCTAGTATTGCCACCTCTGGCTCTAATAACATCTCTCATTATCCGTGAAAGGCTTCTTATCAGTCACTTATGTAATCCAAATCCAAATTTTCCCATTCGCTTCTATTAAAACATTTTCCAGTTCTCTTGTACAATAAATAACAATTTTGTTTAAAAACATACACAACAAAAAACATAACGGCTTCTTATCCTACTTGGTACATAATATACTATTATTTATTCTAATTAGGCATAGTAAAACATTTCTATAAAAATAAGGTTTAGTTAAAAGAAGAAGAAGAAGTTAAAACTTCTTTTAGAAAAATGAAACACCTGTTTCTATTCCAATAAAACCCTTAAAAAAGAGTATTATAATATAAAAGTAGGGCTGTTAAATCAGATGTATTTAAAATATTCGCAAGAAAAGTAACTTTTTGCCATGCATCCAGTCACAATTACGTATTGATATCCTACATCCTGTTATAATTTTTTTTTTAAGATTTATTTGCTACTTAAATTTTATTTTTATTTCCTATAAACAGTATTAATTTGTGGCTCGGTTAATATGAAATACATTTTTGCACCATTCTTTCTTAGAATACCAAGAAATGCCTTTCAAATGTCTACTACAAGAACAATAAACTTGCTTCTGTAATCATTCAAAATCAATAGTGAAGATGGCTACCACAACTGCGAAACGTTTGGGATGAAGCACCAAAAAAGACTACAGCAAAACAGCTTTTAATTGTTAAATAAACATTTTAATTGCTTTTAGTGTATTTTAACAAAATATATATTTATAATATAATTTTAATTATATATCATTTTACAGTAATAAGCCTAAAATGAATTGTGATCGCATACTTTTGTAAATTTTCATAAAATAATGGAACATTTAGCCGCGAGCAAAAATAATTAATAGTTTTTTAAAAGTAAGGCTTTTAACAAAATTATTTTCGAAAATGAAATCCTCTTTTGAATTTGCTGATTTAAAATTACACTCCAAAAGGTTGCCGGTGTATTTGATCTCGTACATTAGAAAAAAAGCTCTGTTTACTATTTTAACTACCTGCTCTAATGTGCTTTAATATAATAAAAAATGTATAAAATTGTTAAATTATTTTTACGTTAAATAGATTTGTCTTTACATTTACATTATTTGGTTGATTATTTGTTATTGCGTCAAGTTACTACCATTTTTTAAAAGTGGATGTAATAAAGAAACATAAAGCCTTGTTGCCAGATTTTTTCTTAACCTTCTTAATATAAAAATGAAAAATTAACGCTTTTTACAATAACAATGTCAATCCAACCAAATATTGTATGTATTTAGAAATTTGCACATGTTTGTTAGACCAACAATCTATGTAAAAGTCAATGCATTTGTACAATATTAAAAGTTACATTGGTAAAAATATGTGAATATGTGTAAGACATTTATTTTTTTAATGTTTATCTCACCCTGTTATTTAAAAAAAAAGGGTCTCTTGTTATAGACTACCTAAGTCTGACGTCACTGGGTGGAGCTTATTTTTCCAAACAAAACAAAAAATTTAAAGCCCATGCATTTAAAGGACCTTTACTCATTTTCTTTTCAATTTATTTCTTATTGTGAGTTAAATAAGAGATGTTGTAATTTGTTCTGTTGAGTGTGTGTGTATATATTTATTGAAAACTTCAAGAATTTTTAAAGGTAGGTGTTTTAATACTATTTTCATAAAATTAAGGTTAAGTTTTGTTTAATTTATGAAATATTTTTTATATTTTTAGATTTTGTGATTAAAATATGGCTTTTAAACATGTTTTAAAGCTTTCAAATATTAAGGATTTTTTAAACAATGATAATAAAATAATTAAAAGAGGTGAAAATTCATTGGAGTCGAACCATGTAAAAAATATGCAGTTTGATGATGATCAGAGGGGATATATATATGCCAGTATGAAAGAAAACACTTCAAAAGATGAGGTAGGTTTGGATTTTTTTATATGATGGTAATATCTACTAAATATTAACTTATTTCAGATTACATTGAATAAATTGGGTGATATTGTTTCCGCAACTTGTGCTTGCCCTAGAGGAATAAAATGTCACCATACAGCTGCATTGACTCTATTTGGACACTATAATATTTCAGTAACAGATAGAGAATGTTCATGGAATGTGCCAAAACAAAAATATTGAGCAGTAAAAACTACAGAAGAATTATATTCTCAAAAACCATATACTGCTGTTGAAGAGTCTTTAATTCAAGAGCAAATGACTGCATTAAAAACAAGTTAAGTTTATATGGTAATACTGTGGGCTTTAGTTGGCTTTTTCAAGATGCTGCAGATTAAGGTACTCAATATAATTTGCCCATTATTGAAGATATCAGTTCATCTGCAGAATTCAATTTGGCCTCAAATAAACATTAAACATATTGCTGCTCTAACAGTAGGACAAGTTACCAATGAACACTGGTTTTTAATCAGAAAATTTAGACTTACTGCTAGTAATTTTGGAGTAGTTATTTCTTCATGCAAAAGAAATAAGTATCCAGACAGTCTTTATAAAACTAGTTGTAACAGTTGTAGTAGATGATGATGCTTCTTGGGAAGAAAATGTATTATTATTGGAAACATTTTATGTAAATCATTAGGTACCTCCCAAAACTATTAAATGGTTAAATTTAGTACCTAATAGAAATAATAGGTAGTTTGTAGTATATATAAATTAAACATTTTTTATTTATTATAAATATATTGGGTCTGACAATGTATACAATTATTTTTATGATTTTTTAGTTTAAAATTTATACTGTTTATAAAATTTGTAAAATATAATATTTTTCATAAGGTCTGTTTTATTAATTTAAAATAATACAACAAAAAATGTTTTATGAACTGCAATTAAAGCGCATAGCTAGATCTTCATGTGGCAAGTTTAAATGTAATTTCATTAACGTCATTAGTATTTGATCAATTTTTGGCAATAATTTTACCTGCCACCCAGCATAATTTTCGAACTGTCCACTAATTCAAATAGAATCATGTATAAACCATTGCTGTGTATACCAGTATACATAAGTATGTGTGAATCATTATTTTTTATATGTTCAAAACTGAAATGGGTACATAAGTTATTCAGTTTTTTGGTAACTTCTTCCAGTTCTTGTTTTAAGAAATAATGTGCAGGAGGGTGTTTAGAAGTGGATGGTTCTGAAATTAAAGTTGGCACTGAAGTTGAAGGTCTTGCTGGTTCCATTATTATCAGTTAATGGTGGATTTCTTTTACTGCAAAAAAAAGTACTTGTAAAACAAACCTACCTTATTAAAGGTAGAAAGAGTACCTATATCTTTATATTATTGTAAAAATATAAATGTAATACATACCGTTTTTCAGGGGAATCAAAGATTAACTTCCTTTTAGTTTTAAAGTTGGCCCATTTTTTTTGACAACTCCAAACTAATGAGAATTTTGATGGCTCTCTATCTTGTCTCCTATTAATATTTTTTAATTTTATTAAAATTTTATATTAATAATATTATATATTAGTTACCTACCTTATCAAAGAGATCCATTTTTCTTTTGGATGGGATGGAAAAGCAAAGTATTTGCATATTCTCTGCTCACTGTAATGCTTACAGTCAGGTACAAAACACATAACCATTGCGAAAAGGGCTCTTTCTAGAAATAAATTATAATTTTATACATAATTCAATGTTTTAATTAAAATCTTTATTATTAAAAACCATTCAAATCCATAATATAACCTAAAAAGGCTTCTTAGTGTTAAAATAACAGAAAAACACCTACCTTTAAAAATTCTTGAAGTTTTCAATAAATATACACACACACTCAACAGACCAAATTACAACCTCTCTTATTTAATTCTCAATAAGAAATAAATTGAAAAGAAAAAGAGTAAAGGTGGTTTAAATGCATGGGCTTTAAATTTTTTGTTTTGTTTGGAAAAATAAACTCCGCCCAGTGACGTCACGACTTAGGTAGTCTATTTCAAATGTACTAAATTCTATTATGAATATGACCTAACATTTCAAAAATGCATGTTTTGATAAAGAGAACAGCCAATTGAAATCGATAAAGTATCATATTTCATATCTTTGAGAGGTAGGTAAGACTGAAGTAATGAGAGGGTAAAAGAATATTTCTAAAACTATTCAGAGTTCAGTTCTTTAGTGACTCATCAGTTTATACCAAATATAATAAATAGATATATATACATTGAAAGTTTTTGTGAATTGTAGTGTCTTGTATAAGTCATTAGGAGTTGAATAGGTGAGTCTATCTCACAGAGTATTTCAATTATGCATTTGACTTGTTATTTGATTTTGAAAGTTATTATTTTACAAACATATAGTTGAATAGTGAGTCTATCTCACAGAGTATTTCAATTATGCCTTTGACTTGTTATTTGATTTTGAAAGTTATTATTTTACAAACATATAGTTTAATAGTGAGTCTATCTCACAGAGTATTTCAATTGTGCCTTTTACTTGTTATTTGATTTTGAAAGTTATTATTTTACAAACATATAGTTTCATAGTGAGTCTATCTCACAGAGTATTTCAATTATGCATTTGACTTGTTATTTGATTTTGAAAGTTATTATTTTACAAACATATAGTTGAATAGTGAGTCCAGCTCACAGAGTATTTCAATTATGCATTTGACTTGTTATTTGATTTTGAAAGTTATTATTTTACAAACATATAGTTGAATAGTGAGTTTATCTCACAGAGTATTTCAATTATGCCTTTTACTTGCAGTTTTACTCATAAACCTATACTGTATTGTGGAGAGTTTGCGCCACTTGCGGTTCGTCCGTTCCTGCTACAGGGTGATTATTAACATCCATGTTTCCTTACAACCCCCTCTGTATTGTGGAGAGCTTGAGCCACTTGCAGAGTAACCTTATTCATAAACCTATACTGTATTGTGGAGAGTTTGCGCCACTTGCGGTTCGTCCGTTCCTGCTACAGGGTGATTATTAACATCCATGTTTCCTTACAACCCCCTCTGTATTGTGGAGAGCTTGAGCCACTTGCAGAGTAACCTTATTCATAAACCTATACTGTATTGTGGAGAGTTTGCGCCACTTGCGGTTCGTCCGTTCCTGCTACAGGGTGATTATTAACATCCTTGTTTCCTTTCAATCCCCTCTGTATTGTGGAGAGCTTGAGCCACTTGCAGAGTAACCTTATTTTGCTGTACTGTGGAGAGTTTGAGCCACTTGCAGACTAGTATTATTTTACTGTACTGTGGAGAGTTTGAGCCACTTGCAGACTATTATTATTTTACTGTACTGTGGAGAGTTTGAGCCACTTGCAGACTATTATTATTTTACTGTACTGTGGAGAGTTTGAGCCACTTGCAGACTATTATTATTTTACTGTACTGTGGAGAGTTTGAGCCACTTGCAGACTATTATTATTTTACTGTACTGTGGAGAGTTTGAGCCACTTGCAGACTAGTATTATTTTGCTGTACTGTGGAGAGATTGCGCCACTTACAGAAGTTATGTTATTTGTGGAGAGTTTGTGCCACACATTCCTTACATGCACGGGGAGAGTTTGTGCCCCTTGCTAATATACCTATATAATTAGGCATTTAATTCTGTTTAATTAAAGTTAAAGTATTAAAATGTTATATAACGATTCAACCGCTTTAGACACCTAGTAAATTATTAACACTTGTATTCTTTTTGAGGATTTTAATATACTAATCTTTTTTTGAATAAAAGATTTACTATATATAGCAAATTGAATACTCAGACTGTTTTTATATCTAATTTCAGGTACCTACGTCATCAAGGTGTTTCAGCCCATCACGCCCATCTTGACGTGTCAATTAAATCCAGGCATTCAGGATCTTTTTAAATATACAATCATTTGTTTCGTTTGATAATATTTGTATTTCTTTCAACCTTTGTTTTAATTTGTTCTGATCAAATTCAATAAATCAGTTATATACGAGTATAAAAAAAAACTAATTGATTACCAAAATAAACAAATATACCTTCTCAAATCGCTCATGGCCCCCAAACTAATTTATTCCTCTTACATATGTAAATAAAATAAAAAATTTCATAATAAATTACAGAGTAAAATAAAAAAAAGGGATTCAAACATTGTTATATCTAAACAATGTAGGAATATCGAAAGAAGAAATAAGAAAGAAAGAAGAAATGAAAATAAATAGTGATGCATAAAGTTTTAAATAATCTTTACAATAATACAGAGTAATTTTATGAGCACTACAACATGAAGTAATCAAAATATACAACAGAACTAATTTGCGAGTAGTGGACTAATAAGCAACAACATCCAGACAATCAAGAAAAAGAAGAAGAAAGCATCAAAACAAAGTCACCTAAAAATATCAAAAGGTAAATTCAAGAAAATGTATTTATCGTTGGGCTGTATTTGTTCATTAAGACAAATGTCTGAGGTATTTAACAAAGAAGATCTAATCTCCAAAGATTCAACCTATTGCCCTTATTACATGTATGTAAAAGTTTGATGTCGAAGTATTTTTAATGAAATATTTAAGAGCTGTCTCTAATCAACATGTTCAATGAACTAGGCATACCTATTCAGTTTTTTGTACTGATTGACGTGCTAAATAGGAAATAGCGATTACGAAGTACCTAACTCACTATGTTAACTTTGGGAAAATTTAAAAGTGACATATACTTAATTAAGCATTTCTTTATATACAACAAAAATAAGTTTTTTAAATTTTTGATGAAGCAATAAAAAACATACAATATTATCGATAAAAATTTATAATACCGGTTGTCCCAGAAGTTTCTGACCCATTTTAACTGCAAATATATCGGAACTTAAAAACCATAGAGAGGTGCGGTTTTCGAGGAATAATTTCTTTTTATATAAAATGTTTAATTAGTAAAATCTTATACGGGGTTGGGATAAAGTATGGAACCAAGTAAATATCTTTTAAACGAAAAGAACGATATTGAACGATTTGGAAAGAGCTTGTTATTTTGAATTCATACATACTGAGTTTAGTATGTATGAGTAAAAAAATTTGTAAAAATGAGGAATGTAGCACTTTAACCAACCTCCTTTGAGTTTTTTGCATTAGAGCAAAAAACTATTTAGATAAACTAATTGATGTTGTTTGTATGCGTAGTAATAAATAAACAAGTACTGTTTAGTACGTCTTTTTGTTCTTCAAGTGTCAAATTCTAATTGACGGAAATAAATTGCACAATTTAGAATGGTTCAATTAAGTGAAAAAGAGCGTATTGAAATTTTAATGATGATCGGTTATGGTGATCGTGTTAGAACTCATGAAGAAGTGTGTCATATTTTTAATAATTTGCATCCGAAGAGAAATCCTATATCACGCTCAACAGTAACTAAAACATTACAACGTTTTAATACTACTAGGATGGTAAAAAATTGGCTAAAACCTGGAAGACCGCGGACTGCAACGAACGAAACTGTTAAACAAAATATTGCAATCGATTTACAAGAATCATCACCTCAAACTTCCACCACAAATTTGGCACTAAACCATGGTAATAGTCGACGTTCTGTAGTATCATCCGTATAAGGTACAGTTGGTTCAAGAATTGTCGTACGATGATTTTGACCGACGGCTGGAATTTTGCGAACGGCTAATGGACATCTGTAATGTCGCCGAAAATTTTGCTTCTAGCATAGTTTTTTTCCGATGAGGCAACTTTTTTTTAATGGAACAATTAATCGCCATAACTCAAGGTATTGGTCAAATGAGAATCCTCATTGGATTCATAAAGCACATACCCAGCATCCACAGAAGTTAAATGTTTGGATGGGAATTGTCGAAAATAAGCTTATAGGCCCATTTTTTATCGACGGAAACTTGAATGGTGACAAGTATTTGGATCTACTAAATAACGAAATTATTCCTGCACTTCAACAGAATGGGCAATTACCACAAAATATTTGGTTTCAACAAGATGGAGCACCTCCCCGCTATGATAGACGGGTTAGGGATTTTCTGGATGCGAATTTTCCAAATCGATGGATTGGACGTAGAGGATTCATAGAGTGGCCTGCTCGTTCTCCGGATCTTAGCCCGTTAGATTTTTTTCTTTGGGGTTATCTAAAATCACGTGTTTACATTAGACGACCAACAAACTTACAGGAATTGAGACAAAGAATTATTGATGAATGTGAACTAATACGTGGAGAAGTCTTGGAAAGAGTGACTCAAGAATTTGTTAATAGGATGGCATATTGTCAGCAAGTAAACGGCGAGCATTTTGAACATTTGAAGTAATTTTGTTTCTCATTATTCTAAAATAATGAAATGTACATCTATTGTACTACTAACAGTGAGCTAGTCCTCGTTTTTACAAATTTGTTTACATTAAACTCAGTATGTATGAATTCAAAATAACCAGCTCTTTCAAAATCTGTAAGAATATATAGGGTGTCCCATTTAAATTTAAGAAGTTGATGGCATTTCCGGTTAAACCGGAAGTATTTTATTATTAAAAAAAATGTACATCGGATGCGTTTTGTTCTATTGCACTTACCTGCAAATTTTCATAAATATCGTTCTTTTCTTTTAAAAGATATTTTTATATTTTGCACTTATAAAAATCTTCATTATAAAACGCATTTGCGTATCGTAATGTAACTTTTACACAGGCAAATTTTTGTTTTAAGTGGTTGGCAACATGAGTAAAGTATCTAATGACAAGACTATTGACAATGACACTTGTGGCTAATAGTAATTTATTAATTTTATATTGTTCTTTAAGAAAGTATTTGTGAATATGAATATAATTTTTTACTTATATAATATATTATTATTGGTGTATAGGTCATTTTAAAATATTTTAAAACATTAACATTTCATAATTTAAATGTCAAAACTGTCAAATGTTATAAATTACACAGTGCTACCGATATACTTTTTAAAATCAAAATTTTCGTAATTTACATACAAATAATAAATTAATTTAAAAAATGATAAAATGTCAAAATATAAAAAGTAGTACTTATTTCAAATGGCTGTTGTGACACTCGTTCTTTAAAAAACGAATCGCGAAGCGATGAACTCGTGTCAGAAAGCCATATGAAATGCATTACTACTATTACTATTACTATTACTTGGTTCCATACTTTATTCCAACCCCGTTTAGGGTGTTTAAAAAAAATCTGTTTTTTAAATGCGAATATCGTCGATATCGCCTACATATTTTTATTTTATCTGGAAGACGAACTCTTTTCCTTTGAGAAAATTTATAATTTGTTAAAGTTTAGATGAAAAATAAGTGAGTTATTTGGATTTTAATGATAATTGTTTATTTGATAAAGATGTCTACACAAAAAATTACAAAAGAAAATAACAACACAAACTTGAAAAAATTAAGTTTATAAATTATCTAATTTAATAAAAATCCTCAAGATGTTCTAAGTGTCGTCCATTTTGGTCTATACATTTTTGTAACCTGAATAAAAAGTTCTGAAAAAGAATTTCGCAGCATTTCTGGGGTAATTTCTTGGAATGCTCGGACAATGTTACATCTCAGTTGTTCTAGAGTCTCACTCATTTTTCTTCAAAACTTTAATAAATTATACATTTTCTCATTTCGTCTTCAGATCGAATAAAAATATATCGACGATATTTGCATTTAAAAAACACCTTGTTTTTAAAACGCCCTATATGAGATTTTACTAATTAAACATGTATACTGAAAAAAAATTTTATATAAAAAGAAATTGTTCCTCGAAAACCGCACCTCTCTATGGTTTTTAAGTTCCGATATATTTGCGGTTAAAATGGGTCAGAAACTTCTGGGACACCCGGAATTGGTTAAAAAGTAGAGGTATGAAATTTTCATTGAAAAGATAATTTTTCTTCGTGTATTAATAAAAATTACTAAATAAATACAAACGTACCTATAAACGTTAAATAAATTAAGTTAAAATTTATCAAATCCGACTGTTAATTCCTACCATAGTCTTCCTACTACGAATTTTAGTCAATTTATGAGAAAATTAACGATGTAAATTTAATTCGATTACTTCTTTACTACCACCCTCTTCTTCTTTATATTCGGTAATTAACTTATATATATACACAAAATTCATTCGATTTGTCCCTTTTGTTTCAACATTTGACAGCCAATTCGAGAATTTTGCGAATCCTTGTAGGTATATGATTTTAGATTTTATCCTACTTAAGACAAGTTCAACCGCGAGTAGTATGTGTTGGGGAGACTGGGGCTTGTTCTAACAAGGGTACGTATTAAGCTAACTGACGCCTAGCTAAGCATGTTAGTAATAGAAATTTTTTATAAACAATAATCAATAGTTAAATAAATAATGCAGCTAGGGTTTTTAAGAAAATTAAAAGTTAAAATTGTTTATTAATTAATATTATCAAAGTTCTTTAAATAATAAAACCAAAAGTAATTATTACAGTATTAAAGCACAGAAATATTAAAAGTTATTTAAAAAATAGAAATTTATTTTTTGTAAACTGCAGCACATAGTTTTTTTCATAATAAAACTGAATTTAAAAAAAGATTATAACAAATTGTTAATAAACAAATAAAAGAAAGATGAGTAAAGAATTTTTGTAATCCGAAAGAACAATAGAATTTATGATTTTTAGAAAAAAACGGTTTATTAATTTAAAAATTTAGTTGCACAATTGTATCAACCAAAAATTTTTCATTATCTCATAAACAATGCATTTGTTTATAACAATTTGTTAAACAATGGCTTTAAAAAATTAAAAAAAATTGTAGGTTTTAACATTTAAAAATTGAAACATTAGAGATAACGAAAAAAAATTGACAGAAGCAAATATGAGACCCGGAAAATATGCGAACTTAAAGAAAGGTTATCGCAACCAGCCAATTACGAGCCATTGTTAACGAGTGTACATTAGAAATTGTAAATATAATCGATATAATACAGTAGGCGCCAAAACAAACGACAACGAAAAATTAAATTTTTATTAAATATGACAAATTAAATAACAAATAACAATTCAAATAACGCGAATTTTAAATTTTGCTTCTATATAAAATGTATTCAAAGTTCTTGTAGTACTCATAACGCTTAACAAGATTGCTTAGCATGTTATTAAAAATAGGCTGCTGCATTCTTCTGAAAAATTTTTCAAGGAGTTTCAAAAAATGCCTTTATCTGTGACGGATGTTGCTCGTATTGTGGCCTTAATTGAGTATGGCCGAAGCCAACGTTATGTGTCTGATACCCTTGGTATACCTCGAACAACAGTCCAGGATACCTGGAATCGGTATATGGTAACGGGGAATTTCAGTGGGTTCCGGAAGAAAACGGACGGCAAATGCAATTGACGACCGCTTTATTGTCCTGAATGCTTTACGAAATCGTAGAACTACAGCTGTTCAGAATCAACATCTTCTACAAACCGCCAGTCAGTGAGAGCACAATCCGACGAAAACTTACGAAAACTTAAAGAAAACGACCTCTCTTCAAGGAAGCCTGCCACAGCTGACGGGTGAGTCGCCATCGCTGCGATCGCCTGATGGTCGAGACCTCGAAATGAAAGATTTCAGAACGCGTACGTTCATGATCTGCGAATTGCACTTCATGAAGAATTTGATGCCATTCCACAAGAATTTTTTACAAACCTTATTGATTCGATGCAAAATCGACTGAATGCAGTAATTTTGGCGCAGGGAGGCCACACTAGATATTAGCCTCTTAAAATTTGTTTATTATGTAGTAATTATTATACTGTATACTGCACTTCGGGTTCCACCATTAAGGAAACTAACAATAATTAATAACTTTTATTGCAAACTACAATGTGACGAGAACATAACCATAAATAAGACATCATAAAACTAACTCACTAAGCGCTCAAAGCATGATCAGTTCTAACCTCACTTCTTTTTACCCGCGCTTATCTCGCGCCACATACAAAAGGCGTCAACTGTCACTCTTCCTTGGCACGGAACACGACAATGTTTTATACGAGCTGTTCGCGCGAAATTCAAACTGAAATTATAACATTCTACAATTATTTTTTTAAATCCTCATGTTTTTGTTACTTTTCTAATTAAATTTACGTTTTGATTATTATTTGTTGTGTTTTCACAGCTTCGTCCGAGGAGTTCGCATTAAAAAAGTGTATCTCCAGAAAAACAGAGATAATGTCGTGATTAAGAAAAAAATTATAACTAATTAAATCCCGCTAAATTAATCAAAGAGTAAAATCTGTTAGACAATTTACAGTTCCCCCTACGCGTGCATTGTTCTCTTTTAACTAGAAAGCTAGACCATATATTAAGATTTATGTAAAGTCGCTGTATCGAAATCACATTGACAAAAGTTAAATTAGATATTGATAAATGAAACCAAATTTGTAACCGAAAATCATTTGTATTTAAAATCAACAATTGTGAATCATTTCAAGTTATTTTGGATTAAACCTATCTAAATTTATGGCAAACTATAATAAATCATTTATTTTCTCGTATGGAGATTAATTCCGGCAAAAGTATTTTCTAATAGTTGTTCATGGACTATAAATTTCCTCACATCCAAAGCGCAAAACATATTTTTGTCAAAAACGAGGTAATTATTATGACGGTCAATCTTTCAGTGAAACAAAGTTTAAATGAGTTCAATTAAAAAGTTATAAATTAAACTAGGTAGTTGTTTTACTAAATTTAGTATTAAACATTTGATCAAAAATAATCTGTAAGTAATAATTACCAATTTAATTTAAATAATAAGTTTAATTTTAGGATTCAAATACTTATTTTAGTGAACGTGTTTGTGAATTTGTGATTTATAACCCCCTAAGTTATGTTTTTGCTTTAACTTCATTTTCTAACCAGCTTTTTTAAGTTTTGTCTTGGTTTTTGTAGCGAGACAGCTGTATTTTAGTGTTTTAATATAAAATGTCTCTTCTTTACAGCCAAACAAGTGTTGAATGAATAACAAATTTAATAATAGCCAATCCTCATCGACCTGAACATGCAAATCGTGATCTAATTTGAAGGTAGAACATTAGTAGCTATGTTCATGACTAAATTGTGAAATTTAATGTAAATGTTTAGTGATGAAGTATTTAATTATTTATATATTTTCGTTAACGTATAAAAATGTAGTTTGATATTCAATTAATAATAAATAAAAGTAAAAAATGTATTTCTTTTTATTTATTTATATTGCTGCAAAATGGTTTTTATTTTTTTTTATAAAATTCACCAGTTAAGAATATAACACAAATAAGCAGCTTGCTTGTAATTTTGGTATTAAAACAACTCAAAAAGTTTGACCAAATCCTGCAACAAATAGAACTTTACAGGAAAAAGTTTGTAATGTGGTTTTTCGGAAACAAATTGCAACCATTACAACCAATGCCCACTAAGTAATATTTAAAGACTAATCTCCTGTTATTAAAATTATATTAGTGATGAAAAAATAGAATTAAAAGTAATATTTAAGAAGTATTTTAAAATACTCCTAATAAAAAAGGATAATTAATGAAACTGCCAAATTATTTATAATTTTTAAAATAAAATTGGAAGAAGGTAAATTTATATCCTATTCGTTTACGTTTTTGCAGCTGTATTTTGGAGTTGTTATAAAATATAAAAAAGCAAAAAACTAAAACACCAACAATTAAATGAAAAAACGTAAGCAAACTGATCATCTTTTTCTTCTTTATAATTTTTGCCAGAGCTATCCGGTCAAGTTTCTGGTCTCAGTAGGAGACCGACTGATATTAATCAAGACAAATAAAAAATAAATTTAATAATATTTGCAGACAGAAAGTGTTTTATGACCATGTGTTGATTTTATAGTTTTGATTAAAAAAAGCAAATATTAAATGCGCTGTTGCCTTTTTTGAAAACACAGCGCTTTAAAAATAAAATTAAATAATTATTAACTTTTTTAAAGAAAATATGTAAATTAAAAGATGAATATTTGCAGACAGAAAGTGTTTTATATTAGCAAGACCATGAGTTGATTTTATAGTTTTGATTCAAAAATAAAGTAAATTTTAAATGCACTGTTGCCTTTTTTGAAAACACACCACTTTAAAAATGAAATTAAATAATTATCAACTTTTTTAAAGGAAATATGTAAATTAAGAGCTGAATATTTGCAGACAGAAAGTGTTTTATATTACTAAGAACAATTAATAACTGCACAGTTAAACTAAACTTCCACTATTTATTTGAAAAATTCGCTTTATTTTATACATAGATAAGACATTATTATAACATAAATATATTAAGTTATTGTAAAGATCAGCATGATATAGTTTTTTCCTGGTTTTTCTATATCATTGCACAGTTATACTGATCTTAGAGGGAAATACATCCAGGATAATCCCTTAGGGCTAATAACGTCTAGGCTTTAATATTGTTATGTCTTATTACTTCCTTACTTGGTCTAGCCTTAACTCCTTATCAACATCAAGCACCTAGTTACAAACAAACAACATGTAATTTCAATATGTCAATCTGACGATGCTAGTGATAGCGAAACAGCTGTAATTGATTTTAAAGCGAATTTTTCAAATAAATAGTGGAAGTTTAGTTTAACTGTGCAGTTATTAATTGTTCTTAGTAAGATGAACTTCCAAAAAGTAGAGGTTAACACAATCAATTTTGTTTTATATTAGCAAGACCATGAGTTGATTTTATAGTTTTGATTCAAAAAAAGCAAATATTAAATGCGCTGTTGTCTTTTTTGAAAACACGGCTGTCATGAAATTTATAACGTATTTTTGAATAAATAGTGGAAGTTTCATTCAACCGTTTAGTTATATACTATTCGTAAAAAGATGGACTTTCACATAGTAAGGGTTAGTACAATAAAATATTAGATTTTCTTTGTTTTGTCTAGATGTTTTTAGTGTTTTAATATAGAATGTTCCCTATTCACAACCAAACAAGTGTTGAATAAATAACAAATTTAATATTAGCCAATCTTCAACGACCTGATCATGCAAATCTTGATCTAAAATTTGAAGGCAGAACATGAGTAGCTACGTTCTGTACGAAATTAGTTAAATTTGTTGTTAAAGGGTGGAATAATATTTCTTTGTATTTATATCGCTGCAATCAGTTTTGAATTTGGTATAACTAACAATAAAACACAAATATACAGTTTGTTATGTTGGTAGTAGAGTAACCAAAAAGTGGGAGCAATTCGTGCAACAAACTGAACTTTACTAACAGGGAAAAGTTTGTGATCCCTGAAAAAAAAAAATAATGGGGTGCTTGATAAAAGCAAATTTAAATCCACTGTGCATTGGAATTCATACTAAGAAGTATTACAATATTAGGCTCTTGTTATAAATATTATATTGGTGATTAAGAAAGTTAATTAAAAAGGTTCACATAATAAATACAAATTTTATGATCAATATACTCCTGAGAAGAAGAATCGTCTACTTTATTTTTATTATACTTTATTGATTTTTTCATTAACTACTGGAGATCATTATCTCATTAAGTAGATTAAAATTTAATCATATTTAGCATAAAAATTTCAAATTTAACTATTATCCAATTTATTTGATCTCAAATTACAATAAAAAAAATCAAAAATTAAAAAAAAAAACACTTTTTAAAACTATTTTCCAATTTTTTCGAAAAAAAAATTTATAGTAAATTTTAATTCGTACTCACCCTGTAAATACAACAAAAATAATATACCTGTTGATGGAACTCACCACTAACAATGAATAAATACTATTTCCCCTTAAACTCTTATATATCCAAACATTCTTCAATCAATTTTAGCGCCCTCTACACTGCGCTCGTTCTACCACTCTTTGAAAGTGAACCGCCAGGATAACGAAGGACTCTGAAGGATATAGAGGGATGGTATTGCGTGATGACGAAAAATGGGTTCAGTAGCCGTAAAATATTAGAATTTCGATATTAAATAGAAACAGATTTCAGTTTAAATTAGGCATTATTCCTTCACATAAATGGGGTGTAATTTAATTTTCTTGTTCATTAAAACTTTGGTAGTTGAAAATTATTCTGACACAGTGTAATAATGAACTACAATATTACAATATGTAGTTTACACACCGACTCTGTAACTCAATTTTGGGAGGAGGAAAACGCATGTAAAATAACTTCTCTTGTAAATAAAACAAATATTTATTTTTATAGTTGTATACGTATGTATATGTTGTATATATGAAGAGCGAAATATGCAAAAGATCTTAAGTCACAAAACTGGAGTTAAGAAGGAATAATGTCTTTCACAATATAAATGAAAACAAATTTGTTTCGGTAAAAACGTGTTCACTCACAATCAGTTTGTAATTTATGGATTTCTAACCTTTGAAGTAATCAGGAAGCAATCTATTACTTACTTTATTTTCCCAGCTAGTCGGGAAAGTACTTTCTTACCTGCAAATGTCAATGTCATTTTTGTTTAAAAGATGGTTTATAAAGAATAAAATCCATTCAACATTTATTATATTATTATTATAATTAAAAAACAACAACAATACCAAAAATAAAACTATTTGGAATTATAAATAGGTATTAATAGTTACATTGGAATTATGATTACAGAGTACTTTCCCGCTAGGTATGTAATATACTATTATTATGTTTATGATAAATGTTTCAAGTTATAATGAACAAAATATAAAAAGGTTTGAAACTTTTTTTTTATTTTAGCAACTTAAAGTTAAACGGCCCAAGTGCAAATATTATTGCAGACTTAAAGTAACTTAACAAACGATTTTATGAACTTAAAAAACACTTTTAAGTATGTAAATTTTATTGCAATTTGATTAAACAAGAATATTTAAGTTTCCTTATTTAAACGCACGTGTATGTTATGAAACCTTATTACGCGCATGTTATTGTTAAATGTCACTTACAAGCAATGTTAACAGTGCGATTTTTGACGTTTACAGACATGAGCGTAGAAAAAATTGTTTTAAGTTAATAATTATTATGTTGACTGTCTACCAAAGTTTAATTAATTATAAACCTGAAAGATATGCTCACTTTTAGTTTGTTAATTTTTTTATATTAGATAATATATGACGTTTATTATCTACCAAAGTTTTAGTAAACGTTATAAAGTGCTCAATGTTTGTTTTATATTATTTTTATGTTACAAAATACCGGATGTTGATTTTCTACCAAAGTTTAATTGATAAGTCTGAAAGAGTATCCAAGAGTATCCAATAGTTCTAGATAATTCCTACTTAGTTTGGTCTCGGATCAAATACCAAAACTCGTGGCCCCAGAAATATCCAGGAAATGATTAGTCTGGATTTGGTAACCCTTTGAGTGACCCACCCTTCGAGCAATACAGATACAGACCCACGATGAATAAATTATCTTCTTTCTTAACGTTCTTTGAAACTCGTTCTCGTAATGCCATTATTTCCATATTATACTTTTAAAATGAAAGTGATTTATTTTAGTGAAAATATATTTTCATCATCGACATTGATAATGTTTTTCAAATGACAATGATATATGTGCGAGCAAATAGAATTTTTCATTGACGCACTAATTCCACTTCAGTTTTCTATAAAAAAACAAATCGTGCATATGTCAGCCTCCTCTTCATAACAATTAATGAAATGTGATACTGTTTAAATTCGTGTTTAATTAAAAGGCCACCGTTTTCAGTTAGGCCAAAAATATCACCTAATTGTATAAACAAAACGGATTAATACAAATATGTTGTTGGTTGAAAGTATAGTGAAAACCGCATCGTTAGTTTGATTGATTGTTTATTTATAAAAATGTTTTATGCATTAAACTGTTAAAAAAATGGAGTAGTTTAGGGGTAATTTTAGATCTTTGCTTTCTGGACCAAATACTGAAAATAGTGGAATACTACACAGGGGTATACTGTATTTGAAAATCAAGAGAGAGTAAATTCCCAGAATAAAAACTAATTCGGTATGCAAAACTATAGTACAGTACATGCGGTAAAACTTCAATATTTGTAATGCAATCTAAATTGTTTTTGTTAATTTCAATACAAAATTTATTAAATTTCTTGGACTATCACATTATTTTATGATCTTTCAATGTTACTACAGTAGGCCTAAGAGGATTAACGTGCGTCATAGGCGTAACCAAAATAGAAAGGGATAATTGTTATTTAACGACCTCCGAATGGCAACAGCTTCTAATGACAGATATTTTGACTTAAATAGTGCTTAAGTTTCTAGAAATGCAGTTATTTGATTTTCGATAAACGTGACAAATAGTAGTGACTAAAAATGGAAGCAGTTTGTGAGTATACGCCAGTGAAAAAATTAAAACTAGACCATTTATCGCTCAATGAAAAGAGTGCTGTAGTGAATGTGTACCACTATTTTAAACATCAAAATCCCTCAAACACTATTGACAGTGTAGTTGAAACAACATCTAAGGCAATGGGATATGGAAAATCTACAATATATTTATAGAGCTCTAAAGGAGGAAAAATCAGGTGGAGTAACCTCACCAAAGCCGAAACCAGGTAAGCAAAAACTATTAAAAGTCAACCTGGACGAGTAACTGGCGGATCATTCTCGTCTTTAGCATAATTAGAACCAATTATCCCATGACCAGACGCAGTAACCCAAAAGGTTTTTCGAGCATAATGAAGAAGCTTTTCTGCAATGGAATCATAACTATCAAACCCAAAGAATCGAATTGTTTGTCGGTTGATGACACCGTAAGTTTTGTAAAACAGATAGTCCAATTTAAATGTTGACTTCAACAAAGGTATCAAAGCAGGAGCAATTAATTCTATTCATAGATCAGTGAACATGGTAGTTATAACGCTCCTCAACAACTGAAGTTGATATACCTAATCACTATTCACACTAAAAATAAAACAAAATCATATATACTATTTTTTATTCGATATAAAGTTACAAACAATATTATCACAAATTATCACTTGGTAAATACAACCTTATACTGACAAATATCTATGCATATTACATTCTAATACAAGGTACTATAACACTCATACTCCAACATGAACTTATGATAAAAACAATAAAAGTATATCAACATTTTGATTGTTTACAATTTCATATTTCTACTATACAGCGGATTAAAATATTAATATATACATATATAATTATTCAGTCTTTATTAAGATTATTTACGTTTAAATAACAATTAAAAAGAAATAAATGATGGTGAAAAAATGTAAATCTAATAAATCTAGATTAAAATAATCACTTTCAAGAAAACAAGCGCGATGTCTTTATCATTTAGGTAAGTATCTCATTTTGTAAAACTACTCTCCAATTTAATAATTTGACAGTGAATTGTCAAAATAATTTACTTTTATGATTATTCAAAAAGTATTATGTTTTATTTTTGACATTTGCTTTAGTTACAATCTACTTGTTTAATAATGGCTTTGTTTGATAGATACAGCTTTGATTTTCCACCTAAAAGCCAATACATTTGCCGAAACTTTATATCTAGTAGTCTTCTCTTGGTTTGGATATGTTTTTTCCAAGTAAGGCGTTGGTCCAGGTGAAGGCCAAGATATTTAGTTTCTATTGCTGTTGATATTTGTACGCCATTAATATTTACTGCTGGGCAGATGGTTTGCCGAGTGGTAAAGGTTACTTGGATTGATTAGGTCTGGTTTATTTTTATTCGCCATCGTGTATACCAATCAATAAGAAGTTTTAGATGGTGTTGCAGATATGCAAATGCAGATACAGGGTCGTCACTTACAGCTAGTGAGGCTACTTCGTCTGCAAAGGAAGCCATCATAATGTTGTTAATTTGTGGAATGTCAGCTGTGTAGAGAAGAAAAATCACCGGAATTTTATGACAGAAATTACACTGTTGATCATTAAATTTTACAGAGATGTGTATATTTGATAAGTAGGATTTGATATGGAGATAATAATTGCTGGATAAAGCGTTTTTCAATTGGAAGATTATGCCTTTCTGCCAAACCTTGTCGAAAGCCTGGGAAATATCGAAGAATGCAGCATTGAAAAATTTCTTATTTTCAGTATTCGGTGGACTTGTTGATTCGTTGAGTGGTCTTTCCGAAAGACCAATTGGTGATTAGGTAAAAAGCGTTGAAATCTCGTGGTCGAAGTGAACCCTTTGTAGCAACAGTCGCTCAAAAACTTTGGTTACAGTTGGGAGGAGACTGATAGGTCGATAAAATGTAATTTCAGTATGTGTTTTTTCTGGTCTCGGAATCATGATGATCTCTGCATATTTCCTTATAAGCCCTTAATTAATATTTGGTTAATAAGTTCAAATATTTCTTCCAATAAGAATTCAAAAACGAAAATTGCTATTTGTTTACTTTTGTACACATTCATTTATATATTATTTGCTTTTTTATAATATTTGATCTGTCGTTGACTCTTTTCCGTCCCAAGCGATTTTCCTTAATTTATTTACTAAAATATTTTTCATTTGAATTTGAAATGAAGTAAGAAGATTTCTTATTTAACTTTTAAATTATGTTGGAAACTGAATTTAACATAGTAAACACCTTATTTCAAACTATTTACAAATATAATATATATATTTATACGTATGCAAATTCAAAACTGTAAAGTTATTTGATTTAACGACAGAATACGTCTTTTTTTTAGCATTTCATTTGATTGTTGTGAAAGCAATTGTGAAGTTATAACCTAGCTGCTCTGCTGCTATGCTCTTGGCAAAGTTTTAAATATTTAAATTATACCAATCATCTTGTTTACTTCACATGTACTAATATAAACAACAATCACAGCGGCTAATAATCCATTAAATATTCCCGTATTCTTTGTTCCTGTATTTGTACGGGAATCCAGAGGATCAGGTAAGTAATTTCCGCATTTGGGAAAGTTTCTGGGAACCGGCAACATCTCATCTTTATTTCCTACTTGTACGACCATGGCCATACCAATTTCTGCGTGGAATTCTAAATGACAATGCAGCAACCAATAACCTAAAACAACGTATCAAATTGAAAAATTGCCATAGTTAAGTTATATGAATCAATGTATTCAGAATTTATTGTGTTAACTCTTAAACAAAAAACTTTTTAAGAAAACTTCCCTAGTTTATTTAAAAAAATAACCTTTTAGGTTAGCTCATTTGGCAGCTTATAATTCTCCGATTTCTATTAACAAAAATAACTTTGATAAAGAAATTGAGATCAACAAACAAATAGCTACATCTAATGGATAAAGAAATAAAGAGATTGTCACTACAAATGAATTTAAACATACTAAAGAACTTAAAAGTTATAAAACATTACATATTATTAATCAAATTAATTAAATTAGGTCACAGAGGGGTTGCTGGTACAGAGGGGTAGGACAAGTGGGCCAATGAAGGTGTTGAAAGTCCCTTTGTAAGCACAGAACCAATGTGTAGGGTGTCTTACTGCCTTGCACGAAGAAATGTTCACCAGTGAGTGGAAAAAGAACGCAAAAGTCTTTATTAAGTATTTTCCTAATATTTGATCGTCAATAATATCAAGACTATAATGAACATGTGAAAGAAAATGTTCCGATTTTGCTCCTCATCAGTCTACATAGTTAACATCACTGAATATTCAGCAGTAAATTCAGAAAAGTGCACATTATTAAATATGGATAATCATGCCAATATAACTTTAAATTTAATGAGCGACCAAGTGGTAAGAACTATTTCTGCTATAAGAAGATACGAAACAAATTTAGTAGATTTTAAACTATGTTCAAAAACTGGGAATATATCTAACAAAACATATTTAGGAAAAAAATGAACCAATAATATAAATGACGCTGAAAAAATGGAGATATGGACTAACCTTCACAAAGAAGGCAAAACAAGCAAGAGGAACACTAGCCGGACTCATAGGAAGAAAATCCAAACTAGCACTGAAGACAAAGGTACATCTAATAAATGCAATCATTATTCCGATCATGTTGTACGCCTCCATAGCCTGGGGACACACAGCCAAAACCTACAAAAAGTAGATACAAGCACAGCAGAACATCAGCTTAAGGCAAGCAGCAGACGCCCCATGGTACATAAAAAATATTAAAATATACAGGAAACTAGACCAGGAGAAGACAGAAGAAATCATGAAAGCCAGAGCCAGATGAAGATTTGAAGAACTCAGGACACACCCGAACACAGCACTTAGGGAATTAACAAACTACACAGCAGAGGACTATAGGAGACATCCAAGACCAAGGAAACAGCTGGACAACTAAAAAGTAACATCAAGAAGCAGACAGAAGAGGAACCACCTATAAAAGACTCTGCCCATCCCTAGGGAGCCATCCTGGACCAAACAGAAGACACCTGGAAACTCTCCGAACCAAGATAGTGGAAGGAAGAGCATAAGCCCGAGGACTGAGGCCCCCATCGGACGTGATGGAGGGTGGAGGAAGTTCTTCCTGGAATGCATCGCTCCTAGAGGGATGCGTTCTGGAAGGGACGGGTTTGGTTAGAGTGTGTGTGAGATATTGAAAAACAAAAATTGAAATAAGATTTTTGGAAAAAAATGGGTAGAGAACAAAAAGAATGTGTACAGTTTATTAAAAAACGAGTTGTGGATTAAAAAATCTGGGTGAACAACAATAGGGGAGTTCACATAGTGGGAATATAAGAGGAACAGAATTGGAGAAAAAATTGGACAGAAATAATACTAGCTAATTAAAAAAAGACCAAAAAATTGGAAGTTTTGAGGGAGTGCAATATTAGAAAACAAGTTTTGGATAAAATAAAATAGGCCAGGAATAGAAAGAAGGCTGAAAAAATTGAGATATTGAAAAATTTAATATTATAAAAGAATTTTGGACAAAAAATGTCTTCCAAGAACAAAAAAGAAGCTCACAAACTGGCGATAAAGAAAAGAAAATACGAAGTAAAACTTTTTGTAAAAAAACAACAAAACTAAAACAGAAACCAAAAAATTAAAGGTATGGTAAGGAAAATCTTGAATATATACTCAAATTGTTTGCAATAGATTTATACCTGCCATAAATCTATAACTAACGCTGTATTTTTTATATAATTATATTGTCAACTTTTATTTAGTTTAAATTTAAATGAAAAATAAATTATATTTCATAAAAGTATACAAATTTTATTAGTGATGCAATACTTTTTGGGGGTTTTAAATTTTGACACTTACCTGGATTGGTAGCCTTGAATCTGACAATAGTATAACCACCATCAGGAACAGTAACAGTATCTTTAAGTGGCGGGTTCTGTAAATTCCTTTTAATCAGTCCTTCCGCGTCCCTTCTTTTGATCTCATCAACGGTGACGGTTGCTCCTACCCGCTCCATAGCTACTACACGAAAAGCATAACCGTGTAAGTGAATGGGATGGTTAGCGTCATACGCCACACCTTCATCAATAAATATAAATTCCACAACGGATCCTACAGGTATCTAAAAAAATAGGTTTCGCTATTAACAAATAATAATAATACGCGAAATTAAAGTATTTCTTTTTGTTGATAAAGCAATATTTATTTTTATGATGTATCTAATATTTATGTACCTGGATGCCATGTGGACATTGACAGTGCGAATCGGTACAGTTCTTCTTCTCCAGAGTATCTTTATTACAAAAATCGATGTCTTCTAGTTCGTCGCGTTGTGGCAGCAGTGGTATAGATGGCGTCGTCATTGAAATGTGGTTAAACTGGGGTGTTAATACCCTTTGTGATGTGTTTGTAACTAATGGAAAAAGAAGAAAGATATGATCAAACAAATTGATTGTACAAAATCTAGATGACATTATTATATGCAGAGAAAATGCTCTAAGTTTCCTCATCTAATTGAGAGAACCTGAAAAGGTTGTAAGTGTCAATAAAAGGTGTTTTGTAAACCTAAATTGTTTAGTAGGGCAACAATTATATTAATTGCTTTCCCATTATGGCTGGGTAGATACTCTCCAAATATTGAACGAAAAATAATATAATGAACTCTGTACCCATACCAGGCATATTCTTTCATCAATCATTTTTTTCAGTTTTCCATTTTTTTCGCTATTCGACAAAAAAGTTTTATGCCAAATAGCAAAAGATTGTTTGGAAGTCAATATAAAAAGAAACGCTTGAAGAAAGTGGAACAATAAAGAAAGCTAAGCAGTTTTAAGAAGAAATTCTTAGTGTAAAACTCATGTATAGATGAGTCTTTCACTTCTTCTTAATTGAGAAGTTAAAAAAACATATTTCTCAATACTACTACAATCTCAAACTATGAATTTGTCACTTTATTCAATATAATCAGCAACCCTAGAGTAGTTCGCAAATTATAGACAAAGAGAATATGATGATATAAAACTTGCTGCTAATGAAATTGCAGAAAATGGTGTCGATATTTTTCAAAATATATAATAAGCAGAGTTAAAAATAATCTTGTTAATTTTTTATGTAATGCTTACCGTTGTTGAATCCATAATATGGCGAGCGGTGAAAATCCTCGTTGTCGATTTCATAAAAATCGTAAGCAACGTGATATTGAAAATCTGGGATATCTTTTAAGCTGTCATCCCAAGGTGCCACAGCTTCAAACTGTGGTGCAACAACATAGGAATTGTTTCCTTCAATGCCCACATTCAATGGATTAATTTGCTGTCAAAATAAAAATACAAACATAAATATTTATTAATCAGTATGTGGTATTCATAACAAACATTATAGAATGAAAAATGAATAGAAAACTATCTAAAAGAAGATCCCGTAAAAACAAATTTTGGTATATACGAAATGTAGGTACTTTTAGTGTCAGTTCTATTACCTCTGGTTAATAGTTCAAGTTATGGTTAACAAGATCTGACTAAATCTTTGCTGTTGAGTTGCTATTCTATGACAAATTGCTTTGCAGATTAAAGTTGTTAGACCAAAGGATGTAGTAACTGGTATTTTGAGCTCAAATTTTGTCCAAAATCTTTGTAATGGATAATACAATTACGAAAACTATCGATGTTAAATAACCACTAGTCAGTGATAAGTAATGATAGAACATTTTTTCCTAACCTCAATATAAACACCTGACCAGTGGTTGACTTTTAACTAGAAGTAGTAGAACTGAGCCTTATTTATCTGAAAACAATTGACACTATATCGAAAATAGCTACATCAAGAATCACTTTATTTAGAAACAAAGATGTGATATGCTTAAATGTATAGAATGTAACTTACCAAGCCTTCAATATGTGCGTTGTCAAAAGTCACTTCCTCTTGAGGAACTGCATCAGCAGCCAGTCCGTTGTTTTCATATTCTAATACTGCAACTTGGAAGGCTTTAGTAAATCTTTCATCGCAATCCATGAGTCCTTTAAATCTGATCCAATAAACGTCTTTGGGTTGATCAGCAGTCAAAATAAAATCGAATCTTTCACCTGCGTATGTCACCAAAGAAGTTGCTGAAATTATGATAAAATGCAAACCATTGATGACTAGATAACTGATAGTGTTTTTATATACTTTATTTTACAAGACAATAAAATTGTACTTTATCTTCGAGAGCATTTTTTAGCGTCGAAACGTCAGTCTAGAGGCTAATTATGCTCGAGAAGATAATATTGCTATTTTTGGTGTGCATGGAACGACTAGGTCCGATGAATTGTACAAATTAGAAGTGTTTGAAGTGATATTAAAACCAAGCACGATAGGTCGTTCTGTATTACTGATGGAGTGAGTTTCTTGGAAATTGTAAAAAAGTATATTGCTTTGCTCCCCAAAAACCTACCTCACAGTAAGTTTTTTGTGAATTACCGATAGCAAAAGTGCACTACTTAACCGGTGGGGATTAACACTATATATAATATCCTCAAGAAGATTACAGATTTTTTGAAACTTGCAAATTCATAAATGTACATGGGGTATTGTTCCCGTCGTTCTTTAGCTACTATGTTCGCAAATACTGGAGCTTAAACGTTTAGGTGGATGGAAATCGTCATTCGTTGCAGAATCTTATAATGAATAATCAATAAGCAATAAGATTGCTGTAATCAAGTGCATACTTGGCGGACATGAAAATCAACCCACTATGTAGGAGTTCAACGGAATGTCAGTTTGGTTAAAATGTTGTTCAATCGCTAATTCTTTTTCTTGTTTTAAATTTTCTGAAGCAGGATCCATAATACCTTCTATTTCCAAATTCCAAAGATCCGCAATGGATGACTTTTGAATTAATAAGCCTGTGGTACATCATACATAGACAATTTCGGGAATATTCTTGATTCGTTTTATCTATAATTGTCCAACCAATTGATGTTTCGATTAGTACTTAACCACATTCTAGTAAAAACTTCTTTCCAGTAAATAATTTACCGGTTATATCAGCGCCTATCAAAATTTCAATGGGAGCTTCACTATTATCATTTAGATGAACATCAAGTAGTTGGATTTCTCTTGCCCATGGACCATCAGGTATACTTTGTATATTGCTACATATCAAAGATTGATCCATGGCCTCAAATGTACATTCGTATTTACTATTTACATTTTTAACGTGGATTCTATAACACTTATGATTTACAGATTATGATATGTATCCTCCGAACAATACATGGTTAACTTCTTCGTCTCTAAGTGACTCGTATCCCATCTCCAATGCAGCATTTTTTGAAATGTACGATCTTTGTGAACCTGTATCAATAATAGCTCTTGCTAATCTTCTGACTGTCTGATTTTTTAATTCTACTAATAGAGTTTGAAGATAAACTTGACTGGAACAACAATGATTGGACAAGCTTTCAACATTTTCAATCTTCTTGGCTTGTTCGTCGTTTTGATTTTCAATTTTCCTATAGCATATTACAGTAAGATGTTTTCCTTTGTATTTATCACATTTTAATTTTGGAGCTGTTCGGTAATTTTGGGAAATATGTCCAAAGTTAAGACATAAATGACAGCATCCTTTCTGGGACAAAATCTTTCTCTTCATATGTCATCTTCAAAGCTTTCTTTAAAAATCAAAACCGGAAGCCGCGGATAATTCTCTCTTCTTCTTCGACTTCTTTCTTCAAAAACAACATCATCTTTTCCAATCGAACTTTTAGCTATACATTGAGGACGAATTCGGCACATCTTTGCCATGCTCGAAGAACGTCCTGGAGCAAACATGATTCAAGAGTATTAAATGCTCTCATTTGAGATTCCAATTTATCAAATAAATTGCTTAATTTACATTTTCAGCAATTCACGTACATAAACTTCGATAAGCAAATCTTCAAGTCCAAAACGTGATTTCAAGCCTTCAATTGCCTTATCATAATTCTCGTTACTGGGTGGATAACTTTCAACTAAAATTTCAGCTCTTGACTTCGAAATCATCGATTGTATCAAATATTGAAATTTATCTTCATTGTTTAAAGTTTCGTCTTCATGAATTCTTTTGAATTGACTCCAAAAAGGTAACCAATCAGTTATCTCACCTCCAAATTTTTAAAATTCTATGACAGGTAAATTAAATTTGTCTGCTAATTCAGCTGTTTAAAAGAAATATTATAAAGTCGGGTAGATTTTGTAATATTCGTAACATTTATCACTCGAGTAGGGACAGTTGGATTGAAGATAAGTTTAGATCAGTCTAAAAAGAAAAATGGAAGTTAATGAAAACCGGCATTCCGTTAAACTCTTACAAAGTACCTCGAATCAAGTGTTTAAGCAAACGAGTACAAGTTGTGATGCTCCAAAAATAGATATTTCTAATACATAATGTTAATTCGGTGTTTTCATTAGAAATAAATCAATGAAATTCCTTTGTAATCATAGTAATTTATAAATATTTAATCCTAAACTCATTACAACGCAACAATTCTGGTTATTTTTTATATAATATCAAATTGAAAGTAAGTTAAAATCGATAAATTCAAATAGAAGTCGAAACACAACACACCTTCATTGGTCGTGACGTCAAAACTCATATCGATGACAGTTTGTTTACATTTAATGTGTGGTAATTGAGAGAGTTGGATTTTTATTTTTGATTTTATTGTGAATTATTGGTTTTATTTGTGTTATGCAATCATAAAATGTCGTCAGTAGGGTTTGTGAAAGCATTGTCAAACAATTTACCATCCTTAGATATTTTCATGGTTAGGTTAGGTTGGGTTAGGTTAGGTTTCAATGCAGCTGAATTTCGAAATGTAAAAGCAACAGCGTAAATACTTATTTTGTGCTTTTTGCATTAAAAAATGTCTAACTGACTTATTTTTATGAAAATCAACAAAAAATAAAGAAAAGAGATGAATAAATATAAATAAAAAACTTCGCACAATCTCGCAGATACACTGTTTACAATAAAATGATGGCGCTTTCAATGACACATATGAGTAGTGACGTAGGCCACCCGCCAACAGTCGTTTACGCGGCAAATTTCTGAATTTGAATTTGAGGATGGAATAACTATGCTACAAAATTTTTTTAATTTAATTTTTTTTGGTTGTTGGGGTAATTGATTGCTGGTCTGTCTTCCTGCATGATTTTTAAAAAAATGGAAAACACCGAATTGTAAAATTAAATTAACTTTAATGAAAAAACTACCGATAAATATAATTCCAAATTTGTTCCTTGTTATTTAAACAAAAGATTCGGGTGATAATAATTTTATTGGGTAATTAAATTTTATTGCGTTGTTTATTGATAATTGTTTGAGGAAATCCATAATTTTTTTACGGTTTTGTTGTAATTCACATGTGTTAATAGTTTATTAATAAATAATAATTTCAATATATTAATTTTAATGAGCATTTTTGAGTGTTACCTGTTATTGGTTTGATATCCCCTCCGTCTGAACTAATTACGGTTATTGTATGGTTGTCGACTGTCATTTCGATGGGGCAATTTAAAAATCCAGCATTTATCACTCTAAATCTGTAGCGGTAACCCTAAAAAATATTTTAAATCAATCAGTACAACTTAGAAATTATCTTCTTAATTTCTGGCATTACAAAATATGAAACATAACTTGCAAAAACATTAGGGGACTCTATCAGCCCTATGCCTCTGATGAAGCTCTTCAAGGTCGTTGGTGAACATGAAATCCTTGGGTTCGAGTATATGCAGAACAAATCTATCGATCCTTAGTCTCTCGAGCTCTTAGTCACACAAAATATGCTCCACCGTTTCATCCTATATCTGACAGAATCTGCAGTCCGCACTTTGTGCCAGTCTAATTGTTTCCACATTGCCATTAAGGCGACTGTGTCTACTCAGTAGTCCTGTCTGCTCATATTCAGCAGCTCTTGAGACCTCTTTTTGGAGAGATCTCTTACAAATGCCTTTGAGAATCTTAAACCCAACAAAAGGATCTGCATATATGTTTTATAGACTTTAAAAAAGCATTTAACCACGTAAATCATGAAAAATTATTTATCGCCCTCGAAAATGTAGGTATAGACGGTAAGGATATTCGACTACTAAAGAATTTATACTGACAACAGACCGACAACATCAAAGTAAACATATGTCGAAAAACATAGAAATCTGTAAAGGAGTTCGACAAGAATGTGTACCTACTGTCTCCCACAATGTTCAATATACAGTGCGGTCCATATGTATGGATTAAATTCATTTGTAGCGTTATTATGTACTATATGAAAAAAACCTGAAACAGGTCGATTTTTATTCTTAAATTGACAATTTACAGTATGAAAATATTATCCTCCTCCAGCATCCCTTCGGAATTATAAGCACCCCCTCGAAAATTTTAAATTACAAAGGGGGTCGTGTGGCACCTCGTTGGAAAGGGATTTTAGTCCTCTGTTCAGCAATATAAAGTTTTTTAAGTTTGGTGCAATCATAACTGAGAAAATTGATTTTTAAGATGTAAAATTTTGATAATGTCTCTAACACAAAACTTTACGTAGAATGAAGATAATAATGTCACATAATGATTAGAATGTGTTTTTCAATGTATTTGACACTTAAATTAAATGTTCGAAATTACCACCATTCACTTCTTGACAATAACCGAGGCGATATTGGAATTCTCGTACAACATTTTGTATGACCTCGGGGGTTATTTTGTTAATTTCTTTCGTTATCCTAACTTTTAAATCAGCAATATTGTTTGGTCTATTAAAATATACTTTAGATTTTAAATAACTCCATAAGAAGTAATCGAGAGGAGTCAAATCGGGGGATCTAGCCGGCCATTCGATCGCCCCACGTCTACCAATCCACCTATTGGGAAAAACCTCGTTTAAATAATTTCTAACAGTACGTGCAAAATGCGGTGGAGCTCCGTCTTGTTGGTAGTAAATAGATCGATCTATCTCATTTGGATGATTAACATCAGGAAAAACTCTTTGTAATGTAGGCACTAAAAAGTTAATCAAAAAATCTAGATAAACCTCACCAGTAACTGTGCCCTCAAAAAAATAAGGGCCAATAATTTTATTGTTAATAATACCAGCCCAAACGTTAACTTTTTTAGGATATTGAGTGTGAGCCTCACACATCCAGTGAGGATTTTCTCTGCTCCAATATCTACAGTTCTGTTTGTTAACCGTTCCGTTTAAATGAAACGTCGCTTCATCAGAAAAAACTATTTTGTTTGTGAACTGCAAATCTGCGTTCATTCTATCCATCATCAATTCAAAGAATTCTTGCCTTCTATCAGGATCATCATCATTTAACTCCTGAACCAACTGAACTTTGTAAGGGTGGTATTTTTCTTTATGCAGAACTCTCAAAATAGATGATTTACTTACATCATTGTCGGCGGCAAGTTCTCGAGTTGTCTTATGTGGATTTTCCTCAATCTCTAGAAGTACATCTAACTTTTTTTCATCAGTAAATTGAACATTTCCACCTAGTTTTTCAATATTTTTTACATGTCCAGTTTCACGAAACTTTTTTTCAATTTTGCTAACTGTAGACTGCGAAACGTGTTGACCAGGGTATTTATTATTAAAAATTTCACAAACCTCCTTTTGAGTTCTGGTTTTATTACCACAACCAATCATAATTAAAATGTCTATTCTTTGAGTCTCGGACAAATGAGCCATAATTAAATTTAATACGCGCACAAATATTATACTGACGTCTTTTAGTAACTTTAAATACCTAAATGACAGCAGTCTACTAGATTTATATCAATTGTTTATTTAGTTTCTTGACTATTAATTTAATATCTTTAAAGTTTTTTCCTAATATTTAGCAGAACAGATACGAAAATACCTGATTATTTCTAAAGTTATTTTAATAGACCACTGAGATTAAAGCCAGAATAGAACAGGATCTAAGTAATTTTATTCGAATAAGAAATATACTCTCTGATCAACATCTAGATCTTGAACTTCGCTGCAGACTCTCGAAATGTACGTCTGGTCCACCCTATTATATGGAGCAGAAACGTGGACCCTGAAAACTAACTCGAGGCATTTTAAATGTGGACATATCGTAAAATAAAGATCTCATATACTGCCCATATGACGAATGAAGAAATCCTAAGACGAGTGAATAAGGAAAGAGACCTGTAAACTATAAAAAGTCATCATATCTTGGACATATCTTACGGAATCACAAATATTACATCTTACAGCTAATTATTAAAAGGAAGATTGAAGGGAAGAGATCAATCGGGAGGAAAAAACTGTCTTGGCTAAGAAATATAAGGAATTGGTCTGGTCTAAATTTCAAAAAAATAATAAGACCTGCCGAAAATAGAGAAGAATTTGAAATGGTGATCGCCAACCTCCGTTAAGGGGCCAGCACTGAAAGAAGAAGAAGAAACCCTCTAGCTTGAACCAGTAAGAACGTATCCTTCGATCTACTCAGTTCGATATTGTTCCTCTAGCTCCGGGCCTATAAACACTCCTTCAGCAGCTTTTCTGGCTAGTGCCCTTAGAAAAGCAGCCATAGGAGAATGGGTGCAAAGAAATTCTCTTGAATGGTGGAAAGATACACCTAGACAGATACAGGCCAAACAGTTCATAAATGAACAAACTTCCTTCTCTATTTCTCAGACCTCTATTTCTCCTCGACACTATTGTCATACTTCGCATTGGTCTGACTTATTCTCTTCAATGCACCACCACTCGCCAGCTGTTACCATCAGTTGAGGTCCTGATCTACTCCACACCTTCATAAAAACGAATTGCTTACTTTTTAATGCAATCTGTGAATCTGCAGTTACTAAACGAATTTTATTTTTTACTAGGTAATATGCAAAAACTACGTTCCTAACACTTGTACTGTTTGTCGTATATAAATTAAGCTTGAAACTATCCAAATTTGGAGGTTAATCTCTGAGTAAGTTCATACACGTCACACTTTTGACATAAGAAACATAATATAAAAGTCAAGAGTGTTGGAATGACAAGAACTATCGAAAGTGTATTAGCGCCAATATTAAAAAAGAAGTAGAGGTCAGGTTAGATATAAGACAATAGAGAGGTAGTCGAGTAGAGCACAAAAAAAGATTTAAGTGTATATATTTTCTCAAGTTACGTTTACTGTACAATCTAAATTAACGTTTTTCAACTTATTAATATATGTTAACCAGAAGCGTTTTGTTTGATTGGTAACAAGGAGCTAAATTACAATCACAATTACACATCACAATTTCATAAAGCTGTGAAATATTGCTCTGTCGAGTACTATGCGGATAACAGTCAGGTATATTTTTCATTTGATGAGAGTGATACGAATGCCGCCTGTCAAAAAATCAATGCAGATATTGACTCAATAATCTCTTTATCTGGAAAGTATTGCCTCAAAGTCAACGCCCCTAAAACTAAATTACAATTATTTGGAAGAACAAAAGCTAGGAAAAGATGTGCAAATAGATTAGACAATAGAGTCAAAGATGAACCTTTAGTGATAGAGTCCTGTGTTAAAAACCTAGTTTTGTTAGTAGATGATGATGATCTTAAATTTCATTCGCATGTTAACAGTATCTTAAAAAAATCTTACAGTAATCTAAAATTAATATATACAAATAGAAATATTTTAAGTAAGAAAACTAAAACTGTTCTTTGTAACTCTATTGTACTATCACATGCTAATTATGCAGATGTGGTCTATGGACCCTGCCTTCTAGAATCCGATAAAACTCGATTGCAAAGGCTACAGAATGCATGCGTGCGCAGTATCTGCTCTCTAAGAAAAAGGGATCATGTATCATTCCATTTAAAAAATATTGGTTGGCTCAATATGGCAGAGAGACGGACTTTAAGTGCTCTTGTCCTATTTAACAAAATAATCAAAAAGTGTACTCCTCCCTATCTATACAATAAAATAGAATTTCGCACAGATGTGCATAACGTAAATATAAGATTTAAAACAAAGCTGACACCGCCAATGCACAGAACATCTTTGTTTAAAGGATCTTTTTCTTACTATACCTATTACTGTGCTAATGAATAAGGTACCGAGCTGTCTTCTCAATTTGCCATTCAAGAAATTTAAAAAAGAAATGTTTAAAAATTTATTTACTAAAGTATATAATCGATAGAACTAGCATAATATTTTAAGCTTCATTATATTTGAATTATATTATATGTGAATATTATTAGTGTAGTACAATACTGTGTTTACAAATTTTTGTGTACTTTTTTCCTTTTTTGTTTTTTTTAGGGTTGAGTGGAAGAGCAAATTCTATCTGCGGGTAGAATTTGAACTCTGCCTTTTGGCTGTATTTTCTGTCTTTTATATGCATTGTATATTTGTATCTTTATATATATATATATATGCCAATAAAAACATTTATTATTATGAAATTGATTGTGTTAACCTTTACTTTGTGAAAGTTCATCTTACTAAGAACAATAAAAAACTGAACAGTTAAACTAAACTTCCACTATTTATTCGAAAAATTCGCTTTAACATTCAATTACAGCTGTTTCGCTATAACTAGCATCGTCAGATTGACATATTGAAATTACATTTTTGTTTGTCTGTAACTAGGTACTTGATGTTGCTAAGTAGTTAAGGCTAGACCAAGTAAGGAAGTAATAAGACATAACAATATTAAAGCCTAGATATTATTAGCCCTAAGGGATTATCCTGGATGTATTTCTCTCTAAGATCAGTATAACTGTGCAATGATATAGAAAAACCAGGAAAAAACTATATCATGCTGATCTTTACAATAACTTAATATATTTGTGTTATAATAATGTCTTATCTATGTATAAAATGAATACTCAATCAAAGTAAACAGTTTAATAGTGGAGAACTTCCAAGATTTATTTGTTCATTAACTACTTTAAACTGTTGATCTGCTAGATGTCTTTTAATTTCAAGTTCTTCTAGAAAATCTAAATTTTGTTTTTTATCACAAATGTGTAGTATATGAATGTCATTGGTTTGTATAAGTGAGTTTGGATGTTCCAGTAGGTGTTTTGCATAGTTCGACTTATCTGGTTGTTGTAATCTATATGCTCTTAAGTGTTCATTAAATCTTACTTCAAAATTTCTTTGTGTTTGACCTATATATACTGCATTACATTTTGGACAATTAATTTTGTAAACACCAGATTTTTTAATTTTGGTAATTTTGTTTTCACATTTAACAATTTTGTTCCAATATTATTTTGTGTTTTAAATGATATTAATGATGATGTTGCCGAAGATATTATTTTTGAAATTGCATTGGAAATATTTCCACAATATGTAATACTTTTATAGCTTTTAATTTCTTTAGTTTGTTTTGGAAATATTAGTTCTAGTGACACTTTTTGTTCTTTTTTATTAATTAATTTATTTATCAAATGTATTGGATAGCCATTAGATGTAGCTATTTGTTTTATGATCTCAATTTCTTTATTAAAATTATTTTCGTTCATTGGAATTGAAAATGCTCTATGTATCATGGAATTATAAGCTGCTAATTTATGTGATAGTGGATGATTTGAATTATATGGTATGGTTACATCTGTTTGTGTAGGTTTTCTGTATATTGGTCCATTTTAAAAGTATGTCTTAACGTAAGTACAGATTCATGAATTTGTAATTTTTGGTACGTTTTTTTATGTATAAATGTTACTTATTTTGTTTGTAGTAAGTTAATACAATTTGCTTAGCCAATAAATGGAAATTGCATGAAATGGTTTCCTTTGGATAATGTTTCAAAAATTTAAAACGTGAATTGTCTCAACAAGAACTCAGAGTGAATTCAATCATGGTCGTAGTTGGGTCACCGACGAATTCCGTGAAGGTCGTCCAAAAAAATATCGATGCAGTGTGTCAACTAAATAATCGTAAAAAATGTTCTCTTGTTTGGTGCTTCAAAAATCAAGTATAAAGAAGAAATAAATACTGGATGTAGGTACCTACCTGATCTACTTTAAACCTTGCGGGCGGCATGAAGAAAGGCTCCCCATTTTCCGTCTCATTAATAAACATCTTATATCTTCCGAATCCATTTATCAACAATGTGGGCGGTTTGTTATCGCCATCGTTGTGATGATGGGACAAAAATATTTCATTGCCAAGCTGGGTAACCCAATCTATTATTACCATAACATGATCGGTTAAATCATAGTCATACAAAGTAATATGGGGGTCTCTTTCTTCTGGTACGCGCACTATCAATGGACCATAGCATCCGTCAGCTCTTTGCATGCCTGAAAATATTCCAACGAGATTAATATTTGTTGTAAAAAATAATCAATACCGAATGTTTGATTGTTATTACCTAGGTGAGAATGCCAAAAGTGGGTTCCAGCCTGGGTAGCTTGGAAAGTATAACGAAAAATATTATTGGGTAAGATGGGGCATTGCGTAACGTATGGAACTCCGTCCATATAAGGAGTTGCTACCATATGTTGTCCGTGCCAATGGATAGACGTTGCTTCACTGGTCATTTTATTATTAACATCCACTACGACTTTGTCATTTTGACAAACCTAAAAACATAAATTGATCTTAAAATAGTACAAATCCAGATACATAAATATACAATGAAGATTTCAAATAAATTATAAAGACTATTAACATAATCATTTTAATAATAATAAATAATAAATGGGTTTAATTCATCACAAAAATACAAATTAAATCAGTAATTAAAATGCGACGTTCAAGTAAAGCTGTTTTTCAACTATCCTAATGAATATTGGAACTTTCAATAAACTTGTAGAGGTCAGCAATATATAGAGTGAACAGAAAAGGGCCAAAGTAGATCCTTGTGGTACGACCTGTACTACAGATAAGCAATTTGACGCTTTGTCTTCAAGAACCACACTATGGCATCGACCTCTGAGGTAGTTAAACACTGATGATCTGGAATCTTTTAAAAAACCGAAGGATTTTAATTTAGATACAAGAAGTTTATGATCCAGTGTATTAAATGCTTTGCTGAAATCTAATAGTACTAAACAAGTAACTTTACCCTGATTAGTGGCTAGAAAAAGATGATCTGTTATGGAGGATAATGCAGTAGTAGTGGTGTGGTGACTACGGAAAACCTGACTACGAAAGCCTGATGATTATAAACATAATTTTTGATCTAATCCTTAAGAATCTTTTCCAATTATTTTGAAAAGGAAGGTAATAGCTAATAGGACGTAGACCAGAGAGTGATGTTGGATTGTTAGTTTTTGAGAGCATGTTTCTACGCCTTAGAATAATGTGATGTAGTTAAAATTTTGTGAAATATAAATTTAGCAAATAATCATCGACTAGATGCAACATGCAACAGATTGTCAGAACCAACAGCATTTCTCTTAATTTGGAGAAGATATTTTCTAACAGCGCAGCGTCTGAAGTAACTGTTTGAAAAATAAAATCGTCACAGACTTTTGTATTTGGGGTGAGGAATTAAAAAAAAATCTATATCATCAACGTTCTTTAAATCATTAGGGATGTCAGCTTTCGTCTTCTTTCTAAGATACAATCAAATTTTATAAAATATTGAACTATAATAAACATTTAAGTATTAATTAGTTTATTTATTTATTAATATTTTTAATATTTACAATGTTTTTTTCCGTTTAAGAAAAACCTAGAGTAAATGAAGAAAATGCACGGAACAGGAATGTCTGCGTTTAATTGCTCCATGGCACTCAATCATGAATTTGAACAAGAACAGCAATACATGATTAAATGTAGTCATAAGGTAAAAACCTATCAATTTTCTATTTATTTTATAATCTAATTATAATTCTAACAATAAAATTTTACACGTCTTTGCTTTATAGTCTCTAATATAACACAAAACCTAACCTAACAAAATGGGGTTGTATTACGTATTAACATAAACGAGTTGCCTACTTCTACAAAACAAGTTTAATTGCACACTGTTATTGTTATACTAACTAAATTGCCTCAAGTTTGTAGTAAATATAAGTGGGAGTGGAATGTAAATAAACGTTACCTCTATTGCCGGTCCAGGCAGCTTCCTATTAACAGTAACTATTCCTCTTTTAGTACCATCTCCTGGTACGCAGTCTTGTCGAAAACAGTCTGTTATATTGTAAGGACAATCAAAACAAGCTTTGCTCAAAGTATGATACTGTTCAATCTCGAAATGAAATTTGCAGATCATCGGGGGAGCTCCTAGTATACAATTTCTCTTGCACGGATTACTTTGGTCAAGAAGTACGTATTCCAACAAATGGGGAGCGTCGGTGGTGTTTGTATCCAATTCTAAAAAACAAACAACAATAGATTATTTGTTTATCGGAAAGAATCAACATTACAATGTTTCAATTAAAACAAACTTAGTTTTATCAAGAACTAGCCATGAATTAAATTTTCAAGATTGATGTACCTCGTATTATATTTTTGGTAAATAGTATCCGTTCACCACCTGCCAACTTTTTTATGTACCCTCGTATTATATTTTTGGTAAATACTGTCCTTTCTTCATCTGCCAACTTTTTTATGTACCCTCGTATTATATTTTTGTTAAAAAGTATCCTTTGGTCATCTACCAATTTTTTGATGTACCCTCGTACGTGTACGAAAGAAAGCGCCCATAAACTTTGATGATATTTGCAGTACGAATTCTGCCAATTATATGTCAAATGTCATAATGTTACAGAAAAAAAGTTTACATTTTCCAAAGCGCTAAGGTTAGATTATAGAACTATTCTTAAATTCTTAAATAAGTATTCTTAAATTTTCTAATTGTTCATAAGAATAGAATAATAGAATATGAAATATTTCAATACATTAAACGGCTGGCGAAAATGATTGTAAGCCCATTCGATAAGCATCATTGCAAAAAAAAATTACAAAATCGCTAATGACCTTGAAGGTCGATTAGGACAATAAAAAGTACTTACCGTTTTCTTTTCTTTCCATGTAAACAATATTCGCTTGGATTTGGAGAAAAAGGCTGGAGACAATGGCAATATACGAAAGCAACATTTTATCTGAAAGAAATAAAGTTTACATTATAGTTACATTTGTTCATAGTTAATTTTAAGAAAATACAATTAAATGTAAGTAAATTCTACTCTGATTACTTAGTATATTTGAATTCGTGCATTGTTACTTCTGCCATCTATTGAAATTATATTATATTAATAAAGTTTGTTTTTCATATTGTCTGCATTTTGTGTACACATAATTAAACACTGATGTAAAACAATAATTATAGAGTTCTAGTGTACTAGGTGATAATGTGTTTAAACTAAATATCAACCTTGCATAGCATACGAGGTGTGTCAGACAGTAACGGACATTTTTAAATTTCGCTGATTTGGAAAGTTCAATTGTAAAAAATAATGTTGGTACCTACACATATTCTAGGAATAGGTGAAAGAAAAAAATTAACATTTTCAGCTAGATTCATTGTTTACTTTGTCAGTGACAGCTACTAAAGTTAGAATTGTTTTCATGAGCTCGGATTTTCAGTTAAAAAAATGAATTAAAGGATATGTATAAAATGAAATAAAGTGTAACTAAATGTGCGAAATGTCAATAAAGGAGTCTGCACCGATAGTTTTACGTCATGAAACGCATGGTAGCAAAATTTGTTCCAAAATTCTTATATTTGAATACAAACTTCTAATGGAAGTTGCTTGGGAGTGTACTATGATATAGAATTACTGAAGATTATTATAACAGTTGACGAAATATGTATTTATGTATATGATTTCGAAACTAAGGCTCAATCTTCCTAGTAGAGGCATTCTGAATCGCCAAGACCAAAAAAGACTTGACATGTGTGTAGGTTATGATCACAGAGTTCTTTGATTTTCATGACTTAATGTAAATCATAACGCCAGGAATTGTGCATGGTATCGATATAGGGCCTCCATATGCGCTAGACAATGCCCCGTGTGACTTTTTTCTTTTTCCAAATATAAATAGAACCTTAAAAGGACATCATTTTACAAAGACAACAAAAATTCCTTTTTAATTCATTAACACTACTCGTATAATTAGAAATTATGCAACAGTCATTACATGCTAGGTGACACATTCAAAAGCAATTCTTCTTTGTTATTATCAATCACATTTATGGAGCAAGATTGCTCTGATGATGTAAATTAGTAGTTTCTACAAGGACTTTTATACCAGCATTTACTAAATTGCTTATATTACCCTTGAATCTATGATCATAATATGAATAAAAACATAGTCAATTTTAAAAAGGCCAGTCAAGGTTTTAGATATATTTATTTAATAACCATTTTTTATCGATATGCGTAATTATTTCACTGAATATTCAGTCATTCATTTCAATAATCACACCTAATTAAAAACTGTTAAAATATTTATAGGCGCAAATTTATCAGGAAAAGTTCAAGCAAAATTTGACTGAACAAATATGATCACTAAAGAAAAACAAAAATGTTAGTGCACACACTGTGGCAAAAAAATACTTTCTGAAGAAAATAGTTTCAGCTGAAGAATGTCTACTATGTTAACCAACAAAAAAATGACATTGATAACATTGCAATTTTGCAGGTCTAACTGGTGCTTCAATTTTAGAGTAGAGTTCAGTTCTGTATAAAGCCATTGGTTCCCAAGTTACAGTTCTTAGGGCAAAACATCATTTATTCAAATTTTTCATCAAATGAAATTGTAGTAAATTTAATTAGCTTTCTTTGAAACTAGATTGGTACCATTAGGATCAGAGGTCCTTAAAAAACGGTAGTGAACCAATAACAATTATTGGTGGGTTTTTGAGAAAAAGAACGACCAAAATCATCAGAATATTGATCAAGAGGATAGCACCATAGCGAGTCCCAATTTGTCTTTGATCACATTGGACTCCACAAGCTGTGCGAGAAGCCTGAAGGTGTTCTATATGAGAATAACATCTCGACAGAAACTTTGGATTTCCTGATGTTTACGAAGTGTAAAATTCCAAATTGCAGTGTCAACGAGCATAAACCTCACCCCAAGTGGATGAGAGTCAACTTGAATAACTCTGATTGTGGATGAAATTTATATTCTCAAGGATCAGAAAGATCTAATGAAAGTTAGTTAATCATTTGGTCTATTTCAAGTTAGTTCTATTGTGGCTCACCCCTAAGATATATTCGTTCTATCAGCCCTATGCCTCTGAAGTTAGGTTGTATTGCATCTGGTAATATCTCCAATGTTTTACAACCATTAACTTTTTAAATTAGATTGCTTATCATTGTAATCCAAAAAAAAGGAAGAAAAATTTTTGATGTTCTCATGATTTGAAAAAACTTCTGTTCAGTTGACACATTCTCACTTGTACTAAAATTATTATCTTTGGTATTACTGTTTAACCTGTTTAATATTATTTTCTACCACCGTTAACTGTTCTGCATTTTCTTGCTTACCAATTTATTGTGTTCTTTACAGCCTGATGATGGTCTAGTTTAGACCGAAACTACTTGCAATAATTGTACACTACTTGAATAAAAGTCTGTGGTTTTGACTTTGCGTTTCATTGGATCTTTTCTATTATATTTTTAATTCTTTTGATAACAACTCTTACTCTCGATCGTCCAGCTGCCTTTCTCCAAAAATCCATCTCTATATCTGTAATAATGTTTCAGTTTTCTCTTTGATCACTCATGCTTTACTCCCGTATACTACTCTACTCCTATCAATAGAGTTTGTATATCCTTTTTTATTTTCTTATGAAATGCTCAATCCCAAAGTATACCCTGCGAGTTTCTTTCTTTTGTGGCTTCATCCAGTGTTCCGTAATTGGTAGTCTTTAGACCTAGGAAAATAGCCAATGAGATCATTTCTTTGAAAAAAAAAAACAATGCATAGCAAAGGCTAGGACAGCATTTATTAATTCAATCTTTAAGTGTCAGCTCCTTAGATGCTACATATTTCCTTTACTGCTTTTAGGAATGGAAGCTTGGCATCTTGTTTGAGGCATCTATGAAGAAACTTGAGGCTTTGTGGTGCTACAGACGGATATTGAGAATATCATGGAAATGGGAAAAGAACCTGAACTTCTGAAAATTAGGGTATTTTGGTCATATCAAGGAGAGATATGGGCTGCTTCAGGTGATTATTGACGGAAAAGTATTTGGTAGGCGTGGACCGGGAAGAAGGGGTATTTCTTGGCTCCATAACCTGAGAACTTGGTTCAATATGAAGTCCACGGGCTGTTTCGTGGAGCCGTTAACAAAGTTAAAATTGTCATGATGACTGTCGACATCCGGAACTGATAGGCACTACCAGAAGAAGACCTAGGTACCCTCTATGTTTACATCTAGACCCCAACTTCGAGGTTTTTTCTATTTATTTTCTGTTCATATATTCCAGGTAATCGTGGTCTTGCGCTAATAGTACATGGTCTGCAAAACATTGGGTGTATAGGGTGTTATTGCAATCCAAAGGTATTCCCAATGCATTTTTTGGTCTAAGTTTTGAGGGCTTGTATATTTTAGTATATACGACATCCTTGTTTGGGTCTTTTGTTTACTACAAAGACAACCTTGCTTTTGTTTTATATTTTGACTGTACCCTCATTTATTTAATGGTATATTGGCATAAGATTTTCCTACTTGTACTGGTACCAGACAATCTTCGATAATTTTCGGAGTTTTCTCTGTTCCATTTTTTATACACTACAGATATCCACGACATTTTCCATTTCTTAGGAACTTCCTCGCCATACAAATTATCCTAGAGTAATTTATACTGGTGCTGAAGAGATAACAGAAACAAGAAGACAACCAATAATATTGTCTACAAGCAGGAAGCATCGAAATGTAAATTTGCTGATAAATAATTTAAACAAATATATAAATATTTTAAAATATTTAAAGAAAGCGATACATTTAAAAGTAGATAACAAAATATAAAGTCATGAACTTGAAACCTTGGAAATAAATGAGTAAAATGTTGCTAATTGACCAGCTATATAAGCATCGTTAGTAATGTAAATAAAACTTACAATTACCTTTTTTAATTTAAGTAATTTTGTTCTTGAAAGTTGAGCAATACTAAATGCAAGCTAATTGTTTTTATTCATTCAATTACTGTGTCAATGCTAGTTAATCGAAATATTGTGTATTTATTTTAAAATTTACGATGGTACCCTCATATTTATATTTTACGTAAATTTTAGTGCAAATTGGTCAGCGGAACTTCATTTAATATTTTAAATACATATATTAGGGTGTCCGTTATTTAAAAATATATATAATAATATAATATCAAACTCATATAAGCCCTTAATATTGATAATAAACCGTGCCACAAAGGCGATTGATTTCCCATTTAAATAACATGGGGTTTTTGTAATTTTTGCAATCAATTTTGTTGTTCCTCAGCCAGCTCATACAGCTGCGGCAATCAATTATTTTTGTAGTAAATTTATCATTCTTTTGAGGTAAAATCTCAAGCTGTTGAAAATATTGTTCTAATATAATATTCACAATACAGACAATAATTATTATCCTTTACCCGACTAAAATATTTAAAAAACTTTTCTTTCCAAAACAGGGTCACCATTGACCTCCTGATTTTTTTATTGTTATTCTATACAAAATATTATGAAATGTACATATTTTGGTTATTGATAATGACCGTGTTTTTGGTGTGACTTTTTGTGATATATCACAAAAGGGTTCCGAGCCAAGGAAAGGTGTAATCGCTCCTTCTTTGGAAAGTCTATCAGCTTTCTCATTACCTAATATCCCTCTGTAACCTGGAACCCACATCAAGACCTTGTTGTGTCTTGATATTTTCTTAAGAGATTTTTCCCACAATAGTTTTGACTCATAAGTAGAGCCTTTAAAGCTACTAACAGAATTTACAGATAATAAAAACTTTTATTTACATACTTTTTTTTTATTTATTTTGGCCTAAACCAAAATTCAAAGCAAGCTTTAAATACACTGTTGTCGTTTAGTTATAATTTAAAGCAATTTTTTTTCTTGTAGCCATTTTAAAAAAAATTGGAAAAAATAAAAATTTCTCCTTGCTATATTTTTTAATGATGATAAATTAACTCCAATGTTAAAATGTCATATACCTACAAACTATTTTGTCATTTTGACATCGATAAAAAAGGTGCATCCTTTTTTATCGCTTTTTTTTATCGCATGTTCCTCAATCTAGTAGGTGTGTATCAATTTTGCATTATTGTTGACAGGTATTTAATTGTCAAATTTAACAATATAAAACAATACTACCTTTTCTTTGCAAAAAACATAAAGTATGAACCGATTTGGAGAGGTTTCACATGAACAAATTACAAAAAATATTGAAGAGTCAATACCGAAGTCAACAAAAAATACGTCATCAATATGGAAACAATTCATGGAGTTTTGTCAAAGCCGAAATCATAAGTTGGAAGAGAATACTACAATACAAGATCTAGCAAAAATATTAAAAGATTGGGCTTTCAATATGACAAAAAAGAATGGAGAAGATTACAAAGAATTTGCGGTCAAAACAATATGGAACACGACTGCTAAAATGTTACAACAGAAATATTTTAACGAATATGGTTTGAAATTTGATCCTTTTACAGACATAACCTTTAAAGAAGCTCGGGATGCTAGAAATGCCAAAAGAAAACAACTTCAATTGATTCCAACAAAAAGAAAGACGTGTTCTTCAGCAATAGACAAAGAAAATATAATAAAAATGGCAACACTATAGAATATAAATGAACCTGAAGGGCTGCAAAAAAGATTCTTTCATATAGCTTCTTACGAATTGGCTTGGAGACGAGGAGAAGCTGTTAATTGCAAAATTTATTATTTTAAAGTAGAAAAGAACCAAAATGGTCTTCCTACGGGTAGGATTGAATATAACACCATATTTTCGAAAACGGCACAAGGCGGCTCGAAAAAGTTAACAGGCAGCAAATGGTTGACTAGAAATGAAAGTGACGAAAGTATTTGCCCTGTAAAACTATTCCATTTGCTAGTAGAAAAAAGAAATGAACATATTACTTCTGACCGATTATTTTTAACTCCAAATCCTTTTTGGAAAAATAAAAATTCTAAAGGTTGGTACAAAAATGTTCCTTTAGGTATTAATGCCATATCTGTTTGGACAAAAAATTCTGCTGCAAAAATTGGATTGGACATAATCAATAATAAAGTTACTAACCATTCAAATCGTGCCAGCGCAGTTTCCCAATTAGCCAAAGCAGGAGTTAGCGATCAACAGCTTATTAAGATAACAGGACACTCGTCATCACAATCGCTTAAACCATACCTCCAAATTGACCCCGAACACCATGAACAACTTATAAATAATTTGAGACCCTCGGAAACAGAATATGCAACATACGTAGAAACACGAGAAGAAAACATTAAAATCAGTACTCCCCAACCAATATTTAATAATTGTATTTTTAACAACTGTTCTTTTAACTAGTTTCATTGTTTTAGGATGAATAAATTTTATTGTTTCTTTATATAATTAGTCGTTAATTTATCTTAGCAAAATACACGCGATCTTTTTTTTAATGGATAAATTTTTCTCTTCATCTCAAGATTTTTCCATCAGTAATATTACGAAAAAAACTGAAATGATAAAATCGCGAGACCGAAGGTCGAGCGATTTTATCTAATTGGCAAAATCTTTCGATGAATCGAAAAATTTTCCGGTAAAAAAAAAGCTCTTGTGTATTTACTGTTGAAAAATTTTTTCAAATACATTTTTTTATTTACTAAAATAAGGGCAGTTTACTCTTGACTGAAAAATTATATTTTCGAATGCACCTCGTATATTAAGCGCCTTTCGCCACATTTTGTTGGTTGTTGTTAGAGGATGCACAATTTTTATGAAGAGTAACTTTTTATCGAAAAACCCATTATAAATAAGTTTCCAATTTGATGCGCACTTTTATAGATCTTCAAAACAGTTTAAAAATTGAAAAAATTTCTAAACTACAAAATTTTCTCAAACTTATCTTTATTAACTCTTAGTATTACTACACATCTTAACAAGTTAAAGGGCACTACAGAAATATAAAACTTTTATTTATTATTTTAGAGGAAGCAATTTTGCTTTATATGTGCTTAAAGTAATATATTTGTTCTGCAAAAGTCTTTATTTTTATTAAAATTAACGTAAACTTCGTATATAATACCTATTTACTGATTATAATCACCAACTGAATGTTTTACAAATAATGTGGAAAATGTCTGCCTCATTAAACGAAATAAAGCAGTACGGTTTTGCAACATACACAGCAAACTTCAGGAAATAAACTTTAAAGCTTTCATAGTTTATCTAGTAAATAAAGACCTCCTAGTGAGTATGTATTAATTAATATCATAGAATATTTATATATTGCTGTATTTAATACGAATGCAATGTATGTTAGTCTATCCCAACTAACCAAAATTTCATATTAACTAGAAGTTTTAATATTAGGCGTAATACGTAATGGATTTGAACTAACTGTGATGTACACTAAGAAATTAAATTTTCTGACATCCTTTTTGTGGGAAATAATAAATTAATTATTTTACATGTATTTTTTATCAATAAAATAACTCCGATCGGAGCATTCGGTTTTTTTACATCCTCTTTGATGATATTTGCAGCACTCATTCTGTCAATTCTATGCCAAAAGTCTTAATGTTGTATTAAAAAAATAGTGAAATCTTACAAGCCGTTCACGCGTGATGGCGTGACCAAAAAAATAGGGATTCATTTTTATATATACAGATTTTTAAATAATACTTTATTTATTTCTTAAAAAGGAATGCGTGGGCAGTATACTATTGATGTAATTAATATTGTAAACTCTGTTTCTGTAAATTTATTGAATTCAGTAATGCTAGAAATGAGAGATGCAATAAACAGGAATTTATCAACAGAGTAAATTGCATCAAAAGAAAAAGATAAGTAGCAGAGAAAAATATTATTGTGTTTGACTGAAGAGAAATAAAGACAAAATGAAAAATAAGTATATAATATTTAATATATAATATTTAATAATAATTTAATATATAATATTTGTAGAATTTTAAGGAAAACTTATGAAGTAATTGAGGTGTCAAAAACAGATAGTGTTCATAAAAACATAGAACATACCTAAATCCAGCACTAAAAATACAGTTTTATACATAAAGCCTCTTCAAGTAGGTACCTACATTATTTTTGCTTTTCGAAAACTTTATTTATAAAAAGTTTTTGTATAGACACTTAGACACAGGTTTTTCTTATCCCGACTGTTCCCATGAAGTCAGTTACTACTGAAAGTTGTAACTGCAGTTTTTCAACAAACCTAACCGTATTATCAGCAAACGGCCTTGTGCTAGTGCTAACCAAATGTAAATAATATTTAGTACAATATTTTGAACTAATTATAACTCAAATTACTATTTTTAAATTTTATTGGATGGTTATTTTGTATTGCTTGACATAATTACCACAATTACAATAACATTACATGAGGCATTTTCTATTATATATTTTACATTGTACATCCAATCAATTTTTTTAACCATTGTATGGTAGATTTTCTTCTTTTTAGTCCTGAACGACTTTCGCAATTTAATTCCGACTGGATTAAACAGTCTGGATTTCACTTTCTTTCTATTCCTAGAATGTTACGTTTAATTGTGTAATAGGGGTAAATTGTAAGGATATGTTTAATGCTTAATTGAAGTTGACGGTCTTGACAGTAAGGTTGAGAAGAATTTATTAAGTGGCCACGGGTGAGTCGGGTAATTCAAGTTAAAAGTGTAATGTTTTGTTTTTTAATGGATTGCCCCTGGGTCTGTGTTTTTAATAGCAAATAAAAACTTGTTATGCTTTTTGTTACTGCAGATATGGCCCTTTTTATTTTTTGTTTTGTTTTCTAGTACAATTTTAATTAACTGTCGATTAATATTTTGTTTTTAAGAGTTTGCTCTTATAATTTAATGACAACACATTTGAAGGGTACAGCAAAAAAAACCAGATATGTCATTTTTAAAGTTCCAAACAGTTTACCATCTTGTTGAAGGAACGAACAAGAAATTTAACTGAAAAAATTGTTTTATTGAAATCTGCTTCATAAACATAGTCTGTATTCAAAATTAAGCAAAAAATTTGAAAAACCACAGAAACTTGTTGCGGCCATGTGTTTACTTCAAAGGTGATGCAAGCTTGTGAAGAATGTTACTGCTGCTGGATTACAAAATTTTATTAGGCTCATGATGTCATCATACTTTGCCTTAGAGATAGGAATAGGGCCTGAAAAAAAGTTTTTCTTTTTGTTATTTGGACAGAAAATCATTCAAGAAAAAAGTACCTTCATACATCGGCGAAGGTAGTTCGAATTCCCTTGGTCTCAAGTCCTGAGATTTCTGGAGAGCTTTCCTTATTATACTAGATGTGAATGCACCATTATAAGTTGATCGATGATAGATTAGACGAGTGTGATCTGTAGTGGCAAAGATTTCTTTTATACCTACTCTGAATTTTGAAGCTACATTTTTGTAGATACTTTGCATCCAAAAATTTTTTCCAGTCGAGGATTATTTCTTGGGAAACTCTTATAACGATGAATGGAGATGGTTTCATCCGTGAATTTTCAATCACATTCATGAAATCTCTGAGTGTTTGAAATGGGCTTTTCAGATTCCACAACCCAACACTCTTATCGCATTCCAAATATGAATGGCCCCTCACTGGGAAAGTGATCTTCATATCGCGTAAACCATGAAATTTATTGGTGACAATCGGAAAATAGTATACTTCTTGTTTTGACCCCCACAGAATCACAGAAAATGCGTAACTCTTCCACATCGTCCTCTAAAAAATTAGTGATAGAATGAAAAAGGAAAAATGCTACTTCAATCGATCCTTTTCTAGCAACACCTTCATGATAAGTATAAAATATCGATTGTCCAGTAGATAGAACATGAACATTGAATGCGTACATTGACAATTGCCTTTTGTAGTAAACGTCATTGGTGGCGATTTTTGGAACACTGATATTTTTTGCAAAGTCTATTCAAATTGATTCCACTTTTTTGTTCAATTTTGCCAATTTTTTAGATTCTCTTTTGCGGGAATAGAAAGCATCGGCCTTTCTTTTATAGATGTGATTCATTGCTCTCAGCTTTTTTATTTCAATGGCATCTTTTTCAGGAGAAAGGGGTTTTATCTTGGCTTGGAATTCATCACAAATCGCGCATGTATCACTACGAGGATACCCAAATGAGATGTTGAATTCTGTTGTAAAAATGGTACGATAGGTTTCAAGAAACCTGAACAGTAGGATGTAACTCTTTAAACATGGAAAATATTATTTTCAAATTCAGCTCCTCAGGCAGATAAAATTTCTTACTGTCTTTAAGACTCTAATGGCTCTGACGAGGTTTGAAGCTTTTTATATGATCGCGTATTAGAGCCAGGAAGTTTTCTGTCAGTTGAACTGTGTTTTCCTCTTCCATCTTTGGGAGCAGCCCCAGTTTCTCTCAAACTATTCTTTATGTTAGCTTGTTTTTAGTAATACCATGCATTGAACAAAACGCCTTCAAGCTAACTGGTATGTCTTGTTGATTATTGCGAATACGATATACATAACTTGCGTTATGAAGAGCAGCAGTGCTTTCTTCACTACGCGGTCTTCTCTGCCCAACAGGAAGCACGGTTATTAATCCGGCAAGATATGAATTTTGTTCATCGTGAGAATTTAAAGAATTGAAATTTTGTATTATTTGTTTTCCCTGAACCTCTGTCGTTTGGTCAAAGCATTTGTGCCTTGCACAATGACAAGGATCGCCTAATTCATGTGCTGAAAGCTTAATTTTCTTACTTACTGCGCTCATACGGCCAGTTATTTTTCTTTTCTTGGTTTGAAGAACAGGAAGCTCGTCTTCACAACTCGATTCAGAATTCGGCATTTTGAATTAAAATCACTGAATCAATTAGGTAATTTCAAAGAAAGGCACCAAAACGTTAACAATAATTGTTTTGAAAAGTTCTAATGATTCACAACGCCACACAATCAAAGATTCGAGGGACTGTTATCTGAATGTAAAAAATAAATAAACACTTTTTATTGAAGCCGTTTCAATGTGCAACTCATGACTTGGCTGGTTTTTTACCTGTACGCACGGACATATCTGGTTCTTTCCCTGTACACCAATTTTTGACGTAAGATTTCTCTTTACTCAGCTGGTTTCTTCACTGTTTTACATGCTCAAAAGATTCTTTGTTGCCATCTGCATCGAAAGGTAGCGATAACTAATTTTTCGCAGAAAAGTGACACGTCTGGTTTTTTCCCTGTACCCTTCATTTATGATAAATGCCGTTTGATCTGTATCTTTTGTAGTCATTTTTACTATTAGTGTATTTACCATATTCTATACATACTATGTTATCTTTCATTTTATACCCAGACAACAATTTTACATTCTTTGCACATAATAAGAACATTCTTTTTGGAACAAGGATGTTCTATTAACATGCGTAAATACCGTTCAGTACATGATCAGAATGTGATAGTCACCTCAAAAGGCCGTACCAAATTACTTTATATGTATATGCAAAGAATGTTCTGAAGTATGTAAAGATCAAATTCTCAGCATTAGATGGTGATGGTAATATTCTATTTTAGTCCAAACAAGAACGTTCTTAGAATATGTCTTGATACTACTCAGTAATAAAAATTTTCTGGTAGTACGTAAATACTACTGTACACAGTTTAGACTACTACTGCACGAACATACACTTGTTTACTGTTTATCGCGAGTTATATTCTTCAAATATCAAAAGTAATCTTGTAACTTGCTCATCCAAACAGAAGGAATGAACATCGCACATTATATTCACGTCCCCAAAAGAATATTCCTTACATCGTTTGTGCAACATATTCTTATCATATCACTTTCAACGGAATGATTGTTGGGTATTTAAAAATTACATGAAACGAACATGTTAAGAATGTACCATAAAGAACATACAAATTTACAAGAAAAGGAACGTGAAATGGAGTTGTTTAGCATATAACTTTTAGAATGTTCGAAAATGTAATTCATGGGCATATTCTTAGAATGTGAATGTACCATTAGTGTTATGTGGGTACAATGTGACTCTTGTAACTGCTTCATTCTGACACTCGTGTTCACCTCTTAAAGCATGATGATAGTCTGTTGATCGAAACATGTAACTGATGTAACATTACCATTAAATTATATATTGTGGGTTGACTTTTATTGCTACTAAAATAATTAATAACAATGATGTTTTTATTGATCAGAATTTCATTGTTTTATCTACTTTTATACAGTTATTTACATTTATATTAACTTATTATAATTAACAATCGCCTTATATCATCCGTATCTAATTATTTAAGTATTTAAAACAAATATAATCACGACTCTATAGAAAAAAGAGGTCATTTATTATATTGGAAAAAACTAAATTAACCTAATCAATAATTAATATCCATTTTCGATTACATAATCCAACATTGCATGTGTAAATGAGATGATCTAAACGCCGCGAGGAGGCGTAATTTACGTTAAAAAAATTTGAACCTAATCCTGATCTTTGAGTCATTCACTTACCAACAGTTAACTGTTTTTTAAAACGTTTGTTCCGCTACTGAAAATATGTTTTGTATTCTTTTATTTGATTTACTCCTAACGAGATATCAGTTGAAGTTTTAAATTGACGTTGGGCGTATTGGACATAAATAATCAAAAAGTTTACGTGAGGCATAACATGAAGTAAAATTTAATATTGTGTTGGTAAAATGTTATGAGATTTTGATAGTAAATTGTTTAGATGACATGTTGTTGAAGCAAATACTGTTGGTGATGTTTTCCTTACAGATATATTTCGATATTTTTTATTTTTAAAAATTTGCAAGCATTCTTATCTAATGCATTTGTGCAGACAGTATAATAATAAGCGACTGGACTGATATTGAATATTGAACATCATCGTATTGTTAGAGACCTTAATTAATTAATTTTTGCATCCAATCAAAACTATTATAAATGCGATTAAAGAGCCTATTCGTTGTTCGAAATCATGAAATTTCATAACCTATTTTAAACAATTCATGACAGAACGACAATTTGTATTCATGATGACGTCACTTGTTAGGGGGTGTCCTTATTGGTCTGTTGATGTTCCATTACCACTTGACATCCAATGTTGCCATATCACCTATGAAAAACAAGTTAACCGGAAATTTGTCTTCATAAAATAGTGATTGATGCCAAAAACTCCTTCGAAATGAATACTTCATCTCATCAATAGAGATAGGACACGTTCTTGATGATGATGGAAGAACCACGAAATTGATTTTTGAGCTTCATTTAAAACGGTCTCTAAATATTCGTTAGAAATTTGGCAACATGTTATGTTATTCCCTTTCTTCTTATTCTCTTTTTTCTAACTTAAAATCTACCGTTGGAACAGTATTGTTTGGATGATTTTTCAAATAATAATTAAAAAAATTCTGTCCAGGTCATTTTCATCAAATCCATTTTTAATATTTTTTTGCAATAGACTAAATTTATTATAAAACAGGTCTTATTCTATTATCAGCCGGGTGAAGGGACTGCAGTAAACTATCAGGATTAATAGGAATGTGAATTGAGGAATATATAAAATAGCCAAAACTTAATGTAGCAAGGTTATGTTAATCCACATTCTGGTAGATTATCTTTTCTTTTTTTTTCTTCTGATTGAGTATCTTCCTAATCATTGTCCCTATGTTCTCCCACTTACTCTACCCTTCCGTCATCAACCTAAACATGCTTTCCACATTTATTACTTCACCCACTCTTTCTTCCGTCTCCCTTCTTGCCTCTAAAGCATTCATGACCCGTTAACACCTGTGTTATATAAGAGTCAACCCTTCTTTGTATACATCCCACCCACCTTGCTAAATCTCCTATAAGATACCACGTCCATCCTCCCTTATATCCATTTTCCCATTCATTTCTCCAATCATTCAATGTGTCTGACTCTATTTCTTCCATGAACTCCACTCCTCTCTCATTGATTCCAGTCCTGATACCGTCCGATAACCCGACACTAACCTAAACAAAATCTTTCTCTGTACCCTCCTCATCATATCCCTATACCTTACCCTACCCAAGATACCCCCCACGTCGGAGCCCTATACTTAGACTTTGCCACCCCCCAGTATAGGACTGGGTCCACCTAGGTTGGGCATCCACCTCCCCAATGCCCAGACTTTTCCTCCTCCTTTCTGACCCTCTCTACCACATGTCTCCTAAAGTTAACCCCCTCCCAGATATCTAGCCTCCTTAACCTTTTTAATAACTACCTCCTACAAATTCTAAATTCTAAATTAACTCCCCTTGGGCCATTTAACAATACCAATTGGATCTTCTCTGGTGCTAATGTGGCGTTTCCCTTTCCCTCGATTTACCTTCCATAATACCAGGTTCATGCTAGTCTCCAGTCTGACAGCTCTGTCAATTAATTTGACGCCGTCCGGCATCTTCATCCGCTGTAGCTGATCATAAAATACATTCCAGAGGAACGGTCCTATGACCGACCCATGTGGTATCCCCGCCATCACCTAATCTTCCTCCTTTCCAATCAAAATCCTTCTTCCTATAAAGAAATCCCTAACAATATTAATCTAGTATCCTGAAATTTCGCTCTGAGCTAACTCCTCTACTATACATGCTACAGGTGCCGTGTTTCCGAGATTCAACAAGGCCACCGCGCACCACATATTTCCCATCTTCCCATTTTTAAAAAATTTGCCACCTCTTGAATTGCCATCACCGCCTATATAATCCTAGATAGATCCAAATATATCGAGCTACAGAAGATGTTAACTTTTAAAACTATGGGCACGGAGAGGGAAACTTGGAAAAATGAAGAAGGAATTCATAACCTCTAAACACATTGTTTGTGAATGTGGATTCTATAGAGCAAAAGGACTACCACAGATCTATAGGTCCTTAATCCTTAATCTAATTGTGGGAAAAGGGATAGTGGGTTACATCGAATATGAGTGTCCTAGGCGTACGGGGAATGTAAAAAAATCAGCGTAAGGAATATAGTAAGGATGAAAGAGAGACGTCAATAGAATTCGGGATAACAGTCAGATCCTTTCAAAAATAGGAAAAGAATTGGCACTTAATTAATTTTGGACAGAGGTTTTTAAAATTTTCGAAAAAATTGTTTGCAAACTCTATACTTTCAATAACAACCAATGAGGCGGTTATTATGTAATTTGTTCAAAATTTAATTATAATTATTTCAATGCGTTAATTCAAAAATTACAATCTCGAAGTTCCTCGTTAATAAAATTATTTATGGTTTAATTAGCGTACCAAAAAAAAACTTATCATCTGATGATTTTTTTTGTTGATGTATCGGTTTTTTGTAAACCGATTTCAATGTTGTTAAAGTAATTATTATCTAATACTTTTTGTTATAACTATTTCACTAAGATGTACAAAGTATAATTCTATTTCTAGTATCTGCCTCTTTTTTTCAAATTAGATTTTAATTCAAATTAGTTTCGCAATGACTTCTTTTAATACACCGGATGCTAGTTAGTTTACCAAGAAGTGAATAGGCGCTTTTTAATCGAACCTTGAAGGTCACTTCTTTGGCATTTTTTTAGCATGTCTAATATTATTTCATTTTTATATGTAATTCTTTCGGAATTTATTTATAAATAGCTTATATAAAATGGATATAGCATCTAAAATTTAAAGGAACCTGTACCCTTTTTAAACGAGCAAATAATGCAATAGACTGTAACAATTTTTTATTGTTGCATTTACGCGACTAATCTCGTATATTGCCATTATCTATGAACGACAATTTAAAATTTCCTTCATACTTCAATACATAATAATTGATCATTAGTCAAATCTTATTTAATATACCTACTTCAGGATATTTTTATATGGAACGCAAGGTCAGTTAAGTCGTACAAAAGAGATTGTTTCTATTAAATTATGTAAAATACGTCAAAAGAATTCACTGTTGAATATGAAAAACTCCCGGAGATTTATTAAATTATGTTTTAAGAAAATTTTTGTAACTGGACAGCTTCTAAAATTGTTCGTTAAAATGAAGTAAAGATCCAATGTGATCCAATCATATTAAAAAAAAAACAAGTTATACAACGTGAGTTAAAAAATTGCTTATTTTCAACTTAACATTACTTTACTTATTTAAATGGAACACCCTGTATATTTTTACATCATTAGAAAGCTGAGTTCTTGAGCTTGATTTTTAAGTGTTAACATGTATCATTTAATTCTTACAAATAAAGAAGATACGTGCATTATCATTATTTTCAATATCGTCTGTAGCTTTTTCTGTTTTTTCAATTTTTTGCCATTAATACACTGAAATAACTAGCTGTAACTTAAACATTAGTTAATAGTTTTTAACTGATTGATGTTTTGAGGAATCCAATACAATTTTTTTAAAAGGTGCACATTTACTTATTTCAGTGTATTCATGACAAATAAATTAAAAAAGCAGAAAAGCTAGTGGCGATATTGAAAAAAAGAAGAATGCACGCACGCACAAAAACTGGTATATCTTCTTTATTTGTGAAAATTGAAACTCAGCTTTCGAATGGTGTAAGAGTATACAGTGCATTTTTTTTAAGTGTGGCCATAGGGATTCACATGGTAAAATTTACACCCCATGTTAACGTATGTTATCTTCGAGAATAAAAACCGAAACTATGGTATCATAAGTAATTCGAGGTCGTAGAATTCAATTCTGGCCTCAGAAATGCCCTTAAGTGGCCAGAGACGGCTTCAGCCGGATGGTGTAGGGGCCATTTGCGCAGAGGTTCGGGAAATCGGCCGTCACTTCGCTCCCAAATCCACTGGCAGACTTTTTGAATCTAAAATATAATACTAAAGGAACACCATGGCTTTATCTGCAACAACTTCTGAAAAGTTATTTTGTGCACCACGTATCCTCAATGTGGAACTTCGAGAAAAACATAGTCAACTTTGACAGCTTGTAGTGTGAATGTTTGTTTTTCGCCCAATTTTCTGCAAAATAATACTTCAACCTAAATAAAATACGAGAAAATATCTAAAAGAGCAATAATAAAAAAGATTGTGAAACGAACTAATAATTTTTATCTAATAAATAAAATTATAACATTTATTTGAAAAAACAACTTAACACAATAAATTGACAAAAATTTTCATAAATTATCAAAGCAATTGCTCAAAATGCTTTCCTTGGACTGCTAAACAATACCCTAAGCGATCTTGAAAATTCCTTCGAATGTTTTGCAATGTTCGTATTGTAATGGAATTACAAGCTTCCGTTATTCGTGCCTTTAGCTCCTCTACACTTTCTGGTTGACCTCTCACAAGGTCGTAAACCTGTGACGCTAAATATCCCCATATCGAAAAATCCATCGGTGTTAGATCAGGACTTCGAGCCGGCCATTTGAACGGTCCATGCTGACCAATCCAACTATCAGGAAATGATTCGTTTAAAAATTCTGTTACAGAGGCAGCACTGTGAGGGGGTGCTCCATCATGTTGAAATATTATTTCTCTGTTGGCTCCTAAAGCATCTAGCCGTGGTCCCACCTCCAGTTGGAGTAGATCTAAGTACTTATCTTGATTCAAATTCCCGTTTATAAAAAATGGCCCTACTAAGTTATTACCTAATATCCCGAGCCAAACGTTTACTTTTTGAGGCCACTGACTATGAGTTTCTTGTACTCTGTAAGAGTTTTTCTTTGCCCAAATGCGGCTGTTTTGTTTGTTGACTGTCCCATTTAATGTGAAAGAACTCTCATCAGAAAACAGAATGTTATTTAAAATATTCCTATCTCGATTAATTTTCTCCATCCAAAGTTCACAAAATTCCATTCGTGAGAAGTAATCACGGGGCAACAGTTTCTGAACATTTTTAACTTTAAACGACTTGTATTTTTCACTCTTCAAAGCTTTAAAGCAGCTACTTCTCGAAACGTGAAATTCTTCTGCCAGCTTTTTAAGACTGGTGGTGCCTTCATCCTCAACCGCCAAACAGACATTAAACCGTAAATCTTCTGATACGACGTACGAGATTCTATTTCGTTTTTTATGCTCATGATTTAAGCAACCGGTAGCACGAAATTCGTTGTAAAATCTGAGCACTGTAGTTTTGCTTAGAATCGGACGATCGGGATATGCAGCAGGAAAATTCTGGACAATTTCTCTGCTGGACATACCTTTAATGTATGATGTTACAAACTCAACACGTTCTTCACTTGTGTACACAGACATTTTAAACAAATATCAACAAATACAAACGCTTTGACAGAACTTATAAATGAAATGTCAAGAAATATAACGTCAATTTTAATTTCGCATTGCCTACTCCGATTTTTGCTAAATTTAATTACTTTTAATAATTTTACGTTTTAAGGCTAAAACTAATGAAATAAAAATAATTTTAGTTGTTCAAACATTGTGCATTTTGTCGTCTTATTTAATGATTCAATAGTAGCATTTCGTTTCATAATTTTTTATTATAAATTATTTAGATATGTATTCTTTTTATTTTATTTATTTATCAACTATGCAGAAATTTGGTGCAAAAACCAAAATTTCATGTAGAAGTACGACGACTTGCACATTGACTAAGTATTTTGACATGTAGTATTTATTTTGATTTTAGAATTACTCTAGAACAATCATAGACGGTTTTAGCCTGATGGTCCAGGGGCTCAAATGTAGAGTGTCACTTCGAACATTCCATAACCGACTACAATATCTTTCAAAGGATGATTGGATATGAATGGTACTATCAAAGAACGTAGCCACAGTTTTTCATAAACACATTTTCTACAGGGTGGTCAGTACAAGCGGTCAAAGTTGACTATGTTTTTCTCGAAGTTCAACATTTAGGATACGTGGGGAACAAAATATTTTTTATAAGTTGGTGCAGATTAGGCTACAATGTTTCTTTAGTATTATATTTTAGATTCAAAAAGTCTGCCAGTGGATTTGGGAGCGAAGTGACGGCCGATTTCCCGAACCTCTGCAAATGGCCCCTACACCATCCGGCTGAAGCCGTCTCTGGCCACTTAAGGGCATTTCTGAGGCCAGAATTGAATTCTACGACCTCGAATTACTTATAACACCATAGTTTCGGTTTTTATTCTCGAAGATAACATACGTTAACATGGGGTGTAAGTTTTACCATGTGAATCCCTATGGCCACACTTAAAAAAAATGCACTGTATACGGTGTTCCATTTAAATAAGTCAAGTAATCTTTAGTTGAAAATGGGCACTTTTTTTAACCCGCCCTGTACAACTGTATAATTTTTTTAATATACAGTAAAACCTGTAAATAACGACCACTAAAAATGAAAGAACTATTGGCCGTTATATAAAGGTGGCCGCTAATGTCAGGTTTTGCAGTCGACAAATAAAAAATATTTGGATTTTTGTTTATTTTATCAATTAAAGCAAATATAATTCTATAAATAAACGGAAAAATACTAAAACCACTTTAATATAATAATATGTACTATATAATACAAAACATAAAGCTACATACATACTATACTAGGAAAAAACAGATGTTAAGCTTTTTTAAAGTAGGTGTCAATTTTTGTTTGTTTTCCATTTTTTAGCTTTGATTTAACAACCTCAGCTTTACATTTAAGTAAAATTCGAGACACATCCATAAATATTTCACCATTATTTTTGCACAATAAATAATTTTCTACGTCCCTCAATTTTTCACACACTTCGCTCATATTAGATAAAGTGGATTTTGGAGTTTGTCTTTTTCATCATAATCGCACAGTTCTTCAATAATGTCCCTAATCCTGAAGTTAGGGCTCTCTGTAGGTATATCATCGTTAGAGGAAGCAAATTCATCCAAATCTAAAATTTCGTTACAGACTGTAGGGAAAAGATGGGCAAGGGGTATATTATCCTCATCATCAAAATGTGAATCTTCTTGGATAATATCGGAGAAGCCGGCTTTAGAAAAACATTTCTTAACTGTAGCAGGAAATACTTTTTTCCAAGCAGCTGTAATCCAGATAAGTGCATTGGATAAATTTATGTTTTTATATAAACGCTAAAAGTCTTCTAATGAAAAAATTTCGGTAAATCAATTTGAAATTCTGAATTATTCCTTGATCTATTTATTTCCATCAACATATAGACTAAAATATTTTGGTCGATATTAACAGGTTAATTTCTATAAAATGGGCTTTGAAAATTTGAGATTATTTGGCCGCGGCCGCATAATAAAGGTGTCCGTAAATACCATGGGAATTTCTATATAATCGGTTTGGCGAATTTTGAAACTGACAGTTAGCACAGGTGGCCGCTTTTGACAGGTGGCCGTTGACACAGGTTTTACTGTAATTGGAAAACATTTTTTTGAAATTTGAAACTCTTTATTGAAAACCGCACATTTCTATTTTGTTTAGTCAATAATTACGCTTAAATTGTGTCAGTTTCAACCCTGTATATTAGCAAAGTTATTCACTGTTCATGTTTTTCTTGCTTTAAACATCCAAAAACCTAGTAAAACACTCATTTTCAAGGTTAAACGAGACATCTAATGAGTTTCTTGGCTTTTGTGAAGTAAGTTAAAAAAATTATTAGGTTCAAGGAGGTATTCTGGAAACCACAACTAAATCGTTTTAGTTTTATTGTTAAAAACATCATCAAAAACTTGTATGACATGGTCTGTATTATTTAGATCCCTTTACTTACTTACTACTTGACGTTTAAGTGGTATTTATTTATCAATTAAAATTCAGAAACGGTCCAAAATATCGTCACGTTAAATCTAAACGTACCTGCAATATTATATTTGATAACTGGATACATAATAATATAATGATGCTTTATTCATGGTCGTTAACCGTTGCAAAACCTGACCTTATCCTCGATGTTAACCAGTGTACTTTTATAATATATAATATGTTAAATTTAATAGTAACATATAATTTGGGGAAACTAACATAAGTGGTATTTGAATATAACTAAACTATCTTTGAAATGTTGTTGTTCAAGGTAATTTTATTTGTTTAACAGATCTTTTTAAATAGATTTGGTAACCCATAAACAAATAATGAATTAAATTTATAATGTTAAATGTCAAAAATTACATAACAACGTGATTCATTATCGCTCTACCTAAATAATTTAATGCTAGAAGGATGAGATGTAAAAAAACTGGTATTTTTAGCACGCAGGTATTATCTAAACAGGGTTATTTTAATAGTTCATCTATTAATTGGGTTGGATGGGTCGTTTTCAAGGTTCACGGATTTGGAGATGAGCACAACCTGTATTTAATTAGCTTGAAGCTACAATAATTGCATTAATTTTATTGAGAAATGTCAATTGTAGTAATATTTACTTTGTGGAAGTCCATCCTACTAAAAGCATTAAAAATGGAACTTATTTTAAACAAAACGGCCACTATTTATTTAAACTCAGTAACAGCAGAGGGAAATACAATCAGGATAATCCTTTATAGGGCTAATAATATCTAGGCTTTAATATTGTTATGTCTTCCATACTTGGTCTACAAACAAACAAAATGTAACTTCAATAGGTCAATCTGGCGATGCTAGTTTTTAGAGAAACAGCTGTAATTGAATTTTAAAACGTATTTTTTGAATAAATAGTGGAAGATTTGTTTAAAAAATATCTATTTTGAATGTTCTTAGTAAATTTAAAAATGTAAGTTTGTTTGAAGACCGTCTGATTGAAATCCCGTGCAGGAGACTAAACTTGTGAAGAACAAAATAAACATATAAAAAATGAGCATAAAGATTTCAATAGGGAAGTCTCTTCCTATCAAATATCAATAAATGAATTTCAGTTATGAAAAAAAAAGTATAATAATAACCCCACATTTTAGCTCTTGATTTGCAGATTTTATATAAAACAATTCATAATCAAATTTATTTATTTACTTAATTAATGAACCATAGCTATAAGATCAACTGATGGTCTTAATGATATTGCATTTTCATTATAATATTAAATATTTTCTGCTGCAATATTATTTTTTGCTCTGATAATATCAGACGGTCTCCTATAGATACAAGAAACTTGGCCAAATATCCCTGGTAGCCCAGGCCCCAAATTATACGAAAGAAAAAGAAGAAATTTCTTACTTACATTTGTTGGGGTGGTGGTTTTGTGGTTTTTTTTATATTTTGTTGAAGATTTTATTATTTTGGAGAGTATATATTAAAGAACTTTTAATTTATAACTTCATTTAAATATTATTAGCGTTTTGAATGTGTATTTTTTCATTTCGCTGTTGGTGCGCTGTTGTCACATTTAACACCAAGAATACAACGCTTTAAAATTTAAAAACCACTACATTTTGAAGGAATATTTCAAAAATTATATATAATTTGAAAGTTTCATGAATTAAACCTTAGTTTATCAACTATTAGGGATTAATTAAAAGAATGAAAAAAAGCTATCGAACAATTTCAATCAAATAGCCTTTTCAGAGCACAATTCTCCTAGACTCACAGTTTTTAATGCCTAAGTGTTCTCTAAGAAGTGGATGCTGTAAATAGTCACCCGGACACTCTAATATTTGGGGGCACAAGTCTCATTCATAGGCTTGTATACTCAGTTAAATGCAATTTTTAATAAAAACTAAGAAAATTATCTAAAACAATACATAGAGAATTTAAAGTATATTGTTTCAGGCCGAAAAAAGATATGGACCTGGCCTGAAAAGAGCACTTTACTGGCATGGTTTACACATAATTTTTTATCGTACACAATAATCGTTGTTAATATCTTCTCTATAAAAAATGTATTTTATAGGCTAAAAAAAAATATTTTTTGACATTTTAAACAAATTTTTTTTATTTTTTGAAATTTTTCTTTCTTTTTAACAAAAACTTTAATGATCGGGCGCGTGAGTTTTTAGAGGCTATTTTATTAATATTTATCAGGAAACTACAATCAGTAAGCTATTTCAAACCAAATTTCTCTTTTCACGTTTCAAACTCCTTTTCAATACGTATTTATATTTATAATAATATACTCCCGGCCATTTTGATTGAAAATATTTATAGATAGTTTTAAAGTTTGCCATTATTTTGTTTATATTAAGACAATTTTTCTTTAAAGTATACTTTATGCTAACACTTTTAAATCCAGTTTGTTCAATCAAGCTTTTATACGAGGGTTGTCTGAAAAGTTTCCGAACTAACAAAGATACTAGACATTTTTTCTTCAAATTAATTTTTATTTTTCTACATAGTCTCCTTGTAAGTCTATACACTTCTCCCAGCGATGCTCCCTTCTCCAAATAGTACTCGGCGTCTTTCTCTGCAAAATAGTTGTTTACGAAGGTGATGGCCTCCTCATTCGACGAAAATCCTCCGAGCGCAACTTTTATCTTAGGGAACAAAAAAAGTCGCTTGGAGCTAGATCTGGTGAGTAATGAGGATGGTCAAGCAGTTCAAACCGTAATTCGTGGATTTTCGACATGGCAACCGCTGAGGTGTGAGACGGCGCATTGTCTTGGTGAAACAAAATTCTTTTTTTTGCAAATGTGGCCGTTTTCCGCAATTTCTGCCTTCAGCTTGTCAAGTAATGATGCATAGTATGCTACTGTAATGGTTTTTCCTATTTGAAGATAATCGATTAAGATAACTCCATGACTATCCCACAAAACAGTTGCCATCACTTTCCCAGCCGAAGGAACAAACTTTGCTTTTTTTGGAGCCGATTCCCCCTTCGCAGTCCATTGTTTTGACTGTGTTTGTGTTTCTGGAGTATAATGGTGTATCCAAGTTTCATCTAAAGTCATTAATCGGCGCCAAAACTCTGATTTATTGCGCCTAAACTGCGCCAACAGAGAGTTGGAAATGTTCATTCGAACACGTTTTTGGTCCAAAGTGAGCAAACGCGGCACCCAACGCGCGGACAGCTTTCTCATGCCTAAATCTTGATTCAATATGTGACAAACACGATCTTTGGACATGTTTATAGCCTCTGCTATCTCTCTAATTTTAATTCGACGGTTGTCTAGCACCATTTGGTGAACTTGAGCGATATTATTGTCAGTGGTTGCAGTTTTTGGACTTCCCGAACGTTCATCGTCACCCACGCTGGTACGGCCACGTTTAAATTCAGCAGCCCAAAATTTCACGGTGGTAAATGATGGTGCAGAGTCTCCGTACACAGCGTCCAACTCGTCTTTGATTTGCGTAGGCGTATTGCCATTCGAAAACAAATATTTAATGACAGATCGATACTCGATTTTTTCCATTTTCATAAACACTCACATCGACTCACTCAAATGATTGTCAAACAACTGCGCGTGCAAAATGGCTGAAATTTTAGTGGGTACCTTTCAAAGCATGCGCAAACACATTTCCCAACTTTTGTTTACGAGTGCTGCCATCTTCATGTTGAGGTCGGAAATTTTTCAGACAACCCTCGTACATGTCGATTTAAAAGTAACTTATTTAAATTATTAATAAAAATTAATAAATTAAAAAATTTAAATTTTAAAATCAGTTTTTTAAGGTAAAACGGTTTTATTAAGGTTTTTATTTATAATTTTATTGACATTTTTAAGAGTAAGCCTTTTTGTGCTAAAATCGGTTTTATTGCGACCTTAAAGCTTTCTTTAAGATCAAATGGTTTTAAAATTAGTTTTAAAATATAGTTTTAAAGCATCCTTGAAGTACCTAATAAAACATTTTGGCGTTACTTGGGATTGATTGTAACAAGAACGAAAATTTAAATAGTGGTAATGAAAATTTTGTTCTAACTAATAGTGAAAGTAATGAAAACAGAATTCGACAACATTTTAATTTGGAATCACATAATAGTATATTGTGAAACAAGTGAAACTCATAAAAAAGTCCTTTTCCCGTGTGTTAAACACTACTCTTTCTACGACTGCAACTAAGAATTAAAAAAATTGTGGTAATACTTTATTCTAAATTATAAATAGCGAATGTAAAAAAATCCTAAAAACTAATTAATTTTATAGTTAATTGTAATGTTTGAACAAATTTTTAATACAATTCCAGGAGTACCACTAGACCCAGACGAGGTGGATGGTTCAACAATTGTATAACTTGTATTAGTAGTAGTGTTATTAGTCTCATCGGTGATTTCTGAAGTACCACTTGTGTGAATAAAATTGGTGATTTTATTGGTAACATCTAATTTGTTGTTAATTGATATGACAGTAAACAGAAATCTCAAGAACCTAGACTTCAAGCCACCTATGTTATGACAAAAAAAATGTAAATTCTCCATGTAGATTCTTTTATACCACGGCTTTGGAAAAGTCTAACATTGTAGCATCAAAAAATGTGAGAATAGAGCAATATTGTATAGCAGTCGTAGAAAAAATATATTTCACTGTGTATATGAATCTACGATAAAAGATTGGCTCACGTTCATTAAAGTTTTTAATATTTCCATACCTATTTTCCTCGATTAATAGTCATAAACTAGTAGCTATATATTTTAAGCCAATTTGTATTTATTAATTATATAGTTTTAATATAATTTTAAGTATATTTATTAAAAATTATGCTATATAAATTATAATTTAAAAAAAAAATTTTTAAACTTACAGTTTTCCTATGCAGATGTACTCTTTTGTCACTTTTTTAAGCCTTACGTTAACTTGAACCTTATTCATCAACACAAAACAAAACTTTACTTAAAATCCACTATACACAATCACCCAATTAGCCGCATAAGTTTTGCTAATTAATATTGAAATTAACTGTCGTATTATTTTGTTTATAAATTATTTATTTTTGTTGTATATTGTATTTATTAGACGATTTTATTCGATGATTAATAATTTTATGGAAATGTCACGTACAAACATCTCGAAAAAGTACTTATACGTTTCCTTGATTTCAATAATTTCACTATTACTTCATATTAAATAATTAATAGCTATTTCGCAAACAAATAAAAATTAAGAATCTTCAACATAAATGTGTTATATAATCACCTGATATACACAATTGATGAGAAATGGTATTAATGATTTTAATTAGTGTGATCTTGATACTTTTTAACATAATTAGTGGTTGAATAGATTCTACTTTTTAAGAATGTAAATACGTAGAGTTCCTTACAATGAGAAATTTAAATGCTAGACACAATGAACATTCTCGAGCATAAATACATATAGATTACACCTAGATAAATTATATTATGCAAAACAAATACTTGAATACAATCACAAAAAAAAAAACAAAGAAAAAGAAGTGCTGCAGATTTGTAACAAAACCAAGAATCAAGTTCTCAACTCAAATTGATTACTGTAATTAAGATTTTATTTCATATTTGTATAGAAAAAACCACAAATATATTGTTATTGTACAAGTCAGTACCATATAAATTTACAATGTTTCCTGGATTTTCTAAATCATTCCACATATATTTATTTAAATATCCAGACATGTCTGGTGACCTAATTACAAGGAAATATGTAAAAATAATTATTTTTATCGAATTTAATGCAAAAAATAAACTATATTGTAAGAAAATCTTAAAATTTAATGGCCAGAATTTTTATTATTATATACATGATCGTATTATTAGCTTCTGTTATTGTACCTATTGGACCAATCATTTAAAGTGCCTTTGTTATTTGCAAAACGTAGCATATTTGCAATCAGTGGAAGGTTACCTTCATTTTTAAAATAAAACAATGTTTTAGTTCGGATATTTTATGGTGCAACATTTGGAGGTATTGATAAAAGAATTTCAGTTGATTCTATATTATTATTAAATGTTGCATAAAATTTCACAATAAACTTTATTCTAAGAAGGGCACTTTGAAAAATAGTAGAATGTTGTATTTTTTATAATGAAGATAACGTATAAACTTCTGAACTTTTTCTAAATGTTGTAAGTGAGTTTGATATTCTCCTTGACAAAATTGCAAAGTAGTTTAATTATATATAAGTTTTTACATGAAAAAAGGACTTTGTACCAAAAATTTTGAAGCCTGTTCTAATGAAAACATTTTTTGGTGCCTTTTTAGTTTTAGGGGATGCACAAAACTTTTTATGAAACTACTGCAAAAAAAACTTAGATAGCGGTAAATTTATGCTACTGAGAATATCTTTATAAATAGAGGATTTTATGAATTTAATAAACACTTGGATTCTATAGTTAAAACAAAGTTATAAAATGTAATTTTAAATTTAAAAATCTTGTCTTTTACTGCATATAAATAAATAAGGATGAAGAAAAACAAAACAAACAATTTTTGTAGGTAGTAATATCATAAGAGAGTGAGTTTAAATTTAAAATTAGTCTACATATTTTATGAAACTTTTGCAATGAAATAGACAAATTTATATAACTTGAATGAGTTATTTACATTAGGATGCATTGAACTGTTGAACATGAAAAATTCATTTTACGAATTTCTTAAAAATGTATGACTGAAAAAAAACAATGTACATACAAGCTGAAATAATGTAAGTAGATTATTCACATTATAATAATGTTTTGATTGGCATAAACTTATATGAATTACCGAAAGCGAACAAATATTAAGAGGCTGCTGCTAAACAAAAATATAATTTATTAAATAATAATTGGATATAGATGAATAAAAACACCAAATCGTAAATCTACAGGGTGATTGATTAGTGTGAGGAAGCTCAGAAGGTCGGTTATAGTAAAAATTAAAAAAAAAAGTTATTGATAAAAATTGTAGGCAGCTTTAAGCACCACATTTTTAAATAAGTTAAAATCTTTCAATGCATAAATATTTTGGGAGTTCAATTCGAAAACCTTACCTACTTGAGTAAGATAAGTTAAAATTACTGTTGTTTTTTTATTTTTCAATGTGTTGTTATTTTTTTTTAATTTCTCGTCGGTTATTTTTTATAAAATTTAATTTAAAATAAATTGTTTTCTTTTCTGTGGCTTTTTAATGGCGCAAACTAGAAATTGCTAAGATTTTTTGTTTTCGAGTTATGCGTCAAAATCTGAGACCATGTCATAACGCTCCATTAACTAGTGGCTACAAGGAAAGATAAATTTTTTAGAAATTTTTCTGATGACAGATTCGTTTTCAGGAGGGTCAAATTAGTCTAAATCCAGATTTTCAACTCATTCGGAGAAATTTCCAAAATTTTCATTTTTTCGAGAGAAGGTATTGGTATGGAAAAAAGTCGATTTTACGAAGGTCGATTTTCGGTTAGAATAAAATTGATGGAACTCGTAAAAAAAGGACGAAAATTTGGCTCAATGGCGCAAACTAGAAATCGCTAAGATTTTTTGTTTTTGAGTTATGCGTCAAAATCTAAAACCATGTCATAACGCTCGATTCAATAGTCGCTACAAGGCAAGATAAATTTTTTAGAATTTTTCTGTTACTGAGTTAAAAAAAACTGTCAAACTGTCAGTTTCTGACAAACTAATCATGGCAGACTCACAATAATTATTAGGAAACGTTAAAATATCTACCAAATTAATATTTTGATGGAAAAATAAAAATATCTAGAAAACTAATAACTTTAGGTATAGGGAGTACTTTATAAAATTTGAAGTATGATATTAGTACTTTTCAATAGTGATATAAAATACAGGATGTTCTATTTAAAATCACCAAGAAATAATGTAGTACTTGCATTTTGACTTGTAATATTATGAAAACGAATATGTTTTATAATTTTTAACAATTTTTTATAAGTTGCAAGAGATCAATGTTCCTATACTCCTTTTTAATTATACAGGGAGATAAACTTTATACGATTTTCAGGTACTATTGGTTATAACTTTTTAAAAACCCCGTATAACATAATAAAATTTTAAATTGTTATGATTTGGAAATGAAGCAGATTTCAAATTTAAAATAAAAAACACCCTGTAAGATTGTAACTAATTTTAAAATGTGGAGTTTAAAGCTGCCTACAATTTTTGTTAATAACTTTTTTTAACTATAACAGATCTACTGAGCTTCCTCACACTAATCAATCACTGAAACCGAACAAATATTAAGAGGATGCTGTTAAACAAAAATATAATTTGTTTAATAAATAATAATTGGATATAGATAAATAAAAACACCAATTGGTAAATCTGCAGTAGTTACTGCCGTAAAATTATTCCAGCAAAAAATTATTGAGAATAATTTTATGTATACAAAATAATCACCTTAATTAAATAAATCAATAAATAAATTTAAAATTATTACAACAATTAGCAATAAAAAATGCAATATAAATGATTACTTGATTTAAAAAAAAGGGCTATATAAAAGAATAAGTAAACACTTACCGACTAAATATTAAAATCCGTCAGCAAACTAAAATTAAAATTAAAAAAATTACTATCACTGTTAATTAAATCAACTTCCAGTAGAAGATCGCGGCATTTGTTACCGAATTTGCAAAGGTATCCCATCTAATACAATAAAAGAAGCTGATGGTGGGGGAGATAACCTAAGCAACATTCTGGATTTACCAGAATACATCAGAAGAACGTATCGCAAAAATTCCGAATGATCGGAACCAACAATTAATTAGTTTACGTGTACGTATTCGCAATAAATTTTAGATAATCGTATCAGTTGTGGTTTTATTTTTACCGAAAGAAAATTGCAAATGCGTGAAGATGTTTCATGCAATTTGTTAGTTAGATTAGGGGGGATGCGGTGTTGTTATACTTTGGTTTGTTAAGAAGTAGAATTATTTTTAACAATCTAGCGGAGTCACATCGGAACCCAGGGACTGTCAAAAAAAATATCCAGTGCAATATTATTTTTTATCTTCTACAGGTATCTAACCTCCAAAAATGGTGTATCTACCTTAAGCCGTTTGGGCTTAAGCCGTAGGCTTTAAAATCAATAATAATAAAATATGTATTAAAGCGTTTTTTGTTTTAGGTTTTTCTTTATTACATTTCCACAATGCCCAGATTTGTAATTCGTTTCATCAACTAATTTTACTCCTTGCAGTCTTTTAGCTGTAGTTTATTTCAATGGTTTATCATTTGAATTTGTTACTGTTTGTTTGTATAAGTTATTTTTATGTTAATTCATCTCTAGCTTTGACTTTTGATGTAATTTTAACTGTAATTGTGTTATTATGTTGATGTAGTATATTAATAAACATTCAGTTATTATATCCTTTCTGCATTTACATATTTTTTTCTAATTATTATCATATATATTATTATTATTAAAAAATACACTTACTCAGCAATTATTGCTGGTAATATTTACTAATAGGATTATGCTTAAAATATTACATTAAGAACATTGTGGCATATATTTAAAATAACTTTTCTATAAAAGTGTTTTTAAGAAGACTGAATGTTTTAAGGCTGTCTTCAAGACTTCTGGGTACCACCTCTACTTTTTCTGCATGCCACATCTTTCCTACTTCTATAGCAAGATCGGTAAACTTTGCTATGTTTTCGTTTGTCCAAAATATTGTCACATTCACATATAAGAACATTTAACTTTTTAATGTCAATGACAGCTGCTTCGACAATTCGAACACAAACCAATGAAATCAATAAACAAAAGATCAGGAATCAACAGATGCCAGTGAGCCAGTGAGCAAATAAATCTTCTCTACGTAATAGTATATTACATAACGAGTGTGGAAAGTGAAGTATTACGCACGAGAGAAGTTTAGCACGAGCCGCGTAGTGGCGAGTGCGGAAACGTAACGAGTGCAAGAAATACACTTTCCAACGCGTTGTGTACACGATTTTTCCTACGACCCCAATATTTCTTATAATAATAAATAATTTAAATTTATTTATAAAATTTATTTTAATTGTTAGTCATGTTAAAAATTAGGATTTAAACGAGTTTATATATTGCATGGAAATATAATTAATTAAAATCAAATAACCACCTTTCTCAGGAGTTCACATCAAAATTCTTTATTAGCTAAATGACATTTAAATTTTTTTTGTGGGCTCTATAAAAATTAAAAGTAAAATGGTCAGTCGGTGAAATTAATTGAAAAGTAATGTAATAATAATAGACACAAAGATAATTGTGAACGGAAACACAAACATTACTTCAAAAATCCACATTCGACACATGCACGGAACATAAACACAATATAAAAAAGAAGAATAAACTGTTCTTCTTTCTAAAAGTGTTTTTATAAAAATAATAATACTGAATAAAAATATGTTTATTTTTTAAAAATTTAAAAACCTATAAGAAACTTTTTTCTTTATTCTTACTTTATACAGAAAAATTTGTATTGGCAATTACAATACAATATTTGACACAAGGAAGATTTAAAAGAAAATGAAATGGTCCTTGCTTTGACATTTATGTGTTTTTACTATTGATAAATTTGACGTAAATGTCACAGATCATAGAACTATATTTTTTTACTTTTCAATACGTGTATTGATATTTACTTTTCAATACGTGTATTGATATTAGCTACTTTCTTAAGTACCAATAAGTGTGCAATCTAGCACTTTCATATGTGGTCGTAGGAAAAATGCTTTACAGCACGAGTTACGTACTATACTTTACCTACGACCTACTTGTACTTGTATTAATAATGTGATTATTAATAATACTTGAACAACAGCAACATTTAATTACTTTATATTATTTATTATAATTATTGTTTATAGTAATAGTACAGCTATCAAATATTAATGGTACTTCGGTTATTTTGCTTGTTAAAGCATAGGAAACATTTATTTCAAAAATATAATTAATTGGCTGAATATTAACGTATGCGCATACTGTCAGACGCATGTTCTAATCTACAAAAAATATTTCAAATATGTCGGTTTGGAATGTAGTGTAGTGAGACACATTTTCGTTGTTTATAGTAATTAATTTAGTGTTACTGATTGGTTTCATGCGTAATATTAAAAAATAGTACATTCTAAATATTCAAAAGGGTTTTTTAAATTGACTGAAGTGAAATTAAAGTTACAGAACAAGTAAAAAGTATCTTCTTATACATTACAATTGTATCTACAATTTGAAACAGCTTTGTAAGTATTCTTAAAAAGTAATAAAAATATTCTAAATGTTTAAACAATTAACTTTATTACATAAAAATAACATAAATTAATCTGGAAAACGTAATTAAATACATTTATTATTATATTATGATCTATTTAGACAGATTAAAGAAGTGGGTTGATGAAACATCTAATTCCAAATAACTTAAAATATTAAATGCAATCTTATATCTAATAAATGTTATTTGCCATTGAAATATAGTATGAAATTAAAATTTAAATATGTAAATAAGAGATTTTGTATAAAATGACAGTTAGCAAGTTGTTGCTAAGGAAGCCGTGCGATTTACTTTACAACTGTGCGTTTTCATTACCGTGCGTTATGAAACATCTTTTATTGATTGTGGACTGTTTGTAAGTAAAGATCATTACGATATAGTTTTACTGATCTTAGAAGGAATTTCGGAGGGAAGTTTGTTTTTGGATTACTTAGAAATTGGTAGAAAAAATTCGGAATTATGTTGTAACCTTTTGGATCAGCCGTAGGAAAAAATTCTTGATGAAAGACATGGTTGAAACAAGAAACACATTTTTCGTTAGGAAAATACATGAGTATTTTTGACAATGGCTAAAGTCCAGGAATTAAAGTTCGATTTGTTGGATTAATCAAGTACCCGGACTATAATTGGATATGAAAAGTCAGTAGACCATGGAGTTCATGACCTACAAAGCTTCACGTAGATAGAAGTAAATAAACGATTATTTCATACTGTAATTTCTTCATTCGAGTTATAGAATAAATAAAAAAGAATAAATAAAGTGTACGGAAATTCCTAAACATAAAAATTTTACCCAAATATTTGTTGAAGTCAACATATTTTTATTAAAATCGGACAGTAATTATTAATTTAACTTCCTTTTAATCCATAAGGGAAATTCTCAATAAATAAAAATACCCAAAACCGACTGCTAAAAATGAGAGTAAAGGTATAAACACCATGTAGAATTCAAATAAAACATTAAATTAGAAAAATTAAAAAAAAATAAGTTACCATCAAAACATTTCCTCTTTTTAATGGAATTAATTAAATAAACTGTAGGTATTGCTTTAATAAAATGCATCAGAATAATTAACATAATAAATTAATCTAAAAATATGTTTATTTATTAAATATTCTTTATTTTTTTGATTTATTAAATTTTCTCATGTTTATTTACAGCCACGCGTTGCAGTGCCTCAGTAATTATAGATTAAATTAATTTTTTACTGATTATTTAAATAATTATTATTCACTAATAAAGCTGAGAATAGTTTAACTCTTTTTAAATTATAGGGAATTGGGATTTTCGGCTAAAGTGTTTACTTCAATTTAGTTAATACTTACTCAATTTTCTATATTAACAGCATTACTTATTATATTTACGCTAGGTAATCTAAGTAAATACTTAGTTCTGCCCAACATTCGTAATAATTTGAAAGTGATAGGTAAAGTATTAAAATAATAAAATTATGCAGAAACCAACATCCATTTTTGAAATGTAGATTAATATAAACGAAAATATTATCGGTTCCATAGTACATTACCTAAATCATACTTTATCAGTCTTATTATAGTAGAAGTTGGTTGATATTAAATTTAATTTGTGTTTATTATTTATAATTTGAAAATATTTAATTGTTCTTATAAACTGATACTAGAATAAGTACTTTTGTGCTAACCGATACCAAGTAGTGACGGTATACTTAATGTTTATATGGCATAATTCTTTATAGAATAAGTTCTGTTGAATCATTTGTTATTAGTTATACCTTGTCCAGTATAAATTTGGTTGCCCGCCACAGCTGTCAGAACGAGACTATGCTGCCAAGCATTTAAAATAATATTAGAATCTAGTAGGTAAATGTCAAACGAAGTTTCTCTAATATTCTTCTTGTTATTTGCCTACAATATTACGCTAGGTAATATTAATAAATATTTTAGCTTGAGTTATCCCTCTAGTTGTATTTTATGTAAAATGAATTACGAAACCTTTCTTAAAGCATTTGTTTATCTTTTGTAATAACTTGCGGCCTACAAATTTCAATATTTACCAAGTTTACAATGAATTAACTTACGTATTGACAGTAGCAAATGAACGAAGAAACTTCGTAAGTAAGAACTGAGCGATTTTTTCACTTTGGTGGCGTGTGACCAGATTAGGTATTAGTTAATTTTTAGGTGCCTCAATACATATAAAAACAAATATCCTGCCAATCAACATAGTTGCAACAAGAATACATGTTTTCAATCACAAAATGTCTTCTTATTAGGTAATCTGTTCAGAATCCCGGTCAGAATTAATAATAAGAAGAAGAATTACCAAAAAAAATGATGTGTATATAGAAAAATTAACTTTGTCTACTCCATTTTACCTCTATTTTAATCTAAGCATTACGTATTTGACAGCAGGTAAGTAATGGCTAATTTAGAATCCACGTGTATTTTATTAATTTATAAATATTTATTATAATTTATAAATATTTATTTTGTTAATAAATTAGTGACAGCGTCTACCGGTACCGTTAGAAATTTAAAAAAAATATATCGTTTACTTTGATCAAAATGTTTTCATGAATGCAATCAATTGTTTAAAAGCCAAAATTAGCGAATTTTCTTTACAAAATAATGTTTAAAAAAACGTGACTCGGGTCATTTTAGCTACGGAAGATAGCGACGGAAGTGTATGAGCAACCGCTGAAACATAATTTTTGTATAAGGTAGTTAATAGATAAACACAGTGTATTAGAGGATTTTTACATTTCAATAAGGTGTGTTGCAATTTACCAACAGTTAAAAGTAATATAAATAAAAAATTGACATATAAAATATTATTTTAATGGCACAGAACCAGGACATCCCATTTTGATAACGTGGAAGTATAAAATAAAGTTTTCTTTAATAGTTTCCGTTTTAACCTGTAATTGTAGATGTTACGACTAAACCTAAACCAATAAAATACCTCAAAAGATATAGTAAACATAGTCTTGTACCATTCCTGACCCCGGAAAAACTAGTTTGATGATGTGAAAATATAAAATTGGGGGTTTTCCTATTATTATCCAAAGATTTAACAATTTTCATTTGTAATCGTAGATTTTAGAGCGAAACCAAAAAAACATATTTAAAATAAAAACATATAAAGAGAAACTTATCATATATTTTCACATTATTAAAGTAGTTTGTTCGGGTCAGGGGCGGTACAACACAATTTTTAATATTTTTTAATTTTACACAATTTAAAATCTGTTAAAGCAGTTTAAAATTGTTATAAACATGGAAAAAAAAGAAAAAACTCTATTTTATATTTTCACAGCATTAAAGTAGTTTTTTCCGTGGTTAGGGGCGGTACAAGACTGTTATTACTATATTTTTGTGATATTTTATTAGTCTATGTCGTAGTTGAACCCTAAAATCTATAAAAGTAGTTTTAAAATTGTTATCAACTTGGAAAATAAAAGAAAAAACTTTATTTTATATTTTCACAGCATTAAAGCAGTTTTTCAGGGGTCAGGGGCGGTACAAGACTATTTTTACTATATTATTGGGATATTTTATTAATCTACATGTCGTAGTTGGACCCTAAAATATATTAAATTAGTTTAAAATTGTTATAAACTTATTTTACACTTTTACATCATCAAAGTAATTTGTCCCAATTCTGCGTCATCAAATAATATTATATTTTATTAATTATATTAGTTTCTTGTACTCTCATTTTTATTTTTTTTATGTTACTAATTTTAACTGTTGATGAATTGCAAAAGACCTTATTGAAATGTAAAAATCCTCTAATATTTATCTATTAATTACCTTCTAGAAAAATTGTGTTTTGGCGGTTGCTTATACACTTACGTTGCTATCTTCCGTAGCTAAAATGACCCGAGTAAAAAAGTGACGATTGATGCAGAGCAACATGGGGTATAAATGTAGATATAACTTTTATAATATGAAGTTTCGTTCCCGAGTTTCTGGCTCACAAAACTGAAGTAAAGTAAGTGTAAGATGATGCATAAAGCAACATGGGGTATGAATGTGGATATAACTTTTATATGAAGCTTCGTTCCGGAGTTTCTGGCTCAGAAAACTGCAGTAAAGTAAGTGTATAATGATAAATATCCCGATACGTCGCTTCTGTTAAGGACACTAGTAGTTTTAATCCCTGTACTTATCCCGCTCCACCTAAGTGAATGAAAATTTAAATGAAACGTAAACGCAAATAAGCTTACCTAGCTTGGCAAAAATCGGCTGGTTTATCATGAAATTCACATAGTACAATAACAAAAATCCCTGTGTCAATGTAATTTTTATTTAACTCCGGGATCCGTGCAATAAAAAATTGAATATATAAAGATAAAATGAATTTGAACACAAAACAATCGTAAAAATTTATCTGATACATTTGTTTTATTAATTAACAAACAAACAATTTATTATTTTACAACTATTCTAAATAATTAAGATAAACTATTTATGTCATATTTGGATCTGACCTGTTATTAAATCGTCTCATTATGAATAATATCGATTGAATTCTCGCGGTAAAAGTTCAAATGGCTGTCGCGTTTTATTAGTTTTCCTTTTGTTAAAAGATATCAAAATGGTTAAACAAATACAGACATTTAACAAATCAACCTTGAATACGAAATTTTGCTTGATAAAAATCTTTCGAAATGTACCATGGTTTTCTATGATTCACAATAATTAATGTGAAGTACCTATTTCTTCTACCAATCATTAAAAATAGTGACAACATAGATGAGTATGGATCGAACACGAAGAGAAAAACCCTGAAGGAAATAATTTTATTTAAATGACTGGTTTTCCGTGTTTTTCCGTCCAAACGGAATTGCTTCTGATACATATTACCGGTTATTGCGGTTTTAAACAACTGTTTTTTACATTTTGTTTACGGCATAATATTCAAATATGTTATTGGCAATGCTAGAAAACACGAACGTTTGATCTTTTAATAAACTTGAATTTTTAAAATGTTATTCATCATAATAATAGAAGTAATCTTATCTTTATACATGGACATTTCCGAGCAATATGAGTGTTATAACTTTCCCAATACAGATAATAAATAATTATTTTTTCTACTACTGTTACAAACCCCTCCCATTTTGTAAAAGTTTTGTGTGACTGAAAATCGAACTTTTCAAAAATTGTTATAAAAAGTAGGTAGGTGTTACAAAATGGGGGGGTTTTTGTAAAAGTTTTGAATTTATAAAGTCGGCTTTGAAAGTATAAAGTGAGCTTTAAAATTAAAAGAATTCTAAACTGTCAAAAGTTTCACAAGAAAATGATTCAAGTTTGACATTAGCATAGTGTGAATGTATAGCCGCTGTGCTTGAAAATTTATTATAATAAGCCATACAGAATAAATTTGAAGAATTTCAAGATGTCGTCAGACTGTGAACATAAATATTATAAATGGAAGCAACTACACTGGATAATCTATTACCAGAAAAGTCTAAGGACCGCTATGAACAAGTTTATGGAGTATTTATGGATTACGGCAAGACAAAAAAATAAAATCATTTGCTGAAAATGTTTTAAAGGCATATTTCGGAGAGATAGCAACAAAATACAAACCATCTACGATTTGGTCGATTACTCAATGTTAAGGTCTCAATTAATATTGCTACCTATGACAAATTAAGAGCATTTTTAAAACGAAAAAGCGACGGATTTAAGTCAAAAAAATCAAAGACCCTAAGTGCTGAAGATATTAATAAGATTCTAAAAGAAGCTCCCGATAGTAAACATCTATTAAATAAGGTGAGTAGTTCAAACTTACTTTGATAATATTGCATTTTTGTTTTTTTTTATGATTGTTGTTAATTTTTGTTTTAATTTAGCTAAGTATGTACTATTTTTTTATAAATATTATACCAATACCCTATTCTAAAAGTAGCTTCATTTTTATTATTACTTTATTAACAAACTTTTTAGACCAATATAAAAATAAAAAATACCTATCTACAACAAATGCATTAGATATTTTTAGGAGAGTATATTTAGAAATAAAAATAAGTCTTAATTAATTCCATAATAACAAAATTATTGAATATGATTCTAAACTATTAAAATGTTCTTGATAAAAATAAGAGAACGTAACGTCTGATAGTTTTATCAAAACTACCCATGGTTTATCAAAACTAATTGGTATTTTTAAAATCGGTTTTTCTTCTCTAAATTTAATTCATAAACCGAAGAAAAAAGTTATTTAGATTACAGAAAAAAAAGCCGTAAATCCAAAGCTTGTAAGTTTTTAAATTAATAATATGTCGTCTACTTTACTATTTACAGCTGCTGTTGCTCTCCAAACTTATCTTCTAGGAATTTATTTATTTTTTGCCTGCTTAGATTTAAACCCATTCTTCAAGAAGGTTTTTAATTTTGTAAAAATATTCAGTATTTTTCCCAGGATTTCGAAAATGCGTTTACATTAATAGTTCTATACCCTAATATTTGAACATTCAATTTAAATTGTCTTATTTTTTTTAATGTGTCTACTCATATCTAATTGTTCATTAACAATATTCATGTTCGCCATGTATATTTTGTTGTTTGAGACTTTTTATTTGAAAACTGATGATATTCGAGTTAAGTTCTCTGTTATAACTTTTTTCCTTAATAATTCTGACTAATTTTAAGTATTATGTTACCTATCATAATAAGTTATTAGTAAAATTTATATATTTTATAAGATTACTTTGTGTGATTCATTTCATTTTCTTGAGTTTAAAATAAATGCCTTAAGGGGAGAAAAAAAGAAATAAAAGAAAAGAAGTATAAGACCTCAGTACCTTCCGACTATGCCGGCTAACTAACCTACTACAGTTTTGTTTGATCAGACTGTATGATTAAAATGGAATATATTTACTGTCAGCACTTTGAGCACGTTTTGCCATGATATTTTATAACTAAAGTGTTTGTTTATGAGATGATTCAGTAGTCTGGTGGACAGTATTATGGAAAAACCATGTCCATGTTATCTCATAAGTCTCAAAGAACATTAAATGAACCATTACAGTTATTTGAGTTGTATACAGTTTTGTTATTTGAATGTTGCTATGAGAACAATTATAAATAGTGTATTTTTAATGTTGTGTTTTATTTAATATGTTAAACATTCCCCATTATAATGCTAGTAACCAGTGTTATCTGTATAATTAAAAGTATTAAGTAGAAAACGGAGTAAATTATACTAGATTACTTACCATTTTCAGAGCTCATCTTTTAGCCTTTTGAAATCAGAATAATTCTTAAATCAGCTGATCTTTGCGTGATTTTAATGACAATTTATAAAAAATATCAAAGTCAAGATAATTTATTTCATTCACGATTTAAAACGTGACGATTGTTTAATAATATGTACAATTAATTGTATCTACCTAGTATATTTACAAGGGATTTAGATTATTTCAAATAAAACATTCATTTTAATAACAATAAGTAATAAAAATAGTTAATCTGCTTGAGAAAGTTTTGCTAAAAGACCCTCCCATACAAAGAATCTTTTATCTTTCCTGTCAAAATTAGTAAATTTAAAACTTTTCATCAATATTTTTTTATGTAGGTATTATTGAAATCAATATGGGCACATTTTCTATCTGTACCTATCTGTTTTGAAGGGTGGGTAGTTGATAACGTCGCCAGTTCTAGCCAAATACAATTTTTCATTGCTAGAAAAAGCCTTTGGGGTGATAAACAATACTTTAGGCTAATAAAAAACTCTTCGTTTTAACAAAACTTCCAATATTTATTTAAAAATTGCTTTTTAAGACTCAATGACATTGATAAGATGGGCTTCCAAAAAGTAATTGTTAGTACAATCAATTTAATACTTTAGGCCCTATTTTTGGTGTTCTTATGATTGGTTTTCCGGTAATTTATATACTCTTGGTATATCAGTCACACTATTTATATACACTGGTTTATTGTTCGCTGGCTTCCGCGCTTCCCAAGACTGTTAGATTAAAACTGACTTCCCCACGCTTGTATCGCGCTTTTATTCCGTCCTATCAGCTCGAATGACACCGAGAACTTTCTGTTCTAGTTTATCCCAGTCGACATCGTGTTCCAGAACAATCGGCAGAACAATGCTGGTAAATGCAGCAAATTCGTCATTACTTAAGATCGACTTTGTAACCATAATAATCCTTTGGACCCTAAGAAAAGGAATTCAAATTTAAGGAACAGACAAATCATACAAGACAGGAAATGTAGAAAAACGTTATAAATATGTTGCAATGGTGTCTTAAACGTGTTAGTCAGTACCAAACGAATAATAATGTAGAAATAATGATATTGGAACAGTGATAGGTTAGGTTAGGTTAGGTTATGTTAGGTTAGGTTAGGTTAGGTTAGGTTAGGTTAGGTTAGGTTAGGTTAGGTTAGGTTAGGTTAGGTTAGGTTAGGTTAGGTTAGGTTAGGTTAGGTTAGGTTAGGTTAGGTTAGGTTAGGTTAGGTTAGGTTAGGTTAGGTTAGGTTAGGTTAGGTTAGGTTAGGTTAGGTTAGGTTAGGTTAGGTTAGGTTAGGTTAGGTTAGGTTAGGTTAGGTTAGGTTAGGTTAGGTTAGGTTAGGTTAGGTTAGGTTAGGTTAGGTTAGGTTAGGTTAGGTTAGGTTAGGTTAGGTTAGGGTAGGTTAGGTTAGATATTGGAACACTGATACCTACCAGGTATAGTGATATTGAAAAAAATTATAAAATGGAGACATTCAGTTCAAAGAAAAGATATGTTTAATATTCTTCTTTATCTGTTAGTGAAAAACGTATAAGCAGTCTCCATCATATGATAAAACAAGATGTGGAATCTGGACGACCTGGTAGATCTTTTTATTATAACGCTAGAGGATGAATTGATGTACTTGACCAAATTTTTATCAAGTTCGAAATTACAATTCTTGAGTTATGAATAAAAATGTATTTTTAATTTCCCTATAACTCTATAAAGGAGGTGCGTAGAAAAAAGTTATACCTATATGATGTACTGACAATATTTTAACACCACCTACTTATTCCCAATATTTGACCTCTCATTCCTGGGACGCCCATTAAAAAACTTGATTTTAATTGACATGTGTGAAGATATGACATGTATGTACAAACATGAGACCGGGAAAATATGCGAACTAAAAAAAAGGTTATCGCAACCAGCCAATCGTGAGCCAATGTTAACGATTGTACAGTCGGCTTTAGAATAGCATATACATGTTAAATGTGAATTTCGTTTACCTACCGAAGTTAAAAAAACGCCCTTTAAACGCCTACATTAAATGGTTTTTGGGAATTAAGTTTATTTATAAGGGACAGAGGGACAGGCAGTTTGTCAATAAAATACCTTATGCTGCAAACATTAAAGATGTGGGGATGGATAACTGTTTAACTGATTTCAAATTTATTATTATTTAAACCGTGATTGGTTATACACAATAAATAGGCCATCCTTAAAATTAAGGCCGTCCTTAAAATTAATTCATTGTAAGCCGATAGTACATTAGTCATTTTAAATATAATCGAAGTGAGTCGAAGACTCACAGATGACACTTATGGTATTGATATTTGGTTATCAATTCAAAATATCGATTGTTATTACGAAAATAAAACTTTTCTTCTTATTTGCATAATTTATTAACATTTAGGTAGCTATGTAGTTTGCTGTTATGAAATTGGGAGCTTTCCAAAGCCTTCAAATGATTTTATTATTGCGAATTGATACACACCTCATATTATATTGTTATTTCAGAAGGTATGGAAAGATCTGACAGCAATAAAATATATTTTTATTACTTTTACCACGTTATTTATCTGCATTATGACGTCAATAAAAAAAAAAAGAAACTTTCAGTAATAAACATCCCATTCTACAAAACTTTTTATTAAACGCTAGGTAGGTACCTACATCCTACAAACTTTATTAAATTTTATTTTTGCGATTTTATGTTAAGCATTGTGAAACTTTTAAATTAATACATTTTTATTTCATCTTATCAAGCGTATTTATCAATGTATTTTTAGATTGTTTATATTATTAAATTATTTTTATTTCATATTGTGATATTAGAGGATTAGAGATCGGTTTATGATATTCTAAAGAGATTGTCGAGAGCGTGATTTCAACATCAGTATAATCCATTTTATTTTAAAATAAAATTAATATGCAATAAGCGGTGGGAAAATAGAATAAAAAATATCAGATATTAAAGCGATGAATATATAAACAAAGTTTAACGGGTTCATGTAGAACAAATAGTTATTTTATACAGTGTGGAACAGTCAAATGGAATAAACAAAAAAAACAGATAAATAGGGGCATTTTCGAGTTTTGCTATTACAGTTCTCAAACCTTCAGAACCCTGCGCACTCAGAAATTCGGTATGGGGATTTCCTTGTGCGCAGGCTTGTAACACTATTTGAGGATAGTTTGTTCATCATTGTCATCTCCTTCCGTTTGCATTATATTGTAGTAGTAATAGTAGTTGCAACATTTCAAATATTTAATTAAACATTGTGAGATCTACTTTATTGTGTTTTTCTCTGAACATTGTTTCCTTAATTGCAATAAAGTAAATAAAAACAATGCGGCCATTTTTAATGAAAAAATAAAATAAATAAATTAGTTTTGCTTACCGTTTAAAACTTATGTTTTAGTAAATAATTATCATTTAAATTTTGAGAAAATTAGAATAGTATATTAAACAACGCTTTTCCTATGGCCATATGAAATAAGTTGTTTATAATTTTTATATTTTGCCATTTGCCATTTGCAAATATTTTTGAATTTTCCCCTTCCACTGCTAAAATATGACTACTTCTTACCATAGAACACAACGTATTTCTACCCAGGAATACCACAATTTAAGTGAAAAAAAACCTTTTAGCTGTCAAATGCTAGCTTCTATTTGCCGTATAGCCGCGACAGCCCAGGCCATAAACCACAAAAAGGAGAAGTTTTAATTTTTATTTCGTTCGTGTACGCCGCTTGCTAGTTGTTATTGTGTTTTTCTTGTCTTTGTGTATTTAATATTAACGACTTGTGTGTGTACCTAGACTTCTCTTTGGATTTACTTTACTTTGGATTACTGATTACTTTTGCATGTCATACCAACACAATTTTATAAGGGGCACGAATATTTAGGGGGAACTACGAGAGTGGGAGTTGGTTCGCGCACGAGTATTCAATTTGTGCCATTAACGAGATGGGTCTATTACTAAAATATATATTGATTTTAAAAAGTATGTTGGTAGCACTGTGTAATTTATAACTTTTGACAGTTTTGAAATTTAAATTACCTATCAAATGTTAATATTTTAAAAATGTTTTATTTAATAAAAATGCATAAAATTACTGTTTTACAAATTATTGGTTTTACACGGATAACACGCGAACGCAACTGGATGTTGCTCATTTATTTCATGAGAAATTTCCAAATTTGCCACACATTTCTCAATTAGCTTGGACACGTAAAACAGATAAAAAAAGTAGCTACAAATACAATAAATGCTAATGTAAAATTGAGTTTGAAGAAAGTTTCTAGTCGAAAAGCAGCTCCAAATGTTTCAAGAAATTAAAATGCATTCCTATAAAATGATACCAGCTCAAGAACTTGTAGAGTGGAAAAGAATTTTGATAATAGCATAACTAAATTTTGCAATCAAATGAAATTTTAAAGGGACCCTTACTATCTTATTAAGAACAATAAATAACTAATCGTTTAATTTAAACGAAACTTGAAACGTTTAGTTGTTTTATTGTTCTTGTGATCAAATGATGGAAATGTTAGATAACATGATGTAATTAGAACATTGGTCTTGTGTTCTGATAAGTACTTCTTTACACTTTAAGCACTGGATGAGGGAAGAACATGCACAATACGTGGGAGATAGTATCCTAGACCCATTCTTTATTGATAGTACTTTAATGGTGATAATTATTCAGTACTCATCTAAAATGAAGTAATCCCAGCTTTAACTTATATCCTGATGCAGCAAACCCACAAATACCAGCGAATTTGATACGGTTTCAACAAGATAGAGCCCATCACCTAACTAATGTATGTATCATGTATGTATCAAATGTTTGCAAATCGATGGATAGGCCAGCACGATGCCTGATCTTATGTCATTAGACTTTTTATTGGAATGTATCAAAAATATTGTTTATAAAACTATAAAACTGGCCTAAAAACACGAATAATTATTGCAAATAGATCATCTATGACTGGTATGGTTAAAATAGAGAACTTCTTATATTGTACATGAAATATATATATTTCAAACATATGTTTGAAATATTCTGAATTCACCAAAAATTAAATAAAAAACAGGGTGTTTTATTTGAAAAAACAAATTTGGTATTGGCCACGGCCACATGACATACACTGTGTATAAAAAAGGCAAAATTTTAGAATATTACCCCTTAATTAATTTCGACAATTTTTTGCATAGGGCCTTTTTGAGGTATTTTTAATGGAATGACATCAAAATTTCCGCGCGGAAAGGCCGATTTTTGCGGAAAAATTAAAAAAATTTGGTGGTTATGTGCGATATCCAATAGGTTATAGCGTGGTCAGACCGGATCAAACGGTGCCAAAGCACAGCATAGCCAGACCGGGCCACACGGTGCCAAAGCAGGGCCAGACCAAGCCATACGATGGCACCTAACCTAACCTGTTCTGACCTGACCTAACCTAGCTAACCTAACCTAATCTAACCTAACCTAAGAATTATCAATCTGTTTGAGTAAGATTAATAAAAACTCTTCGTTTTAAACAAGAGCAATCAGTTCGCGCATGCGCAGAAGTAGTAGTGAACATGGATGTCATCTACTAAAAATAATTATTTAAAAAGAAAAATTATGTAGTGAAAAAATAAGCGGGTTTTCCATAATTTCCCATACCCATACATACGCTGTGCAAAAAAATTATCGAAATCCGTTAAGGGGAAATAATCTAGAATTTACCCAAAAAGAATATTGATAAAACAAGCGCACTAGAAATACGGGTGCGAGCGTGCATCTTATTAATCCTATAATGCTTTTAACTTGACTGATAAGTTATTTTCTTCTTAAGAATTACTGAACTTTTGTGTACATTTTTTTAGATGATAGGTAGGTATTATATGGACAGCCTAATTGTTAGAGGAAATAATACTAACTAGAATTTACTATTATTTCATTATTGTACACATCTTCAATCTTAACTAGTATTTTAATTAATGCCTTTCAATAAAAGAAAATCTCCAAAACTTAAAAAGGGCATTAACCTTGTTTCACTGTGTACATCAAAATTTAATGTTAATTATCCTTGACATAAATCTTCACTTTGTATTAAATAGAAAAAACCTTCACTTTTCCCAATATAGGTTCCAGTTGTAACCTGAATAATTTTAATTTAAATGTTTATTTATAATTTGAAATATGAATAAAATTTTCTTATCTTCTCCCCTGTACTATTATGCATATTTACAGAAATGCTTTCATTTTTGTTTGAAAAAAACCAATAGTAAGTTTGATATAAAAGATTTATTCATAACAATGTTCATAGAACACTTCAATTAAAAAATAAATAAAAAATTACAAAGGAATATACACTTTGTATCAATATAATCTATTAGGTATTAGGCTATTGGGAATCACTGGAAGAACTACTACTTGAATCTGTTGACATAACTTCAACATCCTCATTGTCTTGCTTCCTTGTATCCATTGGAACAGTTCCTTGACCAACACTTATGTGCATCTCTCCAGTTGGATGCCAAGCAAATTGGTTTTGTTGTGCTGCTGGAATTTCTAGAAAATTTAAAATATTTTTCTTAGGTTGTAAATATTTTAAACACTATCTACTTTAGTCACAAGCAAATAGAAATGTAATGGTGGATTTATGCAGGAGTTTTAAGTCTTAGTCATAAATCATAAGTTTCATGTAATAAGTCATAAGAAAGTTCAATCATTGATTTTCAATTAAAATGTTTATACACTTGGTTGTAAGTCATAAGTTTTAGTCTTAAAAGTTGGCCAACATTCATGTCTTATGACTAAAACTTATGATAAATTCACTCTGCGCATGTCTTAACAATTGCATTTTAAAAGATATTCAAAACATAACATAATCTCGTACCTCGTATCTTGCTTTGTGCCATTTTGGGAAATTTTTTCATTTATCTCAATTTCAATATAAAATAGGTACCAAAATGGATACATATGATGGCCAATTAACTGGTGAGGCAGTTCTCAGTACTTTGTGACATAAAGCATGCGTACTTCCAAAATAATAAATGAAAAAATAATACATAGAAAACAATCATTAAAGTGATGAATGCATCAGGTGAAGTAATGTGTGTTTAAAATTAATATGAATGGGAGTCTTCTTATGATGTGACATTTCTGCATAAATGCAATGAATTTATCTTAAGACTTATTACATAAAACTTATGATTTATGATTAAGACTTAAAACTCCTGCATAAATCCACCATAAGTATATAGTTGCACTTAAAATATAAAAACCTTACCTCCTGGGTGTCCTGGTCTATGCAAATCTGACATATTATTTTGTTGTGCTAGCATATGTCCATTCATAGGATCTCCAAGTCTACCCAACAAACCTAACCTCATTTCAATGTCTGTTGGATATGGTCTTCGTGGATCTCCTTGTTGCCATGTAAGAGGAGCACAAATTGCATTAGATGCACTGATTCTATGTGCAAATTTTATCAATTCTTCTGACGAAACTGGCCTTTTGTTTGCTCTAGCAATGGATTGTAATTTTTGATTAGCTTGATAAATGGCTGTGGATAGAATTTGTTCAGCTTCTTTTAATTGTTTTTGAAGATGGTTAATATCTTGATCTTGGCGCTCTACTTCTGCTTTTAAAGTATCTAATTTTTTATTGATTTGTGCTTGTTCTGAAGCTAATTGTAACGTTTTCTTTAACTCATTATCCTTTGCAACTAAAAGATCAGTTAATTGAGCATATTCTGGGCCAGATAGTTTAGAACTTTTTGGAGCTATTGAATTTTCAATTATTTCTCTAAAAAAGGTCAGTAATTCTTTAATATACTATAATACATTTAAAGTTATTGGTTAATTTCCCATTTACATCTAAATACAAGATGATCTGCTACTTACTTTGCTATGAGTTCCATATCGTCTATTATGTATAAAAGTTTTTCTTTCGTACTAATTTGAGACATTATTTTGTATTTCTACAGTAGTTTTAACTACTTCTAATCTCTCTTTATTCTTATTTGTTTACAAAAAATGATGGATGTCAAAATGTCAAACAAATATAACAACATCAACTAGTAATTTAAGTTTTAGTCAAATCTTCGCAATACATTAAACAAACTATATATTTATTACGTCATCAGTGCCACTGTCAAATACATCAATTCATTAGGAGATTGTAGGTTATGCTGAAGTTTAAAAATAATAAAGAATTTGTTGTGGTTTTGATTTTGTATCAAGAGAATTATTTTTAAGAGAGAAAAATATAAGTTTATTTTAAAATGTCTATTGAAATTGAATCAGCTGAGTAAGTTGGATCACTATCACTAATATATTCGGAGGATAATTTTAAACTGTTTACATATTGTTTTTAGTGTTATTCGTCTTATTCAACAGTATTTGAAGGAATCTAATTTATTCAGAACTCTACATACATTACAAGTATGCCTCCTAAAATTGGGCAAAGAAATTTTTTTACATATTAAATTTTTAGGAAGAAACAGGAGTCACTCTCAACACAGTAGATAGTGTAGATGGATTTTGTGCAGATATTAATAATGGGCATTGGGATACAGTTCTTAAAGCTATACAATCATTGAAACTTCCTGATAAAAAGCTAATTGATTTGTATGAACAAATTGTACTAGAATTAATAGAACTTCGAGAATTAGGAGCTGCGCGATCCTTACTTAGACAAACAGATCCAATGATAATGTTAAAGCAAAATGAACCAGAAAGATATATTCATTTAGGTATTTGAATATATTTCATACTCCAGTTCAAAGTACATTAATTTTGTTTTAGAAAACTTACTGGCCAGATCATATTTTGATCCAAGAGAAGCTTATCCAGATGGAAGTAGTAAAGAAAAGAGAAGAGCTGCAATAGCCCATGCTTTATCTGGTGAAGTATCTGTAGTACCATCATCTCGGTTATTAGCACTACTAGGACAAGCTTTAAAATGGCAACAACATCAAGGTTAATAAATATATTAAGATAGAAGTGAACAGGATTTAATATTTGTTAATTTTTTAGGTTTACTTCCTCCAGGAACTACTATTGATTTGTTTAGAGGAAAAGCTGCAGTTAGAGAACAAGAGGATGAAACTTTCCCCACACAGATGGCAAAGCAAATTAAATTTGGACAAAAGTCACATGTTGAGTGTGCTAGATTTTCACCTGATGGACAGTACCTTATAACAGGAAGTGTAGATGGAATTATCGAAGTTTGGAATTTTACCACAGGAAAAATAAGAAAAGACTTAAAATATCAAGCCCAAGTAAGAAGTTTAATATTAATTATCTTTGAAAAATTTAATTTTTTCAACAATGTTATAACAAAATTGCAACTTTTTCAGGATAATTTTATGATGATGGAACATGCAGTGCTTTGTATGGCTTTTTCTAGAGACAGTGAAATGTTGGTAACAGGATCTCAGACTGGTAGAGTGAAAGTATGGAGAATAAGTTCTGGACAATGTTTAAGGAAAATTGAAAAAGCACATTCAAAAGGAATAACTTGTCTTCAATTCTCAAGAGATAACAGCCAGGTTTTGAGTGCTTCATTTGATCATTCAATCAGGTAAATAACTATTAGTATTTATATCTTGATTGAAAATCTCTTACAAATATTATATTTTAAGGATTCATGGGTTAAAATCAGGAAAAACTTTAAAAGAATTTAGAGGACACACTTCATTTGTTAATGAAGTTATATTTACACAAGATGGACATAATATATTGAGGTAACTATTTTTTAAGGGTGTAAAAGTTAAATATTTTGTGTAATATATTATATTTCTAGTGCTTCTTCTGATGGTACAGTAAAAGTATGGAGTATAAAAACAACTGAATGCATTAATACCTTTAAATCGCTTGGAGCCAATGATACTGCAGTTAATAACATTCATAATTTTGCCAAAAATCCAGAACATTTTGTTGTCTGTAACAGAACTAACACAGTGGTATTAATAAATTTACAAGGACAGGTAAAATAGATTTAACATGTTTTCTAGTTATAGCAAACAGTCAATTCTGATTTTATGTTGCTCCATATTTTTTAGATTGTAAGGTCATTTGCTAGTGGTAAACGTGAGGGTGGTGATTTTGTTTGTTCAACAGTATCACCTAGAGGAGATTGGATTTATTGTGTTGGAGAAGATATGGTATTATATTGCTTCTCAACAAATTCTGGAAAACTTGAAAGAACTTTAAATGTAAGAAAAAACATTTTACTAAAATTTTCTGTATATTTATCAATATTTTGTATCCGCAGATTCACGAAAAAGATGTCATTGGTATATCCCATCATCCACATCAAAACTTAATTTGCTCATATAGTGAAGATGGATTAGTGAGATTGTGGAAACCTTAATTTTTAGTTTGTTCTGTTTGTAGTGTTTTAATACAAACAGTAATATACCACAAGTGGGTTTTACATTAATTTATAATATACAATGAATAATTAAAAGGTATTTGATTGCTTTTGGAAATAAAGTTTTCCAAAAGTTTTATTGAATATAGGAAATAAAATAAATTTGATACAATCCAGATTAATAAAATATTTTTTTTAAAACCTATTTCCATCTGTTATTGAAATTGTTGTAAGTCATTTTAGAAAAGTTACCAATGTTGATGATTATCCTGGATTATTCCTTTAGGGCTAATAATATCTGGTAATTTTGATGCAGATGTAATTGACAAAATAGTCAAGTTTCTTAATAAAGTAGTGGAAGTTGTGACACTGTGCAGAAGATGCTAAAATATATAAAATTACAATACAACAATGTTTTCGGTTTAATGCAATGCCATTTTTAGAATTTAGTGCCTACTATTTTGGAATTGCATTTAGTTATTATTTTTAAATATGTAACCATAACTGGTCCCAAAAAGGCAGGAAGCCAATTTGTAACCATATTCTTCCAAAGAGGCACGGTCTCTTTTTTATTCAGAGCGTCTTGGATTTCGTCAGTCATATGTATTAAAGCGGTTTCCGTGGACTTTCCCGCTTGGTACGCATGTTGAAGGGGGTGCAATGGCACCTGTTCCAAGATTTCTGTTCTAATGTAGTTGTCCACAGCTTTTTCCATCGTTTTGAGAACAAACGATGTGAGGCTGATCGGTCTAAGGGATTTGGGGTATGTAGTGTCCCGTTTCCATACTTTTGGGATAAAGGTGATTTTGGCCCTTCTCCACGCTTCTGGTATGTATCCCAGTTCAAGGCTGCTCCTACTAATTCGGATCAAGTGTGGAATTATTGCCTCTTGGCTCTGTTGGAGTAGGGCAGGAAATATTCCATCCGTTTCAGGGGTTTTGAACGGCTGGAAGGTGTTCATAGCCCATCTCAGCCGTTCCTCACTGCATATGTGTTCTGCCATTGCAGTGTCTTCCTTGGTAGGTATTTTAGCTTTCTCGCTTGTTTTTCCCGAAGGGACTATTCCTCCGAGAAAGTGAGTTTCTAACAGGAGCAGAGCTCGTTCTTTTTCGCTTTCTGTGAAGCTTCCATCTGGCTTCCGTAATGCCATTACAGTGTCTACTTTTCCTTTTGCCAAGACTTTGTGTAGCCTTGCTGCAGAGGGTGTAGCGTCTATTTCTTTGTAGAATTTCCTGAAGCTTTTTCTTTTAGCTTTTCTGATCTCCTTATTATATGTTGTAAGTTTCTCGGTGTAGCTCTGCCAATCTCCATTACGTTTGGCCCTGTTAAAGAGCAGTCGCGTCTCGGATCTTAAGTTTGACAGATGACTGTTCCACCATATGGCACCTTTTGCTTTTCTAGTCCTCTGGAGAGGACAACTTGATTCATAGGCATCGAGTATTGCCTCGTTCAGTTCTATGACATCATTTTCTAATGCCAGGTGATTCCTGGCATTTCTTCTAGTCTTGAGACTTGCAAGATTTATGTTCAGGTTAGTGTTGGAATTTTCCCAGTTAGTTTTCCTGGGGTTTCTCCTGAGTGCTGACTCAGGAGGATTACACTCTAATCTGAACGTAATCATTCTATGATCAGAGAGGGATGGTTCGTTCGATACTCTCCAATCTTTCACCCGATCCTTAAGATTCGGTGTACTTAGTGTTATATCTAGTACTTCCTTTCTTGTTTCGGTTACAAAAGTAGGGGTATTCCCTATATTGTGTATAACAAGATTCTTATTACATATAAAATCAAAAATTTTCTCACCTCTTTCGTTGGTGTCTGTGCTTCCCCATACAGTATTGTGACCGTTAGCGTCGCATCCTATGAGTAGCGGCAGCTTCTTCTGTTCACAGTACTCGACTAGTCTTTGCAGTTCTGTAGGCGGTGCAGTCTCGTCCCCTGCAAAGTAGCATGATGCTATCATGACTTCTTGACATCTAATCTCGAACTCGAGGTTTGCTCGAATCGGAACGAGGTCTCTCGTCATGAACTCTGACACACAAAAGTGATCAATGCTGTTACTTACCAAGATGCACGCTCTGGGTATGTCTACATTACATTAGTTTGGCTTCCCTACTTGCGAGTCCTCTCACCTGACCATCACGGACCCATGGTTCCTGTATCAATACTAATCCCATTTGGTTTCTGATAAACGTCCTTGAAATAACCGCCGATTATCCCTTGGAGTGATGGGCGTTTATCTGAGCGATATTAATTCCCGCCATTTTTCTTACCATGGTTGTTTCCACGAGTAGCAAGGCAATGTCGGTCCACTCCGGCAAAGCTCCGCATGCCAGAGCAAGGCTACATACAAGGGGGTTTCGCCCGGTTCCCCCAGGGGAACGTTGTCGACCGATTATACCTCAGCGCCCATTCATCCTTCGGCACGTTACCTTACATCTTGGAATTGGGGGGGTTGGTCCGCGGTGCGACCTTAGGAATGACCAATCTGGCAATCTTGCAGTTATCAGCTGCTCATACCAGACCGCGCCACCCGTATAGACGCAAACCCCCAGCTTCGCCGCTTCCCTGCAAAATTGCAGTGTTACCTGCTTAAGCAGTTCAGCGACTCTCCTGGGGATCCCCTATCCGCCACCTTTGTTGAAGTTGAAATAACTGTTTTTAAAAAAAAGTTTCAATTCGACAGAACTGAACTCTACAGCTGTTAATCTGACTCTTATCTAGAGATTATAAACCTGAAATATTAATATCACCCGCTGATAAAAACACAGTTTTAATATATTAATAATTAAATTAATTAGGTACTACATCTATGTAAAGAAAATATGTATTATGAAAATGGATGATCTAGGTATGCAATATATTTTACTTCATAGTATTACATATTGCCTATAGTGGTAGGTTATACGGTACTAATCAAATACTCCTAAGAAATATGTTTAAGGAGAGCAAGGGCGTCGGCAGAAATTTTGACAGGGGGACGAAATACCGGGGGGTCCGGAAAATTTTTAATATTTTTGTATATCAAACTCACTCATTTTTTACCTTACATCTTTCTTGTTGAAGCTAAATTCTCTCTGCCAGCGCCCTTGAAGGAGAGCAACGGTGTAACTATTATGAGAATTTTCTTGCTTAAAATGTAAATATAATTTTTGTTATTATTATTTCTTCCAGATTTAATTAATCTTCTAGACGTAGTAGTGATGTGCGAGGAAATAACAGGTTTATGAAACTAATGCGTTCGCAATCAAGGATAAACAAATAGGTGCAACTAAAACTAACTGCATTCTTATTGATAAACATAATTAATTGTCGAAGTTTAAGGCAATTTGCTTTGAATATGCATCTATCACCGGAAATAATATATTACACAAAATTAATGTACTTATAGGTACCTACCCTATACCAGGACTGTCCTTATAAAAAATGCAGTTTTTAGGGCTACATTACAAAATCTTGCCATGAAACATTATCAGTTAGTATTGGTGTACAAAAAATAGTTTTTTATTATTTATATTTATTCAATATTGTTAAAGTGTATATTTACATTTTATATCTCGTAAGTAGATTTGATAATGTTGAAGCTTTTGTAGTTGTCATGGATATGTTGTTGGATAATTATTTGACTTATGTAATATTGAAGTTTTATATTGACAAAACCTTATGTCCATAAAAGAAGACTTTTAATTACACTCTGAACCTAAAGAAACTCAATAAATATGAAATATCAAATCACAAAAATAACAGTGGGGCATTTGAGAATATTTGCGTGGGCATGTGCTTTAGCGGAGTCTCGATGATCTCAGCCTTTATCTTATTGTAAGTTTCGCAAGTTGGGGCATACTTCATCAGGCAGACTTAAAAATGTCCAATCTGGTTTCAGGCTAGAGACTATAGAACCACTCAGGATTACTTGACGATGCGGGTGATAGTCGACTGTATAAGGAGGAAGTGTAGGACGGAGATGGGAGTACCTCAAGGATCGGTATTGGAATCGAAACTGGAAGTGTATCGGTGTATGCGGACGATGTGTATGTACGGTAAAGGAAGATTGTGAACAGATAGAGCGGTGTATTTTAAATATGGTAGCAGAGCGTGGTTCGCTAATCAGAATTTAAGTTAGTGATTGGAAAAGGTCAGAGTATTGAATTGAAAAGAGCCAAGTTGATATCAAGCAGATAGTTAAAAGTAGAAAATGGCGAAAAATGAAATATCTATACCAATATTTGATGGTGAGGACTATAGTATGTGGAAGAAGAGAATAACTATGTTTTTAAAAAAGGAAAAAGTGTAATACAGTAATAGGAAGAGAAAAGACCCAAGAGGATGGAGCTGATTGGGATGAAAAAGATTTGAAGGCAATAAACTATATTTATAGTGGTATTTCTAACAAACAATTACAATTTGTATGCGAAAAAACAAGTGCTTACGAAATAATGAAGAAATTTGACAATCTTAACCTAAAGGAATCTACTACTTTGCAGATTATATATAGAAACAAAAAAAATTAAGATTAAAGGACTATACTGACTCAACGATATTTTTTAGTGATTTTGAAAAGGCTATAAACGATTTAAAGAATGCAGGCGCTAATGTAACAGAAAAAGAAAAACTTAATTATATATTGAATACGCTACCAGACTCGTATAGTCACATTGGTGATTTAATAGATACTTTAAAAGCAGAGGATCAAACAGCAGAATATGTGAAAAGTAAAATTCAGATGACAGAATTAAAGAATAAAAAAGAAAATTATTGAAGGAATACTGATGTGTTTGTAACAGAGAGAAGCAAACAGGAGAAGAAGTGTTATCAGTGTGGTGAGGGTGGCCATTTCCAGAGAAATTGTCCCAAAAGTAGTGATCAAGGCAACAGAGGAAGTTGGCGTTCAAATAGAGGTAGAAAATTTGGAGGAAGAGGAAGTTTTGCAAGAGGACGAAATCAACCAACTGGAACGAGTAATCTACAAACTAATCAACAGCATGAAAGGAATTTTGCTTGGATAACAAAAATCGAGCATGATGGAGTTAGAGAAAATGTAGAGGTAAACAACTCACAGGTAAACGATGATAATAATGAAATAAATTGGTTATTGGACAGTGGGTGTACTGACCACATTTTAATAATGATAAATTCTTTGAAAATTTTGAAATTCTTAAAGAACCAGTTAATGTAATATTAGGTAATAACACAATTGTAAAAGCTACAAAAGTTGGTAATGTTTTTTGTTATTTTAATACATATAACAAGAAAAATTTAGTTAAAATTCAAAATGTATTTTTTGTAAAAGAAATGAAATCAAATTTATTAAGTTATAGCAAAATTACAGATAATAATAAAATTGTTTCAGAAGGGAATATAAGTAAAATTATGAGCCTTAACGGAAAAATAACAGCAGTAGCTTCAAAATTAAATGGGTTATATATAATGAAAGGTAGGGTAAAACAAAAAGTATCGTATGTAAATATAGCAACTAGGAGTAATATAACGGAAAAAGAAAGATGGCATAGGATACTTGGTCATGTAAATTTTAAATATTTAGATATACTAATTAAAAACAAATTGTTGATAGTTATACCAGAAGAAGTAAATCAAGATTTTATGAAATGTAAAACCTGTATTGAAAATAAGATTCATAATATGCCCTTCGAGAATAGAAGAGAGAGAGCAAAAGATGTGTTAGAGATTGTGCATACAGATGTGTGTGGACCTTTTATGACTGAAGGTTTAATTGGTGAGAAATATTTTATTAGTTTTATTGATGACTATAGTAAAATTGCAAGAGTGTGCACTATGAAGTCAAAGTGTGAGGTATTTGAATGTTTGCAAGAATATGTTAATGAATGTGAAAACAGCACTGGAAAAACAGTTAAAGTTTTGAGATGTGACAATGGAAAAGAGTATCCAAATTCAAACATATTTAAATTTGTAAGAGAGAAAGGAATTGTAATTAATAATTGTCCTAGTTATGTACATGAATTGAACGGGACTGCAAAAAGATTCAACAGAACCATAATGGATAGCTCAAGATGTTTATTAGCTGAAGCTAATGTGGATAAAAAATATTGGCCCGAAATTGTGTGTACAGCTACTTATTTGAAAAATAGAACATTATCTAACACTATAGAAAAAAAAGACACCCCATGAAATATTTTTTAAAAAAAGACCAGATGTTTCGAATTTAAAACTGTATGGTAGTAAAGTATTCGTAAGAATACCGGAACAAAGAAGAACATCCAAGTGGAATAAGAAAGCTGAAATAGGAATTTTGATTGGATATAGCAATGTGGGATATAGAGTAATTTTGAATAGTAAAATTGTAGTCGCTAGACATGTGGAAATCATTGAAGAAGATGTTAATTGCATTGGATTGGATGATATGGATGAATCTAAAAATGAAATGGATGAGCAGAATGGAGAAATAAGTGGAGGGTCAGTAATTGAATCAGAAAATGAAAATGGTGAACCTGGAAGTTCAAATGGGTTTAGAATTAATAGTGATTCTGGAACTTCAAGTGGATTACAAAGGTCACAGCGAAATAGAAGGCCTCCTGATTATTATGGAAATAATATTTTTGTAAATATGTGTACAACAGATATACCAACTTCTTTTGAAGAAGCAATGAGTGGTGAAGATAGTAAGATTTGGAAAGAGGCAATGGAAAAAGAAATGGAATGTTTAGATAAAAATAAAACTTTGATACTTGTGGAGAATGAAAATAAGAAAGATATTATAGATGTAAAATGGGTTTATACGAAGAAATCAAATGGTGTTTATAAAGCGAGACTAGTAGCAAGAGGATTCCAACAAAAAAAAAGAAATTGAAGATATTTATTCACCAGTAGCTAAGATGCAAACTTTAAAAATATTGTTATCAGTTTGTGTCCAAAAGGGATTAGATATACAACAAATGGATGTTGAAGCAGCCGTTCTTAATGGTAAAATAAATTCTGAAGTACCTATATACTCGTCAACCAAAAGGATTTGAGGATGGAACCACAAGAATTTGTAAACTAAATAAGGCCCTATATGGATTAAAAGAAAGTCCCAGGGCATGGTATGAATGCCTGGATGATTGTCTTTACAAACTAAGTTTCCAAAGAAGCAATATTGTAACGTTTATTTATTTTTACTAGTCTTTTTAATTTATTTTTAAACTATTTAAATCACTAACACTGTTTAATTTATATAACACAATTTATTTACAATACTTTAATTTATGTAAGACAATATTTACAATCGCATTTATCTAACAACATACTACTAACTAACTAACTAACTAACTAACTAAAATATTCAAATCGGTCCTTAATATATAGGTAAGTATTGTTCCAGCATACTCCGGTCTTTTCTGGTAGTTTTCTCGATCGTTCGACGGCTTCGCTCATCGGGCGCCGTTGAAAGAAACGTATTCTGGAATATTCTCGCGTCTTCCGTCTGCTTCGCGTCTGGGTCATAGCGCCAGGGGCGTACTCGCACAACATTGCCCCCTCCTTAAGAGATAGTTCCTCCTGGAACTTTTACGGAATTGAGACTGGATGGAGATACTTGCAACTGAATCCTCGTCTACAATTTCCAGTTGCATGGAAATAACATGGAATGGTCTTTGATGTCAGCTGGACACGGGGCGAATGGCTGCATACCAACACTTGGACTTCGGTATCTTGAAAGATTACTTCCACCATATTTCGGATGACCCTCCAATCCAATGAGTTGCACTCTATTTTCGGCATGGCTAGCTTCTGTATGTTGGACTCCAATACGTGCTCTCTCAAGTTAAGTAATGATTCCCATATATTTCGATAAGTGGGCTGGTCTTGGTAGGTATTCTTGGTAATCAGATAGAAGAGGCAACGGGAGTCATCTCGAAGTATCAAAGCCTTCCCAGTGGCTGGTAACTGATTTCGAAGTTCTGACAGTCGACCAATCTTCCTTCGAAAGACAGACGCTAATCCTCGGCCGTCGCTGATAGTGGCGGAAACGCTATGGGCCAATGAGTAGTCATCAGGAAGTGTGAACAGGTCTTGCTGTTTCTCAATAGTCACGCCGTATCTAGCTTTCCCAGTACCTCCATATGCACCCATAAATTCTTCGAAAGCAAGGTCGGGTGTATCTTGGACTTGATTTACGACTTCTTCTTCCTGGTCATGATCTCCTTCAAATTTCGCCAGTCGATTTCGGTGTACTACCTTAGGTTTTCCATTCGGGGTCTTTATTATACGGTATATGACGTCATTGATTCTTTTCTTAATGATGTATGGTCCTTCCCAAGATTGTTGTAGCTTTGGTGAGTACCCCTTCTGTCTTTTCGGGTTATGGAGCCACACTTTGTCACCTTCTTGGAAACATCCCTCTATAGCTTGGGTATCATACCGTTTCTTCATCCTGTCACTGGCAACTTGAAGATGGGAGCGAACCAAATCATGCATGTCGTCCATTTTTCTTCGTAACTGAATTACATAGTCTTCTCCAGCTATATCCTCTCCAGGTCGGCATCCAAACTCGAGGTCGCATGGTAACCTCATCTCGCGTCCAAACAAGACTTTTGCTGGTGTTTGACCTGTTGATTCATTGACGGCGGATCGATAAGCCATTGCAAAGAGCGAAATATACTGGTCCCAGTCTCTTTGGTGATTGGATACTACTTTTGATAGATATTTGCCAATGGTTTTATTCATGCGTTCTACCATTCCATCTGATTGTGGGTGCAATGCTGTAGTTCTTGTTTTCTTCATTCCTAAATTGTCGCAAATTTCTTGAAAGAGTTGACTTTCGAAGTTCCTTCCTTGGTCACTGTGAATCTCCAAGGGCACTCCATATCGGCAAATAAACTCCTTCACTAGCACGTCTGCGACAGTTGCTGCCTCTTGATTTGGAATGGCGTAGACTTCAACCCACTTCGTAAAATAATCCATCACCACCAACATGTATTTATTCTTATTCTCAGTAGTGGGGAACGGTCCAGCAATATCTAAAGCAATTCTCTCAAATGGGCTACCAACGTTATATTGTTTCATGGGAGCCTTTCCTCTTTTCTGAGGTCCATTACTAGCAGCACAGATGGTACACTTCTTACACCAGTCCTTAACATCATCGGAACTATTCATCCAATAAAACCTTTCCCGAACTCTCTGCAGGGTTTTCTTGACACCAAGATGACCTCCTGATGGACTGTCGTGTAACTGTCGTAGTACTTCGGCTACTCTACTCTTTGGTATAACCAATTGCTTTCTGTTAACGGAACCGTCATCGTTTTCAATTATTCTCTTTAATAAATCGCCTTCCAAAATGAAAGACTCCCACTGAGCCCAATATGATTTAAGGACTGTAGAGAATTTTGACACTTCTTGCCAAGTAGGTCGACGATCTTCTATCTTCCATTCTCTCATTTTCTTTAAGACAGGATCATTATCTTGTTCTTCTTTAATTTTAGTAGGTGCCCAGTCGTCGTTAACTACAGTTGTTCGTAGTATTGCAGTTTCTTTTAATTCTGTCTTACTGCAGTGAGAACACTCTTCTGGGCACGGTCTTCTGGAAAGAGAGTCTGCATTTCTGTGACTTATCCCAGCTCGATGTTCGATCCTAAAGTCGTACTCTTGGAGTCGTTCGATCCACCTGGCAATTTGACCTTCAGGGTTCTTAAACTGCATTAGCCATTTTAGGGCTGCATGGTCCGTCCGGATTAAGAATTTTCTTCCATAAAGATATTGGTAGAAGTGTTCTACAGACTTCACAACTGCCAGGAGTTCTCTCCTCGTAACGCAGTAATTCCGCTCAGGTTTGGAGAGCACTTTACTAAAATAACCCAGGACTCTCTCTTGTCCATCTTGAATCTGTGAAAGGACTCCTCCAATTCCGACATTACTGGCATCTGTATCCAAAATAAATTCTCCTTCCGGTTGTGGGTAGCCTAATATCGGTGCTGCGGTTAAATGCTTCTTCAGAGTTTCAAAAGCCGTTTGACAGTTTTCATCCCAGCAGAACTCTCTCGTTTCCTCTGTAAGGCGTGTTAATGGCTTAGCAATGTCTGAAAACTTTCTGATAAATCTGCGATAGTATGTACATAGACCAAGAAAACTTCTTATTTGATGTTTATCAGTTGGTTGTGGCCATTGTTTGATAGAAGCGACCTTGTCCTTATCTACAGACACGCCCTCTTTGCTGACAATATGACCCAGATAATTAACTTTGTCTTGGAATAACTGACATTTCTTTGGATTCAGCATCAGTTGGGCAGCTTGAAGTCTTTTAAAAACATCTTCTAAGTTCTTCAGATGTTTTTCGAATGTCTCCCCCAAGACTATGATGTCGTCTAAGTAGACCAGGCACGTTTTCCAAGACAACCCTCTCAGTACGTTCTCCATCAGTCTTTCAAATGTCGCAGGAGCATTACATAGTCCGAATGGCATGACATTGAACTGAAATAATCCAGAACCAGTGGTAAAGGCTGTCTTTTCTTTGTCTCTTGGGTCCATTTCTACCTGCCAATAACCAGACTTCAAATCTAAGGTAGAAAATAATTTACTTCCAGCTAGAGTGTCCAAGGTATCGTCGATTCGAGGCAGAGGATAACTGTCCTTCTTGGTAACATTGTTCAACTGACGGTAGTCTACACAGAACCTCGTAGTTCCATCCTTTTTCTTGACCAAGACTACCGGAGAGACCCATGGACTGGTAGAAGGTTCTATCACTCCATCTTCTTCCATTTCTCGAACAATCCTTTCAGCTTCTTGCCTCTTTGCCTGTGGTAATCTTCTAGCTGATTGACGAATTGGCTTGGCATCACCCGTATCGATTTTATGTTTTACAGCAGAGGTACGTCCTGTCTTACCTCCCTTTGGTACAAAAATGTTGCGATATCGATGAAGAAAATCTTTCATTTTTCTTTTCTCTTCTCGGTTTAGAGATGTACCAGCAACCGCCACCATTTGTTCAAACTTATCGTTGGAATTATCGGGAATAGTTGTCTGTCGAATTATAGATGTTACTGGTACGGAGGTTCCAACTTTTGTCTCTTTCTTGATCGTAATTGGGTGATCATTGACGTTTATAACTCGTACTGGAATTTCTTTAGCAGAAGTGACCAATCCTTTTCCTATCAAAATTCCTCGACCGACCTCCTCATCATGGTTCCATGGTTCCATCATCACAGGTATTCCTTCGTCAATAGTTCCTTGCAGTCTGGCCACTATGATCGTTTCGCTTCTACCAGGTACCACAGTATCCTCCTGGACAACGGCTGGCACGGTTTTGTCCTCATATGGATGAAGGAATATTTCTTCAGAACCGACTTTGATAACTCTGTTCTTGAAATCCAGTTGGAAACCATGTAAGTTCATCACATCCATTCCTAATATGACATCTTCCTCAATATCAGCGACAATAACAGTATGCGTGAACTTTTCTGAGCCAATTCCTATTTGAACCTGGACTTCTCCAAGGATGTTAGCTCTATCACCTGTGGCAGTTCGCAGTCGTAGCCTTGTTGGTAAAAGCTTCTTACGGCTATTTATAGTTGTTGGCCGTATAATCGTTCTGGTCGCTCCAGTATCCACCAATAGTGTATACTTTTTACCGTTGACTTCACCATCTACATATACACTGTCGTCGCGGCATTTCAAAGAGGCTATTAGTATGAGAGGGTCTTTGGAAACGTTCCGGGTCGAAGCTGCCCCCTCTAGGCCGACCCGTTTTAGTTTTCCTGTGGAGTAGTTTCTTGATTCGTAGTAACCCCAGGGCGTTTACATGAATTGCGAACATGTCCTATTTCACCACAATTCCAGCACCTGATGGTCTTCTTCTTTTTCTTATCAGTAAAGTTCTTCATCATGTTTACTAATTGGTCTAACTTATTTTCATCTTCCTCTTCCGTTACGGACCTTACTTTACTGTATCCTCCACAAGCTTTCGAAGCCGCTTCATACTCAAGCGCGGCAGACAAAATGTCCACTAATGTTTTGTGGTGGGCTAAACGGAGTGTCTTTGCCATTTCGTGGTCACGAAGTCCATCAAGAAATGCTTCAACAGCTAAACATTCCATCATTTGTTCTGGAGCTGAAGGGTAAGCAAATCTTACCAATCTGGCAATATCTACTTCGTACTCTTGAAGTGTCTCCTCTCGCTTCTGTTTTCGAGTCTTCAACTGCGATCGGTGCAAGTTCTCCAGGTGTTCGTGACCATATCGCATGTTCAAGCTTTTCTTCAGTTGCTCAAAATCATCTGTGTCCTCCACTGGTATGGTCTGGAAGAACATCCAAAGCGTCTCCTCTCAGAGCGATGGTGAGGTTTATTGCCTTCTCCTTTTGGGACCATCCGTTCGCTCTTGCAGCTGTTTCGAACTGTTTGAGATAATTTTCCCAAGACATCTTTCCGTCAAAGGTTGGGGCCTTAACACGAACAGAACTTTCGTTGCCTTCCAATTTCGGTTTCCGCTCCACTTTGTAGCTTCTCATTTCGTCCTCGTTTTCCTCTCCTAATTCTTCCATATCTTCTTTACCTCCTTTTTCCATCTCTTCCATTTGCTTTTCCATTTCTCTTATTTTATTTTCAATTTTTTTTAAATGAAGACATTTTATTTTCCATAGAAGAAATATCCAAAGAAACTTTGTTTTCCAAAGAAGAAATGTCAGAAGAAACTTTATTTTCCAAAGAAGAAATATCATTTTTTAAAGAAGACATATCAGTAGAAACTTTGTTTTCCAAAGAAGAAATGTCAGAAGATACTTTATTTTCCAAAGACGAAATATCATTTTTAAAGAAGACATATCAGTAGAAACTTTTTTTTCCAAAGAAGAAATGTCAGAAGAAACTTTATTTTCTAAAGAAGAAATATCAGAAGATACTTTATTTTCCAAAGACGAAATATCAGAAGAAATATCATTTTTTAAACAAGACATTTCGGAAGAAATATCACTCTTCAAAGAAGACATGTCGGAAGAAACTTTATTTAAGGAAGAAATAATTGTAGCAGAAGAGTCGTCTACGAAAATATGATTTTCTGGATCTAAACCATCATTTTCCAATGCTTGCTTAAGTCGCTCCAACAACTCAGTCTTCCTTCCTGTTGTTTCCAATTCACGATCCTCCAGCTCTTGACGCAATTCTGTCACTTTCAAGTCACAAAGTTTTTTTGACATATTTATTTATTTTTTTTACACTATTTATTTACAATATCCCACTTCTGACACCAATGTAACGTTTATTTATTTTTACTAGTCTTTTTAATTTATTTTTAAACTATTTAAATCACTAACACTGTTTAATTTATATAACACAATTTATTTACAATACTTTAATTTATGTAAGACAATATTTACAATCGCATTTATCTAACAACATACTACTAACTAACTAACTAACTAACTAACTAAAATATTCAAATCGGTCCTTAATATATAGGTAAGTATTGTTCCAGCATACTCCGGTCTTTTCTGGTAGTTTTCTCGATCGTTCGACGGCTTCGCTCATCGGGCGCCGTTGAAAGAAACGTATTCTGGAATATTCTCGCGTCTTCCGTCTGCTTCGCGTCTGGGTCATAGCGCCAGGGGCGTACTCGCACAACAATATGTTGATTCGTGTTTATATACGTGTAAAATCGAAAATGATGTAATATATTTACTAATATATGTTGATGATTTGTTGATTTGTGGAAGCAACTTAGAAAACATAAAGAAAATAAAATTGTTATTGACAGATGAGTTTAAAATGAAAGATTTAGGAAGAGTTAAGGAGTATATTGGAATTGTTATTGAATACGAAACTGGTAAAGGGATGACATTAAATCAAACGAAGTATATAGAAAGTTTAGTTAAGAAGTACAATTTGGAAAACAGTAAGTTATATCATACACCAATGGAAGTTAATTTGAAGCAGGAAAAATCAGAAGTTTGTATTGAGGATATAAAATATAGAAATTTGATTGGGGCATTATTATATATAAGTTCTGCAATGAGGCCGGATATAAGTTTTAGTGTTAACTACCTCAGTAGGTTTCAAAATTGTTATAATAAAGATCATTGTAAATACGCTGTAAGGATATTAAAATATTTGTGTTGTACAAAGAACTTAAAGTTGATATATAAGAAAAACAATAATGGAAATATTTTAGACTGTTTTGTAGATGCTGTCTGGGCTGGAGATATAAATGACAGGAAATCAACAACAGGGTATGTTATAAGGTTATATGGAAATGTTATTTATTGGAAATCAAGGAAACAGAAAAGCGTTACAACGGCTTCAACCTTTGCTGAATATATAGCTCTTTCAGAAACTGTAAGTGAATTGAAGTTTATTAAGGAATTGTTAATAACATTTGAGATAAATGTGGATGAACCGATTATTATCTATGAGGACAATAAGAGTGCTATTGATATAGCATTAAATGGTAATTTTAGGAAGAACTCAAAATATGTTGAAATCCACTATCATTTTGTTCACGAGAGTGTAAAAGAGGGATTGATTAATATTAGTAAAATTGAGAGTAACTTTAAGAGGGGCGTTTCTAATTTGGTAAAACTGCCTGAATTTAGTAAAAAATCTGGTTATTTTTAAATTACAAGAATGTAGAGTAGATGGCGATAGTGGTTTCAAATTAGTATTTTTGTTATAAATTTGAATATTTTTAGAGCTTGTTGACTTTCTTTGTCTAAGACAGAGATGAAAATATGAATTTTGCTTCGTAAATCTTTGAATGTTTCCACGACACACACATATATTTGACCTTGAGACCATAAACAGATGAAAAATACCTGTATATTTTTTATTAAATATCCTATTTGGATATATTTTGGAAGTTTGTTGTGATATTATTGTGTCATAGGCGTAACAAATTAATTGTTTTTAGGATTTAAAATATCGATATATAAAAAAAATAAAATAAAATAAGATTTCGGCATTCCTAATAAATAATTAATTTATTAAATTTATTGTACTAACCAGAGTTGGGTCGGATATTGAAAAAAAGTATCTGCATACCGGATACGCATACTCAAAATGTATCCGGATACAAGTATCCGGATACTACATATTAGACTGTAAATTTTAATTCTTTATATTATCTAAAGAAAAAGCTATTATATTTATGCATATTGAACAGTTTAACACTGTTAGCTGTTAATATTTACATATGTGGTTTAAATTTATAAATGTAAATCCCTTAGGTTGAGTTTAGTTATTTAACAAATAAAGATATAAGATAATGATTAGGTAACTTAAAAGATTAAAAAAAAGTATAAACAAAAATCGGGTCTCTCAAAACTCACATTTTTACCAATTCGACTAAGACAACTGTGTTTAAGTAAAAAGTAATTTAGAAAATAACAACTGGTTCATAACACTAAATTCTTTGCACATTGACATCATAGTTGGATAATGCTATAAACGATGTAAAAACCAACGCAAATTGTGAAAATTTACTTTAAAATTAATTTTTTTAACTTCTGGTAAATTATAAACGAATATTAATATAGACAATTGTATATTTAAAAGCAAAACACTGAAAATAATATATTTTGACGTTATAAACGAGAAATAAGGTTAGGTTGGTTATGTTTATGTATGTTAAGTGAAGTTTGGATTTGGAGAATTAGAATCGACATACGTCTTTGAAAAAAGCGCCACCAAAACTGTTGAACTAAATTGACAGATTAGTGCAATGTTCAAATTTTGCGTGCAACAAATCTCAAAAAATATACCTTTCTTTAACTTCATATTTTGCTAGTCGCATTCTCTATGCATTCTTTAGGAGTTAAGCTTCTGGCGTTAAAATTCGTGATCACAAATTGTCAAACTTTTTAAAAACATACCATCACTTAAACACCAATATCTCTTTTATTACAATATAAAATTTAACCAAAAAACCTTATCTCCTAGAGAAAGGTCTAAGCTATATCCTGTTAAAATTTGAATACGTAATTTAAAGGCGTTCTTTAGATTTGTTGTTTACAAAATGATTGAAATTTTGGGTACAATTCAGACTTGCCACCCGTTTTCAGCTGTCATATTTTTGACGCCCCTCTTAAAAAAAGAAGTTCATAAATATTTATAGATTAAAAGAGTTGTATTGCCAAAATCCAAAAAATAATAAATTATATACTGAAAACGCCATTACACCATGTGTAATATCGTATGAAGTACAAGTACCTAATGTAAATAGAGGTATAGAAAATGTTATTTTACCTACGACCACCCCTCTAAACCGTCAATAACACACAATCTACAACCTACGTAATGTATCTCTACGCACGGTAAAATAAACGCACGGCTTCCCTAGCAACCACTTAGCAACTGTCAATAGACGTCGCTATTTTATTCAAAATTTCCTATTTACATATTTGAAGGTGAATTTTATACTACATATAAATGGCAGATAACATTTATTAGATATAAGATATTGCACTTAATATATATATTTAGAGTTATTTGGAATTATATATTTGATTCGTTTCCATTAACCCTACTTTCTGTCTGTACGGATGGATCATAATATAAATGTACTTAATTATGTTTCTCAGATTAATTTACGTTATTTTTATGTAATTAAATTATTTTAACATTTATAAAATTATTATTACCGAGATACTTTTGAAAAATACTTATACAAAGCTGTTTCAACTTGTAGATACAATCGTAACATATAAAAGACATTTTTTACTCGTTTTCACTACATTTACTATAGGAAACCGTTTTAAAATATTAAGAATGCACTAAATGTTAATATTACGCGAGAAACCGATCAGTAACACTAAATTAATCACTCAAAAATGACGAAAACGAGATTCACTACAATAAAGGAGTACCTACGATTGTTATTAACAAAAATATTATTAATGCAGATACAAATAGGTCGTAGGTAAAGTATAGTACGTAACTAGTGCTGTATTTACCATACACGTTACGTAATATACTATTAATTAATATTTTTATAATATTTTATTTATAAGTACCTACATTATATATTAAAAAATATATTCTCTATATTGTCAACGATGTAAATTTTATTTTATATTAATCTTTGGAAATCGGAAATCCAAATCATAGGGAAAAAACTTTAGAAGTGAAAATCATAGTTGTTTTAATTAATTTTATAAATTATAAGCTAATGCGTCAATACAATAAAAAAGATAAATTATTTTTAAGTATTTCAAATTATTAATAATACTATCAATCAAAATAATTTGATACATAACTATGTAATTTCAACATTCATGATAAAATTTTTTATGACGAAACAAAAAAAGTTCCCAGACAAAAGCTTTTTTTTGGTGACCACCGTGATTTATGCGCACACGGTAACAACCAATCAAATTCCAATATTCAAAAAGTCCACCAAGCAAGCTTTGAAATTTTTGATTCTTTAGTTGCATTTTAATACTACATAATTCAGAATTCAGTCCAGTTAAAAATTAGATGTAGAAAGGATTGTGTGTGTAAAATAATTTATCGGCTTTTATAAATTTATTGTGTAAATGTTAATAGTGGCTTTGGTGTCGTTTTAGAGGATTAATTATTTATAAATAAATACGTATTAGGTAAGTTTTTTTATTTGAATACAACAATAATTTTAAATGAAAAAGTTAGAAAGAATTTTAGTTTTCTGCTGTAATACCTATATGTGCATGTGCCCTATTTTGTAGGTTTTATTATAATTTTATTTTAACAATTTATTAGTTTAAAAATATGACTTTTTTTATTATTTTATGTTTTAAATAAATTAATTAAATATTTTTGGTTCTTGAGATACAAACTACTTATAAAATTCTGATTTACTAGTAATTTTATTGGGATTTATCTAAGAAATTATTCAATTATTATTGATTTACAACTTTAAAAAATCTAGTTCCAGAAAATCTAATAAGTAAGTTTTGTTTTCTATCATCTTTGTCTTATTAGTTCTATGCTTGGCTAGGTTAGTTTTTTGCTCACGGTAACAACCAATCAAAATGCAATTGTCAAAAATCCACCAAGCTCTTTTTTCTTTTGTCTAGTCTAGTCTCATTTCAATGCGTGTTAGCGTCATTACGTGTTTTTATTTAGTATTATTAACAATTAGGTAGACAAAGGATTGTGTGCATAAAATAATTTGCCGGTGTTAAAATTTATTATAGTGTTCTTTTATATTTATTATCTATAAAAACATATATTAGGTAAGTTTTTAATTTTAATAAAACTATAATTTTAAATGAAAAAGCTAGAAAGAATTTACGAACTTGATTTTTTGCTGTAATATTTACCCAACTGTAGGTTTTGTTATAATTTAGTTTAAAAATATGATTTTTTTATTATTTCATGCTTTAAACGAATGATTTATTTATTGATTTGAAATAAAAAATTAAAATTACGATTTACTAGTAATCTTCGGATTATACCTAATGTTCAATTTTTAGGTGTAGGTTTACTTTAAGAAAGTTATTACATTGATAAGGATTAAAAACTGATTTTTTTTCCAAAGCTGTATTTCTATAGGCCGTTATTATAACTATAAACTGATTTTTTCATCGAAAAATGTACTTCTGTAGCCTACATTATGGTAATGGACTACATTATATATAATTAAAAAAATCTAGATATTCTTTTAAACTGATTATTCAAAGTAATTTGGTATAATATATAACTAGGTAATTTTTACATTTGTGATAAACTATTTTATTTAGACGAAACAAAAAAATTCCTACCGGCGTAATTTATATGATCACGGAACAAGTAATAAAAATCCAATTGTCAAAAAAACCACTAATAATCTGTAAAATGTCTTTTTTCTTTTTGTCTAGTCATGGTCTAGTCCAATTTGAATGTGTGTTAACGTATTTCTTTATTTAGTACAGAGATTTAGTATTAGGGTCTGTTTCAACCAAGCAGAGAACCGTTCTAAAATAGTAATTTTTGTGCGCAGTGGTGTAGTGAGTTGCGCAGTGCACTAATTTGGTCTCGTGAGTGGTAATATTACCGTTCTAGAACGGTTCTTTGCTTGGTTGGAACAAATCTAATATTAATAACTAAATCGTAAAATAATTTGCTGGTGATAAATTTATTGTGTAAATTTTAATACCTAGTGATTTTTTATATTAATTATTTATAAATACATATTAGGTAAGTTTTTTTAGCCAAGGTTTTGTCCTGGATATATTTCCGTCTAAGATCAGTATAATGATATACCTATAAAAACCAGGAAAAACTATATCAAGTTGATTTTTACAATAACAATATATTTGTGCCACACTTATGTCTTGTATCCATTGTTAGAAATCAGACACCGATAGTATTAATAATTTAACAAAATTAAATATTTAATTAATAATCAAGATAGGTTTTTATAGGTACCCGAGCATGGAAAAATAACAAATAATGTTTTTACATTTTAACAATTATTCCATTGAATCATCCAAACATTTTAAATAGGTGATATATTTAAAAACTATCGATATCGGACAACAAAAAGTTAGGTTAGGTTAGGACACCGGTTTCCGTGATCATTATATTATATATAAAAAATGAAGACTCTATCAAAGTAAACAGTTTAATAGTGGAAAATTTTCAAGATTCATATGTTGATTTACAACTTTAAATTATGTATTTCCAGTTCCAGAAAAGCTAAATTTTGTTTTTTATCATCTAAGCTTTAATATTTGTCTAATTACTATGCTTGGTCTAGTCTAACACTACTTAATCAACTTAAGACTGTAAAAATAAAATGCAACTCCAATAGGTATGTTAAAAAAGGTAATTTTTTAAATAAATAGAGAAATTTTGTTCAAAAGTTTCTTCGACATTTTCTTTTGATTACTTAACAATTTATTCTTTATTCAAGTAAGAACAAAGAACTTTTTAACAAAGTTTCTACGGTTTGTTTAAAAAATATTAACTTTTTAGCTTGACAGCTGTTTCGATATTATTATTAAAATAAAACAGTGGAAGCAGTTTTGTTAAAAATTTCTCTCTTTGTTCGTGATAGGATGGACCTTCACAGAGGATGGTACAATAAATATCACCATTCAACTAAGTTTAACCATAGTTATTTATAAAATACACAATTCAGATGGTTTTTTTATTTAGGATCAGATAATAAATTTATTAATCCAGAGTACTTTGGTTTGTTTTCAGCAACAACAAGCACATTTTCTCAATCTCCAATCAATGTACGACGGTGCCTAACCTCCAAATTGCTGAGTAGTTATATATGTGGATGGATGGATAGAAGAGGAATAGACGCTGGAACCAGATCAACCACTCCGAAGAACTAGAAGATAAATATGATACCAGAAGAATTTTAAGTGCTAGGATGTAGCCAAGACGTTCGGGGTGAGTTTAGTACATTAACTAATTTAACATTATTTTTGGTTTTATTATTTCTTTGAATGTTACGCAATATACGTGAAATCTAAACTTGTTTCCTTCTTTATTACAGATAAGGATAGAAGAAACTTATTAGTAGAGTATCTGTGAACAATTTTTCAAATTTATATTTTAAAAGATAAAAATAAAACCACTATTTACACTTATAATCTTTATAAATTGAAATTTTAATACTTGAAATTATTTTATTTTCTGAAAGTTTTATTTAATGTACATCATTTATTTCCACAAATACTTTTATTATTCAAATTGACCTCCACAAAGGTTGTTGGTACAATACATTTCACCATTCAACTAAGTTTAACAATAATTATTTGTAAAATACTCAATATTTTTTTATAATTCGCATTTATTAATGTTTTTTAAATAAAATTATTCAACAATTAGTACTTTCTGTGTTCATCAAATTATGTTGGTACTTACTAAAATGACATATCAGATTATCAAGTTTGTTTGTAGAACATATCCATTTATTTTCCAAGTAATGTGTTTTGATTTAATAAAAAATATAATCGTTAGCGTTTTTTATCATAGCTTTTAACATATAATTTACTTTTCTAAAATATTTTTATTTATTAATTGGCAGAACCCAAGAATGATAAGTTTATCATTCTTGGGGCAGAACCATAATTTATTTTAGGTTATGTTATGATCTGAGATTCTATATTCTGTAGTTCTATCATTTTCAAAATTGACACAATTACCAACTGGGACACAAAAAATAACTAGACTTGAAGAGATTTCATTTCTACACTTTGTTGAGTGTTACAATGCAGTGTATTGTAAAGGCAAATTATAAAAAAATGTTTTCAAAGTTTTAAAATTTTGAAAATATGACGTCAGTTGAGGATTTTAATATGGCATTTGAAGTATATAATAATAAATATTACAAGTCAAATTAAATTCGTCTTTATTAATTTAGGTTGACAATTGTAATAATTAAGTATATTTTTTGTAGTCTATTCTATGCTATCGGTATAAAAACTTCATCTAGATACAGACGGCATACAGCGGCAAGACTTTGAGAGGTCTAATGATCAAAATCATATTTTTTTATATGGTATTAACAAGAATTTTGACCAGTCTCGGTACATTTACTTTTATTTAATCTTTAAAATTGAGTGAGTTTATATAGACTATAGACATAAATTTGAGACAGCTATTTTTATATATTTTATAATTATACACCTAGTTAAACTTTTAAAGAAAACATTTTCAGTGAAAATAATAAAAAATACTAAACAAATTGATAGAAAGAACAAGGAACTTCTGTACTAATTTCTGCTTCCTTCGTTATAAATTTTAAAGATGTTACGAAATTAAATACGTATCTCGTAGTATTTCTAGACATTAAATTACAAACATTTATCTTTTTCTAAAATATTTAGTATTAATTTGATGGCATGCTATAAGAGCAGTTTTCTCTTTAGGATTAAAATGTCCTCTCTGGTAGGTACCTTTTCCTTTACCAAAGTGTATATCTTCGCGTATAATCTATTATTGATTATGGCAAGTACTTAGAAATAATGGGACGGTAGATTTCTTTATTCTATAGTTATGATAAAACGTTATGTATATAAGTTATGTAAAACCATTTTCAATAAAATCTCGCAGTAAATCTCTTGTCAGGTAGCACTAATTTATAATTTTGTAAATTCATAAACAACATTTTTCAGGTTTTTAGCTGGAATTTCGTCCAAATTAGTTGCTTTTTTGTGGATACTATGTTTTAGATTGTCAATATTATTTTTTTATAACCAATATTTAATTTCTTTAGGGTAAAATTTTGCGCAAATTATTTCATTAAGACTTCAAGAGATGTTTTTCTTTTTGATTTAGGATCAGAAAATAAATATATGAATCCAGTTCTTTGGTTTGTTTTCAGTAACAACAAGCACATTTTCTCAATCTCCAATCAATGTACGACGGTGCCTAACCTCCAAATTGCTGAGTAGTTATATGTGGATGGATGGATAAAAGAGGAATACACGCTGGGACCTGGGACCAGATCAACCACTCCGTAGAACTAGAAGATAAATATGTGCTAGAATGTAGCCAAGACGTTCGGGGTGAGTTATTTACTTATTTAACATTATTTTTGTTTTTTATATTTCTTTGAAAGTTACGCAATATACGTGGAATCTAAACTTTGTTTCCTTCTTTATTACAGATAAAGGTAGAAGAAACTTACTATAGTTATCAGTGAACAATTTTTAAAATGTATATTTTAAAATGATAAAAATAAAACCACTATTTACACTTACAAACTTTATAAATTGAAATTTTTATAATTGAAGTCGAGAAGTTATTCTATTTTTTGAAAGTTTTATTTAATGTACATCATTTATTTCCACAAATATTTTCAAAAATTTAATTATTATCATATAAAAATGCTTAGATTTGGTTAATGATAAGAAAATAGATAAAATATAATGGTTCCGTGGACCATAGTAAGACAATTTTGAATTAAAATTTACTTATTCTTGTTTTTCATTTTTTACATTTCTTAATAAATAAAATAGTGTTTTAGGGGTATAAGAATAGAGGGGGGATAACTTTATTAACCTTTAGTATATTTCAATACCTTTTCAGAAGCAGAATACAAAAATTGGATGGTTACTGTTTCAGTTTCAGTTGGTCAAATGTTTAATTTGGTATCGGACATTTTACTATATGACACCTTGCTGCGTATCTCAGCAATTTCTTTTCATTGCAATCCTTCCTTGGGTCATTTCATCCCTTTTCAATTAATCAGGGTGGTAGATATATTTCGTAGGTGAAAACCCCTTACCTCTGGCACTTGGTACATAGCTACATGCAATGCCATATGTTTCGGCAGAATCCTACGAAGGAATTGGGGATATCACTGAAGAAATAATTATCTGCAGTGTTTTTTAGCTACTTGCTGCGTCTTTAGTACATCTGAATTAGTATCTCAGATATCTAAGGGACGTAAGAAGTTGCTATATGACACCTTGCTACATATCTCAGGTCACTTCTGAGTTCTTGACTCAGAATTCTTAGAGAAGTAGTAAGACTCTTTTTGATTGAAAAACATTCTTGTTTTTCTATTTCTACATTTCTTGAAGAACAAATTAGTGTTGTAGGGATCTCAAATGTTTATTGCGGTATTTGACGGTTCTGGTTTGATTGTCTTTTCATTGCAATCCTTCCTTGGGTCATTTCATCCCTTTTCAATTAATCAGGGTGGTAGATACATTTCGTAGGTGAAAACCCCTTACCTCTGGCACTTGGTACATAGCTACATGCAATGCCATATGTTTCGGCAGAATCCTACGAAGGAATTGGGGATATCACTGAAGAAATAATTATCTGCAGTGTTGTTTAGCTCCTTGCTGCGTCTTTAGTACATCTGAATTAGTATCTCAGATATCTAAGGGACGTAAGAAGTTGCTTTATGACACCTTGCTACATATCTCAGGTCACTTCTGAGTTCTTAACTCAGAATTCTTAGAGAAGTAGTAAGACTCTTTTTGATTGAAATTTATTCTTGTTTTTCTATTTCTGGTTTGATTTTCTTTCCTTTGCAATCCTTTCTTGGGTCGTTTCATCATCCCTTTTCAATTAATCAGGGTGGTAGATATATTTCGTAGGTGAAAACCCCTTACCTCTGGCACTTGGTACATAGCTACATGCAATGCCATATGTTTCGGCAGAATCCTACAAGGGAATTGGGGATATCACTGAAGAAATAATTATCTGCAGTGTTTTTTAGCTACTTGCTGCGTCTTTAGTACATCTGAATTAGTATCTCAGATATCTAAGGGACGTAAGAAGTTGCTATATGACACCTTGCTACATATCTCAGGTCACTTCTGAGTTCTTAACTCAGAATTCTTAGAGAAGTAGTAAGACTCTTTTTGATTGAAATTCATTCTTGTTTTTCTATTTCTACATTTCTTGAAGAACAAATTAGTGTTGTAGGGATCTCAAATGTTTATTGCGGTATTTGACGGTTCTGGTTTGATTGTCTTTTCATTGCAATCCTTCCTTGGGTCATTTCATCCCTTTTCAATTAATCAGGGTGGTAGATATATTTCGTAGGTGAAAACCCCTTACCTCTGGCACTTGGTACATAGCTACATGCAATGCCATATGTTTCGGCAGAATCCTACGAAGGAATTGGGGATATCACTGAAGAAATAATTATCTGCAGTGTTTTTTAGCTACTTGCTGCGTCTTTAGTACATCTGAATTAGTATCTCAGATATCTAAGGGACGTAAGAAGTTGCTATATGACACCTTGCTACATATCTCAGGTCACTTCTGAGTTCATAACTCAGAATTCTTAGAGAAGTAGTAAGACTCTTTTTGATTGAAATTCATTCTTGTTTTTCTATTTCTGGTTTGATTTTCTTTCCTTTGCAATCCTTTCTTGGGTCGTTTCATCATCCCTTTTCAATTAATCAGGGTGGTAGATATATTTCGTAGGTGAAAACCCCTTACCTCTGGCACTTGGTACATAGCTACATGCAATGCCATATGTTTCGGCAGAATCCTACGAAGGAATTGGGGATATCACTGAAGAAATAATTATCTGCAGTGTTTTTTAGCTCCTTGCTGCGTCTTTAGTACATCTGAATTAGTATCTCAGATATCTAAGGGACGTAAGAAGTTGCTATATGACACCTCGCTACATATCTCAGGTCACTTCTGAGTTCCTAACTCAGAATTCTTAGAGAAGTAGTAAGACTCTTTTTGATTGAAATTCATTCTTGTTTTTCTATTTCTGGTTTGATTTTCTTTCCTTTGCAATCCTTTCTTGGGTCGTTTCATCATCCCTTTTCAATTAATCAGGGTGGTAGATATATTTCGTAGGTGAAAACCCCTTACCTCTGGCACTTGGTACATAGCTACATGCAATGCCATATGTTTCGGCAGAATCCTACGAAGGAATTGGGGATATCACTGAAGAAATAATTATCTGCAGTGTTGTTTAGCTCCTTGCTGCATCTTTAGTACATCTGAATTAGTATCTCAGATATCTAAGGGACGTAAGAAGTTGCTATATGACACCTTGCTACATATCTCAGGTCACTTCTGAGTTCCTAACTCAGAATTCTTAGAGAAGTAGTAAGACTCTTTTTGATTGAAATTCATTCTTGTTTTTCTATTTCTGGTTTGATTTTCTTTCCTTTGCAATTCTTTTTTGGGTCGTTTCATCATCCCTTTTCAATTAATCAGGGTGGTAGATATATTTCGTAGGTGAAAACCCCTTACCTCTGGCACTTGGTACATAGCTACATGCAATGCCATATGTTTCGGCAGAATCCTACGAAGGAATTGGGGATATCACTGAAGAAATAATTATCTGCAGTGTTTTTTAGCTACTTGCTGCGTCTTTAGTACATCTGAATTAGTATCTCAGATATCTAAGGGACGTAAGAAGTTGCTATATGACACCTTGCTACATATCTCAGGTCACTTCTGAGTTCATAACTCAGAATTCTTAGAGAAGTAGTAAGACTCTTTTTGATTGAAATTCATTCTTGTTTTTCTATTTCTGGTTTGATTTTCTTTCCTTTGCAATCCTTTCTTGGGTCGTTTCATCATCCCTTTTCAATTAATCAGGGTGGTAGATATATTTCGTAGGTGAAAACCCCTTACCTCTGGCACTTGGTACATAGCTACATGCAATGCCATATGTTTCGGCAGAATCCTACGAAGGAATTGGGGATATCACTGAAGAAATAATTATCTGCAGTGTTTTTTAGCTCCTTGCTGCGTCTTTAGTACATCTGAATTAGTATCTCAGATATCTAAGGGACGTAAGAAGTTGCTATATGACACCTCGCTACATATCTCAGGTCACTTCTGAGTTCCTAACTCAGAATTCTTAGAGAAGTAGTAAGACTCTTTTTGATTGAAAAACATTCTTGTTTTTCTTTTTCTACATTTCTTGATAAAGTTATAGGGATATTAGAATTCCAAGGGATGTAGCTAGATTCTTTTGGCATAAATTTATTACCAAGTGTATTATTTTTGGTTCAATTTCTTAGTTCAGGTTTTTTCATGATAAATCTATACATTTATGGGAATATAAAAGTAGTTTTTTTTCTTAGTTTTTTAGTTCTTAGATTTTTTTAATTGAAAGAATAAAATTCAATTTATTGCATTGTATTTTTATCTGGTTTTATTTTTATTAATTTTCATTTTTTTAATGTATTGTACTCTCACTATGTGAAAGATTAAAAATATTATTTATTTGCTAATGACTCCCAAACCACCAAAATTGTATTTAAAGTTTTTGTATTATTTATTTTGTGCTGTGACTGGCCTGTCAATGTTTCTCTCTGAGCAAGCAACTTTAGGACTTTTAGAGAATAAGATTCATTTTTACCAATAAATAATAATTGAGATAATAATAAGAGACTTTAAAATTTAAATTTGCTTGCTTGAGTGAAATATTATTTTCAGTGAAAAATTATATTAAGTTTAGTTAGCCTATAAATAGGATTTTATTATTCCAATGTTTTTCTCTCACTATTTATTTGTAATTATTATTTATTTATAAAATTTCATTATAATTTGTAAATTATGTGAGGTTTTTTGACTTTTGTAAGAGCTTTTTATTTTAATTGTATCTTTAAGGTATGTCAATAGAATTTTGTAGTGCTGTTACCAAACTAAATAAATTTATATACATTTTTTTTGAAAATTTTATTTTTCCTTATGGTTTCGGTCCACAGGACCATCATCAGGCTAAAAATACAATACAATGTCAATTGAAAGGAAGACAGTAGTAAGACTTAATGTGATAGAAACAAAAATCAAGACTACAGTAAAATAGTTGTAGGTGAATTATCAACTTACAACTCATAAAATAGACAAGATTAAATTATGTTAATACATATGAAAATCTCCAAAGAGATCACCGCATAGAAATATAAAACATGCAGCCAAAATGATATTGTTTAAGTTCTCTAATAACTTTTAAAAAAAAATTTTAATTATACAAAGCAAATCATAAGAAAATACAATATATTGTAATGATAAATCAACATTATTACTAATTGATACATCAAAACACAAGAGAAGAGTAAAGTACTTAAGAAAAATGAAGAAATACATAATATTGAGGGAAGTAAAGTAACAAAATACTGATCAAAAAAGTGAACACTATAAACATTTTAACTTGAACTTAAGTAAGAAACATGAAAAATTGGGGAAAGAGACTTCTACTAATGTAAAAAGCAAAAAGAAATTATTTGAAAATGAAATAAAAAAAGGCACCTATTACCCACCATTTACACTAGTGGTTACACTTCTTAAAGGTCTTCGCGTTCTTTCCTTTTTTTTTAAATGAACGGGAAAATCAAAAATAGTTGGAACAGCGTCTTTTTTAAATCGAAAGCTTTCCATAACAGTTTGGTAGTAATCACTTTGAAGAAAATGTTTACTACAAAGAACAGCTGAATCGCTTGCTTTAAAGTTTTTTCTTCGTAAAGCCAAAATCCACTTTTTGCGATGATTCGGATCTTTAGGAAAACTATAAATGGTGACATATTTTTGATAAGGCATCAAAATAATACAATTTCAAAATATATTCTCAAATTTTACAAACAGTTATGTACTTACTGGTGAAACTTTATATCAGTTCCCTTAGTAAATCTAGTCGTGCAGTTGTAAGCTGAACATGATTTCACCATTTTTTCTTTTTTAATTCAATACACACGTATATAATTAATAAGTCTATGTATTCGCGATGTGAAAATATTGAGTAATATTTACGGAATAGCACGTTAAAAATTTAAAAAGCACAAATAAGCCCACTACTTACAATGCTTTCGCGCTCCTTTTGCCACTGTTCTCTATCTATCTTTGTCTGGTTGCTATGGTCCCATACTATCTCTTTCTAAGGCACATACATTTTAGGTTATAATATCTATGAGTTTGTGTTTGGAGAATTAGAATAGACATACGTCTCTGAAAAAAGCGCCACCAAAACTGTTGAACTAAATTGACAGATTAGTGCAATGTTCAAATTTTGCGTGCAACAAATCTCAAAAAATATACCTTTTTTTAACTTCATATTTTGCCAGTCGCATTCTCTATGCTTTCTTTAGGAGTTAAGCTTCTGGCGTTAAAATTCGTGATCACAAAATGTCAAACTTTTTCAAAACATACCATCACTTAAACGCCAATATCTCTTTTATTACAATATAAAACTCAACTAAAAAACCTTATCTCCTAGAGAAAGGTCTAAGCTATATCCTGTTAAAATTTGAACAAGTAATTTTAAGGCGTTCTTTAGATTTGTTGTTTACAAAATGAGTGAAATTTTGGGTACAATTCAGGCTTGCCACCCGTTTTCAGCTGTCACATTTTTGACGCCCCTCTTAATACTGCTGATATTTTTACGAAGGCTTTAGGAAATGAGAAATTTAAAAAAATTAGAAATATGTTAGATTTATTATAATTATTTATTATGGTTTATAATGAGAAATATGGAAAATATAAATGTAAAGGGGCGTGTTAAAGTGTACATTTACATTTTATATCTCGTAAGTAGATTTGATAATTGACACATAAAGATACCGAATTACCAATGAAATATGGCTTTAATTAACTTATAGAAACTAACTACATAATAATAAAATATTACAGAGTAAAAACGATAAGCACCCGTAATAGGTAACGACAGGACAAGCGTGACAATTATAACAACTGTCAATGTCACTGTCAATCATACGTCATTCTTCCCCGGTTGAGTTTTCGTTCTCTTCATCCACCATGAAGTCTCTAAGGTGGTACGGAAGTCGTCTTTCACGTTTCGGATACCTGCTTGGTGTTTTATTGAGAGGAATCTCCTGATTTCGTTGTTGTGCTGGAGCAGCCGGCGGCGAAACTGGAGATGAAGCTGGCGACGGAGACTCTAGCTGACTCTGTTGTCTCGGCGCCGTTTGGTCGCGTAAATCGCTTTCTATTGGGGTATCAGATTCTTCAACAACTTCTTGTGGAAGTGGAGCTAGTCTTCTATTTGATACAGTCACCGTTTCGCCGTCACCTCTTCGGATGTAAGAGTATTGGGGATTGCATTCTAGAAGTTCCACTTCTTCAACTAATGGATCTATTTTTGATTGCCTTACATATTTTTTCATTAGCACAGGGCCTGGCGTCATCCATGTGGGTAATGAATCACCATTTGGGGGAACGTCGCTGATACGTAAACAATCTTTCGTGTGGAGTGGCATTAATAGAAGTACAGAGGAGCGATCGCACGCAGTGTAGCGCGTCCTTTAAAACTGTCTCCCAATTATCGATAGGTAGGTTCTTAGAACGCAGGCTTAGCTGGATAGTGCGCCATAACGTTGAATTGAGGCGTTCCACCTGCCCGTTACCTCGGGGGTTATAGGGTGTTGTTCTCGAGGAAGCTATATTTGAGTTTCTCAAGAAAGTTTTAAACTCTACGGACATGAATGATGATCCTCTGTCACTGTGAATATAAAGTGGTTGGCCGAAAGTGAGGAAAAGGTCCTTCAAGCAGTTAATCACGGTGGCCGATGTCATGTCACGGCAGGCATAAGCGAACGGAAAGCGGCTGTATTCATCAATAATTGTAAATATATATTTATTTGGAGTGTTAGATGGCAGTGGTCCTTTAAAATCAATGTTTATGCGCTCAAATGGAGACGTTGCTTTGATTAAGTGGCCATTAACTTTTATAAATCTTGGCTTTATTTCTGCGCAAATACAACAGGAGGCAGTCATTTCTTTGACATCGTTTGCCGAGTAAGGAAGGTTCTTAGATCTTACCCAATGAAACATTCTGTTTACGCCAGGGTGGCAGAGCGCGTTATGAAGCTCTCTTAGTTTATTGATGTCCATATAGGAGACAGTGCATCTGCTGCAGTGTTTTCAGGACCTGGCCGATATATTATGTCGTATTTATAGCACGATAGCTCCAAACGCCAACGCATTATCTTTTCGTTTTTTATCTTGCTATTGTGATTTTGATTAAGCATGTATGCAACGGATTGTTGGTCTGTTATCAAAAGAAAATGTCTTCCGATTAAATAGTGCCTCCATTTCTTCAGCCTTTCTACTATCGCACTGGCTTCCTTTTCTATGGATGAGTGTTTGCATTCTGAGCCTCACAGAGTACGAGAGAAAAAGGCAACGGGACGTCCTTGTTGTGATAAGGTGGCTGCAATGGCAAAATCTGAGGCGTCAGTTTCGACCGTAAAAATCTCGTTGTCATCAATCGCTACGAGAGTGGCTTACTTTATGTCTGATTTGAGTTGTTCAAAGCATTTCAGGGCGTCGGGCGATAAAGGGAAATTCGTTATATTAGAAAGAGGCCTTATCTTATCCGAGAACTTTTCAATCCATTTGGCATAGCGAATAACCCCAACGCTCGTTTTAACTCAGCAGTCTTGGCAGGAGCGGGAAGTTCAAGTAGGGGTTTCAGCCTTTCATTGTCAGGTTTGATCGTGTTTCTTTCTACAGTGTAACCGAGAAGATTGATTTTTGTTTGATTGAAGACACATTTTTGTTCGTTAAGAGTCAGATTGTATTTACGTGCAGCAGTCATAAACCTTTTTAAGTTATGCTCATGTTCGGTTTCAGTTTTGCCGCAAACTGTAACGTCGTCAAAGTAGGAAAAGGTGCCTTCTAATTTTTCAGTGGTTATTATAAATTCGAGAGTTCGTTGGAATGCGGCAACGCCATTAGTTACACCGAAAGGTATCCTTGTAAATTGATATAGTTTTCCGCAGGCTTCAAAGGCTGTATAAACTTTTTCTTTTGAAAGAATTGGAATCTGATGATAAGCACTTTTTAAGTCGATTTGGCTAAATATCGTGTATTTGGAGACATTATTCACAATAGTTTCGATGTGTGGTAAGGGGTAGGCATCTAATTCCGTATATTTGTTAATGGTCATTGAGTAGTCTATAACTAAACGCTTTTTGTGAACTCCTCCATCAGCAACTAAAACTTGCGCTCTCCAGGGCGAGATACTGGGCTCTATGACACCATCTTTTAATAATTTTTGTATTTCTTGTTCAATGAATTCAGTATCTTCCCTGCTGTAACGCCTACTTTTAACTGCGATAGGCTTGATATCATGTGCGAGATTCGTGAAAACCGATGCGGGTGGCACTGCAGCTTCCAGAACACTGCATATTTCTAGAGGTTTCTTTGGACCACCGAAGTTAAATTCAAGTTTTGAATGGTCTTTAAGGAGATCATGACCCACGATAACGTCTGCGCAGAGATTATTAACTACAAGTAGAGGTCGTTGTTTGTACAAGTGTTCGTTCATTGTAATTGTGGCGAAACACATACCTTTGACATTAGAAGTATGATTCAAAGATGCCAGGTTGATGGTTTGTTTGCATGGTCTCTGATGCAACTTCATTAAACGTGCGATCTTACTATCGATAAAACTGACCGAGCTACCAGTATCTATAAGTGCGTCGGCTCTGTAGTTGTTTATAGTAATAGGGACAGTCGCGCTTTTCAGACTGGATGGCGAAGCAGCAGAAATGACCCCACCACTACTAGAAGGGCTACTGTGGTCGTCATCTTGTATTGATTCGTCAGATGTGATAGCATTACTGGCATTCGCAGACCGACAAACGCTTGCGAAATGTCCCCTTTTGGAGCAAAGTTGGCACTCAGCATTGTAAGCCGGGCACTTCAAACGTTGGTGCACGTTCCCACCACAGAAAAAGCAACGCCTTGTTGACTTCGGTGTATATGTTGGCTTTGGTGAATATGTAGAACTGGGGACTGCAGTGAATCGTGATTGAGCCGTCGCTAGATTAGGCAGTGGAGGGATAGATGGACCAGAATGATTTTGTAATGGGTCCACGGAATTGAGTTGGAAGGAGTTTCCACCAGTTATTATTTTTGAATCTTTCTCAGCGGCTTCTAGTGTCAGTGTTTTGAGTTTTCTAACAGGCGTTCTCTTATTTTTGTTGAGAGTAAACCAGAGATGAACGCAGTGTGGATCGCTTGGGAAATTAGGGAAAATTACTTTCTGTTATATATTTTGATTGTTCATAGCAAAATAACTTTGTAAAGATTATGTATAACTTTATGCATCACTATTTATTTCCTTTACTTAGTGATTCTTCAGTTTATTAACTCAGTCTTAGAACACTACTTCCCATTGTCTTTAATGACAATCAGTTCCTTTTTAATTTCCTGTTTGATTTCTGCCATTAGTTTTTCAGTTGTCGTTCCATGAGATGAGCGTCCCGCTACTATTGTTGGTCGTTTGGTTAAATTTTACTCCAAACAACCCCTAAGCTTCCTCTAATGTTAGGGTTTTTATTCCAGCTTTCATTGGAGTCTTAATATCTCCGTCTTTGACTCTCCCAATTGTCGAATATTCTTTCTATAACTCATCGATTGCCATAGGAGCATACCGAGTTTTTATTGGAATAATTTTTTTTCCTTTCAATAATTTTACATTGTTTAGAACGCTGTTTCAATTCCTTCTTCATTTTATGTCCTTTCTTAGGACCTCATACTAAAAGTGTTTCTTAATAACCCCTTACTGTTATACACCGATATTTATGTTCGTTAAAGGTATCTTTATATTTTTAGCCTGGTGATGGTCTAAGACCAAAACTAGTAGCGATTTTTATAATAATTTTTACATTAAATTATTGTGGATTGACCTGGTATTTTATACTTTCACTGCAGCTAAATTTTCAGTAAATCTAGCCCAGTAAAACTTTTGGGAATTACCCTTGATGCTGGTTTAAACTGGTCTAACCATATTTAAAATTTTTGATTAAGTCTTCACTCAAATATACGCTTTGAGACAAATGATTCACTGCCTTGGTAACTAGATTTTAAAAATCGTTCATAGCCATTTATTTTATGGTGTCGCACTTGGAAGGTTTTTAAGAAGTATGGAATTTTTCCGTTACCTTGTTTATATATTTTAGACGCACTTGTATTTATTCACTGGTAAGCTTTTTTGCTCAATTTACACGCGGATATTCATAAGTATGGGGAATATGTAGGGGAATACGGAGATTCTCGTCCTTCCCTGATCCAGGTTCAAGGCCAAATGTAATAAATTGGATTTGCTCTTATTCAGCTTGCTGGAAAAGCATTATAAAAATATTGATTTGAATTATTACTGGTTCTTCAGGGACATTCTCTTTATGAGTGTTTTCTTAGTGTAGAAGGGTATTGTTAGTTTTTTAAATGATATTTTGGCTTTTTGTAATAGCGTTCATTTCATATATATATATGATGTAATACCAATAGGTTGGAGATTTTTTTTCTCTTTTTGATGTATTCTACTGTTGTTTTTAAACTTGACAGATTAGCTAGTTGTGACCTACATGTACAGTTTTTTGTATTCTCTCTATCTATTATATTTTTGGCAATTCTATGAATTTATCAATACCATTAAAATCACTAGTGGCTTTATCAGTATTAACCGGCATTACTGGCTAGCACTAAGCATAAAACATTTAACGAAATCACAAATTTATGATATTTTGGCAGGTGAAAAAAATAATCACTGCAAAATTGAAGTAAAGGAAAATAAATGTTGGTCTCTTCTTTGATTACAAGTGTATGATTAATATTTGTATTAATATATACCTAGCGAGGACGTAAAGGTTTGTATATTGGTTCAATATTTTTGTAAATAAAAATATTTTCACAAAATCCTCGGACTAGTCGATTTATATTTTGAGCCCCGCATCGGCATTTATAATTGAAAATGCTAATGACGTCATGTTTATGTACAGGTCAGTTATTAATGTTTTTTAAATATAACTGTAAAATGTTGATTCAAGTAAGCTTCAATGAAATATAAAATAGATTTTTAGAAGAATTTGCAACATTTAACTTATTTGTTAGATACATTTATCTCCAATTCACGAACTGAAGATTTAAGCCTCTGTTGAATATTTTTAAAATCGGTTTTTAAAGCTGAATATTATTGTTCCATTTGAAAAAACATTGATGACAATACATGAAAATGGTGACATCATCAGTACTTCGAATTATACAAGCCGATGCGCAATTAAAAATATAAATTAACCTGTCCCGAGACCTGTCCCTGAAATTCGTCAAATATATACCAATATTTACGTTTTCATCAGTGTATATTAATGTATAAAAAAATGTTTCAATTTACAGTGCTTTACTTCTCATAGGCCCTCATTATTTTGTAACCTTGTATGTTTCACAGTAATAGTCTAGTCAAGAAGTGAATTTCCTGCGGAAAAGAGTTAGAATAAATTTAAAAAGATGTGGTTTTGGTTTAACGGATTCAGAATTAAATCCTCAGAATTGGGAATTTTTTAATTTTCCTACATTTAATTTTTTAACTGTATACATAAGAATAGGCTACCAGAGAAACAAATTGAATGTTTATTATTTAAAATATAATAACATCTTTTATTTTAGCTTAAGTAAGTAAACAATTAAATTTATTGTGCTAACCTTACTTTTTGGAAGTCCATCTTATTAAGAATAATAAAAAACTCTTAGTTTGAACGCAACTTCAAAGTTTATTTAAAAAATTATGTTTTAAATTACAATGACAGCCGTTTCGCTGATTAGCATCGTCAGATTGACATTTAAGTTACATTTTGTTTGTAGCTTGGTACCTGATGTTGTTTGGGTAGTATTAAGGCTAGTCCAAGTATGGAAGTAATAAGTCATAACAATATTAAAGCCCAGATGTTAATAGCCCTAAGGGATTATCCTATATAGAAAACCCAGGAAAAAACTATATCATGCTGATCTTTACAATAACTTAATATATTTGTGTTTTACAATTACGTCTTTAATCTATGTATAAAATGTAAACTCAATATCCACTATTAAACTGTTTACTTTGATTGAGTTTATATTTTATACATAGATAAGACGTAATTGTAAAACACAAATACATTATGTTATTGTAAAGATCAGCATGATATAGTTTTTTCCTGGTTTTTCTATATCATTGCACAGTTATACTGATCTTAGAGGGAAGTACATCCAGGATAATCCCTTAGCACTTTAATAATGTTATGACTTATTACTTCCATACTTGGTCTAGCCTTAATACTACCTAAACAACATCAGGTAAGTACCTAGCTACAAACAAACAAAATGTAACTTAAATGTCAATCTGACCATGCTAATCAGCGAAACGGCCGTCATTGTAATTTAAAACATAATTTTTCAAATAAACTTGGAAGTTGCGTTCAAACGAAGAGTTTTTAATTATTCTTAATAAGTAAACAATTAGTTAACCATTTAATAACATTAACAGTATATCACACTAATTATTCAAACCTTTTTATTGTATACTTTCAAATCCAGTGCTCGTTGAAAATAGTAGGTATAAAATATTGGCATTATAGTGGCGGCGGTACAGTTTTATGACTTTTTGTGACCCGTCGTATTCAATGTGCTAGATAAGACTGTAATTTTTTCAGATTTTAAAATTTATAGTCAATAATATAAAAAAAAAATTTTATTACGTCTTCTTTATTTCGTTGCGGCACAACAGCGCAGAGACCCCTATTTTCAACGTAAAATTAAAATTATAAATAATGGAGCTTCAACTCCGGTGATAAAAACTTGTTTTTGTGATGTTTTCTCCTCTTTTAAGATCTTTTTTAACTTTGGCGGTCGTATTCAAGGTGCTAGATAAGACTGTAATTTTTTCAGATTTTTAAATTTATATTGAATAATATTAAAAATTATTTTTTCTTCAAGCGGTCAATAAATGTATCTTTATATGCATGTATATACGTAGTAAAAGTACATCTTTATTGATTACTGGGAGATAAAGTCTTTAATGGGAGATAAAGTAAATTATGGGCGGAGCCCATATATATTAAACATTTATATACGTTATTGTTATTGAATATTATTTTCCAATACGCGAATACCAACTACATTGACAACTGTCAAAAAAAAGTAAGATGGCGACAACTATTTCAGTGAGAACTAAAGTTTGTTGTTTAAGGTAGGTAAAAGATATTTGTTTAATTTTTATTCATTTTACACGCTTGAAGAAAAAATAGTATATATTACACGGAGTAGAACGTTATTTTTGTGTTTCGTCCTGATTGCAGCCTCAGCTTCGCTTCGGCTGCAAACTAAGGACTCAACACAAAAAGAGTCACTTCTACTCCTAGTGATATAATCTACTATTATTACGTCTTCTTTATATCGTTGCGGCACAACAGCACACGGACCCCTATTTTTAACGTAAAATTAAAATAATGGAGCTACCTACAACTCCGGTAATAAAAACTTGTTTTTGTGATGTTTTCTCCTCTTTTAGGATCTTTTTTAACTTTGGCGCTATCTTTAATAGTTTCATAGTTATTTTGTTAATAACAATTAAAATTCAAGCAGAAAAATTCAAAAATTACCCATTCTCAGAATTTAATTCTGAATCCGATAAACCAAACCCCATAGTTTTGAACTTATTATAACTCTTTTTCGCAGGAAACTCCCTTCTCGACTAGACTATATTACCATATTCAAGTTTTAATTCATAGTAGTTATTTTTAATATTGTTTAGGCATGTGTAATTTAATAATAGTAGTTTAATACTTTCCAAGTAGCTAGTAGGTAATTTAATATTTTGTAATTTGATACCTGATAAACTAAGGTTCTTATCTTAAGCATTCACAACACAACACACAGTTTTTCTTAATTAAATGCAAATGGTATGTTAATGTATAAGCGAACTGGTTGTGTTTGCTATTCGTACCGTCATCATTTTCGTTATTTTTTTTACCTCGTCTCTTCATGCTGGCCTCTGAACGACTGTCTGTTCGACTTACACATGTGTAGTATGTAGGTGAGGTTACACAGACCTAACAGTTCTTATACTTACGCTAACAACCAGTTTGTCTTTATTTCCTTTTGAAGTAAAGAAATTGCACAAGATTTTTAGTTTCCACGCTTGTTACTATGACGTAGGTCGTTAGTATTTTGTAGACACCCGATGATAACAAACAGTTTAAAATTAAAAACAAAATAAAAACATTAGTGTACGTATTTACAGTGTTGATTTTATGTGGTTAATTTGTTGTGTACCAATATTGTTTTTAATCAACTAAAAAAAAAGTTAAGGATTTTGATTTGAAAGAACTTAAAGGTAAGAAATAAGTTTTCTTATATATCAAGTATTAATAATATATTTTTAATGATGTAATGAATTTTAAAGTATTAACGAAAGTATAATTAAAAACAGGTTTTTCAAATTCTACAACTAAAGAAATAAACTAGACATAAAAATTTCTAAACCGCAAACGCGTTCATCACAATTATTAAAAAGGAATTTATTATTATTTACATCACAAAGCATATCAGTAAAACCAAATCTCAAAACGCGAGATGAAATTCACAAAATATTGTAGATACTACTCATGTAAAAAATATACCAAATAGTTCTAGCCTAACCTAACTTTTATTTAATCAATGATTCACATACTTTTTATATTTTGCATCTATAAAAACATTCATTATAAAACCCACTTGCGTATCGTAATGTAACTTTTACGCACGCAAATTTTTGTTTTAAATATTTGGCTACATGAGTGAAGTATGACAAGACTATTGACAATGACATTTTTGGCTAATAGTAATTTATTAGTTTGATATTTGTGAACATGAATATCATCATTTACTTATATAATATATTATTATTTGTGTATTATTTTATTTAAATTTCAAAACTGTCAAATATAAATAACACTGTGCTACCAACATACTTTTTAAAATCAAAATTCTCGTTATTTACAATTAATTAATTAATTTAAAAAATGATAAAATGGCAAAATTTAAAAAAAATATTATATACTAATTTCATATGGCTGTTGTGACACTCGTCCTTTAAAAAACTTGAACTCGTGTCATAACAGTAAGCCATATGAAATGCGTTGTTTAATATACTATTAAATACATTAAATACATAAAATACTTTAAACAATAGTTTTGATCGTTATTGCTGAACTTTCTGCACTAGTGACACCTAAGCATTCTTTATTGCAGTGCAACCAAATTCAGTGCAGTAGTTCAGTGTACTCGCTGCCCTAGGTCTGAGACAGGGTCAGGAAGTGCAGTGCAAAAGCCGGGTATTTAAAAATGGACGAAAACAAATAAAACTGTAAATAATAACAACAAATTATAAATATTAAATTAGTGGATTCCTTCAAGTAAAAATTGAAACCAAGGTTAATTTCAATGTAAAACTAAGAACAAAAAACCATATTATAATGTAATGTAGATATGTGCTGGTATTTGAGAATTAACAAGTTCCCTCTAAGCTTCAAGGATGTAGACTGTATTTTATTTTAAGGATATGAACTCGTATTTAATATAATTTGTTACAAACTAAGTTTCCTAAAAACTGGATGACCGAGATGACAGTGACATACATGTTGCAATCGTAACAACTAATAAAAGCGAGAACAATTATTTTTTTATGTTTTATACTTACACTCTTAACCTATTTAGGTGCGCTCTTCTGTCATAACCCGCATGTTTTTAAATTGCAACAATAATATGTTTATGCAAGAAACTGAGAAATTGTATATTTATAAATTTTAATTTAAATCTTAGTTTTTGGCGTAAACATCTACATTACATAACATAGTTTTATGTTCTTAGTTTTACTTTTAAATTAATCTTAGTGTTAATTTTTGCTTGCATGGTTTGTAAATATAAAATAACCTATTAAATATTAAACTAATGTGTTTATTGCATAAAATTGTATTCATAATCAAAACATTGTAAATTATTTACATTATACAGAATATAAAAAATTTTTATAATTTAATAGATCAGCTGAAAATAAATTCATGTTTTGATTATTGCACTGACGCGTTCTTTATACTTCCTGCCTGCACTGGTACAGTGCAGTGCAGTATGAACTAAGTACAGCAATAAAGAACAAACCGAGGAACAAACCTTATATTTGAATATTGGACAAAGAAAGATATATGGACACGTAACAACCGACAGCAATTTGAAGCAAATATGCACCAAACAATAAACTCCATTGGCATATCTTTGAGAAAGGCTTAAGACATAATTCTATTTATTTATTAACCCCATATTTAATTAAATATTTAGTTTTAAATGAAATAAATAAGACATATTTAATTTGTCGTTTAGGTTCCAAAACGTAGTTACTCATATTATAGTTTTTTCTTTCAAGATATTACAAATTTTTACTCGATCTGACCCTGCCACAAATGTACGCCTATGTAAAAAATGAAAATTTTAAGCTTAATCTGAAATCTTTCATGAAATTTTGAATGAAAATTTACAAATTATGCACTGAATTTTTACGTATTTGAAAATCTATACATTTGCATACATAGTTTTTACAAAATAACTATACTTGGTCAACTGTTCTAAAACGTACTGATCTTGTTTTACCTGTGAAATGATATACCGGATTCCCTTCTCCCGCTATTACTACTAGAATTGTAAGATGGGCAGTTTACCAGATTTATACAGTATTTTCACAAAAAATAGTTCAAAATTCTCTTGCACAAAAATAATTGCATGAAATCGAACGAGAGCCAAAACCAATGTTGTGCACCAATAAAATGGCAGCCACTCGAAAATATGCATCAAGTTTGATTCATACGCATAGGTTGGCGTTATGTATCCCCTCGTTTACCTAATCTAAGGGTACAAAAAGTAGTTGTTTCAGTGACAACTGCGAAGGAAAAGCATAGTGGTAACATTATTAGTCACAAACCGAGACACAAACACACATACATTGTTTGTATTTACATTTTTGATTAATGTTAAATGTATTTCACTTCTGACAGATTCTTAAAAATAATATCCTGCATAAAACATTTATTTTAATTTTACTTTATAACTATATGTATAGCAAAAGTATTTCCTAGCAAGAGGAAACCCATACAATTGTTTTATCGTAGTTTTAATAATGAAACTGGGATTATTATTACAAAGAGTCGGAATGATCTGGTGCATTTTTGTAGACTAGTCCATTTGATAAAGGGAGGGTGATTAATAATAAAACCTCAAATATGCTCAAAGCTGTACATGATGGCCTTTTAATATTTGGAACTTCCGTACAGGGTTTATATAGATACATTGATTTTCTTTACTTGGGCAGAATACCGTATACCTTACTCTGTAAGACGATTCCAGTGGAAATTCTTCTGTATATTATATGTACTTAAGATCATAAGCCTAACTTCTGGTAAGGGCACTGAATACCGAATATGGAATATAGCAAACTTTAACTATTGCTTAATACACTAATAGAAAACTAAAAATTTTTCGCTATCGGATATAGAGTAATTTAATAGTTTTTTCTATGCAGCAGACTATTTCCTCTTCAATTTTTTTGACATATTACTTGTGCCCATATTAACCCTGTCGGGTTTAGTGTATAGTGGTATAATAGGGGCAGTGTAGGTACTGTAACATTACAATTTTTAATATTATATATACCAACGTTTATTTTTTTTTCCAAAAGTCATCAAAAGACATTTGCTTTTTCCGAGGCTTTTTTCCTTGATTTTTTTTGTATTTTCTCGAATCATAGCTGGTACGGTCGATAGAAATGGGTGAGTCTGGGGGCTTTAGATCTAGCATTTGTTTAATTATATTTTTAACGTACGTCTGCGTTCGTCTTTTGATGATAATCAGTTCGACGTTTTGATTTGAAGGTTCATAAACCGTCTTTTAAGAAACTACCAATATTTATAATAATGAACTTTCTTTATTATCCAAAAGGTGTTTTAGGACAGATATTATTTTATTTCTTTTACAACAGATTTTTTTTTATTTTATTTATCTCTATAAGTACACATTTTGTATTTGGGTTTTTTCTCTTTCATTTCCTTTCTTGCAGAATTTTCCACAACTTATCTGTTCCAATTTTGGGCACATTTTGATAATATTTAATGTTTTTTCTACAAACGTGTTAAAAATGCCATTTTTAGCACTCCATAAAAGCCTTAAAAATGTCACTTTAAGGCACTGAGTGCCTTAAAATGTTTATGGCACTGCTGTCAAAAGTGAATTGAAAGCAAACGTCAAAATATTTAGATTTTATTTATTAACATTAATATTAACAGTACAATTGGTGCAATTTGACAAATTAATTTCTTGCACTGCTGTTTTACCATTTTCCATGGCTAAGGAAGAATGATGGTTGCTAGGGTCCATAATATACGATGCAATTTAAAATTATCTCCTTTGGATGTATTAATACAGGTTTTTAAAATTTAATTCAAACTGTATAATTACTTTATTTGAACTTTTGTAGAAAAAATATTGTATGATATACGTGTTAAAAGTACATTTTAACACTTATACTATTATTATTTTGTAATCTATTTATCTAATTTTAAGTAACAACAAAAAGTTTAAAACTGCTTAGGGAGATTGTAAACTCCGAGGCAAATTCACCCACTTAAAGCGATTAGTCGTTTATCCCCTAAGTAAATTCGTACGGCCAAATTCGCACGGTCATCAATGCTAATGCACCATCTACGGTTCCATACATCTTTGATTTTTGATGTTTAGTTTGTCTTTTAAAAACCAGCACAATCGTACAAATAGAAACAAAACATCAACAATGAATGGAGCCGTAGATGGAGCATTGATGACATAGGTTATTGATATGATATAACAAAATTACATGTTGTCATGGGTTATTGACGTGAAATCAGGGCTTCCAACAAAACTTTTAGCCAATCACACATAACTTTTACAAATCGAGGGTGTCACTATACCTCGTATCTACGGATTCTGACAATTTTTATTTTGCAATACCACATATCTTACCTACAGTCGACAGAAGCAAACTTGGTCCGCGGAAAATATGCCAACTAATTTCAAGGTTATCACAATCAGCCAATCACGAGCCAATGTTAACGATAATATCAATTTTAGTGGCTGCATAAGTGAGATGAAAATACAACTACAGCGACAAGGACACGCCCACCCAGGGTTCATGTTTGCTTCTGTCAACTGTATTATAGTCAATTGACTGCTTTAATAATTTTGGTCTAATAAATTCATATCTACTGTTTTTTTATGTATTCCCATCAATTAAAATTAAAAATATCTCTCTTTAAAAGAAACTGTATTTCATTTTTTTAACCTCCTCGAAAATAGCAATTTTGCAGATACGAGGTATTGAATTGACACCCTCCAAATAAGGATATTTGCATCAAATTATCAAATTTGAAGAGCCGAGGCCCCGTTTACGGATATTAATAAAAAATTCGAACCTTTACATTACAAAATCGTTGTGATATTTCCTTTCCCCAATGGTAGAAAAATATGAATTTTTTCGGTTTTGCTACTGATTTATCTCAGAAAATCTCAACTGAGGAAGATATCTTGTTATTTATTTTAAGTTCCATTTTAAGTTTTCATCAGGAATGCAAGTTCTTTTAAAGCGTCACTCTCTGTGGTTCTATTCTGGTATTCCGACAGTCTAGAATACTGGAAGATAATGGTACGCCTCGATCAATCGTAATTTTTTTTTCTTTTCACAATTCCATGTTGTTTACCACTATGTACTCAACTAATATGTAAAGGAGTGGTTGCAGTGCTCGTATTTGCTCAATGACATGTGCTCTTTAGAGCCTGTTGTAAAGATTTTGTTTCTCGACCGACAGCTAGGCGGTTGGGAATTGGTATGCAGATAACTTGTTCAAACTTGCAACTTGGCAAAGTCGATCGGCATAGTGGAAATGCAGCATGAGAATATTTTGTTATAACAACCAACATTACTTGAAAATTGCCAGAAATTAATGTAATAATATAAGGAGTAACATAATGCAATGAAGTTTTGTTAGTCAGCATTAAAAAATTGCTTATAAAAGGTTATTTTGTGTATGGTAAATAGTTACATACTTTTTATATTTTTCCACGGCTTAGTTGTTTGCTTTGGTAATAAGTAACAATGTCCTGTAACTTTTAAATGCTTTTATGGTTTATAAAAATAAATGAACTATAGTAAATTTGTTTTAGAAATAAACACATTTTAAGTAAAACTAATTTTATTGGTGTTTAGGATTTTTAGTATAGTAATATTATTAACAGTAACATTTTTAATTGTACATTATTAGAGTATTATTTATTTATTTAAGCTTCCGCACTTAACACAATTTTAAAATCTTGTTGCTTGTCTACGCAATTAGATAATACAGTGCGGTCCATATGTATGGAATAAATTAATTTGTAGCATTATTATGTACTATATGAAAAAAACCTGAAACAGGTCGATTTTAATTCTTAAATTGACAATTTACAGTAAGAAAATATTATCCCCCTCCAGCACCCCTTCGGAATTATAAGCACCCCCTCGAAAATTTTAAATTACAAAGGGGGTCGTGTGGCACCTCATTGGAAAGGGATTTTAGTCCTCTGTTCAGCAATATAAAGTTTTTTAAGTTTGGTGCAATCATAACTGAGAAAATTGATTTTTTAGATGTAAAATTTTGATAATGTCTCTAACACAAAACTTTACGTAGAATGAAGATAATAATGTCACATAATGATTAGAATGTGTTTTTCAATGTATTTGACACTTAAATTAAATGTTCAAAATGACCACCATTCACTTCTTGACAATAACCGAGGCTATATTGTTTGATCTATTAAAATAACTTTAGAAATAATCAGGTATTTTCGTATCTGTTCTGCTGAATATTAGGAAAAAACTTTGAAGATATTAAAATAATAGTAAAAAAACTAAATAAACAATTGTTATAAATCTAGTAGGCTGCTGTCATTTAGGTATTTAAAGTTACTAAAAGACGTCAGTATAATATTTGTGCGCGTATTAAATTTAATTATGGCTCATTTGTCCGAGACTCAAAGAATTATGATTGGTTGTGGTAATAAAACCAAAACTCAAAAGGAGGTTTGTGAAATTTTTAATAATAAATACCCTGGTCAACACGTTTCGCAGTCTACAGTTAGCAAAATTGAAAAAAGTTTCGTGAAACTGGACTTGTAAAAAATATTGAAAAACCAGGTAGAAATGTTCAATTTACTGATGAAAAAAAGTTAGATGTACTTCTAGAGATTGAGGAAAATCCACATAAGACAACTCGAGAACTTGCCGCCGACAATGATGTAAGTAAATCATCTATTTTGAGAGTTCTGCATAAAGAAAAATACCACCCTTACAAAGTTCAGTTGGTTCAGGAGTTAAATGAAGATGATCCTGAAAGAAGGCAAGAATTCTGTGAATTGATGATGGATAGAATGAACGCAGATTTGCAGTTCATAAATAAAATAGTTTTTTATGATGAAGCGACGTTTCATTTAAACGGAACGGTTAACAAACAGAACTGTAGATATTGGAGCAGAGAAAATCCTCACTGGATGTGTGAGGCTCACACTCAATATCCTAAAAAAGTTAACGTTTGGGCTGGTATCATTAACAATAAAATTATTGGCCCTTATTTTTTTGAGGGCACAGTTACTGGTGAGGTTTATCTAGATTTTTTGATTAACTTTTTAGTGCCTACATTACAAAGAGTTTTTCCTGATGTTAATCATCCAAATGAGATAGATCGATCTATTTATTACCAACAAGACGGAGCTCCACCGCATTTTGCACGTACTGTTAGAAATTATTTAAACGAGGTTTTTCCCAATAGGTGGATTGGAAGACGTGGGGCGATCGAATGGCCGGCTAGATCCCCCGATTTGACTCCTCTCGATTACTTCTTATGGGGTTATTTAAAATCTAAAGTATATTTTAATAGACCAAACAATATTGCTGATTTAAAAGTTAGGATAACGGAAGAAATTAACAAAATAACCCCCGAGGTCATACAAAATGTACGAGAATTCCAATATCGCCTCGGTTATTGTCAAGAAGTGAATGGTGGTCATTTTGAACATTTAATTTAAGTGTCAAATACATTGAAAAACACATTCTAATCATTATGTGCCATTATTATCTCCATTCTACGTAAAGTTTTGTGTTAGAGACATTATCAAAATTTTACATCTTAAAAATCTATTTTCTCAGTTATGATTGCACCAAACTTAAAAAAACTTTATATTGCTGAACAGAGGACTAAAATCCCTTTCCAACGAGGTGCTACACGACCCCCTTTGTAATTTAAAATTTTCGAGGGGGTGCTTATAATTCCGAAGGGGTGCTGGAGGGGGATAATATTTTCATACTGTAAATTGTGAATTTAAGAATAAAAATCGACCTGTTTCAGGTTTTTTTCATATAGTACATAATAACGCTACAAATGAATTTATTCCATACATATGGACCGCACTGTATATTAAGCGAAAGGATTTTCATGGAACTATGAATTTCGTTAATAATCGAACATTACATGGCGCACTTTTTAGTTTTAGCATTTAGGCGAATTATGACGGTGCTTACTGAACTTGATGAAAAGTTTTAGACCGGAAAATACTGACACAAAATATTGGGTCATTTTTTACAGTATGGCGGTTCGTCAGAGGTCTTATTACACAATGATTAAAAGAAAAATAATGGTCATAGCAATGGTACCGTTAGTCGCCGATTTTCGGCACTATGGCAGAGTGATGTTCATAAATGGCTGAACGACGATGGTCAGCTGTGTAAAAATTAACCTGGTAATTAGAATTTCTTTTTATTAATGGTATAGCGGGCTGGAAGAAGAAATATGGCATGACGATACCGCCTCTTCTTTTTTACGGACTATCGGAAAATACTAGAATTTTTGTTAAACAAATCATTTGATACTCGTAATTAATCCGACTAATGCCCACGCGATTGGGCCAGCGCTATGACCATCATTTTTATTTTTATCATTGAGATAAGACCCCCGATGAACCGCCATACTGGAATAAATGATCCAATATTTTGTGCCAGTATCTCTTGGTCTAGTTGGATATGAAATGAAAATTTTTATTTTTAAATATTTTTATAATGATTTTCAATTTTTAAAAAGTTGCTCGTACAGTTTGGTGTGGTTAATGCTTTATCTATCTCATTTGAATTTAATTATGGTCAATAAGGGAATTTCCACTTTATAACTCGTAAATTAAACAAGGTAAAGCTCAAATGCATATCGTTTTACATAACTAGTATAATTAGTATTATCAATTCCAAGGAGCCAACCACATAAATAATACCCTTAGACTAATAAACACCGGAATTTTTTAATTATATATATTGCAATTGTTAATAAGTATCTTATAATCAAAAAAGAAAAGGTAAAAAGTTTCCTTAATTTGGTAAACTAATTTAATTATGTCATCGATGCTAGGGTAAGTAATTTAAAACAATAAAAAAATTGAATAAATACATTTAGAAAGCTATAATATATTTTTTATATTTTGCACTTATAAAAATCTTCATTATAAAACGCATTTGCGTATCGTAATGTAACTTTTACGCACGCAAATTTTTGTTTTAAATGGTTGGCGACATGAGTGAAGTTTCTAAAGGCAAGACTATTGACAATGACATTTGTGGCTAATAGCAATTTATTAATTTTATATTGTTCTTTAAGAAAGTATCTGTGAATATGAATATAATATTTTACTTATATAATATATTATTATTGGTATATTATTCATTTTAAAATATTTTAAAACATTAACATTTGATAATCTAAATGTCACAACTGTCAAATTTTATAAATTACACAGTGCTGCCGACATACTTTTTAAAATAAAAATTTTCGTAATTACATAAAAATAAAAAATTAATTTAAAAAATGGTAAAAAGGGCAAAATATAAAAAATATTATAAACAACTTATTTCATATGGCTGTTGTGACACTCGTTCTTTAAAAAACTCATCGCTTCGCGATTCGTTTTTTAAACTTGAACTCGTGTCATAACAGAATTCCATATGAAATGCGTTGTTTAATATACTATTTTATATTTTGCACTTATAAAAATCTTCATTATAAAACGCATTTGCGTATCGTAATGTAACTTTTACGCACGCAAATTTTTGTTTTAAATGGTTGGCGACATGAGTGAAGTTTCTAAAGGCAAGACTATTGACAATGACATTTGTGGCTAATAGCAATTTATAAATTTTATATTGTTCTTTAAGAAAGTATCTGTGATTATGAATATAATATTTTACTTATATAATATATTATTATTGGTATATTATTCATTTTAAAATATTTTAAAACATTAACATTTGATAATCTAAATGTCACAACTGTCAAATTTTATAAATTACACAGTGCTGCCGACATACTTTTTAAAATAAAAATTTTCGTAATTACATAAAAATAAAAAATTAATTTAAAAAATGGTAAAAAGGGCAAAATATAAAAAATATTATAAACAACTTATTTCATATGGCTGTTGTGACACTCGTTCTTTAAAAAACTCATCGCTTCGCGATTCGTTTTTTAAACTTGAACTCGTGTCATAACAGTATTCCATATGAAATGCGTTGTTTAATATACTAGTATAGAGTAAATTTTGTTTGGTGAGTCCTTATTTTTTTTATCTCTTTAGCTGACAGGGAAAGTGAAGCTTAAAAAAATAAAAACATTATTATACATATAGGTTTTTAATTTAATTACTTTTAGGCATTAAAACATTGTTTTTATTTCATATCATATCATCAGTTTGATAGCTTATTTACAATTTTTGTGGTCTATTCCAAATTCAGTATATTATTTGGACTAGACAAGCATTCAACGAAGGACCCCCTTCATTAATATATAATGTGGTTTTATCCCTGGATAGTATGAGTAAAACGATAACCAAAATTGTGTTGCTCTGTAAAGAGAAGAGTTTATTATTTTAACAAGTTACTAACTACAGTTTTACAAAACATTCCTTAGTGTTAACTAACAACATACAAACTAGCTATTGCTTCACCAGTTCTTATTAAATTACAATAGAAATTATTTTAATTTGCAATAGAAATTTCCCAGCAAGACCTTCTTAGATCTATGGTCGTAGAATCTAGTCCAGACTGGTCTTTTCCTCGTAGCTACTAGCCGTAGGCTTTTTTTACCTGTAGTTAGAAATCTTTGTGTTTAGAGGTTTCGTTTTTTTCCTAACAGAATCTTCATAAAGGACTATCTGTCAGTTTTAGCGCGTGCTTGTGCTTATTAAGCCTGTTAAACCCTGTTAGAAGACGAGTATTTTCATATTGTGTCTCTTGTGCTCTGCTACTGCTAACTTTGTTCACCATTACTGAGACTTCGTTGTTGCCTATTTAGTCCTGTTCAACTTTATGGTTGATTTTGTTAAGCCACAGAAGGGTTCTGGTCCTTTAAGAGGCTTGGTTGTGCCTTTTCGGGGTAGTAGGTCCGCATCTTCGTACCCTTTGTGCCCACCTTCTTTTGCGTTTAACGCCTTCCTCTTAACTTTTACCTGTTGAATTCAAGGGTTCTACAGTGAATGGCAGCTATCTCGGTGTAGAACACTGTGGTATATCACCCTAGATTAAGAGACTCTTTTCTATTACGATTAATAGACCGGCTCCTACACCTTTTTTGGTTTTGAGCCGACCGTATAGAAGACAAGCTCTGCTTGTCGATAGACAAACAAATTTTTTGTTAGACAAAGTGAACAATTTTTTTAATCTGGAACTATTGGCGATGCTTATACTAAATAGGTAAACAGTTTACCTTCTTTGGTTTCTGAAGAATATAACTTAGTTATCGAAACGCGCTTTCGACAACCAAGTGTGTATTGGTGTAGAGATAGTGTAAAAGGTGTTCGGAATTCAAAAGAAACAAGATTTTTTATAAAAATTAACATAGGGACATCTGACTATCCTATATGCTGGTTTTATTGTTGAATCGGCTAAATAATTTTGGTTAGTACTTGTAGATTGTAGATTGCAGAAGGGGTCGATTGGCCCAGTTGACCTTACTACACTGCGACCTATAAGATCTTTTGTGTATACCCTACATCTATATTTTAGTCCAAAAGGTCTAGGCTTCTAAGAAAGTCCATTATCCGTTTTGGAGCTAGGTTTGTAATCTGATCAGGATCAAGGAATACCTGTTCCAGATATTTATGGCGTTGCCGAACAATTACTCTGCAATTGCAGATAATATGTTCTGACGTCTCATCTGCCTCATCGCAGAATCTGCATGTCCCACTGTCCAATATGCCCATTTTGCAGAGATGGTATCTGAGTGAGCAGTGTCCAGTGAGAATTCCTGTGATTACTCTGAGATCAGATTTCTGAAGCTCTAAGAGTAATTTCGCGTAGCGGGCAGAGGGTCGTAATAACCTTTTTGCCTGTCTTTGGCCTGGAACATTTTTCCAGTAGGCTGCACTGAGTTCCTTTTCATATTTTCGAACTTCTTCCATTATGCGGCTTTTTGATATGCCACAAAATGGTTCAGGTCCGATAAAAGGAGTACAAGCTCCTTCCTTTGCGAGACTATCGGCAATCTCATTTCCGACAATTCCTTTATGCCCTGGCACCCATAGCAACGTTAATTTGTTGCGACTAGCCAGTTGCTTAAGGGATTGTTTACAATTCCAGGCTATTTTTGACTCATAGGTTGTGGACTTCAGAGCCTTCAAAGCAGCCTGACTATCAGATGCAATAAATATTCTTGCTGTGTTGAGGCCTTTTCTTAGGCACTCTTGGGCACAGAATTCTATTGCTAATAGTTCTGCTTGAAATATTGTTGGAGCATTTCCAAGGGCTGCGGATATCCTAATATTAGGACCTGTGATCCCTATTCCTACTCCTTCGTTTGTTTTTGACCCATCAGTATAATAAGTGAGGGCACCTTTTGTGATTTGAGCGATTTCGTTTTCTGTCAACTCGCGGTCGTTAATAATAACATCTAACGTGAGTTCAAAATCTTGTTTTGCAGGCATTACGTCTGTAGGCATCTTCATGATTTGGGTTGTTACAGCCCTTAATACCTCAAGATGTCCTGTTAAGTCACCGGGTTTCAGAGATTTGGTCTGTGTCAGCCTATAGGCATTTTCCAGAGCGATCCTCTGTACATGTAAATGTAGTGGAGGAAGGTCTAGCATTGCCTCTAAGGCTGCGGTAGGACACGATCTCATAGCACCCGTGATCCCAATACAGGCAAGTCGTTGCACTTTCTGCAACTCGTTTATTGCCTTTTGCTGCTTTGTTTTGGTCCACCAAACCATCGCAGCATAAGTGATAATGGGTCTGACAACCGTTAAATATGACCAGTAGATCATTTTTGGCTTCCAGACCCCAGGTCTTCCCAAAAAGCCTACGGCACATCCAGAAAGCCCTTATTACTTTTTGTGGTAATATGAGTGAGGTGTGCATTCCACGTAAGTTTCCTATCAAGGATGACTCCTAGGTACTTAACCTCTTCTGAGAAAGAAAGGGTTACTCCATTCATGATCGGAGGCTGTAATGTTAGTTTCCTCCTGTTAGTGAACGGAATAAGTGTCGTTTTGTTGGGATTGACTGATAGCCCTTCCCTCGAACACCAAGTAGTTATAATGTTTAAGGCCTCCTGCATGCGTTCGGCAATAATACCGTCATGTTTGCCTCTAGCCACTATAACTAGGTCGTCAGCATAGCCCAGAGCACGAAATCCTGCTCTTTTGAGCTTTGTTAGGAGGTCGTCAACCACTAGCGACCACAGTAGAGGTGATAAAACTCCTCCTTGAGGACAACCTTTTACTGCTTTTATAGTAGTTGATTTGCCTCCTAGGTAGGTAATAATTTTCCTAGTATTTAGCATGGATTGAATCCATTTAGTTATGGAAGGTTGGATACCTTTTGCTGTTGCGGCGGCGCTGGTTGATTCATATGAGGTGTTGTCAAACCACCTTGGTTAGTACTTTATGCAAGCTCTAATTGTTCGTTAAGATTTATAAAATAAATGCATATTATTACTCACACAAAATTTTCTTTATATTCGCAATAAACCCAATGGTTTATTTTATAATGAAATTGCGTAAGTTGTTGAGTTGTCCGATATGTATGGTTTTCTCAGTATAGAAGTTTAGAAAATACATTTTTTAATATACTACAGGTATTGGTAAATACAATCTGTTTTTAGTTTGAACCGGAGATTATAAATCACTGATAACTTCGTATATGTTTGTGGTCTTGTATATTTTTTGATAACAATTTTGTTATGTGTGTAGGGTATCATAGCCACCGGAAAATTACTGTCAGTATGTAAATAGAATGTGCACAAGACCTATTTTAATTTTTTAAGCTGGATAGTTTTAACACTGGTAAGAATATATATTTTTTACTTTTCAAATAAAATAATTTTTTTGCTAACACTAGCAGTATATTTTGAACATTGTATTTTTATTGAAAAGATAATTTTGATAGTTAAAGTGTGCCAATTAATTAAAAACTGGGTCTACAAGATAAAAATAAATAAATAATGTTTTGTCAGCTGTTAGACAAAATTAAAGAATTCATTCACAAAATTTGGTAATTTTCGATAGTACAAAACTTTTTTTTATTTGTTGACAAAAAATGGAACGCAATATTACATGGCTTTAACGAAAATATTTTATTTAGTTTAATTTAATAATTTTATAAATCATAGTGCTTAAAAATAATTGTTTGAGTAATTTGCGGAGAAAATAAAAATTGTGGCAATGGTATGGTAAAAGCAATCATTTTTCTTAAGACCAATAAATAATACTAATAATAATAATAATAATAATAAAGATGAACTATCACAGAGTAAGGGTTAATACAATAAAAATATATGTTTTCTTTAAAATGTTCATTTTAAATATTTTAGTGTATTATAGACGAAAAACGTATTCTACTTGATACTCCTTACTTAGGCTTCTCTCCACTGAGATCATTTGTGCCTCCAATCTCGGCAAGTTATAATAGCTCAATTTAATTGTGTATTTCTAGTTAGAAATAGTCTATTTATTTATTAAGAGTAAAATAGAGTAAAATTTTAACAGTCAGAGATATCTACCCTATCCCAATTTTTAAACACTCTACGGCATAACTACGTGAGGTCTATTTTAAATTGTAAGAAAAGTGGGGTATGCCTTGCCTACAGAGTCGAAATTTTTTGTGTTCCGTTGTTATTGAATTTTTTAATTGTTGTTTCTGCAAGAATTTAAACTATTTATAGTTTTAGTTGATTTTGTTTGGGTTATTATTATATTATTATTTGTAGCATTTACTGTTATTGTTTTCTGGGACTATAAATACATCATATAAAAATAATCTTTTTATTGTCGATGTAATATTAATTCGTTTAATGATATTTTTTGCATCATCTGAAGTTAAAATTTATAAATAACATTGCTTCTTGCCCCTTACAAATATTCGTATTTATACCTTTTTATGATATATTGTTGTGATATATCACCGTTAAAAAATGAAAGAAAGAGTTTGTTAACAATTTAAATTTTCTATTTTTTGTATTATATTCAAAAAAATACTAGATTACTATATTTTTTCGAATACCGGCCACCCCATAATTTTTTACTAGGTAATATACTTTTTATTACATGTTTTGGTTTGTTATACGTAATTTATTATACATTGTAATGAGTTGTGCAACAAAGATAAAAGATTCTCTAGTTATAAAATTTTGCAAGGGACATGGTGTTTGATTTTTTCTTATCCTGTGGTTCCTGTTGGAATTTTAATTTTTGGTTTCTTTTAAAATCTCTTTATAAATATATTGTTAAGGGCAGAAAGTCCTTCCGATTAAAAACAAATTTGAATCTGATAAGTTATTATGCATTAAAAATTACATTCAGATTTCTCTAACTTTACACCCCTATAACTAATTAAATAAACATTTTATGAATGTTTACTGACTTTTTGTCCTCAGGACTATAGAGACCTTCATTTCATGGATTGACTTAAAATTAATTAAAATTTTACGCCTACACTCTTGCTATTATTTTTCTTTTCTTTTTTCTGGTAAACTATACATGTTTAAAAGGCATCAGTAAAACACATTACAGAAAAGTAGATTATAATATCACTAGGAGTAAGGAGTAGAAGTCACTATTTTTGAGGTTTTGCTTTGAAGCTTCGGCTCCAATGAGGACGAATTTAATCTTTAACTATATTGTTTTCGAAGTATACTATTGTGTTAGTGGTAGTTTTGTTTCCATTTGTGGCGAATGCCACATTCAAATGAAAGATGGTTCTACGTTCCATGGCAACGAGATTCAAGTTTTTCTCTATTTAGATGCATAGAACAAGGGCTTGTGATCGGTGAAAATCGTGAACGAATGAACCTTCGAGGATATGGTGAAAGTGCTAGAATGGTTGCTTATATAGCCATAGCAAGTTCGCGATAGTAAGCGAGTTATGAACATTATTTCTTCGACATTTTCTTGGAAAAGAAAGCAAGCAACATACCTATAAGCATCTGTGAACCACGCAAGTGGTGCATTGATACGAGGATGAAAAGAAGTATAGTTTTGCAGGCATTGGAAGCTTCTTTCTGTTCAGGTATCCAAGAGATTGATTGAGATTTCCTAAGGATTGGATTGCTAGCAGGATCATGTAACGCTAAGAAGCGTAAGGAATGAGTCTGCTGTAAAAATTAAGCATTCTAAGGAAACAGCGAAGTTCTTGACCTGTTTTTGGCAGTGGAAACTCTTTAATTGCCTAGACATGTTTAGTTGGAGCTCGAATACCATTAGCAGAAATGTTGTAACCAAGGAAAGTCGAGAATGTCGTCCATGTAAATAAAGCAGCATTCTAACCCATGTATTTTTCAGGGCGTAAGCGACGAACTTTCCTGGAAGTCCAGGAGTCTTGCGAATGTGTTTGACGGTTTTGTGTTTGATTTTACGGAGCTAGTGATATCAGGAAAAGATGGAAAAGTAAGGTGAAGAATCATAATTAATATTCTTATACATTATCGTACAGCATCGTCATTGTATGTATTCAATAGGGTTGGTGACAAGCTGCACCCTTATCTTACACCTCTGTTGTTATTGGTTCTTTCTTTGTGAAGATCAATTTGTTCTTATATTTCTTTATAAATTGTCACAAGAGCCTTTTTTATACAATAATATTACTTCTGCCGTTTTCGATTCATCTGACAATTTTCTCTGTTTGGAGCATTCGTTGAATAAATGTAGTATTTTCAGTTCGAACAGTAGTTCTCCATATTTTAGTAGTTCTATGTTTATAGTGTCGGTTCTAGCTGCTCAGGTTTTTTAATTGTTTTAAGCCTACCCTCAATTCATTTAGCGTTATTTAATCTTCTGTGTACGGTCGACTCTCTGTTCTGTATATAGTTCTTAATATTATTATATTATTTGTCTAATAAAATGTGCGTTGTCTTTTTCTTATTTGTGGACGTGGACGTTTTTTGTTACATTTAAATTTATCCCACTACTCTTGATGTGCCTTTCTGACAAAATCTTCCGTTTTATTACATTTTCCTGAGTAGTTTTGCCTGGCTTCTTGGGTGTTGTGAATAGTTACCAAGTATGCTTTATGTTTTTTTTCTATAGCTTCGTTTGCGGCTTTTATAATGCTTTCCTTTGTCTTGTTCCACTCTTGGTCAATATTGTCCTCTGTTCTTTAAGTAATTGTTGTTGCAACCGCTGTTGGTAGTGATATTTTATTTCAGTTTTTTCTGTAAAGTTTACACTTTATACACTTATTCCTCCTTAACACTTTTTTTTCTTTGTCATTTGTTTCTTCCATTTGGCCACGAATATTAGTTTAGACAAAACTGCGGATTGGTCTGAGTTTATATTACTTATTTCTTCTATAAGTCAACTAAAATCAAACTAATTATGACAAATCAATTGGTTTCTTGATAACTATAATAAGATCCTTATTATTTTTTATGTACACCGATGAATATTTTTTTCTATTATATGAATCTCAATTGTTTCAACGTATCGCTAAATTCATTACAATTATATTTTTAAAGAATATAAATTACTCTATATAATGATTATACACAATACACAATTAAAACTCACTATGTATACATTCTTGCATAAGTAAAAAAGTACATATTACACTAGAATTTTATCCACAGTTATTGCCGATGGATAAAAAGTAGGACGTTGACATCATTAAAACGTTGTATGTATTGAAATTTGATATTTTTACAGTGCAGTTCATTTATTCAAGTTGGAATAAAATACGTAAAATTGTTAATGATTATACCAAAGTGTCATTGTTTTTAATATCTGTTATTAACCTTGTATTACAGGAAACTTTTTAATGTCTCTCTACTAAAATATAAGTACGTTCAATACATAATTTCGTGTCGAGTGAGATTTCCAGATTTTATTAATGAATCCTAATAAGCTTAATATTTATTTATCCGGATTGTCAATAAAAATTTTACGTTTACAAATGATGGATTTTCATTTCCTTTGTTTATTTTGCGAAACATGTTTTCACACTATTCGGTTAACACGCAATATTCCTTTGACAAAATTACAAAACAATTATATTATCAGTACATATTAAGTAAAAATAAGGTTATTGAAAAATCTCTCGGAATACAAAATAAACAGCAGTTTAACAAAACTTCTATTATTTCACTATAAAAAAATTTACTTTTTAATCATTGTCAATTGATTCAAATTATTATTCAGTCGATTTAGTTTTAAAAAATGAAACTGAGTCCGTAAGACGAGTAGTATTTTCTTTAAGCAACTCAGTCGAGTTGAGAAGTAAAAACAGACTTATAAGATAAATTCCATCACTGATGGTATTTTATGGACTATATCACGAAAAAGGTGATTGGTTAATACATCTACAATAATTTTTTTGACAAACGTATCAGAATTTAATACCAGCCGTCTTTGGTTTGTGATTGGTCAGATTATGTGAAAATTTTGAATAGAAGATATAGTCAATGTATTTCCCTCTAAGATCAGATCTATATAAAAAATGAAGACATTTAAAAATAATCAAAATTAACCATTTTAAAGTACATTTAATTACACAACGCAAAGAAATAGAAATGTTAGTAATATGTGACAAAACAAAATTAAGATTTTCTTGAACTAGAAATTAAAGACATCTAGCAGGTTAGCAATTTAAATTTGTCAATAAGCAAATAAATTTTGGAAGTTTTCCTCTATTAAACTGTTTGTTTTCAGGTTCTCATGTTGTACCGAGTGGTATACATAAATAAGACAAATTTACCAAAAATACAAGTGGTTAAAGTATAGATCAGCAGAATATAGTTTTTCTATATCGTTGAACATTTATACTGAACTTAGAGAAAAAGGTATTTAGGATAATCCCTTAGAGCTCATAATATCTGCATTTTAATAATGTTATGTCCTATTCCTTTAATACTTGGTCCAATGTCTACTATTCATTAAACATTAAATAGTTTTCTCATAAGAGAAAATATAACTTCAATTAGTCAATGTGACATTGAATGCTGTTCACAATAGCTTCTTGTTTTATTATTAAATAGATTTTATTTTATTTAATTTTATTAAATTGTTTTTTATTTGGTGGTCTCGGTATGATGGACTTTTACGGTATTAAATGGACTTAATTCAATTGCACATCTTGTGTAACGGGTTCCTTGTTTAAGTTAGTGAAAATTAATAAAAAATTTTATTGTAATTAAGTATGGACGTGAGGGTGGAGGACCTGAAGTTTTTTTTAATATTTACGTTATATTTATGAAAAATACTAAAATATCACTAAAAGTTGGCCTCTACTTATATATGTTTTTACTTCTGATTGTAACTCATCTTAAGATATTTTTTACCCTTATTTATTGGCATACAAAATTAAGGGGAAATTAGTACAAAAATGTTTACCAGGTGTTCTATTAGATAACAAAACCGATGATATATTATTTATTTGCTTACATCAAAGTTGGAATATAAAAGTAAATATTGTTTGAATAAGGTTGTGAATTGGCACACGTTGGCATACTTATATAAAAAAACATATCAGCATAAAGCAAGCGCAATGAAGAAGAAGTAATCTTTTATTTTCGCTTGCGTTTGAATACATTTTATGTAGAATCGACTAGGAGAAATCTTATTCTTTATAAATTTTTTTGTACTAACCCTTACTCTGTGGAAGTTCATTTTACTAAGAACAATAAACAACGAAACGTTGAACGAAATTTCCACTGTTTTTTTAAATAAAAGTGAAAGTTTTGTTCACACCTATCGTTGTTTATTGTTCTTACTTAGTCTTTATTTTCGAAAATCATGGTTTTAAACTAACTACGTAAGTTGTCTAGCGTAAATCGTAGTTCTTGGGATGTCACTACTGTCTGTCAGTGGCTTTTATTTATCTTTACTTTTAAAATATTTTTTGAATACCAAAATCAAAGAACTCCATTTGTTAATAATAACAATCCCACTAATGTTTTTAGAAAAATCTAGATTGTTTCATATTTTGTGTCCAGCGATTTAAAGAAAGCTGAAAAAATAAATAACGAAATATTCGAAATAAATTGACCAGATATTAAATAAAAAGATGGTGATGACTGTTATTTGATATGTTTTGTGTGTTATTTCTTGAATTTTTTTAATTCATGTCACTTAAACTCCGAGCGAGCTAATGACGAAATGCGGGCAAAAAATTGGCAGTGCAAAACAATAATGGTGGGTAGTGAGGATAAAACACGTTCATTATTACAATTCTTATCTTATAGTATTGAAGATAATTAAAAGTAAAGGTAATTTTGTGTAAGCTAAAAAAACAAAAAGTTCTAAAATATAATTGATATTATTTAACTTTTCATTTTCTTTTAACTTCAGCGTAATTTTTGTGGCTGTTATTTTCAATGGGGCAGCTCGGCAAAAAAAGAAAATGGAAGCAATTGTGTGCAATAGGACGATCGCGTAGCGGTAAGCGCTGTCATTGCTATAATAGTATGAAATATATAATAGCTATTTTCCTCTAGGTATGCTTAGTTAGCTGTAACCAGGAATCCTAACCTAATTTTTATACGTTTAAATAGTATTAATTTTTAAAAATTAAAAATTATGAACAACATATAATACGTAGTGTTACAAAAACATTAAATATCACATTTCCGCATTATAATTTTTTGGGCTGACATAATTTCAATAATACTATAAGCAACTAGGCGCTTTTCTCCACCAGACGGTATTAAATGATTAGAATAAGTACATTTATTACCAGCTAAATGTAATAGTTAACTGGTAACTAATTAATTAGTTAAAAGTAAAAAATATTTTTTTAAATTACGGTTCATATAGGTATTATGTAGGTATTTAGCTCTAGAGTAATTGTCAATATAAGTATTTTATTTTAAATCCCACGAGTTTACACGATTGTGCGGAAGTACAAGGAGAGATATTGTAAAAAAAGATAACACCGGATATAAGATTTTATGATGATTTTGTTACTTACCAGTATTTAAAAATTCAACAGAGCAAAACAGATTATTGAAATTTGTTAAAGTTAACTTTTTGAATTGACGATCAAAAATAAAAAGTTGCCGTAGAATATTAGCGGAAATAGTTATTCAGTGTCTTATTAGTTTAAAGTAAGTAGATATCTATACCAATATATTATTATTTATTTTTAATATAAGTAGAACCATTTTGCACAGTAAAAAATTAATTATTCCTAAAGCTACTTTAAAAGGAGGGTATCGTTAAAAATGGTTGTTTTGGGCTAATCCCCCCTAATTTAAAAATCTGAGAGGAAAGAACAAAGCTTTGTTTTTAACTTTAAGTTATGGGCTTTAAATTCATTTCTATTTTTTAAAAACCTACTTTATATGATATTTATGTAAGAGAATTATTAAAAAAAATATTTAATGCAAGAAAGAACTCTTCAACTGGCAAAAAATGACAAACAAAATAGATTACTGATAATTTTAATAATGTGTGTCTAAAAAGCACGAATATTTTTAATAATATTTAACTTAAAAATATAAGAATATGAAAAAATGTTTGACATTTATTAAAATCTAAATGAGTCATATAGTCATAATTTATGTCATTTTGCAGTTTTCTATAATTTTTTTAATTTTCACTCTCCATTTTTTACTCTTGTTTATATTTTCTATCTATTTATAAAAAAAAACTTTTAAATTTTCTTATTAAGATGGACTTTCACAGAGTAATTATTAGTACAATAAATTCCTTTTATTTGGTTTTCAAGTGAGTATGCTATTTATACATCTCACAGCTATTTTCTTTTATTACAAATTAATAGAATCCTTATTTTTTAAAGCCTCTTGGGTCTACGGAATTTACTTTGTTTCTATTAATTATTATGTAGAGTAAAAAGTTGTCAAACAAATGTTAAAACATCCTGATTGTAATTTATTTTATGTTTCCTATAACATTTTTCTGATTGATAATACCCTTTTTAAGAGAATTTGTTTTTTGATGGATATCTTAACATTTTTTTAATCTACACCTATTAATTGGTTATATAACAATATAAAATGTTGTTAAATGCCTTTTTAGGAATCAAAATGTCTTAATTTCACTAGTTGTTTAAAGTTTGAGTAAGAATAATAAATAAAAATAATAATAAAAAGTGACCTATCTTAGGTTGGGTTGTTGCAAAACTTGGAGGTTTTATCAGATTGAAATTGTGGCATACTGATGGCATACAGGATTATCGTGATAGGGAAACCACATTTTCAGAATCCCTGGTAAGACTCTAACGACCCGTTTTCGCAATCGATCAAGAACTTGCTGGTAAAAATGTAGAGTTTGTCGAATGGTACGACCCTTTTGCACGATGCCATTGCTGTTAAAGAAACTAATGAACGCACGAAAATCACCAGCTTATGTCTTGATAATGGAGTGATTTAATATTTACCGATCGAAATTTTATGTTTGAAAGTTTTCTACAAGCGCGGCTAAAAGTCTTACTACATAATTTGTCATACCAGGTATACAGGTACAGTACATTCATACTTATTCCGTTCTCACTTGTTAAGGCCAATAAACGACCCTTTTGTCCCGTATTGTCGGCCGGTGCTTTAGCCAGGTGTTACCTGCTTTAAAATTTGAACGGAACAGGGTATAATTTACTTTTTTTATAGGAAAAAATAGAAACACATTGATAATCACATATTTTATTATATACCTAGGGATACTATAAATTATTTTTTTAAACATTGTCGTTTAATACTTGTCGTTGATCATTACGTCAAAAAGTCACATGATGGCAATGTTTAAAAAAATAAATTATACCTACTTAGTCACTTAAAAAAATATATAAATAAAAAGCTTTTAAAAATACAATATGCAATATAAAATGAAAAGTATCTAAAAATATTACAACTTATAATTATTATTCAATTAAATCAGTGTCACTATCATCCCCTAACTGTATAATTAACTCCTTAACATTACTTGAAAGTGTGGTATATGATTGTTCAACTTTAATTACACTGGTATTTTATCTATTTCCCTGGTGATAATGCCTAATAAAAAACTATTTAAAGTCGGTGAACTGTTGTTACGTCTAACTTGCGATTTCAATTGATGCCAAATATGTTCTATAGGGTTAAAAATGAAGTGATATGGTGGAAGCCTTAAAACTGAATGTCCCATGCTATTTGCAAACTCATCACAAACATATTTTTTCTCTATATTAAAGTAGTTGTTTATCGTTCTAACCTATCGTACAATTTCCACCACTTCGTATTCCCAACTTTGGCCAATCCTCAATTAGGAGGCCGAAAATTATCCAGCATTGTGCAAACATTACACCTCAGAGATACTCAGAAATACCAGATTATCATTGTTTAATTGATTCGGTTTTTGTTTGGCTCAACAAGGAGGGCTATATGAACCTTTTATTAATTTCTTAGCATTTTAATTTGATTTCAAGAATTTATTTTTCAATTGGTTGAAGTTAAAGTATCTTATTTTGTTTTATTTTCGAATTTATTTTTATTTTGAATGCCGTTATGGCCAAAAGAAATTAAACATTTTATCTTAACTCGAAAAAATAATAATTTATTCTTCAATGCAAACACCATAAAACTTAAGCATATTGTTATAATATGTAGCGGCCTTATCAACTCAAATAATATTTCAGCACAAACTGGAACGTAGTTTCCTAGAGTAGTTCTGAATCCAGGTGTCCAGGTACCTGTATGATTACTCTAGCATTAATCGTGAATGCATATAGAGTGCGAGCTAAATAAAAACAATGGTTTGTTTACATCTAAGAGGAAACAGTACCGCGTTAGCACTTCTCGTGTGAAAGTTAGTAAAAATCATCTAGGACATCGGATCTGCGAAAACTAGCAACATTACCTAATACTATTCGATAATAGATTATTGTCTGAGTGTTTATTTTAATGAATCAATGTCCGACAAAAGTATGTATTTTTCCTCAAATATTACTTAGTAAAAGTGTTTTTTAACATATTAAATATTTTCTCACTGGCCACACATATAAATTTTTTGCAGTTTGCGCTTTATTTTGCACAAATATAACAAATAACTACAATATTCCTTTTGAACTGTTAGTCAAATTCACTTGTAAGATTTTTTATAAATTGCAAACTGCAAATTTTTATGTGTGACCGTTGAGAAAATAGTGTTGGATATATCCAAGCGTTTATCCTACAGACTTTTTAATATTGTAGATGTTTTTGTGGTATAAAGAATAACATATGATTACATTTTCATTAAAAAAATCAGCACTCGAATTTAGTTATTTGTTGCCCGTCCATTTAAACGAATAAATTCCGCGCTTCCGTGCTTCTAATAAGGTTATATTAGAGGCCCACAAGCAAAAGCAGGATTCATCTAAAACACTACTCTATTCCATTCTTCATTCCAGTTTGCCCAAGAATTGCACCATTTTTACCTCAAATGACTGTTAATGTTCTATGGCCTATTACTCCCAAAAAAATGTTCGTATTACATGTATCTGGAAGTACTATACCGATGCCTAAAGGCAAGTAATCTCAATCGTCTATCTTTCCGATTTGTTGTCATTCTCGGTCGACCAGAACCTTCCCTGCGATGTTTCCAATTGTTCTAAGACCAGCTTCTCCAACAATTTCTGCCTAATGCAAACCAATTATACGACCTTTTTCAAAATCGCTCAACTGATGGTGATTTGTCTTTTTTAACTCTTGACATTTTAACACTTTACTGTATTACTCGAAAACAATTTAACCGATTAACAATAAATAATTAAATTCAAAGTTGGTTTTTGAAAAGAATCGCCAGAAAACCAGTTTTTTGTCATTACTTACTTTTAGTAGCTTTATCATATCTTTATAAAAATTTGAATAATTTACTTTTATAGAGTGATGCGATTTTATTGTCAGATAGTATATAAGTCCTTGGTCTGTTTGAGTTTTTGCTGCATTCCAAAAATATATGGTATATGTCAGCATATGATTCCTGGTTGCAATTAGGGCAGTATGGAGATTCGAGAATTTCAATTTTATGGAGATGGGAAGACAATCGCCCATGATTTAGTCTAAATCGACTTATAATTGACACATACCTTTTGTTCTAATTCCAAATAAATATATGGGCAACGCATTGGGGGAGTCTTGGGAGATGATAATAATGGTTCTTGGAATTGGTAGCCTGGGTGTTATACTGTAAGTTATATTTGCACCTTATATCTCGTTCAAAAATTTTCACAGTTTTGCAAGCTTCTTTTTCAGCATCGTCGGCCTATTATTCCACAATAATTTTTCGCCCAAAACGAATGTACCGTATAGTTTTAGGATAGTTTTTATGAGATCCCTATGGATTGTATAACAGATAATTCTGAGACTATTGCTACATGTACCGGAGAGTTGATTTTGCACCAGTATAAAGCTTTCAGATTTGCCACTTCTTCACCAGCAAATATGGAACAATATGGAGACATTTTGAACAATTCCATATAATTGATGTTTGAAACAAGGAATGCACAACCTGTTTTGTTCTGTATAAATAACAGATGAGTTTGGTTCCAAATTGCTGAGTACGAATTTAAAGATCAAGTCTGTCAAACTGGGTATATTTGAATACGATGTTGCTATAATAGATGGTTTGAATATTACTGCTTCAAAACTAGTGTCATATAGTGGAAATTTTTCAAAGTTTTCAATATTGGTATTGGTTATACTCATTCGTGTCAATAAAAGCATCTGATACTTGGGAGTTTTTTTTGGAACGAATACATGTTCTATATGAATATTAGTAGGTATTTTCTTCTTAGTGAGCCTTATAATTACTTTAGCAGGCCTGCTTTGCACTAAATTTGTATCTATAAATAAATGTTCTATTATCTTACATAGACAAGTGAGTGAAATTTGTGTGTAAAATACTTTGATGTAAAAGATATTGGATCACAAAAAAGAAACAGAGATTGTGATTATTTTTCGTTGCTTACAATTTGCAGAAAATAATCACAGGGAATTCGAACTCCATTACATTATTGATAAATTTTAATATTTTAATAAAAACACATTTTTAACAGGAACCTTTATAATTTACTGGGTTTTTAAAACATTTTTCCTTTTTTCATTATGTAAGCACGAATTGTAAACAAGGTATTGGCACACACCTTAATAATTGCTTGCCTCGTTTAACTGTCCAATAATTATACTAAATAGTATATAAACTATCTGGTTTTATGTACACATAAACAATTGAATCATATATATTTTTCTTATATTACAATCTAAACACTCCTTTTTCTTTATAATGACTTGTATTTGAACTCAGCGATCCGTATAAACTTTCTTACAGCAGCTTCAGGAGCGGTTGGAAACAACAAAAAGGAGGATAAATTAAAAAATAATCAAAAATAAATTAATTATATATAAAAATAGTATTTTTGACTTTTTATTTAGAATAAAACAAAGTTTTCTTAGAAAATGACTTGATTATAACTAACAAAGTAGAAAAATGCAGAATACAAAAATTTACTCTGTCTCTATTTTCTATAAAATTTCGATGTTACTAACATAGTTGGCGTTGAAGGAAAATTAAATCGTGTGACCTTGGACTGTGTCAGTTTACATCAATGTTCGTGTATGTTGAATATTAATTTTTTTTGGAAAGAGATGTGCCTGCAATTTATAAAACAAAAATTGCGATACCCAAGAACATTCATTTCTAAAAGAGAGTATCACCTTTATAAGAAAATGGTATAGGTACATAAAATGTGACTTTATTCCTTCGTACCAGATACTCAGATTTCTCGGGAGATTCTAAATTGGAAAAACTTGTAAAAATGCACCAGCAGCAAAAGTCCCCAAACCTGTGCTTGTAGGCTTTTAATCAAAATTACTTAAAAAGTATGATAGTAGCAAAAGTATATTTGGTATATATATGACCCTGTCATGTTATATATGATGATTGAATTATACCTTAGAACTATTACATTTATTACTTACCAAAGAAATTTAGTCCAAACATGGTATTAAACTTTTCATTCCACAAATGTGTGGAAATTGATTTGCTGGAATCTATTGAAGTATCTGAAACTATATCTGATGAGTTTTAAATGAACAAATCTCACCTCTAGAACATTAAATTTTTATTAATGTAACTCATTACTTCATTGAATAAGTTAATTTTACTTACCTTTGCTACAGTTACAGAAATGGCATTTAAATGAAATATTAAAATTTCACCGTTTTCAAATTCGAATTCATAAGACCATTAATTCTTCTTTAACAATCATTATTTCCATCCACTTAAACAATCTTCGTCACTTGACATATTTAACTTTGTAAAACGTGACCTATAAACACATGGTCAAACTTTTATAAAACCAAACTGTAAGCAATACCTATCTTCTTATGTATAAATCTTTTTGAATCGATTATTATGAACTTCTTCAACTACGTTTATTCAAACAGTGCTGATCATGTAAATAGCGATAATAGTGCAGTCACTGAAGCATTATTGCTCCGATTTTTTTTTACTGTGAACCGAGTTGCATACAATTTGGGAATTAGATTCATCTTACCCTCAACTTTAAAAGTCAAAATGATTTGAACTCCGTAACCATCCTGGGGGTGGTTGCCACCCCTTCTTGAGGATTAATTTTTTTTCAAAATAACCTTGGATATCGATAGAAGGCCTAATTTTAAGCAAAAATCAATTATAAAGATTTTTGACATATCCAATACTGAGTAGGTACTTAGTTATTGGCACGTTTTTCATCGGTTTTCTGCAAATATTTCAAAAAATATAGGTTTTATCGTAAATTTTATGAAGCAGGTAAAAAAATGAACAATTTGGTTTTTTATATTTATAGATATTTATCTAAGCACAATATTAAGCTAGATATCAATCTAGCCGTTTTTTATTTTGACTGAAATTTAATCGATGTGGTCAACGCCATCTAGCAGCGAGCGGATGCATTTTATGCATTCTAATAAAAAAGGATTTTGTAGTGCTTGAAATAAGCTTTAAAATGAGCTTAAAAGTTTTTTGCACGTAAAATAAGAAATAAGCGAGCTGTATTGCAAATAAGAGGAGCATCTAATGTTTTTTCTTTTAAATCAATGGGTTTCATGTGCCATTTCCACCAAAATTAAAATTAATCATATTCCGCCTAGAATTAAATTTATTATGATGAGTTTGATACATCGTATCAGTTTAGCTGCTTCAGGTCACATATTTTTCAAAAAAATCACGATTAAAAAAAATTCATTTTTTTTAAATAACCACCTTTTTTTCATAATATCTCAAAAATGATGACAAATACGTATAAAAGTGTGGGGATAAAAAATTTCGGTATTTTTTTGACAAATAATTTTTTTTTGTTTTTTCTGTCAAACAAAAGTTGACGGAGATATGATTGTTTAAAGAGCGCGTGGAAGCGCAATCACAGCCTCTCTTAAGCCGTTTAACCCTTCATCTTTTTAGAAAAAGGTTTTTTACTATATATTGCAATGAAGGATATTGTAGCTCTCTTAATTACCTTTACAATGGTTTTTTTATAAATTGTGATAGCATGAAAAATGAAGGAGTTATGGTCCAAAAACTTAACATATTTTTTTTGTGTGTGTGAATATTTGGAGCAATGTGAAAGTACGCAGTATAATAGAGACCCAAAACTATTGTCTGACTGTCAGTCTTGCGGCGTCGCCGCGCTTATATGCTTCGTGTCAGCTTGTTGAGTGTTATTTCGTGGGTTGAGCATACTAAGAGGGTTTATTTTCAAACCCAGATTTGGCTTGACAACAAAAACATTCATCCAACGGATTGGGGGTGGGTCATAAATGACGGTTTATTAAATCCACTTAAGTCTGTAGATCCACCCGCACCACAAGAACTGCTGAAAATGATTTTTTGCAACTGCAAAAAAGGATGTGGAGCGTCTTGCGGATGCAGAAAAGTTAAAAATTTGATAATTATTATAGAGAATATAAAATATTACTTACGCTATATGTACTTACATATTTTTATGTCATACTAAAGTATTTTTTGTGATTTTTTCAATTTAGGGGTTATTTGCAAGGGTTGTAAGATTTTCAAGGGGTTGAAAATGATTGTAATATGACGTAATAGTGTTAGAAAACACTTTAGAATTTCACGACTTACTATTAGAAATGTTTTCTAGTGATAAAATGGCTCAATGTCAATTTTTCCATTAAGGGATTGTTTTCACCCCTTAAAAATAATAGGCGGAGTTCAGATCATTTTCACTTTTGAAATTACGGGTAAGATGAGCATAATACCAAAATGTCATGCAAATCGGTTTACAGTAAAAAATTCGGAGGTAAGACCGTATTTTTCGGTTCAATGACTGCACTATAATTATTGTATCTGCGTTCTAGAGGTTTAATCCTTTTAATCCTTTGACCAGCAAGCTCCCATCAACATTTATTTTGTTTCATCGCATATTGTCAATATCAAATTTATTAAAATAAATTAACTTTTCTAAATATTATCTTTAGGACATGTGTAATGAAAATTAAATGTCAGCGTTTTCTTACACTGCACAAAAACTACTTGCAGCAGTGTAAAACGGTCTACGCAACGGGACAACTGTTCGGAGAACAGTTTACTGAGTCTACTCAGTTATACGCTCCGTCAGTGTGCTGCTAGATCTACCGTTTTCACTGTAGATCTACCGTTTTAGCAAATCTTCTACCGCTCTACCGTTTTCGGCATTAAATTTACCGTTAAATATTTCATACTAAATGATCACGATAAATTATTTTTATTAAACTGAAATAATCCGCTTCTGTCCACAGACATCGATTTCAGATACATTTTTTCTTAACAAATCATTTATTATAAAATCATTGCAAACAAGTTCATATGAACTTGGTTTGGATCAGAGATAAGTTAGTCTAATATGATGGATATTTTCTTTGGAGGGTTTGGCAATGGTCACTTTTAGTTCATTAAATATCGGTCTAAGTATATAATTGGAATTTTATATTCGCCGATTATTCACATCGTAAAGTTTGTCCTAATATTTTCTCAAGGTTAAATCTAGACTCTAAATTTCTAATTATCGTTTATAATGGATGAATACGAATATTTCGTTGAGAATCAGAAACATATTAAATACTTAATTAATTTCCTTTCAGAATACTAACATTCCATAAGACCATAGAAGAATACGTCATTTTGGGATTACAGATTGGGCACCTATCGTTTTATGAGTCTAATAGCGTTTTCCATTCGTCGCACTCGGGCAGCACTGGGTTTTTAGAGAATTCAAGGCCAGTGCTATCAGATGCATGTTCTAGGGCAAAAACAATGGAACACGAAAATTGATTTGACCCGGACCGGACTGTTTGTTTTTATTGACATTTGATAACAATAATAAAAGATTTGAATTTTTTGTTTTGTAGAGTGTAGATTTTATTTAACTAGGTGTGGTTTGTCATTTGGTTGTAAACATTAATTATTTATCTAGGGTTGTAAACATATTGATAATAATGTATTTATTGAAAATGAAAATTAACAATGAAATTTTCTCCCTCGACTTTGCAAATGATGACGAAACTCATTATCCGCCATTATTGTTTTGCACTATCGTAACCCTTGATCAAATAGCTAGTGCCAGATTATTGCCCTCGGTTCGCCCTTAGGTCACTCGGAGTTTGAGTGACACATGAATGGAACACAAAAAAATGAAAAGTTCAACGAATGGAACACAAAACTGGCGCGAGTTCTGCCCCAGTGCGACGAATGGAAAACGCTATAACCTACCGCTTTTTTCCAGCAAGAATCTACTGTCGACATAAATTTTATTTAGCGAAGAAAGTGCTCTTCTTTTGATTTTTAAAAAATTAGAACCGAGAATTGCTGCCTTAAAACTTCAAAGTACGCTTCAAATTTTACTTCATCATAGAGCTGATGTTTATGGATAAGTATTTTAACTGCTCCTTCCTTAATTTCTTCGTGTAAAATTTCATCTTGTAAATAAAGGCCAAACTAAAAACATTAAAAATGAAACTTTTTAACAAACCTTTAGTTTTTATTCAAAAAATTGCTTTTTTAATTTAATGAGAGCTATTTCGATAAATACTAGAATCGTCAGATTTATATATTGAAGTTAAATTTTGTTTTAGCTACTTGATGATGATTAAGTAGTTTTAATAGTAAACCAAGTTTGAAAGTAATAAGAAATAGCAATATTAAAGATGTTATTAGCCCTAAGGGATTATCCTGGATGTATTTCCCTCTAAGATCAGTATAACTGTGCAATTATATAGAAAACCAAGAAAAAACTATATCATGCTGATCTGTGCAATAACTTAATATCTTTGTGATACATTTATGTCTTATCTATGTATAAAAATTGGAGATTTAATAAAGGTAAACAGTTTAATCGTGGAGAATTTCCAAGATTTATTTGTTCATTAACAACTTTAAATCGTTGATCTGCTAAATGTCTTTTTATTTCTCAAAGAAATCTAAAGTTTGTTTTTTATTACAAATATGTAGTATTTGAAGGTCAGATTTTTATAATTTAGTCATTTTGTTTTTACATTTAAAAATTTTTTGCCAACATTAATTTGTGTTTTAAATGATGTTGATGCTGATGTTGCCGAAGATATTATTTTTGAAATTGTATTGAAAATATTTCCACAAAATTTATTATTTTCATAACTTTAAGTTTCTTTACTTTGTGTTAGAAATATTAGTTCTAGTAATTTCTTTATCAAATGTAATGGATAGCCATTAGATGTAGCTATTTGTTTTATTTGTTATTTTTGGCCATTGCAACTGAAAATGTTCTATGTATCATAGATTATAAGCAGCTAATTTAGTTGTTATAGGATGATTTTAATTATATGGTATGGTTATATCTGTTTTTGTTGGTTTTCTGTAATGAATATTTCAGTGAATTATTAACTTTTTTTATTTTTAATATAGAAAATGAATTGCGTTGCGTGACCTTATTACGTTCTACGCCGCATAAAATATGCGTTGCTAAGAAAACCCTTCTTTTTAAGTGTGGGATTTCAACTTCTATAAGATACTAAAAAGTACTAGTCAAGGTACTAAATGTTTCTTTATTTTCACAATGTGAACTACCATTTATTTATAATCTTCATTAAATCCATTTTATTTATGATAACAAAATTATAATGCAAATGTTTGGCTGACGATTCAAACTTCTGTATTTTTTTAAAAGATTTTTAAACAATTTAGATCTGATATAGTTAGCAGTTTTTTATTCGAACAGCGCAAGACAATCTGCAAAGGGTGAGAGTTTATCACCCCTTTAATATATCCGCCTATGAGTAAAGCAATCTGTTTCGCAGAGTTGAATAATCCACAAAGAAAAATTGTAACTTAATTTGTATTGTCATTAGATCATTTTATACGGTTATTTTTACTTAAAATTTAAATATTACATAGTTATTTTTTTAAACGCGAGTTACATGGATGGAATATTCCATTTTAGTTTTTATTATAAGTTTTTAATAATGAGTTTTTGTTCTGTTAGTAATTTAAAAATCATTTAGAAATCATTTACAAGTTTTTGGAATAATTTAGATTAGAATTAGGTATAAATAAGGAATTGTTGGGATTATAAGAAGCATTATATACCTATTTAATTGTCAAGTCAATGTAAGCAGTTGTAGAAAATAAAGTTAATTTTTAAAAACAATCATTTACATTGTGGAAACGTAATTCGCGTAAACATGATTCATTATGTAGATATAACAAACCTTTTTATATGCTTACATAGTTATAACGTGCAAGTAAGTAATTTAAACGAGTTCCCTATAACCAATTGAATTACTTTTAATGATATTGACGTAGATGAAGACCAGTGACGTTACAAAAAATTACTTATAATTTTAAATTAATATACAATTTATTTTGGTTTTAGTAGGTCCAACCGTTAAAATCTTAATTTTTAAATTACCTAGGATAGGTGCATAACAATTTATAGCCCAAGATAAAAAATGATTTGTTAGGTAATACTGAAAAATGTAATGTTCTTAATTTTGCAGATTTTATTTATAAAAATCATCTTATGACCTTGTAAGTCCAAAGCGCGCATAGTTGCTCAATTTAAAAAAAATTGCACATTTTAAATGATTTGGTAATAGTTACTGGATAAGGCTTAGAAAGAGAAAAAAATTAAGCATAACAGTGAGATGCAACGAGTTGAAATAGCTGTGTGAAGGCAAAAATGTATAGTTAGGTGACATATATAATGTCAATTAATTAGTTAATTTATAAAAAAATAGACTTTTAAAAATTGTTACTTCATATTCACCCTACCGTTGTACAAATAGGTTTGACTAAAACAAAAATATCTTTCAATGAGTAAATTGAGTTATATATATACTGTTATTTAACTAAAAATTAGACAATACAATCCCATTTTTTCTTTTGATACACTCTCTCAGGAACGTATCTGACTATGTCACTAAGAAGAAAATCTTTTGTGTTGGGAAAAAAATGCCAAACTATCATTGGCACATTTTCTTCCACAATATTTTGAAACCAAAAAAACAACAGTTACGACTGAGATATTCCCAAAATTAAACAACTATATTTTTAATCAATACTTTATAATAATCTCTTACTTTTTAATACCTAATATTTTACAATAAGGTTACATAATAGGAGTAAAAGTGTAAATTATATTAAATATAGAATTAGACACGAATTTTAAAAATTATTTTTCGTAATATACTATGGTAATTTACTTTATTAGATATCCTCGTTTAATTCATACTTTTTTCTTAATTCTTGAAAGGAAACATTATAAATTCTCTGTTTCAATTTTTTTAAAAAGATTGACCTTATTCAAAAATTACATATCACTCAATATAGTATTAACATTTTAACATGACAGTAAGTTCTTCTAGTTTGCGAATTATATTTATGTAGGATAAGATTATTTTAGTAATTAAATATTACCTCTTTTAGTTGTTAGTTCGATTTAAATAGTTTTAATACAAAACGGTTATTTTTGTTAAGTGGACTGTCCCGTCTAAAAAATACCTTTGCTCTGTGTGCCGCCTAGATGCAAAACTGGATGTATGGGGTGTAAGGGGTGTCATAGACACGCGAAACTTTTCAGTTAGTCGTAATTGGGGAGTCGTTGGAGTAAGACGTAAGTGAGCAGTCGTATCGAAAGATAAAAAGACGTATTAAAGACGATCAAGACGTATTAAAGACGGTTAAGACGCAACGAAGACGATAAGCAAGACGTATTTTAATATTATTCATCAAGACGGGGTGAATTATTATTTTGTATGATCACGATACGATTACTAACCGAATCATAGTAATTAAGACGATATCTAAAGTTGTATAAATCAAATCTGTAAACCATACTGACGCCACTTGAGGACTGTGTTCTGTTACAATCCCACGCAAATTTCCGTTCATCTATTTTAATTAAACATTGTTGATCATATTGGCATTTTTGTTCAACCGAACCCAGCAATACCTTTAGACATTAAGAAAAAACCTACATTTTTGGGGGCTCAACCGGGATGAGGATCAGATGAAGATTGGATACGGATGAAAAAGACGATAAGAGGTTACGACAGACAATCCGGCAAGTTTTGATGTTTGACGAATGCTGAAAAAGAAAAAAGGTTTGGACTGAAAGTTTAAGGTAGGATCGAACAATTTTATTTTGATTAGTGATATTTTCTTGACTTTTTTGCTAAATTAAAGTGACTATTGTTTTATTTTGACTATTTGTTTGAACTATTTTTTATTATCTACTTTATTAGAGAAGCAAGAAGTAAATTTAAACTATTTCAGTGTCTTCTCGCTAAGAACATTATTTTATGCTTTTTTGTATATGTATTTTATTGATTATATTTGTTTCTGATTTAATAAGCCTAAAATAAATTTATTATTTGAGACTTAGTGATTAACGAATATTTTATGGTATATATTTTATAAATGTAAATAGCATATTATTCTGATTTATTTAAAAATATGTTGTGTAAAAGTAAGCTGTAGATATTGGTAGAATTTAAAAAAAAACGTTTATAAGACTTTTGACTAAATTAATAACAATTTATAAATTATTATTGAAATCTGAAAACTGCTGTTAAACATTTATTTTTTATAGTAAATATTTTTTTAAATACGCATGCATGAAAATTGTAGTTGTACAGCAATCGTATCTTGACATACGCGTTCCAATATATTTTTAATACGGGGTACCAGACTGTTTAAGTAGGTAGTAGTATTAACTCAATTTTGTTGTGTGTTCACTGTTTTTGCATTCAAGCGGGGTAATTAATTCATTTTGTTCTTATTCTTTTCGGATCGAAATGACTACTTTGGGTAAAATTGAAAAAATTGAACACCAGATTACAGGAGCAAAATTTAAAGCTATCCAAGCGTTGCATCTAGCTGCGTACGGTGAGCGAGGTCAACCGCGCGCTCTTAGAAAGAATTTACGTAATTTTTCGGGTTTTCAATTAGAAGAAATTTCAGACGAATACAACGAGAAAGTAAATGAAGTCAAACAAAATTTAAGTTTAAACGACCTAGTATCAGTTTGTAACGTACTTGACTTTGATTACAGTGGATTACAGTGGAGATGAAAGTAAAATGGCTGACCGTGTATGTGCATTTCTAAATAATTTATCCTTGGACGACGTTAAAAGTGAAGATGAAGAGAACGAAAAGTTAGAAGAGGAAGAGGATATCGAAGAAACATCACCACATATAAGAGGACGCTTCAAGAATAAAAATACGGATCATTCTTTTGCTTTGACATTCCGTGACGTAGAAGATAGCGTAAGACCGTTTAGTGGAAAGGACGATTATCCTATCAATAAATGGATTTTGGATTTTGAAGAATTAGCCGACATCACAGGTTGGAACAATTTACAGAAACTTATTTTTGCAAAAAGGTCTTTGACCGGCCTAGCAAAATTATATATTCAGTCAGAGCAAGGAATAAAATCATGGGAAGAGCTAAAAAGAAAACTTAAATCTGAATTTAAAATAAAAACTAGCAGTGCCCAAGTACATAAACAATTAATGTCTCGAAAGAAAAATATCACAGAAACTGTACAAGAATATGCATTAATTATGCGCGAAATTGGTAGCCGTGCTTCCCTAGAACCAGACGTCGTAATTCAGTACATAATAGACGGCATTCAAGATGATTCTGCAGATAAAATAGCATTATATGGTGCCAAAAATTTTAACGATTTTAAAGAAAAGATAAAGCTGTACGACCAAATTAAAGTAAGAAACAAAGTTAGTGGAAAGTATGCAGAAAAAAGAAATCAAGAAAGAAATTATGATAAAAGAGGAGTTACTCAAAACCAAAGACAGGAGGACCATAATAGAGTAGGAAAAATAATTAGATGTTTTAATTGCGGACGGCAAGGACATCAATCAAGGGAGTGTCCAGACAAGTCGAAAGGTCAGAAATGTTTCCATTGTGACAGTTTTGGCCACATCGCAACTCATTGTCCGGACAAGAGCAATACTAACGGAAATCAGAGTAACACAAGGCAACCCGTTTCCAATGTCCACACAATTGAAACTGTTCCAAAAAACTCGGTTAACCTATCCATTGACAACGTGTCATTGACAGCACTAATGGATACAGGAAGTGACATAAGTGTTTTAAGAAGCGATGTTTATGAAAATCATTTCAAACATATACCATTATCACATGAAAAAATATTGTTACAAGGACTGGGATTAGACAAAGTCGAAACGATGGGTTACTTCAAAAAACAAGTAATGGTAAATGATGAAGAGATCTTCCTAACGCTACATGTTGTTCCCGTGAAAGTTTCCAGTTTTAAAGCTATTATTGGAAATGATCTTTTAGAGACAGCTGACATAAGTATAATAAATGGAAGTACGATAGTGTACAAGAAGGAAAAAGAAAATTTTCTTATGAGAATAAAAGTAGTGGAGACAAAAGGAAAAGAACAAGTAAACGTGGATAATATCGAAAATAACTGGAATCAGGAAGAAGTAAAGCCGTTAATGGATAATTACTCACAAAACGAAGACAACGTCGTCAATATCGACGACGATACTAAAAGCAATGACGACGCCAGCGAAAAATCCGAGCACGTCGAAGAAGAAGACAGATTGTACAATAAAAACTATGGATCTCGACACGCCATCGAAGATATCTCCGACAAAGATATAGAAGATAAAGAAAACAACCTCGAAGAAGACAAACGACGTACGAAAGACAGTCGAGATTCCAAATGCATCGAAGTTAAGCAAAAAGAAAAAGAAGATCCAGAATTCGACAATAACCACCAACCTCTGGAAGAAACGCCGCAAACTGAAGATACAGATGAACCTGTTTTTATAGAAGATGACGTGGAAAGTGTACATGAAGACGATAACGAAAAAGACGAAGACGTAATAGAAATACATGATAAAGACGACGAAAAACCAGTAGACGAAGTCGAATGTGCGGAAGATGAAGAACCTGCTAAGGAACACCGAAGTGAAAGTCAAATGGCTCATGTAGACGCGTTGAGTCGCTACCCTGTAGTGATGGCAATACAAGAGCTATCAAAGGAGAACGGAATGACGGAGAGCCTGAAAAGGGCCCAAGATAAGGATGACTATATTCAAGCAATCAAAGGGGTGCCTGAAATAGGACATTTTGGAAATCCGACGAGAATCAAGAGCGATAGAGGAACCGCTTTTACTGCCAAAGAATTTACAGATTATTGTCAAGAGGAGAAGATCCAGCATGTGATAATAACGACGGGAGTTCCAAGAGGAAACGGCCAAATCGAGAGAATTAACAGAATTATAATACCCGTTTTAACGAAATTGAGTCTAGATGATCCCAAGAAATGGTATAAACACGTTGTCAATGTACAAAAAGCATTGAATTGCACCATACAAAGAAGCATAGACGCTACACCCTTTGAAGTACTAACAGGAGTTAAGATGAAAAATAAGGAAGACGCCTTAATTAAAGAATTGTTGGATAAGGAAGCAATAGATTGTTTTAATGAAGCACGTGCTGAGTTAAGAAGTCGGTGTAAAGCTGAGATTCAGAAAGTACAGGAAGAAAACGGAAGACAGTACAATTTAAGACGAAGACCACCAAAGAAGTATAAAGAAGGCGACTTGGTAGCGGTAAAGAGATCACAGTTTGGACCTGGTTTAAAGCTGGCCAAAAAATTCCTTGGTCCGTACGAAGTTACGAAAGTCAAACCTAATGAGAGGTATGATGTTAATAAAGTAGGATATCACGAAGGACCACTAAAAACTTCGACCTGTGCAGAATTTATGAAGCTATGGTTGGTTTATGATAGCGAATCCGAGGCGGATTGCTAGTCAGGCATGGCCGAATGTAGGATAAGATTATTTTAGTAATTAAATATTACCTCTTTTAGTTGTTAGTTCGATTTAAATAGTTTTAATACAAAACGGTTATTTTTGTTAAGTGGACTGTCCCGTCTAAAAAATACCTTTGCTCTGTGTGCCGCCTAGATGCAAAACTGGATGTATGGGGTGTAAGGGGTGTCATAGACACGCGAAACTTTTCAGTTAGTCGTAATTGGGGAGTCGTTGGAGTAAGACGTAAGTGAGCAGTCGTATCGAAAGATAAAAAGACGTATTAAAGACGATCAAGACGTATTAAAGACGGTTAAGACGCAACGAAGACGATAAGCAAGACGTATTTTAATATTATTCATCAAGACGGGGTGAATTATTATTTTGTATGATCACGATACGATTACTAACCGAATCATAGTAATTAAGACGATATCTAAAGTTGTATAAATCAAATCTGTAAACCATACTGACGCCACTTGAGGACTGTGTTCTGTTACAATCCCACGCAAATTTCCATTCATCTATTTTAATTAAACATTGTTGATCATATTGGCATTTTTGTTCAACCGAACCCAGCAATACCTTTAGACATTAAGAAAAAACCTACATTTACCTTGGCGCATAATTACTATTTTCAATTACCCTCTATAATTCTTTATAACAATTGATGCGTCATGCTTCCATTCGGCCTGTTTAAAGTCAAATTTCCTGCTTTCATAATGGTATCAGGTAGGATGTCAGCCATATGGATGGGAAAACTCAATTCTGTCGAAGAAAATGTAAATACGGTAAAATGTTAAATGTTAGAATACCTGTTCCTGGTCATAAAAGAATACTTTACATCAGGGTAAGATTTTTTGTTCCAACAGTATGTTGCAGCATGCCACATTATATAAGAAATACTTAAATTAATGAAAAACAAAATGCCACTTTTGGAAAGGGTTTCTAGTAGTCCTGATTTATCCGTCAATGGATTATTGTAGCATAAAACGAAAAATGTTTTGCGAAAGCAACCAACACCTAAACTGAAAGAAATGTATAATATAATCTGGGATTCGTGTACACCTTAATTTTGTAAAGAATTAAGAGGTGTATGCATAAAAGTATCATACTGATAGAATGCTAAATTTGAAGTACCTATATAATAAAAAAAAGAGCCTACCCGATCATTTAAAAAAAATATCATTTAATTCATTATTATTTGTACCGGAAGTTAACAAAATTCACTTTAAATAATAAAATACTATAATGTAATATGTGTATTACAGTTAAAGGTTTTTATAATTTTTTTGTGCTCTTTTTTATAACTAAGGGCAAAAAATAGGTGGAAAAATACTTACAAATCAATGAAATGTAATCCAATATATGGTGGGACATATAGCCCAGGAAGTAAAACTCATGATTTCAAATTAATTTAAACGCTGCAACGCCATGCCACGCCTGTCCTGTAAAAGCGCACACCACGCTTTCCGAATGACACAATTGACATATTTCCTTACTATCATCACCATCTCTCTCAGACATTAACAACATTACCTCCTTGTCTAAGCGTTGTCCATTGTTATGGGGGGTAGAAGGAAGGAGAACCATCTTAAATGGGGGAAAAATTGAAAAAGTGACAAGTGAGACAAGCCAGAGTCGCCCAAATATATGTTAACATTTTTTTCTACAGTACTGAATTGATCCACAAAGTAAGTTGTGATGGCGCTCGCGTTCTCAGAAAATTTAAAAAATCCCGCGCAAGCATTTTTTGTTAATTTTTTATTAATAGCAGGACTATTTTATTTGTCAATTAAAAAATAATGCTCATGTACTTGGCAGTCTCTTTTGTTGTCTCTGGTAGCTCTACAGTTATCTATTGCAAACACTTTTTTACTTGCTGCCACATCAATTTATTTGATTGGTTGAACGCGATACGTAACTGCACTTATCAAATAACATAGTAACTTAATTGAAAATGATTTCATGAAATTTCATTAAAAATGGTAAAATATAAAATAGTATAAAAATGATTCGGCAGCGACATTACGACGTAAAAATTAAAACAATCTAAATAATATTATATAGGTAAATATATAAATTCATAAAAAACATCACCTGGTACTTCTATTCTAAAATATTATAAGATAGGCCAGCTGAAAGGGGAATGGCTCCAAAATAAATCGATGTGTTTTATATATGTACCTAAGTATTAACAAAAATTACTATTTACCTATAGGAATTCTTTAAATAAAAAGTGTTTAACTCCAAGGAAGGCTTTAGAAATAGAAACTGTCAAATAAAACTTGTTGTTTAAAAAATGTTATAGGGTGGTTATAATGCATTTTTTAAATTTAAATATCAGGAACAGCAACATCAATCAAGTTTAATTTAATACATAACTAATATTCTGAAAGATGAATTAAAAGATATATAAAATAATTAGAATTCATTCAGTTTTTAAATAAAATTAAATACTGAAACTTTATATTAATTATTTTTATGCTTATCTTCCCTTAAACCAAAACAGGAATCACTAATAGCTATAGTTAGATAAAGTATTCAAGATAGTACACCTACTATATATTGAAAACTATCTACACAATATTTAAGAAAATGTATTTATTTAAATTTGCCATAAATAAACCAATTTTCACAAATTAATGTAGTTACCGATATATAGTTAGTCTAATCTCTTTGTGAAAGTATCAGTTCCTATATAGTATAGTTAGTTTATTATTATCATTATAATAATCTCTTGTTAAAATAATTTTATAACTTTGCAAAAAATTATTTAGATGCAATTTACTTTGATACTTTAGCCAACCTGATATTTTTGTATAAACTCTATTAGAGGTTAATAATTGTTATTTTATAATTTTCTAGAATCTCTTAAATTAAAACCGTTAACAAATAAAAAATCTAAAACATCACCTTTTTAAATAGACTAAAATGAACAATTTAGATAAAATATAATTATTTTGTACATGTTGCAAAAAATAACAGTAGTCGTTGTAAATGTAATAAACAGTCAGATTATTATTACAGAAACCACCTATTTCCATTAAAAAAAAATGTTTTAAAATCAAAACAATCTTAATCCCCTGGCAGTTATTTTTGTTACACGCCATTGGGGTTAACAAGAGCCCCAATCCCAGGTAAAAGTATATTTCACCCTAGAAAACAGCATATATATTATGATATTTCATTAACAAAGGGCTCTTTGCCTACTTCGAACGCCCTACCACTGATCAATATGTCCATGCTGATAAAAACTTAGACCCTTTGCACAATTAGAATGAATAACGCCCGTTTCGTTACTTACACTACGATGGCAACGACATACAACCAAATACGTCCCGGTTTTTTACTACTATGTATTACGTTTGCATAAACACCACGTGGAATTGTAACACATGTGCTTTTATTTTTCAGTACTCATCGAATTATTGCCAAACAAGTTGCTGTTAGAATTAAGAATACTTAAATAGTTTGTTAAATGTTGGACAGAAAAATTAGGTAAGTTTAATGAAATCATATTTTAACTAAATTTAAAATTTTGCCTATGGAATAATTAAAAGTTTCTATGACTTTTAAAGGTTTTTTATTGAATGATAAGTTTAAAATAAGAAGTATAGTTCATTTATATTAATTTCTTCTATATATAAATATTTTTAATATACCTACCTACTACAAGTGGGACATTTAAAGGTTATTAGACGTTAGTTTTTTATAATCTTTATAGGTACTATTTCGAATAAAAACTTAAGTAGACCAACCCATAAGGGTAGGAATTTTTAAATTGGAGTACCTAGCAGCCCAAGAATATTAAAAATTTATAGTCCTGTAGGTAGTTTATTTCAACTTTGCTAAGACTAATTCTAAAGCAATAAAATCGGTTATTTCTTAAGTTTATTGTGTAAAAATTCTTTATAACAGCTCTTTATACTTCATTCCCATCAAACAGGTAGGCATTCCGAAAATTTCAGAGTATTTATAAAAATAGTTTTGTAGGAGAGTAACCAAGGTAAGAAATGATTATATGGAAGTATAATTAAGGGCCTAATAGGTAAATACTTTTTACCCCTTCAGTATTACTACAATATTTGCGCAAGGTGTTATCATAACAGTTTATTATTTGGCAACAGTGGCTTTTGGCATAACTTGTTAAATATATGAATTGTGAAATGATGGAAATGAATGAGAATCCAAATAACGACGAAAGCGGTAGAAGGGCTGCAAAGAAGAATGTGCAAAATAGATGCTGTCAACTGAACAATAATTATTTTAACAAAACGACATTTTAACCAACGACAGATTAGTTATAAGATGTGGGTCCCAAAAATTCTAAAACTGTATTAGAAGGTAATTGAAGAAAAAGAAATTATAGCATGTACAATGAAAACTGGTATAAAATATATGCAATTTTTAAAAAAGGATGGGCTGATAAAAACCGACATTTACTGAAAAACCCAAAAATACCACAACAGACATTAAAAAACATATCTCAAAACAAAAGGCTTAAATGCCGTATTACTTTCAAAAATAATGAATAGTTGAATAAAACATCAAATTATGTTTTATTGCTGTCATAAATCGATGGGAATTTTAACAAACCTACCCTTTAAAAAGGGAGGTGGGAAGAGTTGTGAGAATTTTAAGAATTGAATTTTAGTGGATTGATAAAATATTTACATTTGTTAAGAAAGTCTTGCCTGCTTCCAAGCGAGTTTAATGCCGATCCTTTCCATTTTAAATAATTACCTGAGTTTTTTGCAAAAACTAAACTTTTTCCCAAACCCATCCACAATTTCGTGGCAATAATTAAACTCAATTCCAATAAAACGTTTAAGAATGATGGTATTATTATTTGGCAAAAGTGTATCGTTTCCAAAGGAGCATACCTTAAAGGACATGTAGGGGAACTAAAAATAGGGAAATTTAACGCAACTTACCTGCCATGCCAAGTTGCTTCCCTGAGAAGTTATAAGCTTTAAATTTAATTCTAAAACTTTCTTTGCTCCATTTATTTTTTGAAAATCCTCTTCGTTTTCAACAAAAAAAATCGAATAACTAAAGACGCGCGCTATAAGAATGTTATTCAAAATCATCGAAAATATAGCTAATAGCCAAAAGTTGGCTATAAAATTAAACGTCAGACTTGACAATCAAGATAATATAATTTAATTGGTCCTGTTGTTTTATCGAATCGGCTGAATGGAGAAAGTTATTTAGAATTTTTGCTAAACACTCTTCCCTATCTACTGGACGAAGTACCTTTACAACTAAGGCTGGAACATTGGTTTATGCACGATGGAGCCCTGCCTAATTTTAGTAAGGATGTTAGAAATTTTTTTAAAACACCAGTATCCTAATTGGTGAATAGAAAGAGGGAATAATTGCCCTCAAGCTTGGCCCCCACGATCACCTGACCTCAACAAATGTTATTTCTTTATTTGGGGAGTGTTGAAAGAATCTGTGTATTCAACTCCAGTTGCGTCTCAGGAAGAATTGTGGAATCGCATTACTGATAAATGCACATCGAATAAACACAATCAGCAGTTACTAGATAGAGCGGATTTTAATTTTCGAGGGAGAATAAATTTATGCATAACAGAAAACGGCGACCACTTTTAGCAATTTCTTATCAATGTTAATTGTAGGTATATCATATCCCTTGTTTAAGTTAATTTGTTTGCGTTCCTTTTGTTACTCACATTAAGGTTTATATGGACGTCCGGAAAAAGTATCTACAAGTTCAAAAAATTTGAAAAAATTTGAGAAGACGTATTTAGCCTTAGGTATTATTTTACCAAAATTTCATTTAGCTTGTATGTTTTGTTTTCAAGAAAAATCGGAAAAACTATTTTTTTGCAAGTATAAAGCAAAGAAACCAGTACATAAAAAGTCATAATTTTTTTAAAAAATAAATTAGTTTTGGTTCAGAAACATATGTGAATTTTTTAAAAATTTTTGAACTTGCAGAAGTCATGCAATTGCAATATATTTTTTATCATAAATTTGAATATAATTTTATGGGATATACATTTAGTAGTTATAATTAAATACATTCACTACAAAAAATTAATAATTTTTTAATAGATAAGCTAAAAAAATTAATTAAACAGTTATTGCAATTTGAATGAATTTGGTTTCTGTGAGGTGCTGCCATCTAAGTCTATACTTTTTAGAGTATTACACAGATAGCGCTGTATTTAAAATTTAACATGATATTTTAATAGATTTAGGGTCAACAAGAATACAGTGTTGCCAAATTATTCTTTAGTTTAGCAGAAAATATTAATATTAAAAGCATATTTTCTGAACTCCTAATGAAATTACGTTTAATTCGTTATCTTAAATATTACAATTATCTTTTGTGTTTCTGTCGACATTCTCGTAGGTATAAACTTAAAAGAAACATTTTACCTAGTACCTTGATTAAGTAACACGTGTATCTTCCCTTTATAAATTTTATTTATTTACGGTTTAAAAAATTTATAACTAGAAGTCTGAAAAATTCCTAAAACAGACGAATAGAAATTTATAACTAAAACTGGACAGATATTTTATCACTCTATTGCCTAGGGCTGTCTTTGTATGTGTTTGAAATCACTTTATTAAAAAAAATTTAATGTCATTTTATAATAGAACTATAATAAAATTTAAATAAGACTATGAAAATGATATAAAAAGTAAAGTAATGAAAACATCTGTAAAAATTAAGCTCTCAATGTCTATGAGTCAGGTTAAAGGATTTTTTTAATTATATAGTTTTTCGAAAGCGACATGATACAGGGTGATTGATTGGTATAAGGAAGCTCAGTCGGCCTGTTATAGTAAAAATTACAAAAAAAAGTTATTGACAAAAATTATAAGCAGCTTTAAACTCCACATTTTAAAATTAGTTACAATCTTACAGGGTGTTCCATAAGATGGTGGCACACCAAACTTATGTTTTTTTTAATGGAACACCCTGTATTTTATTTTAAATTTGAAATCTGCTTCACTTCCACATCACAACAATGTAAAGTTTTATTATGTTATACCGGGTATTTAAAAAGTTATAACCAATATTACCAGAAATCCCAAACAACGACAGCAGTACATAGGAGAAACTATTATAATTGTTATTATTATTATTATTTTCAAAAGATGTTTGCTTTCACTCAGCATTTGCTGGTAATACTCATCTATCCTCAGCGAGAAAGCAAATGGGATTAGGCTCAATGATCACATATTTAGAAATTTACGGACAGTGTGACATGTGTTCAAAATTACTGCGTTCTGCATATCAATGTACGTATTCTTATGAAGGCCCAGTTTGTTTAGGCAGTCATGCAGATTTCTGGGAATAAGACCTGTCGACGATACGATTAGTGGTACCACCTCTACCTTCTTTGCATGCCACATCTGCCCAAGTTCAATCGCAAGATCGGTGTACTTTGTAATTTTATCCTTGTACTTATCTATGACGTTGTTATTATTTGTTACAGCGACACCAAAAGAATTGTGTTAGCTTTTTTATCCACCACCACGATATCTGGCCGGTTATTCTTCACCTGTCTATCGGTCATAATAGGCTTGTCGTAGTAGAGTCTAAAATCGGCATTCTCCAGAACCGCTTGCGGATGGTACTTATAATAAGGCGTGTAGGTCTTAAGCATCCTCTTTTCATATTTTTAGTAAACACCATATTGTTTATAAAATAAAATAAAATAATCACTAAAGCACAATCAATAAACTACCGTATCACACAACTACTGCTACTTTGAAATAATAATTATACCTGTTTACTACCCATTTAGTATTTATTTTGTTCAGTTTTATTACCTAAATCCCGATTGTTACCTATTTATAGTTATTTAAAACCTTTTCGTAAATATGAAACATCTATTTCATATTGTTATTGGTCTAATTTACGGCTGAATAAAATATTTTAATAAAGTTTAAATTTTGGTAAGTAAACAATTACAACTGTCCAAATCTTGCATATCTATTGAAGCTTTTTTTTCACCTTTTAAAAAGACTCTTTTTAACCGAGGAAGATAACATTTCACTGCCAAAATAATTCACAAAATAAACATGAAGTATTACTTTTTATAAGATTTATTTTTTACATATTCAATTATTAATTGATTATTTATCATAAATATTTTCATTTCTTGAAATAATAATTTAACAATTCTTTTAACATAAATTCTCCAATATTTCTCGATCAGAAACGTTAAATATTTCTTAATATATTTTACTTTTAATTTTGTATTTCGTGATTTAATGGCATATTCCAGAAAATTAATATTATATCAGACGTCATTAAAAAAAATCATTTTACGCAGATAATATAAAAAATCTACTATTACATATTGAGTACGCATTTTCAAGTACGATCCATGCATAAAACAGACCGAATAAACTTTAAAAATTGTTTTTTGCATAACCCCTAAATAAGAAGAGCTCCACGAAGCTAAACATTTTTTGACCACTAATTTCTTACTTATTTTAAATCCTAAAACAACAATTCATCCCAGCTACTTTTCATTTCTCTAGATAGGTACCTTTGTTCATAAAGATATATCAAATAACATTCCATTACAAACGATTTATATATATCAATTTAATTTCGAAATATGGCAACACCTTCAAGTACCTGTCCCTTTAAATCTCCTAACGACCCTAGTAGCCTCTTTTAGAAAAGATATAAACTATTATTATTACCCAAAATTATTCTGGTTGATAAGGTAGATTTCTAAAATTTTAACAAAATTTAATTAGGTGGACAGAGCCATCTCTAGGACCAGAAACGAGTGATGTGATAGGTCCATATAAACCTTAAATGACTTATTTTCTTGATTGTCAAGTCTGACGTTCAATTTCATAGCCAACTGCTCATCTTTCTAACAGTTTTGCTGCTATAACAGGTGTAAAAACACCTTGATCTAAAGTTGTGCTAACTTTTAACAGGTGGTAGATTGTTAACATTATAGGTTCTCCCGTAAATCTATGTACAAATGCTAAAAAAAGAATTTGTTACGAGTAGTAAGCATAAATTTTGTTTAGAATTATGAAGATTCCGTCACATTTTTGCGAATATGTACGAAATGTGTGGTAGAAAAGTAGCGAACGAAAATGTAAATTGTACAAAAGTCAATGAAGTAGAAACGTTGTTGTAGCAGGTCACCAAAAATGTATTTGTGCAAGTAACACGTGAAAAACTATAATTATTATTTTACAATTATAATTATTTTTTTACAGAATTAAAATTATGTATTTCATAATTTTAATACATGTATTTCCATTATGAAAAACGTAATAGAAATTGCCGATTTAAAATTATGAAATTCATAATAGAAATTCAATTTCCATTATAATATTGAGGTTACCTAACTAATTTTTAAATTAAAAATTATTTTTTATTCTTGCTTTTTAAATATTGTTATTAAATACCAAAACGGCACGCCATAGGAACTGACGAAATAAAGCGTTTATAAACTTTGATGATATTTGCAGTACGCATTCTGTCAATTCTATGTCAAATGTCATACTATCCAAAGCGCTAAGCTTAAAAAAAAATTCTTAAATTCTTGTACTCTTATATTTTGTAATTCCCTGTGCGATGTCGTGAAAAAATAGGAATTCATTTTTATATAAATATAAAAAACACCTGGCGGGGATAACTGAATCATAGTTAAAGGAACGGGATAGAAAAATAGGGGTGGTTTTAGAGTAATATAATTTTTTTTATTCCTAGCCATAACAAATTAAAAGAAATTTTTTTTTAATTAACAAATAAAACAAAGGTTGATCGTAGAGGAGTAAAAATTTAGGGTTCTACTCGTATGTATTTTTGTATGTTGTATCATAAAAAAATTAAATCAAAAAATTTGGTCCAAAATAATACAAAAATTTAAGGGTGGACCACCCTTTAGGGTAAAGGAAAAATATATTGTCCGACCCTAAGATTCACAAAAATCGGTAGAACTAATGGGAATTACAGATTACAAATTGGGTCAACTTGACAGCCTGATACACTGCATCATTTACAGATCTATTGTGCTGCTCTTGAATTTGAGAGCATACTATTCAGCCCTGCCGTGTTGATGAAATTCAACAGCTTTGATAGGGGTCAGTTCATATACCCTCCTCTTCCTGACAGAACCTGCATAGGTCTATTTCTATCTGGGCTATAATACTCAGGTCCTTATTGAGCCTACAGTGTCCGCATAACAGTTCTTTTATTATTCTGCATAAGAGTGAAGCGTCTGCCGTTATATTTGCTGAATGTCCCTTTATCAATGAGGTGTTTTCAACTCAACGGGCCAACTTATTAGCCTTCTTCTTATTGCCTCTGATTCCCTTGTGCCCCTATACCCATACAAGTGTTAGCCTATTATAGCTTCCCACCTGATTGAGCGCAACATTATTAAGAGCAAACACATTATTGCAGAATATATCTAGCTTAGTTTAAACTGATAAATATTTTTTACTATTTTACAGTCCTTAATTTTGTGTAATATCCCAAACTTTTAAAAGTGCACTTTATGCTTTGTTGTAAAATTTAGAATAATATTTTTCTCCAGATGACATTAAAAGCGGCCTTTTAATGACTCTTTGCAAGCTTAGAAGTTGTACTTTTAATACATAGGCAGAAAAAGTCCACTTTTACTGCCTAGGCAGAAAACGTTCGTTGCTAGGCAACCTTCAAAGTAATAATCTGCTGTGAGTTCATATACAATTCTTGATTTTTCCGGTAAAAAGTTAAATTCCAGAGCTTGCGCCTGGTTTCTTATCTCAGGTGGTGTTAATTGCATCAATTCATCGTCGCTTTGCAGTAAATCCATGACAACTTTTCAAAATTGACAATGACAAAGTAAACAGTAAACAAACATATTCAAAAAACGTCATCAGCGGTAAACATAGTAACGCAGGGCCTAGTTACTTTTGATAAAATAATTTAGTTATTTGGATATTAATAGAACGCCATTTAAATATGAAAAAGTTGATTTTGCGTGGAATTGGAACAAATTTAAAGAACAAATATGTTTCACACGCAGAAAAGCAGATTTAATACCTTGGCTGGTTTCAAACACCAGCCCCGGTATTAAATCTTGTGCTTTTATGCCTAGTAAAACTAATAACTATTAAGTTAATCAAACCATAAAAAATAAAGTTCCTGTTGATTTAAAATATTTTGAAAAAATTTCTCTCAAAATAACTATGTATTGTCATGATTTCATTAATAAATATAATACAATTTTTTATTTTTTTCAGAGTACTATATCGACGTATACGACGACGTATGAATTTCTAAAAATCAATTAGAATATTAGCCATATATTGATCAAACTTTTTGCAAGAATAACAACAAACTCCTCCAGCATATCCCAAAAATAAAAAGGGGAAAATCGTAGGAGGAATTAGAAATAGTTTAACTCACAATGCAATGTAATTCTGTTGCTGCGGCTATTTTCGTTAGTTTATTGGGATTGTTTGTTTGTTACACGTGGGCCTGGAGAGAAGGTAAGCAACAGCATTATATATATTTACATTACAACAGGTGGAATAAGGATCATTTTGATAATTACATACTCAATAGTTAATTTATAATAATTTTATCTAAAAACAATATATAAAATTTGATAATTACATATAAAAATACCATTGAGTAAGATTTCAGTTAATTAAACGTACCAGTTAATTAAACTTATGCAAAAAAACATTTTAAAAATGCTCTATAAATTACTAAAGTGCATAAAAAAGAAAACAATCATATAAAACGAAACAATGAATAATTTAGTTAAGTAAAAAAATAATTATTTTTAATGTAAATTAAAAATTTTAATATTTTACAAATGGTTTAACTGTGTTGTCCTGTAATAATTTTAAAACCATAGGAAAAATGTTTTTTAGTTGATTCAATAGATATAGTAATATAGGAAAAAAATATATTTTATTAATTAGTTTGGAATCATTGAAATTAGTACCTATCAAATTATTTCAGTAAGTTTTATGCTTATATTAAAGATTAAGCAATCCATCAGGAGTTTGCATCGTTTGATGTTTTAAATTTCATTCGCAAACTTTTTTTGATAAAAAAATATATTCTTCTTTAATGTGTCATCCTGTTGCATTCCAAGAAAACATATTTGATTACTATCTGACGATGATGGTTTATCGAAACAGCTGTCTTTGAATTATTTAAATAAACGTGGAAGTTTTGCTTAAAAGTTTCGTTGTTTAATGTTTTTTTCTATAAATAGCTAATTACAGAACACCACTTCAGTACTAGTAAAGAATTTTATTTTCAAGGTAACCATTATTTAGATTTAGCGCTTTATTATTGAGTACCATTCATAATACGAATATAATTCTAATAATTTCTCTACACCTCAAATCGGCAAGGTTAATGTAATTAAAATCATTTTTTTCCATTTATTTAGATCATAGTTTTAAATTATGATGAAATTATGTAATATTAACTATATATTTAGCAATAACTATATTTTTAAAAGTATGGAGCGTCATAATTAAAAACCTACACATTGTACGAAAAAAAGTTTTAAATAATGCCGACTTGGATGTACATTCAGGAAATCCCTGAACATATCCAAAAAAAGAATCCAAAAAAAGAACCCCCGCTTGGTCTAATTGTCGAAAAGTAAATGTCTTTCTGAGTTATTTCTGGACTGATGCTATAGTTGTGACATAAGAAATAATAGCAATCTTTATGTGTACTGTGTAGTAAAATAATTAATGAAAATAAACTGTAAAATACTACTAGCAGATCAGTTTCGATATTATTGTGTCGTCATCAATACGAGGTACATATTTTATCCTGCAATCCAAATGCAAAATGATTCTTTTGTGTCAGCACTCTCAATGCAAGATAAAGTGCTTAGGAGCCTTCATTTATAATGTTCTTACCTCGTAATGATAACAACGCAATAGTATCGAAACCACGGGTAGTGTTGAATTTCATGTCACAAGTTGCCATTGCTATACGTATTTTACAATCAAGTAAGAATTGTCAAAAAGAAATGTCACTGTCTCTGTCGCATTTAATGGAAGAATTGTCAATTCTCTTTTTCTTTCAAATTATAACATAACATAAATATATGGAGGGTAGAGGTAAGGAGGACCAACTTGTAAAAAGACAAATACTTCCGGTATATGAAGCAAGTGGTCCTTCGTTTGTACACTCGTTAATACGATTTTTTTTGTATATTTAAAATAATTAGAAGAATTATAATGTCCTCTTAATTGATGTCTACTATTCCTACAATCCGTGATTGAACCAGTTTAATTAGTCCATTCGAAGGTGAGAATAGTGATTAGTGGCTTAACCCCATGTTGAGGTTGATATGACTGCCTAGCCGCCTACAGGTAGTATGGCTTTTCCATTCATTTGCTAAACCATAGAGATGCTCTTGAGTATTGACTTGGTCGATCGCCATCATCGCATATATCCTAGGAATTAGTATTTTCTTTAGAAAACGGTTAAATCTGGTTTGGAATTTATTTGAAATTTCTACACAAATATATAGACATTTTCTTATTTATTGTACTAAATGGTAAAAAATCCAGCAAAAGAGCTAGTCATCAGCACAACATGTTGTTTAAAGAACGGTAGTTTGTGTCAAATAGAAAATGCAAAACATGGAAAACAGATGAAAATAGTAAATTTAATTACGGAAGCTCAAAGGAAGAAATTCTTGTTGTAGGGGAATATAAAGAATTAGGAAAATAAAACTTGAATAAATATTCTTAAAAGAAGTAATACTAACTTGTGGTGTACTAATATGATTTTGTCAGTATTCAATAAACAAAAATATAGGAATTTAATAAGATGAATAATAAAATATAGAATGTACGGCAGCAAAAATAAAAAAAAAAATTAAATATGTAATCGTCCAAGCTAGAAAAAAAGTACCACACTATATGTACAATTTTTTAATTAAATAATTGTGGGTTTTACTTTATGATTCCTTTGAAACTTTTTGTATTCTACCCACATCAGAGACATGGATGACTTACATGATTCTTTATTTTTTGCTTTGTAAAAGTATATCTGAATTAAAATATTGAACGGTATCGGTAACTAGAATAGAAACATTTATATTGACACATCCTGTAAAATTTCGTTCTATGAAAATCATTAACCATAATTTTACCACAGGAAGTTGGCAAATAATTGTATACTACTATGAGGACATTGATACCAATAAAGTGGTGACGTCTGAAATCTTAATACATTATGCAAATAAAAAAACTCAATCTGCACCTACCTTTATTACAGACATTACAAATTTTTAATTTTAATTTTTGTAGGCCCAAATCAGAGACATAACAAAAATATTAAAAATTTTGTAAATTATTATTTTTTGACGTTTCTTAAAACCAATGAAACGCTTCTTTATTTATCACTAGGGTAGGTTTCAACCAATTATGTAATTATTATAGTGGGAATAAATCTCTTGTGATTATTGTCGGGAATAATCACTGTAGCTTTTATTTACCTAGCAACTGTCAGATACTTGTCAAAGTAATTACTTAACTGATCTTTTTTATTGTATAATTTTTTTTATTGTATTTGTCATGTATTTACTAACTCTACTTCATGCATCAGTCTGGACGTCAATTGTTATATCATACTTTCATGTTTTCCTTTTTTTTATTTTTATGTTTGACAGTTCTGTCAATTATTATAAACGATTTTGCGGTGATATTATTTTATGTGAGTGAACGTTAATAAAAAGGCAGAAATTAACAACCATTGTTTCATTGAAACACAAAAGTGGTGTCAGAAGTGGGATCATCAAGTCAACGTCGACTACCTTGCAAAGAAACCACGCTAAAGGTAACCTAACCTAACATAACCTCAAAACGACCACGTTGCTGTATCCAAATTAGAACCAGCGAAAAAAAAACAACTCTCTTAATCATGGCAGAGGGAGTATCAACGGAGCTTCTTCAGGCTCTGTCTGGAATGATTGCTAGCGCCCTTCAACAATCGGCAACCCAAAGGACAACCGAAAACGAGTCAGTATCGACATCGACGTCGCGGCCACCACAATTCTCAATGCCGCAATATCGTACCACTGACGGAACAACCATAGGGGACTATTTCACCCGATTTACCTGGGCTCTTAAACTAAGTAAGATACCCGAGAGCGAACATGCACAGTATGCACGAGTTTATATGGGTGCAGAACTCAACGACACTCTAAAAATATTAGTTAGCCCTGCAGATCCAGAGACACTATCATTTAAAGAAATTAAATCAACACTAGTGTGCCATTTAGATGCTTGCCGTAACAAATATGCCGAAAGTATAAAATTCCGCAGCATTGTACAAAGGCCACATTGCTAAGGTTTGCAGGTCCCGCAACAAGCAACAGACGCTTAGGGTCACCGAGCATGATAAGGCCACCGACAATGTTGACGTCGTACACGAGTTTAGCAGGGTTGAGGTCATCGGAGCTATCCATTCTACAGGTAAACAGATAATCAACGTCAACATAGAAGGCACCTCTGTCGAAATGGAACTGGATACCGGTGCGCCCTGCTCATTGATAAGTCAAAAGAGGCTATGTACAATTAAGCCAGATCTTAATTTACAGATGACTTCCCGCAAATTTGCAAGTTACACGGGCCATCGCATTAATTGCATCGGTAAAGTAATCGTTACGGCAACCATTGGAACCATATCCAGAAAACTTGACCTCTATGTCGTGGAGGGAGACTTTGAAACACTCCTTGGTCGGGAATGGATCGGCGTGTTTGCACGTGAAATCAACTTCGAACAACTTTTTGGCGAGTCGGAGTCAACCCACAAGCTAACTGCCATGCAGTCTTTGTCACCGGTTCAGCAGACAAAACTAGACGAAATTCTCAATCGTTTCGAGAACGTATTTAGCGACACCCCCGGGAAACTGTTAGGCCAACAACAAAAATGCACCTCAAAGATGGTGCCACACCCGTCTTTGCAAGAGCCCGCGATGTTCCGGTTGCCCTGCGAGCAGCCTACGCAAAGGAAATTGATTCAAAAATTGCTTCCGGGTTCTACAAAAGGGTGGACTACTCAGAGTGGGCATCAACTACGCACATAGTTGTAAAAAAGAACGGGAAGCTGAGAATCACGGGCAACTACAAGCCAACACTGAACCCGAGGATCATTATTGATGAACACCCAATCCCGAAAATAGACCATCTGTTTAACAGAATGCGCGGAGCCACTTTGTTTTGTCACCTGGATGTTACAGATGCCTATACACCTCTTGAAGTGGACAAAGAATTCAGTCATGCACTAACGTTAAACACCCCTACTCATGGTCTCATCCGGCCGACTAGGGCTGTGTATGGTGCAGCCAACATTCCTGCTATCTGGCAGCGGCGAATGGACATAGTCTTGAAAGACCTTCCAAATGTCGTGAGTTTCTTCGACGACACGATAGTTTATGCAGAGAGCTTCGATAACTTGATGGGGGCACTCAACGCAACGCTGGGACGCTTCCGACAACACGGCCTGAAGCTTAACAGAGCGAAATGCTTGCAACGGATGCCAGCAAAACCGGACTGGGAGCGGTTTTATCACATCGGCTAAAAAATGGCCAGGAACGGCCAATCGCTTACGCTAGCCGAACGATGTCAGTCACTGAACAGATATACCCTCAGATTGACAAGGAGGCACTGGCGATCGTTTGGGCGGTGCAGAAGTTTTTTAACTACCTATATGCTCGACACTTTACATTAATCACCGATCACAAACCTCTGACGCAGATTCTGCACCCAGAGAAGTTCCTGCCAGTGCTTTATTAGTCGAATGGCCAACTATGCTGACTATCTGGCACATTTCGACTACGACATCATCTTCAAGACGTCGAAGCAAAATGCAAATGCCGATTATTGTTCAAGAGCGTTACCGCCACCCAGAGTCAATCATTCGCTGGAGAGGGAAGAAGTAAATGACTGACGATTTCGACCACTTTACAGTCAATCAAACCCGGCAGCTGGTCGCCACAGCTGAGAGCATTGCACGGGAAACGAGAAAAGATCAGCATATGGGTAGGATTTTACAACTCTTGGCCGAGGGTCAAGACCTTGCCCGGCACAGCTTCAAGGCACCAGAGTGCAAGTACACACTCGCCGCCAATTGTCTGATGTTCGAACACCGAGATCTACACACGGCGCACTTGGGAATCGTAAAAATGAAAGGAATGGCACGCTCCTTCGTCTTCTGGCCAGGCATCGAAAAGATCGCCAAAACCTGCACTACATGTGCAACCCATGCGCATGCACCCCCTAAATGTAGAGACCACCATTGGGAATACCCAAAAGCACCGTGGGAACGCATTCATATAGACTATGCTGGGCCAGTAGCCGACACCATGCTCCTTATTGTTGTAGATGCCTACAGTAAGTGGCTTGAGGTCAAACCAACGACTTCCACGACAGCAGCCGCAACAATCGGATTACTGGACAGCTTATTCGCAGCGTATGGTTCCCCAATCACGGTCGTCTCCGACAACGGTAGGCAGTTCATCGCCGAGGAGTTCAAGGATTTCCTCCAGAAAAGTGGGGTGAAATATCACAAATTCATAGCACCATACCATCCATCAACCAATGGCCAGGCAGAGCGCTATGTCCAGACGGTGAAAGACGCCCTGTACGCTATGAACACTACCAAATGCACCCTGCAGCACAATCTAATTCGAGTTCTTGCGTCAGTTTCGGAAGGCGCCACATTCAACTACAGGGCAATCCCCGTCACAATTATTTCTGGGTCGTGAACTCCGAACTCGCCTCAATCTAGTGAGACCCGAAGATGTCCAGACCAAGATGCGCGAGAAGCAACAATTGAGACATCCAGCATGGCGGACACTTGCAGCAGGCCAATCTGTCTATTTTTTATCAGGCAATCCCAGAATGGCCAAGTGGCTACCTGGCACCATCGCCTCTCGCATCGGAGATCTCCACTATGAGATTCTATATAAAGAAAAGCGCTTTAAGCGCCACATTGACCAAATCAGGTCATATCCTGGAACACACGCTGCATTAGGGAATCAGGAACCTTTTCCCCCTAGACCACGGCAGATACATCTTTCCGAGGCATCAGCTATCATCGAACCCATGGACGCTTTGCCAACACCGACAGATGAGGATCAAGCAGCTAGACCGACTACACCACCGGCGTTGGATGATTATCAAGCAGCAAGGCAGACACCACCAACCATGACAGATAATCACACCAGGGATCCGGTACCAACCAGAGTCCGAAGGTCGGAACGCGCCCACCGTGCTCCCATTAGGTACTCGCCTTGACGGTCCTAATAAAAAGGGGGAGGAGTGTTATGTATTTACTAACTCTACTTCATCCATCAGTCGGGACGTCAATTGTCATATCATACTTTCATGTTTTCCTTATTTTTATTTTTATGTTTGACAGTTCTGTCAATTATTAGTTGCGTTCTTTTTGACTGAGATCTCAGTTAATCTCAGCTCACATCGGTAATGTGCGCGTTCTTTCCGATTCACTCACTTCGAAGTGAGCTGAGATTTTCCTCCCCCTTTACCGATGCTGAATGTGCTATGCGGTGGTATCAGTTAGAATTGAGTCGGAGATATAGTGGTGGGGAGCAAGAAATCGTAGGTCGCGCGTTTGTCGTTCTTTTTGGTGCTTACTCACATCAATTTATATCAGATCACTTCAATCGAAGTGAGCTGAGATCTCAGTCAAAAAGAACGCACCTATTATAAACGATTTTGCGGTGATATTATTTTATGTGAGTGAACGTTAATAAAAAGGCAGAAATTAACAACCATTGTTTCATTGAAACACAAAAGTATTATTTGTGAACAAAAAAATAATATTGTCAAATATAACTTGAGAGTTCCATAAATTAGAAAATAATTTGAGCCCTGCGGCCTCTCGTGACAATTGCCTGGCAACAAGTTTTCAAATAATCAGTCAAATTATTTTCAATTTATTCTCACTCTATTGTTCTATTATTACTGAAAATATAACTAGAGTTATATCAAATAACTGATTTAATTGAAAATTTGTTTTTTAACCTAACCTTACCTAACCTAACATTACCTAAGCTAACTACTTTTGTTAGAAATTGACGAAATAGTTATATTTTGGAAAAGCCATATGTATATTATGAATAGTTATTTTAATGAAATTATTGAAGTGTCTTACTCATCAAATTGGTTATTAATTTATGTGCAAAATATCCGTTAAGGAAGAGGAGGAAGATGATAATGCTAGTTGCCTTTACTGTAGTGAATTTTTCTTGAACTTACGTGCAAGAGAAACTTGGATTCGATGCCAAATATTTAAGTCGTGGTGTCAATGAATGCGATGGTGTTACCCCGCGTTGCAAACTTTTTACATGTGAATTATGTATCTACTATGTTTTTATATTAGATTGTTCTACTTTGATATCTTAATTTGTCATATATTTTGTCAAATAAAACTGTTTGGAGACACTTTTATTAATTTATATTAGAGGGGTCCGACATTGGCACATATATGCCAATGATGGACTAGTTGGTTATTTCTTTTAAGCATTCTGTATTATTAAATAGGAAATTATTTGATAAAAATATACTATATTATGATAAACATCGAACTAGGTATATATTTTAAAATAAAGCAAAATGATAATTGGACAATTAAAGTAGTTATAATGATATTTCTTTAGAAGGTCCATTATAGGCACATTTTCCCTATGTACAGGGGAAAAATAATGAAAAATTGCCAAGTTAGGTACAGTGGACACTTACGGGCAACAACCATATAAATCACATTATGTTTAACACCTACTTGGATAAAAGCACTCACGAAAACAAAGGAATTGAAGAGCATAGATAAGCCATAGATGTACACAGAAAGACATTAAGTTATTCTAAAGATCAACTCGATATAGCTTTTTCTTGTTTTGTAGGTAATTGCACAGTTATACTGATCTCAGAGGGAATTACACTCAAGAAAATCTCTTAGGGACTAGAATATCTAGGTTTTTAATGACTGTTAACTTATATCTGTTAATCTGAAGATGATTCTGCAATTAAAACACCTGCTGTAGATTATCTATAGTTTATCTTTATTGCAGTTAATTATTATAGTTGTATAATGAAAATAATTTGTAGAACTATGTGGATATAAAAATATAATTTTCAAATTAGAACATAATTTTCCAATTTATTAATTTTACAGTTAACTCTTATTTTTTGTTTTAGGCGAACTTAACGATCCTTGCACAGTAGTAACAGAATGCAGGCATTTGGCGTACCTTTGTGGTAGTAATAGGACCTGCCAATGTATATATCCTTATTATAGACCAAATAAATATTGGGATAAATGTGTTGGAAGTAAGTATACAAACCAAGTATATCTATATCTCTTTGTGAAAATGCTTTCAACATTTTAATGCTATAAATAATTGCATGTTAATAATTATTGATAATAATATTACGTAATACATTACATAGCAGCTAGGATAAGAAGCCAATTACCCCTGGGACTGTATTCTTCAATTTGTGGGAGTAGAAATTGTGAGAGAAAATGACGTAAAGTAGTAGTAGCTCCCTAAAATTAAAAATACTGTAAATTCTACTAGTTAACGATAAAAATTGTACTTCCTCATGGATTACCATTTCTACTGGTCAAAACTAAGAGAAAATTATTGTAGGAGTAAACATGACAATACATAAACAAAGATTAATATGACAAAGCATACAAAATTTTTATTTTAAAATGAACCTAATAAACGCGACACAGTCATTAGTATAATTAATATAATATTAATATAATAGGCAAATAGAAATTTATTTTGAAGAGGTAGGATGGATTTAAATACCGTGCTTTACTGCAACGATTAGTTTTTAATGATGTTTTAAAGGTTGTTAAGGATGTTCAAATTGGTCGTGATCTTCTCCAACAGACTGACCCATTTCTATTATCAGATTGAAAATTTTTACTCATTTTTTGGGTTGTCGAAGAATATGGTGAATAAAATTAAAACTAATTCAAAAGAAGTATAGGAGCATTGATCTATTGCAACCATAGTTTTTTAATAATTGTTAAAAATTATAAAACATATTGGTTTTCATAATATTTGTTAAATTAATTACAGGGTGAGTCAAAATGCAAGTAGTTTATTTTCTTGGTAATTTTAAATAGAACACCCTGTATTTTATATCACTATCGAAAAGTACTAATATCATTCTTCAAGTTTTATAAAGTACTCCCTATACCTAAAGTTATCAGTTTTCTAGATATTTTTATTTTTTCATCAAAGTATTAATTTGGTAGATATTTTAACGTTTACCAATATTTATTGTGAGTTGGCCATGATTGGTTTGTCAGAAACTGACAGTTTGACATTATTGTTTTTTAAGTCAATATTGTGTCACAGAAAAGAAAACAATTTATTTCAAATAAAATTTATAAAAAATAACCGACGGAAATTAAAAAAAAAATAACAACACATAGTAAAATAAAAAAACAACAGTAATTTTAACTTATCTTACTTAAGTAAGGTGTTCAAAATGATTTCCCAAATGATAGTAATGAATTTTTATTGCATTCCCCTAAAATCCAAGTCATATCTACAATTTCATTACTAATTTAAATTGAATTAATTACTGAGTTACTAAATAATAATTGTTGCTAATTTACGTTGTACCACAATATTGACTTAAAAAACAATAATGTCAAACTGTCAGTTTCTGACAAACCAATCATGGCCAACTCACAATAATTATTGGTAAACGTTAAAATATCTACCAAATTAATACTTTGATAGAAAAATAAAATTATCTAGAAAACTGATAACTTTAGGTATAGGGAGTACTTCATAAAATTTGAAGAATGTTTTTATAACTTTCGATAGTGATATAAAATACAGGGTGTTCTATTTAAAATTACCAAGAAAATAATGTACTTGCATTTTGACTTACCCTGTATTTAATTTAAAGAATATTATAAAAACCAATTTGTTTTATAATTTTTAACAATTATTTAAAAATAGCAATAGATCAATGCTCCTATACTACTTTTGAATTATACAGGGAGCTAAACTTGATACGATTTTCAGGTAATATTGGTTATAACTTTTTAAATACCCGGTATAACATAATCAAACTTTACATTGTTGTGAAGTGGAAGTGATGCAGATTTCGAATTTAAAATATAATTCCGGGTGTTCCATTAAAAAAAAACAGTTTGGTGTGCCACCATCTTATGGAACACCCTGTAAGATTGTAACTTATTTTAAAATATGGAGTTTAAAGCTGCTTACAATTTTTGTCAACAACTTTTTTTTGTAAATTTTACTATAACAGATCTACTGAGCTTCCTCGCACTAATCAATCTGAAAATTTTATTTTTGTGTATAGTCCTTTATTGAATTTTGATAAAGTCATTCATAATACACTGGAGTTTTTCTTATATAAAACTTATTTGTACTTAATGATTTTTAGTTATTGGCCAAAGATGTATGTATGACGATCATTGTATAGAGAACGCATATTGCAAAGAACAAAAACTTTGCGAATGTAAACAGCACCTTGTGCCTAATGAAGATAATACAGAATGTTCGCGTAAGTATAAAATATTTGTTACAGAAACTACTCGCCGTATGATTTTCCAATATCTATTTTTCTACCAAATCTATTAAGGCACTTTTTTAGTTTTTATTATATGCACACACCTCCCACCAATTTGTGACCACTCTGACATGTTAGAACTGGGGGTCACTCGGAAGGTACCTTTCAAGATTTTCTGTTTTCCATCTTATTTTCTCGAAGTATTGATTTTGATTTTTAGAAAGCGTTATTATTTAATTTGGGATACTTACCAAATCGAATGTTTCGCTCTTTATCGCGCTTTTTCCTTCCACTATCAGAATTTGGTCCAATCATAAAAGTTGAATGTTTCGTCAAAACGAAGTTCTGTATAAACTTCCAGCCTGTTATTAATGACTGAAACCCCTTATGTGTGAGCCGGTGGATTAATAGTTTACAAATTGTTACAATAGTTATAAAAAGTATAAAACTTTCAATAACTTTTTTTAGTTTTGATTTTTTTACAAAGTGTATAATTGAAGTTTTGTGTAGATGTAATTTTTTTATTCACCCTGTGAGAATACGAAATATAAATGTAGCTCAAGGTATTGGCACTAAATAAGAAATTTATTCAACTGCAGCTAGTTTGGATAGCTTTATTATAAATTTATTAAAATAAAAACCTATTCTATTTAAACAATACACATGCAATATCAAAACATATATTCAATTATGTAAGTAATGTGTAAAACTAATAAAGAAATAATGAACTCTCACTCTCGGTAAGAAACAAACCATTCGTAGTTTTCTAAGTTAATTGTTACTTGTTTAATCATTTCGTTAATACAGTGGTATATATTTTACATGTGCATGACCATTTTTCATCAATTATTTCACGTACGTCCATTTTCGAATAGCATCTGAACATTTTGAGTGTAGTATTGGGTTCTACTACGTAACCTTCTACTTCTGCCCGTATTTTTCTTTTTCTTCGCGTGCCATGCTCTCGCAATTATCTTAACAATTCTCGACACAGGTAATTGGGACCTACAGTTTTACGCCGGATCCGAACGGCAAAGTGAGAGGCTTTCCTGGGCAGAATACTTTCGGTGGTTTGCCAGTGCCTTCCGAAAGATAGCCGCCGTACTATATTTTTGGGTATTTTTCACCGGTACTGGGCAGCAATACACTTGACCAGCAAGCACACCACGGCGACTACTGTGCCCATATTACCCCTATTTAATTCACTGTGACATATGGGCAGTTTAAGAACAAACATTACTTTATGTTGATAACACATTTGGTAAAGAGGTTTTTATGGTCCTAGATTTTTACAAGATCATACATAGGGTGCTATATGCTTATTTTGTCATGGAAGCGTAGTAACCGTAATAATCACCAATATGTGTAATAATTAGCAATTTTTTTTCAAGGCGTTTGAGGCCAGATGATTTATCTTTAATAAAATTTTGGCTACATAGTCATTTTTTTGATTATTTTAACCAATATTTAAATTACCTACTGCAAAAATTTATAAGGTATTATATGAAATTGGCCATCAAAAGACTTAAATTTTATTATTATTTCATTTTAAAGAATTTATAAAGAAACCAAGTTTTCTCGTCTGGGCATATAGGCCAGGAAGTAGTTGTTTATTCTTTATAAACTTGGTTTGGAAACTATTAAGTTTCTGTACCTCAGAGAGTGCATGTAGAAATATTCATCTATTTTTCAATTTTAAATTATTGTTTGTCCCACGGTTTCTGAAATTATTTTCAATACTTAGTGGTCTACGATTAGCAGTTACCTTTGATTTGCTGGCAAGATGGCGCTTTTACGACTTTATCTAGGAATTTTCTATTCACTATTGGCCTGAAAGAATCATTCTGCATCCTGCTCTCCGGGTTGAGAACTACTTACCTCATACTGATGTTGACATAATAATGTCGAATCTGATCTACGAGTAGTATTCTTCCGTTCATTTGAAAAACGACAGAGATGGTCTTATGTATCTACTTGATTTTCTATTAAAATGCAATTCAATGTCCGGTGGGGCCCAACAAGGAGATATTTTTTTTTAGAAAACGGTCAAGCTTGGAGGGTGCAGGTAGAAATATTTTTCTATTTTTCATTAACTAACTGTTTTGTGTGGATATCATTTGTTTATTAAAATAATAAAAGCTGAATTACTAATCAGAATACTATTTGAAGATAATTGGTTGAAATCCAATGTGCATCTGAATATGACTTATTCTCAAAAACAATAATTAAAAATATACATTGTTACATACAAAATATAATTTTTTTAACTAAAGTAATTATTCGTGTTAAATCTATAAAAGTGTTTAGTTCTTTATGTTACAGAAAATGCGGACAAATTGTCAATAATTTTTATATAGTTCCGATTGTTTCAGATTCTTCAAGAAGTTCACCGACCAAATATACAGTTTTACCTGTAATAGTATTAGTGTACTTAAAATTATATTTATGGATAGGTTAATTTAGTAAACTTATGACGTGTTTTAATTTGTTTAATAAAAACTTTTCATCTCTGATGTATGGATTTTCTTATTCGCATTAGTCCAGTCAATCAAGGTCTAACTGTGCCATTTTAAGGTCAATGGCTGAATGGCCAGTGCAAACTTTTTCCTTAATGACCAGAAAACCACTTAGGAGTCAATTATTATTATTTTGAAAGCTGTAGACTTTTAAAGGAGTTACTTAGCTACCCAAACGAGCATACAGCCAAACTGTTCCCGGAAGATTTGACCAAAAATCAACTAAGACTAGTAACAGGGTTAGGTTAGGTTAGTTTAGGTTTACTGTGAGTGGAGCGCTTCCCCGCCCCTCCATTGCGGCCAAACTTGAGCCTATTGTGGCTCACGCCTAGACACTTCTTGACGAAGTCCACGATCAGCGAGACTTGTCTAAAGTCGATAGGCTCAAGCTGTATGAAATCAAACCAGCCGAACCTGTTTATCTCCAAAGTGGATCAGTAACAAGGAATGTGCTATGCCGATTCGTCTGTCACACTGCAGTAGCGACAGTAAAAAAGAATCATTTAGACAAAGCTTCTTCAGGTGGTTCCTCAGACGACAGTGTCCAGTCAGCAGTTCAATTAGAATGCGTAAGTGACTTCTACTCCATTCCAGAAGCTGTGCTGTTTTGTTGCTCGAAGGTTAAGATATGAACGGTTTTTAGTGAATGAGCCCCGGTATATTTTCCCAGTATAGAAGGATCTCCCTTGCTACCCAACTGAAGATGATGTCCTTAGCAGTGCTTTTCGCCATGCTTAGAAATGGTTCAGGCCAAATAAACACGAACTCCGTTCCCTTATTTGACAGTGTGTCGGTTCCATAAAGATAATAGTATTGCGTTTCGTAGATGCTTGCATTCGCGGCTTCCATACCATTTTTGTTTTCTTTATTGAATTAATCCGTTCTTTCAAGTGCAATCGGAGGGACTTTCGGTATCCACTCCTTCACATCGCTGTGATCTGAACAGGAAGATTCGATGGAGACTCACCAGTTTACAATTTTGGTACTCATATCCTGAGTACCAATTGTCATATCTTAAATTTCTTTTTAAACCCTATATAGTCACGAAAGTTGGTTCAGAACCTATATTATTAACAGAGAAAACCTCCTCTAATATATGATTACCCCTTTTATTAATGCCTCTTCTGATTAATGTTATTTCGAATAAGTGGGCATGCTCTAGGCTTACTGCCGAGCCGACCACCAACTTAACGGAAAAGTTCCCCAGGCCGTTTATTCGGCCTGTGTACCAGGGTGCTTGGATCATTGCCACATCAATATTTTCCAAGACAAATCCTACCAAGGACGAAAGATGCTACTTTAGCATGTTGTATGTTGGCCCAAAGGTGAAACTAAGTAACACACTTCTATGCAGACTACACTAGCCAAAATTAGAGAGACTCCCCTGAAAGACGTCGTCAACTATTTCTAATCACTAGGCTGGAGGATAAACTAAAGGGACAGGCTCAGAAGGATGCACAATGGAACTAATGAGATCTAAATGCTGATGAAGGTTTTGGGCTTCACCCTCCTCAATTTCGAGAACCAAGTATTTAGGATGAAATTAAACAACACCCAAACAAATTGATTGTTAACAAACTATTCGATATCTCTTTTTCATTTCCAATATAGGTTCTTGTCATTATTGTAACAATAAAATTATAGTTAAAGTATTTAATTCAAAAAATTTAAACAAATATATAAAATAATAATTAAGGTTAATCCAGTCTGTAAGGAAATCGCATTACTACAACCTAACTTCTCATCAAAAGCTCCAGATACACATTGGCATTTTCGGTTATTGCAATCTATTACATTCGAGAATTTTGGGTCTGGTATACATTCTTCAATACTAGAGCAGGACTCACCGAGACTTGCGGATCGGACGCACTTCGTGTTCCAAGCATGAAAACCTTCCGAACATGTACAGTTACTAGAAATGCAGGTACTGCCTTGAAGGTAAGCACTACATTGATCATTTTCCTCGCAATAATCATAAAATCGTGTGGCCGCTAAAAACAGTAAAAGTTGTCAGAAAAACAATTTACAAAACATTGTTAAGTTCAATATCGTTAATGGGGCGCACCGTAACTGCGGTACCAATTCCCAGAATCCTTAAGCCGGTGTCGGAACTGCGGTACGGCTCAACTTTATGCAAATTAAGGTGACCTCTTCCTTTCGTAATTGCGGTAACGCAAAAATACACACATATTTTATACGTATTAGTTTATCCTAAAGAAATAAAAGACTAAAAATATTTTACTAAATATATTTTTTTAAATAATTTTATATAGTAACATATAAGTATCTATATACTTGTTAATTAACCTAACATAAGCTAACCTAACCTAACCTAATCCTAACCTATCCTTCAAAACAAACTAATATTTTTCCACGCTCTCTTAGCATTCGCTTCATTTTGATCTCGTAAAATAGTAAACACTTTCATTCAATAGATATTTGATAAATGAGACTACTTGCTCTAAAGAGATTTAAATGCCCTTAGGTAGGTACCACCTACTCTTTAACCCATTGAAAAACCCAAAATTAGTCTGTACCGCAATTACGACAGGGGATTAAAATTCTTTAAGTCAGGTATGCAAAGGTAAGTTGACCGTACCGCAGTTGCGATGCACCCTATTAATGCATGTAAAATTAGGAGTAGGTAGAGTTATGGATCCAAAAGAGAATAAATGGAAATCATACTAATATAATATTATCAATGTATGGTCTATATTTCACCCTTATGACTAATTTCATTTTATGAACATACAAACAAAAAATAATACATTCTAACTGACAGCTTAAGTTTGGCATCAGACAGACAAAAAATTGGAAATTCCCAATACTAGGTACCTATTAAAAATGTTTTTCAAAATAATACGATTAGTGAATATTAATAAATAATCTATCATTGTTTTGTGCGTCTGGTTCATTGCCATATACCACTTATTCACGGGAGTTTTCAAATTAAAGAACGTGAAATGTTAATATTATTGTTATCCAGATATTTCGAACGATAATTTAGCCAAATGTGCAAACAAGCAAAATACCCATTAATAAAATGTGACACAATAGTATATTAAACAACGCATTTCATATGGAATTCTGTTATGACACGAGTTCAAGTTTAAAAAACGAATCGCGAAGCGATGAGTTTTTTAAAGAACGAGTGTCACAACAGCCATATGAAATAAGTTGTTTATAATATTTTTTATATTGTGCCCTTTTTACCATTTTTTAAATTAATTTGTTATTTTTATGTAATTACGAAAATTTTTATTTTAAGAAGTATGTCGGCAGCACTGTGTAATTTATAAAATTTGACAGTTGTGACATTTAAATTATGAAATGTTAATGTTCTAAAATATTTTTAAATGAATAATATACCAATAATAATATATTACATAAGTAAAATATTATATTCATATTCACAGATACTTTCTTAAAGAACAATATAAAATTAATAAATTGCTATTAGCCACAAATGTCATTGTCAATAGTCTTGTCATTAGATACTTCACTCATGTCGCCAACCATTTAAAACAAAAATTTGCGCGCGTAAAAGTTACATTACGATACGCAAATGCGTTTTATAATGAGGATTTTTATAATTGCAAAATATAAAAATAGTAATTAAAATGTTCAATAATATATATTTTAATGAAATGGTGGTTGTCTATATTATTATTATACCCAATGATAATTTTTTATGAGGTCGTAAATATAATTTAAATAGTTGGTCAAAAAGTATCGTTCTAATAATGAAATTAAGTTTGAATGTTTAATAAAAATAATGTTTTATAATTACAAATAACATAATTAGCACGATTATCGCAGAGCATGACAAAACGATAGATTATGATAGAAATGTCAAGTGCGAGTAAGACGAGTAAGACGTGCAAATGTTTGCTTCTATAAAAGTGATTAAAAACATAGTTAAAGGTGCCTTTCAAATTGTATAAAGTGAAGTTTCACCGATCAGTCTGATATAATTTTTTTTCCTCTGGGCATATGACTATGTGAGTTGTTTTAGTATTTGCATAGGATAAGACGGCAAATATAAACATTTAATATTAATAGACATTATAATTATCTACAATCCAATTATCTACATAAACTTGTCGTCGTTCGCCCATCATTAGTCCAGTAACCGACACTTGAATTTATTTGGGTTTTGTTTTGTATAAGCAACTGATGAACAACTGATGATCTGTTTTTTTTTGACGGGACCTAATTTAAATTTTGTATTTTTGTTTTCTTTTTTTTTGGAGACAACAAAATTTATGAAATAAAAGCGACAATAGCAAACAATGGAATTATTATTATTATATATATATAATTATTATATTATATTATTATCAAAAGACTTATGCACTTACTCAGCTTTCGCTGGTAATATTTACCTATCCCGAGCGTAAACGCAAATGGGATTAGGCTCAAAATTTACATATTTAAAAATTTTCTAACAGTATGACATGTGTTTAAAATTGCCGCTTTTTGCAAGTCAATAAAAGTGTTTTTATGAAGATCGAGTTTTTTAAGACTGTCTTCAAGACTTTTGGGAATGAGTCCAGTTGATGATACGATGATCGGTACCACCTCCACTTTTTCTGCATGCCACATCTGCCCTACTTCTATAGCAAGATCGGTGTACTTTGCTATCTTTTCATTATATTTGTCCAAAATATTGTTGTTGTTTGGAACTGCAACATCGACTAACAGCACTGAATTAGCTTTTTTATCCACTACTACAATGTCGGGTCGATTATTCGTCACCTGTCTATCGGTGATAATGGACCTATCGTAGTAGAGTCTAAAATCTGCATTCTCGAGCACTGCCTGTGGATTGTACTTGTAATACGGTGTATATTGTAATGTTTTAAAATAATAATAAATATAACTTACCCAAAATATAACCTGAATTGAAATAAACTATTCAACAGGGATGTTATTTTCAAATCTTTTCATTAAATAATCAATACACCAAAAATTTCTTTATTTAAGCCAATCCAGTCATTCTTAATTCACACAAGAACATAAAATATCTTGATAAAAAGGATTCATGAGGATGAGCACCAACACCAGTAGTCGATCCAAGAATCAAAGTCCAAGATACTATTTTGTTTAAGCTAAAAATTAAAAAAAAAAAAAAAATTAAATAAGTATTAAATTATGTTAATAATGAATCATAAGAATAAAATATTAGTAAGATTAAAGTAGTATTAAAGTATTAAAGATTATTAGTAGATTAAAATCCAAATAATTTATAATCAATGTTAAAAATAATCAGTTCAATAATTTCTTATAAGTAGCTATAAAATAAGAATGAGTAGGTTTAGGTTATTTAATTTATCATATAAAATAGGCATTATTCAACTGTAATCAGTTAGAAATATAAGGTACAGAAATTTAAAGCTCAACAAGTTAATTTTAGATATAAGAGCAAAATAAATGAATCATAGACAATGATTGTAATATGATAAATAGATTTTACTTACCCCAGATAACATTTTCCAATTTAATTAAGCATCAAGTGATGAATCCTGTAGTTTGATGTATCGGATAACAGTACAAGTCCAGTACTTCCTATTTTCTGGTACATCTCAGTTTTTGATAAAATAAAATACTTAAGTCAGAATCTAAAAATAAAGATATTGAAAGATATTACATGTAAAAACAAAATTGTAAGAAAGTGATGTGTTTGATTACAAGCTAAGACCGTTTAATTAAAGCTTAGCCAAGGACATTATGAATGATAAATTCAATGAAAAACACTGTAAATAGTGAAGTGGTGATTAAAAATGTTGACTATAAACTTTAAAAAGGTGCTTGTATGAGAAAGACCTAAACTTAGTATTAGATGTTTAATTGATGTTTCTATTTGTTGTAATTGTATTTTGTTATAAGGTAATTAATTTTAAGTTGTTTTTTGATGATTTTGGATATTATTAACTCTTGTATTTGATAAATTTTGTATTTGAATCGCCATGACATAGCAAATTTTAAAAGCAAATAATAACTAATATAAGCGGTGTCATTGAAAATAAAAGTTATCTAATCATATTTGAATATGTAAAATTTCAGTTTTTGTTAAAATTATTGGTCAAAAAGAGATATTAGCTCACAATTGTTAAATTTTATATTAAAAATTGTCAAAATGGCCGACATGGTTCACTCCTCAAAATCAGCTGTTTTAATAAAGAAAGATTGATTTTAAAATTTTAAAAATGTTAATTTATAATGAAATAAATTACCCAGATTTGATTTGAAACAATTTTAAGGTCAGAAAATGTATAATTAAAAAATCAATTTTTCAAAAACTCGATGTAAGAGAGGTTATAAAAAAACAAAACACGCTCAAAAAGGCAGCCATAATGAAAATTTGACCGAGGGTATATAAACCCTTGAGAAAGAAAATTCGGGAGCATTGTAATTTGATAAAAAGGCCACTCCACGCCAGTATATTTTGAAAATTACCAAAAATCAATGGCTGACTATTGTTGAAAATAAAGATGGCCGGATAATAACTCATGTACTATTTTAAAACAAATTTATAAACTAATAATAATAATTGGAAATGGGATTTTTATAATAATAAAAACTATATACATGAAATAAAATAAAAATTTATTCTACTAACCTTGAAATCTAAAACATTGGACGTCTGGAGAAGCAATAAAATTTTCTAATACTTTTATAACATGGTGAGAACGAGATAATTATCCACTAGAAGTACTCAAAATCCAAATATCCACTCCTTGATGGTTCCACGTGTTTAGAATATCCTGTAAGAAGCCGTAAATGGAGAATTTCAGCACCATACACAAGCGGCAAGTGAAATACGGTATGTACTTTTGATATCACTTATTAAATTCACTTTCTAAAAACCTATAAAGTTTGTAAAATAGTTTTCAATATCTTTTCAACACCATTCTGATATAATTCTGCTTTTGAATAAACAAACTGCTTACACATTTTGTTAACAATGATGCACGCACCGTCTCCTACCTCTTAGACTACTTTTTGAAATAACAGTAACATATCACGTGTTTCCTTGTGCATGGGTAAATGCGCATAAGAAAAACCATAGTCGCATCATTTAGTAGGATTGAGGTATATTAAATTTTAGAATAAATAAATAAAATAAATAGTTTCATCGTTGGATTTTGTTTATTTTTGAACCGACTTCTGCTGATAAGAGTCTTTTAAATGTTTTGAAAATTGATTTAAGTAAATCAAATCTTAAACTATAATAATTTCATATTTAGAGTTAGAGAATAATTTTTTTAATATAATGGTAACAAAATAAAGAGATTTGAGGTGTTTGAGATTAATAAATACGGAATAAAATTGAAAAATAAATAAATATAAATTATAGCCCCACAAAATTGTAACAAAAATTAAGAATTTAAAAATATAAAGACAATAATTTGATAACAACATCAATTTAAATAATATTGATACAAACAAAATATATTTTTTTTTAATTGTAATTTATTACAAAAATGGCGCCCAACGTGGGGCTATAATAAAAAACTATTGGCTTTAATTAAAAAACTATTGGCTATAATAAAAAACTATTGGCTTTAATTAAAAAACTATTGGCTATAATAAAAAACTATTGGCTTTAATAAAGAACTGTTGGTTTTAATAAAAAACGATTGGCTATTATAAAAAACTATTGGTTATAACTAATTATTTGACTATTAAAATTATTTAGAATAAAATTTTATATTTAATATTTAATAAAACAAAATAAAATTAATCAAAATGGATAAAATGACACTGAGAGATGGTAAACAAGTGGGAGAGAAGTCTGGAGAAGAAGTAGGTACCCAGGTAGATGAAGAACGAAACCAGGGATCTGGTGATCATGGAGTACAAGAAGACAGAAGTGAAGAAGTTCAAGAGGAGACAGTACAACAAACAAGGAGTACAGATAGAAAAGATGGACAGGATGAAATGATGAAGTTTTTAATGGAAATAAGAAGAGACATGAAAGAAGATATGAAGAAGCTAGATAAAAATAATGAAGATTTAAGAAGAGACATAAACAAATTAGACAAAAATAATGAAGATTTGCGAAGAGATATAAACAAGAAACTGGATCAGAATAAAGAAGAATTAAGTCATACATTTAATAAGAAATTTGAGGAGATAAAGGAAGAAATGGGGGAACAAAATAAAAAATTACAGGAAGAAATAAGAAATACAAAACAAGAAATTAAAGAAGAAATGAAAAAGTTATTTGAGAAGAAATATGATAAAAATGAGGAGGAGTTGGATAAGATGGATTGTAATTTATATAGGAGCAATGGAGAAGATTTAAAAGAACAAATTATAGAAAATATCGGTAAAGAAAGAGAGAATTTGAAGATACAAATAATAAGCCAAAATGAAAATATGAAGAAGTTTAGTGAAGAAGAAAAAGTATTTGAAAAGGAGGAATATGCAGAAACAAACAATAAAATTTTAGAAGAAATTGACAGAAACAAAGATAAAGACATTGAAATTAAGAAGATTGAGATGAATAAATTAATGAAAACTTATACTAAATCCCAAGTAGCATTCAATATACAAAGCATATTCCTAGTATATTCATAATGTTCAAAATATATACCAAATTTAGTGGGTACATTCCCAATATATTGTTTGAAATCTTAGAAGGTATATCCCCTTCACAATTTACCAACAATGTAATAGGAATTACACGCAGGGAATGTCCATTCACGGATGTACTAGTGACATCCATGGAATGTTGGAAAAAGTGCATTAAATGTACACGTAAATACTAGTATTGTATATCTATTCATGGATATACCTGTGACATTCTTAGTATATTGGAAAAAATACAAAAATGTACATTCCCTTTATGTAATACCTAATTTGATATTCTTATTATTTTGTAATCTATGATACAAAATATATCACCCGCAATTGGACCTTTTGGTTGGGACTCAACTGTTATGTTGTTATTCTGTTGATTCTGTACCAACCTTAATTGAAACTAAAATTAGTATTATGTTATGTTGTCAACACTGGTCGCGTCGGATGAAGTTCGAAATTTTAGGTTATGTAATGAAATGCTAGTGAGTGAGCGTGATATTATTATTTTGTGTAATTTAGTTTTATGTGTTTTTGACCACCGTTTAAAAAAGGCGGTAAATATGGGTAAGTATATCATTATTCTAACTTATCAAAGGATGCCATTGTTTTAAAAATTTAATAGTTACTTATTGCTTTTAATTCTTTTGTAGTCTTTAAGGTTAGGTATAATGTCGTCGTCACAAAAGAGACGAAAATTTAATTTGAAAGTTAAAAAAGATTCAGTGATATTATTCAAATAATTAATTCATCATGTCTTACTGTATATTAGCATATTTTTTATTCTCTTCGATCTGTATCTATTTCATATTTTAGAGAGTGCTACTGTGAGTGCAGTCCAGTCAATCCAACCAAGTAATGATAAAAATTTAAATCCTTGCCATGACCTACTTAGTTTACTATTACTTATAATTCTTACTTACTTAATATTAATTTTATTTTCAGAATTCTGTACCTACAACTAAAAGAACATAATTAATTAAAAATTATATTATTTGATGGAATCTATGCAGCTGGTTCTAAATATTAAGCATACCAATCAGATAGTAGTTACAAAGTCAAAATTTATTCAAAACATTCTACAAAAATTCCCTGAAGAAGCCCTGCAGAAGCTTGAAAAAGATCTATTAGAGGATGAAAACAAGGAAATATTGGTAATATATTTTTATGAATAACTATTTTTTTCAGTTATGCATGTTATTTAAAATTTTAAATAAATAAGATATAAGATAATATGAATAAGACTTCATAACTCTCTTAATCATCAATGTTTAAGTTTTTAAAAAAATTCATAAATTAAAATGCAATTTCTGCGGTCTACACATACATGTGAGTTTGTATACGATTTAGTAATATGATTTTGTAATGATTTGATCTTGCTTGTTTTATTTTAACTTAGACATTTCATGTACCGTCAATGGTGTTTATACTTTGTTACTTCAATTTGAAAAGTTTTAACCATCATTGTTTAATGTAATCATATAACCTCTACTAATTATACTTTGTTATAACTATTTTTGATTATATCCTGATACCATTGTTTTCTTTATAGCCTGATAATGGTCTATGGACCGAAACATGTCGCTCCTTTATTATAAAAATTGTGGATTGACCTTTATTGATACTGTATACCTGTATCATCCACATTTGAGAGATGGATTACCTTTTCAATTTATAAATAAAATATATTGAATATATTGACATGTACTGTTTTTTTCTCTTTTAGAGTTTATTTTGTTTTCATAGTTATTATGTATGTTTTATAATGTTGTTTTAAATAAATAAGATTATAATGCAAAAGGTAATTTTTTCCCGCCTATATATACCTATATTATATATTTTCTTTGACTATTGATTTTTTTCTTGGGTAGGTGTGATGATTCAAATTTGAAATTTTTTTCTGCTTTTCAAATATTAACCAACTAACTAGGTAACGTTAGTGAACGGCGACCATACCCAAGAAAAAAACCAAGATTTATATGTATATAGCATTATGTATATATTATATCAATAAAATTTGACTAATTACAATAGTATGGCGAAAATCTGAGGACAGATTTAAGGAATATACCTGGTATAGGTATGTATTGCAATCATTTTGGACATTTTAAGAATATGAAGGGAATGTTTATAAAGAATAATTCCTTCGGGGATATTCATGTTATATAACATCCATATGTAAGGGATATTCTGAAAGTTCCTAAAACATGCCATACATATTCACTGGGGAACATAGTGACATATTAGGTACATACCAGGTACTTGATGTGACATACAAAAGACACTACCCTAGCAAGTCCTAGGGATATACATAATGCAATTTATGTACATTCTTGGAATGTACTTTGGACCATGCCGAACATTCCCTGTACATTCCTAAGATATGAAAATGTTACTTGGGATATGATATGGATAAAAACAAGAATAAGATTAAGTCAAGTATAATTATAGATGTGGAAGAAAATGAGAAGATTAAAAATTTATTTAAACAATGGATTGGAAGAAAACTTATCGAAACAAAGAAAGGAGATGAAGAAATGAATAAGAACACTGATGTTGGAAAATTTAAAAGAATTAGAAGACAAACCAATGATAAAAAGTTACAAATGATAATGAAAGCAACTAAAACCAGGAAGAGACTTATAGAAAGAAATTGGAAGAAGGTAAAGAAGAAAATGAATATTTTATTGAGTATGGGTAAGGTAGTAACTAGGTGTAAATAATATTGCTAATTATATTTGTAGGTAGTAAGTAAGTTTTTATTGTTTGAATTTTAAAATGTTGTGTATTATATCAAATTTATAATACCACCCCAATCAATTATGTTAATTTAAATGAAACTTAGATCAATTATATTATAATGGGTCATTGAATATTCAAGGGTAAAAATTATGATAAACTGTTATATTAATTATACTAATTGAAATGAAACTTAAATCAAATACATTCTAATGAGTTATTGCATATTCAAGATTAAAATTATGACAAACCGTTACAAATTTTAATTAATATAAGAAACAAAACATCATTAATAGATTCAAAATCAATTTCAAAATTAAATAATATTAAAGAATAAAGTAATCCAAAGTCAAAAAGTAGTATTAACCATTATTAAAAACAAAAACTATGTGAAATAAATAAACAAATAAGATATTAAAATAAATCTATATTGAAATCATAATAAATTGTAAACTACTAGCTGTGTTTAATTTGGATAGTGATATGGTAATATTAAATGATACATAGGAACAATTAAAAACTATAATTAATTATAAAGAAGAGAAGAAGGTATAACTAAATGGTATATGGATGTTAATGGATATGATAGAAGAAGTAGAAGATAGTAAGAAGGATATTATTTATATTAGAAATGATTATGATAAAGAAGAAAGTTATGAGTATGAAGTATAAAAAAAAAAAGTTATGGATATGAAGTATAAAGAAGAAAGTTATGATTATGAAGTAGATAGAAGAAAGAAGAAGATGTATTTGAAAATGATGATTTGATTGTGATGGAATATATTACAATATTGTAGGAGATTTGTTGATGAAGTATAGTGTTTGATGTTTAAGGAGCCAAAAGAAGCTACCAAACATGAATATAATATGGAGGTGAGAGATGTTGAGGAGTTTATAAGGTGAAAATATATCCTATACCATTAAAGTTAAAAGAAAAGAGTGAAGAGAGAATCAGAAATTTTATAGATTGAAGGAATAATTCGAAGAAGTAACAAATCATATATCAATTCACTAGTAGTTGTATAAAATTAAAGCAAAATAGTAATTTAATTAAAAATTTTTCATAATAAATTAAAAAAGAAATGCAGATAGGTATATTAAAAAGAGATACAAAAATTTAAAGAAACCAACGGTATTCAAAGAAGGGGATTGGGTAATTGAAAGGTCACTACAGGTAGCTAATAAAAGAAATAATGAGTGTGCAAAATTAAAATTACCATTTATAGGACCGTTTGTAATCGAAAAAGCTTTCGAAAACAGTTATATTTTAAGAAATCCACATAACAATTTACTAAGGGGAAAGGTAAACGTTAAAAACTTATACGCATACCACAAATGATACAACATTTTAAAAATCTAGCTAAATTTAGGATATAAGATAGTTTAAGATGTAGATACTAGAATAAGTAAATATTATATTGTATTTTAAAATTAGGAATAAAGTATGAGTTACCAATGAATAGTTAATGGTTATATACAACTCTATGAATTAGAATTTATGTTAAATATTAATTAAGATTGTTTATAAGATACAATTGAGGTATATGTTTAAATTAAAAGATAACAAAGTAGAATTTGAAGAGTAATAGATTTAGAGGAAATAAAATGGAATTAAATTTTAAAAATTATTACAGAGTAATAATTTGTTAAAATTAAATTGGGGGAAATTTGTAATGTTTTAAAATAATAATAAATATAACTTACCCAAAATATAACCTGAATTGAAATAAACTATTCAACAGGGATGTTATTTTCAAATCTTTTCATTAAATAATCAATACACCAAAAATTTCTTTATTTAAGCCAATCCAGTCATTCTTAATTCACACAAGAACATAAAATATCTTGATAAAAAGGATTCATGAGGATGAGCACCAACACCAGTAGTCGATCCAAGAATCAAAGTCCAAGATACTATTTTGTTTAAGCTAAAAATTAAAAAAAAAAAAAAAATTAAATAAGTATTAAATTATGTTAATAATGAATCATAAGAATAAAATATTAGTAAGATTAAAGTAGTATTAAAGTATTAAAGATTATTAGTAGATTAAAATCCAAATAATTTATAATCAATGTTAAAAATAATCAGTTCAATAATTTCTTATAAGTAGCTATAAAATAAGAATGAGTAGGTTTAGGTTATTTAATTTATCATATAAAATAGGCATTATTCAACTGTAATCAGTTAGAAATATAAGGTACAGAAATTTAAAGCCAAACAAGTTAATTTTAGATATAAGAGCAAAATAAATGAATCATAGACAATGATTGTAATATGATAAATAGATTTTACTTACCCCAGATAACATTTTCCAATTTAATTAAGCATCAAGTGATGAATCCTGTAGTTTGATGTATCGGATAACAGTACAAGTCCAGTACTTCCTATTTTCTGGTACATCTCAGTTTTTGATAAAATAAAATACTTAAGTCAGAATCTAAAAATAAAGATATTGAAAGATATTACATGTAAAAACAAAATTGTAAGAAAGTGATGTGTTTGATTACAAGCTAAGACCGTTTAATTAAAGCTTAGCCAAGGACATTATGAATGATAAATTCAATGAAAAACACTGTAAATAGTGAAGTGGTGATTAAAAACGTTGACTATAAACTTTAAAAAGGTGCTTGTATGAGAAAGACCTAAACTTAGTATTAGATGTTTAATTGATGTTTCTATTTGTTGTAATTGTATTTTGTTGTAAGGTAATTAATTTTAAGTTGTTTTTTGATGATTTTGGATATTATTAACTCTTGTATTTGATAAATTTTGTATTTGAATCGCCATGACATAGCAAATTTTAAAAGCAAATAATAACTAATATAAGCGGTGTCATTGAAAATAAAAGTTATCTAATCATATTTGAATATGTAAAATTTCAGTTTTTGTTAAAATTATTGGTCAAAAAGAGATATTAGCTCACAATTGTTAAATTTTATATTAAAAATTGTCAAAATGGCCGACATGGTTCACTCCTCAAAATCAGCTGTTTTAATAAAGAAAGATTGATTTTAAAATTTTAAAAATGTTAATTTATAATGAAATAAATTACCCAGATTTGATTTGAAACAATTTTAAGGTCAGAAAATGTATAATTAAAAAATCAATTTTTCAAAAACTCGATGTAAGAGAGGTTATAAAAAAACAAAACACGCTCAAAAAGGCAGCCATAATGAAAATTTGACCGAGGGTATATAAACCCTTGAGAAAGAAAATTCGGGAGCATTGTAATTTGATAAAAAGGCCACTCCACGCCAGTATATTTTGAAAATTACCAAAAATCAATGGCTGACTATTGTTGAAAATAAAGATGGCCGGATAATAACTCATGTACTATTTTAAAACAAATTTATAAACTAATAATAATAATTGGAAATGGGATTTTTATAATAATAAAAACTATATACATGAAATAAAATAAAAATTTATTCTACTAACCTTGAAATCTAAAACATTGGACGTCTGGAGAAGCAATAAAATTTTCTAATACTTTTATAACATGGTGAGAACATATATATATTGTAATAAATTACAATTAAAAAAAAATATATTTTGTTTGTATCAATATTATTTAAATTGATGTTGTTATCAAATTATTGTCTTTATATTTTTAAATTCTTAATTTTTGTTACAATTTTGTGGGGCTATAATTTATATTTATTTATTTTTCAATTTTATTCCGTATTTATTAATCTCAAACACCTCAAATCTCTTTATTTTGTTACCATTATATTAAAAAAATTATTCTCTAACTCTAAATATGAAATTATTATAGTTTAAGATTTGATTTACTTAAATCAATTTTCAAAACATTTAAAAGACTCTTATCAGCAGAAGTCGGTTCAAAAATAAACAAAATCCAACGATGAAACTATTTATTTTATTTATTTATTCTAAAATTTAATATACCTCAATCCTACTAAATGATGCGACTATGGTTTTTCTTATGCGCATTTACCCATGCACAAGGAAACACGTGATATGTTACTGTTATTTCAAAAAGTAGTCTAAGAGGTAGGAGACGGTGCGTGCATCATTGTTAACAAAATGTGTAAGCAGTTTGTTTATTCAAAAGCAGAATTATATCAGAATGGTGTTGAAAAGATATTGAAAACTATTTTACAAACTTTATAGGTTTTTAGAAAGTGAATTTAATAAGTGATATCAAAAGTACATACCGTATTTCACTTGCCGCTTGTGTATGGTGCTGAAATTCTCCATTTACGGCTTCTTACAGGATATTCTAAACACGTGGAACCATCAAGGAGTGGATATTTGGATTTTGAGTACTTCTAGTGGATAATTATCTCGTTCTCACCATGTTATAAAAGTATTAGAAAATTTTATTGCTTCTCCAGACGTCCAATGTTTTAGATTTCAAGGTTAGTAGAATAAATTTTTATTTTATTTCATGTATATAGTTTTTATTATTATAAAAATCCCATTTCCAATTATTATTATTAGTTTATAAATTTGTTTTAAACTAGTACATGAGTTATTATGCGGCCATCTTTATTTTCAACAATAGTCAGCCATTGATTTTTGGTAATTTTCAAAATATACTGGCGTGGAGTGGCCTTTTTATCAAATTACAATGCTCCCGAATTTTCTTTCTCAAGGGTTTATATACCCTCGGTCAAATTTTCATTATGGCTGCCTTTTTGAGCGTGTTTTGTTTTTTATAACCTCTCTTACATCGAGTTTTTGAAAAATTGATTTTTAATTATACATTTTCTGACCTTAAAATTGTTTCAAATCAAATCTGGGTAATTTATTTCATTATAAATTAACATTTTTAAAATTTTAAAATCAATCTTTCTTTATTAAAACAGCTGATTTTGAGGAGTGAACCATGTCGGTCATTTTGACAATTTTTAATATAAAATTTAACAATTGTGAGCTAATATCTCTTTTTGACCAATAATTTTAACAAAAACTGAAATTTTACATATTCAAATATGATTAGATAACTTTTATTTTCAATGACACCGCTTATATTAGTTATTATTTGCTTTTAAAATTTGCTATGTCATGGCGATTCAAATACAAAATTTATCAAATACAAGAGTTAATAATATCCAAAATCATCAAAAAACAACTTAAAATTAATTACCTTACAACAAAATACAATTACAACAAATAGAAACATCAATTAAACATCTAATACTAAGTTTAGGTCTTTCTCATACAAGCACCTTTTTAAAGTTTATAGTCAACGTTTTTAATCACCACTTCACTATTTACAGTGTTTTTCATTGAATTTATCATTCATAATGTCCTTGGCTAAGCTTTAATTAAACGGTCTTAGCTTGTAATCAAACACATCACTTTCTTACAATTTTGTTTTTACATGTAATATCTTTCAATATCTTTATTTTTAGATTCTGACTTAAGTATTTTATTTTATCAAAAACTGAGATGTACCAGAAAATAGGAAGTACTGGACTTGTACTGTTATCCGATACATCAAACTACAGGATTCATCACTTGATGCTTAATTAAATTGGAAAATGTTATCTGGGGTAAGTAAAATCTATTTATCATATTACAATCATTGTCTATAATTCATTTATTTTGCTCTTATATCTAAAATTAACTTGTTGAGCTTTAAATTTCTGTACCTTATATTTCTAACTGATTACAGTTGAATAATGCCTATTTTATATGATAAATTAAATAACCTAAACCTACTCATTCTTATTTTATAGCTACTTATAAGAAATTATTGAACTGATTATTTTTAACATTGATTATAAATTATTTGGATTTTAATCTACTAATAATCTTTAATACTTTAATACTACTTTAATCTTACTAATATTTTATTCTTATGATTCATTATTAACATAATTTAATACTTATTTAATTTTTTTTTTTTTTTTTTAATTTTTAGCTTAAACAAAATAGTATCTTGGACTTTGATTCTTGGATCGACTACTGGTGTTGGTGCTCATCCTCATGAATCCTTTTTATCAAGATATTTTATGTTCTTGTGTGAATTAAGAATGACTGGATTGGCTTAAATAAAGAAATTTTTGGTGTATTGATTATTTAATGAAAAGATTTGAAAATAACATCCCTGTTGAATAGTTTATTTCAATTCAGGTTATATTTTGGGTAAGTTATATTTATTATTATTTTAAAACATTACAAATTTCCCCCAATTTAATTTTAACAAATTATTACTCTGTAATAATTTTTAAAATTTAATTCCATTTTATTTCCTGTAAATCTATTACTCTTCAAATTCTACTTTGTTATCTTTTAATTTAAACATATACCTCAATTGTATCTTATAAACAATCTTAATTAATATTTAACATAAATTCTAATTCATAGAGTTGTATATAACCATTAACTATTCATTGGTAACTCATACTTTATTCCTAATTTTAAAATACAATATAATATTTACTTATTCTAGTATCTACATCTTAAACTATCTTATATCCTAAATTTAGCTAGATTTTTAAAATGTTGTATCATTTGTGGTATGCGTATAAGTTTTTAACGTTTACCTTTCCCCTTAGTAAATTGTTATGTGGATTTCTTAAAATATAACTGTTTTCGAAAGCTTTTTCGATTACAAACGGTCCTATAAATGGTAATTTTAATTTTGCACACTCATTATTTCTTTTATTAGCTACCTGTAGTGACCTTTCAATTACCCAATCCCCTTCTTTGAATACCGTTGGTTTCTTTAAATTTTTGTATCTCCTTTTTATATACCTGTCTGCATTTCTTTTTAATTTAATGTTAACCTTCTCAATTAAACTATTGTATTGTTCTTTGTTTTCTATGATCCATGGTCTGTCTGGTTCAATATTTTTCATTAACTTTATGGGTGTTTCTTGTGTTGCTGTACTTGGTGTATTATTTATAAAGTATTCTATGTCTTTAATATTATTTTCCCAATTTCTATGTTCATTATGTGTTAAGATTCTAAGATATTTTATTATTTCTTTTATGTACCTCTCTGTAGGATTAGATGCAGGGTGTCTAATACTTGTGAATGTTAGGATAATATTATTTTTATTCATAAAATTTTTAAACCTTTTATTATTAAAATAAGTAGCGTTATCTAAAATACACCTTTTTGGTTTACCTACTTCTTCAAAGTACCTTAACATTATTTCACAGATTACTTTAGTATTTGTTTTACTAGTGGGTTTAATATAAATAAATTTTGAAAAATTGTCTACTATAACTAAAATATTTTTATTTCCCTGATAGCTTTTAATTAAATTTGACATGAAATCAATTGATATAACTTCTAAAGGTCTTTCTGAATTTATTGTTTTTGGTATATTCTCATTATGGAAATTCTTTTCTTTACTTAATTGACATATTCCGCAGAATTTAATCACTTCTTTAGTTATTGTTAGATCTTTCTTGCAAATATAATTTTCCCTCCATATCAGCCATGTTTTCCTAACTCCACAGTGTCCATATGCTTGATGAATCTCTGTGATTATTTGTTTTGCTAACTCTTTTGTAATGATGTATAGTTCATTTTCTTGTAATCTCTTGTAATAAATATCATCCTTTTCCAATGCCCTTTGTTTTTCTTTATCTGATAAATTAATTTGATTCTTCTTAATTTCCTCTAATGAAAATACACCTTCCTGTTGTTTTAAAATATTTAAACCTACTTTAATTGAATTTTTACCTCTTTTATCTTCCCCATCCATTCTACTTAAATAATCTGCCACTATATTTGACTTCCCCGTTACATATTTAATTTCAAAAGAATATTCCTGTAATAATAATGCCCATCTATGAATTCTATTGTTGCCAAATTTATTGTTTAAAATTGAAGTTAATGATTGATTATCAGTTTCTATTGTGAATTTGTTCCCTAATAAGTAAAATCTAAATTTAGTAACGCAAAAAATGATACTCCCTAGTTCTAACTCACTCACACTATAATTTTTCTCATGTTTTTTGGTAGTTCTTGAAATGAACCCAATAGGTATCTCTATAGCTCCCTGTCTTTGTATTAAAACCCCAGCATATCTATTTATTGAAGCGTCTGTTTTCAATATGAATGGCAAATTGTAATCTGGATAGTAAATTTTTAACTTATTTTCAAAAACATTTTTAATTTTATTAAAAGCATTTTCCTTTTCTTCATCCCATTTCCATGATACCCCTTTCTTTAACAAATTTATCAACGGTAACTCTAACTCACTAATATTAGGTACTAATCTTTTTGAAATAATTTATTGTCCCAAGAAACCCTCTTAATGTTTTTAAATTGTTTGGCGATTTGAATTCTCTAATTAATTTTATTCTGTCTGGATCCATTTCTATACCCTTATCATCGATTTTATATCCCAAATAAATTATGCTTGTTTTAAAAAATTGACATTTGTCCCTATTTAATTTTAAACCTGCTTCATCTAAACTTTTTAATGCAATTTGTAAATGCTTAACGTGTTCTTGTTCATTTTTAGAAAAAATTAAAATATCATCAATATAATGCAAAATGAATTCTTCATGTTTATTTAAAATTTGATGTAATGCCCTTACTAATGCAGAACATGCTCCTTGAATCCCGAATGGTACTACACAAAATCGATATATTACCCCATCTACTGAAAAACCTGTAAAATCCCTCGAATCTTTATGTAATGGTATTAACCAAAAACTATGAACCAAATCTAATTTCGAAAATACTTTAGCATTTGTTATCCTACCTAAAATCGCATCTATAGACATTGGTGCTTCATATTCAGGTACGGTGTATTTGTTAATTGTTCTGGCGTCTAAACATATTCTGATGTCTTCATTCTTCTTTTGTACGACTACTAGCGGATTGATGTACGGTGTATTGCTTCTTTCAATTATTCCATCTTCTTCCAATATTTCCAATTCTCTCTTCACTCTGTCTTTTAACTTGTATGGTATAGGATATGTCTTCACTTTAAAATTCTCAATATTTTTCACCTCCATCTTGTGTTCATACTTGCAAGCTACTCTTGGCTCCTTGGACATTAGTTTTCTATACTTCAATAACAATTCTTTTACTGCATTGTAATATTTTCCATCACAATCTAAACTCTCATTTTCCAATACATCTTCTTCATCTCTTCTATCTACTTCATATTCATTATTTTCTTCTTTATCATTTTCATAATCACTTTTAATACAATTAATACTCTTCTTATTATCTTCTATTTCTTCTACCATATTCATTGATATCCATATACCATCTAACCTTATTTTCCTTTCCTCATAATTGATTATAGTTTCTAATTTTTCTAGTATATCATTCCCTATTATTACATCACAATCTAAATTAGGTACAGCTAGTAATTGACAATTTACAATGATTTTATTTAAATTTATTTTAATGTCATAGAGTTTATTTACTTCACATAACTTTTTGTTGTTAATACCAGTTAATATTACCTTTTGAATTTTCATTTCTTTTTCTTTTATATTATTTAATTTTGATATTATTTTTAAATCTATTAAAGAGGTTTCGCTTCCTGTATCAATTAAAATTTGAACTGTTTTGTCATTAATTTTACCCTGAATATATAATAACCCTTTATAATGTAATTGATCTAATTTTTCATTTAAGTTAATGAATTCACTGGGGTGGCATAACGCAAAACTTTGATATAGAAAGCAACATTTTAAAAATCCTGCTGATTAGTAACACTTTCTCTACCAGTGTTCCTTACTCGTTCTACTATGATTTCTTGTCCAACCTGACTCCTTGGCTCTCTGTCCAAGCTTCTTCTTCTTCCATAATTCCCATCGTTATGTCTATCATTACTTCTTTCCAGACTTCTTGTCCTATTTTCTTCATTCCTTTCTCTTCTTGTATGATTTACCCTTCTCTGAAATCCATTGTTATTATTAAATTGATTGTTATTATTACCTCTATTGTTATTATTCCCATTCCTATTTTGATTATTGTTAATATTGTTATTATAATTACTATATCTTTCCTGTGTATTTCTTGTATTATTGTTATTGTTATAATTATTGTTATTGTAATTATTATTGTTATTGTTTCTCCAGTTATTATTATTATTTATATTTGAATTATAATTATAATTACGTCCCCAATTACCTTCATTTATATTATTTGTTCGGTTCCTATTGTTGTTGAAATTTTCATTATTTGTTCTTTGTTGTCTATTATAATTTCCCTGTTGTCTTGTTGTAATTTCAATTCTCTCTCCTCTTTTTCTTTCCAATCTTTGTAAATATTGACATAAATTGTCCATTGTTTTTATGTTTTGTATTGCAATCGTTTCTGTTACTTGTTCTTTAAAATGTCTGGCTAAATATAACACGATATCTTCTTCAGATAGTTTTGGACTTAAGTGCATGACCAAGGAATACAACTGCAAAGCATATGTATTCGGAGAATTTCCCCTGTTATCGTCATATTTTCCAAAGTACAACCTTTCTCTAATCCGTGATTGTGCATTATTCCCCCAAAAATACTCTAGGAATTTGGACTCGAACTGCTCCATTGTATTTATCTCTTCCTCTTTGCTTATAAACCATATCAGTGCATGTTTCTCCATATGCTCACGAATAATTTCCCTTAAAATTTCCGGTTCTTGTTCCCATCTTATTTTATTTTTAATCATCTTCATAAAAACCACTGGATGTATTTTCTTATAATCTCCATCGAACTTCATATTGTTATTATTTCCACAGTTGATTATCCTTGTTTCCCCAGACATCTTCATCATCTCTCTTTTCATGTTTAAAACCTTTTCTTCCTGTTCTCTCTTCATTTGATTCAAATTGTGTTCCATTTCTATTAATTTTTGTTTATATTCTTTATTTTCCATTTGTTCTACTTCTTCTTGTATGTTTTTGATTTCCAATTTAAGTTCTTTCTTAGTTTTCTTGTTTTCTTCTTCTGCAATTTTGAAGTTCAATTTTATCTCCTTACTCAAGTCTTCCTGCACTCCTTGTATATTTTTATTTATTTTAATAACTTCTCGGTCAATCTTCTTGTTATTTTCTTTTACTTCTTCTTTTAAAACTTTTCCATTTTTCTTAATTTCATTTATTTGTTTCAAATAATTCTCTTCTACTTCCATAATCCTTCCAATCATTTCTTCTCTAACTTCTTGTTTGGTACTTCTTATTTCTTCCTGTAATTTTTTATTTTGTTCCCCCATTTCTTCCTTTATCTCCTCAAATTTCTTATTAAATGTATGACTTAATTCTTCTTTATTCTGATCCAGTTTCTTGTTTATATCTCTTCGCAAATCTTCATTATTTTTATCTAGCTTCTTCATATCTTCTTTCATGTCTCTTCTCATTTCCATTAAAAACTTCATCATTTCATCCTGTCCATCTTTTCTATCTGTACTCCTTGTTTGTTGTACTGTCTCCTCTTGAACTTCTTCACTTCTGTCTTCTTGTACTCCATGATCACCAGATCCCTGGTTTCGTTCTTCATCTACCTGGGTACCTACTTCTTCTCCAGACTTCTCTCCCACTTGTTTACCATCTCTCAGTGTCATTTTATCCATTTTGATTAATTTTATTTTGTTTTATTAAATATTAAATATAAAATTTTATTCTAAATAATTTTAATAGTCAAATAATTAGTTATAACCAATAGTTTTTTATAATAGCCAATCGTTTTTTATTAAAGCCAACAGTTCTTTATTAAAGCCAATAGTTTTTTATTATAGCCAATAGTTTTTTATTAAAGCCAATAATTTTTTTATTAACGCCAATAATTTTTTTTATTAACGCCCCACGTTGGGCGCCATTTTTGTAATAAATTACAATTAAAAAAAAATATATTTTGATTGTATCAATATTATTTAAATTGATGTTGTTATCAAATTATTGTCTTTATATTTTTAAATTCTTAATTTTTGTACAATTTTGTGGGGCTATAATTTATATTTATTTATTTTTCAATTTTATTCCGTATTTATTAATCTCAAACACCTCAAATCTCTTTATTTTGTTACCATTATATTAAAAAAAAATTATTCTCTAACTCTAAATATGAAATTATTATAGTTTAAGATTTGATTTACTTAAATCAATTTTCAAAACATTTAAAAGACTCTTATCAGCAGAAGTCGGTTCAAAAATAAACAAAATCCAACGATGAAACTATTTATTTTATTTATTTATTCTAAAATTTAATATACCTCAATCCTACTAAATGATGCGACTATGGTTTTTCTTATGCGCATTTACCCATGCACAAGGAAACACGTGATATGTTACTGTTATTTCAAAAAGTAGTCTAAGAGGTAGGAGACGGTGCGTGCATCATTGTTAACAAAATGTGTAAGCAGTTTGTTTATTCAAAAGCAGAATTATATCAGAATGGTGTTGAAAAGATATTGAAAACTATTTTACAAACTTTATAGGTTTTTGGAAAGTGAATTTAATAAGTGATATCAAAAGTACATACCGTATTTCACTTGCCGCTTGTGTATGGTGCTGAATTTTTCCATTTACGGCTTCTTACACAGGATATTCTAAACACGTGGAACCATCAAGGAGTGGATATTTGGATTTTGAATACTTCTAGTGGATAATTATCTCGTTCTCACCATGTTATAAAAGTATTAGAAAATTTTATTGCTTCTCCAGACGTCCAATGTTTTAGATTTCAAGGTTAGTAGAATAAATTTTTATTTTATTTCATGTATATAGTTTTTATTATTATAAAAATCCCATTTCCAATTATTATTATTAGTTTATAAATTTGTTTTAAACTAGTACATGAGTTATTATGCGGCCATCTTTATTTTCAACAATAGTCAGCCATTGATTTTTGGTAATTTTCAAAATATACTGGCGTGGAGTGGCCTTTTTATCAAATTACAATGCTCCCGAATTTTCTTTCTCAAGGGTTTATATACCCTCGGTCAAATTTTCATTATGGCTGCCTTTTTGAGCGTGTTTTGTTTTTTATAACCTCTCTTACATCGAGTTTTTGAAAAATTGATTTTTTAATTATACATTTTCTGACCTTAAAATTGTTTCAAATCAAATCTGGGTAATTTATTTCATTATAAATTAACATTTTTAAAATTTTAAAATCAATCTTTCTTTATTAAAACAGCTGATTTTGAGGAGTGAACCATGTCGGCCATTTTGACAATTTTTAATATAAAATTTAACAATTGTGAGCTAATATCTCTTTTTGACCAATAATTTTAACAAAAACTGAAATTTTACATATTCAAATATGATTAGATAACTTTTATTTTCAATGACACCGCTTATATTAGTTATTATTTGCTTTTAAAATTTGCTATGTCATGGCGATTCAAATACAAAATTTATCAAATACAAGAGTTAATAATATCCAAAATCATCAAAAAACAACTTAAAATTAATTACCTTACAACAAAATACAATTACAACAAATAGAAACATCAATTAAACATCTAATACTAAGTTTAGGTCTTTCTCATACAAGCACCTTTTTAAAGTTTATAGTCAACGTTTTTAATCACCACTTCACTATTTACAGTGTTTTTCATTGAATTTATCATTCATAATGTCCTTGGCTAAGCTTTAATTAAACGGTCTTAGCTTGTAATCAAACACATCACTTTCTTACAATTTTGTTTTTACATGTAATATCTTTCAATATCTTTATTTTTAGATTCTGACTTAAGTATTTTATTTTATCAAAAACTGAGATGTACCAGAAAATAGGAAGTACTGGACTTGTACTGTTATCCGATACATCAAACTACAGGATTCATCACTTGATGCTTAATTAAATTGGAAAATGTTATCTGGGGTAAGTAAAATCTATTTATCATATTACAATCATTGTCTATAATTCATTTATTTTGCTCTTATATCTAAAATTAACTTGTTGAGCTTTAAATTTCTGTACCTTATATTTCTAACTGATTACAGTTGAATAATGCCTATTTTATATGATAAATTAAATAACCTAAACCTACTCATTCTTATTTTATAGCTACTTATAAGAAATTATTGAACTGATTATTTTTAACATTGATTATAAATTATTTGGATTTTAATCTACTAATAATCTTTAATACTTTAATACTACTTTAATCTTACTAATATTTTATTCTTATGATTCATTATTAACATAATTTAATACTTATTTAATTTTTTTTTTTTTTTTTAATTTTTAGCTTAAACAAAATAGTATCTTGGACTTTGATTCTTGGATCGACTACTGGTGTTGGTGCTCATCCTCATGAATCCTTTTTATCAAGATATTTTATGTTCTTGTGTGAATTAAGAATGACTGGATTGGCTTAAATAAAGAAATTTTTGGTGTATTGATTATTTAATGAAAAGATTTGAAAATAACATCCCTGTTGAATAGTTTATTTCAATTCAGGTTATATTTTGGGTAAGTTATATTTATTATTATTTTAAAACATTACAATATATATATATATATTTGAAAATAGTCACGGGGAAACAGCCTGTAGTTGGTTTATATGAAAGAGAAACTCTTTTTAACCTTACCAATATTTCGAAATTGTTTAATTTCTTTTTCAAGGCTACAAAAATAATTACATATAAGTAACATTTAGGTTTAAACACAATTGAGTACTTACAAGTTAGCGAATTTTAATTAAAGCCATAATATTTCAAAAACATACTTCTAAAAATATCATAATTGCACCGAAAACCGTTTACACTACCACTACACCAACACACACTTTTATATGCCTGACGCGCGTTTCGATAACCAAGTTATCTTCTTCAGAGACCGAAGGTAAACTAAAGCTATGCCTACAAACTAACCTTATATATAGAACATTTTTAGCGCCAAATGTTTTCGCGGTAAATCTTTTGGCGGCAAAGCCAATTTTTAGCGCGAAAACATTTTTACAATAAGTTTTCTTATAATAAACTATAAAGTGGACTATCTGGGATAGGTCCTTTGTCCTTATTTAATCTATTTTTACATTTAATAATTTCTATACTTTCAAATGCATCCAACAATCTATTGTTCGATACATTTTTTAACAATTTTAAACTATCTACATTTACAGAATGGTTTTTGGTAAAAGCATGTTCGGCAATACTAGATTTTTCTATACGTCCTTCGGATTTCCTAACAATTGTCTCAGGGTGCCACTAGTTTTATGAACTAAACCTAATCCCACCGTGCCGAAAATTGTATTCAATCCTTTGGTATACTGAGGGATAAATGGTAATGAAATGAATTTCCTATCGTTGTGTTCTCGCTGGAAAAAGGTGGTTTCACAAAGAGATTTCTTAAAACTATGGCGATTGATCAGCTTATGAATTAGTTTTTTATCATATCCATTAAGTACAGCTATATCCTCAATTAAATTCTTTTCTCTGTTATATCTTGTTTTGTTTAAAGGAAAATGAATTAATCGATGAACCAAAAAATGAAAACTTGCCATTTTGTGTTGATTACAGTGAAAAGAATCTATCGGAATATACCTATACGTAGCGGTGTCTTTCCTAAAAATATCAAATTCTAACTTGTTATTATTTCTTATTACTAATGTGTCCAAAAATGGTAACTGTTCATTATTTTCTAGTTCAAACGTGAATTTTATGCTTGTGAATTTTGAATTTAATTTTGAAATGAAATCTTCTACTGATGATTTCTTCGTATTGAAAACTGCGAAAATGTCGTCCACATATCTACACCATATCCTTGGGAAATACTCGAACTCTTGACTGATCTGTGTTTCAAAATTGCTCATAAAAAGGTTGGCTATAAATGGTGATAAACAATTGCCCATTGCTGTTCCTTCATATTGTTGATAAACCTGATTGTTGTATTGAAAATAATTTTGGTCCATGCATAGTTTAGCTAATCGTAGGTATTCAGTTCTAACTTTAACACCCAGATCATTCAAGATGAGTAGTTCTTCCAGATACTGTAAAGTTTGTGGAATCGGTACGCTAGGAAATAAAGAACTAACATCGAACGAGATTAAAATTTCCCCATCTTCTAGAACAACATCTTTAACTTTCTTGATAAATTCTAATGAATTTTTAACTGAAAAACTGTTACATTTTTTGGGTAGATTTTCAAACTCGTTCGATAACCATTTTGAAATATTATAACTAGGTGTACATACAGCTGAAACAATAGGTCTCATTGCCTTCCCAGGTTTATGTATCTTCGGAAGGCAATAGAGCTTTGACAATGTAGGGTTACTTACAGTTAATTTATATTTTAACGAATCGGTGACAAGGTTCTTACAACTTTTGAGAGTGCTCTTCACCAAGGAAATCATTTTATTTAGTGGATTTTTTTCAATCTTAATGTAAGGACCATTCTCGATCAAGTGATCCACTCTTTCGAAATAGTCTTGTTTGTCCATTATAACAACCTTGTTTCCTTTATCAGCTTTTAAGTAAAAACATTCCTTCTGCCTCAAACCTTTGACAATATTCCTAGTTTTCTTAATTCCCTGTAAATTTTTGTTCTTATTTGATGTACACCTAGTTATAATATTTCAAAATGGTTATCGAACGAGTTTGAAAATCTACCCAAAAAATGTAACAGTTTTTCAGTTAAAAATTCATTAGAATTTATCAAGAAAGTTAAAGATGTTGTTCTAGAAGATGGGGAAATTTTAATCTCGTTCGATGTTAGTTCTTTATTTCCTAGCGTACCGATTCCACAAACTTTACAGTATCTGGAAGAACTACTCATCTTGAATGATCTGGGTGTTAAAGTTAGAACTGAATACCTACGATTAGCTAAACTATGCATGGACCAAAATTATTTTCAATACAACAATCAGGTTTATCAACAATATGAAGGAACAGCAATGGGCAATTGTTTATCACCATTTATAGCCAACCTTTTTATGAGCAATTTTGAAACACAGATCAGTCAAGAGTTCGAGTATTTCCCAAGGATATGGTGTAGATATGTGGACGACATTTTCGCAGTTTTCAATACGAAGAAATCATCAGTAGAAGATTTCATTTCAAAATTGAATTCAAAATTCACAAGCATAAAATTCACGTTTGAACTAGAAAATAATGAACAGTTACCATTTTTGGACACATTAGTAATAAGAAATAATAACAAGTTAGAATTTGATATTTTTAGGAAAGACACCGCTACGTATAGGTATATTCCGATAGATTCTTTTCACTGTAATCAACACAAAATGGCAAGTTTTCATTTTTTGGTTCATTGATTAATTCATTTTCCTTTAAACAAAACAAGATATAACAGAGAAAAGAATTTAATTGAGGATATTGCTGTACTTAATGGATATGATAAAAAACTAATTCATAAGCTGATCAATCGCCATAGTTTTAAGAAATCTCTTTGTGAAACCACCTTTTTCCAGCGAGAACACAACGATAGGAAATTCATTTCATTACCATTTATCCCTCAGTATACCAAAGGATTGAATACAATTTTCGGCACGGTGGGATTAGGTTTAGTTCATAAAACTAGTGGCACCCTGAGACAATTGTTAGGAAATCCGAAGGACGTATAGAAAAATCTAGTATTGCCGAACATGCTTTTACCAAAAACCATTCTGTAAATGTAGATAGTTTAAAATTGTTAAAAAATGTATCGAACAATAGATTGTTGGATGCATTTGAAAGTATAGAAATTATTAAATGTAAAAATAGATTAAATAAGGACAAAGGACCTATCCCAGATAGTCCACTTTATAGTTTATTATAAGAAAACTTATTGTAAAAATGTTTTCGCGCTAAAAATTGGCTTTGCCGCCAAAAGATTTACCGCGAAAACATTTGGCGCTAAAAATGTTCTATATATAAGGTTAGTTTGTAGGCATAGCTTTAGTTTACCTTCGGTCTCTGAAGAAGATAACTTGGTTATCGAAACGCGCGTCAGGCATATAAAAGTGTGTGTTGGTGTAGTGGTAGTGTAAACGGTTTTCGGTATCATTTTCGCCAACGGTTCCAGATTCAACATTTTAATCATAATTGCAGTTATAAAAATTATAAAGTTTTACATGGTGTTCTTTTCAGACAATGTGTACAAATCGTAAATGTTGCTCTTAACAAGTTTTAATTTTTAATGGAACTTGTTTTTTACAAAAAATTCAAAGAAAAAAAGTTTAAAAAAGAGCCAATCAAAAGTTAAGTACCAACACAACTTTAGCGCGAAAAATTTAAATATGTAAGTAATTAAACTAGAGGGGAGAGTAGGAAGTGGAGTCTTCTCAGAGTCCCCACCCCTCAACCTATCATTCCGTTTGCCGGACTACTGCAGTGTATTCCAGGCAGAAATGGTAGCTATTAATGAAACAGCAAAATGGGTACTTCAAACCGGATTCGAGTCCAATGAAATATCTATTCTAAGTGACAGCCAAGCTGTCATTAAGTCTCTAAACTCAGTCTACCTGACATCCAAGGCGGCTATACAATGCCGTAAAGCCTTAGATGAGCTGGCGACTAAAGTAAGAGTCAATGTTGTCTGGGTACCCGGCCACACGGACATAGCAGGCAACTGTAAGGCGAACGAGTTAGCAAGAGCTGGTACGACGCTCACGACTATATCCGCTAATACAAGACCAGGGGCACCTATCGCTGAACGAAGATTGCTCCTCCGGAAAGAAATATTCCGCCAAACCAACCTGAGGTGGCGGGAAGAAACTTCTTGCAACTCGTCAAGACAGATATGGCCAGAGCTTAACCTGCGACGCACAAAAGATATTCTATCTCTCTCCAGGAAATCTATCGGAAACGCGATTGCGGCCATCACTGGACACTGGCTTGGAGGATGCCATGCTGCACGCATGGGAATTCCACAAAGGAATGACTTTTGCAGAAGTTGTCAAGACGAAGAGGAGGAAGAGACGATGGTCCACCTACTCTGTCACTGCCCTGCCCTATCCAGGCAAAGATTTTCTGCTCTGGGACAGCCCTATTTTGACAAATCCGATCTTCACTCGGTTGGTATCAAAAGCATCATGCTGTTCATTGACAGCAGCTACTGGTTCTCACAATAGTGGTGGGGATGGCAACCACCCCATACGGCATCACAACGGGCCTCTGGCCTAAGTGGGTTCCATCCCGAACCACCGTGTTAACCTAACCTAACCTAACCTACTTAACAGCCTTAATGCTTCTGCTTGTTGCGTTTTTAGCCACCACACCATATATGGTCTTTTGGGGTTGAATCCTTAATTATTTTCACACATTCTTCTGTTTCTACCCAGTCTAAGTACTGCTATCTGTGTAGTTTTTTGTATTATGTGTTTCACATATTGTGTGATAGTCTCTCTTGCTTACACCAGTTATTATGCAACTATATTTAGGTTCTTCTCTGACGAAAATCGCTATGTCGTCCGTATATCCAAGTCAATAATTTTTTTTGGACAAGTAGATTAGATGATATACTTAGGTTGTCCAAAGTAGTGGCAACAGAAATCGTCCTTTGTGGGCAATGGTAAGTGTAGATAATTATTCTGAAATGTTTTGAAAGTCTCTGTTGATGTACGTCGAAATATCGAGTATGCTCTATTGGTTAATCTGGAGATTTCTAGAACATATTTTATATATGTCAATCTGACGATGCTATTTCGATAGCGAAACGGCTGTCATTGCATTTAAAGAATAAATAGTGGAAGTTAATTCAACCTTTTAGTTGTTTATTGTTCTGAATAAGATGAACTTTCACATAGTAAGGGTTAGTACCATAAATTTCATATTTTATATAAATAGGTTGGAATGTCTAGTTGTTCTTATAGACCTGGAAATATAGTGGCAACGGAAGTACTGCTTCCGTTGCTTGAGTAGTAGATGTGGTCAGGGATGAGAACAACGCGATGTCGCTCGACAGCGACAGGCTTCCTACTGCCATCTTCCCACAGCAGGAATATTTCCAGATCGAACATAGAACTGAAACTAAGCACTCTAACGCCTATTTAATTTCAAGGAGGCCGTGACGACCTGATTATATACAGTTGCCACAAACAAAACAAGAAACTCGCCCTGATAAAAGTGGTGCTCCAAAATAGAAGAGGAATAGAAAAATGATCCCGTACTTATCTTCGTATTTTTCTGTCATTAAATCATGCTGGCCACAGAGAAAAACCTTAACTGTAGATCGTGGGTATATAGGACAGTTGAAAATATCGAAGGCTCGCAAACCAAGAAACAAGTTGGGGTTCCAAGAAATTTCGAGTCAAGAATTTCATGATTTCTGGAGGAAATTACAAAGACGCTGCAAAAGGTTCGAGACAGATTTTGTTTAAACTGAAGATTTCAAGAACATTATACTTTAAAAATGGAGAACAGTATTTTCTTACATCCAACTTTCTTTTGGAAACATGTCAAAAATGAAAATAACTCCTATAAATTACCTTCTTCTATGTTTTATAAAGATAACATAGCGAACAACACCGATAGTATAGTTAATCTTTTCGGGGAATATTTTTCAACTGTTTATTCCACTAAGCAAATTAATCAGATTCCAAAATATACATACATGCGTAATAGCGTAAACGTTAGTCGTTACGATATTAATGTTCAGGAAATTATAGAAGCCATTATGAGAGCTCCATGGAAACTTTCTTATGGTCCTGATGGCATTCCACTTTATGTATTAAAAAATGTGTTTTTATTCTAGCTAATGCCATTAACAGTCTTTTTAATTTAAGTTTGGAGCAGGGAATTTTTCCTGATTTTTGGAAGCAAAGTTTTCTGACACCCATTTATAAATCAGGCAAGAAAAATGATGTCACCAATTATCGAGCTGTATGCCTACAATCTGAAATACCAAAACTTATGGATTCCCTTATTTCTAAAAAGTTATCTTGGGACACACGACATATTATTAATTCACAACAGCATGGTTTCACAACTGGAAAATCCACTACCTCTAATCTACTTTGTTATGAAAATTACATTCTATCAGCTTTTGAAAGTAAACTTCAAGTTGATGCTATATACACGGATTTTACTAAAGCCTTCGATAGAGTTAATCAAGAACTGTTACTGTCAAAATTATTTGTGGTTGGTATAAGAGGGAGTGTATTTAACTGGCTACAAAGTTATCTATCAAACAGAGAGCAATGTGTTAGATTTGCTGGCTCCATATCATCGGTAATAAAGGTGACATCAGGTGTTCCCCAGGGGTCACATCTGGGACCAATTTTATTTAATTTATTTATTAATGATGTAATAGAAGTCTTGTCGGACAGCTGTTGCTTGATGTTTGCTGATGATTTGAAGTTATTTAAAGATATTAAACACCCACATGATTCTATTATGTTACAGCAAGATCTAAATAATTTGGTTCATTGGTGTGATATTAATATGCTAGAATTGAATCAAAGCAAATGCTACCAAATTACATTTTCAAGAAATTCCAGCTTTCCAGTATATAATTACAGCATAAAAAATATACAGCTTGCTACAACCAATGATATAAGGGATCTTGGTATCACATTTGATTCTAAATTAACATTTAACCAACACTTATTGGAAATTACATCCAAGGCTAACAAAATGCTTGGCTTTATTAATAGATCATCTAGACATTTTTCAGCTGACGTCTTAAAATTATTATATTGTACGTTAGTTCGTAGCATCTTGGAGTATAATTCAGTAGTTTGGTCTCCACATTTTAATACTGATATATATTTATTAGAAAGAGTCCAAAATAGATTTCTTAAACAGTCTGCTTTTAAAATGGGAATTAGGGTAGATGATTTTCACATCAATGAGATGCTTACTCGCTTAAATCTTCAATCCCTAAAAAATCGGAGAACAAAAATTGATTTATGCTGTTTACACAACATGCTTAGTGGTCGCATTAATTGTCCTGAATTATTGGCCTTAATTAAATTTAACGTTAACGACAGAAGAATGCGTAACACGGAATTGTTTCATATTCCATTTCACCAGACAAACTATGGCAGGAATGAACCTATAACTAGACTGCTGAGAACTGCTAACAATTATCAGCATAATCTTGATTTTTTCGGCTCTACATTACCACAATTTAAAAACCAAATCAGGGGTATTCATTTATGTATTTATTGTTGCTCATAGCTTTTGATGTAAAAGTATATTTATGTATATTATTTTTCGATTATGAATGTTATAAATACATCTATAATAATTGTAAATTGGTTAATCCGTTTAATGAATAAATAAATAAATAAACATTTGATTTATATGTAAATAGGTTGTAATTCTTAGTTGAGACCCAGTTTTAGTTCAGTCATTTAATCGAACAGTTGTCAAGCTAACAGTAATTTAAGCTGACTAAATTCCAGCTGAGTTTTTGATAAATAGTCACAGTTTATCCCTACAAGTATGTCAATATTCGATAAAACCGTAGATTTTTTAAGGGGAGATTTTGAAGTTACTGGGACATTTTAGAGATTCCGCTGGTAATTGCGATAACAACAGAAATTCTAAGATTTATTTACTATTTATAATACCGCTATTATATAGCAAGTTAAAAGTATTGGTTATTTAAGTGGCAGAAAAAGTTATCTAAGTACAGCAATCGCACTAACCTGACCAAAATGAATCTGGACTGCCACTCTATAATTAGTATTTTAAGGAAAGAGATAAAGAATAAACAAACGAAAAGAAACGCTATATTTGATTAGCGGTAATCTATAAGCGAATCTCTATCGGCTATACTATCTCTATACTTCGACAAGATTCGTGATTGTCAATCGGATAGAGAATAATCCAATAATAATTTTGAGAACAATAGCGAAGAGAAGGGAATATTCATTGCTATAGTGCCAGTCCTGTTTTGGCTTATGAAATTCTAGTTAGAGCAACTAATATATTAAAACTGGAACCATTGACGATGCTGCTACCGAACACCGTTTACCATACCACTACACCAGCACACAATTTTAACTAGGGACTTGCAGTTCTAAAAATCACTACTTATCCGTAATCCGTATCGCAATGCGCATGTGCAGAAGCAATACGTGGGTTTCGTTACGTTACGTGAAACGTATCAATCCGTCACACGTACCGTATCGCATTCCGTGATAGCGTTTTTCAACGTTTAAGCGACAAAAGTGATGTATGCTCAAAAATCATAACCTTATTTTCTATCATAAATCATAACAAACATTTCTGTGATATGCGATAATGGATTTAAAAAGAAAAATATTATTTTACAGTGGCAATGAAGACATTATTTTGTTAAGGGAGATATCGGGGCTATTTTTTTAGGTTAAAAATTAAAACACATGAATGGTTACGTTACGTCACATTTGCTTTATACTTTTTTTTGATTAGTTACGTATCTCCGTTACGTTACGTATGCGGATAAGGATACGTGATCAATTTTAAGAATTGCTTTAAATCTCTATTGTCTATCACGCGTTTCGATAACCAACTTATCTTTGGCATTACATAATTATTTTATACTGACCTCTTAAACATCTAGTTTGATCGCGGGATAATACATATCCGGGTGCGCAAGTGCACTTAACCCTACACTGCGTATTGTCTACCAACATACATTGACTGTCATTTTCACAGAGTTCTCCAAGATGTCTACCCTCTATACAGTTGTTCCTTTCTGCATTGGGTACTTCTTTGTCAAATTGGCAGGTACATTTACCATAAACACAATTACCAAATTTGTTATCTACCATCCAACAGTTACCATCACTTCTGCAAAAGTCATCCAATACTAAAAAAGACCGAAGACATTTCACTGAAATAACTATTTTATTTTATTGAATAGGAATTATTTTTTTGGATGTTGGAATATATTTAATACATTTTAGACAGTTTCTCTAATATTTTATTGATACTTACGTACTGAAACGTAGCATTTCCCGTCTTTGTATAAATGGGATCCATCTTTACATTGACAAATTGAATTCCGACACTCTGAATTTTCCGTTAAAACAAGTTGGCACTGCATATTTTTCTCACAAGGCTCTCCAAATCCAGCAGCTTAAACAATAGCAGACTTTATACATAGCAATTTTAGATATTCTGTAAAATCTAGATTATATGATCAATAGGGCAAACATCTATATTCTTACAGACAGTCAGTGAACTTTAAAGGCTCTGATATCTTTTATTTATGAGTCAAAGCCAATCTGGGAATATAAACAATCCCTTAAGAAAACTCATTGATAGATGCAATGAGGACGGGGCACACCTCAAGTGATATGCAGATGGATAAAGGCAGCTCTAGAGAATAGGATTGTAATATCCTCACTAGGGCAAGCTACCATCAAAGCGAAAGCAGGTGGAGGTTGTCCACAAGGAGGAGTTCTGTCGCCACTACTTTGGGCAACCCTAGTAGACGATCTCCTCAACGAATTATCCAAAAAAGACTTTCAGTGTCTAGGATATGCAGATGACATAGCGATTGTCATCAGAGGCAAATTTGCCGGGGTATTATCTGACAGAATGCAGATAGCCCTAAACACGGTTGAAAATTGGTGTAAGCAAGAGAGACTAACAGTCAATGCTCAAAAAACACAAATTATCAACTTCACAAAAAAGACAACATTGGCCGGTCTAAAACCACTAACATTGGGGGGAACAGTGATTCCAGTAGTCAAAGAAATAAAATACCTAGGAGTATTCCTGGATCAAAGACTCTCATGGAACACACACATACAAAAAACCACGCAGAAAGCTATATTGTCATTGGGCAGATGTAGACGAATGTGTGGAAAAAATTGGGGGCTTAACCCCAAAATGACCATATGGTTATATACAAGGGTTATTAGACCCATAATAACCTACGGGTCAGTGGTATGGTGGACAAAGACACAGCAAACAGGAGCAGTAAGGCTATTAAGTAACATACAAAGGTTAGCTTGCCTGTGCGTTACGGGGGCCATAAAAACTACTCCTTTAGCTGCACTAGAAGTCTTGTTAAACATTCCACCACTACACATATATATATATATACAGGGCGAAGCGAGAGCAGCCATGCACAGATTAATACATAATCAGCAGCACATAAGCCAATCGCATGGGGCTGATAATGGTAAGCTAATCAAGGAACTAAAAGCGGATAACATTTTGGGGCAACCCATTGACGCAACAGTCACGAGATATAGCTTTGCCAATAAATTTAAAATAGTTATACCAGGTAGGGAAGACTGGGAAAAAGGTGTACCCGTAGAGGCGGAGTCAACCTGGTACACGGACGGCTCAAAGACGCCGTATGGCGTGGGAGCCGGCGTAGTCGGAAGGAAACAAGGGATAACATTCCCAGTAAGTCTATCCCAAAATGCCACGATTTTTCAAGCAGAAATCACGGCAATTCACTATTGTGTAGAAGAAATTAAAAGGCTGGATAGGGCGTACCGTTCAATAGCCATCTTCACAGACAGTCAGGCGGTGCTAAGGGCACTAGATTCTGTAGAGGTCAATTCTAGGCTAGTATGGGACTGTGTGCATGCTCTGAATACTCTGGGGGATCGTAGCAAGGTTACGGTAGCTTGGGTACCAGGGCATAGGGGTCTAAAAGGCAATGAAATGGCTAAACTAGGCTCATCAATGCCTTTTATTGGACCGGAACCCTTCTGCGGCATTGCAAAAAATATAATAAAGACGGCCATGAAAACATGGGTGGCACAAAAATCACGGGAATGGTGGTGGAATTCACCAGGACAAAGGCAAGCGAAACAGTTCATAATGGAACATTCGCAAAAGTTTACGTCAGACTTATTGAGTAAAGACAGGAAAACGGTCAAAACTGTAGTAAGTCTATTGACGGGGCACTGTAAGCTAAACAGGCATCTTAAGCTGATGGGGTTGACAGAGACGGATCTGTGCAGATTCTGTCACCTAGAAGAGGAAACACCAGAGCGCATCTTATGTCAGTGCGACGGACTGGTAAATATGCGGTTCCTGACTTTAGGAGAAGAATATCCATTGGCAAGGGACTACATGAAGGTTACAGTCTCAAAGCTTATAGACTTCGTTAAGAGAGTCGGACTGGGGGATGTAATCTAGTTTTTCGAGGACCACAATAGATCTGAAAAGGTCGCAGTGGAATAGGCTTCTGGCCACCTCTTAAACATCTATCTATCTATCTAATCCCTTAAGAAACTGGCAAGAAACAACAAGGTCACCTTGATGTGATAGTTTCAGGTAGTAGTTAATGGAAAACTGATATATTCGCAAAATATTGGGCTAATACCCACATCAAAAAGGAACTCAGTTCTTGGGAGAGGATCTCACTGGAGAAATACGGCAGGACTGAGGTAAGCTAAAAGGTTTATAGACATATCACCTGAAAAAGTAAAATGCCTTCTCGAAATGAGCAAAAAAGATCAAATTACTGGACACTGCCCTTTGAGGTATCACCTCAAAATAATGGGCAGATCGGAAAGTGAAAACTGTCGTTTCTCAGGAGTTGCTATGACTCCTTATGAAATTATATATTTGTCTTTTAGAAAGCTGCTTAACTTCGCTAGAAGTATTTTCATTCTTGAGTTTAAGTAGATTAAGTTAAGCAAAAATGATCTTCATAGGTCGAAGTGTAGAGAAGTCTAATTGGCTGCTACAACCTAAGATAATCTAAATTTTATTCTAATATAATCAATAATTGTAGAACTTTAGAATATTTCTACTATTATACTATTATTTAAAAATTTCTTTGATTACTAATAAACGCATATTACTAAACAAAGGATTAAGTAAAAATTAATAATTGTCAGAATATTGGATATACTTACGTCCCATACAAGCGAAATAAGTCTTATTTCTGCTAACCATTTCGTATCCTTCTCGACACTTGCAGTATCCTACTTTATCTGCATCGTTGTCAAAACAAAAAGAATTTTTACTAGTTTCTACACAATCTTTATCTAATTTACATCTTGTATAACTATCTGAAACAACAATATATTGAGTTACTGAAAAATTATTTAATAGTATATTAAACAACGCATTTCATATGGAATTCTGTTATGCCATATGAAATAAGTTGTTTATAATATTTTTTATATTTTGCCATTTTATCATTTTTTAAATTAATTTTTTATTTTTACGTAATTACGAATATTTTGATTTTAAAAAGTATGTCGGCAGCACTGTGTAATTTATAACATTTGACAGTTTTGACATTTAAATTATGAAATGTTATTTTTTTCAAATATTTTAAAATGACATATACACTAATAATAATATATAATATAAGTAAAAGATGATATTCATATTCCCAAATACTTTCTTAAAGAACAAAATAAAATTAATAAATTGCTATTAGCCACAAATGTCATTGTCTATAGTCATGTCATTAGATACTTCACTCATGTCGCCAACCATTTAAAACAAAAATTTGCGTGCGTAAAAGTAACATTACGATACGCAAATGCGTTTTATAATGAAGATTTTTATAAGTGCAAAATATAAAAAATCATTTAAAATGTTAGACTTTAAATGTTTTGAATTCTGTTATAGAAAAACTATGTTAATTCTGGCCTAAAGATTTCGTTTAATAATTGCAACAGGTACAATAATTCTTTTAAAAATAATGCTATTCTAAACGCACTTCCACACCGTCTTACAATGTTGCTCTGTAAACAATATACTTTGATGGGGGTTAAAATTAGTAAGGGTTAAAATTAATATTGTTTCCGAACAGGAATGTCAAAATTGAAAAATATATTACCTTCAATTTATACAAAATAGTTATCTGCATACATGCAAATAAGGTTAAAATTAAATACAATGCAAATAAATGTAATTTAATTACTGCGTGAATGTAGTGCAAAAAATAGCATTGTATAAATACAATGCTAATAGGTAATATTAAAATATAAAGACATAACAGCTCAGGTTTATGTTAGTCAAGACAGGGTAGGTATAGCTATAGATAGGTACATACTTATTGAAAAATCCTCAGATTGACCATAATTTTGAGAGAGCCCGTTTCTTATAATAATTATATTCAAAATTGTTAACAAAATACAGTTATTCATAATTTATAAGTTCTTTTATTATTAAATAACCTAAAACACTATAACACTAAACCAGACAATCACAAAAAATTTTTCAATTCATTCTCACATACACATTAACACTTAATCAGCTAAAACAGGTGAAATAGATAATAGTGATAAGAATGATTTTTCACGATAACGTTAACCTACTTCAACCAACAATTTTGTAATAGTCTAAACACACATTGATATTAGTCAAACTAAATTATAATAAATGTATCATCAATGTCACCAAAGCATTTTACAATACAGGCTGGCAAATGGATATGGCTGACTACCTATAGGTAGTTTAGTATTATAAATAGATCATTACTTTTAGGTGGCAATAAAAGCAGTTCATAAGATCAGTTTACTACTAAATGAAAAAATAATGAAATGAATGTATAACTGAATTTATTTCCTCACAAATTGGATTTGTCATCAAAATGTTAATTGTAAGCTTATCTTTTTCAATTTGTTGGTTAATGATTAAATCATAAACTAGAAAAAAAATCTCGGTTTAATGTAGTAATTTAGGCAACATAAATTAATTGAGCCTGTATTTAGAAGTGGAATAAATTTGTTTTAATTAAAGGTATAGTACTAACCCCTACTTTGTGCGAATCTAGAAAGTATAGAAGAAAAAACTAAATACTTGACAGATCAAACTTGTATTTTGTTTTATAAAATTACATAATATAACTGTTTGAACGGCTATTTCAAACGAAGTACTATTTTGAAGGACCACTTGCTTTGGAGCCAACGATAGCTCAGATCGGACTTTGACTCACAGCAAGAAAATTCTTGTATAGCGGCAAATGAGAAATAAAACTACTTTTTTTATTTCATCTATATATTTCCCACATTCAAAAAATGACACTCCAAAACTGTCATCAAAAATCAATAATCTATCTCCATAGAAGTCAATTAGGTATAAAATAAAAGTACAATTTTTAGCGACAAAAGTCGAACCTAACAAATTTAAACATAGTCAAATTGGTTGGAACATTCTGCCCCCCGATTGACGTCAGTCAATTCTCTTCTTTTCGTTTAATGTCCAACTTTCCTAACTTCACAGCCGGTCGGCGATAAATTCCATTAGCAGTATTGACTTCTGCTACTCGAACTATTCCATCTTTTCCTGGGAATGTCTTCGTTATGATCCCAATTGGCCATGTATTTATTTTGAGACTTTCATCCATGATATCCCCCGTTTCGATATTTGGTAGAGAGTTGTTCCATTTTTTTCTTCTTTGAAGTGTTGGTAAATACTCACGAAGCCATCTCTTCCAAAACATTTGGGCTAGTGCTTGACTTTTTCTCCATTGTCATGATAGATTCCACTCATCTTCTGAAATTACGCCAGGGTGTTGGCTTGTACTAGAAAACCCAATTAAAAAATGATACAGTGTCAATGCCTCCAAGCTTTCTGGATCCACTGGAACTTCAGTTAGCGGACGACTATTAACTGTAGCTGCAGCCTCTGCCAAAGCTGTCGTTAATACCTCTTCCTTAGGAGCTCTACATCTAATCTATGGTTAGTAATTTGTAACCAGCTGAATTCTTGTATTCTTACAATTTGTTAATAAATTGTGTTTAAAGTACTCACAAGTGTTTCAGTTCATTAAAAGAATTTTACAACGCTTCAACATGAGTGAATGTAATGGGTCGAGTATTCCATTGGAAAATGACAAAGATGTAAATTCTGAAATCATGAATAGAGTCCCTTATCAGGAATTAATCGAAAGCTTATTATATTTATCACAAGGAACAAGAACAGATATTACTTTTGTTACAACTTATTTAAGCCAGTTTAACACCAAATACTCTGAGTTGAACTGGAAACAAGCAAAACACGTTTTGAGATACTTGAAGTACACACAAACTGAAGGAATAACTTATCAAAAAAACAACAGGCCACTACAATCTTATTGCGATACAAGCTGGAATAATGTCTTAGATGGTAAAGGTTTTTCTGGTTATATTTTCATTCTTAGTAATGGAGCAATTAGCTGGCAATGCAAGAAACAGAATGTTGTTGCTTTAAGCACATGTGAAAGTGAATTTATAGCAATCACTGAAGCCGTAAAGGAAATTTTATGGTTTGACAAAATTTTTGGAGATCTCAACCAAAGCCATTTACTAGAAAACAAAGAAATATACAATGACAATCAGGCAGCCATAAAATTAGCAACAAACAATACATATCACTCAAGAACCAAACATATACAAAGGAAATATTATTTCATCAAAGATGAAATTGAGAAGAATAAAATAAATTTAAAATACATAGACACCAAAGAAAATGTTGCAGATTTTTTAACCAAAGCAGTTGCAAGACCCATACTGGAAAAACATAAGGCAAAAAAAGGGGTACAAAGTATGGAAGACCAGAAGAAGTAACAGTAAGAATTGTGTGTTAAGTCAAAATGGGGAGGATGTTGTTATATTTTAACTTACTACATTCAAGTCCAAAAAATAAAGATGAGAAGTTCTGTTACTACGTTAAAAAAATAAATAATTTTTTGTGTCATACAATTCAAAGATTTTGACGTTTAATTGTGTCATAGATAATAACTATTTCTATATATTATAAATCAGTATTATTTTATTTATTTCATTAAAAGTATTAAACACTGAAGTACAAGTTATTATCCAAACTACACAGAGAACCTGGAAGAGCTCATACAGGGAACTGAATTTCTGAACAGATCGTGGTCAAATACAGGAAAATCCACAATAAGTCCAAGAGGCTGAGGTAGGACCGGTGCGCTGACTATGATAGTTTTTAGCGAAACAGCTCTCATTGAGTAAAAAAGCAATATTTTGAATAAACAGTAAAGTTTTGTTAAAAAGTTTTTAACTTTAATATTCTGAATAACCCATAACCCATAATATTCGCAAATTAACATAGTATTTATGTTTTACCCTGTACGGCTATGCTGCAAAGTAAGGTACATAAACTAGTGTCGAATGGAGTCAGTGTCGCATAAATTTGTATCCTTTCAGCCTTGTTTTAAAGGGATTTAAAGCTTGATGCTTAAACGAGACCGAGACTCTGCATGGTGTCGGTCTTTGTCTCGATCATCAAGACATATGATTCAAATCATGCAATTTATCAATTTTTTTTTGGTTTTTAGTGACCTTTTAAACTAAGCCGGTCGCTTGTAATCGCTTACCTTTCATTATTCAAGCTTCATTAAGTGTAAATAAGCGTATGTTATAATGGCAAGCGGTATAAGATGATGCAAAAACCTAAAGATCTTGTACAAATGTAAACGCGTCTTTATAGATTTATGCGGCAAGCGTCCGGGGCTTCGGACCCACTATTCCTTGCTCATTACGCATGTCCTAGGTAAATACGATATGTACGGTACGTGCGGTGCGGAAATCCCATACAATTTATAGAGATAGATTAAACTTCGGAGAATTTCATCATCTATATCCACAGCTATGACATAACTCCATTTTCTATCATTCACAAGTCTGTCCTTGTAGCGCGAATTCCGCTTATTCCACAAAACATTTCCACCGTGCGAAGATCAATGTCAACTGCGGGCAATGCGGGTGGAAACAAACAAATTTGATTTTCAAACACGGCGTGCGATGCGGCAACGCATAATCGTGAAAAGCGCGTGAATTTATTTTTCACTTAGGACAACATAATTATTTTCTATAGGTTTTATTTATTGCGGGCAACGCATCGCAGGCAACGCACCGTACATATATCGCAGTTACCTAGAACATAGCGTTAAGGGTTCGACCATCAAAAGGGCGAGCACAATAAAATCATACTCTTTCAATTGTCATGCTCTAACGGTCTATATGTTAAACCAAACGAGCTTGAAGTCCACGTCTGCCATATTCTCCTGTTTAGAACACACTAAAGCACTGGCAGGCAATCGTGGTCGCTTGCCACGACTTGGCAAACATGTAGACGTTATCAGGCAATATGTTTGAATAGACTACCTAAGTCTGACGTCACTGGGTGGAGCTTATTTTTCCAAACAAAACAAAAAATTTAAAACCCAGGCATTTAAAGCATCTTTACTAATTTTCTTTTCAATTTATTTCTTATTGTGAGTTAAATAAGAGAGGTTGTAATTTGTTCTGTTGAGTGTGTGTGCATATATTTATTGAAAACTTTAAGAATTTTTAAAGGTAGGTGTTTTAATACTATTTTCATAAAATTAAGGTTAATTTTTGTTTAATTTATGAAATATTTTTTAGATTTTGTGATTAAAATATGGCTTTTAAACATGTTTTAAAGCTTTCAAATATTAATGAATTTTTAAACAATGATAATAAAATAATTAAAAGAGGTGAAAACTCATTGGAGTCGAACCATGTAAAAAATATACAGTTTGATGCTAATTTGATGATGATCAGAGGGGATATATATGCCAGTATGAAAGATAAAACTTACAAAGCTGAGGTAGGTTTGGATTTTTTTATATGATGGTACCTAATATCTACTAAATATTAACTTATTTCAGATTACATTGAATAAATTGGGTGATATTGTTTCCACAACTTGTGCTTGCCCTAGAGGAATAAAATGTCACCATATAGCTGCATTGGCTCTATTTGGACACTATAATATTTCAGTAACAGATAGAGAATGTACATGGAATGCGTCAAAACAAAAATATTGAGCAGTAAAAACTACAGAAGAATTATATCCTCAAAAACCATATACTGCTGTTGAATAGCCTTTAAGTCAAGAGCAAATGACTGCATTAAAAACAAGTTAAGTTTATTTGGTAATACTGTGGGCTCTAGTTGATGCTGCAGATCAAGGTACTCAATATATTTGGCCTTAAATAAACATTAAAAATATTGCTGCTCTAACAGTAGGACAAGTTACCAATGAACACTGGATTTTAATCAGAAAAATTAGACTTACTGCTAGTAATTTTGGAGTAGTTATTTCTTCATGCAAAAGAAATAAGTATCCAGACAGTCTTTATAAAACTCTAATTGGTAAGTATATACATTTGATGCATAATTATATTCACAAATTTTGAAAACAATCATGCAACATTAATATCCTTTTATATTAATTTTTATTTTGCTATTGTAGGTGCTCATTCTCTCGATGGCATTAAGACTATTCAGTGGGGAAGAAGTCATGAGAAGCATGCTCTGAAACATTTAAAAGAAAATTTGAATCTAGATGTTAATCCCACAGGTATTTGGCTGACAAATTCAGGAATATTAGGAGCAAGTCCTGATGGCTTGGTTGGTGATGATGCCATTGTTGAGGTGAAGTGCCCATATTCCTTTAAAAATGATGTTTTGTCAGAAGAACTTAAAAATAATAAAACATACATTATATATTATAATGAAGAGGGAGATATATGCATTAATAAAAATCACAATTATTATCATCAAATTCAAGGTAATCTATATATTTTAAAAAAATTAAAATGTTATTTATGCATATGGACTCCACTTGAAGTTGTAACAGTTGTAGTAGATTATGATGCTTCTTGGGAAGAAAATGTATTATTATTGGAAACATTTTATGTAAATCATTACCTCCCAAAACTATTAAATGGTTAAATTTAGTACGTAACAGAAATAATAGGTAGTTTGTAGTATATATAAATTAAACATTTTTTTATTTATTATAAATATATTGGTTCTGACAATGTATACAATTATTTTTATGATTTTTTAGTTTAAAATTTATACTGTATATAAAATTTGTAAAATATAATATTTTTCATAAGGTCTGTTTTATTAATTTAAAATAATACAACAAAAAATGTTTTATGAACTGCAATTAAAGCGCATAGCTAGATCTTCATGTGGCAAGTTTAAATGTAACTTCATTAATTCAAATAGAATCATGTATAAACCATTGCTGTGTATGCCAGTATACATAAGTATGTGTGAATCATTATTTTTTATATGTTCAAAACTGAAATGGGTGCATAAGTTATTCAGTTTTTTGGTAACTTCTTCCAGTTCTTGTTTGCCCCAGATAATCTTAAAACAGGACGCAAATCATCGTCAGGTGTAGATGAACTTGCAGTTTCAGGAGGGTGTTTAGAAGTGGATGGTTCTAAAATTAAAGTTGGCACTGAAGTTGAAGGTCCTGCTGGTTCCATTATTATCAGTCAACAGTGTATTTCGTTTACTGCAAAAAAAGTACTTGTAAAACAAACCTACCTTATTAAAGGTAGAAAGAGTACCTATATCTTTATATTATTGTAAAAATATAAATGTACTACATACCGTTTTTCAGGAGAATCAAAGATTAACCTGCTTTTAGTTCTAAAGTTGGCCCATTTTTTTTGTGACTGCATTTTTTTGACAACTGCAAACTAATGAAAATTTTGATGGCTCTCTATCTTGTCTCCTATTAATATTTTTTAATTTTGTCAAAATGTTATATTATAATATTATCATATTAATAATTTTATATATTAGTTACCTACCTTATCAAAGAGATCCATTTTTCTTTTGGATGGGATGGAAAAGCAAAGTATTTGCATATTCTCTGCTCACTGTAATGCTTACAGTCAGGTACAAAACACACAACCATTGCGAAAAGGGCTCTTTCTAGAAATAAATTATAATTTTATACATAATTCAATCCAATAATATGTTTTAATTAAAATCTTTATTATTAAAAACCATTCAAATCCATAATATAACCTAAAAGCTTCTTAGTGTTAAAATAACAGAAAAACACTTACCTTTAAAAATTCTTGAAGTTTTCAATAAATATACACACACACTAAACAGAACAAATTACAACCTCTCTTATTTAATTCACAATAAGAAATAAATTGAAACGAAAAAGAGTAAAGGTGCTTTAAATGCATGGGCTTTAAATTTTTTGTTTTGTTTGGAAAAATAAACTCCGCCCAGTGACGTCACGACTTAGGTAGTCTATTATATACAGAAATTATCTCTCTAATTATTTTTTCATCACAAATATTAAATGTATTTTTAATTTATCATTAAAATAGTTTCCATATTATTCGACCAAATGTGATGTCTATTTTCTATTTGGAATGTATTGTATTTTCAAACAAATATATAACAAAATAGAAGATTGGACAAATAAAATTATTTGCAGTTATCTCAATTATTATATAAACGTTCTAAAATTTTTTAACTAACGGTAGAAACATAATGGTAGTATATAACTGTTTTACTACTATTCATTATATTGTCCTTCTTAATACCTTATTGTGTTTATTTATTCATGAGTAAAAAGTTTAGATATCGTTTTACCATCGATTGTGCTATGTAAAATGTTCTCTAAAATAAATTATTTGAGTCTTAAATTGCGCGGTCTTCTGTATTTTGCTTGTTGTAAATATAAAATTGATTTAATGACATTCGACATGCGCCTTAATTGAAATTAATTAATCATACAGTCTAACGCATACAATTCAGTTGGCTGAGCTTACTACTAAAATTTAAAAAGATGTTTTGTTATAGACTATAAATTATATTTTAATATTTTGATACACAGTTTTAAACGTTATTTTTATGACTAAGTATTTAATAATTTGTGTATATAATAAAAATAGTACAATGGGTAAGTATTAATTTACATAAATACCTATAATAAACTTTGAGGACTTAACTAGTACTACTATATATTTTAATTTTGTATCTAATCTTCGTAACATTTGGTACTTAAACCACTATACCTTGAATCTTAGACCATTTTTTATAAATAATTTAGAGTACCCAAAATTCCAGGAACTATCTATTATTTTACAAAAGCATACTTAATTGTAATAAATATCAGCTTAGTGATTGGTTTTGTATAATCTTTAAAGAAAATCCTCTTTAAAAATTAGTATCACCATTGTTTTTATCTGTAAAGCCGCGCTTTTAATGTTTATTAAATATAAAATGTTTCTGCTTTTTAAAATGCCACAAAATCAACACTAGCAGTACACCTAAATTCTGGTTTTATCAAGGAATTTTTCCAATAAGTTTAATCGGTCTTTAAGAACCATGGACTTTTTCAAATAAAAATTCTTAATATATTTCTTCTAATTCAGGTGTTAATTGTACCCCACTGGCAATAGAGGAATTTCCAAAAGACTTGTTCTCAACGATACAGTTGCAACATGGTGCTATAATTATACACATAATAATAGTTGTCTACCTTTTTACGGCTGTAGCAATAATTTGTGATGAATATTTTGTGCCTGCTGTTGAAAGAATATGTCTTAGTAAGTATTGTCTTATAAGTTTAAGTACCATTTATACTCCAGTTTAATAAATATCTACTAATTGTAAAATTTTTATGATATTATGTAACTATGACAATTAGTCCTTATGGGGACGGGTTTCTTTAAAAAGCATTTTTCATTACTTGTAAAGAAAATTTATTAGACATTAATGACGTACATATACTAAGATAAAACCAACAAATAAGTATTGGTAAGTAAGTTGATAAATCTTGCAGCATCTGCCTGTTCCTTTATCAACCTCATGTCGCTTACACAAAGCGTCACAACTTTTATTCCCACACAACAATGTAAACAAACAACTTGAGGATTTAAAGAAACCAACAAAGAATGTCTCATTGTCTTTGTTTTCAGAAATTTGAAAATTTCATATTTTCCACTGGAAATGGCTCAAAACCGAGTCATTAAGAAAACCGTATATATTTTTATTTACCAAAAGTATAAAGTATTTGAATACATTTTAAACTCCTCTTTTGATAATACATTTCTAACTACTGATCATTTTTTGGAATTTACTTGAGTAATAGGATTTTTGTCTCCTGGTACCATAAAAACTTAGAAAACGATTAAGCCTTTGGTGATTCCGGGTTGAATCTATTTGTTTTTTTTATGTATTTGCCTATTTGTCGTTCAATATAAATCTACCTCGAGTACTTTAGTGATGGTCTTGTCCTTGACATTTTCAAAAGTTCGAACCAGTCATTGTGCGTTTTTAAATCAACAAGACTCATATTTTTATCACATTCCATGGCCTCTTTGAGAGAATGTATTTCTTATCGATAACAAATGTTTTGTTTTATGAACAACATAATGAATAAAACGAATTATGGAATAGAACAATAAACAACTAAAAGGTTGTATTAACTTTCACTATTTATTCTATAAATTGCAATTACAGCTGTTTCGCTATAACTAGCATCGTCAGAATGACATGTAATTTCAATATGTCAATCTGACGATGCTAGTTATAGCGAAACAGCTGTAATTGCAATTTATAGAATAAATAGTGAAAGTTAATACAACCTTTTAGTTGTTTATTGTTCTGAATAACATGAATTTTCACACAGTAAGGGTTAGTACCATAAATTTAAAAAAATTGAATTATGGAATAGTTTTTATTTTTGCCACTTGATACAGAATCGCAAAATATGTGTAAATGTTGCACTATTAGTAATATAATGGAAATGAACGACACCTCATTTGGCCCTTTCTTTGGTAGTGTTTTAGGTTAAGAGTAAAAAATGGATTGGGGTGTCACGGTTGGTAATAAAATATTTTTTGGCAACTCAATGCAGTCGCCAGTCTTTTAAAAATCATAGAATGTCTCACGCCTTACGATTATGTAAATCATTTTGAATGATTTTAATTTTACCTTCACAAGCTAAAGCAGTTGGTTATGTCTGCGTAAATAATCCGTGTTGGCTATAGTTGAACATCTTGATGTTATGTGTTGTATGGTTTTCGACGTTTATGGTACCTTCTACACTTGTCCGATGTAACAGTTTTGTCCTTAATAAGAAATTTCTTGTATTTGTTAGTATTTATAAACTGCAAGCTGCCTATTTGATGCAATTCTATCAATGTATGGTTTAGGTCTTCATAATGTCGACCCATTTTATTTGTTTTTTAGCATATGTTTTCTAAATCCGGATTAGGACCTGTTAAATTAAAGGGAAAAAAGTCTATTCTGTTCCTAATTTGTGTAAATTTTATGATAATGATTTGGTGATAAAAAGATTTCGTAATTTATTTATCTATCTGTTGTATAGATTTTTTATATCACATAAAGCTCTTCTTCCCTTCTTTGTCAGTAGTGTTGTTCTAAGACTTGCCGATATTGGATGGTAATACCTGTATAGTATTACTCACAGTAAGTGGTATTGGCTTATTAACTGCAATAAAAGATGCAAATGTGCAAAAGTAATTTATTTAAATGTTACAATTTTATTCTATATTTAGTTCAGTGTCGCTATGGCTATCCTCATCTAAATTAATTATAATTGGCGTAATTGATTTTACAGAAAGGTACGAGTTTTCAACATTTATAACATGACTAACAGCACTTTTTCAACTCTCAGTAGGAATGTCATTCATACAGTTCTTAATTAATTCTACCACACTACCACTTAAAGTCGAAGAACTTAAGTTGGTGCCACATTAGCTCTATGGGATTGAACACGCAGTAGTAGGGAGTTAGTCGTAACACTGTATGTCCCAACTCTTCTGCAATTGTATCACAAACATACGTTTTTTTTAAGAAAATGACTGCATCACTTGTAAAAGTTCTTTTTTTGTATAATTTTCCTTAAAATATATGTCATTTGCAGCCATGAAGTTTTGAATCTCCAATTTCGTATTCTTTGAGCCAGGAATTTTTTGCATTTGTCGACTATTATGATAGCTTGTGTTGCCCATTACTATAACGCTGGTTGGCGGAATGTTGGGTAACAGACAATTTTTAAACCAATCTTCAAAAAGCTCTGCTGTCGTATCTTCGTGATAATCAACACAAGAGTCCTTAATATTTTTGACAGAAAGCCACATAGCGTTTGGGATCCAAACATTTTCTGATCCGGCGTGTAATATTGTGATTCTCTTTCATTTATTTGATGGTGTTTTTGTTTTACATTTATCAGAGGAATCAGACCATCCTTTGGAAGGGGTGTCATGCGTGTCAAACCACATCTTGCCGAGGTAGAGTATTGGTCGATTTTTAGACCAGTATTTTCTTATTGACGTTATATATTCAGAACGCCAGTTTATTAAACGTGTGGATTCCATTATTACTTGTCTCTTGTCAATTTTGCGATATTTAAAGCCCATTGCAGACAGAACTCGCCAAAGAGTAGTGAGGCCACAGTTGATGTGAGTTTCGTCATTGATGAGCCGCTGTTTCAGACTTTTCAGTCGTCTAGACTTTTTGTGACACCGAAATCTTTACGCCTTTTTCTTGATTCCATGGAATTTTCAACAATTCGTCTAACTGAAGTAAGAGGCACCTTCGTCAAATTACTGGTTACTCTTGCTGCAGCACCCGCGTTATATCCTTGCTGAAGTTTGGGTAAGGCGACTATTTCTTATCTAATCTTTTGCCACAAACATTTCTGAATTTTATTCTTTGCACTATTTGTTTAAGTTTATATCGTGGTGTAACTTGGGTTGTCTTCTGGATGGATCGTGGTATTTTGGTAAAAACTCGCTTAGATCGATTTTAACATTAATTTATATTATAATTAAATCTTTGATACATTTTTATCACTAATAATTTAAATAAGTATTTGTATTTATTTGGCCGAATCATCTAAATATAACTGAACCCACATAAAAGTCAACTTGCAATTTTATAATGTCATTTTCTGTTACTTTTTTAAATGACTCCAGAATATAAAACTGTTTCCAAACTGTTGATGTTAGGTACTTGTATTGCAAATTACAAATATATATGTATAACATAATTGACATCAGTATAAATCATAAATATGTGTTATCCTATCTGTTATGAATCTGTTTTCACCTACATTTCTATTCATTATACTTATTAGTTTTTATTGTTTTCTGCTTCTTGTTTTTGCTTTTCAACTTGTAACCTCAATTTTTTCTTTAGACCCAATTTATATTATTGTAAATGAATACTTTCTCTTTTTTATGCATTTTTTAGCCGTTTAATAAGAAATTTTAAATTTCTTTATTAATTTATTATATTTATATAAGACATAAATGTAACACAAATATATTAAGTTAGTATAAAGATCAGCATGATATAGTTTTTTCCTGGTTTTTCTATAGCATTGCACTTATACTGCTCTTAGAGGGAATTACATATACAGTATAATCCCTTAGGGCTAATAACATCTAGGTTTTAATATTGTTATATCTGATTACTTCCATACTTAGTCTAGGCTTGATACTACTTAATCAACATCAGGTAGCAACAAACAAAATATTACTTTAATATGTCATTCTGATGACGCTAATTCTAGCGAAACAGATGTCATTGTAATGTAAAAGCGATGTTTTAAATAAAACGTGGAAGTTAAGTTTAAACGAACTGTTGTTTATTTTTCTTAATGAGATGGACTTCCACAGAGTAATGGTTAGTACAGTAAATTTTATTACATCATCCACTTTTACAAAAATCTTATTTTTGTATCTTGTGTAATACATTAACAAATGAAACAGAATCAACAGAATCAAATGAAAACAGATCAACTGTTTCGGAAAACTATCATCGTCAAATTTACATATTGAAGTTACATTTTGGTTTTAAAAGATAGCTCATTTGTACACACAAAACGTAATTTCAATGTGTCAATCTGATATAAATAAACGTGGAAGTTTTGTTCAAAAGTTTCTTTGCTTAATGTTCATCAGAGTAAGGGTTAAGTAAAATAGACTTCTTAAAATATGTTTTGACTAATGAATATTTTCTTATATAACAAATTTACTTTAGTTTCATTTATTGCAAAATATATACAATGTATAGTTTAATACCGCATATAACCTTTATAAATATATTTAAAAAATGAATTTGTTATAAAATATGTTAGCAAAAAGGGGTCAGTTATAACGATAATTACCTATATTTAGTTCCATGTATTACTTATGAATAATTTTGTATTACAGCTTTAAAAATTCCCCATGATATTGGGGGTGCCACTTTTATGGCCGCCGCAACTTCTTCTCCAGAACTATTTATCAATATAATTGGGACCTTTATAACTCAAGGTGATATTGGTCTGGGTACTATTGTCGGCTCAGCTGTATTCAATATTTTGGCTGTCACTGCTTGCTGTGGTTTAACCTTGGCTTTGGTACGTTAAAAACTGCAGCAATGTTTTTTTTTAATATTTCGTAAAGTAGCTAATATTTAAATGTTTCAGAGTGGTACAACATTAAAGCTAGATTGGTGGCCATTGACAAGAGATTCTTTGGTATACGGAATTTCTATTTGCTTACTTATAACATTTTTAAATAACGACAAAGTGGAATGGTATGAATCTCTGACTTTAGTTCTTGTTTATGTGGCTTACATTACTTTATTGGCGTTTGATAAACAATTACAAAACTTATTTAAGGGTAAGAATTAAAAGTTTCACTATAATCTATTGCAGATTGTTTTGATAAACATATGTTACCCATATAAGTGGATGACACGGGCGTTTGTAGAAAAATAATTAAAATTACTTTTAATATCTGTTCATATTTATTAAACTTTGATTGTACTACAGAGTATTCCAATTTTGACTGGAAACTTGGTAACTGTAAGAGATACAACGGACAAAATGTTAAGTAGCTACTGTTACAGTCCGGGTAGCTCAGTTGTATGTATATTATAGTTCGTGGATTTTCTAAAATGACTTGAGATACCTAAACCAATTTAGTCAAAGACAATTTTTTTTTAATCTACAGTGTTTAAATAAAAGACATAGGTATTCACAAAACAAATAAAATAAATAAATATACCCAGTTAATAAAATTTCGAATTAATTCGTCTAATAATACGTTTTGTAAAATCAACGTATCACTTGCTCCACTGCCGGCCGGTGGCGGCGGCTACCCTTACAGCCTATCTGCACGCCTCTTGTGTAAATTTGCGTAACTATCCAGTGACGTGCTCATAAATTAACAGATCGTAGTTTAAAAAATTTGTTTTAGTTTGTTATGATTTTGTTTACTACCTTATAGAGTTTTAAGTGTATTATTCATTCAGGGAGCCATTTTCACAAACGTCAAAAAACATGTAACAAAGAAAAATAAGTTACTATGCAAATAAGTTAAACATGATAAAAAAGTTTGTACTAATTATCCCAAAGCGTAAAAATAGAAATATACCTACTGTATATTATGTATAAAGGTACGGAGAGATATACTCATAAGCTTGCTTAAAATTAGTTTGCTCTGTACCTGCTTACATTTGCCAGCATTAAGCATGCTTGTTTGAAGTATAATCAAAAAAAGCACGCTCAAAGCGAACGTACGAACAGACGTGCTATAATGCACCAGGCTCCCGGCCAAAATGAATGTACAAAGATATAGTGACAGTGCTATTCGTATAGAATTCAATAAAATATTCCTATTGTGCACAAAAGATTTGTGTAAGAATATTTTGGTAAAAATGAAAAAAAAAATTGTGTTCGTAATTGGATAAAGAGAAGAGAATCACTGTAACATGGGAGTCTCACATTTTTTTGCCAAAAACCTTAAGGTTACTGCAAGTCTCTCTTTATGCCGAAGGATGGATGGCCGCTGGGGTATAAGCGGTCGCGAACGTTCCCCTGGGGGAATCGGGCGAAACCCCCTTGTATGTAGTCTTGCTCTGGCATGCGGGGCTCTGCCGGAGTGGACCGACATTCCCTTGCTACTCGTGGGAACAACCATGGTAAGAAAAATGGCGGGAATTAATATCGCTCAGATAAACGCCCATCACGCCAAGGGATCATCGGCGGTTATTTCAAGGACGTTCGTGATGGTCAGGTGAGAGGACTCGCAAGTAGGGAAGCCAAACTGATATACAAAGTGAGTAATGTAGACATACCCAGAGCATGCATCTTGGTAAGTAACAGCATTGATCACTTTTGTGTGTCAGAGTTCATGACGAGAGACCTCGTTCCGATTCGAGCAAACCTCGAGTTCGAGAATAGACGTCAAGAAGTCATGATAGCATCATGCTACTTTGCAGGGGACGGGACTGCACCGCCTACAGAACTGCAAGGACTAGTCGAGTACTGTGAACAGAAGAAGCTGCCGCTTCTCATAGGATGCGACGCCAACGGTCACAATACCATATGGGGAAGCACAGACACCAACGAAAGAGGTGAGAAAATTTTAGAATTTATATTTAATAAGAATCTTGTTATACACAATATAGGGAATACCCCTACGTTTGTAACCAGAACAAGAAAGGAAGTACTAGATATAACACTAAGTACACCGAATCTTAAGGATAGGGTGAAAGATTGGAGAGTATCGAACGAACCATCCCTCTCTGATCATAGAATGATTACGTTCAGATTAGAGTGTAATCCTCCCGAGCCAACACTCAGGAGAAACCCCAGGAAAACTAACTGGGAAAATTACAACACTAACCTGAACATAAATCTTGCAAATCTCAAGACTAAAAGAAATGCCAGGAATCACCTGGCATTAGAAAACGATCTCATAGAGCTGAACGAGGCAATAATCGATGCCTATGAATCCAGTTGTCCTCTCCAAAGGACTAGAAAAGCAAAAGATGCGATATGGTGGAACAGTCATCTGTCAAACTTAAGATCCGAAACGCGACAGCTCTTCAATTGAGCCAAACGTAACGGAGATTGGCAGAGCTACACCGAGAAACTTACAACATATAATAAGGAGATCAGAAAAGCTAAAAGAAAAAGCTTCAGGAAATTCTACAAAGAAATCGACGCTACACCCTCTGCAGCAAGGCTACACAAAGTCTTGGCAAAAGGGAAAGTAGACACTGTAATGGCATTACGGAAGCCAGATGGAAGCTTCACAGAAAGCGAAAGCTCCTGTTAGAAACTCACTTTCCCGGAGGAATAGTCCCTTCCGGAAAAATAAATGAGAAAACTAAAAGACCTACCAGGGAAGACACTGCAATGGCAAAGCACATATGCAGTGAGGAGCGATTGAGATGGGCTATGAACAACTTCCAGCCGTTCAAAACACCTGGAACGGATGGAATATTTCCTGCCCTACTTCAACAGGGCCAAGAGGCAATAATTCCACACTTGATCCGAATTAGTCGGAGCAGCCTTGAACTGGGATATATACCAGAAGCGTGGAGAAGGGCCAAAATCACCTTCATCCCAAAAGCAGGGAAACGGGACACTACGCACCCCAAATCCCTTAGACCGATCAGCCTCACATCGTTTGTTCTCAAAACGATGGAAAAAGCTGTAGACAATTACATTAGAACAGAAATCTTGGAACAGGTGCCACTGCACCCCCGTCAGCATGCGTACCAAGCGGGAAAGTCCACGGAAACCGCTTTAATACAATTGACTGACGAAATCCAAGACGCTCTGAATAAAAAAGAAACCGTGGTATGTGCCTTTCTAGACATAGAAGGGGCCTTTGACAATACGCCACATGAGGCAGTCAAAAGAGCACTGATTGAGAAAGGAGTAGATAGAACGACTTCCATCTGGATGTCGCAACTGCTATCTACAAGAATCGCAGAAATGGAGGCAGGACAAGACACTATCTTCATTAATGTGACCAGAGGCTGTCCACAGGAGGGAAATTCAACTTTGTGAGAAAATTCATCACAAGGTTGAGTAATAAATCTGAATGGGACGAAGACACCATACAGAATTTAAATCAGAATACCATAAAGTGGTATACGGACGGTTCCAAGCTAGACGAGGGAACTGGGATAGGAGTTTTTGGACCGAGAGCCAAATACTCGGAAAGCTTGGGCACATACCCGAGCATCTTTCAAGCAGAAGTCCGCGCCATCGAAAGATGTGTGGAATTCAATATTGGAAGAAACTACCGCAGACAAGAGATTGTGATCATGTCGGATAGTCAAGCAGCCATCAAAGCGCTGAGTTCAAATATAATCAGTTCGAAGATGGTTTGGGAATGCCTAGGCAAACTAAATGAACTGGGCCAGAAGAACACTGTCACCCTCCTATGGGTCCCGGGACACATAGGAATAGAGGGGAACGAAACAGCAGATAAGCTGGCAAAAAAAGGAGCTGAAACCCCACATTTGGGACCAGAACCGTCTTGTGGGATCAGCAGTAGAGTAATCTTAGGAAAACTAAGGGAAGAAATGGAGAAAGAAAAATCCAAGTACTGGAATCAGCTGGAAGGACTGAGGCAATCTAAGATACTACTGGGAAACTATGACCAGAAGAGATCTCTTAGCTGCCTCAACCTCAGTAAAAAAAGGCTCCGAATTTTAACGGGAATATTAACCGGGCATTGCCGGTTAAGAAGCCATATGAAGAAACTAGGGTTAGCAGATGAAGCAAAGTGCAGATTCTGTGAGGAAGAGGATGAAACCTCAATACACATACTCGCAGAATGCCCTGCCTTGCAGAATTCTAGGGCTAGATACCTAGGAGCACATGAAATAGAGGAAGGGGGTCTACCTGAACTGAAGCCCGACGATGTTCTAAACTTCCTCAGAAAAATAGGACTCGAAGAGCTGCTATAAGTCTGAGAAAATATCAGAACATGGCAAGTAAGGGGGGACACAATAGATCCTATAGGTCGCAGTGTAATTATCACCCCTAACTTATACATACATACATTATACATACAAGTCTCTCTTTAGCTGGTAACCTCTATCGAAATCTTTGATCCCATAACTAATTAGGTTTTCAAAATTGCTGCTGTACATTCTTAAAAAGTTGTTAATGCTGCCTTTACATCTTAACTCATCTAATAATGAATCGCTATAATCTTTATTAAAGTCAGCTAACAATTCACTAAAGCTGTATAATGATCTCGCCCTAAGAGAAGGCCTAATGAAAAATCTACAGGTCTAGGTATCAGCATCGTGCTTATAATAACACAAACTGCTGATACGATCCACAAACTCCTATACTGGTGAAATCTTGGGAAGAACTAATGTGAAATCTTAGGAATAACTGATGAAAGATACAAAGAAATGATTTGATTTTTTTTAATATGGTTAATTGAACCACAGTTTCTATTGCGAAATTTCACTTTTATTTACATTTGTATTATTAATTATTTTTTTTTAGGAAAACTTTGTAGTATGACTGTATCACCTGAGAATGACGAAAAAATAGAAAATAATTTAGAGAATATTAAAACTATAACCAATAATGATTGTAACACTAAGCAAATTGATTTGTCTAGAAACAAAAATGACAAAGCAACTAATAAATGTAAATGTCTTCCAGAAGCTTGCCAAATAAGACAGGTAAAATTTATGACACTTGAAAACTAAGAATATATAAGTAAGTGTATAAGGGTATTGCTAAGGGTTATGAAATTAATATTTACTGATTGCATGTTGATCTTATGATCTTTTAACTAATATGTATGGATAATTTTATATGAAATACTTTACGGTACATTTTTTTAAATTCTTGTGTTGACACCCAAGAAAAATCAAACTACCCGCAATCCTAGGTATAGTGTTTTCAAGAAAAACTGCTTTAATCCCAGTGTGGGAACGAGCTTTTCAATAAACATGCAAAGTATTAAGGACCGGATTTTAGATACACTTGAAACGCTGAAAGATTACCCCTGCGTCATTATATGTAAGCATACGAATGGGATAGAGAAGACAACAGTTTATAATTTAATATTATCGTTTGATATTTATAGAAAAGGACAGCACTTAAAAAAAGTGTCGGTGATATGATTGTTGAATCGTTACGAACGGGTAATCTTTCAGCGATTCAAGTGTATTTATATATTAAATTTATGTAATTTAATATGATTTTAAGTAAAACAAGTGCTAACCTGTGCTGATAAAGCATAATAGTAACGTGTTAGGTATAAAATATAACTGACTGAAGACTTCGCGAGAAATGAAAACTGACAAATTTTACCAAAAAAGCTTAAATTTTTACCTCCCATACATATTTCAAATTATTATTATCCGGTTCCCTCGCCTAATCAAGAATGTTTATGTCGAATTTGGCATACATAACTTAACATATCTTAAGAGGAATACATACCCTGTCCGTAAAATCGGTGTCGGAAGCACCCACAAAGTTCGAACAGAGATAAGCCGAGATATTTTAAATGATGACGTAGATTACAAATCATAAGTCGACGTATATTAAATCTTCCATGGGCTAGGATTTTGGGTTGGTAGGAAATTAGAGATGGGCTTGGGTACGGGCGGCATACACATATTAAATTCGTAATATTATTACATCGGTAGTTTCAACTGATCAGATAAGGATTTTACAACGAATACAATAACCACCCAGCCGATAATTTTATTACCAGGCATCGGTCCTATTTTTTTATTCTGAATATCTCCAAAACTATTAATATAATTTAATTATAAATAAATAAACTTTAAAAAAATTAAATTAGGCTAGATTATTGAGGGTATTAAGGAGGGAAATTAAAAAAACATTTTTAAAAAAAATTGAAATGTATAAAATTTTTAAAAAATCGTTAAATTTATAGACACCTTTTTAGTTGAAACATTTTAAGATAACTTTTCTTATTTATTTAAAACTTTTAACTAAAAAAAAGTAGGTATAATTCTATTTCTGGGAAAGAAATTATTATTACTAATTAAAAATCGATAAATAGACCTAGAAAAATAAAAAAACTGTGACAATATGGCAATGTTTTTTATGTATGATAATCCAGGAATTTTGTTTTACGTGTCTTCAATTATTCATCCCGTATTCCGTTTGAATATAATAGAGGGGAAGAATTATTGTGATAAGAAAAAAATTGGTTTGATTGATTTTTACGTTGTGGAGATACCTGACCGAAAAATATTTGTTTGCGGAACCATTTTTGGATGTCAGTGTGAAGTAAATTTGTTAACACCATCTAGAAAAAACGGCTAAAGGGATTTTAAAGAAATTTTTACCATGACTGTGACAAGTGACAAGGGATATTTAATGGGATTTTACCATTTAGAAAATTCATAAGACTAAGAAAACTAATTGAAATAAAATTTAATATATACGTGAACAAAAAAAACCTTTTTAATCACATTTAATATTACATACCCCCTTTTATTTGAAATAAAAATCAAACGCCGTTATTTTCCGATCGATTGTTTTGAAAATTTGAGTTGTTTCTTTCTAGATTTTTATATTTAATAAAATTACAGTATGTTTTAATTTCCTTTTACATTTTTATAAATAATTTAACGAAATTAAATGAACATTTAGGACTTAACATTTATTACCTATATCTTTTTAAATATATTTTATAAGTAGATTTGTCATCGTACAAAAGAATTCTGAATATTAAATATGCTATTAGCCTAAATTCATGGAATATTTAATCAAAACCAAATTAGTTGCTATCAATCCGCAATTTCCTTATTTACCTTTAGAATAACCATACTTTATAGAAATTTAATCTTAGTAGGTACATAACAATCTTTATTGCTTGATAAATAATAAAAGGGAATTAAAATTCTTTGGAATAACTATAAATCCATTAAACCTTTTTATCTGTAGGTAGCTACCTAATAATTATTATTCCATAAATAACCGAAAATTGGTGAATTTATTTTATTCTTGTGTCAGTTGGCTGCTATTTCCTATAACTCGAAAAATACCTACCTTCAACAAATAAATGCATTTCAAGAAACTACCGGAGATTACACAAAAAAATTTTTAGCAAGAAGAAAACTCAAGCGACAAAGAACTCAAAATTTTAAATGTAAACGGGGATATAAACCAAAATTAATTATTTCAGTTGCCGATGAAGATTATGGGGCAGTGCAAGATGAAGTAAGTGAAGAAGAACTAAATGCTAGAAAAGAAAAGCTCCAGAATATATTAAAAAAAACAATGACAGATAAAATTAGTATAGAAATAGCTACAAGAGGACAACATTTAAATCCGTTATGGCATCAAGTACGACAGTAGGTGCGTTCGTTTTGCACACTCCTTTTACTCCATCTACTCCAATCGCTCCGAAATCGTTCGCCATTGCTTTTTAGAGTGAAAAGAGCTACTCCTTTCGCGTTCGTTTTCAACATTTCGGAGCGCTCTCGGCGCGAATGAAGCTACTCTAAAAGTTCCAGCGTAGCGAGGTAGAGTAACGAGAGTAACAGGAGTGGTCATGCGCAGTCATGCTTATCTCGCATTGTCTGTCATTTGAACTTTGTTTACGTGAAGGCACGGTTATAGGTTAAACGTGGTGTTGAAATAAAAAAATAAATTTATAATGTTCGGAGGTAAGTGAAGGTATTTTATATTTGGAATCTTTGGTTCAAAGAAACATATCCGCAATTGTATGAAATCTGCTGATAGTATGGAACCTGAGCAACATAGCAGTGAAACAAAAATATGGACACGAGAAAACACGCTTTTTTTGATAAACCAAGTACAGCAATTTCAAACTGTGAGGTTAGAATTTAATCACTCCGCTCCTTTCGGTCCGAATCGTTCGAGATTACGAGACCACTCCGTTAGCTCTGAAGTCACGTGATGTATACGCCACTCTTACTCCACTCCAACTCCGTGTTCACTCCGAGTGTGCAAAACGAACGCACCTAGTATAGACTAACTGCATCTAATTTTGGAACTATCTGTAGATTGCGAGAAATGACTAATCGTCTTACAAAGGTTTTACAGGTAACAGAGCTACACGATATGGTCAGGACAATGAAGCCACAGCAATTCGTGCATTTGAGGAACTGACAGGTTTAAATGTTGCACCTTGTGGCTTATTCATTGGAACTGGAGAGGAATATTTTCTAGGGGCAAGTCCAGATGGCGTGATTAAAGATGACAACAATTTCACTATTGAAGTTAAATGTCCCTTGGTCCTAAAAAGCTGCTCAATAGAACAAGGAGTAGCTGAAAAGAAAATTAAATTTCTTGCGTATGATGAGGATGGTTTTTTGTATTTAAAACACACTCATCCGTATTATTATCAAATACAAGGGCAGCTACATCTTTCAGGCAAGGAATATTGCTATTTCATTGTCTGGTCTCCTTTAGGGCCGATACATGCTGAACAAATAAGCAGGGATGATGTGTTTTGGAAAAATAAAATGATTCCTAAATTTAAGTGTTTTTATTATAATGCTTATTTAAAAGAAATAATAAAAGATGTTATATAACCTTTATGTTGTTTTTAAAATTCCTTATCTTAAAAAATATCTAGCAAACTCAACCGGTTAAAATATCTCATAAAAACAAGTGTTCCGTGTTTTTGGTATTTTGTTTAGCGAAGCACTTAATATGAAGCAAAAGTAACCATTAACGTTTTTTACAATGAAGCTCCGGCTCTTAGTTACTTAATAAATCAAAAAAATATACTTCGTAACTACAGAATAATATCCCTATTTTATTATCTAATTTCTCTCTACTATAAGTTATATTGTTAAACGATAATTCAGTAAACCGGTACTTAGATTAACTGATAAGGTTTAAAATAATTATACCTAAGCTTGGTTGCGACATTAAAAATTGCTTTCAGCAAAGTTAATATAAAATGTCTTTCAACCCTATAAGAATATCAACATTAAGGTTTTTACGTAAATGCTAAAAGAAACAACACCTAAATCCATAAAGAACTTTTAATAAAATATAAATGCCAATTATATCATATACTCTTCATACTTTTTATATTTTTACTTTTTAAAACCTTCTATATTAATTAAATAATGATTATTTTTAAAATACTAATGCAAAAAAAATACCTACTTTAAACAACGCGTGTTGAAAACAGCGTATTTTATTTTAATTTTTATTACCTATTGAAGCTATTTTACCAAATCTTTATTCAGTCGTACTAACCGTTACTTACAGTAACTAACACAAGTAACAGAGTTTACTGTTACCACCTCTATACATGTTAGTAGTTCCGTTTTCACAGAATTTATAAGAGGGCGCCATCAATCAGTTAAGAAACTTAAATGTTTGTTGTGCGCCCAAACGACTTAAGATAAATTCACGAAATTTTGGGAATGGTTACATCTAACTAATGTCTAAAAAGTTATGGGAGCGAATTTTTGAAAAATTAAAAATCGGAGTGTAAATAATTTTTTTCTCAGAAATTAGACTTTCTGTTTCCATACTTTTTTTTAGAAGTATACATTAAATTAATTTCCAAATTTTCAAAACAATCGGTTGGTAAATAACGGCGTTTGACTTTTATTTCAAATAAACGAGGGTATGTATTCCTCTTGCAATCAATCATTTTTCTTGAAAAACACTATACCTACCCAGGGTACGCGAAAATAACTAAGTGCCTTCGATCAGGATTTGTTTATTAAAAGTTCAGGATAGTTATTTGTAAAACGTTTGACAAAATGACTCACTTTATAACACGAGTACAGTTAGCAAAGCAGGAGTACTACAAATAGTCATTTTCGTAAAAGTTTTACACAATATTTTTTATAATTCGCATTTATTTAAATTTTTTAAATAAAATTATTCAACAATTAGTACTTTTTATGTTCTTTAAATTATGTTGGTACTTACTAAAATGACATATGTCAGATATATCTAGTTTGGAAGTTTAATTAAGTTGTTTATTTCTCTGAATTTGTTTCTGGAACATATCCATTTTATTTTTATTTATTGTACTAACCAATATTATGTGAAAGTCCATCTTATTAAGAACAGCAAACAACTAAACGGTTCATTTAAACTTTAACTATTTATTCGCAAAATAAGTTTTAAATGCAATGACGGCCGTTTCGCTAGAATTAGTATCGTCAGATTAATATATTGAAGTTACATTTTGTTTGTTTGTAGCTAGGTACCTGATGTTGATTAGGTAGTATTAAGGCTAGACCAAGATTGGAAGTAATAAGACATAACAATATTAAAGCCTAGATGTTATTAGCCCTAAGGGATTATCTTGGAAGTATTTCCCTCTTAGATCAGTATAACTGTGCAATGATACAGAAAAACCAGGAAAAAACTATATCATGCTGATTTTTACAATAACTTAATATATTTCTGTTACAATTACGTCTTATCTATGTATAAAATGAAGACTCAATCAAAGTAAACAGTTTACTAGTGGAGAACTTCCAATTTAATTGTTCATTAAGTACTTTATATAATTGATCTGCTAGATGTCTTTTTATATCAAGTTCTTCGAGGAAATCTAAATTTTGTTTTTTATCAAAAATATGTAATATTTGAATGTCATTGGTGTGTATGAGTGAGTGTGGATGTTCAAGAACGTCTTTTGTATAGTTTCCTTGTATTTGACCTACATAAACAGCATAACATTTTGGCCAATTAATTTTGTAAACACCAGATTTTTTAAATTCAGGTAATTTTGTTTTTACATTTAACAATTTTATACCAACATTATTGTGTGATTTGAATGAAATTAATGCAGATGTTGCCGAAGATATTATTTTTAAAATTGTATCAGAAATATTTCCAAAATATGTAATACTTTTATAACTTTTAATTTCTAGTTTGTTGAGGAAATATTAGTTGTAGTGACATTTTCTGTTATTTCTTATTAATTAATTTATTTATTAAATGTATTGGATAGCCATTAGATGTAGCTATTTGTTTTATAATCTCAATTTCTTTACTTAAATTATTTTTGTTCATTGGAATTGAAAATGCTCTATGTATCATAGAATTATAAGCTGCTAATTTATGTGATATAGGATGTTGGTTTTCTGTATATTGAATAATTTAATGAATTATTAACTTTTTCAATTCTCAAATCTAGAAAATTAATTGAATTATTATCTTCAACTTCTAAGGTGAAATTAAGGATGTAAGGTATTAATATAATTGAAAAATATATCTAATTGTCGTTCGCTACCTACAAAACCTGCTAACACATTAACAACATATCTATACCTTATTAGTGATGAGCAAATGCAAGACCAAGACCAAGACCGGGTTAGTCTTGGTCTTGGTCTTGCATACAAGGTCTTGCAGTCAAATAAGCAATCTTTCTTTAGACTTGCTGGGTGTCCATTTAAAAAAAAGGAAAAATAGTTTTTAAAATCATTACAAGTAAAGAGAGATTAAATGAAAGGATAGTATTTTTCATTATAAAAATGTTGTTTTTTTTTTATATTACATTGTAGCGATAAATCAATTATGAAATAGTTACTATCCTAAGAAGTGCGGAAAAGTTAATTTCCGCAAGAATTAGGATCAATATTTTTTTACAAGCAAAATCACCTCGAAAATTATTTAGATACTTGAAAAGATGCGATTGTGACAATTAAATATTTCATAGTGTCCATAAATACACGAGTGTAGCTATAGCAACTAAGCGCAGCCGATCAACTTCTGCTTGTTATGGTACCATCAGTAATTATAACCCTCAAAACCAAGTTTCTTCTTCGTCTTCGTCAAGGACTCCTCTACCTGCGTTCTCAGCGGAGTACAGTAAGACAATGCCTCTTTCTCCAAATGATTCATAACATTGTCCAAGTTTTTTAATATGTAAACATTAATAAAGCTTATTCATGAACTTACCTTAGAAATAAACATAGTTTTTGTTCAGAAGTTATTGGATTTTTATTTTCATTGCATGGTTTTAAAACAATGTCATCTTTTATGTGATTTAAAACATAATCAAACAATACTGGTGTCAAACGAAAATATTGTCTAAATTTTTCATCATTTGTTTGAAGGTGACGACATATTAAGATTTTCTTAAAAATCTTACTTTCTTCCGACCTTTTCATTTCTTCTTCCCATGAAGATTTGTCTTCCAAAAATATCATCATTGCCAAGTCCAAATCATCCATTTTTTGCTTTTAATACAGAAACACTCTTATCATTGTCAAATAATGAAACTAAACACAAGATATAAAACAAACTATAAACACACAAAACGAAAGCAAATACAAAAATGGATTTAGGCGGTCAATAACGTTAAACTCTTACTTTACATCTTTGCTCACCGATAGCGGCCGTCTTGAACGGTCGTCAAATTACGGCCGCTTTATTGCGGCACCGCTATCCTAGGAATCCAAAGCTTTAGATATTAAAATAATCCATGGCTGCTTTATTTTTCGGTTTATACGTTTAAAAGACGCAAGACTCTTGCAGGCTTGGTCTTGGTGTTGCATAAGTCTTGCACTGCTCGGTCTTGGTCTTGCATAAGTCTTGCACTGCTCGGTCTTGGTCTTGATCTTGCAGCCCGCAAGACCAAGACAAGTCTCGCTCATCACTATAGCCTTATCCAGTATAAATATAGGTGCACGTCACAGCTGTCAGAACGGGGCTATGTTGCCATGCATTTAAAATAGTATTAGAGTCTAGTTAATATCAAACGAAGCTTCCCTACTATTTTTCTTTTTATTTGACTACACCAATACGCTAGGTTTGAACGTGCAACATGGCGCAATTGTGCCAACATATAAAATATTTTCGTTTGAAGTTTATATTTTATTAGTCCAGGAGTTGTATTTGATATAAAATTAATTACGAAACCTTTCTTAAAGCATTTATTTATCTTTTGTAATAATTTACGCCCTACGAATTTCAATATTTACCAAATCTTGAGTGAAAAGGGATACTGATTGACAGTAGCAAACGAACGAAGAAAGTCAAACGAACAAAGCGATTTGTTCACTTTGATGACGTGCACTTATATTTATACTGGACAAGGTATATACCAAAATACAATATTGTTTTTATATTTTGCACTTATAAAAATCTTCATTATAGAACGCATTTGCGTATCGTAATGTAACTTTTACGCACGCAAATTTTTGTTTTAAATGGTTGGCGACATGAGTGAAGTATCTAAAGGCAAGACTATTGACAATGGTCGCATTCAGGGAACAGCAGCGCTACAGCGCTTCATCAAGCCGCGCTGCTGAATTGACATATTAGAACTACAGCGCTGCGGCGCTTTATTGCAGCAGTACAGCATATATATTCGTACGCTGGAACGCTTCAAATTTTGACGTTTGAAAGAAGAATAATAATAAAGCTAACTGATAATATTTAAAAAAGATCGTTTTACAACAAAATCATTTTTTAAACAAAAAGTGACAAATAAAATAACCTGTTTACACATAAGAAGAAAGGTAAGTAGCCTGACATAAAATAGTATACAAAGGAATTATCTGTTCAACATAGTTCTGATTTCTTACAGGATTTCTTCTTTTATAAACTGGCGGTTCTAATGGAGCCGACAATGCTTGCACCACATGTCCAATAATATTTAGGTTGTTGTTAATTATGTTAACAACAACCATTTCATCATTATAGTCGTCAATAATTTGCGCTATATTATTCATTTTTATTTTAAAATAAAGGTTAGGAAATAAACCCAAACGTCATGTCACACACAGAACACTAATTAAATATGTCACATGTCAACTAATTTAAAAGTCAGTTCAGCGAATTCTAGCGTAAAAGCGCTGCAGTGCTATATCGCTACAAATTACCTGAATGCGACCAATGACATTTGTGGCTAATAGCAATTTATTAATTTTATATTGTTCTTTAAAAAAGTATTTGTGAATATCAATATCATCTTTTAGTTATATAATATATTATTAATGGTATATTATTCATTTTAAAATATTTTAAAACATTAACATTTGATAATTTAAATGTCACAACTGTCAAATTTTATAAATTACACAGTGCTGCCGACATACTTTTTAAAATAAAAATATTCGTAATTACATAAAAATAAAAATTAATTTAAAAAATGGTAAAAAGGGCAAAATATAAAAAATATTATAAACAACTTATTTCATATGGCTGTTGTGACACTCGTTCTTTAAAAAACTCATCGCTTCGCGATTCGTTTTTTAAACTTGAACTCGTGTCATAACAGAATTCCATATGAAATGCGTTGTTTAATATACTATTTTATAACTAGAATTCAAGATTTTGTTTTTTAAATTATCCATAAAGATATTAGCTAAAATTGGGGAAATAGGACTTCCAATTGGAAATAGGTCAATTATAACTGATATTATACCTGGATGGATATTTATTTCATCTAATAGCTTTTTAACTAGAACTATACATTCTTTAGTAGGTAGTTTAGAGAACAGCAGCACGTTTAACTACTGCTTGAACAGACCTATAATCTTTCCAGGTGTACAATCTTCCAAAGTTAAGTTTCACTGCAAACGCTCATGCTATTATATTTATTGATAAGTTAAGATTAATTTCCTATGGTTTAGCTAGTTTCTCGGAAAAAAATACATAGGCACATATCTACAGATGCATAATTCTTGCACTGTGACACCGAACAAAATTTTTGAGTTTCTGGAGCAGTGGCGATCGAATAAAAAAAAGTATTCTCAGTAGTCCGAGATAGTCCATAGTTATCAATATTTTATGTAAAGCAAAAGCCAACCATCACATGTAGTTTATGTACATTTCCGCACCCTATATAACGTAACTTGAGTAAAATCTATATATTCAATAACAGATATCTAATAAACACAAACGTTTAAAAAAGTTTTATTTTATGTAGAATAGGTTTTAGAAAACTGAAAACTTATGTCGAAAATGGTCTAGTCCTAATTTTATTAATAATTTTTTAGATTTTTAAGATTATAAACTGGCCGATAAACAAGGCACTCACTCTAACGATTCCACCTTGCGAAAAAGTTAAATCAAATAAATGGGTTTTTGTAGCTTTTGTCACGTGCATATTATGGATAGGCGTTTTGTCTTATCTATTATCATGGATGATAACCGTAATAGGTTAGTATTTTTTTTGATATTTTCCTGTTATTTTTTTATAACATACTGTATGGTATTTTTTGTTTCAGGGAATACGTTAGGTATTCCTGACTCTGTTATGGGTATATCGTTTTTAGCTTTTGGTGCAGGAGTACCAGAAGCAGCATCTAGTATAGTTGTTATTAGAAAAGGTATAATTTTTTTTATTTTATAATTTAAATCTTTGCGTTTATAACGTCTTATCAATCGATGAATAGTGACTACACACACGAAAAGTTCGTTCCACCCGATCCTAAGCGAGCAAGCGTAAAAATTAGTCTTGATTATTATTAAAAAAGCAGATTATTTAAATTAGGTATTGTCTTTAGTTCTATAGGTATTATCAAAAAATAATTTTGTTTTACTGTTGACTAATGCAGATTATTGGTATTTTTATTTGAAGTAAAAAATAGTTTTATTTACTTAGTTATAATATAAAAATTGAAATTATTGCATTTAATGAAGTACAAATAACTTTAGTGTGAAATTCAGGTATTTTTACTTGAATTTTAGGAAAAGGTGCTATGGGTATAAGCAATTCACTTGGATCAAACACATTTGATGTTTTGCTGTGTCTAGGTATACCATGGTTATTAAAGTCCTGCCTGATGTCTTCTCCAAAATTGGTAAATATTATTTCTGATATACAATTTAACTAATAAAATTTGATGTAAAATTAAATAACTGCACAAACATATATCTGGAAATCTATTTAACAAATACTAACAATTATCCACCGTATTATTCAAATATGAGCTTTTGGTGCCAAAAACGATTTTGTAGTTGGTTTGGTTCTTGAGATTTATCATGGTTTTGCAATATTCCCGTCCATAATTAGTATTAGTTTTAAAAAATAATATTTAAAAAATATAAGCCACGGTTTACCAAATCAAATTTTATCAATAATAAAAAGAAGAAAACTACGAATGGAAAATTTTAGCCAATCAAATAAACATAACAGTAATGAAATTACCTAAATAATTGATGAAGTTTGGATCACTTTTAATGTCTTGGTATATATTGTATATATTTCCTACAAATCATGTCTTTGGTATTGATGTTATCTGAGAATATTTAATTGAAATTCTCATAGTTATATATATTTTTACTTTATATCGATATCCCATAATATTATTAACCATTCTTATATATTTATTTCAGGTAAACATCAATTCTGCGGGTCTCCAATACAGTACTATTATTCTTCTAGTAACTTTACTTGGATTTTACTTTGCTTTGATAATCAACAAATTTCGATTAGATAAATGGATAGGACTATACTGCTTGGTTATTTACCTAATATTTTTAGTGATAGCAACGATGATCGAATTAAATGTGTTTTTTCAAGTAAATCTTCCAGCTTGTATTAGATAACATGTTTTTAATTCTAATGTTAACTTTATAATATAACTTTATAGTAGAGATTAAAAGAGTCAGTCTAGTGTTTAAAATTGACATTAAATTTTTTATAAACAATATTAAAAATTATTTTAATTCAAATATACCAAACTTTATTAACTTTCTGAAATTATTATTTAGTTAATTATAAACAAATTACATTGCAAACTTTTTAACCACCTTATTATGCGATGATAGTTTGGATACTTTTTGTCCCAGCAGATGGATAGATAGGCGAGGAGGTTTTAAATAGGCCAGCAAGATTTCCTGGTTTTATTTTAAATCTTAAGTATACCTACTGTTGAGACCATAGGTTCAACAATTATTTTCTACCTAATTGTATTTTCATTTCTTTTATTCATTTTAAAATTTCTTATCGGCGCGCCCATGAATCCTAGAAACACCTGCTGCAAAACTAGACTATTTACCGAGAGGGTGACTATGGGCGTGGCTAGGTTTCTAACGAACAAATTTTACACGCCGAAATCCATTCCATATTATTGACTCTCGAAGTCAAGTATTCACGAGAGTAAGAAAATTTTCGATCCTGATATTTCAACAACAGTTAAATTGTAACTTTCCTACCCAATGGGTAAATTTCCATATAATTAAAATTAATTAACTTCTTTCCTGCCTAATAAGTGCAATTTTATTTCGTACCAAATAATAATGAACGTACAGTGAGTTTTGTTCTTATAGTGATTCAGTGCTTTGAAAACTGCAACGGCAAAAGTAAGATTGTTCCTAACAATTAATAACATTTTACAAACTGAAAGGCTTGTCTACATTCATTGTTTTTACCTATATGTACTTTCGACGTTTGTTACTTGTATGAATTTAATACAAATTGTTTATGACAACGTACATTATTTTAATGCTGAACCGGCCTTTTGAAATCCAGTCCACTAATTCGAAGGAAGAAAATTACAACCCCGTGTTGTGGCCAACAGCCCCAACACCTACATAAATAAACAAAGCGCTAATGAAGAAGTAAAAGATCCAAATCAAAATTGAATAGAGAAGAATTTCTTTATAGCTGTGGTTATTGCTAAGTAAGCCACATGCATTGTCAACATTTAATTTAATTGTAAGATTTATTTTGTCAGTCAAAATTAAAAAAGAAAAATGTAATACATTTACATCTAATTCACGAACTGTTAATTTTATGCAAAAAGTGTCATATTTTTTAAATCGTTTTTACAGCAGAATTCAAAATCTAAAAAGAATATTAGCGTTTCATTTGAGAAAAAACATCGATGACATCATGTACATGAGAATGGTGACGTCATCAGTATTTCGAATTATACAAGACTACGCGCAATGAACTGTCTAAGTCTGTTGTCATTAGATCCGTGGTCATAAAAACCTCTCCAAACAAACCCAGTATAGCATGCGCGTATTTGTCAAAAGATATTTTTAATTTTCCTTTTGAAAACCTTGCCTTGCAGATTTCCTTATAAAAAAGTCTTTAACTGATCGGTTTTTACTTATTTCCAATAACGGACCACTCTATATTAACTGTAAACCACAACTTAAAAATATCGTGTGACATTTTACACGCGTTATAGATTTATTTGGAAGGATTTATGGGAGCAGGCTTCTGCTGTGACGTCGGAGCTTAGGCAGTGCATTCAAACGCCGCGTAAAAACCTCTTCGTAAAGCAGAATACTATATAGTCAGAAAAATAGAAATGTAAATGCTGCGAAACAGCATCTGTAAAACTTTGAATGGCAAAATGCTCGATAAAATCTTCAGTTGGTATTCGATATGCTAATCTAACTAGGCGTGAAATATAGTCCTCGAATTCTTAAAGAGATTCACCTGATTTTTGTTGTCTGAATTTTAACTAATTTTTAAAGACTTGATGCAAATGCTTGTCATCATATCTTTTTCCAATTGATGTACCATCAAATGTGGGTGATTTAACTGTAGAGGTGAAATGTCCGGCGGATTCGGAAATATTTGCCTGACTTCTTAGTATAGCTTCCTCACCACAACTGCGTTCATTGATCTATGTACGTAGCACAGCGTTGGTCTGGTGTATCTCTGTTCGTAGCTTAGCATTGCTCTCTTGCATATTCGAATCTCTTACTTCTGCAAATATTTTCTTCCATTCTCTTCTGACTTTCGTCCATTTTACTCATTAGACCCTACAACATGGGCAACATCTAATTCTCAATTTTCTTTAATTAAAACTGTTTAAAGTTGGCAACATATTCAGCCTTCGAAAAATATATCCCACTTTTGACATCGATGTTACGTGGGCTATAAATTAAAGAACTGCTAAAAACGTATATTGTAATATTTTGAAATTGATTGTGTTAACCTTTACTTTGTGAAAGTTCATCTTACTAAGAACAATAAAAAACTGAACGGTTAAACTAAACTTCCACTATTTATTCGAAAAATTCGCTTTAACATTCAATTACAGCTGTTTTGCTATAACTAGCATCGTCAGATTGACATATGTCAATGTTAAAGCGAATTTTTCGAATAAATAGTGGAAGTTTAGTTTAACCGTTCAGTTTTTTATTGTTCTTAGTTGTAATATTTTTTTTCGTCGACCTCTACGAAAAGTTACATTTTACGTACTGATTTCCGGACGAAAAATCGACTATTATTGGAGGCAAGTACTTTTCGTCCGCAAACACTTTTCGTCCGCAAACACTTTTCGTCCGCTGCGGTTGCTATGGTACGGCACTGTTCGAGAGCGGCGATTGAATAATTTTCGTTTAATAAAAACGTAGGCGCCTGTGACAATTACTGTCATTTGCTGTTGTCAAATGAAGTAATTACGAAATTCGCTAGATTTTACGTGTGAATAAGACCGCGGTGTGTGTTCAAAGTAATCAAAAATGAATAGTGATAGCGATGTGGATGTAAGTAATACTCCTCCGGAGCTACGGGAATACGGCCACGTTGGATTTACTCCCACAGAAATCACGAATTTTATACGAAAAACAATACAACAAATTCAAGAACTGGCGTCAGGAACATAAGGTCGAAAATCTCTCAGAAAATGTTCTTCTGGCCTATTTTTCTAGTAAAGCTGATGAGAATAATTATAAGTCCTCGACGCTATGGTCAATATACTCTATGTTAAAGTCTACACTAGCCATCAAGGAAAACGTTAACATATCCAAATTTCCGAAACTTATTGCATTTTTGAAAAAACAAAGCGTTGGGTACAAAGCGAAAAAATCTAGAGTATTCAGTTGAGATGAGATAAACAGATTTCTTGGTGATGCCCCTGATGACACTTATCTTTTGCACAAGGTAAAATGTTTTTAGTTATTTTGCTGATGCATTTATTGTTATATTATATTTCAGCTCTGTTTGATTATTGGAATTGCTGGGGCTTGTCGAAGAGACGAACTACGTAAAATAACGACCAAGGATATTGTTTATCAAAGCAACATGCTTGTAATAACCATTCCAGACTCAAAAAATGATTAAAGGCGTGTTTTTACTGTTACAGACAAACTTTGCGACGGAGTGAATCCTTTAGAAATATTTCGACAATACGCCAACTTAAGACCGAAGCATTGTAATCATAATATATTTTTTGTCAATTATAAATCAGGAAAGTGTACAGTGCAAGTGGTTGGTGTGCATACATTTGCAAAGCTAGCTTAATCGCAAAATACTTAAAATTGCCGAACGAACTAGAGTACACCGGGCATTGTTATCGGCGCACATCTGCAACACTTTTAGTCAATGCCGGCGCAGATATGCTGTCACTAAAACAGCACGGAGGATGGAAATCCTCAACAGTCGCCGAGGGTTACATTGAGGATTCCATTCCCAATAAAATAAATGTATCAAAAAGTATTTTAACTGGTCAAGCACTCCGAGAGGGAAGTTTTAGAAATAGTGATGCCGGAGCATCTGCATCTGAAGTTGCATCAACAAGTACCCAAAATCAAAACTTGTCTCTGGCATCTTCTTCGACAGCAGGAATTAATATTAATAATTGCACAAACTGTTCTTTCAATATCCATCTTCGAGATTGATAATTTTGTAGTAATATGATTTAAATAGAGAGTTGTTACACTTCAAATCAGAATACATTTTTTATAATTTTATTTGAATTATGATCGAGTCTGCAGTTGGGAGAGTGGGACGTAGCCGGGGGTAGCAAATAGGTGAGTTCTTACTTTCATAAAAGCGTAGGGGACGACGAAAAAATGTAATATGCACCTCGGCGAAAACTGTCTATTGTCTCGCCTGCTTGCTAGCCTCGGCTGCGCCTCAGCTAGCAATTTGCATGCTCGACTATAATAGACAGTTTTTCGTCCTTGGTACATAAATAACTATTATAAATCAATTATTAACTAATTCCACTGTCTTATTTATATCATTCATTAACATATTTCGTAATTTTTATTAATAGTGCTTTTTGCGTTCTGTGAGCACGGAAGTCCTGGCAAATGACAACTATTTAATTATAAATATGCAAATAAAAATGAAATTGACAGAAATTTATAAACTTGCAGTTGCTGCTACCGTTCGCAGTTGCCGTTCCCGTCGAAGGTTAAAAAATCTGCTTTCGTATTTGCGCATTTATATTCTCCATTGCTGTTACCGTTCGCCACTGAGCTTTACGTTCCCTGATGTTTAGACATAACGAAGTTTTAAGTTTTGTAGCTCGCCGTTCGTGCTGTTCGCGTATTAAGGTTTAAGTGGAGTCGACTATTTTTTGATTCTCAAACGCGAGATGGCGGTGCGAGCACTCCGCTAGTTCTGTTCCTTTTCTATGAATACAGTAATCTGTAAACGTCTCTACAAAATTTAATACCTTGAAAAAAAACATTCGCAAGTAGTCACTAGATGCTAAACGAAAATTGTACGGCAAGATGTTGTTCTCTTTATGCGAAATTGCCACATCTACACCAAATTTTATAGTCGTTATTCGCTTTCTTGTTTGTGCTTAGTGGTTTTAGTGATTTATTGTTTTTATATAGCTGCTATTTCCATAAAATTAATAAATTCATAACCTATATAAATTAAATTCCCAAAACTCAATTTTTTTACCACAATCTAATACATAGGTAGAATTTTTGTAGATTAATAATATTTGATATGCTTAATTTTTCGCCAGCAAGAACAAACCGCAGAATGGATTTTCACAAAATTTTCACCAAAAATCGGATAAGTGAAAATATAGAGCTGATTATATTTGGAAAAATATGAACGTAGGAGGAGGTTTCTTAGAATTTTAAAAAATCATAAAGAAAGATATAAGATTCAAATAAAATTTTTCAGAAATATTTACAATTGTAAACATTTATTTTCCGAAATATAAAACCCTCATTGGTGTACATTGAGGGGGTTTTAGGAAGGTTGAAAATTTAATAAAATCGAAAAAATTAACTAATGATCTGATCAGTGGCGTCTCGTGGTAAGAATTGTAAGGTGTTCTGCGATTTTTTAAAAAAGTTTACCTTGTAAGGGGAGCAGAGCTGGGTAGTATCCGGATACAATATCCGGATACTTTTTATGTATCCGAAAGCTGTATCCGGATACTTTTTAAATTTTATATCCGGTATCCGTATCCGTAGCCAAATTTTAAAGTATCCGGTATCCGGATACTTTTTTTGATATTCGGATACTTTTAAAAATTTATCGCCCGTCGATAATGCATAACACTGCCCTTCCTTTTCTCTTTTACAACTATGATTGATACGCCTAAAAGAAAAGCTTTAAGCGATTAACACTTTGAGGTATTGGTACTTACAAGGCAAATGCACTTCACTTCTGACTTCGTCAGCAATTGGAATACTTTCTGTTTTTATTTTAATTTAATGTTTCCTTATAAGTTTAGGTTCTAGTTTTATTATTCCTAAGCAATAAATAATTTTTTGAGTACTTTCTGATTTCTTTCTCCAATTAATGTATTTTTATTATTATATATTACATTAAAAATAATAATAATTTATGGCCTTGTTAAAAAAGTATCCTTCAAAGTATCCGAAAAAAATATCCGGATACTTGTACCCGAATACATTTTTAAATGAAAGTACTTTTTTAAAAAGTATCCGGATACATTTTGAGTATCCGATATCCGGACACTTTTTTTCAGTATCCGACCCAACTCTGAAGGGGGGTTCTCTCCCATCAATTTTATCGTCGTTTCTTCGCCTTTCGTGTTGAAATATTGGATTTCTGGAGCTGAAAAATTAATAAGCCCACGAAATATTCCCAGATTCTCGGAAGTCAAACTCTCATCATGTCCCCGAAGCTCCACAAAATTTAACAGAATTAATTTATTTTTTGGAAAAAATATATCGATTCTTCGACACATTTTCAATGTTTCTGTATATTTAATTAAAAAGCCGAATCTAATTGAGCCATGACATTAGTTGGCCCTAGTAACGTTAATTTCATACAATTATGAAAATGGCTTTTAGAATTTTTAGGTTTTCTTTATTTTCAAACTCAAATACTCTAGATTCGAGTATTTTAGCAATCAACGATTTAAGCTTAAAATTCTACCTGACTTTTATTACTCTGTTCCAGCACACTTATTCTTACTACAAAGATAAACCTTTACAAGGTTTGCAGTATGTTTACAAAATGTTAAAATAAATGGAAACTTTCACTTTTTTAAACAAAATAATATTAACTATGAAGAAAATAATATTTTAACAGAGATAAACTATTGTAGGTACCTACATGAAATCAATATTTCAACATAAGTAAATAAATATTCTTAAAACTCATTGTTTCTTTTATGTGAATTCCCCTTTTAAGTATCTTACCCATTTACCTGTCCGCAATTTAAGATATCAAGTATTGTACCGATAATTTACGACCGCTCACAAAAAAAGCTGCAAATTTCAACTACATCAAAGGAATTACCAGACTTATTAGAATATCTTTGGATGATGCCCATACATCGTCGGAGATATCTATCAGTAAATAGATAAATAAATAAATATCAATAGTAGGTTTTTTGGTAAATATAATTTACAAGTTATGGTATTCAGTATCAGTATAATATCCAAATATTAGATAGTTAGATTTAATGACGACTTTACATTATAAATTGTTCCCTGAAAAATCTCTTCTGAAAAACTTGGACCTAACTTGGAATTAAGTAAACTTAATTTAATCTACACCACTAAAACAGTAAATAGTCTGTAATACAGGCTCTGTTAAATAAATAATGTCAATTTTTACTTTATTGAATTTACACAGGGTGTCCGCGAAAAGTTTGTTATTATTTAAAATAATTATAATTTATCTAGTTTTAAATTTAATAATATCTTAATGGATATCATTAAATTTAAGGTTCTGGATAATTAATAATACTGTTAACGTATGGCCGTAGAAAAATAAGTATTAAATGAGATAATGTAACAACTGTAGTCGCATTTAAAATATAATATACACATTTGTATTTATTGTACTATTATCGACTATTTTTTATTGCTGATAAGTAAATAAAAATTGTTTTATTTTTACCTACCTATTTTCGTAAAATGTTAATATGTTAAAAAGCCACCTAATCATTAAATTTTGTAGCTCCCCTGCTTAATAAATTAGGTACTTAGTGTAAGTACATTTTTAACCAAAAATTCAAACTGAAATCTGCATCTAAATGCTAATTAAACCACAAATGTAAGACTTTATTTGTTGTCTCTTGATTTTATTGTTTATATTTTTTTATATAGTTGTACCTATAAAGCGACAAAATAATAATTGTACTTTAGAGCTAGACAAAATGAGGTATGAAAACTTAAAAAAAATGTCTAACCTGTTTTTAATTTCTAACCTGTTTAAAACTAAAAATTGACCTGTTACACGATTTTTCAATGTCGCCGTTTTAGAAAATAACCAATTTATTTCTTTCATTTGCACCATGTATATGCTCGAGGCATACCTATGTCATTGAAAGATTAAAAACAGACCCTTCTTTTTTGTTGGCTTCGTTATCGAGCAGTAATAATACTAAAGAAGTTAAACTTTACATTCTAATCCACTCTCTGTATCTTAATCGATAAAATAATAATTGTACTTTAGAAGCTATACAAAAATGAGGCATCAATCAATTTCTTGAGTGTCTAGGTAATAATATTAAATCGGCAACACTGTTGAACGATGTTCCTAAAAATCGCACCATCTGTGTGTGCTTTACTGAAATGTTTTTAAAAGTTCTGCATAGCGATGTAGACGTCAGCACCTCCCAGAGGTAAAAATTTAATGTGCGAATTTTAAATCGTATTATTGTTATATTCGAATTTTGTAAAACAAACGTTTTTAAATAACAATTTTTTTTTGTAAAATACTTAAAAACATATCCATTCAATAGTTTCAAACTTTAAAATAAAAAAAATATTCGAATAAATGATTTAGGCATGAAATAATATTTTTTTATTTTTTTGTGTCAAAACTGTACATTCAAAAATTTTCAAAAAATTTGTATATATGTTATTAAAGAAGATGCATAATATTACAAAAAATAGTTCAAATCGTTCGACTAGTTTTTGAGTTTTATACGTGAGAAAACATAGTTTTTCTTGTTTTTCCCGAAAACAACTCGAGCGATTTTGATTAAATTTTCGGAAAATACTAGTCGCGATAAAATACATATTCATGAATTTTTTCAAAATTTTTGAATGTGTAGTTATTTTTTCCGGGGGTCCACTTAAACCTTAACCAATCAAACAGCAAGAATCAGGCTATCCCTGATCGTACTTAAATATAACCTCTTATCCAAACTGTGCTTATTTTTCTATGCTGTGCTTTGTTCTCATTAAATGTGGCTTTGTTAATTTATTTGGGCCTAGAATGGACTCCGAGATGGATAAAAATATTATTCAAGTAGTAGAAGAAGGTAATAAATGAATAAATATATTTTCCACATTGTAAATTAAATAGATGTAGACAAAATCAGCCTTTTAAGCGAAATAATTCAAAATTACCCATATCTGTATGACTTATCTGATAAGAAATACAAAGTCACTAGTCAAGGAGGACACATGGAGACTTGTGGCACTACTTGTCCATATGGATGGTAAAGTTATTGTTCCTCAAATTAACAAAATGATATTGATTTAAAAGTCTTTTTAGTAATGTGGTACAAAAAAAACTAGAAAAACCTACAAGACCTATATACCAGGGGGGAGAAAAGAGGTTTACCGTGAGACTCATGTCTTGAAGAATAAAACTGGTCTTATTTTCACTTTATGTCATTCTATTCAAAATATACAAGGCCGAGGAAGTGACTATATACAGTGAGGATCAAAATTATGAAATAAATTCATTTTAATTGCATTATATTTTCTTGTAGAACACATACAACTACAACTCACGTCACATCCCAAAATCTACAACAGATAGTGAGCGACCCTCTTCAGCTTCATCATGTGGGTTGTCTATGCTAGAGGACGTATCCTCACCACCACATGCAGCAACTAGCACACTCGATGGAGTACAAAAGAAGGATCAAACGGAGCCTTGAGGGTCCCAATACATTATTCATATTTCCTATTAAAATTTCCTAATGACTACGACCTTCTTGTTCTGTTAATGGGGAGTACCTTAAAACGCCGTGTACGTCTTGACTTAATTTTACTTATAGCATATATGTACAGAAGTATTCCAAGAATACCTAAATAGAAATCGTCATCAATTTTGTTAAAAAGTTAGTTAACACAGTAAATAAGTTCGTAATAAAATCTTCACGAAAATTAAAATTCCACAACAAAAATCGCACGAAAATCTTCTTCTTCTTTTTTGATGTGGTGTCGACTTAGACTAGGAAAGAGAGAGGACAGCGCATGGCAATGAAAACCTTATGCGTGTGAGTGAAGCCAATTTTCAAACGTTTGGTGGTAAACAAATTTGGAACGTCGAATTGTATTTTTTTAGTTTTTTTATTAATTTTCATCTTTTTTAATTACCTGAATAGACATTTTAAAATGGTTAATTGTGCAGTTTATAAGTGCAACAGTCAGAGTGCTAAAAAAGAGGAAGGAATTTCATTTCATAGGTAAAAATTATTTTAAAACTATTTCCTTGAAATTTATTATTATTAATATTACAGCTTTCAGGTAATAGATGTTTAACAAAATCACATATGTTATGTATGACAACTTCAATTAATAGTACATACATTTTGAAAATTGTTTTCATTCAGATTTAAAGATTATTTTTCAATGGACTGGGAAAGTGTGACGTCAAAATTTGTGTTCTATGCTGTTGAACTGGGAAATGTCAACGAAATGATTCCAAACGGCAACATTATAAATCTCCAGAAATAACTTTTGTTTGAGTTATCTTGTTATTATTATACTTTAAAATATAACGCAAGTATGATAATTAAATACATATAAACCAAATCTTTCCAAATTCGATTTTTAAAGTACCCTTTTAGTAAGTATTCTCAAAATTTATGACAATGCACAACTTTGAAGGTTATGTTATAATATTTTTACGGAAATTTTCATCTATCTATTTTAGTGATAATGTAAAGCATATGAATGAACACTTACCAATGAAAAAATAGTAATTAACTCCGGAAAATCAAGAAAATACAATAAAATGGTCAATAACACCTATAAAACATACCACAAAAAAAGTTGTTTGGAGTCATTTGGTTTGACACGTACGTCACTACTTTCCCAGTCCATTAATTGTTATTATTTTCTCATAGATGTAATAGTTTTGCAGTGGCGTGGAACAAAAACATATATTTAAAATAGATAAAATAGATTAAAATTGTAATATTTATTAAGTAAATATGTTTTAAAATGATTGTTGTTTTTTTGGAGCAGTACATATTTAAAGACTTTTTTAAATCAGATTTGTAATACGAAATAATGAAAATGATTATTTAATAATCGTATTAGAAAAATCGTATGATACGCCTATGTCAATATTGTCCGCCATTAGTTTAGTGGTAAATGGGTTACATAAATTGATTCCAATGCGCAGTCCTCTCTCTTTCCTTGTCTAAGGGTGTCGAACTTCAGTCTTCAGTTATGTCATCATCAAACATCAAGTTTATAAATTGACACTATGAACGGCAACTGTAACGTCAAACAGCAACGGGAACGGGAATAGCACCGGCGTCGGCAACTGCAAGTTTATAAATAGACCTTTTTGCTTCTTGTTAATGTTCGTAACGTTCGTAACCACAACACTACATTTTCATGAAACAATAAATATATAGAATTTTTACTCTTTATGGTAATTGTCATTTCACCCTTTGACATTGTAAAAGTACCTTAGAACAAAAAGAAACAGGAAGGAGTATATGCAAAATGACCTTGATTCCAGAAATGGCGGCCAATTGTCAATTTTAATTTCCGTTTCCATTGACGTACCGAAAAAAAAATAAAAAAAATATCAAGGTTTTTATTTTTAATAAATTTCAACCAATCAAGTGTGTGAATACAATTAGCATTTTAAATAATTTGGTATTTATAAGAAACGAATGATACGCCTATGCGCTCATTTTTGACATTTCTATGCAAATATTGCTTTGACAGTTTACTGTAAACATAAACAATGGGTACATTCAGGAGGTCCCAGCGGCTAGATCTAGCCACTCAGCATGCTGTGGCCGCTGTTAATAAGCGCCTTCGTTTCGCCTGAATGCGTGGCTCACTGACAGCGGAACAAAAGTCAAAACATTTGAAAACATAACCCAATTTTTATTTTGGTTTTTATATGTCTATTGTGTTCATGTACAAAACTACAATAATTATCTTCAATTATCAATTGGATAAATCTTATCCCAACAATCAACACCTTAGAATATAATTAAGATCAACACAAACCTACATAACCCAATTTCGATATGTCATTAATGTCAAAATCGTGATGCGCTTTTTAGAAAGCGACAAATTTCTACGCTGAGCAAAACAGTCAGCCGCTGTTGAATAGCTTTCAAGCAGCGCTACATTCAGAGAGACTCCTTACTAAGCGATCTCAGCCGCTGGGACCTCCTGAATGTACCCAATGAGTCATACTAGGAGCTTCAAGATGGCCGACTTCCGTCGCAAATTTTCCTTAAAGTTAATATATGACAGACTCCTTCCTGTTTCTTTTTGTTCTAAGAAAAGTACGATCGAGTACTTTTGTGTCAAATTGTCTGAATTCGCATCATTGATTCGTTACGGATTTCCCGCATTCTTATTGCCAATCAATTAATCATCTATAAGTAGAAGTCGTTTTAATATGCAACTACAAGTAAACGCTACATAATTTTCTAAGTTCTGTGTATAATAATCTTAAACAGAAACAGGAAGGAGTATTTTCAACACTAATTTTATTCACACAATTGGTTGAGTTTTATTCAAAAAAACTGTATTATAATTTTTATTTTTTTTACGGTACGTTATTGGAAACGAAAATAAGCAAGCTCCTTTCTGGACTCAAGGTCATTCTCTTCTTGTTTGTTTTTGTTGTGTGGCGCAACAGTAGTAGGACGTTACAAATAGTAGAAAAGAAGAATTTGTCCTGTGATCGACCAAGAACGATAAACATTTACCAGGATTGCCTAATCGGGCTGATTTGTCCGCCAGCTGTGTGACGTCACTGCAGTCCTTCATTATAACGTTTATCATATAAATGCATGGAAATAATAGGAATTAGACAGTATTTTTATGATTTCTGAAATACTAACGTACGACTATTTGGATTTTTAAGATTAAACACTTATAATTTATAATAAATAATCCCATAAAATCGTTTTAATACTTATATTTAATTAATTTATTGAATATTATTTGGGAAACAGGTAGAGTAAAGAAAACACTATTTAGTTCTATTTTTATTTTAAAACATACATTCAAATAAATTTATTATTACACAAAATCATGCCTAAAACTAGTGTTTTTTGACAAAAAAAGAAACAATAAACAATTTGCAGCATATTACTAGTACAATCCGTGAATCTTTTATGGAGCGACATAATAAATATGTATCCTATAAAGAATTTTTAATTACAAATTTAAAATTAACAAAAAAAAACTACATACTAAAAAAAATTTTTTTTAGTATTGTATTATAAAAAAATATATACAGGATTTACAATTACAATTTAAAAATTACCTAATAACTCATTCTTAAAGTCTCTTTCATAGTAATTTTCAGTAAAATGAACTGAACAGGCATAACTAGTATCTACATTAAACTTGTCCTCTCTTTTACATCGAGCTATCCACTCATTCCGAATAGTTTTAGAGACAAGATCGTTTCCTTTAGGAAAGCGATGAAATGCAATACTTCCTTTGTCATCAAAATAACTTTTATCGCACAATATAGCACATCTCATCCCAGGCATATTTCTTTTCAAATTAGTAAAGTATCTCACTAAAAACGTAAAATAAAAAATGTATTCACTATTGAATATTAACGTTGACACTCAACGATACTAACCAAGCAATGTCCAGCCAAGCAGTGTAACACATGAAATTTAAAAGTCCGAACTGGAGTTTAAAAGAACAGTTTTTTAAAAATTTTACACAAAAATGCAACGTATGCTAATGTATCCACAATATCTACCAATCAAAATTTTGAATATTTTTACAATAAATCTAAAAACGACGATTGAAAACGACCTAAAATGCACTGTCAAGATAGGAATAATACGGCCGAGGACTGCAGTGACGTCACAGGCCACCACGTGCGATCGATTTTTTGGCGAATGTACGTCTTATGGGATTAAGCAATCCTGGTAAATGTTTATCGTTCTTGATTCCTATACAAGTTGGTCCTCCTTCATATTTTTGTTCTACGGAATTATATAATGTTTTTGACAGATCAATGTCATTTAACAAATACTTTTTACAATCTATGTAATTACAGAATAATCTCTTATATACAAAATTGAATGGTGATTTCGATACAAATGGATTATATTGTAAGGTAAATACTAAGTATTTAAATTAAAACAAATACCTTAATAATTAATTAACCTGGCAGGATAAATAGTATAAATTTTAAAAAAATAAAATTCTAATGTCCCTTTCGCTGCACGTATAATGAAAGTACATTCTTAAATTTTCAAATATGCGGTAAGAAGGTAGGTTAGTCAATTTTTATTAACTGTAGACAATGATTCATGACCGTGGAACTTTTACTTACTTTTTTTTGAGAAGAATTGCTGTTACGCACATTGCGTAGCCCGTACAACATGCATATGTGGCACTCCCTTTTATGGTATACCCACTAAAATTTCTATCCTTCGCCATATAACAGGCATTCGGTAGTACCAAAAAATTTATTTTACAGATACCTTATGCTGCTTCTAATCATTAAACCCATCTCTTGGCTGCATCCCTTGTTCATTTTCTTTAAAAAAACCCTGACTTTTTCCCAAAGCAGGCGGTTTCTTATCATGGTATGGTCGGCTATATTAGTTTTTACCACTCATTGTGTTTCCAATACGTTTGGCGTAGACTCTGAAGCATCCATGGCCCAGCAAAAACTGAGTAAGAAAATAGTTTCCCTATGTTTTAGGTGAACCACTTAATTACATGTGGAATCAGGTGCTTCGTCCATTCGGCATCTTTTGGTTTTCTTTCCGATCGAGTGTCCTGGTTCTATCATATATTAGAAAACCTATAGGTGATATCCCGCTGATAACTGTAACTGCATCAGTCGATATTGTACGATACGCACACTACTCGAATAAGCATACACCTCTGGACATATGCTGTCATATTGCTTACACAATTACCGATTGTATATGGTATAATTCCCTTTTTTTACTCTCAATGCCTAATATGATTAGAGTAAGGGACACACGAGTCTATTTGCTTTGGCAAAAGTTTGTTCTGCGTGTTCTTTGTAGTAGATAAAGTAGATATTTTATAGCATATACAGCGATTATTTTAATGTTTTTTAATCTCAAAAGTTATATCATTTACTTGTCTCATACTTTTTAACATTACTGTATCTGTTTTCAAAGGGCTCAAGTTTGTTTTCCTTTAACCAGCTTCTATAATTCTGTAGTCCTTTATGTGACCTTCTTATTAGGGCTTCTATATCGTACGCATCTACTATGAGATCCAGATCGTCTGCATAGGCAATGGTACTGCAATCCACTTTTAAAAGTAGCCTGAACACCCCGTCGTACAGTCTGTTCCACAGTACTGGCCCCAGGAATGAACCTTGAGCTTGAACTACCTGTGCCAACCAAATTTTACTTTTCCCGATAGAGAGGCTTCTATGTACCAGTTATCTTTGAATTAGGTTTCATACTATGTATTTATCTTTTGGTATTATTATATGACTCCATAATGCTGTATTAAACGCATTTTTTACGTCCAGGGTAATTAAGACTATTCATTTGTTTTCAATTACAACATGTATCTGCTGTATGTAATGTCTTCTGAAGAGGATTTATCTATTTAACGAAGTAACTCTGAATATGGCCTTATAAGCCGAAAAAGCTTAGTTACAAAATTAATAAAATATTTTTCTGTGTTTTATTATTTTATTAAGTATGTACAAGGTTTACAGTCTTTTTATTTATTTATTTACTTCATTTTAATTGTATGGCTAGTCGTATCTTCTGAGTTGTCGGTTAGTTACAATCTGATAACTCCACATATAATTTTCTAGTTCGCTACATATATTTTTCCAATGAGTTTTTTATGTTATTTCTTTTCTAAGGTCGTTCCTTGATTGCTTTTTCGAGGCTCTCTATATCTCTTTTGGTCGGTTCTAATTTTCTCCTATCTCTTGTCAACTTTCTTCTCGTTTTGTTAAAACTTTTACATAAACTGCTATTTTTTTTAAAGATACATCAAAGATGTAAAATTTAAACAGTACATTTTTACAAGATCCATTTTATCATTTTGATAATTTGCATTCAGTACAATATAAAATCCGATATGGACGATTCACATTTAATATTTGTTTTATTTGCTTTATGAATGGAAATAAATGTATTGTTTATTTTTAGTCATTTTTTTTTATTTTTTCGATAAAAATCTTCAATTTATTGTAACTGCATGGTTAATTATTGTTACTAAAGACTTGAAGATATCGAGGATTAAAAAAAATATTACCCTATTTCCTAATAGAGAGACATTTATTTAATTTAGCTACAATTATCACAACTATAATTCTAATTGTGGATAGAATTTATAACTATTAAGCTACTAAACCTGATAAGATAGAAAGCATTGTGTTGTGTTTTAAATGGAGAATTGGACAGAATGCTTATATGCTTTATCTACTTTTACAAATACCAGAATATTTCTAGCCATTCTTACGAATATATCCATGCAATAACAATAGTGACTATAATTTTTTTTGAAATATTTGAATAACATTAGTTTAAACAGAATTATGTTATTAATAAATTAAATTGTTAAATATAAACTAAACCTTCGTTAAATAATAGCGATAGACTCCTAAATGCTGTGTTTCATTTAGGAGTAACTTATTCACTATCCTTTTCATTTTTATGGACAAATAGCATGCAAACCATCTTTCAATCAGTAGGAGAATTATACATAGCTACAATGTCCTTTAATTTCGCATGGAGTGGTTCGCTGGGGCCTCTCTGTCGCACACTTTTACTCACAGCATTGACTTAAATTTCGACTGGCGGAATTCAGGGCTAATTTTTCGCCAGATAACTCTAGATCATTGTGTTCGCAATGAAATAGTCCTTTTTTTAATTTAAGTTTAATTCATTAACCAGACCGGTGTAAGTTCCTAGGCCCGTATGCACCAACGATCAACCATTGGTTGACCGATGTTTTCAACCAACCATAATAAAATTTGTATGCACCAATATTTTAGTATTTTTTTGATAATTTATGGCAATCCGGTTCGTTAACCAACAGTGTAGCCACTGCACCAGTAGTGTTTGATGAGTATAGCCACTACCACAATTATAAAATTCTGAGAGTGAACGTGTGGTGGTGCATTTTTCGGAAAGATAATAATAATAATAGTTTATTGTTCACACGTAGTTATAAATACATGAATAAGTGAGTGGCTGTTTTAACAAACTAACAAAAATACACAGGAAAGAAAAAAAAAGAAATCTTAATTACATTACAAATTATAGAAATATATAAAACATATGCATATAGTTGCATTAACTTCCATACACATACCTAAATAAAATGTTGAATCTGGAACCGTTGGCGAAAATGATACCGAAAACCGTTTACACTACCACTACACCAACACACACTTTTATATGCCTGACGCGCGTTTCGATAACCAAGTTATCTTCTTCAGAGACCGAAGGTAAACTAAAGCTATGCCTACAAACTAACCTTATATATAGAACATTTTTAGCGCCAAATGTTTTCGCGGTAAATCTTTTGGCGGCAAAGCCAATTTTTAGCGCGAAAACATTTTTACAATAAGTTTTCTTATAATAAACTATAAAGTGGACTATCTGGGATAGGTCCTTTGTCCTTATTTAATCTATTTTTACATTTAATAATTTCTATACTTTCAAATGCATCCAACAATCTATTGTTCGATACATTTTTTAACAATTTTAAACTATCTACATTTACAGAATGGTTTTTGGTAAAAGCATGTTCGGCAATACTAGATTTTTCTATACGTCCATATTTTAGATGAGCTAAATGTTCTTTAAATCTTGTTTTAACCGATCTTTTTGTTTTTGTTTGCCCAACATACTTTTTATCACAAAAAAAAAAACAAAAAGATCGGTTAAAACAAGATTTAAAGAACATTTAGCTCATCTAAAATATGGACGTATAGAAAAATCTAGTATTGCCGAACATGCTTTTACCAAAAACCATTCTGTAAATGTAGATAGTTTAAAATTGTTAAAAAATGTATCGAACAATAGATTGTTGGATGCATTTGAAAGTATAAAAATTATTAAATGTAAAAATAGATTAAATAAGGACAAAGGACCTATCCCAGATAGTCCACTTTATAGTTTATTATAAGAAAACTTATTGTAAAAATGTTTTCGCGCTAAAAATTGGCTTTGCCGCCAAAAGATTTACCGCGAAAACATTTGGCGCTAAAAATGTTCTATATATAAGGTTAGTTTGTAGGCATAGCTTTAGTTTACCTTCGGTCTCTGAAGAAGATAACTTGGTTATCGAAACGCGCGTCAGGCATATAAAAGTGTGTGTTGGTGTAGTGGTAGTGTAAACGGTTTTCGGTACATACCTAAATATTTAAATTCAAACTTATAAAAATTTACACACCATGGGTTGGATGAACAAACATATTTTCCGAAAAATTATTCAATAATAATAAATTATCTTAATTTCATTGCATTGCTTATAAAGTAATATATTTTTGTTAGCTTTGAGAAATCTGTGATTGACAATATTGAGTGTCTAGGTCATTTGAAAAGCCTAAAGGGTTCATAAAATATTTTCTTTTATACATTGGACGGTGGATAGCATTACATGTTCTAGGCCTTCCCGCCTGAAAGATTACAAATGGAACAAGTGACATTAATATCCACATTATATGAATTTTGATTAGCATAGATGTAAATGTTTTCAGAGTTTGCTGTACGGGTTGGGGAATAAGTCTTTTGACATGCCAAGGAGATCTACCCTGCAAGTAATTTTTTTCAGTGTAATCGTCTTGCAAAAGGTATGTGTAGGACGGATGATATGTACTTAAAAGGTATCTTGCTGGAAATTTTTTAAAAATTATTGTAGTATGTTTAATATATTTAAATGTATTGAAAATAGAAAAATGACATTTATAATTTTGATATTATCATCATCAGAAGAATATGTTGAAGATAGAGTCATTTTTTGTGCAAAATAAATTAGTTTTAGTATACCTACATTGTAAAACGTAATCTTATACAGTGCCAGAAGAGCTGCAGAATATTACTGTATTTTCTATGATCAACAGTACCTTTTTTAGTTGGTTTGTTAATATATTTATCTGAAAATAAAACTTTTAATTGAATGTTCAATTCTATTAAAATAAATTAATTTTAGGTAGTTAGGTTTTCACCGGAGTTATCAGAATTATGAATCTAGTATAATAACAGTTACCAAAGTAGAAGTAACAAAACTATAATACTAGGTAAGTATATTAAAATATTATTACGCATCTAGTTCGATATTGCACTCTTTTGGTTAAGCTATAACCAAAAGCATACTGTAAATAATCTTAATATTATTTATTCTAATATATTATAGATGGGGAGATGCTGACACAAAATATTGGGTCATTTGTTACAGTATGGTGGAAAATGATGGTCATAGCGCTGTCACCGGCGGCTCTATCATGTGGGCTTAGCCGAAATCGTCGGATTAATTACGAGTCTCAAACAATTTGTTCCAGGCGATTGCGCCTCCGGTGCCAGCGCTATGACAATTGTTTTTCTTTTTGTCATTGCGTAATGAGAAACATAACCAACCGCCATACTGCAAAAAATGACCCAATATTTTTTGTCAAGGTGTTACTAAACATCTGCGAAGTCTATTAAGTTTTTCAACAATATCGGACACTTTAAAAACTTGTTTTTGTCCTCTTATTTTCGTTTTCTTACTGTTGTGACCAGAGTAAATGGCTACCCGCAAAATTCTAATCATTAAAATGACTTTCTAGAGAGCACTTAAAAATTTAACTTAGACTCTCCAAAAATTCTTTTTTTTTTCTGTTAACAATCAATATTGTAACTAACATTGATTTTAAAAGTAAAAAACAAAACACAATTTAAAATAATCCAGTAGTGGGTCTTCTTTTCCCGACACTTACATTTAGTGCAGAAATTACAAACTTTACGTTCAAATTTCATTTTATTTTGGTTGTTCAAAGTCTCGCAATTGCGGACAAATGGTTCAAAGATAAATTTTCTTACGCAGTTATTTTGTTCTTAACTTTAAAGGGCTATAATTTAAAATCTTTTTTGGTGAAAAATATAGCATACAATAAATAAATGAATAAGTAATACTGTACAGGAAAAAAAACAGAACTAGACCTTCATTTCTTCGGACAAATAATCACTACTTTTTCTCTTAAATACCAAAGAACTAATAACCAATAAATTGACCAGAATTCTGTAGAAATAAAATACATTTGGAAATTTGGAATGAGTCCTTCCGGATCAGACAATGGAGAGTAGAAGGAAGGAGAACCAACTCAATGTATAAAAAAGTGTCCATCGAAAGGGAGAACATTGGTGGCGCCACAGTAGCAAGAGTGTCACAAGACGTCACAAATAGTAGAAAAGAAAAAGTTTTCCTGTGATCGGCTATGAAATGAATTGTTAGAGTAAGAAAATAACTTAAATCACATTTGACTACGTAAATAGTTGAGATTTAAATACTGCATAATTTTTAACTAGACAGGTAACGAAAAATATTAAATTTTTCAACCGAGCATTTCACTCTGTTTATAACCTATGGTTGGTTACTAATTTTACGTTGGTTACTTACTCTTTTGTTACTTTCGTGCCATCTACTATTTGCTCCTTACCGCTGGACAGTTTTTCGACATTATTCCTATACAAGTTGGTCCTCCTTACCCTTCATAGATTAGATATATAAAAATCAGCCATCTTGGGGATCTAGAAGAAAACCCAAGGTTAACCCTACCAATTGCGGTAATACCAAACTTAATATTAAATTGTTTCATTGTCTTACTTTATGTTGTTGTGCACTTGATTAGAATTCTCTTTCCAGGATTTTTAAGTAAAAATAAATAAATTTTATTTATGTTATGTTTATCTGACAGTTTTAGTATGTTTTTTCTATTCCAAAGTAGTATTATCTTTATTAACGCAAGTGCTACTTTATTGGGTAATTCGAAGGCGCTCCCCTTCCGAAATATTCTTTTTGGAATATGCGTAAGACATTGTGATGTAGTTTAACTTTATTTCCTAAAAGTCATATTTATATTATACCCATAAAAAATAGTTTAATTGGTATTAAAGTAAAGAGATAATTTCAATTTTTCAACATGTTTCTTTCTTAGGAAGATTTAAAGTTATATGATTATTAATGTACTTTTATAAACATAAATAACAGTAAAGATAAACTTTGTAAATAGATAAATACGAAGTTTATAGTACTTCTATTTGCAGAAAGCAAATAAAGTAATATGTACACTCACTTTACATACTTTTAAAAAGAGTAGGTTCTACGCTACTGAACTACCTACGTCAGTTAAGATAAAATTATAAAACACATTTTTCGGAGAAAATTTCTTTTATTTGCCAGTGATTTTAAGAGAAAAATGAGGCGCACTTAATTATTAAGAAGAATTAATAAAAATGACCACGAGGGCTGTTTTAGGTACCAACTGCACACCACCTGCCATAGATGAATTTCCAGAAGATCTGTTTTCAAAAGAACAACTAGAAAAAGGAGCAATAATCATTCATATTTTAGCCACAGTGTATACGTTTATAGGCATAGCTATAATTTGTGATGGATACTTCGTACCAGTCGTTGAAAGAATATGTCAGAGTAAGTTGTTTAACAAAATAATTAAAATTTATTTTCATAGAAGTTTCATTATCCGAATGTTTTATTTATAGTAGCAAGTTAATTGTTGCAAAATTGGACGCGTAAAATTAGAAGCGCTTCATACTTATGAAATTGGTATTTTCAACTCATAACCTACCGTACTTCACCCACATTTTCTTAAAAAAATATTTGCTTGGCTATTGTCCAAGTCTACAAGTGGCGTGGAATTTAGTTCATAGAGGAATATAAATATACTATAAAATATATTTTTCTACACCTATGGAATAATATGTCTATTACATTACATCTGACCAATACCGACCATCATGCCGGTTTACAACGCCGTTAAGGTAAAATGAACACTCGTCCTAAAAACAGATATTGAACATGTAATTTTAATTACCGTTAATGATTTTCCTAACCAATGCTCAGAATTGAAGTCGGCGATCGGTATCATCCTCATTTAGTTCCTGAACCAATTGCATCTTATAAGGATGGAATTTATGCTGTTTCGGGGTTCTCAGTATTTTCGTGCGATGAAACACCAGAAAAATTGGACAGTTTCCTAGTACTCAAGGTCGGATTCATTGCTACATGACTTTTTTTTTTTTTTTTTTTTTTTTCGGGCTGAGATGGGAAACTCATGTTCGATGGGTCCTTATCCAGAACCCAACAGTGTTGGACTCACCCTAGAGAGGATGCCTACCAACCAAACCCACCTCAAAACTCGCCGTTACCCCAGCCTCGGAATCACTACCCCAGCATACTTCAAGACGGGTGGCGGTCCCTCACACACCCTTCACCCATTCATACTATTCGCCATCAGAACACTCTCTTCTCCTAACCATTCTCTCCACAACCTCGCTAACCTCTACCCATTCTTTCTCTCCTCTCAACATTATCTCCACCATGTTCTGCCAATACACTGCTACCCCGAGTCTCCTCTCCAACTTTTCTAGATCCTCCTTTTTAATGCACCTTCATACCATTCCCACCTTCTCACCATTTCCTCCTCCATCCAATCCTGAGCTTCCTCTTTTGTGGCACCCTTCCACCGCTGCCTCTTTGCCCTAGCCATCAGGTCCAATGGGTATGACCTTGACAGCACAGCTGCTGCTAATGCACCCACCGTCCTGTACCCCTGTACCACTCTCAACAAAATCCCCCTCTGCACCTGTAGTAGTGGCTTTACCCTCACATATACCCCCGCTCTTTCACCCCACACTTCCGCTCCGTACAGCATACTCTGCTCAATCGTCCTACCAATAACTCTCCTCTTCCATTCTCCCGGCCCTTTCACATTACACATCAATCTCCCCAACCATCCTGCTCGTACTCTCGCCTTCTCTGCTGCCTTCAACATATGGTGCTTGAAAGATAGTTGGCTATCCAACCAAACACCTAGATACTTTACCGACTCCTCCATACGAATTTTCTTCCCCTTCACCATCACCCTAACTTCCCTCGTCTTGCTACGCCCCTTTACGAGCAGTCCCACCGTCTTATCTTCCGCTACTTCCAAACCGCATCGTTCTATCTTCCCCACAATCTTCCTACATGTCTTGCTACATGACCTAAGACAGCCAGGGCCCCCCTTCTTCTCTTTCATGCAGCCTCCTTTTTTTTTATATAAAATTCGGATACCAGTTGCACAACGTAAGCAGCTGATATATTTTTTAAATAATGAAAAAATTCCGCTGTTGTTCGCGCATAGTCGTTATTTCTAAAATATAATTGCATTAAATCCACCCTTTCTTCTACGAAATACATCATTTTAATTCTACTGTAAATTTACAATCGCTTTGACAAATGCGTAACGTTCTTAAAAATTCACGATAGGTTAAGGTACATTAAAAACATGGTCCGCATATTTTTTTAGACATAAAAAGTAATATTTTTGGGACAAAAAATGATCAACTAGTTACTAATTACATATAAAATCTATAGGATACGAATGAATTCTCTCTTATAATATCACAAGAGCGAGCTTAAATTATTTTCGGAAATTTTTTTGAGGGGCACGAATATTTACTTAAAATTTTATTGTCCAAAAGAAACTTTCCAGGAATAATTTAAGCTTGCGTGGCATTCGGTAAAAATATTTCACAGCATAATTTGGAAAAAATTAATCCAATATAAAGCTTAAAAATTACTAGTTTAAACGTCTGGACCACAGAGAAACATAATATATTTTTATTTGTTGATGGTCTGTACATTGAGATTTCAACGTTCTCTATGGTTTCAGCTGTCAAAAAATGTCCACTTAAATATCGTAAGGTCACAAAATAATTTCCGGAAATTTAGGTACCATGGTAACTAGACAAAATTAAGACATTTTATCGAAGGTAATAATACTACGAGTCCTTAAAATTTTATCGATAATTTTTTTAGTTTCGACGAAAACCTTTTTATTTGACAAAAATACGAAAACGAGTGATTTTATTTTATTTAGGTTGTTTAAGTAGTTTTGTTTAAAGTAAAGAAGTTTGAATCTGGAAAATAAAAATTTATCTAATAAAATTTTACAGGAATAATGGTATTTAAGAAGATTATTAATTAAATAAAACACTTTATTCAATAATTCATCGATATCTTTTCCCTAATTCTATTTTCGCTGTTGGATTGCATTTTTAATTATAAAAAAGATATTTCAAAAATTAACATTGCGTGTATTTTATGATCTAATTTATTAAAACATTATCTATCAAGAGTCAGAAAGAAAGTGGGTTTACACATAATAATATTTAATAATTACATTGTTTTTTAAAAGAATATTCTTATAATTTTTAATATAATACGAGTATCTTCTCAATGTTACGTCTACGGCTTGGCAGGATAAGTGGGAGGGGTAACGATTTTCGGTGGTATTATGGAGAAAAGGGTAAACGAGGTAAGGGAAATAAAGAAGTCAAAGGAAGCTGGCATTAGAACTCGCAAAATTTTTTAATGAATTTATTTTTCTTTTAAGAGAGTTTTATAAATCTATTTCATTATTTAACAGGCGCTACTTTATTGACTTAATCAATTCAGTTACCCCTCCTTTTGATTTAACCTGTACACTAAATATTATTGACAGTTGTCAGTTGTCGTGAGCACCGTAAAAACACAGTTATAAATTAATAGTTATTTTTATACCTATTCACATAATTATATTAAGAGAAAATTGCCAAAATAAAAAATATTAGGCATAACTATTTAAAGTTATCTGTAGGTACCTATCTAAATGTTTTAAATGCATACAGAACTAGGTTAGTTCTTATTTGAATTTTTATTATCGTTTAGATGAATTGTATTGTCATAATATTAACAAAATATATTTTAGAATATTTAGGTAATATAAATGAATGTTAATGTATAGTTACTTGTAACCAAGAAAATTAATTGTTCAATATTGTTATTAAACTTTTGACAGTTCTATGATTTTATCAACACTGGTAAAAAGACTAGTGATTTTATCAGTATAAAACGGAATTATTGGCTAACATTTAGCACAAATCATTGAAGATAAAGCATTTTTATTGGACGAAAACACAAAACTGTGATATTTTGATAGGTTAAAAAAATAATCGGCTAAAAAGTAGAGGTGTGAAATTTTCGACGTAAATTCTACATTGCCTCTTTTACTAGCTATTTCATTACTTTAAAATAGTTTTAAACCAAATTTCTGGGTAAGATAGTACTCGTTAAGATCTTCAAAATGAGGTATCGTAACACCCCTTACCCCTATTTAAAATCAAGGGGTTGTTCGACCCCCGGGAGGGGGTCGATTTACATTTTAAAGTTGAAAAATCTAGGTGTTTTCGTTGGACCACCTTGTATTTCGAAATATGATCAATGTGACCTTCGAACAGCTTGTATTTTTTATAAATACGAAATAAAATAACTCATTTTATAACATTTACATAAAAGGCAAGTTTTTTCTTCTACAAAAGTTTTAAATTTTAAAGTACTACATATACGTGCAATTTGTTCATCGCTTTTGTAAAACAATGTCTTAAAATTCTACAAAATATACTCGTATATAAAAAACTTACATAAGTACTTTTATAACACTATTGTCTGTTAAAACCTTAAATTTATAATTAACTTAAAAATGTTGACCTCATAAAATAATTAAATGATGCCTTAAGCAAACTGCTTATCAATGTCAGGTACAAGCGTTTGTTTGTGGATTTTAACATTTTATTTACCTCTCTATATATGATTCATTTAATTAATTGTCGATTGTTTTAAGGAATTTACTACGGTAAAAGTTCGGTATAGCGGTTTTCGCTATTATAAGAGATTTTGCAAAAATTCTTTTTCAGGGCGTTTCTATAGGTCGATTATGGCACAAATCTGTGTGCGCGTTTTCAAAAATTCATTTCTATAATTTATTATTAATAAAAACATACTTACGGGACGGTGGAGTGAATAGGGGTGCTGGGTGGGGACGAAACAGTAGAAATCCAACGTCAAACACAAGAAAACACTAATACACTGCACTCGGGGACATGAAAAATGTAAATTAATTTTGAAAAGTATTAAATTTTTCGAAAAACTATCCCACACATGACAAATCTCGTTCGCCATTATTAATGAAGGATGAAGGAAAATAAAATAGGCGATAGGCGCATTCATTTTGATCAGCTGATAACATGAAGTTCGTCATTATTAAAATGACAGGCTTGATAGAAGCAACGTTGCCAAACTTCTTATGAAGAATAAATCACACCCTAAATTTTGTCGACCCACAGAATCCCGAGGTACACACCCAAAACATCGAGCGAACATGGAGAAATGTCCGAGGAGGCATTCCTCGTTATGGGCGTCGAGAAGGTCATATGATTGGTTACCTGGCAGAATTTCTATTTAAGAGACGATATTCCGGCAATGATGATGTACATCACTTCCTTTTGCAAATTGGCCGCCTTTATCCCCCATTTCCATGAGAAGCAGTGGTATTTTTTGTAGAAATGCCTCCTTCTTTATGTTTAGGTATGTTCCTTTTTTCTCTACAAATTATAATAGGAAGAAGGAATAACTTAATTTTTCATATCAATTTTGTCCTGTATGTTCCTTTTTTTTCAGCTATTAAGACTTTTTCACTCTATTTGGCAACATCGCAACACATTGACAGTTCTATTGCACTCTTCTTTTTTATGCAGTGACAGTCGTGACAGCCATGGCGGTATTATTGTGTTAATTATTATTTATTTTTATTTTTTTAAACAATTTCTTGAACATTTTTGTGAACAGAAAGTGCGGTGTGTACTCTGAAATACTGTTTTTTGGTGTTTAATGTAGGATTTCTATTGTTTCGTCCCCACCCAGCACCCCTATTCACTCCACCGTCCCGTAAGTATGTTTTTATTAATAATAAATTATAGAAATGAATTTTTGAAAACGCGCACACAGATTTGTGTCATAATCGACCTATAGAAACGCCCTGAAAAAGAATTTTTGAAAAATCTCTTATAATAGCGAAAACCGCTATACCGAACTTTTACCTTTACTACAATTTTTATCTCAGATACTGAATAAATCAGTTATTGATAGTGCCTTAATAGTTGTTCATCACAAAATTCTTTTGATTTAAATATCTTAAAAATACTACAAGTAAATAACATTATAAAAATACTTACATCTTACCAAGCATTGTAACAACTTGTATAACCAACAATGTTTTTTTTTTTAGTTTTTAAAGTCCCATCTGATATTGGAGGTGCTACTTTTATGGCTTTCGCAACGGCGTCTCCAGAACTTTTTGTCAATATAATAGGAACATTTGTTACTGAAGGAGACATTGGACTTGGTACTATCTTGGGTTCAGCTGTATTCAATATTTTAGGAGTTACAGCTGTGTGTGGACTAACTCTTGGACTGGTACGTGTAATTAAAAGTTTTTCATATTGGTATCAGCTGAAAGGTAAAATTGTTATGCGCCAAGGTAGAACAGTTTATTATTATTGTCGAGATCCATGGTACGAGATATTAATACACTTTTGCACCTTGGCTCATATAACATTTTTTTTCACTAATGGCAGTTTATTTTTTTAATGTAAATGTTCCAATTATCGAATTATTCTATATAATAAGATGAAGAGGGCTCACATGAAAATGTTTTTTTTCTAATTTCTAGTTTCCTAAACCTATTTGAATTTATCGATAATTTCTCTTAAGCATACCCCGCACAATAACCACTACTACGTCGAGTGTTAGTTGTGATCTAGTGAATACTGTTTCTCTTGCTGATCTTATAAGTGCGAACCCTTTAGTTATGCTTCCTTAAAGCCACAAAATTTTAGTAAAATATAATATTATGTTGAAGACAAACATACTTCTGCTTTATGCAAAACGTTTTATTTTTATCATATTTGACAAGAAATTAGGGTGTCGATAATAGGTATATCTGAAACATGTAGTGTTCTAGATATCGACTTAAGTGTCGATAAAGGGCCACTTAAGATCATTTTTGGGTTTCTGTCAGAAATGCTCATTTAATATATCTTCAAACAATGGACTAGTTTGGTGATTTTTTTTTATATTTGCATCTTATAAAATAGGTTTTTAGTGGTTCAACTGTACCTACAAGTAAATTTTTTATAAAATTAATCCTCTAGCCATAATCGGCTTTTGAAATTTAAATTTAATGGTTACATACGTCATAACGATGGCTTAAACTGTAAACCAGCTAACTCCAAAAATGTAATATGCAAATACATATATTATATATAATATGTAGTATCCAAATATATTAAAAAATATGGTATAACTTTATTATAATACAAGTTTCCAATTGTAACATTATTATTATTTATATTTATGAAATCTCTAAATGTTGCTCTGGAGACATCCCAACCAGTTTTTATTGTCTTCTGTAAAATTTACATTTTTGGAGTTAGCTGGTTTACAGTTTAAGCCATCGATAAGTGGTAAGTGACGTGTTTCAATAAGATTGGTAGAAAATTTGCGATGTTGTCGATATGCTTTAATATTAACCGAGAAACTTATCTCTCTCTCTTATTTGTTGTCATTATATTTTTGTTCTCTGATTGACACTTTATCAAATAAGGAGTAAAACACTAAACAAAATATTCTGTCATTTTCGTTAGTTTAATTTGTTGTTTGGTTGTGTTTGATTTATGGAAATTACTTCTATACTATTTTTGGTTCGAAAATAAAAATCCCTAACACCTTCTTTTGGTGTTATAGCGCTTCTTTCCAAAATAACCAATAGAAGTAATTGTTCTCTCGGGGAGCAACCCTTCTATCGGTACAGTGAGAGAACGAATTTCAAGAATACCGTTTTGGCATTTTCAATGAAACCACGCCCACTTTCTATTGGCTGTTCTATTCTATCACCGTCAAGAATAGGGGTCTTGTTTGTTTATTACAGATAAACACGATTTTCTCTCCTATCATATATCTTGTCAACTGGTACAATCAGTTAGTCACAGAACACGGTGTTTTGTGCCGCCAGTTCTTTGAGAATACTTGAAACGAACGTAGCTAAAATGTGACAACGTTGACTTTTAAACACACTTCATTATTGGTTATTAGTTGGCGCTACGTTTAAAACTTACTAATTATTTATTGCTAAATTTTACGAAGTGAGAAAAATTAATTGCAAAATGAATACCAATATAAGTAAGTAGGTATCTTATCCTAAATATATATTGCTATCATTGTGATTAATATGATCCTACTAAACTAGTCCATTGTTTCCTTAGTGTGTTCAACAGACTCTATGTCGATAAAATTAGTACATAAAAACTAGGATTTCTGTCAAATTATCATATGGGTGTACAATAAACCTGGCTGTCGATACTACATACAACTTTATGTCGATAAACGATGCGCCTTAATGTCTATGACTATGACACAATAAATACATTTAATTATCGATTATAAGGGAAAAAATTATTTTAGTTCTGATGTAATAATCAAATAAAAAAATGCTGGAAATTTTCTCCATCATCTATCGACATTCGATTATAATTCAGTTGATGTATAATAATAATGCGAGTATTGCCTTTTATGAATTATCAAAAGCAATAGTTTATTGATGGTATTCATAATTTCTGCCCAAATGCATTAACTTTAGAAACCAATATATTGCATAGACTCATTGAAAACTACAGTCACTTTAAAAAACCTCACGTACTTCAGATAGCAAAACAAGGTATATTTTTACGTTTTTATTGTAGGTTCAAGGCTAAGTGATATTCATTATATCATATTATTAAATTACTGACAAACTGGTGAAGTTTAAAAAACTGTTTGCATTATCCAAATAAATTACCACATTTTCACCATTATTATCAAATTCCCATTATTATCAAATTCCAGAGTTCTTGAAAAATCCATCCATCGCTTTGAAACATTTTATTACAATTTTATATATTACATACTATCGGCTTCAGAATAGCATATACATTTTCAAACTAAAATCGTTTACATCGAATAGACGGCCTATTTATGTGTATAACCAATCACGGTTTAAATAATAATAAATTTGAAATCAGTTAAACAGTTGTCCACGCCCACATCTTCACTTAGTTTGGAACCCTCGATAATAAATGTTTGTTTGGGATTAAAATCCCTTTTTTTTATTATATCAGTACAAAAATGCGAAAAAAACCTATTTATTCGGGACATGACCGACCATTGTAAATACACTTAATCTCCCAAAACCATTTAATGAAGGCGTTTTAAAAATTGCCATTCCTTTGTTGTATAAGAAGGGCGTTTTTATAACTTCGGTAGGTAAACGAAATTCACATTTAACATGTATATGCTATTCTAAAGCCGACTGTACATTCAGCAGGACTGAAGGCCACGTATTAGGGTAGGCCTCTGTGTAGTTCAACAATTTACTCGGCATTAGTAACAATATGTTTCATACAGCTAGATTCAGATAAATCAAAATATCAGGTAAAAAGTATAAAGATTTATTTGTGAAAACCGATTTCTATATAGATTACATATTGTCTTAGATCGTATAAGCCAGTTTGGCATCTCTGCACTTCGATCATTTCATTATCAAAATCTTTTGAGCCTGCCTCTATCTATTTGGACTCTAGAACAACAATACTGCTAGCGAAATTAAGCGGCTGTCTAGAGGGCACATTCCCAATTTGACAGGAAGTCAGAGCAACCCTTCTAGGAACATAAGCGGATTGATACGCATTCGCATAGTATGGGTTCTTACTTTTCGCTTTACCCATTATTTTGAGGTGATACCTCAAAGGGCAATGTCCAGTCAGAACTGCGGTTAGTATATGTCTTTTTTGCTTATTTTGATAAGGCACTTTGCTCTTTCAGGTGAAAAACCTCTCAGCAAGTTCAATTCTGGTGTATTTATCCATTGATCGTAGTTGATCCTGTCTCAAGAAAGTAGTTCCTTTTTGGTGTGGCTTTTCGTGAGTCCACCAAAGTACTAGGACCAAGGAAAGATGTATTCGCCTATGTGACTTAGCACCCAATTTAAGCTAACCTTGTGGTTTCTTGCCAGTTTCTAAAGGAATTGCTTATACTCCCAGATACGTTTTGACGCATAAGTAAAAGAACTCAGAGCCTTTAAAGCTGCTTGGCTCGCTGCAAGAGTATAGTTGTTTGTCCTTCGAATATCTGAACGCTTAGATAGTTAGGAAGGTACCAAGGGATTTGGATAACCATCACTTCCATTTCAGCCCTCTCAGCTATCTTATACCCATCTGTATACCAAACGAGTGAGCCCTCTTACTTCCAGCTCTGGTTCGACAGTTTCAACCATTTGGCGATATCCTAAAACCAGTCCAAGATGACTGGCATGATGTCCAATAGCTGATTCAAGGATGCTAGTGAAATTATTTCCAGGATCCCTAGGTGACCAAACAAATCACCAGGTTTTAAGTGGCAGAAAGTAGACAGAAAGGAAGAGAAAGACTGGACAGAGTGAGGTTTTTGCAGATAAACCTGGGGAAGCGCAAGGTTACGCATGATATTTTGGATGAGGTGATTGTAAGGATCTGTGTAGATCTGAGGTGAACGCAAAATATGTTAAGAAGCAAGGATGGATTATGGACGATTCACAGGAGGTGGGAATAAGAGTGTAGGGAAATGGACTAAGAGTAGACGAAGTGAGAAAGGGAAGCGGATGGGTGGTCGTGCGTATGGGAGACTTGGCGGTGTACAGCGTGTACATTAGCCCAAGTTTAAGTCTGGGTTGGAGGACGATTTGAGGGTGTCAAAAGGGAAAGGGAGACACATAAGGAGAGTAGTGACAGGAGGGGAGTGATTCTAGAGGACATCCAATGGGTTAACGTCCTATATGCTGACTGCAGGTGAAGAATGACTGGAAAAAAGAGTGAGTAGCTGGAGGGTGATGGATGATGAGGAAATCTCGAGTTTGCATAGATATGTGGAGACAGACATAAGAAAGATGGAAAAAGAGGTTGCAGAAGGTAGAAGGCAATGCTGGACTAAGACCGAGGTGCAGAGACAGAGGAAGAAAGTAAGTGATTAGATAGAAAGAGGACTCAGGCATGATGTAAATGATTTGTATGAAGTGATAGAATGCTGTAAAAGGGACGGGATGCATGGCAAAAGGCTTGTATGGAGGAATAATTATTGGTGGAATGAGGAAATAGAAAAGTTGTGAAAGGAGTGCAAGAAAGACCGAAGAAGGATGTTAAGGATAAAAGATAAATGAAAGGGTAACAAGAGATAAAAGGCGAAAAAGGAGGAGCTTGAACGGAAAGTCTAAAGGTCGAAAATAGGTAAGTGGGAAATTGTTTCTACGAACGCTTTTTTTATGCGCATGCCTCTGACGGTTTGTGATAGTTTCTGATTGTTCTACGAACAAACCTTATATAATTCGGGTAGAGAGTAAAAGAGATAAAATGAGGGGGATAAGACCGGAGGAAATAGAGAAAGGCGTGTTATCAAGGATAGGAAGGCCCCACGAATAGATGGCTTGAAAGGGAAGTTAATAAAAAGACTGTTGGACGATAATGGGGAGTATTTCTTGTCAACAAGTTGTCAACAAGGTGCTGAGGGAGGAAGAGTTTCCGGAAGCGTGGAAAGTAGCCAGACTGGTAGACAACGGCGGATAGAGAGAGGAAATGGACAGGGGACTACACCCCCATCAGTATGCTGTGCGGGATAAGTTTTGGAGGGGATAATCAAAACATGAATTGAGGAGGAAGTGGAAAGAAATGGGAGCTTTAGGCGAAACCAGGTATATTACGATGGGTGTACCTCAGAAGTCGGTATTGGGACCGACGCTCTGGAAATGCGTGTTTGATGAGGTTTATGGGATAAAATGTAAAGATGCAGGTGAGATTACGGTTTATGCGGATGACGTGTGCCGGTATGTACGGCAAAGGCAGAGGCAGAGATAGAAAGAAAGGCGGAGAAAATGTGAAGACAGATTGTGGAAAAATAGAGAAATGCGTATTGGAAGTGGCCGAAGAGAAGACAGTCGGATTACTGGTGAAGGGACGCACCAAAGCAAGAAAGTTGGAGAGAGCGGGAGTACATGCAAGGATTAAACCACTACTAAGGGTTTAGACAGAAATGTTGCTGAGGGTGGTGCAAGGGTACTGGACAGTGTGAGCAGCAGTGGTGCTGGCAAGAATCCACCCATTTGCCAGCCGTTGAACTTTCTGCAACGTAGTGCATGCTGTTGATTATAAAATCTTTACGAATTATCCTTAAAGCAGATTAGTATAAGATTGTTTGTTAGCCTAAATCACTTGAAGTCATCGCTTCTGGTCTTTATAACTTTTAAAATAATTTTTAAGTACCTCCCAAACAATAACGACATTTCCATGAAGAAATAGCTGCGTGAAAAGCAATTTCAGTCACTAGGAAAAGCAAAGTTATTTGTCTTCAGCCTGGAGTTACTGTTTGGCCCATTATACTGACTATATTTAAATAAGTTTATGTGTTACAATTGAATCTTATATCATAAAAGGCAAGCCTCGTAGAAAAGTAATAAATTAAAGAAAATAGTGGTAACAAACTTTGTCATTCCCATGAAATTTTTTTAACATAATTAAAAAATTATTTTTTAAATATTAGTCTACCATAGGTAACTCTCTTAATTTTTGTAGACTAAAACTAAATCAGATTTAGATTGGTGGGCCCTAACCAGAGATTCACTGATATATGGTATTTCAATCTGTCTATTAATAGGTTTTCTGAACGATGAACGAATAGAATGGTACGAAGCCCTTACCTTGGTTATGGTTTATGCATTATACATATTATTCTTAATATTTGATCAACGTATACAAAGATATTTAAAAGGTAAACAGTATGTGATTATAACCGATATAATTTATTTTTAGAGTATTTAATTTATCTAATATTATTTTTAAACTAATTCTACATTTAAATTTTCTAATTTATTCAGTGTGATTCAAAATTAATGCAAAAAATTTAGGGAAGTGATTTCTTGTTAAAAATAAAATTACGTCGGCGTCTCTGGATAATTTTCTTAAAATATTCCAGGAATTGCGGGTAGTTGGTAATTTAGAAAATAATAATTAATCGAATCTGACATCTGTCACAAAGCCTCATAATAACTAGTTAAAACGTATTTAATTAATTCAGCGAGTTCAGCGAGTCGGATCGTCTTTTTCAATTGTGTCTGAAAGCCCCCAGGGATGACGTTCACGGCCAGATTAGGGCGCACCAGGTGTTCGGGATTTAGTTTTCCACATAAGAGTAGATTCTCACCTTCCATGCAAGCAGTTCGCGATAGCCCCACGGAGGGTACGTTCGTTGGCGCTCCCGAGATCCAAGGGTTTGAGCGGTTAGTTTGAACATCATAGTTTTAATCAGTGACCTCAAGAACCTCTTGGTATCCGACTTGGGCTAATTTTGACTCATTAACAAAGTTTACCAATAGACCTATCGCTCGAGATTTTCTAAATTGTTCGATTTATAGACATCAAATTACACCTGTGATGCATACAACGTTTTATTGTTCACAAGCGAAGTTGCTTTGGTTTATATCTATGTCAATGAGAGCTGTCAATGCGACAGTTCTGATTATAAGTTAACCAGGTCACGCTTAACTTAAGGTAGCATTCGGATTGCAGCAGCCGCGTCCCTGCGGTCGCGACCCAGCAGTCGCAACCCTGGCAGTTCCGCACCGCTCTATAGGGATTTGTATGTAAAGGTATGGTTCCGCTTGTGCAGCGGACGCATGCAGCCACTGCTTGCAGCCGCTGCTGCGTTTGGCTGCTAGTAGGAAGTGGTTCACCTTGTGCAGTGGAAACGCAAGACGCAAGCGTTTTTAAAAAACTCGAGTAGACTCGGGCTAGTCTAGTCAGGTCATTTTGAGCCTTCATGCTGAAATAATGAATCGTGGTGCATTATTAGCTCTTTATTTGTTAGACACATGATGTTTCGACAAAGAAATACGGAAGGAACGTATAAAACTTTAATATGCAAATACCTAGTGGACGACGAAGAAAAGTTTCAGCAGTTCTTTAGACTAACAAAAGAACAGTTTCACTTTGTTTTATCTGCCATTAAACCAGACATTCAAACTCAAAACCACGTGTTCTGGTACAACTACTGCTCGACCGCTGCGGCCAGACTGGTCACCCTAGCAGTCGATGCAGCCGTCGCATGCGATGTGATGCGACCGACGCGCTAGTAGAACCAATGCCATAAAGATGCACGGATATCAGTCACTGCGACCGCTGCAGCAGCGGCTGCAAGCAGTGGCTGCATGCGTCTGCTGCACAAGCGGAACCATACCGTAACGCATTCCGATGCCCGCGACTCTGCAGCTCGGCCGGAGGGCGTGACCTGCGCACAACCCCAGCAGCGCCGCCGAGCCGCTCCGATAGCGGTTCGGTCGCGCCGCTCGTTTATTTACTATAATTAAAATGGCGTTTACTGATGAAAATGACGAGTTTTTAATTGAATTAATAGCTAAAAACCCGCCACTTTACGATTGTCGGCTTAAACTGTATAAAGATAATAATATTTTTATTCAAAGTATAAATGCTTATAATATAAAATACAGGGTGTTTCATTAAGAATTATCCATATAGTAACTGGAGAAACCTCAGCACTAAATATGAAGATTTAGGCCAAAACACTTAAATAAAATATTCCTCCTAACCGAGATATAGGGTGTTTTATTTTAACTATTCTAAATGATTGTATCCCATATTTTTGACACCTTCCAATATTTTTTGTTCATACTTGGCAAAAAGTTTACACATATTAGGTTACTTGAAACAGTGGTAAATGATATTTTTTCTCGATTACCAGAGGCGTGCGGTAGGGATGGATACTTTCTTTTATCCCCATACAATTTACACCACTGTCGTACCTAATAATTGTTTCTGCATGTCACTTTCTACGTAAATATCATCCTCTTGTCTCAATACGATGGAGTGAGTAGTTTTCGAGTTATTTGCATTTAAAGGTAATGTTTAAAATATCCATTTTTGTATATTATTGCTTATTTAACATTAGTTTCCTTAATAATCTAACCACCTTGACAACAAAATTTGTTAATTCTAATCGTAAATTCACATGAGTCAATAACTATTTCACTGAATAAATAAAATTTATTAGTTTCAAATGATTTTTTCATATTAATATTTATCAAAATTTCAGTTTTAAATTTATAACTAAATAGAACTATGCATTACGAAATAACATGATGAATACATAAAATAAACGTACTGAAACAATTATTTATTTAGACTACTGTAAAAAAAATTCTAGTTAGTTAACATTATATTAAATTTTCGAAGTGAACTCCATTGACTTCAATACATTTATTAATCTTTTTGGAAAAATTTCTCCTAACCTTTAGAAATATGTTGGGTTGATTAAATTATTAAGGAATTATTGGAATAAAATGGATATTTTAAACATTACCTTTAAATGTAAATAACTCTAAAACTACTCACTCTATCGTATTGAGACAAGAGGATGATATTTACATAGAAAGTGACGGAGAATCAAAAAAACATGCAGAAACAATTATTACGACAGTGGCGTAAATTGTAGGGGGATAAAAGAAACTATCCATCCCTACCGCACGCCTCTGGTAATCGAGAAAAAATATCTTTTGCCACTGTTTAAAGTAACCTAATATGTATAAACTCTTTGTCAAGTATGAACAGAAAATATTTGAAGGTGTCAAAAATATGGGATATAATCATTTAGAATAGTTAAAATAAAACACCCTATATCTCGGTTAGGAGAAATATTTTACTTAAGTGTTTTGGCTTAAATCTTCATATTTAGTGCTAAGGTTTCTCCAGTTACTATATGGATAATTCTTAATGAAACACCCTGTATAAAGTAAGCTCTTAATCGTAGGTTCATACCTACTGTAGTTTATTCTATTTATCCATTGTTCTTGCCATGAGACTTTTCCGGCTTCTGAAGTGAAGTAATCTTTGAGAATATCTCTGATTTGAAATCCATCTACTGCACGTGGCAAGCTGCGGCCGCTGGTATCCGAAAGGACATGACAGCGCCGCACAGCTGCGGCAGTAGGTCGCGGCAGTCTGTCGCGGCTGCCTGGTCGCGACTGCCTAGATCCGAATGCTACCTTTAGTAGTATTATTTATTAATCAATTTTATATTATTAAATTTTATAGAAAAAATGTTTCCAACAATTATTCTATAAAAAATAAATATATATAAAACACAGCAGTAAAGTGCTTTTTTCAGGCCTCAAAAAGTGTCCATATCTTCTTTCTGCCTGAAAAATGCCGCTTTGCCGCCTCGGTAAACAATATAGTATTTAGTGTTTCTTTATTGTTAAAAAACAGATAAAAACCAAAAAAAAATTATTGAACATTAAATAACTAGTGACACAATCTTCAGTATTAACTACTTGTTCTTAGCAAAATGGTTACCAAAATCATCAGATTCGTCAATCATATCTTCAAAGTCATCAACTAAATTTCCAAACTCTTCAAACAAATTTCCAAGTTCCCTAGAAAGTTTAGAAATTAAACAAAATACTGCTTCGAAAAAAACTGTAGATACTAAGACTCCCAATTCACTAGAAAGCACTGAAAACGGCAAAGGCAATTTTTCAAATGATTTACAAGAAACAGATTCTACACATGAAGAGGATGAATTATCATTATGGAAATGCCCTAGAGGACACAGCAAATTTATACAGGTAACTGAACTAAAATTAACAGCTTAAAACAATAATAAATCATATTAACTCGGATGCTAAATCGACACAAATCAAGTGTAAATATATTTTTATTTAAAGTTTAAATTACTAATAATATACATTTTTTTCATGTTGAAATACAAGAATCGAAAGTAAAATTTAATCAAATTAAAATAAAAAGCGTTGCATGTCATGTTGCCATATATTAAAACTAGTAAGAAAAGTCGGGAATTATCAAGTTTAATAATCAGAGAACTCATGATTATACCATAGAACAAAAATAATTACATACAGTTCCGGGATTCGATTGATGCAATATCAGTGATGTGATGATAACATATTTGTATCAGTTCAATCAGTTGTCTTTTAAAAACCTTAATATTTTGTTTATTTTTACTCCAATTGAAAATAAAAATACTTTAAAACACCAATTCTACAATGTCTGAGGTATAAAAATACTAGTTGGCTAATTGTATTAACAATTTTAATAAAACAACATTTTTAGAGCTACTATTTTAAAGATTACTTTGTAAATAGAAGTACGTTCTGGAAATGTAAATTTAAATATTAATGGATTAACTGGCACATCTAATAAAATTGAAATGAAACACACAAGCAACAAATAGTTTGAAGGTTTCTTTAGAAATTATTTTTTAATTTAAGACAGATGCCCAAAAGGATGTAAATGCAAATTTAGTATAAACATAAAAATTACCAGCAAGACTAAAGCAAAATAGAATAAAATTAGTGAACAAGTTAAAATATATATTTATTAATGTGATTTTGAACAACTGAAATAATTTTATTAACACCACAAATCAGAATATCTAAAGAAATAACCTTAAATATACCTTTTCCAGTATAAATATTAGGCTTTCCAACGACCTGTCAAAAATTATTCAATATGGCGGATGTAGGCAAACAATAGCATTGTTTTGTATTGTTGTCATAGTGCTTTCTTTATTTAAGTTGGTGTAGAAGTTTTTATTGTTGTGAGAATACAGTTTTTGTGACTTTATAAAATAGATTTTATATATTATTTGGACTTGTTAACGTTATAAGTTGAAAAAAATGCCTGTTACATGCCTTGTGGTTGGTTGTGGAAGTAGATCAAACAGGGATGAATGGATGAATGGTTTATGAAACTTTGACTTCGACAGTGTTATGTTCTAAAAGGTTTGCCCACAGACGCCATCTTTATGTCACGTGATTTGGAAAGCCTTATATGTGCACGTGATCAAAGTGAACAAATCGCTCTGTTCGTTTGACTTTCTTCGTTCGTTTGCTACTGTCAATCAGTATGTTTACTCACCGTGAACTTGGTAAATATTGAAATTCGCAGGCTGTAAGTTATTACAAAAGATAAATAAATGCTTTAAGAAAGGTTTCGTAATTAATTTTATATCAAATACAACTCTTGGTCTTATAAAATATAAACTTTAAACAAACATAACTCATGTTGAAATATTTTATATGTTGGTAAAATTGTTGCCGCGTTCAAACAAGGCTTAATAGTGTAGTCAAATAAAAAAATTTGATATTGATATTTACTAGAATCTAATACTATTTAAAATGCTTGGCAACATAGTCCCTTTCTGACAGCTGTGACGTGCACCTATATTTATACTGGACAAGGTATAGTTGTTTATAACGATAATTTCCGATACTAATAGTTTTCTTCGTTTAATATTTGGAGAAGAAGAACAGTATATCCGATATTTTATTTATATATTTTTTATTCGTCAACAGCGCTTTCTTGTAAAACAGTACCGCTCTATAATAATTATATTTTAAATGAAAGATATTTTTATTTTTTAAATATTGTGTTGTTATCACTGACGAATGACGACATTGATATCAAAGACGTGCAGCACTTTTTGATTTAATTTTACTATAGATTAACAATTACATTTTTTCATCTATGGATCAATCTAGCTTTTATTTATAATTAATGTTTTATATTATAGTTAGATTATTACTTTTCTAGGTTAGTTGGATTATAAACTGGCCAATACATTTGATGTTTTTTCTAACAGTTCCCAATTGTGCAAAACTAAAATCGAATAAGTGGGTACCAGTAGCATTTTTTATGTGTATTATATGGATTGGGCTTTTGTCGTACATTTTATCTTGGATGATAACCGTTATAGGTAACTCTAACAGTACCTAATTTAGTCTTAATAATGTTGTTAAATCTTTACTAAGCTAGCATTTACCAAGTTTAGACGAACACCAAAAAGTAGTTCAGTGAATATCAATTTAGATTAGGTAATTCACATTAGTCCAGGAGGAATCGGCGCATGAGAACCGAAAACTATTCCACCTCAATTTTTTTATGTTATCCCCTTCAAATTGTCCTCCTAATGATATAAATGCATGTTGCCATGGCGCAACCCGGTGCCATATTGTTTAAACCGAAATTGTTTAAACAATTACAAGGAATTGTTATTTTTCAAACGGACAAATTTTTTTTATATTTTTTATTGAAATACCAATAAAAAAGGTCCTATGACTTTTCACGATAAAGTTAATATTTTTAAAGATATGAATTTTTTAAAATTCGAAAAATCTCAAATTTGGGTACTTTCGACCCATGAAAAATATATTAAAAAAAAAGATAATGTGAAAGTAATATTTTTTTTTAATTCTCTATACAATAGTTAATAATATTGTTAATAGAGATTTAAAAAAATTTCATTGGTTATATCTTTTTTTTAATTGTTAATTTGGCGCGCTCACAAGTATGCACCGCTTACTTTTAAGTATCGTTGTCTCTCTCTGACTCATGCGTTGCGTCGGCCTCTCTGTGTCTTGAATCATTATCATTTATCTTAAAAACTATCAACTTTATCAAAATTGTTAAAGAAAGCAATGTTATTAGATAATCATTAAATTGCCTACAATTTGTTTTTAATAAATTTTTTCTGAAATCAATTTTTCAAAAGTTAAGCATTAAAATTACTTTTATCAGTTTATATTACTTTTTTATTATTATCATAGTAATTTTTGCATTTATATCAACAATAATAAGATATAATAGTATTTGAACATTTTTTGAAATCACAATTATTTATAAATAATAAAAATATATTGGGTATTTAGAAAAAACATTCAAATAAATTGAATAAAAATAATTTTATGTATATGTATCATAGTGTGTGTATGAGTGTGTCTAAGTAAGAAAAAAATTCTTTCTTTTATTTTTTATTCTTTCAAGGTTACTCTTTGTATAAATAATAACGTTTAATAGCAAAAAGTAATATAATTTGATAAAAAAGTAATTTTAATGACATGTTCCGATTTATGCTTAAAGAACTTTTGAAAAATTGATTTCAGAAAAAATTTATTAAAAACAAATTGTAGGTAATTTAATTATTATCTAATTACATTGCTTTCTTTAACAATTTTGATAAAGTTGATAGTTTTTAAGATAAATGATAATGATTCAAGACACAGAGAGGCCGACGCAACGCATGAGTCAGAGAGAGACAATGATACTTAAAAGTAAGCGATGCATACATGTGAGCGCGCCAAATGAACAATTAAAAAAAAGATAAACAATGAAATTTTTTTAAATCTCTATTAACAATATTATTAACTATTGTATAGAGAATTAAAAAAAATATTACTTTCACATTATCTTTTTTTTTAATATTTTTCATGGGTCGAAAGTACCCAAATTTGAGATTTTTCGAATTTTAAAAAATTCATATCTTTAAAAATATTAACTTTATCGTGAAAAGTCATAGGACCTTTTTTATTGGTATTTCAATAAAGACTATAAAAAAAATTTGTCCGTTTGAAAAATAACAATTCCTTGTAATTGTTTAAACAATTTCGGTTTAAACAATATGGCACCGGGTTGCGCCATGGCAACATGCATTTATATTATTAGGAGGGCAATTTGAAAAGGATCACATAAAAAAATTCAGGTGGAATAGTTTTCAGTACTCATACACCGATTCCTCCTGGACTACATGGAAACCAGTTTAACAATTTGAAACTGATTTCCTGAAAATCGGTTTAAATAAGTGGAAACGACCGTCAATTCTAAACCGAATTAATTAATTAAGTGTAAGTGTTTCTTTTCATTATTTTCCGTTGTTAGTTCGTTATTTTATTTGTCAGAACTAATACTTATTATTAAACAAATTTTAAGTTGGCAATAGTCAACAGCTTTTTAACGTCATTTATAAATTTCCTTCTTTGCTTGACGTGTAAACATAGGCTAAACTGAGTGTGAACTCTGTAAAAGAATAGGAAATAAATTTCTTTCTATTTTAGGAAATTTCTTATATCGTTACTCTGTATGTCTATTCGGAGATTTTAGAGTAGTTTCGTATGCATATTCGGAAGATAGTAATAGAAACAGCTAAAAGGGTCTTTCTATGTCTGATTTGTGGTTTCTATGGCGCAAAACAAAACAAATATTATAACCGTAAGGTTAATGTCCTAGGTACATCATAAAGCATTGTTAGGTTATTCTTTTTTATTAGAAGTTTTATTTTTAATTAAAAATGAGAAGTATTTTATTAATTTTTCTTGTAAACAAGAATTTTTTTCTATATAAACAATACTTAATTGATACTATACATTAACACGGCATCTGGGTTCTGTCATTAACTCTCAGTAATTGGCTTTGTTTTTTAGTTTATCATGTTGTTGTCAATAAAAGCCTATTAATGTTTATTTTGATTTTACCACAACTACCTAGTTAATATTTTCTGAACTCTCAGGACGTTCTAAGATATTTGTCATGTGTCGTGGATGTCTCCTTTCGATACTCTGCATTTCTCTTTAATCTTCTTATTCTGTCTCTTCTATAAAATTCGCAATTACCAAATCCATTTCACTTAATTAATAGAAAAGCACAAAAAACAACAAACAACGTAAGAACAAAATAAGTAATAACAGATTAAAATGACAAATTACTGGTAGATAGGTTAAAAATCGAAATGTTTTCAGGTTCATTATTACACATTTCTCTATATCCGAACTTGCACGAAGGTTTTAGGAAAAAGTCATTGAGAGTAGCGTTTGTTGATAGAAAGAAATCTTCTTTCTTTGCTATTCCTTTTCTATTTCTATCTCTATCGAGTTACAATTATGTTATTTTCCTATAAGATGATAACCTTCTTATTCTATAAAAGTTTGGGAACAAACTAAGGATACTTTACTATCATTTTAGGTGACACCTTTCAAATTCCTGATTCTGTAATGGGTATATCGTTTTTAGCCGTTGGAGCTGGTGTGCCAGAAGCTGCTTCTAGCTTTGTCGTAGTAAGAAAAGGTATTTATATTTCATAATAACAATGTTTCCTAAGATTCATTGTTTACAATTATACTTTAATTTGAATCTTCAAAAGTACTTATTGTTAGATAGTCATGATTTTATATAATAATATATTATTTGTTCAAAGAATACGAACTACAAAATATATTTTCCGAAAAAAAAACAATAAAAGACGTTATATTGATAGTTTAAATGATAAAAGAAGATTTTCCAGCTTAACTCTATTCAAAATATAGATTTCCTCGGTTTATTTGTAAAGAGCAAAAGTAAAAGTAACGTCATGAAATACGTATTGATTTTTTTAATTATGTAAACTTGACCTGTTATCTGTGGAATGCAGAAAAGGTATATTACATAATTAGTGTGGAAAATGAAATATTACGGCACTAGTAAAGTTTAGCACAAGCATAGCGGAGAGTGCTGAAACGAATGCAAGAAATACACTTTCCTACGACCCCAGTATTTTTTAGAATTATGAATTTCTTAACTTTATTTATAAAATTTATTAATTTATTTTAATTGATAGTCATTTTAAAAATTAGGATTTAAACGAGTTTAAATATTGTATGGAAATATAAGGTCTGTTCCAACCAAGCAGAGAACCGTTCTAAAACAGTAATTTTTGTGCGCAGTGGTGTAGTGAGTTGCGCAGTGCACTAAATTGGTCTCGTGAGTGGTAATATTACCGTTCTAGAACGGTTCTTTGCTTGGTTGGAACAAACCTATAATAATTCAAATCAAATAACCACTTTTTTATGAATTAACAGAAAAATTATTCATAAGCTAAATGAAATTTTAATTTTATTGGTGAGGTCCACTTGAGAAACGTAACTTGTAACTTGAGAAACGTTATGTATTAGTAATGTGTTGTTTAAATCCTGTAATTCTCCATTTTTTGTTGTTTCTGTTGCTGTTGAAGGAACTGAAAGCATACTTCTGTGTATATTTGGTTGCATAGACAATGTAATTAAAACAATTTTTTGTAGTATTAATTTGATATTTATTTTGCCATAAGATAGTATTTCTTTATCAAATTGAACAAACCAAAGGGATTTATTCACAAAAATTAATAGTTTTTTATTCATTAATCTTTCTTGAATATGTATAACATGGGGATAACTTTTTATTTTGGAAAACTTTTTATCTTTGTGAGCCATATTGTTTTAAATCTTACTATGAAGATTGCCAACTATTCATTGATCTAAGTATTTTGGTAACAAATAACTTATGTGTTACATATTTTTACAATCCTCTTAAACTAAATAAATTCGTAATATATTACCAAAGTCTACAGAATAAATGGTAAATGGTACCTAATTAACACAATCTAATTTTTTAGGAAAAGGAGCAATGGGAATTAGTAACTCATTAGGATCCAGTACACTAGATATTCTTCTCTGTTTAGGTCTTCCTTGGTTAATGAAATCAACTATAGTATCCACCAAAAATTGGGTAAGATAAATTTTTAAAATATACATGTTCTGGTACGTATCTTTTTCTCTGTCACTTCCAACTTAATGTGTTAGAGAGAATTCGATAAACTATGATGCACTGAAAAAAAGGTTTTAATTATAGTAATACCATTAATATATGTCAAATTACTGCTAAATGATAAATTAGAAGTACGTATAAAGCTACTGTTCTTTCTCTGGAAAGCCGTTAAGTGCCAGATTCAGATTTTAGAGGCCCATGGACATACCTGTGGTGGAGGCCCTCAAATGGTTTGTGGTTAGCTGTTGAAAGTTTTTATTAAGGACAAGTAAAACAATATAGTAACTAAATAAGTTGGTTAACATCAAGTTTATTCAAAATTATACTTCAGGTATTATTTTACTATTTAAACTATTTAATTCATAAATTAATAAGTTACCATAATATTAAAAATAATTTTTAAAGTTGGGAGAAAAAATATGTATGTAAAAATTTCAGACCAGATGCTCCTTTTTCATTAACCTAATACATATAAAATACTAAACTTTTAATGAAATGTATTGTATTAAACCTTACTATATGGAAGTTCATATTGCTAATACCATAAAAAAATTAAACTTGTTAACGAAACTTCCACTTTTATTTAAAAAATTTGCTGTCGTTGAGTTTTTAAAAAAGCAAATTTATTAAATAAAAGTGGAAGTTTCGTTAACAAGTTTAATTTTTTAATGTTATCACTAAACATTTTTTTAGAAAAGTCTATAATACACACACACGGCATTTTAGTGCTGTTTAATAGTATATTATAAAACGCGTTGGTTAAGGAGTCAATTACGCACGAGCGTTAAATATAATAATAACAGTAAGACAGATGTTGTAATTTAGGGAATAAATCAGGAATGTCCCAAAATGCAGGATACTGTGTTTCAATATTATACTTGTCAGCAGGATTTGTAACTTTTGTTGTATTATTGCTTAACCTCTTCATATCCACTGGAGGTGATTAAACAATATATCCTACACCTATATTTCTATATAAGTTTCTTTTACAATTTTGATGTAATTAGTAAATTTAAGTCCCCAATAATCGCAGTTAAGTCCTTTTGTAACGTGTTCAAGTGGTATCCTCTTAAAGGATTTTTAGTAAGTTGGTTAAGTAATAGAACATTATTTTCGGTTTCATTTTTTTTTAACTGATGCTTTCGCTAAACAATTGAAAATGAAAATAACCAAGATCTATCCCATTCTACGATTATACGAAGAGTTTATAGATTTACTCCAAAAAGATCGAGGGAAAAACAAATAAAGAACTAATTTTCGGTACACAAACATTCAAGCAAAGTCCTTTGTCATTTATGTCGGTTTTGAAACTAATGCAAATTTTATCTATCAACTTTGTGAATAATTTTAAAGTTAATTAATTAAAGTATTCCTTTTAATCTTAAACTACAATTTACCCTAACAAAGAAACTAAATATGCTCTATTAAAGTGCGAAGCGGGACACTAGTGAGAATGAAAACATGTTTCTCTTGTGTTTAGGAATTTATGAATGATTGTGTTGGGATAGTATACTGTTTTAAAGCTTGTTTTTAATAACATTTTAATATGTTGTTAATAACTTAGATCAGCATTTATGTTGTATAAAGTCAGGAACAATTACTGAGGACAATCAACATTTTTGCACCTATATTCTGTTTCAAAATGGTGGAGGGTATTAAAAATAATTAGGTATTTAAAAACCGTCAAAAAATTTTTGACGGCTTCCAGCGCTTCGCAACATTCTTTCGTTTCTTAAATGAGAGATAAATCAGATTGGCTGAGTGCACTACAGAAATAAAATAAATACCAAAATGTATTTTTTATTAAAACAGAGCGCTCTTTCAACGGACATCAATTATCAATGCCTCGTGAAGGAATAAGAAAATTTTTTAAATTTATACAATGATTCCAAGGTATAAGACCAAAAAATTTTATTTACATAGTCAGGGTACAAAAATTTCTTTTATTAACTGAATACCTTTATTTCATAGCCAGTTAAGAATTTCTTAATGTCTCCTAGCTAAAGTTGGTATATTCTGCATGCGCCATGAATGGTAGCTTGCATTATCCACATCTAAGACCGAATTACGTGAAAGAAATTTTAACATTTCATCGAAGTAGTCTTCGAAGACATCCGAATTCATCTCTTCACAATTCAAAGGTTAACAAACCTACTTACAAAAATCCTTCTTCACTTCCAATGTGAGCAATTATAAGTCTCTTTCCTTTTTCCCAAGGTTATTTAATGCCCGTTGAAAGGCCCTCAATGAAAGCTTAACGGGCATTAGTTACATTTTTACCTTAATACATTTGTTGTACTTTATAACCGTTGCTTATCTACGTCTCATCAAAATAAAACATTTTTTTGCTCTCTGCACTACTGCTTTGTACTTCTCAAATATTTTTGTCTTCAGCATAGCTTTTCATAGCTTTTCAGTTATAATGCATTTCCTTTGTACTTTTTCCAGCGAAATCCATATTTTATAAAGATTTTATTATTTTTCTGGATATCAAAATAATACCAACATTTTGGAATGCCCCAATATTAATTTGTCAAGGGTGGGTATATCCTGTTTAAAATAAAATGATTGAACTTTTCCTCGAATGTCAACTTTGGTGACCTCATTATATACAGATTTTTGTTGGTCTTCTTAAATTTTTTTTTGACGGATTTACTTGGCCTATATTTTTTCCTGCAATAATTTAAACATCGTAGACAGCCTAATTCCAGTCATTTGGGCACATCACTGAGCACTTTTTGCACTAAAAAACTAAGGTGTTTGTTTGGTATGCAATCTTTAAATTAAAATTAAAATTTTTTACCTAAAAAAAAGAAGAACATTTTTAAACACTTCTTTTCTTTGGACTGAATGTAATCATTTTATAATTTTTTTCACTGTTCAAATATCACTATAGGTTTAGTTGGTGTAGTAGCAAATCCTAACTAGCATGTGTCAGACACCATTGTGATATATTTCACTTACCTGTCTTTAATAGGTATCGGTATTGTATGATTATGCTGTTCCTTACATTTTAATACCTTTTCTTAGGGTTAAAGAATTATTATAGTATCATAACATCCTTTTCTAAGAAATTTTACAAAAATAAATGTAGGTAAACAAATTGCACTTTAATTATATGACAGAGACGTATTATTTTAACCTCCGATAGGCTATAAATAAAAGAGAAGTTCATCTAAAACAATTTTATTACCAAAAGATTAGTACAAGATAAATTTTTGACATAATCACGAAATAGATTAGGGCATTTATCATACCTGTGGTCAAACTTTGCAATACCCTCTTCAAAGTTACCGCTTTAGAGCTACAGTGACTGTGGTTCCGGGCTGCATAAACTCAGCAAGATTATCGTTTTGCTTCCAGTGCGTAGTATTGAATCCATGTTTCATCCTCAGTCACGATTAATTTCAAAAGGTCTCCTTCTTCCTGATAACGGTCAAGTAACTCCAAAGCTGACGCTATTCGTCGAGTTTTGTGGCCGTCCGTCAACATTTTTGGGACCCAAAGTGCGCAAAGTTTTTTGTAGCCTAACCGTTCAGTAACAAGAGAGTACAAATCATATCTTGAAACTTCTGGAAATTCCCGAGATAAAGCAGTAATGATGAACCTGCAGTTTTCTTTAACAATTGTCCTTGGCCCCCTTCAATACCATCACTCAAGAAATTTTCCGCATACACTGGACTGACTCATTCTCCGCTGAATTTCTACAGCAGCGTAGCATTCAGTCTGTAGGAAACGAATAACTCTTCGCAATTAAAGGCTGCCATGTTTACGTGGCTGTAGCAGAATGCCGAACGGCGCCTGAATGACAACATAGTAGTGTGTGTAGTGCGAGAACTGCTCAGTCACGTACAGCGCATGTCCGCTATCTGCTGCCTGCCACTGCACGGAGTGATCGGAGGTTAAAAAAATGGCCCTCGTATAACTTCTATGATCATAAGTTTTAATTAAACCTATAGAAGACACCCAAAATCAGCCAAATTTTATGGTTTAGTCAAATGCAGTCTAATAATGAGGGTCGTACGATTCAACGAAGACATACTCACATTTTTTGTTTTCTTTTATTGCATTTAATCATAACTTCCAAATAAAATGCGTAAGATAAATAAAACAGACTTATACAAAACTTATAAAAAAAGGATTATATGTATTTAGTTTTCATCGATTATAAAATGTTTTAGTTTTCTCCAGCAAGATTTTACCTAAATGTCAGTTTTGTGAGTTTGACAATTCAAAGTGACAATTAATATGAATAATAAGACGCAATTTTCCAGTTTTTTGCACCATCAAGCAGAAAAATGGAACATAATCTGATAGATTCTTTCCAGAATGTCAATAATAATAGTTAAAATAATACAAAATCATTATTTTCTCCGAATATGTTTGTAATCTCACAGTTTGGTAACCTCTTTGTTTTCTGATTTGATACATAAGGGTAGTACTTTTGACTATACTTCGTATTTTACTACTCCGTAAAATCTTTTACCTACGACCACCCCTGTAAGCGGTCAATAACACACAGTCTTCAATCATTGTAAGATAAAGCACAGTTGTAAAGTAAATCGCACAACTTCCCTAGCAATCACTTAGCAACTGTCAATAGACATCAACATTTCAATGCATACTTTCAATGCTGTTTCAACTTGTAGATACAATCTTAACGTATACGAAGATACTTTATATTTGTTTTGTAACTTTAATTTTACTTCAGTCAATTTATAAAACAATTTTGAATATTTAGAATGCATTAAATTTTAATATTAAAAATTAATTACTAAAAAACAAGTAAAATGTTTCTCACTACACAAAGGTGTCCATTCCAAACCGACATATTTGAAATATTTTTTAGAGATTTGAGCATGCGTCTGAAAATTTGCGCAAAATAGCGCGTAATTTCGTGAGTACGTAAAATGCTTTACCACACCCGTTACGTAAACAGAGTGTAGTATGTAATTTTAACAAATTTTTAATTAGAAATTATATTAGTTATATTGTTAGTACCTTTTTTGTTGCAGGTTAATATAAATTCGTCCGGTCTTCAGTTTACATCAATAACGCTCATTGTCACACTATTGGCATTTTACTTTGCTTTAATGGTGAATAAATTCAAACTGGATAAATGGGTGGGGCTGTATTGTTTAGTTATATATCTTATATTCGTAGTAGTAGCTAGTCTAATCGAACTAAATGTCTTTATGGAAGTAAATTTACCAACATGTGGAAGGTGACAATCACTAAACTCATAACAACTTTAATGTTAATAAAGGGCAAGGCATTAGATTTTCTTCAAATTTGTTTATTTTACTATAAAATTTAATCTATGTATAAAATAAGGTTGGTATTTTTTGATAAGATAAAAAGTACTGTCATTAATGTTTATAAAATGTATCATGCTATTTCTATTAATAAATTTCTGATTTGCTGTTTAGTTTCATTCCACAAATGTTTATTTTGTGGAGTACCCAGGTATATTTAAAATGTACTTATAAAATAATACTATAATAATAATAATAATAACAAGAAAAAAGTACCACCATTATGTTTATTGTTATTAATAAATTTATGAATTGCTGTTTGGTTTTATTCCACAAATTTTAATTTGTGGACTGCCCTGGTATATTGTTTATATGGTCCATACACATTATTTCTAACATTAAGGCGTTAATTAATGCCCAATGACTAATGTGGATACTTAATAAATCAGGTTGCCACAGAAGTAAAGCGAATGAACCTTTTTATGTAAATTAAAGAAGAAAGAAATAAGCATATCAACACCGGACCGGAAAAGCATCTTGAGTAAGGTGGATCACGATGCTAGAATGAGAAAAACCAAATATAAGTGATTCTATTAAGTTGAGAGTGATTTAGGTCTTCTTTTATCTTAATGGTAACCAAGTAAAACTAGATTAAAAGATATATTATTTTTATATACAACATATAAAATTATTTAAATATATTAAAATTTTCCTCTACTATGATATGTTTTGAATGATTCTTTTGAGAAGAAAAACGCATAGACTAGAAATCACATTGTGAAGTAGACACTTAACCATAAAATATTACTTGGATAAAATGGTAATTACTATATAATTCCTAACAACAAATTTACTAAATATATTATTAAATAAAAAATATTTTTCCCTGACGTCCTTGTACCTTTGTTATCTGCATCATCTGAAAAAGTTAACAAGGATAAATAAATAATTTAACAGAAACTACAGTATAATTTTAACAATTATGTTTACATTTAAATAAAGGTTAAAAAATATTGCGACCAAAAATTTAAACTACTTTATATGTTTTTTTAATATTAAGTTTATAAAAAAAAGAGGACTTAAAACAGTTTATTGTCATAATAACGTTTAGCTGTATTTACTTGTGTGCATTGCAAAGAAATCGGCCTACTGTAAACTTTTGACTTTAACTATTTTTTTAAATAATTCCTCAGATCAGAAAAAAAAATAATGTGCCATTTAAAAAACAATTTAATATGCTTTAATGTTAGTATAAATTTATAAAAACTCATTTCGACTTACTATATTTAACATAGTGAAATTAATGCATTAAGCAAGTCTACAGTAGGCCGATTTCTATGCACGCAAGCGTATAATTGTAACGTTTTAATTCTATTTTTAACCAACCTAAAAGTCTATAACTAAATTATTTTCTGTAACTGTAACTTTTACTGTTAATATACTCCAGTAAGCTCTTCTTTTTCCCGTTCTAGAAAAATTGTAGCATTAAATTTAAGCGTTAAATTTGTAAATACACACAGAGACTACAATACGTTAAAATGTTGGTTAACTAAATAATTTTCTGCTTTTTTTGCAAATAACAGAATGTTAAGTTATTCCCTCTTTTGGTGCAATATTGGTACCGAAGATGTGGTAGCGATGCGAAAAAAATGTTCGGAAATAATGCCGTTTATTATTCAGCAGCACGTTTCCTCTGGTTTTTACATATAATTAAGAAGCAGCTTAATTGGTTCTTCCTTTTTGTTATTGACTATAACATTGATGAAAGTAAGGATATCAAAATTAACATCGATAAAAATGTAAACCACTTTACCAATTAATTGTAAAGTGCACATTTAGCGCCTACAGTCGAGTGCACTCCGTAATGAACTCGTTATCACAACAGAAATAAAGTTAAAATTGGCTTGTAGGATTAAAGTTGTGCAACTAAAAGGCTCCTGACATCGATTACACGCAGTTACACAGTTTGTCCATAATTGAACATTTCTTTATACACATTTTTTTTGTTGAGGTAATCTTCTGCAAGGATGACCAGGTTGCTTGCAGCACTAATTCTCAGGCTACATACAGCTGTGTGTGAGAAACGCAAGTCTTCGCTCAAGCCTATTCCGGTCAAGTGTTTGTCATTGATATTTGTTAATGGTCATATCGAAACAGACTCTAAGAGGAAATTACAAACTCTTAAAGTCAAATGGGTATTGCGAATGAATTAATGATACTTAATTATGACTTCAATTATTTACATCCCGTGATTGTGACCTCTAAGATTATAAGAACGCAGACTTTATGAGTATTTAGAGTATTTCGAAACGTAATGGGATAGTGAACAGTATTATAAGTTTGAAGTACTGAATAAACAGATTTATAAATCATTTCTCCTTCAATTACACTTAATTACACTATTTTAATTGTTAAGTTATTTTTACATATTTTTTTTATTACACAGTTAAAGTTGAAGTTTGATTCGTATTTGTGGCATTTTATTTATATGTTTTTCAGACACCTGTCACATAGAACCACAAAGGACAAATTTTTCAGACTCTGTGCTTACAAACATTGATGCCCGATTGCACTAACACCACATTACGGAGAAAATAGTTAAGGGAACCTTAAAAGTTTAAGGCTCCTCAAGTTTGCACCGTCAAATTTTATTTTATCCTCAACTGTCTTGCTTAGAATTGGTAACCACCCCGCATGAATTCAGTAAATTTTATTCACTTCAGTTTCATGTTCGCACATAATTCAGAAAAATGAACCAACCATACTTGAATTCGCAGAGCACGTCTGTATCTTTTATCTTTGGGGCGCATAAAAGTTTGTTCATGGGAGAAACGCTGTTACTTTTCTGAAATGTAGGTAATAGTTTGAACTCAAATTTAAATATACTTGCCATGTGGATATTCCTAATGATCCTCAATATGCATTAATATTTCCAAAACCGTTTCTTTATACAAACAAAAACTTCGAAACAATGCCATTAAAGGATTCATTGTTTTATAGTTGAATACCTTAACTAACCTTAATTACCGCAGTGTCCTTTTTATTGTCCTATCTGTCCAATAGCCTTTTTTCTTCAAATTGTTTATGTCTACCATATAACTGGTCAGACACCTTCGTCCAACGTTCCAACACTATTATGTTCTTCTTGTGTATTTGTTTACTTTAATCTATTTATACTTTCATTTATATAATTATATTAACTTTCTTACTTTTTTCTTCTAAAATCTCCAATCAAAAACGTCGTCAAAAAAAATCTTTCTTCATAAACCGTGTTACTGCTACAGCTTTTTTTTTTAATTGGGTTCTTCTTTATTTTTTATTAATTAAAACTTCTTCTATTTGACTTTCTTTTAAATTATACTTTTTCAACATATGACTTCTTTTAAAAATTCAAATTAAATTTCATTCTTTCTGACTTTTTCCATCACTCACTGTCAAACTTCTATCCCCTCTGGGGCCCTATTCTTGAAATCGTAGGAATCAATTCTCCAGAGAACTGATTCTCCAAAAAAAAATGCTCCTGAGAACTGCCAGTTCTATTCTTGAATGTCTGGGAATTCAATTTCTAGAGAATTAGGAAAAGTGACGTATGTCTGAACAAAATTTAAAGAAAGTTACGTATGTTGTAACTACATTGAAGGGTTCCGTGATTCGAACCAATCAAAAATGCGAATTTTCTATCATATTTTTTTAATACTTTAGCAGAAATGGATGTTTTGACTTTTGAGTTGACGTTTTTTGAAATTCGCACATTAAAATAACTGTGTAAAGTGTAAAATAATGAATGATTTAACTAATTCTAATAAAATAAATTTTATGAGCGAAGCTCAAAAGAAATTTCTTTTAGAATTTCTAGAAAGTGATAAGGAACTCCTTCAAGGAAAAATAGCTACGTGCGTACAGTCAATTACACCTATTATTCCAGATATTCTAAATTTATCAAAAAATGATCTTCTGTTATTCTGCAGCTCTTGGATTGTACTAGGAAATTTAACCCAGCGGTTAAATATATTTAAATGATTGAGTGCTTGAACTACCTCTTTAATGCACCTGCTTACTGATGCTTGGCTAATTCCTGAACAATGGACATTACTGCATATAACAGCTTGATAGCTACCAGTTCCAAAGAAATTGAGAGCTACTAAAACTTTTTCCCTCTTAGTCAATGCACCAATTCTACTTGATGGTAGCAGAAAAGGCTCAATATGTTCCATTAGAACGTTAAACGCGTCTTTGGATAAACGAAAATGTTTTTTAAATATCTCTTCACTTAACGATCCATAGGTATCTCGGTTTCCTAATCTTCTCTGTCTAACAGTAGCGTTTTCGACTTCAACCTGTTCTAAATTATTTAAAACAATAGCTTGAAGAACAAAATTATTCATTTTAACAAATTTATGGCGATTACAACACAAAAAAATACTTTTCAGTATCAACTCCAACAAAACAGATACTATATATTAATAGATGACATAAGTAAATTCTCATGAGAATTCAAGTTTCTCCAGCAAATGACATTAGGAATTAATTCTCATAATTTCTGGAGAATTTATTCCTATGAAATATTTGAAGAATTGACATATTGCAAAATCGGCAGAAAATGACGTAAATTTCTCATGAGAATAGATTCCCATGATTTCAAGAATTGGGTCCCAGGCAACGAAACTTCTCACTCTCTCACTTGCACTACTTATCTATCCTTAACCTAATACAAGTGTTGTTTACATTACCACAGAGTATATAATACAAAACAGAATATCGACTCTATATGGAGGGGGTAAGCATCCATTTGCAGGTATCGCCATGACACTTTGGGAGTATCCATAGCCGTCGCCGTTAGTTTTGGTTAAGGTAGGCAGTTGGTTGTATGTGAATAAATCAGTGGTGGCGTTTGTATTGTGTGGAAAAGTGCATTAAACTATTTAATTTAGGTACAGAAAACTGCGAAGGAGATGCGGAACAAATGTTACTTACATTAAATGACATTAAAATAAATACTACTAATGCATGTACTCCTTCTCAGTGTTCTGTATCTGATAAAGATACAGATTGATGTGTGTTTTTTTATTTATTGATATCCTATCTTACTAACTAGGAAAATTGCATGCAAGACATACATATTCGGTCATTTATTTTGCGTAGAAATTACTTTTTTTAAAAACAAATTAATCAACGTTTAGTTAATACTATTAATCTTGTTGAAAACAAATTCTATGTTTCTAAAATAACAATTATCTCAACAATAAAAAAAAATTTCAAGTACGGGTTTTATTTATAATAACAATTTTTTTAGTACTACCCTGAGCTTATACCACAAAACAGACTAACCAATTTTCTGTTTTGTGGTTTATACTCCCAAAAAATGGCCGCTCTTGTCTTATAAACATAAAAGGTGCCGACAGCGAGTCGATACTCTGGTTTGTATTATATACTCTGTGACATTACATAAAATTTTTATTTTATTTTACCTAATTTAAATTTGACATAAACTTCAAATTTTGACATATCTCCGAAATTAATAATTAAACTAAAATAAATTTTGATTTCACCCTAAAACATACCTTCACAATATATTGCTATCATTTTGATTAATATGATCCTACTAAACTAGTCCATTATCTTCAAAACATGGCCAGTGCATATATAAGAATGGAAAAAAACATAAAATTCCAACGATGCCACATCTTCTTTACTTTAAGTATTACTTAGTTAAACCAGGTCAAAATGTGAATGGTGCAAAAGGACATACATTTAAGTGACACTTTAGCAAGTACCTATCAGTTTTAGGGATCGCAAATGGGTCTTATGGTTTAGAAGAGTTAGGAATACCTTAAGTGGTCGCTGGCGGGAACTTAAGTTAAGTTAAGAATAAGTTGTCCTTAAGGTTCGTGCAAACAAAATTCAGATATTAAGGAATCCTTATCTCTAAGGGCTACTTAAATGTTTTGGTGCAAATGGGCATGATACTTATTGTGATACTTATTTAGTATGGATTACTCGCACCGGTATCGCGTCTTGAACATAAAGTTAATCCCCAACGGTTCAGTAGTGCACTTTGCTATCGATAATTCAAAAGATAGAAAATATTGAACACGTTGCATGCTAACAGCCTAAAGATATGCTATTGACAGGTGCTGATGACTATTTTCTGAAAACTGTAATTTCTGATAACTGTAAATGATCTCTGGTTAGCAGAGTACATTTTGGCGAGTTTTTAGTAATGTTCGTCTTTATTGTAACTTGTGACGCTCATAGGCGTGGTCAGCACTGGATCATAAATTTTTGTTCTGTATGCTAAATGACGCACATGTGCGTCTTTCATTTTTAATTTGTAGAAAATCATTATTGTCAAAAAAAAAACATAAAAAAATCATTATTGTAAAAAAAAATTTTCTAAAAATTTAATCAGAAAAATTTATTACAAAAATATAAGTAATTACAAGTCCTTATTATTATGGAACTGTACAAAACAATTTCCAACACACAGTCCAGGTTTTCCAGGACACATACTACACTCAAATATGGTGTCTTTTCTTAAATTATTATTCGAACATACTTTACACCTTTTTCTCTTTATCCGACCTCTACTATCAACATTTAAAATTTTTGAAATGTGCTTGTCTGATGTTTGGGGTTGTGGCTCGTGTGTTGCAGTAACCGATATTGTTTCATCAGGGTTTTGTAAAAGCTTTCTGATAATATTTAAACGATATTCATATAAATTCCTTCTCCTACCAATGTATGGAGTATAACTTTTGTATAAATAATAGGAATTTAATAGCAAAACTTGATATATGTGAATTCCTATTTTTTTATACCATCTCATTGTCTTTCGTTCACATGGATAATAAGCAAGCATTTGATCTTTTCGATCAACACCACACATAAACTCGTTATATTTGGAGATAGGTAGAGCAGGTTTTATTTTTTTTTGTTTTCTTTTGTTTTCAGTTTCGATCAGGTCATTTTTAAATAACGTCTCTTTTATCTTTCCACTTTCCTACTAAAATGCCATCTTTGTATTGTCCTACTGTCTGCCCTTTTGTTAATTTAGCTTCTATGCTTTTCTAGGATTTCCTTTTCTCTTGGCAACTAAAGTTCCTGTGCAGAAGGTATTATTTTGTAAAAGCGTTCTTGCTAAATCAACACTCTCATAAAAATTATCAATAAAAAGAGAATGTCCAACGTTAAGTTTATCTCTCATTAGCTCTAGGACTACTTTTTCGGTGTGGCCTTTTCCACCTGCAGAGTCATAACGTCCTGTATATAATTTCATATTTAGCGTCAAGCCGTTGGGTTCTGCCAACACATACAATTTCAGTCCGTATTTGTGACGTTTACTTTTCATATAGATTCGAAAACTTAATCTACCTCGCCACAATACCATACTTTCATCGAGGGATAGATTTTTTCTAGGTTGATATATTTCAGCCATTCTACTATTAAAGAAATTTAAAAGTGGTTTAATCTTATACAATTTATCTTCTATTACACCCTCCTCTGGATTTCTGGCAAAATGTAGACATCTTAAAATGAGCAAGTAACGATCACGACTCATATTATTATGGAAACATTTTAATTGAAAAAGAGGACCCGTTTTCCAATAGTCTTGGATTCGATTGGTTTGCCATGTTCCCATATGCAATGTAAGTCCAAAAAATTTTTTAAGTTCTTTGACATCCACAGGTTTCCATTGATTTATGCGTGAATTATCTGCAACACCAGATAAAAATAACGTTTCCGCATAAATATTTGTTTCCCGCACTATGTTCTCAAAAAAACTGTCTTTAGCAAAAAGGCAAAAAAAATCATATGGAAGACCAGAAAAAATCTAATAACGAAAATAGAGAAAATCAAAGTTAAGTATACAAAATAGATTATTTTAAAAAATGTGACATGCCAAAATAAGGATAATACAGAATATAAATTTAAATAATTTTAATGAAACATTTATTGTACTTGGAGGAAGGGTTACTGAGAACTGACTAAAAAATAGGGTAACAGATAGTTCCCTCTACAAACTTTTCCAAAAATTAAACTTTTATACCCAAAGGTAATTAAACTAAACATTAAAAAAATAGGTATTTTAAAAACGCACATGTGCGTCGTCAGCATACGGCTGAAGCGATATTTTGACGCTCATAGGCGTCCATTAGCATGCAACGTGTTAATGAAATTTATGGTACTAACCCTTACTGTGTGAAAATATTGTTAATTCCCATTTTTAATGAATATTTTATAACTGAATAATATCCCATAAAATAATATAGTTTTACTGGTATAATATATGTAAATAATTCTATTTATGTAATGATTAATCTTACCAATACACATTCCATTGATTTCTTTTAAAAACGTCCTGCATGCACATACTCCAGCTATACATTCTAAACGGTCTTGTTTTTCTGGGTAGGGATCATGACAATCGGAATGAATTGTACAAATCTCACCTAAAACTAAAAAATATTACATTTATTTATTTATTTGAATATATCACACTCTTGTTACAGAGCCAAACTAAAGAATTATGCCCGTTTGTAATTATCAATAATTTAGTACAAGTTTTTGTCAATTTTTTAGGATCCTAAATTTATGATAGATACATACACATTTATCATCAATTTTAAAATTGACGAGACGTCCAATTTTTGATCAAGTTTAATTGACAGTAAATATTTATAGAACCAGTCCTATTTTCTATTAAAAAAATAACAACTTGGGGCAAAAATATGGGTAATAATTTATTTTAAGATTAAATGCAGTTTACATTAAATTTTTTATTTTTAATGATTGTGGTGGCGCTTGTTCTGCTTAAAGCAAATTTTATTGAGGGAAGAGAATGTTGTGGATGTAAAAGTTTTCCGTTTTAAATATAAAAACTTATCAGGGCCGGTATTTTTGAATCATTCCCACAAGAAAACTCAATCACAAGAAAACTTATATATCCACCTCTTTTTTTGTAGTCGTGACCGACTCACGCTATTGAAATTATTCGAGAATACGAGAACTATATAAAGAAAAACCTTGCCTTTACATAGTTAAAACTTTTCAATATAAAAATAAGCACATAAGGGCTTATGCCTATGAAAGTATTGTAAGGTAGTTTAAAAATATATGACTAGGAACAAATATTAATGAAATTAAGTATAAAAAAATGGCCGCACAACAAATTTTTTAATAGTACATCCAAACTTGTAAAAGCCAAGAGAAGTGGTTCCAGTGAAGATTACGAAGGGCTGTTTCTCAATATCATATGTTACTAAGAAAAGCATATGATTAAATTGCTCTTCCAATACGCGTAATAAATTTTTTGCACCTATGGTACAGTTTGATAAATTAATTAATAAAATCCCACTTGTTTGGGCTGTGGTTTCACTTTAACAGAAACTCCTACAGAATCGCGTACATTAGTAATATTACTAGTATTGCACACTATTTTTTCGGCAAAATCTATTTTATTTTGAATAAAATCCTCTACATAGCTTTCTGCCACTGCCGATGAACGCCAACCTCCATGACGCTTTAACCCGAGGACATCAACACCTTTATTAGCCAAAAGCGTCACCGATGGATCTAAGACAAAAGAAGGTTCAGGATGTGGAATTTACTCCAGATCCCTAAACCTAAATATAAAATGGGCAATGGGTTGTAATGCAAGTATAGCTCAGACAGAGCTAACTGCCGTCTCCATAGCCGCAAAAGAGATTACCATAAGAGGAATCACTGGCAAAAGCATCCGTATCCTTACGGACAGCAGACAAGTACTATTAGCCCTGAATAGGCCACGGATCACATCAGGACTAGTATTAGAATGTCACATGGCCCTTACGGAAGCCTGCTACAACAATGTGGTTACTCTAGGCTGGATAAAAAGTCATGGAATTTCTAAAGGCAACCGCATAGCTGACTCGTTGGCTAGAAAAGCTGCCTCCCAAAGGCTCTTGGGACCCGGTAGTCTTGTCAGCTTGCCGGCATCAGCGGTGGTTGACCTAGTAAAGGAACGCTCCCTTGACAAATTCAGAGGAAGATGGGACGAAGAAAAAGGTTGCATACTATCCAAGGAACTTCTGAAATATCCGAATAGCAAAGCAGCCAAGAAATACGTGGCCATGACCAGAAAGGACCTGCGGTTGGTCACAGGTATACTTACTGGCCATTATCATTTACGAAAACATCTAAACAGGTTGGGTTTATCTGACAGCCCACTATGTAGAAGATGTGAACAAGAGGATGAGACAGTTGAGCACGTCCTTTGTGACTGTCCGGCACTCTCTCTAACAAGACTTTCTGTATTCGGCGAGAACTGGCTAACACATGCCAACTTGAGGGAGCTGCCTGCAGGCGACGTCATCACCTACTTTAAACAGGTAGGATGGTTGATGAGCCAATAGGTTAGGCTCAATCTCAGAAGGACGCACAATGGGCCAAATGTGGCCTAAGTACTGTGGGGCGACCCACCCTTCCAGAATTACAGATACAGATAGCCAAAAGCGTTGCTGCTGTCCTTCTGAACGAATGGCCAGTATAGTTCTTGGGATTAGGCAAATTTAAGAATTTGGCAATTTGAGAAGGCCAGCCCTCGATTGTCCCTTTCCCTATTACTTGAGCACAACATTTTCCTTTGGCGTATCTTAAGAACAAATGATTTTATTTTACTTGTAATGGAAGAAGTTTTATAAAATTTTGCAGAATTTCTAAATATGGAATTTTATCTTCTGGTTTATTAACGACCGTAAAATTACGCTGGATGTTCGTTTTTGTATTGGGTACTTTTACAATCATTAAACCATCGGTTTTTTGGATGTCATTCATAGTAATGTTATATAATTCTTCTCTTTTACAGACACCAGATATTCCCAATATCATTGAGACCTACAAATTATGAAAAAATCTTCATTAGAGTATTTCTTTTACCTAAACTAGCTTACATTATCTTGTGAATTAGAAATTTTTCATCCGGTGCTTCCATCAGAAATTTTTCAAATTGCTCCCGTGTAAAAATGCTCGCTTTCTTAGGTCTATAGCCAACAATTTTTCTCTCCAAATACGCGATCAATGTTGAAAACTTGGAAATATTAATGCCATTATAAAGAAAAACGGTGGATTTATCATTGAATATTCTGCCCAGAGGCTTCCAAGAGCTTTTAACTGCATAATATGTCTTTGAACGAAATATGCTAATAGAGTCTTTTCATCGATTCTTAAATTCTTGCCTTCGCACCATTTTTTAAAACTTTGGTATTTTGATAACGGATTTTTATTTTTCGGGAATAATTGCGGAACACCCTTCTTCCCAAGATCGTTAAATTTATTCAAATTCACTTCCGCTAATATTTTAATTTATAATAATCAAAAATGTAATTAAAATTATTGGCCACTAAATAAAAACTCAATTCTCCATTGTTGTTATGCACCTTAGTTACTGCCTAACAACCAAAGTATCTATCTTAATAAAATGAATAAGACTAGTCAATATAACGAAAATGTTTAGAGGCAGTTGAAAATCTCATGGGTTATGACTGTTATGAGTCACCCTTGCGCAGTCTACACGATTTGCCAGTGATTGAACATCGTGTCGCATACGGAGTATTAGTGCAGTCGGAGTATTAGTGCAGTCGAAGTTTTAGTATTTTAATAGTTAGTTTATTTTTGTGGTTTTGTATTTAAACATTAGTATTTTGTTAGTTAGTTAAGTGAATTTTAGTGTTAAGAAAACTGAGGATAATAGAAAAATTTTAACGAAGAAATATGATATCAAATTAAACCGGATTGAATACTTGAGAAAGTAAAAAAAATATAAAGGACGAGCAATAATATATTGTGATGAAACGTACATTCACGGCTCACATACTGTACCTAAAATGTGGGATTGATTATTATACATGCTGGAGGTGTATCGGGTTTTGTACCTGATGCTTTGTTGATATTCAAATCAGGACTTAAAACGGGCGATTATCACGAAGAAATAAATACCAATAATTTTTGCAAATGGTTAGAGGAAAAGTTTATTCCTAACGCTCCGAAAAAATGTGTACTAGAATTAGATAATGCATCTCACCATAATACTTTCGTTGAACCACTGCCCAATTTATCATGGAAGAAAGATGCGATGCAAAAGTGGCTAAGTGAAAGAAACATTTTTTATAATATGGCTGACACTAAAACAGAATTGTACAATTTAATTCTAATGCAAAAACCTCTAAATAAAAGATATTTAATCGACGAAATATTAGCAGAAAATGAAATGCTAACATTGTGTTTGCCACCTTACCATCCGGAACTGAATCCAATAGAAAAAGAGTGTGGTAAAGAGTGTCGTAGCTTCCTGTAACGGTATGTGGAATTTAACGGAAGAAAAATTTGCCAATGTAAAATTAGAACATTGGGAGAATATTTGCGCCCATGTTGGTAAAGTTGAAAACGAATACATGGAAAGAGAGCATATTATGGATGATGTGCACAATTTAGTAATAAATATAGAAAAGAAAAGTGCGAGAGCGAATCGGAATATGAAGACAATGAATATGATTTGGGTTGTCAACCATTGTTGTGATTTGTATTTTTGTATATTTTAACTTGTCACAAACTCTTATCTTTATTTGTAATGTGATTAAATAAATCTATTTATCTATATAATGTACAATTTTTATTAAATAAAAAATTCTATAATCAACCAACTTCGACTGTGCTATTGAATTTAACGTGAAATTGAGTCAACGTTTTCAGATCGCATTTTAATAATTTTGATCAAATTTGTGTACTGCACCGGTTGACGTCACAGGTCTACTCAGAATCCACGGCCTCTAACACAAACTTTATATACCTTATCCTTTTCTATTGCTGGTAAAAATACATCAAATATCAAACAATTATGCACACTTGCCTATCGAGCAATAACATACGTTTTTTCCAACTATAATTATGACCTCCGAATGTTGGAAAAATATAGCTCCAAAAACGTCTAAAGTGTTGGATTCATAAGAATTTATTTTGACCTCTTATGGCAGCTGTGATTATTTTGATACATCGAGTTTTGTTCAAAGCGTTTTATCATCTGCATTCAAATAAATTCAATTTTTTCAACTAGGTATATTTACATTTTAATTATATTGTAATGCCATCACACACCTTTGTAAACAAAAATTCTTGATGTCGAACTTGGGGCTCGATTCTTGAATCTCGAGTGAAATTTGTCGAATTCGTAATTTCTCAGTTTAATGTCGATCGATTTGTACAGGACTTATTCTTCGGTACGAATCAACATTCGAAATTCAATCGAAAAACCTCGACACTGATATTTCGAATTCGAGATTCAAGAATCGAGCCCTTGATCTGTTATCTCTAGATGCTGTGTTGAAAATAATGTACTATTGGCTCTTAACATTGTCAATTACTACAAATGTTTGTTAAATCGTTTAGGAAATGCTCTGGCAACACTATGGGGGGTCGGACTTACTTTATTACTTTGATACATTATGGTTACATTGTTACGGTGCAATAATTTGGCATATGTCTGTTATTAATACACTGATCAACAATTGAAGTGGATATATTTTAAATTTCTTAAAAATACGTTTAATGCTATCAGTAAACTCTGTTTATAGCAAATTGTTTTTGTTGTTTTTTTTTCTTTTTATACGCTGTTATCTCGTTAACCAGAATTGTAGGAATTCGATTCCAAAATTCTAACATTTTAGTCGCGTAGAATTGCTTGCAGTGACTAACATTGTCACTCTAGTTCATAAATCTGTTTAGCTGAAAAAAATTGCGCTACGGCGATTAGCAACAGTGCAACTCGATCAATTAGTACGTTGGTTACACGAAGACTTAAGTCAAGAAAAAGTTGCCACACGGCAACTGTCCCAAAGTGTCCCAAAGTCGTGCATGGAATCGATATTTGGAAACTGGGTCTGCAGCGTACAGGCATGGAGGAGGTAGAGAACGAGCTACAACTCCTGCTCAAGACCGCTTTATAGCTGTAACTGCAAGAAGACCCCGAACATTTACTGCTTCGAGAATTAACAGCTTCTTTAGGCATGCAACCGGAAGAGTAATTTCTAGTCAAACTGTTAGAAGAAAGTTTCATGCATGTAATTTAAGTAGTTCACATCCACGGTTGACTGCGGATCAGCGTGCATGCATATATCGGTGGGCGAGAGAACACAGTCGTTGGAATTTACAGAACTGGAGGTACTGTATGTTTACGGATGAGTCCAGATTTCGGGTGAATATGTGTGATGGTCGAATATTGGTGTAGAGAGAAAGAGCACAACGATACAATGAAAGTTTGATGGCGCCAACCACTCTTTTTGGTGGTGGCTCAGTTTGCATGTGGGGAGGCATAAGTTATGATGGCCGCACTGATTTAGTGGTGTTAATGTATATGACATTGACGGCTGTACGATATAGGGACATGGTTATAGAGCCAATAATTGTATCATTTTTTGGTGCAATAGGCAAACAATTTATCTTTATTGAGGATAATGCGCGCACGCACCGTGCGAGAATTGTAAATGATTGCATTAAATATCACGGTTTTATAAAAATGAACTGGCCACCATGTTCACCCGATATGAATTGCATTGAGCATGTCTGAGCCGAAATGTCTTAACAATTAAACCCACTTGAACAGCCCCCCATAACCCTAGAACAGCTCGCCAATGCATTGCAGAGAATATCGGAAAACATAACTCAGCTATTTATAAATAATTGAATAAGGATCGTGCCAAATAGAATGACAGCACTAGGGCAAGCTAGGGCAGTAAATGATTTAACATTTTTCAACTTTATTTTATTTTTTTGGGTATATTGTAATGTGAAAGAATAAAGGTTTACCTTTTTCATCGAATTTTGATTTATTATTAACCAATGACAATAGAAAATTACAGATTTTTGTAATATTCACTTTAATTGTTGAGCAGTGTATTAGGTTTTAGGTCGGGCGCAAATTGAGACGCAGTGCAGCTTAGCGCAACGCAGACAGCGTAGCACAACGCAAAGAGCGTAGCACAGTTTTTGTGATCTACTGATTTCAATAGACGAGCGTAAAGTTGCAGTTTATTGTGGGAAGAAACTAGTAGCTTCATACTTACTCCTTTATAGAAAAAGTTTGTGACATTGACTTTGGTTTTTCCTACATCCAATTCCTCATCACAATCGGATTCAGAACTTAAATCTAATAATTCATGATCCATCATGTCGACGTCAAATTATTCATCGGATGACTACACGAAAATGTGTTGAAGTACTGTGTAGCAATATTCGCTTACACGGGTCACGCAGTTGATTCCTACGATGACTTTGGCTACGCTGCGCTGTGTCGCCTGCGTCCCAATTTGCGACTGGTGTTAATCTGCATTTTTTATTTAAATAAAACTGTATACTTACGTCGATCTTTTACGCATTTATTTATTTTGTCCTTGTAATGATATAATTCCTTACACCTACATATTTCTTCTGTACAGTGCGAATATTGTCCTAAGGTCGTGGTACATTGAACATTATCGACACAGCTGCTATCATTTCCTTTAGCTGTTAAAAGACAAAGAGATTTATTTTTGGTCGTCACGTAACCGTCAATACATCGACATACTGAATTGAGACATTTCGAATATTGTACGATGGAACACTCAGGATCTGATTTACAAGTTTCACCAAGACCTAAAAATGATATAAGACAATTTAAGGTTGGAAAATAGATATCGATTACTCTAATGTAATAAAAATAATGCAAAGAGACAGCAGTTGTCACATTTTATAATTATTTTATTGCCATTTTCGACTTGAATGAAAACTTTTCATATAAATTGTTTATTAACCATGCATCTTGATGCAGTACTGGTAATATCTTCATAAGAAGATATTTACTATAATTTAGTTGTTCCAACTGGTTACTGAGCAATTTTCGAAGAGATCTGTATAAGCGTGATTTTCGGGACTGATTTGGTTTTTCTTCTGGTTCCTGAAGGAGGTAATCCAAGTAGCACGTCTGAAAGTTCAGCATCGCAGGGGACTCTTGATGGATAAGTTTATGAAGATGATGTTAACGATAGAACGTAAAAGACTAGCTTCGGAACAAAAGTTTTTAAAATTGCTTGAAAAGTCTACTAATGCACATGAAAATAAAGAATTTCATATAATTCTCGACTTTAGTTAGAGTGTAGACGAGAGGATCTAGGAAAACCTGCTATGGATTGGCTTAATAGTCTTGAAAGTGCAGTTGTTCTACAAAATTGTAAACAGCTAAAATTCATATGATAGGTACAGCTAGAAAATGGTCCACTGAAAGGACTTGAATTTTCTACATTTTTTAAATTTTATTTCAAGAAAACTTATGATTTTAGACTGAGTAAAGATGAAAAAACGAATACAAGGTAAAACAGAATGGGTGTATTCTTATTTTCAAGATAAGGTGTCACTTTGAAGAAGTTTAGGTTATGATTCTGATGAAATTAAGGAACAAGTATGGTAGGGCTACAAAATGAAAATATAATTTCTAATTTTATGGCTAAAGTTTCTACAGATACCTAAGAATTATTACACGATGTGTTGAAATTCAAGAAAATCAACAATAAATCTAATTTTCATAACCACTATAAAAGACAAGGTCATCGTAATCTTTGGAACAGAAATAAGAATTATTTGGGTGGTTCTGATAATGCTAATAGAGATTCTACAGAAAGTAAAGGAATTAAAATAGAAAATGTTCATTCTGTAAGAGTAATTCAAGACAATTATAAAAAATCTAAACTGATTTGCAATAATATTTGAATGATTTGCAATAATAATAAATGTAAAGAAAGGGGACATATGGAAAGAAATTGTCCACAAAATAGAAATCAATAATGACAGTGACTATAAAGGCAACAGCAAACCCATTAAGCAAAAGCTTAATATTGCAACGGATGAATGTGACGGATGATTGTGACAGATGCGAGAGAAATGCATGTATTTTGATGTAGCTGCTTGTCATAATGGGTAGAGTCCGTCAATGAGGAAGAAGATTTTGACCGGAACTTGACATGATTTATAATTATTTTAGGTTGGTAGTTAATCGAGAACATTCTAGTAATATTTGGATTTTAGTAAATAGTTATTTCGAGAAAAATCGAGATGTCAAGTATTTTGGTATATAAAGCAGATTCATTGGCGGTGAGGGGGTTAGTGTTCGTTCAGCTTTTGTGTAGTTTAAAAGTAAAAAACGAGCAGTTAATAACTTGTAACCAGCTGAATTCTTGTATTCTTACAATTTGTAAATAAATAAATTGTGTTTAAAGTCCTCACAAGTGTTACAAATTGATGTCAGGTGTGGGGTGAAGAAACAAGAATGCCTGGAAAGAAGTTACGTGAACTGTTGGTGGCTGAGCTCAGAAGAGAGTTGGAAGAATTGGATTTGGATACCACCGGAGGAAAAACTGTTTTAATCAACAGATTACGTGAGTACTATTTAAGTATAAATATTGACCCTGACTCGGTGGAATTCGAAGATCCTATGCACAAAGCAATGTCCGAGCTGTCCAGTTAGATAAAGGGTCAACAAAAAGAGCTTGCCACTAGAATTTCCAGTCAACAAGAAGAGCTTGCCACTAGAATTTCCAGTCAACAAGAAGAGCTGAAAGATCAAATGAAGAGCTAGCAAGAGGAGCAGATGAAGAAACAAGAAGAACTGGTCCATGAAATGCGTGAAGAGTTGTCAAGCTATGTTTCACATCAAATATCCACCTTAAGAAATGAGCAATCCCAGCAAGTAGCCGAACTACGCAATGAAGATACCAAAATAAATGCGATGATTTAACAACTTTAGAAAGAAATAGAGGTCCTTCGGCAAGATCGCTACGTCCACCGCGGCGAGGGAGATGCGGAAAGAATGGAAACTTTCAGCGAGGACGGGAACGACGGGAAAGCGGAGATACTACACAGGAGCGGAGATACTCCTATCTTCGATGGAACAACTTCGTGGTCCAACTACGTCAAGCAATTCGACGCGGCGGCCAGGGCGAACGGATGGTCATCCAGGGAAAAGGCAATCTAACCGTAGCGTTGCGAGGCGATGCTTTGAATGTCTTGCATTTCCTTAAGCCCGACGAAGCTGACAACTTCGAGCTACTAGTACATCGCCTGGAGATGAGGTATGGTCAGACCCACCTACAACCCGTGTACCGAACACAGCTGAAGAACCGTAAACAGAAGATTGGAGAATCTATCCAGGAGTTCGAAACAGAGGTAGCTAGAATGGTTCGATTTGCTTATCCGACAGCAGCAGAAGAGTTCCTGGAGTGTCCTAGCAGTCCAAACCTTTACCGATGTCCTTAGGGACCCGGAGTTACAAAGAGCTGTACGGTTGGCCCGACCAAAAGACCTTGTCGACGCGTTAACCATTGCACTTGAATTCGAAGCGGCAACGGAAGCATCACGGGAAGTTACACGAATAAGGGAGATGACTGCTGATGACAACAACGTGATAGCACCCACCAGTGACGTCGATGGATTAGTGGAAAGGCTAATGAAATTATTACCCACAAGGAGACGGCGACCTATACGATGTTGGAATTGTGGAGAACTAGGGCACGTGAAAAACTCATGTCCACGCAAGGAGACGTCTTCTGCTACTGTCTCCCAACAGCAGGAAAACCATTGCAAAGCCCCTCCTACGGTTAAGGTAGCAATATTAAAACACCAAGCACGCAGCTTATACGTCGAAGCCCTGATTGGCAGAAAAAAATACAACATGCTGGTGGATACTGGAGCTACAAAAACTGTGGTACGTCCGACAGTTGTCGTGGCTAGGAAGATGTCGCCCACCAGCTGGAGACTGCGCACCGCTACTGGAGAATCTACCAAAGTCTACAGAGAGGTTAACGTGTCTCTACAGTTTGGTTCAACTTGTCTTTCTCATTCGATATTGGTGGCTGATATCGATGAAGATGCTATCCTGGGTATGGACGTTATGCACAACTGTTGTTTCCGCTTGGATTTGGGACGACGGTTACTTCATACGGAAAAGGAAAACATGAAGCTATCGCCCCGTTAAAACTATCTGACGACATCGAGCTTCCAGCGACGTGCGAATGTGTTGTAACGGCACGACTAGAGGAAGTAGAGCCGGATGGAACCCTAGCTATGGTAGAACCCAAGAACCATTATCAGATATTGGGAAGAGGACTTCTGGTCGGAAAACCTCTTGTTAGATCCGCCAGAGAGGTACCAATCCGAATCATTAATATGAATGATCATCCAGTTCTTCTGCGAAAGAACACCGAAATCGGAACCTTGGAACCGGTAACGGCCGTGATTCACCAGGTAGGAGCCTTTGAATCAGACAGAACCAACGAAATAGAGCAATTAATGACTAGGTTAGACCCATCCTTGTCAAAAATAGAAAAGAAGCAGGTACGAGATTTACTTCATCGCTATAAACCTGTCTTCGGTTCTGGCAATAAACTGGGAAGGACCGACATAGTCAAGCACAAGATTGAGACTGGCGATGCACGTCCGATTCGTCAGGTACCCCGACGATTGCCTCAAGTTAAAAAGGAAGAAGCGGACAAGGCCCTCCAAGAAATGATTCGGGATGGAATAGTTGAACCCTCCAATAGTCCGTGGGCTTCTCCAGTTGTATTGGTAAGGAAAAGAGACGGATCAATGCGGTTCTGCGTTGACTATAGGAAGTTGAATGAGGTTACGAAGAAATATAGTTATCCCCTTGCGAGAATTGACGATGCCCTCGACGCCTTAGGTGGCTCTACCCTTTTCTCTACGTTAGACTTAAAGAGCGGATACTGGCAGGTTGAAATGGATCCGTCTGACAAAGTGAAGACCGCCTTCACTAGTAGATCAGGTTTGTGGAAATTTACCGTCCTTCCATTTGGCTTATGCAATGCTCCTGCTACCTTTGAGCGGTTGATGGAAACTATTCTTCGAGGTTTATCCTGGGAATCTTGTTTTGTTTACTTGTATAGCATCATTAAGGATTTTAAAGGACATTCGGCTAACCTAGAAGAAGTCTTTCGACGACTGAAAAAGGCCAATCTAACATTGAATGTTAAGAAATGTAACTTGCTCCAGAGACAGGTCAGTTATTTGGGACATGTTGTAAGCAAGGATGGCGTTACTGTAGATCCCGCCAAGATTCAAGCCGTTCAAGAGTAGCCGGTCCCTTCTGATAAGCATAAACTTCGCAGCTTCCTGGGTCTTTGCTCATATTACAGAAGATTTGTTAGAAATTTTGGAGACATCGCCAAGCCCTTAACGAGACTAACTGAGCAAGATGAGACTTTTTGTTGAAATGAAGAATGCCAAAAAGCCTTAGAATTTTTAAAGAAGAAATTGACTTCGGCCCCTGTTCTCGCTTATCCTCGTCCTCACGGCAGACTTATTCTGGATACCGACGCTAGCAATTTGGGAATCGGAGCTATACTTTCACAACTTCAAGACGGAAAAGAAAGAGTTCTAGGATATTTTAGCAAGACATTATCAAAATCTCTAAGAAACTATTGCGTAACGAGACGTGAATTCCTCGCAGTTGTGAAGTCTGTGGAACATTTCTACAAATACTTATATGGCAAAAGATTCCTAATTAGAACAGACCATGCCAGTTTAAAGTGGCTACTGAGCTTTAGAAATCCAGAGGGGCAGATAGCAAGATGGTTAGAAAAACTCCAGGAATACTAGTTCCCAACGAGACGGCCCAAAAACTAGGTGCCATTTTATTACTCTGTAAAAAGTATGGGGAACAACGTAACTAAGACTTTTGGACCACTGCCGTCAATTTCTGGTGGCCCGATTTTCCGCCATAATTAAATAAACATTGCATCTGGAAACGTCATTTTGTATAAAATTATTACTGATGGCATACTGTTTATATTAACAGTAGTAGTTAAAAATTAAATTTAAACTTATTGCCGTCAAAAAAAATGGCACCGGAAGTCAGGAAAAATTTTAAAAATTTGAAAGTTGAGTATCCATTTTGTATTGAAATAATACTAAAAGCCTATTCAACGTAAGGGGTTACCACCCCCTTTTTTCAACCCCGGTGCCAGTAAATGTTGACGGCATTAATAAAACACGAAATAACATCAAAAAGTATAATAAATTATGCTATTGCCATCAATAATGATTTGATACTAAAATGGATACTCAACTTTCAAATTTTCAAAATTTTTCCTGACTTCCGGTGCCATTTTTTTTGACGGCAATAAGTTTAAATTTAATTTTTAACTACTACTGTTAATATAAACAGTATGCCGTCAGTAATAATTTTATACAAAATGACGTTTCCAGATGCAATGTTTATTTAATTATTGCGGAAAATCGGGCCATTAGAAATTGACGGCAGTGGTCCAAAAGTCTTAGTAACGTCGTTCCCCATACTTTTTACACGGCCTCTAGAGTAATAAAATGGCACCTAGTTTTTGGGCCGTCTCGTTGGGAACTATACGATTTTGCATGCCCACCTAATTGCACAAATTGCCATCGACTCGAACAAAACGAGAAGCTCGCTCTCATAAAAGTGGTGCCAGACGACTTGTGCTCCAGAATGAAGGAGGAACAAAACAACGATCCCGTTATTAGGAAGATCCTGGAATGAAAAAGAACGGATCAGCGTCCCCTATGGCGAGAGGTATCATCGTCTTCTCCGGTCTTAAAATCATATTGGGCCCAATGGAATTCTTCGACTTTAGACGGTGGGCTCCTTAATAGGATAGTTGAAAACCCTGAAGGCTCAGAAATCAAGAAACAAATTGTGGTCCCATGAAGTACGGTACGAAAAATTTTAAAACAAATTCATGATGACATATCTGGAGGAGACCTAGGTATTACAAAAACGCTGCAAAAAGTCCGGGATAGATTTTATTGGGTTAATTGCTCCAACGATGTTAAAGATTGGTGCCGCAAATGTACGACGTGTGCAATGGACCTAATCGTAAACCTAAAGCAGAGATGCAGCAATACCTTGTCGGAAGCCCAATTGAAAGAATCGCCGTAGATGTGTTGGGGCCACTACCAGTGAGGTTGGAAATAAATACATCTTCGTTGTGATGGACTATTTTTCTAAATGGGTGGAAGTCTACCCTGTTCCCAACCATGAAGCCTCTACCTTGACCGATATTCTGGTCAACGAGTTCATTAGCCGTTTTGGGGTACCGTTGGAGCTGCACGCAGATCAGGAAAGAAATTTTGAAAGCAAGCTATTTCAAGAAGTCTGCAAACGATTAGGTATCCATAAAACTAGAACCACAGCGATGCATCCACAGTCTGATGGAATGGTTGAACGAATGAACCGAACCATTGCAAATTATTTATCGAAAGTGGTCTCAGAACATCAGAAAGATTGGGATAAACATATTTCGTTACAATATTATTACAAGAATGAAGAAAGGCATTAGATGAAAATTTTGGGTCAAAGGAATTCGGAGGTATGCGAGAAGACATATTCTGGGATATTTTGAGCGTTTTCTTACAAAAGTTCAGGGTGGAAAGAAAGTAAAAAGTCTGTCTTTTAATTTTAAACTCAACTGAGTTTCTTAAACTGTTGATTACTAGATAAAAAACTAACGGTTTTTTTGTTGATATTCATTTACCATAATTTTATTATGGTATTAGCAGGTATTCTTCCAGAGACTAATGGGTGTGGTAAAAAAACAAAGTGTAAACAAATACCTAACTACTTACAATATGTTGCACTCTTAACAAACCAACCTAGAAAGTGAAGGTACCTTTTGGAAAGGAGGTATTGGATATGTCCATAAGAATGGGAAAAATCTGGAAAGTACCAGTAGAGGATGATGAGGGGTTAATATGCTGGAAAGTAGAAAAGGTACTGAAAAAGTTAAGGAAGAAACTATGGCACAATGTATTAGGAGAACACGGAGGAGTGGAGTAAGTGGCGTAGTATAGAGAGTAATTAGTGATAGAAGAGAGAAGTGATGGAATGTTAAATATTATTATAATGGTATAGGATGAGAGAATATAAAATAGGAAGATAGAAGAAAAGCTGCAAACAAGATTTAAAACCGGAGACTATGCTTAGACAAATGAACAGAAGAGTAGATGCTCCTGATGGTATATCTATTAAGAAGGGTTCCTGAGCAAAACTTCAAAAGCGTAAAAGGTAGAGTGGTGGATAATCCTACACATCCCGGTAAAGACAGAATAAGTTTTCAGGCCTGGTACATGATTCTACTCGATAGGGGGATTATATTCTTAGGAAGAAAAATTATCCAGTACAAAGATTGAAGTCAGTATACAAGAACTAAAAAATATCTATAAACACTGGAGATACATGAAAGTTCAAGAAATATAATGGATCAACAAATTAGACTAGAAGTATAGATAAATAGGTGTATATTGTTGATCCTTTCAACCTTGGATACAATGGAAATAAAAAAAGCGGTTCAGTATTGGAGGACTAAGAGAAAATTGCATATTTAGAAAAGCTCATCTCTGCGCTTTTCTGCGCTAAATAGTTTTATTATGTGGAACAACTTTCTGTTAAAGTTACTCGGCAATTGATTCTTACTGGAATAATGTATGTTATTTCAAAAATTTATGTATTGGCCAAAAATAATGTGATTATGAAGGACATATAATAAATAGTAGATTTAAACGTGACTGTTTAAAAACAACTACAGTTTTTAATAAGCTTTAATAATTTACTAAACTTCTTACTGAAGTTAAAAGTTAAATAGCTTAGTAACATAATATACAAGTTTTATCTTATAAAATACGGATACTTTTTTGTACCAAAAAGACCCTTTTGAGAAATCTTGTGTTATAACATAATGGATATAATAGTATACATAACATCCAACTGTTGAATAGATGTTTGTTAAGTGATTTATATCCGACAGTTTTATATATAGTTAACAGTGGCGGCAGTTAAATATTTCATTATACTATTCCCAGACTAAAATACTTAAACAAAATATTTCAACATAAAAGTTTATTTCAATGATAAATAAAATACACTTTAAATAAATGTTAATAATTATTTAATAGTTATTTATTTGTGAACCATCAAAATATTCTTTTTGACCAAATCCAAATTTGTATGCCAAGCATGATAAGTACAAGCAAATTCTGGTGAGAGACTTTCAACATTTTTTAAATCCCTATTTCATAATTATTTTAGAATATTACACTGATAAAAAAATAATAAAAACGGGTATAGTTTTATTATTTTGTTTTATCTTTAAAATATAACTTTAGGTAACTGCAGATAAAGCAAAGTTTTGCTTAAATTTTTTTTGTTCCTCTAGGAGCTTTATTAAAAGATATACTATTAATTGAAACAATTCATCCATTTCTCAAATGTGACTCTTCTTAAATGAAGAAAGGAAACACCAATGTCAATGTCACAAACTTTTATTCTTATATAATGATGTATATATAAAGCTACTAGTTTCGAACTCTAGAAGCAAGCGCTATAAAAGAAATGATAAATTACAAACTAATCTAGAAGCAAGCAAATATTTGTGCAAGTTTGTGACATTGACATTGATGTTTGCTTTCTTCACATAAATTATTGTTTAAGTAAGTGTTGGGACAGCTGCAAAAGTAGAAAAAGAGACAGCAGCACTTTTGGTAACAGTTTGGTTACGTCCACTGAATGCGACCAATCTATAGTCTTTCTATCTTAAAATTTAAAATCACTTATTCTTTTTTTAAGTCGAGTAGTAATAATATTTCAAAAACAATTTGAAGAAACCGCTCAAGTGAATACTGTAAACATCAAAAAGGTATATATGTAGTTTAAGGACAATTTAATGAAATATTATCAGTGGAATAAATTAATTGTCCAAAATGTAATGCAGTATATAATATAGGTCAAACACAAAGAAATTTTGAAGTAAGATTTAATAAACACTTAAGACCATATAGATTACAACAACCAGATAAGTCGAACTATGCAAAACACCTACTGGAACATCCAAACTCACTTATACACACCAATGACATTCATATACTACACATTTGTGATGAAAAACAAAATTTAGATTTTCTAGAAGAACTTGAAATTAAAAGACATCTAGCAGATCAACAGTTTAAAGTAGTTAATGAACAAATAAATCTTGGAAGTTCTCCACTATTAAACTGTTTACTTTGATTGAGTCTTCATTTTATACATAGATAAGATATTATTGTAACATAAATATAGTAAGTTATTGTAAAGATCAGCATGATGTGGTTTTTTTCCTGGTTTTTCTATATCATTGCACAGTTATACTGATCTTAAAGGAAAGTACATCCAGCATAATCCCTTAGGGCTAATAACATCTAGGCTTTAATATTGTTATGTCTTATTACCTCCTTACTTGGTGTAGCCTTAACTACTTATAAACATCAAGTACCTAGTTACAAACAAACAAAATGTAATTTCAATATGTCAATCTGACGATGCTAGCTATTAGCGAAACAGCTGTTATTGAATTTTAAAGCGAATTTTTCGAATAAATAGTGGAAGTTTAGTTTAACTGTTCAGTTATTTATTGTTCTTAGTAAGATGAACTTCCAAAAAGTAAAGGTTAACACAATCAATTTCTTCGTTTAACGTAACTTCCAAAAGTTTATTTGAAAAAATTTGGTTTTTAATCACAATGACGATGCTAATATTAGCGAAACGGCCGTTATTGTGATTAAAAACCAAATTTTTTTAAATAAACTTGGAAGTTACGTTAAAACGAAGAGGTTTTTATTATTCTTAATTTATGTAATAGTTTCTGATACACATCAGTTAGGTTACGTATAAATTATGCGATATTATCTCTATAATCTGAAATATTTAACTTTATCTCTCCTATCAAAATCAGATACAAGAAGATTTAAATATAATGCTCTAAGTCAAAAAAGTTACCATTAAATAATTGTGACGTGGGTTGATTGTATAATATAATTACTATGGGAATGTTGTAGGATACAAAACGAGTAACTTAAGTATCTAATGGTACTTCCACACGACACTAACTTTCACACAGACTCCAATAGAACTTTGTCTGCGCAAAAATCTGCACATATTTCATCATTATAATATATAGGCAGATATATATTTACATGCATTTCTACTCAGACTTTAAGTTTGTGCAAATAAAAGTCGGTGTCGTGTGGATCCACCATAACATTTTTTCACTACTTCGCATTAAATTTTTTTTTATTGTACTAGTTAACATTAAACCATTATATTTAAAAATACCACGGAGTAATATTATTTATTCGAAATACCACATATTCATGTTTATGTACAAATTATTTCTGGAAAAATTCTTATTTTCTGGAGAGTTTGTCATTTTTGAGTATCCCCATTGCAATTAAATTAAAATAAAATTTATTGGGACATATATAAATATAAAAAAAACTTAATTCTATTTGATTATATTCTATTGGCTAAAAAATCTGTATCATAATGAAAATTTGTAATCTAGTTAACTTTATTTTAAACTAAATTTTATTAACAATACAAGAAATAAATTTCTATAAGGTGCAGTCAATAAAAAAATCTCTATCGATTGCAAATAGAGATGGTTGCAAGTATCGACGAAGTCGGTCACCATCACGTTTTCTATTGGAATGGAATTCAATGTCCGTTGGGGCATATAGCCCAGGAAGTAGTTGTTTTTTTGATAGAAAACGGTCAAGCTTGGTATAGAAACTGTTATGTTTCCTTACCCTGGTTGCAGGTGGAAACAATTTTTCACTTTTTCAGTTTTTTTTTTTTAATTTTATTATTTTAATAAAGGTCAACATCAAACAAATAAGCAGATTTTGTAAAGTTCTTATTAACAATTACAATAATAAGGTAGTAATATCATAATTATTTTTTAATCCATTTAAATAAATAATATTATTTTTGTTCAAACAACCGAAACTTAAATGCAAAAATTTTGAAGAATAATCTTACTGCTCTATTTAACCATTGTAAAGTAAGATTAAAATTTTAATTTCTTTGATATAAATAGGATACAATAATTACCAAATGCATGCTTAACTTATTTTTGGAATTTCTAAATTTCATGCATTTTCTCACACTGGTATTTTAAACTTTTAGTATTATTAAATGTTTAAATATGAAACTCGTTCACTATGTATTTAATTTTAAAGTTAAAAGAAAATATCAAAATAATCCACTCGTAGGAGTAATATTAGGTATGGACCTAGTGTTGATAGACCCAACCTACGGCAAAAGCATACTTATCAAATATTCTATATTAAATAATCGTAAACCTAGCTTTACTATTTAAAGAGCAAAAAAATTAAAAGTGAACGTTTTAGTTAATATTTAACCAGTAAATGCTCTTTTAAGATACTACTTAGTAAAATTAAATTGTTTTCCTATTACTTTTTATGCAATTGTAAATGGTCTTTTACTAGTATATGGTAGCTGGATGTCTGCTAGTATACAGTTGTATTTGTAGACAGCTGCCGGTACTAGTATTTAATTCTTTTATATGAATAGTATTATGGTAGTAGTTTATCATGGTACATTTATTATTATTAAAATAAAAATCAGATATATTATACGTACACTCCGCCAAAAAAGTATCGCATCACCTATAAAACTACAAATATTGTATTAAAAATAATTTAAAATATGATTTTTTTACTGTTGTTTCTTTTGGTTTTTTAAGTAAGCAATAAGTATCTAAAGAAAAATGCAGAATGTACGAAAAACAGAGGGTTTATTTAATTTTTTTCATAAATTAGAAGTAAGCGTATAAACAGCTTTGATTTAAAACAAATAAAAATCAAAAGTAATGGTAATTTAGTAAGACGTATTGCCTCCTCTAGCTCTTATAACATCTAGACAACGTTGTGGCATACATCCAATTCATCTTCCCAGATAATCTTGATCAATATTATCCCATTCTATGGTTAACAACCGTTGTAGGTCCTGAAGATTAGCTGGCGTCACATTACCGGATCTCACCCTTCTGTAAAGATAGTCCCAAACATGTTCTATTGGATTTAAGTCCGGGCTGCGCGCTGGCCAATCTAAAACTTGTAAATTTACCTCTTGAAGGTACTCTGTAACGATTCTTACGACGTGTGGGCGTGCATTGTCATGCATTAAAACGAAGTTATCACCAATAAATGGGGCGTAAGGAACAACATGCATCTCCAAAATTTCTCTTATGTACCTATCAGCAGTTAAGGATCCTCCATCTAGCTGTACCAATTCGGTTCGACCCCTTAAAGATATTCCGCCCCAGAGCATAATAGATCCTCCTCCAAAGTTTGTCGCCGGTCTTAGGTTGCATTGAAAATAACGCTCGCCATCTCGTCTATAAACTGGTATTCTTCGATCCGAAGTGTATAAACAAAATCTTGACTCATCCGTAAAGAGTATGTTACCCCAATCGTCGATATTCCAGTTTACGTGCTCTCTTGCAAATGTTAGTCGTGCTATACGGCGTTCCCTTGTAAGTCTCGGGGCAGTGGCAGCTACTCTGGCCCTAATTCCAGACTGTCTTAAGATGTGCCTAACAGTTTCTGAAGACACACGTACATTTCGAGTCTCGGCTAAGTCATGTTGAAGTTGACTTGCAGTCACATGTCTTCGACGCAAAGCCTGAAGGACTAAAAATCTATTGTCTGCATGCGTAGTTGCTCTTGGCCGACCTGTTACAGCTCGTCTTTCATAAAGACCAGTCTCTCGGTACCTTACTACCACTCGTGATACTGTCGACTGATTTACACCCACTAAATTTGCCACATATCTCCGACTCCTTCCATCTTCAATGAGGGAAATTATTCTAACCACTTGATCCCTCGTTAAATTTAAATTTATATTGTCACGACCTTCCATACTCGATATTTAATACAAAATTTTAATTTAAACGCAAACTGTATACTCTTTACCAAAGTAAAATAAAGACTGATAATATAAAAACCAGACAAAATAGCAATTATCACTTTTTTTTCTTAAACAGTAAGCTGTATTTACAAATTTTATTTTAATATTTATTCTAGCCTTAATATTCTTAAGGGCCATAAAGAAATAATTTAAATTAACCAAATGCGGTAATAAATATTTGTAATTTTATAAGTGATGCGATACTTTTTTGGCGGAGTGTATAACGTATATTGTGTTATATAACATTATCGTTTAAATAAGTTATAGTGTTAAGAATAATAAAAACTCTTCGATTTAACAGAACTTCCACTATTTATTTAAAATAAATTTAATTAGATATAGTGTTACTAAAATTAAAGTACCACCGAATTTACAGTTAATTTATACCCCTCATAGGTGCCGCCCGTGGTGGATAAATGTAACGTTCCGCCCCGTTGTCGGCATCTTCAACGATATTTAAGAGTATTAGTAGCAGCTAATCCACATTCCGTCACTTCCCTCATACCGTGGTTGTTGCTGTCTCGAGTATATTATGTACATTGTTTAATTTACGGTGGGACATCTTCATTGGATTCGGACATCGAGATTAAAATATAGATAACGAATGTCTAGGAGAATAATAATTGACATATTCCATTAAAACAGTTTTAGGAATTACAAAAAAATGTTTTTATTTTTACTGTAATAGTAAAAATAATTTACGAAAACTGTCTGGAGAAGGCTATTTATAAATCTCATTATTAATAACTGTAAATTTTCCTACAGGCGTTTATTATAGTACTACTACATGGAATACATAATATAGGTTGGTTTAAGTTGCATTCAAAATGGGTACTAAGAATAATGAACAAGTAAACTTCCATGTTTAATTAAAAAATTAGCATTTTTAAAATAATGACAGCTGTTTCGCTAAAATCAGCATCGTCAGTTAAACATACAGAATATACATAGGATTTATTTCAGTGAAAGACAAGTCTTCTTCATGATACAACAAATTTACAAGGTATTGTCAAAATAGCTGTGACGTAGTCCAGAGAGTAAATGTGCAAAGGTTGTATACGTATTTTTTCAAATTTCAAATTTTTCGGGTTTTTAGGTTCGATGTTTGGCTGTGATTGTGAAAATCAAACAAAGGATTTTTTTACACGTTTCCTAACAAAGATGTTTTTAAGAAATTGTGCCCAAATAACTGCTGCCGATTAAACAATTTTAATTTAAATTCGACAAGAAATTGTTGAAGATACTTTTTAGAAGATTCATTTAAAAGGAATCTTTAACATGAGTAATTAAATTACCTTTCAAACATGGAAAAAAATTTGCCACCCGATGTCGTTCCAACAGTTTAGGTACCTACCAAAACAAAGGATTGCCAAATAATGAGAATAGTTCTATCTATTGGTCAAATCGGTATGGAAATTCTTAAAGCAGTTTTTGTGTTTATTGCTAACAAATGGGCGAGAATTGTTGTTTTATAAAATATAAATATCATATTCAAAACTAGAATAATAATAAAGTTTATTGTACTAACCCTTACTTATTTTATTTTTTCAAATCAACTTGGTAGTTACGTTCAAACGAAGAGTTTGAGTAATAATTACTCAATGGTTATGATATAAATTTATTCTATTCCTTATTTTTAATTATAAGATTTTCTCCAAAGTTTAAAATTGTTTTAATATGCGGATAAATGAAGCAAATATTATATTTTGTATTTGAAATATTAAACTAACGCTTTAGATCACTCTCTGGGCTACGTCACATATCTACTTTGTAAAAAAATTGTTGTATTCCCTATGTCGCGTTTTTTAAGCGTTCTGGAAGTATGTTTAACCCTATTATCTTGATTATGATGATAATATTAGTCTTACATTTGTAACATGTTCATTGACATGTTCCGAGCGTAAAATTAATTTAATCACACGTATAATTAAATCCTGCACTTAATCATAAATGATAAACATTTTTTACTATCCCACGACTTCAAACCATTAAAAAAATACCTTTCGGACGACCAATAGACACAACCGTTTTTGAACGTTGAGAACCCGTTAAAAACTAACCAATCAGAACGCTCGAATTCCTCCCCTAACGAAAATGAACCGTTAATATAATTGTAACGCAGAGAGAACTATTCCCTTTAGCATTCTGCCTTCAAAGAATGAACATCATTTTGCGTATTAACGAATTCTTACCTTAGCCGTTGTAAGTACAAAATTTTTATTATTAGACATTTTAATTCATTTATCAATTTATCTTTATTACTCAGTTGAACACAGATATTAATAGCATTTCAAAATAATAATTTCTAGATATTTTTATAGATAACTAAAGCCATAATCGAACCTTTTTTATTTAGCCACGTGGCAATTCATGTTAATATGCATGTATTTTTAATACAATTAGTAATCGACATTATTTAATATTTTTAAATGAACTAATAATTAATGATTTAACGTTTAATATATATTTTATAATACTTTTCATTAATTTAACCTTTTTGCTATTCAGCCACGTGCTGGCACGCCGAAATGCATGTATTTTCAATATATTCAGTGATCGATAGTATCTAATACTTTCAAACAAATTAACAATCAATAACGCAACTTTTGACATATACAATTTATAATATTTTTATTAAAAATAAGACTTTTTGATTAGTAACGACTCACTATTAATCATTCCTAATTTTTTAGTTTAACCATTATCACACATATTTTATTTTATTTCATACCATTTGTTAAATAATAAAAATATGAACATTGTTGAGTGCCCGGCAAATAAAATGATAGTAAGGAATCAAATTCAATTGCCGTCCGTTCTCCAACAATTTTCATATTCCATAATTTTTTGATACTCCTTTTCCTGATACACTATTCTCTCACAGATTTATACGGCCCCAAGTTACCATCAAATGTAACTCCAAGTTACCGTTGAAACTATCGCAAATTATTAGCTCCAAGTTACCGTTGAAACTATCGCAAATTATTAGCCCCAAGTTACCGTCCAATGTAATCCCAAGTTACCGTCAAATGTAACTCCAGATTACCTCAAAAATAATTCCAAGTTACCGTTGAAACTATCGCAAACTATTAGCTCCAAGTTACCGTTGAAACTATCGCAAACTATTAGCTCCAAGTTACCGTTGAAACTATCGCAAATTATTAGCAAGTTACCGATAAAGCACCGATCCAGCTGACTACACCTGAAGTTCTAACTCTCCGGAGAAGTCCCCCAGGTCTGCCTTCCTATAGAAGTCGCCAACATCTGTAACCAACCGAATCCGTACACATACCGCTGTGGGAGAAATCCGAAACCCTAAGCTAAGTACGTAACCTTTTGTGGCAATATAAATTTGAATTTCTTACTTGAGCGTTTGTTTAAAACCCACTGTGCTGTGTGTGGTTGCCTATCGGTATCAGTATTTTAGTTTTTTATTGTTGTGTTAAAGTAGTCAAAATATTTTTAATATTCATTTTTTCTTTCTAGTTAAACTTTAAAGTAAATAAGGTGTTCTGCTTTACACCTAGTTATTAAATTTTGTCGAATTTAAAGCAGTGGCGCCCTCACCCATCAAACATATCCTATATACAGAGTGTCGCTAAGCTGGAGCGTACCCACTCCTGAGTTAAAAGGTCTCATAAGCCGGGACAGCTCTCAAGGGAGTTATTAGTGTTACAAATTGGCTTCCTGCCTTTTTGGGACATATATTGCTACAAATTGGCGCCCTGCCTTTTTGGAGGAATATGGTCACAAATCGGCTTCCTGCCTTTTTGGGACCAATTATGGTTACACATTTACAGTAACATTACCATTTAGAGTAGATTTTTAATAAATGTTTAAAATACATACCTTATACTTTCTTTTACAGTACGTTGGATGTGTATGTTAATTTTGAGATATAAAAAAATAATTAACTTACCAACACTTTTGTAACAATGTCCTTGATATTCATGCTTTCCCTCGCAAATGCATTTTTGATTTCTACACAAACTATCAGGTATTTTAGAATAGCATTGGGCGTCATCCTGACAATTGCCGTTAATTCCCTCAGATACTAAAAAAATATAAATTATACTTTTATGGCATTAAATTTTTTAAAGATTGGTATCAAGAAGTGTCAAACATATTAAATTTAAAATTATTTGCTGTCAAAAACATAAGATAGGAAGGAATTTAATCCTCTGCACCACATCTTACTTCTTGATATTTTTCAATTTCCGTCAGGTATAAGTTTAATAAACGTCATCAAACTTTAACTTTCGTAACCGTAACTCGTTTTGTCGGAAAGCGCTTAGCTATTGAAACTTCACGAAATCAGAAAAGAAAATTATAATAACTATATAGTATAAGTATAATTGTATAATTATTATTGTAAATAAATGTTTGTAAAATATTATTTTTTCACTACTAGCGGATGAACTTTATTGACTTTTGTTGTGGTAGAAAAGTTGTTTATTATTAACAAGGTAGAAAAATACAGGATTAGAAAATACTAGATTAGAACTAAGGCGGGTGACACACTGTTCGTGAAACATGTTTACATGAAACTAGTTTCTCGTTTAGTGCACATTGAAGAAACTATTTTCAAGCTGTTTTTCGAAATTCAAATTTTTAAACTAATTGCAAATATGCCTTTCGATGAAGAAGAAGTAGTTTTGTTATGGTGGAGAAAAAAAGACGTTTTTGGGTACATCCTAGTAATCAAAGAAACATACAACATAGTGCGACCGTCATTGGAGAAGAACTCAGGCAACATCAAGATAAGTTTCATTAGTTTTATAGAATGAATCAGGATAATTTTTATCACCCATTAATACTGGTCGGTTATTGAGAAAAAGGAAACTCACTGGAGGATGCCTATTCCGCCGGAAGAAAAGTATAAACACCTGTAATAAAGTTTCAAAAAATCCAATAAAATATGTCATAAATTCTATTTTTTAAACAGAACTTCAAGAAAAAAGTTTACAAGAAGCAGAGCATGTTGTGTTTCACGAAACTTGTTTACCAAACAATTTCTGGACTTTTGTTTCCGAAATGCCAGTGTGCATCGCTTCATATAAGTACATTGGTTATTTGATATTGAAACGAATTGCATGTTTCTTGAAACGAGTTTCACGAAATTCGTTTCTCCAGTGTGTCATCGGCCTAAATCTCAATCCATTTGACAAAATATGGGGTTAACTGATGAAAACAGAAAATGAAAAAATATTTTTCCTTTCTCATTTAATTCTCCACCTACTTATTCAAAAATGAACATCAATTTACTTAGCCATGTATTTTCATAGCGATGATTACAACGCAATACAAAATTAACAAATATGATTGGATATGTTATTGTTGCCTTGTCATGTCATGTGGAACGGGAGTTTAGTTTTAAATCATCCTCATCATCATCAGCGCCTAACAATTTTAAGGAATTATGGCGAAAATGCTTCAGGAAGCATTTTTGAAATCTAATTGGATTATTATTCGTTTTACCCTATAAGTTTATATGTGTTGTTGCTGTGGCTGTTATCCGTCTCCATAAGTTCCGATCTCTACATTTTGTTTTCCAACTTTTCATGTTCATATTCTTAACATCTTCTTCTATTTCGTCCCACCACCTTTTTCTCGGTCTTCCTCTGCTTCTCGGTCCTAGCGGTGTCTAAACGGTAATTCTTTTCACGATTTCTGTTGGTTCTCATCTCATTATATGACCGAGCCATTCTAGTCGAAGTGCCTTTATGTATTTAACTATGTTTTCCCCAATCAACCTTTCTTCTAGTTCCGCATTCGTCTCTAATCTTCTCTGTCCATCTTCTGTTATGTTTGGGCCTAGCATCTTTCTAACTTTCAAATCTTTTTAAATCTCCTTTTTATTTTTGATTTATCATGGTTGTCTCCATAGCATATGTTACGACAGGTCTTATGAGAGTTTTATAGATATTTAATTTGGTTTTTATCTGTAGTGGTTTACTTCTCAGCAGAGACTTGGTTTTACCGTATGCTTGATTACCTCTTAAGATTCTCTCTGCAACTCTTTCTTTCCCTGTTTTACCGATGGTCACCCCTAAGTAATTAAAGGTTGTAACTCGTTCGTATTTGTGGTAGGTTGTAGTTAAGTGTTTATCTGGGTTATTTTTATTACTCTTGGTTAGTTTCATATATTTAGTCTTGTCTTCATTTATTTGTAAGCCAAATTTTCTTGCTTCTTTGTTCAATCTATCTATAGCTCTGATAAGTGACGCTTTTGTGCTTGATATTATGGTTATGTCGTCGGCATACGCAACTATTTGTATGTGGTTGGTCATGAAGCTTTTGTTATTCCTAAGTATTCCTTCCAATACTAAATTAAATATTGTTGGTGATATTGCGTCGCCACTATTGATTTCGAATTCCCCTGGAATGTGACTGTAGCTTTTGTGTTGTCTAGGCTCATTTCTTAAGAATAATAAAAAACTCTTCGTTTTAACAAAACTTCCACTACCTATTTTTTTAAAAAACTGCTTTTTTAAACTCAATGACAGCCGTTTCGCTAGACAACTAGCATCGTCAGATTTACATATTGAAGTTACTATTTGTTTGTTTGTAGCTAGGTACCTGATGTTTATTAGGTAGTTATAAGTATGGTAGTTCCAAGTATGGAAGTAATAAGACATAACAATATTAAAGCCTAGATGTTATTAGCCCTAAGGGATTATCCTGGATGTATTTCCCTCTAAGATCAGTATAACTGTGCCATGATATAGAAAAACCAGGAAAAAACGGTATCATGCTGATCTTTACAATAACTTAATATATTTGTGTTACAATTACGTCTTATTTATAAAATGAAGACTCAATTAAAGCAAACACTTTAAAAGTGGAGAACTTCCCAGAACAAATAAATAAGTTAACAATCAAGAAAATAATTTCTATAAGGTGCTGTCAATATAAAACTGAAAAAGTGGAAAAATCGTTTCCACCTGCACCCAGGGTAAAGAAACTAAATAGTTCCTATACCAAAGCTTGACCGTTTTCTTTGGAATGTAATTCAATGTCCGTTGGGGCATATAGCCCAGGAAGTAGTTGTTTTTTCATGGAAAACGGTCAAGCTTTGGTATAGGAACTATTTAGTTTCTTTACCCTGGGTGCAGGTGGAAACGATTTTTCCACTTTTTCAGTTTTATATTGACTGCACCTTATAGAAATTATTTTCTTGATTGTTATCTGTCGATTACAGTTACCTTTGATCTGTTGGTTTGCAAATTAACGGTAGGATGGCGCTTTTGCGACTATATCATGGAATCGTGGGTTCACGGTTTATTTATTGGCGTAAAAGAATCATTCTGCATCCTGCTCTGCGGGATGAGAAGAACTACTTACCTCGTACTTATGAGACACAATAATGTCGAAACCGGTATACGAGTAGTGTTCTTCCTGTTAATTTGCAAATCGATAGAGATGGTTGCAAGTACCGACTAAGTCGGTCGCCATCACGTTTTCTTTGGAATGTAATTCAATGTCCGTTGGGGCATATAGCCCAGGAAGTAGTTGTTTTTTCATGGAAAACGGTCAAGCTTTGGTATAGGAACTATTTAGTTTCTTTACCCTGGGTGCAGGTGGAAACGATTTTTCCACTTTTTCAGTTAAATAAATAAGTATTTTAACTTATGTTTATTTGTGAAAGCCTATGTTTGCAAATTGCAAACATAGGCCTATATTTTTTTACTACAATATGCTCTTTATCACCAAGTTAGGTGGAAAAGAGCGCGTAGTCTGCTGAATGCACTTAACCCTACATAAACTACACCGTTTACTACCGGTAGTTATTCTTGAATTTGCAATATAAAGTGGAGCTCAAAAAGTGTTTATAAAATACCTACGAATTAAATTTTTAAAGTGAGCATATGTTTATGTCGTCTATATACCTCCTATTTTATGTTTTTACAATTTGGTTTTAAAAGCCAAAATTTTACAGACCCGAGTTATATGGCTTTAAGTATAAACACCCTTATTTTAAAATAGAATTCATCATTTTGATAGCTCAATTAAAATTTATAGCTTTAACTTAACGGAAGATTACTTCAGACGTGAGAAAAATTTTATAACATTTGTCGTCTAAATGTTTCGCTTCTTTTTTTTAAATGTAATGGAAATTAAAAGATGTTAACACATGTGAACTTTATAGATCATTTTAAATTATAGCTACACTTTTTTATTATATTTATTATAATATTTTAAAATTTCTAATAAATGTTCAATTGAAATACGAATATATACAATGTGGAAACAACTTATAAAATTAATTAATTAAATTAATTTTGCTTTTAGTTTTCAGAATTATAAAAAAGTTGACACATCGATTTTTATTTTCAATGCTATGCTATTTGAAATAAAACATGAATATACAGGGTGATTTACATGAGTCCAGCACAGCACGCGCAGAATCATAATTTTAATATATTTGTAAAAGGTGTTTTTTTTCGGGCCGCCTAACTATATCTCACTGATTACTTGACGGTGTATTGGGAAATATGGTGGAGATAATATTGAGAAGGGAGGGTAAATAGATGGAGGTGAGTAAGACAGTGGAGAGTATTATTAGGAGAAGAGAATGTTTCTGAGTTGCAGAGTAAAAGTGTGTAAGGGACCGCCGCCCGTCTTGAAGAATGCTAGGGTAGTGATTCCGAGACTGGGACAACGGCGAGTTTTGAGGTGGTTTTGGTTGGAGGGCATCATCCTAGCGGCCAGGAGTCTACAGTGAAAGGGCGTGATAAGAGAGGAAGTTATGGATTGGATGGAGGAGAAAAAGGAAATAAGGTGGAAGGAGTATGAAGGTGCGCTAGATAGAACAATTCAAAGTAGGAGATAATGAATGAATAGGAAATTCGGCGAAGGGAACTACTTCTTGACACAGGTGCTAACTGGGCATGGGTCAAGAGCAGGATATCGTCACAAGATTATTGTGTACGATGTTGCAACAAGGTAAAAGACGATGCAGGATATCGGAATTTATAAACAAATATAATTAAATTTCACAATTCGAAATACTCCGAAATGATACATTATTTTAAAAAACTGTAAATAGAAAATTGATTCAGTTGTTGCATTTCATGTCGCTGTGTGCTTATTTTTTTATTTACTAAAAAAACGATAAAAAAATAGAAACTATTTATATAGGTAGAGAGCGAATTGATGTAAGTCAAAATAGATACTTTAAAAAAATTGATCCAAATAAAGTAATCTCCAATGCAGTTTGACTCCTAATATTGCAAATCTCTAAGAAAGTTTTTGCCAACAAGTGAATGAAGAACATTTTTAACAATTAATCTATCACACAATAAAATAGTTATTTAATTTTTATATCTAATAGCGTAGAATGGATGATAATTGCTTATTATTTCGTAAACTGAAAGCAGAATTAATTTTATTAAATAAAATTTTGTTTTAAATCATGGAATCTTTAATGTCAAATATTTAATATTTAAAAAACAATTATTGATAAATATAAAAAATATACTTATACTATACATAGGTAATAATTAATAAAATTGAAGCCATTCCAAATTATGCTTTCTTTTCAAACATTCCCTTTGAACAAAAGAAAATACCGCCAAGGCTATAGGTCTCTATTTTCAGTAATACTTTTACCTGATTAATGTGTTAAAATATATCAATGTCAACAGTTTAATCGTAGTTTATGACATGTTTAACACTATGAAAAATAAACAAACGCATGTGACTATAGCGTATTCTTTATATTCTCATATTACATCAACATGTGTTTTTTCGTCAATAATTTAGTATCCAATGATTGATGGTTTGAGGTAGCGTAAAATAATAAGCACCATGTGCTTTCAAATTTGTTACCCCAAACAACTAAGGCACCAGAGATTTAAGATGAGTTGTATTCAAAAACTAAATTGATATTTGTAGATAAAGATACAGGCTGTCTCATAGCGACCTTCCTGGGAAGTTTATGGGGAACGGATAAAGCTGGGTTGTCGATATTTCTGAATTTAACCAAAATATTGTCAACTTAATACTTCTTCCGGTTATACCGGGAATTGGCACCAACTTTACTACTTTATTTTTAAATGGAATACTAATTTTTTTCCTATTTTTGGTTAGACGATTAAATTTAAGGGCCAGTCTATGTAAGGTACCAAATACCTTAAATTTACAATTTTAGAGAAATTTAAATTTTTTTTAAAGGCCAATAAGGCGCTTATTAAAATGATAATTATATCAACTAATTAATTTATAAAATTTAAAAATTATTACATCGTTTTGTACCTAAGAGCCTAGAGTATTTAAATAAGAAATTCATTATACAGGGTAGTCACACCTATAAATTAAATTTTAACTTGAGAAAACGACGATTTCTCCTTTTTTTAAATTGCAACCCCCTTTTTTATATTATTATTTGATTCCTCATAGAAAAATTTTATGGAGATAATAATATTTAATTAAATTTATTGTACCAACCCTTACTTTTTGGAAGTCTATCTTATTAAGAATAATAAAAAACTCTTTAATTTAACGTAACTTCCAAGTTTATTTAAAAAATTATGTTTTAAATTACAATGACAGCCGTTTCGCTGATTAGCATCGTCAGATTGACATTTAAGTTACATTTTATGTATATGTACATACGTTTGTTTGTAGCTAGATACCTAATGTTGTTTAGGTAGTATTAAGGCTAGACCCAGTATGGAAGTAATAAGACATAACAATATTAAAGCCTAGATGGTAATAGCCTTAAGGGATTATCCTGGATGTGCTTCCCTCTAAATCAGTATAACTGTGCAATGATATAGAAAAAACAGGAAAAAACTATATCATGCTGAGGAGTGTTAACATACGAAACTACAGGTTTAATCGGTTTTGACTCTTTATGTAATTTAATAGTTCCATATAATTCCTAATACAAAGGTAGCTAAAAAATTAAATACTATTCTAAATAATTATGGATACGCATCTAAATATTCAGTACAAAATTCATTAGATTTGATAAATAAATTAAATAATTGTAAATTACAAAATTATACTAAATTAGTAACGTTTGATGTAACTAATATGTTCTCTAAAATACCTCCTAAAGAATGTATAGTTCTAGTTAAAAAGCTATTAGATGAACCAAATATTCATCCAGTTTTATATCAGATATAATTGACCTATTTAATGTATGCATTAGTCAAAATTATTTTACTTTTGATAACAAAGTATATATTCAAAATGAGGGTCTTCCAATGAGAAGTCCTATTTCTCCAATTTTAGCAAATATTTTTATGGATAACTTAGAAAACATAAAATATTCAATTCTAGTTATGAAAACAATATTGTATTTTGGTATATATATGTTGATGATGTGTTACCAGGATTTGTAGGTAGCGAACGACAGTTAGATATTTTTTTTAATTATATAAATACTTTGCATCCTAAAATCAATTTTACTTTAGAAGTTGAAGAAAATAATTCAATTAATTTTCTAGACTTAAAAATTGAAAAAGGTAATAATTTACCTAATTATTCAATATACATAAAACCATCACAAACAGATGTAACCATACCATATAATTCAAATCATCCTATAACGCATAAATGAGCAGCTTATAATTCTATAATAGGGCATCTTCAATTCCAATGGACGAAATTAACTTTGATACAGAAATTAGTATCATTAAACAAATAGCTAATGGCTATCCAATTCATTTAATAAATATTAATTAAGTGTCACTACAACTAATACTTCCTAAACAAACTAAAGAAATTAAAAGTTATAAAAATATTAAATATTGTGGAAATAACCTTGGCAACATCAGCATTAATATCATTTAAAACCCAAAATAATGTTGGTACAAAATTATTAAATGTAAAAACAAAATTACTCAAATTAAAAAAATCTGGTGTTTACAAAATGAATTGTCCAAAATGTAATGCTGTATATATAGGTCAAACACTAAGAAATTTTGAAGTAAGATTCAATGAACACTTAAGAGCATATAGATTAAAACAACCAGATAAGTCGAATTATGCAAAACACCTACTTGAACATCCAACCTCACTCTTACACACCAATGACATCCACATACTACACACTTGTGATAAAATACAAAATTTAGATTTCCTTGAAGAACTTGAAATAAAAAGACACCTAGCAGATCCACAATTTAAAGTTTCTTCTTCTTCACTATTAAATTGTTTACTTTGATTGATAAGATAAGACGTAATTGTAAAACACACAAATATTAAGTAACAGATCAGCGTGATATAGTTTTTTCCTGGTTTTTCTATATCATTGCACAGTTATACTGATCTTAGAGGGAAGCACATCCAGGATAATCCCTTAGGGCTATTAACATCTACGCTTTAATATTGTTATATCTTATTACTTCCATACTTGTTTTAGCCTTAATACTACCTAAACATCAGGTACCTAGCTACAAACAAACAAAATGTAACTTAAATGTCAATCTGACATTTAAAACATAATTTTTTAAATAAAGTTACGTTCAATTGAAGAGTTTTTTATTATTCTTAATAATGTTTAAAATAGGTTATAATTTGTTCTTTTATTTGATAGTTTTACTGGTAATTCTATTTGCACCTTATATATTGTATAATATCATTCACAGTATCATAGATAAAAATAATATAAACCTTTTTTCCTCAATAATTTTTAGCACAAATGTACCGAAGAACCGTTTTATTTTAGGGAACATTAGAAAGTTCATAAAATTATTTAATAACGGTATAATTAAAAAGGTTTGATTCCCAATGGTTTGTATAAAAGAAAAACAAATTAGTGCTTCATCGGGGAATCAGTTTTCTACTAGTCATAAAAATGTCTCGTTATTTTCTGAACACATCTCGTTTACTATATTACATTGTATATTGACTTGGTTAAATTTATACAAAAATAGGAACATCTTAATTTAATAGTAAATTACGAAACAAGAGTTGTAAGTAATCCATTACCCATGAAGTGAAAGTTTACGCATGAAGCCGAGCAGCGGCGATAGCTTAAATCTCACGAATGCGTAATGGGATTAAAACTCGTGTTTTTTTTTCTGGCTGAGATGGGAAACTTATGTTCGAAAACTCGTGTAATGTACTACACTTTTTCCACGCTCGGCGGAGTGCTCATAATTTCATCACTTATACAACAGTGCTCATAATTTCATCACTTTCATCACTTATACAACAGAAATTATATAATGGATTTCCGATATTTAGGGGCTTTACTATTTTAATTTAATACTAATTTAATCCAGTAAAAAAGTTGCTTATGTTTTTCGATTGACTAAAATTATTTAAATAAACCAAATAAAGCGGCAAGTAGATAAAAATTTTAATTGGATTAAAAAAAGAAATTTAACTTCTTTTTATCTAAATGCACGTGAATTTTATTAGATCTCATAACGTGCATGTTATTATTAAATGTCACTTAGAAGGAATGTCGACCGTTCGATATTTGATGTTTACAGAGATGGGCGTAGAAAAAATAAATAGTTTTTTCTTTCTTTAGTCATTTAAACTTTAAAATTAAATATTATCTCTGCTTAAAAAGTATATACACTAAATTTTTTTGTCTTACTTTTTAAACACATTTTACCATCTGTGGAATTAACATGACCTTCTTTACATTCGCATCTAAAATTGCGACATTCAGCTGATTCTATGTTACACTCGGTAGAAGTTTCACATTTTTCTCCAATTTTTGTAACCATTTTAATGACTTTTCCTTTACAAATTCTGGATCCATTACAAAAACAAGTAGGTTTTTGACAAGTTGCATTTTCGAAAGATGAGCAGTCTTCATTAGTTTCGCAAGCTATAATTAAAAAAAAGAAATACAACAAAACAGCAAAGAACTTTTTAAGACAACCATATTAATCATATAATATGTAGGGCTCTTTTAAAAGTGTTTTTCTGACAGTTAACAATTTGATTTATTAGGTACTTTTATTTAAAACTTACCTATAATTAGAGATTTTGATGTTAGTGTTACAAAATGAACTTTCATTAATACTATTAAAAAAACTATAAACATTAGTCTGTAAAACATTTTTTCGTTTTCAGATAATACACTACACACCAAATTCTTGTTTATAAAATTAATTTAATATATTTTCTTTTTATTTTAATGCAAAAAACTAGTACTAATGATCAGTAGCGTATCAAATAATCTTTTAATAGAAATATTTAAAGGTATTTTTATAGCTTATAATATTATCGATACCTTTTACAAATACCAAAGTCATTTGTTATCTGTAAAAAATATATATAGGTATTTGAATGTTTAATGCAATGGTATTATTTATGTACATTTAATTCTTTCTTTTTATTCTTTTTCTGAAAATTAGTATTGATTTATCTTCCCTTATTAATTATTCCATTATTCTTTCATTTCTCGTATAGTTTTGCCTCTATTGTCGTCTATTTCCAGTATGTGGTCTACCAAAGTTTTCTTTGATCTCCCTCTCTTCTCTTATTAGTAAATTAGTCCCGGGTCTTGGATATACCTAGATTAGTTAACTTGTTTTTCCTTTATTCTTGTCAGCATTTGTTTCTAATTTAAACTCATATCTTATATCTTCATTTTGGTTTCTATCAAACTTAGTCAATTTTTGTATCTTAATTATCCTGAGTTTATAGTTGATTCGTGCTTTCTTTGACAGTTCAGGTTTTATTTAAATTAATTTCCTTCTTAATTTTTTCCCAGAAGCGGATATTGAAAACAAAACTGTTTGTTTGGAGAAATGATAGTATATCTCACCAGCCCGTCACAAGACAAGTACAGCTCAAAAAAACAGTAAAGAGTACCTACATGATTTATTTTGTCCTAAATTACAGCGATTCCTATAAATTCACCAATTCGTTCCCCGACGGATTAGTGCGGATCGGGTGCGTAGGTCCTTATCTTCATCTGCTAAACCGGACCTATTGGTAAAGCTGCTTTCACAATAGGCTACTATTGTGCTATACAGTATACCAAAGAACACCGAATGTATAGTAATTCAAACGTACAGGATAGTGTGAACGTATTCATAACAATGTATGGCGTGCGATATTTATGTGCTATATAGTTGGTCAACAAACTTGGAACCTTCAAATTTCTCTTAAAGAGAAAATATATTTTTATATTTATATAAATATGATTAAATATTTTATTCTTTTACCAGCCTATTTATACATTTTTTATAGGCAAAAGTTTTGAGTGATAAAAAAAATATAAAAACCAAATTTGTTGCCAAAAATCAAATTATCAAAATTCCTAATTAAACAAAAAATGAACTTATGAAGAACAACCAGCAGCTCAGGAGCTGCTGAATATGAGCAGACAGGACCTACGAATAATAATAGGACTACTGATTGGACACAGTCGCCTTAATAGGCATATGAAAACAATTGGACTGGCAGATAGTGCGGACTGCAGATTCTGTCAGGCTGAAGATGAAACGGTGGAGCATATCTTGTGTAACTGCCGAGAGCTCGAGGATCAATAAATTTGGTCTGCATCAACTCTACCCCAATGACTTCATAGACGCCACTGACCCTGATGAGCGTAATTAGAGGCATAGGGCTGATAGAACGACTATAACCTAGGGGTGAGCCACAATAGATCTTTCAGGTCGCAGTGGAAGGGACGTTAAACGACCACTCACATAGAACCTAACCTACCCTAACCACATTAATATTCCGTGGGACCGCCTCTGTTCTCGACTCGCAAATAAGATTATCGATTTCTTTTTGAGGAATATTGTTCCACTCTTCCAGTGCACCCACAATCAGCTCTTAAAGGGTTATGGGTGGGTTTGGTCTCCTTAATATGGATCTTGAAAGTTTAATTATCCCAAATGTGATCAATTGGATTCATGTCCGGCAATTGTGCTGACTAGTTCATTTGCTGGGCATTGGCTTTAGCTAACATATTTAGGATCCTTCTAGTACCAAGTGGATTGGGTTACAAATATGTAACTTGGAGTCTTATGGATCGGCTTTCAAAATGGCAAATTTTACAAATCTGTAAAAGCTCAACTTACAGACTCCATATCTTACAGATTCTGTAGCTTAAAGAATAATTCTCACAATTTTTTAAATTATTTTACAAGAATAGAGTTATTTCTACAGTTTTTCTGTCAGTCTATTTAAGAGTTATTTTATATGATAACATATGTACATAGTTCGTTTTTTGGTTTATTTTTCATCGCCTAAAGAAGGTAGTGTGTTACATCCATAGAATCTTGAAAATGCTATTAGATATGTTCCTGAAAATACAACCAATTTTAAGACTGTTCTTTCAAAAAGGAAAGAGTAAGTGGAAAAGGTAACGAATCTACTCAATGCAGACATATACTGGAGTATTTGACTAACATAAGTTATCCTACAAGCTTAGTGTACATGCTACAATGTTCCATGCAGAAGTTTATTGAAATGTCTGCACATTTGCTCCTTTAACGCGACTATGCTCACAAATCAATAAAAATATTTTCGGTTTGTCAAGCCGCACTTAAGGTTATTGGATTTATCTGTGATTCACCTGTGAGAGTGCGGAACTATAAATGAATCAGCTTGCTAACGCTTGTGCAGAAGCTAAGTTCATTGGACCAGAACCGGTTCACCGTATAACTCATAGCATCACCAAAGAAGTGATTACAAAATTTGGCCTTGCCAGGTCTCAGACAATGCCGAGAAATCGTTAGAAGACTTTTCGAAGTAAACGAGAAGTACAACCTGTTGGAATTCATTAGAAAACACCAGGTTAAATGATCAAATCGTTTGTGATAGTGAATGAAGATATCGCTGCTTCAGAATCTGACGATGCTTCTTAGTGAAACGGCCGTCATTGTGATTTAAAACATATTTTTTCAAATAAACTTGAAAGTTACATTGAAACGAAGAGTTTTTTATTATTCTTAATAAGATGGACTTCCAAAAAGTAAGAGTTAGCAAAATAAATTTAAATAAAATTTTGCTGTTTATTAACATTTTTACTATGGATGTGCTACAATCAATATGATTTTTTTTGTGATTGGGTGGAAAATTATAGTTTACAATTTTAATTTATTTAAAACAAAATTGCCCGTAGTATCAACCTCAAAGTGTGAGCAGGATAACTTACACAATACAATCAATAATTGTTATCATAGAGTAGCAATAAAACTCAAAGTCAATCCGAAAGTATAAGACCTTTAAGATAATACAAAATTGTTCAAGTGATAAAATAATACAAGCTAGCAACTAAAACGTTTACAAAAAGTTATATTCTTACAATTAAACAAAATCTTTCCTTTTTGTGAAGATTGCAGAACTTTACTTATTAAATTATGGAATTGTAAAACTTAGAAACCATTAAGTAACTAAGGGAGTTAGAGAATAAAAAGTAAATTAATCATTAACGAATAATGGAATCCATTAATCGTGTAGAAATTAGTTAATAATAGAAATTTTCATGGAATCATAGCCGTCGTTTCATAAAAGATAACTGTTGTAAACATTGTTTTGCATGTAAAGGATGAATTCATAAGTAACGTGTGAACGTTTCAGAGCTCTTTATCTTTTGTATAGAGGATTTTTATAAAAAAACTTTTTGGCGATCGCTAATTTTTGTTAATTGGTACAATGTAATACCGTTGGTTTGATAGCCATAGTTATAAAAATAGGGAAAAACCACGAAACATTCATTTTCGTTGAAGGCCCAATTTCGACATCTAAAATAAAAAAATCTCAGTCACAATTTAAGCAAATATATTTATGGATAATTTAGAAAACAAAATCTTTAATTCTAGTTATAAAAACAATATTGTATTTTGGTATAGATATGTTGATGATGTGTTAGCAGGTTTTGTAGGTAGCGAACGGCAGTTAGATGTATTTTTTAATTATATTAATACTTTGCATTCTAAAATTAATTTTACTTTAGAAGTTAAAAAAAATAATTCTATTAATTTTCTAGATTTAGGAATTGAAAAAGTTAATAATTCATTAAATTATTCAATATACAGAAAACCTAAACAAACAGATGTAACCATACCATATAATTCAAGTCATCCACTATCACATAAATTAGCAGCTTATAATTCTATGATACATAGAGCATTATCAATTCCAATGAACAAAAATAATTTTAATAAAGAAATTGAGATCATAAAACAAATAGCTACATCTAATGGCTATCCATACAAATGATAAATAAATTAATTAATAAAAAAGAACAAAAAGTGTCACTAGAACTAATATTTCCAAAACAAACTAAAGAAATTAAAAGCTATAAAAGTATTACATATTGTGGAAATATTTCCAATCCAATTTCAAAAATAATATCTTCGGCAACATCAGCATTACTTATCATTTAAAACACAAAATAGTATTGGAACAAAATTGTTAAATGTGAAAACAAAATTACCAAAATTAAAAAAATCTGGTGATTACAAAATTAATTGTCCAAAATGTAATGCAGTATATATAGGTCAAACACAAAGAAATTTTGAAGTAAGATTTAATGAACATTTAAGAGCATATAGATTACAACAACCAGATAAGTCGAACTATGCAAAACACCTACTGGAACATCCAAACTCACTTATACAAACCAATGACATTCATATACTACACATTTGTGATAAAAAACAAAATTTAGATTTTCTAGAAGAACTTGAAATTAAAAGGCATCTAGCAGATCAACATTTTAAAGTAGTTAATGAACAAATAAATCTTGGAAGTTCTCCACTATTAAACTGTTTACTTTGATTGAGTCTTCATTTTATTCATAGATAAGACATTATTGTAACATAAATATATTAAGTTATTGTAAAGATCAGCATAATATTGTTTTTTCCTGGTTTTTCTATATCATTGCACAGTTATACTAATCTTAGAGGGAAATACATCCAGGATAATCCCTTAGGGCTAATAACATCTAGGCTTTAATAACATTGTCTTATTATGTCTTATTACTTCCTTACTTGGTCTAGCCCTAACACCTTATCAACATCAAGTAAGTACCTAGTTACAAACAAACAAAATGTAATTTCAATATGTCAATCTGATGATGCTAGTTATTAGCAAAACAGCTGTAATTGAATTTTAAAGCGAATTTTTGAATAAATAGTGTTTAACCATTCAGTTATGTTTCCTGATAACAAAGTTTGTTATCCATTTCACAGATTAATTGGATTATTAAGGAATTCATGTACATGATTTGGTATAGAGAGCAAGAGATTGGAAGTAAATAGATGGTCCACTGTAAAAATTTCATTTTGGAAGGGTGTGAGATTGAACAGTTTAAATTTTAGACTACTATGTGAAAGTCTTTCTCTCAAGGGATTTCAGTGGCTCTATTATTTAGTATTTTTCTGGGGATGATGTTGAATTTTATTTTGTAAAATGGATTATTATAATTTGATGATATTGTAACAGAGTAGTTTAATGATAATTGCCTTCGTTTGGCGTAGTATTAGAGGGTGTTGTCCAGAAACGGCTTGTATATTGGCTAAGGGACTGGATCTAAAAACCCCTACTGACGACCTTATCTACTTCTTATAGAAGATTTGGTTAGGCTTAGCAGGTGTTTTGTATCAGTTACAGGAAGTAATTTTTATAAAATTCATTCTAGATTGACAAGAACGTTTAGTTTCAAGTATATGCGTTTTCCATGTTAATGCATAGTCGAATGTTACGCACAGTAAGTTCGTTCCATCCACTTCTGTCAGTGGTTGTCCATTTATTTAAGAATTTATTTTTCTAGTTATTATCATCTGGTTTTGTCGATTAAACAGGAGACCATTTGTTTCCAACTACTTCGAGCGCAAGACTAGTCGTCAACATTTTTTTTCTTTTTTTCTTCGTCATAAGTTATTAAATGCGGTTTCACGATTTTACACACTACATTTAAAATACAGTGATCGTAATTGCCGATAATTGTATTATTCTTTGTTATGAGTAGACGCCGTCTCAGATCGTATGTAACAAACTTGATTAAATATTAAATGAATATCGAAATTTTTTACAGACGCTTGTAATTTATCACTTTAGAAGATTCAATTATATACAATGAAAATATCTATTAATTTACATAATACCTGTAATTTTCGCCAATTGCACTGTTAATTTAACATGTTTAGGAAACTAAAAAAAAAAATAGGAAAGAATTAAGAGTCTAATAGAACCATGGTTGCTAAATTTATTTCCAGTAGCATTGTATTTATTTTCATAAATGGCAACATAAATAAGAGTTGTTTCAGGTGTATATTAGGTAGTTATTTTAAGATAAATTTTTTAACAGTTTCTACAGTCTCAAACACCACGTAAATGTTTTAAACATGCTCAACAATTGAAGCAGATGTTTTTTAAATTCCAGAAAATAATATTTTAAATATACTTTTCATACTATCAGTAAACTCTGTTTATAGCAAATTTTCTTTGTCGTTTTTTTTATACGCTGTTATCTCTTTAACCAGAATTGTAGGAATTTGATTTCAAAATACTAACATTTTAGTCGCGTAGAAGTGCAGTGACTTTAACATTAATACTGTAGTCCATAAATCTGTTAACCTGAAAAAAAAATGGCGCTACGGCGAATAGAAACAGTGCAGTTAGTACGTTGGATACACGAAGACTTAAGTCAAGAAAAAGTTGCCACACGGCAACTGTCCCAAAGTGTTCCAAAGTCGTGCATGGAATCGATATTTGGAAACTGGGTCTGCAGCGTACAGGCATGGAGGAGGTAGAGAATGAGCTACAACTCCTGCTCAAGACCGCTTTATAGCTGTAACTGCAAGAAAAAACCGAACATTTACTGCTTCGAGAATTAACAGCTTCTTTAGGCATGCAACCGGAAGAGTAATTTCTAGTCAAACTGTTAGAAGAAAGTTTCATGCATGTAATTTAAGTAGTTCACATCCACGGTTGACTGCGGATCAGCGTGCATGCATATATCGGTGGGTAAGAGAACACAGTCGTTGGAATTTTCAGAACTGGAGGTACTGTATGTTTACGGATGAGTCCAGATTTCGGGTGAATATGTGTGATGGTCGAATATTGGTGTAGAGAGAAAGAGCACAACGATACAATGAAAGTTTGATGGCGCCAACCACTCTTTTTGGTGGTGGCTCAGTTTGCAAGTGGGGAGGCATAAGTTATGATGGCCGCACTGATTTAGTGGTGTTAATGAATATGACATTGACGGCTGTACGATATAGGGACATGGTTATAGAGCTAATAATTGTACCATTTTTTTGGTGCAATAGGCGAACAATTTGTCTTTATCGATGATAATGCGCGCCCGCACAGTGAGAGAATTGTAAATGATCGCATTGAATATCACGGTTTTATAAGAATAAACTGGCCACCATGTTCACCCGTTATGAATTGCATTGAGCATGTCTGGGCAGACATGTCTAGATAATTAAACTGACTCAAACAGCCCCCCATAATCCTAGAACAGCTAGCCAATGCCTTGCAGATAATGTAGGAAAACATACCTCAGCAATTTATTAATAATTTAATAAAGACCATGCCAAATAGAGTGTCAGCACTAAGGCAGGTTAGGAATGGACCCACACGATATTAATTTTCGTGAAAGGATTTTATGACCTGCGCAATAAAAGATTTAACATTTTTCAATTTTTTCTGTTTTATTGTAGCTGTTTTGTTTGTTTATTTTTTGGGTATATTGTAACGTGAAAGAATAAAGATTAACTTTTTTTATCGAATTTTGGTTTATTATTAACCAATGACAAAAGAAAATTACAGATTTTTGTGATATCCACTTCAATTGTTAAGCAGTGAATTTGTATGTACCTATTTGTATTTACTCACAGTAAACGCCAAACCTTTATCCCTGCGTTAGGTACAGTTTGTTCAACTTGTTCATCCTTTGCCGTTACGTCATAATTGTTGACGTATTCTGTTTTACGTTTGTTTTTTATAATCATGCAAAATATGACAACTGAACTGTCAAAAGTAAAAAATTCACGGCGATATTAAATACGAATAATGACGTTATAATTCCTTGTCATTTATTTCATGAATGAGAACATTTTGCATACACAAAAGGCTTTAATCGCAGATTTAGATCTTTTCATGCAGCAGAAGATAGGGGAAATGTGCCTATGATGAACCCCTTCCTATGATGGACCACTAGCTGAAATTTCAAATTACGCGCGTATATCGCCCTAATATTACATGCGGTGTGTGTCTCGGTCTAATTTGTTAGTTGTAGTAAAGTTTTGATACTGTGAGTCGTCCATTAGTGTGCGAAAAAAAAAATAAATTGAAAATGTACGTATTGATGTAAGAAACATGTAAAGATTTTTTGTTGCTACTTTTACTCTGTAGATAATTAAGAACTCATTTTGCTGTTATAACAAGAGTAGCATGTTAGCCACGTGGAAATGTATTTAAATTGAGGTTAGGATAATTAAATATGAAGTTAAGTGATTTTAGGTAGTAATGTGTATAATTTCAATGATGGACCCCGAGCAACTCTCCTATGATGGACTAGGGGTCCATCATAGGTCTAGGAACATTTATATATTTAACTAAACATTTTTAGTTGCAGATATGGAGAAGAAAAGGCAACAATGGGAAGAGGTTAATATGGAACAAGCTCTAAACTGTATAAATCAAAAAACCATGGGGTTTAAATTGGCAGCAAGAACTTTTAGAGTGCCAAAAACAACTTTAAAAAGAAGGTTTGATAAACAGCAAGGAAGTTCGAAAGGAGATTTGGGTGGGCGACGATCAACTTTTACAAAAGAGCTAGAAAAAGAAATAGTAGATCATATCATAGATATGGAAACAAGATTTTTTGGTTTAAATACTAAAAACTTGCGTAATTTAATATTTGAATTCGCCGAAAAGAATAATATCAAGCATACGTTTAATGTAGAAAAGAAAATGGCAGGATGGAAATGGATCAGAGGATTCCTGAAGCGTAATCCTCAAATATCTTTGAGAACTCCAGAAAACACATCGATAGCTGGAGCTATGGCCTTTAATAAGCCAAATATTAAGGCATATTTTACAGCATTAGCTAATATTTTGGACAAATATCAGTTTCTTCCTGAAAATATTTACAATATGGATGAGTCCGGACTAACAACAGTTCAAAAGAAGTCCCAAAAAGTCTATGCAGCAAAGGCTCGTAAGCAAGTTGGTTCTTTGAGCAGTGCGGAGCGTGGCCAACATATTACAGTAGTTTGTGCCATGAATGCAATTGGCACATTTGTTCCTCCAGCACTTATCTTTCCTAGACAACGTATGAAAAACGAGCTTATGAATTATGCTCCGCCTGGATCCGTAGGATTTACTCAAGAAAAAGGATGGATGACCACTGAGATTTTTAATAATTGGCTAAAACATTTTGTAAGATATTCTAAAGCATCGCAAGAGAATAAAGTTCTATTACTACTGGACGGGCACTGCAGTCACAAAAACGTCGAATCTCTACTATTTGCTAAAGAAAATGGAGTTATAATATTTTGTTTCCCAGCTCATTGTTCTCACCATGTCCAGCCTTTGGACGTTGGATTTTTTCGACCACTTCACGTTTATTACGATCAAGAAGTTGAATGGTGGTTACGTACAAATCCAGGTAAAACAATAACACAATTTCAGATTGCGTCCCTTTTTAATAGAGCTTATTTAAAAAGTGCAACACCTTCAAACGCAATTAATGCATTCAAAAAAACAGGAATACACCCCTTTTGCCCTGATGTGTTTCAAGAATAGCAATTTTCACCATCGTTAACTACTAATCGACAACTTCCAGAAACTCAACAGATCGAAAACCAGCAACTAGAAGCATTACTTCATATTTCACCAGGTCGATCCGGTAATCTATCCTCATCACGAGAACTATGCTCCACTAGAATTACATCTCTGCAACCAGGATCTTCCAACCAAATTTCTTCTACGATAACATCAGGTCAAATTCAGTCACCAAAAACCCTCAACCCAACTTGTCAAAATTCTTCATCAGTTTTAAACGTATCTTTGAGCGATATTTGTCCTCCTCCTTTAATAGCTGCAACAGATGACATAAATAAAAAGAAAGAACGAAAACGAGGTAAAACGGGTTTCTTAAACTCTACTCCAGAACTTGAAGAATTGAAGGAGAACATGATCCAAAAAGCTGCCAAAATAAGAAAACAAAGAACAAGGAGCATAAAAAAACAAGTTTTTAAACCTAGTCAGGGCCGTTCCAGTGATGAAGAGAATGATGAATTTGAGGAGTTTTTGGAAAAGGATGATTCTAACTCCGGTGATACAGCATGCATTTACTGCAATGAGCTGTATTCATGGTCTCGATCCAGAGAAATATGGATTCGTTGCCAAAGCTGCAAATCATGGTGCCACAGCGACTGTGCAGGAGTTGACAAACGCGTCAAACAATTTGTGTGTGAAATATGTTTGTAACATTTTTGTTTCGTATTTTTGTTTGTTTGGAAAACCATTTTTATTTGTGTTTTATATTGTTGATTTTTATATACGACTTAAACAATTAAAAATTTTAAAATATTATTTAATTTTAAATTAACATGAAGGGTCCATCAAAGGCACATGGAGGGGGCCATCATTCGCACACATGTGCCTATGATGGACCCTTTGAGGTTTTTTAAAAAACACCCTCTACGATTTTATTAAGATATTTTTGACTAAAATATTATTTATAGCCCCATTCTACAATATATGACAATCATAAAGACACCTATCTGAATTTGTTGCTTACGTAAATAAATATTTTGTGACCCAATCTCCTTAGGGGGTCCATCAAGGGCACATTTCCCCTATATTTTCTTATAAACTGCTCTCTTGATTAGAATTTGCTACAAGCAAAGACGGTATAAGTTATCCGATATACTAAATTGATAATTTTTTTGCATTATTGTCTAAAGTAGTATTTTTAGTCCCTACAGTGTAAAAAATAGCTTTATGTCGCACAATTATACGAAGTGCACCTCTAGAATATTGATCAAAACTGTTAATAGGTATTTATAGCACAGATGAAGGAGCTATTGTTATAAAAATAATTTCTCTAAATACAAAAGGATTAAGCAAACACAGAGATAAATTACAGTAGAAAACAGTAGTAAAAACAAACTCTATAATATACCTCAACCCTGTCTACTGCTGGTAGAAATATATCTATCAATTATGAACACTTGTCTAACAAGCAATAACATACCTTTTTTCCAACTCTAATGATGACCTCCAAATGTTGGAAAGAGATAGCTCCAAAAACGTTTAAATTGTTGTATAAGAATTTATTTTGAGCTATTATGGCAGCTTGGATTATTTTGATACATCGAGTTTTGTTCAAAGCGTTTTATCATTTGAATTTAAATAAATTCTATAAAATCGATTTTTTTTCAAAACCTCTTATTTGTTATTTTTATTTTATGTTATGTAAAAAATCCTGCTATGCATTTAATAAATATTTTTAACACAACCTTACTTCTTAGACGGTGGCTAAATTTTAATGTAACGGGAACATTTATTGTAGATTTATAAAGTAAAATAAATTATTAGTAGCGGAAAAAATAGTTTTTAGTATTATATCTAAATTTTCAATTTCAAAACTTATTGACTTCAACCAATAGCAATATTTAGTTATTTATAACACAACAAAAGACTGACAAGATAAACAAACAATTAAAATATTTACGCACACGAGTTAAGTTCTGTCGATTTGAAACTAGTTTTTTAAAAACAATTATTATTATTATTTTAACTTGAACTAACAAATTTATTTATAACAGAAATTACAAAGAATTAAACTTCAACTAAACTTTACAAAACTTGAGAACTAAAAGATTCTACAATCGTTCTTATCGTTCTTTTTGTTCTAACTTCAAAAACAATATTTCTTCTTTATATAATAATTAATACGTGATATTTACTTATATTTCAAATTATAATAAAAAATGCGTAATTAAAGCTTTACAAATCAAACGTAGTACATAAACAGTGGGACATAAAGTTACTTCGTAATTATGAGTATAATATCTTCTTTATTCCAGGAAGTGTAACTCACGAAAATGTAACTGTAACCATTTTTGACTCATTGATTTATTTTGTGAGGTTTGTAGATCTGATGTCAGGGTAAAGGTCAATTTTTTTCGCTGTATTTAATATTTAGTGTAATTCGCCATGGAGAACCTGGTATAACATTTAAAAACAAAAGAATTCGTGAATGGCGACATCCCTTTAGTGTATTCATAAATTTAATTGAATAAAATTTATTGTACTAACCCTTACTTTTTGGAAGTCCATCTTATTAAGAATAATAAAACACTCCAAGATTAATTGAAAAAATTAGGTTTTAAATCACAATGACAGCTGTTTCGCTAGAATTAGCATCGTCAGATTGACATATTTAAGTTACATTTTATTTATTTGTAGCTTGGTACTTGATGTTGATAAGGTAGTACTAAGGCTAGACCAAGTATGGAAGTAATAAGACATAACAATATTAAAGCCTAGATGTTAATAGCCCCAAGGGATTATCCTGGATGTACTTCCCTCTAAGATCAGTATAACTGTGCAATGATATAGAAAAACCAGGAAAAAACTATATCATGCTGATCTTTACAATAATTTAATATATTTGTTTTCAATTTATTCTTATCTATGTATAAAATGTAGACTCAATAAAAGTAAACAGTTTAATAGTGGAGAACTTCCAAGGTTTATTTGTTCATTAACAACTTTAAATTGTGGATCTGCTAGATGTCTTTTTATTTCTTCAAATCTAAATTTTGTTTTTTATCACAAGTGTGTAGGATTTGGATGTCATTGGTGTGTAAGAGTGAGGTTGGATGGTCAAGTAGGTGTTTTGCATAATTTGACTTATCTGGTTGTTTTAATCTATATGCTCTTAAGTGTTCATTGAATCTTACTTCAAAATTTCTTTGTGTTTGACCTATATATACAGGATTAAATTTTGGATAATTATTTTTGAAAATACCAGATTTTTTTAATTTGAATAATTTTGTTTTTACATTTATCAATTTTATTACCAACATTATTTTGTGTTTTAAATGATATTAATACTGATGTTGCCGAAGATATTATTTTTGAAATTGTATTGGAAATATTCCCACCATATGTAATTTTTTTATAACTTTTAATTTATTTAGTTTGTTTAGGAAATATTAGTTGTAGTGACACTTTCTGTTCTTACTTATTAATTAATTTCTTTATCAAATGAATTGGATAGCCATTAGCTATTTGTTTTATGATACCAATTTCTTTATCAAAGTTAATTTTGTCCATTGGAATTGAAAATGCCCTATGTATCATAGAATTATAAGCTGCTAATTTATGCGTTATAGGATGATTTGATTTGTATGGTATGGTTACATCTGTTTGTATTGGTTTTCTGTATATTGAATAATTTAGTAAATTATTAACTTTTTCAAATTTTTAATTCTAGAAAATTAATTGAATTATTTTCTTCAACGTCTAAAGTAATATTAATTTTAGGATGCAAGGTATTAATATAATTAATAAATATATCTAACTGTCGTTCGCTACCTACAAATCGTGCTAACACATCATCAACATATCTATACCAAAATACAATAATGTTTTCTTAACTAGTACGAAAGATTATGTTTAAAACCTAATTCTTTCAATAAAACTTGAAAGTTACGTTAAAACGGAGAGTTTGTATTATTCTTAATTAATTGAATAACTTCATCAGTCACTAAAGCCACTAGTAAGGATCAGTGTAAGTTTATCTATCTCATCATAACAATTATTTTAATGTTATATATAGCGGCAAATGTATTATTAGTTTTAGAATTGTCACTACAAAATTTTCGTATGTAAAATATAATAAATATCTATTGTAATTACAAACATTGTATCGCATTCTGGAAGGGTGTAACACAGAACTTTGCCGGTTAGGAACTGGGACCATATTTATAAATCCATATTTTTTTAAGATCATCCATTTTACACAATGAAATTTATGGTACTAACCCTTACTATGTGAAAGTTCATCTTATTCAGAACAATAAACAACTAAAAGGTTGAATTAACTTCCACTATTTATTCTTTAAATACTTTAAATGTAATGACAGCCGTTTCGCTATTCGCTGTCATTACATTTAAAGTATTTAAAGAATAAATAGTGGAAGTTAATTCAACCTTTTAGTTGTTTATTGTTCTGAACATTTTACACAAATTTCTAAATGTTTGGCATTCCTTTCTTGATAACTTTTTCATAAGTACTTTTTCCCAATATTACAGAATTCAGTAAAACACATTAATCATTAAAATTGAATCTTATCAGTATTATAAAACAAATAGATATGGCATATAACCTAACCTAAACAAAAAATAGAATTAAGAATCTATAAAACTTTTTAACATTTTTTTTAAACAATTTTATTGTCAAACTGTCACACCGCTTTTAATATACGGGTATTTACAATGTGATGTATATTCTGTTGACATATGCGATTATTAACTAAAATTTAAAAAAAATTTATCAACCACATTTCCTTATAAGAAAAAGATCTTTTGTATCACCACTCTTAAATAAATAGTTGGAAAAAAGTCAATTCTAAAAGCTTATTTTCTTAAACTACTTGCGACTTGTTAATTACTTCTTCAATAAAATTTAATTGGCAAGTTTAATGAAAGTGAAAATGTGTACAAAAAATTTAAATTTATGAGTTGTATTCTCGGCAAGTTTTATTTTAAATTAAATGAAAGTACTCTGAGGTTCAGCTGTTGGTAATATTTGATTCCAAGAGCTGTGGTAGTCTCCGCTAACGATGTTGATCTTGAATATATTTGAATATCTCAAAATGTTCTCGGCATTTCAAAGGACACGGTAGGCTTTTTTAGAACTATGAATAAGAGATGTGAGTTTAAAACAAATTATTATTGTTAAATATTAAAATTAAAATAATATTATAAATTAGTCTTGTTTTAAAAATTCCACCTTGTGATTATTTATGGCTTACGGCTTACTACATCATTTTATTTTAACTTTGTTGATCGATAAACTATAGCCATGTCCCTGTAGAATGATGCCGACAATGATCTTCAATAACTTACAAAATGTTTAAAATGACGTGAACAATTAAATATGCTTCTTAACAGATTAGAATTTGTCACCAGATAAAATCGAGATATTAAGTTACTGATTGTATAAACGCTAGGAGTGAAAAACATGCTGTTAAGAGTAGATACATAAATCTGGTAAAAGAAGTCGATCTGCAATTAACTGTGAATCTTATTTTTTGCAGTTGTTTTGTGTTAATTAAAATCTTACTTGCCTTATCAGTAATGTAAAATAAATTAAACGTTACAGGATCGTTAATATAATCCAATCGTATTTTTTAATCGACTTACTTTAACATTTAAAAAGTAATATTATAGATTCGGTATATAGTTACAGTAGGACACTTATTGGATGAAATAGGATCAAATATATAAGAAATTAAATATATTGCTTCATTCATAAATAACATATCAAAATAAACTTTTAAATTACATTTTTATCTTCAACTTAATTTTTAAATATAATACTACGACTTCGAAAACATATTCTTAATATTATAGACTTCGTTATTTTAAGTAATTAAATACCGCATTTTACTAGTTTCAATCCAATTATTGTTTTAAATTTAATCGAGCACAACTACTGTTAGATTAATTATTAGATAATAGGATAAATATGTGCAAATTTGTGGTTTTTGCTTTTGTAACTAAGACATGGCAAAAATCTTGTATTTTTTCATGACCGAAACCTCTTTTACTTGATATTAGTAAAACCTAATTGATTTATATATATAGGTAATTCTGGTATATTGTATACCATCTTCATGATTAATGACGCCCTATTAATTAGCCATTTTACTATTTACGCAATACAAGTACAAAAGTTTTGTATTTGAGACACAAATTAATAATATCTGTGATTGTATGTCACTCTATATTTTATTATATCAAATTCTTATTTATATTGGTTTTTGAAAAAAAGGTAATTCATGACGAATTTAATTTTACGTTCGACGAAAATGTTATGTAAAAAACTCATGAATACTTACATCGCCAAAATTCCTCGTAAATTTGAAAATGAAATATAATATTGTCTTTAATAAGGTATTCCAAAGATTCTTGATTTTATTTTAGGAGCTAAAATATTGCTAAGAGAAAACCCTGAGCACAACCTCTGGTTCTTCAGGGAATTTCTTCTAGTTTATTTACTAATTAGGTTAACATCATATTTAATTTAAGCGCAACTACTATGTACTGAAATATATTTTATGTAATTTTATATATTGTTTGGATGGTAAATAAACATTATTATTATTATTATTATTATATTAATATTATCATGGCTTGTTCTTATGAACATTTAATCTTATTTATTTCACCACTGCTAGGCATCCAAAAACGTTTAAAAAAACAATTTCCCATAATTTGATATATAAATTTTTAAAAGGTGGTTCATATCGATGCCTGTTTGTAATTCTTGAGTTGTTCTTTGCAGTTTTGTCCAGCAATGGAATTCAAATATTTAATAGTGGCTTTGCATGATAAAGGTCTGTCGAATCATCAAATCGCGGATATAGGTACTAGGGATTCTTCGCGCATCAGTTATCCGAATACAGTGTTTGTACGAAAACACTGAGATGTTGAACTGTGTGTCCCAGGGTGACGAATGCAAGAGAAGATCGGTATCTAGCAGATTATCTACGTTTAAATCAAACTCATTTAAGAAGAACGTATGGTTAATTAATTTCCATTACCACAATACGGCGGAGACTTACCAGATCCAATTTGCGATCGAGGAGATCATAACGAGTACCCAGGTTACTTCCCAGGCACATAGCCGCTCGTCTACAGTGGGCACAAGAACACAGGGACCGGATTTTAGCTCAACGGCGAAATTTCCTTTATCCGAACGAAACCAGATTTGATTTAGTCAGTGGTAGTCGGCGACAAAGAGGACCAGGGAGACAATAATGACTAGCTTTTGTAAGGGAATTCGTTCCATACCAAAGAGGATTAGTAATGTTTTGGGGAGGCATAATGCATGGTCGTCGTATGTAGCCACTATCGGCAGGGGATACATATGTTCGAAACATTATAGAACCAATTATGTATCTTCTCTGAAATAAAATTCGAGAAAATTTTATTTTTATGGATAACAATGCTAGGCCCCATCGCATGAGAAGGGTATAACTGCACTGGAGATTGGGAATATTTAAAGATTACCATGGCCAGCAAATTCCTCCGAAATGAATCCTATTGAGCACATGTGGAATTCGTTGAATGAGCAGTATTAAACAGAATTAACCCTCCTGGTAACATTCAGGAATTCACACTTGCGGCCCAAGAAGAATGGAACAACATCCCAATGGATATCATTAACGCTCTTAATGTTTCCATGCATAGGCGAGTTAACACCTTATTACAGAGCAGGGAGGGACATAACGGATATTAATGCTTTTTTGATTTTGCTCTAAAGTGGTTTATTTCCATATTTCAAATTCAGATAATCATTTTATTATACATACAATACGGTCACTACATGGTATCGGTTATCATAAAAGTATCCTAGCATTAGTTACTAAAAATAATTAAATACATTTGAATAATTATTGATAAACAATTATAATAATAAGCAAACTTCTACCATAACAAAAATGTTTAAGTATAATTTAAGTAATGTAACCGGTAATATTTCTAAGAACAATAAATAACTGAACAGTTAAACTAAACTTTCACTATTTATTCGAAAAATGTTCTTTAAAATTCAATTACAGCTGTTTCGCTAATAACTAGCACCGTCAGATTGACATATTGAAATTACATTTTTTTAGTATACATGTTGTAACATGTCCATCGCCGTCATACTCTTTTTGATTACCGTTGTTACAATTTTTACATTTATTCCCGTTTGCCTTCTCATTAGCCATTCACATCCTTCACCACCCTAACGAATCTTATTGAGAGAAGACACCCTTATAAAATTAACCAAACCCAAAAAGTTTCTTTATAATTATCGTACCGTATCTCCATTGCCGTGGTAAGCACACCTGCTAGGCTATAGCTAAGATACCTGCTAGACTACCGCTAAGGTACCTAATAGGTTACAGCGAAAATAACCAGTATGTGACCGCTAAGGCACTCTTAAGAATACCGTCCAAATCCATTGCAAAATACTCAGATAAGTCAGTTTACCTTTCAGAAGCCCTAAAGGCACTGCAAAGCGACCTAAGGTTTCAAGGAACCAACTGACTGCAATATATTCAGATAAGTTAGTATGCCTCTCCCCCATAGATCAACCAAGGACACTGCAAAGCAACCCAAGGCCCCCTGGAATTTGAAACTCTCAAGATAAATTAGAATAGCAAATAAGTTTAGGTCTTGTCCATATCTCACTTCCTGGAGTAATTAAATATATATTTTAATTATTATTAACTTCCATTTCAAGCCCACTCGGCCATAACAGCTGTATGGGATCTCTCATAGTCTAACAACCCAAAGTATATATTGTAATGTTTTAAAATAATAATAAATATAACTTACCCAATATATAACTTGAATTGAAATAAATTATTAAACATGGATGTAATTTTCGAATCTTTTCCTTTAAATGATGAATACACCATAAAATTTCTTTATTAGAGCTATTTAATAAGTCTTAATTCACACAAGAACACAAAAACTATCTTGATAAAATGAGTTCATAAGAATAAGTACTAAAATCAGTAGTCGATCCAAGAGTCAAGTCCAAGATCCTATGTTGTTTAAGCTAAAAATAAAAAGTAAATGAGTATTAGAATCGAATATGTTAATAATGAATTATAGGAATCTAATATTAGTAAGAAACCAACTATATTAGTTATATTAAGTTAGTTAGATCAAAATCCAAATAAGTTATAATTAAAGTTAACAATAATAATAAGTGTAATAATGTTTTTTTTAATAGGTAGTTATAAAATAAGAATAAGTAGGTGTAGATTATTTAAAATTATTATTTAAGGTAGAGAATATTCAACTGTATTCAGTTAATAATATGAGTAGAAGAATTTAAACTCAACAAACTAATATTAGCTATTAGAGCAAAATAAATAATATAATAGACAATGATTATAACTTAATAAATAAATTTGACTTACCCAAACAATATTTACAAATTCATGTAAGCATTAAAGTGATGAGTCCTGTATTATAATGTATCGGATGATAGTACAAGCCTAGTACTTCCTATATTCTGGTACATCCCATATTTTGATATAATGTAATGTTTGAGAGAGAATCTGAAAATAAAGATATTGAAATTTATCACATGTAAGAATAAAACTGTAAGAAAGTGATGTGTTTGTTTACAAGCCAAGACTGTATCATTAAAGCTTTATCAAGGACATTATGATTGATAAATCAAGTGAAAAAAACACTGTAAATAGTGAAGTGGTGATCGAGGACTGTTAATAATATACTTAAAAGATGTGATTGCAGTGGAAAGACACAGACTTAATATTAAATGATTAATTGATGTTATTATTTGTTATAATTGTTTGTTGTTGTAAGGTAATTAATTTTAAGTTGTTCGTTGATGATTTTAGGTATTATTAATTCGTTTATTTGATAAATTTTGTAGTTGAATTGTTATGAATCAGTAGATTTATAATGTAAATATTAACTAAAAAAAAAACTGTCATAAGAAGAAAAAGTTTTCTGATTATATTTGAACATGTAAATTTTCAATTTTTGTTAAAATTAATGGCAAAAAAGAAATATTTGCTCATAATTGTTTAAATTGTTATTTATAATTGTCAAAATGTCCGCCATTGTATTGCTCCAGAAAGTCTTCAATTTTAATAGGAAAATTTAGTTTAAAAATTTGAAAAGTTTATTTTTATGATGAAATAAATTATGTAGATTTCATTAATAACAACTGTAAGGTCGTAAAATGCCAAATTAAAAATTTAATTTTTTTAAAATTTTTTAAAAAGGAGGTTAGGAAAAAACAAAATAGAATCGAAAACGCAGCCATATTGGACTTCCGGAGCTAACATATAAAAGCTCGAGGAAAATGGGAAAATGGGTCACTCTAAATTTATCAAAAGGCCAATCCACGTCAGTTTATTTTTAAATTATTATATCTATAATGGCCGACTTCCTTTAAAAAATAAAGATGGTGGCACAATAATTTTTTTAAACTGTATTATTAACTTGTTAAAACAAAACCGATTGGAAATTATAACTGGAAATTATATATTTGCTAATTAAATACCTATCCATAAGAAGGAAAATAAATTTGTTTTTGTACTAACCTGTGATATAGAACATTGGACGTCTGGAGAAGCAATTAAAATTTTTTCTAACAATCTTAAATATGGTAAGAACGAGATAGCTGTTCCTGGGAGTACTCGAAATCCAAGCATCCGCTCATTGCTGGTCCTACGTGTTTAAAAATATTCCGAATGAGAAGCCGGATACACAATCAACAAGTGAATTACGGTATGTTTTTTGATATCACTTATTACATTCACTTTCCCAATACATATAAAGTTTGTAAATGATAGATTTCAATATCTTTATACCACTATTTTGATACAATTTTGTTTTAAAATAAATAAACTGCTTAAACATCTTGTTACCACTAATGCACGCTACTTCCTACCTCTCAGTTTGCTCTTTGAATATAACTGTAAAATATCACATGTTCTTTTAAGCGTGGGCATATGCGCACGAAAATACCATAGTCGCATCATTCAGTAGGTATAGGGTATATTAAAATTTTTTAGGGTAAAAGAAAAAAGAAAAATAAATAATTATATCGTTGGATTTTATTGTTTTTTGGAACTGACTACTGTGATTGAAAGTCTCTAATGCTCAGTAATTAGTTTAGATACACCAAATTTAAAAATAAATAATAGATAAAATTACATAATTTAAGTTTGATAATATAATTTTTTTTACAAACAGTAAAGGATCAACAAAATAAAGAAACTTTGAGGTGTTTTAAATTAAATAAAGATTAAATAAAAATTGAAACAAAAATAAACATAAAATATAGCCCCACAAAACTTTAAAAATAAAAATTTAAAATTAAAAAAACAACAATTTGATAACTATATCAATTATAAATTATATCTTAACAATTATTATCATTAGATAATTGTAATTTATTACAATATATAGTGTGAATTATCTTGTAGCTGAACTATTCCTTGAGAAGAGTCCCTAGCCGGGATCTGCTCATAGTGAGTTATATCGTTTTCAAAATGGCGTCCCTGTTTAAATGTTGTAACCAAATAATTTATACTGTTTCGATTAAACTTAAGCATTACATCTGTTATGTAGATATATAAATGATAGTGAATAAATTTATAATAGATTTTAATATAATATTTAAAACATAATAATTAGTAATAATTATGAATAACTTGTCATAGGTACAATATAACTTACAATAATTACAATAATAATAATTATTAGTTCGATTTTTTGACAACATACAGAAAGAATAAAATTAATTTATTAAGGAAGTTTTAGTTTATAAGCTTATTGATTTGTAACATCATTGTGTTATTTGTTAAAATTATTTAAGTACAATACAAACAATTTAAATCGCAACTTTTCAAAAAATCCAATATAGGTACCTTTGCAATGTATTAAACAATGAGAGAAGTATTTTAATAAAATATTGAAGCAAAACTCAGAAATTCTAAAACAATTAATTATGTGTAATGTGTTGTTTTAGAAAATCTATAAACTGTAAATAGATGGAGTCAGTGAGGAGTCGGTCAATAAAGTAAATACAGTATCATTAAAAAAGTTAAATATAAGTTATAAATGATAGTAAAAGTTATAAAAGTTTCATGTGTGTGTAAGAAAATATTAAATTGTACTTACCAATTGAAATTAAGTTAAAATTTCCAAAAAATCCTCAAATATACTAAAATAAACTGGGATTTAAAAAAGAAGATTTAGAAAAGAATATGCATTTCTTTATTGTGCATTTATGTATATTTATCCATCAATTGTTATCAAACTGACCAGATAATTTAATATCAAGAAAACTTAAAAACTTTTCAAACAACCGGGTGAGTAACTTTACTCAGTAAACTATTGTAAAAGATCAAGAGCATATAACAAAAGAAAGAAAAGACTTACCGTAAAAACTGTATTGAGATAAAATGAAACACAATACTTCAATTTATCAAGGAAGCATGGGGTATGTAAAAATAGATCTCATCAGAGAGAAAACTGATATGGAAATAGTGGACATAAAAGTCGATTATTTTCTTTAAAAGAATGAAATATAAAACATCCAAAGAAAAAATTATTTGAGGGGAACGAGAATTTGAGTGGTACGTATCCCAAGAAGAAAATTGGCCTCTAAGGAGACCTAATAAACTTTCATTTGTGAAAGTAAACAATCCCAACAGGACAAAAATCTTTGAAATAAAGATCAAATATGGAAAAACGAATGGAGTAATATCTTCCATCACTCCATAGTCTTCTCAAAAAATTGAAAGTTCATCCTTCTTATATAAATAAATAAATGTGAGAGAATTCTTCGAAAAGAAAAATATCCCAAGGAGAAGAAGGATAACCCTTAAATAAAATGAATGCATAGAAAGTTACAGAAAATCTTTCAGGTAAGCCGAATGCACCACACTACGTATATCCAAAAGTAAGGTTAAGTTAACGTAAATCAAAATAAGAGGAGCAGAGGATGTATAGAAATAAATTTAGAGGGAGTACTATAGAGGGAGTATCATAGAGCATAGAAAATCTAAAATGTCCATACGAAGTGAACTTGTCAGAAATTAATGAAGAATGAGGTTAAGGGTTCAAGTTTGTACATGACAAGGAAAATCAGAATCATAAAAAAATATCCTTTTGTAAAGTGAGAAAAACATAATACCCAAAAGGTCTGAGTTGCTTATTAAGATATTTGATCATTAACAGCTCATCATGTATTAATTACAATTCTTGGAGACCAGTTTTCGGTAAATCCATATTTAAAAACGAACAAGCATGGAAGCATGGAAGACCATTAAGAACATACGAACGCCAAAAAAGCAAGGAGGACCATATATAGGAAGTATCACAAGTAAAGAATGGGTCAATCACTTTAAGGAATTATTGGAAGAAAAACGGAAAATTTATCTAAAGGAACAATCACTTTTATTAGAAGAAACATCTTACATAAATTTAGAAAAAGAACAAGTTAAAGAAGCAATAGAAAATACTAAATTAAGAAGATCTCCCGGACCAGGAAATATATATCCGGAGTTCATTAAATACGGACCAGAGAAACTCACGGAAATGCTTACCATACTGTACCAACGATGTCTAAATGAAGAAGAAACACCAATGGAATGGAGAACCGCTTTTATATCAACTATACACAAAAAAGGTCCAAAAAACGACCCTAAGAACTACCGGGGCATTGCGGTAATACCAACTATAGGAAGAATTTACTCGAGAATACTGAGAAATCTTACTGAAGAAGACATCTACAATAAACAACCCTAAGTGCAAGCAGGTTTTAGAACTGGAAGATCCACAACAGACAATATCTTTACTTTAAAACTTATAATGGAAAAAAGATCTCAACGAGACAGAGAAACTCATATTGCGCTTATAGATTTAGAAAAGGCTTATGATAGTGTTCCAATATCACAACTATGGAGGAAATTACAAAAGTTAGAAATAAGACCCACATTAATAAGAGCAATCCAAATGTATTATAAACAAAACTCCGCATCAATAAAAATCGGAACGCAAGTAACAGAACTATTTCAAACATCAAAAGGATTAAGACAAGGATGTTGCCTCTCACCGACATTGTTTAAGATTTACTTAGATCAATCATTACAAAAATGGACTAGAAAATGTAAAAACATGGGTCTACAGGTGGGAGAAAACAAACTACATTCGTTATACTTCGCCGATGATCAAGTAGTAATAGCGGAAGATGAACAAGACAAACTACATGGTGAGGAAATTAAAGGAGGAATATGAACAAGCGGGATTAAAAATAAATTTTGACAAATGTGAATACCTCATAGTAGGAAATAACACATGCAATACATTAGAGGTAGAAAAGGAACAAATAAAGGGGGTAGAGAAATGTAAATATTTAGGGGTAACGTTTAATAAACGGGGGACAAGTAATGACGAAATCCAAGAAAGGATACGTAAAGGTAAACAGGCAATTGGAGCACTAAACTCAATATTGTGGGAAAGAAACATTAGAAAACATACAAAAAAGAGAATATACAATACGATAATAAAAAGTGTAATTACATATGGGTCGGAAAGTTGGGAGGTAACTAAGGACAACAGAAGAAAATTACGGGCGACTGAAATGGATTTTATGCGGAGAAGTTGTAGACGATCAAGACTCGAAAGAGTCAAAAATGAAGTTATCAGAAGGGACATGGACCTGGATAGAGATATAATAGACGAAATTGAGAAAAAGCAACTGAAATGGTTCGGACATATAAAAAGAATGGGGGAGGAAAGATGGCCAAAAAGAGTACTAGAATGGATACCACCGGAACTGAAAAAAAGAGGAAGACCTAGAAGAAGCTGGAGAGATGATATCAACGAGGCAATGGAAGTTAGAGATTTACAAGAAAATATGTGTTATGACAGAAAAGTTTGGAGGCTGGGTACGGAGAAGCGGCGACAGCCGTAGAAATCCGTATATATATATAAAAACGAACAATAAATTTCACGTAAACAAGATCCATAACACATATAAAAAACCACTCAAACACGATAAAACACCTTATAGTCACGGACTCACTTAACTCCCTTTTATTACTTAAGAAAATGTACAATAACCACCCTTTAGTGAATCTTATACAACAGGAACTACAAGCTCTCAATCATAAAAACAAAGAGGTCACTTTCATTTGGGTCCCTTCGCATGTTGGAATTCAAGGGAATGAAAAAGCTGATGAATACGCAAGACTAGCAGCCTCAAAAAAAATCGAGACTCTAAATCTGTTGCCACTGATCTAAAGCAATACTTCACACATAAAATTCTCACACTGTGGAACTCGTATTGGTATAACAAGCGGTCATTCCTAAAGAACGTGAAAAATAATTTCGGACCGTGGAACACAAACATTGCATCTAGAAAACATCAAGTAATCATCACCCGTCTATGGTTAAGACATACTAGAATACCCACCAACATCTTATAACCAAAGAACCTCCACCAGTCTGCCATATTTGCGACGAATTCATAACAGTAAGCCATAATATTAATAGACTGTCCCATACATGAGATAGCATTTCTCAATGCAATCAGCTTACTTCATAAATTATAAACTGTTATGTAGAACTAGTATTAATATTATAATAATCATACCAGTACCACGCTAATGACCTATAAGGTCGAAGCGTAATAAAAAAAAAGATTGGGTACCTAATCAGAAATACTTGCTTACTTTGCTTATTGTTTAATCTACAATTTTTCAAATACCCACGTATTTATATATTTATTGTTTAAAGGTCTGACCATCTGGTTCCCAATTAAATTGCTAACCACTCTGTAACTCTGTCTTACCAAGTTCAATGACGTTTTAAAGATGACCAATAATCAAAGTTGAACAAAGTTAAACTTTTGTGTTACAAGAAGCCCTAAAGCAATTGCTCTTTACGAAAAACACTTTGCTCGGAATTATTTATTTTTTGTTAATGACAGCCTCGTAAAAGAGTTCTTAATTAGTTGGAAATTGAACCCATTGTCTATATTTCAGTATTTTGTTTTAAATAGATCATGCTTTTAAATTATAGATTGTTACCAGTAGACAATTATTTCTATATATATATATTGAGCTATGTTAAGGATATCATACTTTTTAGAATTTTTTATACATCCTAGACAAAGTGTCATAAATATAGTTATTTTCATTTCAAGGATTTTTTTGTTTATGGTTGTAATTAAAATTTTAAATATATCTTAGAAATATAATTTACCATAGTTGAAATTATTACAAAGTTGGGGTATATTTTATATTTCTGTAAAGTAGATAGGTAGAACAACGAGATAGTTGAAACCAACGTATTAATAAATCACTTTTCGTAATCGATTATGCAGACTCACTGTAACAGATGTTTCTTTTTATCGTCAACATAGGTTATGTTACTGTGACTAATTACATAGAATAGAATATTTTTATACAATATATCTTCTTCAAGAAGATAATGGATGTTTGTTTTAAATGAATTTGTCTTTTTTTATTAACCACATACTTCTAATGCATTTTCTTAAAATACTCTTAGATGTTTTAATCTATTTTGGAACTAAAATAAATAGAATGTAAAATTGTCTATATATTTAGTTAGTTTCGAGTTGTAGATTATCGAAACTTATGGATTTTCACTGATTTTCCTTCATTACTGATCTATTGTGATCTCCACATGCGATTAAGATTGCATTCTGCAAGAAATTGCAGAATTTTCTAAATGCCTTAAATCTGGATGCATTAGCTGCTTCCTTAGACGGGTATATAATATTCACGTAAACGATAGGCATTTATTTCTTCCACCTCTTTATATACTCTGCCCATTTTTGTACAAGTAGAATTACTTGTCTGTTTGGTCTACATTGGCCAGTCAGTGCCCTTACCAATATGCGAAGATTTTTTTACTTAGGATTTAAGCCTCTGCAGTAGCATTTTTACTTAACGCTTTAGTAGAGCGTTATGTTTCAAACCAGGAATACTTGACTATGGTTAAATGGCCGCATTCTTCCAGTACAGTTCCAAACCAACAAGGGTGTCTTGCAGGCTCGTTGCCCTCGCATCCAGCGTGCTCCTTAACCCAAAGCAAAACTATTCTCTTGTTGTTGCCCAGAGTGTGCAGCACGTGTCTGCAATTGTTTGTAGCTAGGTACCTGATGTTTATTAGGTAGTATTAAGGCTAGACCTTTTACCTCAGTGTAACTTTAGGCTACCTTTTTTTTATAAAATCTCTTTATTCAATATTTAAGAATTAGATACACCACTGGGCTTGAACGTATTAAGTTCACAATCGGTGTCTGTTTTTCAAAGTTACTTAGTAATCAAAGTATTGTTTTCGGAGAAACTGGGACTTCCAGCAAATAAGTGTGTGGTGCAGTACTACCATTATTTGCAAGGTGAGTAATTCACCAGTTTATCTAATATTAAGAGAAAACTTCTGCACTCATCACAAATACCAAGTTTTTAAGTGGTAATAATCGATTATGAGAACTAGTTTTTCCATATTGGTTCCTGTTTCGCAAAAGCAACCAGTAATACACTATGCTTAATTACTGGTCATCTTTAAAAAACCGAATTGAAAAGTAGCACCATTAGCGTCGCTAAGGAGGTTACCGGGCTGCAGGCCCGAAAAATATTCCATTCCTGTTTCTTAAATACTTCTCCACTCAAGGACTTCAAAAACTGCTTGAACTATATAACCTTATTTGGATAAGGAAATTTTTCCCCAAAAAAATGGTGAGAAGCTATCATAATCCCTATTAGAAAAGTAGGAAAGTAGACACAATAATTTTAATAAAAACTTCTCTTTTTCCATTGTCACCCTTTCAATTGGCAACTTCTTGCTAGAGCATTATCTGCCCTTTTCTTGTTAAAGGTCTATAACCGTTTTGTGCCTTCAAAGTACTGAAATCCACAATTTTGCCTCCCGTGTATATACTGATTTAGTATCCCTAAAAACTATTAAAAACAGGGTCGCACATTGACTAGAATTCTAAATTTTCGATTTTGACTATTTCCATTCATACTCCTCGCACACTTAAATATAGACATTCTTCAATCACTCTTCGGTTTTGGTGTATAAATAAAATGTTTTTGGGTGTTATGTATAAATATATATTGGTGTATATATAAATAAAATGTTTTGGGTATCGTGCATAAATAAAATAGATAAAAGTTTTTGTGTATAAAAATAAATAACTAAAATAGAATATTTTTGTTTATAATTATATTCTTAGGTCTCCTTGTATTAGTCCATACCTCGCGAGGGACTTATGACGTGTCCCGGAAAGTAGAATATTTTTAAATTCCAGCGGTATACTGTATTTGAAAAACTTTTCCGATAGCCCTTTCCGATAGCAACATAATTTTCGTTCTATTATGAAGCCAGGTGTTTCTTGGATAACGGTCGTGTCTCGTCCATACTATCATTCTGAGTACCTTGTTTTGTATTACCTGTAAGTCGTTGTAAAGTTTCTGCGCGGTGTTATAGAAAACTGGGCATCCGTATTGTAGTGTGGGCCTAATTATTTGCTTATATAATAGCAATTTGTTAGCCTCTGACATCATACTGTTGCTGTTTATTAGCGGGTATAGAGCCCCTATTGCTTTGTTAGCATTGCAGATTGTCTACTTTACATGAAGATGATGACGCGCATTAGGCGAGATAACATAGCCCAAATATTTCAGCGCGTTCATTGGTTGGGTTATGACGTTATTGATTTTTAATCTGCTATATAAATAAGTTTTGGTTTTAAACAAACCTGACAGTACCATATACTCTGTTTTATTTTGATTTAAAGCGAGCTTATTATTGTTGAGATAGGGCAAAATTTTACTGTTTACAAACGTCTCAAGTTTCTGTAGTGCCATGTCTGATGATACTGCTGTTTGCACCTGGGCTACATCGTCTGTGTATAATGCAGTCGGATGCATTCTTGCCCGTGGGAAGTCGCTAGTAAATAACGAGTATAACAGTAGCGACAGGACAGAACCTTGAGGTACCCCAGCTTCTATGTTATATGGTCCAGCTTCGGTTTTTTTGATATTTACTACAAAATTTCTGTTTGTTAGGTACGAATGTAAAAGTAATATTAGATAACCTCATATTTTCAGTTTCAACAGCTTATATATCAGACCCGGGATCCAAACCGAGTCAAACGCCTTTCTGACATCCAGCGTTATCATTACCGAGGGTCTTCTCTTTCTGAATCCCGTTCTGATATAGTCAAGCTCTGTAATCAGTTGATTTACAGTGCTATGTTCCGATCTGAAACCGTATTGCTCTGACGGGAGTAACTTGAGGTTTACTTCCTTCATCAGCCTATCCAGTATTACTTTGTCTATGTTACTCAGAAGTAAAATCGGCCTAAGGTTGTTGACTTCATGTCGCCCGTGTGCATCATTTTTAATTGGTTTCACCGTCGCCGTCTTAAAACGCTTCGGGTAATAGATTGATGTTAGTGAATAATTGATGTATTTGACAAGCAGATCAATAATTTGGGGGGGGGGGCGTTTTTAATTAAAATATTGTGGATTTTTTCTTGCCCCGGTGCTGTATTTATCATAAGATTTTTAATGATACGGTATAGTTCCTCTTTTGATGTTATTTTAGGTTTGCGTTTAACTTTTCGCATTCAGTAACAATGTTATTGTGGTACTCACTGTCTGCGATTGGGTTTTGAAAGTTGTTTTGAAATTGCTCTACAAAAGCAATCTTGTCAGCATCAGTTATTGTCAGTCGGTTTTTTGAAATTTTGTTAATGTAATGTAATTTTGTTGGGGTATGATCGCACCGTCCTCCAGAAGTTATTTGACGCCGGTTTAATATTTTTAATATGAATTTCCCATTTAAGGTTTCTCCAGGCCTTGATTTGTTAATTAATTTCCTTCTGAAGGCGTTGCATCTCATTTTTGTACGTCAAGTCACGCGTCTTTTGCCATCGTTTCCTCAGTCTGTTTCTGTCGTTGATCATATCCAATATTGCTTCCGCTGCTTAATCCGCTTTGTATCTAGCTCTAGACGTCTTTGTAGTAGAGTCTCAGGCAGACCCAATTTGACCTATAAGTTCCGTCAGTATGTTATCAAGCTGCTCATTGCTCTGGATGGTCTCAGGGTCTCTAAAATATCTGACTGAAAACATAATGTTAGGTTTATTTCTCTTTAAAAAGTGTTCTACCTGGTCTTTTTTCCCCTTAATCTCCCTAATGTTTTATTTTTTTATTTTATTTATTTACCATGAATTTTAAAAGTTGTACTTATCAATGTTCTGGACGAAACGGTTACAGACCATTAATTTTTTTCTAATTTGTTGTTTGCCTGCCGCATCTCTTGAATGAGGTCCGTTACAGCCCTGGTAAGTTCGTCAATGTTGACTAGCTGGTTTAATTCCTTAAACAGCGCGTTTAAATGCGTTATGCTGCTTCCATCAGTCGTCTGTCTCGCTGGCGTTACTGTTGTTGGTCCTTCTGCATCCGGTCTTCTGGCGTTAGACGATCCTTGCAGAGCAGGAAACTGTTGCTCGCTGCTAATAGTATACTTGGGTCTCGCTATTTCCACGAAGTCTTCCTTTTGACCGTCCCATGGATTTCTCGTTGGTATGGGACCTCCACTTATCTTTTCGGTGCTGCGACATCTCTTGCTTTGGTTCTTTTCCCGTCTACAAATTCCAGCCGTTTAGTACATACTACTGGGCAAATCGAGGCGTTCGCTGGGTGGTCGCCGTCACAGTTCGCACATTTCACCGGTTCGGCAGGGCTTTTGGTACAGAATGTTGTCGCGTGACTACCAGCACACAGACTGGGTTACGTCCGCAGTTTGATGTTGCATGTCCCCACAATTGACAGTTATGCCACTGGAATATTGGCTTTTGCTGCTTCCGCAGTTCCCAGCTGACCCTTGTGTAGTCAAATACCCGGACATTCTTATTCAGGTGATCCAGTATAATGTTGGGCGGAGTTATTACCAAGAAAAGTGGTCTGGCTTTAGTATTTATCCTGTATATTTCTTTAGCCGAGATTTTGTAGGTCTTCCGCTATCTCGTCCAGTTCTAAGTTCGGTGCCAGGGGCTCGATTCTTGAATCTCGAATTCGAAATATCAGTGTCGACTTTCGACATATGTCGATAGTTTTGTATAAAGGCGATTCTTGAAAGTCGAATTCGAGATAAATTCGACAATTGTTGTTCGAGACTGCATCGAATGGGTAAAACCGTTCGACATAATGAATTGTCGAATTTTATTCTCATTATGTCATGTCTCTGTCATAAACGTAGATACAATAATATTATATAAAAGTTTTAAAGTTTTCTTGATATTTTATTTAGTTACAATTTATTTTTATTACGTTTTATTAGTATTTAGTTGTTTGTTATTGGTATTATATTTTTGGTTAGTATTACTGTTTACTGTTAGTTTCAAAATAAATCCAAACATAGTATTAGGATAGGAGTGGCAATAGAGAACTTGGAAGATAATGCTCCTAGACAAATTATAAACAATGTAGAGGCGTTTCACATGAGCGATTATAATTTTAAAAAGAATTTCATATTAACAAAAGCTGTTACCCACGAATTAATCGAAATGGTTCAACCTTATATGAAAGAGCGAACACGGGCATCTGTACCATCCAATGAAAGAAGCGTAAACATTATTTTTTTAATTGAATTGATGAGGTTTTCACTTGATGAAGATCTAAACTGTGTTTTGTCTTTTAATTTCTTTATATTATTTCTATTCTTCGTAAACCAACCAATAATTTTTTCTTCTAATAATATAAATGTGACACTTGACGTAAACAGAATCTTGTTTATGGTATTCCGTGTCAGAATAATACGATGTTGCCACTTAATCTTTCGACATCAAATGTCGATTGAATTTCGAATGTCGATTCGTACTGAAGAATAAGTCCCGTACAAATCGATCGACATTAAAAGTGAGAATTTACGAATTCGACAAATTTCGTTCGAGATTCAAGAATCGAGCCCCAGGCCTGTGATCGGTGTCTAATTGAGTAAAAATCACTACTGAACTATTGTTGTATTTTATCTCGAATTTACCTTTCATATCGTTTTTCAGCAGCGTTGATATCGTTTTATGTTGTACCACTTTACCTTCGATGACCAGCGGTGGACACATTTTGATTGTGGTCTTCGTCTGAGTTTCATCCTTTTTGACGCCTTTTCCTTCGACTTACCTGGTTGATCCTCCTTTGGTTTCTTCTCCACCTCTTTCTTTGTTGGTCTACTTCTACTTCACTTTGCTTTCCTCTTCCTCTTTTTGTTGAATTCTTCCGAATCAGAAACAGAGTCAGCTTCTTCATAGTAATCATCTTCTGAAAGGCTCTCGTATTGGTTAGCCGTTTCAGTTGCCTTGACCATTTTAGATGTCTTGCTGATCGCCGATTTGTACGATATAGTCTTTTTCGGTTTTTTGAACTCGCCTTACTTGGTAGGCGCTATTTGCGAGGGGCCTGGTTCGTTGATGTCCGGTACAGTTTCTTTACCTTTGGATTTTTTAGTCAGCTTCTTTTGTGGGCTTGAGGGCCTTTCCGTGAAATTTAAATGTCTTGCGACAATGTTGGCATTATTAAAAGAGGCTGCTTATTGAGAGACGAAGTTGTCGATCTCCATCTTTTGTTCGGGAGTCAGTTGTTTATATGACACTGCTCTGAACTGCCTTTTCCACATCATCGCTCCATGTTAATGGGCGCTCATTGTTGTAATTTCTTGTAGATGGACCGGGGTCTGCTTGTGATGGTCTCGGAGAGCCGTCCGATAGTTTGCTGGTGGTCGACATTTTACTTTGATTCATCACAGACTCTTTCGATACAATTTTTGATTTACTAAGCCCTCCTTTATTATTGATGGTTTCATACACCAATTCACGTAGTTTTGGAGACTTTTCGAGCGACGGCGGGTCCGCTTCGTCCGAAATGTCTTTGTAGAAGGGAGTTGGTGCTCTCTATGCACTTTTTATTGTCTTTACCGCCACGGCGTTTTATACACTTTTCAGAGGTCTGTTCCATACACTTTCTCACCGGAACGAAAGATTTCCTGTAGTTAGGCGTTAACGCTTTCACCACTGGTGTAACTTTCTCCGATTGTATATTTGATAAGTAAAGTTCCTTGACAGAACTCCCCTTATTTAGTTTAGGAGAGGTTCTGGAGGAAGGTCCTACCTGTAATAGTGCGTCCGGTACTGGCCAGGGGCTCGATTCTTGAATCTCGAATTCGAAATATCAGTGTCGACTTTCGACATATGTCGATAGTTTTGTATAAAGGCGATTCTTGAAAGTCGAATTCGAGATAAATTCGACAATTGTTGTTCGAGACTGCATCGAATGGGTAAAACCGTTCGACATAATGAATTGTCGAATTTTATTCACATTCTGTCATGTCTGTCATAAACATTAGATATATAATATATAAAATTTTTAAATATATTATTTAGTTACAATTCATTTTTATTACGTTTTATTAGTATTTAGTTGTTTGTTATTGGTATTATTATTTTTTTGGTTAGTATTACCGTTTACTGTTAGTTTCAAAATGAATCCAAACATAGTATTAGGATTGGAGTGGCAATAGAGAACTTGGAAGATAATGCTCCCAGACAAATTATAAACTATGTAGAGGCTTGTCAGATGAGCGATTATGATTTTAAAAAGAATTTCATATTAACAAAAGCTGTTACCCACGAATTAATCGGAATGGTTCAACCTTATATGAAAGAACGAACACGGGCATCTGCACTATCCATTGAAAGAAGCGTAGATTTTTTTTTCAATTGAATTGATAAGGTTTTCACTTAATAAAAATCTACACTGTCTTTTGTCTTTTAATTTTATTATATTATTTCTATTCTTCGTAAACCAACCAATAATTTTTTCTTCTAATAATATAAATGTGACACTTGACGTAAACAGAATCTTCTTTATGGTATTCCGTGTCAGAATAATACGATGTTGCCACTTAATCTTTCGACATCAAATGTCGATTGAATTTCGAATGTCGATTCGTACTCAAGAATAAGTCCCGTACAAATCGATCGACATTAAAAGTGAGAAATTACGAATTCGATAAATTTCGTTCGAGATATCAGTGTCGACTTTCGACATATGTCGATAGTTTTGTATAAAGGCGATTTTTGAAAGTCGAATTCGAGATAAATTCGACAATTGTTGTTCGAGACTGCATCGAATGGGTAAAACCGTTCGACATAATGAATTGTCAAATTTTATTCTCATTATGTCATGTCTCTGTCATAAACGTAGATATAATAATATATAAAAGTTTTAAAGTTTTCTTGATATTTTATTTAGTTACAATTTATTTTTATTACGTTTTATTAGTATTTAGTTGTTTGTTGTTGGTATTATTATTTTTTTTGGTTAGTATTACTGTTTACTGTTAGTTTCAAAATGAATCCAAACATAGTATTAGGATAGGAGTGGCAATAGAGAACTTGGAAGATAATGCTCCCAGACAAAATATAAACTATGTAGAGGCTTTTCACATGAGCGATTATAATTTTAAAAAGAATTTCATATTAACAAAAGCTGTTACCCACGAATTAATCGAAATGGTTCAACCTTATATGAAAGAGCGAACACGGGCATCTGTACCATCCAATGAAAGAAGCGTAAACATTATTTTTTTTAATTGAATTGATGAGCTTTTCACTTGATGAAGATCTAAACTGTCTTTTGTCTTTTAATTTCATTATATTATTTCTATTCTTCGTAAACCAACCAATAATTTTTTCTTCTAATAATATAAATGTGACACTTGACGTAAACAGAATCTTGTTTATGGTATTCCGTGTCAGAATAATACGATGTTGCCACTTAATCTTTCGACATCAAATGTCGATTGAATTTCGAATGTCGATTCGTACTGAAGAATAAGTCCCGTACAAATCGATCGACATTAAAAGTGAGAAATTACGAATTCGACAAATTTCGTTCGAGATTCAAGAATCGAGCCCCAGGTCTGGAACCCTGATGGGTTTACTTCTTCCTTGTTTTGGGGTGTTAATGTTTTTATGGGTGGTTGTTGTAACACTTTAACGTCCTTTGAAGGGGCCAGGGTCACATTTTGGGGTTTATTTACAATGCGGTTATAAGTGTTTCTATCACTAGGGGGAGGGGGAAAATATCAGCACAACTGGTTTTGTGTTTATTGTTTTTACGTTGGAGTTTTTTGTTAATTTTAAAAACGATATTCTTCCTCTTTTTCCCTACAGGTTTAGGATTTGCGTCCTGTTTCTCCTGAATTGCACTCGCGGTGCACTACATAAAGGTTATCACTTTCAAAGTGATTTGGGGAGGTTTCGATTATAGTTTTTTGCGTTTTTTGAGACGTCTCGAATATAACGTCTCGCTAGGGTAGTTTTCAGCCCCTGGGGGCTCGTTCGGGATGGAAAGGTTTTTTAAGGAAAACTAATTCGTAAATACGCAAAAACACTAAAAATACTTTAATATTCAGGAGCGACTTTAAAACACGTCCGCACGCTAAAACATTAACACTGATACTAATAAAAATCTCCTATTTTTAGGTTATTTCTTATTTAAACTTAGAATAGTTATTCTAAGTTTAAGCTTGGTATAAATTGTTCACAAATAAACTCGGAATAAATTCGGTATAACTATTCCTTCCCTCTTCATTCCAAAATAATGATTTGGCAACGTAGCAAAAGTCGACACAAGTTCATGGAACAGTGTCAAATTAAATGAAGTATGACTATAAAAAAATAAAAAAAATTGTTTTCGTTGGGAATCGAATCCGCATCTTCTGCGTGAGAGCCGAGTGCGTAAACCAATTCACCATGCGTAATTATGCGTTATTTTAGAATTTTTTGCTTTATAATTTATAAAATTTTGTTTGAGAAAAGCTCTAACTTAGTGGAATTGGTCGAGATTTTCCTTACCTTGCAGATTTTATTATAAAAATGTCTTTAACTGATCACTTTTTACTTATTTCTAGCAAAACATTAAAAATCTCTTTTAATACCTAGATTTGTTTGGAAAAGTTGTGACATCAGAGCTTAAGTAGTCCATATTATGTGATATGGTTTGTTTCGAGTAAAAAAAAAATTAAATATGAAATTTATGAAATTATTAATTTGGTGAATTCTATTTTATTAAAAAAAAAAATAATAATAATAATTTTATGTGTCAAAATTTATTTTGAGTGAAGTTTTTTCGGAAACGTCAAAATTTGAAAGTTATGTCAAACATAGGGTGTTAGTTTTTCGGAAACATCAGAATTTGAAGTTTATGTCAACCATAGAATGTTAGTTTTTCGGAAACGTCACAATTTGAAAGTTATGTCAAACATAGGATGCTAGTTTTAATAAAATTTATGTAATGTTTTGAAAATTGTATTAGTTTTAAGCTTAGACAAGGAAAGAGAGAGGACTGCGCATTCGAATCAATTTGTGTAACCCATTTGCCACCAAACTAATGGCGGTCAATATTGACATAGGCGTATCATACGATTTTTCTTTGACGATTGTTAAATAATCATTTTCATTATTTCGTATTACAAATCTAATTTAAAAAAGTCTTTGAATTTATACTGCTCCAAAAAAAAAGAACAATCATTTTAAAACATATTTATTTAATAAATATTACAATTTTAATCTATTTTATCTATTTTAAATATATGTTTTTGTTCCACGCCACTGCAAAACTATTACATCTATGAGAAAATAATAACAATTAATTGAAAAATAATCTTTAAAACTGAATGAAAACAATGTTCAAAATGTATGTACAATTAATATAAGTTATCGTACATAACATATGTGATTTAGTTAAACATCTATTACCTGAAAACTGTAATATTAATAAAAATAAATTTCAAGGAAATAGTTTTAAAATACTTTTTACCTATGAAATGAAATTCCTTGCTCTTCTTTAGCACTCTGACTATTGCACTTATAAGCTACACAATTAACCATTTTAAAATGTCTATTCAGTTTATTAAAAAAGGTGAATATTAATAAAAAACTAAAAAAATACAATTCGATGTTCCAAATTTGTTTGCCACCAAACGTTTCAAAATTGGCTTCACTCACACGCATAAGGTTTTCATTGCCATGCGCTGTCCTCTCTCTTTCCTAGTCTAAGGTTTTAAGTATAGACAAGAAGTGTCGGAAATAGTGATGAGGAAGATTCGTTGCAAGGTGATGAGAGTTTTTTGACAGAAAGTGAATTGAAAGAAAAGTCAAAGATAAAAAGTTAATTTATACAAATAAAAAGGCAAAAAGCAAAGTTTATTGAAATTATAAATTAGAAGAAATCAGTTAAATTATCAAATACAAACAGCAACAAAAATTTATAAAGAAAAATTAATACATTTTACTGATTAGTTGTGCAACGGACGTAATAACATAAAATAAAAACCATTTAGAATAAACAACTGGAGGATAAAGGACGAGGACAACAACTGGACGACAAAGGAAAAAGGACAATAACTGCATTACAAGAGAAGGAACAAATATAAAGAAAACAAGAGTGAAGGACAATAAGTGTAGATAAGGTTAGTTAAGTTAATTAAGGTAGTTAAGATAATAGGGTTAGATAAGTAGTTAGGTATTTGTCTAGATAGAAATTTGTTTAAATAATTTTCCAGTACAAAAATTAAAATAAATTTGAGTTTAAATCCAGAACCCTAACATCCTGAGAAATAATTCAAATAAATTCGAAATTTAAAAGTTATCTAAAGAGCATACCATAACATATGTAAAGAATTTAGACAAATCAATCCTTACTTACTTGGTTCCAAACCCAATATCTTAAAGCTGTCAGTATCTGTCCATATTTAGAGAATTCCTTATTAAAAACCTGACTCCTTGTTTTGAAAATCTATCAGAGTATATTGTAAATGGGTCTATTCTTTCTTTAAAAGCTTTTCTTTTTTTTTTGTATTTTCCATATCTATATCTATATTTATTAAATTAGTAACCTCCTCAACAGCTTCTACACCTCTTTAGGTCATACTGCACTTAAACAAGGCTTAGGGTAGGTATAACTTTATACTGAATTTTTATTCCGAGTATAAGTTATTCCATATTTATTAGTAGACATTTTGCCTATTCCGAATTTATTCTCGGTATAAAATATTTATTCTCGGTATAAATTTTTATAATCCGTTTATTGGTAGGGCTGTAAGAATTTTAGGCCTCCTTTCTTCCCGACTCTTCCACTAGTTAAGCAGTCATTCCTTGTGGATATGTTCGGTGTTCTTTGTAAAGCAAGTTTTGGACCATGGTATCTAATGGCATTCCCAAATAATCTTTAAAGTATTTCAAGGGACTTGAGAGCCATGTTTCTGCTTTTCTCTTAGTATAGATATAGTGGTTGCATTCTTAGTATTGCTCTAAAGCTTACACGTGATACCGTGATAACGCCACCTCATCATTATTGACAAAATTGATCTTTTGGATCTCAATGCTTCCTACTGATAATTTGTGCTCTAGCTTTTGCACTCGATACTATACAAGAAGATTTCACAAGAAAATCAGTCTGTGGTATTGTAAAAAAGTTTTGCCTCATAATTTATCATTCATCCTTGAATAAACTGTTCAGAAAAATGTACAAATATTAAAGTGCTGTTAGTTATAAGCCTATATAAGTATAATAGTTTTATAAATTTATTAAAAAAAAAACTTCCATGTTTTTCCACACGTTCTTTTTGTTGTCGGTTTCATATAAGACACCATCATCGGCTTTATGATGTTTCGGTAGATCAAAAGTCCCTTCTACTTAATGGCTCTCTTAGCCATCTATACAATAGAGATGTGGACTGTACTTAAATGAGTATATAATTTTACCACGAAAATGTATTTTCTCTAATAAAAATAATAAGAAACACAATACTTTCTTTAATAAACAGGGGATTAATTTTTGATTTAATAAAATTTAATCAAATATTTCACCCTCAAGTCACGCGACAATGAACACCAATCCAAATGCGTCACTTGTTACCAAACAAGTGTACCTAATGGTGTTTGTTGATATTTAGATATTTATTAGTATGATTTTCTTAAAATTTCTTAGAAATTTTGAATCAAGGTTTTCGTATCATGAAAAGTGGATATATTGAGACAGATAGTTCAAATTTACCAAAAATTGATTGTTTTACGGTGGCTAATTTATTCGCAACAAATAGTAACGTCTACTCTTAGTTAGTTAATTAGAAATGTGAAGACTTCCCTGTAAGTAACATACTTAGGATACATTATAATAGTAATCGTAGGTATTTATAAACTCGAAAAGTTAAATTAAATATAATAAAATAAAAAATAAAATAAAAATGTTTTATCTTTTTAACAAAGTATATTTAAAAAATTTTTTAAATAGTAGAAAATGTAACTACTATTATCAAACTTATATCAAAATAATCTTCCAAGAAATATATTTGACTTTATGTATATACAAGTTTCAGTTTTTCAGGTATTTTGACAGTAGTACTTTCACACTGCGGCAGCTCACAACATTTATAAAATGTAGAATCCATCTCAACAACACAAAACTACGAAATAAGTGATGTCATAGCGGGGCTTGACAGATATTCACGTTTTGGCCCGAAATTTGAAAAGGAAATTTAAATAACTTATTTTAAGGGTATTAGTTGTATTAAATAGTTAAAAATAGTTTGGGCTATATTTCGTACTTATGCATGGTTTTAATAATTTTTCCAAAAGTAGTCCACATCCCTATTACGTCAACATTCCAGGTAAGCTGATAGTCCAGATACTTACTTATAGTCCCTATATTAAACGGGGAAAGCATTTTGTCTGCAATTTCAATTGCCATCATCTGATTGTTTATAGAAACAATTATAATATATTTGTTTTTATTTGTTGGTACCTATATTATAACACAATAGTATATTGTGCTATGAATGTATGAATGTATGAATGAGTTAGGGGTGATGATTACACTGCGACCCATAGGATCTATTGTGTCCCCCCTTACTTGCCATGTTTTGATGTTTTCTCAGATTTATAGCAGCTCTTCGAGTCCTATTTTCCTGAGGAAGTTTAGGACATCGTCGGGCTTCAAATCAGGTAGATCCCCTTCCTCTATTTCATGTGCTCCTAGGTATCTAGCCCTAGAATTTTGCAAGGCAGGACATTCTGAGAGTATATGTATTGAGGTTTCATCCTCTTTCTCACAGAATCTGCACTTTGCTTCATCTGCTAACCCTAGTTTTTTCATGTCGCTTCTTAACCGGCAATGCCCGGTTAATATTCCCGTTAGAATACGGAGCCTTTTTTTACTGAGGTTGAGGCAGCTAAGAGATCTCTTCTGGTCATAGTTCCCCAGTAGTATCTTAGATTGCCTCAGTCCTTCCAGCTGATTCCAGTACTCGGATTGTGCTACAAATACGACTAAAAAAGTGAAATTGAACAAGTGCGGTCATTGGCTTGAAAGGGTAATCCACAACGGCGCACGGATTGCACAAATGCGCCGATTTATGTAGGTACCAACAAATAAAAAGTTTAAACAAATGTGAGTTTATCAGCCGTTTTGGATTACCATTAGAGCTACACACAAATCAAGGAAACATTTTTGGAAGTAATATGCAAGAAGTCTACAAAAAATTAGGTATCCATAAAACTAGAACCACTGCAATGCACCAGCAATCTGATGGAATGGTGTAACGAATGAACCAAATAATTATGTGCTCTTGGAGCACCAGAACAATTTGAATAAACATGTACCAGTATTTCTAATGGCTATCCGATCTGCTGTCAACGAATTTACGGGTCAAAGTCCTTTTTGATATAGAAAGGCCTGGTGACCTGGTGAAGTAAAGACTGGTGAAGAATACGTCAAAGAACTTCAGAAGAAGATCAAAAATGTTCATGAACTAGTGCATAATAATTTACTACTATCCAGTGACCGGATGAAAAGGTAGTACGACACAAGGGAAACAGCGAATACTTATAAAGCAGGGGAATTAGTCTGACTCTATAATCCCCGAGGGAAACGAAAAAAAAAGTGGAAAGTGTTACGTATTTACTTAGGTTTATATGTATATTTTTATTTTATAGTAATTATGAAAAGTCAAAATTGACAAGAAACTTCACATTTCAAAATGTCGAAACAAAACTAACTAAATATAGAATATTACAAGTTCTTAGACATCATAAAATCCTCTCTTGTAAATTTATAATATAAGTCTGTCTGGATTCTGGCGTAACCTAGTGCTTCTTCGCAACGTTGATGTAGGTTGTGCTATGGGTATCGCTGTGGTTACTGTTTCACTTTCAGATTGTTCTAGGAGTACCTCAGTTGTTTCATTTTCACTTTTAGATTCTTCTGGTGTCTTAAGTACCTTAGTTGTCTCATTTTCACTTTTAGATTCTTCTGGTATCTTAGCGCTCAGCTTTTCCTCTACACTAGAATCATTAAAATGTGAAAACTCAGGTACCCATTTAAATTCGGGTGGGATAGCTTTAGGAATAACTTTAGTAGACGCAATTTGATTTACATGCCTCCTTACTATTCGATTGTTAACTTCAACTTTATAAATGAGAGAACTTTCTCGTTGTAGAATTTTACCAAATTCCCATAAACAGGTCTTTTTTTATCATAATTCTTAACTCTGACCGTCTCACCTATCTTATATACAGGAATACTGGAATTTTGGATGGTTTCGAAGGGTTCTTGGAATCTAACTAAATCTAATTTTGTTCTTATTTCCCTTCCCATTAATAACTGAGCCGGTGATTGTTTTGTAGTTGAATGAGGAGTTTTTCGATACTGCATAAGAAAATTTTGAAGTTTCAGTTCTAAATCGGTAGATTCATTTCCCATTTTTTTTAGGGCTTCCTTCATTGTTCCTACATATCTCTCCACTTGGCCATTGGAAGCTGGATGGTAAGGAGCGGTAAATTTGTGAATTATTCCATTGATTTTAAGAAAATTTTTAAACTCAAAAGATGTAAAAGTACCTCCATTATCGCTTACTATGGTTACTGGTAATCCAAAACGTGCAAATACACTACGAAGAATTGAAATAATTTTTGAAGTCTTCAAGGTATTTGTAATAAAAATTTCTGGCCACTTTGAAAACGCATCACAAATAATTAAAAAGTATGCTCCTTGGAAAGGACCGGCAAAATCAATATGTAATCGTTGCCAGGGTTCTTTCGGAGTTTCCCAGCAATGAACAGGAATTTGAGCTGCAGACCGCTGCATAGACTGACAATGTAGACATTTTTTTGCCATATCCTCAATATCCAAATCAATCTTGGGCCACCAAACAAATGACCTAGCCAGAGCTTTCATTCTTACTACACCAGTATGCGCTTCGTGTAGTTCGTCTAAAATTCTTTTCCGTAACTTCTCTGGTATGACTATGCGAGATTCTTTAACAATGGTACCTTCGTTTAACGAAAATTCAACATCTCTTCCTTTGTACCCAAGTTCTTCAATCTTCCTCCCAGTTTGCAGACAATTATAAACTTTTTTTAACACTAAATCTTCCTGAGTTTCTTCCGCAATTTCACGATGAGTTACCGGCAAAGTGAGAATTTGTTGCAGCTGATAAATTGTAACGGAATCCATGGTATCATGTAGAGTTTCTGTAATATTATAAACCATCAAGAATTTGGTGTTTTACATGGCTTGGTATATCTGTATTTGATAATTGATAAATTTCTGGAACAGTAACTTTAATTTTTTTCATCCATTCTCTACCAAAAATTGGTTCAACTTTTCCTGGTAAAAAATATAAGTTGAGTAATTCTATCTGATCGTTAACTTTAGTTTGAAACGTTGAATATCCAATTGGTCGAATAATTTCTCCAGTGTATGTTCTTAGCGGTAGATTGGTTTTCTGTAGTGATTTCGTAGGAAAATTTTCCAAAAACAGTTCATGAGAAATTGAAGAAACAGCTGCTCCGGTATCATATTCAAATTTTATAAGTTTGTTATCCAATTGAACGTCTAATAGTATTTTCTCTGGTTTTTTTAAAGATTCGGGCAAAATTTTTGTATCTAAAGCATTTATAAAATATAGATCTTCAGGAAAAGATGTACTGTCTTCATCTTCAACAATTTCTTCTTCTAACTGATGAACTCTTTCTTTTTGAGAATTCTTCATACACACCGTGGCTAGATGTCCAAATTTAAAACAGGCTGAGCATTTTGTATTCTTGTGTCTACAGGAATTAGCGAGATGTCGTTCATCTCCACATCGATAACATACCCGTTTAACGTTAGACACTTTTGTGTTCGAGGTTGACTGTTGTTTTGATGTAGAAGGTTTAATTTGATTTTGGAAAGTAGTTAGACTTGTAGTTTGCAAAAACTGAATTTCTTTTGAATCTTTTTGGGCTAATTCCATAGCAAGTGCGGTATCAATGCAGTTTTGAAATTTATTATCAGGTTCTTTTAATTGAATTAACCTTTCAATTATATTTGGATTCTTCAGACCACTGATAAATTGCAATCGTAGATGAGCGTCCGATGTAGAAGCTTTACAGCTATCACAATTAAATTTACAATTTGCAGATAACTTTTTCAGTTCGGTAACATAATGTGAAATAGATTCTCCTTCTTGTTGTACTCGTTTTCTAAAACGATTTTGTTCAGCAATTATACTTGATGCAGGATTTAAGTGGTTTTGTACTAATGTCACCAAAGAATCGTAAGATTTAGTTTTAGGATCAACTGGACATGTTAAAGAATATAGTAATTGCAGAGTTTTAGTGCCCATCGAATGTAATAACCACTCCTTCTTTTTAATTTCTATAGCATCTGGAGTGCCCGTAAAATTTTTCATAGCAAAGAAATTCTCTAATCTTTTAGTGAACATTTCCCACGTCTCATTTTCTTCGGAAAAGCTTCCAAAGTGATAGCTTCTTGGGGAACTTGGTTGTTTTGTAGAACTTTTGTAAGTGTACTCATCAAAGTTTTAAACTGTTCAGCATCCATTGTGCAAAGGTTTCTTCCGGCCTCGTCGCCAATTTGTTACGTATTTACTTAGGTTTATATGTATATTTTTATTTTATAGTAATTATGAAAAGTCAAAATTGACAAGAAACTTCACATTTCAAAATGTCGAAACAAAACTAACTAAATATAGAATATTACAAGTTCTTAGACATCATAGAAAGGTCCGTATATTGTCAAAAAGAGGATCAATGACATGATTAATAGATTTTCTAGAGTCCCTAAGAAAAAACCGGTCTTGGATCACCATAAGTTGGCGCTATATCAAGTTGACCACACTAGGGAGGTGCAGCAACTTCGAAAAGATGGTATGACCAGAATCACATTCCGGGAGGAATGGATTTAAGGAGTGCAGTGAGAGTGCTGTGAAATTTGTTATTTAGTAGTTGATTTTAGTGTTTGTAATTGTTCTGGGAGTCCCTATTGTTTGAACTCGAAATATCGAGTATGTTTATTGATTAATCTGAATATTACTCATTTTATTTATGTATAAATAGGATGTAATTCTCAGTTGAGAATCAGTTTAAGTTCCATTATCGAATGAAGCAGTTGTCAAGTTGACAAATCTGAATAATTTCCAGCTAAATTCTGTTTAAATTATGACAGTTTATTAATAAATTGTGCTTAAGTACCCAAAAGTATTTCAATATTTTGAAATTTTGCTTTTTTGCTTAAACCTTTTAGTATGGCTTTTGAATAGTCTTAGCTATATTCGTTGGATTGACAGGTTTTAAAAAATTTTAAAAATAATACGTTCAATTTTTTTACTCTTAAACCAAATGAGATAGATTAGGCGCCATTATGAAAAATTTCAAATTCTTTATTTGATTTATTATTTAACTAAGCATTTACCTTATGTGTATATTTAAATATTTAAAAGAAAATATTCCTGACAATTACATTTCATTTCTCCATGGGAGATGTATTAATTTAAATGGATTTATTCTCTCGCCAGGTGTTTCCTTATTTTGAATAGAAACAATTATTGGTCTACATAATTTAATATGATAGGAATGACAATGCTGTTTAATGTTTCAATATATTTCAATTTGAATATTGTACATTATTTGTCCTGAATGTGACAAATTTTTTTTCAGTTATAAAAATAGTTAACAAAAATAAGAATATATGTAAATATAGGCCGTGCCCATATTGCTTTGGTAACAATAATTGGGGGTACGTTTTTCAGATTTTACCTTTTCAATAATAAAAACATTGACAATAAAACAAAACTTTTCTTTCTGTCAATGTCACAGACGTAGTTGAAAGATATATCAAATGCAGTTGTTCGGCTAAAATATACACAGTAGACAACCCATCTAGGGTTTTAAAAATAGAAGAGGTCTATTATTACAATTAACAAATTCAGGTTCAACAACCAAGTTTGCATTTAAACTATGCATATACTTTACAGATGCAGTAGCGTAGCATTTTCCCACGTTAATTATTACAAATTTATAAAAGCCCAAATTACCAAATGGACTTACTTAAATATTTGTTGGTACTTCTACACTAATATTTGGGACTATTTATGGTAATTATATTATTAAAGTAATTGCCAATTATGTTTTTTGTCGACAATTCCAAAGGTTTTACTCGACCTCTTTTTGAAAAAAGCAATAAAAATAATGAATTCATCTAATTTATCTAGATTATTAACCCACTCCCAGTACTCGACCACTGTTTTAGTTTCGTTAGAATTTTTGTCATTTTAAGTTGGTTATATTTTTTGTCAGAAATATCAGTTGTTTGTGGTGCGGTTTCAGAGATAGCGAGGTAAGTACAGATTATACCTTAGATACTATCAGTTGCATCTATCAAAATTAGTATGGTTTATACTGTTAATATGTTGATTAAACTACATTTTTTTGGCAATTTCTACACTTTATTTTACACAACCTTTGTTATATTGATATGGTCGAGTGGGTAAATTATTTTTTCCTACGACCACAAATGAAAGTGCTAGTTTGCACACTTACTTGTACTTAAGAAAGTAGCTAATATCAATACACGTATTGAAAAGTAAATATCAATACACGTATTGAAAAGTAAAAAATTATAGTTCTATGATCTGTGACATTTACGTCAAATTTATCAATAGTAAACACATGAATGACAAAGCAAGGACCATTTAATTTTTTTTTAAATCTTCCTTGTGTCAAATATTGTATTGTAATTGCTAATACAAATTTTTCTGTATAATGTAAGAATAAAGAATAAAGTTTCTTATAGAGTTTTAAATTTTTAAAAAATAAACATTTTTTTATTTAGTATTATTATTTTTATAAAAACACTTTTAGAAAGGAGAACAGTTTATTCTTCTTTTTTATATTGGGTTATGTTGCGTGCATGTGTCGAATGTGGATTTTTGAAGTTATGTTTGTGTTTCTGTTTACAATTATATTGGCGTCTATTATTATTACATTACTTTTCAATTAATTTCACCAACTGACCATTTTAATTTTTATAGAGCCCACAAAAAAAATTAAAATGTCATTTATCTAATAAAGAATTTTGATGTGAATTCCTGAAAAAATGGTTATTTGATTTTAATTAATTATATATCCATGCAATATATAAACTCGTTTAAATCCTAATTTTTAACATGACTAACAATTAAAATAAATTTTATAAATAAATTTAAAATATTTATTATAATAAGAAATATTGGGGTCGTAGGAAAAATCGAGTACACCACGCGTTGGAAAGTGTATTTCTTGCACTCGTTACGTTTCCGCACTCGCCACTACGCGGCTCGTGCTAAACTTCACTTGTGCGTAATACTTCACTTTCCACACTCTTTAGGTATGTAATATACTATTATAATACAGTAGTATAAAGAGATTAGAATGTATATAAATTAAGAAGAAATTAAGTGTGTATGTAAATTAATTAATTTAATTGTGTGTTTAACTAAATAAATAGATAATAGTTAGCCATAGTGTGTCCAATTTATTCCACTTACAAAAACAGTATAAATAAATAATAAATTCATTACAATACTATTAAATCAAACTACAATTTTAACTTGGTAAAAATATTAAGTAAAAATTGAAAAATATACAAGAACTCATACTAAAATTATAACAGGTTACATCCAAACACCGACATAACCTAAAACCAGACTGCTAATTCCATATTGAACTTTATGGATTTACGAAATTTCAGTGAACCTTCTGGGCATGCCCCATGAAGAATCACATGGGCCTATCGCAAGAAAGATATATTGGATCTAATTTGCAAAATATGAAAATATCCCAAAATGCGCCATTTCATTTTATTCAGCTAAAATTTTATGTGATCTAGAGTTCGATACCCTAACTTAAGGGTCAAAGATAGTCAGCTATATTTTTTGGGATATCAAGTGAAATACTTTTTTTAATAGAAAAATTTATGAAACAAAGTAGTAATACTATTAATACTAATGGTGCAAATCTCCTTATTTCTTTAACAATAACTCTTAAGCCAAATACGCCTATGAATAAAATTTTCGTACTCTTGTGTCAACGTCTGAAATGACAGTCTTTGAGTCTCAGTGTTTCATAAATTCAATTTGGATGGAATTATGCAGTAGCAGAAATATGACAAAAAGTAGTCTAGCTTATGGTTATGTCCATGATTCCAAACGTGAAACTGGGTATGTTATTTCCCGAACAATTTAGGTATATATTTTAAATATGCTTAATTGAAGGTCAATTGGTTCTTTATTTATATATGATAGTCTTTATTAAGCAAGTTGTAACTCTAGTCGAGTGACAAAATTTTATGAGACCATGTAATCTTCAATTTTTATCTTATAATACTGATCTACTCTTATTATCAAAACAATCTCAATATATAACCCATTTATTACGCCACTGGCTAGCATATGTTACTCCACAGCTTGCGAATGTTGAATATTAGACGGCGAACTATGCTGCTAAACTATTGAAAACAAACATTGAAATTAACAAAAATTGTTTTAGTGTCGGTTTGCGTGGAGAATGTTTAATTTAAAAGCCGGAAATAAAATAATACTGGGCAATTTATCTTTCATGAAAACCAAACATTACGTGTGGCCTGAAAATAGTAAACTTGCATCTAAAATAAAACTGATTTTTAATTTTTGCAGATTTAATACTCGTAAAAATATCGTTTCATCGTGGTAAATGTACACATTTTTTATAGTAATCCAGTAGAGATTTAAATAAATGAATAAAAATATAAACCATCACCTGTGACAGAGCAGCGAATATAATTTATTCACTACAGTTGTTTTTTTCAGTGAATTGAGTGTTGCTACAAGAGTACAAAGTTAAATGGCACGCGACTTGAATTCAAAATTGAACCCAACATCCGCACTTAAAGTCTTAATATTATAATCGCAAATAAAAAATGTCAACGAGCTATTAACAATACTTGGCAGTCTGTCGTTTCGGAATTACATCCTCTAAAGTAATTTTTATTGGTGGTGAGTCATTTTAATACTTTTATATTTGAAGTAATACCTATATTAGAAATCCAATTCCCGTCTCTATATTTGAGACCATTATGTCACAAATTAAATTTTAGTTTTTGCTCGTAATTTACATAAAGAAAAATTATAATATTGATTTATGCGAACGTTTAGAAAATTTAAATAAATAATTTTTGTTAAATTAACAATAATATTTAAAAGTCAAAACACGTCTCGGTAATAAAAAATGGTTAAAAAAATTAGATGATAGGATAGTAATAATGAAGATTGCTTTTAGAATATAAACATCTAAAAATATGGAATCTGATCTTCAAAAGCGAATATCGTTTGATGTTAAAATTATTTTTTCACATTCAATAATATTATTTAAGTAATTATCTAACAATAACTTCTAATAAGTTTCTGAATATATATTATAACCAATTTATACTTATTACACTTATCGCTTTATTGGAGCAATATCCACACAACACTATTCCAGTGGTGCACTAGATGTTGTTGGGTTAAAATCATCGTGGACACTACCAGAAGCAACATCTATATATACTTGCGAATTTTATGCAATATGGCAAGCACTAGATTTATTGAACACGAACATTTGTTATATATTTGTTATATGCAACCATCGCTATTTAAGCAATAAGCAATATTTTCAATGGCGACACGCAAGTCCAACGAATTCCAACAACATTAAAACATCTTGAATCGGTAGCAAAGGAATTAGTATTTTTTTTTAAATTCCAATTCATACTAGTATCAAAGAAAACAAAGATACCGATCAAGCAGCAAAATATGCCCTTGAATCTATAGAACAATTTCACATTAATGAAAAAGATTACAAATCATACTTAAAATTAATTAACGGCTAGCAAAATGAATGGCAATTAAATCACTCCAAGCTAAAAATAATTAAATCTAGTGCATCCCCTTGTAAACCCCCAACCAATCTAAAGAGAAAAGAAACAATAAATTAACAAGACTACTATCGCGCAAACACACTTAAGCCATTTATATCTCCTATTAGGTCAACGAGGCTAACCACAATATAACATCTATAAAGCTGTCTTAAATATAGAACATTTACTAGTACAATTTCCCCGATAAAGTCTGCAAAACAAAGCATATTCAGACCTGAAAAAAATATAAAATATTTGGCAACTGTAGATGGTTTAATCAAAATTCCGAATTTTCTAAAACAAACTGGACTTACCAATAATATGTATTAAAACTCATCTCCAAAATGGCTAATGACCTTAATAGTCGATACCATAAATAAAAATATTTTTTCGTCGACCTCTAAAGTTACATTTTACGTACTGATTTCCGGACGAAAAATCGACTATTATTGGAGGCAAGTACTTTTCGTCCGCAAACACTTTTCGTCAGCAAACACTTTTCGTCCGCTGCGGTTGCTATGCTACGGCACTGTTCGAGAGCGGCGATTGAATAATTTTCGTTTAATAAAAACGTAGGCGCCTGTGACAATTACTGTCATTTGCTGTTGTCAAATGAAGTAATTACGAAATTCGCTAGATTTTACGTGTGAATAAGACCGCGGTGTGTGTTCAATGTAATAAAAAATGAATAGTGATAGCGATGTGGATGTAAGTAATACTCCTCCGGAGCTACGGGAATTGGCAAATACGGCCACGTTGGATTTACTCCCACAGAAATCACGAATTTTATATGAAAAACAATACAACAAATTCAAGAACTGGCGTCAGGAACATAAGGTCGAGAATCTCTCAGAAAATGTTCTTCTGGCCTATTTTTCTAGTAAAGCTGATGAGAATAATTATAAGTCCTCGACGCTATGGTCAATATACTCTATGCTAAAGTCTACACTAGCCATCAAGGAAAACGTTAACATATCCAAATTTCCGAAACTTATTGCATTTTTGAAAAAACAAAGCGTTGGGTACAAAGCGAAAAAATCTAGAGTATTCAGTCGAGATGAAATAAACAGATTTCTTGGTGATGCCCCTGATGACACTTATCTTTTGCACAAGGTAAAATGTTTTTAGTTATTTTGCTGATGCATTTATTGTTATATTATATTTCAGCTCTGTTTGATTATTGGAATTGCTGGGGCTTGTCGAAGAGACGAACTACGTAAAATAAAGACCAAGGATATTGTTTATCAAAGCAACATGCTTGTAATAACCATTCCAGACTCAAAAAATGGTAAAAGGCGTGTTTTTACAGTTACAGACAAACTTTGCGACGGAGTGAATCCTTTAGAAATATTTCGACAATACGCCAACTTAAGACCGAAGCATTGTAATCATAATATATTTTTTGTCAATTATAAATCAGGAAAGTGTACAGTGCAAGTGGTTGGTGTGCATACATTTGCAAAGATACCTAGCTTAATCGCAAAATACTTAAAATTGCCGAACGAACTAGAGTACACCGGGCATTGTTATCGGCGCACCTCTGCAACACTTTTAGTCAATGCCGGCGCAGATATGCTGTCACTAAAACAGCACGGAGGATGGAAATCCTCAACAGTCGCCGAGGGTTACATTGAGGATTCCATTCCCAATAAAATAAATGTATCAAAAAGTATTTTAACTGGTCAAGCACTCCGAGAGGGAAGTTTTAGAAATAGTGATGCCGGAGCATCTGCATCTGAAGTTGCATCAACAAGTACCCAAAATCAAAACTTGTCTCTGGCATCTTCTTCGACAGCAGGAATTAATATTAATAATTGCACAAACTGTTCTTTCAATATCCATCTTCGAGATTGATAATTTTGTAGTAATTTGATTTAAATAGAGAGTTGTTACACTTCAAATCAGAATACATTTTTTATAATTTTATTTGAATTATGATCGAGTCTGCAGTTGGGAGAGTGGGACGTAGCCGGGGGTAGCAAATAGGTGAGCATTTGCATGCTCGACTATAATAGACAGTTTTTCGTCCTTGGTACATAAATAACTAATTTAAAGTAGCTATAAATAACTATATGCTATCTATACCAAATTAATGCATTGATTTAAATTTGTGTTTTATAGCTTAAACTAGAGTTTTAACCAAGATGCTATTTACTTGTACAAGCGTCAACAACAGCTCACAGTCTAAGCCACTAGTGGATACAATCAATAGCTTTTGTCGATTCTATTGTTGTTCAACAAACATTTTACAATTATTTGATTTGGTCGAGGTTTCTCAGCAAAAACACGGCAAGTTCTGGACACTATTCTGTTATTTACCGTAAATTATAATTAAATTTAAAAACATCATTTGTATATCCTAAGTGAGCCATTATTATTTTGCCAAAAAACAGACAAACACGAAAATTTTTAATATGATTATTATCAACTGCAAGGGATAGTTGTTATAAAGAATGCTTATACAGATCGATAGGAGGCAACGTAGTCTTCAAAAATAATGAATCAGATAGGGTGTCCGATTAAAAAATCGGAATTAGGCGAAGTTTTGGCATGCGGTTTTATGCTAATTTTGGACAGTACCCTTTGGGCCCAATGCACACATGCTTGATTTTGACGTGCGGTACAGCAGTGATATCGGAATTACGGGTTGGAATACATTGTTATTGATAGAGCAATGCACACCCATCTGCGTTACCGTTGCGTTAACGCACGTTCGCTGTGCATCTGTCGCAATCCCCACCGGCCCGCAGCGGTATCGTACCAATTAATACGTCTCGCAGTACCTTGCTGCATGTGGACGAATGCACACGGTCGTTTATTTGTCGCAATAAGCAACGAGAAAAATGACTTCAACGGAGGAATAGGAGGAGAAATAGTTATAAAACTTATCTCGATTTTACCTTAAATCTACAAATCTGCATTTGATGTCTTGAGTCAGTAAATTAATGCATCCAATACTGTCTTTTCTTCAAAAAATATATTTGTTATATACAAGGTAAGCTAGAATTACCCGTTTTTTATGATATTCTCGTAGCTGTACATCATAGACAACGGTAAAATGCGAAGTGACCGTTACGTTACCGATAATGTGTGTATCAAAATCTTTTATACCGCAACGATGCCGTTGCGGTACCGCACGTCAAAATCACGCATGTGTGCATCGGGCCTTATAATCTTCTCCACAATCTCTAAGCCTTTCTTAAAATTTTACCTATGGTGGAACATACATTACCCATATTCTATATCGTTCTTTGCCGTAAACTGCGACCAAGAAGCCTTATAGCTTATTTGTCAATTTTTCGCCTTATCTGAATTTAAATGTGAAAATAACAAGCGAGCGTCACAATTCCTAGATGCTTAATTCGTTTTCCGTGCCATAACTGAGGACTAGTATTCTCTAATGATGATTTTCCTTCTCTTGAGAATATTGATTGCTGTGTTTAGTAAGTAGTTATGCCTATATTTCTGGAAGAAAATTGTATACTTAAACGTTCTGGCCATTTAGATAGTAGTTCAATGGGAGTAAACGGAGCTGATAATGAAAATTCTTTACGATTTCCACTGATTATAAACTCATCAATTATTAAATTCTTCTTTTCCATTAGAGTTATAATAACTGAAAAAAGATTTCTTTATCTCTCTGGAGCAAACATCACTTAAAGTATTTAATTTATCACTTTCATTACAAGGAACCATTGCCAGCGGCTTTAAAAACATCATTTTCCGTCCTACAAGAAAAACTACTACGGAAAAATACATAGTGGAATTGGGGATCTGCTTTGTGGATCCATTATTATTATTATTTTCTTCCCTAAAAATAATAAACGCTAAGTTGGAGATTATCGAGTCGTCGTTTTTGACAAGTTTGTTACCTTCCTACTTTTTCACGTCACTCGAAAATTGTCAGGTTCGAGAACTTATCTTTTTAGCATTTCATTAACGCATTGTACTTTTTTCAACAAAAGTAGCCTAAAAGATTGTGGGAAGCCTTAGCTGCGTTATCGACAACCAATAGGGAGCGCGTACGATTTACAATGTAAAAAATTACTTGAAATATTACTACTGTCTACCAACAATTTAATGGTGTTTGTAAATGATCGTAGTATGTAGTTTTTTACTGTTACTTACTAATCGCTTTAAGCGGCTGAATTTACAATCTCTGTAGGCAAATACTTAGATGTAGAATCTGTCTGGTTGGTAAATGTTTTCCATATCTGATGAGGGTACTTAGATGGAAGTTATGGTTTCAACGAAAAATGGCCCTAGCCAAGTCATGCTACTTTCGTTGACGATAGTACCTTAATTTGATGAGATCGAAAGTTTCTGATGATATTTTTTTTACTAATCTTAATTCTTTATCCCTTTAACCAGGCTACTGATATATTTTAAATAAAATTCAGAAATTATGAAGTTGGGAATTTTATTCTTATTTTTTAATTTTTACAGATGGAGGAGTCCCAGTCTCAGAATTTATGTGGCTATTTTAGTTTTTCTTCAAATTAACCAATAAACTACAGATGAATATTTTCATCCTCCATTGCGTTTTAACATCAACATGTCTATCCCTCATTTCACGAGTAATTTTGCAGATCATTAGTGAAAACAGATTTAAATATTTTAATGAAACTCACTGTTACCAATGCATACTTTGTGAAAGCCGTGAATATTTAGAAAAAAGAACTGTTTTAGTCAAAAAATTATCTTTATTTAACAAAGACAGCTGTTTAAATTTTTAATCGAATAATAAAGAATAAAAATTAAATATACCTTTTTTAATTAAATTATTTTTTAAAATATTAGTACAACTAGAAGTGTATGATAAGTATTTAATGAATATCTAAATTACTTTTGGGTTTATAAATAAAGAGTTTTTGCCCCATATTAAATTATAACCTCTTATGCGCTGCAGTGGCAAAGTTTTTTGCAATTGTGTGGTTTTAAGGAATTGGTTAAAATAATGTCTCCGGCGACAGAAGATTGCCTTTTGTTAGTGCTACGAGGCTTGTGGGGCTAATTGTAGAATTTCTGGACAACGGGCTCAAATTTAGATGTTAACTTCGTTAAGGTATATCTGTATGTATGCATGTAAGAAGGTCGAGGTTAGAAAAGGCGCGTAGTTTAAATCCTTAAATAATCTAAACTAATATGTGTATACACATCTTTGACAACTTAGTACATTACGTTATGAGAGACCTCAGGAAAAGAAATAGCTAGATTATCAAGATTAAAAATCTTATAAACAGTGTACTGTACTGTACTGTACTGTACTGTACTGTATCTAAAAAAATTAAAATATCAAATATGAAACAAAAATATCAATTTTTTAAATAAGTTTGATAGATTTAAAACTAAAATAGTTTTTATTTAAAAAATAACGAGTACAATAGTTGTAACTTTAATCTGTCAATCTGATGAAATTATTTTTAAAACAACTGTCCTTTAGCAAAAGAAATTAAGAGTTTTATTTAACTATTATTTAGAGAAGATTCAATGAAACACAAATTACATACCTTTATTGAAGTGATATAGGGCAACTAGTTTTAGTCTGAATCATAACATCATCAGCTGTACAAAAGAAAATAAATTGGTATTCTAGAAAGAACGGTTGTAAAAGGTGTACAATACAAGTAGCAGTGATAAAATATACACAGCTTTTCAGATAAAAGTATCCACCTTTAATTACTTTTGTAGTATTGGTATCTAGGAAAAATCCAATAACACGTCAATTTATGTTGGAAGTGGCAAGCATTATGGGTTATTTAAACTGACTAGTAACTACAAAATCTAGTTGACAATGTCAAACTTTAATAAAAAGTAGAGTTTTTTGTTGTTTGGATTTTTGAAGTAGAATAAATAGCAATTAAAAAGATTACAGAGTTTGAACTGTTGTACAACCCATTTGATTACAGGCGAATAAGGTGAACGTAAAAAATAAGTGAAATTTGTGCTATTATAAGAAAAATTGTTTATATCATAAACTAACCACTTTAACCTACAAGTATTATACATTTCTGAAATCTCAAAGAGGAGTATCCAAATTTTACATAAAAAATATGAGAAGTAATTTAAAAAAAAGGGATGCTGCTAGGGGTGAGGGGGTGGCTTTTCCACTAAGTTTTAATAAGCCATAATGCTTGCCACTTCCAACATAAATTGGTGGATACTTTTATCTGAAAAGCACTGTATAATATTGTTAACACTCTCACCGCCAGGTGTAACATTAATGTACACCGGCTCTTGGATGCCCTAGGCCAAAATTTGTTTTTTCAATTTTTTGATATAATATGTTATGTTTTGGTATTAGAAGGTTATATTTGGTGTTTTTTTTCTATTTTTTAGTTTGTTTTCATAGGGAGTACATAAATGTTACACTGGCGTGCGAAGGAAATTGCTACCCTGCACCAAGTGTAACATTTTTGTACACCAATAAAAAACAATCTAAACGCGGTTTCTCTTGTTTTAGATTTGAATAAATATTTTTCAGATATTTATAAATATTTATCATAATTTAGCAGTTACTGTTTGTGAACATTTAAAAGTTAATAGAAAAATAAATGAAAACATGGCTAATTTACTGTTTTTATCATATTTCTATTTCATCCAGATCCTAAACTATTAAGAATCGTCAGAGGTCAAAGTATATATCGAAATGTAGCCCTAGCCACTGAAACTTGGCTTCAATCAAACGCATAAGGTTTTAATTGACATGCGCTGTCCTCTCTCTTTCCTAGTCTAAGGCTATAAGCCACAGATGTCATTGTCAACAGTCTTGTCATTAGATACTTCACTCATGTTGCCAACCATTTAAAACAAAAATTTGCGTGTGTAAAAGTTACATTATGCTACGCAAATGCTTTTTTTACGAGTTTGAGGAAGGAATTAATAAGGAGATTTTCTTACTGATGGTAAGAAATTAAAAGTCTGGAAAAAAAATTTTAAAAATAACTGTGAAAAGTGTACTCTATATATTGGAACACTGTATGTTATCTGTTGAGTGACCTTGAAAGGTTTTGAAATTATATTTTCAAATGAAACATGAAAAATAATGAAATCTAATAAAGTATACGCCGCCGCTGAACTGGACAATGATTTATAGAGACTGTAGTGTGCAGAAAAGATCTACTCAACATGATATAAGCAGGATATGGCTTGTAATCATAGTGGGTATTGGAGATTTGGTCACCGAAATCAAGAGACACAAAAAGGTGTTAATAACAACAATAACAACTTTTTAAAGAAACTTCCACTTTTATTTAAAAAATTGCTTTTTAAAATTTAATGACAGCTAAAAGGTATGTTTAATAATTATCAGGTATAAGGTATATCATTAAAGTAATGTGATGAAAAGTTAAACTGTATAAACTGTATAAAATATTATGAGAAAAGAACAAGAGAAACTTTGGAAATCGCACATTTAGATGTTTGTGGGCCAATGGCAAATGTGACTCCTGAAGGAAAAAGATATTTTTTGACTATGATAGTTTTAGTTGCTATACTAGTGTTATTTTAATGAAACAGGAAAAGGAAGTTTTAAGACTATGTCCAAAGCTGTAAAACTCAGTTTGCTAAGAAACCAAAGATTCTGACAGAGGAGGAGAATTTTTGAATAATGAAATTTAATTTAACCAGTGAAGGCATAAGATTACAACTCACAGCACTTTTCTGTCCACAACAAAATGGAGTAGCTGAAAGAAAAAACCATTCTCCTCAAGAAATGGCACGTTGCATGTTACTGGATGTAAATCGTGAACAATGTTATTTATTTGGGAGAAGCAATAATTACAGCTAACTATATACAAAATAGACTCCCTACTATGGGTAACGGTGATATGATTTCCTATAAGCTATGCTTTGGAACAGGGCCCTCATTAAATCATATAAGAACATTTGGGTGTTACGCTTTAGTTTCCAAGCAAAAGAGAACTAAATTGGAAGACAAAGCCAGAAAATATGTTTTGTAGGATATGATGAAAATTCCAAAGCTTATAGACAAATAAAATTATCATTAGAAGAGACCCAAAGTTTATAGGATCTGAACACGAGGAGAAGGTATTTGTTAATAATCAAAAACAAAAAAGAACATGAAGTTGAAGTTCAATTTGAAGTAAAAGGGAAGAGGCAGAGTAATATTTTACCAGCAGAGACTAAATCTCAACTACAATTAATTGAATTGGAAGAATCTAAAGAAAAAGGCAATGAAAATAAGACATTCGGCGATCAACTAGAAAGAATAAAGGTTAATCACTAGAAAGATATGAAAAATGTAGTTATTCAGCTTATAACTCGAATAATTTAAGACAGAACAGAAAGAACCCAAAACATAATGACGAAATAAAATTAAGAAAGAAGTACTAGTGTGATTTGTGGTGATTTTCGACAAATGTTACAGTCATGGATAAGTTTCCGATTCCAGGGAAGCTACTGTATATATCATAGTAAGATGTTCCTAAAATAGCTTTATAATAGTTTTTTTTTAATGCGGATGAAAGGGCTAGTATAAATATAAATAGTATAACTATACATATAAAGTAATTACGAAGCTTTTATTTACCAGAATATCATTATTATTTAAATTTATTGTACTAACTCTTTCTTTCTGGAAGTCCATCTTATTAAGAATATTAAAAAACTTTTCGTTTCAACTTAACTTTCAAGTTTATTTGAAAAAATACCTTTTAAATCACAATGACGGCCGTTTCGCTATAAAGCATCGTCAGCTTCATAGCGGAACGGCCGTCATTGTGGTTTAAAACATATTTTTTCAAATAAACTTGAAAGTTACGTTGAAACGAAGAGTTTTTTTATTATTCTTAATCATTATTATTAATACAACTTTTAACATATACCACGAATTGGTAAATGTACAAATATGATTCTGAAACCAAAAATATTTTGTACTTTATCCTACATATTCGTCAGATTAGATGTTTAATCTAAAAAATCTTGTTTGATTAAAAAATCTTTCACGAAGTCTAATTAACAGTTTATTTTTTCTTAATCTATTAGGTATTTATTATCGCATTAAAAATATGCTGTTGAATAAAACATCATTACAGATTTAATTGTAATGTGCGAGGAAAAATAAATAAACAGTTATTGGTTCTTTTTACTATTGTGGTGGCACAATATTACAAATATTGTTTAATACCAATTTACAGGTGTACGTGTACAACAGCTTGTCAGGAAAGAGCTCAAAGAAGTAACTGGTTAAGTTTATTGTAAGGGTTAGTACTTTGTGGAAGTGCATCATATAAAAACTTTCATGGTTTTAGCTCAATGACAGCAGGAAACACAACTGCATTCCTGGTATAATCCTCGCAAAAAATTCAATTAAAACCGAAAACAAAGCAGGAAACTTATACAACTATTAATACATTAATAATCCCTATATTGTTAAAGATACAAATCCTACTCGTATGCTATTTTTTTGTGAAGGCATTTTTCCTGGAAATAACCCAATTTAAATGTCATTTCGGAACAATCAGCATGAAAATATACAGACGTAATTTCTGTCGGAGCATACCAAGAAAGTTGAAGTTTTTAAACAAATTGCTCAGACATGCAAACTTACTATAAACCTGAATGTTTCCTCAAAATAATCCAATAAAAAAGCCATTTTCCTCATACAAAGACAAACTACTCTTTCCAGGACACTAAAATTTTCCCGGAAAAGATATTGCCTCTCCTATATATATATATTATATACATAAACATATAAGGATATTTTTCGGTCTTTACCAAAAAATTAGTCCTGCATTTTCGTTTATAGACTTTGTTGTTGGCGCTAAAGCTTTAAGGTAAATAAAAATATCTGTTTAAATGTTTGCTTTCATCTTGTTTCTTTTATTTTGTAACGAAATAAGCCCCTTGTAGAAATTTGTTCGATAACAGCTCCCTTTATATCTGTTACACTATTATTTGGAAATATTTTTCTACAAAACGTTGCAGAAAGCAGCTTAAATTGATTTTCTCAAGAGTCGTTATTCGCTAAATAGTTTACTGTAGTGGCAAAACTTTAAATTTTTTTTTATAAATTACCCTAAAAAATACTCAATTTGGTTTGTAAAGGTGGTTTTACCGGTAAAATGGAGCTTGCAGGTTCTAATATTAGTCTGATGATTTTTGCTAAGCTGCTGGGACAGTATCTACATAAATTTTTAATCCAGACAAAGTGGTATTTGGTTGGAACGTCATCATCAACATTTTTGGTTGGAACATCATCATATTTATCCTGGACCAGTAAAATATTTACATGTTTTTCTTGTTTATTTTTAGTTAAATATGTAGGAAGGGTTTCAAATGTTTTCTTATTCTTCTGCAGGATGTAAACTTTATTGAAATATTATTTTGTTTTTCAAAATTAGGTCATGAGGAATTGAATAACTTTGAGCTTGAAAACATAGGAATAGTGGGGATATGAAGATAATCGAGCATGATTTTTTTGACCACAAGGATACAGTGCAGAAGTGACAGTCCATGCAAAACATGCCTGGTCTTCGTTCTTCGCGTTGATGCAAGCCTCTTTCCTCTTGATTTCACCTGGAAGTTTGACGTATGAGGATCTAAGCTTTGGGGTGTACTTGTTGATATTAATACCAAGATTGAGAACATTCTTCAATGCCCACCCCAAATCACGCTCTTGAATCTCTTCAAGTTCCTTGAGGATGGGGGCTATAAATTTACTGTCAAACCAATCATCAAGGTTGGTATCGCGGTAGATTGGGGAGTTTGAAGTAGTAAAGTATCAGTCTGTATACTCTCTCCATTTACTATTACAAACTCCCCACAAAAGGCGGCGTTAACTTTCACTGCTGCATCCCTTTTTAAGGCGTTGCCTTACAATCCTTAAGGAAAGAGCCAGGGTCTTTATGTTGGATGTTGGAGATGACTCCGGTGAGTATACGACTATTAAATAGCGACTCTGAATCTTCCCAATAAACTCGCTCAACCAATCGAGCAATCCGTGGTGGAAGCCCTGAACCCTTCTTCCCTCTAGGAGCGGTGCATTCCGGGAAGAACTTCCTCCACCCCCCCATCACTTCCGATGGGGGCCTCAGTCCTCGGGCTTATGCTTTTCCTTCCACCATCTTGGTTCGGAGATGGTTTCCAGGTGTCTTCTGTTTGGTCGGGGATGGTGCTTGGCACCTTTATCCTCCTGTCTTCTTTTTAGACGTTCAAAAGTGAATGCTTTTCGCTGCCTCTGAAAAGTTAGCCCTTAGTTGACGAACTGCGGCTAAAGGTAACCTTAGAGAGTGGATCCACTTGTTAAAGCTGTCCCTACTCAAGAATCTGCGCATCTCCCTAAGGATGGGCAGAGTCTTTTATAGGTGGTTCCTCTTCTGTCTGCTTTTTGACAGATGTTGCTTCTTCTTAGTTGTCCAGCTGTTTCCTTGGTCTAGGATGTCTCCTGTAATCCTCTGCTGGGTAGTTTGTTAATTCCCTAAGTGCTGTGTTGGAGTGTGTCCTGAGTTCTTCAAATCTTCTTCTGGCTCTGGCTTTCATGATTTCTTCTGTCTTCTCTTGGTCTAGTTCCCTGTATAGTTGTATATTTCTTATGTACCATGGGGCGTCTGCTGCTTGCCTAAGGCAGATGTTCTGCTGTGCTTGTATCTTCTTTTTGTAGGTTTTGGCTGTGTGTACCCAGGCTACGGAGGCGTACAACATGATCGGAATAATGATTGCTTTTATGAGATGTATATTGTGGGGTTAAATTTTGTTATTTCTATAAAATTATATTTTGTCAATTTATTTTGTATTTTCAAATTGACTATGGCTTATGTGAAACGTGTTGCCTATAGCAGTACGCCTAAGACAACAATATGACCTCCCACAATATTTTCTTAAAAACAAATATGACGCCAATGAAGTTAAATTAAACCAAGGCTGCTCAAAGCAATGAGACTCTTAAAATTTTTTTATGATGAAAAACAAATAACGAAAGAGATACTTAAGTAGTTCCTCCGGTCACTGTATGACGTTACCTGCTCAGGTTACGTGTGTAGGTTCGAGTTCTATGATTATTCCCTCCGGTCAAATGCTGTGTTTTGTGAGATTAAAGTTCTGAAAGTCACAGCTGATTGAAGCAAATTTAGAAGTGGTTGTTTTCGTTAAATAAATTTTCCAGATTAATTTATGTTTGAAATAAACAGAAATTCAAAAGAGACATTTATTATTCAATGTCGCTAAAAAAGATGCATTAGAAAGATTCCAAAATGAATTGATGTTACAAGTGAGTACAATTTTTTTTATAATTTTTTATTCCTATGGAATATACCTTAAATTAAGATATAGCGTGTTCTTAGTTATAAAACAGTATTCTTAAATTGAACTGTATGAATGTGAAAATTCCTGAATATCCTGTTCTCTCTTCCAAGAACAAACTACATCAAAGTTGTAGCACGTGCTAATTTAATTAAAACCTTTATGACAAAAATATATCAGTGTGAAATTCTAGAGTTCATCGAAAATGTTAAACATTAAAATAGAGCGATAATAATTGTTGAAATTCTAGAGTTTATCGAAAATGTCAAATATTAAAATAGAACGATAATAATTGATATCACCTTAAAAATGTTCAGAATTTGGTCCATGCGTGTATGTTGTAGAGTCCTGGTACTTAATTCTTGTTAAATATGTGTTGGAGCAAAATGGCCCCAAATACCTCAGATGTAGAATCCTTACAACTGTTGTCACCTTCTAATGGGCAGGAATATGTTCCTTGAGGCTTAAATAACTTGCCTGTCCTCCTGGAACTGCTAGTACTGGATGCCAATACACTTTGGCCCCAATTTCTTGTCAGGTAGGTTGAATTTTTATAAAAATACACTTCTACACACACACTTTATCGATTTAAGCATTTATCTTATATGATTATGAATTAATTGTTTAATTTTACATACAATATTTTAATTTTATCAGGACAAATTTTCTTACCCTCCTTTCGCTTTCAGGAACAAAAAAAAAAGAGAGAGATTCAAGATTCAACAAAACCCTGGTTACCAATAATTCTTTTGTTTTCCCAGCTTTCCTTTTTGAACAAAAATAAATAAATTTATGTTGGCAGTGAAAGCAAAGTTACTAAAAAAATCAGTTTTTATGTTGGTGACTGGTAAGCTCAAATGATTTTGATTTTGTTGGTGATTTTATTTTAGTGAGATTTGGAATTCTAAAATTATTCCTACTGTTTTTGGGAGTGGTCACAAATTTGTCCTTAACATCTAGAAATTAAAACTTATCAATTATTTTCAAGGTACAATTTAAGAAATTTATAAAATTTGTAAAATAATTATCTGGAATAAATTAAACTCATCTTGTAGTTTTGCTATTATCTTTTTATCTATTAATTTAGTTTCATAAAAAAAATCGAACAAAGATTTATAATGATTTTTAATCATTGTTTCCCCCCGAGTGTTGTACACCAATTCAGTATCTCTTTTGTAATATCAATAAATAAACATGCTCATTTGTATCCTACTCCTAATGCAACTGTAACAATATATCTTTGTCTTCAGTGCTAGTTTAGATTTTCTTCCTATGACTCCGGCTAGTCTTCCTCTTGCTTGTTTGGCCTTCTTTGTAATGTTTTCCACGTGTTCTTTGAAGGTTAGTCCTTTGTCCAGTATCATTCCTAGGTATTTGGCGTTTTTCCATTGAATCTCTTCTCCTTCTCCTATGTTAATGTTTTCTTCTGGTTTTTTCCTTCTTTTGGTAATGTAGACTGCTTGGTTTTTCTCCGAGTTAATTTGGATATTCCATGTTGTACACCAACCGTCTATTTGGTCCATAGCCTGTTGGAGTCTTCTTGTCACCATACTTGGTTGAGTGCTTCTTGTAACGATAGCCGTGTCATCTGCGTAGAGAGCCATCATTGTGTTGTATGTCTTTGGAATGTCTGCCGTGTATATGTTATAAAGCACCGGTGAGAGGACTGCTCCTTGTGGTACTCCGGCTTCTGTAGTTCCTATCCTTATCCTGAATCTTCTATTTTTCAGATATCTGAGTAGTAGTTTCTTCAGTTCTCTGTTGCATCCTGCTTCTCTCATCTTGTATATCAGTCCCTCGTGCCATACTCGGTCGAAGGCTTTGCTGATGTCCAGGCAGATGGCTCCAGTAGATTGATTTCCGTTGTATCCTTCTGTTGTGTATTCTACAATTTTAAGTACTTGGTCCGGAGCACTGAACATTTTGATAAATATCTGAAAAGATATCTTTATTTACATTATCAATAATTATGACAACATCTACCCTACACTCAAAGTTCTTCTTAAATTTGTAGAACAAAGTATTGAATAGAGATTTTAATAATAAACCCTCAACATAAAAAATTGGTGTAAAAAAATTCCCCACAAAAATTAACAGAAGCAATATCCTTGAAAAAACAAATGAAAAACAGGGTTACATATAGTGAAGAGATATCAAAAGGCCTCCTTTTTTTTTTCCTGAGGTGAAAATCTTCGTAAGACATCTGGGAGGGTATCCCAGGTGTGCAGGATTCCACCAGAGTAAGACCGGCGGCACTCGTTATCCCCCTTTAGGGGAGACATCGAGCACCGCCGGCCTCAATTCCAGTGACCTACCTGCTAAAAACACCTCCTCTTACACCAGTTGTACCTAGGACTGCTTTTTCAGCGTTACATCAAAAGACCTCCTAATTACAATTATTTGTGCTTCGATTTACATAAAATTATATATAGTACGTGAGGTTCTGAAAGGTCTCTGTATCAAATAGGAAGAAGATATAATTTACTTGATACCTAAAGGCTACTGATTACCTTTCATATAATTCACATCACTGGCAGAAATCTCTTGAATTTTAACACGTTAAGAGGCCACAGGAAAAATCGCAAGGAATGGTTCCAACCAGAAGAACGGTGCATCTTAAATCATTATTGTAGCTATTACCATAACTTGTGATTAAAATATATGTGAAATTAAGGATAAAATAAAGATTATAAGAAGAGGCCACAGGCGGTTCTTTAATAGCCATCAGGCGACAATTTCCCAGAAACAGAAAATACTATACGTACTCAACTCAATGGGTGACAGCTGGGTTTGTAAGCCAGACTAACAGACACCTTAAGTTATAGTACTTCTCCCACATTGTGGTACCTGTCGTATTTCTGTGTAGAAAAAGTCGACCGCCCCTTTTATACCATAAGGAACCTTAGACTTAGACGAAATTATTTATAACCATTAAGATCCTGCGAACGTCGAAGGCTCTGGAGGGTCCGAGTAGGTAAATGAGATATCTGGATGCCTGGACACAATAATAGCACAACACCACTAAAAATAAACAAATGGCCTACTATATGCATACCGTTTTCAACATGATTTAAACATTTCGAAATGAAGTACAGTGGCGTACAACTTTTTTTTTCTAAAAGGGTTCAAAAGAGAGTAAAAAATTCTATGCGGCCTCGTATATATAGTAATTAGAAAGAGTCACACTCGTGACACTTTGTCGATTTCTTGATACACCAGAAACACAAAGTTTAATCGGCACACAAAGAAGTTTTCCATGCGCGCGTCCGACGTCGGTACCATAAAAAAAAGAAAAAAAAATCCAAACTTTCCAACTTCCTGCATATCAATCACGGCACGTTGAAAAATAGGAAATGAACGAGTCTCGACGTGTACAACAGATTCTCGCAAAGGCATTAAAGGCTTCTGTTTCCTTCGGCATCGATGATTAGCACGCACGAATCGGCGTGTAAGAAACTTCTGGATTTTCAGTATTTGCATCGTTTTAAAAATGAAGTTTCCGCTTTTTTGATGTCAGTCGACCGGAAATTTCAAAGAAAACGCGCGGGGAAACAAAAATCCAAATCGAAAGATTAATTATCGAAAACGGGGACCGTCTTTTATAAAAAGAAAAGCCAATTTTATTGCAAATATTTCAATTTATTTCCCGGGGTTATTGATATCGGTGATTTTAAGAAGGCAGTAAAATGGAATTTTATAAATTTGATCATGAATATTTCGGAAAACTTCACTGGGACTCTGCAGGATGTTTTTATATCTTTAAATATTTTTTAAAAATTATTTTCGACAAAAAGTATAGAAAACATTCTACAATTTCATTTACCAATTAGCTACGAAAAACTCTAAGAAGATTTTTTTTCAAAGAATCGAGTTTTTCATTTAATATTAAAATATTTTCTAGTCAAAAATACCCTTTCTGCAAAATTTAGGTCCAAATCCAAAAATATTAATTTTTTACGATGAAAATGCAATAACTATAATCAAATAATTTTAACAATGTAGTGTTTTTATCATATTGATTGACATTTGGTCCAATGTTGTAGTAAAAATAAATTTTTTAAAGAATTTTTTTTCAAAAACGTTTTCTTTAACTTTTACCCTGTATAATTTTAAATGTATTTAATGGAAAAAAACCGAAATAGGCTCATTTTTTAGCTCGATCTTTTCTCTACCTATTTATGCCCTTTTGATTTCTTAAATATATACGACACCACATTTATTCAAAATCAAAGAGACCGATGTAAAAATATTTATAAAATTTCCACCGAATTTAAGCCAGATTTACAAATACTGGGACCATAATAAAGTAACTCAAAAAATTATGCATAATATATTTATCGGGTCTAAAAAACGCCAAAATATTATTATTTTTAATAAAAGTTTAATAATAACCTAGAAAACTCAACTTTCTTAAAAAATTCCGAAATATAGGGAACTATTTTGGGGCCCCCTATATCACAGCTCTTGTAACCCTCGATATACGATATATAGGGGTTGAAAACGGTGTTAAGAGGCAAACAACAGGGTCCTCAAATTCTCTATATTCTCTTTTTGTCAATATACTGGTGAGAACATGGAAATTTTGAAGAAAAATAATTTTAATTGGACAAAAACTAATTTTAAACTCACCCTGATAATAAACGACGTTAGTCAGTGCAAGCACTGACCAAGTGGCCGTTTTGAACCGCCCTTAAGATGCACTGAAATCATCTGCATCAAAAACAATCATTAGAAATATCGGGCTGTCTTTTCTTCACCATTTTCTTGGAATTTTCAATTATTTGTCCAATCTATCAATCATTTAGTAACCATCTGCCAAATTTTTAACCTGAAATCATCTTTCAAATTATTCTCGTTTAATTTTTTCATAATAAACCAATCAATTTCTGTTTTTAACCTTCAAGGGTTGTTTACTTTGGATTCAAAACTTCTGTAGTCTAGTCTATACACAAATACAAAGCAGTTACCTCCTGAAAAATAGTCTTAAGACGAAGAATTAGTTTCTTAACAGTACCTGTAATATAACAACTCAACAGTTTATAATAATCAAAAATATTACGATTATATAAATATTGCAACAAATAATATATATACAAAGTATTAGAACTACTATCCCAATGCTACATAAGTACATGCTTCTTCAATTATATATTTTCCCAATCCAGGTTAGTACCCACCAACATTCCTGCGTCATTCCAAGCTCCACAATACCATTTTTAAACTTATCAAAGCAGAAAAACATGCATTTAAGAAAAATTACCTTGTATAAAACGATAAAAGTGTTTTTTTTATAGAGATATACTTTATATTGGTTTATGCGAACCTCGCTGCGCTCGGCACGCAGTGGTACATTTGTAAAGAATGGTCTGCATTCATCTTGTACTCAGTTTCATCCGAATATCTTCCATATTTATAATAATAGATCTGCAACTGATAAAAACAACAAAAATAGTTTAATATCTTTCCATTATATTTGGTGAAACCTTTAGATTTGTTACCTTGTTTAAAACTATAAAGAATTTTTCAAAAAGACTTATATTCTTGATACCTGATAATGCCTTCCATGTTCCTCATAATAGACCTGTAAATTATAAATCAAAACATTTGTTTGCAATTTCTTATCGTCATATAAAAATATAAAATCCTGCAATAAAAAAGTTACTTTTTATAGAACAATCATTCTTCTGTTAAAACCTAAATTTTTTAATACTTAATACCTTACAATATTTTGAAAATTAAAGAAATCACAAGATGGTGAAGTGTACCAGAGTCAAATGTCTGGATATATCCAATCAAAAAAGTTCCTGTAAAATTCTAGAAAGCTGTTTTACAAATTAATATATAAGATCAATGAAAAATGTAATTTTTTACTTGATTTTACCTGAAGCATTTTCCCAAGAGAACTCCTATGATACCTAGCAGAAATATTACTCAATGATTCTGCCTCATGTTGTTTTCGATGTCTTAGTCCTAGTCCAATTTTCTTTCGCAGGATATAACAGTAGCTCCAATTTTCTTTCTTGCTTTCATAATCTGCAAACATTTTTTCACTCTAGATTATCACCCAGAAAAGTCTTTGTTTATTACCTTTTGCCAAGCAAGTCTCCAAATGGTGTTCAGATTCTTCCAGAAGAATATTGTTTGGAAGATGTTGTGGGTTAAAATGAAGTTAAGTTTTTATATTTTTAGAGAATAGATTTTGATGTATGGTAACCTAAGGTTTTTGTAGACTAAATATACTTTGTATGTAAAATAAAGGGTAAAATAAAGGATAAAATAAAGATTATAAGAAGAAGCCACAGGCGGTTCTTTAATAGCCATCAGGCGACAATTTCCCAGAAACAGAAAATACTATACGTACTCAACTCAATGGGTGACTGCTGGGTTTGTAAGCCAGACTAACAGACACCTTAAGTTATAGTACTTCTCCCACAATGTGGTACCTGTCGTATTTCTGTGTAGAAAAAGTCGACCGCCCCTATGGAAGATCACGAGTGGAGGGATGAACTGCCCAAGCTGTAGAGATGATTCAGTTAAAAATGCTCGTGCATACGAGAGCTTAAAGTTTACAAGCTGTTCAAGTTTACTGAATCTTTAAATTAAAGAGATGCTTCTAGTTTACTGAATTATATTCCAACTGTATATGACAGTAAACCAGTAGAAGAAATGAGACTGGGAATAATTCAGATTCTACCAGAAAAATATTGTTTGGAAGATGTTGTGGGGTAAAATGAAGTTAAGTTTTGATATTTTTAGAGAGGAGATTTTGATGTATGGTGACCTAAGGTTTTTGTAGACTAAATATACTGCTTGGAGAAAATTGATCTTGATAATTAGGACATGAATTTTATGAAAAGCGAAGTATGGATAACTTGCAGATTGGGTTCATCTTAAGAGGCGGAGGAAATGAGTTTTATGAGGAATAATCCTGCAGTTCGTGTGAGAATAGATTTTCAGTTTGAAAGGGTGAGTTTTTCTTAGGACAAAATTAATACTGATGATGTTCGACCAAGTGATATTGTCGTAAGAGGTAATGGTGATGTGCTACTTAGATTTTAAGGACACTTTTTAATGATCAAATTGAAACTATTACGAAAAAGAATTTATGCTGCCAAAGGATTGATAGTTTGCAAAAAATTTTGTAATAGATTATTTCAATTTTTTTATTTCCGTATTATCATTATTGCTAATTTGTTTGACATTAAAAAATATGAACAATTATTATTAATATGTTCGTAAAAAAATTTCCAAGTTTTAAAAATTTTGTTCATAATTTGACAGTGTTATTGTTGTATCAAAAATGTAAAAATTATATAAAACAATAAATGAAAATGACTTTTTAATATTGTGTTTGTATAATATTTTGTTATAAAAGATACGTTATATAAATAATAATTTTAAAAAAGCCATAATGGATTTTCTTTATAAAACGCCTATAATTTTTTATTTTTAATGAAATTTACAACCTTTTCAAAGGTATTATTTTTTAATTGTTTCCACCTTGTATACAAGATGTATATATATTTTATAAAAATATCCTTTTTAATACAGATTATTAAAATGTTTCAAAATTTGAACTTAAATATGAACTATATCATTTATATAAAAAAAAACTTCATTAATCTCCAAGTAAAAATTAAATTTCATAATATTTTTTCTAAAATATACGTTGAACTCTATTAAAAAAAATATCTCGAGTAAAATAATAATTTAAAAAACCCTAAAATAATTTTTTTTATAAATTAACTCATATTAAACATATTTACGCAATAAAAAAAAACATTTTAAATAAAAATAATCACAGATGGTCAATTATATCATTAAAATTCCTATTTTAATGCACTTACCTTTCGAAAATCAAATTCTGGTGACGATCTTGAAGTAGGTACATCGTAAATCAATACAGATAGAAATTTTTTTTAAATACTAACGTTTCATGAATAATTTGATAGCGCTATTACTATATCAGAATTGTAAAAATTAATATTGATCTAGCTATATTCACAAAATTATATAGAACATTAAATAAAACGTAATTTTTTTAATATTGGTTATTAAAATGCTTCAAAAATTGAACATAAAGATAAAATATTTCATTAATAAAACAAAAATTTTATTAATCTGTTAAATAAAGATTAAATTTTATAGTATTTTTTTTAAATATACGTTTTACTCTATTTAAAAAATACCTTAAGTCAACTAATAATTTTGGAAAAAGTTCAATATATTTTCTTTATAAGTTACCTTAAAATAATTATTTTTAAACAAATTTGCTTTGTAAACAATCAACCTTTTCTGTTTATAAAAAAAAACTTTCACCGCATTTTTAAACTGTTTTTTTACAGCCTGTCAACTATTAATATACGGAAATGTACAAAATTATTGCAGTAAAAATAACAACAGAAAGTCAATTATATAATTTGAATTCCCATTTAATTGCTCCTACCTTTTGAAAATCAAATTCTAGTGACGATCTTGAAGTACATCGTAAATCGATACAGATAGAAAATGTTTTAAAGACTCACCCTGTAACAAAAGAAAGAAATAATTAGTTTATATTAGTTAAGATTTAAGTACTGTTATTATAAATTGTTGTGAATTAGTTTTGAGGTACTTTAAGAGAAATAATTTTACTATTTTTTCCAAATTTAATAACTGTGGGTGGAAATGTTTTGAATGGGCTACTTAATAAATATGTATCAGTTTAAATTTGGATAAAATCAATCTAACTAAAGTATTTTTAAAATATTATAAAACCGATAATAACTGGTTTAAATAGAAAATTATTTCGGTTATTTTTGACCACAGCGTATTTATTTTACTATGAAAAACTTGCTGGTTATAATTTTAACAGTGTATCTAATTTATAAAATATACATTTATGTCACTTACCCCTTTTATTATTAAAAATAAGCCCAACTGATGATCGTGAAGAACGCCGTTTGAAGATCTGACGAAAGTTTCTTCAATACTCACCTGTAAAAAATAGGAACTGATAATTAAAACTTATTGTTAATTTAGGGCAGGGTACATTTATAAAATAAAATACTTCCTAATCGTTTAAACTTTCTTATATTACTAATTCACTGAAAATATTTAATAGGTATATGATATCAGTAGAAACACTGACTCATACAACTAAAAACATAGATACACATTTTTATACAGTGTTTAGCATGAAAGAATTTTATAAGTAAATATAATATAATTTAGAATATATTAATATTGTATTTAATTTTGCTAATATTCAACACTCCCACTCAAAATTAAATACACAATAGATTTAAATTTTAAATAACTTTAAATTTTAATAACTAACAACAAAATATTTATTCTAGACCCAGTTTGGTACGCAGTACTTCAAATCGCTGTACTGGAAGACCCTTTGTAAAGATATCGGCCAATTGATCACCTGTAGAAACATAACACAATGTTATTATACCCTTTTGTATTTGCTCTCTGGAGAAATGATATTTAATATTAATGTGTTTTGTTTTTCTATGATTTGTGGGATTATTTGCAATGCTGATACAGGCTGTATTATCTTCATATATGGGAATCGGACTATTGATATTTATATTTATACTTTTTAATAAAGATTTGACCCAGATAGCTTCCCTTACAGCTTCAAATAATGATATATATTCAGCTTCTGTCGAAGAAGCTGCAACACTCTTTTGTTTTTGGCTATTCCAAATTATAGAGCATTTATTAAAAACTTGGAACAAGTAGCCTGATGTACTTTTTCTGTCATCTTCACTACCTGCCCAATCTGCATCAGCATACCCAGAGAGCATGTCTGAATATTGACCTTTCACATATGTCAATTTAAGATTAATTGTACCTTTTATATATCGTAACACTCTTTTAATACAATTCCATACTTCGTTGTTATTTTTAGATTGATATCTGCTTAATATATTGACTGCAATACATAAATCAGGTCTAGTGCATGTCATTGCATACATTAAAGAACCTATTGCATTTCTACAAGGCGCTTTACATTCTTGATTAGAGTTTAACTCATTGAAATATAATTTTATGGGTAAAGGTGTATTCACTGATTTACATTCAGCCATATTAAATTTGTTTAATACATTTTTTAAATACACAGATTGATCTAGAGTTATTTTGTTTTCAGATCTCTCAACTCTTATACCTAAGAATAATTTGATTTCATTTAGATCTGTCATTTTAAAGCATTTCATTAAATATTGTTTGAAGTTTAACATAGTAATTTTATCTTTTGTTGCTATTACTAAATCGTCAACGTATAATATCAAATAAATATTTTTATCTATACTTGCACGGTCTAATATATAAAGACAATGATCAACTTCAGAATTTCTAAAACCTTCACCTTTTAAAACGTCATCAAAGCATTTATACCAACACCGTGAAGATTGTTTCAGACCATAAAGTGCTTTGTTTAGTTTACAAACTTGGCCCGGTTTGGCAAAAACAGCATCCGGTACCTTTAGGTAAATATTTTCTGTTAAAGAACCATTTAAAAACGCGGTTTTCACATCCATGTGATGAATTAATAAATCAAACTGATTTGAAAAAGCTACGAGGAATCTAAAACTTGATATTCGTGCAACGGGTGCAAAGACTTCATCATAATCTGTAAGATACTGTTGATTAAATCCTCTAGCAACAAGTCGGGCTTTGTATTTAGATGGGTTTCCATTTTCGTCATTCTTTATAGTAAATACCCATTTTGAATCAATTATATTTGCATTTGCTGGTGGATACACTAAACTCCAGGTCTTGTTTTCCAATAAAGAATTTATTTCTTCCTGGATTGCCTGCTCCCACTGACTTTGATCATCTCTGTTTTTAATTTCCGTATATGTCTTAGGTATTTCAATATTAATATTTCCCGTAAATAACAAAATTTGATCAAAATCAGTGTTTTCACAGTAGTAGGGCTTTGGACGATTTTTATTTCTTTCGCTTCGTCTGAGTTCCGAATTATTTTGTATATCTTGATTTTTTAGATCAAGTTTATTTACATTTTGTTCTGGTTCTACTGTATCAGCTTTATTTCCAGATATAGTAAATCTCTCTTGGTTTTTATTACCAAGTTCAGATCCACTTGAACTGTGATATTCTGCATTTTCTATTGCAGATTTTTCTTGCTTTTTAGTATTAGCAAGTTCATGTACATAATGAGTGACATGAGGTTGTACTTCATACATTTTTGAATTAAAATTATTAGTACATGGCCTCATTTGCAACTCTTGATTTTGATCGAACATCTTTGAAGATTTTAAATTTGCTTCATCAACAATTACGTCACGAGCTATAACAAAACGATTTAATTCAAGATCCCATACTTTATAGCCATTTGACTGGTAACCTACCAATATACCAATATTCGATTTTTTTTCGAATTTCTGTTTATTGTTTTTGTCAAGAACATAGGCTGTTGAACCAAAAACTTTAAGATGTTTTAAATTGGGTGCATGTTTATACCACAGTTCATATGGTGTTTTGTTATTTGCCAGAGCATTTGTGGGAGATCTGTTAATCAAATAAGTGGCAGTAAGGACAGCCTCTCCCCAGAACTTTTTATTTAATTCTACGGCAACTAGCATAGTACGAGATTTTTCCGTAATTGTTCTGTTCATACGCTCGGCAACACCATTTTGTTGTGGAGTGTATGGCACTGTTAAATGATATGTAATGCCATTTTGATCGCAATAATTTTTGAACTCAGAGGAAAGGTATTCTCGCCCATTATCACAATATAAGTAAACTATTTTTGAATTGAAATGTGCGGTTGCTTTATTGACAAATAATTTAAATTTATCTAAAACTTCACTTTTAAACGTTATAAGATATACCACTGTATAGTGTGTATAATCGTCAATAAATGTTACGTAATAATTTTTATTGTCAATAGTGGGAGGATTTATCGGCCCACAAACATCACTATGAATAATATAAAGTGGTCTACTTTCATGTTTCTTTTTACTTTTATTAAAATGAAACCTTGATTGCTTGCCATATACACAAGCTTCACAGAGATTGTTGGAGGAATCAATATTTACTGTATTAGGTATTCCGTCAATGTTACTTGCTTTAAGTTTTAAAAAATTATTTTTACTTATATGGCCAAGCCTTTTATGCCATAATTGATAATCATGCATTACACTAAGATTTATCTTGCTTTTAGAAAGAGATATATTTTTAGGAAACATGAAAGTAACCCCAAATAGACCATTTTCAGACTTACCTCTGGCAATAATATTATTTCCAGACTTTATAACCATCCCTTGGGGATTGAAATTGACCTCCATTCCACTGGCTTGTATTTTCTGTACAGACAATAGATTGTATGGAACCTCAGGAACATATATAGAACATCAATCAGTTGCCCTTTGAGTCCTTGATCTGTCACAATGTCAATGGTCCCTTTTCTTGTAGCGAACACGGACGCATCAGCTTTAGCCACTGTGATTTTTATTGGGTTTGAGAGTTCTATCCAATCACTAAACACATCTGGACGATTTACAATGTGATCAGTTGCACCTGAGTCAACAATAAACTGAATAGTATTCCCGGCATAACTTTTAAAGTCATTTTTATCCTGTGGCACTTTTATCATAAACGCAAAACTGTTGTTATCATCAGTTGTTCTTACAGTTTGGAAATTACGATTGTTTTCATTCAATTGTTTGAAATAAAAACAGTCCTTTTTGAAATGATTATTTCTCCCACAATGTGTGCATTTCATATTCGATTTTTTGGTTTGAAGCGGTTTTTGTTGGAAGGACGACTTCTTATGAAATTTGTTACGTATGTTGAATTTGTTGCCTTTATTGTGAAAATGTTTAAAGGTTCTGTATGAATGTGATGAACTTTGTTCTGGAGTGGCACGTGTTTGGAGAGCTGTTGTAGTCACTTCGGCTTTAATTTTAATTTCATAATCATTTAACGAACGCCAGATTCAAATTATCTTCTGATAAGGTTTCAAGAGCTGTTATAACTCCATCATAACTGGCCGGTAATGTTAGTAATAAGTGTGATACCTTATCCATTTCTTCAAGTTTTGCGCCGGCCGACACTAATTCTGCAATTATATCTTCAAAGCATTGAAAATGTTGTAACAAGTTTTCATTCGGTTGTAACTTTAACAATAAAAGCTTCTTCCTTAAAGTTAATTGGGTAGCTAGACTTTTCCTGGCGTAGATCGTATCTAAATTTTCAAGTATTTTCTTAGCAAACTGCTGTTCTTGTGCAAAACTCAGAAAAGAATCACTAAGATACTCAATAATCAAATTGCGGGCAATCAGATTCCGTTTCTTCCATTCCTCATCTGGTTGGTCAGGAATTACACCGTCAACAATATCCTGCAATCCATGTTCTGCTAATAAGGCTCCAATTCGAAATTTCCAAATCCCATATTTTTCACCGTTAAACGGAATAATGTTTCTTTTATTTTTGTTGTCCTGCATGGTGTATAATCACAGACACACACTACTAAACTTTTTAAAAATAATTCACTTTGTAAATTTGTGCCCTGGGCCCATAACCTGTTAATTTAGGGCAGGGTACATTTATAAAATAAAATACTTCCTAATCGTTTTAACTTTCTTATATTACTAATTCACTGAAAATATTTAATAGGTATATGATATCAGTAGAAACACTGACTCATACAACTAAAAACATAGATACACATTTTTATACAGTGTTTAGCATGAAAGAATTTTATAAGTAAATATAATATAATTTAGAATATATTAATATTGTATTTAATTTTGCTAATATTCAACACTTATAATAATAATAATTTTGTTTCAATATACAGGGTGTCCAGGAACTTAATGCCAAAAATTCGGGAGCAAATAGAAGAGGTCAAAAAATAATGTCAGAAGTTCAAATAAATTTTTGTCATACGAGGCTTCGTTTCCGAGTTATAAACCTCTAAAGTTTCGAAATAAAAACCTTTGTTTTGTCATAATTTCTAAACTATACATTGGAATGCTATAAAATTCCAGTGACGGATTGCATAGATCCATGTCCTATGTTTGACGGTATTAATGAATCTACATTACGTACAGATAAGCAGGGACGGCTTGTGCCCATTGGTTAATAATCCGTAATTTTAATAGGGACCATCTGAATAATATTTAAATTTCAAAAATAAATTTTCCAATCCATTTACTAATGGAAATGTACTCTTGTTTGAACTCGATAAAATTAAGGGTTTAGGAGAAATTTGAACTTTTAGATCTGAATTATAAGTTGCTTCTATTTGCTCTCGAATTTTTGGCATTAAGTTCCTGGACACCCTGTATACGTTACTTACCAAATAAGAAATTCATAATATATTTATTTTAAAACGAGTTTAATAAACGAAATGTGCAACTATTAAAAGACAACAGTCGATATTAAAGATTTTTTTAATACATTTTATGGAATTTTTATCTCTAATAAAAAAAATAATGGTTATATTCTAAGTAGCAAGGTTTTTAACAACCATACAAATATATTAAACTCTTAAATCTAGAAAATTAATTTGAAATAATTTCTTCAATTTCTAACGGAAAATTTACTCCACATTATTTCAAACAAAAACCGGCTTAAAAAACGATATTTTTTCTCTCAAATAAAAAAAAGGTAAAAGTTCGGTATAGCGGTTTTCGCTATTATAAGAGATTTTTCAAAAATTCTTTTTCAGGGCGTTTCTATAGGTCGATTATGACACAAATCTGTGTGCGCGTTTTCAAAAATTCATTTCTATAATTTATTATTAATAAAAACATACTTACGGGACGGTGGAGTAAATAGGGGTGCTGGGTGGGGACGAAACAGTAGAAATCCAACGTCAAACACAAGAAAACACTAATACACTGCACTCGGGGCACATGAAAAATGTAAATTAATTTTGAAAAGTATTAAATTTTTCGAAAAACTATCCCACACATGACAAATCTCGTTGATAACATGAAGTTCGTCATTATTAAAATGACAGGCTTGATAGAAGCAGTGGTATTTTTTGTAGAAATGCCTCCTTCTTTATGTTTAGGTATGTTCCGTTTTTCTCTACAAATTATAATAGGAAGAAGGAATAACTTAATTTTTCATATCAATTTTGTCCTGTATGTTCCTTTTTTTCAGCTATTCAGACTTTTTCACTCTATTTGACAACACATTGACAGTTCTATTGCACTCTTCTTTTTTATGCAGTGACAGTCGTGACAGCCATGGCGGTATTATTGTATTAATTATTATTTATTTTTATTTTTTTAAACAATTTCTTGAACATTTTTGTGAACAGAAAGTGCGGTGTGTACTCTGAAATACTGTTTTTTGGTGTTTAATGTAGGATTTCTATTGTTTCGTCCCCACCCAGCACCCCTATTCACTCCACCGTCCCGTAAGTATGTTTTCATTAATAATAAATTATAGAAATGAATTTTTGAAAACGCGCACACAGATTTGTGTCATAATCGACCTATAGAAACGCCCTGAAAAAGAATTTTTGAAAAATCTCTTATAATAGCGAAAACCGCTATACCGAACTTTTACCAAAAAAAAATAATAACTTAAACAAACTCACCGATTGGCCAGTCATCATCTGCTTTCCAACCATCACTTTTTGAACTGCCATTGTCCACATTCACATATTTCAGTTTTAAAAAGCACTACCACTGTAGTTTTTCACTAACCGGCAATTTTTTCCCGCACAAACACTATTTAGAAGAAAAATCTTTATATTAAAATAAAAATGTTTGTATATACGCGCACTTAAGTCCGTAATAAAACATTTTTGTTAAATGTATACCGGCTAAAATTACTTATAAGTAATTTCCGACTAACTTTTGTGTACTACCGCTCCTACCGCCTGCACAAAAGGTACTGACCGATACATCTATAAGTAAAAATGATAAGACTATGACTATACCTACAAAACTAGTGGATTAATCACATATCGTTAACTAATTTGATAAAGAATAAATACTTTCTAAACGACAAAATTATTCCAAAGGGTGTTTAAGGTTATTGGTTATGAAAACCCTCTCGATTGACCTAGCATAAAGATTGTCCCACGCAAGATAGATCTAGAAATAATTTTTTTGCTTTATTTTTTACAAATTGTTAGAATTAGACCTTAATATTGGTAAATACTAAAAAATATCGATGAAGTAATTATCGGTTTGGAAAAAAGGTACCAAATAAAAACCTGTTATAGTATTTTTCACAGTAAATGGTATTGGCTATTGGCAATAAACTATCTCTCATTGTGGAGAAAATCATCAGGTAAAAGATGCAAATGTGCTGCAGGGTCGAACTTAAGAAATTTGAATTTTGCATAATATAGGAGATATACAAGTACACTTAAAGTCGGAGAAGTATTTTTTCCGCGCACACTCGATTTAAGTTGGTGCCACATAAGCTCTATGGAATTGAACACGCAGTAGTAGGGAGGTAGTCGTAACACTGTATGTCCCAATTCTTCTGCAATTGTATCACAAATAAACCTTTTTTTAAAAGAAAATAACTGCAGCACTTGTAAAAGTTCTTTTTTTGTATAATTTTCCTCAAAATATATGTCATTTGCAGCCATGAAGTTTTGAATCTCCAATTTCGTATTCTTTGAGCCAGGATTTTTTTGCAATTGTCGACTATGATAGCTTGCGTTGTCCATAACTATAACGCTGTTTGGCGGGATGTTGGGTAACAGACAATTTTTAAACCAATCTTCAAAAAGCTCTGCTGTCGTATCTTCCTGATATTCAACACAAGAGTCCTTAATATTTTTGGCAGAAAGCCACATAGCGTTTGGGATCCAACCATTTTCTGATCCTGCGTGTACCATTTATTGTGAAAACTACTATACCAATTTTTTTACTCTATAGTAAAATGTATTGTATCAACGAAGAAGAAAATTATACATCGGTCTCTTTAAATTATTTGAATAACTTTTTTTCTATAAATATTTAAGAAACTAAAAAAGCATAGATAGATAGATAGAGAAAAGAATGAACTAAAAGATTAATATAGTTGCGCACCAAAAGATTTAACATTTTTAAATTTTTTCTGTTTTATTGTAACTGTTTTTTTTTATGAAAAATTTGCTTATTTTCTTATTTTCCTACATTATTTAGTTAAATATTACTAAATATTTGAGCCTTTTAGCATGAAAATTATCGGTAATCTATTTTAAATAAATTGTTTGCCAGTCGAAGATTTCTTTTTGACATTAAATAGTTTTTTAGTAATTATCCTATACGTTAAATATCATATAAAGTTTTTAAATAATAGAAATGAATTTTCAGCCCGTGGCTTAAAGTTAAACAAAAATCTCTGTTCTTCCCTCTCACATTTTTAAGTTGTTTATATAAAAAACAAAACTATTTTTCCTGATTGGCCTATAATAGCAATTTAAAACAACACCCTTCTACATTCATCTTCCTAGTCTTAATCTAAAATATACAGTGTGTAAAAGCTAAATGGAATAAATTCATTATTGCGGTTACTGTACATATTTATAAAAAGTCCCGAAACACGTCAAATTTAAATTATAACTTGACAATCTTTAACGTAAAACTGCAACCCCTACCTTCAAACACCTTAGAATGACAGGTACAACGTACAACCCCCAATTTTTTAAATGGGAAGTATAGGCTTGTGATATATCATTTGAAAGGTCTCTTCATTCTCTATTCAAAAATGTTATTGTTTTTAAATTTAATGCAAAAATTAACATAAAAAAAATTAATATCATATTGTTACCGAAATTCGCTACAATACAATCAAAAACTAAAATGTAATGCAAAACGTAATAAAATGTAGAATACGAAAAAGAACTATGAATGTTAATGAAGTAGATGTTCAAAATGTTCTCCGCGAACGTCTTGGCAACATCCTAATCTCAAATAAAACTGTCTTCTAACACTATTTAACATATCAGGCGTGATCGACCTAATCGCAAGCGTTATTCGTTCTTTTAAATCATTTAAATCAGATAGTTTAGTTTTGTACACATGGCTCTTCACATATCCCCATAAAAAGAAATCTAATAATGTAAGATCAGGTGATCGCGCTGGCCATTCAATCGATCCTCGCCTCCCTATCCACCGATTGGGAAATATTGTATCGAGGTACAGCCGGACATTAAGTTGGTAATGTGGTGGTGCTCCATCCTGCTGAAACCATATCGTATTCGCTGGAACTTGAGGGTTACCTGGATCAGGATATAAATTTGCCAACGTTAGAATGACATCATTTTGAAGTAGTGCCAAATAATGGTTGCCATTCAAGTTGCCCTCAATAAAAAAGGGACCAATGATATTGTTCCCTACAATCCCTGCCCAAACATTAACCTTTTGAGGGTATTGAGTGTGTTCTTCTCTCATCCAGTGAAGATTTTCCGTGGACCAGTAGCGGCAATTTTGCCGATTAGCATGACCGTTATGTAAAAAAGTACACTCATCAGAAAACATAACGTCTTCTAATTGGATAATATTGTTATCTAACAAGTCCATCATTTGCTCAAAAAAAAAGTTCTCCTATCAAAATCATCTTCCATGAGCTCCTGAGTAGGTATCATCTTATACGGATGCAATTTATTTTATTTTAATATGTTTGCTATCGATGTATGGCTAGCATTGAATGTAGTGGATGCCTGTCTACTCGATGTATGTGGGTTTTCCTGAAACTCAAGCAACACATCTAATTTGAGTTCATCACTCAATGCATTTGCAGCTGCTTTTTTTATCTGCCTTACATGACCAAACTCGCGAAACTGCTTTTCTATTTTACTTATTGTTCCTTGGGATATAGGCGGTAAATTAGGAAATTTCTCATGAAATAGGCGAGTTACTTCCTGTTGTGTTCGGATGTTATCTCCGTAACCAATCATTTGTAAAACTGTTATTTTATGCATTTCCGTTAATCTAACCATTTTTGAGAATTGAATTGAACAAACTTTATACTTAAATTACAACAATGACAACTTATTTAAAACAATTTACTACTGCTTGTTAAAATAGCGTTGCCACGGAAATTCTTTAAAGTTTTTTAATGGTTACCATCTAAAAACCACATTGCTATGGTTTTTGTTCACTTTCTCATTATCAAGACCTAAACGGGAAATAAGTTTTAAGTATATTGTAATAAGTTTCGAGTATATTTTAGCGAATTTCGGTAACAACATGATTTTAATTTTTTTTATGTTAATTTTTGCATCAAATTTAAAAACAATAACATTTTTGAATAGAGAATGAAGAGACCTTTCAAATGATTTAAAAAATTGGGGGTTGTATCTGTCATTCTAAGGGGGTTGAAGGTAGGGGTTGTATTTTCACGTTAAAGAATGTCAAGTTATAATTTTAATTTGACGTGTTTCGGGATTTTTTATAAACATGTACAGTAACCGAAATAATGAATTTATTCCATTTGGCTTTTACACACTGTATAATACATCGATTAAAATGTCACAACGTCTTAGATCAAAGATAATATTTATATCTCCAGATATGTCTAGAACTCTGTTAAATCATAAATCAAAAAATCGACGAGATTGAAAAGAAAAAGTCTTTTGTAAAGTTTCTCGCACACAATGGCCAAACTCTCTTAGCTAAAGTTCTTTCCCCGCGTTTTTTCTTCTCTTTTTCGAAGAGTGAGTTGTTGTTATTGAAACATTTTAATAAACTGAAACCCCTGAAAATAATAATAGAAAAAAGAATCGAATCCCCCCCTTCACCCATCTCCCTCTTAATGATAAATTTTATCATTATCATTAAATTCAGATTGTATGACATTCACGTTTTCAGTTCCCTCCAACAGGTTTGGTTTAAATCTAAAAGAAAACACTATACTACATATGTTAGAAAAAAAGTTCATTTTGGAATTATTTTATTAGGCAAATTAAATTTTTCGGAAATTATCTTCTTGGGTTATTTTTTTAAATAGAATGCTGATGTTTAAAAAGACAATATTAGAAGCATAATCCCAATTTCCTTTTAAACAGTGCCACAAAGTGAACTTTTGGATACGTTGTTTACATTTTTTTCTTTTTCGTGTCGAAAAGAAAACAATCTAGTAATTTTAAAATTATCAGATTGGCAACAATGGTTTCATATTTTTGACATTATTTAGAATATAAATTAAATTTTAAAATAACATATAAATCATAATACTAACTCAAACAAATTTTCTAACACTAATGTTTATAATTTTTAACAATAATTTTTTAAATTATCTGGGAATAATTGACTCGTTCGAAAAATATATGTTAAAATACATTTATTACAAATGGAATAAATCCCATCTTCAAATTCAACAAGAACGTACATCTTACGACTTTAGTTGTTTTTACAATACTAACTGGGATGAACAGTTATAAACAAATCATTCTTTTTTTTGTCCTCATAGACACCATTACACAAAAAAGGTATATAACTATAATGTCCTCATAACTACCATTATTTTTTAAAAATTACAGAAAAAGTTTTTTAAACATATCTTAGTGTTTTTGTGAGTAAAATTGATTATTAATAAAAATACATATATCTATTATGAGTTATAGTTCTCACCAATACATTCTTCTGTAAAAACTATAAATATTTTATTTATTGTACACCTATTGTTATACTTATTTACTGTTTAAATACTACATAATATGCACGTTGCTAAGATCGGAGGCTCACGTGAGTGTTGTAGTTCCCTGCATAGACAAGTTATCTAGTTCGAGCAAGCTTAAGTTGCAAAAGTATCTGTTGTGAACATTTTCACCTACTTTGTGGTGTAATTTCATTTACACTTTTATGCAAAACTTATTACGCAGCCTCCAGCCCGCCTCTCATTGAACATTACTTGATAGTTACAAGTCGCCACCATATAATATTAGAGAAAAGTAACATATTCCCATTGTACGTGTCCCGAAAAGAATGTTCATAAATTATACCACAGATTCTGGGGTCAAAAATATGTTGATTGAACCCCACTCACCTATATACAATAGTGCACACAAAATAAGTTACAGGGTGCTAAAGTTAAAAATTTAAATATATTTTTTTAATCTACAAACTTGTTAAAAATGCCGTTCTTAGCACTCCATAGAAGCCTTAAAAATATTACTTTAAGGCACTGAGTGCCTTATAGTTATTTATGTATCAAGGGTATAAATAGATGTTTATGCCCTGAGGGCGACGTCCGAGGGTATACACATCCGTTTATGCCATTGGTACATACAAACTTTTATGTCATACTACCCTGTCAGCCACCCTTTAAAATGCCAATTTCAATATTTCAATATTACTATTATCTTGAGTGGTTGTCATTGGTTTTGTTTTGGTGTAATTCTTTTTTAAGCCCATTTTTTCGGATTCCTCGACTAGTTCCGTTGGCATAGTTTGTAGTTCTTCGAAAATGGATGCTACTACACCCACCATCTGCATATCTCAGGTGGTTTAGTTTCTTTCCATTTATATTTATTCTCCTGTTTGCTCATTCCAATGCTCTAAAGACTTCGTCTAAAGGACAATGTGAACGATATAGGAGAAATAACATCTCCCTGTCGCACTCCCTTCATAATTGGTATATGTTTTGTGGCTTCTTGTAATTGTATTGTCATTGTTGTATTCTTGTAAATATTATGTATTAGCCTTCTGTATCTTGAATCTAATCTACAGTTATTTATAGCTTATTTTTAGTGTCACTGTTTAACACATTATTATAACTACTTTAAAAACTGTTTGTTTACTTTGTTCTAATTAACTGTTCACACTGACTAACCTATGTTTGACTACCAATAATATACTACCCTTCTTACTACCTCTGTTCAAGTCTTTTATAGGTTTCAAACTTTCTAGAAACTTCAGTTTTGTTCTATGGATAAGTAATTTCTGGGAAAATATGTGTATCTCTTTCTTTCCTATTTATGACTAGACATACTTACTTCGTCTATCATCGATCATTCCAGAATAAAATATAGTAGAAATATATCTGTCTCCTATTTACACATTATCTGTCTTTTTTTTACATACATATTATATAATCAATTTTCGCCAAGTTTCTAGTAAGTTTTAAATAACATATTTATGTACTAGATATAATATTGATCCATTACATAATAAAATTATTTCTAACTTAAAATTCTCTTACAAATACACAAAATATATAATAAAGTAATACAATATAATAAAAATTATCTGATTACTAAAAAATTAAGCTCAAAATTAACAGCAAATTACCTTAATGGCATCAAATTATTGATTAATCTACTTGCTTATTGTATGTAAACCTTGCATGTGCTTTCAACCACAATAAGTGTATCTGCATACAATTGCAGCTATGCTCCTGTAAAACCTAACAGGATAAATATCGGAACATGCAGGTATACACTCAATTTCTTGTTTAAAATACTAATTTTATTGTATTTTGACTTTTTAAAAGTGTATATTTTACTTTTAGAATTAAACAGGTATTGTCTCTCCTAAACAAAAAATACCACTGACAATCAGCAAGGTCAGATTTTAAACAAAAAACTACATTTCTGTTACAATTAATCCCGTCCAAACACAAAGGGAAATTGAAAGTCAAATTAAACATTATGATATAATTGTCGAATTCACTTACAAAAATATTGAGATCAATGCATTAGAATTATTTACACAAAGCTAATAAGTTTGGAAAAGCCAAATGTAATAAATTCAATAATTCGGTTACTACAGATATTTATAGAAAATCTCATATTTAAATTATAAATTTACATTTTTTATAGTGAGAATTTGATTCCTACCTTCAACCCCCAAAATTTTAAATGGGAAATAATGGGCTTGTAATATAATGTTTTAAAGATCTCTTCATTCTCTATCAGTGTTCTTTTTTAATATCAATATCAAAAATAATTCTTTAAAAAACTATCATATCATTGTTATTTTGTTTAAAACGATTTATCAAATTGGTTTGTATTATTTATAAGTGCAGGATATTGTCAATATTATAATTGTCCTCTGAAATCCGTCATCTGACTGCAAATCATAAATATGGTTAGATTAAGATTAACAGAAATGCATAATAATTAATATTGTAAAGAAAATTAAGCAAAGAATATCTAGTTATCAGTATTATATTTTGAGTAAAGATATAAAAAAATTACAAAGAATACTTTCTTTATAATTATGTATATGTGTTTTATTTTTATGGTTTTTAATAAATAAATTATTAATTTAGTAGTTTTAATTTCAAGTGCTTAATATCAGTTGAATATTTTTTGTAGTTTCTAAAATAAACTATTTAAGCTACAATCCGAAATAATTTTTTTTTATAATTGTTATTAACAAATTGTAACATGTAACCGTCCAGTTTATGCATAAAAAAATACACATTGCTAAAACTGGGGAAGCTAAGAGTGATAAACGAAAAGCGTAAAATCCTCTAGATACCCCATCCTGTTTAAGTCCGTGGAGTTTGTATTATTTATGAATGAATGTGACTAGGGCTAGAGCCAATCAGTTGTATTTTGTATCTTGAACTTGTAACATAGTGTAGCGAGACTGAGTATTTGTTGACGTACAGCATACGACTTTGAATGTTATTTTGGCAGAGACGAATTTAAAAGTTTTAAATGTGAAATATATTTAACTGGTAAGCATTTATCTTTTATTATATAATTACTTGGAGAATATTTGTTGGTTATCGCTTACTTCTGAAAATAGTGTTCAGGTGAACGAACTTTTTTATCAACAGTTTTCAAAAAGGTTGAATTAATGGATATAATTTTTTTTAATATGTACAATTTTTATTATGGAATAATACATATAGGAATATAAAAAAATATATGAATATATATTAAACAATTAGTGATTAATAAGGAATATAACGAGTATTTTAAATTAAGATTTTGGAAAATATATCTTTCTTACATTTTTAAGTCTACGATAATAATAAAAAAATATTAAATGTATTTTATATCTTTTGCTACATAATTGTTTTTATGTTATAGTTAAATTCATAAATTATTAGTTTTTGGGCTACAAATACTCTAATTCAAATAAACCCAATTGTTTTGTAAATGACTTCAAAACAAATTAAATTTTTTCACAATTTTAAAATTTTTTATAATTATTTTTATTTGTTTAATCTAATTGAAATAATTTATTTAATACATTTAACATTTTTTAACGCATGAACCGCAAATTACTACAGCCATTCTTTTAACATTCGGTAAGTTTAATTGATTTTAAAATTGTTATAAATTTAAAATTGGTTAAAAAATTTTTTTGTCATTTAAGATACTTTTTAAATCAGTAGAGAGACTGCGCGTAGCGACTGTTTATATTGAATTATAACTAACTTAAACTTACTAAACTTGTTTCTACATTTTTTATTTATTTATACGCGAGAGAGATATTAGTTAACACCTATGTTTAAAATATTTCGTGGAGTTTTTGCTTTTACTGCTCCCTTCATACCGTAGACATGTTAGACAATAATATTTAAATGTTCGGAACTATATCCTATTTAAAAGTTTAATAGCATAAAATGAAACATTTTATTTTTTTAAATTTATTAAACTTATAATAATTATAACGGTAATAAAATATACTCTCCTTTAACAAATTTAAAAGTAAAATATATATTAAAGAACAATCTATTAACACAGATAAGGATATTTAAAAATATACCTATAGTCATAAAACAAAAAAAAAATTTATATTAACATTTTATATAAAACTGTTTTATAGTTTTAAAATTTCCTATTTTTATCCTATTTTCTTAACTATTCTCTTTTTATCTCAATAAATTTATAAATGTTTGTCTTTTAATTGTGCATTTTTCTGTTTTATTACAACTATTTTTATGTTGTTATTAAGTCTTTTTATTTATTATTTAGTACTGCTTATTCCATTAGTTGTAATGTACTAAATAATCTATCTATCAGATATAATTTTGATAATTTTGTTCCCGTAATCTCCTTTAGCAGCTTCTGCAGGCCCCCTATGAAAACGACACCTAACACACATTTGGACAATTCAAAAAGTAGTTATATTATACGGTTTTGGAACAATAAGAAAAGAAGAAACAATATCAAATATTCAAAAAACAATTTCAAAATATTTATACGCTTTTTAACATGACTTTGTAACCATATCTTTTCTGCGCATGCGTCAATAAATACCAAATTTTTGAATCATGTAGATCATAAGCTGATCTATCTAAATACGTTGTCGACATTTCGCTAGCTACTCTGGTTCGTGAGATATTGACCACTTCCTGTTACTCCCGAAGTATAGGTTTCCGAATAAAACCAATATGATAATAATATTAAAGTTTCATCACAATCATCGTGGGGTGGCTTATCATACTCTTACCAAAAATTGTTTGAGTTGCATTATCTATGCAACAAAATTTAAACAGGTATGCTTTTAATTCCACGGTAATGGTTCTATTTGATTACTTATAGATGTGTGTTTTAAGGTGTGTACTAACACCTTATTATTTTCATAAAAATGGCTTTGAAATTTTAATAAGTAAGATTTGGGTATAACAGGAGTTACACGTAAATGAAAATCTTCAAAACGCATTACTAACATATAACGTTTTTCGTGTTCCAATTAATTTTATCATCTGTTCCAATAACCACTTTACTTTTAACTTTTATGGAGCCCACGAAAAAAATTTCATTTAGCTAATAAAGAATTTTAATGTTAATAATTCTTAAGAAAAGTAGTTATTTGAATTTAATTATGTTTCCAGGTAATATTTAAGCTTAATTAAATCCTAATTTTTAACATTAACAATTAAAATGAATTTTATAAAGTAAAAAAAAATATGTTGGGGTCTTAGGAAAAATCGTGTATACAACGCATTGGTAAGAGTACTTCTTGCACTCTTACGTTTCCCCACTCGCCACTACGGGGGTTCATGCAAATAAACTATACTGGTGCGTATTATTTCACTTTCCACACTAATTATGTAATATATATACTATTTGGTAGTTTGCTCAAACTTTAATTTTGTTTTACTTTTTTCCAACACTTTTCTAGCCGAAACTAGTATTGTTTATTTTTATCGATAGACATTCCTTGAAAACATACTGTAAAAAATTAAAATATATACTTTTCTCTAGAAAATTGTTTCTAATAACTAAATTTACTTTTGTAAAAGCATGCTAAACTCACCAAAATTATTTTGTTTTAGAAAATTCAGTTACTTACACATAATTGCTCTCATTGATTAAAATTATATTTGTTTATGCATCTTTTAACACACAATAATAAATAATTTAAGCAAGAAGTAAGTTTAATGAATGTTTATTCATAAGACGAAAGTTTAACCCATGAGCCCAGGGGGCTTCTTTTTAGAGAGGAAATATATAATTGAAATTTATAGCAAGATATCCCTTAGATATATTAATTGTTTGCAAGTGTCAATAGAAATTATAATAAGGTCACAGAATAATTTGATATTTATTTTGCCATAGATTTAATATTTGACTATTACAACAATAATATATTATGTAAGGTTAACCCTATATCAGCTAATATATTTAATTACCAATAGGGACCACAGTACTTAAATCTTTGGTACTGTCAAATTTTATGAGAACAGTACTTTTTTAACTGTACATACTCTGTAAAGTAATTTAATGTCATTGTTAAACACATATGAATAAGTTTCCAGAGGCAACATTATTTTTATAATTTTGTTACATATGATTTTTTTTATTTCATTTACTTCTTTTTTGTACGAAAATAAATACCTGAAGTAGACCGTATAATAGCGGATATTAAATGGAGTTCAGGTTGTTTTGAATGGTTGATTAAAACTTGTCAGTAAGCCAATACTTTAACCAAAATAAACATAAAAACTGCCGCTAATTTGTAATAACGGTTTAACGGTTACTAGTAATTTTCTTTTCTTTAATTTATTACTGAACAGATCTTGTTTAGAACTGTTGCGTCAGTGATCATTTAAGTATATTTTGTCATGTGATTTTAATATATCCTACTATATTCGACTATTTTTGGTTAAAATTAAAAAAAAAATTCTCTCCGATTGGCAGCAAATATTAATTTTGCTGACACATATCAATCACCAAAGTATTACTTTTCCTGCCTAGGCAGCAAAGTGGTTACTTAATAATCCATAAATCGTTTATAATTTCCTTCATATTTCATCCGAGACTTCTGTGGCAACAAATTCAACTCTATATTTTTTGCCACCTCCCTTATTTCTGGAGGAGTAAGTACTTCCAGGTCGCTATTACTGTCCATTATATAATAATTTAAATGTACCGAAATTTTTCCGCATAACTATCAGAAATTTCATGAATTGTCAAACTATAATTATTATGGACATTTCCATAGCAACCAACCATTCCAACGACTGCGATTTCTAATTGAACACTACAGGAAAAATAAAGAGATTGTGGAAATTGTAATAATTTTCAAATACAATATCCTCCTATATCATTATGAACAATCGGAGAGAAAATTATATGTTTAACTCGGCAGCAAAGTAGATTGACTGCCTAGTTAAACAACTAACTATTTGCCAAGGAATTTTTAAAGACTTACTAATATAAAACCAAATATAAATATAACTTAACCTTAGAAATAAAAATACTAAATACTATAAAAATATATTTGTCCACGACCGTGCTATAAAGCCTTAATTATACATGTGCTTGCTCAAGTATAATGTTACCCATTATTTACTAGTGAATAATGAACCACTATACACTGTATGACGTCAAAACAGCACGTATGTCTAAACTTGGTATGAGAATATTCTTTGTTCATAACACGGTAGCATACACTCCAATACACACACACGCGTAATAAGTGTTGCCTATACAGAATGTACTTTGGTATATGGTATACTTTATACACAGATACACACGAATATTATTCAATACGAGTATTTTATATGAACTTTTATTTACATGCTATTCTGCAATTTTCTTTGTCTTTGCAGTCTTTTTGATTTGTAATTTTGCTAAATAGTGCTAAATAAGAAGTATTTAACAAAATGAAATCCAAATTTATAGGATACAGTTGCTGATGGCGGATTATATGATATTTTTGATGTTAAGGTTAGAATTTATTTTAATGCATTAGATTAAATAAATTTGGCACTATAATAATAAATATAATTTTGTCCTAAAATATGTGTTAGTTACATAAAAACTTAAAATCAAACAATATTGTATAAAAAAAGTATAAAAGCAATATTTACATCAAAATCAAATATTGGCTTTTTGATAGTTCTGATTTAAATAAGGAGTAATTTAATTATGAACTCAAATGATAATGCTGCTACGACATTGTACTTTACTTCACAAAATAAAGATTTTTTATAATTACTAGTAAATTTTATTTGAAAGTTGTGAACAAAGTATAGTATTCTACTCGCATGTAATTGCTATTATTCACTCAGATGATTTACAACACGCCAACGGCTCGTGTTGTAAACTTCATTTTCGTGAATAATAGCTACCATTATATGCTTATTGAATAATAGACTATTAAAATATTACTATTAAAATATATTACTATTAAAATATATTTAAATTTAAAAAGGTAATTTGAGATAATTAATATCACCATAATGGAGCTCTTTACAGTAGTTACAAATGATTATCAATATGGCCATATCTAAATTTAGTAAAGAAGCAGTTTAAAAGACTTGATTACACTCAGATTTCTTTATTATTATAATATAACATAAATATACAAAAACATTAAATGGTTCAATTAAAATTGTCTTCAGAATGTATTAACTTTATTCATAATTTGATTTCCTTTATTTATAAATGTTGGGACTAAAGATACTTACTTACTGTACTTATTTAAGTACAGTAATTTTTTTAATATAACTTAGTCACCATATTTTTTCTTAACTATTACCTTCAGCTTTTTGTTGTTTATTATTACTTAATGCTTGTTTAACAATGGAATGTTAGAGAAACAATAAAGATATTATTTTGGATGGCGATTGAAGGAGGTTGTTGGCATTTTGTAATAGCAAGAAAATGATGTCTTTATATTTTCTTAATTTTTATAAAATACCATAAAATGTTAGTGATTACTTACACTACCTATTATTGAGAGACCTTACATAGACATTAAAAAATGAAAAAGATTTACCACCGTTTCAAGTTCTTCTTGGAATTCGCATAGGTAATATATTTGCAAACGTGTAGAAACCTAGCATTTTAGATTTGAAAATGTGAATTTGAATTATTAATATTCTAGATCAGTTTACTTTATAATTAATTCAATCAATCTATTCATTACTATCATAATTAATAAGTAAATATTAAAGAGCTACGTGCGTTAAGTCGGGTTCAGTTGTACTGAATAGATTCAAACACTAACATATATTACATATTACATTCCAAAAAAGGTTTAAAGTCGATCTCACAAATATTTAATTTATAAAAATTTCATTATTCTTTAAGACTATTATTAGTCTTTAAAGATACAATGCAATAAAAATAGAAGAGTAATAATGAATACATTTAGTATATATACAATATGACATTATCAAAGGAAATAATATGACATTTGCAAAAATCATAATATAAAATGATAACTAAAGAGTCAAATATTTAATAAATTTTTATATATGGCCCAATTAATGTTTAAGCACTAAGTAAAACTAGTAACCAGGTAATTAAATTATTTTTTTCCATTTTCATCTCTCAAGTAATATAAAAAAGAGCTTTATCAAAGTTTTAATTCGAATTAAAGAAATTGAAATATTAATCTTTATCAATTAATTCGCCTTACACCAACACACTTATGGTGGAGTTCTAAGTATTATCCCATAAGCTATACAATCTGTAAGGCATAGAACCTGTAAGTTGAGTTTTTACAGATTTGTTAAATTCTGAAACTAGAACTATTCCCTGTCTTGTTTATATTTATTTCAGTTTAGATGGTGAATATTTACAAATTTGTAAGTAACAGGTTGGATTAGAATTCCAATTTTAAATTTCACAAATTTTTGCATACAGACCTTACAGATGTGCTCAGGATCCCACTATTTATTTTGCCAATGATAATAAAACACAGATGATTGCAAACTCTAATGATATAATGTATCTAAAATAAGGATTATTAAGTGAATTATGTTACGTATAAAAATTAAAAGACCTATATTTACGCGATTATTCGAAAAAAAGAAACATAAATATGCATGGATTGCGATAAAAATGTTTCTTGGTATTCCATTTTTCAGAAAACCACATTTATAAATTACTTTGTAAGTAATATATAGTATTTTAACATGTATTAATGTATAATGTATCAAGTGAAATAATTTTTATTTCATAATGTCACAGGTGCGGAACTATCAGACAACTCATAAAACTGTTGAACTAATGTAATTAAGATTAATAAAGTAGGTTTGCTATACCTAAGCACGTACGACCATAGTAACCTCTTAAATATATTTTATTCTTATAAAAAATCTCCTAACTAGAGTTATTAACGAAAATGTAGGATAAAAGTCGTACCTATTAATAAGACACACCTATTTCCACATTGTTAGATTGTTATTTTTACACAAACAATTACAATTAAATTATAATCTATAGTTTTCCAAGAAAAATACAAGTTTTTAGAAATAATAATTGTGTTAGAGATAATTCTCAGAAAGTTACAGTAGCATTAATTACTTATATACATTTTTTTTAATTTAACTAAAATATCTTGTATAGAAATTCATTACTTATTAAAATTTAATTAAAAACATGAATAGCATTAAAATAATGATTAATAATTGTTTTTTTCATCTTACTTGACAACTGCTTGATTAAGGAAATTTCGAAATAATGAAAGATGACAACTGCTTGATTTAAGAAATTTCGAAGGAATGAAAGATTACATTATAAGGGTCGTTTTTCTATCCTTATTTCAGCATTTTGGTAAGAAGCCTTTGCCATATCCGCATGTCCTCCTCGAGGAAGAGATTCCGGAGGAGGATTTTCAACCCCTACAACAATCACAATCTCAATCAATCAAAGACGTGATCGAGTATGCAAAAGCCGTAATTAAGAGATTCGATGCCAATCACCCCTCTTATACATACCAAACTCCTCTGACCAGAGAGTATGTCCAAAACCTCATGGCAACCCAGCATCAACAGACAACTCCAACTCCTGCTATACAACCCGACTCAAACTATAGCATATCTTCACTTGAAAAACAAAATGACATACTCAGGGAAGAAATCTCCCAACTAAAATATCCCAAAACACCTCTGCCAACTTGCCTCAAGAGACCTACGCTGCATCCGTAGGATCTAACACGCCGAATCTCCAGCCCTACCCCCTCAAATACGAGTTCCAGTTATTCGCACGCCTCTGCACGCCAAATTCGACCTACCACATCAACCTCCCAAAAACCAATAGACAAATCTACTTCCTCAAAACCCAAAACTCCCAATCCCATCCAAACCTTCAATTTACGAAACCTCCCAAACAAACCCTTCGGCCAAAAATCACTGTGGACATTCCTCAACAGGAATGAAGTTCTCCATGGCCAAACTCACTCACTAAAGGCTTACTTCAACAAGCCAGCTTACTAAAATCTAAATCAGTAATTGAGCTACCCGAGCTCACTTCCAAAATCCACAAAGCATCAGACAACCCCAACATTGTTGTGATTGCACCAACCCGCCATCAAAGGCAAATCCACCCATAAAAGCCAGCCCCAAAACACCCAATTTTTCTGGTGTCTGTAAAAATGTACACAAAGCTATAACAGACTACAACTTCAAACAAATACTGGACAAACTCCAAGCCAAGTACACCAAATGCTGGCGCATCATATCTAAGACCCCGAGCCTTTCTGCCACTCTGATAAGGATTATCACCTCATCAGAAAACACATTTCACAAATGCCTTACCAAAGGCCTACAATTCCATGGACTCGTACACTTGTGCGAGCCATCGAACCAAAAAACCCTACCGACATTACGAAAGTACTGTCTCAACTGCACTCAACTGGGCCACTTGTCTTCCGAGTGCAAAACCAAAACTCCAATTTGCCCTATCTGCTGCACCAACACTTAGAAGGCCGAAAATTTCCCAAACATTGTCAGTCCTGTTTGCAGAAACTGCCAAGGTCCACACCCATCATATTATTCCATATGCCTCAAGCGTCTGGAAACCCCTACATTACCGCACGAAACAGCGCCCTACACTTTGCCGAGACCAGCAAAAAGGCCTACACTCTCATAAGAGAATCAAATAAATATTACGGTATTAACTACCGTAATATTAAATACCCCACTTCACGCGACATTGTTGCAACCACCCTCAGCCACAGGATTATTTTCACACAAGTTTATTCTTTTAATAGATCTTTTGTAGATGAGAGAAAACAGAAAGTTTTAACAAATAGCAAGAATTCTACCAAATTATAACGGTTGCTGAATTCATTTATGATTTTTGTTTGCACAAGATCGATATTATGTGCGTTAATCCAAATATAGACAAAGTTAGTTATTCTCTATGGAAAACTACATTAATTAAGTATCACAGACTTAACATTATCTCCCTAAAAAAACAATAAAGAATCGAAATAATATATACAGCTAGATGTAAAAAACAAATGAAAACTATAAGTTTTACAGTGACTGGGTTCGGAGACTAGTTTAATATAAAATCTACATTCTTATATTTATGTTTATCAATAAGATTTTGCTGTTGTAGTAAAAATTGGAAATGTAGATATCCTTCAACATAAACAAAATAAATTGAAAAATAAATAGAAATTAATATACCATGGTTTAAGATACATTGCACCTTTAAGACTATTAAAAGTATATAAAAATGTGCTTAAAAATAGTATACAAAACAATTTTATTAACTGTATTTATTATGTTTAAATGAAAAGTTTTATATCTTCTTTAAACCATTTATTTACGAGGTCTTTAACTTGGCCACGTGCGTAATATGACCACTAAAACTACAAATTTAAACATTATTATGAATAGAGATATTTAAAAATGAATAAAATAAAAATCAAATTAAATTTTGGATTTCTTAGATTGTCATTTAGATACACTTTTCAGTTGAACAATAAAATGAAAACAATGCATTTTTCGTAATATCTTTACAGCAAGAATAAATATATATTTTATGAAATTTATTTCATAAATCGTTTTTAAATATGTTTTTCCTGGTCTAATGTTTATTTATATTAGTCAATATTTATGCATGTGGTAGAAGACACCTTTTGCTCTTTAATTAATTTCGCATTCAGGTTTTAAAAAAGATTTTTTATAAATCTTGAATGTGTTTTTGTATTTTGTAATATAGTGATAATTAATAATATACCCATTTACATAACATATATGTTTACATAGCTTTTAAAAATTTATCTAAATCTATAAGAGAATTCTGTAATAGTTAAGAGCTGAAAGTGAACAACTTAGATTTCGAAATAAAAAAAATTACTTTCAATATACACTCAACGGAGTGTGGAAATAAAATCTCTTCCCACACTCGTCTAGTTATTTTTTGTGTAGCAGTTGGTAATTGCGTGCATTTTATTAGGGGGGTGTACGATTCTTTAATCTTCCCTTGGTTATGGTTATGTTTATATTATCTTAAATTATTTATCACTCCAATTTAATATTTAAGTCAAATTTAAATTTCAAACTTAATATATCTGACAGACGTCATTTTAGTATGTACTAACATAATTTAATGAACACAAAAAGGTACTAATTTTTGAGAGCAATAAATAACTGAACGTTGAACCAAACTTCCACTATTTATTTATTTATTTATTGTCCAAAATGTAATGCAGGTCAAACACAAAGACAAAGAAATTTTGAAGTTATATTTAATGAACACTTAAGAGCATATAGATTACAACAACCAGATAAGTCGAACTATGCAAAACACCTAAGAGCATATAGATTACAACAACCAGATAAGTCGAACTATGCAAAACACCTACTTGAACATCCAAACTCACTGATACACACCAATGACATTCATATACTACACATTTGTGATAAAAAACAAAATTTAGATTTTCTAGAAGAACTTGAAATTAAAAGACATCTAGCAGATCAACAGTTTAAAGTAGTTAATGAACAAATAAATCTAGGAAGTTTTCCACTATTAAACTGTTTACTTTGATTGAGTCTTCATTTTATACATAGATAAGACATTATTGTAACATAAATAAAGTTATTGTAAAGATCAGCATGATATAGTTTTTTCCTGGTTTTTCTCTATCATTGCACAGTTATACTGATCTTAGAGGAACATACTTCCTTACTTGGTCTAGCCTTAACTACTTATCAACATCAAGTACCTAGCAACAAATAAACAAAATGTAACTTCAATATGTCAATCTGTCGATGCTAGTTATTAGCGAAACAGCTGTAATTGCATTTTAAAACGATTTTTCGAATAATAAATAGTGGAAGTTTGGTTCAACGTTCAGTTATGTATTATTCTTATTAAGATGAACTTCCACAAAGTAGAGGTTACCACAATCAATTTTACTAATTGTTAAATAATTTTACTTAAAAACATAAATAAAAGCAAATTATAAAACATATAACTATTATTTTTTGCCAAAAAGCCAATTTTATATAGTTTAAAGTATTTTATTTGATCGACAACAATAAAGCTCGATTTCACCACACCAATTCTTATAGTTGAGAAATACTTAAAACAAATTTAGGATTTTCAAAATGCAATTTGTATTTTATCATGCGCCAAATAATTCTTAGGGCATTAGGAGCTTCCTAAAGTTAGGATGCCTTGCTGCGTCGGTCTCAATCATTTAAGAAATTCTTAACCTAAAAAAGTTTGTTAACATTTCGCTGACAGTGCGTAAAATTAGTTCTTCTAGCCTGTTCATTTTAAACATAACTAAATCATTAAACAACACTATAAAATTATTATTATTGCAACAATAACAACTTTTCATTAAAAATACAAAAATAAAATTAAAATTTGACAGGGCTGGCATGAAACTGTCAAAATCTAATTTTTATGTAAGTACTAAGCAATTTTTTAGGTGGTTAAAAAACGATTTAGGTAATATAAGTATCCGATTTAAGTACTTTCCAACTTACTGACAATCAGGTTGGTGAAATTGGGCATTAAATTAAATTAAAAAATTAGAAAATTGATTTTTTTTAATTTCACTATGTCAAAAATAACTAAGTATATTTAAAAAGTATTACTAACATTTCCTTTTCCAAAAGAAAATCAAATTTAAAATAAATTATTGGAAGACCTATTTATGTAAATAAATAAACTGAAAAAGTAAGATTTGTTTTCTAAAATACTCTTGTTGGTTTCCACGTACGTTATTTCACAGAAGTTGATTAACTTTTTTGTGAATAAAAAAATAATATACGTATTTTAATTGTTAATTTCCCTAAATTTAATATTTATTTACGATTTGTTTATCACTTATTTTAGGAAATTTATTCAATTTTTCTTATTATTTATGAACATAACATTTATCATTATTATTAACCTACTGTTAATTTATTGCCCTTGTAAATACGATTGTTATCTAAATTAACTAATTACGATAAAATTTTGTCATAAAGCTTATATTTCAAAAAGTTATCAACTATTAGCTTTCAAATTAAATCAAACGACCAATTAAAGTAGCATTTATAATAAATTGCTTTTATAAACTGTTGCCTAAGAAGTGATCAACGTAACTGCTCGTTAATTTAACCACTAATATATATTGTAAATTCCTGAATACGGTATTATCCGAATCTCACATACATTTTTTTTATGTAATACAAATTTTACCGTTCTTCTTTGATGTCAGCTTGATTTATTACAGTTAACTAATAGAGAAATAAAAATTCCAATCAAAATATTGTCTAAATCTTCTACAACTAGAAAATAAATACCATACCTAAACAAATCAATTGAAAAAATATAGAAGATATTAATTTTGTTAGGTACATGTATGTAACAATGTCATGGTGAAATAAATAATAAATTAAGTTCTCGACTTTTCCCTAACAGCATATTTCAAAAAAATCCACTTCCGGTACGGTCCATTGGGTATGTAATATTTTAGGTAACAGAGCAAGGGAGAAACCCTGACATATATTATTAACTTAATTCGGGTCGCGGTTGGGTAGGCACAAGTATGACAATAAATCAACACTTTTTATTTCATTCAGCAATTCTATTTTCCTTTGGGTTTTTAGCCCTTCAAACAGCAGTGATCTGTAACTAGAACTTAAATCATTCAAATCATTTAAATCCAAATCTTTATTTGAATGTTAGATGTGTTGACCATATAACTGATATACAGGGTGTCCAGAAAAGAATGGTCAAAAATTATGCCACAGATTCTGGGGTCAAAAATATGTTGATTGAACCCTACTTACCTATATACAATAGTGCACACAAAAAAAGATACAGGGTGCTAAAGTTAAAAATTTAAATAATTTTTTTAACATTACTCTAAAACGGTTTAACGTTAATGTATGAAAATTTATAGGAAATACTAGTAGAGAATACCCAATAAATTGGAAAGAGTTGCATTCAATTATTTTGATTTATTTTGGATTTTTAGAGGGGATCAACACCCCTTTCACCCACCAACTTTTTTAGGGCTATAATTTAACAAAATATGGACCGCCACTGGAATCAAACGTTTATTCTTAAACTTTTGTGTCCCACTGTATTTCTTTGTAAATATTTTATTATGAAAGATACAGCCACCCTTTAAAATGCCAATTTCAATATTTAATATTTAAACTACATTTTCACAAATATAAAAAACATCTTTATTATTAAATTATTGAAGTCCCAATTCATATAGCTTTCTCTGAAAGTTAAAGTTAGAATCTAAAACAAAAATAATATAATTGAAACTATTAATTTAATTCACATGTGTCAGAAACAATTGTGTAATTTAGGTAGTTAAATGTTTAAATATTAGTTATAAGGTGGAGGTACTCACATTGTGACATGTAAACATTTTGTAGTTCTTCGATAACAGATATGTATTCAGGCAAAACCTCATAACCTGAGAAATACCTAAAAATATAAAAACTGTGTAAATAAATGCTATCAGACAAAGGTGAAATCAGTGTATAAACTATAAATGTTACAGTGATAGACAGAGTAACCTTATTTCGTTATCCAAACTCAGATAATGAATAATTAAAAGACTAGACAGTTGATAATATTTATTGTGATGTAATTTAGTTAGAGAAAATGTATGTAAATTAGTAATTTAAGTTTGTACATTAGTTATAAGTTTGTTAATCTTTGATAATATCAAAAGATCTCAATCAAATAAGTACTTATAATAGTTACTATATAGTTTTTATTGTAGATTAAAATAAAAAGCCTAATTTCTTAGATTTATGCACAGTTTCATTTTATGTTATTTGCTCAAATTTATATAAATTTAAGAAGATTGACATTCCCAAAATTAGCACATTTCAAACCTCAATTTTATAAGTAAAAAATGAACAAAAAATAATTTAAATAACTTTTTTATGAATGTATGAATGCTGATTTTCTTTAAATTATCAAAGAAACAGTCAAATATGTAAAAAGATTTATATAGAATTTTGTATCAAATAATTCCTTAATTATAATTGTATGTTTTATAGAGTAGTCAAATTGGGTTTTCTTGAATCCTACCCAAGATAAAGAGTCGGTTTTAAATTAAATAAAATGTTCACTGAGCTAGCAAATATCTATTAGGGCGTTCATTAATAAAAAATTAAATTATACAACGATTAATAATTCAAACATCTCATTTTCCAAAATTACAATATAAAACCACTATATAAAAACAATAAATCAAAAATCAACAAAATCAAACCATCACAATACATAAAATATATATTAAATCATATATAATATATTAGTCCCTTTGAACTATTAGTACTAAAGTAATATTATTATGTCTTATTTCTAGTCTAAATACTACTAATCTGATGATGAACTTAATTTCGAAACATCCGTCATTGACTAAATAGTATTTTCTCTGATTAGATAGTTAAAGTTTTGTTAAACTTTTTTTTATTATTTTATGAATTTCCAAAGATTAAGAGTTCACACAAAAATAGTCTTGCCAATAAATAGATAAAATAATAAGAATAATAAACAACTATTCGTTTAAACTTAACTTCCACGTTTTAATAAAAAATTCGCTTTTAAATTACAATGACAGCTGTTTCACTAGAATTAGCATCGTCAGATTGACATATTGGCTTCAATATGACAATCTGACTTCAATATGTCACTGCAGATTAAACCGGTGTCATCTACAAAGGGCCAAATTTTCCCAATATATACCCTTTAAATAGTACCGAATAAAAATGTAGAGGTTATGAAAGGAATTCAAAAAGATAAAGGAAGAAATAAAAATAGAAACATATTATGGAAAATAAACTATAGAGCAATGAAAGAATATTTTAAAACGAAGATAACAGTTTAAGCAAACATAATACTGCAGCGGAACTGTGCGTATCTAACAGGCTAGTAACTGCAATAATTATGGATTCTTGGGCTTAGCATCCAAAGTTAACAAAAAATGATAAGATACAGCCGAAAGAGTTTCAATAGTTTCGAACAATTAGTGAAACTACAATTATGATAAGAAACATGGTCAGTTTCATTGGTAGATGTAACAGAATTTACTTTGGGTAAGCTTGTACCAGGGCAGATAACAATGTTATCCACCGATTTGTTTCCTTGTTAATAGTTTTACTTATGTCATGATTAGTTATGTTCATCGTCGACTTCAACATAGAGTAATTCGCCCAAAGAGTTGACGATTTCCCTATTTTGAACTCCTCTGCAAAGTATGCAAGAAGCACTTTTTCACTGGCCTCCTCGTCAATGACATTTTTCTGATCACACCATTTTAAAAAACGACTCTATGAAAACTAGTACTGTCACTTTGACTTACTAGGCAATCATTTAAAAGCAGCTTTAGTGGCAGCTTCTTTAATTTCCGGTCCCAGAAATTCACTTTCTGGATCACTTTCCATCGAGGAACAAAAAACGAGAAAGAATAATTTCTGATTTATTGACGTTAGTTGTCAACAAAGACAAATTAACATATTCTGTTTTTGATTACCTTGGCAACTTGGTTCTTGAATAGAGTTGATGAAATTGCGATAAGCGTTAATTTGGATTTTTAATAGTGTTTGTAGAAAAAATAGTATATGATATAAAAGTGTTTTTATTTTGTTTGAAGGGACGCCTTCTGCGTCTCACAAAGTAAAATCACTTTTCGTACTTATAAATAACTATTATTTATCACACCTTAAAGTGTCCATGTGTCATTTTTTTCTAGCTCAACATGTAATCTCGTTGTAAGTCTAGAGACAATGGCGGTTAATTATTAGTAGAAAATAAAATGTCATGTCACTACCTAAATATGGGTTAGACGGGCCAATGCATAAAATTAGATTTAGTTTCCTAACACAGAATATTTATATTTTTTTATCCTCCGAGTAAGGCGTCAGGTAAAGAGATAAATATAGGGTAGTTTACATTAGTTTTAAAGTGTTTTAAACGATAATTTGTAGTTAACGATGTTTTTATGACAGTTTCACGTTTCCTCAAATTATTTATAAATGTTGTTTTTAAACTGTAGTTATAAAATATCACGTTAAAACTTAGGGGTAAATGTTTTTAAAATAGAATATATTGGGTTTCTTGTAATAATTTTTGAACATCTATTGATCAATAATATTTAATGACTAAAAAAATGTTATTACTTTTGTAATTCGCTGTTTTTGTCACCTGTATTTTTAATTATGCTTATTTTGAAAATTAGGGTTTGTTAAAAAATTGGCTTAGGCATTTATTATATAGGTATCCATTATCCTCTATAAAGGTAATTGTGAAACGTTTCACGGTAATTAGGAATAATACTATATAATTACCACAAATGAACATGGTTAGAACGTACACTGCTTATGGTTGGATTTAGGTCGTCTAAGAACTAGTTTCTATATACAATCTTTCAATATTAATTTTATCTGATACCCATGTTCTTATTGATTTTAGTAATTGGGGTAGGTACATTCGAGAAAGGAATAATTTCGCACATACAGTAAGAAATTAATTTAATAATTTATTGATTCACCATCAGTTAAGTTAGCCGAAAAAAGAACATTATATGATTATTTTTTAAATATGGTATTATGGATTTAACAAATTTAAACAAATAAATACAATTGTTACCATCTAAGGGACTATATAAGCGACGAATGTTTGATAATTATTAGGTTAGATTCTTCTTTCTCTTTAAGCGGAACGAATAACCATTCGGTTATGCGGTTAAAATTTACTAGAACGTTTTATGCTATATTTAACAAAAGGATAAAAATCGATAAAATGATATTATGGAAGTCAGGTTCTATGTGAGTGGTCGATAAACGTCCTTTCCACTGCTACTTGAGAGACATTATTTTACAGTTTAAAAATACAAGTGTTCATTCCTGAAGCAATGAGAATAAAGTCAAATTTAGAATGAAATAAGAACAAAAATACAAAGGTAATTGTTATATTATGCTCTAAATATCTTCGATAGGTTTCCAAAGTGATCTGCTATTACCTTTTTATCAAAAACTATATTGACTTTAAAAAGCGTTTATTAATTCATTTGACAAACTTTTTTAAACTATCAAAAAAACAATATAAAACTGACAAAATCAATCATAATTTAACATTTCTCCCAGCTGAAATTTAGGACGTGGCCGATTCAAGTAAATTTAATGGACAAATTTTTCCAATGGCACGTTTGTAAGTTCCAGAATTTGTTTTTACATCTACTACTCTTATCTTGCCATCTTTACCAGGATAAACATTGACAATTTTTCCCATTGGCCAATTATTTCGTGGAAGCTGATTGTCCATAAGTACAACAATTTCACCCATTTTGATATTAGCTGTATCTTCTAACCATTTGCTTCTTTTATTCAATATTGGTAAATATTCTCTCAACCATCTGTTCCAAAAATTTTCTGCCAATTGTTGAGCGTAGATCCACTGTTTCTTGATATCAAATTTTGTTTTAAAAATTCCAATAGGTTTTGTAGTGCTAGAAGTTCCAATTAAAAAGTTATTAGATGTGATACTTTCTTCATCCTTTGGATCACACGAGACATAAGTCAATGGTCGACTATTTACAATATTTTCTATTAATAATGTGTGCAAGACTTCAAATTTAGGTGTTTGTTCTTTCAAAATCTTCTTTAGGGTTTCCTTCACGCTCCTCACCATTCTCTCCCACACACCTCCTTAATATGCCGAACTGCTTCTTTTTCCGTCTCTACACTGTCTAAATAATCGTCCATGTAGTGTTTGTGAATGATTGCATTAACTGCTTGAGGATATTCTTCTAAGTATTCTTCAGTATTTCTGTTCTTTATATACTGTGCTGTACAAGGTGACGAAACAGTTCCAAAAATCATAACTTGCATTACATATATTTTTAGGTCTTCTTCAGGAGAATTTCTGAATACGAATCTCTGGGCATTTTGATCTTCTTTTCGTATGGTTATTTGATGGAACATCTCTTTTATGTCTTCCGAAAATGCAATAGGTCTTTCTCTGAACTGCCATAATATTCCCACTAATGAATTAAATAAATCGGGACCTTTAACCAAAAAATCATTTAAACTCTTGCCTTCCACTTTAGCTGCTGCATCAAAAACAAAACGGAATTTTCCAGGTTTATTTGGATTGATGACACCGAAGTGTGGTAACCACCATACCTTCTTCACTTCTGCGGTCATTCTTATTTCTTCTTCATTAATTTGTCTTGCATAACCTTTATTTTCGTATTCTTTGACTTTATTTCTGTATTTTTCAGCAAATTTTTATCCTTTTTCATTCTATTTTCTATGTAATTGAAACGTTGAATAGCTAAGTTTTTTGAATCGGGTAATTTTTCTTCTTCATCTTTCCACAACAAACTTGTCTCCCATCTATCTCCAATTTTTCGAGAATACTTTTTCAAGATTTCTTCCGCTTTCTTATCTTCATTAACATTTTGATCTTCAGTGTGTTTTATTCCTAGAGATTCAATCGTAAAAAATTTCTTGACAAGTTCTTCGAGTTCTATATCGTTCTTCTGTTCTTCTACTGTTCTAATGTGTAAACTGAAGTCGGTTCTACCTTTCAGGTGACTGGAATTTCCATGCACTATCCAACCAAGCTTTGTATATGACAATGCTGGTGCGTTTCTGGACCCTTCTATCAGTTTTCTTGTAGTAATAAGATCCCAGTAATTTTGCCCTATCAGCAATTTTGGTGTTGCGTCATTTAAATTTGGAAATTCTACCTCATTTAAGTGATTCCATGTACTTTTCAAATATTTTTGATTGATGTTTTGCGTTGGTAAATATAGGTCTTTAAAGGTATAAACTTCGTTCAAGGTATAGTAGATGTTTTCATCTTCTAGCTCTCCTCGAATCATGAATGTTACTTTTCGCGATGTTGATATATTTCCTGTAGTTTTATCAGCCCACTTTAAATTTAAAGTAGTACGTTCACCAGTTAGATTCAATTCATTAGCAAATTCTTCATCTATCAATGTAACTGTTGATCCTTCATCGAATAAGGCATACGTTTTTATTTCTGTTGTGTCTGTTTTTAAGTCAATGGAAGCTACTTTTAGATAAACCATATTTTTGGGTTGTTTTACAGTGTGTGCTATCACTTCAAAATTTTCTTGCTCTGTTTGATCTTTGTATGTATCAGAAGTTGTTAAGGTACTTTCAGTTTGATTTCGATTTGATAAAGTAAAATGCAACAATTTATGATGAACTTTGTTACAATTGTCGATACTGCATGTCTTTTTACTTCTACATTCTCGAATTCTATGTGGTCCTTTTAAGCATGCGTAGCAAAATCTTTTGTCTTTAACTAGGTTCCACCTCTCTTTCATTGGTTTATCTATAAACATCTGACATTGATCTAAATAATGATGATTTTGACACAAAACGCATTGTTTTCTATTGATATTTGTTCCTTCCTGTACGAGTAAAGTTCTTTTTACATTTCTATCTTTCTGGAATTGTCTTTGTCCACAATTTTTCGATACATAACTTGCTGCTTCAGTTTCTTCCCATATCCAGTTTTTGAATTCCCTAAGTGTTAATTTTCCTTCACTGTGTGCCATTCTCTTCCCCCATGATAACTGCATACTATAAGGTAGTTTTTGAAGAAGTTCTTTCAATAATTGCGGGCAATTTAAATAATTTTGCATGTCTAGGGACTCAAAGGTTAAAGTCAAATTCATAATTGTTTCAGCAAATTGTTCAAGTGCTTTAAAGTCATAATTTCGGACTATTGGTAAAATTTTTGCTTCAGAAATTAAATTTTCTACTATTAAATCCGGTCTTCCAAATTTACTTTTTAAAATTTTGATAATTTCATCAACTGGGGTTGATCCGGTTAAGAGTAATCCCTGTACACATTCATAATTGTTTCAGCAAATTGTTCAAGTGCTTTAAAGTCATAATTTCGGACTATTGGTAAAATTTTTGCTTCAGAAATTAAATTTTCTACTATTAAATCCGGTCTTCCAAATTTACTTTTTAAAATTTTGATAATTTCATCAACTGGGGTTGATCCGGTTAAGAGTAATCCCTGTACACATCTTTTCGCATCACCAACAAGACATTTTCTTAGTCTACATATATTTTCTGCATCAGAAAGTTTAAGCGATGACGTTGTGTATGTAAATTGATTATAGAAAATTGCCCAATCTTTTGCATTTCCAGAAAATACTGGTAAATCTTTATCTATTGTTTGTCTGAGTAAAATATTCTCCAATTTTTCCTCACAATTGAAACTTTTTGACGTACCTGGACATGCATCATCCGTCAGATAATATTTTTTCTCAGTTTTGTTCAACAAACCTATAACATTTTCATCGATAATCATACTTCGGCGTTGATCTATTGGTTCTTTTTGTTCTTTCTTTTCATTTTCAACTAACCACTGGTCAATTCTTGTGTAGTTGTCTTCTTCAAATTCGAGATCTTCAAACGTGTCAAGTTTTTCTTGATTTTCGGACATAGTTGTACAAGAACGGCTAATATTTAACTGTAATTCTATTGCTATTAACTCCTTTTGTCTTTCCATTTCTTTTTTTTCAAACTCCTTTTGTCTTTCCATTTCTTTTTTCTCAAACTCCTTTTGTCTTTCCATTTCTTTTTTCTCAAATTCTCTTTCAAGTTCAATTTCTTTTCGTTTGGCTTCTAATTTGGCTTCTAATGATCTTTTTAATGATGTTCTACTTGTCGATTCTATTTTGCTTTTGCTCGGAAGCTTTCTACTACTGTGCAGCAACTGTTCACTTTTTTCTAAGGGACATGTCAACTTAAAGTTGAAGCGAAAGTTAACAGTAATTAGTGGAAAAAATAAAGTTGTAAATTGTACCGCTATATCTTTGTGTTTATTTAAATGAAGTATTTAAGTATTAGAATATTATAAATATTTTTATGTGTACTATATAAATTTTTATAAAAATGTTATAAAATCGTTTCTAAAGAAAACATATTTTACAAATTTATGTTTTATAAAAATTTTTAGATTATTTTTTTCCTTTAAATCCATCTACATTTTTTAAGAGAAAATGCCAAAAAATTCTGTTTTATAAACATAATTTATTAATTAGAACAATAAACAAATAAAAATTTAAATTGTTTATGTCTATCAAAGAAATCCAAGTTTGAAAAACAGTATTAAACCGACTTATGGAATATTATTAGATAATATAAATTTAACAAAGATTTAATATTACACATTGATAGACTATAATAAGATATTTTGAAAACAAATTCAATTTTTATTCTTTGTTTTGCACGAATTTACGGTTTTTAATTCATGATATGCATTGCATTTAGATATTATTTATAAATACAACCGAAGGGGTTACGCAGATAACTTTATGGTCAAGGAAAGATAACAACATCTTAAAAAACTTTTTATGTCTCTAAGTCAGTTTTACTTAGCTTACCAATTAAGATATAATGAAGTTTAACAAACCTTTATGTGGTATATAGTTTGTCCGAGAATGGTAAAATAATATATTTTATTAAGAATTAAATTTTTTGGTTTGTAAAGTTGCTATAAAGTTGCTAAATGAATTTTTTTTAATGGCATACCAAATGGCTGTTCCTTTTTACTAAGGGTTTATAGGTGGTGGTATAAAACAACTAATTAAAGTCAGAACAATAAACAGAGAAACGTTTAAACAAAACTTCCACTTTAATTTTTTTTAATATTAGCTTTTTTAAATCAATAACAGCTGTTTAAACGATAGTTTTGCTGAAATTTTTCGCCTATAATTTTGGGAATTATATCACATATTACACAAATATATTTTTCTTTTAATATTTTAAATTGTTTTCTTTTATCAATAATTTTGCTTACCTTAGGATATAAATATTAAAAATCCCCTAACCCCTGTAAACCCAAAAATAAATGTTTCACTTTTTTCTCTTCCACGTCGGTTCGCTTTAGCTAACTGCTATAGATATAATTATAACTCATTCGATAACAGTTTTATTAATATAACTTGGTGCATAGCTAGAAGTCATTCATTTTGCTTTTATTCAAGAGACAATGTGAATAATTGTGACAGCACGTTTTAAAAGAGCTTTCTCTGGTCGTAGGGTGGAATATTGTAGATACTCGCTGCACTTTTCAATTAGCATTATGTTTGTTAAGGGTAAAAATCTCAATAATATGGCTGGAATGCTGCAAGATGAACCTAACAACCTAAACAACTGGTCCAAAGTTAGTGGGTTCAATTTTTCTGCTGACAAAACCACATACATTATTTTTTATAAAAATAGAGATACTTCTATAGAAAACCACCAATGGGAATTGGGCTAACTTCATGAAAGAGGAGTCTTGCGTATGCTTTCATAACAAACAATATAGCAGATATTTCCTCAACACAGATTCACTACAAAACCTACCAACCTTTTAATGTAAGAATTCAGCATATTGTAAGATCCATAGATATATCATGCAGCTCTCAATCACAAAATCAACAACGCCTTACTCGTTACACATAATATCTAAACTATACAGCCATTATCCTATTGTCAATAAACAATAAAAATATTGTATTCATATGGGTTTCTTCACATGGCGAATTTGTAAGGACGAAGAAGCCGACAAATTGGCAAAAGATGCAGTAATTGATAAAAGATTCATTACCAATAGACCTAAAAATTATCTACAAACAAAACATTTTAAAAAATTGGAGTGATAGCCTAAAACAATCTCAGCCTTGAAAGATTAAATCTTTATTTGTATGATGACAAAACCGTGCCCCTAATCGGTACACGAAAGTTGTTCTGACGAGATTGCAACTAGTACATAGCAGACTCAGCCACCAATATCTACTGTCGCAAGGAGTATTAACCGTATTGTGAAGTATGTGAACTAACAAAACATATTTAGACTGAGTATCCGCCAAAGAGTGTCGAAAGGTTACAGCGTCGCCTACCGAATAATACAAGTGTAGTGTTTAAGGAGTGCATTGTCCAATTTTTTTTTATTTTTTAAGATTCTTAAGTTCGATATCAAATATAATTATTATATCTTATTTCTTGTTCAACTAATACTAAGTACAAAGTAACTATTCCATGTTACACAGCTGATATCCAATGTGGCTGATGCGAAAATAAATAACAAGAAGGGGTTATATTCCCTTATGTTACTGAGCTTACCTCCGCTGCAATATTTCATTATGAGGGAAGCTGCAGCTGGTGCCTTAAAACTTAGTGATTTGGTTAGTCATCTAAGGATCCTGAAAAAAATTTCTAACATTCTTAAAGCAACCATTATACACCATGCCAGGTAAGTTTGACATTGGGACACCGTTTGAAGAGGTTATAGGAAACAGGCATACGGTTAAAGAAGTCGAACCAGAGCTGGAAGATAGATGATAGATGATAGATGATAGAGTTGGAATAGGAGTAATGGGACCGAATTTTCGTTTTTCCGAATTCCTCTGGTAACGTTCAAACTATATTTCAGGCGGAGATATATGCTATAGATGTTAGTGTCCAGGAGTGTCTCCGTAGAGGCACCCGAAGACCAAACACCCATAATCAGTCAGGCAGTTTTAAAGGTTTTGAGTTTCTTTAGGTACTTATGAGTCGAAGCTAGTCTGGGAATATAAACTATATCTTAAGAAACTGGCAAGAAACAACAAGGTCACCTTGATGTAGGTACCAGGTCACAGAGGGTAGGTATTGAGGAAACTGATAGACTCGCAAAAGAACGGGCTAATACCCCTTTCCTTGGTTTGGAGCCCTTCTGTGGTCTTACATAAAGCCACATCAAAAAGGAACTCCGTTCCTAGGGAAGAGGATCGACTACGATCTCACTGGAGGAATAGGCTAGGACTGAGGCAAGCTAAAAGGTTTGTAGACATATCACCTGAAAAATCAAAATGCCTTCTAGAAATGATCTAAAAGGACATAAAATTGACCGTAGGTCTTCTCGATGGACACTGCTCTTTGAGGTATCATCTCAAAATAATGGGCAAATCGGAAAGTGATAAATCTTGCTTCTGCGAAAGCGCCAAAGAGACGGCGGAACATATACTATACGAGTGCCTAGCATTGTTCTGCAATCATCTTAAATTCCTAGGAGTTGCTCTGACTCCTTATTAAACTAGAAATTTGCCCTCCAGAAAGCTGCTTAACTTCGCTAGAAGTATTGGAATTCTAGAGTTCAAGTAGATTAAGGTAGGCAAAAAAGATCTTCATAGGTCGTAGTGCAGAGAAGTGTAACTGCATTATGCAACCTAAGACAAATCTAATCTATCGTAGGCAACCCTATTTTCAATGTAAAATTAAAATTTTAAATAATGGAGCTACAACTCCGGTGATTTAGACTTAGTTTGTGAACATTTTTTCTATTTCATGATCTTTTTTAAATTGGCGCTATCTTTAATAGTTTTATAGTTATTGCCAAAACCCGAAGAACATCATTTTGTCTTTTTGTTTTTTGTTAATAATTTAAATTTTTAAAGGAAGAAAATTTCAAAAATTCCTCATTCTCAGTACTTAATTCCAATTCCGATAAACCAAACTATATTTTTAAAATTATTCTTCTTTGCAGGAAACTCACTTCTTGAATAGACTATTCATTTTTCTACATGTACCCATGACGTTGACGGGATATTGGTGGTTATTTTTAATATTTTATTTGATCTCTCATAGATCACTGTCCTAGTCTATTATTTTTTGAATTGTATTTTAATATATTATATACGTGTGGAATCCACTTATGGAATACAATTATTTGTGGGGTTAGTTTAGAATACTAAAAAAATGCTGGGGCTCGTTAACTATGAAATTCAAATGTGAGCTTTTAAAAAATAAATTTAAATGTGCAGGGTAATACACGCAAGTCTGGCGTCGTCCATGACATCCTGTATGTTTTTATGATTTTAGAAGCTCCTTAATAATACGATCTCAACGAACTATACCATGTAGGGTCTATTATGAATTGTACAGGGTGAAATTATTTATAATGTTTTTCAAGATGGTAATGTTTCACACTTTAAATAAAGGTTTTATGGTTATCTAGCTGAATACAGAACTCAAATTTCTTCACTATCAATATTTTGGGTTTTGTTAACATTTTTTGTCGCGAATAGGTAAACACTGTATAGATAACTATGCCAATATAATTAAACTAAATCTGTAAATAATGTTTGTCAGTTATTGATGTGTTGACATTTAATTATCGTAGTTGTCAATTCTTAATCAAAAATTAATATCTTGTGAATTAATTTACTAAAATATTTAATTGAGACTCACCGGATTGAAATTTTAATAATGATTGGTTACGGCGATAATTGCAGAAGTCAAGTTGAAGTGGCATTATTTAATCATAGGTATCCTCAGTTGACTAATATTTCACAAGCTATTGTATCTAAAATTCATGCACAATTCAGAGAACTTGGACATGTCAAACCATTAAGAGAAAAACGCACTTCGTTGAAGATGTGAAAGTGGATATTATATTAAGTGTCGTGGAGAATCTAACGTCAAGTTCATGTCAAATTTCTCGTCAAAATAATGTGTCATACAACTGTCTTAAAGTGTTTCCATAAAGAAAAACTTCATTCATATAAATTTACTTTTGTGAAAGAACTAATAAAAAACTATCCAGATCGTAGAATGGAGTTCTGCGAAAGAATTATGAATAAATTGAACAGAAATGAAATAGCTGTTGGTACAATTCTCTTTTCCGATGAATCAACATTCACATTGAACGGGGAAGTAAACAGACAAAACTGTAGATATTGGTCAGAAGAGAATTCTCATTAGATGCGTGAAGCACATACTCAGTATCCTCAAAAGTTGAACGTTTGGGCAGGTATCATAGGTAATCATATTATTGGTCCTATTTTTGTAGATGTAAATTTAAAAGCCGAAACATATTTAAGCATAATTAGAGACGAAGTTGTTTCTGAGTTTAGCCAACTTATTTCCCAATGCAATAGATCCGAACCTACCGGATGAAAATATCTGGTTCCAGCAGGACGGAGCAACACCCCATTACTTGAATGAAATTTTTCCCAAAAATGCATTGGACGAAGAGGTACTATCGAGTGGCCAGCTGGATCGCCGGACCTTACGCCTTTGGATTTTTTTCTGTGGGGTTAACTCAAAAACAAAGTATTTGCAACTCAGCCAACTAGCATTGCAGACCTCAAAGGTAGGATAACTACAGAAATACGGGTTATTTCACCTCAAACTTTAAACAAAGTTCGAGACGACTTTTGTAGGAGACGGTGTTATTACCAACAACAAGATGGAGAACATTTTGAGCATTTCTTTTAATGCAAAAAATCAATTCTGTCAAGTATTTTATGTGTTTACTATCTTGAACAAAATAATTTCAAAATTTCACCCTGTATAATTCTTAATAGACCCTACATGGTATAGTTGGTTGAGATCGTATTGTTAAAAATATTTTAAAATCATAAAAATATACAGGGTGTTTCATTAAAAATATAGATCATGGACGATGCCAGACTTGCGTGTATCACCCTGTACATTTAAACTTGTGTTTAAAAAGCTCACATTTAAATTTCAAAGTTGATGAGTCCCAGCGTTTGTTTAACTCTTCCAAACTAACCCCACTTATAATTTTATTCCATAAGTGTTTGCCACACAATATTATATTGATTACACCTTTTATAAAAATATATTTAATAGTTATATGTTATTTTTGTTTCGCTATATACAAAATATAATAACAATCAAAAAATACCTTTACATCCTCGAGCCAAGTTGCCACATTTTCCTGGAGAAAGAAATACATGGGTAAACAATACATTTTGAAATTTGTTTTCCTTAGTTTTTTGTAGAAATAAAATTATTTGATTAGCTGAACCGCACTTATCAAATAACATTAATTTTATTTTGGAAATTGTAAATTATTATATGAAGTGCCATATTTTTTCATTAAAAATCAAAAAATACAAATCAAAATTACTTGACCCCGACATTTCAATGTAAAAATTAAATTCTATAAAAATATACTACGTAGAATTCTACTGTTTTGACTCTATGTACATCCTTAATAACAAGGTGTTTTTTTACAAAAACCAAAATGTAACTATAAATATCAAATACTACTTCAGTTTTTTACATAACCCAATATCTCCTTTGAGACCAGCGGCTTTATATAAAAATTTATAGGTAGTTCTTCTTAACTACTTTACCGCAAAGATTAGTCACCACATTTTCATTTAGTTACCCATAGATAAAATTATTGATGGTGAATAAAAATAGTATAAAACTACTGGTATAAAACTACTGGTACATAGTAAACGTACTACATATAATCCATTGTAGTTGCCTTTAAAAACGTTTAAACAATTGTTTTATGATTTAAATTAAATTTAGCTTGAAATCATTTGCTGTCTACCTTAAATTTTATGTTTTTTCGGTAAATGCTTCTTCTTTGTGTAGCTTATACTAGATAAATTCAATCAGTCACTTTTTACGTGCTTTGTTTATTTTTGTTCTTTGTTTTATTATGAAACTTCCTGGTCGATACAGATAAAAAACTATTGTTTTTCTATCAACAATCGCAGTATCATATATGTGTTATTACCAGTAAAAAACAATAAACCCCGGCAATTTATGACAAAATTATTCTAAACTATCCAACTAAATGAATGCGTGCTGTTTATTGTAACTGCATAAAAAACTTTATTTATTTGACATCATCATGGTTACTCTCGAGTTACATCCATGCAACCACATGTAGCATAATTTGTCTACAAGTTTTTTGGTAAAACATTAATAAAGTGAGCTAAAAACATTTCCGTCAGTTATTATTTATTATTTTTATTAATTTAAAAAATGGGATTTGTTGCTACTAATATATTCCAATAAATTCATTTTTGTAATAACTTTGATATATACCTGGTCCAGTATAAATATAGGTGCACGTCATCAATGTGAACAAATCGCTCTGTTCGTTTGACTTCCTTCGTTCGTTTGCTACTGTCAGTCAGTATCTTTTATCACTGCAAATTTGGTAAATATTGAAATTCGTAGGCCGCAAGTTATTACAAAAAATAAATAAATGCTTTAAGAAAGGTTTCGTAATTAATTTTATATCAAATACAACTCCTGAACTAATAAAATATAAACTTCAAACGAACATAACTCGTGCTAAAATATTGTATATGTTGCCACAATTGCGCCATATTGCAGCATTCAAACATGGTAAGTTAGGTGAAATTGAAATATTCTGGACTAAGGTGTGTTGGTTGCTTATTGTACAATTTCCTTTTGTTGTAATCATATATATTGGCAAGATTTTGCTTGTTGGCAATTATCTAAAAGGTATTTTAGTTAATAAATATATATAATGTTTTTGAAACATTTTAGAACTATTTATATATAAGAACAATAAACAACTGAACAGTTAAACTAAACTTCCACCATTTATTAGAAAAATTTGCTTTAAAATTCAATTACAGCTATTTCGCTATAACTAGCATCGTCAGATTGACATATTGAAATTACAGTTTGTTTGTTTGTAACTAGGTACTTGATGTTGACAAGGAGGTAAGGCTAGACCAAGTAAGGAAGTTATAAGACATAACAATATTAAAGCCTAGATGTTATTAGCCCTAAGGGATTATCCTGGATGTATTTCCCTCTAAGATCAGTATAACTGTGCAATGATATAGAAAAACCAGGAAAAAACTATATCATGCTGATCTTTATAATAACTTAATATATTTATGTTACAATAATGTCTTATCTATGTATAAAATGAAGACTCAATCAAAGTAAACAGTTTAATAGTGGAGAACTTCCAAGATTTATTTGTTCATTAACTACTTTAAACTGTTGATCTGCTAGATGTGTTTTAATTTCAAGTTCTTCTAGAAAATCTAAATTTTGTTTTTTATCACAAATGTGTAGCAAATGAATGTCATTGGTGTGTATAAGTGAGTTTGGATGTTCCAGTAGGTGTTTTGCATAGTTCGACTTATCTGGTTGTTGTAATCTATATGCTCTTAAGTGTTCATTAAATCTTACTTCAAAATTTCTTTGTGTTTGACCTATATATACTGCATTACATTTTGGACAATTAATTTTGTAAACACCAGATTTTTTTAATTTTGGTAATTTTGTTTTCACATTTAACAATTTTGTTCCAATACTATTTTGTGTTTTAAATGATACTAATGCTGATGTTGCCGAAGATATTATTTTTGAAATTGCATCTTTAATTCTAGTTATAAAAACAATATTGTATTTTGGTATAGATATGTTGATGATGTGTTAGCAGGTTTTGTAGGTAGCGAACGGCAGTTAGATATATTTTTTAATTATATTAATACCTTGCATCCTAAAATTCATTTTACTTTAGAAGTTGAAGAAAATAATTCAATTATTTTCTAGATTTAAGAATTGAAAAAGTTAATAATTCATTAAATTATTCAATATACAGAAAACCTACACAAACAGATGTAAACATACCATATAATTCAAATCATCCACTATCACATAAATTAGCAGCTTATAATTTCATGATACATAGAGCATTTTCAATTCCAATGAACAAAAATAATTTTAATAAAGAAATTGAGATCATAAAACAAATGGCTATCCAATACATTTGATAAATAAATTAATTAATAAGAAAGAACAAAAAGTGTCACTAGAACTAATATTTCCAAAACAAACTAAAGAAATTAAAAGCTTTAAAAGTATTACATATTGTGGAAATATTTCCAATGCAATTTCAAAAATAATATCTTCGGCAACATCAGCATTAGTATCATTTAAAACACAAAATAGTATTGGAACAAAATTGTTAAATGTGAAAACAAAATTACCAAAATTAAAAAAATCTGGTGTTTACAAAATTAATTGTCCAAAATGTAATGCAGTATATATAGGTCAAACACAAAGAAATTTTGAAGTAAGATTTAATGAACACTTAAGAGCATATAGATTACAACAACCAGATAAGTCGAACTATGCAAAACACCTACTGGAACATCCAAACTCACTTATACACACCAATCACATTCATTTACTACACATTGGTGATAAAAAACAACAAAATTTAGATTTTCTAGAAGAACTCGAAATTAAAAGACACCTAGCAGATCAACAGTTTAAAGTAGTTAATGAACAAATAAATCTTGGAAGTTCTCCACTATTAAACTGTTTACTTTGATTGAGTCTTCATTTTATACATATATATAGTGGCTTCACACCCCCGTGGGGGTAGCGCCGCTTTTACAAGCTTTCTAGATCCATATTTTGAGGTGGATCAGTCCTCATTTCATTGTTTTTTTATACGCTGTTACCTATCCGGTTCCAGCTTCTTCGATCTTTTGCTTTTTCCTCTGCATTTCTGATTCCTAATGCATGTAAATCCTGCATTACTTCATCTAACCATCTTGACCTCGGTCTTCCTCTTCTCTTCCTTCCTGCAGGAGTCCACTTAGTTATGATGTTTATTGTGTTTTCTTCCCCTGCCCTCCATATATGTCCCAACCATCTCAGTCTTTGTCTTTTTATTTTCCTGACTATATCTATTCCCTTTAGTTCCTCATTTATTTCATAATTTAATCTATTTCTGTATTCACCTTCTACTGTTTTCGTTGGTCCCAGTATTGCTCGAATTATTTTTCTCTCTGCCCTTCTCAAATTTTCTTCATCGGCTTTAGTCATTGTAACTAGCTCGGCCCCGTACATTATCGTTGGTCTTATTAATGTCTCGTATATTCTTATTTTTGTTCTTTTTGTTAAAAACTTACTTTTTATTAATTTCTTATTTAGTTGGAATGCTCTGTTTGCAGCTAGCGTTTTTTCTTTTATTTCGTTTGATCTTGTTCCATCACTTGAAAGCATAATTCCAAGGTACTTATATTTTTCGACCTCTTCAAAGTTATATCGTCCAATTTTAACTTTTTTATTTTTTGATGTTTTGCCTAATCTTAATATTTTTGTTTTGTTTTCATTTATGCTCAAGCCCACTTTTCTTCCTTCTTCTATGAGTTCCTCTACCATTTGGGTTAATATGTCTCTTCTTTTTGCTATTATTACCAAATCATCGGCGTAAGCTACAATTTGACCACCTCTGTTTCTGAGTGTTCCTTTGTTCATGTTTCTAGTTACATATTCTATAGCTATATTAAAAAGTGTTGTTGATAGACTGTCTCCCTGTCGTACGCCTTTATTTGTTTCAAACTCCTCTGTTTCCCCTACTTGTGTTTTAATGCTCACTCTTGTATGGTTCATTGTCATTTTTGTTAGTCTTCTTAATTTAGATGGTACTTAGAGTTTTTTTAATACTTGAAATAATTGGTTTCTTTTGATGGAGTCAAAGGCTTGTTTAAAATCAACGAACAGTAATTCTATATTCATTTTGTATTCGTTTGCTTTTTCCATGATTTGTTTTACAATGTGTATTGCATCTGTTGTAGATTTGCCTTTTCTAAACCCACATTGATATTGTCCTATTTTATTCTCAGTAGTTTCCTGTAGTCTTTTTTGGATTATGGTTGATAGCACTTTATATACTGTACTAAGTAGTGTTATACCTCTGTAGTTTTGGCATTCCTGCTGATTTCCCTTTTTATGTATTGTTACAATTTGTCCTACTTGCCATTCATTTCGTAATTTCTCTTGTTTCCAGATGTGTCTTATCAGTTTGTGTATTACTCTGTGAAGAGCTTCCCCTCCATGTTTTATAAGTTCACTATTTATGTTATCCTTCCCAGGTGCTTTTCCATTCTTGCTGTTTTTGATTATCTCTATCACCTCCTCAATTGTTGGCTCTTTTACATTGCTTATTTCTATATCTTCCTCTATTTCGTTTATCTCTTCTGCTTGATCTTCTATTAACAGTTCTTTAAAATGCTCCTTCCATGTTTCCATATATGGTTGCTCCTGTATTACTATTTGTCCTTGTTTATTTTTAATTCCGTTAATTTTTGGTTTGTATTTTGTATTTTGTTCTCTGATTTTTTTGTAAAACTTTTTTGTGTTTTGATTCTTACTTTCCTTCTCTATATCATCCAACTGCTTTTCCACCTGTTCTCTTTTGCGCTGTCTTATTATTTTATTACTTTCTTTTCTTTTTTGTTCATATACATTTTTATGTTCCACTTTGTTAGTCCGTAGCCATTGATTGCGAGCTTTCACTTTTTCTTCAATTGCTATTTTACATTTTTCGTTAAACCAATCTTTCTTTTTTATGTTTTGTTCCACTCCTAATACTATCTCCGCTGTTTGGCTAATTGTATTTTTAATATCTCTCCACATGTCATCCACATTGTCTCCCTCGTTGTTGAGCGTTGCCAATCTTGTGTCCATCTCTTCTTCATACTTTTGCTTTTCTTTCAGATCTTTTAATTTTTCTATATTCCACTTCTTTTTCTTCTGTTTCTGCTTCATTAGAATTTTTATTTTTTGTCTTACCTTCGCAATAACTAAGAAATGGTCAGAGTCTCCACAAGCACCTCTATAGCTTCTTACATCCATTATACTTGATTGTCTTCTCTTCGATATTAGTATGTGGTCTATTTGAGATTCTGTTTTTTGATCCGGAGAGACCCAGGTAATTTTGTGTTTTTTTGCATGCTTAAAATGTGTACTACTTATTACCATATTATTCCTCGTCGCCATGTTACATAATCTGTGTCCATTGTTGTTTGTTTTCTCGTGTATGGAATATTTGCCTGCTACTTGTTGTATATAGTCTTCTCTTCCTACTTGTGCATTAAAATCTCCTAAAACCAATATTACATCTTCTTTTGGGATATTTTCCAGTTCCTCTTCTATTTTCTCATAAAAATCTTCCTTTTCTTCCATTTCCGCATTTTCTGTTGGCGAATAAATATTTAGTAATGATATGTTTGTTGGTTTTGCTTCGATTCTTAAATATGCCATTCTTTTGTTTATGTACCTAACTTCTATTTTGTCTCTTGTTTTTTCCATTATTATAAATCCTACCCCATGCTGTCCTTGTTTTTCATCTCCAGAGTATATCAGGGTGCTATTTTTTTTATGTATTTGTCCCTTCCCCTTCCATCTTATTTCCTGTATTGCTGCTATTTCCACTTTGTATTTCTGTAACACTGAAGTTATTTCTTCCAGTTTTCCTGTTCTGAGCAGTGTTCTTATATTCCATGTAGCTATTCTTAGAGTGCCTTTTTTTCTTTCTCTCTTTTTCGTTTTTCTCCTGTGTTTTTTCTCCATTTTACTTAGCTTGTTTTTTCTTATGTCCATTTGTTTCATGTCCGTGTCTACTTTCCGTGATATTGTTGTCGTATATTGTTTCCGCTCCAGTTCTAGTTTTTTGATATTTGTGCTACCTTCGGTATTTTTTCTCTTGGATCATAGTCTGGAGATCTTTCACTCGTTTTTCTTGTTCCAATTTTATCCTTAGGGGTTTCTGTCATGTTTTTTTGTTTCGGATCTTCAGAGGGTACATTCCATTTTTTAACATCTTCTACATTATACTCATCTCAATTAGTTTGTTGTATTTAATATTCGCCTTATATCCATTTGCTCTGGCAAATTTCATGTGTTTTATGAGAATTTTACGTTGTTCCATAATTATTTTTGGGTAATCCTCGTTAACAAACCATTTTGATCCTTTTAATTTCCATGTAGCTTTTAAAATTTCAAACTTCTTATTCATGCTTGATAGCTCTATTAGAATTGGTCTTTCCGAATTTTTTGTTTTATCGCCCAATCTTCTTAGTTCTACCATCTCTTTTTCTATTTTACATTGTACTTCCATTTTATTAATAACCTCCTGTACTTTATTTGTTAACATTTGTGTGTCTTCATCACTTGTTTCTTCAATACCATGTATTATTAAGTTTTTCCTCTTCAACTCTCTCTCCATCTTATCTATTCTATCTTTCTGTTGATTTACTTCTTTTCGCAACAGTCCATTTTCTTTCTTTAATTCTTCATTGGCCTTTTTTAATTGTTGAAACTCATTTTGAATCCCATCCAATTTCTGCTCTATTCTCTTATCTCTTTCTTCCATTCTGTCCAGTTTGTCTCGCATTTCCTTAATAAGTTCCTCCATGTCGTTATCTATTTTTTTATTTTTTTTTGTGAGATTCTGCAAGTTTGCGTCTCACGTACAGTTATTGCTAAAGACTTACTATAATTCGGCCCCCAGCCCGTACGTGAACTGGCCTAACCTGCTTTATTCTCTCTTTACTTTTTAAATTTATCTTAAGCCTACCCTGGATATTTAAAAATTCTAATGAGCACAATATCACTTTATTAGTTCTTTTTATGAGGACTGGTATTTTGTTTTTGTTTTTTTTTTTGGTCCCGAATAGATAAGGTATATATGGTTGGTATGTTTTAATTCCAATGTTTTACTGAATATCTTTCTAATAATTATTTTTTTTTGCACTTACGTTTGTTACGTAGTTAGTATGTATGTTCAGTTTGCCTCTGCTGTTTATCACTGTAATTATCTCTTAATATTTCCACTAAAATAATGAATTTTTCAAGAGCACCTAGACTGCGTGTATATTATTTTCACTGCCAGAACCGAACTCATCCATTTTATACATAGATAAGACATTATTGTAACATAAATATATTAAGTTATTGTAAAGATCAGCATGATATAGTTTTTTCCTGGTTTTTCTATATCATTGCACAGTTATACTGATCTTAGAGGGAAATACATCCAGGATAATCCCTTAGGGCTAATAACATCTAGGCTTTAATATTGTTATGTCTTATAACTTCCTTACTTGGTCTAGCCTTACCTCCTTATCAACATCAAGTACCTAGTTACAAACAAACAAACTGTTATTTCAATATGTCAATCTGACGATGCTAGTTATAGCGAAACAGCGAATTTTTCCAATAAATGGTGGAAGTTAAGTTTAACTGTTCAGTTGTTTATTGTTCTTAGTAAGATGAACTTCCAAAAAGTAGAGGTTAACACGATCAATTTTATTTATATATATTTTCCTTGTGACTAATTTTTTTGTAAAACTAGGGATCTTAGGTAACTATTTCTAAATTATTTTTCAGAAAAAAATAACGGTTAACAATTTTTGAACTAAATACAAAACTTTTATTTTCATACACATAATATATGTCACTTTCGTAGACATGGTGGCATTTTAAATAATTTTCTTTTTTCCGTATTTATAATTATATATTTTGTATAATTAGTTTCATTTCTATAGTAAAAAAAACAAAAGCTCTGTTGATCATTTCCAGTTTAGTTTAGAGCCACTTTTAAATTTATGCCCACCATGTGTATGTGTGGAACCCTTTGTACTTTTGGAATAATAAACAGGGATAACATTATTTTTTTATGTTTATTTCTCTACTTATAGAAACGATAAATGTTTTTTTTTACTGAATAAGGGCATTGAAATGAGAAATTTGTGTGTGATTGTACTATTAAAAAACTACGGTTTATTTTGGTTTCTTTTATCGTAATAAAGTAAATCGGAAAAAAATGGAACAATTGTACAGGGGGTCTAGTTTTGAATATCAGTGAAATTGAATTCACAAGTGAAATATTTCGATTTTTAATTCACCATCGAAATGCTATACCTAGTTTTCAATTGTAATAAAATGAAATTTTTATAAATTCACTTAAATGAAATTAATTCGATCGACACAATTTGACAACAATGGAAATCAGTCGTTAAAAATACCATTATTTCTTATTTTGTTCTTCGAATCTTCGCCAAGTAGTCAAACTTTAAGATAATTCCACTTTTGTTAGTTGGTAATACGTTTTTAAGATTGAAAAATTTGATAGGAAATGCAAATAGTATATAGGAACGATTCACATAGGTTTCAGTAGATTATAAATTTAGCAGAATCTCTGATTTAGTTACAATATTATGAAGTTGTACATAAAATAATACTGTTTTAGTGATGGCTGATTTTAAAAATAAAAAAAGTTTTGTTAATAAACCATCCAATTTTAAAATATCCACCAAAACTTAACAATAAACTATACAGGGTGTTTCTTAAGTAATCTAAAATTTTATATGGGGCGCTTCGTTACTCAATTTTAAGACGAAAAGTTCATATAAACATGTGTGATAGGTGTTGTCGTTTATGAGATACAGGGTGTTGAATTTATTGTAATAAGTCAGTTCTTATTGTACGTGAAATTAATTTTTCCCGGTGACGCTACTGGTTTTTAGAAGTAATATGCAAAAACATGCTTATTCTAAGTGGCCTTTGAAATAATGTTGACAAGTGTCAAATTTGAAAACCAACGCAAAAATCGTACATTTTTATTTGATTGACTCTGTGTTTAGTTAATAACTATGCCAGTGTTTACTAATGTTGAAATGGCTAATATGCATTTTTTGTACGGATTAGCGAATGGTAATGCCTTAGAAGCTAGACATACGTATGCCCAGCGTTATCCAAATAATCGTTTACCATGTTCAGATACGTTTACTAAGTTACATATTCGTTTACAAGAAACTGGAACTTTTGCTAAATCGAAGAATATTATTGGACGACCCAGAACTGTGAGAAATCCCCAATTGGAAAACCAGATTCTTCAAATTATTGACCAACATCCAGAAACAAGTACAAGAAAAGTTGCAGATGAACTAAATGTTAGTAACAAAACTGTTTGGAATATTCTAAAAGATAATTTATTGTATCCATATCACGTTCAACGTGTTCAACATTTGTTACCTACTGACTATCCATTACGCATACAGTATTGTCAATGGATTTTACGTGAAATCGCGAACAATCCGAATTTTGTGGCCAATATTCTATTTACGGATGAAGCCAACTTTTTCTAGACATGGGATTATGAATTTTCATAATGACCACATATGGGCAGATGTAAATCCACATACCATAAGTGTAAAACGATTTCAACAAACATTTTCGGTCAATGTTTGGCTTGGCATCATCGATGATTATTTAATTGGACCATTTTTCCTTCCTGTACGGTTAACCGGTGAGACATACCAACATTTTCTAGAAAATGAACTTCCACTTCTTTTGGAAGATGTACCTATTATTATTAGAAGGCGCATGTGGTTCATGCATGACGGAGCTTCTCCACATTTTTCAATGATTGTACGCAAGTTTTTAAATAATGTTTTTCCAGGCCATTGGATCGGACGAGGATCTCCACACCCGTGGCCCCCTAGATCACCTGGACACAATCCTCTGGATTTTTGTGTGTGGGGATATTTGAAATCGCTTGTTTACACAACACTGATATTAAACGTACAAGATCTTCAAAATCGTATCATAGACGGCTGTAATGTTATTCGTAACAATCCTGGTATCTTCGAACGTATTCGACAATCCATTAGACATCGAGCGGATTCTTGCATTTTAGCTGGAGGTGGACATTTTGAACATTTGCTCTGAAATGTATTATTTTTTCTTTATGTTTAACACATTTTGCTTGTAATAAAATAATAAAAAAATATAAATCAGTAGCGTCACCAAGAAAAATTAATTTCACGTACAACACCCTGTATCTCATAAACGACAACACCTATCACACATGTTTATATGAACTTTTCGTCTTAAAATTGAGTAACGAAGCGCCCCATATAATATTTTAGATTACCTAAGAAACACCCTGTATTGCCTAAAATAATGCAGTAACCTTCTTGGCGTAAACATATCATCCTCTAAAAGGTCCAAAATGGCCATTTTGTCAAAAATAAACGTTCTCGCTTCACTCTCGTCCACTAACTAATAAAAATATACTAATATCTAATATAAACAATACTAATATACTTTGCTAACTAAGTATAAACTAGATTCAAAAAACAAAACAAGAAAATACCTACAAGCAGAAAACCACAAAACAAAATTTCTAACGTAATTCGCAAGTGAAATATATATTTCGACAGCTAAATAGTATTCGAATTATATTTGTGAAATATTTTCGAATTCGAATTTTATTTCACTCGTGAAATTAGTTCAAAACTTGAGTGTGATTTTGTAAAATTACAATGAAAAAGTAGACATGTCCTAATAAATTTTTATTAAAACTTTTCAAACGGAACTATTAGAATCCACCTTAAAAACACTTAATAATATATATTGGTATTCCGACGTCTTCCGATTTACATTCTCCATCTCTGTCTGTCGTTCCTGCAGGCCCCCCTCCCTTATCTCTTTGTTTACCCCTTCTCTCCAACTCTTTCTAGGTCTTCCCTGTCTTTTTCTTCCTCCTGGTTGCCATTGTAGGACTTGTTTTGGGATTTTATTTTCACCCACTCTCTGCACATGCACTTCTAATGGCATCAGTAATAGAATCTTCAATTCTTTAATTCCCATAATCTCTCACTGTCTTATCTGTAAATTTTTCTGTTTTAGACATTCCCGCTGATCTCCTCCAGAAGTCCATCTCTAAAGCTGTTAGTACCTTCTCCATCCTTTCTTTAAGTGGCCATCCTACACAGATTTATGTGGTAATAATTTTAATTATGGTGTTATTCTTTTATTATATTTAGAGATGGACTTATTCCAGAGTACACTGTTGAGTAAATTTATGCTTCTGCGTCCCAGTAAATGTCTTTACTTAATTGCTGCACCCAATGTTCCGTTTTCTGAGCTATTTACCCCAAAGTACTTGTATTTTCTGCAGGCTCTTATTTGTTTCTACTGACCCAAATGTAAACAGTGAATTTTCACTTGATTTGCTCAACTAGTCTTTAATTGTTCCCACGGTTTACAAATGATTTTCCCATATGATTTTCCCGCACACACGTGCGGTGTTATTATTGTATTTTTACCTTTTATCTTGTACTACATACAAATAGTAAAAAAATTAAGAATATTTTAATAAAAATAGGGATTTAAAAAAAATACAATTTAGCAAAACACCCATGTAAACTTTACTCAGGGAGATGTTCGTGGCCGATGGAGGTCCCCGGTTCCACCCAAGTTTTTTTTGTGTATTTTAACCTCCTGAATCCGAATTTCAGGGGTGGATACCTGTAAAATGGGACCCCTAATTATTATTTTTTGTGTATGAACATTATTTTGGCTTGGCGTAACCTACGAGAACAGAAGTGATTTAAGATGCTCGAGTTTTCTATGGAGGCGTTGATTTAAAGTTTAAGGTGAACTATTAGTGCTTCAATTTGATTTTCTGTGTTTGTCAAACACGTGATCGTGTTGCTTATTTAAATATGCTTCACAAAAACGGTTAGCTAATATGTTATATGTAACTACACTATTGCTATTTGTTAGAGCTGTTGATTCAATAAGTACATTAGTTCTTAAGGTAGGAGCGTTACCCACGTAAATAACTGCCACCGTCTGATTATACTCCCTCTCCAGCGTCCAATAGTAAAAGCGTGATAGTAAATCAGTAAGAGTAAAGAAGCTACGAAAAAGTATGAAATAGAGTAGTGAGTAGTGTATGAAGATTGTGGAAAATATAATTCGTGGAATTACTAGTGAAGAGATGTTGCAATACGAGAAATGGTGAAGGGAAAGAGAATTCGTTTGGAGTAGTCGATGAAAACCTAAATTTGTGGTTAGATAGCATAGCCAATATATACATACTGAAGGCGGAACAAGAGGTGAAAGTAAAGGCAGTTTGGCTGGGGAGATTAATGTGTATTATAAAAGGGACGGAAGTAAATGTAAGGATTAGACCTCAAAGAGAGATTTTATTGGAAGTGGTGCAGAGGTACAGAATAGTGAATGCTGATCCACAAAATTTGGAAAAGAGAGACTGGGATGTGCAAGAGGTATATTTTTTAAGAGACCGCCGCTCTTCTTCAAGTATGCTAGGGTAGTGATGCTAAGGCGGGACTAACTGTAAATTGAGAAGGGTGAAGTCCAAAGTCTAGACTTAGGTCCATTGTGCTTCCTCCTGAGCCTACCCTTTTAGTTTGTCGTATGTACTATTTTGGGGCAGTGTAGTTCGTTCTACCAGATTTGGGTAGAAAGACCACTATAACTTCTCTCCAATCCTTTGGATTATATTGCAGAGCAAGTGATAATCTGTATATACCCACCAGGTGAGGCAGAATCAGTTCAAGGCTCTACTGAAGTAAGACTGGATATATGCCATCTGGTCCTGAAGCTTTAAAGGGGGAGAAGCTCGTTATTGCGTATTTTACCTTGTCCTTATCGATAACTCGCTCGCTGAGATAACGGTCAGTGTGTGGAGTTTTGCTTTTCTCCTCCTGCATTTCCACAGTTTTAATAGCGGTGGAGCCAGGAAAGTGTGTTTTCATTAGCAATTCAATGTTTGCATTAAGGTTTTTGATTTTGGAACCGTCCTTTTTTGGTCACCAACTTGAATACCAAATTCTCTCTGTGGCTTAAAAGAAAGTGCTTTTGAAAACCTTGCCGCCTGAGGTAAGTCTTCTATCTCTTCACAGTAGGCTTTCCAAGCCACTCTTTATTTCCTTTTGAGAACTTAAGGTCAAATAATAATATGTCTGTAAAAATAATAATATAAATTTAAACTTAATAAACATAAATTATTAATTTAACCGAATAATTTATGATTTTTTAAGAAAGACCCTGTATATTATTGATGCACCACATTTTCCCACTAATATTCCAAATGTTTACTAAACATATGTCTTTGAAATTTGTTGTGTGAGTTCTACCCTTTAAAATAACAAATTTCTTTTGGCACACTTTTCTTAATAGTGTCATAAATAACCCCCAAACTATCAAATATATTAATACAAATAGACTGTTTAAAACATTAGTTCTTCGTCACCTTCCCTTAAACAGCGTTAAATCTGTCAAGATTTCACACAGACTGTGATCACTCAAGAGGTGCCGACGACAAAACCTTTATAAATAACCTAATAGCTTTATTGGATAGTTCCTTTCAACTCGTTTTCGGGTTTTAGACGTCTAACCCTACTTTTAGTTAATTTTTTACTACGTATCTACCTATTATACATATATGGCTAATATGTTCCATGTTCGATTTAATTAATTTTTTAGGTATATTGTACCTATATACAAATCATAGATTCAGTTTCTTTAAGTGTGAACCAAAATTTAAACTAGGTTTACTGGAAATATAAATCAACTGTAGACTTTGTACACATATCAACTGGTACCCCGTCAAAATAGCCCATGACAAAACAGCCCCGACAAAATAGCCCAACAACTTTATTCGAATTCTCTCATCCTTCCAGCGTGCCCTAATCAGTTTGGAGTTAGCATCGTTCGTTCTTCTTTCTTTTTTGTCATGGGAGAGTTTGGAATTAGAATCGTTATTTCTTCTCGCTTTTTGTATTTTTTTCAAATAAACAGGAAACTTTTTATAAAGATAACTTTACATGATCATATTTTATTCTGAAAATAATTGATATGTGTAAATTATTGACCATACCTTTCAAGGAATTTATTTATAGATGTACGTACATATTTTTGTTAATTTAGAAAGTTATTCTTATTTTGGTTTCGAAGTTTTTTGTTTTATTTGTTTACCCTTTCGAACTCGTAATTCAAATTTTATAATCTTATGGTAAGTAATATCGACTATAATGGGCATTTAATGATGGTTAACTAGATAAAAGATAATTGACCTTACCTGTATATATTTTTCTAAGAATAGACTAATATTAGTTTGTTTTGTTTGTCTACCCTTCCGAACTTCAAATGCTATTTGGTCATGGGTTATTTTGTCATGGGCTATTTTGTCAATGGTCTATTTTGTTGCGGACTGTTTTGTCGCGGGCTATTTTGACGGGACACCATCAACTATAAATGTAAGAATTTGTTTTCTTTCTGCATAAATATTTAAATAATTTCCTAACTAGTATCTTGACTTTATAAAAATTCATCATTCACAAAATTCACATCGTTTGTCAATGATGAATTTATGGTTTTAACTTCTGTATGAAGTTTTAATAGTATTTGCTTATTTGCAATATTTTCTTAACCTAAAATACTATAAATTTGTTTCAATGGTGTTTTGAAAACGTTATAGAAATGATTTCATAATTTACATTAACCTATTAAAAAGTATAATAAAATTTATCAGCTTAAAAGTTGTTGGGTATTTATTATGTAAATATTAACTCATTAAACCACTTTCACTATAAATATTTCAGTTTATTGATAATATTAATAAAAAATAATGAAGATTAATTTGAATAGGTTGAGTGATATGGATTTAATATTTTACTTAAAATCGCAGTAAACAGGGACAACTACAAAATCCAAAGTCTATATTAGTGTGGCGCTAATAAAAATTCCAAATTCTTTCATTTTGAATAACAATATTATCCAATTAGAAGACAGGTTTTCTAAAGAGTGTAAAATTTTCGCTACTGGTCAAAGGAAAATGCTCACTGGATGGAAAAAGAACACACGCAATACACTCAAAATGTTTATGTTTGGGACAGGAATTGTAGAAAAGTACATTGTTGTTCGAGACGCTAACCATGACCATCGCATCTGCCAATAGACTTAGAACACAGCGCAAAATGGAGGAATCAATGCTGGGCGTGTCGTTGAGGGACCATTTCAGAAATGACGAGGTGTGTCGTAGATCTGGTGTCACTGAAATTATTACAAGTATCAGGAGGCTCAAATGAAACTGGGCTGGATACGTGGCCCTAAGAGGCTACAGAATTGGAGACCTAGAGCGGACAAACGAAGTAGATAGAGATCAACTCACTGGAAAGATTATATAAACTGGATACAGACGCCCTATGACAGAGAAAGGTAGCCAGAAGAGGGGGAGGCCTATGCCTACGAACGCAGAGGGCTAGTGGATGATGATGACATTGTGTACCTTTTATATTAAGAGCAATTTGAATGGCAATCAATATTTGTAGGATAAAGCACCATCACCTAACCTTCATTACACATCAACAATACCTAGAATATAATATTTTCCCATCGTATCAACAATACCTCAAAAGAATATTTTCGCATCATAGATAAGAAGGTGAGAATTGATTGAATGGCCAACGCGATCTTATGAGAATTTTTTTTATCGGGATATGTCAAAAGCAATGTGTACTAAACTATACCTTTTGATTTAAATTACTTAAAAAAACGAATAACGCTTATAATTAGGTCGCTCTCGCTTGATAAATTAATTTATTTTTAAAAAATTGTTTTATTTGATATTAGGATATTGTCAAGACGGTCGCGGTGAAAATTAACATCTAATTCATTAACATTCACAGTGATTTTTAATGTTCTACATTTTATTAAATTTTTCATTATATTTTAGTTTTTAATTCTATTGTAGTGTTTTGTAGTGTTTTGGTAACCGCATGTTTTGATTTTAATGTATCTTAATTGTTGCAATAAACCTAAAAACAAGGGAATAGTGAATAAAAAGACCTTTAAAACGATTTATTTCAAGCCTATACTTTCTATTTAAAAATTTGGTGTGTTGAAGGTAGATATAGAATTTTTATGTTGAAAAATGTCAATTTATAAATTTAATTTTATATGTTTTGGGATATAGACAATTTATTCCATTTGGCTATACACACTGTACACTGTATAATAGTTCATTCTTTAATTATTTTTAGCCTCATATTATGCTTATCATCTTTACTGCTATTCATTTAATAATGTTTTCGGTTATATCTAATGAAATGCAAGTTTTATAATTAATTTTTATGTAACATTACACTCTAAATCAATTAGATGATATTTCAACTTTTGTTTGAACAGACAAATTTGCTTTACTTCTTTAAGAGAATTGTCCACAAAAATATGAGCTAATGAAGTCACCATATAGTTAATAAATAATTTATAAATACATTGTTCCCAAATAAAGTTACTGAAATGACTTGATCCATTTTAGAGATTTAATAAATGATATAGTTTGATTAACATAAAAAATAAAGAAAAATAGGAGTAAAACTAGATTGGACTTCATCAGCCTTCTCACCGATTATCATATATACAGGACAACATCATATTATACAGTTGACAATGCAGCATACACTCGAAGATATACACTCTTTATCGAGGGAACTACATAACAATGAGTCTCAAGGCATTTTAATTTAAAACGTCTTTGCGTAGAGTACGTTCAATAAAATATAGTCACTTATACTTAATGAAGGCCCAACCCAGACTCAGTGGTAACAAATGAACCATATACAGTCTGGATGATACAGGTTGTTGGGTGGCAAAGAAATAATGAAGTGATAATAAATCAACGTATCTCGTACTAGTAACATAGTTATTGAAATAAAACATTACCCTGTCTTATTTAAGTGTAATTTATCGTTAAAAGTTAATAAATTTGAGTTTTTAAACCGATAAAAGCTAATACGTTCAACAATTATATTTATACTTCATAACTGGATGTCATTTAAATTTTCAATTTACAATCAATTATAAGGTTTATTTATTTTATCTATGGTAATATAACATTAGAAAACCACTGACTTAGATGTTGTACGTTTCTTTCGGTACACATATTATATGATTCAGATAGGGCATGGCAGGGGTTCGGATCTTGGGTAAAGTTTCCAGTTTCACAAGAGGTACTGTCAAATTTGGTAACGTCAATAATGTGTGGAAAAACATTAAAGAAGAAGTTTAAATTTTTTACAAGCAATATTTTTGATGCCTTACAAATTTGTCTCGGATATTAAAGACATTTTTAAATAAAACATTAATAACTTTTAGAAGGTTCTTATTAAAATCCTATAACATAATTTTCTGCTGGTAAACATCCAGAATCATCCGTCGTTTACTTCACGAGGTATGGTTATCTAAAAATATTTTATATATTTATAAGTCTTTCACGATACAGTTCTATCAGTGGTTTAAATAATTTTTAATTTATATGTAGATCCGTTCTTATAGCGTCCTGTGCCTTCCGGTTCCCATCTTCCAGCGTGGTCTGTCCCCAAGGGATTAGAAGGACATGTCGTTTTTGGTCTACCTCTACGTCTCCGTGCTGTAGGTATTTGTTTTGGGAGTCGTTCGTTACTTATCGTTTCTACATAGCCATACCATATTAACTGACTTTTTGGATTTTTTCATTAATTGTATGTTCTACCATTATGATCTCTCTAATTCGAATGTTTGTTACTCTTGCCACAGAAGGTATAGAAGGAAAATTTATAAATGGACTAGACTTATCTTAATACTGATGTGGTCCGGTGGTCTCGGGTTGTCCAATGATACTGGTAATTGGGGTGTTGGCTCGTGGTGGTTGCTTTTACTTCACATCAATGGTGATATTCTTCGCCAAAAGGGCTACTACTATAAATGTGTAATACGTAAATTGCTCATTTTGGTCTCAGAAAATAACGAAATAAAATGAAATTATATGTATAATTGCTTCTAGAAGAGTTTAGAATAATCATAAAATGAAAAGAATAAGAAATAATGAAGTACTTTCTGTGATACAGCCAGAAAAATGATTGTCTAGATTTTGCAGATAACATGTTACTTGTCACTATGAGTTTCGTCGAAGGAAAAGGGTTAAACATAGCGTGTGCCTTAATTTATAAGGGGTTTTACAATGGTTTCCGGTTGCGTTCATTTTTGTAAGGGTTTTTGTTTTAGGAGCGTTCTATTGTAAGGGGTAGGTTTGGTAGCGGTGATAAGGTTGTGTCTAATACACAGTGAGTCGGGGTTAATTTTAGGGTTCGTAAGGACGGTCAATTAAGGAAAGGTAGAATGGCGATAGATATGTTACAAGTTATATAGGCGTTTTCTTTCATATGAAATCTGTTTAGAACAGAGTACTTTTACATCTTCATCCTTCATGACTTTTTCTTTTTTAATTTTCATTCAATCATATTGACAAATACTTATACTTATATTAGATCGTGCAAGCCATTTAAACTGTACATTTAAACCTCTCTTAATCTACTCAAACTCTGAACGGGTTTTTTATCTAAGCTAAGCAACTTTTTAAAATTTATATTTCTAATTCTTTATGGCATAAGAGCATCTCCAACTAGAAATCTGAATCTTTGTAGAGCAATGCTACATATTCGCATAAAACATTTTATCCACCACTAATAAATAATGAACCTATATGCTCGACCTTATTAGTACTCATTAATCACGTCAGTATTACATTATATAGGCATCAGTTGCTGCCCTTTCCATTAGCAGCAGAACGGAATACAGAACAAACCAACCGCTTCTAGAGATTTTTGCTTCTTGCAGAATGTTAGTCTAATATTGTTCAGTGTTGAAGCAGACTATTGGAGAACGAAGTCAAAATAATTTTGCTTAGGTTGACCTTAAATTCTGGCAAATTCTTAAATTATGGTAAAAATTTACAATTATGCTCAGAGATTTTTTTTAAGTTTGAAATAGGTTAACTTTGATCATCAGCTAAGGATTTGTCTAATTTCTCAAACAACTGAATGTCTTAAATCTATTTGAAAATGCCAATAATTAAAATGAAGTAAATTAATTCTTATGTATGTTACCTAAGCTGCACATTATTTGAATTTTAGCTTTATTTTTGTTTGTTACACTACCAAGCTTTTAACCTCAACATTGCATTGAATAAATTGCATACCTCGATCTGTGTTCTTTTTTTATCTCCACATCCACTAAGAATTAATATTTCTATGCGTTGTGTTTCATTTAGGTGAGTCATAATTTAGTATTCAAAAGTAAAAATTACAATTGACAACTGATGACAATTCATAAAATCAAAAAATATTTACGACAATAAATATTACAGTAACTATGCCAATATCACTTGCTTGATTTAACATTTGACAAAAAGTTTCAGTGTTTATGAGATAACTTTTTGTGTCCATTATTATTTTTACTTATTTTTGCTTTTTTAAGTATTTATTTTAGAAAGTCATGGCAGGAACCGATGGATGGCATTTGGAACATTTAATTTAAAATAATTATTATGCATAATTTGGTTACTTTAAAGGACATTATGAATTAAATCATTAGTTGTAATTTGGTTGAATTTAAATAAAAAAAAAATTTTGTACCCTTAAAAAAATATTTTAGTTACAAATGTAATGTTAAATAGAGAATTAAATTCTCCTTCAAATGAGGTGTTGCATTATACCGATTTCTATTATTTAAAAAAATTAACGATTACGTCACTACACCCACACCAGTGACGTCATCCTTACTCCATGTACGTTATAAGATGGGTATTTTATAACAAAAATCGACCTGTTTTGGGATTACCCTCAAAACTCGACGGTTCTCGAAATAATGATAATATTCCATAAATTAGCCGTCCACTGTATATAGCATAGCAAAATATAAGATTTTTCATACATAAATATTTACCCATTCGTTATCCATTTATAAAATAAACAAGTGTAGCGCATAGCACTATTTAGTTGCTATACATGTTTCAAACAGTTTAATACCAGGACTAACGAAAAGAATCCCTATATTTGATTAGCGGTACTCTATAAGCGAATATCTATCGCCTCTCGGCTATAATTCGATAAAGTTCATGGTTGTCAATCGGACAGAGAATAATGGAATAATAAAAATAATAATGTTCAGCTGTGGTTATCGGCTGTTTCGCTAACATAGCGGATCCGGTTAAATTTTGTGCTAGTGAAGCGCTGTCTTCCAGCTGCTGGCAAAAATACTTATCGTCTCTGAAATACGCCCAAGAATCTTGCGGTCAATTATTTACATTTTTAAAGAACTTTGAAAATGGGTAACATAAATAAAGATACTCATGCCATTCTTCAATAAGGTAGCTTAAAAAAAGCGAAAAAGAAATTCATTCAAATGCTGCTCCTTTCCATAAATTTTCGATAAAATTTATTGCCTCACTATAAACCTAGAGAATTGGGTATTTTTTAATTAATCATTAACGTTCAAAACCTTCTCTCTGTCTTATAAATATTTTTGTGTCATCTTTGTGATTAATTTTACTATGTATTTTACTTTTGATTTTCGTTTATGTGTTTTTACTGATTACTGTGTTAATACATGTAATTTATAGTATTTACTATTCAAAGGTATAAAATAAACGTGTTATCAATACAAATTATAATGAATTTAGATGTAGAGGTAGATGAATAAATGGCAGTGAACCAAATTAATAATGATTTACTGCAGGCTGAACCTGATACCCACTTATATATCTACTATTAATATCAGTCCTCCCGCTCCTGTCCTTGTGCATGCTTTCTTACAATTATATATATAATGTTTTGTTTTGTGTTTTTTTCAAACTAGCCAGTTCTAAATTGGTACATTTTTATTATAAATATTTTTAAAAGTAAATTCTTCTTTTTCAATGTATCTTTTTGTGTACCCACTTATACAGGGCACTAATTAAAATAAAACAAAGAACACAAATTAACAGATGGGATATAATAAAATGTATAGCACAAAACATATAATGGTTGTGTTCAGTTGTCTACTTTATGTACTAACTACTCGGTAGATCTATTGTCTGTGATAAATTTAGCAACAAATTCAGTCACTCTCTCTTGGTTCAGAATACGGTTTTAACCGATCGAGAGAAATATAAGTACTCCCTATTCGTGTAATCGATTGTTTCCTTTTCTCAGTTTTACTCACATGATGAGAATAGAGCCCCAGTGGTCCATAAGCCTTCGCATTTCCTCAAAAAAATTCACATTCATTAATTTAATTGCAGAGGAAAGGTGCCCAGATTTCTTTGGGTCCAAATTTCAGATTTAAACCTGGAAACTTAATTCATATATGAAAATAAAAATAGATCACCTTGAGGATTATTTTAATAATCAAAACGTAATTGTATTTATTTGCAAACTGTTCGAAATTTAGAACCTAAATAAAGCTTCATATTTTGATTGCTGTTTAAATAATACTAATAAAAGAAGTAAACAATTGCTATTAATAACAAATCCTATATAGAAGACAGTAACTACTTATTGATTTTGAATTATATTTAATTGACATTACAAAAGTGTAATTTTAGTATTATCATTTTATTTCCTTATCGTTAATTTCTTAATTGAGAAACCTTGCTGTTTCACTCATTTATCTTTTTTATTTTCAGTTACAGCAGCAAAAGAAAAAGCTGTATAAGATATGATTCTTCATTAAGGTGATTGATTAACTACAATTCTGTGAAAAAGAGGATGTTTCCACTGCTATCAATTTTTATTACTTGTCTATTGGTTCATAAAAATGCAGGTAACTGATATTTGTGGTAATTTTATTACTGGATTGATATAAATTTTAATAAACCTCAATACAAAACTATCAATTAACACTCATAATACAGAAGCTACCCGAAGTTCATTAAATGTATAGGTACTTTTTTGCAGGTCTGCCAACTCTTCATTGGAGATAACTTAAAAATCAATCGTTAATTGCCATTAAATGCAAAATCAAAAGTTAATGACTACAAAAATAGTTTTGTTAGGATTCTAATTGATTTTTATTGACAGAATATCAGCTAATTGGTGGTATACGGAAGCCGTACTGTTTCAACGGTTACACAGAGTTAACGTTGTTTTACAAAGGGCAAATGATACAAGATGTTGGTTACATATTAGAAGGTAATTAAAATTAGTGAGAAAAGTTTGTTATATCTGTTATTTTAGGAGATATCAAAAAAGTTATTTATAAAAGTAGGTTAGCACTACGGATATGTCTGCAGAACCTGCTAAAGCATGACTCTAGGAACCAAACTATTAAATGGAAAATTATATAATACTAACGATGTCAGAATAAAATATGAATATTTAAAATAAAATAATTGCAAATATTTAGCAACTAGAAATTAAATTATTTTGAACTCCATCCCACTCTGGAACCCAGGGCAATCAAAAGGCGTGCAAAAGATGCACGCGAGATCATGAAACCCGTCATAGAAGCTTGGGACTTACAAGATAGCTTTAATATGAAATATTAGACTTGTATCAATATTTAACCACCAATCCTGAAACATTAGAGTGGTCTACATGTTTTGAAACACTGACAGAGTGCAAAAATGTACCTTACATAAATCTTCAGCAAATAAAAGGTGTAGAATAGACGAGAAATAATCGACTTTTGTTTAATAAGTTTTAGACTTAGCTTCTATTAGCTGATAGCTGTTATGAAATATATACATTGTCTATTGATATTTATTATTTGATTTAATCTGTCAATCTTCAATCTGTCAATCAGAAATTAAAAAAAAAAACTCAAGAAATATTTTTATTCCTTTTAGCATCGCCACTCCATGGAACTTGTTTGTCAAACGAAGACTGTGGTACTATAGATACATACTGTAAAAACCAAACATGCGTTTGTAGAGAAAATTTTTCAGTATGGTATGATAGTTGTGTTCAATGTAAGTACCTCATAAGATAATATATTAAACGTAATCAATCATACATCGATGATAACAACGCAATATATAAAAAAAATATCTTTTATTTAAAATTTAGTTTTTAAAACTGTATGGTTGGTCAACTATGCGCTATTGCCAAACAAAAAATATCTGGATGCCCTGTTCGTATTCTCTAAATGTTAAAAAATATTAAAGTTGTAAACAACTGTTTAATGTTATTTTTTTCTGATATTTAGGTGTTGATAAAATTTAATTTAACTTTAATTATTGATCTACAAGTTAAACCACTTTTATTTATAAACCAAATGCTTTTTTCATTTCCGTTATTTAATTAAAAAACAAAGTAGTCTTTAAAATGTTAACCCTTCATATGTTGTATAATTAATTAATTAATCTGTTATTGATGTCTTAATAAAGATTATTCTAAAGAGATTGAGATTTTCATTGACATATATTTTTTTAAAAATAATAAAGATTTGATTTTAATTTAAATTTATTATTTGAAATAATTTGGCACGCCTATGATTTTTGTTTTGATTACATTTCAAAAATTATTTATATATATATTATTTCCCACCCTTTCGGTTGTAAACAAGTTGCCCAGCTTCTCCCACCTTCTTTGTTTTCGCATGTCTGAAAGCATTTTTAATAAGTTGTTATTTGCCAGCACTGTCATGATCACAAAACACAAAAATTATTTTTTATATTTTGCACTTATAAAAACTTCACTATTAAAACTCATTTGCGTATCGTAATGTAACTTTTAGACTATTGACAATGACATTTGTGGCTAATAGCCATTTATTAATTTTATATTGTTCTTTGCGAAAGTATTTGTTAATATGAATATCATCTTATATAATATATTATTATTGGTGTATTATTCATTTTAAAATATTTGAAAAAATTAATATTTGATGTTTTAAATTTAAAAACTGGCAAATGTTTTAAATTATACAGTGCTACCAACATACTTTTTAGAAATAAAATTTTCGTAATTTAGAATATAAATAATAAATTAATTTAAAAAATGATAAAATGGCAGAATATAAAAAATTTCATAAACAACTTATTTCATATGGCTGTTGTGACACTCGTTCTCACGTTTTTTTAACTTTTAACTCGTGTCATAACAGAAAGCCACATGAAATGCGTTGTTTAACATACCATTATATTCTCCTAATATGCTTCAAATCTCTTTAAAAAATCTATTGAAAATGTACTAATAATAAAATTTATTGAACTAACCCTTACTCCGTGGAAATCCATTTTACCATTTAAAAAATTAACGTTTTGAATTAAAAAAGTTAATTTTTGAAATAAATGTGAGAGTTTTGTTCCAACGTTTGGTTGTTTATTGTTCTTACTAATAATAAAAAACATGTATAGTGTTCATAAATAACTAGTCTTTTAAACACTAAATTGGTTTTTTCACTACTAATTGACTTTTGTTGAGGCAGTAAAATTGTTGATTATTAACCAAGGTAGAAAAATACAGGGACTACTTGATTAGAAGTAAATCTCAATCTTAGAACAAAAAGATACAGGAAGGAGTATATGCAAAATGACCTTGAGTCCAGAAAGGAGCTTGCATATGGCGGCCAATTGTCAATTTTAATTTCCGTTTCCATTGACGTACCGCAAAAAAATAAAAATTATATCAAGGTTTTCATTTTTAATAAATTTCAACCAATCAGGTGTGTGAAAACCATTAGTGTTCTAAATAATTTAGGTATTTATAAGAACCGAATGATACGCCTATGCGCTCATTTTTGACATTTATATGCATATATTGCTTTGACAGTACACTATAAACATAAACAATGAGTCATAAAAGGAGCTTCAAGATGGCCGATTTCCGTCGCAAATTTTAATATATGACAGACTCCTTCCTGTTTCTTTTTGTTCTAAGATCTCAATCCATTTGACAGAATGTGAGGTTAACTGATGCAAAGACCAAATGGTAAAATGTTTTTTATTTAGTAGTCATATTCCCGTACCCATTCAAAAATCATTTAACTTATCCGTGCATTTTCAAAGCGACTTTCACAACACAATACTTTTATTATCAAATCAAAACCAAAATTATTGGATATGTTATTGTAGCTTTATCGTTGTCATGTCATGTTAAACGAGAGTGACTGGTGACCCGTTAAAAATTTTTATTAATTTTAAAAACTAATATTTATAAAAATACTTGATGCCAGTAGCGAAAAACTGCTATATGAGCAACAGTAGAAAAGTGTATTATTTTCTCGGATCCAGTAAAGACCTCGACAATAGTAACTCACTTTTCTACCTAGGCGCAAAATTACTATTTTCATTTACCTACAAAGTTATATGCCAATTTCAGTTATTCAATGTCATAAATTTTTGCCACACGAAAATCGATTGATTTTCACCCATGATGCAAAGAAGAGAAGGTAAGATATCGCGCATGTATAGGCGTGTCTTACTGACGTCACCTTGTGAGTGTTATGCGATTAACGTTGTAAACAGATAATTTTTAACATTTTTCCAATAATTATGAAATTCCAGTAAATTAACGTTGAAACCCATTATAAACCTTGTTTTGAACCTTGTGTTTAGTTGTATCATGATTCTTACCGGCTTTGGCATCTAATTAGTTGGAGTATTCTTTGACAAGGCGTTATCTTAATTTCATCTTTATTTGTTGTTCTGTGCTCTAAATTGTGAATTACTACCTAAGCCGTTACGTTTGTCAATAAAAGTTGTAAAATTGTTCAATTAAACTTCGAATGATATCTTTTAATTATTTTAGCATTACATTGTTTCTTTCTTTTGCGAATTTAAGTTTTAACAATATCTTTCATTGTAGATGGAGGTGTTTTTGCAAAATCGGAAGCTTCTTTCATTGGCAAAGTTATGCCAAAATCTCTATTCTTTAAAGTTTCATAAAATTTTTTCATGATTACTTTTGCACCATGCGACAAATGCGGCACTTTTTTTACCCAGAGAAGAAAAATACTTTTTTATTCAAATCTTTGTAAAAGATTTATTCTAACTTGGCTATAATTTATCAATAATTAAATTCTTTTTAATATGTATGAACAGGTATAATCTTTTATAGTTATAATTATTATAATTTATTTTTAAACCTTTATAAAATAATAAATTCAGTTAAAAACAAATTTATATAATATAGTAAAATTGAAAAAAATATATTTTTCAATTACTTTAATTATCTTTGAGATAATAATTGTGATTTAAAAGAGTTCTTTCTTTAAAATAAAGAGATAAAAAAGTTAATTATTTCTTAAACATAGCTAATATTTTTGCCCGCTCAATATATAAAGCATTAATTTGCCAAGTCCTCTCTGGAAGTATTTTTATTAGAAAACAACGTATTCTTTGTTAAAAAGATATCTATAATTAATGACGATTTTTAATTGCCTCATTCATTAGGAAAATTGCAATGTAAACCGTTTCTTACAAAAAAATATATTCACGACTTTGTCTTTTTAATAATATAGCTCCTTATAAAAAAGATTAACTATATTATTAAATTACTCTTTGATTTCAATAGAATAACTTATTTGATAAATGAAATAGAAATAACAAAAATTTAAATCTTTAATAGATCAAACGTATTGTTCTAAAAAAGGACAAAACTACTTTTGTAAATTATATATTCTAAAAATGCTGATAATATACTGACAGGACATCCACATATATGAAATATATTTTTTTGAGTTTCAAAAAGGTTTTTTTCGAATAAATAGTGGAATTTCGTTTAACTGTTTAGTTTACTGTTCTTAATCCACATATACATACAGGGTGTACCAACCTTATGGGTTGTTTTAGAAGATATCAAAAAATGTTATTAATAAAAATAGATGTCTTTAGCGAGCATATTTTGAATTTACCTTAAACTATATAGAGTGTTGTATAACTCCGTTACAAACCAAACATATAATTTTTGTAATGGGAACCCCTGTATATTATACCGAATTCGGACTGCTCACATTTTTGTGTGGATACGTTGTACAGAGTCCTTCAGAAGTTATGGACACGTTTGTGTGAAAATCGTATGTAAATCAACGCTCTGTATCTTATTGTATGTTGAAGAAAAAAAAAGTATTTTGCCTAACAGAGTTTCGTAATATGATACAATATCACCGTATTCTATTAAATATTAAATATTTTCCCTTTTTTATACAGGGTGGACGATAACTCGAACCTTCCATTTTCTGTCTTCTGTATTCTGTATTTTATATCAGAAATAGAATACCCGATAATGTAACTTTAATTTTTGTTATGAATTTGAACTAAGATAGTGTAAGTCAATAACAGAGCATTAAAAGGAACTAGTATACAGTTTATCCAGGAAATGATGGTTGCATAAACGGGCCAGCCATCTTACAATTCCAGCCGAAAAAGACAATGTTCAACTGTTCAACACTTATTCAGCATTTATTGGTTACGTAACATCAAGTTTTATGAAGATCCGGGTTTTTCAATCCTTTGAGCATTCTAGGAATGAATTCAGTTCATGAAACAACACTTTTTTGCATGTCGCATCTAACAAAATAAGTTCTTTTTAGGAACTGCAACATTTACCAGCAGTACTGATATCGTTTTTTAGCTACACTCGGCATTTTTCAGAACTATTCGTTGATTGTATTTATAAGAAGTATATGGATTAAGCGAGTCTTTGATGGATAATGATTATATAATTCGTTTAGTCTTTGCAATATATAACTTTATCAATATTGTATTAATTTAAAATAAAATAATTTCAACTTTTCCAAGCATTCTGTGCCTACTTTTTTTAATTATTTGTCACTTGTACATAACAGGTCGGCTGAAAAGTCCCCGGTCTACCATAGTAAAACACAATATTTTGACAAAATTCATTTTTTTTTATTCAACATAGTTGCCTTCAAGGGCGATACAGCGATTATAGCGACCTTCCAATTTTCGATACCATTTTTGTAGTACTCCTTCGGTTTGACCTCAAAATAGGCTTCAGTTTCGGCGATTACCTCAGTATCAGAGTATTCTCTTCAGGTCAGAGAAAAGGAAAAAGTCGCTGGGGGCTAGATCTGGAGAATACGGTGGGTGAGGAAGCAATTCGAAGCCCAATTCATGCAATTTTGCCATCGTTTTCGATGATTTGTGACACGGTGCATTGTCTTGATGAAACAACACTTTTTTCTTCTTCATATGGGGCCGTTTTTTCGTGATTTCGGTCTTCAATCGCTCCAATAATGCACAGTAATAGTCGCTGTTAATTGTTTTTTCCTTTTCCAAATAGTCGATGAACAATATACCGTGTGTATTCCAAAAAACTGAGGCCATAACTTTGCCAGCTGACTATTGAGTCTTTCCACGCTTTGGTGGCGGTTCACCGGCCGTAGTCCACTCAGCTGACTGTCGATTGGCCTCAGGCGTGTAGTGATGGAGCCAAGTTTCATCCATAGTCACATATCGACGCAAAAAATCCGGTTTATTACGACTTAACAGCTGCAAACACTGCTCAGAATCATCAATTCGTTGCTGTTTTTGGTCGATTGTGAGCACGCGCGGCACCCATTTCGCACAGAGCTTCCGCATACCCAAATATTCGTGAACTATATGTCCAACACGTTCCTTAGATATCTTTAGAGTGTCAGCTATCTCGATCATATTCACTTTACGGTCACTCAAAATCATTTTGTGGATTTTTTTGTAATTTTCGTCGGTAACCACCTCTTTTGGACGTCCACTGCGTTCACCGTCTTCGGTGCTCATTTCACCACGCTTGAATTTTGCGTACCAGTCAATAATTGTTGATTTTCCTGGCGCAGAGTCCGGAAACTCATTATCAAGCCAAGCTTTTGCTTCAAGTGTATTTTTTCCTTTCAAATAACAATATTTAATAAGCACACGAAATTCTTTTTTTTCCATCTTTTTGAAAATAACAAAAGTTGCTTCACTAAAAATGCAATATCTCACAAAATAATAGTCCGACAGCTGTCAAATTTTTACACGAATCTTTTGAAGGTTGATACTATCTAAAAATGAAATGGATTTAATTCTAGTGTCGTCATCTATAGGTCAGACCGGGGACTTTTCAGCCGACCTGTTATTTCTAAATCTTTGGTTTCTTCTACATTTATAATTTATTATTATAAGGGATACTTATATTTATGTAAAGTCGATGTCATAATTTTGTTGATATAGTATCTTAGCTTATCTACTTATCTGATTATTTTGTAAATTACTCATTTTATATAATTTCTTCCTTATTCTCTTGGTAGCGATTTTTTAGCGATTTTAGGTATAGCTTAGTTTTACCATTTTCAAACTAGTTAACTTATGTAGGTATTGATTAAGTGTAATTTGTATAAACTGGTCAGTGTTTTGTATTATTTTTGATTTGATAACTGTTCAAATCTAAAATGTTTTTTAAATTTTTCGCTGCAGCTAGTATTTCTATTTATCTTGAGAACCGCATTTATCCATCGTTGAGTACAATAAAGAGAATAGAAAACTTTATTTCTACACAAGCTTAAATAGTATAACAAGCATTAATTATAAAAAACGTACTTTAGGCAGGATTTAATTTTAAAAATACTCTCTGAGAATAAATCTCATGACATTGGTAAAGTTCAAAGACATAGACATAAAGGGTGGAGCGTCTGAAATTGTTTTTTAAATAAATGGGTAGTAACATTCAAAACTAAACAACAAGGAACGTGCGTTATTGATTTATATATTTATATTTATCTGTGGCGAGTGTTTTGAAATTTTAATTGAATGCAAATCCCAGAAATCCAAAGAATGTTTTATATTATTATTCCGACACTGTTATCACATTGCAATAACATTTCGGAAATTAATATTAATTGTAATCAACATTTCAAAGTGAATATTATTATTTACAGTAAATATGTTTTTGTTTTGTTTTTGTTAAAAATATTTCGTGATACCTACATATTTTATCAGAATATTAATTTCTTCAGGACAGGTTTATTTATAAATCAGAGAAATAATTCTGATTCTGATAGGTATGGAATTTATAAATAAAATTGAAGAATTTTATTCTACAAAGTGGGGATTTTAATCTCGTTTACCACGAAAACATTTTATCGCAAAGAATTTAACATATAGGGTTAGTTTGTAGACATAGCTATAATTTACCTTCTGTCTCTGAAGAAGAAAACTTGGTTGTCGAAACGCGCGTCAGTCGGTTAAAAGTGAATGTTGATGAAGTGGTAGTGTAAACGGTTTCGGTACATAGATGTTCCAAAACTAAAAATTCAGTCTCACTCTTTTCCCTCGTCTTGATTCGTCCCTTTACGAGCAATCCCACCGTCCGCAATCCGCATCGTTCAATCTTCCCCACAATCTTCATACACATCTTCTCCACCTTTCTTTCTATCTCCGTCTCTGCCTTTGTCGTACACACCAGGCACACATCATCCGCATACACAGTAATCTCACATCCCTCTTCGCATACAATCCCACACACCTCGTCAATCACACACTTCCAGAGCGTCGGTCCCAGTACCGATTCCTGGGGTACTCCTACCTCCGTTCTATATCTACTTCCCGTTGAATACGAGTATATTATAACCCAAACTGATAGGTAATCCTCCACTAAATTAACCAACCCCTCACCCACTCCGAGCCTCAACAACGCGCTCAACACTGCTCTCTTGCCGACACTATTAAACACGTTCCCCGCATCGAAGAACACTAGTAGTACCAGCTTCTTGTTTCTCCAGCTGCCCTACCTAGCTTTGTTCGCCAAATCCACTACTCTACCTAGCGCAGAGATACACGATTTCTCCTTCGTGAACTCATGCTGGTTTTCTCTAAAACCCCCATTTCTTCTTACGTCTTCCTCAATCCTTACCTACATTATTCCTTCCATCACCTTACCCATACCACACAGCAGACTCTGAACCTAAAGAAACTTAAAAAAACATTTAATAGGAACCACATCCATTTTCGACGAACATTGATTATTTGTGGGAACGCAATAAAAACAGCAAACACAACAAACAGCCCGAATGAGCGCAAAATGCATGATGCAGCGCGCGCTGTGCGTTTGGTTTGTTCGGAGTGTTTGCACAAGCAGTGAATATGTATGTACCATATTATTGATCTATTCGTACAAATTACTAATAATCATTTTAATTCTTTTCATTAAAAGTTAAAACAAAACAAGATTATACGTACCTATGTGTATATCTATTTATAAATAGACATAGCTTACTTAAAACAAACACCATACATATGTAAAAATATGTAAACAAAAATAATATTCATACCTGCTAGTCGTTTTTATGTATTTCTTTGATAAAAATAACTCATAAAAGAATCATTTGACGTAATTTTTAATGTTGCTCATCAACGAAAAGCAAATAAGTTCAAGACAGTGTGGATAACAAATATTAATTTGATATCATTCTTACTCGCCGAGTAAGTTGTTTTGTACATTTTTCAATCGAGCGCAAAAACTTAATAGAGGTAGGTAGTGTGGCGCACCGAAAACGAAACAAAGGCATTTACTAGCAGATGATTCCTTTTTTGAAAAAACGCTCGGACCCGTCGATTTTGTTTTCGAGGGGGACACAAAATTGGCATAAAATCACTTTAACATTTGCAGCCCCTTAAACGAGGGTGGCATCATCCCTAAAATCTTGAATGAAAAGGGGGGTCGAATGATCCATTATTTGAAAGGTCTTTCAACTCCCTTTATAATGATGTAAAATTCATGTATTCAATTCAGTAGTTTTGGAGATTTATCGATTTAAAGTTTAAAGTAGACTTTAATAGGTACATCAAATTAGTTTGTACTTCTTTCAGAAGAAATTTGAGTAAAAGCATTTTCTTGATAAGTAAATGCTTTTTTCCGCAAACGTCAAAAAAAGTAGACATTATTAACGTCAATTCATGAAGTTGAAGTATGATTTCACAGACGCCACTTTTTTGTACGGCCGTGAGCGGACAAAAAAGTAGTTTTTGTACGCGACGGCCGTACAAAAAAGTAGAATTTTTAACAGGGAAAATAATTATTAGTTGAACTTTTAAACTTTATCATCGATAATAATTATTAATAGTCCAATTGTTGCTTTAAATCACTTACAATATTACTGACATTGTAAAATAATATTGAACTGTCAAATTTGTTTTTGACTTGGCAATCACAAACCCAGTAACCACGGAAATGTAGTGCGCAGTTTTATTATTATTATTCTCTGAATTTATCAACTTCGCTGCGATCGTTTTGAATTTTTATTTAAATATTAATTAGTTCTATACTCTGGATGCCGTTTGCGGAAAAAATAGCATGTTTCATTCGGAGGAAAAGCACTTTTTGTGGCTCGTCTGAAATTGTCGGCCTCACTAACGTTCGGCCATCAAACATTCAGACTCGACACAAAAAGTTATACTTTTACTCCTAATAAAACAATATACTATTATTTACTACGCCCATGGTTTATTAATAATAAAAATAGCAATTGAAGTGTCCTTTGTGACAAAAAAAGTTGTTTCTTGAAGAAAGATAAGTAGAGAATGCCACGTACTTATTTTAAATAGGAAATAGTACATTAATTTGTTGTTAAAATATCATTTATTGCTTTATACATAAATTAACCATGGTTTATTCCACGGCAGAAAGGGTTGAAATTATTGAAATATTTTTCGGAAATAATCAGTGCGCTAATAGAACAGCACAAATTTTTAATGAGCGACATGAGAACAATAATGTGCATCGAAAATATGTTCTAGAACTTGTAGCTAAATTTCGGGAAACTGGATCAGTCGCCAATAAAAAACGTAATATTGAAAATCCTATAAGGAACGAAGCAACAGAAGTGGGGGTTTTAGGGCAAGTTATTGTAGGTCCTACATTAAGTACCCGCAAATTGCAAACTTCGTGTGGTGTTAGTCGACGTACTACCCAACGGATTATAAAGGCCCATAATTTTCATCCGCATAAAATTCACCTTGTACAAGAACTAATGAAGACGATTTTGATAAGCGATTAGAATTTTTTGAAGTTATGAGTGAACGAATTACAAACGATGAACAATTTTTATTTAACATTTGCTTTTCCGATGAATGTTCCTTTTTTTTAAATGGCGAAGTAAATCGTCATAATTGTCTATATTGGTCAGACTCTAATCCCAGAATTTACCATGAGGTACACACTACATTTTAATTCTTGAATTTTCATTATGAAAAACATAATAGAAATAGTCGATTTAAAATTATGAAATACATAATAGAAATTCAATTTCTATTATGTATTGCGATTGCCTATCTTGCTGTAATGTATTTCAGGTGCATAATATGTCACTTATATAGTTAGGAAACCTCAATACATAATGGAAATTGAATTTCTATTATGTATTTCATAATTTTAAATCTGCAATACTATTATGTTTTCTGCGCCGGATTTTCATAAATATGTAATGTCAACTACATAACATATTCAATAAAAAATTAAACAAGACGGGGACGAATAGGGATGGGTCATAAAAATACCAATTTATTCTTAGAATCGTGATGATTTTGTATTGAAAACGTCAAAGGTTTGACTTGTCAAAAAGAATGGAAAACTATGTCGAAATACAAAAAAATATATAGTGTTTGAAGGATACATACCTGTATTTCCTGAATCCATCACTGTCACTGCTGTTTTATGCTTCAAAACAAAAATATTTGCTTTGAAAATTGTATCACTTTGAGAGTGCCGAGAACAGGTGCGTGCACTATGAAAAACAATCAAGTTCCGACTTCCTGCACGGAAGCGGGGACGTACGTTCGTGAAAAATATGGGTGGGGGGTAATTCGCGGAAGTGTTAACTATACGTAGACGTCAATATTTTGTGCCTACATACATTTTAAAAATTTTGACTTTTGGCCGCCTAATTACTCAATATCCACCTATGTGGCATGTTGAATATCCATCCATGTACTGTCTGGGGAATGCCCCTTTCAGTAATAGGGAAGGTGGTTGTGTCAAACGCACCTTCGATATCTATAAATACGCCCAAGGTGGACTCTTTCTTGTCCAGAGATCTTTCGATGCAGCCGGCCACAAGGTGGAAGCACATCCTCTTTTTCACCACATCGAGCACTGCCTCCTGCCACGGTTTGAGGTTTTTCACCGTCTGCCTTAACCATGCCAACGTTTCCTCGTTATCGCAGGTTACTCTGATTATTTCACCAGAGTGGTTGGTGGTTTCTTTTCGCCATAGGTGGCGGACAGGGTTTTGTCCAGGGCCTCCACCAGCTGTCTCTTAATAAGACCTTCCCTGTCGGCATTTACTTTGGCGTAAGGGTCGGCCTTGTCAATAACAGCTACCCTTAGGTGGTTGGTAGCTGCTTACCTATAGCTTTTATTGGCTATAGTTTTAGCATCATGCCTCGCTTTCTTCCCTCTAACGGGTGTTCCCTCAGAGGTGTCAGAGCGCATGCGCTTCTTTTCTTGGGCGGCGACGCGTTCCTGGCCTCTTTTGGAGGAAGAACTGGCGCCGCTGCCCAAGTTTTGCTGGCAACTGGTGCCTGGTTTAAATTTGGAGGGGTGATTGGAGCCGGTAGTGTCTTTGCAGACACCCTCCTGTTCCCTCGCCTTTCTCCTCCTCTTCGCCTCAGCACTGCAGACTCTTTTACCTCTACGGTGCTTTGGAGGTGTGTGTGTGTATGCTCAGCCTCCGGATTTTGGTTTTTGGTTTTTTTGTTTTTTTCTGTTTCCATTTTGGATCCCACGAGTAGCTAGGAAGGGTTGTGTCACCCCTGGCAGAGCCCGCATACCAGAGGAAGGCTGATATACAAGAGGGTGTCGCCTGGTGCCCTCAGGGAACCGTTCGCGGCCACGTTCCCCGTGACCATTCAGTACATCGGCACGGTACCTCACACCTTCACTTGGGGGACTGGTCCGCGGCGGCAGTTTTCGCAAAAGCTTTTGGGGGTTTTTTAGGCCCCCTCACTCTACTTATGACACCACTAATCAACACATAAGTCTATTGTATTATAATTTTTTAAATTGATCCCCCGGCCTCAGACCGGTAGGCAATAAGAGAATAGAGAAGGAACGAGAGACGATGTGCTTCTTCGCACGAAAGGTGCAAATCTAAAATAAAAGTACCTAATAAATAAAGTACAATAGAGTTTTAATTACACCAATTTCATTTATACAATCATTGTCACATTCACTAAAGTGTATAAATTATTATACAGTTTAATTTAATGCATTAATGCAATTCGTTGCCTACAGAATATCCAAATAATATGTCCTTACGATAGATAGATTTAAATAAAATTTACGTTTTCAGTTACATTATGTAACTTTTCATAATCTTTGAGTAATGTAACTTTTAATATTGTACAAATGCATTGACTTTTACATGATCAGGTTAGCTTTTCTTTATTAGGTACTTTTGTACCTTACTCATTTTACCAAGTTGTTCAACTTTATATTTATTATAATTTATTATTGTTATAGTTCTTGTCTTAATCCTTAACCTTACTGTATCTTTTTAGTTTTAGCCTGATGACGGTCTAAAACAGAAAATAGTTGCACATTTTATAGTTTTAACATTACATTTATTGTGGTTTGACTTAGTGTTTTATTGATATTTGATATCAGCCACATTTGAGTTATGGATCATTCCTTCGAAAGAATCTATTTTTGGGCTGGTTACTACCAGTGGTAAATTAGTGTTAAATAAATGTTTAAATATTAAATATGTAAATAGAAATATTCTATTTTAATTTTTCACCAGATAATTCTACAAAGATGTTAAATAATGCATAGTTTTTATGTGACAAGAAATATTATCAATTTGAAACAGTGAACTCTAATTACTATTAATGATGTTGCAGTAAACTATGTAATTCCATTCACCAATTAATTAGTTCAAAGGCGCCTTTTTGCCGCTATAATGTGTGTATCTTTTTAGAAAGATAATCGTACATAATGTTAATTGTTTGCTGTGCAACTAATATTTATTTTTATTATTTAAATGATTGATTTAGATAATACAGAACATTCTCTAAGTCGAATGTATATATTTTTTTACGTCCTTATAGCATCCAAAGCATATTTTATCAAAATAATTAATTACTTCAAATATAAACTGAACTTGTAAGTATAAAAGTAAGCAATCGCATAACTCTACCTTGCATTATTCATTTTTTAACTAACTTGGGTGTTCACCAAGTAAATTCTTAACAAAATCATAACTCATCATTTTAGTCTTACATAACCTCCAATAGATTAGATTTGTAGAATTGGGTCCTATAAATCCATTTAGGCTGAAACCTAAAAAGTCCTCACCTTAGGTCAGTTTAATGTCTTTTTTGCCAATTTCGAGTAGGCCCTTTGTTCGTTCAGGTGGTACATTTACCATCCTTTTAACTTACCCTCAATGCTGGAGTATTCCTCCAATAGTAGTTTCGTAGTCGACCCTGTTCTCAGGAATGAAGTTTTTTTTGGCTTGGCTTTTTGTTGGACCACAAAAGAATTATCTGTCAGCTTCCCCATTTTCATTTTAGGACCTGACACCCATATCAAGGTTACTTTGTTGATTATTTACAGATGGTTTACATCCTCAGACTAACTTTGATTCACAAGAAAGCGAGTACATCCATCTGTAAGTTAGGACTTTACCAATGGATAATATGGAATTCCTAAAATTCGGACCCATATCTGTATACTAGACTAGTATCTTCTCATTGTAATAAAACTAGTTTTATTACAATGTCTCTTAAGTACAGTCTTAATTAACATGATATCAACAGTATCACTAGGTGATCTTAAAAAAAAAGTTATCAAATACACTTGGTACTGAACTTTTTTTTCTCCAAATTATTAACAAAGTCAAAATAGTAGCTACTCAGATGAAAAAATAAAATAGATACGAAACGTTGGCTTATTGTTTGTAACCCACATCAACCCCCACCATGTTCGCTTGTGTTTACTTCTTTGACATTTTGGTTCCGCACAGTGATTCGAGCGTTTGAATCGAACCGGGAATTTAATGGCATATTATTGGCTCAGATGAACTAGCCAATAATATGGTGGAACCAAAACGTCAAACATTGATATGGAAAAGTAAAGCCATACAGCAACCATTATCGTCACATTTTTTTATTCCTAAGAAATAAATTATTTTCATAAATACCTACCTAAATTGTTGGTGGTGAATGCAAGAAAATAATATTTCATTTTTTCTATGAATGTATAAATTGTGTTGAGATAAAAAACCTTGTAAAATAATTATTTGCTTTAAAACCAAATAACCAGTAAATTTGTATTATGAACGTCTCTGTGATATAAACAAACCTCGTTCTCCCCCTTCTACAATGATGTGTTCTTTATGTGGGTTACAAACAAATGCTGTGTTAAGGGATATATTTTAACTTATCTTTTTTATTTTTTCATCTGAGAGTAGTTAGTTTTTTCTTCTCTAGCAAGTGGCGTGCACAGAACACGTGGCGTAGCAAGGTTAGGTTAGAGCAGGATGTCAAATCTCAAAACATTAAATTTCCTTAAAATCACGACGTTGCCATATTACAACCCGGCATTAACTAATCTCTTTCAATTTTAGATTAATGCAAGGGAAATAATGTTAATCTAAGATTGATTATATAATAAGGATTCCGGATTAAAAAGGAAGCTGTGCAAATGGGCATAAATTGTATACCTTTTATACTAATAATGGTATAAAAGACAGGTCAGAGTAAAAATTAAGTGTATACTTTTCGTACGGAGTATAATTAATTGTATTACCAAAAAATACTCCAACTAACAAGAAGCGAAAGCCGGCGAAAATCCTTTGATGTTTGTAGGGCCAAAATGTATGACCTTGAAAAACTGAAATTGACAGATATCTACGTTGTTACACTGAGAGAAATACAATAGATGTTTACATTATTTAATGGTTACAAGGAGAAAAATAATATACTATTAATTATAAGTATACTTATTTTAAGGTTTTAAATAGGGTATATATAGGGTAGGTACCAATAAAAAAAATTAATGATAATAGTAGATTATATCACTAGGAGTAGAAGTGACTCTTTTTGTGTTGAGTCCTTAGTTTGCAGCCGAAACGAAGCTGAGGCTGCAATCAGGACGAAACACAAAAAGAACGTTCCACACACTCTAACCAAACCCGTCCCTCCCAGAATGCATCCCTCTAGGAGCGGTGCATTCCGGGAAGAACTTTCTCCACCCCCCCATCACGTCCGATGGGGGCCTCAGTCCTCGGGCTTCCTTCCACTATCTTGGTTCGGAGATGGTTTCCAGGTGTCTTCTGCTTGGTCCGGGATGGTGCTTTGCACCTTTATCCTCCTGTCTTCTTTTTAGTGCTTTTTGCTGCCTCTAAAAAGTTAGTCCTTAGTTGACGAACTGCGGGTAAAGGTAACCTTAGAGAGTGGATCCACTTGTTAAAGCTGTCCCTACTCAAAAATCTGCACATCTCCCTAAGGATGGGCAGAGTCTTAGTTGTCCAGCTGTTTCCTTGGTCTAGGATGTCTCCTGTAGTCCTCTGCTGTGTAGTTTGTTAATTCCCTAAGTGCTGTGTTCGGATGTGTCCTAAGTTCTTCAAATCTTCTTCTGGCTCTGGCTTTCATGATTTCTTCTGTCTTCTCCTGGTCTAGTTCCCTGTACAGTTGTATATTTCTTATGTACCATGGGGCGTCTGCTGCTTGCCTTAGGCTGATGTTCTGCTGTGCTTGTATCTTCTTTTTGTAGGTTTTGGCTGTGTGTCCCCAGGCTACGGAGGCGTACAACATGATCAGAATGATGATTGCGTTTATTAGATGTATCTTTGTCTTCAGTGCTAATTTGGATTTTCTTCCTTTGAGTCCGACTAGTCTTTCTCTTGCTTGTTTTGCCTTCTTTGTGATGTTTTCCACATGTTCTTTGAAGGTTAGTCCTTTGTCCAGTATCACTCCTAGGTATTTGGCCTTGTTTTTCCATTGGATCTCTTCTCCTCCTATGTTAATGTTTTCTTCTGGTTTTTTCCTTCTTTTAGTAAAGTAGACTGCTTGGGTTTTCTCCGGGTTTATTTGGATTTTTCATGTTGTGCACCATTCGTCTATTTGGTCCATAGCCTGTTGGAGTCTTCTTGTCACCATCCTTGGTTGAGTGCTTCTTGTAACGATAGCCGTGTCATCTGCGTAGAGAGCCATCATTGTGTTGTCTGTCTTTGGAATGTCTGCCGTGTATATGTTGTAAAGCACCGGTGAGAGGACTGCTCCTTGTGGTACTCCGGCTTCTGTTGTTCCTATTTCGGATTTTGCGTTTCCTATCCTTATCCTGAATCTTCTATTTTTCAGATAGCTGAGTAGTAGTTTCGTTAGTTTTCTGGTGTATCCTGCTTCTCTCATCTTGTATATCAGTCCTTCGTGCCGTACTCGGTCGAAGGCTTTGCTGATGTCCAGGAAGATGGCTCCAGTAGATTGATTTCTGTTGTATCCCTCTGTTGTGTATTCTACAATTTTAAGTACTTGGTCCGGTGCGCTGTGTTCTTTTGTGAATCCGAACTGTTTTTGTGGCAGTATTCCTATTGCTTCGGTTTCTTTGTTTAGCTTCTTGAGAATGACTCTCTCGGCTATTTTGCTCATCGCTGGTAGTAGACTGATGGGTCTGTAGTTTTGTGGAAACTTGGGATCGTGTCCTGATTTCCTTAGCATCACTCTTTCTGCTTTCTTCCATTGGTCCGGGAAGTGCTTTGTTCTTAATATGCCGTTTATGATCGCTGTCAGAAATACAATCACTTTTCTTGGTAAATGCTTCCATTGCATTGTTGTTGATGCCGTCGTATCCAGGAGCTTTTCTGGCTTTCCTTTCTTTTATTATGTAGGCTACTTCTTCTGGTGTTGTGAATCCCAAGTTTCCGTCTACTACTTCTTCGTCGAAGTCTTCGATTTCGTCTTCTACTTGATCTGTGAAGTCCATTTCTTCGTCTGGGTGCTCATTCAGGGTGAATGGGGATTGGGGGAATATCCTTTTTGTCTTGTCGTAATATCTTGGCGAGGTTCCATAATCCTGGTGTATTTGGGTCCAGTTCTTCTATTCTTCTGTCCCAGTCCTTGGATCTGTGTGCTTTGAGTTGTTCCTTCACTTCCTCATGTAGTCTGTTTGCTTCTCGTTTGTCTTGTAATCCTGTTCTGTTGGCTCTTATTTTTGCTCTGTTTTTCACCCTGATGAGCACTCTTAGGTTGTCACAGATGTTTGAAAACCTTTTGTGTCCTTCTACGTTTTTGGTTATTGTACTTTCTTCTATCGCTTGTTTTAGTGTTTCCGTGAATTGACTAAGCTGCATTTCTAGTTCTTCGCTGTTTGTTATATGGGGAATTGGTCCTATTAGCTGGCCTGTTCTTGCTCTTCCTTTTACCCAGTTGGTTTTCTTTATTGTTTTTTGTATGTTCCTTCTTCCTTCTCCTATTGTGAGAATAACTGGTTCGTGGTTTGTTCCTCCTTCGCTGTTTTCTATTTCCCAGTCTACTGTCTTTTAGTAATGCTATGTCCAATACATCTGCTTGTCCTATGTGTGGTGTACGCGTTGGTCCTGGTGGTCCAATGATGAGAAGTCCCGGTCTTCTATCTGCAATGTTCCTGCTGTATTTGTGCAGATGCTGTTCCAGGTCTTGGACTTGGCATTCAGATCTCCCATCATCACTGCTTGGTTTCGATCTAGTATAAGAACTTCTATATCTTCTTCGTGTAGTTGATCTTGTGGTCTTTTGTAGGCTGATATGATTTCCAATTCCCCAAATTCTGTTCTCAAAACGATGATGGTGGCTCCCATCGTTAGGAGGTCTGGAGTTGTCTTTCTGTAGTGTTCTATTCCATTTCTTATTAGTATGGCTGTCCCACCGCTTTGTCCATTGATGTCATCTCTGTATATTTTGTAGTTTGGCCACCTCAGTATATAATCTTCTCCTGGTAGCTTTGTTTCTTGGAGTGCGAAGATGTCTAGGTCTTGTTCCTCCAGTATTTTTCCCATAATGTCGATGTTTGAGCGAAGTCCTCCGGTGTTCCATGTTTCAATCTTCAGTTTTCCTGGCCTGTAAGAGAAATTATCCATTACTTACCTTAATTGTTGCTGTTGGCGAAGCTCGTGAAGAACATCTGTTCCATTTGGCTGGCAAAGACTTTCATCACTTCGAAGATGTCCGGCTTTTGTTGGGTTGGCTTCGCTGGTGCTTGTCTGGTGGCATTGGCGTAGCTGACTCCTGGCTTGGTCCTCCTTTTGTCCTGCTTTTGGGGGGCTGCTGGTCCTGAAGTTTTCTTGGGGATCTTTGGACATCCCCTGTAGTTGGCCGGGTGCTCTCCATTGCAGTTGGCGCAGGTGGCTGGTCTTTCTTTTGGTCTCTTGCAGTCCTCAGAGCGATGATCTTCTCCGCATCTGACACATTTTGTCCTCATGTGACAGGTCGACTGGCCGTGGTTGAATCCCTGACAGTTGTAGCACTGGGTGGGTCCTGTGCTTTTCCTCGCTGGTTCCAGCTTGATCCTGGTGTTCAGGATGTATTGGACATCCTGTATCTTCTTGATGTCCTCCTTGTTGAATTCTATCATATAGATAGGTAGCTTCCTTTTGTTTCCGTATCTGGAAAAGAGTTGGGTTATTTTACTTACCCTGATATCCTGTTGTTGGAGGTATTTCTTTATTTCTTCCAAGTCCTCTTCTGCGGTGAGTACTTTGATTAACGCCTTTTTGTTCTTTTCCTCTGGATCCATGAAGGTATACCAGTCTATACCTTGCCCTTGTAGCTCTTCCAGGTACTTTGTCAGCTTCCTGTAGTCGACGGGGGTTTCTATGCCGATCTTCACTCCAAGCTTCTCGCTATACTTACCAAAAGAAGCTTGGATTTTTCTTCTTCTGACCTCTCCTCTAATCCGTGGGATCATCGTCGCCGTTTTGACGATGATTGGTGGTGGTCGTCTCGTTTTCCTTGCCTCCGTTGGTGTTTCTTCTTGCGTTTCTTTCGCTTGGTTTTTCTCCTTTCTTTGCTGCCGCTGAATTTCTCGCAACGGCATGGTGTACTCCACTGTCTCCATTTCCTGATCTGGCATTGCGTATTCTTCGTAAGTCCTCTCCCATTAATTGTCGGTTGATTCCACCGTCGTTTCTGGGTCCTTCCTCCTTGGACTCCTGCTTCTGGATCGGATTTCCTCCTCTCTCTTGTCCAGCATCTCTTTGACCTGCCTTCTGAGGCCCTTGTTTGCCTTCTTGACGTTTTTCAGCTCCTCTGTCGTCTTTTCTAGTGTCTTGCATGTCATCTCGAATAGGGATTGTTGTTCGGCGAACATCCTCCTTAGTTCGTCCATCTCCTTCCTCATCTGGATCAGTTCATCGGCGGGTGAAGGGCTTTCTTGGCCCTCCATGCTGTCCCTGTACTCCTTCAGGTCCTGAAAAATATTTTTATTAGTTTTATATCCCCGGTTATACCCGGTTGTATGTCGTAAAAATTAATATTAACAAATATTTGCTTATTGTAACAAATTACAACAGCAAATATAAGTAATCGAAAAGAACGTTCTACTCCGTGTAATATATACTATTTTTTTTCTTCAAGCGTGTAAAATAAATGAAAATTAAACAAATATATTTACCTACCTTAAACAAACAAACTTTAGTTCTCACTGAAATAGTTGTCGCCATCTTAATTTTTTTTGACAGCCGTCAAAGTAGTTGGTATTCGCGTATTGAAAAATAATATTCAATAACAATAACGTAACTGTTGTTTAATACATATTTTTTTAATTTGGATAATTGACAAATATGAATTATATATTTTGTATAAATATTGATCAATAATCGGTATTAATATTTAAGAAATTTTAAAAGAACTTACTTTATGACGTCATAGGCTCCGCCCATAATTTACTTTATCTCCCATGGCCTTTTAAAGACTTTATCTCCCAGTCATCAATAAAGACGAACTTTTACTACGTATATACATGCACATAAAGATGCATTTATTGACCGAAAAATTATTTTATTTTCAGTTTTTACAAATGAGATAAAATAGTTATTTTTCGACTTTGTTCATGTTCTATTTATTTTGCTGTTCAGATCATTATTAGAATATTTAAGAGAATAATGAATTTTTAATCTTATAAATAACTTAATTACATATTCCAGTGGGAATAAATTACATGGATGTTTAAAATGAATGTTTATCATTTCCTTGAACATTGAATGAGATATACATTTTCCTGTTGAAATGTTTTTAAATAATGCTGTAAATAGCAATTCTAATTTATAAATATATTCAACAAATTCTACACTTTTAGCTCTTAAGCCTCTAAAAGTACTAGTGTCCTTGTACGCTTTAAGATATGTCAAAATATTATCAATATCAATATTCTTTGGTTCTACCAGAATTGACAACTACAGTTGACAGAAGCAAACATGAACCCTGGGTGGGCGTGTCCTTGTCGCTGTAGTTGTATTTTCATCTCACTTATGCAGCCACTAAAATTGATATTATCGTTAACATTGGCTCGTGATTGGCTGATTGTGATAACCTTGAAATTAGTTGGCATATTTTCCGCGGACCATGTTTGCTTCTGTCGACTGTATCTTATTATAATCATGGCGGCTTCAGACATGCGCAAACAAAAAATAATTTGACAGAAGCCCTTACTTTCGCTTCTTGTTAGTTGGTGTATTCTTTGGTATTATGTTCTTATTTTTACAACGACTTCCGGTCCATTACATCATGGTAACAGTTACGTCCGCTGAATGCGACCATTGTTCCAAGTCCGTTTATGATCATCGATCAAAATTCGAAAATTTTATTTGCATATTTTTATTGAATATATTTTACTTGGTATGTTATCATAAAAAAGCATTTTCACTAAATTGATGCTTTATTATTTTGTTTTAGTATCGACACCCCCTATTCAGTGCTCTAAAAAACAAAAGTGTCACGAATTATTAGGTCCACGTAGTATGTGTACTAAAAAAGGTCAGTGTGCCTGTAAACCTTTTCACCACCTACACCAAGGACAGTGCGTAAAAAATCGTGATTTGCACGACCAATGCGAGTACGACCACCAATGTTACTGCGGTGCTGAATGCCAGTCGAAGATTGCTTGTATTCATAAAAATTGTACTTGCAAGCCCGGTCACAAACCATATAGGATTAGAAGATGCATGGGTAAGTGTTTTTTTTATATTTACATGTCACTAAATCATTAACTCGCTTAAATATGCAACTACGCATCAATGCTATAGTTTGTTCAAATTATGATGTGAAATTTTCTTACCAAATACCATGCAGGCATACCATTCCTAGAAATTTTCTTTCGGGCACGATTATTTTAAATTAGGCACTGAAATCTTCTTTAACCATAGGTTAGGTACACACCACTGAGTTACATATTTGAAAGTCTATACATTTGCATACATAGTTTTTACAAAATAACTATGTTTGGTCAACTGTTCCAAAACGCACTGTTCTTTTTTTACCTGTGAAATGATATACCAGTTAATTTTTTCCCGCTATTACTACTAGAATTGTAAGTTGAGCAGTTTACCAGGTTTATACAGTATTTACACACAAAATAGTTCAAAATTCTCTTAGGAAGAGTGGGAGAAGAAGTTAACAATGTAATGATGAGGGATAAGTATGGAAAGTTGAGGCTCAGAGTTAGTAAGGGGTTGGTTAATTTAGTGGAAGATTACCTACGGCTCTGGGTATAGTCGATTCGAGGAAAGGAAGAATAGAATGGAGGTGAGAGTGCCCCAGGGATCGGTACTGGGACCGACGCTCTGAAAAGTGTGTATTTGATGAAGTTTGTGAGATTACGATGTATGCGTATATTGTCTGGTGTGTACGGTAAAGCGAGAGGCGGAGAATGAAAGAAAGGCGAAGAAGATGTGTAGGAATATTGTGAAGAAGATAGAGCGATGCGGATTGGAATAAGCGGAAGATAAGATTGGGATTGCTCGTAAAGGGACGAAGCAAGACGAGAGACGTCGGTGAGGTGGTAAAGGGTAAGAAAATTTGCATGGAAGAGTCTGAGAAATATCTAGGTGTGTGGTTGGAAAGCCAAGCCCCTTTTGTTGAAGGCAGTACTTAAGGAGAAAGTAGCGGCAGTATGGCTGGGAAGTGTAATGTGAAAGGGCCATGTGAATAGAAGAGGAAAGAGAGAGGACGCGTAACCCGAGTCGTGAAACTGTTACCACTTGCCACATAATCGATGTGGTCAGTGGCGTAACATAATGTTTACAACACATTTTTCCCACATAATAGGTAATAATTGTATGTTTCTTAGATACAAATAATAGGTTGGTATCAAAGGAAGGAAGTGAATAAAATTCAGCATAGGTACATATAGGTACATTCAATAGGTATGATAAAACAAAAAAAGCATATTTATATTATAAAATACTAACTATATTATATTAATCAAGGAGTATATAAATAACAAATAAAATGTACTAGTAATTATAAGAAATCTTTATTTGTTATGAAAATATTAACATAATTAATCTATAACTACCTTAATATTAAATAAATACTTAAATTAAAACTGTTTATTTGGCTAATTCATTTGAATCATCATCCAAATCAACCCAAAAATTGACTAACCGTGGAAACTTTTACCATTCCATACCAAGTGCTGCCGAATTGACATCTCATCAATGATAAGAGAACAAAGTAATGGTTTATTTGAATTTTCTATAAGTTTACTCAGAGTATTGAATGATTCAATTGTGAAACCAGGAGCTGCATAGTTTGCAGCCATTTCCCAATAGTGCTTCTATGGGCCAAACATGTTTCAAATACTGTCCTGATATACTTGTAAGCTTTGTAGCAGAGAAAAAATTTAAAGTCAATGCAAATTTTCGTAATTCAGATGGGTATTTTTTATTTTTAGACATTGCATTCTTTGTAACAATTGCTTATTTACACTACTCAAATTTTCTAATAAAATGGCTTTTTCATTATCAATCAAGTTCTTATTTTTCAAACTGGTTATTAATTGTTTAAGGGAAACAACTTTTCTTTTTAGCCTGTTTATAGATTGTTTTAATATCCTAATTTTTCTAGTCTTCTCTTCTAATAGTTTCTAGAAGTAACTTCCATTTCAGTATTTTTAACCAGGACAGTCAGCTGTTGGGTTTAATGACTGTGTTGAGAAAGTAGAAGGACCAGGTTCTGTACTCTGAATATATTTGAATGGTGCTCTCTATTTGGCCTAGAAAAAACAATATTTTTATATAAATATTTCCAATTCACAAAAAATTTAAATTATGTTTTACTTAGAACTGCCAAGGTGTTTTATTGTTATTAGTTATGTAGGTACATACCTTCCTGGGTTGCAGGTATGTGGGCAACTGATGAAAAATTATTGGAACAGCTTCATGGAGCAAATGTAGTCTTGAATTTACATCAGTTTTATATAACCAACATTCCTCAAAGTGTTTTGACCAAAGCCTATCATTTTTAGTTGGTTCCCAAATCCTTAATTTTGGTGTTACCTATCCATAATTTGCGTTTTTCTACATCTGTAGGAAGGCTGTAACAAAAAATAAAAAGTTCATAAAATACCTACATGTTTTTCTGGTGAAAATTCTCCTATTTTACAGTGAATAATTCTTTTGTAGTTTTGAGTCAGTCCTTTTTGCATTAATCTCCTATTGAAATGAATAGCTAGATTTATTTGGAGAAACTTAATTAAAAATTGCTTACCTACGCCATTGGTAAAATGGCTGTTTTGAAGCAAGAAAATATATTATTTATGCAGATTTAGAATGAATATTAAAAAACCGCGTTATCCAAACACTATAATTAGATGAATTAAAGACTGAATAAGTACATACTTAAACATAATTACTCAAAGATAACTCTTTTATCTTTTAAAATAGAAAAATCTACAAAGGTCATTGTATATACAATCGTTTGTTTACCTGTAAAATGAAATTCCTATCTCCTTTTCTCGCTGCGACTTCGGCATCCGTAAACACAACAATTCACCATTATTCAGTTCAAAAATAATTCACAATCTCAATAATTTTCACTTAAAAATTCACAAATAAAGCACACGCTGTATTCGCTTTGTTTGCCACAGAAATAATGGCGGCTGCTAAAAATGTGTCACAGAACGCAAGCTCAAAATAAAGCGAAGTGCGGTATCCATATGCTTTCCTAATCTAAGGTTATTGGTAGGACGACTGAGCGGAGTATTCTGTATAGGGGCACAGGACAGCGGGTGCAGTAGCAGCAGCTGTGCTGTCAAGGTCATACCATTTGGACTTGATCGCTAGGGCATGGTGATAAGGTGGGGAGTATGAAGGTGCATTAGCAATTGCGATTAGGAGCAGGACGGAGTGGATGGATAGAAAGTTTGGGAGGTGCACTACTTCTTGGCCCAGGGGCTCACTCGACATTAGTCAAGAGTGGGGTATTTACACACGATTGGGAAGAGAGAGACTGAAATGTGCGGTAGTTAGAGGATGATGAGGGACACGTGTTTATGTTGGAAGGACGAGGAAGTGTTAAAGATGGAGATAAAACTCAGGGAGGAAGTGTATTGGAGAGCATGGTAGAGATAATGTTGAGAGGGGAGAAAGGGTGGGTGGAGGTAAGCGAAGCAGTGAAGGGTATAGTTGGGGAAAGGGAATATTCTTGATGACGTGAGTAGTGTGAATTTTATGTGAAGAGTGTGTAAGGGACCGCCGTCCGTCTTGAAATATGCTAGGTTAGTAATTCCGTGGCGGGAATAACTGAGAGTTTTTGAGATGGTTTTGGTTGGTAGAAATCCTCTCGGGGGTGAGCCCAACACTGTTAGGTTCTGGATGAGGCCCAACCAAACGAAAAATGGAAAGCTTGATTTTTGAAATGTTTTATTATAGCAAATATTTTTTTGCTGAAAACTTTAAATTAATGAAGTCTGCTGTAATTGTTAAACTAACTTTTTTAGAAACTATATTATCTTAAAATTTCATTAGTTTTAATTTGCTATATTTTTTTAGATGATCCAACATATATTGATGTCCCAGATGCATTTAATTTTACAGCAACTGTCCACAAACACAAATCAGTTGACCAAGCTGAACAAAATAATGTTCTACACCTTGCCTCTACCTCGGAATCTACAGCGTTACTAGCCCAGTTTGTCTTTACATATTCACTGCTGATAATTTCATACATACGATAATTATTATTTGTATTATATTAAGTACATGTACAAATAGACTGTAATTTTATTATTTAAAATAAAGAAAAAGAAAAACTATTTATTATTTCATTTCTTGATTATAACCTTTTAAAAAAATAACTATTAAAAGCTAGGAAACTTAAGAAACTGTTAGTATTAGGTATGTCATAGAAATAATTGAACTGAAACTTAAAAACAATCACTTTATTAGAAATTTTATATAAATAACTATATTATACAATCGAATAAAAATTTCATAAAAAAACGTATATACATTTGCGTTTGTAAAATATAGATAATATTTCAAACAAACTTAACACATTTCGACAGTGGACTTTATTTATAATATGATATTAAAGATATATTTTTACAACTACAGCCTACGGGTCTACGGAAGATGGTCAACTAGTATACGTTGCACTAAACACATATATTCTGTTACATAACGAAATGTGCTACAATTGCGAAATACTATGTATTATGAGTCAATTTAGTAAAAGCGATACTCTAAAGTGACCAGCATATCGACTATTTCAAAATATAGTTTCAAATGTTAAAGAACGTATGCTTTTTTGATTATTAATTTTTTTAACAGATTGATAATTATTGTATAAAAAAGTTATGCATGAATAAAAATATATAATTAAACAATTTTTTCTTAAATAGATATTGATATTCATAAAAAAATGTATTTAACACAAATTACACTTCCTCTAAGCAATGCCCAGTTTTAATATATGAAGGGGGTTTTACAACACTCAAGAAATCTTGAACTATATGCGTTGGTGTTAGTGAAATGTAATTTGTATTCAATAACAAAAATCAACATGGTCGCAGACATATCAACATAATAAAATAGAATTCCTACAGTTTGGAAAATAAATTGCTATAGAAAACATAAAACCCAAAGTAACTATGATTATTAATTTTATCTTCAAAATTGGTAATAATAACATATGTCTTCTTGTGCCTAAACTAATAAAATTGGTAGAAGTGATACTGTTAAGTATAAATTAATTAAGAATATATTGATTTCTTTAGAAATAAGACTAGAAAGGTTAGAAATACTAAATATTAGTAAGCAGAAAAAGGAGGTATAATAAACCAAAAAGTCACATAAAAAATGTTATAGAATAGAACTGTAATATAATATTAAGTTAATATACCAGTTTATTATCTACTTTTATATTATATTTCAATTTGATCGTACCAAAGCTGTAGGTAGTAAGAATCAAATAAGGAGATAAATCTACAATGTTGTAAAAAAATAAGCAAAGGTTTAAAAATTGTCATTGAATACTCAACAAATATATAAAGAGAAAATGCCAACAAAATCTTTAATGACCATAAAACAAACTTAATATTTTAAGAATCCTATTTTATTTGCTTCCTATTCAAATAATTTTGCATGGTGGTACATAAGTAAAAAGAAAAATCAGCATACATACTAAAAATATACATTTCCAATTAAAATATATATCTTAGCAATGCTCATTATGCAAGTTAAAGAATTGATAAAATTTTCATAAAAAGAACATACTTGTTCAACTAATAGTCGTATATCTATTATTCACCGGGAAATGTTAAATGCAAAATTATAATAACTTTATATAAAAATTGCGCAACAGAAAATAAGAATAAGTACTAATAAGGATTTAAAAAAATATAACTTTACACAAGACAATCTATCATAAATAATTGCACTATAAAATGTTTACCTAATATACATACGTTAAAAATTTACAATTAAGATTAACAAAATTTTATGGTTAATATTCGTATGCACAATCTGTAGTTTAAATTGATAATATAATATGTTGAAATTCTAATAAATAAAATTTTAAAGTATATAAATACCTAATTTGTCAATTCAATGTACATACTTTAAATTTGATATATATCTAATACGCTTCAGTACAACAGTTTTGAAATAGTTCTCTTTGTATTTGGGTCGTATTAAAAATAACAAATGTTCGTAAAAATTATTACGTGCGCTCCCATAATTGTAAAAACACTTACTTTTGTTCGTTAGAGAAACTTTATTGATAATAAAACATTTTTTATATGTAATAGTGACACTACAAAGGAACTATACTTAAACAATATTTACTTCTAACCTACATCATTCAGACAATCAAAAAACATTTGATCAGACGAATTAATTGTTATATATTTACAATTAAAAATAATCACTAAACATTCTTGAATGGTTTAGGATTTGAAATAAATTATTTGATGTACAACTTATACATAAACATAGTTAATGGCGAAAATTTTCACTCAATTAATTAAGTTTTAATTTGATTAAGCAGAACGATTAACATTTAATGCTAAAATTATTTTTGCCAAAATCATGAGTATCTGAGCCAATTTAACCGATAATTCCTTTGAAGTGCCATTTTGCTAACCATTGTTTAATTTAAATCAAAAACATGTTACAAAAATTTTAGAACTACTTTAATATAACTGTTTTTGTCTGTTTTAAAGTATTAAATTTATATTTATTGTATTAAATTATTAGTATTAAGCAATAAATTAATATTTTTATAATGTCAAAAAAGTAGTATCAACAAATAACTCTTGCTCTGTTTTAATATTACCTGTTATGTCAAGATTTAACAACGTAAATATGGATATATACTTGGCAGACTGAAATTTTTAAATTGGTAAATGCCCTAACTGTAATTTTAAAGTATTTTGTAGTTCATTCAGTTAAAAAACACATTATTATATTTTCAGAACCGGCCATACCAAATTGAACTATAAGCGGTTTTTTCTTTCTTTAATTTGAATATGATTTGTATTGTTATCACCTGACAGCACTTATTTTTATAAAGTTTAGTTTTTTTAATAAATGAACTTAAAATATTTGAACATTTTTTCTACAATAAATAAAAAACAAACTTGAAAATAGTTAGCTGTTCACACATATATAATTTTGTATTATAAACACATATTTTATAAATTAAATAATTAAACTAAACATCCAAAATTATATTAATAAAAAAACCTTGTTTCCACACCTTGTAAAAATAAATTGAACATCTTTTTTTTTAATAAATAAATAAAAAAAAGTGTAATCTGCAAAATCTTGTGTTTGTACGCTGCATTTCCGCCAGCAATACTTATTGTATAACATCTCCGGTGGTAACTGAACAGGACACAAAATTCCACTTCATACTTTGACACCTTAAATTATTCACAAACCGACTTCTAATTTCAATAACTTTAAGTTTTATCTTATTTCTACAAATGGTTTTGTAAAAAAGATAATAAAGTTGTTTCATAATGTTTGCTAGCGTCTAGGTGACGTAGGGAATGCCTTTCATTGGGATAAATTTGAAGTTGATAGGGTTTTCCGCCTTTTATAAGGTTGTTGATCAGCTGGCTAGTATGATAAAAGTGAACATTTTCGTCTATTAAACCATGAATGATCAATAGTCGGTTTTCCCTGTTAAAAAAAATAAAATTTCAAATAAAGAATATTTCAAAACATTGAGGATAATAATGCCAAAGCATGATTATATCAAAAATTATACTCGAAGTTAATTTCTAATATTTAAGGAATTATTAGCTTTGAAAATAGTATATTACGTACCCAGTAGGATAAGAAGATAATAACAAAGGATCAAAACATAACTGGCTTTATCCTCGAGGTGCGTACTATATTTTGTCTACAACTGAATGTAAAAAGGTATGGCACAATATATTTGTTTATTTTTTTTTTGTTTTATTGGCTTTGGGGCTAGCCCGTCTCGCCACGCTATATACTTTTTAAAAGATGGTATTTTCCTTATTAAACCAGTACTTAACTACATAGATATATACAAAGAATTCCTATACAGGGACACACTTTTCACGCCAGTGCTACTGATCACAGCGACTTTTTTTTTAACACACAAGGTGGGTAGTAGATAGAAGGTATAAAGGGAAAATTATTAATCCCATAAAGCCTACATATTATAAACGTCTCTTCGTGCGTCTTAAGAAGTTATAAAATACATTTCTCCCTTGTGGGTTCCTGCATTATTGTGATACAGTTATTACAGTTCTGTGGCATCGTAACTTTTATTTTTCCTAGTTCAGAAATAAGAAAGGAAGTAGCGTATACGCAAAAATCCAGTGGTCGAAGTCGTCATAGCTATTATTACAATCACATTATAATGAAGTTATAGAGAGGTTCATTTTATTAAGTTTTGAATTAACTGCCCCATGCGCAAAAAGGCATCTAATAAATTTTGTAATCATTTTCCTGTTGGGATGACTCCTTTCAGCTAGTGAAGTAGATGGTAGCTTTTTATTGAATAAACAGTATTTGTAATTTTTATTTGTGGTTATTTTTGCCCACTCCTCTGCCCAACGGAATGTTAACTTTTTCTTACATACTGAAATAGCATCTTGTAATGTCAATTCTGGAATATCTTTCCCAGTTAGAATTGCCTCTTTGGCCATTTTATCAGCTATTTCATTTCCTCTAATTCCACAATAACCTTTGACTCATATAAATACTGTATTTACTTCCTTGTTGTTGAGAAGTGACAGGATTTCTAAAATTCTTACAATGTTTTTGTTGTTGTATATGGATTTTAAAGGGCTAGCCAAGGTTATTAGGGCGGATTTATTATCGGACATTACTGCTAGGTTTGAAGATGGTGGAATGTTCTCTAGTACCCACTCTAGTGCTTTCAATATGGCTACAGCTTCAGCAGCAAATATGGAGGAATTGTGATTTAGCTTAAATTTTAAGTTAAGTTTTGCATGTTCCACATGCCTGTTCCCTGAGAGCTTTTGGATCCATCCGTATAAATTTTGTAAGTTTCCTCATTCACCCATTTATCTACTTCTACTTGTAGGGCAATATTGTTTAATTCAGGAGTTTCGCCATATGATTGTAGGAAGGGAAGATTGTATGTGGTTGTGCTAAACAGATACTGAATTCCGAACTGAAGAAAGGTAGACCCGATTGTTTATCCATTGCCATATCCGTGACAGAGGTGAATGCTTCGGCTAGTGGAGGTGTAGCCAAAACTTGTGCGTATAATTATTGGTTGCCAATATGGATATTCTTCTAATTAAATCGTTCTTTTGTTTTATAATGAATTTTTCGGCAAGAAGTTGACGTCTAAGCTGCATTGGAGGTTCTTTGCATTATGCTAGAATAGCAGCCCCAGAGTATTTTTTATTCGTCGTATAAATACAGAAATAGTCGGCATACTGTAGAATATGGGCCTCCATGCCCAGATTATGTACATCAATAGTGTATATGTTAAATAAGAGTGGGCTAAGGACAGAACCTTGCGGTAGACTGTTTACCTCGCTAGGGCCAATAATTTCAGAGTTAAATTTAGCGAAGACCTGCCTTTTTAAGAACATATTTTTTCGGAACTCACTACAAAAATTTTTCATATAAAATTTGCAACACTACACTTTCATATGCACTGGACACATCTAAAAACAATGCTGCCAAGTATTTATTTTCTGTAAAAGCCAGTTGAATATCTACTACAAGGTTTGCTGCACAATCTAATGTTCCCTTTCCTCGTCTAAAGCCAATTGATATTCAGAAAGGATATTTTTACTTTCTAACCACCATTCTAACCTCATTTTAATGATTCTTTCTAGGGTTTTAAGGAGACATGGCAATAAGGTAATGGGTCTCAGAGATTTGTTTTCATTAGTTTTCGGAATAGGAATGATTAGACATTGTTTGAATAAAGGGTAATGTTCTTCACCTAATAGAATATTATTATATATTTGACACAAAAAACGTTTTGCTATATCCGGAAGATTCTTTATCATCATATAGTTAATTCCATCCAAACCAGGAGCGCTTGACCTAGATGATTTAATATTGACCTCTAGTTCTTGTAAACTAATTGGTTTAAGAAGAAAGTGATCATCGTTATTTAATGAAGGTTCATGGATATATGGGCAAATAAAATCAGGAGCTACCTTATTCAGTAACGTTTCAAGTTCCTCTTTTTGCCATGTTTTATTATTGTTTTTACTTCTCCTTATTTTCTTTATACGACCCCAGATTTCTGAAGGACTTGTTTGCATGTTTAGTTGATTGCAGTAATCTGTCCAAGATTTCCTAGCTTTTAACTTGAAAGTTTTTTTACAAAGTGCATTTATTTTTTGGACATTAAGGAAATTACAAATTATCATATTTTGCATGTATATACGTTGTGCTTCCTCCCTTTTGCTCACTAAGTCTTGACACTCCTCATCCCACCAATAGGGGTGTGGAGCCTCCACACCCCTATTGGTGGGATGAGGAGTGTCAGTGGAGCATGTTTAGGTGTGAATGAATGAGTTTTTTTGAAAGCAATATCTGCTGAATTTGCTATTGTCCTTATTAAGAATTGAATCATTTCATTTGTACTTTCAATTTCTGGTGTGTTCACAAACTCTTCTTTAATGTTGTCTTGGTAAGCTGCCCAGTCAAGTGTGCTTCTCGTATATTCCATTTTCGAATGGGAATAACTTGAATACTTTCAACCGGAAATTTTTGTAACTCTAATTTTATAGCATAGTGATCAGAGCCATAAGTATCCTTACGTTACCAGGTCGATATAATATATTAACAACCGATATTTCTTTTCCCTTTAAATGCAATGTAACGCCACATACTTCAATTTTTTTATTACATAAGTTATTAAATTCTATAATGTCATATGATATATTATTTGAGACAAATATGGCGAGTCCTCCTCCACGTTTTTTATATCTGTCTTTTCTAATTATATGAAATCCTTGAAGTCTAATATCGAAATGAGATTTATACCAGGTTGCAGATATTAGTGCTATATCAAATTGTTCATCATTGTATATTTGTGTAATTGAGTATTTTTTAGAAACCTCTTGAGGCCATTTTTGGTTATTTAAAAAAAGTAAAACAACACAATTAATTATTTTTTCCATATCTTGATTGGAAGGTACTGAACAGCTAGAAACAGAACTGTTAGAAGTAAAATATGGAAAATGTTTATTCATCGAGTTATTTAAGGCACTAAAAAGTTTGTTTTTAAACATTCCAACTTCGTTATCAGTTATAGTTTTGTTATAACTACCAAATTGAAATACAGGTCCGGCACAAAAGTTAAATTCACCTTGTACTGGAGTAGCGAGAGGTGATGGTGATTGTACTTTTCGTTTTTTGTTGGGAAAATTTATCGGGATTGTAGAAGTTCTACTGGGTACGTTATTCGCTAAATTGCTGGGCCTAGGATTATTGTTATTATGCTTTGAGATTAACGGAGGAAATTCAGTATTTGTGAACGTGAGTGGGGCAAATCTATTTTTTTGAACTATGCTTGAATATGCCGGGTTATCCATTATCTTTTCAGCCTCTTTAACAGAAATATTGAGATTAGCCGTGGCTTCTTTTGTTCTTTTTTGTTTTTTATACTCCGGACAATCCCTATTAGTTGAATTATGGTTATTAGTGTTGCAAAATAAACAGAAGTTAGTTCAATCTTCAAATTCCTTCTCATTTTCTTTGTCACAGTTGCGACATCTCTTTCTTCCTTTGCATTGAGCAGCAGAATGCCCATATCGAAGGCAGTTGAAGCACTGCATAACAGGATGAACATACATTTCAACAGAACACCTCACTTTATGTATATAGACATAAGGTGGTATTTTGTTACCAGAAAATGTAACCTAACCTAACCCAGCATCTGCGATTAGCAGAAGCCCAGGCCCAAATTCACCGTGAACCAACTTATTTAAGTAAAGTACTTACAATAAACAAGTCGTCTAAACAAACAACCAAAACTTTTTTAGTTTTTACAAACCAATATTAAATTGTAATTAAATATTTACTACGGCACGTCCACTCTCGAGTACTACGCACAGTTGAATGTATTTGTTTAATAATTTAAAAAGTGTTGGCATTATTTCGTACAAATTATTTTATTAGAGTTCATTGTTGTTAAAATTATGTATATAAATAGTTAATTTATTACTTCATTAAGTACTGATGGTAAAGCTAATAATTTAAACACATTACCAATTGACAAATTAAGAATAATTAACAACTAACTATAGTTACTTAACTGCCACGTTAAATTAAAAAAAAAATACAATGACAGTTGTTTCGTTACAACGAGCATCGTCAGATTGACATATTAAAGTTACATATTGTTTTTTCAAGGAAACTACATGATGTTGATTAAGTAGTGTTAAGGTTACACTATATATGGATGTAATAAGACATAACTATATTAAGGCTTCGATGATATTAGCTCTAAGGGATTATCCTGGAAGTATATTCCCCTAAGATCAGTACAACTGTGGAATGAAATAGAAAAACCAGAAAAAACTATATCATGCTGATCCTTACAATAACTTAATATATTTGTGTTATATTTGAGTCTTATCTATGTATAAAATGAAGACTCAATCAAAATAAACAGTTCAATAGTGGAGAACTTCCAAGATTTATTTGTTCAATCCTAAAGAATGTATAGTACTAGTTAAAAAGCTATTAGATGAAAGAAATCTCCATCCAGGTATAATATCAGATTTACAGATAAATACAGGAATATCATACTTTTGTTATTATTCTGTATTGAAAAACAGTATAATGCTTGAACAAAAGACAAAGTACAAATCCCTAGGGTGCTGAATTAACAACAAACTTGATTCTGAACAAGAAATAACAGCCAGCATTGCTCAAGCGAGAAGTATCTTTATGAAAATACGGGGGCTACTCAGTGACCCACATATCAGTGTACAAGCATGGCCACTCAAAACATCTAGCATGATTTAAGTGGATGCCTTTGAGATGTTGGTTTATCGCCGAATTTTAAAAATTCCCAGAACAGCAAAAATAACAAACGACGGTCCTGCACAGATTGAAGAAAGAAAGAGAACTCCCAACATTAATAAAGATTAGGAAAACCAGTTACTTTGGTCAATTGTTGAGACAAGAAAAATATTACATCCCACAATTGATAATAAAAGGTAAAATAGAGGGAAGACGCGGCATTGGACGAAATAAGTTGTCCTGGATGAGAAACATCAGAAAGTGGACGGGGCTTGGGTTCAAAGAACTCTTCAGAACGGCAGAAGATAGAGACAGTTTTGTCATGGCAATCGCTAACCTCCACCGATGGAGATGACACTCGAAGAAAAAAAAGAAGAACTATAAATCCACTGTTACATAACAATTAACATTATGTACTTACTCTTCAGGAAATTTATTTATATAATTTAAAACATTTCCATCATGATATCCTTCGGGATTATATTCAGGCAAATCCATGTACCTCTCCGTATATCCAGTATCATATAAATTCCAGTTTGTTACGGGAGCTCCTGCTATTGCTATTTTAAACACATCTGGATAGTTTATTAAACCCATTAAGCTTAAATATCCACCTGAAAAAATACTTTTATAAATGATATTAATTTTAATATAGAAAGTTTATAATGATAAGTAAACTATTAATCCACAATCTTACCATAAGACCAACCATGAATGGCGACTCTATTTAAATCTATATAATTTAGGCTTTCGGATAGCCATTTTAAAACTTCAACTTGATCTTTTAATTCTACAGTACCCATTCGTCTTTTAATGTAGCTCTCAAACTGTAAACCTCGGTGTTGAGACCCTCTAGAATCTATAGCTACGACACAATATCCCCGAGCAGCCAGCATATGCATTCTTAACTGTCTCATACCCTAAAATTATAATGCAAGTAAATAAATTAAGTTTGATAATACAATTTCAATTAATTATTTGATGAACTAATAGATAAAATATAATATTCAATGAAGAAGTAAATTCAATATTTTTGTAACTAAAAATATTTTGACAAAATCCTTGAAAAATTTAATAGTTTTAGAAGAATGTCAATTCAACCTTGGTTATTTCCAAGAATTTTTTTTGGCACTTGGGATAGGAACCAATACAGCCAGCAGCAAGTGTACAAATGTATATATATATTCACTTAAATAATAGAAACAAACACTGGGATTGGGGTAGGTATTAGTTTTCACACCTAGGGGTCATTCACGGTGACTAACTTACGGAAATGGTAGACCACGGAGAGTAAAGGAATTATGATTATTGCGGAATGTAGAGGTAAAGATTAACCTTATATCACAGTTTTAATTTACAATCTTTTATAAATTTTAGAAGGACCTTATATACTTCATAACAGTTTAGTGATAAAAAATGGAGTAGATTGTATGGGGGATATAATTTTTGTTGCAGCAATGTTTTTTTCAGTCTTTCTTTGTCTAGCATATTTTTTACAAGCGAAGAGTATATGATCCAAGTCACATATTTCATTGCAGGATTCACATAGTTCGGTGTCGGTTAAACCGATTTTACATAAATGATGGGGATATCAAGCGTGTCCAAATTTAAGTCTGCAGATGGGCACAACTTCATGTGTGGAAAAGTCAAAATCTCTGTGCCAAAAATCAACTGGAATGTTAGGGTGCAAGTGCATATATCTTGTAGGGTTATTAGAATAATGTTGCTTCCAGTTTTGGTTCCATTTTCTTCTTATATTATTTTTGGATATGGTTAAATTTTCTTGAAGTCCTAAATTATTATTAACGAGCTGCCCAGAGAAAATACTTTATTTTGCTATAGAGTCTGCAATTTCATTTCCTTGAAGTCCCAGATGTGCTTTTACCCAAGTAATTTTTATATCGTAGCCTCTTTTATTGAGTTTATTAATTTTTAATTTTTTACTCTTTTACAAAAGGATTAATAAAAACATCCATAGCATTAGGTGAGCTGGAGATGCATTTAAGAATGGACATGGAGTCGGATAAAATGTGTGTTCTTCTTATATTGTTAGATTCAATATAATCGCAGGCTTTAATAATTCCAAAAGTCTCTGCCGAAAAAATAGAGGTCATGTCATTTAATTTGAAATATTTCTTTATATCTAATGATGGTATATAAAAACCAGAACCCGTTCCAATTATTTGTTTTGACACATCTGTGAATATTTGAATAAAATCTGGCAGCTTGGAGAAATACTCATTCAGAATGTTTGTGTTTACTATATGATTTTCATTATACTTGGGAAAATTAACATGTATGTGCGGAAGCATGTTAAAAAATTCGGATTCATCTATTGGGATAGGTATTTCCAGCGGGATATTATAAATGTCTGAATTTCTAAAGGCCACACATAAAGGAGGGGAAGGTTTTTTATTCCAATACTTATTCGTTAAATAATATTGGTTTAGTAGCGTTATCTTATTCACTAGATTAGTCTTTTTTATGCTCGATTTAATAATACATTTTTCTGACAAAAGCTCCCTGCGTAAAAATAATGGAGGTTCTAATGCTTCAATACGTAGTGATTGAACAGGTGTAGAGCACATTGCACCTAAACATAATCTCAGAGCATTGTTTTGAATAGTTGCTTTAGAATATAAGGACACCCATAGTCCAAAATGGACCTTCTGTAAGACTTGTAAAAGGTTAAACATGTCTGAGGGTCTGCCCCCACCAAGTTCTACGTATGACTTTTAAAAAATTAATGTCTTTCATGCACTTTGCTTAAATGATTATGATAAAAGGTTTCCAACTGAGTTTCTTGTCTAGTATAATTCCAAGATAAGTTACATCATTTGTAACAGGATAGATATTGTTTATATTTATGTTATTCATAATAGGAAGAATATGTCATACTGTATGACATTGTAATTATGAAGAGTATGTATTTCTTTTGAAAAAATATTAAAAAGAAGAGAAGAAATGACGGAGCCCTGTGGTAAATCTGATGATAATCTTCAGGGGCTATAGCAGTATTGTTGTTGGTTTTTACATAAACTTCTCTATGCATTAGAAGATTGCATAAGACATTACAAACCTTTGGCGGGATGCCTGCCTGAAGTAATTTCTCTCTTAATATAGTTATATTTACTGATTCGTAGGCTCCCATTAGATCAAGAAATGCAGCGCTTAGGTATTGATTTTTGGAAAAGCATAATTGTATATCAGTTGTTATTTGAGATACTGCATCCACAGTAGCAAAACCTTTTTTGTATCCATATTGTTCTAGTGGGAAAAAATCGATACTAGTCAGATAATACTCTAGTCGGAGTTTTACAATTCGTTCAAAGGTTTTCATTACGCAGGATAATAAGGAAATAGGCCGGTATGATTCTACAAGGTTGGGATTTTTTTGACGTTTGAGAATTGGTACGATTAAAACTTTTTTCCACTCATCCATTACTGCGTTATTCATCCATATATCGTTAAAAATATCCAAAAGAAACATTTTGCCTGATGTTGATAGGTTCCAAATCATGTCATACGTTACTTGGTCCATTCCAGGTGCTGTGTTACTCCTATTTTGTAATGCAAATTGCAATTCTGCAATGCTAATAGGGTGGTTAAAGAATTCTTTTTGAGAGTCTTCACTATCCTCTAGATTATTTACTTCAGAGTCTACTGAGCATGGGGCAATCTTTTCCAGGAAAGGTTCTATCCAGTCGTTATTGGAGCATCTAGGAGAAGCTAATGGAATTTTCTGCATCTTTTTTGCTTGTTGCCATATTTCTTTAGATTGAGTGTTTTTGTTTAGTTTATTGCAATACTTAATCCAATGCGTTTTTGCTTTACTTTTTAAGATTTTTTTAGAAGGAACCATTTCTTTTTTGACATATATATATATATAAAGGAGGGTAGTCTTGACTGATATATATGAAATTAAAGGTTTTTTTGAGGTAAGCAGTCAAATAAAAAAGGGCAATTAATGTAAACTCTTTATATTTGCGAAGCTTTCGAAAATGTTTATTTTCTTCTTCAGCACAAACTAAAATTATAATAAACTTTTAACATTATATTATAATAGATAAATCAAAAACTTACTATCGTGAGGTTAAATAATTTTTGGCCTCATAAATGCGCACATTATAAAAATTTTTACCAAAATACAAAAATAAATTAAATTAAAAGAAATGTTAATTTAGAATAAATGTTCAAAATCAAAATTTGACGATTATGTCATGATGACATAAACTATCAGAATTTAAAATCATTAATCAAAAAGAAGAAGAAATGAAAGAAAATTAAATTTTTAATTTATATGTTACATATCCCGTGATAGTATATAACTGTAGATATTATTTAAATTATCAATATCTGATCTTTTATTAATACAGTTATTTTTATTTATATATACCATCTCAAGAAATTCTCTTTTTTGTAAATTTTTTTCTCGAATTAAAATTTTTAAGAAAAAAAAAAAAAAAAATTTTTAAATTCCAAATTAAAGTTAAAATAGTTTTTTATGTTATATTTACCATTTTTATAACACCAATTTTGTTTATACTCGTGCTTATTCCTTGATAATGAAATAAATATATTTCGAAAGCTTGGAAAACAAGTAAAAGAGTTTTCTTAAAACACATTGCCGTATACCTCAAAAAATTCTGGTTTAATATATATATATATATATATTGATGCAACTGTTGATTTTATATGTTTGTAGTGCTTCTTTCCTACGCAAAACAATATTGTCACATTCACGATCCCACCAGGGAGGGGATAACCGTGACACCTTTGTTCTTTTAGTAGGCTTTTTTATTGGGATTGCACGTGAAGCAGCGTATTCTATGCCTTTAATAAAGTACTTATACTTTTTATTGATGTTTGATATATTTGATGTACAGTCAAAATATGAATTGCAAGAATGTTTGTATTCCAACCAGTCTGCTTTTCTACTGTTCCATTTGGTGTGGGGTTGTATTATGTTGTAAACGTCTCTCGGGTTTTAGCTCCATTAAAATAGGAAAGTGATCCGCTCCAAGGATATTTTGTAGTACCATCCAGTTGGATATATTAGCGATATCTGGAGATACTATGGTCCGTCTCACCTTGACTTTGCAGTATAGGGAACATAGGGCAATGCAATCCTTATGGGAGTTTTTAGCGCGGCGATGCCGATTTTAATTTGAATGCTAATGACGTATGTCATGATTTTGTCATTTTAATGCGTTTGCCCACATATAAGAACAACTTAGTTTCAATTCTGGAAGCCCCTGTCAAACGCGAGTTTCGTATTCTCGAAGAAGCAAGTGCGACCGCGATCGCAATTTATTTGATAACTGCCTCTAGTGAGCAATTGGTTAACTGAAAAAGTGCATTTTTCGGTTGTTTTATGTAAAAAATCGTATTCTGTAAGCAATTTTTTAGCAATTACAACGCGATTGCAACTGTCAAATAGCAATCACAAATATAGTAGTTGTACTAGAGTTGTTTTATAATTTAATTAAGTTTTGGTGATAGAAATAGAAGGTAAGTTATAAATTATAGTATATCGTCAATAATAAACATGTTTTTATTATTTACAAATAGTAATTTAAAGGGCTTACTGCCGTTGGAATATTTACCAAATAATTAATAACAATTACTTACCACCGTAATAGAAAAAATAATAGTCATCTATTACAGACAATCTAGTTACGTTGATTGCTACCCGATTGCAAGTGGCGCTAGTTTTTTGACGTAAAAGTGCATCTTGACAGCAATCAGCAACTGCGATGCGATTACCTTACAGAATACCACATTTTGCGACTGATTGCGCGACCGTTGTACAATGGTTGCTAGTTGCAAAATAATTGCTGTTTTTACAGAATAAGCCTGTCGTTTATATTTTTATAAATATTTTCAAAATTCTGCAATGTAATTATGATATTTGGAGGGCAGTATACAGAGATAACAGTAATAGGTAGATTATTATGACCGGAAATTTCAGCTGCACAAACTTGAATATCATGAGCTATATTGTTTAAAAACACCTCTTTGAAAATTATATTATTTTTTATTAGTATGGCGACTCCTGTCTTGCCATCTAGCCTGTCTTCCCGTAGGACAAAATATCCACTAAATGTATAAGTTAAATTTGGTTAAAACCATGATTCTGAGATTAAAACAATATCTATGACGTAATCAGATAATTTCTTTATTAAGCTTTTTTTAATGCTCACGGCAGAACGCGCGTTCCACTGCAATATGTTAAAGCGGTTAGAATAGGTCGTCATCATCGGAAAAATTTTCTTGTTGATTTACTGCAATATTTTTAATAAAATCTATATTAATGCTTAAATGTGCCTCAAAAGATTTTACTTCATTTAGTACTTTATGAAATATTGTGAAAATCCTCTTATAAACTCATTATATATATTTAAGTTGTCTTCTTTTTGTATACTAATTGGTTTATCAGGGCCAAATTTGAATAGGAATATAGTAGGGGGGCTTGATAACTCAATTGGGGATACAACTTTTTTGTTTTTTTTTTGTAACAGACTGTCTTAAGAGTTACTATATTGAGTATCCTTTGATGTATTAGTTTTATTTGACTCGGATGCTACTGGTCGACTGGTTTTTTGGTCGATTCTTGGATGGGGGAGAGATGGAAATTCTTCCTCTGTTACATGAGAAAGTGCTTGATATTTATTATTAGTCTTTAATGTTGAAGCATACGTTATTTTGTTTAAAATTTTTGCTTCCGTCTAAGTTCAATTTTCTTCAGCCATTTTTTTCTTTATTTCACTTTGCTTAATGTAAGTTGGGCAGGATTTAGAAATTGATTTATGGGCATTTGTTTTGTAATATATACAACAATTATCTTGTGGATCATGACATGAATGTGTTTCATCCTTAGTTTTACCACAATTTATGCAAAGAGCAAGCGTGCTACGACATTGTTTAGCTACATGACCATATTTAAGGCATCTATAACACTGTGTTACTTTGTGAATATATGGTTCCACTGGACAGGACACTGAGTTTATAGAAATATTTGAAGGTAGCATATTCCCTTCGAAAGTTACAATGATTGTTTGGCGAGGAATAAGAACTGATTCTCCTTCAGATGTAATTTTTCGATTTATTCTCCGAATTTCGGTTATAGGTACCGCAGAAAGAAAATTCTTGAAAAGATATTCCTCATCGAAACAGGTATCAACATTCTTGACAACTCCTTTTCTCGATAATAAATTATTTGGAATATAAGCTTATTAAATTTTTTTTAATTCTTCATTTGTCACCAATTTTTTAGCATGTATTGTTTTTAATTGTACCTCAATTCTATTTTACCAACCCTATCAATTTTAACTATATTTTGAATGTTTAACTTTTTATGGAGAATATGATCAACTGTCATAGGGTGTAATTTACCTATATTTTCATTATTAACCTTTTCAATGAATACATATATAAAGTCCGAATATAGATTGGGTTTTTGTAAATGGAAAACCTTACTTCACATAATACTCCTTATTCTTTTCCTGGTCTTTATCATTGAATGTGCTATTACTTCTACTTGTGTCTTCTTTGTTTAATGTTCCCCCTTTATCAGGGGGAGGATCGTCTCCCATGTTTGTATTTCGCCCGCACTATTATTGTAAATTATCGTCCACACTAATATATAATTTAATAAACAATATTTTTAGTTTTTGCTAGATAAACAATAGTAGGTTTTTTAACACAATACACCCAGATCTATAGGCACTATACAATGTTAACCGCTCGGAGGTCGCAGGTTAACTGTTCCAAGAATTACTTTCTAATATAAGTAAAATAGTATTTTAGAGCAGAATACAAAGACAAAAAAAAGAATATTAGCATTCATATACATGAAAGTGGTGAGGTAATCAGTGTTTCGAATTATACGCGTAATTCAAAATATAAATTTACATGTCCGAGGATTTCGTAAAAATATTTTTAGTTATAAAAATTGGATGTATGTGCATGTGGATGTGCAAACCTTTATGTTCTCGCTGTAAATACTCACCTTAAATGTATTTGATACTAATTGCACCTCAGGTCCACCATATACATTCAAAATTGTGGGATATTTCTTTCCACATACAAAATCATGTGGTTTAAATACCATAGCATACAAAACATGTCCAGAGCTAATTTCATGGGTAAACAATTCAGGAGAATAACATTCACTGACTAATGGCATTGTCTCCATAAGATATCCTAATGGTGTTAATGTGACACCTTCCACAGTCCAGTCGGTATGAATTATTTTAAATACTTGGCAGTCTGGAGGTCTCTGAATATTGCTATATACTGTAACTATCATTGAGCAGTCCTAAAATATAAAAACATGTAAATTAATGCATCAAAAATAATATCAGAACCCCAGATTACATTATATTGTTTTAGTTTGTATAAGCCAATTAGACTTTTTTGCATTTTGACTCTTCTTCTTTTTTTGACTCTTCTCCTATCTATCTATCTTTTGTGCCTACCTCTACTTAAAATTTAGAACTCCAAAACTTCAAAAGAAGTATAGAGAGAATATTTCTAGGAGCTTAATCCACTTGCAGAATAATGACATACATTCACATAGTATACACATGTATAGAAATGCATTCACAGAAATGATAGCTCTCACTTTCCATTGTACTATACTCTGGTTCACGGTTATTATGCAGCATTACGTTTATGGACGACGGCGTTGCCATATCGGCATGTTCTTCGAATTTGGTTCCAACTGGCGCGGGAATATAACTTGCCATTGTGTTACTATTATAATTTAAATGTTGACTAAATTATTCATTTGAAAATCGTTTAGTGAGTAATTAAGAATATTTATAATTATGCTTTTAGATAAATTTTACGCGTTTAAAGGAAAATATTGTAAATCCGCTAAAATATTCAAATTTTATACGTTTAATTATCACGTATAAAGAAACCAAAGCGGCAACAGTGTTGAATATTCGCCCATAAGATTTACATTGGCCTATGTCGGCCACAGTGCATAATAACTGTGAACCAGAGTATAGTAATGCTATTTTCCAATGCTCTTTGCTCTATTTTAAATGAAGGGCTATCTTTTTAGCACATGTGTCTACTCTACGTCACTAGTGTATTCTCTTTTTCTAAAGCATTGTAGAGCACTTATAATGGATTTGACTGTTTGATAGACCACTGTCTTTTGTAAAGCGATGATAGCGCAAGATTTTCGCTTCTTAGGTGGTAATCTATTAGTTTCTCCAGATTTAAAATGAAAAGAGGTTAGGCTTATGGGGCGCTAAGACTTTGGACGTGTGGCTCCCTCTATGCTTTGGGTATGTATCTAGGATAAGTTTGGTTTTGAATAGCCGTCGTCTTTACCGGGCGACTTAAAATGTTTGAAAATGAAACCTTATAATGGTTTGTATAATAATGACTAAAATCAGTGTAGCATAAAAAATAATTTTATTCTTATTATTGTAATATTATTTTTGAAAGACAGGGCATTATTAGTATATTGTGTCATAAGGGTAGAAAGTGGGTATTAGTAGCCCGCAGCTGTATTTGCTGCCCGAGTGTAATGAGGGCAGCAAATACCAGCTAACGGGTGCTAATGCACGTGTGACACACAACTTGTTTTTCGCCTACCTTTATGACTATTAATTTTTTTTTAAATTGTAGTATGCAGTGGCATTTATGGGAAACCCCTGAACTATGTATATTATTAAGTTAATTTAATATTCGTAAGAAACAAAATTTTTTAACAATTCAAAAACTGGTTTAAACTGCTGGAATTAAATACTAAAAATACTAGAACCCACTACATTTTAGGTCAAAAAAGTTGCCAGCTTCGAATTACGCGAGAAGTAAATTTGTTCAAGCCGAAGCTTGGGCCGATCGTGACTCTCTATCGCTTGTTCTATGGTCAGACTCGATATGCTGTTTTTAATAATTCAAACATTAATTTAATGTAAACATGAAATCAATAAAAAATCAATCACTTACTTTATTAAAATCGACGGAATAGGAAAATCCGGGCCTCGTTAATAATCTAATCTCACCAGGCCTCCTTAAAGAAACAACATATAAATGTTTTTCTAGTGGCGTTTCCTTCAAACCCATAAAATATACTAATTGTCTTTCATTATCTACCCAAAGATTCTCTCCTAATACTTCCCAATCACCCATAGTTAATGCCACTTTTGATAATATCTTTGGTTGAAGAAAAACGTAATCCATTGTTTCCGTTGATTCGGCTATTCCATTTGTATAAGGCATTATTTGTGCTGAGATCAAATACAAATGACGGAAGCCTGTTTCTTCAGATGCCCAAATAAACTGTACCTGAAAATTAAATAAAAATATGTGTTTTTATGCCTCATAAACGTTAATTTTGTGTTTGATATAATATGATTTGTTGATAAACTAAAACTATCGAGTAGAAATCATTGGATATTTGTGGTGAATAAAAAGTGTCTTACATAAACTTAATCTTTTGGCATTTTTCAAATGTGTAAAAAATGCTTAATCATTTAAAAATTTTAGAAATTTGATTAATAAGTTTCAGAATAAGTATTACATCATGTGCTTGATTGATTAAAAAAATCAAAATTAAAGGTGGAAGATAAATATTATTATCTAATTAAAATACTGATCAGTATAGTTTTTAATATAAATAGATGATATTATATATACTTTACCTCATTATTGTCAGTAGTAGGTAAGAAGTGCAATAAATCATGAACATTAATCCATATACTTGATTCTTGAGAAAATATAACTTGAACTACTGGGCTACTGTGATGCACAATATTTGAATCTTCATATATAGGAAGCACTTCAGTAAAATTACTAAGAGAAAGTAAAACTAATTCTAATTTTTGTTGGCGTCTATCCAAAATTTGAACCCAAATGCTAAAAAAGTATTGATATATAAGCCCCAGAAAAGAACAAAATAAAAAATTTACACTTAGCAATATTAAACTTTTTGTTTTTAACAGGAATTAAATTTAAAGAATATATATTATTATATATGTTATCTACCTCAATTATTTTAATACTAATAACGAGTTTTTTTAAAATTTGAAAATTTCGTTTGAGAATTAACTGTGTTATTTTCCTGTAAACTATTAGTTACTACAGAAGTTTAATTTTGTTTTTATTATCAAAAGACATTAACATTTTTTATTGATTTTTTATAAAAAAAATCCATGCCTTTATAAAAATCTTTTATACTCTGTAATTAGAAAAAAAGATGCAATGTAACAAATTATGTTCACTTACTATTCTGCATTTGGTGTCCATCCTGCTCTAACCACATATTCCATCCAAGGAAATAATAATGAGAGAGAAAATTGTAATTCCAACATACAAACATCTACAATTTGAAGATGTTCATTAACTTTGAATTCGATCATTTTTAGATATGACTTTGAATTGGCACAACCAGCTCTTGGAAACCGAAATTCTTCAACTTCTCCAGAATCAGATTGAGAAGAAGGAAAACAGAAAACTTTGACATCACCTTCATCTACTTCTTCATACAAAATTCTATACATTCCACCTATAATAAAGGAACAATGTACAATAATATAAGTTAGAGAATTGTCATAATTATTTTACATAAATATATGCTGCCCATTAAGTTACTCCAAGACTTACTAACCAATTGATTTTGGTTGCCACCAATATCCTTGATATCTAGAAAATTCCTCTTGCATTACATAAGAAGGAACACCTGCACAAAGAGGATCATCAGCTAGGTTTCTACCACCTTTATGGGCATAAGTTAATCTAACATTTGAACCTGATACTGTATGAGTGACCCATATGTCATGATTACAGATATAAGCTACCAAATCAGGATTTGAAGGGCATATTTGAGAGTTTATTTTTGCTCCAGAGGCAGTCATTCGCAGTTTGGTTGGAAAGAGTTGACCATTCTAAAAAATATATTTCTGTACTATAAATAAAATTTTAAAGCTAAATTTTCACACTCCCTATATGTTACTCAATTATATAACCATTAAAGTGAAATTTTATTTGTTAAATCTACTGCTATTATCTTATTACTGAAAATAAATATATATCAATTAACCTATTGGATTAAATTATTAAAACCTACCTCTAAAAAGCTTCAGGGTACAGAGTTATTCATATTAAGGACAAGAAACAAATTACTTTGTAATATTCATGTTTTTTAAAAGAGGATGCAGAATTAGGTAAAAATTATTCCAATAAAAGATAAACATTTGTTAGTTTTTAACCCTTAACTGGTAACATGCCATCTTTGGGACTGGGTCCAAATTTATTCTTAGGATTATTGCAAAATGGTAAATTGTCGAGCTCTATTTATTGTGTTTTTTGCCCCCCCCAAGAGTAACCTACTACTGAGTTATCAAGGAAAGTTTTTTTAATGTCTCTCAGACAGCTAGCTACAGTTAATATGACAAATTTTTAACATGGGTAGACATAGGGGTGCATTTCAATGAGTGTTTTAAGTTTGTTTTTCAGTATTTGTTTTTTCATGGCTTTTTTTAAGATAATTAATCCTAGTTTATTCCATTTGTACTTTTTATTACTTTGAAATAAAACATGCAGTTTTTCAGTATTTTATATTATTCATTGGAATATTTTTTTGTTATATTGAATAATCTAGTAATCCTAAAGGGGTATGTTAGAAAACAATATATAAGCATTGCAGATAAAAATCAGGGGGGAAAAGTAAAAGTTACTTTTATTGCAGATTTTCAAAAAATTCCCAGTCTCAGAGACAGCATGTTACCAGATGTGTTCTAAAAATTGACATTACTACTTAAGGGTGAACATTAAGTATGTAGTGTTGTTCGTTAGTTGTAGTTTTATTTAGGTTAGTGTACAGTATAATATTGTTAAAAATAAAAGATTTCTATAAATAAAAAGAAACATAAAACATGAAACCATGGTTTCTAATGTATGCCCTTAATGTACAATTACTTTTATAAAATTCAACAATTAGCATTGCAACATTTATATTTTCATAAGCATATACTTAATTAAACTTAATTTTTATATTTTAATTACCAGGTTTGCATCTAATTTCTTTATTTATTATTGATCCAGCCATCAGATGTTGACTTATTGTTTAGCCATCTTAGATTTTTAGTTATGTACCTTTACCAAACATGAATAAAAATTAAATATATGTTGTAATTATTTAGTTGATATTATCTTGGTTTTGTTAAATTTATAAATATATATCATTAAACTGATAAACTTACAGAATATCCATTATCTACACATTGAAATAAGCTGCTGGCAGCTGGAAAAACTATCTTCCCAGATTCACTGTGGATTTCATATGAATTGATACCCCAAGTTGTCATTCGTTTTCGTTCCCACAATAGTTGTTCTTCCCTAGAAAATTTATTTGATGATGAAATACTTGGAAAATTGGATTCTATCACACATTGCCACTGCAGTCTTAAACTAGTTGGTTGATTGGTATTAGGTACATCAGCAAATAATAAAGTAGTCTCCCAACCATTCTGAGGAGTGCTCAAAAAGTATATTCTAGATCTGCCATCTTGTAAAGTCCTAAATGTTATGGAAGAAGGTACCATGGTAGATAAACTGGATAGTTGCCTCCTAAGATCACTGACGACCCCTTTAAGTTCTGACCAAGTAAGTTTTCTATCATCATCTTCTCTATCCATGTTGTTCACAAATAATCTGATATCACATCTGTTTTTTGGGCTGATCAAGTTTTAAAAATAGAATAGTATTGAACCCAAAATAAGTACATACTTCTGACTAGTAACTCGTTAATTTCACGTATGGCCAGTTACTTAGTCACCTGTTTATGAATTTTGTACAATTTAATACAAAATTCTTGTTTTCTGACCCAAATAATACAATAACCCTACTTATATATGTATTTGTCGTATTGTCATTTACCACAGGCCACAGATGTCAAGATATGTCACATACATGTATTGTCATATTGTTTCTGTCAAAAGTCAGAACACATAATTAAGAACCTTAGAACAAAAAGAAACAGGAAGGAGTCTGTCATATATTAACTTAAAGAAAAATTTGCGACGGAAGTCGGCCATCTTGAAGCTCCTTGTATGACTCATTGTTTATGTTTACAGTATGCTGTCAAAGCAATATTTGCATATAAATGTCAAAAATGAGCGCATAGGCGTATCATTCGGTTCTTATAAATACTAAATTATTTAGAACACTAATTGTATTCACATACTTGATTGGTTGGAATTTAATCAAAATAAAAACCCTAATATAAATTTTATTTTTTTACGGTACGTCATTGGAAACGGAAATTAAAATTGACAATTGTCCGCCATATGCAAGCTCCTTTTTGGACTCAAGGTCATTTTGCATATTATACTCCTTCCTGTTTCTTTTTGTTCTAAGTTAAGAACCAAGAATCGAGGATTGTTTTTCTGCCTAATCTGTACGCTAGTGTACAGCAGTGCTACCCACATACTTTTTAAAATCAAAATTTTCGTAATTACATAAAAATAATAAATGAATTTAAAAAATGATAAAGTGGCGAAATATAAAAAAATATTATAAACAACTTATTTCATATGGCTGTTGTGACACTCGTTCGGGCCCTTTTTTCCATACCCTAAGTTCTCCCCCCTCATCTGTATTTCACTCGTTCGGCGCCCTCTCGAAACGCCTCGACCTTCGTATGAAGGCCATGATGTCCCTTGGACACCTTATAGGTGCCCAGGAAGTGGTAAGAAGTTTCCTCCCCACCACAGTTTGGGCAGTCTGGGTCTTCGACTACGCCCAAAAGATGTAGATGTCTTCTAAGTCCACAGTGGCCAATGGACTCCAACAAGCAGGCGCAGCTGTGATCTGGATTTATCCAGTAATCACTTTGTCCTAGCTTTGTCAGGATAGGCGATTGCTTGTTTCGCCTGCCTAAGACCACAAAATCGGATATATCCTTTGGAGCTGGTGGGTAGATGAAGATGCCCATGAATGAAATTTTGCACAGAGGTAAAAAAACCAATTTTCTTTCATCTGGCATATTCAAAAATTACTTACATACGTTCCGAGTGACCAAAAAATGGATTTTAAAAAAATTTTTGACGCAAATTCGAATATATCCTTTGGAGCTGGGGTGTAGATGAAGACGTCCATGAATGAAATTCTACACAGAGGTGGAAAAAACAATTCTCTTTCATCTGGCATATTAAAAAATTATTTACAAACGTTCCGAGTGGGCAAAAGATGGATTTTAAGGGAATTTTTAACGCAAATTCGAATATATCCTTTGGAGCTGGTGGGTAGATGAAGATGTCCATGAATGAAATTTTGCACAGAGGCGGAAAAAACAATTTTCTTTTATCTGGCATATTCAAAAATTACTTACAAACGTTCCGAGTGGCCAAAAAATGGATTTTTAGGGAATTTTTAACCCAAATTCGAGTATATCCTTTAGAGCTGGTGAGTAGATGAAGATGTCCATGAATGAAGTTTTGCACAGAGGTGGAAAAAACGACTCCCTTTTATCTGGCATATTCGAAAATTATTTACAAACTTTCCGAGTGGCCAAAAGATGGATTTTAAGGGAATTTTTAACGCAAATTTGAATATATCCTTTGGAGCTCAATTTAACAATGAAGGTACAATGCCTCCATTCAGACATAAACAATGTGTACAGGGTAGGGAAAAAAAGTGAAGTACAGGGGGTAAAACCAAGACCTATAGTGGTTGATTTCAACGCTTTATGGAAGAAGAAAGAAGTACTCTCTAAAACTAAACATTTAAAACAATCTGGAATATTCCTTACCGAAGAATTAACAAAATCAAATTATGAGTTATTCAAACAAGAAAAAAACAAGTATGGTCCAAGGAATGTATGTTCCAGAGATGGTAAGATTTTCATTAGAGACGGCTCCATAAAATGCGTAAGTCAAGAAATACTATGAACCATGTAATTCTTAAGAGTACTGGCAACACTGTCCTCATCAACCAGGGACAATGCTGAAAAATACATGTAATTTAAGACAACTTTTTTTGTTTGCTAAACTTCTTTATACCTTTTTGCGCACAAAGTAATTTAAAATTTATTTGTTGTTTAATATTATAGATAGTCTAGTTTTTATTTATTAAGCGAATTAAAATTTCTTTATTTATCTTTATATTGGGAAATAATGTGTTTGTAAATTAACAAATATAAAATTTGGTTGATTATAAACCTACCTATTATATTATTATTAAATTTATTTGATTTTTCAGGGCTCTTTGAAAATTTATTCATTTTCTCTTAATCTTCTTGTATTAGTATGAAAACTCTTAAATTTTATTATCAGAACTGCAGAGGACTGAGGACATAATTGACTGATTTTTATTTAAGTTCGCAAGTACAAAATAGTGACATATATGTATGTACAGAAACCTGGCTTACGCAAAATATATTTGATGCGGAATTAATCGACACAAATAAATATCAGGTGATTCGAGCAGATCGAGATAGGGTACTAACAAAAAAAAATGAAGGAGGGGGAGTAATGGTATGTATAAGTAAAACATTAAAAATCTTCAAATATTCAAAAAGTTCAATCATTTTATGAGTTAATTAGTGTAGAGTTGAAGATACAGGGTGGGTCAAAATTGATTATAATTGCATTATACATGCCTCCAAAAGCAAACGAACAAAATTATAGGGAATTATTAGAATTAATACAGAATAAATTAAAAACAAATAAAGTGGTCATAATAGGTGATTTTAATATTCCTGATATTGTTGGTGTAAAAACAGAATTTAAAAATTTGGACTTTAAAATGAGAAGTATCTGTGAATTTTTAAATTTAAATGATTTAAAACTATTTAATGACATTAAAAATCATCAAGGGAAAACACTAGACCTAGTGTTAGGTAGAGAGGTAAATGATTTGAAGTAGGTACATACGAGTTATCAACGGGAAAAGAAATTATGAGAAGATACGACGGACAATTGAAACACCGGCAGAAAGATGGCAGTTTTATATGCTACCGACTCGGTATGAATGATTCGATACATAGGTCAACGCAGGCGAAGCAATCGGCAGGGTTACTCCGACATGCAAGTAAGTCGCATCGATTAGCGCTCGCAAACAGGAACTCTCACTGGTGGTGGAACACCAATTTCGACCTACCTTAGACAGGTATTGACTGTCTAGTTTCCTCGACGGGGTCTTAGACGAGTATTGATCGTCGACGACACCGCTCCCTACCTGGTGAAGGGTATTGACCTTCACCGTTACCCAATCGGAAGTACTGATCCTCTCCGATTTATCCGTATACCGGGTCCACGGGAGTATTGATCTCGTGTGACTTATCTTAACCCTGTAAAGGATATTGCCCTTTACAACACGATATTTCTCCGGAGTATTGATCCGGAGGGATAACCCCCATACATAAATACCTTTACGTCGATTGTATATACGCTAACCATTTATTACAGAATCAACGGATGCCCATACGGCCAATGACGGGAGATGGTTTCGGCTGGTAAAAGAAGACTCTCGAAGATACTATATGTATATAATTGTATAAATCTGTGTTTGTTTTGTACCGGACAATAAATATCTAGTAACACAACCCGTATCTTTGTTCTACCATAGCTACCCTAAGCGGCAAAAGTAACTTAACGCCTTAGCCACTCTCAGAATGAAGGGTGCGCGACGAGGCAACTTTACAAGTATGACAATGGCTGGATCGAATAGGACGTTCTTACTGGACCGACCTAGATACTCAAAGAGTTCTCTCTAAGAGAGGTCTCAAGAGTTGCTGAATATGAGCAGATAGTACTATCGGCTTCAGAATTGCATATACATTTTCAAACTCAAATCGCTTACATTGAATAGACAGCCTTTTTATTTTGTGTAACCAATCACGGTTTAAATAATAATAAATTTGAAATCAGTTAAACAGTTGTCCACGCCCACATCTTCACTTAGTTTGGAACCCTCGATAATAAATGTTTGTTTGGGATTAAAATCCCCTTTTTTTTATTATATCAGTGCAAAAATGCGAAAAAAACTTATTTATTCGGGACATGACCTACCCTTGTAAATAAACTTAATACCCCAAAACCATTAATGTAGGCGTTTTAAAAATTGCCATTCCTTTGTTGTTTAAGAAGGGCGTTTTTATAACTTCGGTAGGTAAACGAAATTCACATTTAACACGTATATGCTATTCTAAAGCCGACTGTACCTACGAATAGTGATAGGACTATTGACTAGACACAGTCGCATTAACGGGAGTAGCAACTGTCGAGAGCTTGAGAGACTAAGTATCAATTAACTAGGTTTACATCAACTCGAGTCCACAGACTTCATGGAAGTCTCGCCAACGACCCTGATAAACCTCATCAGAGACATAGGATTGATAAAACGACTATAACCAGGGGTAAGCCACAATAGATCTTTCAGGTCGCAGTGGATTGGACGTAGAACCTAACTTGTCACCTTTAACAATGAATGGAGAAACTTTCTGTACTCAACAGAGGATAATTATCTTGAAGTGATACTGCTAGTAACGCTCTGATAGTATACAGAAAGAAGATGGGGATTAAAACTTAAAATTGATGCCTTTATCTGCACAGTCATTATAAGACTGTTGGTGTTTTGCTACTCAAAGGTGTGGTGTCGAGAAACAACAAATAAAAAAGCAAATATATCAAGACTACATATAGGAAAGTTCTCAGTTTTCCAGTCGAAAGTATACGTCATTCTTGAATGTGAGGTAGCACTCTTAGCGCTAGCATCCGACTTTACTAGATCGTGGATAGTCGAAAACTATAGAAAATTGCAAATTACTTTAGACATGAGGGCAATGAACAGGCGGACAGGCCAGCAAGAATAGTTGTAATGATTTCCTTGTTATATACTGCAGAGGCTTTGGTCGTAAGAAAAAAGAATATTTTACGTAAAATAGGTTCGAAACCCTTTTATCTAAGAAATCAGATTAAGGGCCGGTGACATAAAGAAAAATTAACTGTATGATTATCTAATGCCACATCAATTTTGATGTTGCGTTAAATATGCATTGTGTTGCATAAAACTTGCGGGTGTTACGATTAACATTCCAATAACTATAGACGGAGTAGATGTTGCACCAGCGCAAATAAATGCGCTTGCGCTCGGAGCGTTGAAAGTTGAAAGTTAAAAGAAAAACAGGAGGCCTAACTATACCGAGGTGGTAAAAACTATATTTCTGTAGATTATTAATACATATCAATACAGTTCCCTAAAATTTGTTGATATGCGCCACTAGCGTAATATCTCACTGTTAATAGTAACTGGTAATATAATTAATTGTTGATCCTTTTAGTTACCGGCTATCGTTTCCGAATATATTATGCAGCAGTTCAGAAAACCTGAACCGTATACAAAAATCAATGTCGTCGTTCATTTCAAAAGGATTGCTTCTGCTCCGAAAGGTTCTCGGCCTTGGAATAGGTTGTTCATCCTCAGATAGAGATGATAATGGTGTTGTAGACATTGTCTGCATTAAAATGAATTATACGTGGTGCTGGAGCACTGATTAAATTAATGCCACAGAAACAATTATTAAATGTGATGATTAAATTGGAATGTCATCAAATACATAATGGGTGTTTATGTAACCCTATTCCATATTTAAGGTCACGTTAAATATTTAATGTCCTGTTAAATGCTCAATTGGCTTTTATGGAATCGGCCCTAAGAATGTTTCATACTATAGAGAGCCAGCGTTCCGTAGACTAACTCTGTACTATCAGTAAGTATTAGTAGTAAGAAATTAACAATAAAGAAATAATAAAAAAATTGTTTTTAATTAAAATAATAACAATTTATCTATTTAGTTTTGACCAAACTTACAAAATGAAACAGAAAAAATAAAATTAACATAGCCTAAAAGAGTGAAGATAAATTCATTGTTTTTCATCAGAACTGCTGACTTCCGTTGATTTGATGCAACACTCAAAATCTTCCCAATTTTAGATAATTAATTAACATATTGGACATCTTACGGCAAACCATTCAAGGGTAAGTTCACCTAGAAAGGGTAAGTTCACTTCTGCAGACACCCAAAAGAACCTTTGATGGGAATAATGAATCCCTTGTTTACGAACTGCAGGTGAAATAATATACTTAGTATTAATGAGAATTTCCCTACGGTACCGTATGTCTGCTCTTAGACTACTAGGAGAATAATAATTAGAATTACAATTAAGCATTTGAGAGCAGCACAGCAAATACTATTTCTATGACAAAGAAGACAACGCAGGGATTTCTGGAGTACTATAAAGGAAGTATTGCAAAATAAAAGTTTTAAATTATCAAATATGTTCCATTGTTACCATTAATTTCTATCTTTGTTTTCAAAATAAAAATAAAAAATTGAGAGAAATACGTACTGCAATTTCTTTTCTTGACCCGACTATGTCACGATCCAACAATCCCGTTAATGTATGAAACGTTTTTAAACTTTGTTTACCAGTATTCTGATATTACAAATCCATAAGGAGTGTTATATTTCGTTTAAAACACACAAGGTTTGTATTTTCTCGGAGAATTCAAGCAATCTCCACTTTTAGAATATTACTATCGAATAAGGCAATTTTTGTAAAAACGAAAAAAACCATCCATATCTCGAGTGTGACTGATGAAACAACCAAAGGAAAACCCAAAGTCAATGTCACAACACAACATAAAGATAAATATAAAACAACGGATTAAAATTATTAATAAAAAAATAAAAGAAATTTTTTTAAACATTAAAAACCCTTAAAAAAATTTAAAAAAATTGAAATAATTATTAATGTCGTCATATTAAAGATTATCCGGTCTCTTTTAAAAAGTGAGAGAAATTCTCATAACGTTAACTTTCGTCTCTGGTGGAGAAAGTTAAATTTACATTTTCAATAATTTTTTCCCTCGTATATGGTTTTAACGATTTTAACTTGTTAATGGAAAATCCAAGGATTATTTTTATAATATTAATACATTTTTTAAAACTTTGTGTACATATTTTGTATATATAAAATAGATTACCGGTAAAAATACCGCAATATTCAAATAAAAGAAAGTTACAAAACCAAAAAATTTAATGGAAGCATTGAATTGCTCATTCCTGGCACCAACGCTATTAAAACTGCGGAAATATAAAATTCGCGAGCGATTCATTGAAGAGAACAATTTAAAATACGCAGTTATGAGCTTTTCCCTCTTTAAAGCACTAGGACCAGTGGGCATCCATTCAGCCCTACTTAGTGGAGTCTGGAACTACTTCTGCCTCACTTGCATCACTTGCTCTGAACTATATTATTATTACAAAGGATTGGAGAGAAGTTAGAGTGGTCTGTCTACCCAAACCTGGTAGAACGGTCTACTCTTCTACAAAATATTGACCAAATATTGTCACACTAAACGAGTATAGAAAAAATGCTTCTTTTCCACCAAACCGCAGCAATAAATAATAAAAATTGAAGTAGTAATTCATTTATTAAATAATGGTGGAATTTTCCGCTTTTTCTTCGGCTGTAATTATGCGACCAGGTTGAGCGGCGGCTTATTTTATTCGTAATTTTATTAACTTAATTTGTTTCTCGTCCTTTCGATTACTCGATAATTTTTTACGGTAATATACCAAGACGTTGATATATAGTCGGTTATTTTTGTTTTGTAGTAAATTTCGAGAATATTTTAATATCAATTTGATGAGACATAATTTTGGCATTAATAATCTGATTAAAGACTGAGAGCTTTAGCTGAAAGGCTTTAATTAAATGTTTATTATTTTGAAAATTATGTCAAATTAAATTGTAAAATATTCGAGAAATTTAGCAACAACAGAAATAGCAGATTATTAATCAACGTCGTGGAAAATAATAAATATATTACTTTTCGCGAAGACTAAATTAATTTTGGATAAGTAAATTACAAAAAAAAACTTTCCATATTATAATATATATAAAATTATAACAGACCTGCGTGAGCAAAAACTGACACTAGTATTTGACATTTTGATGTGACATTTTGACGTGACTATTTATCTAGAGAGATCGTCTCTGATATTAGGTCTAGTGAAATAATCAGTAGTAATACCACAAGTGATTGAATTTTCGCGATAAGTCTGTCGATTCATTTTTGAATCGACAGACTTATCGAATCAATTCAGTTAAGATCATAAATGAAAGACAGACTTATGAGATAAATTCAATCACGAGTGGAATTTTATTAGACTATTTCACAAACAGAGTGAAAGATAAAAAATTTGAAATTCGGCAGGATTAGAGGAAATTGGCAAAAAAGTTGACCTGAGAAATCAATAAATTTTAATGAACAGAAAACATTGACATCGAAAGAAATACTACACTACCAACAATAACCATAACATACTGAAATATTTTTCAATTATAATTATTATAAATGGTACAGTTATTATATACACTTATATTTGACGTTTAACTGTCACATGCACTGTAAACAAATCTGAAAACACCGAACTTGATAGGCCAATCAGAGTCAAGAGTCAAGTTTGGTATTATCGGTAAGCCGAACTTGACTAGAGCTTCTGATTGGCTCATTTCGTAGGTGAGTGAAATAGTCTATCTAATCCGCATACCACCACTGATCATGTCTCCTTACACTACCTAACCAGGAGAGAAGCAACAATGGACTAGTTTAGTGATTTTTTTTTATATTTGCATCTTATAAAATAGGTTTTTAGTGGATCAACTGTACAAATAAAATTTTTATAAAATTAATCCTCTAGCCATAATCGGCTTTTCAATTTTAAATTTAATGGTTACATACGTCACAAGTGGTAAGTGACGTGTTTCAATAAGATTGGTAGAAAATTTGCGATGTTGTCGATATGCTTTAATATTAACCGAGCAACTTATCTCCCTCTCTTATTTGTTGTCATTAAAAAGAAATAAACATATCGATATTTTGGTTCTCTGATTGACACTTTATCAAATAAGGAGTAAAACACTAAACAAAATATTCTGTCATTTTCGTTAGTTTAATTTGTTGTTTGGTTGTGTTTGGTTTATGAAAGAAATTACTTCTATACTATTTTTGGTTCGAAAATAAAAATCCCTAACACCTTCTCTTGGTGTTATAGTGGTTCCTTCAAAAATAACCAATAGAAGTAATTGTTCTCTCGGGGAGCAACCCTTCTATCGGTACAGTGAGAGAACGAATTTCAAGAATACCGTTTTGGCATTTTCAATAGAACCACACCCACTTTCTATTGGCTGTTCTATTCTATCACCTTCAAGAATAGGAGTCTTGTTTGTTTATGACGATTTTCTCTCCTGTCATATATCTTGTCAACTGGTACAATCAATTAGTCACAGAACACGGTGTTTTGTGCCAGTTCTTTGAGGATACTTGAAACGAACGTAGCTAAAATATGACAACGTTGACTTTTAAACACACTTCATTATTGGTTATTAGTTGGCGCGACGTTTAAAACTTACTAATTATTTATTGCTAAATTTTACGAAATGAGAAAAATTAATTGCAAAATGAATACCAATATAAGTAAGTAGATATCTTATCCTAAATATATATTGCTATCATTTTGATTAATATGATCCTACTAAACTAGTCCATTATCAGAAGATACCAGAAGATACCAAGCTTACACATAATTATGTGATATCTGCAGGAAACCGTCCAATATGTCAATTCTACAATACAGCCATGACCACTAGCCACATTTTGATTGATTGCAAACAATATGTTACCATACGTGAAAAGCCACGCCTAAAATCAGCACTAGAGGGAATGACCAACAACCCAAAGGAAAATAGAAAAACCCTACAGTTTCTAAGATACACTAATATGTATCATAAAATTTAATTATGTTTTATAGTATATATTTAATTGTTTAACACATTTAACATGTTTTGTATCCGTGCCAATGGCCATAGCTGCCCAGGTAAGTACGTTAAGCTTAAATAAAAAAATGTGAAGATATTAAACATTAAAAAACAAATTGTTTGCAGAGTACTAAAATATCTTTGCCGGAGCAGCGATTGAGACTAGCTGGAATAGAGTATCAATCTTACAAAGATGTTCATAGATGTTGATATATCTATACACTAAACTAAAAAAGATTTCTAGATTTATTGTTTTACTATATTGTCTATTCTATGTTCTATTATGCTTAGATAGAAAAAACTCATCAACCCCAAAACATTTTTTACTCTAAAGGATATGCTTTTTCCAGATAAAAACAGAAATACATGATAATATAAGAACAACCTATCCTAAAACAGAGTAAAAATAACCACCCTTTTCTCTCCAGCAACTCATTTAGTCCCTATCTGTCTGAAAGATTTTAAACCAAACACTCTTTCTTTTTTGGTCAGGTTCAATAAATTAAAAATAAACACAATAAACAATGTTTATATAATGTCAATATGAATATTTTTGTTTGTTTTGTAATAAACATATAAAGAGCTGTAATTTTTTTAACACACATAATTATAAGGAACCGTAAATTTTTTGTCATTAACCTTTTGTGGGAACAATTCGTTAAAATCGTTCCAAAACATAGACAATTTGACTTTTGTTTGAGTCATTCATAAAAATTCAAGCGTCTATATAAGTTACGCCCATGGTCATTGATACGATAAATGTGACACACCAAGTATCACTATTTACTACTGATTTACTGATTCAGAATCATTCGCATTTCAGATTTAGGTGTTGTAAGTTCGTATGTGCACCCGGAATTGAAAGCTGCACGCATTTTTCATTAAAAAAAAATGATTTTTAAGAAGTTTTTAATTGTGTTTTGTGTATGGCAATTGGGTAAGTACAATTCTTACATTTTTTTGATATGGCTAGCAATTATTTCAACTTTTGTTTCCTAGCGCCTTTAGGGCGAAATAAAATTTAAATCCATTAAATTCCGTAAATTACCCAACATTGTCATAAAAGTTGTTATAAATATTTCTGTCCACTTGTTTAACACAGTTGTACAAAATTTAGCATAAAATAACTTTTTATATTGTTCTCAGGGAAACTTTCTTTTAATAAAATTCCATTTTATTTTTATTTCTAACTCTATATGCCAAAATAACTGTAAATTTACATATAGAGTTGGAGTGCTAGATAATATAGGAAAAGAGAGTGTAAGAATATTATTATGACAGTGCTAATTTTTCTGTAAGACCTTAACGTTAAGTAAAATTAAATTATTCTACTACTAATTTTCTTTGCATTTAATAAACATTTTAAAATTATTATTTTTTATAACTCTAAACTATAATGCGAATTTAGTTAGTGATTTTATTTTATTAAGTATTCCGTTTCATCTTCTTTTCTTTTGAATATGATCTAAATAACTACTATATTTTCATATAGGGCACTTTCTTGTATTTAAATATTTTAAACTAATAATTTAATTGGGGAATTTTTTCTAGTAGCTTTAGAAAATATAACTGATCAAAGCTCTGCCTCTTTTTGGATGTAGGGAGTAATTCTCCAAAATTAATTATTATATAATTTTATTGGTAATAGTAAATATTGTTTTTAAATTTAACACTTATAAAATAGTAATTTATGCAACAAGTGCATAAAGTGGTACTTTTTTTCACGAATGGAAAAGTTGTCCGCACGAGCCGCCAGGCGAGTGCGGAAATTCCATGAGTGAAAAAAAGACACTTTATGCATATGTTGCATACAATATTTTTTCTACAGCCCTATACAAATAATAAAATCAAAATAGAAATTTGAAATAATTTAATTAAACTCCTTCAGTAAATTACAACTAATGAATGCAGAATGAATTGGAAAAAGTGCACAATAATTAAGAAAAATTAACAACTACATATTGTATTTTAGTATTATTTCGCAATGTGAATATTGAAAACGCAATTGTTTGGTTGATTAATGTGAATTTTTGATCCAGTCACATTTGTTTCCGTTTGATTCATTGATAAAGCTTCACTTAAATTGTGAATATTTGGAACATTTAAATTCATCTCTGCTTGATTCTCATTTAAATAGTGAATATTTGGAAGAGTCAAATTCGTGTCGGCTTGATTCTCATTGGATGTTGAAGGTAGGTTAAAAAAACTGCTGACATTAGATCCTTGTAAAATTCGTTGTATGAGTTTTTGAATCTGGACCCCTATTTTCGAATGTGATGTGATAGATCACTGGTGAGAAACCGGTGAACCGTATTTTTAGACTATATGATAGCTCACATCACACTTCGCTTGGTCAGACCCAGTCGAAGCAATGAAACATGCGCATTATTATTCAGGCGTCAGCGTATTGTCAAAATCACATGTTTATTAGAGTTGTTACTGTAGTTTTGTTTTGAAACTTGCGTCTTTCATAAATAATAGAATATAGTTGTAGTTATCATAAATAAAAGAATATAGTTATCAGTTTGAACTGCCTGAAACCCAATTTATCAAACGTTGCCAACTTTCTAGTATGTACGTTATACGTCAAAATTCTTTCATTTTTCATAAATATAACGAGGCAACGTTGTGATATCGAAAATACGACCCATGAAAGGTTTTGTCAGGGATCGATCACTTCCCTACTCACATCACATTCACATCACATCACACGTTCGAAAATAGGGGTCCTGGAATCGTGACGAGTAGAAATTCCCCCTTATTTTCAATGTCATCGATTTTCATTTTATACAACTCTTCTCGTCGACAACCTCCGGCTATTCCTAATATTAATGTTACCTACAAATTTATAAATAATGTAAGCAAAAAACAAATTAACTTTTTAAAACTTTTACCTTAAACATTAAATACTTGTCGTCTGGAGCACTCAATAAAAATCTGTTCATTTCCTCTCTTGAGAATGTATTAGATTTTTTAGGTTTGTACCCAACCGACTTTCGTTTCAAAAATGCTATTAGCTTAGAGTATTTACTTATATCTATGTTATCATTAATAATTAAGGTTGCCTTTAGTTTGGAATAGCTGGACCATAATGTAGAACACTTAAATTTTTTAGACCTTTCTTCAAAAAAAGCTAACAGTACTCGCTCTGTAAAGCTATGAATATTGTTCTCGTTTCTCCATTTCATAAAAGTGTCATACTCTTTTATATAATTTTCTTTGGATTTTTCCGGCAGCAAATTTAATGTGGCCACATTTGCCTTTTCTATAATTTCTTCGGGGTACATATTATTTCAAAGTCGGAATCTTCACTATCCATTGTAATAATAGGAACAACTACTGAATTCTCTTAGACAAATCGGATTATTTATAAAAACTAACGTCAAATGAGTTATAGTTCATGTACTGTCAAAGTCAAAGCAAACTTGATATTTTTTCCAGTAAAGGTGTGGATGAATTGCACTATTCAATTGCATCGGCTTATGGCAAGCGTGAAATAAAGTTAACGTTATGGCACTTTTTTTAACGCTTTTTCACTTTTTTTCACTCTCACCATAAACAGCCGTTTTAAGAGCTACAAACTAGTGAAATACAAGGTACTTTAAAGATAGGGCTTAGAAAAATCTTCATTATTAATTGCATTTGCGTATCGTAATGTAACTTTTACGCACGCAAATTTTTGTTTTAAATGGTTGGCGACATGAGTGAAGTATCTAGGGTGTGTTCGGGGAGCACGCTATTTGCGCCATTTGGCGCTATCTAGTACCATTCCTCGTTTGCGTTATATGGCTCTTGGCGCTACATAGCTCGAAAGCGTGCTCCCCGAACACACCCCTTATGACAAGACTATTGACAATGACATTAGTGGCTAATAGCAATTTATTAATTTTATATTGTTCTTTAAGAAAGTATTTGTGAATATGAATATCATCTTTTACTTATACAATATTATTATTGGTGTATTAGTCATTTTAAAATATTTTAAAACATTAACATTTCATAATTTAAATGTCATGACTGTCAAATGTTATACCTTACACAGTGCTACCGACATACTTTTTAAATCAAAATTTTCGTAATTTACATTAATTTAAAAAAATGATAAAGTGACAAAATATAAAAAATATTATAAACAACTTATTTCATATGGCTGTTAAAAAACTCATCGCTTCGCGATTTGTTTCTTAAACTTGAACTCGTCATAACAGAAAGCCCTATGAAATGCGTTGTTTAATGTACCTACTATTAACGAATAAGGAATATCACATTTTTTTCAAGTCATAGAAAAGTCATGTTTATGAGCTTAAAAAAAATGTTTTCGACAAGTAAACAATATACATTTTATACCAACTGAATAAATCATAATAATGAAAATAACTAACAATGATTACTCAAATAACTGAACAATTAATTAACGAGAAATGTCAAACTAGTCAAAATCCAATGAAACCAGCAACTAGATTTAATTTATTTTCCAAATATGACTGTAATTTTGCATATATTTTGCTTTTTAATATAAAAGTTTAAAAAATGAATCCTATCTTGTATATCAATGATAGAAAGTCAAAACTATACAGGCTGCGGCAGATAAACGGTCAATTAGAGATATCTCGAGAACTAAAGGTATCTGAAATATGAAAATTGGCATGAAGGGGTTTTGAATAATGAGCTATTCAATGAAAATATTGCCGTCACCATTCTACTTCCGGTTATACCGGAAGTCGCACATAACTTTGTTATTTTTAATGGAAGACCCTGTATATTTTTAAATTTTAGGAATATTTACGTTATTCTGAACATTTTTTGTTGATATTTCCCTATACCTATCTTGAACCGTTTTTGAGTTGTAATGTTTTTTATATGAAAATGACACTTTTTTACCATGTACATAAAATTCAATATCCTCTAATGTAATTTGAATAAAAGTTTAAATTTCTCAGGAACTATTTACCACATAGGTACCGCTTTATCGTTTACACTGTCAAGTTACCTTTTTTATTATACAGGGTGCTGTCAAAATTGGAATAAAAACGGAATCCACAATCTTCGCGTAATTCCTTTTTTTCAAATGGGACACCCTGTATGTGATTATTTATTTTAGAAGAATACGCTGTCCACTATCGATATGTATTACTATTCCCTATACCTATATCCTGCAGTTTTCAAATAAATCAGCTTTATACATTTTTGTCACAAAAAATTAATTTTCTTATAGGCTATGTGGTAATAATTTATTGAGTTAAACATTGAACAATTATACAAATACTATTAAAGATAATAAGGCACTAGCTCGTTAATGCAAAAAATGTTCAAAGTGTTGCCCATCAACTTCCAAACATTTATGGACTCTTTTAAGCAGATTCTCATTAGTAGCTCTTGATAGTGATTCTCCATCTATTTCGTTAAAAACGTGAAGGACTTTGCTTATCATATTTTCCTTAGTAGTGACAGGTTCAGAGAATACCTTATTTTTAACATATCCCCAAATATAGTAATCTAATGGTGACAATTGTGGGGATCTTGGTGGCCAGAGAAACGGACCTTTGTTAGCTATCCATCTATCATTGAATATTCCATCAAGCAATGTGCCTACTCCTCGAAGATTGTGAGCCGGTGCACCATCTTGTTGAAACCAAGCTTCGTTAGCCTCATTATTAGGTAAAGCGTGCATTGCTGGTACAATTACTTGCCGTAAGATGTTGCAGTAACACTCTCCGTTTAAATTTTCGTCATAAATCATGAGAGCGAATATCTTATTATTTTTTACAGCACAAAAAACATTAAACGAAAAGGATACTTGAAATTTACTATCCCATGTGACTTGAGGATTTTCGTCACTCCAGAAGTGACTGTTATGGCGGTTAAACAAACCATTTTTAGTAAACTTCGATTCATCACACCAAATAATTTTTTTGTAAAATCTTCATCTTCTTGGCATTTCATTAAAATCCATTCACAAAATTCTACACGTCTTACATAATCTCCAGGATGTAAATGCTGAGCTAGTGTATACGAATAAGGGGTCCAATGATGTTTTTTTAAAATTCTGTGAATTGTTCTAGTCGACACCCCTAACAGTTTCTCACATTCCCTTAAGGATGAATTTGGATGAGCTGCAAAATATCCCAGGATGTCTATTTGTAAATCCTCATTATCGACATGGGTCTTGGGCTTATTTGTTTTACTTTTAAAATGACCAAACTGGGAACAGTTGTGTAGCAAACGTTTAACAGTTTTATGATTTGGTCGAGGCTTTTCAGGATATCTCTCAGCAAACACACGGCAAGTTCTGGATACTATTCTGTTATACTCACCGTGAATCATAATTAAATTTAAAAAATCATCATTTTGTATATCCTAAATATGCCATTATTATTAGGTTAAGGAAATTAAAGGCAAACTATTATTACACCTTTCACACAACGGCATACAACAAGGTGACTATTAAACAATAACAATAACTGACATGTGTCAGAATATTCCATAGGCGCCTTGATAAATTAATTATTTGTGACAAAAATGTATAAAGCTGATTTATTTGAAAACTGCAGGAGATAGGTATAGGGAATAGTAATACATATCGATAGTGGACAGCGTATTCTTCTAAAATAAATAATCACATACAGGGTGTCCCATTTGAAAAAAAGGAATTACGCGAAGATTGTGGATTCCGTTTTTATTCCAATTTTGACAGCACCCTGTATAATAAAAAAGGTAACTTGACAGTGTAAACGATAAAGCGGTATGTGGTAAATAGTTCCTGAGAAATTTAAACTTTTATTCAAATTACATTAGAGGATATTGAATTTTATGTACATGGTAAAAAAGTGTCATTTTCATATAAAAAACATTACAACTCAAAAACGGTTCAAGATAGGTATAGGGAAATATCAACAAAAAATGTTCAGAATAACGTAAATATTCCTAAAATTTAAAAATATACAGGGTCTTCCATTAAAAATAACAAAGTTATGTGCGACTTCCGGTATAACCGGAAGTAGAATGGTGACGGCAATATTTTCATTGAATAGCTCATTATTCAAAACCCCTTCATGCCAATTTTCATATTTCAGATACCTTTAGTTCTCGAGATATCTCTAATTGACCGTTCATCTGCCGCACCCTGTATACGAGGACAACGATTATATCTAAATTGATACTGGAGACGAAAGTTAACGTTATGAGAATTGTTCTCAATTGCGACAAAAATCACGTTTTCGCTATAGGTATTATATTACAAAATGACGTCTTGTTGTAACGGTTGTAAAAAAAAAATGTTTTTTTGTTTCAAAATTTAACACTCATACAATGAATATGATTTAAAAAACAGTGTTAATAAAATGCGGCAGCTCCTTTTTCTACAATAAAATAAATGTTTAAGTTGATTTTTAACTTTGCGGTGAGTTAGTATCATTATCGTATTGCTCTTTCTTTCATTGATCTATAGAAAATATATAATTAATGAATACAAAAATAAAAAAATATAACATATCCATAGCAGCTTGATATAAGTCGGTGGATTTCTTTGTTGAAAATATTTTACAATTCCCAGATTAGAGCTTTTAGGGTATAAGTTGGGCACATTCTAAGTACTTAGATCAGTACTCAGTGGTAGCCAATCCATGGTTTGTATCCTTCTCTCCTTTAAAAGGATATCAATGTCCCGTTAACTGTTTAATATTATTCGAAGTACAAAATATCTTTAACAAAACAAGAGCACATAATCACGGACTGATCATCAAATAGCTTAGCTTGGTTGCCGTAAAATAATGATTATGCGGATATTATTATCAATATATTCAACACCAACACCGCCATTTACAGTATTTTCTGGGTCTTGTGGACACACTATCTTTGTTTTAATTAGGCTGATTTTAAGTCCTACTTTCTTTGATGTTTGCTCTAATTCTTTTACCATATTATTTATAATATTATTTATCGTATTATTTATAATACATCAAAAAGTAACTTATAGAACAGATGTTCATAATATGAATGTAAGGTTAATTCTTTCGGCAATCGTTCACAATATCAAATATATTCATTATATAACTCAATACCAGAAAACATAAAAAGCTTACACCTTCTTGCATTTAAATCGGCCTACAAAAAATGTCTATTATCTACATAACATACAATTAAATATTAAATTAACTGTAATTTTTTATCTACCTAGATTCGATTTTTATGGGTTAAGTGGAAGAGCAAGTTTGTAGAGGTATTGCCTCTACAAAATTGAACTTCGCCCTTTATTTTCTAATTTATTTTTATTATGTATCATTTTAATGTAAACTTATATGAGGAAAATAATAAAGACATTTATTATTATTATTATTTTATAAATATATAATTACGGACCTGCTTTAGTGTACATTACAATGACCAGCTTACTGCCGTTACTGAAAATCGTCTTAGCGCAGGTAGTAAGTTAAGACAAGACTTGGAATTGACTTTACCAACCTCCTTAGAATAAGGGTACTGTGACTTACATTGCCAATTGTACACAGTTTAGGCCCTTGGCTTTCTAAACAATACATCGCCATTAAATTTTTTTGTTGGGTTTTTCTTTCCATTACCTGACTTCAAGGATTTGCAACTTCAAACAGTATCTTTCTCGGTACTTTATTCTAAAAACTCTTACTTTATTGGGTATTTTTGTTACTTGCATCTATTGTACATGACCGAACCATTTTGATGAGGCCTAATGAACTTGACCTATTTTGTGTTTTAAATAATATTAATGCATATAATAACGGTACAAATTTTTAAAATTTAAAAAAAATGATCTAAATTAAAAAAAATCTGATTTTTACAAAATTTAATGCTATAGATATGTCAAAGAATAAGATATTTTATGTACGATACACTTAAAAGCATAAAAAACTCACACATATCAAAAAATTGAAAAGTTGTTAATTAGCAAGTAAATCTAAAAATCACAGCCCACCCAGCATCTCAACCCGCACACAAGTGGACCAAGAGAGGACGGAGAGTGGACTACTATGTGACCACTCGTTGCTCCTCACTTTATTTTATGATGTCACTGAGTAATGAGACAAATCAGAGTGTGGATTTGCTGTCTGTTCCTTTGATATTCGTAAGACAAGAGCAGCAATGTGTTTGGAGATTTGAGTGATAGCATTGACAATTTTGAATCTAATGTTAACAAATAAAAAAACTAAAAGGAATTTACTGGTTTTCATATAATAGGCTACTTATTTTACAATCTATATCTATGCAAATAAAATATAAAATAATTAGACTTTGTGTGATAACTATGTAAAACAGTTTAGTCGGTATAATTCATGTCCCCAACTAAAACCATAATTCAGCTGGCTATTTACAATCCCAACTAGCAAAACTTATTTTATAAAGGTTGTAAGTACTGCTATACAGCAAATCTTATATAACTGTAAAAATCTTATAATGTGGCTATAAACCACTATACAATGTCTTTACAACCAAAAAGGGCCCCAGTTTATACAACAGTTCAGTTCTTATAGAACATCCTTTAGTAAACTATACAACTGTTATAGAATACTCAATATGATGATTATATAATTGTACTATAAGTATGTCTTCAAGATTACTTATACAATATCCTTACAAAACTATTTGGGAACTGCTATAAAACTGTTGAATAAGCACTCTTATTCTACGGTTTAAGAGTATTTATCGAACATTATTATAGAACTACTAAAACAGTATTTTATAATGCAGACAATATTATTTTATTGCATATGTTTGTATTGTGTCATGACAGAGTCGTGTAAGGCATTTATTATGATGGTGGGTTATATTATATTGTATCTGTTGTTACTCATATTGAATATTTTAAAGACATATATCACTACTCCAGGGGGCCAAATTTATTGGCGCAGCTAACTTTTCTGACAATATAATATATATTTTGTTGATAAAAATTAAAGCGCCTCAGTTTAGCAACATTTTATTGATATTATTAAAAATAAAAAAATGAAAAATTATATCTAATTTGTTAAATTTTCAAGTCAAAACAAAACATGCATATAGTAGCTGTTGTGAAAGTGGAAAAAAACTATATTTTTTTAAAAAATCTATTTTTATTTCACCTTTTTACATTTCTATATATGATTTTTTCACAATGGCGGCGATTTCTGTACAGCTGAACGTTTAATAAATATGGCGTATGGTAGAATACAAATTAGATACCTTATACAATGATTCTATTTTTTTCTGAGCTGTATACGATATTAAAGTTTTATTATGTTGTTTAATGCAGCGCCATAGCATTGTATTTGACAGTCTAAGAAGTTAGAGGTGCTGTTTGATTCTTGACCACTTTTGAATGTTGCCGGATTTAAAACTACCTATAAAATATGTTTCAGTAGCATTTTGTTTTCTAAAGAAAAAATAGGTAGGTATTTATATAAATGATGAGGATTGGACAACGAGTAAAGTGAGTGGTCAAACACTTTGCGTGTTCAAAAAATATATGTCGTTGTTTCCATAAAGTGTAGGTAAACAAGATTTTTTGCAATAAACATAAAATAAATACAAAAATTTTGTTTTCTTATTAAAAAATAAAGGGATCTGCCAATTTTACGTATGTTGTTGTAACTACTAACTGTCCAAGCTGGCAACACTGAACGTAAGATTTACGTATTATCCTTTAGTGCGTTGGTAAACTACATAATAGAACAGAAATATCTCTTAACATGCATGCGGTACAACAGTAAACAATTATTTAGTTATATTGTGTTTCGAATAACTTGTGTATACAGTTTCTTTCCAAGTGTGAAATAACCTTCATCAGCACTATTAATTTCGCAGCTTTCTTTTAACATATAATCATTGTCATAATTTTCTCCTAATTCTTCTTCAATATTACCACTGCTAGCTGAAGCCAAAATTGTTGTGTCTTCTAGATTCGCCTTGTTGTTACATGCCACTTCAACTATAGCAGTTTGATCAAACGAACTGCAGGACTGAAGTATTCTTTCATATTTCTTTTTAGCTAATCTTTTAAAATGACCACTCTTTTTTATTTGTTTCCACTGATTTCTTGCCGAATTCATTTTGTTAACAAAATAATTATGAAATAATTTCGTTCTTTTAGAGATCTATTTTGCTAGTTGGGAATGGTAATGGACTATTGATAAATTTTTTATAGGTCCGCATATGTTCTTTATGAAACTTAATTCGAAAGAAGCAGCTAGTCGAACCCTAGGTTAAACCATAGTTTTGATTCGGATCTTTTCCAGTTGATAAGTATTGCATTGAGAGCTGTCTTGTTGTAATCGTCGGAAGTTTAAATGTTTAAATGAGAAAACTTTTTTAAATGGTACAGTAAAATGCACTATCTACCCCGAACCACTATTTATTAAGAAAACTTTGACTGATGGGTCTATCTTTGTTTAAAATCCCCAAGCAGTTATTACCTAATTGGAAACCAGCTATATCAATAGGTTATGAAAATATTTTAAGAACTGTCTTCCCTAAATGTAAACACAAAATTTAAATATTTTTTAAATTTTTTTCTTTCTGTAATCATTAACATCTTTCTCGATTTTCTTGCTCTATAGTCATCACGGTTTTGCAAGTAACACGCATTCTGCGTTGTTGAGGAAAGGGCAATTTTCTTATATTTAATCGAAAATTTCTGCAATATATCTGCAGTAAAACTTTCAAATTATTTCCTTCCAGTTCCACACTAACTCCACTTATACGTTTAAATATAGCATAAATCGTCGATTTGCTCAATCTAGATAATTTTACCTATTCTGTCACTTTCCTAATGCCATTGGGAAAATGGGAAAACATTTTTTTATAATAATAAACAACTAAACTTTTGAACTAAACTTCCACCTTATATTAAAAAAAAATTTTTTTAAATGCAATGACTGCTGATTCGCTAGAATTAACATCGGCTGATTGACATGTTGTTTATTTTTTTGTAGTTACCTGATGTGGATTAAGTAGTATCAAGACTAGACGAAAAATGAAAGTAATAAGACATAACAATATTAAAGCCTAGATGTTATTAGACCTAAGGAATTATCCTGGATGTACTTTCCTCTAGGATTAGTATAACTGTGCAATGATATAGAAAAACCAGGAAAAAACTGTATCATGTTCTTTACAATAACTTAATATTTTATGTTACAATTACGTCTTTTCAATGTACAAAATAAAGACTCAATCACATTAAACAGTTTCATAGTGGAGAACAGTCAAGATATTTTTGTTCATTAACTTTAAATTGTTGTCTTTTTATTTCGAGTTCTTCAAGGAAATCTAAATTTTGTTTTTATCATAAATGTGTAGTACATGAATGTCATTGGTGTATATTAATGCTGATGTTGCCGAAGCTTTTTGAAAGAGTCTTCATTTTATACATACATAAGACGTAATTGTAACATAAATATATTAAGTTATTGCAAAGATCAGCATGATATAGTTTTTTCCAGCTGTCATTGAACTAAAAAGTCTATTTTTTAAAATAAAAGCAGGAAGTTTTGTTTATACGTTTAGTTGTTTATTATTCTTAGAAAAATGGACTTCCACAGATTAAGGGCTAGAACAACAAATTTAATTTTTTCAGAAGATCCTGTGTTGACAATATCTCTGATTGAATGCAAAAAGCATAGCTTTGATATGAGTAGTGGGTAAAAAACTGTTTGTTTAGTGCCGCAGTACAAGAATTATTTATTCATCTGCAAATCGGTCTACAAGCAAATACGTATTTTTGCGTTTGCACTGAACTCTTTCCATTTGAAGATTTCACACTTAGGCCGCGGTCTAAATCAAGCTGACAGTGCTTATATGACTAATAGTCGGTCCGCTTTGTATTAGCATGTTCACGCCGATTCTAGTGTTTAAAACATTAAAATGTTACGACATCGTAATGTCATACCATGAACCTACATCGTAAATGCCGTAAGTGTAATTCGGATCGACTTTAAGCGTGCTGACAGCGCTGTGAGCGTGAATCGGACCGCGGCCCTATTAAGATCATTTTTATGATCTCAACTGTCAACACTTAACAGTAGATAAATGACGTTTGCTTTATTTATCCGGAGTTTTGGAACGCAAAATGGTGCCAATAGTGATCGCAAGTATTCTAGTAATTCTCTATCCTATTAAAATGACAGAATGACGAATTTTAATTAGGAATTTTGCGTTGCAATTAAGAAGAATAAAACAATAAAAATTCTACGTACTTTCTAGACAAACCCATTAAGTGTTTCTTAGTAATGAATTAGAAAGCAGACTTAGATTATTTCTGGTCATCAATAGCTCTTTTTGTTTGACATCTTCTTTCAGGCAGGTGAAAGCAGATTTTTCTTTTTTATGCATTATTTTAATTTAGAAAGAAAGAATGTAAGTGGAAAGTTTCCTGCATCCCATTCAAAGAAAAATATTTGGATGTGAGGGTAGGCGAGGGTAAACCTGATTTTTGGGGTGGTGATGGCTATGCATTGCTATGCGTAAGCGACTATGAGCATATTTTTATAACTAAAGTTTATTTCCATTATGTTTTGTATATAATAGAGTAAATGTAAAATAGGCTGTTAAAATCACACAATTTTCATTGCATATACAATATATTGTATTAATAATTGTAATTATTATTAATTTGTAATTTATGGGTTTCTAACGTTTGAATTAATCAGGAAGCGACATATTACTTACTTTACTTTCCCGGCTAGCATCTGTCACTTTTCTTACCTGCAAATATCAATGTAATTTTTGATTAAAAGATGGTTTAGTAAGAATAGAATTCACTCAACATTTATTTAATTAAGAAACAACAACAACAACAATAACAAAAAGAAAACTATTTGGATTTATAAATATTAATATTTACATTTACATACAATTATAATTACTATTGACGGTTAAAGTACATTTTTAAAGACATTTAAAGACATTTTTGTAAAATAAACACAATTTGATTATATATACAATTAATGGCGTCGTGTATCGTCTAAATATCAGACTCAACAACTGTTTTCCGCCTACCTTTACGACTTTTAAAAAAATATTTTAAAAAATTGTAGTCGTCGAGTATTGAACGCGAGCCGCGAGAAGCAAGCATTTATACCACTGCGCTAGCAGGCTTTTAGAAAATAAGTTTGTATTGTTGAATTTATACTATTATGTACATATTTGCTCACCTTCATCAACATGTATTCAGAACCTAACGTTTCCTTTAAAAATCGAATGCACTCTTCTTGTGATAGTGTTTTAGATTTTTTTTGCTAGAATAAAAAAATCGTGAAGTTATGAATTTTCCTGCCTTAGGTTGATAAACAATACTTTCCGTCCTATTTTTGGTGTTCATTTAATTGGTTTTTCGGTAAGGTAGGCGAAAACATTTTATAGGAGAGCGAAGCGAGAGACAAAATAATCACACTACGTCATTGAGTAATTACCTTATTACTCAATGACTACGTGACAAAAATATTTTAGATAAGACAAAAGTCTGTGCAAAATGCAAAACCTGTGACTCTCACATGGATTACTTTAACAAAAAATAAATAATTAGGCTTGCCATCTTTAAATTCATATCATAAGCATAGCCGTCTCTGTACGTTAATGATACACTTAGAATAAATTATTATACATTATTATAAATATATCCAAAAACAGTAGGGAACAAATACGTCAGTTGTTGATGTCAGTTATTTATCTGTACATAGGTACGTATTTTATTAAAATCAATATGTTAAATGCTAATGTAATTTTTGATTATCCATTTTTCCAAAAGCTTCAAAATTAATGACATAATCAAAATGATTTACAATTAAAACGGTATGTAATTGAAAGTAATAGCCAACATCCAATAAGGGTTTATAGTAGTTAATGAATTTTATTTTAATTTAAACGAATTTATACAAGTTAATTTTAAACAGAATAATCAACTTTTGAAATACCTAAATTTGTTGAGAGAAAATGTCGCGCCTGCTCAAGGGATAAATAAATTGGCGATAAATATAACTTGTTTGTAACAATTATAAACTAATAAAATTGAATTTAAAGAAAGGTAACAACGGTATTGTACACTTGCAATGTTATTAAGATCATTAAACAAAGACACTTTTGAACAAAACTTTCATGTTTATTTAAAAAAATAGCTTTTTTAATTCAATCACAGTTGTTACGATAATCTATTATCGTGGAAGTTTTGTGCAAAAGTTTCATTGTTTACTGTTCCTAATATGATGGACTTCTACAGAGTAAGAATTAGTATAGAATAAACTTGCAATGTTTTTAAATACAATGTACATCTTAGAAGGACGAAATTTGAGGTTAACCTTCCGATGACCAACCTTTTTTTCTTACATGGATGACCAACGGGGGTCAAAACTGACCCCATTTGTTTTAGGGAATAAAATAATGTTTAATTATTTTAATGTTTGTGTTGTATGAATAAATGATTATTAAACATTGGTAAATACATTTTTAATTACAACTAAACAAAAACAAGTAGAAGCCGTGGATTCTGAGTAAACCCGTGACGTCGTAAATAGTTGCGCACAACTGAATGGCAGCGGTGCATTAGAGAGAGACAATACGACGTAAACGGCGGACTGACCAGAATGAATCAGTAAGGGCTGCAATTATTAGTATATTTAATAGGACAATTTTCAAACACAAATTTGTGTACTGCGCCGGTTGACGCCACAGGTCTATTCAGAATCCACGGCCTTTAGCATCATTCTGAACTTAGAACTAAATAAATTTAAAAATAAACACTAATTTAATCGCTACAGCTATTGCAAATAATTCTTTTTACAATATTTGAATGTTTCTTACAAACATAATGTTTGCATTTATCGCATTTTGATGTGAATTTTCTATCAGATGATCGACTGCAAATTTTACATCGGCCACGTTTCCTGGTATTTTCAGTTGGGTTTACAATTTCATAATCTTCTGATAAGTTTGTTAGCACCATATCCATGGCTGTTTGAATATGTAAACCTTGACGAGGTCGTGAATGTATAAATGGTGTAACTAGCTCAAGGCCCAAATCTTGAAGAAAGATCCTTCTTCAAGATTTTTCATTTTCGTAGTCTTTATATTTATCTATGTAAAGGGAAAATGCATTTATTCCACCTATGTCAATCAAATTTAAAATAAAACTACAGGCCACCGCTTTGTATTACGACTGCATGAATATTCCTTGACCATTTTATCCAAACTATCTACTGCACCTTTGTTTTTGTTACATAGGAAACTAAAATGACATCTTTTGTATATAAACTTTCGCTTGAATGTTCCGCTCGGTCTTTGTTGGGGATACATTGTTTGGGTATATCTTTACGATTTTTCCTTCGAGAACAGTATCGAGGTGAAAAGGTTGTTCGTGGTTACACCATAGCCAGATTCTACCCCATTTACTAAATCCAAAACGACATGCTTACCTATAAAAAAAAATAACACTATTTATGATATCGCTGTCTATAATTGTTGTATGTATGTATGTATGTATGTATAAGTTAGGGGTGATAATTACACTGCGACCTATAGGATCTATTGTGTTCCCCCTTACTTGCCATGTTCTGATATTTTCTCAGACTTATAGCAGCTCTTCGAGTCCTATTTTCCTGAGGAAGTTTAGGACATCGTCGGGCTTCAAGTCAGGTAGATCCCCTTCCTCTATTCCATATGCTCCTAGGTATCTAGCCCTAGAATTTTGCAAAGCAGGGCATTCTGCGAGTATGTGTATTGAGGTTTCATCCTCTTCCTCACAGAATCTGCATTTTGCTTCATCTGCTAACCCTAGTTTCTTCATGTGGCTTCTTAACCGGCAATGCCCGGTTAATATTCCCGTTAAAATTCGGAGCCTTTTTTTACTGAGGTTGAGGCAGCTAAGAGATCTCTTCTGGTCATAGTTCCCCAGTAGTATCTTAGATTGCCTCAGTCCTTCCAGCTGATTCCAGTACTTGGATTTTTCTTTCTCCATTTCTTCCCTTAGTTTTCCTAAGATTACTCTACTGCTGATCCCACATGATGGTTCTGGTCCCAAATGTGGGGTTTCAGCTCCTTTTTTTGGCAGCTTATCTGCTGTTTCGTTCCCCTCTATTCCTATGTGTCCCGGGACCCATAGGAGGGTGACAGTGTTCTTCTGGCCCAGTTCATTTAGTTTGCCTAGGCATTCCCAAACCATCTTCGAACTAATTATATTTGAACTCAGCGCTTTGATGGTTGCTTGACTATCCGACATGATCACAATCTCTTGTCTGCGGTAGTTTCTTCCAATATTGAATTCCACACATCTTTCGATGGCGCGGACTTCTGCTTGAAAGATGCTCGGGTATGTGCCCAAGCTTTTTGAGTATTTGGCTCTCGGTCCAAAAACTCCTATCCCAGTTCCCTCGTCTAGCTTGGAACCGTCCGTATACCACTTTATGGTATTCTGATTTAAATTCTGTATGGTGTCTTCGTCCCATTCAGATTTATTACTCAACCTTGTGATGAATTTTCTCACAAAGTTGAATTTCTTTGGCATATCATCTTGGGGCATTTCCCAAGTTTGATCAAAATGAAGTGATCGGGGTTTTTCCCTGATAATTCCTTCCTTGATCATTCTATATATCGTTTTCTTCCTTACACTTTCTAACAGAATGTGCAGTGGGGTTAAGTTTAAAATCACCTCCATTGCAGCAGTGGGGCAAGTTCCCATTGCTCCAGTGATACATGAACAGGCTAGTCTCTGAATCTTCGAGAGATTTTTCCTCGTCGTACTCAGATTAGCCCTTGCTCCCCAAGCCACTGCCCCATATGTGATTATTAGTCTCACTATTGCTGTGTACATCCATTGCAGAATACGTGGGTTGCATCCCCAGTTCTTTCCTGCAATGTTCCTGCACACCATGAGGGCCTTGGTTGCTTTGTGTATTACTTCGTCTTCGTGTTTATTCCAGAGTAACCTACTATCTAGGATTAGCCCTAGATATTTGACCTCTCTTTTCCACTCGACGATGTTCTCCCCTATTCTTATGATTTTTAGATTAGGTTTCTTTTTCCTTGTAAAGGCTACTAGTGTGGTTTTGGTGGGGTTGATGTTGAGTCCCACCGAGTCACACCATTGTTTCGCAATGTTCAGTCCTCTTTGAACAATATCACAGAGGACATTTTCATACTTCCCTTTTGCCAGGATAACCATGTCGTCGGAATACCCTTGACATGGTATACCTTCCCTGGTCAATTGACTAAGTAGACTGTCCACAGTGAGACTCCACATAAGCGGGGATGCAACTCCTCCCTGTGGACAGCCTCTGGTCACATTAATGAAGATAGTGTTTATAATTGTTACCTTGCTCTTTTTCTGGTATGTTATTTGTCATTCCTGTGTAGACTTGTAGATTCCAGTAATATGTATTAGTCGAATCACACAGTACCCAAATTTTTATGCCATATTTATTTGGCTTAGATTTCATGTAGACCCTGAATGGAAATCTTCCACGAAAAGGCACAAGTTGTTCGCCGATACAAAGATCAGGGTTGGTAGTATAGGCCTTCTTACAATTTGAGGCAAAAAGGTCAAGAATTTCTCGTATTGGAGCTAACTTATCTGAATCGCGCCTTAGAACTCGAAGTAAAGACTGCTCTGTTACGGGACATTGTTGCACGAAAAATAGGCCTGCTGAAACGCAATCATTAGTTTCACGAATGACAATGTCTGTAATTTCATCAGAATAGAAAAACTTGAAAGCTTTTGCTTTTGTGGTAAAAGTTTAGCTGTATCCAGTTCTACCAGGCATTTTGCTAAACGTTTAGAGCTCCTGTGATTTACGTAGGTACCATGGAGGGTAGAGGGAGGAGACTAAACGACAATATGCGCTTTTAAGTAAAAAATGGCACATATTTAGATAGATACTTCGAAATTCCTCACCAGAGGTGCAAGTGTCCACTCTGGGCTTAATTTGGCCATTTATTCTATTTAAATGCATGTAACTATAATGATAATGTTTAGGAATCGCAATAATTTCTGGAAAAATATTAAGATTTGTATAATTTATATTTACAATCATACGACTAGCTTTAAATAGGATTGTTATCAATTTAACTATTTTTGTGAACACTCTCCCTTTTCCATAACATTTTAATTATTAGTAAGCTGTGCCGTTTCTAGTGGCGGTGCAGTTGCACAGGATGGTGGTAGTTAGGGGGCGGTATTTCGTTTAATAAACAGTTTATAAATTATCATATCATATAATATGATTTTTAAAATGCGTTCACAAATTTTAAAGAAACACTTGTTAGATAGAGCAGTTGAATTATATTCAAAATATTCGTCAAATCAGTGTAGTTGAAAATGGTCATTCTTCCAATCAATATCCAATTAATGCAGGTGTCCCTCAAGGTTCAGTTCTTGCCTCAACCTTCGTCCCTCTCTCTATAAATGATATTCTTTCCTCCGATTCCAACTGCAGACGATAGCACTCTACATGCCAGCATTGATGTCGCAAAACAAACCCAACAAAGACCACTTAACCAATATTTGAAGTCAAACCCCAGAGGGACCTGGAGCCTTGTGCAGTTCAACGCTTCGAAAACGCAACTCTGCACACTATCACAAAAAAATATTCCTTCGGCGATCATCTTGGACGGAACCACGTTGCAGAACAACGCCTCACTCAAAGTCGTAGGTGTCTCCTTTGATCGCGAACTAAACTGGCACAAGCATGTGACTTCAATTGCTACTTCTGCTGCCAAAAAACCCGGCTTTCTTCTTCGTGCTCGAAAATATTTCTCTCCCATGAATCTCTGTACCCTTTACGTCTCTCAAGTCCAGCCAAACTTCAAGTATTGTTCCCATATTTGGGGAGCTGCATCCTTCACAACCCTCAAAATCCTGGATTATATCCAGAAAAAAGCCTTTCGCCTTATAAATGACCCTCACATTACCCCTAGGCTCCATCCACTATCCCACCGCAGAGTCGTAGGCGACTTCTGTCTCTTCTACCGCTATTTTTACGGCTTCTGCTCCAAAGCTCCCCTCTGTAAACTACAGAAAGGTCCACAAGGAGTTCGTCTCATCCCTTTACCGTTCAGTTCGAAAATATCGAACTGAACATTTAAAAAGATCCTTTATCCCCAGAGAGTCAACAATGAGGAACTCTTTTCCCGCTCATGTTTTTCCTCCCCCTCCCAATCCCCAGTGCTTCAAATCCCACATTAATCGACTCCCCCACTCTTTTTTCGTGGCGTCCACGGTCCACTAAGCATATAGGCACCTTGCCTTCGCCCTTATTAAAAAATTATCTGCATTGTTAAAAATTACGTGAAAATTATCCAAGAAAATTTGTAACTTTTTTATAAAATGTCTTTTTGTCATAAGTTGCCGACTCAAAAAAAGATCACAAAACAAGAAAAGAGAAAAACAAGAGAATTAGGACTTGGAGGGATGTAGCAAAGCAAGGTAGACTAAAAATTGATGAAAATATATTCAACAAGACATAATTGTGTCGGTAGCTGAAAATCTACAATGTGGTATTGGAAAGTTTTTTAAAAAAGAAAAAATACCATTCTTTTTCAATAAATCTGATCCATGATACAAATACGAGATTGACCGAAGAAGTGAATTCTGCTAGTATAGACACCGAACATTATTAAAATTATTGATCTATCTTTTTTTATGAAAATTCAACATTTAGACCGCAGAATCGGATTTCAAATAGATGGTGCACCGCCACATTTTGCAGAGACTGCGTGCGATTCTTTATTTAATATAACTTTTCCTTAAGGGTGAATAGATCCATCTGAATCTATTTGATTTCTCTTTATAGGGTTATTTAAAAAAAGTCCACACAAACAGACCTGGTAATGTCCGTCAACTACTGATTAAATATTACATATAAACATTTCATTAAAATAAAAATAAAATATACTGAAATTTATTTTTCTGGAGGTGGTCAGGATTTGCCAATGAAATAGAAGATATGGATTAGTTAAAAATTGTCATTCGTTGATATCAATTGCGATTTATTTCTTTAAATTCAAGATTGGGATATTTAAAAGCAACAGTAAAATAGACATTCTCACCTTACACAGTCGTGAATTGTTAAGTCAAGCTTATTATAATGCAATTATCTAATTTATGTAAAATGATTAGCGTGTTGAAATTAAAATTTGGTTATCCCTTTCCTTAAAATTTGGAAAAATTACTTTAAAATACATGATATATAATAAAACTTAGAATAACTAACCTACTTTAAATTAGGGTCTTTGCAGTCTGTTTTACCTTTGTGAATTATTGAATATTAAACAAGTGATATACACAATTGCTGCCATATTTAGAATACATAATATGTGAAAAATTGCTCACGTGTTTACTGTGGAAGAAAATCAATGTAATCAGGCAAAGTTGTTTGATAATGTAAATAATAGAATAAAAGCAATGATATGAAGAAATAAAGTCCGTTGGAATATAAAGGTCAGTTTTAAATAATTAAGGAATTTTGGTAATCAGAAATGCTTGACCTATATTATTATAAAATATGTAAAAACTTAAAACTATTATTTCTAAAGAAAATTTTTTTTACAACAAAAATTGTCAGAATGACACTTATGAAATGTGTGTGTGTTTAGGTTTTTATTGGCCTTGGTTTTTACCAATTGGCCAGCTTAATTTATTTTGTTTAATTGTTGTCTACCACTGATTACCTTAATTATGATCTTATTCTACTTGCTTTCTACGCTAAATGCTTGTTGTTACCTTATCCCCTACTTATATATATATATATATTTATTTATTTTTTATACTTAATTGAAGTGCCTTATCATAATTAAATTGTAATTACTTATGCTAATATTTTTTTTGAGCATTCTCTTTTACCCTTTTTTTTAATTTTTTTTTCTATTTTTTTTAATTTTTTTTTATTATTATTATTTTTTTTTATTTTCTATTATTTTTTTTTCATTTTTTTTTTATTTTTTTTTTATTTTTTTTTACATTTTTTTAACATGTTTTTAAATACAGAGTTGTAATTTTTTCATATGTTGAAAGATAACAATATAAATTGCAGTATTCCTAGTGTACAATAATGTGTCTAGACTGGTGGGGAGTTGGACGTCGATATCTCTTAATTTTTGATAAAACACATTTATCTCTCCTTGGTGGTTTGGGCAGTTAAAGAGTATATGGTGAAGGGATCCAATTGCTCCACAGGTACAGTTAGGGGATTTGGCAATTCCTATTCTATACTTGTGTTCCGGATACAAGCCATGTTTGCATCTTACTCGATTGAGTGATTTTACAAAGTAGCGATCGGTGACATCTGTAAACCATGGTTTCCTGAAAATATGTGGCTGAATTGTACGAAAACGGTTGCCCTTGGTGTCTTGGTTATATCGTTGCTGCCATCTGTCAAATTGATTTTTCTTTACATTATTTTTGAGATCAGTAAAGGGAAGAAGGTGGTCGTGGATTTCTTCACCCCTTTGAGTCGCTAATTTGTCAAGTTGATCTACCTGTTCATTATTAGTTATACCACTGTGCCCTTTAATCCAAACAAGGTTTATCGTTTTTCGCCGGGTTATTAGTTCCTTATATTCGACCAATATCTTGACAGCAACAATGGGTAAGTTTGATTTAACTTTTATATGAAATTGTTTAGGCATTCGTTATTTTTTAATTAAGTCCTAGCTAGTTACTTATTTCTATCAAATTAAAATAAAAGAAGATATTTTTAGGTTAATTTTGAATTTCATAATGTCACTTTTTACAATGTTAAAATAATATGTCAATATAATGGACTGGGAAAGTAGTGACGTAAGTGACGCCATGTTTTTCGAATTGTCAAACCAAATGATTCCAAACAACTTTTGTTGATAGTTGTTTTATATGTGTTATTGCTTATTTTATTGTATTTTCTTGATTTTTGGGAGTTAATTACTGTTTTTCCATTGGTAAGTGTTCATTCATATGCTTTACATATCACTAAAGAACAATTTCTGTAAAAAGATTGACATATAACCACGTTCAAAGTTGTGTATTTGCATAAATTTTAAGAATACTTACTCAAAAATGGTAGTTTAAAAATTGAATTTTAAAAGATTTTACTTATATGTATTTAATTATGATACTTTCGTTATATTTTAATGTATAATAGTAATAAAATAACTTAAACAAAAGTTACTTCTGGAGATTTATAATGTTGCTGTTTGGAATCATTTCGTTGACATTTCACAGTTCGACAGCATAGAACCCAAATGTTGACGTCGCACTTTTCCTGTCCATTGTCAAAGTCAGAAAGTAATTAAAATAAAATCTCAAAAAAATTATTTTGGTTAACAGTAATTTTTAAGATGTTTGATTATTTAAATTTTCTTTTTGTTTCTATGTTTATCTTTGGATAATAAATAATAATAAATGTCACTAAGATTTTTAAGAATTAAAAAGAATTTTTAAACCATTAACGATTATTAAAATTGCAAATAAGGCGTGTTTTACAATAAAATCAGTATTCACAAAAGTAAAAGATAAAACTCCAATTCTTGAATTATCAAATTTAGTATATTGTGTTCCATGTAAAAATTGTGAAAAAAAGTATATTGGCCATACAAGTCAAAAATTAAAACGTCGATTATCTTTACATAAAAGTGATTGCAGATTACACCCTGGAAGGTGTGAATTGGCCAAACATGTATTTGAAAATGATCATATCATGGATTTCGTATCTGTTAGTATTTTAGATATACAACCTGTTTTAAAAAAGAGACTCTTCTTAGAAATGTCTTTTATTTCTCAAGAAGAAAATATTATTAACAAAAAAAGTGACCATAAAAATCTTAGTGACATTTATTATTATTTATTATCCAAAGATAAACATAAAAACAAAAAGAAAATTTAAATAATCAAACATCCTAAAAATTACTGTTAATCAAAATAATTTTTTTGAGATTTTATTTTGATTACTTTCTGACTTTGACAAATGACAAAATGACGAATTTGAATCGTCGGACTTCCGTGGTAGCTTCTTCTTCTATGATTACGCTGAATCTGCAGACTTGCAGTATTGCGAGATAGTATGGGCGCTTATGGCTACATTTCTCCTCCCTCCTTTGGTGATTTCTTCGTCCTCGAAGATTTGGATATTTCTTCTATTAATTCTTCCAGTAAGTGAATCTGGGCTGGTTGCAGCTTAGGCCCAGAAAGGAATTTGGATATACGTTTTCTTTTCCATAAAACACATAATAAAAGCGGAACTAAAACAAATAAAGATAAAGCGAATGAAGTGACGGTGAGGCCGGTAACTAGATGGGGTAGACTGTCCATCGGTTCGATTGGTTGAAGTTGACCATGGGTTTCGGGTATTTTTAATTTTTCGATTTTTATTTCATGTTATTTCAACCATAGACTTTTAACCATAGAAAATTGTTCCCATAATGTAAAAGACTTGCAATTCTTTGCATTTTCACTCAAGTATGCCAACAAAACATTCTTGCTGTATACTTGAACATTTTTCTTGTTGCACCACTTTTTTAACTGATTTTACGCTATTTCGTATATCTGAAGATCTTCACTTGTTAGGCAGCAAATTGCTTATTACAATTTTTGCAGGCTTTACAATCTCTTCCTACTCAAAATTATTCATTGTGCAAACTACACCAGGCTACCACCTTAATTTGAGAATTCTTTTTGTTTGTTTATTTTGTAATGACAACGACTACTAAATAAACGCTCAAATCTGAATACAATAATTCTGGTGTTTCTTACTTAATAATGACAAAATATGTAATTTTAAGTTAATGAGACGGTGAAAAAAATAGTATATACCATTCGGAAGAGATGCTATTTTGTCCTTGGTGCAATGTTGCCCTCGGGCACAAATTGTACCTCCGCCAAAATAACGCATTTCTCTTTCTTTAGTATAATATTATATTAATCATATTTAAAAAATTACCCAAGCAACCGGTAAATTTTAATGTATTGAAATATGATTAAATGCTTAAAAAAATTTCATCTGAAGGCCGTATAAATATTTCGGACGCACGCAAATTTGTTTGGTAGAATGAACACCAATTTTATTATAATATATAAACTTAACGATTATTTACAATAAGGTAACTGTTCTGTCTAAAGTAAAGTATTTTTTTTATTTTTAGTAGCATAATATGGATTTTAAATTTACTTAAAGTTAAATTTAAAAATAAATCATAAATGTGACATTACGCTAAAAAAAATAATTTATCAAAAAATACAAAAATTTTTAAGTTTGTGTGTAGTTACCCTTGAATAAAATATTAAATTATGTTGCACAGTTAGTTGGCTCTGCATTGAACCAAATGTAAAATTGTAAAATTGCAGAGTAAATATTTCCAATAAACTTATTTGTTTAGAAAATTATGTATGTATTAAAATAGTATACAATCCACCATAAACAAATAATTTGTTTAAAATAACCCAAGCTTTCTTTTAGTGCATCATTCATTTTCACGTCATATGTTATTTTAAGAATGTCGCTAATCATTTCTTAACATTTTAGTTAATTCTGACAGCTGCCAGAATCGTAATCGGCAAAATATGAAAACCTTACTGCATGCAATTTATTGCAATTTTAATTAAAAAAATCAAAAAGGGTTTATTACTGTTGTTGATTACTGTCACTTCCAATCTAGATAAACCCTTTGGCCCCTTGTGATAATGTGGCCATTTATCCTAGCTAAATAATTCTCCGTGAACTATGGCAATCTCGGAACGCAAAACAGAGTAAAATATTATGTTCTGTGAAAAGGGTAAGAAGAACCCTGAAACGTAAAACGTAGTAATTCGATGATAGACATTTCTACAGTATTGTCGCGCTCTGCATAAATATATCTGTGTACATAAAAATTGTTGGGATAAATCCATATTATTATGTACAAGGTTTAACATTATTTTTTCACAAATCAAGTGATAATTTATTCTATTCATTTTATAATTTGTATGTATAGGGTAATTTAATAGTATTATTAATACGGATTAATGAAACTAACTTCATCGTTACATTCAAAGTATGGGAACATCCCCACTTTTTTTTAACATGTTAGCTTCAACCCAAACGTAAACAATTGCCTCTATGTATTTTTATACTCTATACTCTAGTGTACCTCAGAAGGGGTGCTTAAGAGACAAACACCTTGTGGGCCTTTCTGTAGTTTTAAAGAGAATCGTCATGGATGAAAGTTCTTTGGAGCAGAAGCCGTGAAAATAGTGGTAGAAGCGACAGAGGTCGCCTATGGATCTGCGGTGGGATAGTGGAGGGAGCCTAAAGGTAATATGGGGGTCAATTATAAAGCGAAAGGCTTTTTTCTGGATAGAATTCAGGATTTTGAGGGTTGTGGGAGACGCAGCTCCCCAAATATGGCAACATTACTCGAGTGTGGCCGGATTAAAGGGTGTAGATATTCATGGGAGAGAAATAATTTCGAGCACGAAAAACAATGTCGAGTGTTTTGACAGCGGAAGTAGCAATTGAAGTCACGTCCTAGTCCCAGTTCAATTCACGATCAAAAGAGACGCCTAAGATTTCGAATGAGGGGCTGTTATGCAACGTGGGCAAGAACTGAACCTTGAGAGGCACCAGCATTAATTGGATATTGATTGGAGGAACGTCTATTTACAACTACACAGATTTGACGATTAGTGAGAATGCTTTTAATCCAAAAACACAGTTTTAAGGGGATGCCATAGGAGGGAAGTTTGTTTAGGAGGGCTGCGTGCCAAACCAGTTCGAAAGCTTTGGAAATGTCAAGGCCTTGCGGCCAGATGTTTTATTTGTTGCACCGCATAGGAGGAAACTTTGCGACAAAACGTGGTGTACACGACGTCAGAATGAGTGAAAGACTTTCGCTGATACGCTTTCTAGAAGAGGAGAAAGAATAAGAGGTCTACTTAAAATTTTTGACCAAAAAGGGTAAAAAAATCCTTCTTCGTAATCCTCCTCTTGGAGATTATAAAGTGCACTGTATTTTCTCACTTAATCGATTAATTTATTGTCTTATGTGGCAGAAAACTTTGGTGCCATATTTTTTGCACTGTAGGTACTGTCTTAAATGAATAAAAATACGGAAAAAAACAACTAAATGCACTGCCGCTGCCGCCTGACTGAGACGCACAAATGAAAGTGATTATGATAAAACGCATTGTATCCACAGGTTGCCGCCGGCTGCTGCAGCCGACACATAAGCGAAAACGTACCTTTAGCCAATTCGCGCCGAATACAGAAAAACGTGTTAGAAAGAGTGCCGGACATTCACAGAGGACTGTTTCATGTTCTTTTTCGCATCCTGTACATAGTGGGGTCTCGGATAAACCCAACCTGTTCAGCTGTTTATTTTGGTGATAATGACCAGTAAGGATGCCTGTCGCCAGTCGCCACGTATTTCTTGGCTGCTCTGCTTTAGAAATTAATTCCTTGGATAGTCTGCAACCTGTTTCTCTGTCCCATCTACCCATCTATTAGTTTGTACTATGACATTACTCTAGTATTAAGTTAAAATTTTTAAAACTAAGTTTTTATTAGATGAAAATTTTTTATTTGTTTTACTGATTGTCTAAAAGATAAATTTAAAATAAAAAAGTTTAAAGATCACAATTTAATATTTAAAGCAAATAATAACCAAATAAATTAGTGTCTCTTTGTATAAAATATTTTTATTTAAAACGGTGCTAAACTAACAGTTTTGTGCGAAACTGTTGCATTAATTATTTATGTAATGAAAAAGAGTTAATTTAAACATTATTTAACTTATCGCATTCATGGTAAAAATCGAGTTGTAGCTTAAATTATAGTAATTATTAATTCAATTCAATTCAATTCAATTTCAATTTATTCATGCTAAACATTTCAGTACAATAAATTTACAAATATTTCTGATTTTATTTAATGTTCCCGATAACTTAGTATTGCCTAGGCAAGATTTGCCTGTATTGCAGTATGCTAAATCTGGGAACATTTTTTTACATTGTACTTAATGATTATAAAATTAGGTTGAGAACTAGACATTTGCATCGGGATAATACAGACAACAAAAAACCTACATAAGGAGAACTCTATTGAATACCAAGTTAGTATTTTTTTGGTTTAAGATAGAATTTCTATAAATGACTGTAAGTGGTTAGTTATATAGTTTATTACTAATTTTTTAAATTTAAATAGTTTAGGTTCTTGTTTAATATTTAATGGAATCAAATTATAAAATTTTGGGCCAAAGAAAAAAAGCGATCTTTGAGTTAAAGTTTTTTTGAAGCGCCTAATATTCAGGTTCATATTAGTTATTGATCGAGTTGAACTGCTAGTTTTAAGATTAAATTTGCAGGGGTTGTTATATATGTACAGGATGCAACTGTAAATATAAATCGATTTAACATTTAATATATTAGCCTCTTCATATAGATTTTTTCTTGGATATAGTTTAAATTTTTTGTACATAATTCTAAGGAGGGTGTTTTGAACCGTTTCCAAATTTTTAATTGTTGTATTAAAGGTTCCACCCCAGGCAACAATGCAGTATCTTAGAACTGATTCTGCGAGAGAGTTATACACTATTTTTAGTTTAGTTTCAGAGACGATATTCCTTAAAATGTAAAATTTGTGCATCAAAGCTCTTAATCGCTGAGTGACATTTGCAATGTGGTCTGACCATCGCATATGCTGGTCAATAAAAACACCCAAGTATTTTATAGATGAAATTTTATCTATGGTTGGACAGAGACAATTATCTGGTAAGCAGTGTGGTTCATGTAATTTAATTATACAGTTATTTGGTTGATCAACGGTTGTAGGGCTGAAAGTGATATATTTAGTTTTCTTAATATTTAGTGTTAGTTTATTAAAATTTAGCCACAGTCTTATTTTTTTTAAGTTACTTTCTGTATTATTTGTAACACTATCCCAATCTTTCCCAACAAAAATTATTGCAGTGTCATCAGCATAGCTAATTAGATGTCCACTGAAATTATTTATTTTTGTGATGTTGTTTAAATATATAATAAATAATAGGGGGCCTAATACTGTACCCTGTGGTACACCGATTTTTATTATAGACTTAGAGCTTGATTCAGTTCCTACTTTTACTCTCTGAAATCGGTCTGTTAAGTAATCTGATATAAGCTTTAATGCAATTCCTCTAATACCATAATTATTTAACTTATCCAAAAGGATTTCATGAGATACCGTGTCAAAGGCCTTGGCTAAGTCAAGAAAAACTGCAATCCATTTTAACGACTCGTCCAAAGCTGACACAACATTTTCAACGAAATCAACTACAGCATTTTCTGTACTTGAGTTTTTAATAAAACCGTCCTGTTTATTTGTAATTACATTATTAATATTAAAAAATTCAAGTAATCTCTCTTTTAAAGCCATTTCAAATATTTTAGCGAAGTTATTAATTAGTGATATGGGTCTATAATTGTTCATTTTACTGGGATCGTCCGACTTAAAGATTGGGGTCACTAACGACTCTTTCCATTGTAAGGGGATTTTTCCACTCTCGAAACATAAGTTAATTATGTGAGTTAAGGGTTGTGAGATCAGCTGATGAATGTATTTTATTGTTTTTACCTGAATTTTATCTGCACCAGGTGCACAGTTATCTTTTAATTTCGATATTAAGATGATTATTTCGTTATTATTTACTGGCTTCAAGAAAATATTGGATTCAACTTTATCATTACGTATAAAATTATCAGGTAAGTTGTCACTAGTTATTTTATTTGCCATTTCAACACCTATATTCGAGAAAAAATTATTAAATAAATCAGCCTTTTCTTTGTTATTATTTATTTGAACTTTATTGTCATTTAGAATAGATGTATGTTTAATATTTTTAGATTTTTTTGTAATACCTGAAATATCATTTACAACTTTCCACATTTTTTTTGTGTCACTACCTGCTTCATTCATTTTAGTTTGATAATAGTTATTTTTAGTTTTTTTTAATAAGGCGTTTAGTTTATTTCTGTAAGCTTTATATTCTTCGAGTAATTCGACAGAAAAATTTCTAATTAATTTTTTTTTGAGGTAGTCTCTTCGTTTAATAGAATTTATTAATCCAATTGTTATCCAAGGCTTAATTTTTAATATGTTTTTACAATTTCTTTTAATTTCTGTAGAGGCGTTAATATAATTATTTAGTTTATCTATAAATATATCATATGCTACTTGCGGATCTGTGTTATGAATAACCTCATTCCATTTTTCGCTTTTTATGAGATTTTGCAATTTATTAGTATCGATTTTTGGTTTTGTTTCTATGCATCCAGATCTAATGTGTTTTTGATTAGGAAAATTTATGAAGACGACTGGAGTAAGGTGATCTGTCATGTCCGTATGAAATACTAGTGGAGTTATTTCAATTTGGTTTTTAAGATTATTTTGAGCCCTTATGAAAATATGATCAATAGTCGATTTTGTGTTATTTGTTACTCTGGTAGGTTTATTTATAAAGGAAACAAAGCCGTTTGAGTTTAGTATATTGAGATAATCGTTAGTGGAATTTTCATGTTTTTTCATAAGGTCAATGTTTATATTACCAACAAACAATTCAAGATTTTCATTTTTAATTGATTTTAAGTATATATTTAAGTCGTTTAGGAATTGATCTGTATCTGTTGATGGCAGTCTGTAGATAGCAGTTATGCCTATTTTTCTTTATACTATTTGGAAAAAAATGGTTAGAAAAAGTTAATCTCAAAAATTTGTAATCATTCATGGGTATTATATCAATAGCTGCAGTTAAGTCATTCTTAACATATACAACAACACCATCACATTTATTTATTACTGATTCGTTATAATACAAAAAATAGTTGGGAATTGAGAAGTCATTTAAATTATTAATTTCTCTTGTTTCTGATAAAATTATAATATCAAACCTGTTTTTGGCCATTTCAACGTATAGCATTAGTTCATCAAAATGTTTTTTATACTTCTTATATTAAAATGTACAACTCCCACTAAGCAGTCATCATCGTCTGCCATATCCCTTATGCAATCATCGAAATTGTCGAACACCTTTGTGTCGATCTCTTCGTCATCTAAAACATTCAAATATTCGATCATCATAAGTGTAAGTGTAAGAGCTCCTGTTTCCAATTAATTAACTAATTTAAATTTACTAAGTGAGACCTGCTAAGTATTTAGGTTAATCAATTTAAACAAAAAAAGGAAACAATGCTAATTTGTTATCACTATTTTAAGCTTGTTAAGAAAAGAAAAAAATGAAATCAAATCAAGAGTAAATTCTATAGGAGGAATGATTTATAAATTGTTAAATATTATATAAAATTTTAAATAAGAAAGTCTAAGAATTATACTGTTATCTTCATTAGGTCTTCTTTGCTTCTTATGATCAGTACTTTCTCGTTTTTGTAAATGTGAATTTTACCATTTTCGGTTCATACGTTTTTCAAGCCGAATCTATCTATAACCTAACCTAATCTATCTATAACCTGACTTAAAAGTCAAAAATCCTGTTTCATTAATTATCATAATTTGTTTTTCTTTTATATTTAAACAAATAAAATAAAAAAGGTAAAATCTATTTTACTAATTGGTAAACGCAGTCAAACCTGGATAAGTGATAGTTTTCACTAACCCATATTTCTTGCTAATGCAGGTACATGGGTAGCGTTTCTCTTTTATAAAGATAGGTAGCAATAACAGGTCACAGCAAGTGACAGAGCAACTTTATTTAGTTCCACTAAATTGAATAGGTACCTACAATACTGACCAGAAAACGATACAAAACTTATGTTGGGAAGTTACACGAACGTTAAGAATGAGTTGCAGCACTACTAGCTCCCAAAAAAAGACCCGGCTAAGAGACTCTCCCAAGGAGTGGTTCGATTCCAAGTTAATGCTCACTATAGAAAGGATTGGTGGTATATAAGGGTTAAGGGCGCCACTATCTTTTAAACGTTACGAATAAACAACAGAAAGTACACAAAAACTAAGGTGAAAAAGATAGAAACACCTTATAATTAAGCTGAACTTGATGGCAAAAAAATAAACTACATTTAATATCAAACGAACACGCTGCACCCTTAAGACTTATAGTCCATGGGTATATAAATCAAACCTTGAGTAAAGAAAACTGGTTTATTAATAATAAATTGTAAATTGCCACAGGAATTATAAATGGAAGTGTATAAACGGACTTGACTTATCTTTAGTATTTGCGTGATCCGGTGGGCTCGGTTAATCCATCGAGGTTGTAGTTGTAGTATTGGTTGTTGGGGGTTGGTTCTTCATCAAAGGGACTGCTAACGTGGGCTATATTTCTTCAGAAGAAGGACTGCAACTATTGGCTAGTTTTCTCCATAGAAAGGACTGCAGCTATTGGCTAGATTTCTCCATAGAAAAGACTGCAACTATTGGCTAGATTTCTCCATAGAAAGGACTGCAACTATTAGCTATATTTCATGCTGGAGGTAACGTAGCGGTAACGGTAACCTAGCGGTAACCTAGCGGTAACCTAGCGGTAACTTAGCGGTAACCTAGCGGTAACTTAGCGGTAACCTAGCGGCTGTATCCTCTGTGATACAGCCAGATAAATGTATTTTCTGAATCTCGTGAACGACTGGTCTCTAGTGGTGGTTTGATCGAAAAGAGAACGAAGCGTGGCGTTTTGCTAATTTATAAGGGTGCTGACAGGGGCTTCCGGTTACGTTCGTTCGTTTGCAAGGGTTTTGTACGTTCTGTTGTGGGGGGTAAGTTTGACAGTGGTACGGTTGTGTCTAATAATACATTGGGTCGGAATTGATTTTAGAGTTCGGGGGGACGGTGACTTAAGGAAAGGTAGCATGGCGATAGACATGTTACAGAGTCATAAAATAGAAGAGCAAAATTTATTCTTTTTCTCTCCATTTTTTCTCCTAAATAAAACTAAATAAAAATGGCGTTGTTATGTTTAATTCTAGGTAGTAAGTCAACTGTTTTATATATCTGTGTACTTTAGTCTAGTTTATTGTGACTTTGTTTCTGCAGCAGCCTTTAGACTTTTCAAGTGTAGTAGTACTGTTTGCTGTCCATTTAAGAGACAATAGATAACATGTGACATTCTTTAAATTTAATTGACTAAACAGTTTAAAATATTTCAATCACAAAAATTGTCCCCCTAGAGCTAGCGCGATGGGTTTTCGAATAAGAGCAATGCAAGCAGCGTCACCACTAAATCTCACTTCCTACCTTACACATTTAGCGGTGTAAGAATCAACACAACTTTCATTACCCTGTTTGGTATAGTTTTTATAACTCTCAATATATCAATAGTGGAATTCTGAGCACTTCTGTACCAAAAATCTGTAAATTGTACATAGCAAACCCTATACCTTACCGTTTATAGGAAATGCTCAGAATTCCACCATGTCATGCCAAACTACTGCTTTATAAGTTGCCATAGCTCATGCTGCCCATTTTGTGAACTTCGGTAATAATAATAAGATCTTCCCCATAGTCTTCCCCAATAGTCTAAATAATAATTGTATGTTTTTATATGGTTCACTATAATTTACAACTAAATAAATGAAATCTTTTTATAATATTTATTTAAATTTATACTACTATACTATAGTAGTATACAGGGACGGTTTATACGTGTACTCAGGAAGGGTCGAAAATAAAAAAAATCGCAGAATTGCAGAGGCGCACGATAATTTTTTTAACTTGTTTTATCTATTGCCCATAGAAGAAACAAGAAATGCAAAAATTGATTGTCTGTAAGGTGGTTAGGAGTGGGTAATCATTATAAAACTGATAAATAACATCAAGCCTTGTCTCAAGCTGATTCCAGTACTTGGAATTTTCCTTCTCCATGTTTTTCTTAGAATTTCTAAGATTGCGCTTCTACTGACCCCACAAGATGGTTCTGGTCCTAGATGTATGTGAGCTGCGCTTTGATTGTTACTTGACTGTCCGACATGATCACAATTTCTAGTCTGCGGTAGTTTCTGTCAATATTGAATTCCGCACATTGTTCAATGGCGCGGATTTCTGTGTAGATGTTTGGGTATCTGCCCAAGTTTTCTGAGTACTTTCGGTCCAAAACCTCCAATTTCCTCTTCTAGTTATACATAATTGTTACAATTTTACAGAGTAATTATGCTATAAATAAAACAGCATAAAGTAAACAAAATATACAATAGAAAGCAACTGTTAGTTGATTTGGTAATTATCATCTTCATCAAGACGATCAAGAAACAGAAAAAAAAAGCATCAAAACAAAGCTATTTAATAATATCAAAAGGTAAATTCAAGAAAATATGTTTATCATTAGGCTATATTTGTTCATTAAAACAAATGAACCCCTCAGTCATTGAAATAATCGTCAAACCTTTTCAATTTTGCATATTGTGTAATCGTCTGCACGTTATTTTCTCTTTCTAAAAGAATTTTACATCTTCGTCGTCGACGGAAAACATATTTCCCTCTGAATGTATCTCCTACCGCGGCCATTTTGCATTCACTCGATATTTACAGCATTATTGATCATAAACGATAAATGCTACTGGAAAAAGTTTGGAATAAAATTTATAAAAAATATCACTATCTAGAATATTTTTGAATCTATAATTATAAACCTATTTGTTATACAAAAAAAAGTTTTAAATAAGAAAGATGTTTTTACTATTTTAGTCGTACAATGTGCAGTTCGCGCGATATTTGGCGCTTGGCCTAACTAAGCTGAAAAGAAAACTACTTGTAAAATAAGTTTACAATTAACAATAAGTATAAAATATGGTCTATTAATACCTATAACAATATTTTTATAATACTTCTACTGGGTATTATCCTACTTATGTATTATTGTAGAAAATTAGTCGTTATTTATGATCATAAAAAATAATTACTTTTATTCATATTCATCACACGTAACTACGATTAAATCTAATAAAAAATTTTCCGATAAGGTATGGCCTTGAACTATAAGGAATCTCGATTGAGACTAACAATTTAAAATAAATTACTTTACTCTCTTCATAACAAAATAGTTTTATCAAATTGTTCTTCACAATTTTTTTTTTCATTTCTGTAAAGCAGTTTAATTTTTACTATAAAAGTAGGTTTATTTACATTGGGTCTTAATCCTCAAGGTTATTAGTGTAATACTATATAGAATAACAATAAGTAGACTATTACTCCGTTTTTTACATTGTGAAAGTAATCTAAAATGTACGCAAGAAATGTATACATTGTAGACAGTTCATTAGACTTTTTGTGATAAATCATTGTACTGAAACTACAATAACGACGAGTCTGAATTAACTACAAAAAATATTTAGAACGATTAGAAGTTGAAGATTTGTCATGGATCGAAGAAATTAAAGAAATTATAAATAATATTAAAATCAACAAAAGATCAGGGGTGAACGAAAAAAAAAATTATTAAAGCATAAATAGTTTCGACATATTTTTATCGTGTGGGTCTGGAAGGAAGAAGTAATACCTTCAAAATAATATAAAGCTATAAAAATACGAATTATGAGAAAAAGATTTTTATTTATTTGTGTCAGAAGTATCATAAATTACGTTATTACCACTGTTATTTTGTGTCTGAACCATAATAAATTACGTTATTACTACTATTATGCAATATTATTATAATGACAAGAACATGAAAAAGAATACTTATTTACGAAATGTCTGTCGTCACTTCAGAAGCGATCTATACAGTTTTTACCCAGAACTGGGCGTCAATTGCGTTCGACTTCGCTGCTCCATGATACATCCAAAGTGGCGGCACAGCGGGCAATTGTAGGTGCAGATGTTGCGTTGTTTGCAGTTTTCCGCAATTGCAGAGTTTGGAGTCCACAGGGTAGCCCCACTTATTTAAGGTATCTCTCGATGTTGCCACTTCCGTCCGCAGTCTGTTGAGCGCCTTCCAGGTTTTTCAGTTTTCACCACTTCCAGGAGCCGTTTTCCATTCGGCTTTATATCGAATGTTGGTCTGAGGTCATCACCCAAAGGTTCTGTCGTTCTGAGGAAGTTTCTTTTTGTTTACTTGCTGATGGGCCGGATGGGGATCGTAGAGGGGTATGCTTTGGATCGATCGATCTTCCTCACCGATGGCAGAAGGAGCGATGCCAACAGCTAGGCGGTGGATTTTGTTCAGGGATGTTGGCTTCAGGCATTCGGTGATGATTCTGCTTGTCTCGTTGGGGGCGACATCGATTTATGTGTGCTGAACTATACCAAACCGGACATGCATCCTCGCCGGAAGAATGGCAACTGCTGAGGTTTGGAGAACCCCAATTAGAGCTTGTCAGCTTGCGGATTATATTGTTTTAATACCTTTTAGTTTGGTGATAAGGCAATGACGTTTGAAGGTTAAAACCCCGTCCAGAGTTACGCCCAGGTATTAAGGGTTAGCGATCTGTAGTTTTCTGCCGGCCTGCTTGTTCTTAAGGTGGTAGGCACAAACATAGCATTTTTTTTGGATTATTTCTATAGTATGAATTCAACTCCACCAAAACCACACTCAGACGTCGCCCGACCTCTCCGAATGTTTGCCCTTGTGATATGACTGCCCTATCGTCTGCATATATAGCTCTTTGTTCTTATAGGAAGGGGTTGGTCATTGGTATATATGTTAAAGAGTAGTGGTGCCAGGACGCCTTTCTGCGACAGGCCATTTCTCTGCTTTCTGTACCTACTTCGCCACCTACAAAATTTTTTCAAGTAAGAGTACCAGGCTGGTTTAAAAAAAGGAAGATCTGATAAAGACCAGATATTTACCCTAAAACAAATACTTTCCGTTAGCTACGAATACAAGCTATTAGTACCTACACACGTTATTCATACATTTAAAACAGGTATACGATAGAGAATAAGATAAGTATAAATGGACAAACGTGTAATTATACTGTTAATTATATTATTTAATATTGTGTTAGAAAATATACTAGCAAAACACCAATATAACAACTTTAAATTGTGGATTTGCTAGATGTCTTTTTATTTCAAGTTCTTCAGGGAAATCTAAATTTTGTTTTTTATCACAAGTGTCTAGTATTTGGATGTCATTGGTGTGTAAGAGTGAGGTTGGATGTTCAAGTAGGTGTTTTGCATAATTTGACTTATCTGGTTGTTTTAATCTATATGCTCTTAAGTGTTCATTGAATCTTACTTCAAAATTTCTTTGTGTTTGACCTATATATACAGCATTACATTTTGGACAATTAATTTTGTAAACACCAGATTTTTTTAATTTGGGTAATTTTGTTTTTACATTTAACCATTTTGTACCAACATTAATTTTTGTTTTAAATGATACTAATGCTGATGTTGCCTAAGATACTATTTTTGAAATTGTATATTTAAAATATTTCCACAATATGTAATATTTTTATAACTTTTAATTTCTTTAACGTGTTCAGGTAATATAAGTTAACTTATTATATAATATACTCGTATAATAATCTAATGAGCACGCACCAAGTTTATAAAAAAAATTTCTTACTTATTACTTAGGACAAAATAATTAAGTGAAACTAATCAGATTGTATTTCTACCTGCATTTACTATCTTATTATCTAAAATAAAAAGAATTAAAAGTATTGCTTATTCCAACACCAAATGTGGGGATGCAATTAACTACAAAATTATTTAAAATAAAATTATATTTACTTACTTTTTTCAATTTGAATACTAAATAATAATTTGAATTCGAGAAATATATTTGGTTTATTTAATAATTAATGTTCATACGTAAATGGATGACATAATAACTATATTTGAAGTACTTCTTTAAAAATAATTAACAAAAGTATAACACCGTTTCGAGTAGTCGTGCTAACACATATTATTTTTATTAGCATCTACTAACAACAGTATTAACATTACTTAAAAACATATCTTTGATATAATAGTAATTATGCGCCAAGATATAAAAGTGTATCATAATTATCCTTGAGAATAATACTCTTTTCTACCGTGGCTCATATAGCATTTTTTCACTACTGGCATTATATTTTTTTTAAATATCGGTTTATAAAGCTAATACAAATGTTTTACAGGTCACTAGTCACTACCGTTTCACATGACAATGACAAGAAAACCAATATAATACTTATACAATGATTTTTGTTTTGATTTGATAATAATTATTGTGTTGTCAAAATTGCTATGAAAATACATGGATAAGTCAATTGATTTTCATATTTTAATAAGTAGATGGACTATTAAATAAGTAAGGAAAAATATTGTTTCATTTTGCCTTTGCATCAGTTAACCTCAAATTCTGTCAAATGAATTGATATTGATTGATATCAATTTTCTAAATTGGTTAATTATGAACAACTTTACTACTTTAATAAAATTCAATAAAGTTAGGGATAGAGGCTGGTATTGAAAAATGTACTTTATATCCTGCTGTGTAATAAATTCAATGATTATTATCCTAATGGCATTTAAGTTTGAGGATGATAATTTTTATTAAATTTGGTTTCATTCCATATTGTTTGGAATCCAACCATCTTCTGATTCAGCATGAATAATCTTAATCCGTTTTCCTTTGTTCGATGGAGCTTTTGATTGGCATCACACAGTTCCATGGGTCCATCCTTTTGCCGGCGTATCGTGGGTATCATACCAGATTATGGATCTTTGTAAAGACCTGTAATTACTTATGGCAGTAAAATATTCAAAACGCAATTGCCGTTGGGATTCCATAATAACTTGCCTTTTGTCAATTTTGTAGTATTTGAAACCTAGTTTGGATAAAAGTGTCCACAGGTTTTCAATTGATATCCTTATATCAGTGGAGCTCCTTAGTCATGTTTGCAATGATCTGATAGTAGGCACCAATTTTTCTTCGTACATAGAGTAGATAGTTCTTCTTACCAAATCTTTATCACCGTCATCAGTGGTTCTGGAAACACCACTATCGTTTCGTTTTCGTCTCAGATGAATTGGCCTCGAAATGTGAACTCTCACTGATAAACATGTCGTCTGACGATTTATTTGGGTTAAAACTCGTCGAACAGGAACAGTAACACAGGGCGCCGCTGATGCAGTTTCCCAAGGACGAAATATTTTTCACAAAAATTATTACACAGCACAGACTAACTCTCACTACGGGAACACAAATATGAATGATTATACTCAACCCAAATTATACAAATACAAGATCCGTTCCTGTGTGCAAATTGTGACCATAAGCAATAAACCGTGACAGACGATCGCAATAAAAGTTATTTATTACCATCAGTCACTTTTTATTGTAGGCACTATATTGTTGAACACAGTATAACAATGCCGATAAAACCGGCGAATTGGACCTGGCGCATTCGCCATTAATAGGGTTTCAATAGTCAGTGTCGCGGCTTTACCTTAGCGATTTTGTAACATTATACAAAGGTAAATGATGTCAAATAAACCTAACCTCAAATTATTTTAATAGAAATGAACATTTATGGATAAGTATTTTATTGAAAGCTTATTAATAAATAAATCGTAGAAGTATTTATTTATATTTCTAGATTAGAAGCCTACGACCGTAATATTAATAATTATACCTACTAAAAAAATGAATATAAAAATACTGGTTCACAGTTCTACTTTAACAGTAGAGCCACCATTTTGGACTACGAAAATAAGCCTGTAATTAAACATGTTTGTATTAACAAATAATGAGGTACCTACAGGATTTTGTTATATAATATAAAATACTGTCGCTGTTTTAGCAGGTGTACTGTAATGTTTTTTTTTATATTTTGCACTTATAAAAATCATCATTATAAAACGCATTTGCGTATCGTAATGTAACTTTTACACAAGCAAATTTTTGTTTTAAGTGGTTGGCGACATGAGTGAAGTATCTAATGACAAGACTATTGACAATGACATTTGTGGCTAATAGCAATTTATTAATTTTATATCGTTCTTTAAAAAAGTATTTGTGAATATCAGTATCATCTTTTACTTATATAATATATTATTATTGGTGTATTATTCATTTTATTATATTTTAAAACATTAACATTTCATAATTTAAATGTCAAAACTGTCAAATGTTATAAATTACACAGTGCTACCGACATACTTTTTAAAATCAAAATTTTGATACCTAATTACATAAAAATAATAAATTAATTTAAAAAATGATAAAATGGCAAAATATAAAAAATTTTGTAAACAACTTATTTCATGTGGCTGTTGTGACACTCGTTCATCGCTTCGCGATTCATTTTTTACACTTGAACTTGTGTCATAACAGGATTCCATATGAAATGCGTTGTCCATTAGCGCCTAACGGTACCATATGGAACCGATAGTAAGCGGGGATGTTTACCCTTATCTTTCGCCACATACGGTCTCTATGCAGTTTGTTTTTATTCCACACTGGTTTGCTATAGTTCAGGTTACTCGTAAAAAAGCTTACCAAATTTATTTTTAGTGTTGTTTATATTTCTATTATTGCTTGAAAAACGTGACTGAAAGAATATTTGAAAAACATGGACATCAACTTAGTGTAAGTATTACTGTTAAGGTATTTTTAATTTTGCTCAAATAACAATCTGTATATTCAAATATAGATACATAATAGTTTTTGGTAGCATAGACAGATCTGAAATAGTATATTAAACAACGCATTTCATATGGAATTCTGTTATGACACGAGTTCAAGTTTAAAAAACGAATCGCGAAGCGATGAGTTTTTTAAAGAACGAGTGTCACAACAGCCATATGAAATAAGTTGTTTATAATATTTTTTATATTTTGCCCTTTTTACCATTTTTTAAATTAATTTTTTATTTTTATGTAATTACGAAAATTTTTATTTTAAAAAGTATGTCGGCAGCACTGTGTAATTTATAAAATTTGACAGTTGTGACATTTAAATTATCAAATGTTAATGTTTTAAAATATTTTAAAATGAATAATATACCAATAATAATATATTATATAAGTAAAATATTATATTCATATTCACAGATACTTTCTTAAAGAACAATATAAAATTAATAAATTGCTATTAGCCACAAATGTCATTGTCAATAGTCTTGCCTTTAGATACTTCACTCATGTCGCCAACCATTTAAAACAAAAATTTGCGTGCGTAAAAGTTACATTACGATACGCAAATGCGTTTTATAATGAAGATTTTTATAAGTGCGAAATATAAAAAAAACATTTATTAGACCTTTTATTTTTTTGTATAAACATTGATGTTCCCATATGGGCGCTTTAGGCGGTTACTCACATGTGAGTGTTAATATACCAAATATGTTATTTTAGTGGTATAACCCTACAAGAAGCTCTGGATATCGCCTACGATAAAGGAGATATTACGGATATATGTATTGAGCCTCCTGAAAGTAACGTTCTAACTGATGAAGATTCAGTTGATGAAGATGAGGGGGGCTTGGCTGACAATTTATCTGCCAGGCAACTTTCTGCTCCAGCAGAAGTTGTATTTAACAATAACGAGAGACTTGGTGTGGAAAATAATGATATAGATGAGGTAGAAATAGAATCACCAGTTTCTAATTCTGTTCTAAAAACAGAAACTAAACCACAAAACTTTGAATTTATTCAGGGTGATCTACAAAACTTAGGCCACGAGTTCCCAAAACCAGATTACTCTAAATACAGTGCAATGAGCTGTTTTGATTTATTTGAACTCTTTTTCTCCGAAGATTTATTGCAGAAAATAATAACAGAAACTTCTAATTATGCTTTGTTCAAAAATACTGCATATCCACAAATTACCATAGAAGAAATGAAAGTTTACATTGGAATTCTTATTTTGAGTGGCTATAACATTTTACCATCAAAGAGAAACTACTGGGAAAACTCAAAAGATTTAAAAAATATCATGATTTCAGAGGCTATGAGACGCGACAGGTTTCTACAAATATGTAGGTATATACACTTTGCAAATAATAATGCTCATGATATCTCAGACAAAATGTATAAACTGCGTCTGCTAACAGATCAACTAAAAGTAAAGTTTCTTGAACATTTCACCCCGGAAGAAAACCTATCATACGACGAGTCAATGATGCGCTACTTTGGTCGCTACGGATGTAAACAATTCATCCGTGGTAAGCCTGTTAGGTTTGGTTACAAAGTTTGGTGTCTTAACGCTCCAAGTGGCTACCTAGTAAATTTTGAGATTTATCAAGAGAAAAACCCCAGATCAAACACAACAAACTATAAATTACTTTTCGGTAAATGCGCAGCTCCATTGTTAACAATGATCGAGGAAATGGGAAATAAGAGAATGCTTAGATATAACTTTTTCTTCGACAATCTTTTTACTGGTGTCAACTTATTATGTACACTGAAAGCAAACGGAGCAAACGGAGCTTTCATACACAACATAAGTGAGGTAACGCCTAAAGGTCCCATATGGGAACCCCTTTTAGAGGGTTTGTCTAAAAAATTAAACAAAAGATTATTAGAAATGTGCTTTGTTATCTATTTCCACCTGTTTAAGAACAAAAATATTATTAATTTCAAGGATTTTTATTTCTCGGCGCTAATGGGTTAATATACTATTTTAATGAATTTGTTGTTTCTTGCTAGATTATTCTTCCACGACCATAAACATGTTATCGTACTATCTCCCAAAATAATTTGAAAAACAGTTTTTGTACTAAAATAAGCCAGTTATTCTAAAAAAATTATAAACTCCGTCATCCCTATTCTCTTGTTTATATTCTTTCCTTCCTTTCCTCTATTCGTAAAGTATAACTAAATATAATCGAATAAACTAAAAATAATAAACAATTAAACGTTTGAATTAAACTTCCACCTTTTATTTAAAAAATAGCTGTTTCGCTACAACGAACATCGTCAGATTGTAGCGAAATAACTAAAAAGCTATTTGTTAAATAAAACGTGATACCTTAGTTCAAACGTTTGGTTGTTTATTATGCTTAGGCTAGATTAGAGGAATGGTTAGTATAATAAATTGAATTGTTTTTATTATATTATAATTTTTATGGAGTTAATAGTTGTGGGATATTTCTCCCCTATCAGTTGCGATAAAATAGTATATTAAACAACGCATTTCATATGGAATTCTGTTACGACACGAGTTCAAGTTTAAAAAACGAATCGCGGAGCCATGAGTTTTTTAAAGAACGAGTGTCACAACAGCCATATGAAATAAGTTGTTTACAAAAATTTTTATATTTTGCCATTTTATCATTTTTTAAATTAATTTATTATTTTTATGTAATTACGAAAATTTTAATTTTAAAAAGTATGTCGGTAGCACTGTGTGATTTATAACACATTTAAACTATGAAATGTTAATGTTTTCAAATATTTTAAAATGACTAATACACCAATATTAATATATTATATAAGTAAAAGTAAAATATGATATTCATATTTACAAAACTTTCTTAAAGAACAATATAAAATTTATAAATTGCTATTAGCCACAAATGTCATTGTCAATAGTCTTGTCATTAGATACTTCACTCATGTCGCCAACCATTTAAAACAAAAATTTGCGTGCGTAAAAGTTACATTACGATACGCAAATGCGTTTTATAATGAAGATTTTTATAAGTGTAAAATATAAAAACTATTTTAGAAAACGGCAAATGGCAAACTTAGTAACTGTAACTATTTATTTTTTTCCTTGGTTATCATATTTTTTTGAATAATATTGTATTACTGTAAATTTCCAACGTGTGAAATATTTTTATATAGCTGTTTCTCTACTCATAGCAACGACTGTATTTTCGTTAGCCTGCTAGTAGATTATAAATTAGCATAACAATTTGTATAGTAATATTATGTCTGTTTATACAATGGTAACATGATAAAAATAACAAAAAATGTTTGGGTTTTAACTTTACTATGTACTACATATTTATACAAAAATTATTTTAGTCTATTTGGTTAATTTCTTCTTACATTTTAAACTACTTGTTTACAAATTTAAAATTTAAAAATAAATAATTCTAAACATTACAGCCATATCTATAGAATTGATCAAAGAGAATTATTAATTTTTATTTTTTTAAGACGTAAAGGTTTTTATAAAATTTAAGCATTTCATCAAATATTATGAAAGAAGTTTAAGGGCTACCAATGAAGCTGAGCGCAGTTTCAATATTTCAGGTTCAAATCAAGATTTCTTAACAGAATTGCGCAATAATAAATTAAAAGAATTATTAGTTAAAATGTTTTTAACATTTTGGAAAAAATTAAGATAGGATCCTTCATTGTTCAGAAAAAAAATTTCGTTAATTTCTATGAATGCCATAAATTTTTTGTTGTTGCTATTGGGAATGTTAGAAAAGACGAGATCCCTTATTTCAGATGTTCTGCCCACAAAGAGAAAATTTTTATTTACGTTTAATTCCTGTTGTATGCGCCAAGCAGCCCTATGTACTAGTGAAACAAACACTAGTATGAGTTATTATACAAGAATTCAGAATACATTTACCACATACACAACAAATAGATACACAGGAATTTATTACCCAATTCTTCACCTGTAATTCTCAATTTTGTTTTACCTACCCATAATAGATACCCACACATTTCTATAAGCAATAAAATAAATACTTAGAAGTTTTTTATAAAAGTATTAATTCGACATTTCTTTTACCAAAATATGTCTTGATCAAATTGAACAAACCAAAGTGATTTATTCAAAAAAATTGATAGTTTTTTATTCGTTAATATTGTTAAAATTATTACGTTTTTTGCGTTTTTAAAAAATATCATACGGGTGTCAAAACTGTGTGTTAGATGTCGTTTTCATAAGGGGTGGTAGGAAAACCAACTAACATAATCTGTAATAGTTTTTTAAAGGATATTTTTAAAATTGATATTAAAAATTAAACTGATGGGTTTTTTCTTAGGTACTGTCTTATTATAAAGACTGAAACGGGAAATAAATTGGTAGTGTAGCCTACTCTGGAGAATTTCGGTACTAAGATGATTTTATTTTTGTAATGTTAATATTTGTAATAAATTTAAAAACAGTATTATTGTTGCATATAGAATAAAGAAATCTTTTATTATCACAAGACCATACCTCCCATTTAAAAAATTGATGGTTGTAAGGTCACCTCACTTATATAACTAGTTTCACTTATTCGTGAATAATAGTTTTATTTATTGCTCTAATTATGTTTCTTCACTATCAAAACACTTTTTTAAAAACACAACAATTATTTATTAATACAAAACTATCGTTTACAAAAGTAACAAAGTAATTATAAGCAAGAAGTCTGCAAATGAAGTCTACAATGAAGTCGAATGAAGTCCTTAACTAAATACGTGCATTTCTTTATATATTAAGTAATACGTGACAATAACAATATTTTAATAAATGTTGAAAAACAAATATATTATGTTACATCAAATATACGCATAATATAAAATAATAGTTCATTATTTTAGGAACTGTAACTCTCTTTTATTATTCTACAAAAACATAAATTAGTCAGTTTATAATATCGTCTACTCTAAGTGTTTTTGTTGTAATGTCATCAATATCAATGTCGGGAACTGTTCTTTTAAACCTTCTATCTCTTTAGATAAACAATTTCCTTTCCAACAATTCTTATCGTACATTTTTCCTTAGAATTAATATTCGACTGGTATAATATTTAAATTGTTGGCGTACTCATAAATTTTATAAAGTGAATATATAGGTTCAACTTATTTTAATTTTTTAGAGCATAATAAATATATTCTTCCTTTAAGCGAGTGTGTAAAAAATGGTAAACACTATTTACAAATGTGATTAATTTTTTTTAGTAAATTGGTTTGGTTACAAAGTCAATAATAAATACGTCCACTAATGGCTTTTTGACCATTGTAAAGATATTTGAAATATTTAAGCAAAACTTAAAAAACAATACAGGAATAATTTTATAGCTGATAGTTTTGGAAAAAAAAATATTAGCATATCAGTATTATAAATTTAAATTAATATGCTTTTTAAGTTTCGATTAAAATTTAACCGATACTTGACTTTATTAATGTTGAAAAGTTATTGTTAATGTATCGGTAAAACAGAAATGGTTCAAACGCGCATAAGAGTACATTTGTGCGAGAAAATATAATTTAACCTTAAATGGGGAATGAAATTTAAAATAATATCCATGGTTAGAAATTAATTGTTATTCACTTTATATGCACCAAAAGAGAAACTTCTTCATGTAACTAATAGTGTATTACAACTACATTTTACGAATAAACTTGAAATCGGAACCACAAACTTATTAAAAATTGTTTTTTAGGTTATGGTCAAGATTTCGGCTATGAAGGAAACATCGGTGAGTAATATAATAGATAAACTTATAAAAAACATTAAAAGTGGAATGTTAAAAGTAAATAGTTTATGGTTTAAAGTAATTTTTTTACACAGAAAAATAGTTCGGTGTCCTAAAATTAATTATTTTAAAAATTTGCCTAATGCCAATATATAAATAGGTACTTCTTATTTGGAATTAGTATTTTACATATTCTTCTAAAATATGTTTCATTATAGAGAATTTCAATTTTTTCCCAAAGGTTTCCTTTTTGCACCGCCTGCAAGTAAGTTCCCCATTGTAAAGCATCTAAAACCCTTGTGGGGAAGTCTCCCGTGCGTAATCCTGTAGGGATGCGTAGTTTATTCCTGTTCATTATGAGCAGTTATTTTGCTACTTTTTCAGATGCTTATTATATGAATTTCTTCCCATGTGTTTGTCTGGGTGTCCAGTGAATTTTATGTTTCTAATCCACCTTTTTGACCATGACCTGATAGAGTGTTTAGGAATGCCTCAGCCGGTTTGGAGTTGATGATCCTCGCCTTGCTAGTTCATCAGCTTTCTCATTGCCAGCGATTTATTTATGTCTTGGTACCCACTCAAGTGTGACCCTGTTCTAAGTTATCAACCTGGATGACACGTTAGAACTCTCTAAGGCTTTAAGGACAGCTTAGCTGTCGCTGTAGATTCTAATATGCGTTCTATTCTAAGCTCTCATATTATTATCTCTTGCGCAAGCAAGTATAGTATAGAATTCTCCTTGAAACAGCGGTGTGTTTGCCAAGTTTTAAGCTACCTTCGTATCTATCTGATTTGCTGTAGCTTCCGGCTCCTGTACTGAGTTCATTCTTTAATCGGTCTGTGTATCAGATCAATTCATTCGCTCAACTAGGGGGAGGGTTTGTCCTTCTCTAGCACCTTTCGATCTTTAATGACAATTTCGAAATTCCTGTTGCATTTCGTTCGCATCTGGTCTGTTGGCATTTTTAAAATGTCATATTCCATATTTCTGATTTCTAAATGTTACTGCTTGCGGGAGTGGCCTTTTCCCAATTGGTATTATGTATTTCAATATTATCTTTTATTAGTTGGAGTAACTGACGATTTCATGATAAATAGCTAAAGTCGACTTTACCAAAAGGAGACTTTACACTAAAGTTTCCTTTAAAGTAGCTTTCATGCACAATATTTGTAACAAAAATGCAACGCTGAAAATTGAATCAAAATGAACGCAGAGGGATTGAACGGGGAACTAGGAAAACTCACCGCCATCTATCTATGCGGGCTCTAACTAGTCAACCTATATTTTAAGGGATCCTGGTTCTGTTTTAACTATTTAAATTTTTTTTCTGGAAACAAAATTAATATATGTCTTTTACTCTCAGTAAAATGTTTATACTTTGAACATTACTGAATTAAAAAAATACAAAATGCGACATACCAAACATATTATTTCAAATATATACCACTAAGAGTAAAATATTTTGTTCCAAAATTAAATCTTTTAAAACTGGAAAAGAGACTTCTTTCCTTTCCATTCTCCTTTACATGTTAACAAGTTATTTTCAAAAAGCAACACGGTCCTCCTGTTGTGGGTTCCAGGATATCATTGTATTGCAGGTAAAAAGGAGGTGAATAGATGCGCTGATGAGCAAAGCTGGGCACAAACGAATTTCTCATGACTCCATCACCAGCGGACGAAATTCGTCGTAGCTCAGAGTGATTTGATATTTTAAATACAAACTTTGATATTCGCTTCATTTATTCGCAAATTAAAACAATTTTTAAACTTTGAAGATCTTTTAATTAAAAATAAGGAATGGAGTTAAGGATAATAAAAAACTCTTCGTTTTAACAAAACTTCCAATATTTATTTAAAAATTGCTTTGTTAAAAGACTCAATGACAGCCGTTTCGCTATTAAGCATCGTCAGATTGACATTTAAGTTACATTTTGTTTGTTTGTAGCTAGGTACCTGATGTTTAGGTAGTATTAAGGCTAGACCAAGTATGGAAGTAATAAGACATAACAATATTAAAGCCTAGATGTTATTAGCCTTAATACTACCTAAACATCAGGTACCTAGCTACAAACAAACAAAATGTAACTTAAATGTCAATCTGACGATGCTTAATAGCGAAACGGCTGTCATTGAGTCTTTTAAAAAAGCAATTTTTAAATAAATATTGGAAGTTTTGTTAAAACGAAGAGTTTTTTATTATCCTTAATAAGATGGACTTCCAAAAAGTAAGGGTTAGTACAATCAATTTAATAAGGAATGGAGTAAATTTAAATGATAATAGTATTATTTCTGTTATGAATATGGTATTTATCCTTAGGTATCTGTTCATGAGGTATTCATGAAGAACGTATATCTACTAAGATTTTATGTACTTAATTTGTCATAGTTTTGTACAAATTAGTTAAAATTTAATGATGAAAATGACGAAGTTATGCATAACGGTTACTAACAATAATATAAAACTAAAATAGGTTAAGAATAATAAAAAACTCTTCGTTTTAACAAAACTTCCTCTATTTATTTAAAACGAAGAGTTTTTTATTATTCTTAATAAGATGGACTTCCAAAAAGTAAGGGTTAGTACAATCAATTTAACTAAAGTTGATTAAACATGGAATCAAAAATACCTACCCATGATAATAAAAAATTTGAATAGTATACCCAAAAATTCGGGCCTCCTCGGATACAGCGACATCTAACGGTTTGGCGGATTGCCAGAATTCCATTTTTACTTTTAGTAATGCAATTTCTTTTCTAAATTGTTAGTTAATATTTTAAGGTTTTTACTCTCATGCAATACTTTAAAGCTATTTTGGCATAAGAACATGCGCAATATCATACCTTGTAAATTTGTTGTGCCGTGATTTGGTATGGTATTTTGCTTCTCAGTGGGTAACAGAAAGCCACCAAAAGCACTGAAACATGGTACCAGGCTAAAGATAGGCAAAGAGAATGCTTTCTGGTCCATATAGATCAATTTCAGTAGAGGTTTTCCGACTATGCAGGACAAACATTCGAGAGGTGAAGGGAATCTTAATAGGTCACAGGTTGTTACGTAAACTTCTACGTAAATTGGGAAGTACCATCCATAATACATTTTTTAATATTATAAGAAGCAGGAGGTCGAACAACGAAATAATATAAAGCGAGTTAAAGAATTTGCAAGATCTTGAACATTTGAGAGACATTTGAAAGAGCTTTGATAATGGCTCAATAAGCTCTTAAAGTTGCGCTACAACCCCAGGTTTATCTGGCTCTGGTAAAGTATTTTAATGATTTCAACTTAAACAACCAAAATAAAATTAGACACTGAACTAATTTTTTAATTTGTGCAGGTAGCATCCACAGCTTATTCTCGATCGAACAGTTTTTTTTTACTTATTTTCTATTAACTCCTGGAATAATAACAACTTTTTGACTTTAATACTATTATAAAAGTTATACATTTTTAAATAGTAGCTTTGTCATTTGTAAATGTAATTTGCCTACCATTGAAATAATTTTTCACGTAATTACTGTAAAGGATCTGGCTGATTAATTTTATGATGACCAACAGTAATAATTACGAAAACCCTTAGCCTGTAATTGTTATAAAAGCAATATCATTTTAGTTTTACAATAGCCTATAATTTGGATTTTTTTTAATATCGATTTAAAGAATATACGTTTAAATTTATGGAAATTGTGCAGAAAATAGACTGATAAGCATTTTAAAAACAATTTTATAGTAGGGTTGTAATAAATAATTAATGTTTTAATTTGGTTTTAGACCTGATAAATGCATAAATAAACGCAATAAGAGAGCATAAAAAGTAATAGTCAGAGAGTGTTCTGTTATTTAAGGAAGAAATATATAAACATTTTTATAACCTATTGGATTATTCTGCTATTCTTTTACAGTTTTACACGACCATTACCCTATCTAGTTAAGACATGAGAAATTGGGAAAAATATGGAGCGTGCTTATAGAATATAATAAGAAGATAAGAACAACCAAACTTAAATCTTGAAGAAAGATACGCTAGAGCATATCGGGCATACCTGCCAGTACTAAAATTCATAATATTCTCTCTAAGGATCCGAACCAGAAGTAGTGTCTTCTCAAAACAGGATGGAATACCAAACACAAAAGGGAAACACTAGAGCTCTTGTTACAAAACCACTCAACGATTATTGAGGCAGAGACGAACTTCGGACCTAGGTCAGTCCTAGAACAAATGCCTTCACTTAAGAAGGAAAGTTGGAAAATATCTGCGGAAATTGAACCGGATAAAGTGAAATGGTCTTTAAACCACTTTAATCTATACAAACATCCAAGGTGGAATGCTATTTTTTCTACCCTCTTATATTCCTAATCTGGACATTCTGCTGTCCATTCTAAATAAGCTTTTGAGAGCAAGCTAAGCACTGGGTTACTTACCCAAGGACTGGTCTCACTTCATTTCCATTTAAAGCAATTAAGAAAAGTCTTGTTAAGCATATTAAGGAAGGATCACTGAGGGCACTTCTTCGCAGTGCCTACCTACAATCATGTCAGAAAAGAAAATCAACAGAAACGACGCTGGACAAAGTACTCTGCAAGATTAATCACACCGGGGTTAATGAAGAAATTTGGCTAAGTACCTTTTATGATATAGAAGAAGCATTGAATAAAAAACTACTAAATTCTCTCTATTATGCTGCTGTATCTAGAAGAATATGTAAAAAGGTCAGAGCCATGGTAGAGAATAGGCTGATCCTAACATCACTGTAAGGTGGAGAGATGAGGATAAAGGCTGCTAGGGGCTGCTCACAAGGAGAAGCACTTTCCTCTTTCATGAGTTTGCTACTCGTGCACGGCCTGATCTCAGAAATTGACAACCAGGGGATAGAGGTACAAGCCTACACAGATGATTTGGTAATATTGGTACAAGATGGTGTAAATATTTAGGTATTACGCTCGATAAAATACTTACATGGAATGCTCATGTGGGGAACATTTGCAATAAAGTAAAGCTCTTCCTTTGAGCATGTACAATATGCGGTAATTCAAGGGAAATGGCTATTTCTGACAGTAATGACCTACGATTTAAAGCATGGTGCTGTGGTTTGGTTCGTAGGAGAAGTTTTACTGATTTGTGCTAGAAGATTTAAGACACTCAAAGGCAATTGTAAGTGATGTTTCTAACTAGAGGTCTGAAGAGCTGCTAAATATTAGCAGACAGATCCTACGAATTGTGGAGACAGTCGCCTTTATGGGCATATGGAAACAATTGGACTGGCAGAGAGTGCGAATTGCAGATTGTGACATGCTAAGGATGAAACGACTCGAGAGACTAAGGATTCATAAATTTGGTCCGTATCAACTCAAACCCAAGGTCTTCATCATCATTCGTAAGTGTCGTCAATGACACTGACACCTCTATAAAGGCATATGGCTGATAGAACGACAATAACCTAGGAGTCTTTCAGATCGCAGTGGAAGGGGCGTTGAACGGACACTCACATAAAACCTAACTTAACGAATATAGTAGTATTACGCCTTTAATTACGTCCAAGAAATGTCACTCGTTTGTAATGACATGCAAAAATTACTAATAATTATACCACTGCCTTAGAAAATTCAGTTTTGCTGAATCTGTATAGGCCACTTTATACACGATGTTGGGTTAACAAGAAACACTTAATTTTTTTTCCATTTTGTATTTGCAGTACAAGTTGTGTGCAAAGATTTTCTAACCTTTGTTGTTTTCAACTTTTTAATGATTTAATTGTCAGTTTATTTAGTTGATCGTCACTTTTCACTCAAACGTCAAAAATTAGCTTACAATCCCGGCAAGATCGATAATAAAACAATGCAAGTTTAATAGCGAACAATTGTATTACTCGTATATATCGTAAAAACAAAGCCGGATCATGTCCAATCTGAATTTCCATCAAAATAGCACTATCAAAATTATTTACAATATATTGTCCATTCTATTTCTACATTTTATATAAATCTGGTAACATCTTTGTACATGTTATGACTTTACCAGAGGCTAGTAGCTCTGAGAACTTTACTATATGTTGCTTCGCATTGTGGAAGTTTGTGAATGTGTTTGGAAGATTCTTCCTCATAAATCTGTCTTCAACTTATTGTTCTAATATTTTTATTCTCAGAGATAACAGAGCCCTTTTAGCAAACATGTAGGAATATATTATACTTAAATTCATTGTACTAACCCTTACTTTTTGGAAGTCCATCTCGTTTGAACGTAACTTCCAAGTTTATTTTAAAAAATTATGTTTTAAATTGAAATGACGGCCGTTTTGAATATATATACTTTGTTATCAAAAGTAAAATAATTTTGACTAATAATACATTAAATAGGTCAATTATATCTGATATTATACCTGGATGGATATTTCTTTCATCCAATAGCTTTTTAACTAGAACTATACATTCTTTAGGAGGTATTTTAGAGATCATATTAGTTACATCAAACGATACTAATTTACAGTTATTTAATTTATTTAATTTCTTTCTCTAATGAATTTTGTACTGAATATTTAGATGTGTATCCATAATTATTTAAAATAGTATTTAATTTTTTAGCAACTTTGTATTAGGAGTGTTAACATACGAAACTACAGGTCTAATCGGTTTTGACTCTTTATGTAATTTAATAGTTCCATATAATTCTGGACATTGAGGAATTTTATTAAACTAATAATCAGCATGATATAGTTTTTTCCTGGTTTTTCTATATCATTGCACAGTTATACTGATCTTAGAGGGAAATACATCCAGGATAATCTCTTAGGGCTATTAACATCTAGGATTTAATATTGTTATGCCTTCCATACTTCTATACTTGGTCTAGCCTTAATACTACCTAAACAACATCAGATACCTAGCTACAAACAAACAAAATGTAACCTAAATGTCAATCTGACCATGCTAATCTTAGCGAAACGGCCGTCATTACAATTTAAAACATAATTTTTTCAAATAAACTTGGAAGTTACGTTTTAATATATTTAATAATATATTATACTTAAGCTTACTATGGCCTTAGATCCTTTAATATTGATGGATGGAAGTTTCTTGAATTGTCTTCCTCGGGCGATCTGCATATTTGTTTGTGGCGTAAACTGGAAGCTTTAACCATTTTATGCATTATTTTGTACGCCTTTAGTGCTGATATGGCCAATTTATTGTCGAACGACCAAGTATTTAAAACATATTCTTTATACGTGGTACATGGTCTTTTTCGGTTTTCGAAACATTTTCATACGAGTTTATAGTGTTTTCGAAGAGTAACGAAATTACTTTTTTCCTGCAAGGTTCATGCACACCATAATAGCCTAGAAGGTGCCATTTATTGCTACTCTCCATGAAATACAAAAATAAGAAAAATTATCAAAATGTTGAACCTGGATCCGTTGGCAAAACTGATACGGAAACCGTTTACACTACCACTACACTAACACACACTTTTAACCTGACACGTTTCCTGACGCGCGTTTCAATAACCCAGCTATCTTCTTCAGAGACCAAAGGTAAGCCTTTACCTTTACCATTAGGTGGTGTAGTGGTAGTGTAAACGGTTTCGGTAAGAAAAATTTGATGCAATAGTTCCAGATTTTACTGTCAAATTATATTTAAACAAAGTAAATAGATGTTGTACCTCATTTATTTTCATATATCTTGCCACTACTAATTTTTATCTTTATAAAAAAACAAATAATAGTTAATGATAATAAATACCTAATATATATGCTTATATTTTAAATTGTAGGTCCTGAATTTTGGGGTGTAAAATATCAAGGATGTAATGGTGGAAAACTTCAAAGTCCGATAGATATAGAATTAAATTATGTTAAAAATGTCAGTTACCCGCCACTTATATTTACACATTTTGACGAACCATTAGATACAGTAAGACTAGTCAACAATGGACACACTGGTAAGTTTTTGGTTGGAATGTTAAATTTCGTTTAAGGATTAAAAACAGAATTTTAAGAGAAATCGTCGATGATAATCACCAAGGTGTTTAAATAAAGTTATCAATAAATAGTATTTTATAGTAGAAATATTTTTATTCTAAGTAATTTTTAACAGTGCCTATTTCAAAATAGTTAAATATTTTTAAATATTTGGTTACCAACAAAATAGTACCCGATATTAAATAAACGGTTAAACCTTGTACAAACTATTAATTTGGTTAACTATTAAATTAAAATGGATAATTTGATTTATTGACATTTTCAAAAACTACAAACTAGTTGGTAATTGATTTTTTAATAAGCATTTAATTTTTAATTATTTATTGTACCCGTCACATGATTAATATTTTTTATTCCACTAAAATGTGTGAAATATTTTTTTTTCAATTCTAAATGCGTAATCAAAATAACGTTATTCCACAGTGGTCTGGGATGGAACCCACTTAGGCACATTTTTAGCGCTAAAATGTTGCGCCGTAAATTTTTGACGACAAAGTTCGATATTTGTACAAAAAATTTCTTTTAATAAACTATAAAGTGGACTATCTGGGATAGAACTATTGTCCTTATTTAATCTATTTTTACTCTTAATAATTTCTATACTTTCAAATGCATTCAACAATCTATTGTTCGATACATTTGTTTGCACAACATACTTTTAATCACAATCATTACAACCGCTTTTTTCCAGATCTTTAAATAAATCCTTGGGATTTTCTACCAATTGTCTCAGGGTGGTACTTATTTTATTAACTAAACCAAATCCCACCACACCGAGAATTATATTCAATATATTGTGTACTGAGGGTTAAATGGTAAATAAATGAGTCATTTCGTTAAGTACAGATAAATCCTTGATTAAATTTTTTTTCTGTTAAACCTTTCTTTGTTTAAGGGAAAATTGATTAATCGATGAACCAACCATAACCTTATATAATGAAAAACCAAAAGGATGGGATTTTATATTTTTTTGTGAAGAAAATGATCTCTGTCTTTCGAGGGTTTATCTAGAAACCTCGTTTATTGCACCATTGCACCAGTTCATTTAGTGCTCACCTATATTATATCCGACATTCAATCAAATATTTGAGCCCATTTTTTTATAATAATTCGATGTTTTCCATTTTTTTTAAATCATGCAGGAAGACAGAGCAGCAATCAATTACCCCAAAAACCAAAAAAACTTAAATTTAAAAAATTTTATAGCATAGTTATTCCATCCTCAAATTCATATTCAGAAATTTGCTGCGTAAACGACTAGATCAAACATGGCGGGTGGCATACGTCACTACTCATATGTGTCATTGAAAGCGCCATAATTTTATTGTAAACAGTGTATCTGCGAGGTTGTGCGAAGTTTTATATACATTTTTATTCATCTCTTTTCTTTATTTTTTGTTAATTTTTATAAAAATAAGTCAGTTGGACATTTTTAATGCAGAAAGCAGAAAATAAGTACTTACGCTGTTGCTTTAACATTTCGAAATTCAGCTTCATTGAAACGATCGTCTTTCTTTATTAATTCCATCACCATGAAAATGTCTAAGGATGGTACATTGTTTGACAATCTTTTCACAAATCCTACTGATGACATTTTATGAATGAAACCAATAATTCACAATAAAATAAAAAATAAAAGTCCAACTCTATCAATTACCACACATTAAATGTAAGCAAAATGTCATCTCAATTACCACACATTAATGTAAACAAACTGTCATCGATATGAGTTTTGACGTCACGACCAATGAAGGTGCGTTTCGACTTCTATTTGAATTTATCTTTCAATTTGATATTATATAAAAAATAGCCAGAATTGTTGCGTTGCAATGAGTTTAGAATTAAATATTTATAATTTACTATATGATTACAAAATAATTTCATTGATTTATTTCTAATGAAAACAACGAATTATGGACGATTTCTTAAAAGAAATAAAATTAAAGGTAAATAAGGTAATTGTGGGATACAAATATCTAGAACCAGTTATTTGGAAAGTAAATGGAGAGCAGCTTCTAATAAAATGAAAGGATACACATATGAAACAAAATATAAATGTAAATATTAAAAGAAAATATAATAATTATCAAAAACAAAAATGAGAATATATAGATCAGTATCGAAGGTATAAAAATAGAAAAAGTAAAAAATTTTAATACCTTGGCAGATAAAATGGTAGAATAGAGACAGATATAAACAAAAACATAAGCACAGCCGTTATAGTTTACTACTCTAACAAAAATAAGTATACACAAAACTATTGTTAGTCCAATTTTAATACTGTTTACTTAACAAAACAAAAAAGAGCAAATTACAAGCAACAAAATTGATGTACATTATGCCCGTTATACGTATCAGTAGATTTGACAGAGTAAAAAGTAAAACCTTGAAATACGAGCTAAATGAAGAACCAACAATAAAGAAAATTCAGAAACATTTAAAGTGATTTGGACACCTCAAAGGTGAGCCAAAATAATTGCAAAACATTTAAGGACATAATTGCTTGTTAAAAATTAATAAGTATTTTCTTAATAAACATATAGTTTGCATGCTCCCCCAAGAAGTGTCATCCGCTTAAAGTTGAAAAAAAATGGATTATTTTTTTTTTCTCAAATATGGGTGATGTGACAATAACAAATTTTACGTTTTAAGTTCTTCCTTTAGATAAATGTGCTATCTATAGTTATTTTTTTTTATTGATTTCTAATTATTTAAAGAGTATAAACTTATAACTATTAACAATTCTTTTTACAGAACTTTTTAACAGAACATAATTTGAAAATAAAGAAATATCCAATCCGACCTATCCAATGGTCCTGATAAATATTATTATAATATGTACTGAGGAAGATCTAAACTAGGTAAGCAAGAGCACCTTCATGCATAAACCACATTTGTTGTCTAATGTATAAGGGAACTTCTTCAAGCAGACGAGGTTGATCCTCTTGAAAAAAAAGATTGTATAATTGACCAGTTAACCTGGCAGGTAAAAAATGAGGTCCAAATAAACAATTTCCAACAATCCAGACATTTACAGGGGGTTGGTATTAAGGATTGCGTTCACTAATGGCATGGGAATTTTCATCACTCCATACATGAATGTTATATAAATTTGTAATTTCTTCCCGATAAAAGTTTTATTCGTCAGTAAACAACAGATTTGATAAAACATTATTATTTTCTGCAATTCTTTGGATTAGTCATTGGAAAAATTTAAACGGGGTACATTTTTTGTACACGTTGCAAGTGATATGAATGTAATTGATGTTGCGAAAAATACGTGACACTGAACCCTGACTTTTATGGAGTTCACCAGCAATCTTCCGGGTACTTGTTTTAGAATGTTTTTCAACTATATCATAAGCAGCTTCCTCCAACGCCACTGTTCTGACTTCACGATGATGACCACAATGCCTTGTATTCTTTTTAAATGTACCAGTTTCTGAAATACGTTGGTGGATCCTTGCAAACATCTGTGATATGGTATTGCACGTCCAGGATACATCTCTGCGTAAAGGCGGATAGCTTCCCAAGAATTACCCCTAGCCATGCCATAAATAAAATCATGTTGGTCATATCTGCATTTCGTAATTATTCATCTTAACAGTTTGATACACAATGTAATAATAACGTTCAAATTTTACTGTATAAGTCAAACCGACTGGACAGCCGCTTACTAGTCATTATTTAATTTTTATTATAAAACTTGAGAAACCACCCGAAAATGTAAGACTGCAAATTTTATTGATTTACTTAAAAACCACTAACGTTATCAAAGAAATCATGGAGACAATTTATTATTTAAGTAAATTCAGGATAATACTACATATTTTCTCATTTTCAAATTGTGTTCTGTTAAAAAGGTCTGTAAAAAGAATTGTTAAGGGTTATAAGTTCCAACCCCTTAGATAATTAGAAAGCGATTACAAAAATACCCGTAGATAGGAATAACTTGCAAAATCTGTTTTGCCATTGCGCATATTCGAGAAAAAAAATTTATTTTTCTCAACTTTGACTGGATGACACTTCTTGGAGAAGCATGCAAACCTATATATGTTTATTAAAAAAATACTTATTAATTTTTAACAAGGAATCAGGTCTTTAATTTTTTTGCAATTATTTTGACTCACACTGTATAATAGGGAAAGACCAGTAAAGAAAGTGTGGCAAGTCAAAAGGTTGAGCAAAAGAAACAGAGAGAGAGACCAAGAAGAAGATGGTATATAGATACCAGAAACAAACATAAATATACAAAGTTCGTTTATGAATAAAAGAAGAGAACCCAATACCTAAAGGAAATTGACGAGAATAGCCTAACCAACTGGATAAAAGGTGGAATAATATTGAGATAAACAGTCAATTCAATTATTATCACATTTTAAATAATAATTAAATAATAATAATAATAATAATAATAATAATAATAATAATAATAATAATAATAATAATAATAATAATAATAATAATAATAATAATAATAATAATAATAATAATAATAATAATAATAATAATAATAATAATACGATACGATACGATACGATACGATTTATTTCCACTTTACATATTATAATATGTTTGAGGGTAGGCTTACATTTTAGCACTGTATAAATAAAATATTTGGAATAGAATAATACAATACAAATAAAAGTGACTTTACAAAATTAGAGTTACATACGTGTAGTAGTTATAGTGTTTCAGTAATTTAGCAAAACATTATCGACAGAATGCCATATATCGAAATAATCAAAATATAAAAAAAGATTTTAATGGTGATTTAGAAAATCACTTATAGTATAAAAACCTTGTTTCAATAAAAAATGTTTTAGAGTATTATGAAGAGATCTTGATGTCAGGTTTTGTATGCATTTTATATCTCTAAACAAAGTAACGGTTTTGTTATACAACCTAGTATCAACTTTATTATTCTGAGACATATGCAGCCTAGAAAACTGAGTTGCAATACTATTTGCATTTCGCGTGCCATAGTTGTGATAGTTACTATTTAATGGATACTTATTTAAGTTTTTATGAACTAACATGACCGTTTCAATTATATATAAGCTGGGTAAGGTGAGTATTTTGTATTTAATAAATAGATCCCTGCAGTGGTCATCGTAGTTGGCCCCTGCTATGATGCGAATTGCTTTTTTCTGTACACGAAACACTTTATCCATGCCAACGGAATTACCCCATAATGTAACCCCAGCAATGAGGTGAGAGTGGATTGTGGCAAAGTAAACAGTCCGAAGTATTTCATTGCTTACAGCAAAACTTAATTGCCGAAGTGCAAAGAGCTGCGATGCTAGTTTTGAGCACAACCAATCAATATGTGGTATCCAATTTAAGTAACTATCGAGCAGTACACCTAGATATCTGATTGGTTCAGATTTAAAGAAATGTTTATTTGAGCAAAAAAAGATTTCGTTTGTTTTCTCGTCATTCAACTTAAGTTTGTTTGCGGAGAACCAGTCTTTAGCGATTTTAAGACTTTGATTTACCTGCGAACGAGTTCCCTGAGAAGCTAACACAGTATCATCAGCAAATAGCAAACATTTTGATCTCTTAAACATAGTCGGTAAGTCATTTACATATAATAAAAAAAGCAAAGGACCAAGTACAGAACCCTGCGGTACACCATTTGAAACTTTAATGAGAGTGGATTCAACATTTCCGCAACTGGTAAATTGTTGCCTCCCCGTTAAATATGAACGAAGAAGCCCCAGGATTTCGGACCTAAAGCCATAATATTCCATTTTACATAATATCAAATCTGTGTTTACACAATCGAATGCTTTTGTTAAGTCACACAAAACTACTGTTGTATTTTTACCCTCATCAAATCCATCCACGATGTACTCAACGAGGTCATGTATGGCCTTTTTTGTAGAGTGGTTTTTTCTAAAACCAAACTGAGTCGGTGAGAAAATATGCTTGCTATCGCAATAATTAACAATTTTAGCCTTTAAAATGCTTTCAAAGATCTTACTTATCACAGGAACTATGGCTATAGGTCTGTAATTACCAACTTCCTCTGGATCACCTTTCTTAAATACCGGTAAAATTTTTGTTATTTTCAAAGAGTTTGGCCAAATACCTTCCTGTAGACATTTGTTAAACAAAATCGTTAATGGAGATGTCAAAGAATGTACCGAATTTTTTAACATGTTGCTGGTTAAACCGTAGTAGTCATCAGTATAAGAATTTTTAAGTTGAAGGATACTGTCACGCACGTCATATTCCAAAATAGGTGATATGAAAAAAGAGGAAGACTGTCTCTCCACATTATTTAGAAAAACCTGTGGTTCGACGTTTGGCTGTGAAATGGAACTTGATATTACATTGTGTATTGAACTGAAGAAATTGTTAAATTTTTCAGGTGAAATTAACTGGGGAAATTTGTTTGATTTTTTAGCTTGTCTTTCACTATTAACTATTGCCCAAACCGTTTTAATAATAATAATAATAATAATAATAATAATAATAATAATAATAATAATAGCATAGCATTTATTGACTTTTATATATACAAAAAGTACATTTGAAGTCCTTATTAACTACAAGAAACAAAAATACATTTTAAGTCCTTACTAACTACAAAAAATTCAGTTAAATATTTATAAATAATATAAAATCGTCAAAGTAAAATTGGTAAAAGCTTTGTTAACACATTAAAACAGAGAGTAAAAAAAAAAACATCTTAAGGAAATACAAGAAAACATCTAATGAAAGTTATCACAATCTTTACAATTATAAAATTCGTCCAATGAGTAGAAACACTGAGTGAGTAAGAATTCTCTAGCAAGATTGTAGGATAATAATAATAATAATAATAATAATAATAATAATAATAATAATAATAATAATAATAATAATAATAATAATAATAATAATAATAATAATAATAATAATAATAATAATAATAATAATAATAATAATAATAATAATAATAATAATAATAATAATAATAATAATAATAATAATAATAATAATAATAGAAATATGGAAGAATAAGCAACTACATGGGAAACATCCATACAATATAACTCAAGCACACATAGACAAACAAGCGTCCAACTTCTGGTTAAAATCTGGACAACTATTTGCTGAAACAGAGGGTTTTATGATAGCCATACAAGATAAGGTTATCAATACTAGAAACTACAAGAGGCATATACTAAAACAACAAATACCCTCAGATAAATGCAGACTTTGTAACGATCAAACTGAAACCATAGACCATCTTACAAGCGCATGCAGGATTCTAGCACCAAAACAATATACAAGAAGGCATGATAACGTTTGTAAAATCATTCACTTACATCTAGCTGTAAAACATTTGCTCATGGATACGTACATACCTTACTTTAAATATACCCCCGCCCCAGTCATGGAAAATAGTCAATATAAATTATACTGGAACCGAAGCATTATCACCGATAGAATTACAATGAACAATAAGCCGGACATCACACTAATAGATAAACAAAATAGAAATACGTATCTCATAGACATAGCAGTGCCCAATACACATAATCTGCAAGCTAAACACACAGAGAAAATTGAAAAATATCTACCTCTAGCAGAAGAGACTAGACAAATGTGGCACCAAAATAAAACTACCATCGTACCAATAATAATCTCCGCAACAGGGGTCATACCTAAAAGCCTTCACCAGTCACTCCAATTATTAGATATTCACCCCCATATCTTTCGAAATATACAAAAGGCAGTCATCATGGACACATGCTCAATTGTGAGACAAATACTCAACATACCATAAAACATAGGACATCGATGTAAAACTTGCTAACTAGCCGTTTTACAACGAAGAATCCATTCACCAACGCTGTGAAAAACACCATAATAATAATAATAATAATAATAATAATAATAATAATAATAATAATAATAATAATAACAATAATAATAATAAATAACATTTAGCCATGAAACATAAAAAATGTGAAAAATAAGTTAACACGAATCTATATTAAATCAATTCTAAAATCCTGTTAAATTATTGTAGTAATCAAAATATTAAATCAAAAACTATTTGATTACATAATGTTTTTGTACATAAAATGAATTACTATTATCGGATTGCATTAATTGCTTATGTAAATTCGTTTGGGTTATTCTTTAAGGCATGCTTAATTATATTTAATGACTACTATTACCCTAACTAGCAATTTCCTTAAATTTTTATAGTCATTCAACATCGGTATGCCTATAGATAAGCAAAAAATATTGTGTATGTACGCATACTTTTATTGTAATTATACCTAGTAGACCATGTAATAAATTACCGCCAATTCACACGATATGAAATTGTACATAAACAAAAAAAATTTTATATTTTAATATTAACCAGAGTTAGATATTACTCTTGATATTTTTATTTTCACATATATCCTATACTAAGGACCATTTAACTTTAAAAACCGGTATAAATATTCTGATTTTAATACTAGTTCTTCATTTAACCTTATTACAGAAGTCAGTGGTGATCTGTAGTTCAAAGCAAAGCAAAACTTGAACTTTTATTAAATAATCTTCGCAGCAGATCCAAAAAACACTTTTTAAGTTGAGTTTATGACTCTAAATTTTGAGGTTAAATTTCTGGTCCCATTTATGCAGTGTGAACAATGCAGTGGTACTAACAATAAAATTAACAATAATATAAAATTGTTTCAAAATTAACTATATTTTTATAAATAAAGCATAAGTAATTAATTTTCGGAAATTCATAGATTATAATCGTAAAACGTATTACATATTTATAAAAAATAATCAGCTAAACAGTACAATAATTTATCTAAATTAATTAATAGATAGAACGTAATATATCAGAAGTCATTAGTTTTAAACTACTAGAATAGAAATTCACATACGTTTATGCAAGAGAATAATAAATAATCGTGAGTATAAACAAAATTATAACACGCAGTAGATATAAAACGTAGGTATACTTATTTTAAATAAAACTTTTGGAACTATCGCCATTATTCACTATAACCATTAGGGCTGTTTTTACCTGGCCTTTTTCCCATGAACAAAGAGATTGTCCATCTACACACACGCAATCTGTCAGTTAAAAAATCCACAAAACAAACCAAGGGTGGAAATCTGAGCATATCTTATAAGATACAGATTTTGTAAGAGGGTTTGGTATGTTAATTTTTACAGATTTTTGCTTACAGATCTTACAGATATATGCTCTATTATTTCACCATGACAAATAGCTGAGGGGACTGCATGTAATAAATCGAAAGCATTTTGGAATATGACTATCTTATAAAAAGAAAAGTAATTATCAGCGACTAATATATCGCGTTATTGAGGACGTGTAAAGGACGATATCGTTAAGAAATAGCCGGACTTGAAAAAACTATTGTTGGATTGGATTAAATGGATTATTTCGAAAATCGATTAAAACTATGGCAAAATTGTATCAATTGGGCTTCAAATTGCTTTCGAATCTACCGTATTCTCCAGATCTAGCCCTAGCCACTTTTTTCTGGTCGCAGAAGTCTATTTTTAAGAAAAAGATAAATCGTGCTGAAAAAATAGTTCCGAAAAGTTGAATAATCTCTGTATTCAATATTCTTGTCTAAAATGATTCGAACTATAATATGTATTACTGTGCTTCTACCTTCCAAAGTGTAATTGTTTATATAATAAAGCTAATATCGGTCGATAACTTTCTATACCCATACAAAGTAAGATCAATAAGCTTTATAAAGAAAGCAATGTTTATTACTAAGACCTCCAAGGATAAGAGTTGAAAATAACCATTTAGATATAAGAACCAAAGAAATAATAGTTAATACTTATAAATGCAAGTTACAAGATAATCCTTCTTTAGCTATAACTGATATTCAAAAAAAGGTTGCAGATAAAGGTGGAGTTGGAGTGTCTTTAATATTATGAAGGAATATAAAAGTAAATTGATTGTACTAACCCTTACTTTTTGGAAGTCCATCTTATTAAGAATAATGAAAAACTCTTCGTTTTACCAAAACTTCCAATATTTATTTAAAAAATTGCTTTATTAACTTTAATGACAGCCGTTTCGCTAGACTTAACATCGTCAGATTGACATATTGAAGTTACATTTTGTTTGTTTGTAGCTAGGTACCTGATGTTTATTAGGTAGTTATAAGGCTAGGCCACTTATTATCTGTACCGTAAACAAACCAAAATCGGAATAAATCAATAAATACTATAGATGATTTAAATAACTCAGCGATGAAAAGAATGGTTCATCAATATTTTTTTTGGAATGAAATTCCTACAATTGAAAAACTCCTAGGAGATATAAATGCTGATTATGACTTATGCTGATAATGATTTAAGAGAACCACATTTTACGAACTCTTAAACAGTTTAAATGTTCAGTTTAAAAAATGTGGAAAAAATAGTTACTTGACAAAAATGTGCTATGACGAAGAGATTATTGGCAAAACATAAGACAATATAGAGCCGAAAATAGAACATTGTATGCAAGAAGTGCACACAAGATGGGCTGTCGACCGGCCTAAAAAATCCGTCAGGTAATTTAAATTAAAGTAACTTTTCAATTTTTTAATTTTTATCTTTAGTATAACTTTTAGAAAAAGGTAAGAGATTAACCATCTGTCACATCAAAAGAAAGAATGGTTTTGTTCCGGATGCACTGTGGGCTTTTGAGTCCAGCAAAGTGTTGACTACCACTAAGCTTGTAGTACATACATCAGAATCTGAAAGTTCTTATTCTTAGGGTGCCCATCTGATCAATATTACTATCTGCATCTTGTTTGTAACTATTCGTAAGTTCGGAAATTCTGCTGAGCTCTTATCAAACTATATTGTGCGGTTGGCTAACCATATTCTTTAGAAAGGATCCAAGTTACAATTCCGTTTAAAGCGTAGTAATCACAACGGCGAAAGCGAAAGGCGGAATTTATAACGTGATCAAGATGTCGTCGCATATTTTCCGTCCGATACTCATAATCGCGATTTTTGCATTTTGGCAAGTGACAATTTTAGTGACTTTTGTTATTTTTTGTTATTTTGTTGTGTTATCAAATCAAAGTTACCTCAAAATAATCCTGTACTTCCGATTTAAAATTATTCATATTTTTTATAAATCAAAACAGATTACAAGAAAAAAATATCTTCATTTAGAATAATAACAAACAAGTAACTAACTGACAGTAATCTGACAACTGCGACGGAACGAACGAAGCTATACTGTTAAAAAATTCGATAAAAAGTTCAAACAATTTCGCAAGAAATTGGCTCCAAAACGTTTTTAAATTTGTACAGATAATCGCATATAATCCACAAAGAGAATTTCTGCATTTCGTGGCTGTGAGTACTACCCTAAAGAGGGTTAAAGATACTTAAAATTTAAGGAGTTAAATTTATTTATGGTGAAATAAAATAAAATAATGTACTTTTTTTGTAATGCTAATGTAAACTTGTTTTTTTTTTGCCGTGAACAATTATTTTCAGAATGTAAAATCATATTTTATTAATTAGACTGTTAATTTCTTAATTTCAATTATCTAGTGAGGCCCTGCACAAAAACGTGATTCTAGGGTGCATTTGTTGACATTTTAAGTACCTTGGGTTTGAATAGAATATAGACTCTCGATCTCGGTCAAGAAGAAAATGATTAATTCCTTTAACTTTAATAGTATATTATTCAATAAGCATATAATAGCCATTACATGCGAGTAGAATACTATACTTTGTTCACGACTTTCAAATAAAATTTACTAGTAATTATAAAAAATCTTTATTTTTTGAAGTAAAGTACAATGTCGTAGCAGCATTATCATTTCTTATTTAGCACTTTTTAGCAAAATTACAAATTAAACTTGATGTCGCAAACAATTTATACATTGTATGAGAAAAATCCCTTTCGGCATCTATAAATTTCTGCATTATTTCCCCCTGGCGACTGAATAGGAACATGTGTGCCATCAATGCAGCCGAATACCTGTGAAATATTTTATAGTAGATATATAATTTTAATAAATAAAATAAGAACCTTAAGAAATCCTGCAATTTCCTGAAATTCACTTGCAACTTTAGCCATTTCCGCTGGTGTTCTAGGCATTTTAACATATTCCTCTGGTAAATTAGGAATATGTGGCAGAACTTTAGTTATAAATATAAATAATAAATAAAAATAATATTATACATTGTCAATTTTACTTTTATACTTTTGAATGAACTTTAATAGATGTTCCACAAAAAGATATAAAAAAACTCCCTGTCGCTAAAAATCTCAAGCAAATTATCAATTGTAATGTTGCAGAAATTGACCAGCTTCTCATAGTCACTGGTTTTATATTATCGCCTATTTTTTCAGCCAAGTTCCGCATGACGATTTTTGAGAGTCTTTTAAATTCTAATTCATCATATTCGTCCAAGGGATTGAATCTATCTCTAAAAACTCTCGGTCGAAACACTCGTACAAATTCCAGAATTTCCTCATCTGATTCAGATGACGAATTAGATGCCATTGCTTTCTAAATACAAACACCTATTTTAAAATAAACTTTATATCACTGTTGTAACGTTGTAACCTATATTATAAATAAAATCTCATTATTTCGAGTTTATTGCGCATGTTTCCTCCGTAACAGTATAGTAATTGTATGGTAACTGTATTAAAATACGCCGTTAAATTTAAAGCCTTCGTAACAGAGGATTTAAAGTGTGTTCAACAATATAGTGCCTACAATAAAAGGGAACTGATGGTAATACACCAGTTTTATTGCGATCGTCTGTCACGGTTTATTGCTTATGGCCAAAATTTGGATCGGTGTTTCCAGAACCACTGATGACGGTGATAAAGATTTGATAAGAAGAACTATCTACTCTATGTACGAAGAAAACTTGGTGCATACTATCAGATCATTGCAAACAAGACTAAGGAGCTCAACTGAGATAAGGATATCAATTGGAAACCTATGGACACTTTTATCCAAACTAGGTTTCAAATATTGCAAAATTGACAAAAGGCAAGTTATTATTGAATCCCAACGGATTAGGCAATGGCGTTTTGAATATTTGACTGCCATAAGTGATTACAGGTCTTTACAAAGACCAATTATCTATTTGGGTGAGACCTGGTATGATACCCATGATAAGCCGCCAAAAGGATGGACCGATGGAACAGTGTGATGCCAATCAAAAGCTCCATCGAACAAAGGAAAATGGATCACGATTATTCATGCTGGATCAGAAGATGTTGGATTCCAAACATTTTTGGGACTTTCTCGTTGGATTACCATCAAGATACCACAGCCGAATTGATCGAAGATGGGTTCGAAAACACTTTACTGTCAAGTATTCCCATATTCACATAATATGTATGTGACACAATTGCAGTATCCAAAGGACATACAGTTCTTCGTCTTCTTCCTCCTTACTACTGCGTATTCCCAACCCAATTGAGCATATTTGGAGAAAATTAAAGAACAAAGTGCGTACCCAAAATATATATATTATATACATACATTATGTCCTACTGTAATTGCATTAATCCGGCAAAATATAGATGACCCAGATGCTGATTATGGTTGGAAAAGAAGAAATTCCAACCTATAATAGTGAAATATAGTTAAATTTGTGGTTTATTTTAATATTTTTGTGTTCAAACATTTAATTGAATTTGTCTAAAGCTAAAAGAATAAGCAGCAAGATAAAACCTATGGATTTATTTAAATTAAATGAAATGTGGAAATGAATTACAACGAAATTAAATAGTCTATGTTCACCCAAAACAATAAAACAGTGGAAAGTTGTAAGTATTTAAAAAACCCTATACTTCTGTTTTATAATACACTTAATCAAGGCGAAAACACTGTATAATAATAAAATACATTACATTACAATACAGATTTTTAAACCTTTAAAAAAATAGGCTATCTGTGTTAATGGCCATCATTATATAAAATATAGTATTTAGGACCATTTTATAAATTAAATATTATTTAAGACTTTAAGTGAAGGGAGGCAAATATAAAAAGAGGGACAAGAGAATTTAAATATGGTCCCCAAGGCACAGGAGGAGGTGATCCAGATAAACCTTTGACTTAGAAGAAAGACTACTATGGCCCTTATTTTAACTATTAGTGCAGAAGGAGCAGATTTAGTGGAGGCTGGAATCTCTCAAAATGTAAATGATTCAGTTGAAGAAATACCAGCCCGATTATATTTATAAATATTGAGTCTGATACTATTCCTACTTATAATGAGGCCCAAAATACACCTTCGTATAATGCAGCTGGCAATGCACCTTTATATAATGAGACTGTAAACATAGTAAATACCTATTAAGAAATATTTATAGTATTTTTTAACTCTTTTTCAAAACTAATTAATATTTATTCATTTAATATTATTTCAAGGAATTCTCAACCAAGGAAGCATCTTAATTGGAAAAAGTAAACTTGCCTCTCCTTGTTGGAAGTTGGAAATGTATCAAGAGAAGAAAAAATAAATAAAATACAAAGGAAGAGGGTTAAAACTGAAGTTTGTGCTGAACATGCACTAAACTCACACAATAAGCAATTGCAAAATTTAGCAAATTCATGTTGTTACTTTCATATCAGTGTTTTTTGATTTTCTGCCAGGAATTTTATGATTGTTTATATTTTAAAACCTAGCAATGTTTTTATGTTTTTTAATAAATATTTTGTTATAATGGGTTTTGTTATAATTATACAATTATTATAATAAATAATCGAACATTTTATTTTAAAGATTCCTATAAATTGGTGGAGTACTTTTTAATAATTATGATGGCATTATTAATTCAAAAAATGTTGCATAATCATAGCCATTATTTATTGACGTCTTGCTTGCCAATTGTTGTTTCTATGAATATTATTATCCTCATTGTGATCATCTAAATCTACTTTTTCTTCTTCAACACTATTATCTTTTAAAATTTCTCTAACAAATATCAAAATACGCCATTTTAACACTCCTTTATTTTTTAAAGCTTTATTTTAACATGCCTCTAAATAATACAATTTTAACGGATTGTTTTAACGGAACCCTTTAAAATTTTAACGGATTTGTTTTAACGGAATCCTTTAAAATTTTAACGGAAATTTAGTTAGTGAATACCGAAATAATATTAACGTCTGTTAAAATCTTAACGCCCCCTAAAATTTAACGGAATGGTTACAGAATAGACCCCAATATGCGTTTCTATTAAAAAATTATTTTTGCAAATTTAATCCTGACCTGCATTGTTTACCCAAACTTGCCAATACCTGAGATAAAAGAACCTAAGAAGTTTATTATCACCTTTTATTGTAGGCACTATATTTTTGAACACACTATACCAATAACTGCGGTTGTAACACGCCAATTTTAGCGTAACAGAGAGATATCTGTTAGTCGGTTGATACTATGCTGATATCTATGTTTCTAACACCTGGGCCTTAGTAACCGCAAAGAATAAACAGACACGTTTTTTTATACAATTAATTTTAAAAATAATCTTTTACTTATAGCATAGACTAAAAGGAGAAAATATATTTTAAATTAATTAAACTCTAATAAACTATGTGAAATAAAAGCTATTTAATATATTAAAAATACAGGGGTTGTTATTAAGACAATAAAATCTTGTTTAAAATAATAAATTAATAAGGTGTTGATATTAACTTAGTAGCTGGGCTTTAGTTTTTCATAAATGGTAATAATTGTAACCTATAATATTCATAACTCTACACTATATTTATGCTTTGTCCTGTACAGCTCTGCTGCTAAGTACAGGACATTATTTATGTCGGGTAGTCTCTAAAATGGACTGTCTAAAAAAATTAAATTTGTTTTTTTTTTCAATCATTCATATCGTTAAGACTAAATAAGTTTTATCTTTCAGTGCAGCTTTCAATCCAGCAAGGTAACAAGCCCACCATCAGTGGAGGACCTCTCAATAGTACTTATATTTTTAGTCAACTTCACTTTCACTGGGGTAAAAACGATAGTGAAGGATCAGAAAATTTAATAAATAACCACAGGTAGAAGCATTTTTTTTCTCTTTTTATTATTATTTATTATTATTTTTTAGCTTTCCTTTAGAACTACATCTAGTATTTTATAACTCCAATTATGGAAACTTTTCCAATGCTCTAGGTAATGATGATGGACTGACAGTTTTATCATTTTTGTATAGCGTAAGTTAAGAAAAACATATTATGATAGCTGTTTTTAACAAAATAAGTGTATAAGAAAACAGTAATTTGTAATATACGGTATCCGCCAAAATAAACAGTACCTACCTGTGGAGTTGTTTATGTAATATGAATTTGGCATATTTGGCATATTTGACTTAATTGTCATTAGTTGATATATTAATAGTACGCTGCAGTTAAATTTGATTTAAAAATGGTTTTATCAACGGAATAAAAAGTGTTTTTGGTAGAGCATTATTTTCGTTCATACGGAAAAGGTCGTAATGATGGTCCAAGCTTAGAACAGGTGTCAATAAAATATCAACAAAAATTTAATAAAGCAGCTCCTAGTAAAAGTGTGATGTTAGCTGTTGTTGAAAAGTTGTGCAATCACCTCAAAGAAGTCTTGTAAGAACTGCATGTAAACTCAACATTAGTGAAACGTCTTTACGTCGCATGTTCAAATCAATTGGTGGTTATCCATACCGTATTCAAGTTGGACAAATGCTGCGGACAAACGTGCAAGAGAAATTTACTGTGGTCGCATGTTGAGTTTAATTTACGAAGATCCCGAATTTTTGAAAAACATATGGTTTTCAGACGAGAGTCACGTTCATCTTAGCGGCTATATTAATCGACAAACAACCAGATTCCTTGGATTTGAACGTCCTGATGTCATTGTCTCCGAGTTACCGTTTGGTGTGCGGTATCTGATAATGGAATGATTGGTCCCTATTTCGTTGAAGCTGATAATCAGAATCCACTCACTGTCAACCAAGAACGTTATAGAGAGAAAATTATTATACCTTTTGTGAGAGATCTAAATAACTTTCGCCGTGCACGAAATCCACAGTTTCGCACACAATGGTTCCAGCACCTTAGACTTACTCCGTCAGCATTTCGATAATAGAATAATTTCTCGGGGGACAGACTTCGAATATCCTTCTCATTCACCTGATCTGACACCACCTGACACATACATTTGGGGCATAATCAAGGAAAAAATGTTTCATTCGGAAAATCCGCCGGCGAATATTGCCGAACTACGGGAAAGAATACAAAATATTTTTCGGCAGTTCCATCAACCACTTTTTATAAATATGTTTATTGACTTACAAAATAGATATGAAGCTTGTTTGCGTCGAAATGGTGAACATTTTAAACACTTACATTACAGAAATTAAAAATTAATTTTTATTTTTATTTTCGGTACTGTTTATTTTGGCGGATACTGTATATTGTTAATACAGTAACTAAAATAATATATATTTGAAATACATTTTAATATTTCAGAGATCAGATGAAGAAAATCAGAAATATGATTTATTTGAAAAAGAACTACCTTTAGTAGAAAATTACACAGCCAGCATAGATATAATAAACTTCAATTCATTGGATGATTTTACTACCACTGATAGATCGGCATATTTTACTTATCATGGATCTTTAACAACACCACCGTGTTCTGAAGTTGTTACTTGGATAGAATTTATTAATACCATATCTTTATCCCATGAGCAAGTAAGTTAGACATGAAATACATCAATCATTTACATATTTTATATAAAAATGTACATAAACCGTCGTGGTTTAAATTTGTTAGGATTGTTTGTTGTATTTAAGGAACTGGGAGTTAGGGAAAATTTTTGCCGATAACCCATTTTATAATATGAAGAATACAGATAAAATCAAATGTAGCTCTGCAGAAAGATACTATTCGTCCAAGAATAATTGATACAACTTCCACTTTTAATTAAAAACCTAATTTTTTTAATTAATTATATATATTAAGTTATTGTAAAGATCAGCATGATATAATTTTTTCCTGTTTTTTTCTGTCATTGTACAGTTATACTGATAGAGGGAAGTACATCCAGGATAATCCCTTAGGGCTAATTACATCCAGGCTTTAATATTGTTATGTCTTATTTCTTCCATACTTGGTCTAGCCTTAATACTACTTAATCAACATCAGGTACCTAGCTACAAACAAACAAAATGTAACTTCAATATGTCAATCTGACGATGATAATTCTAGCGAAACGGCTGTCATAGAGGTTAAAAAAGAGTAAAATAAAGTTCCCATAATAAATTAAAATTTTCTTCTCCTTAAAAACACGTACAAACAACAAATGTTAATCAAAGAAGGTGAGAAATCAAAAAATTGCTTTGGTGAACCATCTTTTTATTACATCCTGCCGATTGTGGATTACATTTTACTGTATTAACTACTAGTCCGGTCATTATACGATATTGAAATAACAAAAATTCCGACAGAGCTGATTTTTGGTAAATACCTTTATTTTACTATAAAAATGAAAAATTAAAAAGTCCCCATCTGTCCTATATGTGCTTCAGAAGTTATTCGGGGTCAAAGGTCAAAATTTTAGGTTTTTTTGAGTTTTTCTCAAAAACCGTAAGTTTTTTTGAAAAAATACCTGTAACCAAATTTGTAGATCTCAAAATTCTCTACAAAAATGGTTCTTATAATTTTTTCTATAAGTATTACCGTTCCTCAGATATCACGATTCTAAGAGTCACGTTATGTATAATGTGCACACGTTTCCACACCACCTGTGAGGTAGTGTACTCAGCGCGTTTTTTTTAACATGGTTTCCCCAGTAGGCCTATTCCACGAATCGCTATTACGTAATACTTATTTCAGTGCATGGAGATTATTCGGGTTGATAATGTTTATGGAGTGTAATTGTTAGTTTGATTTCTTTTGATACTTTAAGCTGATTAATACTCGTTATAAGTAACTTCAACAATCATGTCTTCTGCGATTTCTTCTTCTTCTTCCTCTTCTTCTCCTTGCTGAGTGTTCATAAATTGTTCAAATAATGATGTATCAGTAGTCTCTTCATCAGCATCACATGAATCATCCTCTGTTGTACTTAACTCAACATTTGAACAAGACTGACCTCGGCAATTGGTACACGCAGGTGAACACTGTAGTCCTACTTTTCTACAGCCGCATTTGGCACTACAACCTTTCTTGCAATTGCAAAAAATTGTATTAAGGAGTTTTTCAGGTGCAGGGGGAAGCAAAGTTGTAATTGGTTCCAGAGTATTATTTACTAATTTCCAACCCCAGTCTTCAGGGTTAAGTTGATTACCTTGCCATGTCTGTACTTGATAATATACCCGATACAAGTGCTGAATAGCAGATACCGATGTTGGAGGAAAACAAGATAGCTGCACTTGCTTCTTGTTTCGGGTATTTTTGACAAATGTTAAATATCTGTACCTATCAATACAATTGATTTTCATTGGAGCTCCATAAACTGCAAGAAGAAATCGAATCCCTTTCGTAATAATTGTCTGAGGTAGAGAATCAATGTCCGTAAACACTTTCGCACAGTCAATTAAATCTTTTTTTTTCAAATAATTTTAAAATTGAGTTTTTGCCCCTTCTGTACATTGCTGATGTAGTATGGTAACCGGTTATCGCATGCAAAAATAAAATATAGTTTTGGCATTTAGGGACTGACACTCCTTTAAATATATATGTTTTCTGAATAGAATGTATAGCATATACATAAAAAAGACACAAACAGGAATTTTTACTTGCTTAAGTACCTGAATGTGTGTATACTTGGCTGATGTGTGCACATTATATATAACGTGACTCTTAGAATCGTGATATCTGCGGAACGGTAATACTTATAGAAAAAATTGTAAGAACCATTTTTGTAGAGAATTTTGAGATCTACAAATTTGGTTTAAGGTATTTTTTTAAAAAAACTTACGGTTTTTGAGAAAAACTCGAAAAACCTAAAATTTTGACCTTTGACCCCGAATAACTTCTGAACCACATATAGGACAGATGGGGACTTTTTAATTTTTCATTTTTATAGTAAAATAAAGGTATTTACCAAAAATCAGCTCTGTCGGAAGTTTTGTTATTTCATTACTGTTTTATAATTCTTCCAAATTTGAATTTAGTGTTATTGTAAAATTTAATTGTATCCTGTGTTTTATAATTAACCTGTTCCCCAATTCTGAATAAAATGCAATAAAAGAATTTATTATTTTAGTTACAAGAATTTCGCTTGCTCTCTACTTATGGAGGAAAGCTTAACCACAACTTTAGGCCAGTTCAAGCAACGAACGATAGAATAATTTATATGAATATTCTACCGAATTCATCATCGAATATTCAGAATGATTTAAAAATATTATTATTGTTAATTGTATTTCAAATGTATATATTTTACACATTTATGGCTAAATAAAATAGTACTTATTAAATATTGTTTAATTTCACATCACTCCCATGTGTAGATATCTAGAAGTAAAAGCAATACATTTCCAGACGACAATGCAAGTCTGGGAAGACGCTTTTACTCCGAGATACACATACTATTTTTTCTGAAATCGCATTCAATATGAGTTTCTATTAAATTTTTATAAATCTAATTTTTTATTTTAAACTGCGTGATAACTAAAAACCCAAAAAATCAAAAGTTATTAACCTTGAGCATATTTAAACCTTTATATTAATTGTTGAACGACATAGATTTGGGATTTAAGCTTTTATTTATTAAAATAGCTGATAACAAAAATAATAAAAACCAAGGTCTTTTGTAATAAATGAGACATAGGCCCTTTTATAGAAAATATGTAGCAAGGGAGACAGATTTTCTAGGACTAGGCCGGGAATAATTTTCTCGTACAATAAGGGGTCAGAGATTGATCCGAGAACATTGCCATTTATTTCCAAACGATTTCAGAAAAAATGTTTTATTAAGAAGTATAAACACACATAAATACCTGCTTTAATTATTATATTTTATTCTAGGACAATAGAGTACCCCACTCACCTAGTTTATTACATGTCTCCTCCCTACTTGCAATAAAATAGGGTGTTGCCTTATTTTGTTGGAATTAAACATTTTCATTAGTCAGCCTCCTATCTACCATATTTAAAAATAATTTGACCAATTCTGGAACAACTATACCTCTAAACATTAAATATTTTTTGGTATCAAATTTCTATCTATAAAAATTGTACTAATAATGTGGTTACCTACCCAAACGTTAAGTCCGTGAGGAAGTTGATTTATTTGAAAAAATAAATCTACCAAGTGCTATTTTTTTTACCTTTTTTACTAATTTTTTTACTAATTATTTTCAGCACTTTATTCTACGATGTGGATAATCTTTTATTAACCCCTGGCAAAAAGTAATTATATATGGAATGAGCTAATTTTTCTTTATGAAGACTGTTACGTGTAATAGAGTGTTCTAGTAAATTACCAATATTTCATAGAATTAAAGGATACAATAGATAAAAAAGAAAAATGTATCTAAAACTTTAAAAGTAATAATTGTTGCACTTTTAACTTATATACTCGTTTCACTCGGGTAGCAAATGCAGCTGCGGACTGCTAATGCCCACTTTCTGCCCTTGTGACACAATATACTATTTTTTTTTAATTTTTAAACATATTTTAAAAGCGACTACTTAACATATAATTAGAGACTTACACCTTATGGATCAGAAAAAGCAACAAGGTCACTTTTTGTTGACTGTTTTTTTTTTATTATTATAGCGCATCGACCGCGAAGGTCATTAGCGATATTGGGGGTATACATATATAGTTTGTCAGTTATATTCTCACTTACATTTGGTATCTAAATAGAATTTATTACATTTATTATTTTTAGAAATGTTTTTAGGCTAGATAAATTGTAGTTTGTTCCCAACATATCGGATAATCCTTTGTCGCAGGAGAGTTGTGCCAGTTGTCGCTGTTGTGTTAGGTGAGGACATTCAACAAGTAGGTGCTTTATAGTTATTTTTGAGTCACAGTAGCTGCATTTTGGTTCAGGACCTTTGTCAAATAGATAGCTGTGAGTTAACCGCGTATGACCTAAACGTAGCCGTGTTAAAAGCACTTGATCGCGACGATTTTTTGGTAACACTGACCACGGTTTAATAGACCTTTTAACCTCGTTAAGCTTAGTTCCCGCTGTCTTCCATTTAGCTTCACAAACACTGTTCACTTTTGATTGGATTATTGACTTAATATCCGCACTCACTGAAAACTGCACTACTCGAGCTTCTTCGTTGGTTGTGGCATCTTTTGCTCTTTGATCAGCTTCCTCGTTGCCATCTATTCCTACGTGTGATGGGATCCACATGAAGATAATATCTTTATTATTTTGTTGAGCTATTGTAAGTTCTTCTTTTATTTTTAAAACAAGGTGGTGATTTGTGAATGTTTTTTGTATGGCTTTTATTGAGCTAAGAGAGTCTGTAAGAATAAGATGGTTTTGAGTGTTTGAGGATAAGTTGATGTTGGCTAAGGCTTCATATAAGGCATATAATTCGGCTGAGAAGATGGAATATGTATTTGGAAATTTAAACATATGAGTAGAGTTTGTAGTTACCACCGCGGCTCCAATGCCAGTTGCAGATTTCGAAGCATCAGTATAGGTTTGGTGATAGTCTTTATAATCTTCTAGTATTGTTTTGATGGTTGATCTAATACTGGTACTGGGGATCGAATATTTATCTAGTGAGCTGAGAGTGGTTATACACTTTGGTTTTCTGATTTGCCAAGGAGGGGTAGATATAGTCTGACGAGGGAAGCATTTGGGAAAAGTGAAGTTTAGTTTTTCAAGATACGTTTGGATTCTAGCATAAAAAGGTTTGGGAGCTTGAGGTTTAGTTATAAGAGTGTTGGAAAGTTTTTGATAGGAGCAGTTTTGCCTTGTAGGGTTAAACGGATTGTATAGAGTTTTTGCTGCATATATCAGGCTCAAGTACATACGCCTATCTTCTAAGGAAGGCTCGTTAACTTCAGCGTATAAGCTTACAACTGGAGATGTTCGGAAAGCTCCCGTTATTATCCGTAATGCCGTATTATGTATTGTATCCAACCGTTTTAGGGTTCGTTTGTTGGCTGAGGAGTATACAGTTACCGCGTAATTCAATTTTGATCTGATTAACGTTCTGTATAATGTAAGAAGTGTGCTTCGATCAGCGCTCCAGTTTTTATTGCATAGTGTTTTTAGAAGGTTGAGTCTCTTTTGGCACAAAGATATTAAGTTATTGATGTGTGTATTCCAGTTAAGTGCTTCATCGAAGGTTGTACCCAAGAATGTTATTGACTTTTCGGCTTTTATGCTCTGACCATATAGGTGAATATCTGGTATGTTTACTGTTTTTCTTTTGGAAAATAACATAAAGCGGGTTTTGCTAGTAGAAAACATGAAGCCTGTTTTTTCCCACCATTCCTCCAGATAAGATATAAATTCTTGAGTAAGAGATTTTAAATTGTTCACGTTCTGGCTTTTGCAATAAATAACTAAGTCATCCGCATACAAACGAGCTTTCATGGGTGTTTTTAATGCCTGTATGATATCATTTATTGCTGTTTGTTTTAGATCGGACATGGTTCCGTTAGCTAGTACTCTAAAATTTCGTTCTTTTAAAAAGTTTTTGATAAAATATAGACAGTGTCCTGTAACTTTCCAGCTCAGATGTTTTTTAATAATGCAATCATGCCAGACAGTATCGAAAGCTTTGTTGATGTCGAAGAAAACAGCTAAACATTTTTGTTTTAGTGCAAATGCCTCGTTGATGGTACTTTCCAGATCTGTAATGTTGTCGGTAGTTGATCTTTCTTGTCTAAAGCCACTTTGTTCAGGTATTATTAAATTATGTTGTTCCAATGTCCACAATAGTCTTTTATTGATGATTTTTTCTAGAAGCTTACAAATCACTGAAGTAAGAGAGATTGGTCGGTATGATTGAGGATTTGATTTTTGGCTTCGCGGTTTTAGAATAGGTATTATTAGAGATTCTCGCCATGCTTTTGGAAAGGTGTGTTGCAACCATATTTCATTATGGAGGTTTAAAAGATGTTCATGAGCATTAGAAGGAAAATGTTTTAGGAAAATAGATGGGATTTGGTCAGGGCCTGGGCAAGTATCTTTAAGGCTAGATAAGACGTCTTCATTTTCTGACATGGTGAGCGATACATTTAGGGGATCGTCATTTCCTACAGCAACATCCGGGGTATTTTGTTCTTCTAGTTTTTTGTAAGCTAGGAAAGTTCTTGTATAATTGCAATCACTGGAGTGGTGCATTTGCAATATTTGAGTCGGTAGTCAGTATAGTTCCTTCCATGTTGAGTATTTTTATATCAGTATTTGAATGAATGCCAGATATTTTGCGTACCTTCTGCCAAACCTCTGTCATTGGTGTGTCTGTGTTTAATGATGAAACATATTCAGTCCAAGATTTGCGCTTTACACTTTTGATCATGTGCCTTGACTTTGCTCGCAAGTTTAAAAATTGATATTTGTTTTTTGCAGTCTTATATCGCTTATATCTATTAAAAGCTTTTTTGCTGGCTCTTAGAGCTGCCTCACAGTCTTTATTCCACCATGGGACCGGAGTGTGTTGTTTGGTGTAAGATGTTAGTCGAATTGATATATTTGCTGCATGTTTTATGGTTTCTAAAAATTGTTCTAGTGATTCGTCTATGTTGGGTAGGATAGTGCAAGATTTAATTTTTTCTTTAATGACAGTGGAAAAGAGTTGCCAGTCAGCAGTTTTTAGTTTCCATTTAGGATGAAAGTTTTGTTTGGTATTATTCTTTGTATTGTTGTATAAAATAATGGGGTAATGGTCACTGCTGTAGGTATAGTCCAGTCTGTCCCATGTTAATGAAGGAGTTAGGGTCGGGTCGCAAATTGTAAGGTCAATGCATGAGGATTCTCCTGTTTGTATATTAAATCTTGTCGCTCTTCCGTCGTTGAGAACAGAAAGGTTAAAGTCGTCTAATATTTGTTCTACGAGTTGACCCTTTGTGTTTTGTGATTTTGAACCCCAAAAAAGTTATGAGCATTGAAGTCTCCTAGTATAATTCTAGGATGGGGGATTTGTTGTATCAGATTGTTTAAGTCCTGCTGGTTCATTTGAGATCCTGGAGGAAGGTATATGTTTCAAATATGTACGTCTTGCTTGTCATGGATCTTAATCGCAATGGCTTCAATGTTACTATTTAAAGGAATTTCCATGGCGTCTATGTTATTTTTACCGAGAATTGCTACTCCGCCGCTAGCTTTTTGAGCAGTGTCTCGGTGTTTATAAAATTTTTGAAATTGATTTAATGTTTGGACATTACCATGTATTAGGTTGGTTTCTTGCAGACAAATTATGTCAGATTTAAATTCGTTTATGATCTTTTGCAATATTGGAAGTTTGTCAATGAAACCATTTTGGTTCCATTGTAAAATAGATGAAAAGGAATTGAAAATGGAAAATTATTCTAAAAACTTGACTTCTGTGAGCAGTCGCTGTCTTGTTCTGCTTCTGTATCAGAATAGGTTAATTGCAGGTGCATTAAAAGTTTTTTCTTAATTTTTGTACATCTTGTTTTGATAATCCTGTGGGTAAAATGCGGATAAATTTTGGTTAACATATCTATTAGTGCTGTGAGATCGGTTGTGTAGTCTTGAATGATGCTAACTGGGTCGGCTGATCCGTAAACGTTTACAAAAAGATCTGATATTTGGGTGAAATTAAGGATAAAAGGTGGATTGTGTTCGTTAATTATTTTTCTAACCGGCTCCATAAGAACTTCAATTGGAAAATCTTTTTTATTGTTTGTTTTGATTTTTTTAAGGTTTGCTTTTGGATGCGGTTTTGTGAAAGGGTCTTTCGTGGTTTCGTTTGTTTCTTCATCTGGTTGGGGTGAAGGTGTCTCTATTTCCTTAAATGTACGTTTTGTTAAGTTTTGGTTATCAGTACCCGTTTCCATTGTAGAATTTTGTTCGAAGGATGTAGATGTTTCAGTATTTGTGCTTATTGGTTGGTTATTGTGGGAAGAAGTCTCAAGTGGTACGGTAGGGGTAGGAATACTAGTAATGTGAGGTGGAGAGTGTGATGTTGCTTCGCAATTTGTTGCGGTGTGACCTGGCTTTTTGCAAGAAAAACAGAGTGAGTCTTCAGAGACAAAAATTCTGTAAGTAGTATCTTCATAATTTATTAGAAAGGATTCTGGAAGAGTGTGTACTGGTGGGGTTATAAAAACTTGACGTCTGAAGCTGTAAATGTGATTAAATTCGGGAAGATTTGAGCTGATTCTTAGAAATGACATTGTAGAAAGAGTGGTAATGCCTAGTTTGCGTAGTTCATTTTCTAATATAGCGTGAGGTATTGTAGGACAAACATTAAAGAGTACAAGCCTTTCTGAGTGGGTAACATACTTACGTGCCTGCACAATTTCATTGTTAATTTTAATCTTTCCTTCGTGATCAGTAATGAACTTTTCGACTATGCTTGGACTAGTAAGATACATGCAAATTCTTTTATTTAATAGTCTTGAAGTGAATAATATGTTTTTTGTTCCTAGTGGTATTAGGTAATCTTGAAGTGTTGCGTTTTCTATAGCAGGAAAGATAATTGCTTGCTCTTTCTTTGGAAACTTTTGTTGAGAAGTTACATTTGAGTAAGTTTTTAAGGTATTATTCTGGGAGCCCCTGTAGTCAGAAGTCCCAGCAGATAGTGTCGATATATTCATATTTTGTACGAATTTTTACTCATGAACTTGAATACGGGCCTGTTCTTCGAATTTTGTTTAACATATCGATGTTGATAAAAAAGAAGTTTGACTCGTACTTACGTATATGGTAAAGTACACTAATATGTTGTGTATTAGATGCACTATATGTTTTAAAACACGCGTTAAACCACCGTTTAATTTAAATTTTTAGGAGCTGACAATTTATCTGTATAAGTTGTACTTGCCAGAACCGAACTCTTGGTTTTGGTTATTGTAAAAGAGCATATAGTTTTATGTGGAACGTGCATCGCAATTTTGCAGATTTTACAAAGAATTTCTAAAGCAAATTGTTAAATCAAATTATTTTGAGGACAAATAATCCCGATGTCAATTTAATCATTAGAATTGACCTAAGAATTTCGATTAGAATATCTTCTCTTTCTTGAGGCTACCACCAAAGGTTAGTTCTTTAACAGAAAACATTAATATATAACTAAATGATTTAAAAGAACACAAGTACTTGTATGGATGTCTCTTTTTTAGGACATTATTTACGTTTATTCCTTTTGTTGACTTTTCATTTTTCTAACATCTTCACTCCTACACGACTTCTGAAGATATCCCCAAGACTGTTGACTAGTGTGATAATTACGAGGAGGACTGCGTGTATCCAGAATTCCCAGGGTTACAGATAAGATGTTTTTATTATTTTACACTTTCCAGAGAGTAATACAACAGCTTGAGCATACCTACACAATTTAAATAATCGTAATAAATTAGATAGTACACTTAGATGTAAGAACTTAGATCAGTATAAATCTGCATATGTGTTCTTTTTAAACCAAAACACGTAATAGGGTTGTCTTTGATGTATTTAATATAAATGAACATAGTTAATAAATAATACTATTCTCCAATAATATAATAGTTTTTTAAAAATTGCTACACCAACTGCAACCGGTATATTTGTGTCGGTTGGGTCTGTTGTGTTTTTTAAGGTGATCAGATAGCCTTGTCTCCTTTGCTACATATATTACATTTATTATTTCAGGTTAATGTTTTTTTTATATTCAAATTTTCGCGGTTTAATGGGCGGTTTGCAGTGTATTTTTGACGAAGCGTTTGAAATTTGATGCAGTGTGGTACGTAGTGATAGTGTTATTTCCTCCGTATTGTTTATTTATTTAGCGAATTAACGGTTAAGTAATGAAACCCAATAACTTTATTGAGATTTTAATGCTTAGCCTCCCTTGCCTCCTCTGACAAGCCGCCACTGCATTAGAGTATATATTTAAAATAAATAACCCATTCCTGAAAACAAAAATAAAATATTTAACCAATAAGCACAGTAACCTAGTATTATTAACCAAACCCAGTTAAATATAAATGAGAACCTGAGTTCTTAAATAAATATTGTAACATGTCTATTGTCCTGTTACTTTAGACTACCATTGCCACAGCTTTAATTTAACTTTCCGTTCATCGCTCCATTAGACACTTTCATTCCCACCTCTAACCAAACGAATCTAGTGAGACGACTGGACAACCTACGCTAATAAATACCAAGGTAAGGCCCCGAACAAATAATCCATTTTTGCCGACTGGGGCGTAGAAAGACACCTTTCCCAAAAACTATCGTATCTACCGTATTTACTGTATAATAAGGATACAGTCAGCAAGTTACCGCCAGGTACAATCAAGGTACAACAAGACATACCTTTAAGCTTACACTGTTAGCATCCAGTAGATGTAACAAACCAGAAGCCCACATCTAAGAAGTCTGTGAGCAAATGTGACAATCCAAGTACCATCCATAAGCCTTAACAGAATTAATCGAGTCCACCTCGAAACCTGGAGATAAGTTTTGATCTCTGTTTAATAAATCTATTACTATTAAACACCTTTTTCTAGCAGATTATTTTAATGAATTAATAATATTACTTTTTTGTCAGTTTCATTTAAAAAACCCACTTGACTGTAGAGTAAAGTACCCTAATATCGGATACTTTTTTTTGAACCTTAATATTAATTTGAATACATCAATAAAGCTACGACGTTTTGAAAATAAAACAAATAATAGGCTATAGAGAATCATATATTATTAAACCAAAATCAATCATTGCCACATGTTAAAAAATAAAATTTAAGTTTTTCAAAAAATGGTCAATTTACGTTGACAAAAAATAATGTTCCGAATACCGGATAGGGTACCCGATATTAGGATAACGATATAAAACTAGCCTTTGAGGCAGAAATTACAAATATATATGTGTCTTTGTGTATATTGGCACAGTCGGCATGAGCCCACCTGATACATTTTGAGCACTGAATCCATTGTCCATCAGAGAAGAGTCCAGAACAAAACATACATTCTGCTTCCTCTTCCCCAATGTCACAGTCCATGTCAGAATCATCATCTAAGAGTACTTCATCTTCTTAAGATGAACTAAAAGATTCCTCATTCTTAACACTCTTCTTCCTAACATTGGTTGTCATTGCCTTCTTTTTATTTGTTTTTTTTAGGAGGATTACATTTGTCTGTTTTCAATTTCGGAATTCTGTTTATCTATGTAGCTTTAGCTATGTAGCTATGTAGGGATTATATAGATAGATTAGAAATATTTTGTCCTAATATTGGATATCTGATATTAAGACAATTTGACCATCCGATATTAGGCAAATTGTCTCCTGTTGAAGGTCAAGGTTATGGCACAAAAAAAACTATAATAATCCATTGTCCGCATGCACTGAATTGAAGTAGACATATTATAGAATAACTTAAACTACAGAGACAAATTTAAAAACTTCCTGAATGTCTAAAAATTACGTTTTCAACCAGCACGTTTAAAAACTCGGAATGTGATAGTTCAGTATTGTGGCTGTTCCAATCAAACGCGCCAGAAAGCAGACACTAGTGCCGAAACAAGATGATGACTAGGGCTGAAGGCCACAAGGGCGAAGGCTAGAGAAAAAGAAGAAGAGGGGAAGAGAAAATGAAAAGAAGAATATAGCATACACACGTTGTAATAATACTATTTACATGTTATAAAAATATATTTTATTTTTAAATAAAGTAATTAGATCTGATAGTTGGTAATAAATATTTGTGGTGTTAATACAGCCATCAAACTAAGCTACTGGCACACACCCATAGTATAAGTCGTACTAGAGGCATCTATGTTCTATGAGATACACTAAAATATTATTAGAGGGCTTGGGTTAAGCTACCTGCTAAACTGTAGACGGGTTTCTTTGTAATCAGATTACAGATTTCTTCAAAACAGAACTATCCGATATTAGGCAACTATCTGATATTAGGGCAATTTATAAGAGTTGTAGGTTGTATCGTGTTTGGTTTAACTACTCATTTAGATAATTTTGACATTTACTGATTAATTCGATAATTTATATGTATTTTAAATTCTACAAGGTGTTTCTATCTTTTTCACTTTGTTTTTTTTTATATGTATTTATTTAGTTTTCTCCGCAAACGAATAACCTGAGCTCTAGTCAAACATTAACTTGGAGTCGAACCACTCCTTGAGATGAGTCTCTAGTCGGGAACTGCTCAGTGAGTGAGTTTGTGTTCAAAAAATTGGCACCCTGCTCTGTTTATTATAGTTATAATAAAATAAGTTATACAAGTATAATATAAAATAATTAAATTTTATTAACAGATAGTAAATAGAATTATAAAATTTAGTTACACTTCTTAGGACAAATGTATGACTGCTTTTCTGGCGGGCAATTTGGAGTGTACGACTAGTATCTACAATTTTCTTGATCACTCCACAATGGCTTGTGATATACTTGGCAGCTAAGGGTAATAAGTCTGATTAAGGTTTTTTAAAGTTCTATAAACAAAGACCAAAATTAATTTTATTCTATATGTGGCTTCCACGCTGTATAATTGGAGGCTATATTTAATAATATAGGTACAAAAACTTCATTTTCAATTTTATTAAAAAAAGAACAGTCACATTAATAAAATCTTTATTCATATTTTCTTATTTTTCAAATGACACTTTTATGAACTTGTTTGTATGGTACACAACATCAAAAAATTTTTACACATTTATAAACATTTCAGTATAAGAACGGGAACACAGTACACAAACTTTTAACATATTTTCAATAAGAGAAAATTCAGGATATACAAATGTATTACTCGTGACAATTTTTAATTCGATTATAATTTTAATTACAATTTAAAAAACTAGGTAGCTCCTGAATGTTCTTTTGGTTCGAATATTTTAAATCTACGTGCAAATGTATTTGTATAGAGAAGGTCCATTAAATATTGACCATAGTATTTAATAAAATGTTCATTTACATTGTGTTAAAAAGGTAAAAAAAGTTAGGGTGTTTACCAAATTCTTAAAATATGATTAATATTGCCCTAAAACTGTACAAATTTCCAAATAATTGATTAAATTAAACATATACGTAGCAACAAGATGTAGATAATAAAAATCTAATCTGTAATTATTAGATATAATCGAGAAAACGGTTTGAAAGTAGCAAATAATATTGCAGGGGTGAAAGTAAAATAAACATAATATATAGAAAATAAAGATGTGTTGAACTGCTAATCAGATAGACAGGCGGCAATAAAATAAGTATGGATTTAGAACAGTAAACAACTAAACGGTTGAATTAAACTTAGCACTATTTATTCGCAAAATACCTTTTTAAAATTTAAAATTTAAAAACGTTTTTTGCGAATAAATAGTGAAAGTTTAATTTAACCGTTTAGTTGTTTACTGTTCTTAATAAGATGGACTTTCACATAGTAAGGGTTAATACAATAAATTACATTAAGTATGGAATTGCCTTCATAAAAATAATTTTACTTTGGGTGCTTAGGTATACTGGCATTATGGGGATTAATATGGTAGACCTTTGTTAATTTTCAAATAGTTTTGCTTACAGGCCTTACAGATGTGCTCAGAATCCCACTGTAAGGCTGAGAGAACGGTGAGCCATACAAAATAATGCATTGTACCTAAGGAACATGCACATTAAAGCTTGGTAAGTTATGTTTAAAATACAATATCAAATAATTTGATGGAAAACTAAATCCAGTGATACTTAACCTTTTTAACCATAGAAATATAGTAGATATTTTTGCACATATAAAAATTAGCAGCCTGGTTAACTACGATAAGAATACTATCTGTTAGGACTCCCTCTATACAATAAATTTTAAATTGATTCACACTAATACATAATTACACTCGCTTATATTTTTTCAGTAAGTATAGCTGTATTTGTTATATTTTTTCTTAAGGATGTATTTTTGAAGAATAATATTAATGGTTTAAAACCGTAAAATATTGTTTTTAATGAAAATAATCAAAATCAATATTTAAACCTCTTAAAAACGTTTTGCCTATAATTTCTAGTTACATTTTTAGTAACAAATATATAGCAATAAACATAATATTCATTAATTTTATTACTGTACGTCCGTGTAATGCATACGTTATCAGCGTAAGAAAAGAAAAGAAAAAAATATTGGAAACTGTCAAAAATATTAAACGACAATACTGCATTTTTACACTTTAGAGAAGATACGTGAAAATTATACAAAGAGTTTATTATTTGCAATTTTTTTACAAAAGTCTTATCAAAAGTGCCAAATTGATAGGTATATTAATGATGATTGTTAATGTGAGGGATGGAGCAAAGCAAGGTAGACCAAAAAATAAAGAAAATATTAAAGAAGAAATAATAATTACAGCAGTAAAAAATCGGCATTGTCCAGCGCAAATATTATTTAGAAATTTTGGTATTGGAGAGTCTTCACTATGAAACGTTTTTAAAAAGGTAAAGTTATTGTAAAGTATGGTTTATTTATGTATTGGCTGAAGACCAATTTGTCCGAAAAAATAAAATTCTGTGAGTATATAATGAATCTAAATAATAATATCATTTATATTTTTTATTTTTCACGTTGCAATGTGTCATTTAAACGGTCAGGTGAACAAAATACCTCTTAATGGTCTGATAAAAATTTACACTGGATGCAAGAGTACCATAAAGACCACAAAAACTAACTTATGAGCTAATATTGTGAGAAATACAATTATTGGTGCATTTCTCTTTGATAAAATTATTACGGAAGAATTATTTTTTAATCTGTTTTTCCTGTAATGGTGGAAAGACAGGATTGGGCCAGTGGAAAGGCCCCCTATATCACCTAATCTGAACCTATTACATTTTTATGGCATTATTTAAAATCTATAATCTATACAAAAAGACTGTAATATCCGTCATCTACAATTATTTTGTACGGTATCCTTTGTATATTATGCAGCCTGTTTGTCAGAGGGTGTTTAGTTCTTTTGGATAAACTTTATATATACCGCTATGCTACAGAATGTTAAAGGCAAATGTAAAGCCCGGTTCAGTCAGTGTATATTTACTGTAGATTAACCTTTTTTTTAGTGTTTCACAGTAATTGTATAATTAGGTAATTCCAAATAATTTGTTTATTACATCTAGTAACGTAGGTATATATTGCAATTGCAAAAAAAATCATAATATTTATTTTTATTTTTGCCCAGTCCTGTAGCAATTTAAAGCAAGATATTGTACAATTTCAAAGTAAGCTTAGCAAGGAAAATCTAGAAATTGATAAAATAGTTCAAACGAAGATTATTCTTAATAAGAGGGACTTCCAAAAAGTACAATAAATTTGATAAAATAGGGGTTTTGTTTAAAACAATTGTTCTGTCATCTCATGAAAGTGATTCACCCTGTATATTATACCATAATTCAGTAAGACAGTAAATTAAAATAAAATATTAACCTGTTCGAAAATTTCCAATATCATACTTTATGGAGGCACAGTAAATAGAAATATGCAGCATTTATACATTTAAAAAAATTGCTGGAATGTAGACTCACACTTAAGTGTGTGTAAATATATAAATAATCAATTGTTTCTACAATATAAAGAATTTAATAAATTATGCATTACCATGAGTAACAAAACATTGGTAAAACAATAAACAAGAAAATCTTTATAGATACATAGGTACGTACACAATTTTTGGAACTTAATTCAAGTCGTATCAAAGAAAAGAAAATGTTTACCCTTTTAGTAATCTTTTTCGTTTATCGAAAAGTGTTTTGATAAAATAAGTTTATTACTACATATATGTTTTAAGAGGTTTTTTTGGACTCAGCTATATGCCACTTGACATATTCGTTTTTTTATTCAACTCACTTTACAAATACTAATATAAATATATATATAATAATTATAATATATCGAATTATATAATAACCCTACTTATCAACATTTCTATATCACAATTTCTTTCACAAAATTACAGCACCATATTTGCTTTGAAAATCTGAGCAAACCCATCATTCTTCTAATTTTTATATCACCTTCTTAAAGCACTCAACGTTCCAAGTTTACCTGGTCTCAAATAAGTTTAGTGACAAATAGGTATATAGGCCTTTTTAAAATTGTGTGAAATATTTCGTTGTTTTGTTTAATAGAAAAAGACCGGCAACTACCTATCAAATACACAAAGATATAGTACAAAATATAATAAATAATATTTTCGACGTAAGTTACTGCGTAAGATCTTTTTATTGAAACTAGGTATTTGAAAACATTAATTACGTGTCAACAAAAAAATTAAAGATTTATTTTATCCAGTCCTGGCATAAGAATTCAAGAAAGAAAGTTTTCTGTCAAAAATATGGAGAATCAGACTATTTTTTGTTAATTAAAAATCTCATTAATTGAAATCTCTCAAAATACATAGGTACCACATTTTGATATTTTAGGTTTACCTAAGCCAGTTTATATAATAGAAACTCAAGTTGGTATGAAAAATTATTTGGCCACTTCTTATTCCTACCTAATTTAACCCAAATATTCATCAAAATGTATTATAATATAATATACCTAATATAAAATTCTTCACTATGTGTTCCCCGGCGACTACTGGTTGTTTGTTAAAAACAAAAATGTTAAAAAGCTCAGTGAAACATATGTACCATTTTTAAAAGAAACTAATTTGATAAAGTAAAATCAAATGTACCATTCTTAAAAGGAACTACTTAGATTAAGTAAAATCCTGAATCAAAAGTTTTTCAGACACACATTAATTAAACGTCTGTATTTGCACTTTTGTTGGTCACATTGTTAGCATTCTCCATCTTTAAGTTGTTCAGATTATTTTTTTGCTTGGCAAACGTTTTAGATAACCTGTAAATTACAGAACAGTAATATAATTTTATATTTTTTTCGATTAGGTACCAGCTAATACTATACTATAGGAAAATAGATCAATTTAATTTAATCAGCATTCATTTCTTATTTATTTTGTCTCCATAATTTAAAGGTGAATCACATTTTTATGAATATTCCTTTTGCTATGTTCTACAAATACACTATTTCAAATTTAAAAATATTGTTTTTATGGCAATGTTGACGTGTGTTATCCAGTTTTGTTACGCAATATATTGAATTAAAAATAAATGTTCCTTTTTTATTTTTAGGTAAGTCAGTAAAACAAACATTTCTATGAATGCAGATAGTTAAAAAACTGTATTTTAATTGCTAAAATTATTTAAAATAAACAATAATATTAAAGGATTTTTATTATATTTTGTACTATTTAACATTTTAGAAAAGGATAAGAATATTACTGTTTCACTAACACATACTATACAGTATAACATCGAGATAAACAACATACAAGCACGTTTATGTATAAGTCTATGCCCCTCCTAAAAAAATGTTTAACAAAATTCTTTCCATCTGGCGACAAAGTCATAATATTTACATTACACAAAAATATTTCAACTATTTCATTGTTATTTAGGAACATTTATTTTAAAGATTTTCTTATATTTACAGGTAAACAGCGAAACCATAGAGCAAGTTTTTTATTTTATTTTTTTATATGGAAGGACTTTCTGCTTAAGGACAGTATGATTTATAAAAAATGAGAGAGTAGTTTATTAAAATAAAATTAAAAATTAAGAAACATTTTTGTTTATCTCTTTTTGTAGTATGAATTTAGTTTTTTGCAGTTTGCCTGTAATACTAAATGACCACAAAATAAATAACTTACAATGTAAACCATGTTCTTAAATTTTTCATAGTACCATATTTATGTTATAGACGTTTTAGTCGTTAGAAAAGATAAAACAGAAAACTATTTTCGAGGTACTTGTTTTTAGTAAGCATAATTTATATAAGTATGTATATGCCAATTGCTGAATTTAAAATCATCAATGTAAGAGAGTTGATTCCTTTAGCAGTGCTTAATGTTGATGAGACGATGGTTATATATTGAACGGTAAGAAATATTTTCGAAGTAGTTCTTGCTTTTCAATGGCTATGTTTTAATTAAAAAAACTGCACTAAGATAAGTGCAATACAAATACATAACAGATGAGTCCTTGGGTGAGTCCATTTAAATAAAAATAGTAACATTGAAGTAAAAAATTGTAACATTTTAGAAGAAAGGATTACTTCTTAGAAGTGATTAAAAACAGCTTAATTTAAGGGTCCCCTAAAAATTATTTTATGGAAAAACTAACTTTGAATTTGAATATGAACTTTTTCTTACATTTTTTATTATTGCATGCTTTCTTCTGAAGGTTTACTCTTAAATTTAAGTAGATATATAGATATTATCTTGACAAATCATCAATTAGGTAATTGTGGACAAACTAAATTTGGTTAACATTGATTTCACCATTTACGTCTGTGAAATTAAATTTAAATAATTTTAGAATATTTTTATTTAGGATAATGTAATAATAATAATTTTTTTTTAATTATCAAGTTTGTTCTATAAAATCTACACTCTCATTTTAAATAATATATTTTGTGAAACTCAAAATTATTTTAAGTATTGTATGAATAAGAATATATTTCAAAAGGATGGGAATTGCTTGTTCTAGTTGCACTTTTTATTAAATCTTGGTCTCACTAATTTGTAGTGTATAAAGATTTTGGCAATAATCTACCAATGTAAATTAAAATTCCGCTTTTGCTTTAATTTTAAGTTTAAGTAGTTCTATGCTAATGTACTATCCAATTTGTTTACGAAAATACTCTTCAGTTTAAACTATTTGCGGTGAATAGTCAAAACATAAAGAACCACAGAAAAGTTTAAAATCTATGCGGCGTAGCAGTAGTAGTAATTTCCAATTAAGTTTTTAACAAGTTTTCATTAAAAGTAATGGTGGATACAGTTGTAATAAAGGTTCGGAGTTCAAAAATATTGTTTTCCTGAATATGGCACTTCCGGTTTGCCGGAAGTGGAAGTGGACATCAATTTATGTAGGTAATGTAAATAGAACCTGACATTTTTGTTATTGTATTTTCGAATTTCACATGAAATTTAAGGTAAAATTAATGCACAACGTAACAAAATATAATACTCTAAATATTTTGAATAATTTAAAAATTGTATCCACGTTGATATCTTCATTAGTAATAAAATTAGTGACGTGAAATTGTAACCAATAAACAACAAGCGCTTGCCCTCAGTATATCAGCTCACTGATATAGAGTGTTTTAAACCCCCAAAAGCACAATTTAAATCATGTATGTTACCTTTTTAAAAAGAACAACCTCTATTGTACTCTGTATTCTTCCAGTATAATTGGAAGTGCCACAATCAATTTGAAAACATAAACAGCAGTTTTACAAAACTTCAACTATTGGATTATAAAATAAAAAATAGCTTTTTTTAAGTTTTGTCTGCTGTTTATTTTGTGTTTTTAATATGATGGGCTTCCATAAACTAAAGGTGGATACTATAGATGTCATTATATTTAAACTAGATCTTTGAAATTTTAGATTTTTAACATGATATTAGATAATATTATTTTTAAATAAAACAATTATTGCTGTATGTACTAAATATGTAGAGTATGATTTTAGAAGAACTATGGTCCAGGATCTACATTAACCTGTTTATTTATGGTATGTAAAAATAAGTTCTGAGACGTATTTATGAGTAGTTAACAAGTATGAAGACTTTTAAAGTCAATTTGTGGGATAAGAAAAGATCATCTGTAAAGGCACAACCACTATAAAAAAACTATTAGTTAAAATTTGTCCAAAAGCCTGTTTTAAGTATCACACATATAAAATTGATTAAAAAGTGACAAAAACCCAATGCTAATTAAATCTATTAATCTAAACATTTGAACTAATACGATTTAGTCACCTTTTTATTAAATTCTTGGGACAAATAATTCTTCCTTTAAGACTTGTTTTATATGTATAGGTGTTGTCCCAGGAATGCCTTAAAATATTTAATTAAAAAAATAATAAATGTTTAACATCAGTGTGTATAATAAAAGAATATATATTTCTTGTTAGTCTATTGAGCAACATATTTTCATAAAAAATTATTAACAAGTACTTGTATTTGGACGTGTTTGTACATTTATAGAAAAATATCTGTCTGTTTAGTAATTATTGAGGCAGGATATTCGATGTTAAACATTTAAATTTGCAATTACAACTACAAATTTGCTAGATTTGTTCAAAAATCTGGTTTGACAAAATTCAACTTTAAATCACTTGGTAACTAATCTTTATCAGTCTCAACAATTTCAGTTAAGCGAATTATGTAAGAATTTATTTAAACAGTTGTTGTATGATAATTTAAAATTTTAATCAAATTACTTTTTAATAGGGACTTTTGATTACAACAAAAAACCTTAGGAGGGTCCAGTTTGGTCAAAATTTTATTAAATAAAAAAAATAGAAATTGTTAGGAAAGCTAAGTAAACTATATCAATTATAAATAATTTACTATTAATATATCCAAAATATTCACCATAAAGTTTAGGTGTTTTAATGACATTTATCTTTTCTGTGTGATTTAACATTCCTTTTAAATTAATTTGATTATTTTGCGATCGGTAAAATTACATAATTCTTTGCTAATTTTTCTTTCCAAATCAGTATTATTCAAACACAGAAAAATATAGAAGAGTTTTTCATAATTGATGTAGAACTTTTATATAGCTGTTAATATTGTAAAGTGATACTGTTACTTTCGCAGCAATATTTACAGAATGATCCCATGCAGATGTCTCCTTAACTGTAGATGAATGTTATAGATTTATTTAGCGAATCGGTAAGTTTACGGAAATATAAAATAAATTCATAAAAAAAATAACTTTTGTCAAACCAAAACGTTTATTTTTACAATTAAATTGTGGAAGTTTAGTAAAGCTAGTGTTTATTTTGTATTATAATAAAATAGACTTCCACAAAGTAAGGGTTGATGCAATAAATTTCGATAAAAATATTAACTTTTAATTTAATTATATTTTTGGACAAAACTAGCTGTTAAAATCACTTACGTGCTAGTAATTCATTTGAGGTACATGGTACATCAATTTTGGCACAAGACATATTAAATATTAGTCCTTAAACCTTATAGTACGAGAGCCAGCGACACTCGATCGAGTGTCGCTGGCTCTTAGACTATTATAAACATTTTACCTCTCGTAGCAATTAGATCGGATTGGACAATCAACAATGAGAGGGATATTTTGGGGGGTTACGACGCAATCTAATATCTCTTGACTAGGATCTTATATTAATAATATATATAATATATATTGCTTAGGTAACTCCTTTAAAAATAAATAATACGAGCTTATCACAAAAACCTAAAATGTAATCACAGCCAAATAAACTGAAAATATAAGTCTCTAGCTATACAGGGTGTTCTAAACCAAATACAAATACTATAATTGACAGAGTTTAGGACATCCTGCATATGGACGGTACACACAAAATATAAAATTGATTTGCCATGAAAGCAATGTAAACCTCTTTACAATATATGAATTCTTCTACAAAAGAAAACGTAGGTAAGTATGAATGGTAAAATAGTAATTATTTTTCAATGATAAAGGTTTTTTTTTAAATATTAAATATCTAAAAGGCATTAAGATAAATATTAATTCTCTCTATTTAGAGTTTTACATTTTTTCAAGACAAATATTTTGCTGTGTATGAGCAAAAACAAAATTTGGATGTGATATAAAATTATACTATTAAAGATTAAATATGTTCAATAAAAACAAATAAACAATTTTAACTAGGCACTTTTGTAAAACAATACGGACAGAGTGTATGTTCATATTAATTTAATCAATATAAATATAAATAATACAGTAACTTTTCGGCATACATTAACTTGTATATATTCAATATCCTGATTAAGATAAAATTTTTATGTTTTTTTTTTTATTTTTGACTCTACTTTGTTAAAATTTGTTGACTGGTACCGCTAAAAGAATAAATGTAGTTATTCGTTTTTCTGTGATATAGCACTTATTGTCTAAGAAAAGAAAGTTGAAAATGATTTAAATCTTATTTTCTGGACGAGTTACCCCAGATTAAAAAAAATGAAAGTTCTACGATAAATAGAAGCAGAAATATTGCAACTTTTCAAGCGCGCTCTATTTTAAAGATATATTTTTATTTTTGGATGAAAGAGAACCTATCCCCACCACGCCTCTCAGACGTCACCAAAACTTACCCTCACTTTAATTAACAAGCACAACAAAATAGAATTTATTTGAAATTTAACTAAAAATTTAACTTAATATTTAAAAACAATCGCTCTGTGATTTAAAAAAACTCCGTCCCTATTAGTCATTGAAAATTTTTTTGGTTTAAATGTGTTTTTTAACCAGCTTTAAAATTATGTATTTTGTTTTTTTGGAAAAGTGAAAAATGGCGAAGTTATTCGAAATGTTTAGAAGTTAAAAAAAGCGTTTTTTATTTCGTCACACTCTTTAAGAAATTGGAAATTAAGTAGACGTAGGGCCTGGTGCATAAACGTTTGTTAAACCTATGTTATCTGTGAACCTTTGAGAAGTGTATGTGCAACGATAGTGCGTGCGCGTGCATTTCAAATTTATTGTTTTTAGATGAAGTTGACGGTGCGCTGTTGTCACCTTAAATATTGTTTCCCTGAAAACGAACATTTTAATATTTTAATTTGATCTTCAAAAACGAACCTCAATATTTATTATTAATGGATTTTTACTGTCAAAATCTATAAATAACAAATTATTCTCTTCTTTTGATAGTAATCTGTAATTTTAATTATTAAATATGGTTTCAAATGAATAAGAAAATAGAAATGATAGAGGTTTGATTTCGCTATTTAAATTATATATTTAGTAAATATTAGAATCTTTTGTTTTAATGGTAATCTGTAATTCTGATGAACTGTGATTTACTCATAAGATCAAAACCAATGTACCGTTAAAATAATTTAAAATAACTTTTTATATATCATTATGTCAAGGATCTATTTAATTCAGTAAAAAAACGTAAGTAACGAAGTCAGTTTAAATTTCAAAACATATACAATTTTCGTCTTTCCAAAGTCTAGTCTACTTATTCACTCTAAGAAACGTAGCCTAAGAATCAAATTTTACCTCTCTCGTCGACTAATCAAATTATTCTTAAAAATTAAAAGAGCCGCATCCTCCTCAGGCAAGTGCAACCTAAAACACACTTTACCAATTTAACTTAGAGTTAACAAGTTATTAAGTAAAAGAGGTTTGACAAGCGTTTATACAACCGGCTCATAAGGTTTAATGTTATTTTGGTTATATTCTATAGGATTATATTAAGATTGAATTGGATTATTGTAAGATGATAAGAGATTAAACTAACAGTGTTTATAATCTTATGGTGACATATACATTATATAGATTAATTGGAAATGATTTTTTTTATTTTTTTATTTTTTAAACTGAATCCATTTTTATGACCAAGTTCATTCAAAAATCACTTCAGGATACTGGAATGCACTGTATTATTTTATGTGTTTTGAACAGATTACATTTTAATAGTAATTAAAACTACATTTCATTGTCCACTCAATAATAAATGCTTAAAGATTGAGTACGAAACCATTACCTTTAAGATATTTAAAAGCTGATATTAACAGACTTAATTAACCTGAACCACTTACTAATACAAAGTACGACACACACTCTGATCCATAAAAAAAAATAAAACAATCTTTGGAATTGCGCAGCCTAAAGTAATCTATAAAACATTAGAAATGGATAGACACGGTTTCACATTATTATCATACTTAATAATGCCTTTGGTTAGTATATTTTCGGTTTTTAGTGACAAAATACTGATTATATAACTTATTCTACGTTCACCAGTAATATTAAGATTCTTTTAGTAATAGTGTGGATTAAACTTTAACCAAAGTTCTAGTCGAAAATTTATCTGAGTAAGTTTAACAATTAAGGTCACTTATGTATACCAAATGGTATAATTGGAATATTAAAAAATTCATATTGGCGGACATATCTCTACTAAGACAATATAAAAAAAACACGACTGTTAGCTTAGTTGTTGCTTTAGAAATGGAGCATATTAAATTATTTCAGATAATAAATATTTGAATTAAGAATAATCGATACCAGATATTGTAATGAAATATTTACAAAAACTGATGTGTTACTAAAATATTTATGGTTTAAATTCGATAAAGTATTAACGTTAGGGTTAATTATATTTCGCAGTCTCGTCTCATATTACAAAACACCCTGTAGTAGCAGCTTGCTGCATGAACCTATACGACGTTAAAAGCTGAAAAAAAAAGATAACACACAAGTTCCGAATTCGTCACCTATCACCTCGATATAGGCCTCTATCGTCACTATTGTTTGTCGTATGAACCGGTATAGACATTCGCTGTGAATAAATTTTAAATAGTGTGTGCTGGAAGGAAAAAAAATGGGAAGACATACTAAAAACATTAGGAAAGTCAGGAAAATGAAAAAAAATTATTTATGAATTTAATTGCATGCCAATGGGTCTATGCACGGCACCTTTTATTTTTACAAAATTGTTAAAGCCAATAATAACAAAACTAAGATCGGAAGAAATTATGATTATAAATTATTTAGATGATTTGCTAGTAATTGCTAAAGAAAAATTAGAATGCCAAGAAAATGTTACTAGGGTTTTAATCATGTTAGATTATTTAGGTTTTGTAATAAATTATAAAAAAAGTGTTTTAGACCCTTCGCGTTGTTGTAAATATTTAGGCTTTAATTTTAATACAATAAAAATGGAAATGTCATTGCCTGTAGAAAGAATTCTTAAGATAGAAAATGCTTGTTTAAAAATTTTAAATAAGAAACATTGTGTTATAAAATTATTTGCACAAGTTTTGGGCATGTTAGTAGCTGCATGTCCAGCCATAAAATACGGTTGGGCTCATACAAAAATATTAGAAAGAGCTAAATTTCTGGCTCTCTTAAAGTCTAAGGGCAGCTACGATAAGAAATTAGAACTTACAACCAATGTAGTTTCTGAAATTAAATGGTGGCTGTCCAGTTTAAGAAATAGTAGTTGCTCCATAAAACAAACAAAATATGATTTAGAAATTTTCTCGGATGCTTCGTTGCGAGGATGGGGTGGAGTATGTAAAAATGAACGAGTTAACGGCCTTTGGGGATATGACGAGATGCAAAATCATATAAATTATTTGGAATTATTAGGAGCTTTCCAATGTTTAAAACATTTTATCCAAGCGGAAACTGGAATTAATGTTATTTTACGAGTAGACAACACTACAGCAGTTAGTTATATAAACCGCATGGGAGGTGTTAGATTTGATAATCTTAATACGATCACAAAAAAGTTTTGGGATTATTGCGAAAAGAAAAATTTATATGTTTTTGCATCTTACATCAATACGAAAGAAAACGTGATAGCTGATCAAGAATCAAGACGAGGTTACACTGAAACTGAATATGAATTATCCCAGGAATATTTTAAAAAAATGATTCAATTTTTTTATCAACCTTCTATAGATTTATTTGCATCGAAACAAAACTCAAAATGTCAGAAATTTGTATCTTGGAAGCCAGATTCAGATTCAGTGTTGGTAGATGCTTTTACTTTGTCTTGGAAAAACTTGTCATTTTACGCATTCCCGCCTTTTCCATTAATATCAAAGGTATTAAAGAAAGTTAGAGATGACAATGCACAAGGAATTTTAGTTATACCAGACTGGCCGAGCCAGCCGTGGTATCCAGTATTTCAGCAAATGATCGTTTCAAAAATGTTTCTGATGGGACCAGATAAATATTTATTAAATTCTCCTTCTAGGCAACCCCATCCTATGTGGAAATCGCTTACCCTGGTTGCAGGGATTATATCAGGGAGGCATTCGTAAGAAGGACATTTCCAGAAGAGGGAATAATAGGAATTCTGGCCTCAATAAGTGAACAGACGCTTAAACAATATAATTCCGCCTATAAGGCATGGTGGCTTTTTTGTTCAAATAAAAATGTTGATCCTTATGTTAGTTCCTTAGATAATATTATTGTGTTTTTGAAATTAACCTTTGAAAGAGGATGTTCGTTTTTAGTAGTTAATAGTTATAAGTCGGCATTAGCTTTAGTATTACAATTATCAAAACATAATGAAAATATGGTGAATAGATTTTTAAAAGGACTTAAAAATTTAAGGCCTCCTAAAGCTAGGTATTCTAGCACATGGGACCCTCACCCAGTAATAAATTATTTGGAAACCCTTTATCCTCCAGATTCTTTAAGTTTGGAGAATCTGACTTTGAAGTTAGTAGTGTTGTTAGCACTAACCACTGCGCATAGAATGCAGACATTGGCAAAAATCAAAATCAGTAATATTGTTAAACGGGAAAAATATCTAGAGATCTTTATAGAAGACAAAATTAAAACTTCTAATAAAAATGGTTTACAGCCAGTGTTATACATTCCATACTTTTTAGAGAAACCAGCCCTATGCCTTGCATCGACAATTGAATTATATATTAATAAAACGGAATCCATTCGACCTGTAGGGTTAAACACACTTATTATGACAACTAAGAAGCCTTTTCGGGCAGCATCCTCTCAGACAATTAGTCGTTGGATTAAAACGGTGTTAAATCAAAGTGGTGTAAATACAAACTTATATTCAGGTTATAGTATTAAACATGCAGCTGTATCATCAGCAGACAGGGCTGGGGTAAATATTGAAGTAATTAGAAAAGCGGCCGGCTGGTCAGATAGATCCAGCGTTTTTTGCTCATTTTATAAAAGGCCCAAAAGGCCCTAACTCCACCGGACAATTTTGCTAAGGCAGTCTTTAAGGGGGCAGGAGTAAATTTTGATTAGAAATTAGATTATTAAAACTGTTTTTGTGTTTATGAAAAATTGTTCATTTTATTGTTTATTAAAGTTGGTGGTTTCATAAAATGTAAGAAATTTTCTTGTTATTTAAGAGGAAAATAAAATAATTCAAATATTCATCTTAATTATTTGCCTAATTATTAATTTAGGTCTAGGTTGACCCACAATGTTCTTTAAACATCTACAGGGTGTTTTGTAATATGAGACGAGACTGCGAAATATAATTGATTGATCAATCGACTTACCTGTAAGGAAGGTTGATCATAATTATATGAGCAGTCTCGTCGAAATATTACAAAACCCCACCCTTGTATCTGGATTTATGAATTATGTTTTACCCAACCCTCAGGGTCAACCTGACTATACTTTCAACTAGTGACGATAGAGGCCTATATCGAGGTGATAGGTGACGAATTCGGAACTTGTGTGTTATCTTTTTTTTTCAGCTTTTAACGTCGTATCGGTTCATGCAGCAAGCTGCTACTACAGGGTGTTTTGTAATATTTCGACGAGACTGCTCATATAATTATGATCAACCTTCCTTACAGGTAAGTCGATTGATCAATCAATTATCTGTCACTAGTCACGGAAAGTATATGACAAGTGAAACTGTGGCTATCCATTTACAGTAATAGTCGTTTAGCGAGGTGTATTAATGTGAGTGGTAAGATGCTTCGATAGGTAATCAGCCCTAGCAAAACATTTTCCACACATATCACAGTGGTATGGTCGCTCCCCCGTATGTATTCTGAGGTGGCGAGTAAGATCGCTTTTCCCGCCAAAAGCCCTACCACAAAATAAACAAACAAATGGTCGTTCTCCGGTGTGTTTGCGTACATGTAATTTGAGATTTTCTTTACTTCTGACACATTTTCCACAAAAAGGACAAGCGAATCTGCGTTCACGTTGCTTTTCAATAGAGTCTGCTCGTAAGAAATTTATTATTGATGACTCGGACGTTCGAAGGAGGTCGGTAGGATACCTCGATGTACCCTGACATGAAAATGCTATAGAATCTATAGTGTCGTCCTGTTCAGCTTCAGTTTTTTCAGCATCTGAAGAAGTACCTTCACCTGCATCAAACACAAGTTTTAGCTAAACAATAACTTAAATATGATATAAACCTTACAAAAATTATCGCATCAATCATTATTTTATAAATTTTTCTTACTTATTAAAACATTTTAATTTTAATTTTTAATTTTTAACAATAATTAAAACTCCAATTAATCGCTAAATTTACAAAATGCATTATAGTCCGGTCGACAAGTTGCAAGAAGTGGAGTTGGGTAGAAAAAGGTCGGAATTTAATGAAACTTGGAGATGTTGTTCAGGGATTGTTAATTAACATTTTGTCAAGTTTTGGACCTCGAGGACCCTGTGCAAAAAGAGAAGGGGGAGGGAGAACTGCAAAAATCTCGACCTTTCGTCAGTTTTTCGTCAATTACGTTTTTTCCTTACATCCTACGACAAAAGCGTTTAGAAACATTTTGTAGTACGTGAAATTATCTACAATTTGAGTACTCACATATGTCTGTATGTCAATTCCTTACTGAGATATGGCGCTTCGCAGAAAATATTTTTTTTAAGAATTTCAGTAAAAATACCTCAAAAAAGCAGAAACCAACCTTATTTCTTACTTCACCCTTCATATCCCTTCACCCTTCATATTCCCTTCACCCTTCCCCCTTCCCCATGAAATAATTATTGAAAAAAAGTAGTAATATTCATTCATTCACATGAAGACGCCGACGTGTTGATCGTCAATACCGCCATATCCAAAGCTAGCGAATTCGACAGCGTCATTATCATTGCTGAAGATATGGACATACTTATTCTGTTGACGGCATTGGGTATGTCCATAAAGAACATCTATCTTCAGAAAAGTGGAAGTGGAAAAGAGGTGGTGGTCCTAGTGTCCTCTACTCACCAAGTTCCTGTTCCTTTCCTCCCAAAGATATACTTTTCCTCCACGCAGTGAGTGGGTATGATACCACGTCAGCACCGTATAGATTGGGGAAGAACAAAATTTGCAGCACCTATATGAAGAATACCGCCCTCTCTGCAGTAGTGGATCCGTTTCTTACATCAAACGCTACTCCACAGCAAATCAAGGACGCTGGAGAAAAGTTCCTGGTAGTAGTTTATGGAGGCAATATTGACAATGGCAACCTTGACGACTTGCGGTACCGATTATTTACACGATCAGTGACGAAGGTTAAATTGGAACTAGCCCGCCTACCACCGACAAGGGACGCTGCCAATTACCACTCCCTCCGCACTTACCAGCAAGTACAAGCGTGGTTAGGTAATTAACTTCGCCCATCAGTTTGGGGCTGGAGCCTAACCACGCGAGGGGTACTACCAATCCCCACAACAAAAAATGCTGCGCCAGATAACATCCTCCAAATTGTTTCCTGCAAGTGCAGCAAAGGCTGTAGCACCGGAGTTTGCAGCTGCAAGAAAGCAGGTCTTAGATGCTCAGCTATGTGCAAGTACTGCACAGGCCACTCCTGCGAAAACGCCCCTGCAACTGATTTGAACGAGGAGGACTCGTCAGACATAATCGACGAATACGACGACGGCGAGGACGTCCTTAACAGCCCCCGAGCAATTAGAAGCAGAACCAACGGCTAAAAAATCTTGACAGGAACTGTAATGAGTACAAATGCGTACCTACTATGTATGAGAGACCTTTCAACAATATCTCTGATTTCCATAAAACATAATTATAAGAAAAATAAAGAGTATAAAAAAAGCGAAATTTAAGACAATTAATGTTTATAAATAAAGCAGAAAATGTATAAAAAATGTAGTCTATAAGGCAAAAGTTTAATTTTAACAAATTTCAACAAAAATATTTTTTACTAAGAAAGTAAAAAAGTGAAAATGTATTTAGGAAAAAATCAGACTAAAAGATTCTTCTTATGCCCTTTGATTATTTTTATTAATCATTATATGTACTGTAAATATTGTAGTTACCTGTTATTTCTTCGACAGTTTCCTTTTTTACCACAATGGGACTGCTCTCTTCCTCGACATTAATAGTCTCGTTGGAACTAGATACTTGATCGTTACTATTCTCTTGCACGCTCTTTTCATCTTCATTATCTTCTTCGGATACTTTAGCTTCTTTAGGAATCTCCGCACTTTTGCCGTGCAATTTTTCTAAAGCATGATTCAGTCTATGTTTTTTAAACGATTTGAGATATCGGAATTGCATTCCGCATACGTCACAGGAAAAAAGTTTATCTGCTGGAAGTCTAGCACGATGATTCTGTTCACGGTGTTTCACGTATGCCGATCGGTATCTATCGTAAAAAATAATATTATGAAATGTGATAACAAATATGATACAATAAATATACTCATACTGTTTGTTGAGCTATATTAAGTACAAAAAAAATGTATATTTTTGTTATAATTAGTTACATAAAATTGTATTTTATATTTATCTCTTCATGAAATAATTTTAGATGAACAGTGTCTTAAGAATACACACAGTAAACAACTAAACAGTTGAACTATTTATTCGAAAAATAGACTTTCACATAGTAAGGGTTATTACAATAAATTTCAATACATACAGTGTTCCATTAAAAATGTTTTGGCTAATTTGACGATTTTAAAATTACTTATAGTTTTAAAATTTTTATCTTTAAACTTGTTTACAAATATATTATATAAAGTTAAGTCAATTTTATGGTTAAAGCCCGTTTGTAATATCAATGATTAATTACAAGTTTTAGTCAATTTTTTAGGATCCTAAATAATTGATAAATACATACACATTTTGTGTCAATTTTTTTGTCAATTTTCAATTCATCAAAACTTGTCCTATTTCTCTTCAATTTTAATTGACGTGATATATTTATAGAACTGGTCCTATTTTTTATCAATTAATTGACAGATTAGAGCAAAAATATAGGGTAATTTATACTTCAATGTTGTTTATTTTTGCAGAAATTGGTATAACTGATTCTGTAACATAACATAACCTTCACTTTAGTTATTGTTATTTGAATAGAATAAAAAGTTATTTCGTTATTTGTTACTGGTGTGTACATAAGCTCAGAATCGTAAAGTAATTTGTAACCTGCCAAAATAAATACATAAATAGATAGTAAAGTATGTACATTTAAAAAGACATATGTACCAACCTGCTGCTTGCAGAGATAGTTTCTTGCATCAGAGATTCCTCTTTTTCTATATCATTTTTAACCAAGCAAAGTAAAAAATTAAGTTGTTCCTCTGATACGCGTATAAAATTTTTTATAAGAATCTGGATCTTGTACTGCCAGTTCTTCATTGGGCATTTTAAGGGTACCCAAGCCTTTTTCACTCCTTCTTTTTAACCAAGGCTTTCGTTTTACTCTGCTCTTGTTTATAGCTTTTCTCTTTCTTGCAATATTAATAATTACTATATTTATAACAGCTGCTGTACACCGTAAAGTTAATAGCATTAACAATAGCACAGTACACATAAAGTACCTTAGCTAAACACCATTTAAAAGTTAAGGAGGCTCCCGCCTACTGCAGTGCGCATGATTACATCCTAAATAAATTATTAAAACTTTGAACATTGCATACATTTGATTTTATTGTTTCAATGTTTATGGTCCTGAATTTAGGATCCTAAAAAATTGACTAAAACTTGTAATGAATCATTGATAATTACAAACGGGCTTAATAGTCATTTCCAGTCTAGAAAACTGGGGTACTGTTGTATCCATTATCAGTAACGAATGAAAAAAGAGGAACGGAATGATTATTAGTATATTAATGTCAATCAATGTCAATCATTAATCATTGTCATATTTTTAAGTTGTGAATTTAATAAAAGTTTTATAGAAGACAATTAGCCTTACTCGACCATAAAATACAATAATTTGGCGACGAGGAAGAAAAGTAAATTCAATATTAAAGACAGTCTGAAAAAATAAATAAAAAAAAAATATCAAGAAGTAAAAATGGATTTAGAACAATTTAATACATTAATGAAAGTATTCAACGATCAACAAAAAGCTCTTATTAAAGAAGTTTCGAAACAGTTTCAAGCAATGTCAACTCAAGTAAGAGAACCAGTCACGACGACAGTTAATATGTCAAACGTAGCCCCTTTTGAAAATTACGAAAATAGAAGAGAAAAATTCACTAATTATTTGGAACGTTTTGAAAATTATTATACAATGAAAGGACTCACAGATAAAAATAAAATCGCACAACTTCTATGTGTATCAATTGGAAGCGAACATTATAACGGCTTAGCAGCTTTCCTAGGACCAGAAAAACCAATTAAATCAATGGAATATGAACAATTAATTATGGAATTCAAGAAAATGCTGATTCCTAAAAAGAATGTAGTGGTTTCGCAACATTACTTTTTAAACGTTTTTCAAAAAGAAGGACAGTCAGTTTCGGGATTCGTAGCGGCACTGAGACGTGATTTGTCGGAATGCGAATTCACAGTCGAATGCGAATGTAGCAAAATGGTATCAATCGCAGATGTATTTCTACGAGCACAGTTCATAAGAGGACTACGAGACGATTGGTTGAGAGAACAAATTCTCCAGTCAGGCAAAGCCAGTTTTGCAGATATTCTTGATCAAGCAGTGTCACTGGAAGCTTCAAAAATAGAAAGCAAAGAATTTACACATCGTACCAATTCTAACCATTCAAATTTTAACGATGTTAACAAAATATCTAATTCATCTAAATATCAAAATGGTCCACATCAATCTCATCAAAATTCAGCAAGATCAAATCAGAAAAAATTTAGAAAACATGTAGATTTAAGAAAATTAGGTATTGAAAACCTATGTCTCAGATGCGGTCGAGATAATCATATAAGTTCAAATTGTCGAGTAGAGAAATCTAAACTAAAATGTAATACTTGCAAAAAACAAGGCCACATAGCTAAAGTTTGCATTAAGACTTTGATGTTAAATAAAAATAAACCTAATAATTCAACAAATTCAATACAAGTAATGACAAATAATGATTTAACTTCAATCGCTGGAACTAGCTATGGACTCAACAAAATCAAAACGGTGAAACAACAATACGATGTTACAGATCTATACGAATTGGGCCAAGATTCAGATAAATATATAATTTGTGTTAACTTAAACGGAAAACCTCAACAATTTGAAGTAGATAGCGGCGCAAAATTTTCCCTTTTAGCAAAAAAATAATTTCGATAGATTAAACTTAAATGTTCAAATGGAAACTTCATCACTAATATTTCGTTCATATACTGGTGAAACCATTAAACCAGAGGGAAAAGTAACCATTCGTGTTTCATATAAAGGAAAAGAAATACAGGGAGAACTCTACATTGTTCCAACAGGCCACGATGCACTGCTAGGACGACAGTGGATCAGAGGATTAAATATTCAACTCTGCGAACTTGACAATGATAAAGTTCAGACATTGAAGAATCGCCTTAAAGCAGTTTTTGAAGACAGATCTTCAATACAAGAAAAAAATTCAAAACATACTGTTGAGATACAGAGCAACACCACTGGTGTGCGGAAATTCTCCAGCGGAATTGTATCTTCACAGAAAATTGAGGATTCGACTTGATGCAATTTTTCCCTACCGTCCAGAGGTGTTAGTGACTACTGCACCACCAGCACGTCTTATTCAAGTGGGGGAGAGAGTTCAAATACGTTTTTTCGAAAATAATAAGAAAACATGGAAGTTTGGAGAAGTGGAAAAGAAGTTGGGGAAAAGACATTATCTCGTACGCCTGGATGAATCAGGGAGGACACTTAAAAGACATATAAATCAATTACGTAGGACAAGGGTGTCTAAGCGGGAGGATGATAGCATGTCAGGACCATCTCAATCATTTGCAATCCCGAGAGCAGAACCTCCGAAGACAGTACAGACTTCTATATCTGTTCCAGAAATAACAGAAGAAACGCAGAGAGCAGAACCTCCGAAGACAGTACAGACTTCTATATCTGTTCCAGAAATAACAGAAGAAACGCACACTCCAAGTTTGTTGCCTCAAACATCCCAATTAACTCGTCCACAGCGAGATCGACGGATACCAGCAAAACTCGCCGATTTTAAAGTGGATTTTAAGTAACACCTTTTTCAATTAGTGGGGGAGACTGTTGTATCCATTATCAGTAACGAATGAAAAAAGAGGAACGGAATGATTATTAGTATATTAATGTCAATCAATGTCAATCATTAATCATTGTCATATTTTTAAGTTGTGAATTTAATAAAAGTTTTATAGAAGACAATTAGCCTTACTCGACCATAAAATACAATAGTTACTAAATTAAATAATGAATGGTAACAACTATTACAAAAAATTTGTGATTCAGGAAACCATACAACATAATTTATATAAGATAAAAAACTAAATCAGTGCTAGTAGTCGATGTTGCCGTTCCTAACAATTACAATATTCTGGAGGTATAATGAGTAAATAGCAAAGTACACAGATCTTGCTAAAGAAGTGGGGCAGATACATAGACCTAATATCATAGGAGACGGAACTGTTTATTTTTTACTTGCTCAAACTACCTATTTATAGTCGACTGAGTCGTGTTGATATGGCCGACTGGAATTCGTTGTGCTGTGATGTTGCCTGCTCTCCATTTAAGGTAAGAGATTTGTGATTGCTATTGATTATTTATAGTATTTGTTGATTACATTTGCAAAACTATTGTGACCATGATGTTATCTATCTCTTAATAATATTTTATGAATTATAACCACTTAATTTATACCTCATTTTGTGGAATGGTTAGGCATTGCACAATTTCATTCGGTTAGATAATAGAAATGAACTGCTCAATAAGCGACAATGATTTTTCCAAGCATTGTTGCCAAAGCAATTCCAACAAAATTTTTGAGTTATACTTACTGGTGTTTTTTTGGCGAAGTTATAGGTAACATTAAGGGAATTTTAGTGAAAGAAATGGTTAGTCCTTGCCCAAATGTTTCTTTTCTCAAGTAAGTTCAAATATTTGTTTGTTTACAATAATTTAATCCAGTGCCGTAGTTATGACGATTTAAATCTTAAAATAAACAGGTATGGTAGTAATTTCATTACTTGGCAATCTAGAATTGCCCATTTTAATTCTAACTTTTTTTTTATTTTTTAACCTTCATAAATATTTTAGCCCTTACGTGGAAGTTTCGGTCAAACGTTTAGATGTTTACTGTTCTTAATAAATGTGTTAGTTCAGTAGAAATATTTATTCTAAAAAAACAAATTTCCACTATCCTGATTGTTTCTGAGTAATAGAACAAATTTTGCACAAACTTGAAGCCGAAATACATTGATTATTTAGTTCTGGTGGTACTAAATTAAAATAATACCATTGGATTTGCTAATTTTTTCCAAGATTATCTTTTTGGTGAAAAATGGAATAATTGTTAACTTCAACCTTAATAAAGTTTAAAACTACTTCCCCTTTTATAAAACTATTCCATACATTCCCTCAAATTTGATCGAATCGAGAAATCAAGGAGTCGCGAAACCCTGAGTATAATATTTTAAACTTTTTCTTTTGGTTATTTAATACCTATTAATAAATAGTTTAATAATTAAAATTTTAAATACATTACATTTTATTTGTACAATTAATATTATCGATAATTATTTAAATGAAAAACTGAGTATTAACTTGTTTTAAATATATTCCTATAAAAATAAATAAATATTACCCGACAGAGATATTCTCCCATTTTTTAGCAAATAGCACGCCACTGATTACAAGCGTAAGCTTAACTCCTACATAATGATACAGCGTTGCCAGCACGTGGACGGAACAAAGAGAATTGATTGGTTGTCTTTGTTTTACTTTGTTTCTTGTAATCATTGCGAAGCAATCAGAGTTTTATGAATGGAATGTTTGCTCTTGAAAGCGCTTTATGTATTTATGATGTTATCTATAATATGCTATCTTCTGCAAAACGTCTTGATTATCATATTATTATATAGAAAATGATAGTTTTCAAAATACCTATACAGTCTTTTGTTATTCGTTTTTTTTACTGTCAGAGAACACATACATATACACACGTGCGTGGGAAATCCCAACCCACTAACCATTTACTCCCAGATCTCCCCATCAAACGAGAAGTCTGGGAGTCTATGCGAAGCAGATCATTTCACCTCCCCCTGTCATTCTGACAGGACCTCTATTTCGCGTCGCGCGTGTTTCTCTTTCCCCCTTTAATTCTGTGGGTGCTCCAGGAATGCCTTTATAGGTTCGAAGGGGGATGTTTTCTTTTTTGGAAAATTTCCGCTTACCTTTTTTCTCCCTTGACTTTTATTTTCCAGGTGGTGCATCATTCCTCTATTGCACTGGCTGCTATTTGTAATCTCCTTGTTACGTTGTTTATTTTTCTATATCTCGTTGCTACAGCAGTACAGCCTATATCTGAAATTTCCTTTCATTGAGATAGCTATATAGAAGTTTTAGTTTTCTGTCTGATTAAATCCTTTAGTGGTGTATTTAACCAATTTCAAGACTTATTCTGTGCTGTGTTCTTCTCTGAATCCGAAGTCCTCCTCTGGTAGTACGTTTAGTTTTCTCGTGTGTTTCTTAATAAATCTTAAAATGACTTGTTCTGCGATTTTGCTTCTCGAAGGTAGCAAACTTATTGGGCGATTATTTTGCGGGAAGGTGGGGTTTTTCCCCGCTTTCCTGATCATGACTACTTTGACTCTTTTCCATGTTGTTGGGAAGTATTTAAATCTTAGTATTCCGTTTATTATGCTTGTTACGTGTATAACTCCTTTGGCTTGATCTTCCATTTATGTCGTTTCTATAGACATCATAGCCTGGTTAGTGAAAGGATAGTTGGCCTCTGGTAATATCGTTTCCTGGAGTGCGAAGATATGGAAATCTTCCTCCAGAATTTCTCCCATGGTGGTCTTATATCGGTATCCCATGAGCCGATCTTTATTAAATCTGGTTTTGGGTGTGCTGCTATTTATCCTCTTTTGCAGAATTGGAACAGTTCCTTAATCTTTTTAAACATCATCGTTTTGATATAGAGAGATAACTTTTCCGATTCTTTCGTTTTTTGGGGTAGCTTACCCCTGGTTTTGCTGTGGTTGGTTTTTTGTTGTAGTTATTGGCTGTTGCTGTTGTGTCCTCGTTGTTATGGTAGGGTTCTTTGGACATTCTTCGTAGTTTGCGGGGTACTTTCCTCTGTATGTTTGCATTTGGCGGGCTCTTTTTCCCCCAAGGTTAGAGAAAATTGACAACAATGAAACAGGTGGTAATTACCTACTTTCTGTTTATCCCTATTTTTATATGATGGTACATATTATAATGCCAAATTATGTTTTTAATTACTTTAAAATAGGATGGCAATATTTTTTTAATTGCATATATTTAAAATTTAATATTACCTACCTGAGTGCATTTTAGCACACAGATACATAAAGAGTCTGCTTTTATAAATAAAATATTAATAAAATCTCTGATTTAGTTATATAAAAACTTATATGCAAGACTAAGTCTTGACAATTAAAGCTGTCTTATTTGTTGATATTTTAATTTTGGAAAAAATATGGGTAACGAAAACGATTTTAAAGAAAGAAAAAAAAACAAAAAAAGACAATTTAAAATAATCAAAAAGTAATACTGCTCAATTCGAACCTTTTTGTATTCTTAACATGTAGGTACAACTTCCACAAAGAGTTGGCACACTGAATTTCATGAAATTATTATTAAGGGTAAGGAAACTTAACAGTTTCTATACCAAGCTTGACCGTGTTATATCAAAAAAACAACTACTTCCTGGGCTATATGCCCCAACGGACATTGAATTACATTCCAATAGAAAACGTGATGGCGACCGACTTCGTCGATACTTGCAACCATCTCTATCGATTTGCAAATTAAAAGGAAGAACCTACTCGTAGACCGGTTTCGACATTATTGTGTCTCATCAGTACGAGGTAAGTAGTTCTTCTCATCCCGCAGAGCAGGATGCAGAATGATTCTTTTACGCCAATACATAAACCGTGAACCCACGATTCCACGAAGACGAAGTAATACACAAAGCAACCAAGGCCCTCATGGTGTGTAGGAACATTGCAGGGAAGAACTGGGGATGTAACCCACGTATCCTGCAATGGATGTACACAGCAATAGTGAGACCATTAATCACATATGGGGCAGTGGCTTGGGGCGTAAGGGCTAATCTGAATACGACGAGGAAAAACCTCTAGAAGATTCAGAGACTAGCCTGTTCATGTATCACTGGAGCAATGGGAACTTGCCCCACTGCTGCAATGGAGGTGATTTTAAACTTGACCCCACTGCACATTCTGCTAGAAAGTGTAAGGAAGAAAACAATATATAGAATGATCAAAGAAGGAATTATCAGGGAAAAACCTCGATCACTTCACTTTGATCAAACTTGGGAAATGCCCCAAGATGATATGCCAAAGAAATTCAACTTTGTGAGAAAATTCATCACAAAGGTGAGTAATAAATCTGAATGGGATGAAGACACCATACAGAATTTAAACCAGAATACCATAAAGTGGTATACGGACGGTTCCAAGCTAGACGAGGGAACTGGGATAGGAGTTTTTGGACCGAGAGCCAAATACTCAGAAAGCTTGGGCACATACCCGAGCATCTTTCAAGCAGAAGTCCGCGCCATCGAAAGATGTGTGGAATTCAATATTGGAAGAAACTACCGCAGACAAGAGATTGTGATCATGTCGGATAGTCAAGCAGCCATCAAAGCGCTGAGTTCAAATATAATCAGTTCGAAGATGGTTTGGGAATACCTAGGCAAACTAAATGAACTAGGCCAGAAGAACACTGTCACCCTCCTATGGGTCCCGGGACACATAGGAATAGAGGGGAATGAAACAGCAGATAAGCTGGCAAAAAAGGAGCTGAAACCCCACATTTGGGACCAGAACCATCTTGTGGGATCAGCAGTAGAGTAATCTTAGGAAAACTAAGGGAGGAAATGGAGAAAGAAAAATCCAAGTACTGGAATCAGCTGGAAGGACTGAGGCAATCTAAGATACTACTGGGGAACTATGACCAGAAGAGATCTCTTAGCTGCCTCAACCTCAGTAAAAAAAGGCTCCGTATAATATTAACCGGGCATTGCCGGTTAAGAAGCCACATGAAGAAACTAGGGTTAGCAGATGAAGCAAAGTGCAGATTCTGTGAGGAAGAGGATGAAACCTCAATACATATACTCTCAGAATGTCCTGCCTTGCAAAATTCTAGGGCTAGATACCTAGGAGCACATGAAATAGAGGAAGGGGATCTACCTGATTTGAAGCCCGACGATGTCCTAAACTTCCTCAGGAAAATAGGACTCGAAGAGCTGCTATAAATCTGAGAAAACATCAGAACATGGCAAGTAAGGGGGGACACAATAGATCCTATGGGTCGCAGTGTAATCATCACCCCTAACTCATTCATACATACATACATAATAAATTAATTTAATAATAATATTTTGTTTTGAAACTTTTTTATTAACTGTATTTTGTAACCTATTGGTTATATACAGCTAATACAAGATCGTCTTGGTTATAAGATAAAATAATTCAAATAAGCATTTTATTTTTGCATAAAATTTTATTCAATGGAAATAGGTAGTATCTATTTGTCTTAAGAGATGGATAAAGATCTACTTCGGTGAATAAACTACTATTATTGATATTTTGTTGACCGCTATAACCTTCTTTTACATGTATTTGCATTATTGATGAGGTTTTTCTTCAGTTGTAAATTAATTGTCTGTAGTAAGATAAAAATGTTAATAAACTTTGCGAATACCATATGTCCACTACATACATTATAATTAATACTATAGTTTCAAGAACTGTTTTATGCAATCATCTCTAGGTATACAATTCTCAAACACTTAAAATGGACTATAATGTATTAAAAAGTATGCCTAGTAGTTTGTTCTTTAGAAAAAAAAAACAATTAAACTGAAACAATGTCTAATTAATTTTACTTTTAAATGCCTGTCTTTCGCACAATATTGACAATTAGTTAGATATTTTTAAAGGAAAAGCTTGTTATGTTACTATAGTTTTGATAAAAACTGTCAGTAGTTTTAGTTTTGATTAATTGGTTTTGTCAAAAAATAAATAAAAAACCTTAAAAGTTTCACAAAAAACGTATTTATTTGTAGTTAATACTACAATTTTTTTTTTTTTTATAAACATTAAAAGATAGGGTATAATTCAAGAATATAATATATGTATATTAGTACTTGAGAACTATATATTATGTAGATAAATATTGGCAATTCATTATTGGGTATTAGTTTTAGTTGAAATTTTCTTTTGTCCTATTTTTTATCAAATCCGTCGGCTTTACAAATTTTTTTTCATTCGGAAGAATTGGTGTAAAGTCCAAATTCACCAGCTGCGGTAAAATAGCTATAATAAAACTTCTATATTGGGGATGATTCGATATGGGATTTCCATGAAAAGTGACACTCCTTAAATTGATTAGTGATTTCAATTTTTTAACTTCGTCCAATTCAGAGATGCAATTGCCGTGAAAGTATACAATTTTTAAACACTTGAATCTCGTTATACACTCATCAATTTCTGTGATGCGATTATAGGAGAAATCTATCCAACCGAGCTGTTCCGGGAATTCCAAAACGGCTTCAGTTAATTTATCCATATTTGTTATTGTTTTCAGTTGATTGTTATTCAACCATATCGATCTGGTTAAGAATTTTTTGTTCTCTCCCCTTTCTGGAACTCCAGCTACTCTTGTAAATCTAGCACCTTCAAGGCCAACGGTTTCTAAAAATTTTCCTACATCGATATGTGTGAGTCTTCTGAAAGAAAAATCTGCCGGTTTTCCTGCACGGAGTATGGAATCTTGATCAGTGAAGATTGTAAATTCTCGACCTTCAAGGAGAAATCTAAAGTACTTTATAGATTCATAAATTGCTAGTAACTCCCGATCGTAAGCGCTGTATTTTGTTTGAGCCAAAGATAATTTTTTAGAAAAAAATCCTAATGGTCTCCAAACACTATTTTCAAGTTGTTGAACAACTCCTCCAACAGTGACATCTGAAGCATCCACCATCAATGATAATTTTTGTGAAGATGAAGGGTAAGCAAGTAAAGTAGCAGATGCTATTGCCAACTTTACCTTTTCAAATGCATCGTCTTGTTCAAGTGACCATATTAGTTTCTTATTTTTTGGTGGATTTCCTTTCAAAAACTCATTTAATGGGTTCTGAATTTCAGCAGCTTGAGGAATGGAGGTGCGGTAATAATTTACCATGCCTAGGAATCTTTGTAGTGACGTAAGATCTTATGGTTTGGGATAATTTAAAATTGCTTTAACTTTTTTCTTTGTTGGTAATATGCCTTCACTACTCACAAGGTAGCCCAAAAATTCAACTGTATTTTTTCTAAAATCACACTTTTCTGGATTAATAACCACACCATATTCCTCCAAGCGTTTAAATAGAATTTTGAGATGATGTATATGTTCTTCTAAATTTGATGATGCTATTAAAAAATCGTCACGATATGGAAAGCAAAAAATTAAAATCTCTGGTTATTTCATGTACGTATCTCTGACATGTTTGCGCGGCATTTCGTAAACCAAACGGCATCTGGACATATTCAAATAGTCCGAATGGTGTTATGATAGCAGTCTTTTCGATATCTTCTGGCGCAACTGGAATTTGATGAAATGCTTTAACCAAGTCGATTTTTGAAAAAATTTGTTTGTCTTTGAGAATATAGGTGAAATCTTTAATGTTAGGAATAGGATATCGGTCTGGTACAGTTTGGCTGTTGAGCCTGCGATAATCGCCACAAGGTCTCCATTGTCCGTTGGCTTTCTGTACCATATGTAAAGGACTAGCCCATGGACTCTTTGATGGACGAATTATGCCTTCTGAAAGAAGATAATCAAATTCCTTTTTTGCTGCTTCTAATTTTTCAGGATTAAGGCGTCGTGCTTTGCTATAAACTGGCTGACCTGTCGTGACAATATGATGACACGTATTTGAAGTCTTTTTACAATTAATTAAATTTGTTCTTGTTAAGTTTGGAAATTCATTCAAAATTTCATGGAAAGTTAAAGTTTGGTTAATTGTCTTGATGCTTGGAATTTTCGTATTGTAGTATGGTTGTCCATTTGTTGAAATTTTGGAGGCTTGGTCAATTAGTATCTTATTTTTAAGATCAACTAATATTCCAAAATAATTGAGAAAATCCGCTCCTATTATTGCAGTTGAAATATCAGCTACTGTGAAATTCCACGAAAAATTTCTTGGCAAGTCAAGTGTGATGGTGACAAGTTCTTCACCATAAGTATGAATGGTTGATCCATTTGCAGCATATAAAGGTTTGGATGTAGGACAAATAGTAGTGTTCGTATTTGGTAACACTGAAATATCAGCCCCAGTATCAATTAAAAAATTAATTTTGGATTTTGGGTCATACACGAAAAGACGACAGCTAGAAGAATGCCCAGTATCGTTCGTCGTCGTTAACGACGGGCTTGTTCGTTTTCCGGCATTTCAACTTGGGTAGACTCTGTCGAAAATTTACAGGGAGGAACGCACTTGTGGGCTCGTTCTTTAAATCTTCTATGGTAATAACAGACTTCTTTATTAGGTTGATGAGTTTGATAACTATGAGTTTGTATGTTTGAATTTCTATCTTGATGGTTAATAGTACTTTTAATAATTTCTTCGAATTTTTTACACAAATTTTCCAATTTATCTTCATCTGATATCTTATTCTGTTTAATTTCGGATATATCACTATTTCGATTTGATCTGACCATGTTATCTGCCATATCCAATAGTTCCGACTCTGAAAGTTTATTCACGAAAGCTTGAATAATGGGCTCTATCATAGTAGGAAGTTTTTGAAGCCATACTAGTGTTAAGTATTTATTTGAAATCTGACCTGATGATAAGTTTTTCATTTCATAGTATAATTGACTAGGTTTTCGGTCTCCCAACTCACATTCAGAGAAAAGCCTCCACAATTTTTCTTGGTCTGAAATCTGATATGTCTTAATCAGTTGCATTTTCAGCTGCATATAATTGTCATCAGTTGGTTCCAGAGAAAGTAGGTTTGCATTCTCTTTTAAAATTTCAAAATCTAACAAAGTTATTATTTTGCTAAATTTTATTTTGCTAAAGGTTATATTGTTGACTTCAAAAATGGTTTCAACTAAGTTAAACCAAAGCTCTGGTTCACTTTTCCAAAATTGGGGTAGGTTAACTACATTGGATTTCCGTTGTTGATCTTCAAAACTATATGTTGAGTTTGAAGGTAATGGAATAGACGAGAATTTTGCATTTGAAGTAGATTGAAGCTGAATATTTTCAGACAAAGAGGATATATTTTCACCAGGTATTAAGTTTGAACCTTCAATATTTCGAATCGATAAATTGTTGGAAAGATTTTTGGATTCTTGATGTGTATTAAATTTCTGTAGTTGTTTGTTATTTTCTTCAATTTTTTTAAGTATGTTAAGGGACAGTTGTTCTAGTTGATTTACACGCTTATTAAGTTCTTAAAAACTGGTATTTGGTTGTTCATCTTGGCAATTAATATCATTTAACTCTTCATTTTGGGTAAGTAAATTGGAAAAATCAAAATCATTTATATTGGTAACATTAGAATAATTCTTTCTAATCGTATCTTCTAATATAAGCTTAAGATCTTCCAAAGTTCCTTCATTACTTAATCCAAAACATCTTAAAATTTGCATAACTTGTCTTTTGCTAAGTTGTTGCAGGTACATCTTACTCGATTTAAACCTCGGGGTCACCAAATTGTAGTATTAACTACAAATAAATACGTTTTTTGTGAAACTTTTAAGGTTTTTTATTTATTTTTTGACAAAACCAATTAATCAAAACTAAAACTACTGACAGTTTTTATCAAAACTATAGTAACATAACATTTGGTCCGCCACAAGCTGTTACGTAATAAATGGTCAACGAACCGCTAAGATTTTGATTGGTAATTTTAACTAGGTATATATGTGGCTATTATGAATGGTAAATGGCAAAAAGATCGAATGTATTTAACATAATAATATGATGGCGTAGTTTATAAATCAAACCAATTTTATAGCCATTCTGTAGCTTATCATTAAAGCATTACCAGATATTGATTCTATAGCATTGTTGCTAATTATTTGTTTTTGTTTACTATTTTCTTATTAATAACAACTGAACTGATAACTGCATCTCTATAATACAAATAAATCAATAAATTATTAATAAAATAAAATTGTATACATGGTGCTAAAGTGCAAAATTTGAACTATAAACTTAAATAGCAACTCCAGAAATACCAAAATTCAAACTTTTTTTTTATTGTAGTGACCCGTACTTTGTGGAAGTTAATAATATTAAGAACAGGAAACAAAAACCAATAAATGTTAAGTTTTTTAATAAAATAGTGAAAGTATACATACAAAGACATTGGTTTCGTATTATAAGTAGGCCTATATCTGAACGAATGGTCGTAGAAAAAATATATACAGATATCGGAAAAGTCTGGGAATAATTTAAAAAAATAATTAATTGGATGGAATAAGATGCAATTAAATTTTGTATAGATTAAATTGCCCATGAAATGTATGTATTAGTTCAATTTCTACTGATAAATATACCTGTTCGTTTAAAAAGGTTGCAACAACTAAAGCAATTCTAAGATAAGAAAAAATAGAAATACTACACTGTTTAAATTTTAAACGAATTTCTAATTTGGTCATTCCAATAAAGATATTATCTAGTGTAGTCTGGTATCAATGGAAAGAAGAAATTTAAAGTTAGACGAAATGAATCGAGCTGTGGGTTTTCTTGAAGGAGGCATGGGGCAAACTCGGATGGATGTTTCTCAAAGCAGTATCAGCAGATTAAGGAACCGTCTTAGAGAAACTGGTAGTCAAGCCGAGCAACATCGAGGACAGGGACGCTCTACAACAGCAGCTTCATGAAGCTGCTTGTTCAGTAGACGGTCCCTGATATGCCCACTTCTGTCTGGAGATAATCGCGCTTCTAGATTGGGATGGTGTCAAGAATTTTAGAATTGTGCTTCAGTTTTATTTAGTGACGAGTCTAGGTTTGAATTTCACCAGACTCTGGTCGAACAAGAGTGCGAAGATGATCTGGAAATGTAGAACGACTAAGACATGTTCAGAAACTGAGCAGATAAAGAGGTGGCACAATTATGATATGGGGTGGAATAATTGTAGGAGGCAGGACCGACCTCGTTTTGCCTAATTCGTTTCTAACAGGTCAATTGTGTTTAGATACCATTCTTCGTAATATTGTGCACCTATTTCCAGGCGAAGTTGGTGAAAACTTCCGCTTAATGCATGCGCGTATTGTGACCAACTGGTTGGAAAGCTTCGGAATTGAAATTTTACCATAGGCAGCACAATCTTCGGACCTTAATTCTATTGAGCATGTATAGGATATGCTTCAACGTAGAATCACTCTAAATATGGGTACCATTTATGGACCGGTTCTGAGAGCTTCTGAGAGCAGAGTGGGCGAGTATACTTCAAAGTGTTATTGATAATCTTGTTTTATTTATGAGCCAAAGATGTAGAGAAGTAATAAACAAACGTGAAGGTTACAATTTTGTATTAATTTTGATTCTTCACTTTTTGGAAAGATTTTACAAAGATCTTCAAAATTGGTTACATTGAAATGTTTTTTGTTTTAATTAGATTTCAAGTTTTGTAAAGAAATTTGGTATATGTAATTATTAATAAATTACTTAATCAAACAAGTTATATTTTTTCCTAAATTAACTTAAGAAAAACTGACATTGATTTTTAAAAATATTCCTAGACTTTTCGATGTGTGTTTATTGGAATTTAATTTTTTTTTTGAATGTCATACATTAATTAGGCAATTTTATTAAATAATATTTTTATTGTATCAAATTTAACTGTATTATTATTATTTAATATTTATTTTTTTTAAACGTCCGTTGTATTGTTTAATTTGCTAGCTCAGATAAATTATCAGAAAATTATTCTCAGAATTAAATAAATTTTGTATAAAAAAATTTTAATAGAGAATAAAATTATACACATACAAAATTAAATTAAATAAAATAGTATCATTAAATGCAAATTTAAATTAATTATGCGTCGACACTGTGTATTGAAATGTTCGTGAATTACCGCAAGGGTGGTAGATAAAATACTATTGAAATGTTTTTTGGTTCAATCGGTTTATTCTAACCTTCATTAGACACCCTTAGGAATTTTGAAGTGTGAAAGTTTATTAGCTAAACTAAAGGAATTTTTTATTGATTAATCATTTGAAAAATGACTTTAGAATTAAGCAAAATGAAAAGTCTAGTAACAGGTGAATTAGTAAAGTTAACAACCGGTCTAATAGGAATATCATTTTTATGAATTTTAGGTAATCCATACAAAAGAGGGGTAACAGCTGCCATTGGGCATAATTTAAGGTAATGTAGATCGAAAAAGTAAAGAATATTATTGTAATTGACTCTAAGACATTTTTTAAAATTATTATAAAATTAACAAAAGAAGGGTCAGAATGAAGGAATAATTCAACTTTAGAAACATATTGATTTTTATAGAATAAATCCACTTGTGATTGATTGAAGTGGTTATGGATTACGATGATTTTCTCCATTTTTTTTGACAATCATTTTTATGAGGTTGATTCCTCATAATAACCCCCCTAGAAATCCGGGTGCTTAACTAGATTTGTATTAGAGATCGAGCTCCTTGTTTCGGAGATCCCTCCAAAAAACCAATTTATTTTGTACTTTTTTCTGAGTTTATCCTAGAATATTTACTACTTCATGTCAAATTTTCATATTTTTCACATACTAAACTACTTTATAACACTTAAAAACATTTTTAACCTTCTTTTTCAACCCATTTCTTTATAAATTTTACTTTCACTACACAGTACAATTATCACTTTTCTCATTTTACACTTAAAAATTTTCGTGTCTATTGTCCTATTTTACTTATAACAGCAGTTATAATCTCTTAAACACTGAAGTCTGCATATGTGAGTCCGCTATAATAATTGGAAAATATTTTAACATTGATCCTGTTTATTTTGTAACTGTTAGAGTACATTATTTACTATTAGTGTATTTACCATGTTCTATTATATGTTATAATTTGTCTTATATAAGTTGACTTTTGTAATTCTTCATTCTGGCACATTGTGTTCTTCTCTTAGAGTCTGAAGAGGGTCTTTTGACCGAAACCTGTCGCTGATGTAACATTATGGATAAATTACATACTGTGGGTCGACTTTGAGTTTTATTGCTACTATAATTATTGAGAGCGAGCCGATAACTAAAAAAATTATTTAAGTTTGTAATTAAATGTAGGTACTGCTGACAAGTAAGGATATCTTTAAATTTTATTAATTTTATTTATAGTGAAGAGATTTATATTTATATCCAATTAAATCATCTCAATATGTATATACCTCGACATAACATTATTTAGTTACCAAACTACGTATTTATTGGTAGTTCAGAAAAATTATGCAAAAGATATGAATAGGGTAATTACCACTGAATATTAAATTAATTGCAGAATCTAAACATATTAAAAAATTTTAACAAGTTGCTTTCAGCTGTAACTAAAATTTTGTCTGACATATTTTTTAAAATAAGATGTGGATATGAAACTGGTTTTTGTTATGGGATTGGTACAAGAACCAAATATTTTGTATTTTAACAAGTGTTTGTCTAGGCAACAACTAATGAGTTTAACGAACCTAATGAAATATTAAATTAAGTTAAATTCAGAGTCCAGAAGCACATCATTTGTCGAATCCTACATGAGAATTTTAATTTTAGAACCAATTTTTTTTTATTATAAGTTTTAATCAATGTACCAAAGTTATTTTATTATTTTTTACATATTTTTAACTTATTTATTTTTTATTATTAGCAAAGTATAATTAATTATAATATTAAAAAAATTATCTTTTAGGTAGTTTTACTAAAGAATAAACAAATAAATATGAAATAGGTTTTACTAACAATAAAATAAAATACAATAAAATTCTTTAGTAAGTATATAAAAACACAACATATTAAAATACGAGTATTGTGTGTATTGTTACAAAAGGCTTTAATTAAAATTTTAAATATATTTAGTACTGCACTACTTAATCAACTATGTCCTTAGCTCAAAATACTAAACTAGCGTAAGACCAATATAATACCCAAAATGACCTATTAATATACGTATTGATGCTATATATATTATTATGGTTTGAATTTATAATTATAAAAAATATTTTGTTTAAATTTTAAAACCTAGGCTAGCTCAAATGATTTTTTTTTTATAAGTTTTAAGTTTTAATTTTAAATTTCATTGATTTAAAAAAATATTTTTTGAAAAAAATTATTTTTTTTTTTTAAATTTTTATTACAGAAAAAAAAAACTTACCTAATAAACACTCTATCTACTCTTATCTATTCCTATCTACTCTTATCTATTCCTATCTACTCTTAATTAAATTTATTACTAACCTTAACTAAATTCGTCTTACTGTCTTTGTTTTATATTGTCTCTCCACTTTTCTTTTCACACTTTACTAAAACGTCCTTGCACGATTACTTCAACCAGCTGTATTTGACGTGCTATTCTTCTTTGAATCAGAAAAGGCAAACCAGACCACTTCCGCTGGTCGTCATTTCAATCATGTGTTTCAAACTCTTCTTTGATTAGAAGTACGGAAAAAATACGCTGCTCCGATAATTATACATATTAGAGTGGGAATAACGATTGCTGCTGCTATTCCAAAATAAATTCATTCGTAGTAGTTTTTTTTTTTACTTTTTTTTTCTAGGTACTGGTTTTTTTTCCTTTAAAAAAAAACTCCTCTCAATCCTTATCAAACTTCCTTTTTTCTTTTTTCTTTAAAAAAAACTTCCTTCAATCTTTGTCAAACTTCCTTCACCTCGCAACCTCCCATCTCAAACCCTAACTGTTCTTTTTCTCATAATAATCCTTATTTTTATGTGCTTTCAAAAAACTGTACTTCAACTCACTGTCACTGTCACTCCCTTCATCCCACTTACTCTAATGACAAAAACTCAAAAAACATTACATTGATACCTCCTGATTTATGTTAACATATCTCATTTGACATAAACATGACATTAATATAAAAATAATTTTTTTTCAATATTTTCCAAAATCAAATTAATGTATTCTTCATATAATTATCAAGCCACAATAATATATATATATATATCTTTAAATCTTAATTATCAGAGCAACTATTAAATGTCCTTCCTAAATTTGCCGCAGAGTATTTTTTGGTCATTTTTAATAAATATTTTTGTTTACCTATAACTTTGTCCACATTGCTCGCAAACAAAAGGCTTCTCCAAAGAACTGATGGCTCCTATATGTTGCAATGATGTGTGCTGCTCCAGTAACCATAATGAAGGAAAAGCGGCCATACATGATGAGCAACGAAACATTTCTTCTCCTAAAAGGGCGCTGTGCATTAAACCAACTTCGAGGAGAGAGGTAGGGATAGTAGGAAAAGGAAGTGCAAATGGTGTAGAGGATCGGCTACTTTGAGTACTCGAGGGACGGTCTGGGACGGGAGAACCGATACATCGGTCTGTTTCCATCATACTCTAAAAAGAAATAAAGTAGAATATTAATAGTATGTTAAAATGTTTTCATATCCTTAAACTATTTAAAAAAATTTTTTTAGACAGCATAAGAACTTTCTTCTCCAATTGTTCGTGAATTACTATTATGTTTCTTTTTTCTGAACAAATAGTTGTTTTCTTTTTAAACAAATAAAGCAAGAATGAATTCCAGAATTTTACCGGTCCGCCGGTAAATTAAAATGTAAATAATAATAAAAATTTTTGAAAGATGCAGAAGACCAAAAAACTTTTAGGCTTTATTTTCGATTTCTTTAATGCTATACAGTTACTGTTTACTATACAGGTGTGTTGAAAATATTGGGTTTTAGATTTGAATTAAATGAGTAGGTCTGTTGGTCTTCTTTATGGTGGTGTACCACAAATGAATGTAACAGGAAATGAGGCGATTTTTACATTTGGCTGCAAGATGACAACCTACAAATAACAGTTCCCAAAATAAGTAATTGGCGTACAAAATAGTCGTAGGCCGTGACAGTAAGAAATCGTCTCCATAAATTTAATCTTCACATCCGAAGACAATATTCATCTCATTCCAGAGGCGATTCCGCTCCAAGATTGGAGTGGTGTCCAACAAGACATCAACAGTATTATTGTGAGTCTGCACAATAGTTGCAGAACCGTAATACATCAACGATCTAATTATTTTTTTTTTGTTTAATAAAAAAACTTTTTTGTACCGGCATAAAATTTCCCTAATGGCACTTTAGCACTTAGCATCTTCTGTTTGTCTCGCTAAAAATCAAGAATTTTTCTACGGATTTGGCTTTCTGTAAACAAATGTTACTTGGTTGTTACCTTCAATTTTGTGTAGGGGATTTGCTAGTCTTAAATTAATATATGGAAATCAAACCATACTAAAAAAGAAACTGTAAGTCATATGTGAAGCTCTTGTACTGTCACATCTGAACTATGGAGATGCTGTGTTTGATACGGAGTTATTAAAAAGGTATATTTTAAGGTTACAAATGGTACATAACTGTTGTATAAGATTTATATATGGGCTAAGAAAAGATACATCTACTTCTAAATACATTAAATATTTAAATTGGCTGAAAGGCGTGTGTTGCATGAATGTGTATTATATCATAAAATTATTAAAAACGAAAAACCCGTTTATTTATGCAACAAAATTCGTTACAGAACTGATATCCATAACTTGAACCTGAGGCACAGAGGTCGCTTAACAATTCCTAAATATAATACTCTTTTATTCAAAGGCTGTTTTACTTATAATATCGTCAAAGTTTACAACTGGTTACCAAATGATTTAAAATATTTTTCAGATCTTGTTTTCAAACAAAAAATTTAAAAAAAAAAACAGAAAAATTAAATATTACTTCTATTGGTCGCTAGGAAAATTCATTGTCAGCTTAATTGCAGCTAAAATGTTGAATCTGGAACCGTTGGCGAAAATGATACCGAAAACCGTTTACACTACCACTACACCAACATACACTTTTATATGCCTGACGCGCGTTTCGATAACCAAGTTTTCTTCTTCAGAGACCGAAGGTAAACTAAAGCTATGCCTACAAACTAACCTTATATATAGAACATTTTTAGCGCCAAATGTTTTCGCGGTAAATCTTTTGGCGGCAAAGCCAATTTTTAGCGCGAAAACTTTTTTACAATAAGTTTTCTTATAATAAACTATAAAGTGGACTATCTGGGATAGGTCCTTTGTCCTTTTTTAATCTATTTTTACATTTAATAATTTCTATACTTTCAAATGCATCCAACAATCTATTGTTCGATACATTTTTTAACAATTTTAAACTATCTACATTTACAGAATGGTTTTTGGTAAAAGCATGTTCGGCAATACTCGATTTTTCTATACGTCCATATTTTAGATGAGCTAAATGTTCTTTAAATCTAGTTTTAACCGATCTTTTTGTTTGCCCAACATACTTTTTATCACAATCATTACAACTTATTTCATATATACCGCTTTTTTCCAAATCTTCTCTCTTATCCTTCGGATTTCCTAACAATTGTCTCAGGGTGCCACTAGTTTTATGAACTAAACCTAATCCCACCGTGCCGAAAATTGTATTCAATCCTTTGGTATACTGAGGGATAAATGGTAATGAAATGAATTTCCTATCGTTGTGTTCTCGCTGGAAAAAGGTGGTTTCACAAAGAGATTTCTTAAAACTATGGCGATTGATCAGCTTATGAATTAGTTTTTTATCATATCCATTAAGTACAGCTATATCCTCAATTAAATTATTTTCTCTGTTATATCTTGTTTTGTTTAAAGGAAGCTGATAAAGGAAACAAGGTTGTTATAATGGACAAACAAGACTATTTCGAAAGAGTGGATCACTTGATCGAGAATGGTCCTTACGTTAAGATTCAAAAAAATCCACTAAATAAAATGATTTCCATGGTGAAGAGCACTCTCAAAAGTTGTAAGAACCTTGTCACCGATTCGTTAAAGTATAAATTAACTGTAAGTAACCCTACATTGTCAAAGCTCTATTGCCTTCCGAAGATACATAAACCTGGGAAGGCAATGAGACCTATTGTTTCAGCTATATGTACACCTAGTTATAATATTTCAAAATGGTTATCGAACGAGTTTGAAAATCTACCCAAAAAATGTAACAGTTTTTCAGTTAAAAATTCATTAGAATTTATCAAGAAAGTTAAAGATGTTGTTCTAGAAGATGGGGAAATTTTAATCTCATTCGATGTTAGTTCTTTATTTCCTAGCGTACCGATTCCACAAACTTTACGGTATCTGGAAGAACTACTCATCTTGAATGATCTGGGTGTTGAAGTTAGAACTGAATACCTACGATTAGCTAAACTATGCATGGACCAAAATTATTTTCAATACAACAATCAGGTTTATCAACAATATGAAGGAACAGCAATGGGTAATTGTTTATCACCATTTATAGCCAACCTTTTTATGAGAAATTTTGAAACACAGATCAGTCAAGAGTTCGAGTATTTCCCAAGGATATGGTGTAGATATGTGGACGACATTTTCGCAGTTTTCAATACGAAGAAATCATCAGTAGAAGATTTCATTTCAAAATTAAATTCAAAATTCACAAGCATAAAATTCACGTTTGAACTAGAAAATAATGAACAGTTACCATTTTTGGACACATTAGTAATAAGAAATAATAACAAGTTAGAATTTGATATTTTTAGGAAAGACACCGCTACGTATAGGTATATTCCGATAGATTCTTTTCACTGTAATCAACACAAAATGGCAAGTTTTCATTTTTTGGTTCATCGATTAATTCATTTTCCTTTAAACAAAACAAGATATAACAGAGAAAAGAATTTAATTGAGGATATAGCTGTACTTAATGGATATGATAAAAAACTAATTCATAAGCTGATCAATCGCCATAGTTTTAAGAAATCTCTTTGTGAAACCACCTTTTTCCAGCGAGAACACAACGATAGGAAATTCATTTCATTACCATTTATCCCTCAGTATACCAAAGGATTGAATACAATTTTCGGCACGGTGGGATTAGGTTTAGTTCATAAAACTAGTGGCACCCTGAGACAATTGTTAGGAAATCCGAAGGATAAGAGAGAAGATTTGGAAAAAAGCGGTATATATGAAATAAGTTGTAATGATTGTGATAAAAAGTATGTTGGGCAAACAAAAAGATCGGTTAAAACTAGATTTAAAGAACATTTAGCTCATCTAAAATATGGACGTATAGAAAAATCGAGTATTGCCGAACATGCTTTTACCAAAAACCATTCTGTAAATGTAGATAGTTTAAAATTGTTAAAAAATGTATCGAACAATAGATTGTTGGATGCATTTGAAAGTATAGAAATTATTAAATGTAAAAATAGATTAAATAAGGACAAAGGACCTATCCCAGATAGTCCACTTTATAGTTTATTATAAGAAAACTTATTGTAAAAATGTTTTCGCGCTAAAAATTGGCTTTGCCACCAAAAGATTTACCACGAAAACATTTGGCGCTAAAAATGTTCTATATATAAGGTTAGTTTGTAGGCATAGCTTTAGTTTACCTTCGGTCTCTGAAGAAGATAACTTGGTTATCGAAACGCGCGTCAGGCATATAAAAGTGTGTGTTGGTGTAGTGGTAGTGTAAACGGTTTTCGGTAGCTTAATTGCAGGCTTTCCGTCTGGAGGCTTTACTTAAGGAGCTTAGATTTTAGTATATTCTGGTAATAAGGTTCTTTTTTTTCCTTTGAATATAATTGTAAATGTAGAATTTTGGAGGCCCATTTTATATAGGTAGTTGAGTTGAAAACAAAACCCAGTTTAAACTGGGAATTTGAACTCTGCCATTTGGCTAAATGCATATTCCTTTATAAATTAGTTTAATATGTATTATATTTGTAAGTTTTGGCCAATAAAACCATTAAAAAACATTTATAAGTGCGTTCAGAAATTAGTATAAGTCTAAAAGTGACAGTCTAAAAGGAAAAATTTCAAGACCAGACTGACGAATAGCGAGAAAAAAGTATTGAAAATATTTTTGTTGGTATGGCAGAATTTCGTTATAGGTAGATATGGCTAGGTAGTCCTTGCGGGTTGGTGACTACTCTAACAAGCTCTTTAAAGTTTTTATGCGAAGAATCACTCCGCGGTTTCTTCATTTTCCTCTTTTTACAACTTTTCGTGCATTTCTTCGTAATCCTGTGCCAAGTTTTCTTTCTTTTACATTAGTACCTACGACCTATACACATGCCCATACCATTTGATACTTTGAGCTTCGATGAACCTAACAATATTTTCTCCGTTCAATTTTTGCCCAATTGTATTACTCACCATCATACGGTGAATAATAGAGTAGATAGGCTTAGAATAAAATAATGCAGTGATGGCAATTATTCGTCAAAATTGTAAATTGTAGTGGTAAATCTACAGGATCAAGTTGTGTTAGTGGTAAAGCAAAATTTTCACCATTGTTCCCATCACTAAAGCTTAAGATTTCAATTATATTCTTTTAAATGTCGTCGCTTATTGCATGAACACTTTTAAGGAAATATGAATACCTATACATTTCTGAACGCACCTACAAGTATTTGACTACCAAGTGATAATTTTATGTCTTAAAACTATTTTATCCATGAAAATGTCACACCTCTACTTTTTAACCATCTTAATTTTGTCTAGTAACCACGGCAACTAAAAAAAAATTCAGTTGAATCGACTCAAAAGCCACTGCGGCTCCGACTACGTGTTGAGTTCATGTGGGCCATGCAGTGCGCCAACAGACGTGTGGAGTCCATCGGTTCCGCTGGTAATCATGACTAGTTGTTAAGTTCTCGTGAATAAATCGGACCCAAGGATAGACGTGTGAGTCTACCGGATAGACGTGCTAAGTCGTCCGTAATTTGATTAGCCCACGTTGACGTAATTAATGTATATATTTTTTTCAGACGCTGTGGAAGAAAACTCTTCACTCCAGTTATCCAACGAGACAATTTCTGTTAGGTCCACCAGCCCACCGTTATGAAGATATATTATTTTATTTTTAACTTTTCTGTTGTGAATAAATGATTTTATTTTAAAATCATTTTTAAATTACCAGGACTACATCATATTGTTATGATTCGATTCCGACGTACTTAACCTGCTAGATACCAATCTTCTTTTGCATTAATTGCCCTAGGATGCCCAATTCCACGTCTCCAACGTTGTTAGTTTCCTGGTACAAACTCACTATTTGGGTAACAGATGTGTGAGAAATCCCTAGTCCATTCGCGCCACCATTCCATTAGATAGTGATATTCTATTGCCAGGCATAATTGCAAAAAACAACTCAACAATAACATAAACGGGCTAGATCGATATGGACCACTTTTTAAAAATTTGTATCTAAAATTATATGAGATTGTTTATCTTAACTTTTTTAGATGCCCAGCACTGATGTAATAAATAAAGATTAAATGTACAAAAAAACGACAAATATTTCGTTTTAAAATTTATAAGAGGGTGTAAGAATATTGGCGATTTGAATATTTTAAAAATATTTATATTTTATAAAGATCACTGGGTCATTTAAATGATGTAGCAAAAGTAAATAATAAAGTACTTTGAATTACTTTAGTTCTATTATAGTTTACATACCTTTATATTCAAATGATCACCTACGTGGTTCTTAGCTTCCTGAATTTTGGTTTTAAAGATACGCAAATAAAATAAAATAAAATAAATAGTAAATAAATTAAGAACAATAAATAACTGAACAGTTAAACTAAACTTCCACTACTTATTCGAAAAATTCGCTTTAAAATAACTGACGATGCTAGTTATTAGCGAAACAGCTGTAATTGAATTTTAAAGCGAATTTTTCGAATAAATAGTGGAAGTTTAGTTTAACTGTTCAGTTATTTATTATTCTTAGTAAGATTGTGTTTCTTTCCAACCACATTAGAAACACAACAGATAAAGGCCTAAGAGCTCTCTGGGCATGCAGAAGAGCTGTGGGCAATACGTGGGGGCTTAAACCCAGTATGATGCACTGGCTTTATACGAGGGTGGTGGCACCCATCATAACCTATTGTTCTGTTGTGTGGTGGCATAAAGCGAGGTGCTCAGTAGCATCTAGACAGCTAGGCAGGGTACAAAGAGTAGCCTGTCTAGCCATAACCGGGGCGATGCGAACAACGCCCACGGCGGCCCAGGAAGCTATGCTGGGACTACCTCCACTACATCTTATTGTGGAAAGGGAAGCACTGGCAGCTGCTTACAGGCTGAAAATAAACAACGAATGGGGCAGGGCGATCCCTAGGTACCATTCCACAATCTCGAAAGAGATTGAACATAATCAATTACTGAGCATGCCCTCAGATAGAATACCTATCTGCTACGACCTTTCCAAACCATATACGGTTCATATTCCGGATAGGGACGAAGCTCGTACCAAGACTAGGAAACAACATGAATCCGTTTGGTACACAGACGGATCCAAAACAAGCACCAGCACTGGGATTGGAATCTACAATGAAAATACAGGGAAGACGTATAGTCTCAACCTGGGTTCGGTAGAGACTATCCTGCAAGCTGAAGTGGTTGCCATCAACACATGCTCGGAAATCATCCTGAACGAGACAGTCCCTAACAGGACTGTCAGGATCAGAAGTGATAGCCAAGCAGCTCTCAAAGCAATAGAGAGCGTACACACTGCGTCACGAACAGTGAAGCACTGCCAAGGAACTGTAGCTGAACTGGCACAACGCCACAAGGTTATCCTTGAATGGGTACCAGGGCACACAGGGATTCTTGGAAATAAAAAAGCTGACCTCCTAGCCAGGGAAGCTTCAGAAGGAACCCTGATCGGACCTCTTCCCACATGTGGGGTCTCATACCAACATGTAAGGGAAACAATAGAGGAACGACTAAGGGAACAACATAAGAAACTCTGGATGGAACTGCCTGGACTCAGGCAATCCAGATTATTCATAACAGGTCCATCTAGGGAGAAAACTACAAAACTACTCAGCCTAAGTAGAACCCAACTGAGAAAGGCAGTGGGACTGCTTACAGGACACTGCCATCTCCGAAAACACATGAACACAATAGGACTCGCTGAGGACCCATTGTGCAGAAAATGTGGTGAGGAAGACGAAACTCCTCTTCACGTAATATGTCACTGTCCGAGCCTTAAGTGGCTTAGACAGAGACACTTTGGCATTCAGTTTCCTGAGCCAGAGGAAATCGTGAAAGCGAATATCAGGGACATTCTAGAATACATGAAGGAAACGAACCTGGTATGATTACTTCAGGGGGGTACAATGAGCCTAGAGCTCCAGTACATGCATGAAACGCACCCCAGAAGAATAGAATAGAATAGTAAGATGAACTTCCAAAAATTAAAGGTTAACACAATCAATTTCAGTAATTAAATTACTATACTCCAAAGTATTACAGAATTGATATGATTTTAACGCCTAACAATATATAAATAAATAAAATTAGGATGTTTTTATCAAAAAAAGGAACTAACTTAAATTAAATAAAAACAACCAATAATCTATTACCGGTATATTTTATAGATGTATAATAATCCAGTCGTTACAATTAAATAGACTAATTAATTACATTTGCCAAGGTTGTTTTCTAAAACTCAATTTACAATACTTTGCAGAAAATCACCAAACCTAAAATAAGATTTCAGCCATTTTTGCTTTCTACAAATTTTTATATCAGTACTTAATAAATTATCATCGCTATTCAAATTCTTACAGTAAATTACTAAAACTTAATATTAACATCACTAACTCTTGGTAGTTGGCACTCAACAATATATAAGAAAAAAAAGATCAAAAATAATCGGAGCTTAAATATTTAGGGTTCCTATAGTTTTTATAATACAAAGTATCAATGTTTTATTTAAGGCGAGTTCATTTCTACTGTTGTATGTATGAAAAGCTCCATAATTATTAATCTTTTTAATAAGGTAAATTATTCCAGTTCTATTGCTTTGAGTAAAAGTTTAACAACGATTGTATGTAAAATTTGTTTAAAAAGTTTGAGGAACTAGCACACTTTTTTCAAATATTTTATAAAATTTCAACGTTAAATACATTTGACTAGAGAGTTGTGTCATAATTAGTACTTATTGCTTACAGTAAATATAACTGAAAAGGCTTTTAGTTAACTATTGATAGCTACAAGTAACTGTAAATATAAATCAAAAAAGAAAAAAAAAATAGAATAGTTATTGGTATTATAAACAGTAAATATTCGTAAGAAAGGAGTTAAAACGAAGGAAACTTGTAGTTAAAGTAAAATTTTAATATGATTAACTGTCTAAAAAAATATTCTAAAAAGCGAACTAAGTTATTAGATAACTAGAGAAAAAAATTACATAAAGTAAAACATGTATTATTGTTTTGACTGATATCACCAAAGATTTAAAACAACTATTAAAGTTTGGAAAAAAAGCTCGACTTTAATCAATTGCGCTGTAAAGAAGTTAAAACAATGTATGAAGTATGAATGACTAATATGTATCCTCGAAGCAGTGACACAAAATACGACATCTAAAAAAAACATTGTTTTGAGACAAATAGTGGAATGAAAAATTCATATGTATACATATACAACAAAACTTCCAATTAACTCAAAATTACTTTCATCGCCAGTTTGACAGATTAAAGTTACATTTTGTGTTAGAAGATGTTGATTAAGTTATGGTTATTAGACTAAATATGAAAATAAATATTTAATTAGATGACAAACAAAGAAAGGAATAGAAGTTTTCTATAAATTGGCTCAAAGGCATCGTTTAAACAATGAACTAAACTGAAATATACCTAATATTATAAAATGATTTTATAATAATTTAAAATTATAAGGTAGGTATATAAATAAGGTAGAGATAAAATAGAGATAGTGGATTGGTCGGCTACTTAACTTTTTAGACTCAAGGTTTAAGTCGGACTATTTAGGAGTTCCTGAAACTGAAAATGCCCGACAGTGTATAAGAATCTCTTACGATGAATCTTCTTCTTACAGTAATAGATGATCACCTTCCTCAACATCTGCTGAACGAATATAAGAAGATAAAACTGGATCCAACTTCACACGTAAAACTAATGCCACTCATTTCTTGGGATTGATTTAGGGCGAAGTAGCAAAGGATAGTAGTAGTAATATATGCAATACAACAAAATCCATTTGATAAAGAAAATGAATTTTTCTTTTACCATCCAGAACCTGATCGGATACTAAATAACTATCCGGTATTTAGCGAAAACAAAACCGGATGGGTTTTGTTATGTGTCTAAATAAATTACAAGTAAGGTAAAGTGCCCTTTTACCCACCTGAGTCTATATTCTCTAATAAACTGCAATTTAAGACATTATCTCTGAGAAATATTAAAAACAGCGTCCATAACCAGCGACTATCTTTTCTTAAAAAATCTCCAATGAGAAGCTGGCAATAACACAGAAAATATTTGGGTTGGTTTTAATTATTCAACTTTCAGCTTAATATAACAGGTCGGCTGAAAAGTCCCGGTCTACCATAGTAAAACACAATATTTTGACAAAATTCATTTTTTTAATTCAACATAGTTGCCTTCAAGGGCGATACAGCGATTATAGCGACCTTCCAACTTTTCGATACCATTTTTGTAGTACTCCTTCGGTTTGTCCTCAAAATAGGCTTCAGTTTCGGCGATTACCTCAGTATCAGAGCCAGATTTTTTTCCCGGGAGCATTCTCTTCAGGTCAGATAAAAGAAAAAAGTCGCTGAGGGCTAGATCTGGATAATACGGTGGATGAGGAAGCAATTCGAAGCCCAATTCATGCAATTTTGCCATCGTTTTCATTGATTTGTGACACGGTGCATTGTCTTGATGAAACAACACTTTTTTCTTCTTCGTATGGGGCCGTTTTTTCGCGATTTCGGTCTTCAATCGCTCCAATAATGCACAGTAATAGTCGCTGTTGATTGTTTTTCCCTTTTCCAAATAGTCGATGAACAATATACCGTGTGTATCCCAAAAAACTGAGGCCATAATTTTGCCAGCTGACTGTTGAGTCTTTCCACGCTTTGGTGGCGGTTCACCGGCCGCAGTCCACTCAGCTGACTGTCGATTGGACTTAGGCGTGTAGTGATGGAGTCAAGTTTCATCCATAGTCACATATCGACGCAAAAAATCGGGTTTATTACGACTTAACAGCTGCAAACACTGCTCAGAATCATCAATTCGTTGCTGTTTTTGGTCGATTGTGAGTACGCGCGGCACCCATTTCGCACAGAGCTTCCGCATACCCAAATATTCGTGAACGATATGTCCAACACGTTCCTTAGATATCTTTAGAGTGTCAGCTATCTCGATCATATTCACTTTACGGTCACTCAAAATCATTTTGTGGATTTTTTTGATATTTCCGTCGGTAACCACCTCTTTTGGGCGTCCACTGCGTTCACCGTCTTCGGTGCTCATTTCACCACGCTTGAATTTTGCGTACCAGTCAATGATTGTTGATTTTCCTGGCGCAGAGTCCGGAAACTCATTATCAAGCCAAGCTTTTGCTTCAACTGTATTTTTTCCTTTCAAATAACAATATTTAATAAGCACACGAAATTCTTTTTTTTCCATCTTTTTGAAAATAACAAAAGTTGCTTCACTAAAAATGCAATATCTCACAAACTAATAGCCCGACAGCTGTCAAATTTTTACACGAATCTTTTGAAGGTTGATACTATCTAAAAATGAAATGGATTTAATTCTAGTGTCTTCATGTATAGGTCAGACCGGGGACTTTTCAGCCGTCCTGTTATATGTTACATTTAAGGCACATAAGGTAATAGATAAAGAAAAGTTGTTAATAGATAAGCTGTTCATTTATCTTCGTTAATAAAAATTTAAACCTTTTTCACTAATCAGCGCTAAGTCGTTCGAGTATTCCTTTCACACTCTCTTTACTCCAAGATCACGTGACAAAAATCTACTCTCATTCCACTCCGACTCCGTATCAAATAGCTGAACGTACCAGGTAAAGCCGTCTCCAAGCAATAAAGTGTTTTAAATCTAGTTGCTTTTTCAGTTATTTATATTATTTCATGTCTTAATTGATTATCTATTTTTTTTGTCAACATTTTTAAAACATTCAATTTTTTATTTTAAATCAACATTGCCATATATTACAAGTAACGATACGAAAATAGCATTCTTATATTTAACGAGAAATTAAAATGAAATATTCTTAAAAAGTTTTCAGTTTTTTGCATATTCGGTTTATTGTAAAAAATCTATTGTTATGGAAGTGAGTGTCCCTGAGCTACCAAATATTAAAAAACTAATTATACAGGATATTTAGTGTGTAACGGATTTACAAGCAATATACATCAACTAAATTATTACATATTTAAAGACCCTGTTATTATTTAGTATAAGCCATTGGTACGTGCTCTAACAGCTTAGTGAAAATATTACAGGGATTGTGTTAACAGCATTTGTTTATTGTTAGAATAATTTCTCAAATAGAAAACTCCCAAAATGAATATCTTACATCATCTTTTATAAACTGTTCAAATATTTAAAAACTTTAAACTAATTATATATCTTATCACACAACCTTATTAAACTTATTTAGTATTTAAAAAAAATTACTCAACATTATTAACATAATATTTGAATTTAAATATTTTCTCATCTTTATTTTTTGTAATTAAAAATGCAGTCTAACAGCGAAAATAGAATTAGTGAAAATATATCGATGAATTATTAAGTGGTTTTTGTAAAGAATGGTTCAAATAATAATCTTCTCAAATACCACTTGTCCTGTAAAATTTTACTAAATCTACTTTTACTAAATTTTTATTTTTCAGAGTCCAACAAACTGAATGACATCGTCTTACTCTGCAAGTTTATATTATTTGTTGACTGTGTACCGATTGGATTTAATATTACTAGTACAGTTAACATTATTTTTTTTTCTGTTAGCATGCTACTAAGCTTAAAAAATCTTCTTGAAGTTACTTTTTTACCACAGAAGTTTGTGAATTTTCTTTTTGATACTTAGATGTGTACAATATTTTAATAATTTCAAAGTTTAATAATTTAATGTAATAAGTTTAACAAAGTTGCATTGCTCTGGTTAATTCAATTAAATTTGAATTTTTGGTTTTCTATAATGTTCCATATTCTAACAAGCTACAGAATTGGTGTTGTGGATCACCTTTTTGTCTACCCTTTATACAATAAATTCGGGAACATTTCTACAGGTTGTAGAAGTATATTAGCAAGTATATATTTTATTATAAAGGATTTCTTCTAAAAGTCGACCAGAAGAGAATATTTTAACAAAACTTAAAAAAATTACATAACTTTAAAACAACCTACATATTAAACTTATTTTAAACATTTAAACTATGTGTCTAATATGAGTTAATTTTCATCACAGTCTATCGCAGAATTGCATCTGCCATTTTCTATTTCCCTTTGAGTTTAGTACATCACAGTTAATACAGAAAAAATGGTTTTTTTTGTTAAGTGGAAAAAGTAAACAACTAAAAAAAGAAATAAAAGCGCCACCTATTTTAAACTTTTTAAACCCAACCTTAAAAAAGATAGGGGATCACAATTTAAGTTTGGTTGATAGAATTCATTATGATCTAATATTTCCTTTAAATTTAAATATTTGGTAAACTTTGGTTCAAAGCTGGACAAAGCACTTTAAAAATGTGCTTTGAATTGAATTGAAAATTTCACACCCCTACTTTTTAACCAACAAAATGCCTTCATTTTGACTAGTTACCACGACCAAGATATTTAAGTGTACATTTTGTAATAGCTGAAACTATAGAGAAAGCTGAAACCTCAACGTACAGACCATAGACAATTGGGTCAACCCCCGTCAAAGCAAAAAGATGCCGGTTTCAGCAAATGTCTTGACGAAGCCAACAAAAACGACGAAAAGTCTATGCCATGAACGAAGAGCAACGCATACCTACATTACAAGCTCTGAAGCAACGTCTCATTAATGACCAAACTCAGATAAGTTGTAGCATCACTAGTCTTTGGAGAATTCTGTATAAAATGGGATTCAGATATCGTACAATTGATAAAAGCAAGTCCTTATCGAATCCCATCGATTACAAAGGTGGCGTTATAAGTATCAATATAATCAATATAACTAGACAGCTAGGCAGGGTACAGAGAGTAGCCTGTCTAGCCATAACCGGGGCGATGAGAACAACGCCCACGGCGGCCCTGGAAGCTATGCTGGGACTACCTCCCCTACATCTTATTGTGGAAAGGGAAGCACTGGCAGCTGCTTACAGGCTGAAAATAAACAACAAATGGGGCAGGGCGATCCCTAGGTACCATTCCACAATCTCGAAAGAGATTGAACATAATCAATTACTGAGCATGCCCTCAGATAGAATACCTATCTGCTACGACCTTTCCAAACCATATACGGTTCATATTCCGGATAGGGACGAAGCTCGTACCAAGACTAGGAAACAACATGAATCCGTTTGGTACACAGACGGATCCAAATCAAGCACCAGCACTGGGATTGGAATCTACAATGAAAATACAGGGAAGACGTATAGTCTCAACCTGGGTTCAGTAGAGACTATCCTGCAAGCTGAAGTGGTTGCCATCAACACATGCTCGGAAATCATCCTGAACGAGACAGTCCCTAACAGGACTGTCAGGATCAGAAGTGATAGCCAAGCAGCTCTCAAAGCAATAGAGAGCGTACACACTGCGTCACGGACAGTGAAGCACTGCCAAGGAACTGTAGCTGAACTGGCACAACGCCACAAGGTTATCCTTGAATGGGTACCAGGACACACAGGGATTCTTGGAAATGAAAAAGCTGACCTCCTAGCCAGGGAAGCTTCAAAAGGAACCCTGATCGGACCTCTTCCCACATGTGGGGTCTCATACCAACATGTAAGGGAAACAATAGAGGAACGACTAAGGGAACAACATAAGAAACTCTGGATGGAACTGCCTGGACTCAGGCAATCCAGATTATTCATAACAGGTCCATCCAGGGAGAAAACTACAGAACTACTCAACCTAAGTAGAACCCAATTGAGAAAGGCAGTGGGACTGCTTACAGGACACTGCCATCTCCGAAAACACATGAACATAATAGGACTCGCTGAGGACCCATTATGCAGAAAATGTGGTGAGGAAGACGAAACTCCTCTTCACGTAATATGTCACTGTCCGAGCCTTAAGTGGCTTAGACAGAGACACTTTGGCATTCAGTTTCCTGAGCCAGAGGAAATCGTGAAAGCGAATATCAGGGACATTCTAGAATACATGAAGGAAAAGAACCTGGTATGATTACTTCAGGGGGGTACAATGAGCCTAGAGCTCCAGTACATGCATGAAACGCACCCCAGAAGAATAGAATAGAATCAATATAACTACAATAAGAAGATATCGTAGCGAAAATCATCCAATAATTTGCCTCGACAAGACGTAGTTTTGACACGCATTCAACACCATCCAAAGGATGGTCCGATTCCTCCAAGTGTCAAACAAAAGCTCCTTTAAATAATGGTTCAAGAATTGGATCCTACCAAACATTACCGAGAATAGTGTGATGGTCATGGACAGTGCAAGCTACCACAGTTGCCAATTACATAAGGCTCCAGACATTTTGAAGAGCGTTATACCAAAAGTAAGCTTTTAGAAGTTCTAAAGGATTTTTCTACTAAAAAAATGTATGTATGTGATGTGGCAGAGGCAGAGAAAATGGGCCATAAAGTACTACGACTTTCACCCTACTATTGTGTATTTAATCCCTTAAAGCATAATATACTCCCCAATTTAAGTAGTACTGTTGTAAACTAAATAAGAAAATGTGTTAATGATATTCCCCCAGATAATTGGAAAAATTGTCCGTCACATATTAGTAGCTGTGGAAAATGTATACATTTCACCAACGCAACTGTTTTATTTAAAATAATATTAATTACATGAATTTAATATTTTATATCTAAAATCCGACTCTTAATACTTTTCATGTTTATTGACAAGCTCTCTCCTGAACATTAGGAATAAAGTAGTTAGCTTAACTAAAGTCAACCATCTTAAATTCATGGATGCATATTTGTAATATTTACAGCAATTGCAATGTAATGTAAGAAACTGATTAATAATCGTATTTTGTTCATAAATTTTTCCTCCATAATTTTCTTTATCGTGTTGGGTATGGGTAAATAGAAGACCTAGGGCGGATCACTTTTTCTGATATGAAATTAAGTAAGATAAATTAAAGGAGTTTATAACAGAATGGCACAAAGTAGAATAAATAATAAATGTGAGAAAATAAAAAAATACGAATCCATAAACAAGATCTCCTAAAAATTGGAGATTTAATGAATCATTATTAAAATTTTAACAGGATCGTGGATCGTAAGTTCCTGGTCCTCGAATAAGAATGGAAAGAGCTGTTTGTTGAAAAACTGCAATTAATATGGTTTATACAATAACTAAAAAGTAGAACTAAATTCAAATCTTTATAGTAAGTCCGGATGGCAAATATTCTAAATCAGCAAATCCAAAATAAATAACGTTCATTAGAGCTAGCAGCTCTCTGTCAATAATGAAATAATGAAAAAAAGATGACAGTCCTTTGTTGGAATCCTGCGCAACCCTTCAAATTATAGGAACAGTCATTCAGTGTATTTGTGTTGAAAAAGGTTTTTAGTGTTTATTGTATGTAACTTCATTCAAGATTTATTTTTAGGTAATTTTGTTAGGTTTAGTTTCTTTATTGCTATATTCTATTTTTATGTACTAGGGTAATTAAACCTAATTTCTAATGCAAAATGTAGTAAATTCATTTTAAATATTATTATAAAAATGTCTGAATACCCCCTCCAAATTTCATACCTATGCTAATGCAGGTTTTGGAACTTTTAAGATAAGCTGAACAAAAAAATAAAATTTTGCAAAATAGAGTGTTAAATTAAATATTTTTATATTGTAATTCAGTTATCCAAGAGGTAACCGTATTGCTGCCTCTTTGGCCAGGATGGCGGCTGGACTGAAAATTTTGGGACCAGGCGACATCCGTAGTTTGACGACTTCGAGAATTGCGGAACTAGCCAAACGTTACACCCATACTCAATCCCTTAAGAGATGGGATGAAACCAAAGGATGTAGTTTTGCCAGAATCACCCTAGGTGACTCTGAGAAGCTGAATCCGAATAAATATTTGCCGATGACCAGGAAGAACCTACGTTTAACGGTGGGATTTCTGACGACACTGTCAACTAAGGAAACACCTCCATATTTTGGGGCTAGTGTGTGTTCGGTGAGTCTTGGCCTATACCTGCCGATATTAAGGAGATGTCCCCTGGGGACCTGTCCTCCTTCCTGTATAAAGCAGGATGGCGACACCTTGGGAAGATGTACAATGGGCCATATTTTGGCCTAAGTGCTGTGGGTCTATACTCACCCTCCCTACTCTACAGATACAGATTGATATTCAAGATTTTCAATGCAAAAACTTGCAGTTTTTTTTTGTTTTATTTATGAAAAATATTTTAACTATATACCTACTAAAAAAATGACACGTCTATGGTTTACCAATTGTTTATTACTCTCTTATTCATAAAAATAGCCTATAGTTCAAATACCAGTTTAATAACAGTGTTACATCAAAATGTAATTTCGATTTATTAATCTGACAATAAAGATGAAGATGTAGTACACTGTTCTATTTCCATATAAAAAAATCCATCAATCGAAGTTTTTTGGATGATATATTTTCGAAATATTACTCTTGAACTTAACATACTCTTTAAAACTGTAAAAATATACAGGGTATTCTATTGGTTATGAATTGAAAATATTTTAGTTAAACCATCGTATATAAAATTTCACAAATTTTGTATTATTACTATTTCATTAAACTCTTAGATAAAAGTCGTATTTTATTTCCTATGAACAATTTTATTGTGATAATTTTCAATTTACAACTTAAAGGGAAATACGTATTACGTAATGGTCTGCCAACTTGTTTTTTTGTTCTTGATAAGTTATTTATTTTTATATGTATTAATTTCGTAATTGTTTAAATAAAATTGCTAATTTTTAGCACTTATCAAATACCTCATACAAAATGACCATTAATTTTCGGACTAGTAGTGTCAGCAAATAGATTGAGGAAATGAATCACATAAGTATTGCACATGCTAGCAATTTAGCTGATTATTTAATCGATTGCAAAACGAATTCTATTTCGTATTGTACTGAAAATGTATATTTCATTTAAAACAAAATTTAAAAATAAATTTTAATTAAACGTGCCAGCGATTTAGTTTTAAACTTTTTTTTGGCAGAGGTTTATAATAACTTGGTAAAAAGGACATAGGTTCAAAAATCAGTATCTAAATTATATTTACCACAATAAATTTATTATTAATTTAAATCTGTAACCCCAAAGACATTAAACTAATAAAAAAGAAAATCAGTGGCATGTATTGTTACTGAAATCAGAATAAAAAAATAAAACAAAATAAAATAAAATAATTAAAAACATTTATTTCCAACTTATTTTTTAAAACTAAACAAAAAAATCACTTTTTCTGGAAACCTTCCCTGTTTCACGATGTAGTTTTTCAGTCCTTTCTCTCAATGCTATACATCTGTTGGTTCTCACTATTAAAAAAATACCACCCAGAAAATGCGGAAAAATGATCACGTATTATATTGGTAAACTGAAATAGTTAAGTACAAATTTGGAATAGATTATATTATGCTTGTTTAACGGTTAATTGACAAGGAGATAACCCCTATTATTTTATTTATTCTTACAAATAAAGTGCTTGTAATCTGGTTAAACGCGTGAAAAAAAGGTAGTCACAGTTACGATCTTTACAAAATGGAAACAATAATTATTATTAATAACCATAGTATGGAATTATTTACGCTTATATTTTGTAGTTATTTACTAATATCTTTCGTGCTTAGGTAATTGTATAAAAAACTAAGTAAATTCTACATTTCAATATAACTATTACAATTAAAGCCAGTTTAATAAAATGCTGATCCAGAATAGGGTGGTAAAGCTAAACATGAAAATTTTATTTTTCTCTATTAATTTCTTGTTTGTGAACATTTTTTGCATACTTTGATGTAGCTGAAAGAAGACGTCACAAATTCCATGAATATAACATCAATTTGCTTTATATATTTTATCAATAACCTGTTTATAAAATTAGGGGAAATGTGCCTATGATGAACCCCTTCCTATGATGGACCACTAGCTGAAATTTCAAATTACGCGCGTATATCGCCCTAATATTACATGCGGTGTGTGTCTCGGTCTAATTTGTTAGTTGTAGTAAAGTTTTGATACTGTGAGTCGTCCATTAGTGTGCGAAAAAAAAATTAAATTGAAAATGTACGTATTGATGTAAGAAACATGTAAAGATTTTCTGTTGCTACTTTTACTCTGTAAATAATTAAGAACTCATTTTGCTGTTATAACAAGAGTAGCATGTTAGCCACGTGGAAATGTATTTAAATTGAGGTTAGGATAATTAAATATGAAGTTAAGTGATTTTAGGTAGTAATGTGTATAATTTCAATGATGGACCCCGAGCAACTCTCCTATGATGGACTAGGGGTCCATCATAGGTCTAGGAACATTTATATATTTAACTAAACATTTTTAGTTGCAGATATGGAGAAGAAAAGGCAAAAATGGGAAGAGGTTAATATGGAACAAGCTCTAAACTGTATAAATAAAAAAACCATGGGGTTTAAATTGGCAGCAAGAACTTTTAGAGTGCCAAAAACAACTTTAAAAAGAAGGTTTGATAAACAGCAAGGAAGTTCGAAAGGAGATTTGGGTGGGCGACGATCAACTTTTACAAAAGAGCTAGAAAAAGAAATAGTAGATCATATCATAGATATGGAAACAAGATTTTTTGGTTTAAATACTAAAAACTTGCGTAGTTTAATATTTGAATTCGCCGAAAAGAATAATATCAAGCATACGTTTAACGTAGAAAAGAAAATGGCAGGATGGAAATGGATCAGAGGATTCCTGAAGCGTAATCCTCAAATATCTTTGAGAACTCCAGAAAACACATCGATAGCTAGAGCTATGGCCTTTAATAAGCCAAATATTAAGGCATATTTTACAGCATTAGCTAATATTTTGGACAAATATCAGTTTCTTCCTGAAAATATTTACAATATGGATGAGTCCGGACTAACAACAGTTCAAAAGAAGTCCCAAAAAGTCTATGCAGCAAAGGGTCGTAAGCAAGTTGGTTCTTTGAGCAGTGCGGAGCGTGGCCAACATATTACAGTAGTTTGTGCCATGAATGCAATTGGCACATTTGTTCCTCCAGCACTTAGATTTTTAATAATTGGCTAAAACATTTTGTAAGATATTCTAAAGCATCGCAAGAGAATAAAGTTCTATTACTACTGGACGGGCACTGCAGTCACAAAAACGTCGAATTTCTACTATTTGCTAAAGAAAATGGAGTTATAATATTTTGTTTCCCAGCTCATTGTTCTCACCATGTCCAGCCTTTGGACGTTGGATTTTTTCGACCACTTCACGTTTATTACGATCAAGAAGTTGAATGGTGGTTACGTACAAATCCAGGTAAAACATTAACACAATTTCAGATTGCGTCCCTTTTTAATAGAGCTTATTTAAAAAGTGCAACACCTTCAAACGCAATTAATGCATTCAAAAAAACAGGAATACACCCCTTTTGCCCTGATGTGTTTCAAGAATGGCAATTTTCACCATCGTTAACTACTAATCGACAACTTCCAGAAACTCAACAGATCGAAAACCAGCAACTAGAAGCATTACTTCATATTTCACCAGATCGATCCGGTAATCTATCCTCATCACGAGAACTATGCTCCACTAGAATTACATCTCTGCAACCAGGATCTTCCAACCAAATTTCTTCTACGATAACATCAGGTCAAATTCAGTCACCAAAAACCCTCAACCCAACTTGTCAAAATTCTTCATCAGTTTTAAACGTATCTTTGAGCGATATTTGTCCTCCTCCTTTAATAGCTGCAACAGATGACATAAATAAAAAGAAAGGACGAAAACGAGGTAAAACGGGTTTCTTAAACTCTACTCCAGAACTTGAAGAATTGAAGGAGAACATGATCCAAAAAGCTGCCAAAATAAGAAAACAAAGAACAAGGAGCATAAAAAAACAAGTTTTTAAACCTAGTCAGGGCCGTTCCAGTGATGAAGAGAATGATGAATTTGAGGAGTTTTTGGAAAAGGATGATTCTAACTCCGGTGATACAGCATGCATTTACTGCAATGAGCTGTATTCATGGTCTCGATCCAGAGAAATATGGATTCGTTGCCAAAGCTGCAAATCATGGTGCCACAGCGACTGTGCAGGAGTTGACAAACGCGTCAAACAATTTGTGTGTGAAATATATTTGTAACATTTTTGTTTCGTATTTTTGTTTGTTTGGAAAACCATTTTTATTTGTGTTTTATATTGTTGATTTTTATATACGACTTAAACAATTAAAAATTTTAAAATATTATTTAATTTTAAATTAACATGAAGGGTCCATCAAAGGCACATGGAGGGGGCCATCATTCGCACACATGTGCCTATGATGGACCCTTTGAGGTTTTTTAAAAAACACCCTCTACGATTTTATTAAGATATTTTTGACTAAAATATTATTTATAGCCCCATTCTACAATATATGACAATCATAAAGACACCTATCTGAATTTGTTGCTTACGTAAATAAATATTTTGTGACCCAATCTCCTTAGGGGGTCCATCAAGGGCACATTTCCCCTACTAAACAAAGAACTGTAATGTTCGCCAAGTTTGCCAAGAAACCATCTAAATTTATAGCTCGACAAATGTTTTGGGGACTTTGAATTTTACTCGTACAATGGGAGCAAGTATTCTGAGAGGTTAATTGAATCCACCAGAAAATGATATTAGATAACCGAGTACAGTGATCAACCTTAAAAAGAGCTAGAAGTTACCTTTCTTAAAAAATAGTTTTAAGGTTTAAGAACCCATAGTAAATTATTTAATGCATTAAAAATACGTTAACAATTATTTTTCTTAATTAATCATTAAATCAAACACATGAATGGAAATTGAAAAATTGCTACTAATCGTCACTATTTATAATCAACTTTTTCAAAACTAATTAATAGGGTATTTCCTTCTTTTAACTAAAATTTTAACTAATGCTGGTTTGTAATCTTTTAAACTTTATCATGTTAAAGCACTGCAAACTTCTAATGAAATTAAATAAATTTATAGAATATAAAATAGCTTTTACTGGACCTTATTTTGTTCAATGCTATTTTGTAAAATTCATATTATTTTGGTAAACAATCCAAAAAAAGGGTTAATTTATATTATATATTTCATTAACATTGAAAAATTAAAATTTTTACTTTAATTAATATTTTAACAGTATAAAATTGGTTTAAAAATATATATGAGTAACTATTTTCCAAAAATTTAAGGGACTTTTAGCCAGTGGTATTATATTATGAATTTTTTGACTGAATAGTACCTTCTTTGTACGAGTCATTAAAAAAAGCTGCACTGAAGGATCATAAAAACCCATTTGGTCCTAATTCAGTTATAAGCGAGTACTACATGTTTATTAAATTAAATGAAATGAAACATTCTTACTACTTTGAGCTAGAGAAATTACGACAATAAAACCATTTCCATGAGATCAGCTGCTGAATATGAGCAGACAAGACCTACGAATTGTGATAGGATTGACTCACTGGACACAGTGACATAATTTATTAATCTATGAAGCCAAAGATATATTTGCAGTTTAAAATTAAAAAAAAAGAACTAGGTAGCCATTATTTTCAAAAAACAAGCACTTATTTAGAATAGTAAAAAGTTCCAAAGGTTATTTGTTTAAATATATGTAGATTAATAAATTCTTAACAACATAAAAAATATTTTGCAAGGTATTGAACATCTCCAGAATAAATAAAATAATTAAAATCTCCTTGTCAATTATCGTTTATTATAAGGAACAAAAGTGATGCTCATTCCTTTTGACTTGGCATAAAGAAATTTCCGGTTAAATATAGGCACTCATATAGACAGACAATTCTTGGTTATGAAAGAAATTCCAAAAATAAAAGGTTGGATAAAAACAATCAACGATGCTCACTTTAATAATTTCCTAAAATCAGCCTATTATTTTAGGTATTTCCTGTTAAAGTCCAAGCTAGGTCCCGTTGACCGTTAATTCGGATATTTCTAATCATCTCAATGGCCATTAAAATCTAACTACAATGGACAGATGCTTAGTAAATTGCATTAAGAACTAAAAAACATCTTCACTAACCGGGTCAATAGGACTACATATTTTTTCGAAATATAACCACATTAAATTTGCTTGCAATTTGATAAATATTCTCCGTCCTTTAATTACACATTAAACAGAGAATAGAATAATTATTATTAAAAATATCTAGGTATAATTTAACCAAACTCAGCTTGATAATGCAAAATAATAAAATCCTGCACGATGTAGCTGTTACATCTTATTAAAAAAAAATTAAAACAAAGTTTTCAAAACAGCAAGGTGATTCTATAAATCATTGTTTGTATAGAAGCAAATAAGTATACAAATAAAATTGATTGTACTAACCCTAACTTTTTGGAAGTCCATCTTATTAAGAATAATGAAAAACTCTTCGTTTTACCAAAACTTCCAATATTTATTTAAAAAATTGCTTTCTTAACTTTAATGACAGCCGTTTCGCTAGACTTAGCATCGCGCACAGAACACGAATATATCATTTTAAGTATCTTGGATTGGAATTCATGGAACATGATGAAGTTGACACAGGAAATCCAGAGAAAGATCATAAATAAAACATGAACATTTATTTATAAAGTTTATAAAGGATCAGCAAATTCAGTGGTTGGGTCGTATTAAAAGAATACTTTACTCTGCAACACTGGAATAAAAAAACAACATTGCTGTGTGTAACCAAAAACTAGATGACGATGGGCGTCAGAGATTGGGCGGCAAAGCCAAAGACGACACCAGGCTAATTATAAATAACTAATGATATTTAAAAAAGTCATGTTTTTTTAAGACACGCAAAACAAATCCTGTTAGATTCAATTTCAAAAAAGATTATTGGTGTCAGTAATATATTAATTGACAGTTTCACAATATCGAGTTAACTCCTCGGGTCAATTTACCTTAACCTATAAGGTTACCAATAGGTACCGTTGTACGGTTGCCTAGGTTTAATCAAATATGAACTCTTCATAAACAATCCAAATTTTTCAAAAGGATATTCATAATTAATCTAAGAAATCGAAATTATTATAATATTTAAAATCTGGGCCTTATTATTTTAGATTTTCTTGGTTCCTCATCACTACTGTATGCATTTTGTTTAACAAATAACCAAACAAATGCTACAGTTTTAACTTAATTCTTAGGTTAGGGTATCCAAGTGATTATTATTACCTAGATTTTCTGGTGGTTAAATATTTTGAGAGTTAACCATAACTTAAACCCATGGCTTCATAATGCGAAAATTGTTTTAAGGTAACCCAGAGTTATTTGTTAACCACAGGATAACGATTTGTGAAATCGGCAGTAAGATTACCCACTGAACATGAGGAATAAATAAGGAATGGAAAAAATTATTAGCTGAACCAAACGGTATAACAATATTTAAATAGCCATTGAATTGACAGCCACAGAAATGAGATTCATCAGAAAATAAAAAAAAATGAATAGACAGAATAACGAATGCAACACACAAACAACGACTAGGGGTACAATCAATAGAAGACGAGAAAGTCAGCTGCGATGGTTTGGACATGTAAAAAGAATAGAAGAACAGTTTGAAATGGAGGAAAATGAAGGCCAAGGAGACCATGATAAGAATATGTGAGAGGTGCCGTAGTGTAAAGAGGTATGAACTGGAATTATGTGCAACAAGCCACACATAATAAAAAGGTATGAAAGAAGATGTAAGAAACTAGAGAGAACTCAACTTATGATAGACCGAAATTTTATTTATAAAATAATTTAATTGTTTTTAAATCTGCCTGTCTGCATGCATTATTATCTTATTATCAAACTGATATTGGTTATACTTAATTTTTTAAAATTTTTTTACAAGCACAACACATAAAAACATTAACGCCCAAAATATATAAAAAAAATGTTAATATATTTTCTAATTACAATTTTTTTAGTGTTTTGAAATCGCAAAGGAATGAAATGTGGAATATCCGATCTTATAAATTTTATGAGTTGTCACAATAAATATTTCTACTTAACTAGGTGATCTATTTACATTAATATATATAATATATAAATTTCTCTATTAAAAATATTATAAATATACTCTCTTAAGTAGGAAACAAAAATAATAGTTTAAAACTTACGACTAAGGCGTTTCTAGGTGCTGATAAAATGTGTGTGCCCTTATTGAGATTTGATTCCCGTATTTTCACTGGTCAATTCTTATATTTTTAAAACTCTTAACAGTTTTGAATTTTTAACCCAAGCAAATATGAGAAAATTATTTTGTTAGTGACCAAAATATATGTCTTAATATTAAATAGAGCTAAAATGAATGGGTCAAAAACTTGTACATACCAATAAAGCAATTATCTGATTTGTTGAGTCCCAAATTAGACAAATAACAAGTACTTATTAAATTATATAAAAAAGTCTTCATTATTATTTATAATTCATAAAGTGAACCAATCTCCTAATAAGAAATCCCACTTTATATTTACGTAAACAACGATGGAAAATGTAAAGTGAAGGTAAATATATATATACGATTCTCTCTAATACAGAAGTATTTACATAACTTATTCACAGAATAATAATTCTCAGAAGAGCAACATTTTTAGAATTAAATTATCTATTGCAATGCAAATAATATGTGGATGCGTCTATGTTATTAGCAATATTTGTTGTATTTATGGTTTATTTTGAAAATATCAATATTTTTCACTTTAAATTTAATATCTTAAACAATATTAATTAAAACCACTCAAGATTCGTGTAACTTTTATTCTCAAATAAAAATTTTGTCCAAAAAGAAAAATCTGAATAAATGAATATGATAAAAGTTCAATCTGATTGCAGCATAACAAGCAACAATGCATTTTTCTAATTAACCGGAAATAATATTTTAAACCTGTAACAGCTTATATAAAAACTAACAAATCAGTTTTACTGATTACCAATTAATTATAGTTTAACATTATTTTTTGTACAGATAGTAAACAACAAAAATTATAAACAAATACAGTTATACACAAAGACATTACACAAAAGTGAGTAAAGTAAAAAAAGTAATTGAAAGGAAAATGAAAACCGTTTAACTCATAATTGGATAAAATAAAGGTATTCTTTACAAAAACATTTGCTAAAAATAACATAAATAACATAAAGCATCAGATCCGTTGCTTTCGTTTTTCTATAGGTACTTGTACTTTAGCTAAAAAATGTTTTAATAACGTATTCAAATGAATGTTGTGTTAATAAAACTAAAAAAAAATCTTTTTAATACAAAATATGTAAAGTATTCTGTTTAAAATATGCCCAACAACGGACATAGTTGAAAACAAAGGAACAAATCTCTTAAAAAAAGAACGACGGGCACTCACAGCATGCAGTTGTTAACATAAAAATATCTTTGACGTACCTCTTAACGTATCATACTAATATGTATATAAATATTAATATCTATGAAAACTATTTGTATATGATTATTGCTATATTTCCTGTGGTAAACAACGTAAATTTCTCTAAAAACACAACATAAAAGGAACATACGACTTTGCAGGACAATGGGTGGTTTATAGACGGCTTACACCCAAATTAGTAACAAGTGGTTATATTATGTAATACATTAAAAATCTGTAAATTGGATGAACACATTAAGTATTAAATTTTCTATCACTAAAAATCTATTTTTATCATTTGGGTTTGTCTAATTTAAATGACATGCTTGTTGATATACAGGGTGTTTCATTAAGAATTATCCATATAGTAACTGGAGAAACCTCATCACTAAATATGAAGATTTAAGCCAAAACACTTAAATAAAATATTCCTTCTAACCGAGATATTCTATTCTATTCTATTCTATTCTACGTAAATATCATCCTCTTGTCTCAATACGATAGAGTGAGTAGTTTTCGAGTTATTTGCATTTAAAGGTAATGTTTAAAATATCCATTTTTGTTTTATTGATTGTTTAACATGAATTTCCTTAATAATCTAACCACCTTGATAATAAAATTTGTTAATTCTAATCGTAAATTCACATAAGTCAATAACTATTTCACTAAATAAATAAAGTTTATTAGTTTCAGTAAATTTCATTTCAAAAGATTTTTTTCATATTAATGTTTTTCAATTTTAAATTTGTGAAAATCCAGAAATATGATTTTTATTATCAGATACTAATAAATAAGATAAAATTCGCAGCATTTTCATTTTGTTACCATAATTCTTGTTGGGTATTATCAACATTACAATGTAGGGCTTATTTATTGACAAAGGTTTACAACAAGTAGGCTGATGTCACTTATTTGCGTTACAACTGTCAGACATAATTTTAATTGAAAAACGTTTTTTTTTTTGTGAAAATGCCTCGTCATAGTAATTTCTTAAATGCAGAAATGCGTTCGAAATTATCTAAACAATACATTTCCTCATAGATGGATAGGGCGTGGGAGTGAATTTCCATGGCCTGCTCGGAGTCCCGATTTTAATCCCCTAGACTTTTATTTTTGGGGACATATGAAGACACTTGTGTACGCTCAAGAAATTAATACCCGACAGGAATTATGGCAAGAAATAGAAAATGCTGCAAATTTTATTAGGAATCAACCCAACATATTTCTAAAGGTAAGGAGAAATTTTTCCAAAAGGATTAATAAATGTATTGAAGTCAATGGAGGCCACTTCGAAAATTTACTATAATGTTAACTAACTAAAATTTTTTGCTACAGTAGTCTAAATAAATAATTGTTTCAGTACGTTTATTTTATGTATTCATCATGTTATTTCATAATAAAAATCATAGTTCTATTTAAAACTGTAGTTTTGATAAATATTAATATGAAAAAATCATTTGAAACTAATAAATTTTATTTATTTATTGAAATAATTATTGACTTATCTGAATTTACGATTAGAATTAACAAATTTTGTTATCAAGGTGGTTAAATAATCAATAAAACAAAAATGGATATTTTAAACATTACCTTTAAATGCAAATAACTCGAAAACTACTCACTCTATCGTATTGAGACAAGAGGATAATATTTACGTAGAAAGTGACGGAGAATCAAAAAAACATGCAGAAACAGTTATTACGACAGTGGCGTAAATTTTAGGGGGATAAAAGAAAGTATCCACCCCTACCGCACGCCTCTGGTAATCGAGAAAAAATATCTTTTGCCACTGTTTAAAGTAACCTAATATGTGTAAACTCTTTGCCAAGTATGAACAAAAAATATTGGAAGGTATCAAAAATATGGGATACAATCATTTAGAATAGTTAAAATAAAACACCCTATATCTCGGTTAGGAGGAATATTTTATTTAAGTGTTTTGGCTTAAATCTTCATATTTAGTGATGAGGTTTTTCCAGTTACTATATGGATAATTCTTAATGAAACACCCTGTATATATTTTAAAATTAATAATTTATAATAAAATGTGAGTAAATTGTTAATCCTAGAATAGTACATTCTGTAACAAGGTTAAAATGAAAATTCGATGGGAGTGAAAAAGTCCAGAGCGTTAGACGAAGGCGAGTATGAGGAACCACGAGCATCTCGAATTTCATTCTAACCGAGTAGCAGACTATACTTTCTCCACGATCAAAGATTTTAAATCCATGATCAGTTTATAATACTTTTCATACTCACTTTTTAATTTTTTTGATAATCGTTTTAGTTTCAGGAGGTGTATTTTCGTACTATAATGTGGAAAAATTCTTGATGTTTTTATAATTTCAAATCGAAATCTGACAGCAACAACTGTGACAGTTACTCAAATCTTGCTTGAAATACATTTAAACTGTTGAAATTGCTGCAGAAAGAAGCTCCTCATTCGAATTATTATAGTTCTTTTAAAGTGAGTTTTCAAGGCAACTAACTTGTCATCCAGTTTTTTTCAGTATTCCCTGTAAGTAGTTTTTCGAATATATTGATATTCCTAACAGTAGTGGTTTGCAGAAAGCGGGAATTATAATGGGTCAGTGGTATTTCTAAACACATATATAAAGTATGAATGTAAGTAACGCACCACCATGCAAAAAATGTGTACAAGTAGAAGAAACCATTCTACTTAACGAAAACTGGCCCACCCATGAGGAAGACTTCCTCAGGGGCGTACTTTAAATCAATAGTTTAGAGGAAGAACTAAAGGGACTAGCTCAGAAGTAAATGCAGATTTAGCCTTATCACTTCATGCCTTCATGCCCCTCAACCTACTGATACAGAAGAATGTTATTTATACAGCAAGTCTTGCTTTGGCAGAAATCGTCGACGTACTCTGAAATTGGATCCAGAAAATCTACGGATCTGGTCCTTAACAAACCGTCTAATAGACCGAAAAAGTCGTAATGTCAACTGTCAGGTTGGTAGTCCTTACATGTTTTCAATGAAATTGGATATCCATATAAATCTCCATAAGAAAATTTTAAATGTGTATATATTTTATATTGTGATTAACAAAACCATTCTGATATAATTTTGGGTTGAGTTATAAGAAAATTAGGTAATACCAGTTATATAATTTAAAAAAATACGTATTAGAGTGACGTTATGTCATTAGATTTATTACGATATTTTTTTTTTACTTTTTGTGCACTGAATGTCACTATGCCCTTCGAATTCCTCGATTTCCTGTGCAGGCAAGTCTCTCTCTGTTGACCTGTGTATCTTTGGGAGATACAATTTCAGCATTTTTTTCACTTCGCATGTTGGTGGAGGTTCTTTTTTACTGCTACAGCTTTGATTATTACAGACACATTATGGTGTCCAAATATAGCCAAAGCTGTCATGTGATGGTGGATGAACTGTCCCTTTGGACAGTTAAAATCAGCGTATTCAATCATCCACTCCCTCTCAAATTTAATCTGAAATTAGTGATTCCAATAAGCTCTAGGTAATATATATTATATCCGACCTCTATTTTATACGTTTTATCAGTCACACTAATCCTAATCTCAGAATCTATCATATAATTTTTTTAACATGGCCCTATTTCACTGCATTTTCTTGCTGCATCAGTTTTTCCTCATCCTTGAAATTACGTTCAATAGCAGACAACTTGATAACATGGTTTGCACTTATTTTTTGGTACAAACGTAACCCAAAAAGTAGAGTTAATTTTCAATCCAGAAATAAACACCAAAATTACATAACTGCAATTATTTTCCAAAATATTTCATTTGAAAATTATAGCTATTCTCACCTGTTTCTATTTTCCATTCAATAATACTTATCCTATTTTTCAAAGATATGGATATTCGTTAATTTTCGAATATACTGTAGATACTGAAGTTTAAAAATTTCCCTATGGAGACTTGTAAATACATTTTCATCGGAAACATGTCAGGAATACCAACCTGGCAGTTTATGTCATACTTTTCCGGTTTATTGTACGATTTTTATTACCCGTTCCTGGTTGGTCTATTTAGCAATACATACTGTAGTATAGTTATATTAGTACTCTTCGAGTTTCATAGTTTCTGTGCTTGTAAAATGATTGAAATTGAACATGTTATTCTACAAAATGCTGTTATAGTTGATCAAAAATAATTTACAACAGAGCTGCAAAACTATTATAGTGGGCATAATGAAAATGGTAAAAAGTAAAGATTCAAAATGTAATCTTAATATCTAATTTTTAAAAGATGTGACAAAAACTAATAATTTTGTTTTCACTTTCTTCATTTGCAAAGAATTTATTTTTATTGTGTGAGCTTTGATAAAAGAATATTTTATTTTTTTATTACTGAAAATATTGTGTTTTCAATTTGTATATTTTGATTTTAATTAACAGCACAAGTAAGTTGAAAAATATAACAAATTATCTGCTAAAGCACAAAATATTGCCCAACCATTTAATCAGAAACAGATAATCAAAATCAGACAGATAATGAACTTTGTCGTTTCGTTTACAATTGGACGATTTCCTAAAAAATTTTATAAAATAACGAAAAATAATGCGATCAATTAAATTGTAGGTATATGGTTTGGTACAGTTCACAATGTTTATAATTTTCGGGAGATATGTGGTAAACTTAAGATGTTTGTTTTACAGTTTCATATTATATAATATTTACGAGAAATCAAAACATAATCCACCTTTTTCAGCAGCTTTATTAGTGGGAACGATATTAAATAAATAAGTTTTTGGGGACTATTTACTGATTTGAGTAAATACGATTTGTTTTGATTGTAGAATTCAGGTGATGAAATATAAGAAAAAATTGTTTACAATTTACATTACAATTTGGTATTTTGGAACGTAGAAGGAATGAAAAATCGTCTAATCGTATGGTATGATATGGCAACACGCGCAGTTTGCTCATTTAGTTTGAGGTCAAACTGAGAAATCTAACCTAACCTTGGAACTTTGTTTGCTTCTTTCCTTAGCTAGTATTATTTTTTATCAGTCTCAGATCATGTAGAAAAAACATATGACGAAGGGGCAACAAAAAACATTATGATTGAAGTACAGAAGTGAAACATTCACAAATAATTTTAAATTTAAAAATACATCTCTTTGGGTGAGCTTAAAAAAATTATTAAACGCAGCACCAGGAGCAAAAAAAGAGTGAAATCATTTACACCCATATGGTAGGTTAATAAAAACCATAGATGCTGAAAAACAACTTTTCAACGATTCACTTATTTCTAGATACCCTTTCAATCTCCATGATAAAACTAATAAAAAACAATGTCAAAGGACACAATTCCACATACTAAATTTATTTTCGGTTGGTTTGGACCATGCGATGTAAATCGGGCAAAATTAATTGCATAAGAAAAAAAGTCATTCAAAACTTTAGTTTGAAAATACGGGTTTCCTAATTTAGTTCGATTATCAATTTCGCACACGAGTTTGATTTGCATGAGTTTGAAAATAGCATCTCAGGTCGGGTCAATATCCTCAAAATTCAATTAACAAATAATATATATTTAATGCATCTTTTAGGTCAAATACATTGTTTAAATATTTGCAATACTAAAGCGTACTTATTCTTTTTTACATTTAAAAAACTAAAAGGGAAAAAATGTTTAAATAAATAGATAAATTTAATGTAAAATCAAAATTTAACCTTCATTATAAAAATAGAAATTACATTTACAGATATGTAAAACATTTCAATCAAAATTTTTCATTTGTTTTAAGCAATATATCTTATATAAACAAAAACTATTATCAAAATCATACTATTCTTGCCTGTAGTTTATTAAAAGATTTTACTGAGAAAATTATTTAATCGGTTTTCATCTTGTGAAACATGTTTGAGTTAGTACATTTTAATTAACTACTTATTTTGTTTTAATAGAATATTATGCCATCTTTAATTATTCATCCGAATCCATTTTGCCACATTGCTGTACTTTTATTTGGGTATCTGCCGTAAATAAACTATTAAGGTGTGGCAACATTAGTCGCACTACTCAATCGGCAAATCTGGTCAGTGGACAATGACAATAATGTATATATATATTAATTATATAATTAATCATTCATACCACTAATCCCTGCACTCTAATACTGCAAAAGTACACTATTCCGTCAGAATAGATGATCCAATGGTGCGATAAGAATAGTGTTTTTAAAGTTCGCTTAGTTTATTAATGATTGATCAGTAAATATCACATTTTAACAGGGAAATTTAAATTAAAAAGTTGGAACGGCATAAATAAAAAAGGGTTATCAATATTAGTAATAAAGGAATACAATGTTAGAAAAACATAAATGTAGTAGCGGATGGAAAAAAATAAACTGATGTGCGGCTAAGAAAAATAACTGTTAGCCTCAGAACAGAGTACATTACAAAAAATGTATTGTAACAATACCGATCCGTTTTAAGTAAATGTCTAAGAATCTCTACGTATTTGAACAGATACAGGAACTTTAAAGAAAAATGGTAAAAATCATTATAGAGAAGAATGTGTCTCAAATGTTTTCAAAATGTAGCTTACGAAAATACACAGTAGTAAAGTACACAATACAACTGGATGATACTATGAATATGATTGTTATTTATAAATGTGTTTATACACACAATGCAAAAGTCTAGGGATATTTTTATAAGTCGTGTTTTCACCTGTAATCAACTTGAAAAAGTAATTCAAAATTTATATTTTAGATTGTTGTTTAATATGTCAAAAACATTAAAAAACATTAACTTTTTTACAAAAATAACAGAAAACTGTACAAAAATAATATTCTAAAAACCACTGTTTTTTCAAAGGTCAAAAAAAATACAAAAAACACAAAAAATAAACTTAAAATAAAGTATGGCCACCACGTTGATTTATCACAGCTCTACATCTAGCATTCATGCTCAAAATTACATTGTTAATGTCTGCTTGAGGTATTTGTGTCCATTGTTCTCTCAGAAGCTCTCGAAATTGAAATTCATTGTGAATGTTGCCCATAAGTGGAGTAATTCGTCGTTGGAGCATGTCCCATACATGCTCAATGGGATTCAAGTCCGGTGACTGTGCTGGCCATGGCATTACATCAATACCCTCGTTATCCAACCAGTTTACTACGATACGGGCAACATGTGGTCGAGCGTTATCATGCATAAAGTGAAAGTTATCTCCAACAGCACCAGCAAATGGACGAAAGGCAGGTTGGAGAATAGTATCCAAATACTGCTGACTTGTGAGAAAGCCGCGGGGGAAAATGAGCTCAGTTCTTCCGTCAATAATGATTCCGCCCTATGCCATTAATGTGCCACCTCTGTATGTGTACACTTCCTGCACATGTCGCAAGCGTTCCACATCTCCGGGCTGTCTCCACACTCTCGTCCGACGAGAATCTGGATGAAATCCAAATCTGGACTCATCGCTGAATAAAACTGTAGCCCAGTCGTTGTTAGTCCAATTCACAAACTCTTGACACCAGGTTAATCGGGCAACGCGATTGCCTCTGGACAGAGGTGGACATCTCAATGGTCGCCGACTACGAAGATTAGCTTCATGGAGACGATTCCTCACCGTATTTCTGCAAATTGTCACATTATGTGCCCGCTGTAATTCATTAACCAACTCGGGTGCTGTGATTGTGGGTTGCCTTCTAGCGGTTAAAACTAAATACCGGTCTTGAGCGGCGGTTGTAGACCGACCACGTCCTGGATGTTGCTCGGCTGGACTCCCAGTATCTCTAAACCGACGCCATAATCGACTTATGACGCTTTGCGAGACTCCCAACTGTTCGGCTACTTGGGTTTGTCGCACACCAGGTTGCAGGAGGCCCACCGCCCTATTCATTTCATCCAATGTTAAATGTTGTCGTTCCATGGTAAAAACACACTATCTTTAACACACCTACTATGCAAGAACAGTATGAAATGACTAAAATCGGAATTAAATACAATATTAAAATGTCAGTTTTTTCGTTCCTTGTGAAAAAAGTTCTAAAACACGTATTGTTATCTGTTTTGAAATTTTTTTTATTTAAAAAAGTAAGTATTTAGACTAACAGTTACAGTAGAAGCAAGTTTATATGAACCCGATAATTTCTTTCGTTACTTTTAGGATTTTACAAAAATATCCCTAGACTTTAGCGGTGTGTGTATTTTAATAACACGATATTATTTTGTTAATAAAAATTGCAGAAATTGATATTGCAATTGGAGAACCATTTAATATTACATAAAAGTAAGTATATTATAATAAAATAATTTTTTTATGCGCATAATAACTTTTTTGTAAGCAAGCAAATTTTTTAAAAACACTTAATCTTACCACGTTACCAATGGTCTGTGGAATGAATGTCAAACAGGCAGAAGTTCGTCAAATTACTACTGACAGAAAAATGTTCGGGTTTCTTTTGACAGTGAATTTATTCATGTATGTACTATAAATGTATTCAGGTTATTGCTTTTCTTTGCTTTATGCACCTATTATGATATGTTTATGAATTCGGTTCCTGCCTTTTTAATTTTATTGCCAATATTTATTGAGTTTAAAAATTTAAAAAAACTAGACACTCAAAACTTTTAAAATCAGTGTATTTTTAAAAATTATTCATAACTTAAAAAATATTCCAATTCTTGGTACGATACAAAAAAAAGTATTTTAACGAATATTTTTTCAAAATGTTTTGTTGGTTAAATTTTTTAACTCAAAAATATTAACATTATTATTCTGAATAATTTTGTCAAAAGAAACGCCAAACAGTAACAGTAAAAGGTCGGAAGTCATAACCTTTTTTAAGAACTACTTACTAGTAAAGTACCAATTAAATAAAAAGGTAATAATACTATCACAGCTCTCACATCTCGCAAAACATAGCTCTTAGTTTTTTAACAAAAAAATCTCAGGATTGCCTGACCAGAGCAAAAACTGCACTGATTGTTTCAACGCGAAATAAGTAAACCTTCTTGTACATATTTTTAAGCAGTTATAAATGTATTGCTATAATGCTTTAATGTAAAGGATACATTACAAAAAAAGAAACAATGTTAAAAGTGTTGGAATATCATAATATTGGTATCTGTAGGTCACTACAACTAAGCATTAAGTTTTTCACTTTAAATAAAATTTAATGCTACTGCTAATTTTTCAAAAATAATTAATTTAAGAGCCCTGTCATTATTATTATAATACTACATTGTTGTTATGTGCGGTTTATTTTATTTTCTCAATATATTGAACTACCACAAAGTAGGGATTAATCCAAAAAATTTCAAGGGTTTTTATATTTGAACAACTTTCCTTCCATTTATTTACTACAGTGTAGTAAACAATAGCCTTATACTTTTTCAATTTTGAATACGAATACTAATGAGTTGATCACATCTATACACTGGGGGGCAAAACTGACACTGGTCAGTGTCAATAGATTGTGAATTTGGCTTTGAGGGTTATGTTAAAATTATTTACGTTAATTTTTAGTAAGTAATTAGAAAATTACTGAAGGAACTCTAGAAACTCATTTTAGAATAAATACGCAGTCAATTTTAATCAATAAACCTGTGGATGTTTCAGATCAATTATTCAAATTAATCCGTATTATATAATATGTTTTGGTTTTATCTATTTATTATAATAATTTAACACTTAAAAAAAACAATGATTTGTAAAATTCAACGTGGTTCACTCGTGCTGCATTTTTTTCCCAATGGAAAACACTATTAGTTAAACTATGTATAACTCAAGAAATGTGGACCGATTTTACCGAAAATTGGTGGGCAGGTTATTTAAGATCCGGTGACGAACTTTTTATCCCGTTTGACAGCGTTAAAAAAATAATGATATAATATAATTTTGAAAACTAATAATGCAAGATTTTGAGGGGATTAAAAATATCTGTGTCTAATCGCTCCTTGGTATTCAATCATGAATTTGAAAGAGAACAGAGAATGCTTTAAGTCATCCGTAAAAAAGGTTCCACTTTTTAAATCAGCAACAAAATTACGATATAATTTTACTAATGACGGATTTTTTTTGATGCACCTTTAAGACGTTCTTGATTTCATTATTTTTAGATATACGATTGGGACAAAAAAAATAGTGCTGTCAGTAGCATCCTCTGGGACCTTCGCTACATTATTAGAACGTGACGGAACTGCTCATTCTGCGCTGAAACTGCCATTAAATTACAATCAATAAATGAACCATCATATAATGCAACCAAAACATCAGCTATGGAAAAAGTGCTACAGAAGTTTAGATAAATAATTTGGGATGGGTTTACAATGGCTCACAAACGAGCTTTAGAGACAATCAACATAATAATAAATAAACAGGAAATCATTCGTAACGCAATAAAAATAAGAAAACTCCAACACCTTGGACATGTAATGAGTGACATGTATAGGTAGAAGGAAAACCTCTTGGTTAAAAAATCTCAGAACCTATTTTACAGTGACCACCACGTAATTGTTAGAGCCACTGTTAATAAAGTGGTGATAGCTAATATGGTTGCCAGTATCTGGAACGGATAAGAACTGATAGAAGATATGACGAAAATTAATTTACTTTGAATTTAATCAACAAGGATTTACTTATGAATAATCCATAAGATAAGAGAATAAATAAAGTTTGATTTATAGGAGTTTTAAAATATCTGGGTATTTGCCAGATTTTTAATTAGACAGTATTTTCTGTAATTTCCCAAAAAAGGTAAAGTGGATATTGAAAAATATGGATTAATTGATAAACAGGCTGACCAAATTACAAACCTAGTTCAAAAACAGGTAACTAAAAGTTACTATTTAAATGTTAAGTAAATTTAAAGATCATTTAAAGCAGTGTTCCAGTCGCGCCAGCTCTATATATATGTTTAGGTTTTTTCCCTATAAATTACCCACCGCTTATAATTGTTTTTATGGCCTATACAAAAAAAATCAATTACAGAATAGAAAGTTTATGGATAAGATTGAAGACATTAATAGAAAAGTTATTATAAAATTAGAATTGAACCAAATAAAACGGAAACATTTCTACTTAAGCGATTAAAAATTCTGTAAGCTTTATATTTTATACTATTCTATATTCTATATTTGCTGTAATCGGTAAATCGGTGTAAACTCTAGTTACCTATATATAGTAATTAAAGAAGTTTTAAGCTAAAGTTATCACGAATATATAATCAGTAATAAAATACAAGTATAAAAAAATGTTACGATTTGTGAAGCATGTCTAACTGATACAGCTCGTAAACAAATTATTAGAAAAATATTATAGATATATTTACACAGTAGCATTAAACAAGTTATTTTGTGTATTTTATTTAACATTATTTTTTATTAAATAGTATCCTTAATATTTGAAAGGTAACTACAGAAACTTCAAGAAGGTTCACTTTAACTCAGGAAACCTACGTGGATGTGGTGATATATTTATAAAATACAAAAATTACGACAAATAATTTAATGTGGACTCTCCTCTTCGGTATCCAGCTGATTAGGAGACAGGAACTTACGTACGTACTTGGGATAATGCGTCTTTTCGTGTGCTTTTAGAATGGTTGATCGCGAAAATGTTTTACCACATAACGCACACCTAAATGGTCGTTCACCGGTATGAACACGACAGTGGTCTTTCATATGATGTCTAAGCTTAAAAGCTTTACCGCAAAACTCGCACTTAAAGGGTCGATCACCTGTGTGAACAGGCAAGTGAGTAATTAATGAACTAACATCTGGAAAAGACTTGCCACAAAACTTGCAAAGCACTACTCCACTAGCTCCGCTGCCGAGTGCCGCTACAGCAGCTTCTTTAATATCCAAATCCATGGGAGTGGGTGGTTGATCAGTAGGATCAGGAGGTTCGTGAGGTGTAGCGGACAACCGGCCTGTGAAGTCCATAAATCCTAAAGGTTCTGGTATATTAAGAGGACTTACGTGATGCCTTTGTTCCCTATACTTTAAAGTTTCCAGACTATGACTGAGAATATGCCTAGTAAGCTTGCTTTGATGCGGAAATGAGTTGCCACAGTACATGCAAGGATACATTCTTGGAGATCCGTCACCAGGTTCCTGCTCCTGCAACCAAACAAAAGAACAATCAACTTCTTGGAGGTGCCTCTAGTGGTAGTGAAAGATTTTGTGTGGGCCGTCACAAGAAGTTGACGTTCATTTTTGTTTGGCTGAGGGAAGCAGAAAGTGTGCCACCAAAAAAATTCTTTTTGTAATTATAATGCTTCAAAATTCTCCAATTATTGTTTTCAGAAATAAAGTATGGAGTTGGAAGCGTCTTCTATTATTTATAGCCAAAATGATTGTCAACTTCTTGACGGCACACGGCATTATGTCATTAAATATAATTTCAAAAGGAAGACGTACAAAGATAGGCATCGGTGTTATTTTAAACAAGATTGCCCTAATATTTAACAAATTTAATATAAAAAATGTTGGTTATTTATTAAAATTTAATTTATCTCTTTCAAATTAGGCAACATAAGAACGATACACCTACTCCAACGGGTAATCCAATCATAATAGTAATTATGGCCAAGGTAAAAAAGCTTTAAAGCTAATATAAATTTGGGCAGGTCACCTCACCGTGCACAACAAAGACAACCAATGACATATTAAATAATTTTTGTTTTGATTTGATAATACATATTTTGTTGCTGAATAAATCAACTGGACTAATAAATGATGAAAAATATTTTTTCATTTAGTTAACCTTACATTATGTCAAATGGATTGAGACCTATTTATAATTAAGTAGTCCCTGTTTTTTTCCACCTTGGTTAATAATGAACAACTTTACTACCTTAACAAAAGTTAATAAAGTTAGGTTCCGAGTCTAGTAGTAAAAAAATATTTTTTACCCTAATATTTTTTACCCTCTCGTAATTAAGTTCAGATCTTTTAAAAATCTCCTTTTTATCTTTTTTCGAAAGAAAACAGGTGAAGTGGTAACTTGAGTTTACAAAAAGAAAGTCAGATGGAGCCATCTCAGTTAAATAAGATGGTTGCTGTGTGTTTTTTAAATTGTTGATCACAGTGATTTTGTCCTCTTAAAGGCGACAAAACGATCAAATAATATTCTTTCCCGATAATATTGAGACTAAATATATTTAACAAAAATTAAGAATCTATTCCAAATATAACCATACGTCCTCACTCACAAATTCATTATTATACGTTTTATTCACTACAAAATTGGGCCGGATTAACAGTCTTATATACTGTGCGACGTTTTCAGATCTATTATGCTGCCCTTTATTTTCCAAAGTACCTCATCTAGCCCTACCCTTCTAATAAAGTTCATCATCCATGATAGTGTCAAACATAAAACAATCGGAATTTGATGGGTAACTAAACCTGCTTAACTACGATATAAGAATATGTGAAAGGAACTAAACGATAATTAATTATAGACAAAATAAATAAACTGAGTAAGTTTAAGTAAAAAATATATAGTAAGAACAGTAATAGATACAAAACACTAAGGGGTAAATAAAACCAAACCATAGAAAATTAATTAATACAATAGGTATACGAGAGATGAAATTCTCAGGAAAAAAAGCCAATAAAAGAACCAGGAACTAATGATTCTCTGTATCTGTAATTTTTGAAGGGTGGGTCGCCCCACTGCACCTAGACCACATTTGGCCCATTGTGCATCCTTCTGAGACTAAGCCTATCTATTAGCTCGTCCACCAGTCTACCTGTATAAAGTAGGTGATAACTTTGCCAGTAGGTAGCTTCTCCAAGTTGGCATATGTTAGCCAGTTTTGGCGAATATAAAAAATTAGTGTCTGACGGACATTCACAGAGGACGTGTTCAACTGTCTTATCTTCTTGTTCACATCCTCTACATAGTATCAGATAAATCTAATCTGTTCAGATGTTTTCGTAGGTGACAATAGCCTGTGGCCAGAAGCAGGTTCTTTTTGGCCATTCCCACGTATTTATAGTCTGCTTTGCTATTCTGATACGTCAGAAATTCTTTGGATGGTCTGCAACCTTTTTCTTCGTCTCGTCGATTGAATTTGTCAAGGAAACGTTCCTTTACAAGGTCAACCACAGCTGCTTGACTCCTCAGGGAATCGCATCGTAGGTTATTCTAGATGTGAGGTTCATGTTAACATACTGTCAAAGGTGATCCCTTAATATATCACCCAGTTTATCAAATTGTTCAGATAAATAATTACACAAATGCGGAAATGACCGATATGCATTTTGTTTATGGCATGGCTAGGGGTAATTATTTGGAAGCTATCCGACTTTACGCAAAGATGTATCCTGGACGTATAATACCGTATCACAGTATGTTTGCAAGGATTCACCAACGTTTCTTATTTAGTAAGAATTAAAGAGATTGTGATCGTCATCGCGAAGTCAGGACAGTGGCGTTAGAAGAAGATTTGAAGAATTGAAGATCATTCTGAAACAAGTACCTACTAGGAAGAATAATAAACAACTATTCGTTAAAACTTAACTTCCAAGTTTTATTAAAAAATAAAGAATCAATCAAACCCAGAGCAACACCCAGTTTTAACTGGGAATTTGAACTCTGCCATTTGGCAAAATGCATATATCTTTATAATATAGTTTAATATGTATTTAATTTGTATGTTTTGGCCAATAAAATCATAAAAAAAAGTAAACAGTTTAATATTGGAGAACTTCCAAGATTCACTTTTATTGAGTATTTATTTTATAGATAGATAAGACGCAATTGTAACACAAATATATTAAGTTAATGTCAAGATTAGCTTGATAAAGTATTTTCCTGGTTTTTCTATATCATTGCAGTTCTGATCTTAGAGGTAAGTACATCCTGGATAATCCCTTCGGGCTAGTTACATGTAATATTGTTATGTCTATTACTTCCATACTTGGTCAAGCCTTAATACTACCTAATCAACATCAGGTACCTAGCTACAAACAAACAATGTAACCTCAATATGTCTGACGACGCTAATTCTAGCGAAACAGCTGTCATTATAATTTTAAAGCGAATTTTTTAATAAAACGTGGAAGTTAAGTTTAAACGAACAGTTGTTTTCTTAGTAAGATGGACTTCCACAGAGTAAGGGTTAGTACAATAAATTTAAGTATCAGGAAGATTGCTGGTGAACTTCATACAAGTCAGAGTTCAGTGTCACGTATTTTGAGACAAATTATTTTTTAAATAAATTGAGGATAATAATACATAATTTTTACTTTCAAATTGTGTTCTGTTAAAAACTGTAAAAATAATTTTTAAGAATTAAAAGTTTTAACCCCCTAGATAATTAGAAATCAATTTAAAAAATACTCGTAAATATAGCCAATTTATCGATAGAAATAAAATTTGTTATTGTAACATCACCCATATTCGAGAAAAAAATAATATTGTTTTCCTCCACTCTAAAACTCTTCTTGTGTTTGATAATAAAATACTTATTAATTTTTAACAAGGATTTATGTCCATAAAATGTTTGCAGTTATTTTGACTCGCCCTGTATGTAGTATTTTAACTGAAATGGGTTAGAAAGTTGGCTCTATACGAAATATTATTACTTTTTGACAGAGTGAGCCATGTGCTCTCGCCTGGGTAATATTTTATATAAAAGTGTTTTTTTTTGGGTTAATTTTACAAATATAAAGAATAAAGCAGTACCTATTCGACATAAACAATAGCTGTCATTTATAAATAAAGTTATTTTATTTACTTATTTAAAATATGAATAATTTCCACAGAATAAGATTTAGTACGAAAAATGTAAATATTTTCTAAAGAATCTGTCGGCAAGACAAACAATGAAAAAATTTAATCTATAATTACTTAATTGTATCTACTAAAAAATAGAAACTAAAAACATAGAAACATAGAGAGATTTAAAAAAGTAATTGTTCGCGCCACCCTCTCATTTATATAAAAATTTGCAGCGCCGGTCATGGACTAGTTTTCAAAAGAATTTAATACTAGTTTTTGAACATTAACACCTTTTTGATAAGGACTAGTTTAGGTATTGTTAAACCTACTGGAATGTGAGAAGCTGCGTGATTCAATTATTAAATTATTTATTTCGTTTTTATTCTTTGTGAAAAAACCGCAAATTTTAGTTATACCGCGACATTATGTGAACTCCGCTAAAATCCGTTAATACAAAATTTGTAAATATTATAGGTTTGTTCCAACAGGCAAATTGTAATCGTTCCTGAATCGTTTTCGAAATCGTTCTTGAGGATTTGTTACGCAGGCGCCAAGTATTTACCGTTCTAATAACGGTTTGGTTACTGTCTCAAATCACTAGAACGTATCAAACAGAACATATTAAGAATAATAAAAAAACTCTTCGTTTCAACGTAACTTCCAAGTTTATTTGAAAAAATATGTTTTAAATCACATTGACGGTCGTTTCGCTAAGAAGCATCGTCAGATTGACATTTAAGTTACATTTTGTTTGTTTGTAGCTAGGTACCTGATGTTTAGGTAGTATTAAGGCTAGACCAAGTATGGAAGTAATAAGACATAACAATATTAAAGCCTAGATGTTAATAGTCCTAAGGGATTATCCTGGATGTAATTCCCTCTAAGATCAGTATAACTGTGCAATGATATAGAAAAACCAGGAAAAAACTATATCATGCTGATCTTTACAATAACTTAATATATTTGTGTTTTACAATTATGTCTTATCTATGTATAAAATGTAAACTCAATCAAAGTAAACAGTTTAATAGTGGAGAACTTCCAAGATTTATTTGTTAATTAACAACTTTAAATTGTGGATCTGTGTTATATATGTTATATACTTATTTATTTTATTTGCTGTTACCTTGTTAATATTATTGATTTAGAAACTGTCAAAGAATATATATATGTCAGATATTATTCTAATATGAAATAAAAGTCATATCAATAGAGTACATTTCTATATTTATATATAATAATTTGGCGACGAGAGATAAGCAAATCCAGAGATCACCGTACACCGTACGATTTTCACATCGAATTTACAATTATTTGTTGTATTGAATATGGCTGAAAATATAGCTCCATTAATAGATGCCCTAAGTGGATTAATTACAACACTTCAGAATCAACAGAAGCAGGAAAATAATGTTAAAAAAGTTCTTCAAACTCAAGCAATTTCGTTTGATCCATTTGATGAGTCTACGGAATCCTTTGATATTTACGTTCAACGTTTAGAAAACTTTTTCAAAATTAGAGGCTTAAGTGGCAACGATAATGAAACTAACGAAGCTAAAGTAATGGTTCTAATCAATTGTCTTGAAAGTAAATATTATAAACTACTTACAAATTTAACATCACCAGATTTACCAGCTTCTAAGAAATACGAAGAGCTTATTAAAAAACCATTTATTACCAAAAATCAATATACTGTCGGAACAACATCGATTTTTCTCAAGAAGTCAAGGTGTCGGTGAATCAATATCCACATACGTTGCTGAACTTAAGGACCTTATTAAAATTTGTGAATTTAAAACAGAATGTAACAATCAAGTATGTGCCAAATCGATTATTGACATGACGCTTCGAGCTCAATTTATCAGAGGTATATTGGATACTTCAATCCGTGAACGAATTCTCCAGTTTGAGAATGTGTCAATTGAGAAAACCTTAGAATTAGCCTTATCTATTGAGACTGCAAGGATCCAAAATCAAGAGTTATACAATAATACACCTTCGACTTCGAATGATATCAACCGAATAAACGCTCAACAAAGAAGTTATAGTTCTAACAAGAAGGTGTTAAAAAATGCAAATCAAAGAAAAGATCAAAACACAAATAACAATAAAATTAATTTACACGAAATAGGCTTGGAAGGTAGATGTCTACACTGTGGAAAAAGTAATCATATCACTTCAAACTGTTATTCTAAGAATAAACTTCAATGTAAAAGCTGTAATAAACGTGGCCATATAGATAAAGTGTGTATAACTAGTCTGTTAAAAAAAGAACAATTTATTAACGCCATTGATTCTCAAGAAACTTCTGATGAATATTATTCGATAAATCAAATTGTTGACGTTTTTTCCAGTTCTACTGCATCTTTTGAACCAAAAATGATGATTCAAATACAGATTGAGGGCAAACCCTGTCAATTCGAATGTGATACGGGAAGTCCTGTTTCAATTATTTCAAAAGAAGAGTACGATTCACTAAAATTAGACAAACCAATTCAAAAGACAAATGTCCAATTTAGATCATACACCCAACATTTATTTAAACCATTAGGATTTGTCAAAATTCAAGCTACATACAAAAATAAAACGATTACTGCTGATTTATACATAGTTTCTGATTATGGGAACACCATCATTGGAAGGAAATGGATTCGAGATTTAATGATCGATATTAGTAGTATTTCTTTAATTTCGTCAAATATACCCTCACTAGAAAATATATTCAATCAATTTCAAGACGTATTTGAACCGAAAGTTGAAACGGTTCCAGATTTCAAATGTAAATTAAAACTTGCACCTCTAGCTAAACCAGTGTTTCTAAAACCTCGTAGAGTGCCATATGCTCTCAAAGAAGAAGTTGACCGAAAATTGGATACATTAGAAAAAGAAGGTATAATTACAAAAATTTATTATTGCGATTGGGGAACCCCTTTGGTCATAATACCAAAAAAAGATGGCAAAGTCCGAATTTGTGCTGATTATAAAGTGACTGTGAATAATCAACTACTAGAAAATCGTTATCCCATTCCAAGAATAGAAGACATACTTAATAAAATGGAAAAAGGAGTTTATTTTTGTACTCTAGACATTTTTAAGGCTTATTTACATATTCCTGTTGATGAAGAGAGTGCAAAGGTTCAAGCTATTTCCACGCATCGAGGGACGTATCTTGCTAATCGCCTCTATTTTGGAATAAAAACGGCGCCGAATGAGTTTCACAAGATTATAGACCAAATTTTTCTAGATTTAGAAGGTACAGTTCTATACTTTGACGACATCCTCATACAGGGTGCTACGATGGAGCAATGCAAATTTAGACTTGTTCGAGTACTAGAAAGATTACGCAAATACAATCTTCATCTTAATAAGGACAAATGCAAATTTTTTGAAACTAAAATCAAATACTTGGGCTATACTATATCGAGTTAAGGGCTTCAAAAATCCGATGACAAAATCAAAGCAGTACAAGACGCACCTAGACCAAAAAGTCGTGAAGAGATACAGCAATTTTTTGGATTATTCACTTATTATTCAAAATTTATACCTGATGCATCAACACTTCTACAGCCATTAAATCGATTATTGAGAAAAGACGTCAAGTTTAAGTGGACAAATAGTTGCGAACAAGCTTTTATAAAGGCCAAGAAAGAAATAGCTAGTGATCGGGTTTTAATGCCTTTTACTTCAGGGTTAGACATTACTTTGGCTACCGACGCAAGCCCATTTGGGTTAGCTGGTGTTTTATCACACGTATTAGAAGATGGTACCGAGAGACCCATAGCTTTCATATCTAGGTCATTGACTAAAGCTAAAAAAAACTACAGCCGGTTGGATAAAGAAGCAACTGCCATATATTGGGCATGTAAACATCTATATCATTACATATACGGCCGTAAATTTACATTAATTGTAGATAATCGACCATTTTTTACCATATTAAATCCAAAAAAATCACTTCCAGAACTATGTGCTACTAGAATGCTACGTTACGCACAATATTTGGCTGGATTCAACTATGACATTCAATGTCGAAGATCATCAGAACATTCCAATGTAGACTACTTTTCCAGAAATTCGACTAAAATCTCCTCAGACGAAGAAGAAATCGTAGATGGCATATATATTGCTAATATAGGATTAATAAATAAAATATATACTGACACTGTTACATCTCAAGAAATTAGAGAACAAACCAAACAAGACAATGAATTATCAAAGCTTAAGAGCGACTTAATAAAAGGGAACTTGAGAAATCCAGAATTCTCCTTACCGAGTAGTCATTCCGAAAAGTTTGCAACCAGCTGTACTAAAAGAATTGCATTCGACTAATTTGGGACTCTGATAATTAAAATTTGGTTAAAAGATGTTTAGCTTGTTGTAATGTAAGGAATAATACAATAAATACCTGAAAGGAACTGGCAAAGAATACACACGGATTACACGGGTCCATTAATGGGACAATTTTTCTTTATTGTAGTTGATGCAAAGTCTAAGTGGCCAAAGATTACTATAATGAAAAGAAATCCCAGAACTAAATGTACCATTTACCATTTAAGAGAAATATTTAGTCGAATGGGTTTACCCGAAATTTTAGTAAGTGATAATGCTACTATTTTCAAATCGATGGAATTCACTGAATTTTGTAAAAGAAACGGCATACGTCAAAATTTCATTGCAACAAATCATCCTGCTACTAACGGGCCAGCTGAGAGGTATTGTCAAACATTAAAATCAAAATTACACCGTATGATGCTTGAACCTGGAGATCTTCACGAAAAATTACATAAATTTTTATTTAGATATAGGGTAACACCCTTATCATCAGGAAAATCACCCTCAGAAAATATATTTGGAAATTCTATAAGAACAAAACTTAACTTATTACGACCGCTCCCAATTAAAAGAAAACAAGAAGATAGTGATTTTGACAAATTTTTTAATGTTGGTGATAGGATTCAGTCTAGGAATTATTCAAATGAAAACAAATGGAGACATGGAAAAGTAATTAAACGACTGGGAAAACTTCATTATTTAATAGAATTAGACAACTGGTACAAAATTAAACGTCATTATGATCAACTTCGTTTATGTAATGTGAAAACTCCCGATCCAACAAATTTTTATGAAGTAACCATACCAAGTGAAAACAGGAAAGAAACAGACCGACAAAAACAGGACGAAAATAAAGAACTACAAAACGAGACAACCCACAGCGAAGAAATATATAAACAACTACAAAAGGAGACAACCCAAAGTGAAGAATCATGTGTAAATAATGAAAATAGTCTAGAACTATCAAGTGCAATAGATTCTAGAGAAAAGGAGGTGCCGTTAGCGGAGAAAACGACAGATATTATTCTAATATGAAATAAAAGTCATATCAATAGAGTACATTTCTATATTTATATATAATAATCTGTTAGATGTCTTTTTATTTCAAGTTCTTCAAGGAAATCTAAATTTTGTTTTTTATCACAAGTGTGTAGTATTTGGATGTCATTGGTGTGTAAGAGTGAGGTTGGATGTTCAAGTAGGTGTTTTGCATAATTTGACTTATCTGGTTGTTTTAATCTATATGCTCTTAAGTGTTCATTAAATCTTACTTGTGTTTGACCTATATATACAGCATACTTGCTTTTAGTCGAATATCGAAATCATCGTTCTTGAACCGGTTCCATAACGATACCAAATCGGGTTGGAATAAAATAATTATCGTTCGCTAAACGGTTCTCTCGTGCTTGGAACGCGTTTTTACTATTGCACATGCGCGTCACCGTACAAAGAACGGTTATTTTGTGTGATGGAACAAACCTAATACATTTTAGTGACTTTATTTCTATCAGGACAGGAAACAAGCTAAGGCGAAACGATAGATCGTGTAGCTAGAATTTCAAGAAGCTAGCTATATTTTGGGTAAGTCCCTTTACATTTCAAGGCATGTAAGAAAATTGTTTTTTTTTTCATTTTCATTTATACAGTCCATTTTATTAAGACGCTGAGCTTACAGTAATATTTATTTAATTTGTATATTAATAGCCCAAATAAACAGAAAGCAAAAAGATATGGTAAATATATTAGTTTGCCTGAAAGCTATAGGTTAAAATTAAAATTAATCAAACTTAAATGAAATTTCCAGGAAGAATTCAAGAACTAATGATTGATTTCTTCATGAAAAATGCTTGTTTCTAATTATCTAGACCACCCAATCACAAAAATACCTATTATTTTTAAATGGTAATTTAACAAATAACAGTTATGTAAGTGTAACGTTTATGCAATATAATTGATTTGAGCTTTTTTGTTTAATAAAACGAAAATATATAAAAAAATTATATAAGCAAAAATAACAGCAAACAAAATGTATATTTGATAGATATCTTCTTTCTAAGGCGGGTAATTACAAAGAAATCGCAGTACCCCCAGTTTTCTGGGGTTACTTTACCGTTAGATGTAACCAAGATCATTGTAAAAAATAAATTACAAATTTATTAATCCTTTGGATCGGTTAAGATTTAAAATTTTGCAACTTACCGAATCTTGTGGATTTCGGGAATACTCTGAAGGACTTATTGGACCTTTTTTATCTTCTCCTCCTCCCCAATCAACTTCTTTTTTTAGACTCTGTAATTAAATTACGTATTTCATTAAAGTTTAATTATAAAAGCAGAATAAATAATGCTTCAATAATTTTTCCAAAACATATTTTTGCAATAATGTGCATTGCAAAGTAGTTAAAGTATCGAATAGTTTTTATAGCTTTTAATCTAAATTTGCTAAAAAACATTTTTTTAAAAGTTTTTTTCTTTTAAAACATAAGGGAAAATAAAATAAAATATGAGTATTTAAAGTCTTCTTTTAAAGTCTATTCAGTAAATCCAATTATTTAGATTCTGTAAAAAATATGTAACTCCGGCTGCCCTATTCCTTAACCTCAACTTTGGATATTACTTTAACAGATTCTGTCTTGTAAAACTTCTTTAGTAATTTAGTTGTTTTAAAACAACAGGATATATCTCACTAAGTTTTTAAAATGCTCTTTGTTGAAGAGATTGTATTGTTGAAAGAATGACAGTAAACCCTATTTGCCGATGTTGACAGTAAAGCCACATTACCAACATGACGAACCAGATTATTATTACAGTTTCGAGCTTAAAAATTAATAATTAAACAAAATTTCAAAGTTTCTTTGCAAATAACATAATAAAAGTTTATCCTTTTGTACATTCCATCCATGAACACAATGTATGGTATCCGCCAAAATAAACAGTTAAGAGGGCTTGTAAAGTTGCGCACGCAAGTTGCATTAATCATATATTATTTGGTATACTTGTCATTAGTTGTCAACTTGACATAAAATTACGGTTAATCGGTGATTAATGAAATCATCCAATTTTCAGAAAAGTCTTATGCGAACAGCTAGTAAACTGAATGTTCAAATCTATTGTCGGCTTTCCATACACAATTTCTCTTGGACAACGACGCAGTCGATGCCTACATTTGAGATATTAGAAAGATTCAGTATTTTACTCAGAAAATCCGCAAGAGGTTGTTGGAGAACTACGGCAAAGAATAGTAACTTATTTTCCACATTTAATAATAATAATATTATACTTTTTCTACACTTATGGAATAATTAAAAACCAGATTAAATTTAAGTATCTTTCGCATACAAAACATTTATTTTGACAGTTAATTATATTTCATGAAAATTTCATCCAAATATTTTAAAGAAGTACTAAATATGCCTTTAAAATAAAAAAGTATAGATTTAGTATAATTATTGTACATCATTGTAGAACCTACGCAAGTTTTCAAACTCCGGGAAACTTTTTCAACGGATATTAAATGCAAGACTCGCCAACTTCAAAGAAGTAGGCTGTCACTCAAAGGCATTAAAATAAAATTATATAAAAAATAATAAACTTATACTTTTAAACTGACATGAAAATGAAATAAAAGGATGTTGTGGTTCTACTAGCCCAATTTTATTTTTGTTATATTGACACTCACTTGTATTTTCATCTGTCAATTAATTTTATGTAGATTTAAGAGACCCGATTTAAAAAATGGGTAGAATCCACTAATTAAAGTGCAAATCGTAAGAGCATACCCAAGCAACATTATTAGTAAAATAAACTATTTTTTAAGTATTTACTACTTAAAAAAGTAAGAATTACGGTTTAATGCCCCAAAATATTACGTTGTCAGTAAAAAAAACTTTTAGGTAAAAAATAAAGTAATAAACACTACAACTTTACATGCTTAAATTACCTATAAGTAAAAACACGGATTGGTAGAATAATAAAGTTAAAATAACGTAATGGTTACGAATCAGTATTACCTATTTGTTTTAACTACTAAAAAGTTATTTTAACCATAAATTTTACGTTAATATTGAAACTAACAAGTAATTATGTCTAATAGGTCATATTACCAGGTTGTCAAAACAGCTTTTTTACCGTAAATTTGTTTAATTTACTTCGTAATTTTTAAAGGAATATATTCGTAAAACAGACTATATAAATAACTTATCTAAATTAAAAAAAAAAACTTTACTTTAAAGTAACACTTACGAATTAAAATTACTGAAAAGTTAAGTTTACCATATCGAAAATTTGAGGTTGGCGGTTGACTCTAGAAACAAACATCATCCAGACCATCCAGTCTTTGTAAGCCATATTTATTTCTATAAAGCGTGTGCGATAAAAAGTTCAACAAACTAAATATGGAAAATCCTTCTGCGTCTTTGTCAATGTTTTAAAAAAACGAAAGTCATACTATTATTCTACAACTTTTTATAAAAAATTGAAATTAAAAAGGAGTGAAAATACTGAAAATTCAGTAAGTGGTCAACTTCGGAATAGAAATGTAGATGAGTGTTTTAATGAAGCTGGTAATATTCAAGAATCTACATTACTCGGAAAAGAATCTGGTGAAGATATTGATAGTTTTAATAATTATTTAAGTGACCAAGAATATTTGAGTGACCAAGAATATTTGAGTGACCAAGAAAATAATGATGATGTGAAAATTTTTTACAATGAAAATTTATTAAAAAACGAACTACGTCAGTGGGCTCTTATACATAGAGTAACACAATCATCAGTAAACCATCTTCTAAAAATTTTACGAGAAAATGCGAATATATTTTCTCTACCGCTCGATTGTCGCACATTACTTGAAACACCCAAACAAGTAGATATTATAAAAATGGGAAATGGTTATTTTTGGTATAACGGTCTTACTAGAAAGTTTTTTGAATGTATTTTCTGATATAAAAGAAAATATTAATATTTCTTTAATATTTAATGTAGATGGTCTTCCTACATTTAATAGTTCATCTGTGGAATTTTGGCCCATTTTGTGTAAAATTGAAAATATGAATTATTTGCAACCGTTGGTTATTGCATTGTACTGTGGCCTTTATCGGATTTTTTACCACACTTCTTCTTTTTTAAAATATATCTTATGGTTTTAAGTAAAAAAGTCAACTTCACCACCCAATTTTTACTAACAGGTAGAACTATATTCTTTAAAGTTAAAATTTGGAGTTTTAAATACTAAACAATTACTAAATAGTCATAAATTTAAAGTAAATAATTTTACTTATAAGTTGAACAGAGTTTATAGTAATTTAATGTAGTGATTTTTACTAATATAATAAAAAAAAATAACTATGAATGGAAATTCATAACTTTTAGGGATTTTTATACAAGCCACCATATTTATTTTGTTACAGATAGAACAAAAAAAATTAATAAGTAGAAATATGAGAAAAAAATAAAATATCATAGAAAATATTACTGAAAAATTATATTGCCTTATATAATTTATGCTTCTAAGAATATTTCATGAATATTTGATTAATTTTTTAAACAAAAATGAAAATAAAATTATGAACAATTTTCCGTAATTTGGCGAATTCAGGAGGCGCATCATTTTTAAATAAGTATTGTAACTACTTTATCAGAAAAACATGTTGCGCAAGTGTTTCTGTTAGTTATAAAGGCAATCTTAATATATTAAATACCAAATTTTTGAAATCACTTATAAGTAGAACCTTTATACCTATAAGTTTAAGTTGCACTCCGACATTTTGATGATAAAGCTAAAAGAATAAATATATATGTTTAACGGGAAAGACGAAGGATGTAATACTAACGTAATATTAACTTATTTATAACGTTTTAATACCGTAAGAATAACGTAATAGTGTAGTATCTTTCTAAAGTTAGTTTGTGGTCATAAAAACGAAATAAACTATTCCCCAAATTAGTAAAATAATGGTATTTCTGTAGTTATTTTTAGGTTAAAGCAACTAGTAAATATTACTTAATAGTCAACTGTTAAGTTAAAGTTTAGTTATTTTACCTATAAATGTTGCTTGGGTATCCACCCAACAACATTGGAGATCGCCAAAAAATCAAATAAAATGCTGGATGTAAAACAACCACCAGTAGCAATTACAAAAATAAAATTTCAAAAGCGGGATCAACATATTTGCCATTTCTAAACACACCTAGGCCAGTAAGAGGATTTGTTGTTGATTTAAAAGCACTTCTAAAAAATTTCTAGTCCAGTCGGTCGTTCGATCATGACCACTTATTTCTGCTAACTCCTGAGTTACCTACAAAGTAGAGAGCTCAACACTGACTGGCAATTATTGAAGAGCCTCTAGGTTTTTGATATGTGGGTCCACACAATTAAGAATTCTTCGAAAAAGCTAAATGGTCTGAAAAATAAATTAAGTGGTCTTGAAACGATTAAAGGAGAACAGAAATAATAAAAAAATAGAAGCCAAAAACTCAAACTCTTCAGCTACATAAAAAGGCACATTTTGACTACGAAATCTTAGTAATAAAATTATTATAGCCAAGATGATTAACATCGTTCGATCATATGACTGTCCGTAGAAAAATAAGAAAAAGGATTCGAGTTATGAAACTAATAGATCCGAAAGAGTTAGATGTGTTTTACAGCAGCCAGTCTATTCCTTTTTGTTAAACTTAATATCTACTAATTTTCTTTTAATTTTATTGTCATTATTACGAAATTACCTTTCCAATTTGTAAATTTTAATTTTAAGTCATTTTTACATTCTACTTTTATTATTATTAATCAATAGGTGATCGTTAACTAAGATACTTTGCACTTACAGTTATTGATAATCATAAACATCATAATTTAATTTTTACTGTTTATTTTGTCAAGAATTGAAACTTACCAGAGGCACTTGTTGGACTGGAGGTAAATTCGAAGGTCCTGGGAGCGATTCGCAATTAATAGACGGTGACAATCTATTGCACAAGGGACCTGGTAAACTGATAGAGGAACATGTGCCTACCAAATTATTACTATTGTGAATGCTCATATCATTAGCACTAAAATCATTAGAAATTTGTTGAGAATTACTATCACCGGTAGGAGATAATTTTTCTTCTTTTTCTATCTCTCGATCTCGATCCCGATCTCTGTTATCTTTTTCTCTATCTCTATCACGTTCTCTGTCTCTTTCCGAAGGAGATTTGCATATTCGAAGGTTTTGTACTGAAGACGGCGAATTTTGAGTATCCTCCAAATCATCTGGTGTAATGGGCCGCGACTGTTGAGATCGCCTGGTAGTAAGTTCTTTGGGTTCGGTTTGTTCAGGGAGAGGTTTATATTCTCGTGTCATTTCGGCTAGACCTGGAACAAATAGTTGATAAACGTAAAGGTTAAGAGCCAAAGTATATATCAATAATAATACTATGAAATTAAATGGGTTATATACAGGGTGAGTCATAACTATTGGGACATAGACTAAGGACAGGTTATTTGGACCAAAATATAGCTATTGGGCCAAATATACCTTAATATAATGTTGCTGAGAAAAAAGATACAGGGTGTTAAAGTTAATTTTTGTTTTTCGTTTTTTGCTAATAGTTTCCCTGTATATTTATAAATTGATATCAAAATTGGCACAGAGGCATAATCTTAGACAAGAAATAGTATTTTATTTACAATTTTACGTTTTGTCATAGAGGACGCCACGTAGATCATTCCTAATGATCAAATTGAGTCTAAACTTTTTCTGATGAAATTTTTTAGTAATTTTTATTAAAAAATATGACGTAAACATCATTTTTACGTAAAATTGGTACTCTTGTTTAAACATGATAATTTCAAACGTTTTCGATAAAAACGCAGTCGAACTGCTTAGAGTCTTAAAAAAAGATTTCAAATATTAATTCATTTATGAAAAGTATGCTTTGGACTGTCAGATAATTGTTGCTGGTAAATGTCATTTGTTCAGAGTAAATTATTTTTGATGTGACAGTGTAGTGTAATGTTGCATTTTTTAAAAGTAATCATTACTTTTTTTGATTGAAATGCCTCGTCACAATCATTTTACTAATGAAGAAATACGAAATATGATTTGCGTATACGCACAAGAAAATTTTTGCGGTCGCTCGGCAGCCAGAAGGTATGGAATGTTATACGCAAACAGAAGGCAACCAAATCACAAAACTTTTGCAAGATTATATCGTAGTTTAGGTGAAACTGGGTCATTTCACACTAAAAATCGGGGTTTTCGACCGAAACAAATCACACCTAATCAAGAAGATGAACTTTTGGTTCGAGTAGATGAAAATCCTGAAATAAGTTCACGACATCTATCAGCAGCAACAGAAGTAAGTCAGTCGTCTATAATAAGAATTCTAAAAAAAGAGAACCTCCATCCTTATCACTTCACTCCTGTTCAAAATTTACTTCCAACATATCTTCCACGTCGGTTACAGTTTTGCCAACGTATTCTGAATAAACATCGCAATGACAGACACTTTAATAAGAATATTATGTTCACCGACGAAGCAACTTTTACCAGACGAGGGGTTTTTAATTGGCGAAATAGTCATTATTGGGAAGAAGAAAACCCGCATGCTATTAAAGCTAGACATTTTCAGCATGAGTTTAAATTGAATATTTGGTGTGGCATTATAGGCGACCAACTACTAGGGCCTTATGTTCTTCCTCAGAAATTGAAATTGAGATTCTTATTTATTCTTTTTGGAAAATACTCTTAGTGATATTGTAGATGACCTGTCACTGGATGTAAGAAGAAAAATGTGGTTTATGCAGGATGGAGCGCCACCTCAATTTTCATTAGCTGTTAGAAAACATCTTAATGACGTATTTCCTCAACGATGGATTGGCAGAGGCAGTGATTTTCAATGGCCACCAAGAAGTCCTGAGTACAACCCGCTAGTTTTTTATTTTTGGGAACATATGAAGTCCTTAGTTTATGCCAATGAAATTAATACACGAGACGAACTTTGGAGATACATTCAAAATGCAGCTAATCTTATAAGGGGACAGAATAACAATTTTTTTAACGTCCGAAAATCCTTTATAAAAAGAATTAGAAAAGGCATAGAAATCGGAGGAGACCATGTAGAACATTTAGTTTGAGTTTTTGTGAGTTCTTTTAAGTTAAAGTGTGTTTAGTTTTGATTTATCGTCAAAACGGAAACCTTACGTTAGTTGCAACTTTGTTTATTAGTTTGGAATTTGATAGTGGAATTGTAAATAAAATACTATTTCTTGTCTAAGATTATGCCTCTGTGCCAATTTTGATATCAATTTATAAATATACAGGGAAATTATTAGCAAAAAACGAAAAACAAAAATTAACTTTAACACCCTGTATCTTTTTTCTCAGCAACATTATATTAAGGTATATTTGGCCCAATAGCCCTATTTTGGTCCAAATAACCTGTCCTAAGTCTATGTCCCAATAGTTATGACTCACCCTGTATATCATATCAAGCAATTTTTAAATTAACAGATTTTAAAAACATGTTCAGTAAAGCCATAAAGAAAATACCAAATAAACAATTAAAATTGTTTAAGTTTAATAATAATTTTTAAATCTACTGATGAGTTATGTGTATAGTTGTGAGTAATGTTATGTAAAAGCCCCCACTTTTTGTTTTTATATTTTAAAAGAACTGTTGGTCCTATCAGATTTGAAATATTTTTATGCAGACTGCTCTTAAAACAGACTAGAAAACACCAGATATTTATTTAGCTACTTAGCTTTATAATGTCAGTATACAGTGCTATCAAAAAGTCACTAAACCCCTGTTTTGAACTTTTGAACGGTATTACTTATAATAGTGAAATTTGAAAGGGGGAAATATACGGACGTAGGATTCTCAACAAATCATTACAGGAGACGTCATAGATGACGTTAAATAGGCACTGTGTCTGATAATTTTGAATGGGACGTTATGACAAGTGATATCTCCATTCACAAGTATAAATACAGTAGAAAAAATTGAACTTTACCCTGACATATCACTATCAGCGAACAGTAGTAAACACAAACATTATATACCTCATCCTTGTACTGCTAGTAGAAATACTTTAAAAAATAATGCACACTTGTCTATCAAGCAATAACCTACGTTCTTTTTAACTCCATAGTAGAAAAAATTAACTGTTGGTTCAACGGGTTAATCTAAGAATCTACTAGATCAAATTAAAAGATTCTTTTTTTGTTGTATAAGAGGAAAGAAATCTATGCGAGATTCGAACTCACGATTCTATTGTTCCAATTTTTTTTTTTTTGTTGCAAGAAATAAAAGTTCGTTTTTGTTTTAAAATAAGATAATGCAAAATGCAATGGACTTTTTAATAAATTTGATAACATATATTTAACACCAAGAATATAATAAATAATATTGTAGAGGTGTGAATTTAAAAAAATATACATTTCTATAGAAAATTGTATGTTACTTAAGTTTGCTAAACAATCACTTCTAAAAATAACCAGGATCAACAAAAAAACTTTTGTGACGAAATAATGTTAATACAATTTAGCTTTTTTGGATTTAGACGTCCCACATTGTAAAATTTTGTTTTAAAATATTTATGACGAGACCACCAATTAATGACGGAATATTAGTGACACCTAGAAATATTGTCATGTTGCCGCATCGTTTGTCAATCATTTTTTTTATTGTTAAAATGCCTAAACAGCTAAATAGTCGATGCAAAGAACTTGTGGCTTCATAAGTTAACTATTATGAAGAAGAAAGGAAGAATAATGGATCTTTGTTACCCTTAAACGCTGTGTACAAATCAAGCATGTACCATGTAGGTAACGTTCTGGAACTGACTATAAACATTTTTAAATTGAGAAAGAAATTTATATTAAACATGGATAATCGTATTTCTTTTAAGAATTTGTCAAGAGTGCTCATTCTCAAATTAAGCATGCTACATTCCCGAACTAAGAAGTAACATGCTTAAATTGAGAACGAAAATTCTTATATTAAGCATGGATAACCGTCTTTCTCCTAAGAATTTGTCAAGAACGGTCATTCTCAAATTAAGCATTTTACTTGTTGCAGCATATAGACACTTTTTTTCTCGAGCAGTGAGGTGATTAACCCCTAGAATTTATATAGGGAAAGTACTGTGTTTCAGATTGTTTATGTGTTTCAGGTTTTTTGAAAATATGTTTAGTTTATAGGAAATAATGAATTTATTACACTCTTTAGGGAAACACTGTAATGTAAAAATTTGTTTTTAGGAGAGAATTGTTTTGTTTATTGTTTTATTTATTTTAATCTTTAATAAAAGATTTATTTATCGATTAAACTTTTAATTTAATTAAAGATTTCTGCAATATCAAATTAAGAATAAATTAATTTCTTCGATTAAGAAGTAACATACTGTCTCTAAGTATGCTGCATGCTTAAATGCAGCATAAATATACTTGAATTAAGAATGAATTAGTTCTTAGAACAAGAAATAGTATACTATCATTTAGCACACAGCATACTTAAAACAAGAATGTTCATACTTAAATCAAGCACTACATTCTTATATAAAGATCGTGCATAATCGTGAAATAAGAATTTTAATATGTACTTAAATCAAACGTGCAAGATGTTTATTTTAAGCATTAAATAAGAAGGTACATACTTAATTTAAGATTTTTTGTGCTTACTTTAATTACTAATTTCGATTTTTTAGCATGCGTGCTTAAAAATTTCTTAAATAAAGATTGTGGCGCGCTTGGCTCAAAAACAAGCACGAAAATGCTTATTTTTTGCTTAATTTTCAGCATGTATTTCTCTGTGTGAATCATAAGAATATCAAAATTGTGTACCAAAATGATTATATTTGGTATTGCTATTTAATCTATTTAATATTATTTTCTACCACCGTTAACTGTTTTGCATTTTCTTGCTTATCAATTTATTGTGTTCTTTACTAAATTAGACCATCATCAGGCTGATGATGGTCTAATTTAGACCGAAACTAGTTGTAATTGTACATTACTGGAATAAAAGTCTGTGGTTTTGACTTTGCGTTTCATTGGATCTTTTCTATTTACATAAGTGTCATAAAGAAGTTATTAAATAGGTATTAAGAAAATAAAATTTTCGAAAAAGTAGCTTTGGCACTGCCCCTTCATTGTTGTTTTTTTATTTTATGACAACTCGTGTTTCCATTGGCTAACCTATTTTTTGTTTAATTTGTTATTGATAGACTAAATTACCTAAAACATGCATGCGTTGCCTGTTTGTTTTTCATGAATTCGGACTTTAATTAGAGTTTTCTTCATATTTTTCTACAGTTTGTAAGGTTAGCTTACCTATTGTCTATTAAGAAATTTATTTTTCTTTTATAATAAATTGAATTCTCTTTTACACCTCTTGATTTATAAGGATAATTTTTTTTTAATTATAATGTTTTATTTATTTTGTGGATAAGTAATTGTACGATGGTTTTTTTCTTAGCAATGTTAGTTTTACCAAAGCAGCTTACACAAACTTCCGTTAAGTAATTATTTTTTAACTTAGTAGCATATACCTAATTTATTCCTAACGTTCACTTCTCGTTTCTGAGTATCCTGAAAAAGATTTTAAAATAATATGGAAGTCCATATTACTAAGACCATTAAAAATAAAACTTTTTAAAACAAAACTTTTTACTCAAAAAATTGATTTTTCAAATAAAAAGACATCTAGCAGATCAACAATTTAAAGTTGTTAACAAACAAATATATATAACAAAAATATATAACATTACTTAGTATCGTTTCCAAAGTTTAGGAAAGATTGTTAGACAACAGATTAAAAGAGATAACAGACAAGCAACTTGAGGAGTCACAAAGTGGATTTAGGAAAGGAAGAGGAATTCAGGATCACATTTTTACGATTAATCAGGTTATTGAGAAAAACAACGGAGAAATCTATTTAGCTTTCCTAGACTTAGAAAAAGCGTTTGATAGTGTATCAAGGAAACTGATATGGAGATGTCTGAAAAAACGAGGAATCAACAGCAGCCTTATAGATAACATCGCTAGCATATTCAAGCACACACGTAATTATGTTAGAACAAATAATCAGCAGTCGGAAGAGTTTGTCACAAGAGAAGGTCTAAGACAAGGTAGTGTGCTAAGTCCAACTTTATTTAACATAATTATAGATGATATTACGAAGGAAGTAAACAAGAAAGCAAGAAAACTTTTAGTGGGGTATAGAAATATGCAACCGGTGTATTTAACAGAATGTTGCTTCGCGGATGATTTACTGATTTGCGCAAAAAACGGCGAAGACTTACAGCATAACATAGATTTATGGAACACAGCCTTGATGAAAAGAAACTTAAAAATAAATCTAGAAAAACCAAAACCATGATTATAGGAGGAAAAGACACGGAAACGACAATACAGCTTGGCAATGAAAGTCTAGAAATGATAAATAATATTAAATATTTAGGAATTAATTTACAAAAAAATGGTAAAAACGAAGCAGAAATTAACAACAGAATTGAAAACACTAACAAGTTGTACTACTCCATAAACAATTCTTTTCTAAGAAAAAAAGAAATATCAATAAAAACAAAAATGACCGTATATAAAACCATTTATAGACCAACATTGATCTTTGGTTGTGAGAGCTGGATACTAAACAAAAAACAAAAAAGCAAAATACAGGCAATGGAGATGAAATATTTAAGAGCTGTAATGGGTAAATCGAAGATGGATAAAATTAGAAACGAGGTAATAAGAAAAGATCTTGATATAGAACCAATCCTGGAGACTATAGAAAGACAACAGTTAAAATGGTTTGGACACATAATAAGAATGGATAATATCCGACAAACAAAGAGAATTTGGCAAGCAAAAACAACAAAAAAAAGAAAAAGGGGACGACCTAACAAAACATGGAACGATGTAATAGGAGAAGCTTTACAGAAACAAAACATATCATGGACTGAAGGTCAGCAGATGGCAAAAAACAAGAAGACATGGGCTAAATTTGTTTACAGTTAAAATAACACAATACCTTGACACCTTCGGGTATAACAAGGTTCTGATTATATATATATATAACAAACAAATAAATTTTGGAATTCATTCACTATTAGACTGTTTACTTTGATTGAGTCTTTAATTAGTATATATAGATAAGACATGAATGTAACACAAATATATTAAGTTATTGTAAAGATCAGCATGATTTGGTTTTTCCTGGTTTTTCTATATCATTGCACAGTTATAATGATCGTAGAGGGAAATACATCCAGGATATTCCCTTAGGGTTAATAACATGTTTTATGTTTAATGTTCTTTTAATATTTTTTTATTTATTTTCTCACATTTTAAATAAATATAATTATAATTTTATTTTATGATTTAATAGTAAAATATTGCATTAATTAAAAAAGTTATGTATAAGCTGCAATTTCTAGCTTATAACTTAAGTAAATAATTACAGATTATATCCAAACTTAAACTTTTTTCCGATATTTCATCTTTATAATATAACGATGACAAACCTAAAGAGTTATTCAAAACAAAAGATAAATGGTCGTTAAATATTTAAAGAACTTTTATTAATACCTAAATAAAAAAACAATGTGATGAATGCTGTATTTAAAATCTTTAAACACAAGCAACATTGCATCCATTTAGCTACACTACAGGAAAAGTGCATTATTCTCTCTAAACGATAACTAATCGATTTGCTACGCAAAAAATTGTTTAAACGTTGTACCGTTAGAGGGAAAATGAAATTGGTTACATTAAAAAGTACCTAAATAGCTCGATCGGAATACCGGTAATGTTTGGAATGTTGGAAGCTCCCAATAACTGTTTTATGAAAATATGCAAGTAATTCATTGCCGTCTTAAACTTTAAAAAAAATGATCATTGTCCAAAACAACTTTTCTTAATAATTGCCACTAGAATATAATATTCTGCTTTTATATTAATAAGAGAAGTGAAATAATATAATATATTTTTGGTACTTCCTCCATTTTAAACTAATCTTTAGGTATTTTACAGCTAGTCGGCAATGGGGAATTTATAATAACATGCAGCTACTTCCGTAAGAAATTTTTAAAATAATGAATAACTGAATTCTGATTGACTGGCTAATTGAGTTTATCATCCAAAGCCATAATCCGAAACAAATGTAAGAGATAAGCTTTGTTCGTAGAACGATCAGCCACTATTTTCAACTGTAAATCGCATGCTCACTTAATATTTGCAAACGCCAAATATTCAATGCGCATGCGAACAATTAATCGGCGAACTGGCTGATTTTTTTTAATGAGTATTTTACAGTATACTGATTGAAATAATATAAGTTCATAGGTCAACCGATTTCCCAAAGACGAAAAAAGATTCGAAACACATTTTTTTTCAAAATTCACGAATATATCGGGCTGCGATGGAGATCGAAAAAAATTAAATAAACCATCTTGTAGGGGAAGGTTTTTACTATCAAAATGTTACTTTGCACTTTTCCTGTCAGAGTGATAGTTTCTACGCAAAGAAAGTGTTTAGTAAGTAATGTATAATACAAATAGACCGTTGGCCCATGACACAAACATTGTCGATAATCTATGTTCGTATGCCCTTTTGGGGATATACTCAGGAGGCTTGGGAAACCAGGAAAAAGTGCCTCCGAGCGTCTGTGACCAGTCCTTGCACCTGCTGACCTCCGCTTCCGGTTGAAAAAAAAGTGTTAAGTATTCGATGAACGAGGAATCTCGGCCATGTGGATACATTATCGTATCTTGCAAAAATAACCGGGCGCTAGCCGGTTTGCATACGTCTAGGTCGCTGCCGGAAGGAGGCATACGAACCGGAAGTGGCAATTTCCCACTGGTGATGGACGATGATCGAGGAAAGTATGCCCTTTCGTGGAACGACTCCTTTCGACCCATTAAACACTATCCGACATTTGCATACGATTCCGGAGAGGGCATCTCGATTTATGCCGGCATCAACTGACCGGACTAACCTATAAATAGTCGATAATTGAGGAAATGTTGAAATTTTGACCACGGTTAGTAGAAGTGAAAGTATTTATCAAATAATGGTTTGCATACAATTTGCGCGGTGCCAACATTACTTAATTAATTCCCAAACTTTCAATAAAAGGGCCCCTCTGCAGATAATGTTTATTTTATGTTTTTTGTCCCGCTGAATCCAAATATACCAATTATTTCACCTTGAAGATCGCGCTACTATTGTTTATTAACAATTTAAAGTGAAAAAAGTGGAAATTACCCTAGGGACCACAAGTTTTTTCCCCCGATAAACTCATTTCCAAGGTTTTCCACTGAGCAAAAGGCACATCTATTTGCGAGTGTCCAAACATGGTCGATAGTGTGTAAATGGGTTAAATCAGGGCTTACTATATTAATATTTCCAATAACATACAATCGGACCTTAAAAAAGTCGGGAAAATATTAATCTCCCATTGTACGAGTGGGATCGCAGTTTGTGTAACTGTGAGAGTTTACTGCTCACGTATAGAGTTCATTCGTACGTCGAGCAGGTAGAAAGAGAGATATTATCTGCCTACCTTTGTTTATCTCTCATACCGGCTTGGCTTAGACACTATACCCAAAGAATATTATAGATACAGTGGAACTTCGATAATTCGACTTTCGATAATTCGAAATTCTCCATAATGGGGCTGGCCGAGAGTCAAACTGAGAGTAGATGGCGCTCCGGTTTTATTACCGAAAAGAACTGGGCTCCCAAACCTGACCTGGTTTTTTTTCACTGGAAATATCAAATTTTCAATCTTGTCTTATTCCCCGTAGATATATTTGAAAGAAGATCAAATACTTTTACGAATTCCTTTTACCAATTTGCCGACAATTTCATATTACCATTGGAAAAACTACGGGTTAGTTTGGGCACTTCGTGTGTTTTGAGTAATAAAACCTGAGCGCCATCTACCCCGAGTTTGACACTCGGCCACCTTGTGAGGCTGAATTAGAGCAGCAGTTCAGGCGAACTGTTTTTATATCCCAGTTGTGGAGCGGGGCTTATCTCAGAGTGCCAACAGATCTTGAGCCACGCGAGTGGGGCTGGATTTTGGAAGATGAACAGTATGATTTCCATTGGTACCTTGGACCCACCCTTCCCGCAGAAGTAAATGATATTATTATCCACGAGAATGCAGCTGAGGAACGATCAGGTATATTTTTTGATCACGCGAAGATTTTTTATCAATGAAATCGATTACAAAAATTATCCTCTTTAACAGGTCCACGAAAATCACTGCAGCTTACAATAGAAGAGCTCTCTGAGAATTTGGCAAATAATGAAGATTCTATGGAATCACCTGAAAGTTCAGACACCGAAAGCGAAAATGAAGATGATTATGATTGCACAGACACAGATGATACTGATGATGATGCAGAATAAGCGGTCCACGAAGAAACACGCATGATCAAATTGAAAAATGAACAAATATCGTTCGTGTCAATATTCTTTCATTTTTATATATTGAATGTCATTTTAATTAAATGAAAATATAATTTTTACCTTTGCTATATAAAAAAACAACCACATCAAATTTATGCCCGAGAAATCTTACTGCAAAATTATCACTTCCACTTCGTATGCCTACTTCCGGTAGTGACCTGGGCGTATGCAAACCAGCTTTTGTTACTTAAAATGTCGTAGTCTATCGGCACCGAGATTGGCATACGAACATAAATTATCGACTATTTATAGGTTAGTCCGGTCAGTTGATGCCGGCATAAATCGAGATGCCCTCTCCGGAATCGTATGCAAATGTCGGATAGTGTTTAATGGATCGAAAGGAGTCGTTCCACGAAAGGGCATACTTTCCTCGATCATCGTCCATCACCAGTGGGAAATTGCCACTTCCGGTTCGTATGCCTCCTTCCGGCAGCGACCTAGATGTATGCAAACCGGCTAGCGCCCGGTTATTTTTGCAATATACGATAATGTATCCACATGGCCGAGCTTCCTCGTTCATCGAATACTTAACCCTTTTTTTTCAACCGGAAGTGGAGGTCAGCAGGTGCAAGGACTGGTCACAGGCGCTCGGAGGCACTTTTTCCCGGTTTCCCAGGGCTCCTGAGTATATCCCCAAAAGGGCATACGAACATAGATTATCGACAATGTTTGTGTCATGGGCCAACGGTCTAAAAGGGGACGCTCGATAAGGCGCGTGCGGAGTTGTGTCGTGGAGTCGTACTCACACGTACCTACGAAATAATTTTGATATAAACCATTTGCAGCTGGAACTCTCAGCTTTCTTATGGTATGATTCATGTTTTGTTTTTAGTATACCTATAAATATAAGAACTGAAAATTGAGCGTTTGGATATTTTTTTAAACATCTTAGTAATAGTTTCCCAACCACCTTTGCATAACACACGAATTGAATCTGTGAAATAGTAATATTTTTCGAAGTATGGTGGCAAAAGAGTTTTGTAAAATATCCCACGAACCCTTACGATTAATTCCGAAATTAGTACCTATACGCTAATCGGCTAATCAACCGGTTGTGTAATTGGGTTGAGATGAGGCACATTGTATCCATATTTTTTTCGCATCGTGCACGTGCAGTACAAATATTATTAGAAATGATCCAATAAAACTCAAAGTCAAAAACCACAGACTTTTTATTTTGACTTTGAGTTTTATTGGATCATTTCTATTGGATTCAACCACATTTGAGATGGATGACCTATCTAATTTACAAATATTATTGTTTATTCGCAGTTTTGGTGGATTTGTTAAGAAGATAATAACGTTTCATACCAACATACTATTATATCGGTAAAAATATTGTATAAAATATTTTTGCTCTGACGTACACCCCAGACACAGTAAATTAGGGGTTATATTTGAGAATTATGTAAGTATGTTATACTAGTTACACTTAAGAAGCAAGTGTATACGTTCAGTATTTTAGGTTTTATTTTGGGGTTTGAACACCCAATAATTTCTCCACTCATCAAATCTTTATATTAATTTAAATGTACATTAAAAAATGTTTAATAATTATTTTAAGGTATGGGCATTTTCCATGAATAATGAAGAATTTAAGAAAAGTAAATAAATTGTATGTTAATCTTCCAATTTTTTTAGGACCTATTTGAGCTAGAATCTATAAGTAAAGCAAGAATTAGTTAAGAGCTAAGAGTTATAACATGTTCCTTAATTTACTTTTTCTAATTTAACCATGTTGTTCCATTAGTTTTATATAAAAATAATAGTTTTTCAATATTAATATATTTTTTATTTAGCATTCCTTTTTTTGTATTGGTATATCAGAATATGCAGGATATACAGGACTACCATATAGAACATATCATTATACCCCCGCAGTAATATTGTCTTACTACTTTGGTAAAACAATTTTACTACAGTAGTAAAATTATTTAACTGATAAAATAGTTTGTCTTACCACTCTAGTAAAACATTTTTATCAGTAGTAAGATATTCTTACTGTAGTAGTAAAACTGTATTGATGTATCGGTTAAACAATTTCATTGCATTATAGTAAGAAAAAATTGCCGCTTCTGTAATAGTATATTACATAACGAGTGTGGAAAGTGAAGTATTACGCACGAGTGAAGTTTAGCACGAGCCGCGTAGTGGCGAGTGCGGAAACGTAACGAGTGCAAGAAATACACTTTCCAACGCGTTGTGTACACGATTTTTCCTACGACCCCAATATTTCTTATTATAAAAAATATTTTAAATTTATTTATAAAATTTATTTTAATTGTTAGTCATGTTAAAAATAAGGATTTAAACGAGTTTATATATTGCATGGAAATATAATTAATTAAAATCAAATAACCACCTTTCTCAGGAATTCACATCAAAATTCTTTTCTTTATTAGCCAAATGACATTTTAATTTTTTTTGTGGGCTCTATAAAAATTAAAAGTAAAATGGTCAGTCGGTGAAATTGATTGAAAAGTAATGTAATAATAATAGACACAAAGATAATTGTGAACAGAAACACAAACATAACTTCAAAAATCCACATTCGACACATGCACGGAACATAAACACAATATAAAAAAGAAGAATAAACTGTTCTTCTTTCTAAAAGTGTTTTTATAAAAATAATAATACTGATTAAAAATATGTTTATTTTTTAAAAATTTAAAAACCTATAAGAAACTTTTTTCTTTATTCTTACTTTATACAGAAAAATTTTTATTGGCAATTACAATACAATATTTGACACAAGGAAGATTTAAAAAAAATTAAATGGTCCTTGCTTTGACATTTATGTGTTTTTACTATTGATAAATTTGACGTAAATGTCACAGATCATAGAACTATATTTTTTTACTTTTCAATACGTGTATTGATATTTTTTACTTTTCAATACGTGTATTGATATTAGCTACTTTCTTAAGTACAAATAAGTGTGCAATCTAGCACTTTCATATGTGGTCGTAGGAAAATATATTTTACCACAGTAGAAACATAGTTTTACTGCTACAGTAAATCAAGTTTTTAGTAATTTAATTATTAGGAAATCTTGTATTACACAGAAAAATCTTCTAGCAGAGACATATACAATATAAGTCTTCTTACTGTCGCAGTATGGATGTTTTTCGGTGTACTTATACATTAAGAATCTATTTTATTTTAATAATTTTTTGTGTTTAAGAAGTAAGCGGCACTTTTTTACATTCTAATTTTTTTCTCTCTCAACATAGTTGAACATAAATTTTTATATAAATGGATGTCACTTTTGATAATAGTATCTATTGCTTTATTACAGTCCAAAATATTCAAGAATTAAAAAAATATATTTTTCGAAATTTTTTGTTAGTCTAGAAAATGAGTTTACCTATGACCAGCAGACTCTAAACTACTTATAAAAAATTAGCTAGTTCGCCAATTTCTTTTGCTCCAAGTGTAAAATGTACTCCATCAACTAGGCTAATTACATAAAATAGGAACCAGTCACCTATAGCCTTGAGACACTAAATGATCTTTACCAAGGCCAACGCAAATATTTAAAAAAATGTTAGATGCTATTTGTATTTTAATGATGATGTTTAGAACGAGTTATACATATTTAGATAAATCTTAAATATACTACGTATCTGAGTTTATTAGTAGCGGATGTCTTCATCTGTAAAAAAATATCTGAAGGTTAATTTTGCAATAACGTTAAGTGTTGCCAAGCTTCTTTACTATTCCTTTTTTTAATAAATATTAGCCTTGCGTATTAGAACCTTTCACCGATGAAAATGTTCTATATAACGTTGGAAAAAAAATCAAATATCTTTTTATAATTTTATAAATCTACACTGAAAACAGTGCCAGGTGCTACTTTGTGGCACTGGTTTAGAAAATTTTTTTGGCGCACAATTGGATGTACTATTACTATAGAACATACTTATAGAACACACTAACTCACTGGCGTGTACATGGCACACAAGCGTTTGTGGCCTATGGCTAGCCAAGCTTTGGTAAACATGTAAGCGTTTTTAATAATTGGTTAATAATTTTTACCAATCACATATTTAAATTTTTTTTCATTTGTGTGTACCTACATTTGTGATATAAAATAGTATCGCTTCGCTCGTACGTTCAACTTCTCTTTCGTGGGCACTCGTTGCAATTGGATGTACTGTTACTATTTAGACAGACAGTTACGTGACATTTGATTGACAAGCAATATTTCCATTTTCAGTTCAGGAGGAGTGCTTGATAATTCAGGAATATACATTTTCAGTAATAATATAACAAGAGAGTAAGAATAAATTGAAAATAATTTGACAGATTGTTTGAAAACTTGTAGCCAGGCAATAGTCACGAGAGCCCTACGGGGTTGCCAAATGGCAACAAGTTTGAACAAAATCTGTCAAATTATTTTCTAATTTATAGAACTCTCGAGTTATATTTGACAAGATTATTTTTTGATTCACAAATTTTTACAATAAAAAAGATTAATAAAACTATCATAAAATTATTGAAAAATTTAATTTAATTAATTATTACTTACAATATATGAAAATATCATTGACACATTGTAAATATATTAAAAGAATTAACAATTTAAATGACTTTCACTCATTTCGCGTTGACACAATTAAGTAATTATTTTGACAAGTACTTGACAGTTGTTAGGCAAATAAAAGCTACAGTGATTATTCCCGACAATAATCACAAGAGATTTATTCCCACAATAATAATGACATAATTGGTTGAAACTTACCTTTGTGACAAATAAAGAAGCATTTCATTGGTTTTAAGAAACGTTAAAGAATAATCTATTTAATACTTTATGTATACATTATATTATTTAAAATTATATAAGATAATTTTTCTCTTTTATTGACTTACTCGATGTTTGTACTGAAACAAAATTTTTATTTTATAAAATACAATAAAATAACTAAAACTAATTCATAAACTTAACTAACCTAAAACAAAAATCGAGAATTAAAAGTCCTTATTTTTCTATGATAAATGATAATATAAATCAAAAAATTATTTTGGACAGAAATGTCTAAATCAAAATTATGTCTAAATATGAAAAACCATAGGAGTCATAAAATATCAAAATGTCAAAAAAGATATAAACAAAGTATTAGCATGGTAGAGAAGCACGTAGATGTGTTACATCCCCCCATCTAGAAGCTGATTACTGCAAATTTCAGGTAGGTCGTCATCATCATCATCTATTGAACTATATGGTCGTAATTTACTAATATGAAAAATATTTGATTCCTTTTTCTTATGGCCGCATTCTATCTTGAAAATTGAATTAGAAATTTTCTCTACTATTTTAAAAGGTCCAATTTTCAATTCATCCAATTTATTCCTATTAAGTCGATTTCCATTCTCAACATAAACTAAGTCACCAATATTAAATTGATGATTTTTTCTGTTTTTATTAATTCTTTGTTCATTTAAATGGTGCGAAGCTATAGAATTTTGAAGTGCTATTATTCTATCTTGATTGAGGTCTCTATGCGGTAATAATTGTTCAGGAGCGATAGAAGAAACTTTTCCATATAAAAGGTAATTAGGTGTATACTTTGTAACACTATGTATACTATTATTATACTCTTGTACACAATCATTAGCAATCTTTGACCATGCTTTTTTTTATCAAGCTCATTTATTCTACATCGGATGCGATTTACCAGGGTTTGGTTCAACCTCTCATTTAGTCCATTGGAAAAAGGACAATTAACAGCTGTAAAAATTAATTCAATATTTTTTTCCCGTAAAAAATTCTTGAAATCCGTAGAGTTTATTCCACTGTATTGGTCTGTTAATAATGTTTTAATTTTATGATCTTTAATAACTTTTGAAAGTAATTTTATAAATTCATCTGCAGTCTGAAACCACCAAAACCACCAATGGTATCCAAAGAAACAATTTCAAATGGTTTTGTAGCAGGCCCGAGTTGTGAAAGAAATCCTAAAGTTTTTCCTTGTCTTGATTTATTTTTTATACAAATTTCACATCTTCCACAAATTTCACGAATTGATGAATCCCTTTTAGGGAAAAAATAAAATGGTCTAATATGATTTCCTAAATGTTTCGAACCAATATGACCATAATTGTAATGAACTTTATAAGTTTCCTTCCACATTGTTTTGATAAAATAATTCTATTTCTTTTGAATAAAATTCCTTCTCTTTGGGTAATATTTTTGATATTTTTTTCAATATTTTTTTGATCATGGAGTATTTCGCTCATTTCAAGTAAATTTACCACTTTAAGACAATCATCTGTATTCTCAAAATATTCTAAAACAGGGTTTCGGGATAAACAATCTGCTTCTTTGTTTTGATTTCCAGGATTATATCTAATTTCGAAGTTATATTGCGACAAATAGAATACCAAATCACCTAAACTCTCATCAGTTCTTGATTTTATCTTCAAATTTTCCAATGGTTTGTGATCGGAGAGAACTATAAATTTATTTCCAATAAGCCAATACTGCCAATACAAAATAGCTTCTTTAATTGCTAGACATTCTAAATAAATTGCTTTTTTCTTCTTTTGAGTAGGATTTAGTTTTTTTGAAAAGTACGCAACAGGTAAAGTTTCTCCATTCTTTTGAGGTTGTTTTAAAATAGCTCCTATTCCTTCAATACTGGCATCTGTTTGAATAATTATTGGTGATTCAGGGTCAAAAATTGCAAGGATAGGAGAGTTTGATAAGTAATTTTTTATTATATTAAATGATTTTTCACATTCTTCACTCCAATAAAAATCAATATTTTTTCGCAGCAAATTATAAAAAGGTTCTAATATTTTTGCTTGATTTGGAATATATTTATAATAGAAATTTACTTTACCTAAGAACTGTCGAATATTTTTTTTATTTCTTGGTCTTGGAAAATCTCTAATCGCTTTTACATTATCATTGGTTTAATGGTATTATTTTCAATTATATGACCAAGATATTTTATAGAGTTCTTTGCAAAATTGCATTTAACAAATTTCAATCGAAATCCTTCTTCTTTTACAGCCTCAAGTAGTAGATCCAAATGTTTTAAATGTTCATCAAAACTTCTAGAGAATATTAATATGTCATCTATATAAACACTACAAAAATCCATTAGTGAATGTTTTCTTAGAATATTTGACAGGATCCTCTGGAAAATTGCAGGAGATGTTTTCAAACCAAATGGTAAACATTTCCACTGCCAGTGGCCATCTTGTGTTACGAAAGCTGTTTTATAACGATCTTTTACCCTTATTGGAATAGACCAGAAAGCAGAATTAATATCTAAAGCTGAAAACCATGTACAACCTCTCGTTTTTCGTAGAAGTTCATCTATTAGAGGGAAAGGTTGAGATTCTGGAACAACTAGTTTATTGAGAAATCGAAAATCGATACATAAACGTGATCTTTTATTGTCTTCTCTTTTAAAAGCTAAAGTGACTGGAGCTGCAAAGGGCGATGTAGAATTTTCAATCAAGTCAGCATTTAATAATCCCGAAATTTGTTGATTAATTTCTTTTTGATCAGAAATTGAACATCTATAAGGTTTCTGGGCAGTAAATTTATTATCTAATAATTTTATATGAGCTTCGTGAGACTGAACACGACCAATATCAAATTTGTTTTTAGCAAAAATTGTTTCATGTTTCTTGATTAAAGAATCTATTTTTTCTCTTTGAATATTATCCAAGTGATTAATCTTTGCTTCAAAATCATCTGTATTAATAAATTCATTAAAATTTACTTCTCTGGATCTAGTTTGTTTTTAATTTTCTCATCTAAATCCCTTTCTAACTTACTTATATCTTTCTGAGTAATTTCAAGTTTTTCATCTTGATTTAATCGAAATTTCTTTATACAATCAAGACCTATTATTAGATCATATTTAAAAGTATTCTTATTAATAACAATAACATCTATTACATTTTCAATATTAAAAATTTTCATCTTCAATCGTACAATACCATCAGTAACATCAGTACCACTAGTTGTTCTGAATATGCTTTTATACTTTGTAGTTTCTTTTTTTAATTTCTTTAATATTTTGGAATTTATCATTGTAACATTTGCACCAGAATCATAGATCCCTTGTATTTGTTCTGTATTGTTAATCAGCACATTCAGTCGAATCAGTGGTATAATTCCTAGTTTTTTGAATCGGGTAATTCAGAATTTAAATTATCTTCAAGTTCAGTATTATTAACGGTTTTAATTTTATCTTTATTCCAGCAAGAATCTTGAGGGTGATATCTGTTACGAAATCCTTGTTTTTCACAAATTTGGCAAGGCTTTCTTTCAAGTGCACCATCAGCAAATTTTGATTTTATTCCTGTTTTTTTCTGACTTTTATTATCCTCTTTATAAACTTCTCTCCTTTTGAAGGTTTTCGAATTTCATTTATTAGATGCTCAATTGACTGTAATTTTTCTTTATCAAGTTTTTCTTGAATAAAAATGGGAAGGCCAATCACAACAAGATCAATACGAATATTTTCAGCCATTTTGGGATCTCTTGACAGTAGCATTCTTTCTTTTTTTAAAGCATATTCTACTAACGATCCGCTAATATGCTTGACAAAACGAACATTGGACCATCCTTTTTCTATAAATGTTGTTTTAAAAGATTCTTTAAATTGATACCAAGGAGTTTGCAAACCATATTTTATTTTGACTGATGTATACCAATCTTTAGCACCATTTTCTAAAAATAATCTCATAATTTCAAACATATTTTCTTCTTTTATTCCAAATCTCTTACATTCACTTTCAAACGTTTCTAACCAATATTCAGTATTTTGATTTTTGCCGGTAAATGGTTCCAATATAAAATTTTTTGTGACCGATTTTAAGTCTGATTGTGGATTAAAAAGGTAGTAAGTAACTTTCCTACAAGTTCAGGTTTATCTATTGGATCATCTATTAATTCTTCTTAATAATAATTTTCAAATACCATATCAAAATTATCATCCATGTACAATTTTGCAATATCTTCATTTAATACTATAGAAATATTTCGGTATTGACCACGTTTCGTCATTGATTTACAAACTTTTTTTATTTTATCAATTTGTAACAACTGATAATGATAAGCTTTTAAATCCTGCCTATCACTAGGAAACACATATGTAGTTGAGCTCTCACGTAAACGAATCGTTTTTAATTTCCAGATTGTAGTTTTTCCATCACATGAGCCTCATTTTGGATTTTAAGATTTACTTCTACCATTATTTTTTTCTGGTCAGACAAAAATTCTCGATTTATAAGATAATTTTTCTCTTTTATTGACTTACTCGATGTTTGTACTGAAACAAAATTTTTATTTCATAAAATACAATAAAATAATTAAAACTAATTCATAAACTTATGATAATATAAATCAAAAAATTATTTTGGACAGAAATGTCTAAATCAAAATTATGTCTAAATATGAAAAACCATAGGAGTCATAAAATGTCAAAATGTCAAAAAAGATATAAACAAAGTATTAGCATGGTAGAGAAGCACGTAGATGTGTTACAATTATATTTTTAAAATTCTGTCAGCTGTCAAGTTCAAATTTGTAATACCAACATCAACAAATTAAGATTAAAATCTCTAATTGCAATTAAACTTTTTTAATTTATTTGAAAATGTTTTTGAAAGCGATTTATAAAAAATAGTATGTAAAATAGTGTGTCATGTTTTTGCAGTGCGAGTGCAGTAACGGAACACAAAGTGGTGAGATACGCAAAGCTCAAGTTCGTCTTTGTGACACTTGTTTTACAACATACTATTCTAGGTCAGTTTGAGTATTTGTTAGTTTTTATTTATTTCTAAATTCAATATATTTTCTTACAAAATTATTATCAATAAATTGTTTATTTCGTACGACACTATTATTTTTCAAAATATATTTTCTTATGAAGTTATCATCAATAAAATGTTTATTTCGTAAGCCAATGTAAATGATCCTCAAACATGTACCTATAATAAATCGTGTTACTACTGCGATTAATGCCGCCTAATTGTGTTGTAGCTTTCAAAGTTGTAGATACTCATTTACATAATGTGAACAATCATTCCAGTTTAACGTTAATCAGTTTTCAGACTAGGTGAATTTAAATAGACATAAGGTTAAGATGATTAATTACTATATTACTTACCTTTAACCTTGAGACTTTCGGCTGTTTTAAGCAGTGCTGAGAGTTGACAGTATTCGACGTTTACCTCACCCTTGTACATAAACTCGATGAGGGTTCTAAGCTCTGAAAATCTAACGTCTTTAAGGATAACGATGGGGTGTCTACTGGGATGGTCGACGAACAGCGTTTGGAAATAGGAAGAGCAAGCAGATAGTACTACCTTAAAAAAAGAATGTAAAATGTATTAAATATTTTATATTTTTATTTTTTTACAGTAAAATTGTAGTGAAATACAGATAAAAGTTTGTTTTATCAATAAAAAATTTAGTAAACTGGAAATGTGTATAAAAAAATTCAAACATTTCTGCAACTAAATAAAATATTTTATTATTATTGAGATAAATAATAAATCCAAACATATCCTTAGGCAAATTAATGGAATGAAATTGTACGAGTATATATGAAACTTCTACGTAGGTAGTAAGTAAATGTACTTTATTATTTTGTATCAACAACTGTATCAGATAGTAAAGATTCAGTTTAACACTATGTTTTCAATAATTTTGATTTACACAGTAACTGAGATTTTTTTAGTTTTAAAACATGTGATTTTTATTGTTAATATCGAATAGATTATGTATGGGCCTCGAGCTTCTCGAGATCTATTATGGTAGTTACTCTGTAGTCCAATTTTGTCTCTTTTAATAGACTCATTAAACTGTTCAGTGATTTCCTGCGTAGTTTCTAACAGCTTTTTTTTTACAATTATCAATGTATTGACAAACCTTTACACTCACATACAATGTGTTTGGAAGATTCATCTGCCTGAGTATGTTGTGGTCTGTTAGATTAAATTAGATTGGATTGTTTTAGTTCATTTAACTAGACTTCTCTGCACTTCGATCTAACGAAATGTTTTGTGCATTTCTTAATGCAGTTTCTTAGCAATCTCTCAAATCAACACCTTCAAGGAACGTAAGTAGTTTCCAGATCAATACTATTCATTCCCACAGTATGTGTTCTGCCGTTTCTTTAGCGCTTTCGCAGAAACGAAGTTCTCTCTTTTCGATTTTTTTTAATTTTTAGAGGTGATACCTGAAAGTGCAGTGAGAAGATCTGTTTTGTGTATTTTTTGCTCATTTTAAAAGAACCTTTCCAGGTTATGTATTTAAAATTCTTTTAGCTTGCCCCGATCCTGGCCTATTCATCCACAGAGATCTAAGAGTTTCATGCCAGTTTCTTAATTCATTGCTAATATTTCCATATTAATTTGGACTTATAACTAAAATAACTCGGAGCCCTTAAAGCGGCAGGGCCAGCTGTAAGAATCTAGATGTTTGTCCTCTATGAAGATTTTTAGACCAATCTGTGTACCACTCGAGTCACGCCTCTTCCAGCTCTGGTTAAACCTCTTCAACAGTGTGGTGGTTTTATATAATCACTTCAAAGGTCTTGTCAGAGTCACACCTGACGTGGAATTTTTTCTAGGATCCTTAGAATATCGCAAGGATTTAAGTTTTGTGTCTGTTGCAGCCTCGTTCTATACAAGGACAGTTGCACTTCCTGCAGCTTAGCACATGCCGTTGATTGATGAATTTTTGGCCATCATACAAGTCAAGCATAAATAACCTTGGGCTTGATATTAATTTGATATAACCAAAAAATCATGTTTCGATTCAAGCTCTATATCTTTTTAAATATCCTAAATATTCATGTCACTTGGGACAAGGTTTTCTTTCTATATCATTGTTTAAATCAGTTTTTGATCCAAGGTTACTCCTAGATATTTTACATCTATGGCCTTTTATTTTGAGCGTTCACAGAGTATCTGAAGCTTCTAGTGAACGAAATCAAAACTATTTAGTCTAAGTTAAGTTTGAGTCCTTCCTTCCAGTATTATTTCCCTATAATGTTTAGAGCTATTTACATTCATGTTTACACATGTTTGGCTCCTATGGTGAGATGGTCCACTGCATAACTTTGAATCGTAAAACCAAAGTGTTGCAGCTTTGATATAAGATAGTCGACAATCTAGTACCACAGCAAAGGCGAATGAACTTGAGGCTAGCCTACTTGACCACCGTTTGGCTGCAGCCTCGATTTCAGATTCTTCTCCCAAGTAAACTGTCAATAATTCTGATCCTTAACATTGCCTCCATGGTAAAAGGCCCTAATAATGAATTTGTTTGTTTAATAAGCGACTTGTCTATTATAAAGTGGCAATCTCATAAGATTTAGGCTTCTGATGTGAGTCTATTAGTTTCTCCGGGTAGTCTTATGGATGGATAAGACTTCCTGTCTTAAATATGAAAGCCACCTATGCCCTCCATTCTGTTGGTATGTATCCTAGGATAAGGCTGGTTTTAAATAGCTGCTGATAAGATATGCTCTCAGAGTTTTTTCTATTATGTTTTTTTGGTTGAACAGAAACTTTGATAGTTAGCTATCTACATCAACAATGAATTTGTTCTTTGACCGCTTGGCTTTCTGAAATTGAGGCAGTCGTCTTCTTGTACCTTATGCCTGTTTATGAATAAAAAAAAAATATCCGCCTAAAACATTGTGGCATACTGCTCTAGTTAAAAGACATTTGTTTTAAATTAATAGATCGGCTTCCATTCCTTTTTTCGATCTTTGAATCGTTGTGAACATAAAATGATGCGTTTTTACTGGACGAAGAATAGAAAATTAGGAAATTATTTAAAATCGATCCATTTTAATCAGGATGTACTAAATAGAAGTAATCTTTATCCATTTTTTACAAACTGTTATTCACGGGATTATCGGATTTTTAAAATTTAAGCTGATTGGTAATGTGAATTCGTGCGTATAATATAAAATCTCAAGCTGGTTAGAAAATGTCAAAACAAAACGCTACGCTATCGTAAATAACTTTTATTTGAAGCGTCCAACTGTGAATCGTAAGTTCTAAAGCTGAATTTTTAAGTCACGGTTACAATTATCTATATACTATATCATTGTATAAAATGGCTGATACGCTCTTGGATAAGTCATGAAACCAGCCTCAGACAAATCTAACTTTATTAAGGCAATAATGTTTGCGCCAATTTATTTACTTAATATATTTCTTTCTGTCTTGTTTTATCTAAGCTATAATGACAATAATATAATTAAGAACGGTAAACAACTCAAAGGTTGAATTAAACTTTCACTATTTATTTGCAAAATATAAAATGCAATGAATTAGCATCGTCATTGCATTTCATATTTTGAGAATAAATAGTGAACCTTTAATTCAACCTTTTAGTTGTTTACCGTTCTTAATAAGATGGACTTTCACGTAGTAAGGGTTAGTACAATAAACTACAATAATATAAATTATTGCCTCAAGCAACTGCAATTTTTTAACATTAACATTAAAATGAAACCTGTGTTTTTTATTCATTACAAAATTTATTTTATAAAAATACATGCACGGCATTAAAAAACTGTTTTAGAAATGGATGTTGTCTCATACATAAACAGGAAACTTATTTCCATTTTTTAATAACACTTTTTCATAGTCCTTAAAGCACAAAAAATTATTATAATATTATGGATTATGACATCAAAATATGACATAAAACAAAAGATTAAACAATATTATGAATCTATAAAATATTAAAAAAAATACGGTCAAATATATCTTTTTAAATCTATTCTACGTTCTTCTAAAATGAACCAATTTTTTGATGTAGTTGAAGACGTACGAACAGTCGGCTTTAGAATAGCATATACTATTATGATTTTATTATTTTATTGTTGTTGGGTTCTTATGTTTTCTTTTTTTTTTATTATTTTAATTTTTTTTGATGATTGAATGTTATTTTAGTAAATTCATGTTAATTGTGACATGATATTATTAGTGGTTTGTTTTTATTTGATTTGACGTAATTGTTGAAGTTTTTTTACTACAATAATAATGTTTTTTAGCCCCTTAAATAATATGTTGTATAATGATGACTAGCTCAAATAGAATTAAATGTTTCTTGAAAATAGACACTATCGTTAATCGAAAAATTATATCTCAGGTCGTACAGGTTTCACCACAGATTTACGCTCAAACAAATTATAAGTTTTCTATCGAAATGAAATTCAAAAATCTTTACAATAAAGTAGTATAAATGTTCTCTAGCGGCTAATAACTATTATCGCTTTAAAACAGTTTATACGCACACTTAATACAAATTAAATAACGGTACCTTTTTTAACTTTGTCTCTCGAGTGTTCGCCATTCACATGTAGGTGTCGCTGGAACTGGTGGTCTATCTTCTCTTCTGGTGAGCACGTGGGATGTAGAACTTCCAATGGTTTAATTAAAGACAGAAACTCTTACGATGTAGAATTTATTATTGTTTACTTGTGGATTTTTTTTATACAATTTACTGGTTGATAAGACTTCCTTTTTACAAGTGGTGTGTTACAAAGTTTTATACTAGGATTATTTCTGATATAAGGTAAGTCAAGCTTCTTATATTAATTTAATACTAACTTTTGTATCATTAAAGTTACAGTTGAAACTGTTATATTATAAGATTACTCTGCTCGATTCAACAAACCTATTTTCGATTCAAAGTCGAAGGATGTTAACTTATAAAGTTAATAAAATTTATGACTAATCAAAGTCTTTTTTAAAAATGTAGATTACGAGTTGAATATTATAATAACTGTTGTTGAATGTTTTGAAAATGAGTCTTGAATCTTTTTTAAAATTAAACTTGAGTATTGAGTCGTGAAAGTTTTTTAAAATTAAATATTAAATGTTTGTTGAAAATTTTTTTAAACGAAGCTTTAATGTTTGTATAAAGGGTCTTGACTCTCTTAAAATTAGGCTTGAATCTCCTTTTATTCTTTCTGACTGGTTCTTTTACGTAAAGACTGAGATCCCTCTCTCATTATTCTCTGACCAATAAAAATGCTTCATTTAAAAACTCCACGAGAACCAATCAGAAGGAACTATTTCTTAATTTGCTTATTTCTAACTAACTACTTATATTTTACAAACAATTTTTTTACATAATATATACAATAATCATTTTTAATGTTCAATAATTTTTTTTTTTTTATTATGGTCGGAAAAGCTCTCAAATTATATTTACACTGAGGCTTGAAGTCATAAATTCGACCGATACATTTCCGAGTAACTCATACGTCACAACGTGCAGCTGCTATTCTAAGCTCTTGGAGTTCGAGAAAACTAAACATTTCAAACACGCGATGGTGTGTACAAGCACTCGTAGTTCTGATAATTTGACGTCACACAGGCACAGGTGCACTTCTAAAGTTTTGGAGTTCATGGAAACTAAACATTTCAAACACGCGATGTTGTTGTGTACGAGCAGTCGTAGTTCTGATAATTTAACGTCACACATATGCACAGGTGTTATTCGTAGAAGAACTTTTTATACACTTTTGTAGATCTTTGAAAATCCTTTTATATATTTAACAGAAAAATATTTTACAAAAATTTATAATTTGTTCGTTTGTTTTATTTTACATTTAGAATTATATTTTCATTATTATTTATTTTTTTAATGGTGATTTTGATTATTTTTATGTAATGTGATTACTTTTTTATTATTTATTTTGCTTTTAATTGACTTAACGATTTTGTTTTTGATTTAATCATCATAATACACATTCTTATTGAAATTAATATTTTCTTTAATGAATAAATTTTTTATGATAATAAAACTTCGTCTCAATACATGTTAAATGTGAATTTCGTTTACCTACCGAAGTTATAAAAACGCCCTTCTTAAACAACATAGGAATGGCAATTTTTAAAACGCCTACATTAAATGGTTTTGGGGTATTAAGTTTATTTACAAGTCATGTCCCCAATAAATAGGTTTTTTTTGCACTGATATAATAAAAAAAGGGGTTTTAATCCCAAACAAACATTTATTATCGAGGGTTCCAAACTAAGTGAAGATGTGGGCATGGATAACTGTTTAACTGATTTCAAATTTATTATTATTTAAACCGTGATTGGTTATACAATATAAATAGGCCGTCTATTCAATGTAAGCGATTCGAGTTTGAAAATGTATATGCTATTCTGAAGCCGATAGTACATGTATGCTTTACCTGGTTTCTATCCTAAATCTGTTTTAAAATTGTACGTCATCCATTAAAATTTCTATCACCAAATTTCTATCTGAGATAGTATCTGGATGTTTTTGACAGTATGTTTTTTTTCAGAATATTTATAAATTAAAAGCTATTACAAAATAACTTAAAGTTTGAGAAAGTAGTGTTGATGTTGAAATTGGTTTTGTGAAAAAACCAGTTCATTAATAACTTGGCATTGCAGCACATTTGAATGTTTGATATTGTTATATTACGTTATAAGTATAGGTATATTTTTTGTTGTATCTTTATCAATTTAATTCTTAGATAAATGAAAATCTATTTTCTATCGGTGAACTTTAGGTGTTCTATTACACTACGACCTGTTGATCCGTTGTTTCCTATTTTCTCAGTGATTATAGTTGATCTTCTCATATTGCTTGCGAGTAGAAGCTTTCATTTTCTATTTTTAAAAGTAGGCAATTTGTTGCTTCTACTATTATCCATATTCAAAGGTGCTTCTTTAAACAGGGAGAAACCCAGTGTGTGAATTTCTCTCTATAGATGAACTCTATTGGTTTAGACCAATTCTGTTAGTGGTCTATAGTGAAGTTAAAGATTTTCAGAGCCGTACAACTCAGTAATACTGCGACCATTGCTAATCTATTATTAATTCACACTCTGCATAAAATTGCAGTTTAAATTTTTGTGCTACTTACCCCGGTATTATGGATGTATCTGTTTAGTCCATTCAGTGCCCTTATTATTGTCAAAGAATGTTTTTATTTTAGTCTTAAAAGCGGAGGCGTAGATGCCGTAGTAATCGGTATGTAACAAGGGATATCAATCACAATAAGATTATTCAAAAATGCCTCGATTTTCCATGCAGAAGTTACGGCAATCCAGCACTATTTACAGGAGACCGGTTGCATAAACGCTTGTCAAACCTGTGTTACTTAACTGCATGTTAACTCTATTTTAATTTGGTAAACGTGTATTTTAGGTTATAGCCCCTGAGGCGCATGCAGACTTCGTAATTAACGTTTTCTTACTGAATAATGATATTTAAAGAGATATTCTAAATTATTTTAACGGTATATTGGTTTGGATCTTATTAGTAAAAGTTTTTATTAGTTGGGATTTATTTTAGTAGTTTATATCTTTTATATTAAAAAATTTAAATCACAGATAACCATCAAAACAAGAGAATTATTTATAGATTTTGACAATAAAAGTTCATTAATTTATAAATACACCGTTCAACAATTGAAGTGGATATTACAAAAATCTGTAATTTTCTTTTGTCATTGATTAATAATAATTCAAAATTCGATAATATTAGTTAATATTTATTCTTTCACTTTGACTTAAGCCTTCGTGTGTCCAACGTACTAATTGATCGAGTTTCACTGTTTCTTATTGCCGTAGCGACATTTTTTATTCAGGTAAACAGATGTATAGACTACATTAACAATATTAAAGTCACTGCAAGCACTTCTACGCGACTAAAATGTTACACTGAGAAAAATGAGGCACTATAAACTATTGTGCATGCACACTTTTTTCAACAATCGTGCCTACACATAAAGTTATTCTGCCGTGGTGCACATAAAATTATGGTTCCTCCGCCAATTAGCGACGTCACAAACTTATTTGCTGCTCGTACTATAAGATATAGGTCAAGACATCATATTGTATAACTCTAATGAACGAAAATATAAAGTGCACTGTTTAAAATACGTAATTGACAGCATTTTATATTATAATGCATTCATAATCCTATTATGTGCCTTTGCATTTTACTTTTTGATGCGTACCAGGTCGTACCCTATAATATATCGTGCCTGCGCATGATATTATTTGCTGCTGGAAGCATATCTTTATATGCGACTGCACTAAATTTCATAGTGCTTTTTTAGCTGGGCATGATCCTTTTACGTGCCCTAGTATTTTTTCCGCACTATTTAATATCGTGACGGGATTGATATTTTTCAGGATCAGCACTTAATCTCTACACGGTATTTTCGGACGATTAAATAAATAATAAAGGGTGTAAGAGACAACTTTCCGAAAACTTAAACAATGTCTTCAGATCATCGTCCTGATTTTTTTGTGGGAAACAAAAAAAACTTTTGGCTCTTCATACAAACTGATTGGTTTTATTTGTATGGAGAGTCGATTTTTTTTTTCGTTTTCGACAAAAAATTCTTGCTGTACGTTGTTTGGGATGATGGCCTACTAAAGACATTGTTAAAAATTCGAAAAGCTTTCCCTTACATTACACTCTGTATAATCAAATAAAGTATTCGGAGAGGTATTCTGTGTCAGTCAGAAAAGATAGGTAAAACAAAAAAATTTGGTAGTTTTTTTTGACTTCACCGAAAAATACTCGTAGTGAACGATTTGTTTAAGGAGAGTCAAAAAAACGCCCGATTTTTTGTATAAATTTTTTTGTTTTTGTTTGGACTATCAATTTTGACTGAAGATACCTACCTGTCCAAAGACTAATCTGATTATGAATATAATTTCACCGTTTAGAAACACCGTGCAAATATTTGTTGCTAATCCTAAAAAATATCCACACATGTCACAGTACAGTGCAGAAAAAAGTGCTGAAATTCACATAGTAATAATCTAATCACACAGAGTCTAGAGCAGGTATGTATGTACTATGTAGGTAATTTAAAAAATCTTAAAATCATACAAACATTTATTTTCCATAAGAAAGTTAATCTTAATCTAGATTAAACATAAACTTAATTAAATATAACTTTCTCAGTAACTCGTCCATTTCACACAACACAACACAGCAAAATTTAATATAAAAGTATTGAAAGACACTCACGCGCGGAGGTCACAGCACAGAATGGTGTGTGGTGTTTGGTTGGATCCGGCGGCGCGGTGGTGTCGATGTCGGCGCGCGCGGGGACAGATTCCCCCCCGGATTCCCCCGATTTGTTGCATGCATGTAATGTTTATATGCATACGCACCATATTTTTTATGAATTCTCAAAATGCACGTAATGTTTAGTGCATACGCACAATACATTTTAGTGAATTTTCAAACATTTTTGTGCTAAGCAATAATTTTTTCAACCTGGCACGATTCTTCAACGTGCATACGCACTAAATTTTATTGTTCCTCAGGATTAATGTACTTATTATGCAAATAATCGGGAATGTCACTATAAAATTTTCTGCGTAGTTTTAAATATATACATGCATTGCATCGAATTTTATGGTGCAACTCTTTGCACCGTAATTTTCTATGCAAAAAACTATATTATATGGTGAATTTAAGACGTCATAATTTATTGTGCTTTCATCACTGTAAATTATGATGTTAAATCCATAATTTTACTATGCATAATAGTTCTTGCACGATAAAAGATACGACATTTGAACATAAAGTTTTGATGAGATTTCTTTTAATGCCCTGCAGAATAAATATACATTCCTGTCACTATTTAGAGTAATGCGCACTATTTTATTAGTTGTAAGCAGAGTATTTCACAGTGTTTGCATAATATTTTATTACGTCGACTTCAATCCATTTTTCTCAGTGTAGTATTTTGAAATCGAATTCCTACAATTCTGGTTAAAGAGATAACAGCGTATAAAAAAACCGACAAAAACAATTTTTTATAAATAGAGTTTACTAATAGCATATTTAAAATATTATTTTAGTAAGCAATTTTCTAAAATTTAAAAAATATCCTCTTTAATTGTTGAGCAGTGTATTAAGGTTCGTTTTTTCATAATCAAATTAAATAAACTAAAATCCAGCTATTTGGTTTCAGGGAAAAATTATTTAAGCCGACAATACCGCACCCTAAACTTCATCTAAAAATCAATAGATTTGAAATGCCGCGCACGCCCTATCATTGTACAAACAGTTGTCAATAGTTAACAGAATGTTTGGCCAAGGTTTAACAGGCTTTTATGCAACCGGACCTTAATAAAAAAAGACAGGAAAACGGATATATTATGTCCAATAACAGGGCATTGTCAGCTAAATAAACATCTTAAGCTAATGATATTGAACGACATATACATAAGCAACTGGAAGAGGAAAGCCCTGAACATATTTTTACGTCAGCGCAAATGTGAGGTTCTTGGCATTAGCAGAGAAAAGTTCACCGGCAAGGAACTTTATCTCTAAGCTGGTAGGCTTCGTCAGAAGAATCGGACTGGGAGATGTGAAGGATCACAATAATATGAAATAGGCTTACAGCGACCTCATAAACATTTAATCTAATATAGGATTTTTGATTCTGTAGCAGCCTTTATAGTAAAACTTTTATAAGTACTTTATAATGTTTCTCCATAGTTAAGTGGATGAATTATAGTAGTAGGTTTTTAGAATAAGCTGGTACTTTACACAACGGTTTGGGGCAAACATATGTGTTGTGTTGCACATATTCTATGACTACCTGAGTGAATTGTAGATAGTATAGTTATCGTAGTGCAGCTTTGCGCTACCGCACATTATATAATGGTGTTTCCGCTTGTAAAATTGAGATCTTTCCCATATTTAGATTCATTAACTTAGTGGGGTTTCTTTAAATTTAATAGATATGGTTGTATTTATTTATGTCATGCAACGTAGATATACTAAACCAAAAAAAAAAATGTTTAAAAGTGGCAATCCAATAAATAAGTTTGTCCAAGACACTCCTATGAGAACTTAAGTGTAATATTACCTATTATTCTTAATAAGTATAATATTCTTTATACTTTTTTTACACAGTATGGTTTTTTTTGGCTTTGGACTGCTTGATCCATTCAGCCACGATAATCACAGTATTGTTTGATTTGAAGTTTTTATGTAACTAATAGATACCTAACAGGTCGGCTGAAAAGTCCCCGGTCTGACCTATAGATGACGACACTAGAATTAAATCCATTTCATTTTTAGATAGTATTAACCTTCAAAAGATTCGTGTAAAAATTTGACAGCTTTCGAACTATTAGTTTGTGAGATATTGCATTTTTAGTGAAGCAACTTTTGTTATTTTCAAAAAGATGAAAAAAAAAGAATTTCGTGTGCTTATTAAATATTGTTATTTGAAAGAAAAAAATACAGTTGAAGCAAAAGCTTGGCTTGATAATGAGTTTCCGGACTCTGCGCCAGGAAAATCAACAATCATTGACTGGTACGCAAAATTCAAGCGTGGTGAAATGAGCACCGAAGACGGTGAACGCAGTGGACGCCCAAAAGAGGTGGTTACCGACGAAAATATCAAAAAAATCCACAAAATGATTTTGAGTGACCGTAAAGTGAATATGATCGAGATAGCTGACACTCTAAAGATATCTAAGGAACGTGTTGGACATATCGTTCACGAATATTTGGGTATGCGGAAGCTCTGTGCGAAATGGGTGCCGCGCGTGCTCACAATCGACCAAAAACAGCAACGAATTGATGATTCTGAGCAGTGTTTGCAGCTGTTAAGTCGTAATAAACCCGATTTTTTGCGTCGATATGTGACTATGGATGAAACTTGGCTGCATCATTACACGCCTGAGTCCAATCGACAGTCAGCTGAGTGGACTGCGGCCGGTGAACCGCCACCAAAGCGTGGAAAGACTCAACAGTCAGCTGGCAAAGTTATGGCCTCAGTTTTTTGGGATACACACGGTACATTGTTCATCGACTATTTGGAAAAGGGAAAAACAATTAACAGCGACTATTACTGTGCATTATTGGAGCGATTGAAGACCGAAATCGCGAAAAAACGGCCCCATATGAAGAAGAAAAAAGTGTTGTTTCATCAAGACAATGCACCGTGTCACAAATCATCGAAAACGATGGCAAAATTGCATGAATTGGGCTTCGAATTGCTTCCTCACCCACCGTATTCTCCAGATCTAGGCCCCAGCGACTTTTTCCTTTTCTCTGACCTGAAGAGAATGCTTGCGGGAAAAAATTTGGCTCTGATACTGAGGTAATCGTCGAAACTGAAGCCTATTTTGAGGACAAACCGAAGGAGTATTACAAAAATGGTATCGTAAAGTTGGAAGGTCGCTATAATCGCTGTATAGCCCTTGAAGGCAACTATGTTGAATAAAAAAAATGAATTTTGTCAAAATATTGTGTTTTACTATGGTAGACCGGGGACTTTTCAACCGACCTGTTATTTTAGTACAAAATTATATTTATTATTATAGTTCCAAATTTATATTTTAAAATTACAAACCAAAAAGACAAAGAAAATTGCCTAGAATAACATGTAAATCTAATGTGATCTACGATATTGTAAATAAATCGGGTTCCATGTTCGTGTGTGTGTGTATGTGTGTGACAGCTTTCCGCACCAAAGTTTATTCTGTTTTGCAACACAATACGTATGCGTGTATTGGTGTGTATAAGATTATACTTTCGTGCTATCATGCTGATTTATTATAATTCCTAGTAAATTTTATTGGAATGTCGTGGACAAAGTATAGTATTCTACTCTTAAATAATGGCTATTATATGCTCATTGAATAATATTCCATTTTCCGTAATCAATATATAGGTTAACACCAAAATAATCATAATATTTATCTTTACATAAAAATCGATTATTGCCATTATTGGTTAAGGGTACAATATCGTATTATATTATTTTATATTCCTTTAATGGTCTGCGGCCTTTAAAGTAGCTAATGTTTATTCAATAAATATTTAATATTTTGTTGGCTTACCTAATAATTTCTACTAGAAGTGTATGTTTACTATCATTTTTGAATATTTTATATGGACGTAGTGTTTTTGGCAATAAAATAGTCGAATTTTCAAGAATATTTTACATACTGATTTGAAGAAGGTACTACTTAAATTGATAACTATTTAAATAAATAATTTTATATTTTATTGTTAAATTGTTTTAGTTTTTCAGTACAATTTTGGTTTGGATTATTTTTGTAACCAAGCTGTAATTTTTAAACTCTTACTATAACAAAACTGGAAATTTTTAATTTTCCCATAATGAAATATATAGGTCATACCTTGTGAGCTCGAATTGAGTGGCCCTCCGAGCAGGCCAGAGTGACGTCGACTAAACTTTCGTCTCTCAATAACTGACTGAAAACGCCAAGTAGATTGCTCTGATGATTGTTCCACCTCAGACAGTAATGCTCACTTCCCATCTCTCCTGACGAACACCACACTGAAACAATACATACATTACATTACATTTGTAGAAATATGTGCACAATGTTTAACAACTTTATAAATGCAACATTTATAAAGTGCTTTGTATTTTAGTGGTAAATAAGTTTTACTGCAAGATTAATTTTTGCACAGATTTATTTTATTTTTAATATATTATAATCATCCCTAACAAAAAAAATTTATTATTTGGGACAAAATAATTAAATTATTGATTTTGCTATATTGATTTATGTGAAACTAATATTGTGTAAAAATTTTAAGTATAATTACATCATTATTTATACAGGGTGTCCCATAACTAATGGACAATATAAGAGCTGTAGAAAGGGGTGATAAAAATAAGTCGTTTGATACAAACATGCACCAGTAAAATGTTAATAGTAAGCGAGATATGGGGCGTTAAAGTTGACAAAATATTTTTGAAAATTCGTGATATTTAGAAAACAACTGAATGTATTGGTCTTAAAATTGGTACACTATAGTTTTTAATGGTAATAAGCATGATATTATCTTAATTTTTAATAATACTTATAGATGGCGCTGGTTACACAGTTAAAATTTGATAGATCAGCGGTATTTTTTTTACCCCCTGTATAATGTGCATTTTATTACAAAATAATAAAAACTGCATCATTTTGAAACAAAAAAGGTATACTTGTTCATATCCCATATTTTAAGTCGTTTTTAAGATATTGCTATTTTAATACTGCTTGCCACGCCGGCATTTAAAAATTATTACCTAAATAAAACATTGGTTGTTCAAAGAATACAATTTAATTGGAAAAAGAAAAGAAAAAAAAAACAATAATTACATTTATTTTATTAAATGTTGAAAGTGACCACCGTTTACTTCGATACGTTTTCGTAAACTTTTTTGTAAATGTTGTCTTACTTTAAAAAACATCGCGTTGCCATTTTTTAAAGTATTTGCGACTTCATAAATTTTTGCTAATAGTTCGTTTTGGTTATGAGTTTCACTATTGTAGACTAACGATTTTAGATATCCCCATACATAAAAGTCCAAAGGATTAAATTCTGGGGAACGAGGCGGCCAAGGAAACTCACTGCCCTGTCCAATCCAACGATGCGGAAAATTGTTATTTAAATGCTCCCGGACTATAAGTGGATAATGTGGGGAGCACTGTCCTGCATAAACCACATATCCTGCCTTACAATTAAAGGAACTTCATCAAGTAAAATGTCTAAATCATTTTGCAAAAATTCTAAATAAATTACCGCATTTAATCTGTTGGGGAGTTCAAATGGACCAATGAAATGATCGTCAATGATTCCATACCAGATGTTGATTGAAAACTCATGCTGAAAATGAGTTTCTTTTATATTGATGAGGATTAGCAAAATCGTAATAGTGGTTATTTCTCCAATTAAATACTCCTCTGCGTGTGAATGTAGCCTAGTCCGTAAACAGTACCTTTTTTAAAAATATTGGATCTTGATTGATCTTACCGATCATTGATTGACAAAATTGTAGTCTCCTTGGAAAGTCAGTGGGTAATAAATTTTGTTCAGGCGTGATATGATATGGGTACAATTTTTCTGTATGTAAAATTCTTGACACACTTGATTTACTTACACCAGTAGCTGCCTGCAAGCGCCGAGTACTCAATTCAGGATTTTCTATAATTCTTGTTAAAATTTCATCTTCCATATCAGCTGTAATTATTTTAGGTCGACTACCAGAATTTTTCTTATGAAAAGAGCCGCTTTCACCTAAATTGGAGTACAATCTTTGACATTTTTTACGACTGGGTACAATTCGGTTTGGATATAACTGCACATATCGTCTAACTGCAGCACATGCATTATAATTTACTTGTGCATAAACACAAATCATATCCCTTAGTTCATTATTTGTAAATTCATTGCCTCTAGGCATTTTTAATGAAAGAGGTATTGTTAGTTCAGAAGTTAAAAACACAGTAATGACAACTTTTCGCTTTTAACTAGTAAATTAATGACAGTTCTTTTAATAGTCACAGCCCTCTTTAAAATATTCTAGTAATTAAGTTGCAGTGTAATGATATGCAATGCAATATTAAAATAGCAATATCTTAAAAACTACTTAAAATATGGGAATTGAACAAGTGTACCTTTTTTGTTTCAAAATGATGCAGTTTTTATTATTTTGTAATAAAGTGCAAATTATACAGGGGGTAAAAAAAGTACCGCTGATTTATCAAATTTTAACTGTGTAACCAGCGCCATCTAAAAGTATTATTATAAATTAAGGCAGTATCATGCTTATTACCATTAAAAACCATAGTGTACCAATTTTGAGACCAATACATTCAGTTGTTTTCTAAATGTTAGGAATTTTCAAAAATATTTTGTCAACTTTAACGCCCCATATCTCGCTTACTATTAACATTTTACTAGTGCATGTTTATAACAAACGATTTATTTTTATCACCCCTTTCTACAGTTCTTATATTGTCCATTAGATATGGGACACCCTGTATAATTATTTGATCTTTACCCATTTTTAATATATCCTTTGTGTACTAGTTTATTATTTGCTTAGGTCTTAACTTTTATAAAAACGTAATATTATTGTACTTTATTGAAGTTGATCATATTAAAATCAGGAAATAAACAAAACTTTCACTATTTTATTTAATACAACTTTTTAGCCAATGCACCATAAAATAAAGCCGGTAGTAGTTCTGTAGATCTGGCTTCTGAGTATGGAATTTTTCCTTTTCATTGGTATTTAGTTTTAACTTGTTTTCTAAAATGTCTCTTATTATTTTCTCACAGGTTATTTTTTAGCAAAAAATAAAATTAGGATCTTTTCTTTATTTTTTACATTACCATTGGAAATATAGTACAGTACTTCCAACGTGACCAAACTTACTTCGTTGTTCTTTGCTTTTGTAAGCTAGTTACATCATCTACTTCAGCCCTTTGCCACCTACTTCTGGGTAAGGGCCTCCTATAAAATCTTTCATCGCTCTATGTTTGTGGATACTTTCACTTAGCTCGCCGTTTTACGTCTTGTAACTAGACGTCTTTAAAAATATCGATTAATTTAAATCCTGGTAAAGTGGCTTAACCACTGCCCACTCTATGTTACATCATTAACAATAGTATATTCTTGCTCTGTTTGGAAGATAATATAATAAGAGATAATATACCTGATATTTTCCTATACATTGGCCGTTGAAGGACAGCGACACGTATAACCCTTTCAGATTGAAGGGTAACAGGTTCTAGACCATATCTGTATCTGTAGATTAAAGGGGGTGAGGCCCAAAAGCTTTATCGGTACTGAGACCTCGTTAGGTCTATTGTACTTCCTCCTGCTCCTGCGTCTTTAGGGAAGTCTCTATGTTGACTACTGTTGGCCATAGGGTAGTATTTCCGTTTAGTTAAGAGATACTAGCAGTCCCTTAGGATATGCTCGACTCTTTCCTCTTCCCCCAGTTACCGATTAGAGTCCCCGATGCTTATATAAATTGTTTTCTGGTGTCGTCCCACCTTTCTCCAAATAATACATGTAACTTACCTAGGTTAGTCATCGCTGACTTTTGTTAGTCCTATGGATTGTTTGTGTTCAAGATCATGGATCGAATAGCCTCTGACCATAGAGTATTAGCCATCTAATTACCTTCTGAGCTAGCTTGTGCTTTTATCCGGCTAAATGTGACCTTATTGTCCACAGTTGCCTTAGTAACGGCTTGGTAACATTCTGGCACTGGTCCCGAAGTTATTTTAAAATTTTTATGAAGTAGTAGTGCTTTTCTAGTGTCTGTATGAATGACCATATGTTATTACTGCTTCCTCTTCAGATTAATGAGCATAGTAATTGCCATTGAAGATAAAATCAACTTAATTAAACTTTAGATAAATGTATTGGTTGACTTACACAACGTAATAACCTTGTTATAATAGACCAACAAGACTATTTCGAAAGAGTGGATCACTTGATCGAGAATGGTCCTTACGTTAAGATTCAAAAAAATCCACTAAATAAAATTATTTCCATGGTGAAGAGCACTTTCAAAAGTTGTAAGAACCTTGTCACCGATTCGTTAAAGTATAAATTAACTGTAAGTAACCCTACATTGTCAAAGCTCTATTGCCTTCCTAAAATACATAAACCTGGGAAGACAATGAGACCTATTGTTTCAGTTATATGTACACCTAGTTATAAGATTTCAAAATGGTTATCGAACAAATTTGAAAATGTAACAGTTTTTCAGTTAAAAATTCATTAGAATTTATCAAGAAAGTTAAAAATGTTGTTCTAGAAGATGGGGAAATTTTAATCTCGTTCGATGTTAGTTCTTTATTTCCTAGCGTACCGATTCCACAAACTTTACAGTATCTAGAAGATATACTCATCTTGAATGATCTGGGTATTGAAGTTAGAACTGAATACCTACGATTAGCTAAACTATGCATGGACCAAAATTATTTTCAATACAACAATCAGGTTTATCAACAATATGAAGGAACAGCAATGGGTAATTGTTTATCACCATTTATAGCCAACATTTTTATGAGCAATTTTGAAACAGATCAGTCAAAAGTTCGAGTATTTCCCAAGGATATGGTATAGATGTGTGGATGACATTTTCGCAGTTTTCAATACGAAGAAATCATCAGTAGAAGATTTCATTTCAAAATTAAATTCAAAATTCACAAGCATAAAATTCACGTTTGAACTAGAAAATAATGAACAGTTACCATTTTTGGATACATTAGTAATAAGAAATAATAACAAGCTAGAATTTGATATTTTTAGGAAAGACACCGCTACGTATAGATGTATTCCCGTAGATTCTTTTCACTGTAGTCAACACAAAATGGCAAGTTTTCATTTTTTGGTTCATCGATTAATTCATTTTCCTTTAAACAAAACAAGATATAACAGAGAAAAGAATTTAATTGAGGATATAGCTGTACTTAATGGATATGATAAAAAACTAATTCATAAGCTAATCAATCGCCATAGTTTTAAGAAATCTCTTTGTGAAACCACCTTTTTCTAGCGAGAACACAACGATATGAAATTCATTTCATTACCATTTATCCCTCAGTATACCAAAGGATTGAATACAATTTTCGGCACGGTGGGATTAGGTTTAGTTCATAAAACTAGTAACACCCTGAGACAATTGTTAGGAAATCCGAAGGATAAGAGAGAAGATCTGTAAAAAAGCAGTATATATGAAATAAGTTGTAATGATTGTGATAAAAAGGATGTTGGGCAAACAAAAAGATCGGTTAAAACTAGATTTAAAGAACATTTATCTCATTTAAAATATGGACGCATAGAAAAATCTAGTATAATCAATCGCCATAGTTTTAAGAAATCTCTTTGTGAAACCACCTTTTTCTAGCGAGAACACAACGATATGAAATTCATTTCATTACCATTTATCCCTCAGTATACCAAAGGATTGAATACAATTTTCGGCACGGTGGGATTAGGTTTAGTTCATAAATCTAGCAACACCCTGAGACAATTGTTAGGAAATCCGAAGGATAAGAGAGAAGATCTGTAAAAAAGCGGTATATAAAAAATAAGTTGTAATGATTGTGATAAAAAGGATGTTGGGCAAACAAAAAGATCGGTTAAAACTAGATTTAAAGAACATTTAGCTCATTTAAAATATGGACGCATAGAAAAATCTAGTATAATCAATCGCCATAGTTTTAAGAAATCTCTTTGTGAAACCACCTTTTTCCAACGAGAACACAACGATATGAAATTCATTTCATTACCATTTATCCCTCAGTATACCAAAGGATTGAATACAATTTTCGGCACGGTGGGATTAGGTTTAGTTCATAAAACTAGTAACACCCTGAGACAATTGTTAGGAAATCCGAAGGATAAGAGAGAAGATCTGTAAAAAAGCAGTATATATGAAATAAGTTGTAATGATTGTGATAAAAAGGATGTTGGGCAAACAAAAAGATCGGTTAAAACTAGATTTAAAGAACATTTATCTCATTTAAAATATGGACGCATAGAAAAATCTAGTATAATCAATCGCCATAGTTTTAAGAAATCTCTTTGTGAAACCACCTTTTTCTAGCGAGAACACAACGATATGAAATTCATTTCATTACCATTTATCCCTCAGTATACCAAAGGATTGAATACAATTTTCGGCACGGTGGGATTAGGTTTAGTTCATAAATCTAGCAACACCCTGAGACAATTGTTAGGAAATCCGAAGGATAAGAGAGAAGATCTGTAAAAAAGCGGTATATAAAAAATAAGTTGTAATGATTGTGATAAAAAGGATGTTGGGCAAACAAAAAGATCGGTTAAAACTAGATTTAAAGAACATTTAGCTCATTTAAAATATGGACGCATAGAAAAATCTAGTATAATCAATCGCCATAGTTTTAAGAAATCTCTTTGTGAAACCACCTTTTTCCAACGAGAACACAACGATATGAAATTCATTTCATTACCATTTATCCCTCAGTATACCAAAGGATTGAATACAATTTTCGGCACGGTGGGATTAGGTTTAGTTCATAAATCTAGTAACACCCTGAGACAATTGTTAGGAAATCCGAAGGATAAGAGAGATCTGTAAAGAAGCGTTATATATGAAATAAGTTGTAATGATTGTGATAAAAAGTATGTTGGGCAAACAAAAAGATCGGTTAAAACTAGATTTAAAGAACATTTATCTCATTTAAAATATGGACGCATAGAAAAATCTAGTATTGCCGAACATGCTTTTACCAAAAACCATTCTGTAAATGTAGATAGTTTAAAATTGTTAAAAAATGTATCGAACAATAGATGGTTGGATGCATTTGAAAGTATAGAAATTATTAAGTGTAAAAATAGATTAAATAAGGACAAAGGACCTATCCCAGATAGTCCACTTTATAGTTTATTATAAGAAAACTTATTGTAAAAATGTTTTCGCGCTAAAAATTGGCTTTGCCGCCAAAAAATTTACCGCGAAAACATTTGGCGCTAAAAATGTTATATATATATATAAGGTTAGTTTGCATAGCATTAGTTTACCTTCGGTCTCTGAAGAAGATAACTTGGTTATCGAAACGCGCGTCAGGCATATAAAAGTGTGTGTTGGTGGAGTGGTAGTGAAAACGGTTTTCGGTATTAGTTTAGTCATGTTTTCAATTTCTTTAAAAGATCCATATAACAATTGTCTTTAATTAGTTTGATATTTTTTTAATAGCTAAATACATTTTTATAAAACTCTTAAAGAATTTCATTTTCATTTCATAGATATTGCCTTTTACTATTTTAAATTACTGTCACTAATATATGATAATCAATATTCCAAATCGAACCTTCATTCATTATCAGAGGAGACGCAACGTTCCATTCATAAAACTTTGTCGCAATGATTACAAGGGAGTGTCTATGAGTATGACAAATAATGCCAATCAATTCTCTTTGTTTGGTTCTCGTGCTGGAACGCTGTATCATTATTCAGGAGTTATCCTTACGCTTGTATATTACACTAATATATTTTAAATTTTAAACTCTTTATTAATAGGTATTAAATAACCAAAAGAAAAAAAAGAAAATATTATACTCAGGGTTTGGTGACTTCTTGATTTCTTGATTGGATTAAATTGTTGAGGGGATATGCAGCGGTGAAGTAGCTTTAGACATAAATTTATTAGACTAGGTGAAACTTAAAAATTATTCAATTTTTCATCAAAAAGGTAAACTTGATAAAAATTAGCAAATTCAATGATATTATTTTAATTCAGTACCACAAGACCAGCTAAATAATCTACATAAAGTAAATCGCACGGTTTCCCTAGCAACCATATAGTAACCGGCAGTAGACGTCGACATTTTATACAAAATCTGTTATTTACATATACAGTTGAATTTCATACTATATATAAATGGCAAATAACATTTATTAGATATCAGATTGCATTTAATATTTTGAGTTATTTGGAATTATATATTTATTTCTGTTTCATCAACCCACTTCTTTTACCTGTCTAAATAAAATAATAAATGTATTTCATTACGTTTTCCAGATTAATTTACGTTATTTTTATGTAATAAAGTTAATTATTTAAAAATTTTTTTCGTAAGTATTTTTTTAAAAACTTCACTTCAGTCAATTTACAATACCTTTTTAAATGTGTATCTCTACAATATAGTGTTTATTCCAAACCGACATATTTGAAATATTTTTTCTAGATTAAATCGTGCGTCTGACAGTATCTATGAGCATACTTTATTATTCAGCCAGTTAGCGAGTATATTTTTGAAATAAATTTTTCTTATACTTCAACAAGTAAAATAAGTATCATTAATATTGAATAGCTGTAATGTTACTAATAATCACATTATTAAGTATAAGTAGATCGTAGGTAAAGTATAGTACGTAACTCGTGCTGTAGAGAATTTTAGCACACACGTTACGTAATATACTATTATTCACTATTGACGATGCATTTTCTACTCGAAACTACTATCGCGGGTAAACAAGTAAAATTATTGGAAGAAATGTTATTTATATTTTGTAATCTTAAAATGCATAGGCGAAATAAATATTACCCAATAAACTAAACTGCATAATATATAAATATAATGAAATTTGTAAACATGAATTCTCTTTTAAATATTTGCCGAATGCGCTGGGAAACTCTACATTATTTTGAACCAGTAAATACATACCCAAATGAATATAAACTAAAATTCCAAAATAGTAGGCACTAAATTCTCAGAAATGACTGTGACGTTTTTGCCTTAATCTACCTCTTGCAGTGGCGTACGGAAATTATACTAAACAGATGTGGAAAAATTAATTATTTAAAAACTATATCCACAAATAAGAATTAAATTACATTATATTAATTATATAAAAAAAATATACACTGTGTCCACGGATGGAGTTGCTAAGAGGAGAAAAACCTTTATTATTAATTTTATGACAAAGTTATTGTTATAAAAAATTTGCATCCTTTGGAAATAAGATTGACATAAAAAAATCTGAGATCGGATGTACAGGGTGTTAGCAAAGTAATAAAACGTGAAAATGTTTCATGAGAAAAGTAGGCACCATTATTATTATTAATGCAGCCGTGTGCATGAGATTTCGATTTCAGACCTACGTTTATTGGACTAAAACCACTACCACCACAAAAAGTTTAAAATTACTTACAGTATTGTAAGTAACTCGTCGGATGATGAGCAACTATCTCTTTCTATAAGAGCACTTTTCCTACCTCTTTTCATAAATTTAATGTTCATTTGCTTTAATGTGCGCAATAAAACACGTCGTGATATTTTGGGCATCGATTCATCGGAACTTATTTCGGCTGCGACTTTTTTTAAAGTTGGGATTTCATTTCGGAAAAAGAACGAATGGAATTTCCTACGAATAGCATATTTGGTGCAATCATCAAGCTGAATTTGTTTTCTTCCTCTAGTTTCAATGTCTTTAGATACATTATCACATTTACCTTCATTTTCTTTAAATGTTTTAAGAATTCTGTGAACACTTCTCGTCGACACTTTAGTTAAATCACTACACAGATTAACTACGTCATTATGCAACATATTCTCATTCCGTTCACGGAGCCCACAATACACATTGTATATAATAGTTTTTTCTCCTTCGGATAAATTTGGACGTCTGCGTTTACTTTGACTGCTTTCACTTTCCATATTTTTCACAGTTCACAGCACAAAATTAAACTGATTTATAATGATATTTCCCTTGTTTCAGTCCTTAAACAAATCCCTTGGTTTTTACCTGATCTGATATGAAATTACCTTTTTTTTTACTGTTAATCGTTTTCCTAGAAATGTACCTGCCTAATTATTTGACGTCTACTACATTATTACTTCTTACGAATGGATTAAATGGATTAACTGTATAGAAAGTGTATTATTCCTCTTTTATGTTTATCTAGGGTAGGTATTATACAAAAATATCATTATTTATTATATTATTGAAAAGGGTATTTCCAATTTTAGAATTTTTACAACAGAAATTCCAAAACTGTCATCAGTGTTGAAACAGACCTAATTCGTTATAACTGTATTATAATAACAGATCAAAGAAAAAAAAAATAATATTTACATTACGTGTTATTCAACGAATGTTACGCTCATGAATGTTAACCTAACCGTGCTCAGCTGATGAAGCAATATTTATATCTCTCTCTATCTTACGGCAAATTTAATCTACCTCTCTTTTTTCCGCCCCACAAACGTCTCTGTGTACGCAACGTTGCCATTTATAAATTTTTGTCCCAGAATATAATTCAAATTTTTTTATATTTAATAAACATTGATGTTGTTGAATATATTTCATTAGCAGGAAGTTTCTTTAATATTTAATATTTTTTAGTATTTAGTATTTAATGAATAAAACACGTTGTCCGTTATTCTATGACCATTTAGTTGCGTGTGTATGATTTAAATAGAAGATGATAAAATATATAGAAACCCAACCTGACAACAATGTTTACGTTTTAATTCAATAATATTTCTGAGAATTTAGTGCCTACTATTATGGAATTTTAGTATAAATGAATTTACTCAAATAAAATATAAAATATGTAATGCAGTGTATATAGGTGAAATAAAGAAAAATTTTGAGATTGAATAAAACGAACATGTATAAAGGTAACTTTATGCAATACCCCTAATTGAACACCCCAAAAAAATGTACATACTAATAAAAAAAATAATTATATTTAATAAAAATAATTATATTTAAAGAGCTAGAAATTAAGAGACTTATTCATAAAAAACTAGTTACAAAATAGAATGTAGTTCTTAACCGTCAATCTGACGATGAGTATTTACCAAAAACAGTTATCATTAGGGAGTTAACGCATATTTATGTAAGATAATAGTTTAAATCATGTAAGTCATCCATTCTTTAATGTGGGTCGAATCCAAAAGGTTCAAACAAAAACATAAAGTCGATCGCACAATGTTTAATTCAAGATTAAAAGTTGCAACTAGTTTCGGTCTACCACACCATCATGAGGCAAATATCCTCATGGGAACATCTATGAAATTTGAAATATTAAAAATTAAGTAGACAATAAATTAATTAAGAATGATAATTTGGGAAAGAAGTTGATAAAAGTAAAATTTTTTTAACGAATTAGGTAAAAAATATATTATGGGCACGATATGGCCAATATTTTTTATATAATACTAGGACAGGTGGATGACCAAAGGAACAGTAGTTATGGCCTCCCACAGAAACCAAAAAGAAAAAGGTTTTTGATGAAGGTTACTGGTGGAAAAACAGGGATCAAATGTAAGAGAGAATGATTTTTGTTGTATCGAACAACCAAGAATTTAAAAAATAAACTAGTATTTCGATGGAGAGTACCTAAAAGAACCAGTGCTTACGCGTCAAGTACTAGTCTCCAAACCAGAGTACACTCTGGAAAAATTTTGGTGATTTTATTTTGGTTTAACCACTCTTGATTTAAGGTGCATTAAGATACACAGTGTTTGAAAAAAAAAACACTTTTACTTGTCGCCACGCTTTCGAAATATGATCTACCTATTAAATTAAATTGATTTTAAAATATTGATAATAATTGATTTTCGTTTTAAAACTGTATTGTAGATACAATAATTTATAATTTTTGTGTCGTTGCGTTATTTTACATTTTAAATAAAAATACCTAAACAGGAGTGCCAAAAAAAATTACGAATTTACATTTTCATTATATCTCAAATGTAGTATATGTTACCAATAAGTTCATTAAAATGTTTAATTTGAATACCATTGTTATTTATAAATAGTTTATAATCATTTAACACTTTCGCCATATTAACTATGAATACTGACATTTAAAATTAAGAATCAATTTCAAGGAGAAATTAATTTTATGAATAGTAATAGATAGGTAATACGTTTTGCAATTAATAACGATGGCTTATCATGTGAATAGTGCCTTTTATCAGCGAATATAATATTTTTTTCTACATCTTCCATTTTAAACTAATCGTTTAGTATTTTGCAGGCGGTAGGTATTGGCTTAATTAGCATACACTTGTATTCTAAATTAATGGCAGCCACTTGGAAATTTGTAAAAATAATGAGATATTATGTAAAATTTACTCTTATAAATATGTTCACATGAAAAAATTAATTGTCCAACAACTAAAACTAGTGAATTTTTTGTATGAATGATCTATAAAATAAACAGAAAAATCACATTCTTAAAACTTAATCATTCAACAGTTTGTGGGTTGGCAAAGAATCTAGTTATATTCGGCAATCAAAAACCACTTGTTTTAATTATAAGCTCTTATTCAGTAATTATAAATAATTATAATAATGTAACCATAAATGTATATGATTTTAACTAAAATAGGAACCATAATGAAATAATTTGTAGGAAATAATGTCAAAATTTTGAAAATTATTTGAGTTCTGGCTATTAAATCAGTATATTATCAAAAGCCAATCATCTTAGAAAAATATACTGTATCGTTCCTATCTTCGACCAGTCGTAGAAAAAGTAAAGTACACACCTAAAGATTGAGGCCAATTATGTCCACTCGCAAATTTTTCGCTGGTGGGTAATTGGCTTCTTATCCTACACGGTACGTAATATACTATTTTTCACTATTAGCCTCTAAACCTAACTTTAATTATTTTTTTGCACGATTGACAATTTTTGACTGTTTACCGTGACAGATTTTACGTCAGTAGGTGACATTTACTACCAACTACCGAAAGATTACAGAAAACTAACAAATTATTTATTAAAAATGAAGTCCAAGTCAATGTTACAAAGTTTTATTAAGTGTAAGTAATAAGTAAAGTTGTTAATAGCTACTATGTTCGGCTTTTTGAGAAGCCATCATCAGGCTAAAATACAAACAAGCTTTACAGTATAAGAAAAGAAATTATAATAAGGTTCATACCTGAACTGTATATATGATACAATAGTATATCCAGGCAGCTTACATTTTACGGGTTAAGTTTGTGGGTAAAAGAAATGTTTAGTCAAAGAGGCGTCATGATAAAAGGAGTTATAAACTAAATAAATTGAAAACTCATAGACCCAAAGGGCTGAGCCTAGAGAGTAAATGACCAGGAGAAAAGGAGTTTGAAAATCTTTAAGTGAATACTCAACTGATGAGTAGGTTTCTCTTCTAATAGAAACTCTTGCAGAATCGAGTACATTATTCGAGTACATTCAAGTAGTAATACTTAGTATTTTTTCGGCAATATCTATTTTATTTTGGAGATAATCTTTTACATAGCTTTCTGTCACTGTCAATGAACGCCAAACCCATGACGCTTTAATCCGAGGACACCAACACCTTTATTAGCCAAAAGCGTTGCTGCTGTACTCCTGAACGAATGGCCAATGTAGTTCTCGGGATTAGGCAAATTTAAGAATTTGGCGATTTGAGAAGGCCAGACCCTGATTGTCCCTTTCCCTATTACTTGAGCACATTTTCCTTTGGCGTATCTTAACAACAAATGGTTTCATTTTACTTGTAATGGACGAAGTTTTATATACTTTTGCAGAATTTCTAAATATGGAATTTTATTGTCTGGTTTACTAACGACTGTAAAATTCCGCTGGATGTTCTTTTTTGTATTGGGTACTTTTACAATCATTAAACCATCGGTTTGTTGTATGTCATTCATAGTAATATTATATAATTCTTCTCTTCTACAGGCATCAGATATTCCCAATATCAATTCGACCTACAAATTATAAAAAAATCTTCATTAAAGTATTTCTTTTACCTACACTAGCCAACATTACCTTGTGAATTAGATATTCTTCATCCCGTGCTTCCATCCCGTGTAAAAATGCTCGCTTTCTTAGGACTATAGCCAACATTTTTCTCTTCAAATACACGATCAAAGTTGAGAACTTGATAATATTGTAATGTTTTAAAATAATTAAAAGAATAACTTACCCAAAATATAACTTAAGGTGGTGATAAATTATAAAAAATGGATAAGTTTCTTTTCTTTTAAATGATGAATTCACCATAAAACTTCTTTATTGGAACTATTTAATAAGTCTCAATTAACACAAAAACACAAAAATATCTTGATAAAACATGAGTCCTTAAGAAGAAGCACTAGCATCAGGAGTCGATTCAATAATCAAGTCCATTATCCTATGATGTTTAGGCTAAAAATAAAAAGGGAATAAACATTAGAATGTGACAATATTGAATAATGTGAATCTAATATTAGTTATATGAAAACAATTCTAATAGTTATATAAAGTTAGTTTAATCAAAATATAAATAAGATATAAGTAACTAAAGTTTATACTAATAATAAGTTTGATAATGTTTTTTATAGGTAGTTATAAGATAAGAATTAAATAGGTATAGATCATTACAAATTATTATTTAGGGTAGAAAATATCCAACTATATTCAATTAATTTTATGATTAGCAAAATTTAAATTCAACAAACAAATATTAGCTATCAGAACAAAATAAATAGTATTATAGATTAGAATTATAACTAAATAAATAATGTGACTTACCCAATCAATGTTTATGAATTCATTTAAGCATCAAAGTGATGACTCCATATTACAATATATCGGATGATAGTATAAGCTTGGTATATTCCATGTTTTGATACAGGATAATAACTTGAGAGAGTCTAAAAAGGATATTGAAATTTATCATATGTACAATTGTTAGAAAGTGATTTGGGTGTTTATAAAAAAAAAGACTAACTAATTAAAGCTTTACCAAGGACATTGTGACTGATAAATCCAGTGAAAAGACACTTTAAATAGTGATATAGTGATCACAAACTGATAATATAAACTTAAGAAAAAGTGATTGCAGTGAAAAGACATGAACCTAATATTAAGTGTTTAATTAGTGTTATTATTTATTAAAACTGTGGATTGTTATAAAATATTTCATTTTAAGTTGTTCTTCAATAATTTTAAATGTTGGTAAATTGTTTATTTGATAAAATTTATATTTAAATTGTTATGACGCAGTAGGCTTTAAAAGCAAATATAAACTAAAATAAGAATGGTTATCACAAAAAAAGGTTTTCTGATTATATTTGGCTATGTAAATTTTCATTTTTTGTTAAAATCAAGTGTCAAAAAGAGATATTTGCTCATAATTGTTAATTTGTTATTATAAATTGTAAAGATGTCCGCCATTATGTAGCTCCAGAAAGTCTTTAATTTTAATAGGAAAATTGGGTTTAAAAATTTGAAAAGTTTATTTTTGTGATATAATAAGTTATATAGTTTCAATTAATAACAATTAGAAAGTCAGAAAATGCCAAATTAAAATTTTAATTTTTAAAAATTTGTTGCAAAAAGGTTAGAAAAAAAACAAAACACTTTCGAAAATCGGCCATGTTTGGAACTTCCGGCGTTAGCATATAAAAACCCGAAAAAAATGGGAAAATAGTTCATTCTGATTTCACTTGAAAGCCAATCCACGTTCGATTGTTTTTTTAAAATTGTTATTTTATAATGGCCGACTTCCCCCAAAATTAAAAAATGGCCGCATGATAACTTATGGAAATGTATAATTAATTTATAACCAAAAACAATTGGAAATAAAAATTTGTCAATAAAATTTTATCATCAAAGAATCAAAATATAATTTGTACTAACCTGCATTAATAAAAATACCTGAAGAAGCTGAGAGGAGATATAACATCAAATGGTTTACTTTTTCAATCCATCCGAGAAAGTAGTTTACACGTGGTTGTAAATGTGCCACTACCAAGAACTGAGAACGGGATAGCGATTCCACTGAAGTTCCATGTTAATCCACAGCAGAAGGACAATTCATACGGTATGTGTTTACTGTTATTCATTGTTATTATAATCACTTTCATAATACTCATAAACTTTTGTGAACGATAAATTTCAATATTTTTTTAATTATTATTCTAATACAATTTGATTTAAACATAATATTTACACCACATTCAACTACGACTAACGATATAACACAATAGTGTCAAACGTCTGCTAAGGGCGGATATAACTATAAAATATCACGTGTTCTTTTAAATATAGGTATCAGCGCACTACAAAGGTACCCATGGTCGTATCGTAGTGTAAGTAAAGGGTACATTAATTTTCTTTGGGATAATAAGTGAAATAAATAATTTTATCGTTAAATTTTAATTTTGAACCGACTACTGAAGTTAAGAGTTACTCATGCCTTGTATTTAATTTAAATAAGCTAAATTTAAAATAATAATAGAAAAAAAGTACATATTTTGATTTTGATAACATATAATTTATAAACAGTTAAAGAATAAGTAAAGATAAAGAAGTTTTAAGGTGTTTTGGGATAATTAAAGGTTGAATAAAAATAAAATATACACAATCAAAAATTATAGCCCCAGAAAACTTAAGAAAAATAAAAATAAAAATCTTAAAATAACAAAAATAACTATTTAATAATTATAATAATTAAAATATAATATCCAACCCATCAATTATCAACATTTATCATTGTATTTCATTACAATATTAATGCCACGAACGAAATATGCCAGTAGAGTCTTTTCATCGATTTTTAAATTCTTGCCTTTGCACCCTTTTTTTAAAACTTTGGTAGGTATTTTGATAACGGATTTTGGATTTTTCGGGAATACTTGCGGAACATCCTTCTTCCCAAGCCCCTTCAATTTTTTTAAATTCACTTTCGCTCATATATTAACTTATAATAATCAATATAGTACTTAAAATTATTGACAACTAAAAAAAACTTAATTCTCCATTGTTGTTATGCACCTTAGTTACTACCTAACAACCAAAGTATCTATATTGATAAAATGAATAAAACTAGTCAATATAACGAAAATGTTTAATTTTATAATTTATATTAGAAATAAATTTAAATCCATTCGACACTATCATGTCATGTGAAAAAAGATTGACTGGTGACCCGTCCAAAATTTTTATTAGTTTAGAAAACTGTTATATAAAAAAATATAATGCCAATAGTGAAAAAAATTCTATATGCTCAAAGGTAGAAAAGTGAGTTATTATTGTCGAGATCCTTTAAAGACCTAGAAGCTTCACTCGGTCTTTAATAGACCTCGACAATAATAATTCACTTTTCTACCTTGGCGCATAATTACTAAGTATTTTCTACTCCCTTCATTTAAAATGAATCATTACGTGTTTGTAATGGCTCATTAAGAATACACTTCCGCGTTAAAAATTAGATGGTTTATATATATTCAACTGTTCAGAGGCCAAAATTAGTGAATTTTCTTTACAAATCTTTTATGAATTAAAAAATCATATTTTCAGTATTATCGTTGTTGTTGTTGCCCGTAGTACTTTTGTTTGCAATGTACTATAAAAACGCATTTTTGTTTTCGAATATGTTTCTTCTTCATGTATCATACTCTATTATATGCAGAGCGTCGGCGAACTCTCGCAACTATCTGTGCTGTGCGTATCTCAATAATTGGGACCTACAGTTTTACGTTTCCGAAAGGCAAAGTGAGAGGCTCTCCTGGACATTCGGTGGTTTGCTATTGTCTTCCGAAAGGTAGGCACCGCAAAACCTCGACTCAAACTAAAAAACTCAATAAAGTTGCTTAAAGAAAACACTACTCATCCTATGGACTACGTTATCAAGAAACTTAGCTTTGTTTAGAAGTAAATCGACAGACCAATTGCGAAAATTCGACCACTAGTGGTCGAATTTTACATTTCAACAATATTCCGACTAATTTTGATTGCCATTTTAGCCAATTACTGGCGATAATTTGCACTAGTGCAAAATTATCAGGTCCTTTAAAATAAATGCAGATGTATTGTTTATTAAAGTAACATGAAAACTGTTTAACCTATAATTATTGAAATTTTTATGTGACAGCAACTGATAGTGACACAATACGATTTGATTAATTCATAAAATTTTCTTATAAAACTTAACTATTGTAATGAAAATGAATCAATAATTTTCATTGCACTAGTTAAATTACAACTGATAATCTTCCTCGAGCAAATATATGTCTTATGTATTAAAATAAATATCCGAAACCTTTGTTGATATAAGACATCTTACATCATCTGTTTGTCACAAACATGTTTATTTCTGGAAAGTTTTCTTAATAAGTATATTTCAAATTATAAATTTTTAAATTACTAATTAACTTTTTTTATTTTTAAATTATGGAATCCGTCATTAAATGTGTTTGCATAACGTATTATAACAAAAATATCTTACAAAATTAAAATGTGCACAAAATGATGTGATATTCTGATATTTTAGTATTTTTATATATTGGAATATAGAGAACTAAAATATGACTATAATCATTTGTTTGTGATTATTTATGTCCAGTATTTCAATGTTTGACCATGTCTTCAAACTCAAATACAGTATAATCATTAGCGTCAGAACAACTCTGGTTATCAGGTAACTAAAAAGTATACTAACTGTCAACCTTAGTCAACATTTCAACTTATTTACGGAACGCACTCCACTCAACATTTTAAACACAACTCAGTGTCATGTGTCAAATTGTTCATTTTGACTAACACTGGCCAAAACTCATTTATAGAACTATTCGTAATAGACACTACAGCAATTTCTTTAATTAGATTTTTTTTCTTTATCATTGATTTCTTCCATTGGTTCTTTCATTTGCTCAAGGTGTTCCTCATGATCAAAGTTGTTTGTCCTGCATAAATAACTGCTGGTCTTCTGGACAATAATCTGCTTTCTCTACTATATTTCTACCAAGGTTGGCACTTGATCCCGAAGTATTCAATCTTGAACTGTCCGAACTGTTTGCCCCACCTCCATAGTGGCAATAATTTCTTGTTTAAAAATCGCTAAATAAAAAGAACAAGGTCTTTACATAATCAACGCATTTCATATGGCTTTCTGTTATGACACGAGTTCAAGTTTCACGAATCGCCAGCAATGAGTTTTTTAAATGACGCAGTCACAGCAACCATATGAAATAAATTGATTATATTTTTTATATTTTGCCATTTTATCATTTTTTAAATTAATTTATTATTTGCATATAAATTATACTAAAATTCCATAATAGTAGGCACTAAATTCTCAGAAATATTATTGAATTAAAACGTAAACATTGTTGTCAGGTTGGGTTTCTATATATTTTATCATCTTCTATTTAAATCATACACACGCAACTAAATGGTCATAGAATAACGGACAACGTGTTTTATTCATTAAATACTAAAGACTAAAAAATATTAAATATTAAAGAAACTTCCTGCTAATGAAATATATTCAACAACATCAATGTTTATTAAATATAAAAAAATTTGAATTATATTCTGGGACTAAAATTTATAAATGGCAACGTTGCGTACACAGAGACGTTTGTGGGGCGGAAAAAAGAGAGGTAGATTAAATTTGCCGTAAGATAGAGAGAGATATAAATATTGCTTCATCAGCTGAGCACGGTTAGGTTAACATTCATGAGCGTATTTTTTTTTTCTTTGATCTGTTATTATAATACAGTTATAACGAATTAGGTCTGTTTCAACACTGATGACAGTTTTGGAATTTCTGTTGTAAAAATTCTAAAATTGGAAATACCCTTTTCAATAATATAATAAATAATGATATTTTTGTATAATACCTACCCTAGATAAACATAAAAGAGGAATAATACACTTTCTATACAGTTAATCCATTTAATCCATTCGTAAGAAGTAATAATGTAGTAGACGTCAAATAATTAGGCAGGTACATTTCTAGGAAAACGATTAACAGTAAAAAAAAGGTAATTTCATATCAGATCAGGTAAAAACCAAGGGATTTGTTTAAGGACTGAAACAAGGGAAATATCATTATAAATCAGTTTAATTTTGTGCTGTGAACTGTGAGCAATATGGAAAGTGAAAGCAGTCAAAGTAAACGCAGACGTCCAAATTTATCCGAAGGAGAAAAAACTATTATATACAATGTGTATTGTGGGCTCCGTGAACGGAATGAGAATATGTTGCATAATGACGTAGTTAATCTGTGTAGTGATTTAACTAAAGTGTCGACGAGAAGTGTTCACAGAATTCTTAAAACATTTAAAGAAAATGAAGGTAAATGTGATAATGTATCTAAAGACATTGAAACTAGAGGAAGAAAACAAATTCAGCTTGATAATTGCACCAAATATGCTATTCGTAGGAAATTCCATTCGTTCTTTTTCCGAAATGAAATCCCAACTTTAAAAAAAGTCGCAGCCGAAATAAGTTCCGATGAATCGATGCCCAAAATATCACGACGTGTTTTATTGCGCACATTAAAGCAAATGAACATTAAATTTATGAAAAGAGGTAGGAAAAGTGCTCTTATAGAAAGAGAAGAAATTGTTTTGTGGCGGAGAAATTACTTGAAAAAAATCCGAGAGTATCGTCGTGAAGGTAAAAAGATTTACTATTTAGATGAGACTTGGTTGAATCAAGGCCATACTGTTTCAAAGGTATGGCAAGATTTAGAAATAAAAAGTTGCCGTCAAGCTTTTATTGAAGGCCTCTCAACAGGATTAAAAGCGCCAGCTGGCAAAGGACGGAGGCTCATAATAACTCATATAGGCAGCGATTCGGGTTTTTTGGAAAACGGCTTGTTACTCTTCGAGTCCAAGAAAACTAGCGACTACCACGAGGAAATGGACGCGCAAAAGTTCGAACTCTGTCGTCGTCATGGACAATGCCTCCTACCACAGCAGACAAATGGAGCGGTCACCTACAACTGCCTGGCGAAAAGCTGATATCATTAACTCGCTATCTGAAAAAAATTTACCATTCGACGATAATATGTTAAAAGTACAATTACTCAATATTGCAAGGGAACATATACCTCAGTTAAAGAAATATGTTGTCGACGAAATGGCTCGTGAGAGGAACATAATTGTACACCGCCTCCCTCCTTACCGTTGTGAGCTAAACCCGATCGAGCTAATATGGGCTCAAATAAAAAACCAAGTGGCGAGGGAAAACTTAACTTTTAAAATGAATGAGGTAAAAGGCCTACTAGCTACTGCGATAGAAAATGTCACACCCGAGTCATGGAAAAAATGCATTAGACATGCGACAAAAGAAGAGGACAAAATGTGGGATCTCGACACTAGAATGGACATTGCAATTGAACCATTGATTATTACTTTGAATAGTAGCGATCGCGATAGTTGCTCATCATCCGACGAGTTTTCTTCTGATGATAATGAATAATACAATACTGTAAGTAATTTTAAACTTTTTGTGGTGGTAGTGGTTTTAGTCCAATAAACGTAGGTCTGAAATCGAAATCTCATGCACACGGCTGCATTAATAATAATAATGGTGCCTACTTTTCTCATGAAACATTTTCACGTTTTATTACTTTGCTAACACCCTGTACATCCGATCTCAGATTTTTTTATGTCAATCTTATTTCCAAAGGATGCAAATTTTTTATAACAATAACTTTGTCATAAAATTAATAATAAAGGTTTTTCTCCTCTTAGCAACTCCATCCGTGGACACAGTGTATATTTTTTTTATATAATTAATATAATGTAATTTAATTCTTATTTGTGGATATAGTTTTTAAATAATTAATTTTTCCACATCTGTTTAGTATAATTTCCGTACGCCACTGCAAAAGGCAGATTAAGGCAAAAACGTCACAGTCATTTCTGAGAATTTAGTGCCTACTATTTTGGAATTTTAGTTTACTAGAATTTTGATTTTAAAAAGTATGTTGGTAGCACTGTGTAATTTTTAACATTTAACTGTTAACGTCAAGTTAACAGTTGGTTCTAATCCAACCCACGTCAGAAACTGTAAAATGAATATGCACCAACCCAATCAGTGGTTAAATCGCCCATATTCGGCTGGTTACCAAAATCAATCGACGTTTCATAACCTCATTTTACCGGATACTGTAAATATATGTTATGTGTGTGTTTTTTTAATTTAATGGGTTACTCCTAGATAAATAGGTATTATTGGTTATATAATTTACAGCAATATTTTGCAGCTCTTTTGGTAGAGTATAACATTACGTTTTATATTGTAAGTATATTAAAAGTAATTTAAATTGCAGAAATGGATCTTCTGATTTTACTTAAAGTGTTTAAAGCATCACACTATTTCTCTTTCCGAAAAATTCACCACACGTTCACTCACCATTTTTAAAAAATAAAACAAAATTGTGGTGTAGTAGCTATACTCACAGAACACCTATAGCGTAGTGACTACAATGTTGGTTCACGAACCAGATTGCTAAAAAATGTTAATGAATTGCTAAAATGTTGGTGCATACTAAGTTTATTACCGTTAACTAAAATTGTCAGTTAGAGGCCTACCGTAGAGTACTTAACTTGGTGCATACGGGCCTCTGCAAATACATAGATAGTTAGGCAACATTTTGCAATACAGAAATAAAAATCTAACTGACGTTTTGCAATGTTGCCAGGTACTCATTATAACTTTCAATCAAGCAATTAAAAAATTTAAAAAAAGTTTGTTCCGGGCCGTTTTCAAGTGTAAGATTTTGAGAAGTGTATATTTTATTTATAATCTATAAGTGGTGAACATTTTATTAACATCGGTCATTAGCCCAAGAACCGATAAATAAAATTATAGCAACTGACAAATAATATGGCAATATTTAGTAACTCACTAAAATAACTTATGATTTACATTTACACTATCCTGTGTAAAGCTCATATGAGTTGATGGTTGATAATTCAACTACAACTGTTTTATTGTAATCTTGAATTTTGGTTTCCATCACATTATTCTTACTACTGTCTTCCTTTTAAAAACTGACATTGTATTGTATTTTTAGCCTGATGATTGTCCTGTGGACCGAAACTAGTTGCAAGTAACTTTCAGTATAAAATTAAAGTTGTGGGATCGACTTTGTGTTTTTCTTTGAACCTTTTGGATTCTACCCACATTTGAGAATGGATGACGTACATGATTTATTTTATTATTAGTTGGTATAATAATTTTTATCGCCAACTGACTGTAAAATTGCGACAGAAGACTTCTTCAGAAATATCGTTATAATTAATAAAATGTATGTCAAAAAGTAAAATTCTGTAGTATTATGTATATTCACATAAAAAATCAAAATAAAGCTGGAGCACAACCTCATCCTGCAGTAAAATTCAAAAAGTGTCCGCCGAATAGTAGTAAATACAGAGTTTAGATTGAACCTAGTTCGGAAGAGGATATAGTCTGAATTGCCATATTTGTGTTCTATAAAATTAATAGTTTGAAATGAAACGAAAGTTATTCTGTCCATGTTACTTTTTCCATCACAGTCCAATTACTTATGGAGCTTTTTTAAAATTTACTCTATTGCTACTGCAGCGCCACCCTAATTTAACCCATTTAAGAAGACACTTCTTCATTCTACCATCCATATGTACAATTAAATATCGCGAGGGGTGTCTCACATTGTCAATCTGGTGTACACTGTGCTACCAATCCCCCTCGAATCTTGGAAATCTTACCAATCCGAGACCCAATCTCAGAAATCCACAAATATCTGTTACAATCTCTCAATCTTTCTTCAAATCTCACAATCTATGAAAATATTGTGACAATCTCTTGATTTCTAATGCAAATCTTGTCAATCCGACTTCCAGAATTCAAAGTGGGGGTACATACGGTTGATCTTATTTCAAACAACCCTCGAAACGACCTCGAAACAACCTATTCCTATTGTGAATTCTCATGTGCATGTGTGTGTGTATATAATGGAGCACAACGAGATAGATAACGAGGTAAGTATATTGACTTTTGATGAAAATTTAAAAGGTTGGTACACTTTTTTGAGATAATAAAACATTGTTGTTAAAGATATATATCCTGTACTGTGAATAATTGTCATTTATTAAATGAAATAATCACGCATATTACCTTCTTAAATTTTTTTTATAGATTCTACCGATGAAATTCCCGAAGAAATTGTTCAAGATCTTCATGTAGGTACTCAGTTTTCTCTCAGCTGATGGAGATCCATTACAGTTTAAAGATCTATCGGACAAATTCAAGGATCGTGATGACTCGTTTTTTGAGGATAGTCCCTACGTCAAAGTTTACACAGGAAAGAAATATATAGTAATTAGAAAGACTACGTTGTGCTGGTTTTTGTCTGTAAAAGGCCATAGGAAGAGTGGCGATCGTCTTGAACGAGTGAAGCATAAATTAGAACATTTCAATAATAATTTCCATGTGTCAAGTGTTAAAGTAAAAGAATATATTTCAATTGGTGACTGGGTTGCTTTCAGAAGAAAAAACAAAACAGGAACTCCTCTTGCAGAAAATGTTCTCACCTTTTTGAAAATAGGAAAAGTCCTTTCGTTTAAATATATTAATATAAAATCTAAAAAAAGAGCCAATATTCCTTGGACAGGGCGAAAACTATTCCAAGTGGGAAGTGTAAAATTGCAGTATTAGCTCAGTGGTTTACCACTAACAACGAGGGAATACTCCATCTGGATGAAGAAGATCGCAATGAATTCAAAGAAATGAGTTCATATATTTGTTCTGTACCACCCGCCATTTATAAAAATAGAATTTTAAGAATTGACAATTATTCAAACCTTGAAAAACTTATTGACATTTTTCTACTCAATCAAAATAGTGAGAATCCTGTCGAATTTTCATCAAATAGTGACATTTCTGTACAGTATATGGAAGACAGTGACGATGAAGTGGTTGCTTCTGATCATGAAAGTGAATTTGAGGGAGATTCGGTAATAAGTCCAGCTATTATAAGACCTGAACTGGAGGAATATTACGCTGTATATTACGATGACAACTTTTATATAGGAAGAGCTATAGAACACTTAAATCAAAATACAACCAAATTCAAATTCCTGAAAACCGACCTCGACCAATTTGTGTGGCCAAAGAAAGATGAATATCAAAATGTAGAAAATATTTATATACTGGAAGGTCCCATAAAGCTAGAAGGAACAGGTCCTTTCAAAATTAAAAGATATATATTACAAGTCATTAAAAATAAATTTAAGGAATTTAAAAAGACTTCCGGTAATAGTACCTGAGTTTTATTTAGAGAAAATAAAGTGTGGGATATTGAAAGCTTGCTGGAGGGCATAAAAAACACATCAAGTTTTGTTTTCCACCACCCTGTATAATAAAAAATATTATTACGAGTATTAATTTGTTGTTTTTATTTTGTTTTAGAATATTGATTTTTTTTCTTGTTTTTATTTTGTTTTGGAATATTGTTTTAATTTTGTTATTTTGTGTATAATAAAAATTTTTTATGATTGCGATAGTTATTTTAATTGCAAATATTTGAAAAATCCCAAAATATCTTGCGAATCTTGGAACAATCCCACAAATCTTCAGAAATCTCTCAATCTTTGATAAATCTCTCAATATCTGACAAATCTTTAGAAATCTCTCAATATCTGACAAATCTTTAGAAATCTCACAATCTTTGATCAATCTTGCAAATCTTTTGAAAATCCCTAGAAATCTCTCAATCTTTGATAAATCTGTCAATATGTGACAAATCTTTAGAAATCTCTCAATCTTCGATAAATCTCATATAAATCTTGCAAATCTTTCGAAAATCCCTAGAAATCTTGGAAATCTTCAGATATTGTCACGAATCCTGTAAAAATGCTTCGAATCTCACAATATCCAATCTGGTGTACACATTTTGTTAAAGTGAGACACCCCTCGAAATATCGATTAAAAATCGAAATCGGCCATGATACAAGCCATCTGTCACTAGTGGCATTTTTTATCCATGATTAAAATATCTTTTTTAAGTACTATCAAAACTAATTTCAAATTACAATGTTTTTTGTAGTTGACGAAAATATTCTGTAAGCACCACGTTAGTAAAGACTTTTCAACGAACTCGTATGTTACTCGCCTCGCTCGCTCTGCTCGTAAACTCATTCTCGTTTGATAAAGAGTTACTTAATATTTGGGTTTATAAATAACTGTTATTCATCATAATATTATTTTCATTACTAAACTGAAAATAAAACATAACATTCGCATCTCTTTTTCTTTTATTAATGTGTTAATTTACGTATTAAACATTTGAAGTGTAGAATGCTTATATGATTTAAAACTTTACATTTTTTTAATTTAAATAAAATATATCCATATTGCGTATTTCCATATATGGTCGGGAATAGTTTAATAATGTAATACAAGAAAAATTTATGAATTCTTGATCGTGTTGTATTTATTATCTTTACTTATGTTTTATGTTCATGTCCGTCCGTATGCAATAAATTTTATGTCTCTAGTAATTGCATTTAAATGACGAATAACAATTTTGTGAGCGTTTATGTTCAAGTCATGAATTTTACGAAGATTCATATTATGTAAGATTACAGTCACAACGTACCCATACAGGTAAAAAATATGAGACAAGCCAATACAATGCAGGCTCGTTATAATTTGCTTGTTTTTTATTAGACTAGAAGCTTTGTTAACAAAAGCTTGTCGGCAAATTTACTTTTTTAATCATTCGTCAATGTCTGTATTTTTTTACATGATAATGAAAAGCTTTTTACAGTATAGGCCGCTGCTGTATGAACCTATTAAGAAACTATTAAAAATATACTCGACAAATATTGCGTTTGTCGGGTTTTGGAGGTTAAAGGGGAGTGATTGAAGCAGTTTCTTGGAGGGCGATTTGAAGGTTCAAGACATTTGGGGCATCTTGGGTGGAAAGAACCGTGTCGACCTTTCCGGAAGTGGAAGCTGGGGTTTTGGACCTATTAAAATGCCTTGTTTTTTTAGTGAGGAGAGGGGTTAAGGATGAGGGCCTTTCTTCGTCAAAAATTATAGAAATGTTTGAGCGAACTGATTTCGCGAAGGAAGGGTGACGAGACAGGGAGGTAGCGTGTCCGTTAATCACGAAGGGTGAAGGGTGTGTAGTAAAACTTCTAATGCAAAGTTTACAATTTTGAATCTGGCTTTCGTTTTAGAAGCTGTTCGTATAACGAGTTTTACAATTTTTTTAGTCAATGTATGAAAAAATAATACACAACATTACTAAAAAGCCTATAACGGCTGATAGTACTAAACATGACAATATTTTTTAACATTTTCTACAAACATGATTTTACCCTCCATTCCACGAAGGATTTTATACCATTATGCAAAATCTGAATATTTCCCCCCCTAAAACCTATAATGAGTCAGGTTTACAATTTTTTCCTCCTTGAAAGTATACCCCGGTATATTATGACATTAGTTTAACAACATTTGATAAAGGCAACATAAACCCAGCAAGTATTAGAATAGCATTCCAGAGTTCACTGAATACATATCAAAACTACAATAGCATATTGTGCCTGTTGTGACACTTGTTTTTTAAAAAACTCTTTGCTTCGCCATTCGTTTTTTAAACTTGAACTAGTGTAATAACAAATAATAATGAAATACGTTCTTTATAATAGTTTTTATGTTATGCCATTTTATCATTTTTTAAATTAATTTAATATTTGTATGTAAATAACAAAAATTTTGATTTTAAAAAGTATGTCAGTGTGTAATTTATAACATTTGACAATTTTGATATTTAAATTATTAAATGTTAATGTTCAAAACTATTTTAAAATGAATAATACACCAATAATTATATATTATATAAGTAAAAGATGATATTCATATTCACAAATATTCTTAAAGAACAATATAAACTTAATAAATTGCTATTAGCCACAAATTTCTTGGCATTAGCTACACTCATGTCGCCAACTATTCAAAACAAAAATTTCCGTGCGTAAAAGTTATATTACGATACGCAGATGCGTTTTATAATTAAGATTTTTAAATGTGGAAAATATAAAATATATTTATACCGATGCGTCTAAAACATCCAATGGTACCGGGGCGACATTTGTGATAGACGATACTCAAAAGTCATTTCAACTAACGACATCGACATCCGTATTTTCTGGTGAGCTATACGCAATTTGGACAGTGTTTGTATATATCGGTATCTTTTTACCAAAGCTTTCCTATCAATCTCGTCTAAATCCGGTGTTTCGGTGATGGTGATATCCTGAAGAAAACTAGAGGGGGAAAGTGGAATTAACACATCGTCTTCGCTTGTGATATATGTTAAAGGACGTGCGTTAATTACTGCTTCGCAGTCGCAAATAAGTGTGTATAATTCATCATAATTTAAACGAACTCTTCCCAGGTTTTTTCGTAATAATTCCTTTAGTATTCTGATTAATCTTTCCCACCAACCTCCCCACCAAGGAGCCGCTGGTACATTAAATTTCCAAGTAATTCTATGAACAGAGCTATAATTTAAAATTTGATTCCAGTTCAGAGCTTTTAACCTATTATTGGTACCCACAAAATTTGTGAAATTGTCCGAATAAATTATTGAAATTCTGCCTCTTCGTTCTATAAATCTTCTTAAAGCCATTAAAAAACAATCTGTAGATAGTGTCCTAACTAACTCTAGATGTACAGTACGATATACACTGCAAGTAAATAAAACTATCCGAACCTTTTCATTTCCTTTAACATACAAAGGTCCTGCAAGATCTACTCCTGTTACGTTGAAAGCTTTTCCAGTTTTAAATCTATCAAGTGGGAGAGGTGCTGCCGGTACCTGGATAGGTTTAGCTTTGTGTTTCTTACAAATTAAACATTTGGATAATATTTTCTTAACAGTTTTCTTGCCCCTTAATATCCAAAACTTTTTTCTTAAAAGTTGAATTAAAGTTTGAACTCCAATATGCCTCAAAATTCTATGCTGCTCAGAGATCAATCGTTCAACAATTTCGTGATCACATGGTAATAACATTGGATATCTAAAATTATAAGGATCATCCTCTGCAAGAAGTAATTTGGTTTTTACTCTTAAAATGTTATTTTCATCTCTAAAAACTTCTAAATTATAAAACATGTTATTTGGGAAACTTTCTTTTTGAATAAATTTTACAATTTTTAATTCAGCATCATCAACTTCAGGTGTAGTCAATTCATTATTTCCTTTTTTCTAGAAGCATTGTTAAAAAATCTATATATCCATGCAACGATTCGTACAGTTTCTGTGTAACTGCTGAAGGCAGAAAATAATAAGCTTAATTGATTTTCATTAGTTGTTACTAGAACTGAATTGTTTAACTCCAACTTTTCAGAATCTATACTATGGTAAATGATATCCGTAATAGGCCAGGAGGTTTTTGGACTCTTTAACCAATCAGGTCCTTCCCACCACTTACTCTCTATAAGAAACACCCTCGCGATAGTAAATCGGCAGGGTTTTTATCTCCTGGTACATGAAACCATTGATTTGACTCAGTAACTAAACGAATTTCGTTAACTCTATTATTTACAAATACGCTCCAGTTTGCTATCTTTTTTATCCAAGTTAAAACAATTGTTGAATCGCACCAATAAAACGTTTTATTTGTTGAAAATAAGTTTAACGACTTTACGGATTGACACAACCTAACACCGACAAGAGCTCCTAACAATTCTAAACGAGGCAAAGTAATATCTTTTGTTGGAGGTACTCGGGACTTGGCTTGAATTAATTCAACTTTAATTTTTCCTTGCATTTCTGACCTTAAAAAGATACAAGTTTCATATGCATGTTTACTGGCATCTGAAAATACATGCAGAGAAAATGATTCAGAATTGGATGCAATTAATGAAATATGACTTAATTTTCTGGGAATACAAACAAATGATAATAAATTAATACTTTTTAACCAGGAAGTAAACTGTTTCGAAATATTGTCAGGTAATTCTGCATCCCACAACAACATTAATTTCCAGATTTTTTGCAATATTAATTTAGGAACTAATGTTACTGGGCTACAAAAACCAATTGGATCGAAAACTCTTTGGGAGGCAGAAAGTAATCCTCGTTTTGTTTTTGGAATATTAGCAAGTTTATTTAGTTCTGTTATATTACAATATAGTGCATCAGTTTTGATATTCCATGATAAGCCTAAAAGAGGTACAATATCACAAGAGGTAGTTTCAACTAAGTCACTATCTAAATTAGAAATCCATCCTCTAAGATTAAATTTACCTTTTGACATAATGTATTTGCTCTCCCTAATAAATTTTTCAAGACTTTCTCTTGTGTCAAAACTGGTCACACAATTATCAACATAAAAGGAATTTTTTAAAGTAATAGATGTATCTGAATCTCATTATCTGAATGATAATTAATAGTAGCGCTTAAAAGAAACGGACTACATGTGAGGCCAAATACTACACTAGAATGTCGATATACTTTTAATTCATTGTTATTAAAGTTTTCCCACCACAAGAATCGTAAAAAATCTCTGTCTTGTGAGCAAATACTTATTTGCAGGAAAGCTTGTTTTATGTCAGAAGTAACCCCTTATCTATACAGCCTAAATTTTAAAAGTAATGAAGGTATTAATTCTAACAAATTGGGTCCCTTCTCTAAACAAGAATTTAAAGAATTACCTGACCGATCTTTGCAAGATGCATCAAACACCGGTCTAACTTTGGTTGTTGCACTAGAGTCTTTTATAACAGCATGATGAGGTAAGTAGTGGGAAAGAACGCCTTTATTGATTTTGGACACGGTATCAGCAATCGGGTTTTCATTAACGACTTCCTCAATTATATGTGATTCTTTCCACTGCAAAAATACTGAATTATAGTCATCATACCTGTTAATAGCTGTAAGTTTCTTAGAAGTACTCTTTAATCTCATTCTTGCTATTTCTTTATTGCTTTGAAGTTCTAAGTGACCCTCTTTCCACGGTAAACAAACTTCATATCGCATCTCTTTATTTAATTTTATAGTGTTTTTAAATTGTTCCATAATTTAGTTTTCGTTTTCTTTTTTTATTTTTTACTTCTACAGGATCCTGAATACCTATAACATCTAAATTCCAAAGATCTGAAACGTTAGTTAAATAAGATTGATGAAAGTTATTATTGAAAGTATTTTGTGGACCAATCAAGGTCTATCCAAGTTTACTTTCAATAGCCAAAAGCTTTTCATCAATTTGTTCTATATTTCCTGTCAAAAGATTACCAATAATATCTGCTCCTAACAATACCGAAATTTCCATATCTTCATAAATATCTGTTAAGATTATATTTTTACAAGCTAATAAGGAAATAATCGCTTTATTTATGAGGAATATAATTACATATTAAATTTTGACCCATAACTGTTAGTTTGCACTCAAAATTTTTGTCAGTACTTTCCAGAAATATGTCATATAATTTTAAATTTTGTGGTTGAGATTTCTGACCTCCAAAAACACATTGTACCACAAATTCTTCCCCGATTTGGGGTATATTTAATTCTCTGACACATTTATCCAAAATATAAGATTTTTGAGAGCCTGAATCTATTAAAACTCTAATTTTCTTAGACTTGGACCCATTTTTTAAGTTAACCATTACTGTTTGCAATAATGTCTCAGTTTTGCCTTGGTAACTACTCAGAAAGGGACTAACTTGGCTATTTTGAGAATTTAAAGTAATCTTTTGTTGCAAATCTGAGCACATTATGGCATAATATTTTTTACCACATACTAGACATTTTACAAATGTGTTACAATTATTAATGCTGTGATTGGGTTTCAAACATCTAAAACAACTTTTCTTTTTCTTAATAAATTCTTTTCTCTGGTCAAGAGTTAAATCATGAGCTTTAAAGCACCCTTGACTTGTATGTGAAACCTTTTCACAGAATATACAAGGAAATACTTTCTCACCTTTTGAGTCTTTGTGTAGATGTGTAATAGATTTTACCTTCTGCTCTGTAGAGACAATGGTAGCTGCTGTAGAAAATTCTTCATCCTCTTCCTTTGGTTGACGTTTTAAAGTTGAAATTGCTTTTGTACAAAAACCTGTCTTAGCTCGATTTATTCTCTCTTCACTTTGAACTTCATTCTTCAAAAATATTAATAATTGATTTAAAATTGAATCAGATTTAGAATTATCTCTTGCTGCTGAAAATCTTTTATTATTTTTACACCTTTCCCAAGCTAGTAATAATGAGTCCGGTAGAGCGGACTCCACTAAAGGGTATAATATAGCGGCATACTTATCTGTCGTTACCCCTAACGACTCAAATGCTAAAAGTTGCGTTGTGAGCTTATCATACAGAGAAGAAAGAGACATACCTTTTTTGGTTTTCAGTGCTTGCTGTAAAACGATATTTAATAACTCTCTTACATACGTTTCAATCAAGAATTCATCCCTGGCAAACCTGGTTCGAAGTTGCTCAATCGCCTTTGTATAATTTTCAGAGGATGGAGGAAAACTATTTATTAATTCTGCTGCAGGTGAGCCTTCTTCCATTCCTTGAATCAGGTATTGAAATTTATCTTCATCGTCTATTTCTGAATCTTGGTAAATTTTCTTAAATTGACTCCAGAAACTTATCCAATTTCTAACATCCCATTAAACTTTTTTAACTCTAATTTAGGGAGCCGGATTCTTCTGCATTTCGTGGAACTTGACGATGCAGACTCATAGTCACGGGAACTTTCTTTTAAATAATTCTCGCAAATTACATGATATGCGGTCCATTCGTCTCTGTAATTTTCGTAGGCTTGCTCTTCATCTCCATCTTCCGCTGTCAAATATTTTTCCCGGATCTTTTCATCTAATGCGAAAAGCCTACCACTTTTGTCTTCTAACTGTTTATAGCAAGTTAGTAGTTTGGTTTTGTCCACAACTGAAGCTTTAACGAGTCTATCTATATCATGGCAAGTCTTTTTAAACGTCCGCCGCAGTTGGGTTCTTTCTTTTTCCAAAATAGCCAAATTTTCCATAATTACGCTTCAAAATGTCCTGTTACGGTCGCCAAATGTCGCAAAAGAGTGTAAAATTTGGTAAATTATAAAATAATACAAATTATATCGACGTTTCTCAAATGACAACTTTATTCTATATTAATTTTTTATGTCAACATTTTTCGTTTCTATAACTACATAATATGTATACACATACAAGATGTAAAACGTAAAATTTATAACAGATACCATCTCATTTGGGCATCACAAATAACGAAATAGTTAATAAACTGCCAAAACCAGTAATAACAACACCTATCACTATGACGGAGGTCAGAACATCGCTACCGGATTTAAAACTGCTCTACAAAAATGGAATATTATTTGGCAATCTGAATCTGACCGAAGTTAAAAAATTGGTCCGACTTTGGTACTGCCACCCCAAAAATGGACAAAAACAAATCATGTTATCAAGATAAAGACTGGGGCACACTTTCATCACACACCCAGGACAGAGGGAGTTAGAAGCTGGCCTTTATGATTTGGTTTTCGTGGAGATTTTTGCTTTGATCTTCTCCACGGATTCGAGGCAGGCTTGTACATTGGTCATTTGGCCTAAAAGCTAATGGAAATCGGCCTTTGTTAGAAAAATGTCCTCGGAGTCGGTGTTTTTTGGGAACAAGGGGCGATCCTGAAATTTCCAGCTCGAAGACGTTTCTTCGGATTCGAACGGCTTAGAGCTAATCGCCAAGTAGTTGGGAAGGAGAAGAGTGTCGTGGGTGGGCAGTTGGCTTCTGACTTCTGACTTCTGAGTGTAACGTGAATAGTGAATTTGGAGGTGATAAGTCAAGGCTGCCGAAAGGGGAGTTGATGGGAAAAGTTTGTAAAAAAGGCATGGAACCCCAAGTAGCACAATAAAAATCTTTTGGATTTATTGGGGTTTTAAAAAGTTTTATTGTGGCAAATAAAAAGACAATGGTTTTACAGTTACCTTGTAAGTATTCTTTGTTCATAAAAACTGTTTAGCTTTAATGAAAAGCAGTAACAGTACAGAATAAGATTATTTAAACTTAAAGATTTTTTAGTTTTAATATAGTTTTATAAATTTTTTAATTCTAGTAACTATAAAACCCTTTAATTTTATAAGATACTGAAAGTTTCTAAGGTTTTAATGTGGTCATCGTCATGACATTTTAGTTTTAATGTAGTTTTAAAAACATCCTTAGTGTGAATATTAAAACTTATCATCAAATTCATTTGATTTTTTTGCCACTTAAGCGTTAGCAATAAAACTATTTATTTATTTAATTATAAAACCATCTTAAAACCGATTGCTCTTAGTTGAGTAAATTTGGTTTCAGGTTAGGGTATAATTGGATTTAAATTTGACAATAATAAAACTAAAACCACTCCCTCTCCTTTCATGTTATAATGATCATGACATTTTAATTAGAAATATCAAACAGTGGTGTGAATATTAAAACTTATCATCAAATTCATTTGATTTTTTTGCCACTTAAGCGTTAGCAATAAAACTATTTATTTATTTAATTATAAAACCATCTTAAAACCGATTGCTCTTAGTTGAGTAAATTTGGTTTCAGGTTAGGGTAATTGGATTTAAATTTGACAATAATAAAACTAAAACCACTCCCTCTCCTTTCATGTTATAATGATCATGACATTTTAATTAGAAATATCAAACAGTGGTGTGAATATTAAAACTTATCATCAAATTCATTTGATTTTTTTGCCACTTAAGCGTTAGCAATAAAACTATTAATTTATTTAATTATAAAACCATCTTAAAACCGATTGCTCTTAGTTGAGTAAATTTGGTTTCAGGTTAGGGTAATTGGATTTAAATTTGACAATAATAAAACTAAAACCACTCCCTCTCCTTTCATGTTATAATGAACATGACATTTTAATTAGAAATATCAAACAGTGTTGTTTTGTGAAATATTTAATAAAAACATTTATTTAAAAAGCTGCGTAGTTAAAATGGCAGAAATTGGACTGAAATTAATTGATTGATTGATTGATATCAATGTTAGTACAACTCTTTTCGGTTTATGTTAATTGTAAATTAGTTGGTATTTGCATTTATTTTATGTCATATGTATTTATATATTGTTTATGAAGTATTTCTTTGTAGCCAAATAGTTATTGTTAGCTAAGTCTGTAGTTATTTTCGTATAAGATCAGATACATCTAAAGAAGTTTTTACATGTGGTTTTTAAGATGGGTCAATTTCTGGGTTATCAGGCGCTCCGTTCTCATTTAAACCTTCGTTGTATCAAAGCAATGCCATTGAGGAAATATTTTTATTGTTTAAAATTGTGAATAATTACTCAGATTGTCCGTATTTGCTTTCACAGATACATCTCAGTACTGGAACTCGCATCACTAGACAAACTAATATGTATTTTGTTCCTTATTACAGAACTAATCTAGCGTATAACTCCTTATCTAGAACACTGAGATTACTCAATAATTACCCCGACTTTGATCTAAACAACATCAAACCCTCAAAATTAAAACTTTATTTAAATAACTTATATTCACTGGTTGATTGTAATATGTATTATTTTTGTTATATCCGTTTTCACACTAATTTGTACTTATATTGTAGTATATTTAAATACACTGTTACTAATAAAAATCTCTTATTCGTTATTTAAACTTGGTATAAATTGTTCACAAATAAACTCTGAATACATTTGGTATAACTATTCCCTCTTTATTCCAAAATAATGATTTGGCAACGTAGCAAAAGTCGACACAAGTACATGGAACAGTGTCAAATTAAATATAATATGACAGTATGACTATATATAAAAAAATAAAAAAAATTGTTTTCGTCGGGAATCGAAGCCGCATCATCTGCGTGAGAGCCAAGTGCGTAAACCAATACACCATGAGTGATTATTATGTTATTTTAGATTTTTTTGCCTTATAATTTATAAAATTTTGTTTAAAAAAAAGCTCTAACTTTGTGAAATTGGTCGAGATTTTCCTTACCTTGCTGATTTTATTATAAAAATGTCTTTAATTGATAACTTTTTACTTATTTCTAGCAAAACATAAATTAAAAATCTCTTTTAATACCTGGATTTGATTGGAAAAGTTGTTACATCAGAGCTTAGGTAGTCCATATTTATGTAAAGAATGTAGACAAATCAATCCTTATTTACTTGGTTACGACCCCAATATCTTAAAGCCAGTATCTGTAAAGTGGAGGATAAACCGCCTCCTCGTCTGTTCATATTTAGAGAATTCCTTGTTCTTTGTTTTGAAAATCTACATTTTACTCTAAACCCTTTGTCAGAGTATATTGTAAATGGGTCTATTCTTTCTTTAAAAGCTTTTTTTTTCTTGTATTTTCCCTATCTATGTCCATATTTATTAAATTAATAACCTCCTCCACAGCTTCTACGCCTCTTATCGCAAACATATTTTTTAGGTTATACTGCACTTAAACAAGGCTTAGGGTAGGTATAACTTTATATCGAGTTTTTATTCCGAGTATAAGTTATTCCATATTTATTGGTAGACATTTTGCCTATTCCGAATTTATTCTCGGTATAAAATAATTATTCTCTGTGGTAATATCACAAGAGAGTGAGAATAAATTGAAAATAATTCGACAGATTTTAGAAAACAGGCAATAGACACGAGAGCCCGAAGGGCTCGAGTGGCTATTGCCAGATGGCAACAAGTTTGAGAAAATGCCTGGATAATTATTATCTAATTTATAGAACTCTCGTATGGTATTCCATAGATTATTTTTTGAAAATTTATGACAGACGCGTCAGATCAAGAAAATACGTTGTCATTTGGTTGTCCTTCAATAAGAACAATGTACATTGAATTATTCTCGCTGGAATAATGTAAGTAGATTATTCCCACTATACTAATATATTGAATTGCTAGAACGTATATGAATTACTATAATTGAAAATGTCTATTGGTTTCGAGAAACGTCAAAAAATAATCGGTATAAATATTTATACTCCGTTTATTAGTAGAAGGGATAGTGTATTACTACTGTATTTTCTTTAAAATGGGCTATACCGGGCTATACCCGTAAATAAATAAATCATCACTGCAAATTTAAAAAAAAAATATAATATAGTAATAAAAATATATTAATATGATTATTAAGCTACATCAACCATGATATGGTGATTCATGTGATAGGTTTATATACAACTTTGTTTTAAAAAGACACTTTTAGAAATGTCCTTTATTTCTCAAGAAAAAAATAAAAGCTTGGAAAAAAGTATAGAGAGTTTAGTATTATTAACTGCCGTATTTTTTTATATAACCGTAGATAAGTTAGACATGTATGCCATATTACTCCCTTCACTTTCTTAATGGTAATTGTGTAATCATAATAAAATTCAATTAATTTAAAATTAAATTAGTCCCAGTAAATCTAGCATCTTAAAAAAGTTTTAGAATGTGTATTTTTCTGTAACGAGTCTCCTTGAAATTAGTCAAGTCATTATGTAAAATTAAAATAATTAAATTATAGTGTGCACGTATGTTCAATATGAATATAAAACATGGAATACATTTAATTCGGTTAAAAAAAATTTGAAATAATAATTTTATAACAATTTAAAATTAAAACCAATAGTCTATATAAATATTTTATCTACTAGCTCTTAACTTTCTGCTATTTGAGCCATCACAACACTGTTATTTCATATAAATATCTTAATTATGGTGCTAGTCTGTTAACACGTTTAATCCAATACATGTTTAATTTTTATTCCTTACCCTAAAGTTGAATGTCGGTTTGGCTAAGTTTCTCAAAGCATTCATAGGTCTGCTTTAATACGAGGGTTGCCTTTTATATTTCAGGATTTGGCAACCCTGGTATTGCAATCTGGCAACTGACAGCTCTATCGTAAATTTGGATATTTTTGAGGTTATACGTACTCAGAACGTTTTGAAATATGAGCGCTATTTGTGTTGTTTACAGTAACTTAAAAGATTCGCCTCGGCCAAAAAATGGAATTAAATAAACATTTTCGTGCGATTAGTTTTTACAACTTTCGACGTGGATTAACTCAGCAACAGTGCAGGGATGAACTTAATTTAATTTTTGCCGATGAAGCTCCATCAAGGACTAGTGTTTATCGATAGTATGGTGAATTCAATCGTGGCCGTAGTTTACTTCAAGACGAATTTCGTGTAGGTCGTCCAACATCAGTTGTTGTTCCGAAAACCATTGATGCTGTGCACGAACTGATATTGCAAGATCGTCATGTGACCTATCGTGAGATTAAGATAACATTCGGCATTAGTGGGACCAGCATACATTCTGTTACCCTTTTCTTTCAAAGTGCAATTAATTGTTAAACAAAAAAAAAATATATTAATTTGCGTGGGCTAGCTCTTATATTCGTAGAGTGGGGTAGGTACAAATTTGGTTAATCCGCGTATCGGACCATTAACCATAACCCAAACTATCAACTGTCAAACCCTTAAAATCTATGACTTAAATTTATGTTTTGTGCAACTCTGGCTTCTGGTTGAATAACGGTGAGGTTGTGGTAAGATGAAAAATAAAATATATATTAGTTTCAAGAGTTTGTCTAATCTAAATGTTTGGTAAATCTTATTATTATAACAATGAACAGTGAATGGATAACCCCAGCGTATATATATACCTTAGGTGTACACTTTTTTTCCTTTGAGATTGATGGTAAGTACTATTTCTAAATATTGTGTAAATATACTAAGTGGTATTATTTCAGTTATATTATCAACTTAAATTAAATTGGAAGGATTTAACTACCTAAATAAATAAACTTAACAACTAGAGTGTTTAACCCTTAACTAATTAGTAATTAATGAATAAACTAAACTACTTTTACCTATAACTAACTACATGAGGTAACTATCCCTCATTGGTAACTAATAAATTAAATAACTAAACTACCTATACCTCACTAAATAAACTATCTATACCTACTTAATTAGAACTAACAACTTAGTTGAACAAAACTATCCTCACTTATAATAAAATTAACCATTTGTACTTAATTAGTAACTAATAGTTTAATTAGACTAACCTATTTTTACTTATAACTAGATTAACTATCTATACCTAATTACTAACTAATAATGTAATTCAACTCAACTATTTACTCTAATACTTTCTTTTAGATTTTACACCACTAGATAGTCTCAAATCCTGGTGGCAAAGAAGGTCTATCAGTAGTATGTTGGGAAGAAACAGTATAAAATGGTTAAATCTCACCAAATTGTTATTAAACTTCCTTGCTGGAAGTAATAGGACAGCTTGGCTTTCTTCGTGCCCTGTAGCTGGCTTCCAAATCACAGGGGGAACAGCTCACTATATATTCAAATAATATACACCAGAGGAGAGATGAACAAGTAGAAGACAGTAACAGGTAGGTATAAGACAAAACCAAAAAATAAAAGGTCTGAAAATAAAGAAAAGTCTTATAAAATGTGTTTGAGTTGTGCTTGAGGAGATAATAGGTCTTCGATGGGACTTACCGTTGGTGTAAGGTGACCTTAAGGTAAAATATTTGTGTCAATCAAGAATTGAATCCGCTATATGCGCCTATTTAACTAAATAGAAATTATTCTTGATTAGTTGAGGTTGAGAAAAATCCTGTATTTGGTACCCTTGGCACACGTGCACCCAACAATCTTAACTTTTTTTTTAATAAAAAAGTGGTCAACTGGTAACAGAAGTGATTTCAGGACTATGTCTCCAACCTATTAAGACCAACAGCCCAACTTTGAGTTCCATGAACAATTAAGGTGGCTTATAGCATTTAGAAGGGGTCAAATGTCATGTCACTCAAGGTTAATAAAACATGCTCTTAACCTAACATGTGACAGTTTAGATGAAGAAAACAATTGCAAGAACAAATAACAAGCTATACTACCTACTATATAAGACTAATTGTGATATGAAGGTACTAACTGACAGAAGACAAAGTCAACCCAAACTATAACAGGTTTTCTTATAAAAGAACTCCAATATCACTTTACTAACTACTTTATTTCTAGGTTCTTCACCAATATGAACAAATAACAAGCTATACTATCTACAGTATAAGACTAATTGTGATATGAAGGTACTAACTGACAGAAGACAAAGTCAACCCAAACTATAACAGTAAGTTTTTCTTATAAAAGAAATCCAATATCACTTTACTAACTACTTTATTTCTAGGTTCTTCACCAATATGAAGAAATATGATGAAAATCAATAAAGATAATATTAGACCTGTAACAATTCAATATTGCATAAATATTTGATGGTAAAAAATATTTGTTCGCGTTGAATCCCACACAATTTGTCAATCTCTCAAAAAAAGGCCGTCATTATATTTAAAGTATTTTACGAATAAATAGTGAAAGTTAATTCAACCTTTTTTTGTTTATTATTCTGAATAAGATGAACTTTCACAAAGAAAGGGTTAGTACAATAAATTTAATAAAAGGTAACCATCGTACATTTTTTCTTATATTGACAGCTACGATAGCATATAAAGAACTTGAACTAAGAAGCCTGAGCAAGTAATAATTTTTACTTAAATAATATTAAAAATTATCAAAATCTTTATTGTCTAAACTATTTTAGAAATAGATAAAATTGTAATTAAAATTAAATAGAATTGCTTGCTCTTCTTAATACTAACATCGTTGTCGATGTATGTCTCCCGTTGTCTACCGCGGTTGTCCAAATTTCTTAGGATCTGCTGGACGGTTTTTTTCCAGTGATTCCGGTCGTTTGCTTGCTGCGCTGCGAAGGCAAAACTCGAGTACGTGAGCTTTTGTACCACATCAGTCCAACAGGTCGGTGATCGCCCACGCTTCCTTTTCCATTCAGGTCGTTTTGGAACAATTAGTTTTTCCATGGTGTCGTATTATGCGGTATGTTCGAAAAACTTAACTATTCGTCCATATGTCAACGACGAGAGTTTGAGTTTGTTTAGAATGAAAACGTTTAATCTTCTAGCCGAGGGGTGTCTCACTTTAACAAAATGTGTACACCAGATTGGATATTGTGAGATTCGAAGCATTTTTACAGGATTCGTGACAATCTCGGTGACAATATCTGAAGATTTCCAAGACTTCTAGGGATTTTCGGAAGATTTGCAAGATTTATATGAGATTTATCGAAGATTGAGAGATTTCTAAAGATTTGTCACATATTGACAGATTTATCAAAGATTGAGAGATTTCTCAAGATTTCTAGGGATTTTCAAAAGATTTGCAAGATTGATCAAAGATTGTGAGATTTCTAAAGATTTGTCTGATATTGAGAGATTTATCAAAGATTGAGAGATTTCTGAAGATTTGTGGGATTGTTCCAAGATTCGCAAGATATTTTGGGATTTTTCAAATATTTGCAATTAAAATAACTATCGCAATCATAAAAAAATTTTATTATACACAAAATAACAAAATTAAAACAATATTCCAAAACAAAATAAAAACAAGAAAAAAAAAATCAATATTCTAAAACAAAATAAAAACAACAAATTAATACACGTAATAATATTTTTTATTATACAGGGTGGTGGAAAACAAAACTTGATGTGTTTTTTATGCCCTCCAGCAAGCTTTCAATATCCCACACTTTATTTTCTCTAAATAATACTCAGGTACTATTACCGGAAGTCTTTTTAAATTCCTTAAATTTATTTTTAATGACTTGTAATATATATCTTTTAATTTTGAAAGGACCTGTTCCTTCTAGCTTTATGGGACCTTCCAGTATATAAATATTTTCTACATTTTGATATTCATCTTTCTTTGGCCACACAAATTGGTCGAGGTCGGTTTTCAGGAATTTGAATTTGGTTGTATTTTGATTTAAGTGTTCTATAGCTCTTCCTATATAAAAGTTGTCATCGTAATATACAGCGTAATATTCCTCCAGTTCAGGTCTTATAATAGCTGGACTTATTACCGAATCTCCCTCAAATTCACTTTCATGATCAGAAGCAACCACTTCATCGTCACTGTCTTCCATATACTGTACAGAAATGTCACTATTTGATGAAAATTCGACAGGATTCTCACAATTTTGATTGAGTAGAAAAATGTCAATCATTTTTTCAAGGTTTGAATAATTGTCAATTCTTAAAATTCTATTTTTATAAATGGCGGGTGGTACAGAACAAATATATGAACTCATTTTTATGAATTCATTGCGATCTTCTTCATCCAGATGGAGTATTCCCTCGTTGTTAGTGGTAAACCACTGAGCTAATACTGCAATTTTACACTTCCCACTTGGAACAGTTTTCGCCCTGGCCAAGGAATATTGGCTCTTTTTTTTAGATTTTATATTAATATATTTAAACGAAAGGACTTTTCCTATTTTCAAGAGGGTGAGAACATTTTCTGCAAGAGGAGTTCCTGTTTTGTTTTTTCTTCTGAAAGCAACCCAGTCACCAATTGAAATATATTCTTTTACTTTAACACATGACACATGGAAATTATTATTGAAATGTTCTAATTTATGCTTCACTCGTTCAAGACGATCGCCATTCATCCTATGGCCTTTTACAGACAAAAACCAGCACAACGTAGTCTTTCTAATTACTATATATTTCTTTCCTGTGTAAACTTTGACGTAGGGACTATCCTCAAAAAACGAGTCATCACGATCCTTGAATTTGTCCGATAGATCTTTAAACTGTAATGGATCTCCATCAGCTGAGAGAAAACCGAGTACATGAAGATCTTAAACAATTTCTTCGGGAATTTCATCGGTAGAATCTATAAAAAAAAATTAAGAAGGTAATATGCGTGATTATTTCATTTAATAAATGACAATTATTCACAGTACAGGATATATATCTTTAACAACAATGTTTTATTATCTCAAAAAAGTGTACCAACCTTTTAAATTTTCATCAAAAGTCAATATACTTACCTCGTTATCTATATCGTTGTGCTCCATTATATACACACACACATGCACATGAGAATTCACAATAGGAATAGGTTGTTTCGAGGTCGTTTCGAGGGTTGTTTGAAATAAGATCAACCATATGTACCCCCACTTTGAATTCTGGAAGTCGGATTGACAAGATTTGCATTAGAAATCAAGAGATTGTCACAATATTTTCAAAGATTGTGAGATTTGAAGAAAGATTGAGAGATTGTAACAGATATTTGTGGATTTCTGAGATTGGGTCTCGGATTGGTAAGATTTTCAAGATTCGAAGCGGATTGTCACAATATTTCCGAGATTTCCAAGATTCGAAGCAAGATTGAGAGATTGGAACAGATATTTGTGGATTTCTGAGATTGGGTCTCGGATTGGTAAGATTTCCAAGATTCGAGAGGGATTGGTAGCACAGTGTACACCAGATTGACAGAGTGAGACACCCCTCGCTTCTAGCTGTCCATGGGATCTGCTGCGTTTTCCGCCACACCCATATCTCAAAAGCATCTATTCGCCACCGATCGGCTGCACCGAATGGTCCAAGTCTCCAAAACGTAAGAAAAACTTGAAAAAATCAGCGTATTAACCAGTTTGATATTTGTGGCTTTCGTTAGGTTACGAACTTTCCATACTTCCATAATTGTGTCATAGCATTGCTTGTTACCAACGTAGAGTTACTATATAAATTTGTGCATTTAAAAAAATATTGGATTTTTATGCAAACAACATTGACATATAATTAAAATATGGTATATAATGTAAATAATTTGTAACATTCGTTCTGGTAATAATTATTGGAAGTAATAACATTTATCTGAAATTAACAGTTACAAAAGAGTTTGTGTCAACTGTCAACTTATTTTCTTACACAAGTGTCGTGACGACACAGTTTTGCCTTAATAAAATAAGTTAAATTGTAACATTGAGCATTTGCGATAATTCCATAATATTTTATGATAGTGTCGTTTAAGTTTTGAGAGAAAAACAAAAGCAAACTACCTATGCTATGCAACTAAGTTGCTAAAAGAAAACATCTCTCGTTCTACGGACTCGTGTTTTAAAGCTACTCAGTTTCGATAGAATTATCGCGAAAATTTGAGCACTAGTATTATTACTATTAATAACACTTTCATTATCCACAAGGAAAGCTATTTGGCAAACTGTAAAAAGAAGCGTGAACTCCAAACAAATGTTGCGGTATCTACTATATCGACAAAAATTTCAGGACAGGACAGGAGTACAGGACAGTTGATGCAATAGCAGCAGATGTGCTGAAAAGGTCATACCCATCGGACCTGATGGCTAAGGCAACGAGGCAACGGTGGAAAGGTGCTACAAAAGAGGAAGTTCAGGATTGGATGGAGGAGGAATTGGTGAGATGGTGGGATCAATATGAAGGTGCATTAAAAATGGCAATTAAGGGTAGAAGTTAGTGGATGAACCGAGAGTTTGGCGAGGTAGACTACTTCTTGACCCAAGTGCTCACTGGGCATGGGTAAAGAGTGGGGTACTTAGACAAGATTGGGAAGAGAGAGACTGGAATATGCGTGAGGTGTGAGGTGGATGATAATGAGGGTCATGTGTTTAGATGTTAGAAGAACAAGGATTATTTAGAGAAGTTGGAGAGGAGACTCGGGGTAGCAGTGTATTGGTAGAACATGGTAGAGGTGATGGTGAGAGGAGAGAAATAATGGGTAAAGGTTAGCTAAGTTGTGCAGAAAATAGTTAGGAGATGGGAATGTTCTGATGGCGAATAGAATAATGAAATATGATTCATTGTATATTTCTTTGTAAAACTCGGTGAATGGTGTACCAGTTACAACTATTCAAATTTTTTACTGTCCAAATAAATATAGCTTGTATTTGCTACATACACATTATAAGTAAAATCAGTTTTTTATAACACATTAGAATGTGAGTCGTACGTTGGTATTTTACCAATGAAGTAAATAATTGCAGTTAAAACAAAATATAGTCCCTTTCAAATCAGTCTAAGCCTCGTATCTACATGTTTATCATGCAGGTTCTATGTATAACAACCCATAAATTGTAGTTTCCATGGAAGTAAATAACGCATTTATACTTTTACCGATATAAAATATCATCCTATCTGCTATTGTAATTTGTCGTATTCGCATATATACGTCCTTGGTAAAATAAAGTATTACATTTTTCTAATTTACTGCAGTTTGATACTTCACGCGGAAACGTGACCAATTATCACAAAACAAAAGCGATTAAGAAAAACATTCATTTGAATAGATTGCTATATATTTTATGTATTATGAAAATGACAAACAAATAACAGGTCGGCTGAAAAGTCCCCGGTCTACCATAGTAAAACACAATATTTTGACAAATTCATTTTTTTTATTCAACATAGTTGCCTTCAAGGGCTATACAGCGATTATAGCGACCTTCCAACTTTTCGATACCATTTTTGTAGTACTCCTTCGGTTTGTCCTCAAAATAGGCTTCAGTTTCGGCGATTACCTCAGTATCAGAGCCAAATTTTTTTCCCGCGAGCATTCTCTTCAGGTCAGAGAAAAGGAAAAAGTCGCTGGGGGCTAGATCTGGAGAATACAGTGGGTGAGGAAGCAATTCGAAGCCCAATTCATGCAATTTTGCCATCGTTTTCGATGATTTGTGACACGGTGCATTGTCTTGATGAAACAACACTTTTTTCTTCTTCATATGGGGCCGTTTTTTCGCGATTTCGGTCTTCAATCGCTCCAATAATGCACAGTAATAGTCGCTGTTGATTGTTTTTCCCTTTTCCAAATAGTCGATGAACAATATACCGTGTGTATCCCAAAAAACTGAGGCCATAACTTTGCCAGCTGACTGTTGAGTCTTTCCACGCTTTGGTGGCTGTTCACCGGCCGCAGTCCACTCAGCTGACTGTCGATTGGACTCAGGCGTGTAGTGATGGAGCCAAGTTTCATCCATAGTCACATATCGACACAAAAAATCGGGTTTATTACGACTTAACAGCTGCAAACACTGCTCAGAATCATCAATTCGTTGCTGTTTTTGGTCGATTGTGAGCACACGCGGCACATATTTCACACAGAGCTTCCGCATACTCAAATATTCGTGAAAGATATGTCCAACACGTTCCTTAGATATCTTTAGAGTGTCAGCTATCTCGATCATATTCACTTTACGGTCACTCAAAATCATTTTGTGGATTTTTTTGATATTTTCGTGGGTAACCACCTCTTTTGGGCGTCCACTGCGTCTTCGGTGCTCATTTCACCACGCTTGAATTTTGCGTACCAGTCAATGATTGTTCATTTTCCTGGCGCAGAGTCCGTAAACTCATTATCAAGCCAAGCTTTTGCTTCAACTGTATTTTTTCCTTTCAAATAACAATATTTAATAAGCTCACGAAATTCTTTTTTTTTCCATCTTTTAGAAAATAACAAAAGTTGCTTCACTAAAAATGCAATATCTCACAAACTAATAGTCCGACAGCTGTCAAATTTTTACACGAATCTTTTGAAGGTTGATACTATCTAAAAATGAAATGGATTTAATTCTAGTGTCGTCATCTATAGGTCAGACCGGGGACTTTTCAGCCGACCTGTTATACATATTCTTCTTGGTAAAACTTGGTAATGCTTAATCAACTGTTTCTTACTACTCCGATTTTATACATTGTGGCTAAAGAATTAATTTTTCTACTTTTTATGGCTCATTTATAATACCTGTGTATTCTAAATTAGTGGCAGCCACATCCGTTAGAAAATTTTAATAATAATAAAATATTTATCTATAAGTTCGAAAAATATGTTCTCATGAATAAATTCAATTGTCCACGAGCCATACTTATTTAATTTCAACAACTACTTGTTTAAATTGTAAGCTGTAATTTAGATTGTAGTTTGTAAATAATTAAATATATTATATAATGCATATTATAAAAAAGCAACTCAATTTCGGAAAAAATCGATCACTAGTGGTAGTACTATTGACATTGACTATATCACTCATCTCGAAATAATCCACAGGACAGTGGAATCTGGAACCTCCAAAAAGTACTGCGAAAGGACAGGAAACCAATACCCCCGCTCCACGGAGCGAGAGGTATTGTATACACCGACGAGGAGAAAGGACAAGCACTTCTCGAGACTCTGGAGCGGGAATGCCAACTCAACCAGCATGAGGACGACGACATAGATTTTGAGGAGGTTATCGAGGATGCCGTTGAGGAAATAATGAACGAAGAAGACGACGAGGTCATCGACCCAACGAGTCCAGCGGAGGTCAGAGACATCATCCGGAAACTACCTCCGAGGAAAGCGCCGGGGTACGACTCTGTGTCAAACCTAATGCTAAAGAAACTTCCGTTGAAGGGCGTAGTATTTCTTACTGCGATCATCAACGGAATTCTGAGGCAAAGGCATTTTCCGGAGAGGTGGAAGAAGGCGGATGTCATCATGATCAGGAAGCCGGGGAAAGATCCACTCTTTCCCCAAAACTACAGGCCGATCAGTCTACTGCCTGCGATGTCCAAGATAGCCGAGAGGGTTATCAAGAAGAGACTTCAACGCATCTGCGACAACCTCAACTTAATCCCAGACGAACAGTTTGTCTTCAGAGCAAAACACTCTACAGAGCACCAAGTCTTGCGACTGGTAGAGCACATCAGTGAAGGTTTCAGCAGAAACCAAATCACTGGCACTGTTCTGCTGGACGTAAGCAAGGCGTTCGACAGAGTGTGGCATGAAGGTCTACTCTTCAAAATGGACGAGTTTGGCATCCCGAGATCCCTAGTAAAACTACTAGGATCCTTCCTTGATGGAAGACTCTCCAGAGTCAAGATCAACAACACAACCACCAGATACACGAGATTGGAAGCTGGGGTGCCACAAGGAGCAGTCCTTTCACCCTTGCTGTACACCATATACACAGCGGATATACCAAAAACGATGAACACGAGGTTATCCCTGTACGCTGACGACACAGCAATATCAGCGCGTAGCACACATTCCCGCCTGGTATCCAGATATCTACAAGAAGCAGCTACCCTTGTAGAAAGATGGTGTACAAAATGGAAAATAAAAATCAACGCAGACAAGACACAGGCCATACTGTGTCAAAAAAGAAGACAACCAACACCAGAAGAAGTGGAAATCAGCGAGCAGAGAGTTCCATGGAGTTCCACGGCGAAGTACTTGGGAGTCACCCTTGACAAAGGGCTGACTTTCAAAGAGCATGTCCAAACGGTTGTAGCGAAAGCTAAAACAGCAAGGTCTCAACTACAGTGCCTGATAGGACGCAACAGCAACCTACAACTGCGCACAAAACTGCTGCTCATCCGGACCGTAATCATGCCGATCCTGACATACGCATCCCTGGCTTGGGGGCAAACTTGCAAAACCAACAGGAACATGGTACAAGTTCAGCAGAACCTATGTATCCGACAGGCAGTGAACGCACCCTGGTACGTTCGAAACCAAGACATCTTCAGAGATCTGGAATTGGAAACAATTCTAGATCTTATGAACGATAAAGCGGAGATAGGTTTTGCCAGACTTGAAGACCATCCAAATGCGGAACTCAGGTACCTGCTAGATTACGACCCGGGCGATGGGCAGTGGAAGTACGTTAGACCGAAGCACCAGCTTCTACCACACTAATCACAATTTAAGTATGTTACAGGTACTCCAAGAAGAAGATGACCCAAAGAATAAGACGAGGCCGATCTAATCGGACAACACGAGATGACCAATGAAGCCTGCCAAACCGAGAGAGACAACAACAAGAGGACACCAGTAAAAGATGCCTAGCATCAAACTGGTTCAACGGACAAGACAACAAGTCTGTTCTTTGAACCGAAGAACTGAAATTTGTACAGACCGGTACCAGGAGGACCGGGGGTGGTTGGAAAAGGGGCGCGGGAGTCGATATCCTAAAGACTGGATATGAACCCTTCGCTTTGGGCTTGTACAAATTAGGCTAGGCATCTCGAAATGTTCACATAATTTAATATATAAAATTAGCACTCCATTTTTTGAAATTCGCTAGTCTGAACATTATACCAAGTTGAACTCGTTTTGTACTACAATGTACTAAAATATTACACAAAAATTAAAAAAAATACAAAAGATATAAAGCAGAAATATTAAAAAATATAGTAAAGAATCGAACTAAATCGTTTGCAATGTAGCAATGATTTTTATTCAATAGTAAACGGGAACTTTAGAAAAGATTAGTTTTCAATTTAGAAAACTGGTACAAGTTTCCAAGTTAAAAACAAAAATTATTTCTATTCAAGAGCAAATGGGCAATTTCGGTTCTGTACTGATTACCATCTTTTTATAGTGAGTTGAACCCATTTAGAAAAGCTTAGTTTTTGATTTAGAAAACTGGTACAAAATTGGTTCCCAAGTTAAATAACAAAAATGATTTCCATTCAAGAGTAAACGGGCAATTTCGGTTCTGTACTGATTACCATCTTTTTATAGTAAGTTAAACCCATTTAGAAAAGCTTAGTTTTCGATTTATCAGGCTGGTACAAGCTTGGCTCCCAAATTAAATGAAAAAAAAGATTTTCGTTCAAGAGTAAACACGCAGTTCAGGTTATATACCTACTGATTACCAACTTTTTGTACTGAGCTGTACCCGTTTAGAAAAGCTTAGTATTCGATTTGAAAGGGTGGTACAAACTTGGTTACCAAATTATAAGACAAAAATGATTTCCTTTCAAGAGTAAACGGGTTTCCAAATTAAAATAGAAAATGGCTGCGCCCATGGCTTAGGTAAACTATCAATTTATTTATTTGAAGCAAATCGACAGGCTTATCGCGAAAATTGAATCACTGGTAGTAATATTTATTTTATAACATTAAAAATAATGTAATTAACATTGAACTAAAATAGATGATATGGGTATTTTATTTTTAAAATCTGGTGACCTAATATAACTAACCAGGGCTGTTGATACACAAATCTATATGCCGAGGGAACCGTATGTAAAATGAATTTTATTTTTTTATCACTCAATACAATTACTATACAAAGTATCCCAAGAGTAGTCTTTTATGCAACGCTCATATTTTGATAATCAAACCTTAAGTTTTAGATTTTAAAATTATGAAGACTTGTTCATTGAATTCAGTTGTAATGCATTAAAAATCACCACTACATAAGATCTTTTTTAAACAATAAGCAGAAAATTTATTGAAAATTACTTCAAATAATATAGATGTTTTGAAAATATATCAATAAACTGACACTTGCACTTGGTGGAACGTAACTGTTAAAGATTTGTTCGATAATACGGAAAATATTGTATCTGCCTACTTAGTTATAACAAAATAACCACTATAATCCTGTGTATCAGATTATTATTTTAAAATAAGGTAAACTAAAATATAAAATCACCGTGTTTTAGGATTATGTCTTAAAATGATCTGTTTAGCTAAAAATCAATTTGTTCCCTACTTTACGGAAACAGTTTAGATAACTATACAGAATTACATATATAATAATATTGTCAATGGTTATTCGTTTTTGTGGAGCAATAAACAATTGTACACGTTGTAGTAAAAGTTGTTTACATATTGTTGTGCGAGTACGCCCCTGGCGCTATGACCAGACGCGAAGGAAACAGATGATGCGAGAGTCTTCGAGAATATACGGCGCCCGATGAGCGAAGCATCTAGACTCGATACGATCGAGAATAGACTGGAGTATGCTGGAACAATACTTACCTATATATAAAGGACCGATTCGAATATTTGAGTTAGTTAGTAGTATGTTGTTAGATAAATGCGAATAGAAATATTGTTTTACATAAATTAAAGTATTGTAAATAAATTGTATTATATAAATTAAACAGTGTTAGTGATTTAAATAGTATAAAAATAAATTAAAAAGACTAGTAAAAATAAATAAACGTTACATTGGTGTCAGAAGTGGGATATTGTAAATAAATAAGGCAAAAAAAAAATACATAAATAAATATGTCGAAAAAACTTTGTGACTTGAAAGTGACAGAATTACGTCAAGAGCTGGAGGATCGTGAATTGGAAACAACAGGAAGGAAGACTGAGTTGTTGCAGCGACTTAAGCAAGCATTGGAAAATGATGGTTTAGATCCAGAAAATCATATTTTCGTAGACGACTCTTCTGCTACAATTATTTCTTCCTTAAATAAAGTTTCTTCTGATATTTCTTCTTTGGAAAATAAAGTTTCTTCCGATATGTCTTCTTTGAAGAGTGATATCTCTTCTGACATTTCTTCTTTGGAAAAAAGAGTTTCTACTGATATGTCTTCTTTAAAAAATGATATTTCTTCTTTGGAAAACAAAGTTTCTTTGGACATTTCTTCTATGGAAAATAAAATGTATTCATTTGAAAAAAAAATTGAAGAGAAAATATGAGAAATGGAAAAGCAAATGGAAGAGATGGAAAAAGGAGGTAAAGAAGATATGGAAGATTTAGGAGAGGAAAACGAGGACGAAATGAGAAGCTTCAAAGTGGAGCGGAAACCGAAATTGGAAGGCAACGAAAGATCTGTTCGTGTTAAGGCCCCAACCTTTGACGGAAAGATGTATTGGGAAAATTATCTCAAACAGTTCGAAACAGCTGCAAGAGCGACCGGATGGTCCCAAAAAGAGAAGGCAATAAACCTCACCATCGCTCTGAGAGGAGACGCTTTGGATGTTCTTCAGACCATACCAGTGGAGGACACAGATGATTTTGAGCAACTGAAGAAAAGCTTGAACATGCGATATGGTCACGAACACTTGGAGAACTTGTACCGATCGCAGTTAAAGACTCGAAAACAGAAGCGAGAGGAGACACTTCAAGAGTACGAAGTAGATATAAACTTGTAAATTAAAGTATTGTAAATAAATTGTATTATATAAATTAAACAGTGTTAGTGATTTAAATAGTATAAAAATAAATTAAAAAGACTAGTAAAAATAAATAAACGTTACAATATACTTTAGGTAAAACAAATATTCAAAATAGTCAGATTAAAGTTATATCTAATAACTTTCCTGTCATTAGAATTTTGTTTTCAAACCGTTCGACTTAATGTAGGTATTGGGGAAAATGGCGTTTTAATTGGAAATGTTGTTTTTATGTATTCCAATAGAACTATTTTTCATTCAAAACACTTAAAAATCTGAGAGGAAAGAAGAGATATTTTCTTTTAAATTAAAGTTATGGGCTTAAAATTTATTTCTTCTATTATTCAAAAACCTACATGATATTTATGATATATATGATATTTAACGTTCAGAAAAATTGTTAAAAAAATATTTAATTCAAGAAAGAAATATTCGACTGGCAAAATAGATAACTGATAATTTTACTACTATGTGTATATTATAGTTCCGAATATTTAGTAATATTTTACTGAAAAATGTAAGAATATGAGAAAATGTTTAACATTTATTAAAATCTAAATTAGTGAAACTAGTTTTTGACGTGGCAACTGCGCATGTTTGGATACGTGAGATTGCAGATACATAAAATTCAATGGTAATATGGTTATTCCCGTATGCACCAACAGTGGAAGTCACCCACGGTTCAACAGGGGCAACCAGTGGCGGCTTCTCCTATGAGGCAGGTGAGGCAGTGCCTCACCAATAATTTGCAAATTAAATAAATCACAAATTTATATTATTTTACTATTTGCATTCATTATTATATCATTTAAAATTATTATTAAATTAGTAAAATACGGTCCTGCCTTGACCCGCGTTTCGCTATAAAGATCATCTATCTCATTTCTGCTTTGGGTGTTATAGGGATAGAGGCTGGCCTCTCCGGGTTTCTTTGTCTAGCGTATTACAATTGTTCTGTACGACACAGTCGAATCTAGCTTTACATAGCGCGTAAAAACTGTGTTTAGAGAGGCAGGCCTCTCCGTAATAGGCGACAAGCGACACGAAAATTAACGAAAACTGACCGATAGTTTTTCGGGGATAGGGCGTCTAATTTATTTTTATATTCGTTCGTTATTCCGGCTTTTGACACATATGTTTAGATTAACAGATTGAGGGTTAAAAGTGCACAGTGCATTTGACTTTTACACTTTTTTAATATATTTTTCGGTTCGGTGAGCAGTGAATCTCGGTGGTTTTTCTAAAATATTACATAACATTTGCTTGTCTCATTATAGTTTTTAAAGAGCTAGTTATCCTTCTTAGCAAATATGACACAAATTTAAAAACATTTTTAAAACATGATAAAGATAATAGAATAGATCGGTTTTTTCTGGGACATCCAAAACTATTCAAAATGAATTAATTGATTCAATTGCTTTTGTTATAAATAAGAAAATTGAAGACCAAATTTTAAATTCCTTGTTTTTTCTTGGAAAGTTGATTAAACAACCGACATTAGCTGTAATTCACAATTATCCGTAATTTTTCGTTACGTTGTAAATGATCAACCTGTTGAACGGTTCATGGGATGTTTTGATGTAAGTTCTGGGCGTTCTGCCCAAGATTTATTTGAATTTTTATCAACCAAATTCAAAAAATTTGACTTGCGTTCGAAATTAGTGGCTCAAACATACTGACGGTGCTTTTGTAATTTCGGGAGAAGTAAATGGTTTATAGACAAAAATGAAAAAAACTTGACGGCGCAATATAATATTTTTGATATAGGCCAACTAAAAAGCGAATTAGTTGTTTTATACGGAAACGACCTAATAGAAAATTGCACAACCCCTTATGAAATGTGTTAAGTTTTTTTCATAATAATAATGATCTTAAACCTTGTATGCCAGAACTTTTTAAATTATTTTGTATTGCTGTTGTTTTGCCAGTGACAAGCGCGTCAACAAAAAGAAGTGTCTCCGCGCTAAAAAGAATTAAGAATTATGTTAGAAATACAACTGGTCAGGCGCAACAAGATATCAATTGAAAAAAGTTTTATAAAATCACTAGATACAAACGTTTTTATAGACGAGGTGAAAGATCATTTTGCTGAACACAAAAATCGCAGAATTCCTTTAATTTACAAAAAAACCTTAATTTTTTGGACACACGTTTTTCTGTTAGGGTTAATATTTTTTCACAACTCGTTATTTTACGCAGGCTTGATTTTTTAGTGTATTCATAATTTGTTTCAAGTTTATTTAAGAATCTATATGTATTATTTAATATCTCTTTATCTTTTTACCAATCCCTTTTCCTCTATTTCTCTCAATCCCATCCTTTCCGCCCTTCCCTTCCATGGCAAGAATGCTCTACACCTCCACGTTGGTTCTTGCTGGACAGTTGCATAATAAATATTTCTATAAGAACAAATTGTTCGATAACATAGCCCTAGCTTTATAAACAATTTTAATTTTTTTAAATTTAATGTTATAATTTTTTTTAAAATGTTATTACACAACGTAGAGTGACCACTAGACTAACTTTAAATTCTAACTTTGTTAAAAAAAAATAAACTGTGCCTCACCACTTTCAAATACCACGAGCCGCCACTGGTGGGCAACAGTGTTGATTCACGAAGCGGATTAGTATAAAATATCAAAAAATTGTTATAACGTTGGTGCATACGAAGTTTATTGTCATGGTGCCTACGGGTCTCAGTAACTAAATAGATAGGCAAATCATTTTGCGGTACAGAAATAACAATCTAATTGACCTTTGAAATGTTGCCAGGTGTGCTCATTGTGGTTTTTTAATATCGAGCAATTATACAATGTTCGGGCCGTAAAGTCTAATATTTTTTGAAGTATATTTTTTCTTTATAATCCATAATTGGTGAAAATTTTATTGACATCGGTCTTTAGCCCAATAACCGATAGCCTCTTGAAATATTTGAGCTTTTGAAAACGCTCAAACGGCTTTGGGATTTGGTTTATTTTACAGAAAGTGCTTAGAAACTACGAAAACATGAGTGTAATCATCATGAGTGTAAATAAGCAACTTGATTATTTCATATTTAAACTATAGGACGAATATGAAATTTAATTGGACAATTCGAACAGTTCGAAGGTTAGGTTAGGTTAGGTTAGGAAATTAAAGGCCAGTATTTATAAAAATGAAGAAATGCTTGCATACATAGACCTCCAGTTGCTGCTCGGATTGAAGGCTCTAAGATGCTACATATTTTCATCTTACTATACGGAATGGAAGCTTGGACACTGAAGAAACTGAAGAAAAAATATAAGCGTTCGAAATGTGGTGCTATTGAAAATTCAGTGGGTTCAAAGGATTACCAACGCAGAGGTGCTAGGACGATTAAATAAAGAGCTAGAAATTATGAACAGTATAAAAAGAAGAAAACTGAAAAAATTGGATCACATAACCAGAGGAAAAAAATATGAACTGCTGAAAATTATTATGCAAGGAAGAATCCGAGGAAGAAGAAGTATGGGAAGAAGACGCATCTCCTGGATGAAGAACCTTAGAGAATGATTTAAGTGTAGTTCATTACAACTTTTCAGAGCAGCAGCCAACACAGTGACCATAGTCATTATGATATCCAACCTCCGATAGGAGATGGGACTTTAAGAAGAAGAAGAAGTTAAAGCCAGGCCTATTAGCAGCCAAAGCTTCCCTAACTTGGGGCTATTGATTTATAAATCAGTGACTCCAATTAAAAATAAATCTTAAACCTGTCCACTTATCCCGTACTAAGTTAAACCGAGCATTTTGCTACTGCTCCAGAGTGTTGCTTGTGATTTCTTCGAAATTAAAATGGTGCATGCAGATGTTGGGGTTACTGCTCTCCAGATATGAGCATAATATTCCAAATTTATAGCATTTAGGACATGCATAATGGATACAGTGCAAAATATTTCTGAGCTGTGGAGATAATCACACGGTTTCGCAAATAGCCATACCTTTTATGTACATATGTTGACTGCATATTAATTAATTTAGTAATATTGCAAAGAAATTCTACAATATCACTGCATCGTTACTCGTTCTCGTAATGTCTTTTAACAGCATAGTGTTATTTTTCAATTTTCTTCCTCAAAAACTGCCATTACCATTTAGTTTATTTTCCTACCTGCCTTTGAGATTTGCATCCTACTGTGGTTATTGGTGGTTTGTTTGATATTTACGAATCAATCTGGTTCTTTCAGTCTCCAATCTCCATCATTTGGGATTCTTTTTTTCTATTCTATTTATTTTCTATCTGTAAATTATTCCTAACTCCTTTATTATAAAGGGTGATTAATTGGGAAATGCGCATACAGTTAGGGTAGATGAAAGACATCGAGGTCCTTCTCAATAACCTATATTTTATGGGTCTAAGGTTCTTTATAACCAAGGTACAGAGTGATTTATTGATTTTCCCCATTTTTTCAATTAATCTTATGAACTTATGAACCACCCTATACATTTTTGTTATTTTTGGGTCGTATGATCTTTGTCTTTGATTAACATAATAAGAATAACATTATACCAGATTCGGCCTTGAAAAACTAATAGGTTGTTAGGAGTCAAAACAACACCTTGTATATCAATATTTTGAAATGTTACTTATAAATTGGGAAAGAGCAAGAAAAGTAAGACTAAAAGTATTTGATGTCTCCTTATACAACTTTTTTAGTTATTTACTTGAGTCAAATATAGATGTTTTGATAATAAGGTTCCACAAAATTAAAAAAAAAAGTATAATGTTTCATTTTCAAATGGTACTTTTCCGAATTCAATCCATAAAATCATCATCTGTTTCTTATTCTCCTGATTCCTGGATCCCCAACCTTATTGAAAAACGATAGGACATGTCCTAAATTGGGACAAATTATTATTATCAACCGTCGTTCAAAGTGTCCTACATTTTACTCAATAAGTTTCCGTGCTCTTGAAGTAAAATTTGTAATTGACATTCTAATCATAGCCTTGTCATATTTCAGTTCGTCGCAAGCGTCCTTAATCCTCCGCGCAGAAGGTCCTCTTTAGTTAAATAAACTTCAGTTAAAGAAACTTTTGATTTTAAATAACCCCAGACATAGTAATCGAGTGGACTGAAATCGGTCCCCCCTGCAGGATAGTTGTTAGGTCCTCCTCTGGCTATCCAATGATTTGGGTAGTTGTCAATTAAAAACTCTCTCACTCTGAAATGAGGTGAGGTCTTATCATTTTAAAACAACATTTCTCCAACATCAACTCCTACATCATCTAGCAATATGGGTAAAATATTTTGAAGGAACTCTAAATATACTTTACCCGTTAGTAGATGTGGTAGGATATGGGGCTCAATTAATCTGTTTTTAATAACGCCACACCATTTTTTTTCCTTTTCTATTTTTTATCTTACTAACGCCTTTATAGCATACTGTGTTTTTCTTGATTAAGAATTTCAATCCTTACCTATGAGTTTAATTCGTAACTACTGTTTCAATTATTTATTTTCTATACTCCTTTCCTAATCCATTTGTCTTTTTTTATATGGCTTGAGACCTATAGTTTTATCAATATTTTTAATTTTCTTTGTCAAATTAAGCTTTTTCGTGAATAATTTCATTATTTTAATTACAACTGCTTATTTTTCACCCACAACATTATAATTTGATAAATTTAAATAGTTAAATAGTTTTCTTCTCGTGTTTCTACGTATGTTGAATATTCTGTTACCGAGGGTCTCAAATTATTTATAAATTGTTCATGGTGTTCGGGGTCAATTTGGAGGTATGGTTTAATCGATTGTGATGACGAGTGTCCTGTTATCTTAATAAGCTGTTGATCGCTAACTCCTGCTTTGGCTAATTGGGAAACTGCGCTGGCACGATTTGAATGGTTAGTAACTTTATTATTGATTATGTCCAATCCAATTTTTGCAGCAGAATTTTTTGTCCAAACAGATATGGTATTAATACATAAAGGAACATTTTTGTACCAACCTTTAGAATTTTTATTTTTCCAAAAAGGATTTGGAGTTAAAAATAACCGGTCAGAAGTAATATGTTTATTTCTTTTTTCTACTAGCAAATGGAATAGTTTTACAGGGCAAATACTTTCGTCACTTTCATTTCTAGTCTGTTAACTTTTTCGAGCCGCCTTGTGCCGTTTTCGAAAATATGGTGTTATATTCAATCCTACCCGTAGGAAGACCATTTTGGTTCTTTTCTACTTTAAAATAATAAATTTTGCAATTAATAGCTTCTCCTCCTCTCCAAGCCAATTCGTAAGAAGCTATATGAAAGAATCTTTTTTGCAGCCCTTCAGGTTCATTTATATTCCATAGTGTTGCCATTTTTATTATATTTTCTTTGTCTATTGCTGAAGAACACGTCTTTCTTTTTGTTGGAATCAATTGAAGTTGTTTTCTTTTGGCATTTCTAGCATCCCGAGCTTCTTTAAAGGTTATGTCTGTAAAAGGATCAAATTTCAAACCATATTCGTTAAAATATTTCTGTTGTAACATTTTAGCAGTCGTGTTCCATATTGTTTTGACCGCATATTCTTTGTAATCTTCTCCATTCTTTTTTTTCATATAGAAAGCCCAATCTTTTAATATTTTTGCTAGATCTTGTATTGTAGTATTCTCTTCCAACTTATAATTTCGGCTTTGACAAAACTCCATGAATTGTTTCCATATTGATGACTTCGTATTTTTTGTTGACTTCGGTATTGACTCTTCAATATTTTTTGTAATTTGTTCATGTGAAACCTCTCCAAATCGGTTCATACTTTATGTTTTTTGCAAAGAAAAGGTAGTATTGTTTTATATTGTTAAATTTGACAATTAAATACCTGTCAACAATAATGCAAAATTGATACACACCTACTAGATTGAGGAACATGCGATAAAAAAAAGCGATAAAAAAGGATGCACCTTTTTTATCGATGTCAAAATGACAAAATAGTTTGTAGGTATATGACATTTTAACATTGGAGTTAATTTATCAGTATAAAACGGAATGATTGGCTAGCACTTAGCACAGAACATTGAAGATTAAGCGTTTTCATTGGACGAAATCACAAAACTGTTAGATTTTGACAGGTGAAAAAAATAATCAGTATAAAACGGAATGATTGGCTAGCATTTAGCACAAATCATTGGATGTGTGATATATTGAAAAAACAAATCATATTAAAATAAGGAGTCCCTGAGACTTACTACAATAACAATGTAAAAAAAAGTTCTATGTTCTATGCCTAGAATAACTAAAGGTTAATTTAATATATTTTAAAGTGCTCTTTTGAAGAGGTCTTATCTATTTGACTAGGCAACTCTGATGATGGCCTTGTAAGCCTAAAGTGCTCAGTTATAAGTTTTTATAAAATTACACACTTTATTTTCTGTTGAAATACAAATTTAAGTTCCTTTTATTATTTATTTAAGTGAGTACAAATTCTAGAGTTTTTTTATTTAAGTATCACAGAATTCTTTGTTTTGAATAATATTTATAATTTGTTTTGTTTCTCCTTAAAATCATGAATCAATAAATAATTCAAATGAAAAAATTAACACATACCAAAATGGCAAAACCCAAAAAAAATGCCAAATACGTACTATTATTTCAGTATGGCATTCCCAGAATAAAGAAAGGAACAGATTAAAGTGACAAGATAAATGATTTTCAAAACTAACAATTAAAATAAAATAATATTAAAAAAAAATTAAAATAAAATAACAAATAGTAGGTCAGGAAAGAATAATCTTACCAAAACATATCTACGTATACTGCGAGGTATACTGTTAGACAATAAAACCGTTTTAATAAAGAATGGTTGGGCTGGTTACGAGGAATATATATATATATATATATGCTCAACAATTGACGTGGATATTATAAAGATCTGTAATTTTCTTTTGTCATTGGTTAATAATAAATTAAAATTCGATAAAATAAGTTAATCTTTATTTCACGTTATAATATACCCAAAAAAATAAAATAAACAAATTTTTCATGAAAAAAAAAACAGTTATATAATATATAATAAATATATAATATATAATACATAATATATAATATATATATTATATAATATAACATATATAATAATGAAACAGAAAAAATTGAAAAATGTTAAATCATTTAGGTAATGCGTAGGTCGAAAATTTGTACTGTTACTCTATTTGGCATGGTGCTTATCAAATTATTAATAAATTGCTGAGGTATGTTTTACCATATTCTCTGCAAGGCATTGGCGAGCTGTTCTGGGGTTATGGGGGGCAGACATGCTCAATGCAACTAATACGGGGTAAACATGGTGGCCAGTTCATTCTTATAAAACCGTGATATTCAATGCGATCATTTACAATTCTCGCACGGTGTGGCGCGCATTATCGTTGATAAAGACACATTTTTCGCCTATTGCACCAAAAAATGGTACAATTATTGGCTTTATAACCATGTCCCTATATCGTGCAGCCGTCATTGTCATATTCATTAACAACACTAAATCAGTGCGGCCATCATCATGCTTCACCACACGCAAAGGTTCATTGTATCGCTGTCCTCTTTCTCTCCACGCCAATATTCGACCATCACACATATTCAGCCGAAATCTATTCTTATCCGTAAACATACAGTACCTCCAGTTCTGAAAATTCCAACGACTGTGTTCTCTCGGCCACCGATATCTGCATGCACACTGATCCGCAGTCAACCGTGGATGTGAACTACGGCTTCTGGCTCTTTAACTACATGCATGCAACCTTTTACTAACAGTATGAATAGATATAACTCTTTCGGTAGCATGCCTAAAGAAGCTGTTAATTCTCGAAGCAGTAAATGTTCGGTTTCTTCTTGCAGTTACAGCTATAAAGCAGTCTTTAGCAGGAGTTATAGCTCGTTCTCGTCCTCCTCCATGCCTGTACGCTGCAGACCCAGTTTCCAAATATCGATTCCATCCACTTTGGAACATTTTTAGCCAAGTAGCAACTTCTTCTTGACTCAGGCCTTCGTGTATCCAACGTACTAATTGATCGAGTTGCACTGTTTCTAATCCCCGTAGCGCCATTTTTTTCGGGTAAACAGATTTATGGACTACAGTAACAATGTTAAAGTCACTGCAAGCACTTCTAAGCGACTAAAATATTAAAATGTATTTAGAAATCGAATTCCTACAATTCTGGTTAAATAGAAAACAGCGTATAAAAAGAAAAAAAAACGACAAAAACAATTTGCTATAAACAGAGTTTACTGATATAGCCTGAAACGTATATTTAAAATATTATTTTTGTACACAATTTTCTGAAATTTTTAAAATATCCACTTCAATTGTTAAATAAGTAGTGTATGTATTTATAAAATATTGAACAATAAAGGAATAGTGAGAATTATTATATCATAAAGACTAAGATGCGGGTCCGTCATGCACGCAGAATAGGAAGACAAACCCGAGACCAATAATAGTGAAGTGCTCATGTATTTTCCGTATTTTTCCTATTCCTAATTATAGTAATAATTATTAATCGTTAGTTATCTTTTATCTAATAACTATTAAACACGAGGGGGGCGACACGCCCTATTTTGGTGTACATTATTTCAAAAATTAGAAATATATTTCAATTATTTCAAATATTTCAAATATTTCAAAAATATTTCAAAAATGTTATATTTCAAAAATATTTCAAAAATAAATATTAAATTATTCAGAACGAAAACAATATTGAATTGAAGACTTTCAGAAAGCCAAAAAAATGTAGAAAAGGCTAAGATTACAGTTTACACTCTTTGAGCTTTGACTGTAAGCTAATAAGTAGTTGACTTGAATCTTTTGCAAGATTTATAGAGAATTAGTTGATGAAAACAAATAAAAGTCTTTCATGGGGTGTTAATCAATAGAAAACGCTTTCTAAACATTGGGCGCGTTCAGCCAAGCTAGCGTTACACAAGCGTTGAGTAAGCGGAGGGCTAATTTGACCGCTTAGTGACAGCTGTAGCATTTTTTCCAGCGAATTTATTTTCCACTAAGTTGATGAGCGGTTCGATATGTCAACAACAACAATCAACAATTATAATAACCATTAAGTTAGGTGAAAATTTCTATATTTGATTTTTATTAGTGTATAAAATTTAAATATCGGAGAATACATATGCAACTGTAGAATTTAATGTTGGGGGAAACATAATAGGTAGAAATTAACTTTATATGATGTATCATACAAAGACGTTCAGCCACCTTCAAGCGCCTTCACAGAGCGCCACTGCCAGCGCTAACTTTGTGCTAGAGTGGCTGAACAATCATTTTCTTTGGAACAAAAGCCTACAATAATTTAAAAAGTAAGAAACACAGACATTTTTTTGTAAATTGTGCTTAAGTAAAATATAAAATAAAAAATATTTTTTCTAAAAAAAACAATATTACTTAGTAAATCTTTATCGAGATTTTATAACTTTAACTAATATACTAATAAATAATACTGTAAAAGTAAATCAGGTAATCTGAGTAATTATTTTTTCAATGTTTTGTACTTTTTAATTATATTAACTCTATCACACATTTTCAAATAAAATGGATGTGTACCAATACGCTGAATTGGCCCATAAAAAATATACTTTCGATCCACCACTTGAATGTCATCATAATATATTGTAAGAATTTTATTTTGATTCCTTCCTTCATAAGTTCATCATTTTGAATAGCTATCATACGCATCCTAAGTACCAGTTCTTCATGTAATAAACGGCATTATATCTTTTTTTTCTATTTTCTATTTTGATGACTGATTCTCGATCATATTCTGAGTTCTCAGAATTGAACTGTTCTGTGTCAGTATCATCCATTAGAGCAATACTGTTATCGTTTTCCGAGGTCGAATCAGAACCAGAAGTACTAGGAGAGGTACCAGCAGTGCTGGAAATACTTTCAATTTTTTGAAAAGCATCCGCTGAAATTGTTATCTTTCCATTAAATGTATACAGGTATTAGCCAGTACTAGCTCCGTTTTACTTCCTTTTTGTAGCTCGTAAAAAGTGCCTAGACATCCTTACATTCAGAACATTCCTACCGGCAAGCATGGCACAGCTAGACGCTTGTAAATGTCGCGCGCTGTTGCCAAATTATTTATAAAATAAAAAGTAATACAAGAATATTTCAAATATTTCAACAATATTTTAAAAATATTTCAAATATTTCAAAAATATTTCAAATATTTCAAATATTTCAAAAATATTTCAAATATTTCAAAAACATTTCAAATATTTTGAAATAATTTCAAGTGGAGTGTACATTATTTCAACGTATTTCAACCCGTGTCGGCCCCCTCGATTAAACATAATATTATTAATATATAAAATGAAATTTATATTAAATTTATATATAAAGAATTAAATTAAAATCCATAATAGAATAATATTTATAGAAAATTCTACGTATTATTGTAGGAACACCTTTTAGTGCTAGTTTAAAAAACCTTTTTTTTTTAATTATGAATTAATTAAATATAATTAAAACATTTCAATAAAAAATTATAAATAGTAAAAATTGTTAAAATTTATAAAAAAGAATTAGAATTCGAATAAATAATTAAAATATTTAAATATTAAAATATCAAGGATAGCGAACATTTTGGATAACTATGTTATTTTGTCAAACAAATTGTTAAATACTCCATCCTAAAAATTTTATACTTTCTGTAAAGCAGTTTTACCTTCGGGATGAGCACTACACACCACATCTATTTCTAATGTTTCATTAAACTAATCGGCATGTCACAGAGGCGAGTAGTAGAGTAATAAATCAGAATTAACACTGTTAGTGAAAAATAAATAAAACAGGTTAACATTGTTGAATGTATCGGAAAATGTATCTTTTCTGAAAACGTAAATAGGTAACTAATTTCAAGAGCAACAGCTACAAATTAAACCTAGAACTTTACACATGAAATATTTACAAATAGAAACATAATCACAATTCTAAAAGTTGTTGCCAATAAAAATATTCTATCAAAAAGCAAATAGGTAGCTATTTACAATAAAGAAGATAACTAGTTTAGTTAAGTATATAAATATATATGTATTAGATAAAATTTCTTATAAAAAATGCTCGAAATAATAAAAAAATAAGTAGACAAACACACAATTTTCAAATTATACAATGTTTTATATTTTTTATCGGGTTCAATATGTTATGTGGATTAAATTCTAATTTAAATGAGAGTATCTGCAGTATTATTAACTTCACATAACTACATGATGTATAATCCAAACTCTTATATTTATGTGTTTTCATTTAATTAAATATTTTTTAAATTTTACTATTTAAACATAAATATATTTTATAATGTAATCGCGAAGAGCGTATGGTAGAAGAAAACTAAATCCCAGTGGTATTTTAATAAATTATCCTTTTATTAAATTATGTTTGCATGTAATACAATCAAATTTTCTTACAAATAATATGTATGTGGATCTACTGTACCACAAGCTGTACTACATTAAATAATTATTGTGGTAAACAATGTACTCCAAATACTGGCAATTAAATTATGCAACAACGTACGGCTATTCATTAAAGCAGCAGATAATAGGTACCAGAAAAAAGTCCAGTATGCACGTTTAAAAAACACTGATAAACAACGTGTCAGATTTGGACTAACCTATTCAATTTTTAGACAACTGCACTTTGTATCTACCGGCATAATGATTCCTCCCAAGTGTTTAATATTAGCCCCCACACTAACTTTTTCAATTTTATAGAAATACTTGGATAAATATTTCAAAAGATGTTGGCATGCATGTGTATTTATCTTTATAGAGAGTATTTTGCAAAAAAATATAAAAACTATTTTCGCTGATAAAACATCTGTCCAGGTCGTGATTTTTTTCATGTTTATTCTAATAATGAACGTAATTTTTTTAGATAAATTTATTTATAAATGCAATGCATTGAAAACAACAAAAGCTAGTTAGGTAAATTTATTTAAATCTAGCAACTAATAGTCTACCATTTATGTTTCCTTTAAGTTTTTTTATTGTATTTTTATGAAAAATACAATCTAACAATAGATAGGTATAATTTGTAAAATTTGTAATTGTTTAACAGCTTGATATTCGAGTTTATTTTTAGATGGTTTTAAAAACATCGTAGTAAATAAAAAATGTTTGCAGTTTGGGAAACTACCGCTCGAGAAGTTACAGCATGAGAACTTAAAGCAGGTGAGATATGTTGCTTAAGTGTACGGAATGCATGAATTAACATAAAGCATTATAAATAAATAAAATTATAGTCTATACCTTTCTGTCATTGATTACGCAATGCGTCCGAAAACGCACTAAAATCACAGCACACTGATTCTGATTGGGACAGGCAACACTGATTTGTTAAAATCGAGATTCCACATTAGACGTTTGAATAATTAGGAACTACCGTCGTCATCCGCCGAATTCTAACGGTACTGTCAACAGTGTCGGCGTAGGTACCCGGAACCACAATATGGCGGCACCGCGATCGCACGTGTTAGCTACAAATACACAAGATGATATTAAAGTAAAAGTATGTTGAAGTAGTGGGTGGCTGTGGACTGTTTTTGTTCTCTCGCTCTAACCTGCCATCGCATGACGTCGATCGTCGACTGTCTAGAGCGGCTAAAGCGATGTCAGTAGCTGGTAGTGTCGGACCACTTCTAATGCAATGTTGCCAATTAGGTTGGATGAAAAATTAGTTCACTTGGGATGGATGATTATACTGGTCGATTTCTAAGATATTTAACAAGAATTATACATTGACAAATCGCAGTTCATTTTATTGGACATATTATAAAAACTCAATGGTAACTTATGCATTATTTGTTTTCATCAATATTAATTTATCGTTAGTAATACTAAATTTATAAATAAGCAGTATATATTAGAATTTCTAAAATCTATAATCCTGGAATTTCAAACTTGATTTTTCATTGTTTACTCAAGCAATGGTTGGTTACAAAATAGTAAATATGACAACACTATATAAAAGAAATTTTTTATTTATTATTTGTAAATATGTAAATAAAAAACAGATTAATTTGTATAAATATCACTCTTTTGTAGCAAGAATTTTTAAATTACCAAATAAACTGTCTACAGGTGAGCCTAATTCTCATAAACTTTAATTTTTCAAACAATTAGCCCAGAAAATTTAATAGGTACCACCAAAACAAAAAAAAAAACATTTTGTCCACAACATTTAAGTTAAATATTGCTAAAAAACTAGCAGTCCATACGATTTATATCAGTATATTTAATTGCAATTATTTTAAACGGCTAAAATGATTAAGCATCGTCATCTGAAGATGCTAATTCTAGCGAAACAACTTTAATTATAATTTAAAAGCTAATTTTTAAACTAAACGTGGAAGTGAAGTTCAAACGAATAGTTGTTTATTATTCTTAGCAAGAAGGACTTCCAGAGAGTAAGCCTCATGATTTAATTGAAAAAAGATTATTTAATTTCGGAATGCAAAATTTACAATAAGAATATAAAAACTTCTTTTGGGTGAAAAGAACTGGTTCGGAATGGTCAAACTTAATTCACAACCTGCAAATTACAATAATTACAATTAGTACTTAGAATTAGTGGTAAAAGCTTTGACTAAGAATATGATCATTCACAACTTTTAAAATAGTGTTACCACTTAATATAATTGTGAAATATCAAAAATCTAATAACCTAACTCTAGAGGTTTAGTTGATTATGTTTATACCTATCATGGGTGTTCTGCAAAAAACGGCTAACTACTATTTTCGTCATTTGAAAAAATGCATTTAGATGATTTACTCTTTAAAATTAAGCAGTTAACATTTATTTGCAAAAAGAAAAATACCTTTGCCTTTTTGGTAGCTTGTTTTTTTTGTTTATGATTGGTAAGTAATATTTAAAAAAATATTTTATATGTGTAAAGGAAAAAGCATGTACCTAAATGAGGTGCATGAGTGTTAACTAATTTGGAATTAATTGGACATTGTGAATAATCATAATCCTTTAATGCAAATCTTACTCTAAGTACTAATTATTGTAATTGTAATTTGCTGGTTGTGAATGAAGTTTTACTGTGCAAAATCAATCCTTTAATTCAAAAGAAAAATACTTAGTTTTTGAAAGAATAATTACCAATGTTTTTAAATTTAATTTGACACAAAAATCTTATAGTAACTTTTATCCTGCAAACTCAAATTAGGAAGAACCTCATTAAAGTGTTGGGAACAATTAGGTACCAATTCTCAAAAAATTACCACTTGCTTGCTTGCTTTTCTAATTTTAAAATATAATAAAATATATATTATAAAGAAATGCTATTCTATTTTAAACATATTTTTGTAACCTATCTAGTTTTGAAGAGCAGTGTAACGGGCGTTATACATGATATTTGTCCAACGTGCTAATTAAAAATGTTTATAATTGAAGGACTTGCTTACGTCTATTGATACATACCTATTTTTATTAGTGTGTAAATACCTATTAATATGAAACGAATTTTTTGCTGCGTTATAGATTTAATATTTCTGCACGTGTGTCGTATTGACAAATAGCGACATCGCAATAATATCAGCCTTATTTTTAAGATCTGTTCAAAAAAGTAAGAGTACTCTATATAAGATTTGAATTTATACAGGGTGTTTCAAAAAAAGGTAACACCGTCTCCAGGATAGGTAAAAAACTGAAAAATAATTGGGGTTTGCTTAGTAAAATTTTTTCTAACGCCATCCGTTTTCAAGATAAAGGGCGTTGAAGAAAATAAAAAATTACACATTTCTTACGATTTTGCCGAAATTACTGGCACCATTGCAATGAAATTTTATACAAATATGTTTTGGAAGCTGATATATCCCATGAATTTGTTTTTATAACTAACTCTCATAGAGGGCGCTAGTTACACGATTCATACAACGTATTATTCAACATAACTTTTTTTAGGGTAGAATTATTAGTCAAAACTCCAAGTGAACATAAACATCGTTTAATTCTACACCAAAAAGGTACTCTTCGTAAAACTCGATATTATGTACCGTTTTCGGAATATTTTGATTTGAAAATTATGAAGTAATAACCGCTTCTTATTGTAAGTTTTTTTAATTAATAAATTTATCATTAACTTATACGAGGAGCCTAACCTAACCTAACCTAACCAACCTAAAAACTTAGCTTTGCTTAGCAATAAATTGACTGAAAATTTGATTTCTATTAAAATTTGAAGAGGATATAAATATGTAGCGAAAGTTTAGTATTTTTGACTTTTGGACAATTATTGTATCTTTTTAAATATTCCATATATTATTATTATTTTCTAAAATTTCTATAAGAAGTGACTATTAATTTAGAATGCGGGTGTATTCTCGAGTGTATTCCTATATATACCATTATCTGCCATCTGTTAAAAACGTAATATGATTAGTTTAAAATCGAGAGAGTACAAACACATCTTTATGTACTAAAAAAACCACAAATTTGATACCTGTAGTAATGGCGGGCATTTCGATAGCCAAGTCATCACCTTCAATAACCAAAGGAGCACAGGTTTAGAAATAAAAATAGACAAAAAAGTTTTAGTTAAGCTTTGAGGAATTGACAATTGGATCGTTACACTTTTCTTTTTATATATATATATAAATATTATATAAAGGTAGTTTATTTGCTGACTAATAAGGTATGAAACCAGTAATATTGGGGTATGCAGCAATTAATAAAAGTAAACTCTTTATACTTTTTTCCAAGCTTTCGGAAAATTTATTTCCATTTTCAAGGAATGTATACGAGGATTATAAAATTTGTTCTTTACAATGGTAAATATAAATATAATTAAAACTATTATTTTGAAAAAAAAAATTTTTTTATTAGAAAAAGGTGTCAGAATAACATTGTAAAGAACAAATTTTATAATCCTCGTATACATTCCTTGAAAATGGAAATAAATTTTCCGAAAGCTTGGAAAAAAGTATAAAAAGTTTACTTTTATTAATTGCTGCATACCCCAATATTACTGGTTTCATATAAATATTATATATATTTTTTTGTTAAAATAACTTTTTTATTAATCGCAATGATTGTTTAGTTAATATTTTTATACTTTTTTATATTGGTAAGTCCGACAATTATGAATAAATTAGTAAATAAATTATTAGTACTTATTTTAATGTTTCGTGCTTAGGAAGAATTTGCTTTAATTTATAGATGAAGAAATAAAACGTGTTTGTCCAATTTTCATTTTTATTAGTTTTATTGACTCCTGTTATTTAAATGTAAGTCTACTACAATAGTATATTATTTAACGAGCGGTAATGTAGGTCATAACTCACGCAGATGAAGTTTGCATCATTCATCAAGCGAGTTATGACCATTACCGCAAGTTGAATACTATACTTTATCTACGACTTTAACAATAAATAGATGATTTTTTAACGTTTGAATTATTGTGAAATCTACTAGATAGGTACCTTTGTCGCCAGATATTTTTCATGAAATTATTAAGGTGTACATAATAATTTATCTTCACTCTCTGAATTCATCTTTCTTAACACCTTTATAATTTTTAACAGATTTGAAAACGTCAAAATATCTTTTTAAAAATATCAACTGACATTACTCCCCTCAATTACAATAATGGACTATTCCGTTTCATCGAATCGGCTTTTTAGAATATAGGTTCTACAGCCACCTTTGGTATTCGGTTCTTTATTTGTGATTTAGTATTAAAATTTAATTAATTCTATGGATTGAGTAGACATTTATGTAAAACATGAACACAATGAATAAAATTAAAAAAAAGTTTGGTAGGCACAGGGGATCAAACCGCCATTGATTCCGTGACAGTATATAGTTACTGTGAAGGTATGGTGTAATAACTCACTAGAGAGTTATTATAACTCACGCTTTTTGTTTATGGATACTATTAATTCCTCAAAAGCAGTTGAATAATTAATGTATAATTTAATAGGAGTAGATAAATACGTTTTACCAAACTTTTACTTTTATTGTCTTCGTTTGGTACTTTTTTTTGAATATTAATGGACTTTATATAAATCACTATTATTGGCATTAACGGCTATTATTATTTATAAAAGTGTATACAAAAAAAATTATAATTTTTTGTCTGTAAACCTTAAAGATTTTTGCAAAGTAACTGGAAACTGTTTGTGATACCCAAAGAAAACTCAAATATTATCTTTTAATATTGTATAGAGTTTTTAATCAGATAACTCAAATTACAATTCTCCCTGTAAAAAATAAAATAGAAATACTACGTTATATGGAATGAAATAATAACACCTCGAGGTTAATAGTCCTTTGTTCGATAATATCTTGAATAATGTTATATTTTTCACAAGTTGGCAACAGTTCTCTAAGCATAGCGCCCCCGCAATTCCCCGCCAAAAACGTGTGAATGCGGCGCCCGAAGGCGATGCATTTCGTCTCGACGTGTGTGCACTCTCTCTCTTTCCTTCTTCCTCGTCAACTTCTGTTCTTCTCGTCTTCTTCTGCTCACAATGCCCCCGAAAATTGTGCAGTGCGGTCGGCGCGGACGGTGCTGATGCGAACGTGGATGGCTAGATGAATCTTCAGTTCGGTCGTTTCGACTCGTCTCCTGCAATCGGTGTTTACTTCCTTCTTCCGTCTTTCGCAACAGCCAGCGTACGGCGATCTGCGCTTAATTTGGTGCTCTATTCTCTTGCTTGTTTCTCGTCTTCCTGGATTCTAGACTTTTGACGATTTGATGCTCTAAAACGAAAGATAATGAGCGGGTTGTAAAGACGATATGACATAGCGCTGCTATCTGCTCAAACTAAAAAATTTTTTTTCATGTACTTATTTTATTTTAAGTAAACGTAATTAAATTACAAAGAAGTTTAATTTATTGGTTTAATAAAAACGAAGCAATTTTTTTTAATCTTAAACTTGAAATAATTAAATAGTTAAAAAAATAGTATAACCAATTATTTAAAAAGCAGCAGATGCAGAGTTTATTTACTATTCCAACTAAATATATATAAAATATTCAACTTTATAGATGTTTTTAAATAATTGGAAAGTCATAAATATTGTTGGCTTAATTGCCAGATTATTTTTAAATAGTTTACATAAAAAAAGTAGGGTAATCCATGCATCTCATGTAAAATATGCATTTTAGTGATTTAAATTTAAAAATAATACAATTACATAACTAAACAACATGCTAATATTTAGAAATAATTATGTCGCAATGTGCGTACGGAAAGTTTTTTTAATATCTTATTTCAAAAATATTTTCCTAAATTCTTATATAAAGCAAGTACCTATTATCAGTTTTTGTTTATAATATATGTATATCTATAATTCAGCAAAAAAATTTGCAATTGGCTTTGTAAATGAATAGCATGTCAGCTCAATGATACGGATTTTCTAATTATAATACTTTTATTCGCGTCATTGGATTATGGCTACAGGTCCGGATTAACAAAAACATTTATAAATCTTGAATTTAAATTCTTTTACAAAGTTTATTTTATTTTAAAAAAATTGAAAACCCTATATCCTTTTTAATTTTCTCAAGTTCTTTCATAAATAAAAATCTAGTCTGTGAACATGAAAAACTGAAAAAGCTAGATGTTTTAGGCCTTTTTCGGAAATTTTGCCATATTTATTTTTTCTTTTTAATATTAAAGCATTTTAGTAAATTTAGTTTTTACAGGTTTTTACACTTATATTGAAATTATTATAATTTAATTATCATATAGATTTATCCTTAGGAAGAACCTCTTTCCATATAGATTGTTACAATAGAGTGAACTGAGCAGAATAGAATGTCTTGTAAAAGAATATACAACAGTAATTATTTTTAAACAACATAAGTTTTCATCTATACTAATGTCGTCTTCAAAATAGTTTCCATTTGATATTTTGAACTTGTACCAGTACTTCTTCCAATCCTCAAAGTACTTCTTAAACTCTATCTTTGGGATATTAACTTTCATCTCTTTCACCGATGCGTTTTGAATGGCATCTATGTTTGTAAAACGACGGCCCTCGAAGGACGTTTTTTTTGGAAATAGAAAAAGATACACTCTTATTGCAGATTCACTATAGGTCTGTGTTATCATTTAAAAAAAATCATAATAAACACGTCTGATCTAAGCAGCTATTACTAACAAAGCAAGCAATTAATCCAGCTGAAAATGTTACACTTTACGGACTTGAAAGTATACCAACATTACAAAAAATTAGACATTTGTACTCTCCAAACCAGCAAAATTTAGAATTGTTTAGATGTCTGTTATTTTCTGACAAACCCCACATATTTTTTTGTTTCCTATTTTTGTGTCCTATAATACCATCGGAAGTAAATGGTAAATTTACTGTATTTCACCATAAATCAATTTCTTCCATTGTCGACAATGTGTCATCATTTCATTAAATTTCTTTTAATGTTTTTTTTTCAGCTCACCTTCTTTTCCATATTAGAGAGTTTGCGGTAAGGTATTTTACGTTATAAAAATTTCCGTTATAATGTATAATGTAAAAATGTAGTAAAAATTATACCGTATAAAGCTTATTTGTACGCTATTTTTAAAAATAACGTTAACCAATTAGATATTAATGCTTATAATTTACTTCCATGGTACAACAAATTTACATTGTAAATTGTTGTATCATGCATGTTTATCATTAGTTTCAATCCTCTTAGGTATTTGCAAAACTTTATCGAGTTCAATAATGTCTTGTTTTTTAAAACACAAGAAACTACTTATATGTCTGTGACTTTCACGTAGTAAGGGTTTGTGCAATATAACAGGTCGGCTGAAAAGTCCCAGGTCTGACCTATAGATGACGACACTAGAATTAAATCCATTTCATTTTTAGATAGTATCAACCTTCAAAAGATTCGTGTAAAAATTTGACAGCTGTCGGACTATTAGTTTGTGAGATATTGCATTTTTAGTGAAGCAGCTTTTGTTATTTTCAAAAAGATGGAAAAAAAAGAATTTCGTGTGCTTATTAAATATTGTTATTTGAAAGGAAAAAATACAGTTGAAGCAAAAGCTTGGCTTGATAATGAGTTTCCGGACTCTGCGCCAGGAAAATCAACAATCATTGACTGGTACGCAAAATTCAAGCGTGGTGAAATGAGCACCGAAGACGGTGAACGCAGTGGACGCCCAAAAGAGGTGGTTACCGACGAGAATATCAAAAAAATCCACAAAATGATTTTGAGTGACCGTAAAGTGAATATGATCGAGATAGCTGACACTCTAAAGATATCTAAGGAACGTGTTGGACATATCGTTCACGAATATTTGGGTATGCGGAAGCTCTGTGCGAAATGGGTGCCGCGCGTGCTCACAATCGACCAAAAACAGCAACGAATTGATGATTCTGAGCAGTGTTTGCAGCTGTTAAGTCGTAATAAATCCGATTTTTTGATATGTGATATGTGACTATGGATGAAACTTGGCTCCATCACTACACGTCTGAGTCCAATCGACAGTCAGCTGAGTGGACTGCGGCCGGTGAACCGCCACCAAAGCGTGGAAAGACTCAACAGTCAGCTGGCAAAGTTATGGCCTCAGTTTTTTGGGATACACACGGTATATTGTTCATCAACTATTTGGAAAAGGGAAAAACAATCAACAGCGACTATTACTGTGCATTATTGGAGCGATTGAAGACCGAAATCACGAAAAAACGGCCTCATATGAAGAAGAAAAAAGTGTTGTTTCATCAAGAAAATGCACCGTGTCACAAATCATCGAAAACGATGGCAAAATTGCATGAATTGGGCTTCGAATTGCTTCCTCACCCACCGTATTCTCCAGATCTAGCCCCCAGCGACTTTTTCCTTTTCTCTGACCTGAAGACAATGCTCGCGGGAAAAAATTTGGCTCTGATACTGAGGTATTCGCCGAAACTGAAGCCTATTTTGAGGACAAACCGAAGGAGTACTACAAAAATGGTATCGAAAAGTTGGAAGGTCACTATAATCGCTGTATCGCCCTTGAAGGCAACTATGTTGAATAAAAAAAAATGAATTTTGTCAAAATATTGTGTTTTACTATGGTAGACCGGGGACTTTTCAGCCGACCTGTTATTTCATGTAGAATAAAGTCTTTTATTTCTTTCTTCGACTGCTTTCTGTAGAGCAGTAAATAGAAGGAATTATTTTTATTAATTTTGTTAATTATTTTTAGCGGTCTTTTTTAAACTTGCACTAGTGACATATCATATGTCATCTGTAACCTTGATTTGTAAGGTACGATAACCGCAAGCTATGTTTACAAATTTTACGATACACTACAGTATAACGTAAAATAAGAGTCTAACGTAACGTAAAACGACTAACCGCAAACTCTATATTATCTTTTTTTATAAGCTGCGTTATATCTGTTGCATTTACCTATAGTACTTTAGTTTATTGTACTTCCCTTTCGCTCTTTCCTTTGTCCTATTTTTAGATCTTAAATTATTAAAATAATAATTTCTCTTTCATATAATGTGCTGCAAATCACCAAAATCAATAGATAAAAATGAGGTAAAAATGTTTCTAGGTCTAACAAAATACTTTTAAAATGTCATAAACGTCTGTTCTGAAAACTGCCCTACCATACATAAACAATTTGCATTTATTTATTTGATCCAAAGTAAAAAAAATCATTTATATGCCTTAAAAATAATTTCCTACTAAGATGAATTAACACAACTTACATACATTGTTGATAACGCTGAGTTTACATTCTTAGAATAACTGAATTATCATTTCAACACGCAGTAATATTTAAGTGACAATTTAATTGCAAAAATCAGTCATTATTTTTTCGACAAATGGATCATTAACATTTTATTGGTTTTGATCAAAGATGTGATTACAATACATGATTCGCTAATAAATAGTTTAGTCTGTACATAATTTAATAATTAATTTTTGATTAATGCAAAATTAAAACAGTTGATGCAATTTAATCAATAGTAAATTTTATTGGACTAGCCCTTACATTGTGAAAGGCATACATGATTGTAATAATAGATCTATTCAAGCAGTAGTCAAACTTGGTATCAAATGGTTTGAAACACGCGTAACTAATATTCAGCAACATTTACTCAGTACGCACATTACAAACGGTTTAATACCTAATTTAACTGCCTTGTTAATAGAAATATAGAATAAATGATAGTTTAGAAGATATCAGCTTCCATTACTTTCCATATTCCAATTAGCTGTCATAGGCGAATAACGTTTATTTTCCCGGTCGTCTCAATAAATATGTATACTAAGGAAGTACTGGGAATAATTTTATACCTTAAATTGTTTAATTTTATTTTTCCAAAATAACAAATAAAAATATGGCACAATATTAATTTTATATACTTAACAAACAATTTTTCCATTCTGTGAATGTTTAGTCCATTCACACAAGTTACAGATTTTAAATTAAATGGCAAAAATGGTTCGTTTAAACAGCGATTGTCTATTCGAGAGGTTTCCGAACAACTGTGTACTTTGTATAGGTCTTAGCAAGGCATAACTGATAATTTGCAAATGAGACGAGTTAGTGCAAAATTTGTTCCTATATGTTTGACTGGTGGAAAAGAAAATCGTGTCAGTTTGCATGGAATTGAAGGATTCCCTTGATGCAAATCCGGATTTCATGGCCAAAACTGTAACTGGAGATACAAGTTGGGTGTAAGGCTCTTACCCTGAGACAAAAAAGCAAAGTTCCCAATGGAAAGCCAGTTGATCTACTCGCCCTAAGAAGGCACATCAGTTAAAGTCGAACGCCAAGATCATGCTAGTCATTTTTCTCTAGTGAGTGCGAAGGGTACTTTACAACCTCTTATGCCCAATAATCCAATTAAAATTTCATAATCAATAAATTTCTAGGTCTCTTATTGAGTCTGATAAATGGTCTGAGCATATCAATACCTTATCCAAGAGATTATCGTCTCCATGTTTTGCAATTAAAACTATATCGAAGGAACTTACACCTTTAACGGCATTATTAAATCATTCCTCTTTATTTTAATATCTCATTTGCTGTGTACTAACACTTACTTTTTGGAAGTCCATTTTACTAAAAATAATAAAAAAATAAAAAACTAAGATATATCACAGAATTCAGCTACTTTATAGTATGGTCTCTCCTGAAGGTATGCTTTAGTCAATTTGCGAAATTTAATATAAGGACTGATGGCTTTTATGTGTATTGGTAAACAGTTGTACATTTTTCTTGCATTGTAAATAATAGAATGTTTTGTAAGACTAGAGGTGGACATAGTCAAATGAACATGTAAATCAAAGTTTCTCGTGTGGTATCTATGGAGTGGTCCCTGCTTTGAGATACGGTTAGATTTACGAACTAAGCAAACAGCTTCTACGAAGAATAGTGCCGGAAGAGTCATAATTTTGAATTTTTTAAAATAGGGATCACAATGAGCTCTGTGACGTAAGCAAAAACATAACGTATTGTCCTTTTCTATAGTTTAAACCTAATCCTATCTTTTAAAAACTCTATAATCGACTATGCTAGGAAATTGTACAACTCCCTTCAAGCTGATTTAAAATCAGTTTGGTCGTAAACCACGTTTCGATTGACCAAGGAGTTTCTTCAGGAGAGGCCTCCCTATACGGTTTCTGATTTTTTTTTATTTCTTTTTAACACTTATTTTGGATTTTTATATATTATTGTATTAGGTATTATATCTCAATGCTGTTAGTTATATTATTTTTCAGTAACAATAAAGAACGTCTCTCTCCCTGTCTCTCTTGGTTTAAAACTTTTAAAAATAGAACAATAAACTTTATTTTTATATTTTGCAGTTATAAGAAGATCGCTATCCTAAGCTGTGCTTTAAACAACAGCTTCGATTAATTGACTCATCGGATATTAAGTTTAATTGGGCAAGTCAAGTAAGGAAGTTTTTTAAATTTATTAATCGCGAAGACATATGGAACACCATTGATTATAATTCATTAAAGCGAAATAAAAATAATAAACTAAACGATATGGACATATTAATGATCGAACAATGTCATTTTTTAAATTTATACACTGCGTTTGTACCTGAAAGAAGGCCTAAAAATTATCTTCTTTTAAAATTACCAATTCAAGTAACTCGTATACTTTCACAACTACGTTTAAGTAATAAATTTAATTTAAGGTTTGCTATTAATAATATTTTATATATCATAGACCCCAGGAATTTATGTACTATCTGTAACAGAAATGAGAAAGAAACTTTAATACACCTTCTGTTTGATTGCCCAATCTATAATGTCATGAAACCGAAAGTTACCTGTTTAGAAAACATAGAAACATTAATATATTCTCTACAACATACCACACAAAGCGACGCAAAAATTATTTTTCACTACATCTGCAATATATTAAAATTAAGATCATTCATAATAAATGAATAATTATTAAGATTTTTTTTCTCTTTTTGTTGCTATTTTGATTTATCTGATTTATATGTATATATTTTCTGCTATTGCTATATAATTTATAAATTTGTTATATATTTTTTATGTTTTAAGATTATATACCAAGTTCCTTTCTTGTACTCTTGCTATAACTTTGTAAAAGTTTCTAAGCAATAAATTTATTGTTATTATTATTATTAACATTAACATTTAATAATTTAAATGTCAAAACTGTCAAATGTTATAAATTACACAGTGCTACCCACATACTTTTTAAAATCAAAATTTTCGTAATTACATAAAAATAATAAATTAATTTAAAAAATAGCAAAATATAAAAAATATTATAAACAACTTATTTCATATGGCTGTTGTGACACTTGTTCTTTAAAAAACTCATCGCTCCGTGATTCGTTTTCTAAACTTGAACTCCTGTCATAACAGAATTCCATATGAAATGCGTTGTTTAATATACTATTTTATATTTTTTATCAGTTGTCAAAGATATGGTAATTTGAATTAAACCAAACGTTTTAATAAATAAAAATATATTCGTTTTACATGTAGTACTTTGGTTTGTGTCGAATACGATCCTGTGCAGTTTTAATGCCGTTTCTAAAGTTCTACACGAGCGTTTTTCGGCGAGTTGCAAAATAGACAGACACGTTCACTCCGCCGTTCACAATTTAGGCGATAGGCGCTGCCTATGCGTTTCGAGGTCACGTCCGATCATCGAATAAGTTTGCGAAGTAACGTCGGAGCGCGCGGGGCGAGGGGAGAAGTATCATAGGCAACCTACGGCTAGACGAGGGGCTGAAGTGGAACAAAGGGGGGTTTGCGTGCCGCTATTGCGAGCTCATTATTTTTTGTTATCTAACGGGGATCTGCAACACATTTCTGTTGGTTGCTGGTGTTTAAGGATCGGGATAATTCGAATTGGAGAGGTTTTAGCAATAGGGTTGACTAAGAGATTACGAATTCCTGAGTGCAGAAAGCGAATTCCTAATGGGAATCACGTAAAGTATCATTATATAAAAATAAATCCTATAATGACATGCAAATTTTACAATAAAAAAACTAATTTATATATATGTATGCACTTTGATATTATTGTTTATTCTTTAAACATTATTTATATTGAATAATTACTATAAAAGCTGTCTACTATAAACTCAATACTATAAACACTCCTCCAGCTGGGAAATATTGATTTGCCTTTTTGGATTAGGTAAATAAATACTAAGTAATGCTTTATAATACAATTATTTATATACAATTAAAATTCTTTACCCAAAGACATTTTGTGTTTGTAGATTATTAAAATAGTCTAAACCTTATTATTTCTAGACCCAACTGCCTCAACCCAGGAACGATGTATTAAAAATTTTAATCAATAAGGTATTAATGACGAATATATTTTCCATTTCTGTACGTAATATTTTTGTTTTTGGAATTAAAATAAGAAGATAAGAATAGTACCTGTCATATTATACTCTAAATGTCTTCGATAGCTTTCCAAAATGAACTTCTATTAGGTACCTTTTTATAAAAAACTATATTGACTTTTTAAAACCGTTTATTAATTCATTTGACAATTCTTGACATTATTTTAAACTATCAAAAAAACAATATAAAACTGACAAAATCAATCATAATTGGACGCCAATACGCAATACCATGTTAACCCACAAAAAATCGAAAACAGATATATATATACACAACTGGAATCTTCTCTTGATAAGGAACGTTTTTCAAAAGAGTGTTATGTGCCATACAATATGTATTTTAACAAAATATCAAAAAAAATTAGTGTCATTCCGGATTTTGCAATAACAAAACAGTCAAATAATTGCAGTATTATTTGATTATTGCATAATTTAATTATTTCAAATGAAAGCAATCAATATTAAAAAGCAGAGGGTAAACTATTATGACCTTATCACTAACCGTTTAAATTTTGGGACAAATATGTTATCTGAAACTTTAACATCGTTTTTCTCAAAATGGCTGACTTGTGGGTTAACATGGTATTGCTTATTGGCGTCCAATTAAACAGTACCCTTTATTTTAAGTATTATGTAGATATAGATTTCTCAGTTATATTTATGCGCTTGCAAATAAAAATAAAATTCCAAAAATGTCGGCTTGCCACTAATTATTGGTAATATAATTTGTGTTAGGAAACTGGAATTTAGCATCATTAGAGTGAATATTAAAAGGAACACAAAAAGAATCATTCACTTTATATGTAGATACTTTTAGCAAAATTTTAAGATGCTCAAGTACATTTATTCTCAATAGATTCTCATTTTTTTAATTATTTATTAATATATTTATTTAAAAATATTTTAAAACAATTTCACGAAATTGATAGCATTGGTTATTGGGAGTACGAACCTAATATTGGGGTAAGCAGCAATTAAAAAAAGTAAACTCTTTATACATTTTTCCAAGTTTTCGAAAAAGCAATTCCATTTTTAAGGAATGTATTTGAGGATATTTAATTTGGTATTTACAATGGTAAATATAAATATGCTTAAAACTATTATTATTAAAAAAACATTAGTAAAATTTATAAAACAATAGTTATTTATTTTTTGAAAATGCCAAAGGGTGCTTAATTCTTTTTAATTAATTTATATTGAAAGAAGAAATTAAAAATTTTAACATAAAACAAAGTAGGTTTATAGTGGATAAGGTCTGAAATGTTCAGGTAGCAATACGTTCCTATAGTATCAGTCTTTCTATTTCCTCTGTTTATCGAAAAAATAAGAAGACAATTCTCTCGTATAAAGGTATTAGATGCTATTTAGAAGTTACTTATGAATAATGTTTAGTTTTTTTTTATTATTAAAAAAAGTAATACGACAATAGAATTTATAAATATATCTTTAGTTATGAGTTATAAAGAAACTACAACTGCAACCTAAGGCGAAGATTTTATATCTAATTATTTGGCAAATTGGCCCACCCATTGCCATCCATTCTGATCCTCCTGAACTGATCTGCACGAATTCCGTTGCTAGTTTTTGAAAGAACAAGAACGTTCTGTCCGTTAAACCAGTTGATGCTAGGTGACTTGTACTGGGGATCTTTTCCTGTTGCCATTCTCGTATTGGTAGGTTCCTATCTTCTCCTAGTTCTCCGATTAGATAATATTTTTTTCGTCCTTTTCTTAGTCTCACATTTACAATTTTATGAGTAGTTATTTAGAAGCTGGCTCTTCGTATGACGTGCCTCCACTGTGCGTAGCCCGGTTTGTAATCTATCATGGCAGTGAGTTTCACACCCAAAAGAGAAATTATTTCGAATTGTACATATCTATAGATGTCTTAAGTGCGAGCCTACCAAGGTGCATCGTCTACTTGAGTTGTCGTTTTTTAGTTTTTTTCTTATGCCAGGTATGTGTACGCCAGGATGATGAATACGCCACATTATTGTGACATCACTGTCACCATTGTTTGACATAAGTCATAGCATTATATCTAAATAAACTGTGGCCTTATGGTAGTTAGTTTGCATTGAAGTTTTTTGTATTGTGGATTTTCTTGTTTTTTTGTAGAGTTTTTGACGTTATAGTGCTATATAAACACATTATTATCATTAAGGAATAGTTTGAGTTATATTTAAAAAAGTTTTATTTTGTCTAAAGGTGCGAAAAAATTTAAATAATATTAACCTCAAAGCAAACTTTTTTAAATAAAACAAAATAAAACTACTTTAAGTATGACTCGAAATATTCCTTAACGATAATAGTGTGTCTATTTAGCACTATAATAACTCATAAACAAGAAAATACATGAAAATACATCATACAAAAATCTTCAATGAAAATTATCTACAGTTAGGCAAAAGTTTGTTTGGATATCATGGCGATAGTGACGTTTCTAATAATGTGGCATATAGCTTTGGGCACAGATGAAGATCGTTCTTGAGTCCAATCAGGAACTGCAATTTAACGCTTTGTATTTTTTTTAATCAAGCTTTTAGTTCAAGAAATTTAATAATTAATTTAAATATAATTTATTTTTGATATTTTATGGAATTAATATTAATAAACGAAAAATCTTTTATACAAACTCTCAGTACACGTGGTATTTTGGTATTTATAATAATAAAAATTATGATACAGCGCTACTAATGATTTATGCAAAATTCTCGCACACTATAGTCAAATATAAATCACATCAAGGTTAACGAACGCATCTGAGAGATAACGATTTTATATACTTTATCTCAATTCGTATTAACTTTTTATAACTGACAACTAGCCAGCCGGATATACCTCAAATGTTTACCTCTCGACATCACTATTTTAAAGAAAAAAAATAACGTAAAGCTAAGTTAAATTGTAATAAATTCTTCTCATCGTAACTTCATAAATATGTTTAACTTACAAATGATTTGTAGAAAATAATTATGTTTGCTAATGATTATATGTTCATTTATAAAATAATCAAATTATTATTATCAAAAAATAGAAATAGAAAATTTTAAAAATAAAAATGTCTTCTTTTTTAAGTATTACAAAAACCTTGTTGATATCGCAAGAAACTGCTACAGCTAGTACAGATCGATATTTCATTAAATTGTTTAAAATATTGTAACTCGTAAGTCTTTTGAAAGGGGGGCACAGGAAGACATTCCATAAATGATCCAAAGTTTCATCGCCTCTTAAGCTCGACCCCTTTCTTAAAACTATAAAGGAACTAATAGGTATTACATAAGAAGCAAAAATCTAATGAGATCGACACATTCTAAAAACTATTCGCTTATTAAATCGCTAAACTACTATGAATAAGTGCTCTACAATGCTTAACTGAAAGCATACATAACACAGAGTGACATAGTGGCTAAAACTTTTTGTGTGCTTTCATTGACCGAGAGTGCTTTTGATAACACCTCGTTTAAATCTATCAGCAAGGGTACTAAAAAAATGAACATTATTTTAACGGATACAGTTGAAGTAAAGGGCCAGAATTATTACTGCTAATATTGGAAGGGAATTCGTGACCGTGGCGGGAACAATAAGAATCTTTTCAAGGACCTTGTCGTCACCATAAGGGCCAAGCATGGTAAAGTTATTTCAACTTTAATGCAAATTCAACTAAACCTCATAGATAAATCGTGCCATAAGGAAAGATTTAGATAGAACATGAACTATATAACAAAAAATTAAAGTAGATACAATATATAGCAGTGATCCTGGATTTAAAACTAACTTGGATAAAGAAAAAATCTTATCCAAAGCCATAGAGGCTAGCTACAAAAGGATTTGGACACCGATTTTATATTCGAAATGCCATCGGATCAAATGCAATAGCTTTAACAAATATTTTGAAACAATGATCGCGGATAAGAAGTAGGTAATAAGCTCACAATTGTCTGGGTACCCTCTTATAGTCGGCAAAAAGAAATTTAAGAGGTTGCAGATGCAGATAAAACCGGGATTGAGCGAATCTACGATTTATATTTTTTTAAAACGTTGGCATGAACGATGCTCAGCTTTCTGGGTGACCACATAAGATGATTTTAAATTGAGCAAAACCTTAAGCAGGTAAAAAAGACTTTTATTTTGAGAAGCATTTGAAAACGATTGGGAACGATTTTTGAAAATGGTTTCATTTTGAATAAATTTTGTTAAAAAATTGATTGTGTTAACCTTTACTTTGTGAAAGTTCATCTTACTAAGAACAATAAAAAACTGAACGGTTAAACTAAACTTCCACTATTTATTCAAAAAATTCGCTTTAACATTCAATTACAGCTGTTTCGCTATAACTAGCATCGTCAGATTGACATATTGAAATTACATTTTTGTTTGTTTGTAACTAGGTACTTGATGTTGCTAAGTAGTTAAGGCTAGACCAAGTAAGGAAGTATAAGACATAACAATATTAAAGCCTAGATGTTATTAGCCCTAAGGGATTATCCTGGATGTATTTCCCTCTAAGATCAGTATAACTGTGCAATGATATAGAAAAACCAGGAAAAAACTATATCATGCTGATCTTTACAATAACTTAATATATTTGTGTTATAATAATGTCTTATCTATGTATAAAATGAATACTCAATCAAAGTAAACAGTTTAATAGTGGAGAACTTCCAAGATTTATTTGTTCATTAACTACTTTAAACTGTTGATCTGCTAGATGTCTTTTAATTTCAAGTTCTTCTAGAAAATCTAAATTTTGTTTTTTATCACAAATGTGTAGTATATGAATGTCATTGATTTGTATAAGTGAGTTTGGATGTTCCAGTAGGTGTTTTGCATAGTTCGACTTATCTGGTTGTTGTAATCTATATGCTCTTAAGTGTTCATTAAATCTTACTTCAAAATTTCTTTGTGTTTGACCTATATATACTGCATTACATTTTGGACAATTAATATCATTTAAAACACAAAATAAAATTGGAACAAAATTGTTAAATGTGAAAACAAAATTACCAAAATTAAAAAAATCTGGTGTTTACAAAATTAATTGTCCAAAATGTAATGCAGTATATATAGGTCAAACACAAAGAAATTTTGAAGTAAGATTTAATGTCAATCTGACGATGCTAGTTATAGCGAAACAGCTGTAATTGAATTTTAAAGCGAATTTTTCGAATAAATAGTGGAAGTTTAGTTTAACCGTTCAGTTTTTTATTGTTCTTAATAAATTTTGTTATTAGTCATGTGATAACCGCTTGCGCATTTTGAGCATAGATATACGAATAGTACAGTGTTATTGTGCCATTTTAAATGATTTTGTCATTAAAATAGCCAATATTTTAGGTTGTTGATTACATCAAGACAACTCTCCATACCGAACTTTTCAGTATATAAGAAACTAGCTTTTACCTATAACTTCGTCCGCGTGAATGATAAAGAAAAGGAAGTTTTTTATTTCTTCCTGTAATGTATGAGCAAGAAATGTATGGCGCATCTGAATCCTGAAAGAATTACTTACAATTTTTTAAACTATTTAAAAAATATAAAACATTGCTCTTTAAACTCAATCACAGCTGCTTGGCTAAAAACTAGCATCGTCAGATTGACATATTGAAGTTACATTTTGTTTGTTTGTAGCGAGGTGCCCGATGTTGATTAAGTAGTAGGAGGCTAGACCAAGTATGGAAGTAATAAGACATAACAATATTAAAGCCTAGATGTTATTAGTCCCCAGGGATTATCCTGGACGTATTTTTTCTAAAATCAGTATAATTTTGCAGTGATATAGAAAAACCAAAAAAAACTATATCATGCACCCAATACAAATTTGAGGGACCATTTACAATCGCAAAGATACTGTCACCCTGGTTATACGAGTTACGTGACTCTCGAGGACGCTCTAAGGGCGTATGGCATGCACGAGACCTGAAGAGTCATCCTCCTGACGATGTTGAACCTTACGATACCAAAGAAGACGTTTAGGTCAATTCTTTTGTTTTGTTTTGTATATATTATTCTAGTTAGTATCATTGGGTTGTTAGATATTTCCTCTAATGTTTCAGGAATATACCGTGGATGGCTAAATTATGGAATATTATCATTATAAAGTGGACTACAGAGATGAATTCCTTCATAATACGTTCCTATTTTAAAATCACCAAGATCGAGACAGATTTAACAACTTACAGATTCGCCCTTCATCGAGCATTTATAGAACAATATCCGGACTTTCAACATGTTACGGAGCAACGTAATGCTGACCAGCGTCGAACAATTATTAAATACAATTTACTACCTGGTCCACTAATGCAACAAATACGAAGTGAAGTACTTCTTGAGCTCCAAACAAAAGACGATCATAATGTAATCCAACATACAAATGATCAGCTGGATAATGTAAGACTTGATGACCACACTAGCGATGAGACACCAAACATTGATCAAGACGAAAACCCAAACACAGACAGTAACACACAACCTGACGAACACGAAAATGCTGTTGCCGAACTCTCTAAAGCAATATTAGAATTTGATGGTAGCAACCCAATTCACCGACCAATATTGCCCAAACTCAAATCGAATAAGAACACCAATAGGATTCTAGCAGTCATTAATTTACTCTTAAATGATCGTGCCAAGAACTACCGTACTCTGGAAGAGATACACACCCTTATCTACTGTGGTGCAGTTGCAGTTATCCGAAGTCACAATCAACAAGTCCGGTTTCCGAACAAAAAGTGTACCGAAAAGCAGAAGCCATATAAACCTTGGTGGCAACAGCGACTTGAGAATTCCATTAATGACATAAAGAAGGAATTGGGACAACTTACAGAATTTAACAACAACGCCAAACCGTCCAGACGCCTAACTAATAGAGTCAAGAAAATTCTTAAGAAAATTAAAACTACCACAAGACATCCAAGGTATAAGGAACACTTATGTTTATATATGGACCTTCTTAGGCAAAAGCTACAGGCGAAATCCAAATGATTGTCTCGTTACGTCAAATGCACTAAAAAAAAACAGCAAAACCACTTATTTAACACCAATGACAAGCTGTTCTACAGACAACTTAGTAGTGCCGGAACAAACAACTACCACAATCTTCCAAGTAAGAATGAACTTTTTGACTATTGGTCTTCAATATGGTCCAATCCTCAAAAACACAACGAGGGCGCAGCATGGATAGAATCCGAAGCGGACAAATCAAACATTGCTTCAATGATGTTTGATAACATCACAACAGCTGATGTAAACCAAGCTATAGGACAGATTAACAGCTGGAAAGCTCCAGGAATTGATAACATCCAAAATTTCTGGTACAAAAAATTTAGCAGCTTACACGAAGTATTGGCATCAAAATTTACACATTTTCTTCAACATCCAGAAAACATTCCTGCCTTTTTTACTCATGGTTTACGCATATGCTTCCCAAAACAGCTAACACACAGGTGCCTTCTCAGTATAGACCAATCACATGTCTTCCAACGCTTTACAAAATATTAACATCATGCATTACTAACAGAATTTACAGGCATGTGGACCAAAATAACATCTTGGCAGAGGAGCAAAAGGGATGTAAACGTGGTCACCAGGGTTGCAAAGAACAGCTTATTATCGACTTTGTTATCCTAAGGCAAGCGCAAAACCAATGTCGCAACATCTCGACTGCTTTTGTAGACTACCGTAAGGCATTTGACAGCGTGCCTCATTCCTGGCTTATAAGCGTTTTAAACATCTACAAAATAAACCCCACCATAGTTTTTTCCTTGAAGCTTCGATTAAGCAATGGCGAACAAGCCTTCAGGTAAATATTAATGGTCAGTATATTAAGACTAACGACATTTCTATTCGAAGGGGAATATTCCAAGGGGACTCACTTAGTCCATTGTGGCAATGAATCCACTTTCTACCATGCTCAACAACACTAAACTTGGCTTCAATCTTAAGATCAATAAAAATACTAACTGCACCATCTCCCACCTCCTTTATATGGATGACATCAAAATTTTTGCTTCCAATCATCAACAAATCCAACATCTTCTGGATGTAACCGAAAGGTTTTCCAGGGATGTACGTATGAAATTTGGATTAGATAAGTGCAGAACCTTAAACATCGAGAAGGGAAAAATTATCAATGGAGATTTGGCGCTCCCTAATGGAGAAATAATCGCTGCTATGCAAAATGGGGAAACATACAAATACCTGGGTTTCCAACAGGCCAGGTTGTTGGACCAAAAACAGTCCAAGTCCAAAATCAGGGATGAGTTTTCACAAAGGGTAAGTTCCATACTAAAATCTGAGTTGAACGCAGGAAATCTAAACCGAGCCATTAATACATATGCCGTACCTGTGTTGACCTACTCGTTCGGCATTTTACAATGGACAAAGACCGAATTGGAAGATATTCAGAGAACAACCCGGACTATGATGACAAAGTACAGATGTCACCATCCAAAATCGTTAGTTCTTAGATCAACACTACCGAGAAAGGAGGGAGGAAGAGCTTTATGCTACATAATAAATCTACATAACAAACAGATAAATAAATTGAGTTTTTTGTTACCAAATCATTGTCATCGAATTTACATAAATCTGTCATAGGAGCAGATAAGAAATACTCGACTCTAAATTTAGCAGACCCTAATATAGATTTAGAAATAACAACTGATGTTAAAAAACAAGTTAAATGGACCCAAAAAGCTCTACATGGTCGACATCATCACGACCTAAACCAACCACACATTGATAAAATTGCATCAAATAGGTGGCTTGCTGACGGTACCTTGTTTCCAGAGACTGAAGGATTCATGATGGCCATTCAGGATTGCATCAAATAGGTGGCTTGCTGACGGTACCTTGTTTCCAGAGACTGAAGGATTCATGATGGCCATTCAGGATTGCATCAAATAGGTGGCTTGCTGACGGTACCTTGTTTCCAGAGACTGAAGGATTCATGATGGCCATTCAGGATCAAGTAATTAGTACTAACAATGACAAAAAAATTGTTATCAGGGACCCAACTATTATAATATAGGACAAGTGTAGACGGTGCCAACAAACTTCGGAAACCATACAACACATCACATCAGGATGTTCATTCATAGCCAACACGGATTATTTACGTAGGCATAACTAGCTGTGTAATATTAACCACCAGAAACTGGCCAACAAATATGGACTGCTTAATACCTATACACCGTATTACAAGTATAATCCACAGGCAGTGCTCGAGAATGCAGATTTTAGACTCTACTACGATAGGTCCATTATCACCGATAGACAGGTGACGAATAATCGACCCGACATTGTAGTAGTGGATAAGAAAGCTAAATCGGTGCTGTTAGTCGATGTTGCAGTTCCAAACAATAACAACGTTTTGGATAAGTATAATGAAAAGATGGCAAGGTACACCGATCTTGCCATAGAAGTGGGACAGATGTGGCATGCAGAAAAAGTGGAAGTGGTACCGATCATCGTATCATCAACTGGACTCATTCCCAAAAGTCTTGAAGACAGTCTTAAAAAACTCGATCTTCATAAAAACATTTTTATTGACTTGCAAAAAGCGGCAATTTTAAACACATGTCATACTGTTAAAAAATTTTTAAATATGTAAATTCTGAGTCTAATCCCATTTGCGTTTACGCTCGGGATAGGTAAATATTACCAGCAATAGCTGAGTAAGTGCATGTCTTTTGATAATAATAATAATAATAAATGCTTTTATTATATCTCATCATTACATTGTAGTAGCACAGATGCGAGAGGAGTACAGAGATTCAAAAGGCAGGATTCAGATGACACCTAAAGTAGTGAAAACTTAATTTTAAATGTATCTGCTCTTCCACCCTACCATAGCAAAAGAAATACAGGGTGGCGCACCTAAAACGAAACAGAGGCATTTACTGGCAGATGATTCCTTTTTTGAAAAAACGCTCGGACCCGTCTATTTTGTTTTCGAGGGGGAGACAAAATTGGCATAATATCATCCCTAAAATCTTAGATGAAAAGGGGGGTCGAATGATCCATTATTTAAATGGTCTTTCAACTCCCTTTACAATGATGTAAAATTCATGTACTTCAATTCAGTAGTTTTGGAGATTTATTGATTTAAAGTTTAAAGTAGACTTTAATAGGTACATCAAATTAATTTGTACTTCTTTTAGAAGAAATTTGAGTAAAAGCATTTTCTTGATAAGTAAATGCTTTTATTTACTACGCCCATGGTTTATTAATAATAAAAATAGCAATTGAAGTGTTCTTTTTGACAAAAAAAATTTTTTTTTTGAAGAAAGATAAGTAGAGAATGACACGTACTTATTTTAAATAGGAAAAAGTACATTAGTTTGCGATTGATTTGACCAATCTTTGTTGTTAAAATATCATTTTTTATTGGTTTATATTAACTATGGTATATTCCACGGCAGAAATGGTTGAAATTATTGAAATATTTTTCGGAAATAATCAGTGCGCTAATAGAACAGCACAAATTTTTAATGAACGACATGGGAACAAAAATGTGCACCGAAAATATGTTCTAGAACTTGTAGCTAAATTTGGGGAAATTGGATCAGTCGCCAATAAAAAACGTAATATTGAAAATCCTATAAGGAACGAAGCAACAGAAGTGGGGGGTTTTAGGGCAAGCTATTGTACATCCTACATTAAGTACCCGCAAATTGCAAACTTCTTGTGGCGTTAGTCGACGTACTTATCCAACGGATTCTAAAGGCCCATAATTTTCATTCGTATAAAATTCACCTTGTACAAGAACTTAATGAAGACGATTTTGATAAGCGATTAGAATTTTGTGAAATTATGAGTGAACGAATTACAAACGATGAACAATTTTTATTTAACATTTGCTTTTCCGACGAATGTTCCTTTTTATTAAATGGAGAAGTAGATCGTCATAATTGTCGATATTGGTCGGACTCTAATCCCAGAATTTACCATGAGGTACACAAACAGCAGCCACAAAAATTAAATGTTTGGGCTGGCATTTTTGGCGATCATTTGGTTGGTCCTTTTTTCTTACCTGGAAATTTAACTGGTGAAATGTATTTGGAATTACTGCAAAATGCCATAGATCCTGCGCTAACAGATATAATTGAAAGTCAGAATGATGGTCGATACGTTGAGAATATGTTGATGTTCCAACAGGATGGTGCCCCACCGCAGTAAGAGTTCGGCATTATTTAGATCAGACCTTTCCAGGTCAATGGATTGGTAGAAGAGGTGCCGTTGAATGGCCCCCAAGATCGCCAGATTTATCACCTTTGGATTTCTTTTTGTGGGGTTACTTAAAAAGCGAAATCTATGCTACTCAGCCTACATCCTTAGAAGATTTGCGACAAAGAATTGTGAATAAGTGCCATCAAATTACTCCTCAAATATTGCAAAATGTCCGGCAGCGCTTTCAGCAAAATCTTTTTTATTGCATGGAAAGTAATGGTGGTCATTTTCAACATTTACTCGGTGACAGGTCAGTTCATTCTTTATTTTTTAACAACTTTGCTGCTATGGATTGATCTGCTCTTACGATGATGTATTTCCATTTAAGATTTTAGGGATGGTGCGACCCCCGCTTAGGGGGCTGCAAATGTTAATGTGATTTTATGCCAATTTTGTGTCCCCCTCGATAACAAAATTGACGGGTCCGAGCGTTTTTTTTTAAGGAATCATCTGCCAGTAAATGCATCTGTTTCGTTTTCGGTGCGCCACCCTGTATAATTATAGATGTTTATAATATTACATACAATGACTAAAAAATAATAATAATACACATACATAATAATAATAATGATACACATGACAGATGTCAGTTTTTATACCATTGGCGACTTTACAATACCATTTAATAGATCAGCATGCAGTTTTTTTTTTAATAAGTTTTACTAACATTAATATCAAACCTATCACAGAACCAATTGAATAGCTTTACAATATAGCATGAGAAAGATCCACTGTAAGCTTTGGTCCGATGTTTTTGTATAGTAAGACAGTTTCTTTTCCGAATATTAATGTATTGAATACCTATCTGTTCGGAATCTTATTTTATTATATAAATAAGAAGTTTTCGTAGAGATGATTGAGAAAAACTAAGCAGATGCATTCAATGCCCGTCGCTGGAGCGTTGTTAGCTATCCAATTTTTTCGAGGTGACCAGAAATATGTTCCTTTCTCCTAAGTCCATAAATTAGTCGGACACATGAATTTTGTAATTTTTGTAACCTATAAGAATCATATTTGCTAATTTTGGGCGCATATACAACATCACCATAATCCAGGTGGGATAGTACAAGCGCATTACATAGTGTTTTTTTAGTTTTTGCATTTAGCATATCTTTGTTGAAATATATTAATTTTAAATTATTATATCCTCTTCTAATTATCATGGAGACATGTGGTGAAAAATTGAGATCAGAATCGATCGTAATACCTAAATTTTTGCAGCTATCTTTGATTTCTAGAACATCATCATTCATAGTTATACGAATTTTCCTTTTACACCTATTACGCTTAGCACGCCCACCAAACAACATTAAGTTGGACTTTTTTGAATTTATTGATAATCCGATTTTATTTGAAAAAGAAACTAAAGAAATAAGGTCTTCATTAATGAGATTAACAGCATCGTTCACCATTTGCAGCGCTAATCCAATCTGATGTTTTTAATTTAGAATAACCATTTGGAAGCGATTTGAAAGGTATTGCTTTAAGAGAGATGTCGCATTTGGAGAGAAACCAAAGTATTTCAGCATCGATATCAACAAGTTATGATTAATTCTAAACAATACCTTTGAATAATCAATCATCACAAGAGTACACAATTTATTATTATTCACTGCTTCAAATATATCATCAGTTACTTTAAGCATTGTAGTAGTGCACCTGTGCGAAGGACGAAATTCAGATTGACAGGTGGGTAAAATTCTTCAGCATATAGACGAATTTGCGAGTCTATAATTTTTTCGAAAATTTTTGATAAAGTTGATAGTAAGCTTATAGGTCGCATATCCTTGAATTTTTTAGGTTCCTCACATTTAGCTAATAGTATTACTTCTGCTAGTTTCCATTAGAAAGGATAAAGATTATGAATTATACAGTAGTTAAAAATTTGTTTAATAAAAGGCAGAACATAAGAGCAGCTATACAAGATCATAGTTGTACTGATTTTATCGTAACCTGTTGCTTTTGACTTAATAGATAAGACATGTTTATAGATTTCCTCACTTTGGTATTGACATTATTGATATAGTATATTATTTCAAAATCTGCTAAAATAAGGTCATTCAGAAATAATTCATTATTGTTTTGTAAAAAAACCGTTATTTTTATAACTTTTAAAAATTCTATATAATGTTTATATTATTTAATTTAATAAACATACTGTTTTTTATATTATGTTCCATTTTTGTGCTTATATTTATTACGTATATTTAAAGCTTTCGTTTTATTTTTTCGTCGCCTTGGAGATTGTCATATTAAGTCCTATAACTTTTTTAAACAACGGGTGTTCGAATATTCATTTATTTCAGTTCAAACCATCGATATCAAATAACTTTTATTTCATCAAAGTTTTATCATAACTCCTGTTAACATGTAAAAGTACTTTCCATTCAAGACAGCCAACTCATAAAATGCAAGATCTCCCAATTCAAACTTCACATCAAGCAAGCTGCGTGCAAGTGCATCCATTCCTGCAGACAAAGGGAAATTCCCAACTGTTCAAATACCCTCCAAATCCCCCCTCCTGCTCACCCCTTATGTCACCCTCGTACCCCATCCCGAAAATTCTCCAGGAATCCCGGCTAGAACTAAAAAGAGTCCAAGCACCACTATCGCCCCCTTTTCGAAGTGTCGGGAGCCCTGTGGAATGAGGAGTCCGGATAGCGTCAGTGACGGAGTTAATCTTTAATCCATTGAAAAGGGAAAATACCAGCGGATATCTTAATATACTTTTATTTTTGTTTATTTCTAATTTTAGTATCAGAAGTAATTTGGAAAATATTTACCGAGTTCATTAATTATATGAAAGACAAATTATACAATAAATAATGTAGACCAAGCTAAAGTTTGCAAAAAATAGAAATATTAACTGTAAATTGATGATATTCTTTATTGAATGAAATTCGATGAAGTAATCTCATATCCCAGGGGAAATATGACAATAATGTGCTTAAAAATATAAAGTATACAAAATGAACAACAACGTGATAAAAGAAAAAAGAATCTAAATAATTTAAACTGTAAATGAAAAAAGCCAATTTAAAAATGGCTTTTTGTATGCAAGGTGAAAATGTTACAATTGGTAAAATTGGTTAAGGGTAATTTTTTTAATAAGAGTTAATATTCATAAATTAAAAAATTACCCAAGTATATTTACAAACAGTTATTAACTAGAATTTCCAAGCGTTTGTTGAGTAGGTACTTAGCCAGTTTTTCCATTCGAGGCTAAATCTTATTAGTATTATTGTTGTTTTGGTAGAGACACTTGACTTTTTTATTTACTAATATGAACTGCCCTAGTTTCTGATTTAAATCAAACAGTGTTTCAGCTCTAAAACTTTTTATTCGAACGGAACAATTCCAGCAAATTTTTTTTACAAGTTTTCTTTTGACAACTTTTTTCAACTGACGACTGAAAAATATAATAAATAGCACACTAATATATTAAAATTATAATACGCGTTCTTTTGATATGAAACGTACGTCAAATTTTTGAAATGTACGTCAAAATATGTCACGATTTGTTGTTCTCGTCGACAATTATTTTGTATTATATGTTTACTCTATCAGCTTATTATGGTGTATGGTGAAGTAGATCAATAAGATAATATTAATTTAAAAGTTATTTCTATTTAGATAACCAATATACTGGCTGAATGATCAATGCATACTTCAAACTTCAAACCGGTGCGCCTATAACATGAAATTACACCGGTTTTCCCAAAATTAGAAATTTGATAAATATTAGGCAAACAACTTTGGATTTAAATTTTAATATAAGTTTCGGTAATTATTTAGAAGAGCTACTTCTGGCCATTTTTCGAAATTTTTACAAAAATAGTTTAATTATGGTCTACAAATCATGAATTGA